>JAIFGZ020000570.1:0-4857850 GCA_019925245.2 Oryza australiensis | reverse complement strand
TTGCGAAAAGGGAATCTTTTGGAAGATGAAGAGAGGCGGGGACGACCTCGCATCTTTATAGAAAGATTTGAGGGTTGTGTTAGGTTTTCGGTGATTGGGCCGAGCCCATAAGAAAATCTACGGCCCGGTGAGGTGTGGTCCGATGCGTGTCCTTAGGGACTTAAGCGGATGTGCTTAAGCGATTTGCTCGGCAATATGCGCGTGTCCGAATGCCCTATACCTTTGAAAATCCTTCCATGTCGCGGTTGCTTGACTTCATGAGAAGCTAGCACGATGCAACTTGGAAGGTGACCAACGGCTAAGTTTCTATAGCTGCCTTGATGACAAGGGTCGTTTGCTTTTTTAGCATTTGGCTAATTAATTAGATCGATGCTACTTTTCTACCTTGGTGAAGATCTTTATAGATTGAGACCGGTATTATGGCATAAGCTATTTAATAACTTGGTCATATTTTTTTATATGATTGAAAGAACTTGTTTTCCCATGAGGGATGATTGAAATATTTGTTCCGGGATTACTCGGGCAAATCCACTCCTGGATAAGCATGAGCTTGCGAGTGTTTTTCACCATATGGGTTGATTGAATTTTCGTTACGAGATGACTCGGGCAAATTCACTCGGATGAGTATGAACTTGTCGAGTGATGAGATTTCAAATAATTGCTTTAGCATGAGCTAGGCATCTACATGAGAATGATTTTTATAGTTCTTGACTATATGCTTAGCCTATTTTGACTAACCACATAGTTGGGGCTACACCTAATTAGATGCATCGGGAGATGCACCTAGATATTTATTTTTAAAGAAATTTTTAAGATATTTTCCAGCCCTTCACGGTCTTTGGAGCCACTCGGAAGATTCAGGCAGAGATTATGGAATCACTCGGCGCCAAAAGCACTCGGTCAAAGAAGTTTTTGGTTGAGTCTTTTTTTGAGTTCGAATTTGCTGTCTCGTCGACCGAAAAGGACTCGGGGCTACTATGGAGATTATGGCAATCGGGTATCTACATGGCAAGCTTATCCGACCGGGAGGTAGGGATAGATTGCGCCCGCCATATCTGTAAGCGAACCTGACTTGGGTGTTACGATTGCCGATAGAGATAAGGCAATCGACCTATAGTCACGGTTTGGTAAGATTGAGGAAACCAACTTAGAATAAGATAGGGTTTCCGATCAGTAACCCTCCTCCCAAGACTATATAAGGGGGTAGGGCGTCCCTTGAGGGATATCTTAGACTAGATCAGATTTTAGATCAGCTTTTAGCCTTCGACTTTAGATCGTGAGATCAATAAAAACACTCGGCGGATCGAATCCACCTCTAAACGGGAGTAGGTATTACCTCTCGAGAGGGCCCGAACTGTCTAAACCTTCTTCTTCTTCTAACCCATCGTGCTTGGCGATCTTGACTGCGACCCCGAAATAATATTGCGAAACCAAGTTTCGACATCATGTATGCATGAAATATGTTACTCGATTTAATTACGTGCAATAATTCTTATGAACATATGTCATGTGTTGTATCATCCATATATGATGAGTTATGCAACATTGTGGCACACAAATGCTTAACAATTTCTTCTAAGTTAACTTGGTTAAAACGATATGTTATGATCGGAGGTAATGCAAACAACATACGTACGATAAATTGTAAATGAGCGTATGTACAGTCTTTGAGCTACAAGGCAAACTCTGAGTTATGTAGCTATTGTTGCGCAATTTATAATATTACTTAACTCGAACAAAACCTGTTAAATATTATACATGTTGTTCTCTACTTTATTTCAAAATAACATGGCCAAACTTCCTTTAGATTTGCAAAAATACAAATTATGGACGAATTGTGGGGAAAAATCGATTCATAGAGGCCAATTAGGGTTAGGGTTTACTATGGAGGCCATCTGAGGATAAAACCGCCCTCGGAAGGAAGCGCACAGGGCCGCCTGCAAAAAGCCGGGGGCAGCCACCCTTTGCGGGCGGCCCCCTATTGCTACGAGTTAAAACCGCCCTTGCCGAGGGCGGCAAGGGGCCACCTACAAAAAGCCGGGCGCCGCCCTTTTTGCGGGTGGCCCCCATGCTACTGAGTTAATGCCCTTGCCGAGGCGGCAAGGGGGCAAATTGCATAATGGCCACCGCGCGATAGACGGGCCAGTAGGCAAAACACCCTCACGGGAGAGCGGTTTTTAAATCTCGCCTCCCGGAGGACGGGAAGCGACTAGAAATGTAATTTTCAAAAGAGTAAAGTGCACTAGCGGTTCCTAAAGTTGCATCGTTTGTGTCATCCCAGGTCTCTAAAGTTGTAAAACGATCATTTGGATGCCTAATCTTGCGTCGTTGTGTCATCCAGGTCCCTAAAGTTGTAAAATGGTCATTTGGATGCCTAATCTTTGCTATTGTGTCACTTTGGTCCAATCGGAAGCCGCCTTCCTTTGGTAATCTTGCAAAAAAATCTCTCCTAACAGCGAAGGGCGATTAGAAGAATGTGGATAGGTTCATCCAAGCGGAACAGAGTGGCCTTCTAATCGCCCTTCAGCTGTTAGGAGGGTTTTTGTAAGATTACAGGAAAGGCGGCTCCCGATTGACCAAAGTGACACAATAGCAAAGATTAGCACCCAAATGATCGTTTTACAATTTTAGGGACCGAGATGACACAAACACCCAAGATTAAGCACCCAAATGATCGTTTTACAACTTTAGAAACCAGGATGACACAACGACGTAACTTTAGGGACCACTAGTGCACTTTACTCTTTTCAAAACCTAAAACTATTTTTGTAAATCTTTAAAAAATAAAATTAAATATGTTAAAAATTATCAGCGTGTTGGTGTTTAGGAGTTGTGTGGACATCACTGGCTGAGCTGGCCTCCGAGAGTAGGAGCTTGCTAGGCGAGAGACCATAATAGAATAATACCAAGCCTGCCAAGCTGTTGGGCTTTATACCTATACAATATATATCTTTGGATCGGGGCCCTTGGCCATTGCCCTTATGTCCCAGCCTGCTTACAATTCACCCTTCACATCTGCTATAGGATGAAATCCATATTGCTTAAAAACAGACGCATATTCCATTCATTATTAGATATGCTTCGAGCTTGTCCTCTACTATGGCATCATCATCACACATATTGATCAGTTCAATGATAATGTTGATCAGTGCTAAGCTGTTGGTCACAAATATGGTAAAAACAACTCTCTTTTATTTCAGTTTAGACTTATTGGTTTAGGCTCTTAAACTGAATTTTCAGCTTTCATGTTTTTATAAGCAAGTGTCTCTCAAGGTGGAGTCCCTACTTTAGTTCATATAAGAAAATAAAAGGCTATTCAAATCTAGCTAAGTGGCCTCTAATCGATACACAATGACACGTCTACCATGTTGCGTGGAGACCTCGTTGCGGAGCAAAGGTGGCATGGCTATAGAAATGTATTTCAAGTACGTATACCCAACGTTCGCATGCTGAGAGGTAAATAGATAAAAATATACTCATGCACACCTGCTTGAACCTATAGAAAACGGAAGTGATAATTATATAGATCAGGGGAACATGAAAACATACCATGTTCACGCTTCTTGTTTCAAAATAAAACATACTCCAGAGATAGTGTTACAATTATAGATATTTTGCGGTATAGTTTAATTCCGATATAGTAAAAAATAAAATAATACTATAAAGAGTGATGCGTGACATATACTCGCATTAATGTCTAAAACACATACAAACATAATCGAGAAATGATATCACTAAAGATTTAGATGGTACCTAGGTGTAGATTCATTGCTGGCGACAATAGGTGTTTTTTCCCCTGAATTTGACAAAATAGACATGACTGTTTTTGACGAAACATACATGATTGTTCGACGAGCGCAGTTGTCTCCGGGAAGTAGACGAACAATGAGCAGTCGCGCAACGATGCGTATTGACGAAACACATACATGGTTGTTCGGCGAGCGCAGTTGCCTCCGAGAAGTAGACGAACAACAAGCGTGTATGCCTGTAATGTGATAATAGTATTATTGTGTCTTGAGGAGAAGGGGGGCTCGATGAACCTGAACACCTTTGAAGCTCATCAATAACAGATTAATGGACCTGGCTCGGCGAGCAAGCGTGCGCGTAACTGTCCTGTGTCTCCTTCTTAACCTCTTAATTAGGCCTCGTAAAACAGTTTCTCCCAAGAATCACCTTGTGGAGATTATGGCAATCGGGTATCTACATGGCAAGCATCCATTAGGTAGGGATAGGTGCGCACATATACATCAAACCAAATATGACTTGGGTATTACGTTGCCGATAAAGATAAGGCAACGACCCATAGTCACGGTTTGGTAAGATTGAGGAAACCGACTTAGAGTAAGATAGGGTTTCGATCTGTAAGCCCACCTCCCAAGACTATATAAGGGGGTAAGGGGTCCCTTGAGGGATATTCCGATAGGAGATCGCTTTTAGCTTTCAGCCTTAGATCACAAGATCAATAAAGACACTCGGCGGATTGAATCCACCGAAACAGGAGTAGGATATTACCTCACGAGAGAGCTCCGAACTCGTCTAAATCTCCTTTCCTTCTAACCCATTGTGCTTGGCAATCTTGACTGCGACCCAGTAAATTACATTGCCGAAACCGAGTTTCGACAATTGGCGCGCCAGTGGGGGCCGCGCGTCAAGACTTCTTCAACAATCTCGCCAACAAGCGTGATGGGATCTTCTTCAGGATTCGGTGACTTCGCCGCCGACAACCGACAAGCACTCCTCCTTCAACTCGGATTCAAACCAGTCGGAAGGAGAGACCCACTCGGCGCCGTTCGGGCTCCCGAATAGTGCCGAAATCTTCGATGACGTCTTCAAGTCCAAGATGCGATCTACCCTCCCCAACGAAGGACTTCACTCGCACCGCAGTTCGGACCGCCGAACACCGCCGAAATCTGCACCGATCTTCTCGTCTCCCCAAGCGGAGACGATCTACTCGAAGAAGACCTCTCCAGTGCCGTTTGGATTACAAACGCCGCGAGATCTACTGACAAACTCCTCTCCCAGTCGAGGTCGACCCACTCGGAGGAGCCCGCATCCTGGCTCCGACTCGGGCTGGAGCGATCCAGGACCGGGCTACCCGAGATCGAGGAGATCGTGTCATCCTCCAGCCGTTCGGCTCATGCTCATCTTCGGAGCTCAACGAATATCTCGGCTCCACCCGGCTTTGACGACCTCTATGGCATCCCCTCGGGCGAAGCGAGACGACTCCGGCTTGTCACAAGGACTACGAGCCGAAGTGCTTGATGTCCTCATGGTGGCCACGTAGTCCGACTCAACCATGGCCCGAGCTTGGCGAGGAAGAGCGAGCTAAGATCGAGCAAGAGCGCAAGCCGGGGCGAGGAGGAGAAGAAACGCAGGGAAGATGCCGACAAAAGAAAGCAAGATTTACGGGCGTGGACGATCCGCTCGGGAGGCCATCTCTTCAAGCAGCGTCGCAACGCCAACATCTTTCGACGCCACACAGTGAACGCTATTGCCGCGCTCACTCTTGGACACCGTCATGGAGACGACACCACGTCCGACGTGACTCCAATACTTGACAAAATCAAGACCATCGTCGCAGCCACGCCAACGGTCATCCCTCCGCCCTCGGCACGAGCCGACCGAGTCCGTGGCCGGCTTGCCCGACAAAGCCGTCTCCCCCTCTAAGGTCGGGAGACTACAAGAGGCCGAGCGGACCGATCGACGACCAGGCTAAGAGGCCCACACCACGTGTCACGCCGCAATTTTTGTTCGGGATTAAAAATCATTAAATAATTCATTTTCTAGAAATTAAATAAAATGAAAAGCATATTAATCAAGTGAAAGTATTAATAAAATAAAATTTTCCTTTAAAAATCATGGCTGGAAGTATTTTTAAAATATTCTCCATGTCCTAAGGTACTCTCTGAAATTTTTCGTGAAATTTTGGAGCTCTAGAAATAATTTTAACAATACAAAGAATATTTAAGTAATTATTTAAATATATTAATTAATCAGTAAATAATCTGATTGAATTTTTATTAAATACTTTGAGTGTTCATCTAATTTCAGGATTTTTCTTGGAATTATTTGAGCATTGGAAGTATAGATAAAAATTCAAGGAAGTTTGGAAGGAAAAGTCTGCTTTGCATCCCTAGTGCTACAGTGTCATCTTCCTCCTCCAGCTGCCTGTGTACTGTTCATCCGAACAGCAAACTCTTTCCTCCCTTCGCAAATCCCGTCGAATCACTTTCTCAAATCCAAAATTGATTGAGGGAAATTAATCCTCACCTCTTCCTCTCCACTTCCCCATAATTTCCTATTCAATCCCGCAATAATTCGTGGTGAATTTCGATTTTTGTTTCTTCATCGTTGAGCTCCACCATGGCCGACCGATCTCCCTCCTCAGTGGTTTTCCCTTCAATTAAATTGCGAAAATCGGTTCCTCTCCTCTTCCTCATCAATTCCCCCATGTTTCTCCCATTTATTAGTGCTCTAACTCGCCGGATTGAACTCCCCTTGAGTGGCCGCCATGAATAGCCGGCCGGCAAGCTCCCCGCCATTCCTCTCCCTGGCGCCCTTCCCTTCCCTCCCCGGCCTATAAAAAGGATCCCTCAGCACCCTCCTCACTCCCCTCACACCAACCTCGAGCTCCCTTGCTCTCCCTCCATCCTCTTCGCTCGGTTTTCTCTCTCCTCGGCGTCGGCGAACTTCGGCGGCCGTTCCCTGTCATGCCAAGCAGCACAAGACCTTGCCACCACCTCCATCAGCGCCTCAGAACCTCCTCTCCCCCGGCCTCGCCTCCGTTTCGTCCAGGACACCGCCGTGCGGCTTGCCCATCCACCTCACCAACGCAACTCCGTCGGTCTTTCCTTCTCGCCCGTGCGCCGGTTGGCTGCGCCATCGCCATCTACTGCATTGCAGCATCACCCTCCACCTCGGCCAAGGACCGTTTTCGCCCAGAATACACCAAAACCCCGGCCGCCGGTGGTGTCTCTCCTCGACCTCGCCGGCGCCACTCCGGCAGCCCGCACCTTGCGGAGGGTTATCCGACGTCGTCATATCCTTCCACGGTATCGTGGCATCGTCTCCTTTGTAGGACTTTGCTTGGTTTGTCGTTTGTCGCGCGTCCCGTGATCGTCCTCGCCGGTACCATCTTCGACAAGCCATTCTTCCTTGCCGCACGTCGCCAGTGGCCTCGTCGACTCGTTAGCACGGCAACGCGGTGGCGTGTTCCACACCGTCCTCGCCACCGTGCGGCCGCCGCCGGGCCGCGTCGCGTCCTCTCACCATTCTGGTTGTTTTCGTCCTCGTCCCTCGTGTCGGCACTCCATGCGCGCCGCCTTCCTCCGTTCTTGCGTCGTGCGCCCGCGCCGCCTCTTCTCGCTCTTGAGCGCACAGTGAGCCGCCCCTCTGCCATCCTTGCCCATTGTCGTCATCTTATTCTTTTTTCCTTCCAAAAATAATTAATAATTGTGTAATAAATTAATTTAATTTCCAATCCATTTAATGGTCCAAAACTTCTAAAATTCATATCTAATCCATACAAACTCCAAATTGGGCCATTCAAATTGCAAAATTCATCTAAAACTGAGCTCTACATGTTTGTTTACTTTTCTTGTATTGTTCATTTGGTTTTTATTAGGGTTTCTTTGTTTTGTGTGTCGTGTAGACTTCATTGTTTCAAGGTTCACGCTCGCGAGGAAAAGAAGTTTTGTTCGAAGGAGCAAGGCAAGTCATGTCATTTTGATCATATTGCTATCCTAGTTTACCAAATTATGTTTATTTAAATTATTGCATTTCGCTTTATTAAATTCCCGCGTCTACCACTCGTTTTATTTAGCCTTACCCATTCTCCTTGTTATAGCCCTATTACTTGTATTATTATGATCCTTGATAACCCTAGGAAAAAAAACTAGTGAGCACTTTATATATGTGGTACTCACTAGCAAACTTAGGAATAAGCTTAGACATGCTTGAATAGAAACAATTAGATGTTTTTAATAATTAGACTAAGGAATAACTTGTAAATGATGGAAATTTTGGCTGTTTAGCCGTGGCAATAAATGTCCCCTTCAAAATTCCCCAAACATGTTTTTGGTGGGCACGAGGTGCATGGTTTTGTTAGTCACACCTCGGCCGTCATAAGGACCAGTCTTCGGGCCTCAAGTGTTGCAAAGCATTTCCGTACTACCACCCGTCTAATGGGTAAGGCTTAACGCGTCGACTAGTACGGTCGGAAACAAACAAGACACGGATAGGGATGGATGAAGCCCTAGGAAGGGTTGAAGCCCATGGGCCGACATCTCACGGCAAGTGAAGGCTCGAGCGAGTCGAGATGCTGGGGGCATAGGCTCACTCCGCTTCGACCCAGGGCACCCGGCGGGAAGTCTATGTCGGTGCTTCTTTGTTTAGGGCAGTACTAAGCGATGAGTTATGTCATGGCTTTCGTCCGTATGTCATAGTGGCATGTGGCACGTCGCAACACGTGAGGAAGACATGTCTCGGTGGGTAAAGATGTACACCTCGATCGGAGTAAATCTATTCGAATAGCCGCGCCTCGCTTATGGGCAAGCCGAGCAATGTACCCAAGTTAGAGTTTAATTCTATTTTAAACCGAAAGATTTGGAGTTAGCACATGTTGCCCCGAGTGAAGGCAAGATCGCATTGGTGCGCGACTTGATAATAATTTGACTAGAGATAGGCTCGTGTTTATTAAAATGCCTTAAAATATTTAAATGCATGAAATGATGGTTTTCTGCAAAATAACCCTATATATGAATTCTTTGTACCCCTTGCATTATTTGCATTCTCCCGATGGCTTGTTAAGTACGGTGGTTGTACTCGGCCTTGCAATTCCTTCCCCTTTCGGAAGTGTAGTGCCTCCGAGTCGAAGGCGGTGTTAGAGGACCAAGGCTCGCACCCCGCTGAGTTTGCACGTGGAGTGAAGCGAAGCCCCGCTAGGATCGTCCGTTTTTTTTTGCAGCTTTCTTCGAGTGCTGGGACTAAGTGCCTCTTCTCGTAAGTATATTTATACGCTTTAATTTACGTTTGGATACGTGTATTGATTTTTCATTTCGTGTACCCTATCTCGGTCTCCGGACAGGGAATTAATACACAAAATAGTCTGGAAATTTGGGATAAATTTCGGGCGTGACACCACGTCTCCACACGAAGCACCGAGCAAACGGCCGACTCGAGACAAACGACATGGACGTCCACCGTCCACCACCGCGTCCGCCGCAACAACAGCTCCAGCTACCCAACCAACCAACCGAAGACCCCGCCGAGTGATCTGCGGAAAGTCCTCGATCGCCGCTACCAGAGCGAGACCGACGCACTCGGGAAGATCGGAGGGGATCACCCGATAGCGGCGACGACAGAGTGCCGGCTTTCACTCGGAGCTTCGCCGAGTGCACCGGCCGAATGGTTTTAAGCCAACAAGAATAGAGAAATATGACGGCAAGACCGACCCCGAGCCGTGGCTTACCGTGTACACTCTCGCCATCCGCGCAGACGGCGGCGACAACAAGGCTATGGCCAACTATCCGCCCGTGGCCCTCGCCAACTCGGTCGGAACCTGCTCACGAGTCTACCAAGAGGCTCAATCGGCTCGTGGAGCGAGCCGAGGGACCACTTCATCGCCAACTTCCGTGGCACCTTCGAGAGGCCCGCACCCACTTCGACTTGTACAATGTCATCCGAGCCTGGACGAGCCTCGAAGGATTACATTCGGCACTTCTTCGAAAAGCGCAACAAGATCCCCAACATCACCGATGACATCATCATCCCGCCTTCCGAAGGGAGTCCGTGATGAGTGTGCACTGGGAAGTTCGGGCGCAAGCCACCGAAGACGTGAAACAAATGTTCGAGACGGCGAACTCGTACACCAAATCCAATGATGCCATCAAGGCGGCCCGTCAAGACCGGCCCGACAGAGGGAAAACAAGCAAAGGGAGAAAGCGGAATCCTAAGAAGGATAATGGCAACAACAACAACCAGGGCCAAAGACCGCAGCGCCGATCCGAGGATCGGTGGCCGCAACCTCCAACTCTCAACGCCGCCCCGAGTCGCCGCCTATGACGCCATCATGAACGCTCAATGCACCCATCATCCTAATCACAAGCACGTGGCTAAGGATTGCTTCATCTACAAACAACGATATGCCTGGAATTCCTAGGGAGGTGATCGAGCACTCTTTTCACGTCAAAGATGACGCAAAATTGATAAAACAACGATTACGCAGATTCGCGCAAGATCGAAAAGACGCCATCAAGGAAGAGCTCACAAAGCTCTTGGCTGCCCGCTTTATAAAAGAAGTCCTACATCCCAACCGGTTAGCCAACCCGCCTCGGGTCCGCAAGAAGACGGCAATGGCGCATGTGCGTTGACTATACCGACCTCAACAAAGCCTGCCCCAAAGATCCATTCGGGCTGCCTCACGTCGACCAAGTCTTTGATTCAACAGTCGGCTGCCAACTCCTGAGCTTTTTGGACTGTTACCCGGCTATCACTGATCGCTTTGAAAGAATCCGACCGCCCGAAGACATCGTTCATCACGCCGTTTGGGGCCTCTGCTACATTACCATGCCTTTCACCTAAAGAACGCCGGTGCCACATACCAACGCATGATCCAGAGATATTTTAAGACGCAGACGGCAAGAACGTAGAAGCTTATGTCGACGATGTCGTCATCAAGACCAAGCGTAAAGAAGACCTGATCGCCGACCTAGAAGAAACCTTCGCAAACATTCCGGCCTTCCGAATGAAGTTGAACCCTGAGAAGTGCACTTTCGGCGTCCCATCGGGCAACCGCTCGGCTTCATGGTGTCACATCGCGGCATTGAAGCCAATCCAGAGAAGATCAACGCTATCTTGAGCATGAAGCCCCGAGTAACTGTAAGGACGTCCCGTAAGCTCATGGCTGCATGGCGGCACTAAGCCGCTTCATCTCTCGACTCGGCGAACGAGGCATGCCCTTCTTCGATTACTAAAGAAAACGGACGACTTCCGGTGGACCGCGGAAGCCCATAAGGCCTTTGAAGATTTCAAGGAATTCCTTACAACGCCGCCTCGTCCCGGCCTCGCCTCAGCCCCGGAGCCCTTGCCGCCCAGACGTCACCACTCACCAAGTGGTTAGTACGGTACTTGTGGTCGAACGCGAAGAAGAAGGACGGGCCCGTAAGATCCAAGGTGGCCGATCTACTTTGTTAGCGAAGTATTGGCAGGAGCCAAAATTCGCTACCCTCGTGTACAAAAATTGCTTTATGGTGTCCTCGATAACCGCAAGAAACCGGCACACTATTTTCGGGTCACTCGGTCACCGTCGTCACCTCGTTTCCACTCGGCGATGTCATCCACAACCGGGAGGCAAGCGGGCACATCGCTAAGTGGGCTCGGAGCCGATGCCACTGGACTTGACTTTTAAGGCGAGGACGTCCATAAAGTCACAAGCCCCGGCGGATTTCCCGGCCGAGTGGACTGAGCAACAAGAAAACATACCTCGGGAAGACCTCCAACACCGGACCATGCACTTCGACGGATCCAAGAGGATCACCGGCTTGGGAGTAGGAGTGGTGCTGATCTCCCCGACTGGGGAAAGGCTAAGATACGTCCTTCACCTCCACTTCTCTGCCTCACACAACGTTGCCGAGTACAAAGCAACGCTACATGGACTCGGCTCACGCGCTTCACTCGGGATACGTTGGCTCATCGTGAAAGCGCGACTCCCACCGGTCGTCAATCAAGTAATGAAGGATCGGTCCCGTCTAAACGACACCATGGAGGCCTACCGACAAGAGGTCCGCAAACTTGAAGACAAGTTCGACGGACTCGAACTATCACATGTCTTGAGACACAACAACGAAGCAGCTGATGAGTTGGCACAATTCGGGTCCAAGCGCGAAGCCGCCCCAACGGACGTTTTTGTCGAGCACCTCTATGAGCCAACTGTTGCGGCAAACCCAACTTCCAATGAACAAGTTGCAAACGAAGTCGCCATGTCTGATGCCGACTGGAGGACACCACTCATCAAATTCTTAACACAGCAAGAGCTGCCGGAAGACCGGGATGAGGCGGAGCGCGTCCGACCTTGTTGCCAAGCATACGTCATGGTTGACTCCAACTTATACAAGAGAAGCCCCTCCGTAATCCTAATGAGATGCATCACGCCCGGGAGGGACGACGGCTACTCCAAGACATCCACTCGGGCATATGCGAGAAGCCACGCGGCACGTACCCTCAGTGGGCAAAGCCTACAGACAAGGTTTTTTCCGGCTTACCGCGGTCTCCGATGCGAACAAAGTGGTACGAACCTGTGAAGGTTGCCAATTTTTCGCCCGACAAAGCCATGTCCCAGCCCAGGAGCTACAAACAATCCCGTTATCCCGGCCGTTCACGGTATGGGGCTTAGACATGGTCGGCCCTTTCAAGAAGGCCCCGGGAGGCTTTACGCACCTATTCGTCGCAATTGACAAGTTCTCCAAGTGGATTCAAGCCAAGCCGGTTGCCACAATTACCGCCGACAAGGCACGGGATTTCTTCCTCAACATCGTGCACCGCTTCGGCCCTAAACAGGATCATAACCGATAACGGGACTCAATTCACGGGGCATCTTCAAGGAATTCTACGAAGACTTCGGAATCAAGATCTCGTTATGCATCGCCGCACATCCCAAAAGCAACGGACAAGTCGAACGGCCAACAAAGATGGTCCTTCAAGGCATCAAGGCCCGCGTGTTCGATCGTCTAAGCCCTTATGCGGGCAAGTGGGTCCAAGAGCTTCCCTCGGTCCTATGGTCTCGCGGACCACACCCGGCTCAAGCTACCGGCCAAACTCCTTTCTTTTTAGTCTACGGCGCGAAGCCATGTTGCCAAATGAGATGGAGTATGAATCCCTCCGAGTCCGCAGCTTCAACGATGAACGCTATGACCCCCGACCGAGTGGGACGACCTCACCCGACCGGAAGAGGCCCGAGAGGCAGCCCTCATCCAAGTCGGCAAAATATCTTCAAGGGCTCGAGATGATACCACAAGCCGCAACGTTCGAGCACGAGCTTTCATCGTTGGCGACTTGATTCTGTGCAAGATTCAAACCACCAAAGATCGTCACAAGTTATCCCCCTTATGGGAAGGACCATACATAATCGCTGAGGTGACTCGGCCCGGTGCATACCGACTAAAGCGTGAAGACGGATCTATGGTGGAGAACTCCTGGAACATCAAGCATCTTCGACGATTTTATGCTTAAATTGACTAAAGTTTCATATTTTTCTTGACTTCCATCTCAAGTAAGACGACTTCTTGAGTTAGTAGCCGGGGGCTGTACATATATCAATAAAGCATAGTTTTCCTCATCAACTTTTGTGCATGATTTGGTTTATCATTGTTTAATGTTCCTCGATTCGAGTTCAGTGTTTAAAGACTGAGAGTTTTCTGATGGCCAAATCGAGCCTAGGCTCGGTGACAGTCGGACGAAAATTACTTAAGAAATTTCACATAAAAACTCGAATCAAGGGCATTAACATAAATAGACGAATATTCACAAGCCTATGTCGAATGTTATAATCATACAATGTTTACAAGACAATGTTCATAAGGCAAATTAAAGCCGAAGTTATTCACTACATCGAGCGTAAATCTTCTTCGCCGACTCCTGCGCTTCACTCAAGATGTCCAGGCGCCGCTCATCCGAGGTCCCGTCGCCGAAGCCCTCTCCGATCGAGCTGATATCCACTCGGGGAGAGACTTGGTCGTGCAAGAGCCGGACCAGCCCCCATGTTGGCGGCCTCGGTGATGTTTGCCAAATATTGGTCGGGGCCCTCCTCGCTTGTCAAAGATTTCCAATGGCTCCAGCGAGCTAGCCCGACCCGGTAAAACAAAGATTGCAAGATTAGCGTCGCCGCGTTAGCAACCTCTTCCGGACCTCTCCGGCTCGTTTGACCCTCTCAAGAAGCACGTCGTATTGAGCTCGGGTCTTGACCTTGTAAGTTGCCAAAATAATCGATCACGCAAAGCACTCGAAATAAAGCGGCATAAAGAATGTTACTTTGAAGAAGCTTACCTTCAAACTCGGCCTCCAACTCGGTCTTGTCGAGGCCGACGCCTCCACTGGACTCCGGAGCGAGTGGACCTCCGACGAATTTTCTACAAAAATAGAAGGCCATTAGCGACCAAGATCAGCACATAACCCATAAAGAAATTGGGAAGAGTGGACTTACTCCCGATCGAACCACGGAGGTCAAGGTTCTCCTCCCGGAGTTCGGCTATTTCCATCCTCGCAGCCGCCTCCTCGACGTGGCCTCCTCCCGAGTCATCTTCAACTTTGCCGGACGTCCTCCAAGGAGTTCGGATGGGGAACCGGCTTCTCCGGACACTCGGACTTCGCCATGGAACGGCAATACTCCTTCGCACACAAGATCCAAGGTTGACCGATCAAGAGAAGCAATGATACAACAACGAAAGAATGATCAAGGCTTACGTTGAGTAGCCGAGTCGCCTGCTCGGCTTTTGACAAGGGCATCCCGTTAGTCTCTTTCGGCTTGTTTATCAAGGATGATTCCCTGCCTTTCTCCTTCCGAGTCTCGCCATTCGATTTTGATTGGGGGAACCCAGGTTTCAGAAGACTGTAACATGGGGATTTCCTCCACTACGGCTGGCAGATTGGGAAGAACGATGAAGACACAAGATTCAAACCAAAGAGTAAAGACAAGACTTTGATTCAAGACTTACCCGGCTTCAGTGCACTCTTAGGCGGAGCAGCCGCTGGCCTCCTTCTTCGGCTTTTGCGGCTTCCAGTCGGGGCGTCCTGGCGGTGCGGGGGCTCCTTCCTCGGGATATCCCTCTTCGGAGGCGAGGGCTTTGGCCCTGAGCACTTTCGCTTGGGAGAGGGCTCCGGGTCTTGGCTCCGCAGCTTGGATGCCTCTGGGAGCAAGCACTGGAGTAGGCCCCTCACCCTTCCCTACGGGATCTATGTCTCGGGCCTCCCGCAACAATGGATGCAAATCGGAATGAAGACAAAGAAAATTTTCACACAAAAAGATCGGACTTCGGTCATGAAGTATACAGACGACCGGCGGATCTTGGCGCGCTTCGGCGATGGCCTTGGAGGAGGAGTCTCGACCGGAGGAGCGGACGTCATCGTCCGAGCCGCCGATGACGAGCCTCCTCTTGCTCGCCCGCTTGTTGGTGTCCTCACTCGGGGCCGCCCGCTTCCGATCCAGGTCACTTTGGATCTTCACCCCTCCGGTCGGCTTCTTGGCGGGCGAAGCGCACGTCATCATGAGGCACCTTGTACGGTTTTGAAATAACGAAGCATTTTCCTACGAGAGAAACTCTCACAATACTAAGAGGCATGACATCAAGGTTGCAAGACAATATGAGAAAGTCGGTCGGCTTATCGGAGGAGGAGGCCGATGGATGTGAAGGAAGAACTGGCGATGAGGGCGCGCGACCGCAATTCTGTCGAGAAGATCTTGTACATCCGGATCTTCGGATCTCGAATCGAGTGGATCTTGATCTTCCCGACCGGGTCCTTCCCGCCTTCGTACTCGAAGGCCGGCTTCGATCGCTCTTTGATTGGAGCCAGTCGGCACCTGATGAAGTGTCGAGTGATCTCGCTCGCCGCGAAGACCTCTTTTCTTCATTGCCAAGATCTTCGCTAGCAGGTTGTTGGCCTCATCCCAATCTTGAGCCACCGTGCAGTTGCTCCAAGTATGCGGAGTGCGGAGGAAGGCCGACAAAGGCCGCGAGGCCGGGTTCGAGATTGCTAATGTAGAACCAGCCAGCGTGCCATCCCTTGTTGGAAGATTTCAAGAGGAGAGAGAAGTACTCCATGCGGAGAGATCCGCGGAGTTGAAAACCCGCTCCACCAACAACGCATGGGCGGTCCTTATTCGGATGAGGTTTGAGGTAAAACATGCGGTGAAAGAGAAGAAAGTGGGGAGGATGCCAAGGAAAGCCTCGCATACGTGGATGAAAAGAGCGATGTGAAGCATAGAATTGGGATTCGATGATAGAGCCGAGACCATAGTAATCCAAAAGCCCCTAAGAACTCGGAAGTGGGGAGGCTGAACCCGCAATAAAAGAAAGAGGTGAATACAACAAGCTCACCGGTGTTCGGGTTGGGAAATCTTCGAAGGGTTACGCGGAGGATACGCTTTGCCGAAAACAAAAACTTTTACCGCAAGCAAACCAGGAACACTTGTAAGTAAGGGCCGATAGATCGTTACCGATTGGAGTATGCGTAGGAAATAGCCAATCGGGGCTATCCGATCTAGAACTGTGTAGCCGATTCCCACAAGCCGACGGCCGATTCTCTGGGACGGCCCGATTCGCCAATCGCCGATTAACAGCGTGCAACGTAGCAGCGCCTCTACTGGTATCCACACGTCCGGGGACAAAGCGCCGTACACCCGTATGCTAGAACGCGATGCAAGCTAGGGTTTTGGCTCGAAAGGTGGGGAGGTTTCCGTGGAGATTGATCTTCGCGACTTACGTGCGGATTCGGTTCAACGCGATGCAATTGACGTGTCACAGCTCTCCACCCCTCACTCCTTTATATAGAGTTGGCCGAGGACTAGTGGCCGATCAGGACTCTATTTTGAATCGGATCTTATCCGAAACTCACGAGAGTTGGCTGCCCATACGTCGTAAGCCTATATGACTTTATCCGATCGGATCCCTATCCGATCGAGCCGTATCCGAGTCCAACTCGAATATCTATTCTATCTCCTTAAGCGTGCGACCTTGTAGGTTCAGGTATACTCGGCTTGGCTATAGTCTAACTTAGCCGATCGTCGCTCGAGTCCAACTCAACCGACCCATCAATAGCGACGCCTAGCAAGCACATATTGACACCATAGTATACAAGAATAATATCGCTATGAACCCGTAGCTTAATTGGTATCGTGAGGCAAAGGGATTTGTGTACACATTACAGGTTCGTGAGCCGATATTATTCTTGTATACTATGGTGTCAATATGTGCCGCTAGGCGCGCCGTTGACGGGTCGGCCGAGTTGGACTCGAAGTCGACGATCGGCTAAGTTAGACTATAGCCGAAATCAAGTATACCCGAACCTGCGTGGTCACACGCTTAAGGGATAAGAATGCATTCGAGTTGGACTCGAATACGGCTCGATCGGATAGGATCCGATCGGATAGGGATCCGATCGGATGGGATCCGATCGGCGTATGGGCGTAACTCTATGAGATTCGAATGGATCCAATTCAAAATAGAGTCTACGATCGGCCACGAGTCAGTCGGCCAACTCTATATAAGGAGGAGGGAGGTGGAGAAGGCTGCGGCACGTCAGATTTGCATCGCGTGCAACAGTCGCCGAGATCAATCTCCCTGAGAAACCTACTCCCACTCGAGCCAAACCCTAGCCTTGCATCGTGTGCTAGCAGGTGTTGGTGTTCTATTCGGACGTGTGGGATACCGTAAGGCGCGCTACGTTGCGTTGACCAGTACGACTCATTGACGCTCAGACAATGGCCCCTGCGCGAATTGGCAACGAAACGCGATCAACGGCTTCCGGATCGGGGCTGCAAAGCCACAGGGGAATCGTGCGTCGGCTCGCGGGAATCGGCTACCACCCAGGTTCCGGATCGGATATGCCACGATTGGCTATTTTGCTTTTTCATCTCAATCGGTAACGATCTATCGGCCCTGCACAAGTGTTCTGGTTTGCGCGGTAGAAAATTTTTGTTTTCGGCTAGCGTAGCTTCCGCGTAACCCTTCGGTGGTATCGAGCTAATCTTGCTTAGTTCGGGTTTTAGATTGGATCCGGAACAAGTTTTGCGCACGGGTTGATTAGATCAATCGGTTTTACGGGATTTGTTGAGGAGAGTTGATGGTAATTGCGTTCCTTGATAGTGTATCTAACGGCGTAATGTGATTACATCGAAGCAATATCCATAGAACTCGGTTTGAGTCGGCCGAGATAGCGTTCCTTGATAGTGTATCGGAACGGTATAATGTGATTATGCCGAAGCTATCTCGTAGTCCGATCTTGTTAGCTAACTCGCGCCTACGCAAAACATCTCCCTTGATAGTGTATCGGGACGGCATAATATGATTATGCCGACATGGTTTCCGTAAGCGATTTCATAGATTGGATCTATTCTCGAAAAGGAAAAATTTGCGATCTATTCTCGAAAAGGAAAAATTAAATGGAACAAACTTTATGGATTGGTATCGCAACTTGAGAATTGTTCTCAAGCAAGAGCGTAAGGAGTACGTTCTTGAAGTACCCTATCCCGAGGATTTGCCAAATAATGCCACCGCAATCGCACGGAGGGCTTATGAGAAGCACACTAATGATGCCCTAGACATAAGCCGTCTCATGCTTGCTACAATGTCCCCCGAGCTTGAAGCAATATGAGAGCAACGATGCTCACACTATTATTCGTGGGATCGTGGCATGTTTGAGAACCAAGCTCTGCCGAGAGGTTCAACACCTCAAAGTCCTTGTTTGCGTGCGAGCTTGTTGAGGGGAATCCCGTCACCCGCATGTGATAAAAATGATTGGCTACATTGAGAGTCCTGGAAAACTAGGTTTTCCCCTTAGCCAAGAGTTGGCTACGATGTGATTCTCCGCCGCTCCCTCCGAGCTTCGAGCCATTCATATTGAATTATCACATGAACAATATGGATAGAACCTTGGCTGAATTGCATGGGATGCTAAAGACAAACTGAGGAGAGTATCCAAAGAATGATCATCATGTGATGATGATGCAAGGCTAAGCGCAAACCACTCGTCAAGAAACTTTGCACCAAGAGGAAGTTAACTCCCGATGAGATCGCGAGTACCTTCAATGCAAAGAAGGGCAAGAAGGGTCGGCGGCATCGATGTCGTTTGCTTCTATTGCAAGGAGACAGCCATTGGAAGAGGAACTGTAAGAAGTACATGGAGGATCTCAAAAGGAAGCAAAGTACGACTTACGCTTCGGTATTAATGTTATAGACATTAATCTTGCTACTTCACCTACCGACTCTTGGGTATTTGATACCGGATCGCAGCTCATATTTGCAAGTCGTTGCAGGGAATGAGAAGAAGTAGAGGATTGAGAAGGGGCGAGGTGAACTCGCGCGTCGGCAATGGAGCAAGCGTTGCTACGCTTGCCGTTTGCACAAGACCACTTCATCTACCTTCGGATTAGTTTTGGAATTGAATAATTGTTATTGTGTTCCAACACTATGTCAAAACGTTATTTCCGCTTCATGTTTGCAAGCGGAAGGATATGATTTTAGATCAATGGACAATGGTTGTTCAATATATCTCGTAGATATGTTCTATTTTCATGCTCCATTGGTGAATGGATTATACGTTTTGAATCTTAAAGCGTCTCCCATCTATAACATTAATACGTAAAGGCAACTCTCTAATGATATAAACCCCACGTTTATCCGGCGTTGTCGCTTAGGCCATATAAATGAGAAACGCATGGAGAAGCTCCATAAGGATGGATTGCTTCACTCTTTTGATTTTGAATCATTTAAGACATGTGAGTCTTGTTTACTTGGTAAGATGACAAAGGCACCTTTCACGGGACATAGTGAGAGAGCAAGTGACTTATTGGCACTCGTACATACCGATGTATGTGGACCAATGAGCTCAACGGCCGAGGTGGTTATCGCACTTCATTACCTTTACGATGACTTTAGTAGATATGGTTATATCTACTTAATGAGGCATAAGTCCGAATCCTTTGAAAAGTTCAAAGAATTCCGAATGAAGTACATAATCATTTAGGGAAAACAATCAAGTTTCTACGATCGATCGTGGAGGAGAATACTTGAGCCAAGAGTTTGGTAATCATCTCGAAAGATTATGGAATTGTTCCACGCTTGACTCGCCAGAACTCCACAATGGAATGGGGTGTCCGAACGGAGAAATCGCACCTTGTTGGACATGGTGCGGTCGATGATGAGCCAAAGTGATCTTCTTATCCTTCTCGGGGATATGCTCTTGAAACAACTGCGCTCACACTAAATAGAGTTCCATCTAAGTCGTTGAAAAGACACCATATGAGATATGGACAGGGCAACCCCTAGTTTGTCTTTTTCTCAAAATTTGGGAATGCGAAGCTTATGTAAAACGTTTAGCCTAACAAGCTCACACCCAAATCGACAAGTGCTTCTTTGTGGGATATCCTAAGAAAACTAAGGGATATTACTTTTAAAATCGGGAACAAGGCAAAGTGTTTGTCGCCCGACACGGTGTCTTCTTGGAGAAAGAGTTTCTTTCAAGAAGTGTTAGTGGGAGCAGGGTGCATCTTGAAGAAGTTCAAGAAACACCAAGCAAACGTTTCAACGACCATAACCACAACAGAGGAGCAAAGTGTTGCGCCACCGCCAGATACACCAGCCCCACTGGAGGTCCGAAAGATCACGTCGTGCACCGACAGTACACAAAGTGCGGAACAACGTGATATATTGTTGTTGGACAACGATGAACCTAAGACCTATGAGGAAGCGATGGTGGGACCTGATTCCAACAAGTGGCTTGGAGCCATGAAATCCGAAATAGAATCCATGTACGACAATCAAGTTTGGAACTTGGTTGATCCACTCCGATGGTGTCAAAACCATTGAGTGGAAATGGGTTTTTAAGAAAAGGCCGATATGGATGGAAATGTTCACATCTATAAGGCGCGATTGGTGGCAAAAGGTTTTAAACAGATTCAAGGAGTTGATTATGATGAAACCTTCTCGCCCGTCACAATGCTTAAATCTATTCGGATTATCCTAGCGATTGCTGCATATTTCGATTATGAGATATGGCGATGGATGCCAAAACGGCTTTCCTAAATGGAAACCTAAGCGAGGATGTATACATGATACAACCTCGTGGTTTTGTTGATCCAGAATCGCTGGAAAGATATGCAAGCTACGTAAATCCATTTATGGATTGAAGCAAGCATCTCGGAGTTGGAATATTCGTTTTGATGAAGTAATCAAAGGGTTTGGTTTCATCAAAAATGAAGAAGAGGCATGTGTTTACAAAAAGGTCGGGAGCGCAATTGTATTTCTAATCTTATATGTGGATGACATATTGTTGATTGGAAATGATATCCCTATGCTAGAATCCGTCAAGTCTTCATTGAAAAATAGTTTTTCCATGAAAGACTTAGGGGAGGCAAAGATACATATTAGCATTCGGATCTATAGAGATAGATCCAAGAGGCTAATTGGATTAAGCCAAAGTACATACATTGACAAGGTGTTGAAAAGGTTCAACATGCATGATTCCAAGAAAGGTTTCTTGCCCATGTCACATGGCATTAATCTTAGCAAGAATCGTGTCCTCGACACATGATGAGCGGAATAAGATGGGTATGGTTCCATATGCTTCCACAATTGGATCCATCATGTATGCCATGCTTTGTACACGCCTGCATGTCTCGTACGCTTTGAGTGCTACGAGCAGATACCCTGATCCAGTGAAGGTCACCGGATCTGCGTAAAGAATATCCTTAAGTACTTGAGAAGAACTAAGGATATGTTCCTAGTCTATGGAGGTGAAGAAGAGCTCGTTGTAAGTGGTTACACCGATGCTAGCTTCCAAACAGACAAGAATGATTATAGATCGCAATGGGTTCGTGTTCTACCCGAACGGAGGCGCATCAACTGGAAGAGTTCCAAGCAGATACCGTTGCTGATTCTACAATGGAGGCCGAGTACATTGCCGCTTCGGAAGCCGCAAAGGAGGCGTTTGGATCAAGAAATTCGTTTCGAGCTTGGTGTGATGACTAGTGCGACGGTCCAATGTCTCTCTATTGTGATAATAGTGGAGCCATTGCACAAGCCAAGGAGCCAAGGTCACATCAGAAGTCCAAACACATACTTCGGTGATATCATCTCATCCGCGAGATAGTGGACAGAGGTGATGTCAAGATATGCAAAGTGCACACGGATCTCAACGTAGCCGATCCGCCGACAAACCCTCTCCCTCACCCAAGCATGAGGCGCATACAAGAGCAATGAGTATTAGATACTTACATGATTGACTCTAGTGCAAGTGGGAGATTGTTAGTGATATGCCCTAGAGGCAACCCGGAGATGTTGGATATCACGTCAATGTTTATGTATAAATGAATAAAGAGTTATTCGCCATGAAATAGACATCTTGTATTGATCAATAAGTACGTGACTTATTTATGAGACTCTTTATGTATGAATCTATTTCTAAACGATCCCGATCATATGTCATATTGTTGGAACAAATATGATTCTAAGATCGGCATGTTTATTGATTGATGATCATGTCTCATAGATCATGGGTATGGAGATACCAAATCGGAAACATGGACACATATGTTGGAGAACACATTGTTGGATAGACCCACCATGAGACACTACAGAATTAATGTGCCATTAGTTGGTCTCGTAGTGTTGGTACAAAGTCCTTAGACCTGAGATCACCATGGATTCCAACATGTGTAGTAGCCTACTTTGGGACTACCAAACGCTATTCCGTAATCGGTTAGTTATAAAGGTAGTTTTCGGGTTTGCTATGAAACATGGAGTGGGATGTGAGTGATCAAGATGGAATTTGCCCCTCCTTTGGAGAGATATCTCTCGGCCCTCGAGGTAATGGATTATGGAAATGCATGGCCATGCTAAGTTGATTGAGGAGTCAATCAACGGACGTATAATCCAATACGGTTCGAGTGAATGGTTAAGCTATTGAAGGGATGGCATACATCTTGCCTATAGCTTAATTGGTATCGTGAGGCAAAGGGATTTGTGTACACATTACAGTGTTCGAGCCGATATTATTCTTGTATACTATGGTGTCAATATGTGCCGCTAGGCGCCGGCTGTTGACGGGCTGCCGAGTTGGACTCGAGCCGACGATCGGCTAAGTTAGACTATAGCCGAAATCGAGTATACCTGAACCTACCGGTCGCACGCTTAAGGGGATAAGAACAGGGCATTCGAGTTGGACTCGAATACGGCTCGATCGGATAGGGATCCGATCGGATAGGGATCCGATCGGATAGAGTCCTATGGGCTTACGACGTATGGGCGGCCAACTCTATGAGATTCGGATGGGATCCGCTTCAAAATAGAGTCCCGATCGGCCACGAGTCCCCCGGCCAACTCTATATAAAGGAGGGAGGGGTGGACACCTGCGGCACGTCAATTGCATCGCGTGCAACGAAGTCGCCGAGATCAATCTCCACGGAAACCCTCCCACTTTCGAGCCAAACCCTAGCCTTGCATCGCGTGCTAGCACACGGGTGTTCGGCGTTCTATTCCCGGACGTGTGGATACTGGTACAGGCGCTGCTACGTTGCGCGCTGTTGATCGGCTATGAATCGGCTGCAATCGGAGCGAGGCGACTGCGGCAGATTGGCAACGAGAACGCAGTCAGCGACTCGGATCGGCTGCAGCACAGGGAATCGTCTGTCGGCTCGCGGGAATCGGCTACACAGTTCCAGATCGGATAGCCCCGATTGGCTATTTCCGCTGCATACTCCAATCGGTAACGATCTATCGGCCCTTACTTGCAAGTGTTCCCGGTTTGCGCGGTAGAAAATTTTTGTTTTCGGCTAGCGTAGCTTCCGCGTAACCCTTCACCGATCGTATCCGCTCGTAGCACTCAAAGCGTACGAGACATCTCGGGCGTGTACAAAGCATGGCATACATGATGGATCCAATTGCCGAAGCATATGGAACCATACCCATCTTATTCTCGCTCATCATGTGTCCGAGGACACCGATTCTTGCTAAGATTAATGCCATGTGACATGGGCAAGAAACCTTTCTTGGAATCATGCATGTTGAACCTTTTCAACACCTTGTCAATGTATGTACTTTGGCTTAATCCAATTAGCCTCTTGGATCTATCTCTATAGATCCAAATGCCAATATGTATGTTGCTTCCCTAAGTCTTTCATGGAAAACTATTTTTCAATGAAGACTTGACGGATTCTAGCATAGGGATATCATTTCCAATCAACAATATGTCATCCACATATAAGATTAGAAATACAATTGCGCTCCCATCGACCTTTTTGTAAACACAGCCTCTTCTTCATTTTTGATGAAACCAAACCCTTTGATTACTTCATCAAAACGAATATTCCAACTCCGAGATGCTTGCTTCAATCCATAAATGGATTTCGTAGCTTGCATACCTTTCCAGGCGATTCTGGATCAACAAAACCCTGAGGTTGTATCATGTATATGAAGGGTTACGCGGAGGCTACGCTAGCCGAAAACAAAAATTTTCTACCGCGCTAACCAGGAACACTTGCAAGTAAGGGCCGATAGATCGTTACCGATTGGAGTAGATTGCAAAGCGGAATAGCCAATCGTGGCAATCCGATCCGAACAATGTAGCCGATTCCCGAAGACACCGATTTGCCAATCGCCGATTCGAGCCGTCCGGCCGCGCTTCACGCCTCGCTCCGATGCGCCCGACCGCAGCCCGATTCCACCACAGCCGATCGCTCCGATTGCGCCCGATCCAAGCCGATCAACGCGCGCAACGTAGCGCCGCCTCTACCGGTATCCACACGTCCGGGGACGAACGCCGAACACCCGTGTGCTAGCACGCGATGCAAGGCTAGGGTTTGGCTCGAAAGTGGGGAGGGTTTCCGTGGAGATTGATCTCGACGACTTCTGTTGCACGCGATGCAATTGACGTGTCGCAGCTCTCCACCCCTCCCTCCTTTATATAGAGTTGGCCGACTGGGACTAGTGGCCGATTAGGACTCTATTTTGAATCGGATCTCATCCGTATCTCATAGAGTTGGCCGCCCACACGTCGTAAGCCCATAGGACTCTATCCGATCGGATCCCTATCCGATCGAGCCGTATCCGAGTCCAACTCGAATATCTATTCTATCCCCTTAAGCGTGCGACCCGTAGGTTCAGGGTATACTCGGTTTCGGCTATAGTCTAACTTAGCCGATCGTCGGCTCGAGTCTAACTCAGCCGACCTGTCAACTGCGGCGCCTAGCAGCACATATTGACACCATAGTATACAAGAATAATATCGGCTCGAACCTGTAATGTGTACACAAATTCCTTTGCCTCACGATACCGCTTAAGCTATAGGCAAGATGTGTGCCATCCCTTCAATAGCTTAACCATTCACTCGAACCGTATTGGATTATCCGTCCGTTGATTGTCTCCTCAATCAACTTAGCATGGCCATGCATTTCCATAATCCATTACCTCGAGGGGCCCAGAGATATCTCTCCAAAGGAGGGGCAAATTCCATCTTGATCACTCACATCCCACTCCATGTTTCATAGCAAACCCGAAAACTACCTTTATAACTACCCGCATTAATAGCGTTTGGTAGTCCCAAAGTAGGCTACTACACATGTTGGAATCCATGGTGATCTCGGTCTAAGGACTTTGTACCAACACTACCCGAGACCAACTAATGGCACATTAATTCCCGTAGTGTCTCATGGTGGGTCTATCCAACAATGTGTTCTCCAACACATATGTCCATGTTTATTAATTTGGTATCTCCATACCCATGATCTATGAGACATGATCATCAATCAATAAACATGCCGATCTTAGAATCATATTTGTTCCAACAATATGACATATGATCGTGGATCGTTTAGAAATAGATTCATACATATAGAGTCTCATAAATAAGTCACGTACTTATTGATCAATACAAGATGTCTATTTCATGGAACCGAATAACACTTTATTCATAAATACATAAACATTGACGTGATATCCAACATCTCCATGTTGCCTCTAGGGCATATCACTAACAATCTCCCACTTGCACTAGAGTCAATCATGTAAGTATCTAATACCCATTGCTCTTGTGTGCGCCTCATGCTTCGCGAGGGAGAGGTTTTGTCGGCGGATCGGCTATGTTGAGATCCGTGTGCACTTTGCATATCTTGACATCACCTCGTCCACTATCTCGCGGATGAGATGATATCGCCGAAGTATGTGTTTGGACTTCGATGTGACCTCGGCTCCTTGGCTTGCGCAATGGCTCCACTATTATCACAATAGAGAGACATTGGACCATTGCACGGGTCATCACACCAAGCTCGAAACGAATTTCTTGATCCAAACAGCCTCCTTGCGCTTCCGAAGCAGCAATGTACTCGGCCTCCGTTGTAGAATCAGCAATGTATCCCGCTTGGAACTCTTCCACCGATGCGTCTCCGTTCAGCAGAACACGAACCCGCATTGTGATCTATAATCATCCTTGTCCTTTGGAAGCTAGCATCGGTGTAACCACTTACAACGAGCTCTTCTTCACCTCCATAGACTAGGAACATATCCTTAGTTCTTCTCAAGTACTTAAGGATATTCTTTACTGCGATCCAGTGACCTTCACCTGGATCTCGACGGTATCTCGCCGTAGCACTCAAAGCGTACGAGACATCTAGGCGTGTACAAAGCATGGCATACATGATGGATCCAATTGCCGAAGCATATGGAACCATACCCATCTTATTCCGCTCATCATGTGTCCGAGGACACCGATTCTTGCTAAGATTAATGCCATGTGACATAGGCAAGAAACCTTTCTTGGAATCATGCATGTTGAACCTTTTCAACACCTTGTCAATGTATGTACTTTGGCTTAATCCAATTAGCCTCTTGGATCTATCTCTATAGATCCGAATGCTAATATGTATGTCTTTCCCCTAAGTCTTTCATGGAAAACTATTTTTCAATGAAGACTTGACGGATTCAAGCATAGGGATATCATTTCCAATCGTAATATGTCATCCACATATAAGATTAGAAATACAATTGCACTCCCACTACCTTTTGTAAACACAGGCCTCTTCTTCGTTTTTGATGAAACCAAACCCTTTGATTACTTCATCAAAACGAATATTCCAACTCCGAGATGCTTGCTTCAATCCATAAATGGATTTCGTAGCTTGCATATCTTTCCAGGTGATTCTCGATCGACAAAACCCCGAGGTTGTATCATGTATACATCCTCGCTTAGATTTCCATTTAGGAAAGCCGTTTTGACATCCATCTCGCCATATCTCATAGTCGAAATATGCAGCAATCGCTAGGATAATCCGAATAGATTTAAGCATTGCGACGGGCGAGAAGGTTTCATCATAATCAACTCCTTGAATCTGTTTAAAACCTTTCGCCACCAATCGCGCCTTATAGATGTGAACATTTCCATCCATATCGGCATTTTTCTTAAAAACCCATTTACACTCAATGGTTTTGACACCATCAGTGGATCAACCAAGTTCCAAACTTGATTGTCGTACATGGATTCTATTTCGGATTTCATGGCTCCAAGCCACTTGTTGGAATCGGGTCCCACCATCGCTTCCTCATAGGTCTTAGGTTCATCGTTGTCCAACAACAATATATCACGTTGTTCCGCACTGTGTACTGTGGTGCACGACGTGATCTTTCGACTCTCCGTGGGCTGGTGTATCTACAACCGGTGGCGCAACACTTTGCTCCTCCCGTTGTGGTTCCGTGGTCGCCGAAACATTTTCTCGGTGTTTCTTGAACTTCTTCAAGATACACATTGCTCCCACTAACCCTTCTTGAAAGAAACTCTTTCTCCAAGAAGACACCGTGCGGGCGCACAAACACTTTGCCTTGTTCCCGATTATAAAAGTAATATCCCTTAGTTCCCTTAGGATATCCCACAAAGAAGCACTTGTCGATTTGGGTGTGAGCTTGTCGATCGTAAACGTTTTACATAAGCCTCACATCCCCAAATTTTGAGAAAAGACAAACTAGGAGGTTGCCCTGTCTATGTCTCATATGGTGTCTTTTCGACTGACTTAGATGGAACTCTATTTGGTGTGAGCGCAACTGTTTCAAGAGCATATCCCGTAAGGATAACGGAAGATCACTTTGGCTCATCATCGACCGCACCATGTCCAACAAGGTGCGATTTGTCCGTTCGGACACCCCATTCCATTGTGGAGTTCCTAGCGGAGTCAACTGTGGAACAATTCCATAATCTTTCGATGATTACCAAACTCTTGGCTCAAGTATTCTCCTCCACGATCCGATCGTAGAAACTTGATTGTTTTCCCTAAATGATTCTGTACTTCATTCTGGAATTCTTTAAACTTTTCAAAGGATTCGGACTTATGCCTCATTAAGTAGATATAACCATATCTACTAAAGTCATCGGTAAAGGTAATGAAGTACTGATAACCACCTCTGGCCGTTGAGCTCATTGGTCCACATACATCAGTATGTACGAGTGCCAATAAGTCACTTGCTCTCTCACTATGTGTCGAAACTTGGTTTCGGCAATATAATTTGGGGTCGCAGCCAAGATCGCCAAGCACAATGGGTTAGAAGAAGAAGAAGATTTAGACAGTTCAGCCCTCTCGTGAGGTAATACCCTACTCCCGTTTCGGTGGATTCGATCCGCCGAGTGTCTTTATTGATCTCACGATCTAAAGTGAAGGCTAAAAGTTGATCTAGAATCTAATCTAGTCTAAGATATCCTCAAGGGACGCCCCTACCCCCTTATATAGTCTTGGGAGGAGGGCTTACAGATCGGAAACCCTATCTTATTCTAAGTTGGTTTCCTCAATCTTACCAAACCGTGACTATAGGCCGATTGTCTTATCTCTATCGGCAATCGTAACACCCAAGTCAAGTTCGGCTTACGATATGGCAGGCGCAATCTATCCCTACCTCCAATGGATAAGCTTGCCATGTAGATATCCGATTGCCATAATCTCCACAGTAGCCCCGAGTCCTTTTCGCCGACGAGACAACTCAGCTTCAATCCAAAGCAAGCACTCAACCAAAAAACTTCTTTGACCGAGTGCTTTTGGCGCCGAGTGATTCCATCATCTCTGCCTAAATCTTCCCGAGTGGCTCCAAAGACTGTGAAGGGCTGAAAAATATCTAAAAAAATTCTCAAAAATAAATATCTAGGTGCATCTCCGATGCACCTAATTAGGTGTAGCCCCGACTATATGGTTAGTCAAAACTAGACTAATCGTATAGTCAAGAACTATAAAAATCATTCTCATGTAGACGCCTAGCTCATGCTAAAGCCATCATACAAATCTCATTACTCGGCAAGTTCATACTCATCCGAGTGAATTTGCCCGAATCATCTCGTAACAAATAACTCAATCAACCCTCGTGGGCGAAAAGCACTCGTAAGCTCATGCTTATCCGAGTGGATCGCCCGAGTCATCCCGGAACAAATATTTTAATCAACCCTCATGGGAAAGTAAGTTCTTTCAATCGTATGAAAAATATCACCAAATTATTAAATAGCTTATGCCATAATACTGGTCTCAATCTATAAAGATCTTCACCAAGGTGGAAAAATAAACAGATTGGTAAGGTTACTCCGACCAAATGCCAAAAAACCAAACAGCCCTTGTCATCAAGGCAGCTATAAAAACTTAGCGTCGGTCACCTTCCAAGTTGCATCGTGCCCGCTTCTCATGAAGTCAAGCAAACCGCGGTATGGAAGGATTTTTAAAGGTATAGGGCACTCTGACACGCGCATATTGCCAGAGCAAATCTGCTTAAGCTCATCCGCTTAAGTCCCTAAGGACACGCATCGGACCACACCTTAGCCGGGCCGTAGATTTTCTTATGGGCTCGGCCCAATCACCAGAAAACCTAACATAACCCTCAAATCTTTTTATAAAGATGCGAGGTTGTCCCCGCCTCTTCATCTTTCCAAAGATTCCCCTTTTCGCAGCACTGTTCACCAGTTCACTGCGGAGAACCCTAGACTCGCGCGCTCCCAAATTCATCCATCTAGGAGCTCGCTCGCAACAACCAGCCTCCGCAGCCAAATCTCCCACATTCCTTTGTTAAAAAAACCCAACCTTTTCCGATCAGATCCACTTCCCATCAACACCACCTTCATGGCGGAGGAAAAGAGGATTCCGTTCGACCAATGGGCTGCTTCGGATGTGAGGGAATCCACCCTCAAGGAGATGGTGAAGCACGGCGTGCTTCCGCCAAAGGAGATCGTGGGATGGCGCCCGGCGGCGGGGGAGGACTTCCCGACCCCGAACACCGGTGAGCTCGTCGTTTTCACTTCCTTTTCTATTGCGGGTTCAGCCTTCCCACCTCCGAGTTCTTCCGGCTTCGGATTACTATGGGCTTCATCTCTACCATCTGAACCCCAACTCAATGCTTCACATCGCTCTCTTCATTCATGTATGTGAAGCCTTTCTTGGCATCCTCCCCCACTTCCAACTCTTCCGGCGCATGTTCTATCTCAAACCACATCCGAACAAAGACCACCCTTGCGTCGTTGGCGGGCAGGTTTCCAACTCCGCGGATCTCTCCGCAAGGAGTATTTTTCTCTTCCTTTGAAGTCTTCCAACAAGGGATGGCATGCGGGCCGGTTCTACATTAGCAACCTAGAACCCACTCGCCATCTTTCGTCGGCCTTCCTCCCGGTCCCGCCCATCATGGAGCACTGCTCCAGAGCCCAAGATTGGGACGAGGCCAACGAGCCGCTCGCGAAGATCCCGGCGATGAAACGAGAGGTCTTCGTGGGGAACATCACTCGGCACTTCATCGTGCCGACCGGCACCGATCAAGGAACGCCGAAGCCGGCCTTCGAGTATGAAGGCGGAACGGACCCCAATCGGGAAGATCCGATCCACTCAAGTACGAGATCCCGAAGATCCGGATGTACAAACTCTTCTCGTCCGGAATTGCGCTTGAGCGGGCCCTCATTCTCGCGGTTCTTTCCTTCAAGATCCACCGACCTCCTCCTCCGTAAGCCGATTGGTTGCTTCATAGTATCTTTCAACCTTGACATCTTGTCTCTTAACATTGCACACTCTTTCTTCGCAGAAAACGCCTCTATCACCTCCAAGCCATACAAGGTGTCCCACGATGACGCGCCGCGTCGCCCGCCAAGAAGCGGCCGGCGGGATCAAGATCCAAGGCGACCCGGCCGGGAAGCGAGCGGCGCGAGTGAAGACTCGAACAAGCGTGCGAGCAAGAGGAGGCTAATTATAGAAGACTCGGATGACGACGTCCCGCTCCTCCCACCGAGACCCCACCTTTAAGGCGATCGCCACGGACGGCGCCGAAGATTCGCCGGTCATCCGGGTATGTTCAAACCGAAGTCCGAACTCTTCCGTTGAAAACTTTCCTTTAACTTTCGCAGAGGCCCCGGGACATAGATCCCGCCGGGAAGTGAAGGACCGACCCCGCATCGCTCCCGAGGTGCCAAGGCCGCGAGCCAAAGCCCTGAGCCCACAACCAAGTGCGAACGCTCCGGGAAACAACCTTCGCCTCCGAAGAAGGATGCCCCGAGGAAGGAGCCCTCACCCGCCGGCGGGATATCCCGACCGGAAACCGCCGCCGGCCGGAAACCCGAGGCCGCGGCTCAAGCGCCCCAACTAGGGCCACTCGCACGGAGCCGAAGAAGGAGGCTAGCCGGGCCGCTCCACCTAAGCAAGCGGCCGCGAAACCGGTGAGATTTGTTTCAAGTACTCTTTCGCTCTTTTAGTCCGAATCTTTCAAGTCCTCATTTGTCCTCCTCGTTTGTCGCCACGGTAGAAAAGATCCCGGTTGCGAGTCCTTCGAAACCCGGGTTCCCCAATTAGAATCGAATGGCGGGACTCGAGGACGAGAGGCGGGGCATCGTCCCGGACCGGCAAGCCAAAAAAGATGAAAGGGATGCCCTTGTCGAGAGCTCGAACGAGGCGACCGGCCGCTCAACGTAAGCCTTCGTCTTTCTCTTAAATTGTATCATCACCGTCTTTCAATCGGTCACTCTTCGTTTTCACGCGCGTAAGGAGTATTGTCGTTCAATGGCAAAATCTCGAGGTGCCGGAGAAGTTGGTTCCCCACTCGAACTCTTTAGAGGACGTTCGCGACACCGAAGGCCACTGGGAGGAGGCCGCGTCAAGGGAGGCGGCTTTAAGGAGGGAGATCGCAGAATCGGGAGGCGAATCTCGACCTCCGAGGATCAATCGGAAGTAAGCCCGTTGCTCCAAATTTCTTCATGGTTCCCATGTTACTTTCGGTTGTTGACGATCTTCCTTTGTAGAAAATTCTTCTGAGGTCCATTCGCTTCAAGTCCACTGGAGGCGCCAGCCTCGACAAAGCCGAAATAGAGGCCGAGTTCGAAGGTAAGCTTCTTTGGAGTAAAACTTCTCGCGCCGCTTCATTTCGAGTACTTTGAATGATCCGGAACTTTTGGCACTTACAAGGTAAAGACCCAAGCCCAATACGACGTCTTGCTTGGGCGGGTCAAACGAAGCGACGAAATGCGGGAAGAGGTCGCCAATGCCGCCATGCCGATCTTGCCGTCCTTATTCGATCAAGGAGTTGGGACCGCCGTTGGAGCCGATCGAAATATTCGACAAGCCGCGGCTAGCTCCCCACCGATATCCGGCCAATATCACCGGCAGCCAAGATGGGGGCTGGTCTGCTCTTGCACGTACTAAATCCCTTTACCCCCGAGTGGATATTCACTCGGTCGGGAAGGCTTTGCCGACGGAACGACGGATGAGCGTGCCTTGGACATGCCGAGTGAGGCGCAGGAGGCGGCGAAGAAAATATCCCTTGATGTAGTAAACAATTTCAAGATTTGATTTGTCTTTCTACTTTGTCTTGTAAATGTCGCATAACCATAACGTTCGAAGAGAATTTGTGATATATTTAGTTTATTTATGTTAATGCCTTGATCCGAGTTTTTGTGTAAAATTTCTTAAGTAGTTTTCGTCTGACCGTCACCAAGCCTAGGCTCGATTAGGCCATCGGAAAACTCTCGCCCTTAGACACCGAACTCGAATCGAAGACCATTAAACAATGATAAACCAAATCATGCACAAAAGTTGATGAGGAAAACTTAAACTTTATTGACATATGTATATCGATGCTAACTCAAGAAGTCATCTTGCTTGAGGTTGGCAATAAGGAAAACATGAAGCCTTAGCCGAATTAGGCATAAAATCGTCGAAGATGCTCGATGTTCCAGAGTTCTCCACCATAGATCCGTCTTCGCGCTTTAGCCGTATGCACCGGGCCGAGTCACTTCAGCGATTATGTATGGTCCTTCCCATAAGGGAGATAACTTGTGTCGATCTTTGGTGGTTTGGATCTTGCGCAGACCGTGTCGCCAACAATGAAAGCTCATGCTCGCACGTTGCGACCGTGGTATCTTCCGAGCCCTTGAAGGTATTTGGCCGACCGGATGAGGGCTGCCTCACGGGCCTCTTCCAATCGGGTAAGGTCATCAACTCGGTCAGGGTCGTAGCGTTCGTCGTTGAAGCTGCGGACCCGGAGGGACTCATATTCCATCTCGTTTGGTAACATGGCTTCGCGCCATAAACCAAAAAGAAAGGAGTTTGGCCGTAGCCCGACCGGGTGTGGTTCGCAACGACCATAAAACCGAGGGCGCTTCTTGGAACCACTTGCCGGCGTAAGGGTTTAGGCGGTCGAAAACGCGGGCCTTGATGCCTTGGAGGACCATGCCGTTGGCTCGCTCGACTTGTCCGTTGCTTTTGGGGTGAGCCACTGATGCGTAGCATATCTTGATTCCGAAGTCTTCGCAGAATTCCTTGAAGGTGCCTCCCGTGAATTGAGTCCCGTTGTCAGTTATGATTCTGTTTGGGACGCCGAAGCGGTGCACGATGTTGAGGAAAAGTCTCGTGCCTTGTCGCAGTAATTGTGGCGACCGGCTTGGCTTCAATCCACTTGGAGAACTTGTCGATTGCGACGAAGAGGTGTGTGAATCCTCCCGGAGCTTTTTTGAAAGGGCCAACCATGTCCAGCCCCATACCGCGAACGGCCAGAAAGTGGGATTGTTTGAAGCTCCCGGGTCGGACATGGCTTTGTCGGCGAAAACCGGCAGCCTTCGCAGTCCGTACAACTTTATCCGCGTCGAGACCGCAGTAAGCCGAAGAAACCTTGCCTCGTAAGCTTTGCCGACTAGAGTGCGTGCCGCCGCGTGGCTTCCGCATATGCCCGAGTGGATGTCTTGGAGTAGCCGTCCCTTCTTCGGGTGTGATGCACCTCATTAGAATTCTGAGGGGCTTCTCTTGTATAGATCGGAGTCAACCATGACGTATGCTTGGCAACGACGCCGGACGCGTTCGCTTCATCCCGGCATCCGCAGCTCTTGCGGGTTAAGAATTTGATGAGCGGCGTCCTCCGCCGGTATCGGTCATGGCGACTTCGTTCGTGGTTTGCTCGGTGAGAATTGTCTTTGTCGTGATGGTTGGTTCGTAGAGATGCTCGACAAAGACGTCTGTGGGGCAGCTTCGCGCTTAGATCCGAACCGTGCCGCTCATCGGCCTTCGTTGTAATGTCTCAGACATGTGAGAGTTCGAGCCCATCAAACTTGTCCTCAAGCTTGCGGACCTCTTGTCGGTAGGCCTCCATAGTATCGTTTAGGCAGACCGCCTTTCATCACTTGATTGACGACCAGTGGGAGTCGCCTTTCACAATAAGCCGTCGTATCCCGAGTGAGATGAGGCGCAATCCGTGTAGGAGAGCTTCGTGACTTGGCAACGTTGTGTGAGGCGAGAAGTGGAGGTGAAGGACATATCTTAGCCTTTCCCTGGTCGGGAAATCAAGACAACTCCCGCTCCCAAGCCGGTGATCCTCTTGGATCCGTCGAAGTGCATGGTCCAAGTGTTAGAGGTCTTCCCGAGGCACGTTCTCTTGTTGTTCACCCACTCGGCCAGAAGTCCGCCAAGGCTTGTGACTTTATGGACGTCCTTGCCTTAAAAGTCAAGTCCGGCATCGCTCTAGGGCCCACTTGGCGATGCGTCCGGTTGCCTCACGGTTGTGGATGACGTCGCCGAGTGGGAAAGAGGTGACGACGGTGACCGAGTGACCCTGAAAATAGTGTGCCAATTTCCTTGTGGTTATTAGAACACCATAGAGCAGCTTTTGTACCCGAGGGTAGCGAATTTTGGCTCCCGCCAATACTTCGCTAACAAAGTAGATTGGCCTTTGAATCTTCCGAGCCCGTCCTTCTTCTTCGCGTTCGACCACAAGGACCGTACAAACCACTTGGTGAGTGGCTGAAACGCATGCCAGCCAGAGGTTCCCGGGGTTGAGGCGAGGCCAGGACGGGCGGCATTGTAAGGAACTCTTTGAAATCTTCAAAGGCCTTGTTGGCTTCTGTGGTCCACTGGAAGTCGTCTGTTTTCTTTAGCAGTCTGAAGAATGGCATGCCTCGTTCGCCGAGTCGGGATATGAAACGGCTTAGCGCCGCCATACAGCCTGAGCTTCTGGACGTCCTTTGGGTTACTCGGGGGCTTCATGCTTAAGATGGCGTTGATCTTCTCTGGATTTGCTTCGATGCCACGATGTGACACCATGAAGCCGAGCAATTTGCCTGATGGAACGCCGAAAGTGCACTTCTCCGGTTTAACTTCATTCAAGGCCCGATGTTCGCAAAGGTTTCTTCTAAGTCGGCGATCGTGTCCTCTTTCGCTTGGTCTTGATGACAACATCGTCGACGTAAGCTTCAACGTTCTTGCCGATCCGCGTCCGGAAACATCTTTGGATCATGCGTTGGTATGTGGCTCCGCGTTCTTCGGCCGAAAGGCATGGTGATGTAGCAAGAGGCCCCAAACGGCGTGATGAACGATGTCTTCAGCAATGGATTCTTTTAAGCCGATCCGTGATAGCCCGAGTAGCGTTCAGAAACTCGGAGTTGGCAATGCGTAGAGTCGACGACTTGGTCGATGCGAGGCATGAACGGATCTTTGGGGCAGCTTTGTTGAGGTCGGTATAGTCAACGCACATGCGCCATTGACCCGTCTTCTTGCGACCAGACTGGGTTGGCTAACCGTCGATGGAGGACTTCTTTAATGAAGCCTAGCCAAGAGCTTTGCGAGTTCTTCTTTGATAGCGTCTTTTCGATCCCGTGCGAATCTGCGTAATCGTTGTTTTATCGGTTTGGCGTCATCTTTGACGTTCAAAGAGTGCTCGATCACCTCCCTAGGAATTCCAGCATATCGGATGGTTTCCAAGCAAAAACATCTTTATTATTTTGGAGGAAGGTGACGAGCGCGCTTTCCTATTTGGGATCTAGGTCGCGTCGATTACGCTTTTCAAGGGATCCGACGGATCAAGGGAGATCTTCTTGGTCTTGGCGTCGCCGGATCCCGATTTGGCTATCTTCTTCGCGGGACTTCGCCCTCTGCCGTTGATGCAGCCAATCGGACTTCTTGTTGGCCACGCAATCTCTCGCGAGATTGGGCCATGTCGCAGCTCTCCTTATCGCAGTGAAGGCTTGCTTCACGTCGCTGCGAAGAGTGATGACGCCGTTGGGACCCGGCATCTTCATGCAAAAGTAGGTGTAGTGAGGGATCGCCATGAACTTGGCAAGCGCAGGCCTTCCGATGATGGCGTGATATGTTGTTTCGAAGTCGACTACCTCAAAGGTGACGTTCTCCGTTCGGAAGTTCTCTCGGGCTCCGAAGGTGACTGGGAGGGAGATATGCCCGAGTGGCGTAGAAGATAGCCCTGGGATAACGCCGTGGAAGGGGGCTGAGATTGCCTTTAGATCGGCCCTCGGGATCTGCACCTCATCCATGGTCTTGGCAAACAGGATGTTGAGGGCGCTGCCCCCATCGATGAGGACGCGCTTAAGCCTGATGTTGCGGACCACGGGGTCCATGACGAGTTGATAGCTCCCCGGGTGAACCACTCGGTCAGGGTGATCCGAGCGGTCAAAAGTGATGGCCACTTCCGACCATCGCAGATATTGAGGGACTTCGGGTTGAGCCGCGTTGACCTCTCGGTCAGTTAGCTTTTGTTTCCTCTTGGACTCATAGGCTAGCGGCCCTCCGAAGATGTGGTTGAGCTCCCCACCGGGTCTTGGAAAGGTTCGGCATTTTCAACCGCGTTGTTCTTTTTGGCACCGATGGGCCAGCCTCGTCGCTGACTTCTTGTTAAGCTGCGTCGCATCTTGGCGAACCGCTTGTAGATAAAGCGATCCTTCGCCGCGTGCTTATGATTCGGATGATGGGTGCACCGAGCGTTCATGATGGCGTCGTAGGCGGTGACTCGGGGACGGCGTTGAGTGTTGGAGGCTGCGGCCACTAGGTCCTCGATCGGCGCTTGCGATCTTTTTGGCCCCGGTTGCCGTTGTTGCCGCCATCCTTCTTAGGATTACGGCTTCCTCCCGCTTGCTTGTCCTCCCTTCTATCGGGCGGTCTTGACGGGCGGCCTTAATGGCGTCATTGGATTTGGCGTATGAGTTCGCCGTCTCGAACATTTGCTTCACCGTCTTCGGTGGTTTGCGCCCGAACTTCCCGATGAGCAAAGCACGGACTCCTTCTCGGAAGGCGACGATGATGATGTCATCGGTGATATTCGGGATCTTGTTGCGTTTCTCGAGAAACGACGGATGTAATCCTTCGGGGCTCGTCCGGCTTATGGATGACGTTGTAAAGGTCGAAGTGTGTGCCGGGCCTCTCGAAGGTACCTTGAAAGTTGGCGATGAAGTGGTCCCTCGCCTCGCTCCACGAGCCGATTGAGCCTCTTGGCAGCTCGTGAGCCAATTTCGCCGAGTTTGCGAGGGCCACGGGCGTGAATTGGCCATAGCCTTGTTGTCGCCACCGCAGACGGATGGCGAGGGTGTGACCAGTTAGCCAAGATTCGGGGGTCGGTCTTGCCATCGTACCTTTCAATCCCCGTAGGCTTAAAACCACTCGGCCGGTGCACTCGGCGGAGCTCCCGAGTGAAGGCCGGTACTCCGTCGTCGCCGCTATCGGGTGATCCTCTCCGATCTTCCCGAGTGCGTCGGCGCGTTCTGGTGGCGGCGATCGAGGACTTCCCGCAGATCACTCGGCGGGGTCTTCGGTTGGCCGGTTGGGTAGCCGGAACCGTTGCGGTGGACTCGGTGGTGGACGGGTGGACGTCCGTGTCGTTTGTCGCAGAGTCGACCGTCTCGCTCCGGTACTTCAGCGTGGACTCGCGAGGTGGGCCTCTTGGCTCGGTCGTCGACCGATCCGGCTCGGGCCTCCTATAGTCTCCCGACTTTAGAGGTGGAAGCCGGCTCTTGTCCGGCGTTTCGGCCACGATTCGCCGGCCTTCGTGCCGAAGTGGTGGGATGGCCGTTGGCCGTGGCAACGACGATGGTCTTGATCTTGTCAAGTATAGGAGTCACGTTGGCGAGCCGTCTCCATGACGGTGTCCAAGAGCGTGAGTGCGGCAACAGCATTCTGCTGTGGCGTCTGGAAGATGTTGGTGTTGCGAACCCCTACCTAGCGCGCCAACTGTCGAAACTTGGTTTCGGCAATATAATTTCTGGGGTCGCAGTCAAGATCGCCAAGCACAATGGGTTAGAAGAAGAAGAGGATTTAGACAGGTTCAGGCCCTCTCGTGAGGTAATACCCTACTCCTGTTTCGGTGGATTCGATCCGCCGAGTGTCTTTATTGATCTCACGATCTAAAGCTGAAGGCTAAAAGTTGATCTAGAATCTAATCTAGTCTAAGATATCCCTCAAGGGACGGCCCCTACCCCCCTTATATAGTCTTGGGAGGAGGGCTTACAGATCGGAAACCCTATCTTATTCTAAGTTGGTTTCCTCAATCTTACCAAACCGTGACTATAGGCCGATTGTCTTATCTCTATCGGCAAACGTAACACCCAAGTCAAGTTCGGCTTACAGATATGGCAGGCGCAATCTATCCCTACCTCCAGTCGGATAAGATTGCCATGTAGATACCCGATTGCCATAATCTCCACACTATGTCCCGTGAAAGGTGCCTTTGTCATCTTACCAAGTAAACAAGACTCACATGTCTCAAATGATTCAAAATCAAAAGAGTGAAGCAATCCATCCTTATGGAGCTTCTCCATGCGTTTCTTATTTATATGACCTAAGCGACAATGCCAGATAAACGTGGGGTTTATATCATTAGAGAGTTGCCTTTCTGTATTAATGTTATAGATGGGAGACGCTTCAAGATTCAAAACGTATAATCCATTCACCAATGGAGCATGAAAATAGAACATATCTCTAAGATATATTGAACAACCATTGTCCACTGATCTAAAATCATATCCTTCCGCTTGCAAACATGAAGCAGAAATAACGTTTTGACATAGTGTTGGAACACAATAACAATTATTCAATTCCAAAACTAATCCTGAAGGTAGATGAAGTGGTACTGTGCCGACAGCAACGTAGCAACGCTTGCTCCATTGTCGACGCGCAGTTCACCTCGCCCTTCTCAATCCTCTACTTCTTTTCATTCCCGCAACGATTTGCAAATATGAGCTACTGATCCGGTATCAAATACCCAAGAGTCGTAGGTGAAATAGCAAGATTAATGTCTATAACATTAATACCGAAGCGTAAGTCGTACTTTGCTTCTTTTTGAGATCCTCCATGTACTTCTTGCAGTTCCTCTTCCAATGACCTGTCTCCTTGCAATAGAAGCAAATGGCATCTGATGCCGCCGACCCCTTCTTGCCCTTCTTTGCATTGGAGGCACTCGTGATCTCATCGAGAGTTAACTTACTCTTGGTGCAAAGTTTCTTGACAGTGGTTTGCGCTTAGCCTTCGCATCATCATGACATGATGACCATTCTTCTCGGATACTCTCCTCACTGTCTTTAGCATCCCATGCAATTCAGCCAAGGTTCTATCCATATTGTTCATGTGATAATTCAATATGAATGGCTCGAAGCTCGGAGGGAGCGACCGGAGAATCACATCGCAGCCAACTCTTGGCTAAGGGAAAACGTAGTTTTTCCGGACTCTCAATGTAGCCAATCATTTTTATCACATGCGGACTCGACGGGATTCCCTCAACAAGCTCGCACGCAAACAAGGACTTTAAGGTGTTGAACCTCTCGGCCCGAGCTTGGTTCTCAAACATGCCACGCAGTCCCTAAATAATAGTGTGAGCATCGCTGCTCTCATATTGCTTCAAGCTCGGGGGACATTGTAGCAAGCATGAGACAGCCTTATATCTAGGGCATCATTAGTGTGCTTCTCATAAGCTCTCCGTGCGTTGCAAGTGGCATTACTAGGCAAATCCTCGGGATAGGGTACTTCAAGAACGTACTCCTTACGCTCTTGCTTGAGAACAATTCTCAAGTTGCGATACCAATCCATAAAGTTTGTTCCATTTAATTTTTCCTTTTCAAGAATAGATCACAAATTAAAAGCACTGGGTGTAGTATTAGCCGCCATTTATTCTACAACAGAAAAAGCAAAGTTTAGCACAATGTTTATGCTATGTCTTTTGTTAAACAATTTAACATAAGACTCCCATTACGTATTTTCCACCTTCCCTCTAGGTTACGTATTGGGTCAAGATCCACATGTTAGTTAATTTTCTAGTGAGCTTTGGCATCACTGCTAGAAAATTAGTAACATCGGTAAGCAACTCCTTGCTAATCACATCTCTATGTGACTCTTGTTGTTGGTGTGGCATCTCCGTGCCCGGCGCCAACCTATGCCCCAAGGCCCAAAACTGTTTTGATAGCCTTGTTAAGTAAACCAAATGCTCCCGCATGTATATGTCTCACATATACCCCTCGTGTTATGATAGAGAATGGCACTGCTTTGCGCACCCACCATTGACGAGCATAACGGTGATGGGTGCAACATTTGGAAGGGCATCATTACTACTTAATATTGTGAGGGATGCTATCCTATCAAACAAACATATCACATATATGAAAGCAGGTAGAATAGCATATAATGAAATAGTATGGCCCCCTTCACATGGTGATCTCCATCTCCATGTCGGCGCTGAGGATCTCCATCTTTGGCACCATCTTTCAATGTGCATGATGCTTGATTTCTTCAAACTAAGCTACTACTATAGAAGCTCTAATTGAAGATTACATCGACTCGCAGGTCGTGAAAGAATATTACAAGCATTGCACGTATGAAAGAATATTACGAGGATTGCACATATGAAAGAATATTACATGCATCACATGCATCTCATACATACAATAGGGCCATACCATCTCAAAGCATTCTCTACAAAAACAAGTTAGGCGTAGAAACGTTTTCTACCTATCGCAGAGAAACGGCATCGAGACGACCTATAAAGGGGGGGTGCACACAGCGGTCCCGCTTACGGGCTTCCGGGCAGCGCCCGGAACACCACACGAAATTCATAGATCCAATCTATGAAATCATTTACGGAAACCATGTCGGAATAATCATATTATGCCGTCCCGATACACTATCAAGGGAGATGGTTTGCGCAGGCGCGAGGCAGCTAACAAGATCGGACTACGAGATAGCTTCGGCATAATCACATTATACCGTTCCGATACACTATCAAGGAACGCTATCTCGAAGCCGACTCAAACCGAGTTCTATGGATATAGCTTCGACGTAATCACATTACGCCGTTCCGATACACTATCAAGGAACGTAATTACCATGAACTCTCCTCAACAAATCCCGTAAAACCGATTGATCTAATCAACCCGTGCGCAAAACTTGTTCCGATCCAATCTAAAACCCAAACTAAGCAAGATTAGCTCGATACCACGAAGGGTTACGCGGAGGCTACGCTAGCCGAAAACAAAAACTTTTTACCGCGCAAACCAGGAACACTTGCAAGTAAGGGCCGATAGATCGTTACCGATTGGAGTATGCAGCGGAAATAGCCAATCGGGGCTATCGATCCGGAACTCGTGTAGCCGATTCCCGCAAGCCGACACCGATTCCCGGGGACAGCCGATTCGCCAATCAGCCAATTAACGCGCGCAACGTAGCGGCGCCTCTACCGGTATCCACACGTCCGGGGACAAAACGCCGTACACCCGTGTGCTAGCACGCGATGCAAAGCTAGGGTTTTGGCTCGAAGGTGGGGAGGGTTTCCGTGGAGATTGATCTCCGCGACTTCATTGCGGATTCGGTTCAACGCGATGCAATTGACGTATCGCAGCTCTCCACCCCTCCCTCCTTTATATAGAGTTGGCCGACTAGGACTAGTGGCCGATCAGGACATTATTTTGAATCGGATCCTATAATAATCAGGACAAGAATAATATCGGCTCTGAACCTGTAATGTGTACACAAATCCCTTTGCCTCACGATACCAGTTAAGCTATAGGTAAGATGTGTGCCATCCCTTCAATAGCTTAACCTTTCACTCGAACTGTATTGGATTATCTGTCTGTTGATTGACTCCTCAATCAACTTAGCATGGCCATGCATTTCCATAATCCATTACCTCGAGGGGCCCAGAGATATCTCTCCAAAGGAGGGGCAAATTCCATCTTGATCACTCACATCCCACTCCATGTTTCATAGCAAACCCGAAAACTACCTTTATAACTACCTAGTTACGGAATAGCGTTTGGTAGTCGCAAAGTAGGCTACTACACATATTGGAATCCATGGTGATCTCAGGTCTAAGGACTTTGTACCAACACTACCTGAGACCAACTAATGACACATTGATTCCTGTAGTGTCTCATGGTGGGTCTATCCAACAATGTGTTCTCTAACACATATGTCCATGTTTATTGATTTGGTATCTCTACACCCATGATCTATGAGACATGATCATCAATCAATAAACATGCCGATCTTAGAATCATATTTGTTCCAACAATATGACATATGATCAGGGATCATTTAGAAATAGATTCATACATATAGAGTCTCATAAATAAGTCACGTACTTATTGATCAATACAAGATGTCTATTTCATGGAACTGAATAACACTTTATTCATTATTACATAAACATTGACGTGATATCCAACATCTCCATGTTGCCTCTAGGGCATATCACTAACATCTTCACCCGCCGTCGGGCGCCAGCCCACGATCTCCTTGGGGGGAAGCACGTCGTGCTTCACCATCTCCTTGAGGGTAGATTCCCTCACATCCGATGTGGCCCATTGGTCAAAGGGGATTCTCTTTTCATCCGCCATGAGTGTGGTTTGGGTGGGAAGTGGATCTGGTCGGGAAGGATGGGGTTTGAGCAAGGGATCTTGGGAGTTGGTTGCGGAAGCTAGTTTGTGTCGAAGAGCGAGCTTCTGGATGGATGGATTCGGGTGCGCGCAAGTTTAGGGTTTTTCGCAGGGAGCTGGTGAACAGCGCTGTGAAAAGAGGAATTTTTCGGAAGACGAAGAGGCAGGGATGACCTTGAGGCTTTATAGAAAGATTTGAGGGTTACGCTAGGTTTTCTCGTGATTGGGTCGAGCCCATGAGAGACCTGCGGCCCAGCTAAGGTGTGGCCCGACGCGTGTCCTTAGGGACTTAAGCGGATGAGCTTAAGCAGATTTGCCTTGGCAATATGCACGTGTCCTAATGCCCTGTACCTTTGGAAATCCTTTCATACCGCGGTTTGCTTGACTTCATGAGAAGCTGGCACGATGCAATTTGGGAGGTGACCAACAGCTAAGCTTTTTATAGCTGCCTTGATGACAAGGGCTGTTTGGTTTTTTGTCATCTGATTAAGAGATTATATCAATGCTGTTTTCCACCTTGGTGAAGATCTTTAATGATTGAGACCAGTATAATGGAGAGAGCTATTTAATAACTTGGTCGTGTTTTTCATACGATTGAAAAACTCGTTTTTCCATGAGGAACGATTGAAATACTTGTTCCGAAATAACTCGGGCATATCCACTTGGATAAGCATGAGCTTACCGAGTGTTTTCCACCCATGAGGGTTGATTGAATTGTTTGTTCTGAGATGACTCGGGCAAATTCACTCGGATGAGTATGAACTTGCGAGGTAATGAGATTTCTATGATTGCTTTAGCATGAGCTAAGTATTTATATAAGAATGATTTTTTATAGTTCTTGACTATATGCTTAATCTGTTTTTGACTAACACATAGTCGGGGCTACACCTAATTAGGTGCATCAAGAGATGCACCTAGATACTTATTTTTGAGAATTTTTTAGATATCCAGCCCTTCACAGTCTTTAGAGCCACTCGGAAAGATTCAGGCAGCCAAAGAGGTTTTTAGTCTTTAGAGCCACTCGGAAAGATTCAGGCAGCCAAAGAGGTTTTTGGCTGTGTACTGTTTTGAAGTTTATCCGACTGGAGGTAGGGATAGATTGCGCCTGCCATATCTGTAAACCAAATATGACTTGGGTATTACGTTGCCGATAAAGGTATGTCGAAACCGAGTTTCGACACACGTGTAACCAGTTTCTCTCAAGAACGGACCCTTAATGCACACATGGTTCTCATATTTAAGTAGGTGTAAATCTCACTTAATTCTTAAGGTGGTACTAATCATTTACACCTATGGGCCTTCAAAATTTTAATGGGTTTTTAGCCCAGCAGATAGTAGCACTTGGCGAACAACATTTCGTGTTTTACAGAATTAATCGAAGTGTGAAAGTGCAAAACCAACAATTAAAAAGTTATACAATAAACACTGCACATACGGACTATGCCATATTTGATTATCAGAAGACAAGGTATCAAAACAAGTAAAAATTGGAAGTACATTATTTGTATAAGAAACTGGAATATTATAATATTATGTTCATATATCTTTTTAAGTGTTTTAGATAATTTTTATAAATATTAATAGTGTACTGATGTGAAATTAAAGGTAAAATCTTGATGACGTTTTTTTACATCTTAGAAAATCAACCAACAATGTATATTTTATTATAAAAGGATAATATAGACAGATTGTCGACCAAATAAGAACGTATAGTGAGAAACAAGACTTTTTACTGTTGCTATGCCCACTTTAGTATCGATTGTTCGTAATGGCTTACATACATGTGACTCCTCTATGTAATCGAAAAAAATAAACACTAGTGGTAATCGGCCATTGGTGGCCTTCGTTGGCCTAGCGACGAACGACGGTGACAGTCTAGCCATAATGTTAGTATTTATCAAGTGACGACGAGCTAGAAGGGACATTCAGCGAGGATTTGTAATAGTACCTATGTATACAACTTACACCATGTATAATGTACGATGTTGTTTTAGAAATATAATACACATCTGTCTATCTATGCTAACAAAAAGCTGAAACGAACTCAGCTAAGTCCCAGGCGATACAAGCCCACTTCCTTTTATATTTCTACGATTACTCAGCAGTAGTAAGTGCACTACTTAAAAAAGCTCATGAATATCGTCTCAAAAAATATCGGTCAAAATAAATTCGGCACTTATTATTATTATATCTATAGGTAGCGGTTAAAAAATAGATGCCGGTTCATGTTAATAATCGCCACCTATTATCATAAATAGGTGTCGGATGTAGAAAAAACCGGCATTTATCGTATAGGTGCCGGGTTTTTAAAAAACCAACACCTATAATATATTATAGGTACCGACACCTATAAAACCGAACCAAGCATGAGCCGAGCCGATCGGGTATATAACCTCTAGATTCATCCCTTATCTCTTCTGCGCCTCATTTCTTTCTCTCATCTGCGCCTCATTTCTTTCTCTCATTTTTCTCATCTGCGCATAGGCATGTAGGGGCTGCGGGAGGAGGGGCTCCAACCGGCAGGCGGCGATGGAAGGAGGGGCTCCGACAGGCGGCGGCGCGCGGCGGGAGGAGGGCTCCTGTAGGCGGCGACGCACGGCGGGAGGAGGGGCGCGCGGGAGGAGGGGCAGTGAGGGTAGGCGGCGGCGGCGGTGGAGAAGCACTCCCCTCGGCCAGATCCGGCGGGAGGGGAGGCGGCGGCGGAGGAGGAGTTGGAGCCCTCCCCCCCGCCAGATCCAGCGGGAGGGGAGGCGGTGACACGGGTAGCTGCGCGATGGGAGGTGGTGCAACGGCTCGAAGACGACGATGATGGCAGGACAGGTGTGGATTTTATTTGGATGGATTGATTCTGTGGATGTATTGATTTGTGATGTGGATTGATTCTATGGATGGATTGATTTGTGTTCTTGTGTTGTGGATGTAAAAATGTATGTGTGGAGATTATGGCAATCGGATATACACATGGCAAGCTTATCCAACTGGAGATAGGGATAGGTTGCGCCTACCAAATATGTAAACCAAATATGACTTGGGTGTTACATTGCCGATTGAGATAAGGCAACGGCCTATAGTCACGGTTTGGTAAGATTGAGGAAACCGACTTAGAGTAAGATAGGGTTTCCGATCTGTAAGTCCGCCTCCCAAGACTATATAAGGGGGGTAAGGGGTGTCCCTTGAGGGATATGATATCAGATATCAGCTTTAGATGAGATAAGCTATTAGCTTTCAGCCTTAGATCTTGAGATCAATATACACTCGGCAGATCGAATCCCCGAAACAGGAGTAGGGTATTACCTCTCGAAAGGGCCTGAACCTGTCTAAATCCTTGTTTTCCTCCTAACCCATAGCGCTTGGCGATCTTGACTGCACCCCCAATTTTCTATTGCCGAAACCAAGTTTCGACAGTTGGCGCGCCAGGTAGGGGACCACGCGTCAAGACTTCTTCGACAATCTCGCCGACAAGCGTGATGGGATCTTCTTCAGGATTCGACGACTTCGCTGCCAACGACTTCGACAAGCTCTCCTCCTACGACTCGGATTCGAACCAGTCAGGAGGAGAAACCCACTCGACGCCGTTCGGGCTCCCGAACAACGCCAAGATCTATGACGAAATCTTGGAGTCCAAGATGCACTCCATCCACCCCAACGAAAAAACTCACTCGGCACCGTTTGGACTACTGAACGCCGCCGAGATCTGCAGCGATCTTCTCATCTCCCCGTCGGGGCCAACCTATCCGGAAGAAGACCTTTCGGCACCGTTTGGATTACCAAACGCCGCTGATCCAGACTCCTCTCCCCCGAGTCGAGGACGACCCACTCGGAGAGATCTATGTCACCAAGCTCTGACTCGGACTGGAACGATCCAGATTCGAACCACCCGGGCCCAAGGGAGATCGTCATCATCCTCCAACCATTCGGCTCATGCTCATCCTCAGAGCTCAAGGAGTATCTAAGCTCTTTAGGCTTTGACGACCTCTATGGCATCCCCTCGGACGAAGCCGACGACTCCGACTGCAACAAGGACTACGAGCCGAAGTGCTTTGACGTCCTCATGGCTGAGCTGGCCAAGACCGACTCAGCCATGGCCCGCAGGCTTGCGGAAGAAGAACAAGCCAGGATCGAACAAGAACGCAGGCTGGCGGAAGAAGAGAAGAAGCGCAAAGAGGAAGCCGACAGAAGGAAGCAGGATCTAAGGACAGCCGGCTGATCCGCTCAAGAGGCTATACTTCAAACGCGGGTCCGCAACACCAATATCTTCCAGACGCCACAGCAGAACGCTGTTGCGGCCCTCACACTCCTGGACACCGTCATCGAGACGGCGCCCCCCGACGTGACTCCAATCTTGGACAAAATCAAGACCATCGTCGCGGCTACGGCCAATGGTCATCCCTCCACCTCAGCACGAAGACCGACTGAGTCCGTGGCTGAACCGCCCGACAGACGCCGACTCCCGCCGCTAAGGTCAATGGATTACAAGAGGCCCGAACCAGACCGGTCGACAACCAGGCCAAGAGGCCCACGCCGCGAGTCCACGCAGAAGCATCAGGAGCAAATAGCCGACTCCCGCGAGAAGCAACATGGACGTCCACCCGTCCACCACCGCGTCCGCCGCAACAACAGCTCCAGCTACCAAACCAGCTTACCGAGGACCCCGCCGAGTGATCTGCGGAAAGTCCTCGATCGTCGCTATCAAGAGCGAGATCAACGCACTCAGGAAGATCGGAGGGGATCACCCGACAGCAATGACGACGGAGTGCCAGCTTTCACTCGGGAGCTTCAGCGAGTGCATTGGCCAAATGGGTTCAAGCCGACCGGAATCGAGAAGTACGACGGCAAAACCGACCCCGAGTCGTGGCTGACCGTGTACACTCTCACCATCCGTGCAGCAGGCGACGACAACAAGGCCATGGCCAATTACCTGCCCGTGGCCCTCGCCAACTCAGCCAGGAACTGGCTCACGAGCCTGCCAAGAGGCTCAATCGGCTCGTGGAGTGAGCTAAGGGACCACTTCATCGCCAACTTCCAGGGCACCTTCGAGAGGCCTGGAACCCACTTCGACCTATATAACGTCATCTAGAAGCCGGACGAACCCCTGAAGGACTACATCCGGCGCTTCTCCGAAAAGTGCAATAAGATCCCCAACATCACCGACGACATCATCATCGCCGCCTTCCAGAAGGGAGTCCGTGATGAGCTGTTGATCGGGAAGTTCGGGCGCAAGCCACCGAAGACGGTGAAGCAGATGTTTCAGATGGTAAATTCTTACGCCAAATCCAACGATGCCATCAAAGCGGCGCGCCAAGACCGGCCCGACAGGAGGGATGACAAGCAGGCGGGAGGAAGCCGAAATCCTAAGAAGGATAACGGTAACAACAACCAGGGCCAGAAGGACCGCAAGCGCCGATCCGAAGATCTAGTTGCCGCAACTTCCAACTCCCAACGCCGCCCCCGAGTCGCGGCCTACGACGCCATCATGAATGCTCAGTGCATGCACCATCCCAACCACAAGCACGCGGCTAAGGACTGCTTTATTTATAAACAGTTCGCCAAGCAATATGCGGCACAGCTCAACAAGAAGCCGACTGAGGAAGCCGGCCCATCGGGCACCAAGAAGAACAACACGGCTGAGAATGCCGAGCCTTTTCAAGACCCCGTGGGCGAGCTGAATCACATCTTCGGGGGGCCGCTAGCTTACAAATCCAAGAGAAACAGAAGCTAACTGACTGAGAGGTCAACGCGACACAACCCGAGGTCCCACAGTACCTACGATGGTCGGAGGTGGCCATCACTTTTGACCGCTCGGATCACCCCGACCGAGTGGTTCACCCGGGGCGCTATCCACTCGTCTTTGACCCGGTGGTCCGCAACATCAAGCTCAAGCGCGTCCTCATCGATGGGGGCAGCGCCCTCAACATTCTCTTCGCCAAGACCCTAGACGAGATGCAGATCCTGAGGGCCGAACTAAAGGCAAGCTCAGCCCCCTTCCATGGAGTTATTCCGGGGCTGTCATCTATGCCACTCGGGCACATCACCCTTCCGGTCACCTTCGGAGTTCGATAGAATTTCCGGACGGAGAACGTTACTTTCGAGGTGGCCGACTTCGAAACAGCCTACCACGCCATCATCGGAAGGCCTGCACTCGCCAAGTTCATGGCGATACCCCATTACACCTACCTCTGCATGAAGATGTCGGGTCCCAACGGCGTCATCACTCTTCGCAGCGACGTGAAGCAAGCCTTCACCTGCGACAAGGAGAGCTGTGACATGGCCCAATCTCGCGAGAGATCACGTGGCCAGCAAGAGATCCGATTGGCCGCATTGACTTCGGCAGAGGGTGAGATCCCCGCGAAGAAGATAGCCAAATCAGGAACCGGCGACGCCAAGACCAAGAAGATCTCCCTTGATCCATCGGATCCCTCGAAAACTACCGTAATTGGCGCTGAACTAGATCCTAAATAGGAAAGCGCGCTCGTCACCTTCCTCCAAAATAATAAAGATGTTTTTGCTTGGAAACCATCTGATATGCCTGGAATTCCTAGGGAGGTGATCGAGCACTCTTTACACGTCAAAGATGACGTGAAGCCGATAAAACAACGATTACGCAGATTCACGCAGGATCGAAAAGATGCCATCAAAGAAGAGCTTACAAAGCTTTTAGCCGCTGGTTTTATCGAAGAAGTTCTACATCCCAACTGGCTAGCCAACCCAGTTCTGGTCCGGAAAAAGACGGGGCAATGGCGCATGTGCGTTGACTATACCGACCTCAACAAAGCCTGCCCCAAAGATCCATTCGGGCTGCCTCGCATCGACCAAGTCATAGATTCAACAGCCGGCTGCCAACTCTTGAGCTTTTTGGACTGTTACTCAGGCTATCACCAAATCAGCTTGAAGGAATCCGACTGCCTGAAGATATCGTTCATCACGCCGTTTGGAGCATACTGCTACATTACAATGCCTTTTGGCCTGAAGAACGCTAGGGCCACATACCAACGCATGATCCAGAGGTGTTTTCAAACGCAGATTGGGAAGAACGTGGAAGCTTATGTCGACGATGTCGTCATCAAGACCAAACAGAAAGAAGACCTGATTGCCGACCTAGAAGAAACCTTCGCAAATATTCGGGCCTTCAAAATAAAGTTAAACCCAGAGAAATGCACTTTCGGCGTCCCATCAGGCAAACTGCTCGGCTTCATGGTGTCGCGTCGTGGCATTGAAGCCAATCCGGAAAAAATCAACGCTATCTTGAACATGAAGCCCCCGAGTAACCAGAAGGATGTCCAGAAGCTCACTGGCTGCATGGCGGCGCTAAGCCGATTTATCTCTTGACTCGGCGAACGAGGCATGCCCTTCTTCAGGTTGCTAAAGAAAACGGACGACTTCCAATGGACCACGGAAGCCCACAAGGCCTTTGAAGATTTTAAAGAATTCCTCACGACGCCGCCCGTCCTTGCCTCACCTCGGCCCGGGAGCCCCTCTGCATCGTACGTTTCAGCCACTCACCAAGTGGTCGATGCGGTCCTCGTGGTCGAGCGCGAAGAAGAAGGGCGTCCGAAGATTCGAGGCTGATCTACTTTGTTAGCGAAGTGCTGGCAGGAGCCAAAATTCGCTACCCTCAGGTACAAAAATTGCTATATGGTGTTCTGATAACCGCGAGGAAATTGGCGCACTATTTTCAGGGTCACTCGGTCGCCGTCGTCACTGCCTTTCCACTCGGCGATGTCATCCACAGCCGGGAGGCGACTGGGCGCATCGCGAAGTGGGCCCTAGAGCTAATGCCGCTGGACTTAACTTTTAAGGCGAGGACGTCTGTAAAGTCACAAGCCCTGACAGACTTTTTGGCCGAGTGGACCGAACAACAAGAAGGTGTACCTCGGGAAGACCTTCAACATTGGACCATGCACTTCGACGGATCCAAGAGGATCACCGGCTTGGGAGCAGGAGTTGTGATGATCTCCCTGACTGGGGAAAGGTTAAGATACGTCCTCCACCTACACTTCTCCGCCTCACACAACATCGCCGAGTACGAAGCCCTGCTACATGGACTGTGGCTCGCAGTTTCACTCGGGATACGTCGGCTCATCGTGAAAGGGGATTCCCAGCTTGTTGTAAACCAAGTGATGAAGGACTGGTCCTGTGTAAATGACACCATGGAGGCCTACCGGCAGGAAGTCCGCAAACTCGAAGACAAGTTTGACGGATTGGAGCTATCCCATGTCTTGAGGCATAACAACGAGGCAGCTGACGAGTTGGCGCAGTTTGGGTCCAAACGTGAAGCCGCCCCAACAGACGTTTTTGTCGACCACCTCATGAGCCAACCGTTGCGGCAAAACCAACTCCCAACGAACAAGCTACAAACGAAGTCACCATGATTGACGCCGATTGGAGGACACCACTCATCAAATTTTTAACACAGCAAGAGCTGTCGAAAGACCGGGATGAGGCAGAACGTGTCCGACGTCGTTGCCAAGCTTACGTCATGGTTGACTTCGATTTATACTAGAGAAGTCCCTCCGGAGTCCTGATGAGATGCATCACACCCGAGGAAGGACGAGAGCTACTCCAAGACATCCACTCGGGCATATGCGGAAGCCACGCGGCAGCACGCACCTTGGTGGGCAAAGCCTATAGACAAGGTTTTTTCTGGCTCACCGCGGTCTCTGATGCGAACAAAGTGGTGCGAACCTGTGAAGATTGCCAATTCTTCGCACGACAGAGCCATGTCCCAGCCCAAGAACTACAAATAATTCCATTATCCTAGCCGTTTGCGGTATGGGGCTTAGACATGGTCGGCCCTTTCAAGAAGGCTCCAGGAGGATTCACACACCTATTCGTCGCAATCGACAAGTTCTCCAAGTGGATCGAAGCTAAGCCGGTTGCCACAATTACCGCTGACAAGGCACGGGACTTCATCCTCAACATTGTGCACCGTTTCGGCGTCCCAAACAGAATTATAACCGACAATGGGACTCAATTCACAGGAGGCATCTTCAAATAATTCTGCGAAAACTTTGGGATCAAAATTTGCTATGCGTCGGTCGCACATCCTAAAAGCAATGGACAAGTCGAGCGTGCCAATGGAATGGTCCTCCAAGGCATTAAGGTCCGTGTGTTTGATCGCCTAAATCCTTACGCCGGCAAGTGGGTTCAAGAGCTCCCCTTGGTTCTATGGTCCATGCGGACCACGCCCAGTCGGGCTACTGGCCAAACTCCTTTCTTTTTGGTTTATGACGCAGAAGCCATGTTGCCAAACGAGATGGAGTATGAGTCCCTTCGAGTCCGCAGCTTCAACGACGAACGCTACGACCCTGACCGAGTGGATGACCTCACCCGACTGGAAGAGGCCCGAGAGGCAGCCCTCATCCAGTCGGCGAAATATCTTCAAGGGCTCAGACGATACCATGGTCGCAACGTTCGAGCACGAGCTTTTATCGTTGGCGATTTGGTTCTACGCAAGATTCAGACCACCAAGGACCGTCACAAGTTATCCCCCTTGTGGGAAGGACCGTACATAATTGCTGAGGTGACTTGGCCAGGTGCATATCGATTAAAGTGTGAAGACGAATCCATGGTGGAGAACTTCTGGAACATCGAGCATCTTCGACGATTCTATGCCTAAATTGACTCAAGTTTCATGTTTCTTCTTGACTGCCAACCTCAAGCAAGCTGACTTCTTGAGTTAGTAGTCGGGGGCTATACATATGTCAATAAAGCATGGTCTTTTTTCAACAACCTGTGCGTACTTGGTTTATCATTGTTTAATGTTTCTTGATTTGAGTTCAATGTTTAAGGACTGAGAATTTTTTGATGACCTAATCAGGCTTAGGCTTGGTGACAGTCGGACGAAAATTACTTAAGAAATTTTACATGAAAACTCGGGTTAGGGCATTAACATAAATAAGCCAGATATCTACAAAGTTTACATCAGAAAGTTGCATATAATGTTTACAAGACAAATCAAGGCTGGAAGTGGTTCACTACATCGGCGGCCACCTTTTTGGCCGGTTCCTATGCCTCATTAATCAAATCAAGGGCCTGCTCATCTGAAGTTCCCTCAGCGAAGCCCTCCCCGACTGAATCCACGTCCACTCGAGGGTAGAGTGACTTCGTTTGTGCAAGGGCGAAGCCCGCACCCATGACAGCCGCCTCAGAAATGTTGGTTAAATACTGGTCAGGGGCTCGCCTAAGCTTGTCAAAGACTTCAACCGGGTCCAGTGAGCTGGTCTCGACTCCATGATAGAACAAAGACAGCAGGATTAGCGCTGTTGCGTTCGCTACGTCTTCTCGGACCCTTCCAGCTTGTTTGACCCTCTCAAGTAAGACGTCATATTGAGCTCGGGTCTTGACTTTGTAAGCTGCCAAAAGAACATGATCATGCAAAGCACTAGAAGATAACACAGTACAATGAATATCGTCTGAAAGAGCTCACCTTCAAACTCGGTCTCCAGCTCGGCCTTGCTGAGGCTGACTGCCTCCAGCTGGATTTGGAGCGAGTGAACCTCCGATGAGTTTTCTACAATAAAGAAGAGTCGTCAGCATCCAAAATTGACACAGAAGCCATAAAGAGATTGAGAGGATTAGACTTACTCCCGATTGAACCCCGGAGGTCAAGGTTTTCTTCCCGGAGTTCGGCTATCTCCCTCCTCAGGGCTGCTTCCCTCGACGCGGCCTCTTCTCGAGTGGTCTTCAACTTTTGCTGGATGTCCTCCAGGGAGTTTAGATGCGGGACCAACTTCTCGAGCGCATCGGACTTGGCCATCGATTGGCAGTACTCTTTCTGCGCGCAAGACCTGAAGTTGGCCAACTGAAAAGGAATAACGATGCGGCAACGGAAAAGGATCGAGACTTACGTTGAGTAGCCGAGTCGCCTCATTCAGGCTATTGACAAGGGCATCCCTTTCCTCGCTTTCCGCTTGCTTATCCAAGACGATGCCCTGTCTTTGGCCTTCTGAATCTCGCCACTCGATCTTAATCGGAGGAACCCAGGTTTCAGAAGACTGCAACCTGGGGATCTCTTCTACTGTGGCTGATAGATCGGGAGGAATAGATGAAGATACGAAAGAGTCAAATCGAAGATTAAAGATGAAATGTTAATCCAAGATTTATCGGATTTGGTGGCCGAATCCTTAGCTGGACGGTGGCCTTTTCCTTCGACCTTTGACCGGCGGTATTCGATCGGGGCCTTGTTTGCGGCGGGGGCTTCTCCCGTGGCCATTGGTTTCCGATCGGGGTGTCCCGGATGGCGGTCGGGGGCTCCCTCCTTGGGATACTCTCGCTGGGAGGTGAGGGCCTTCCGCCCAGAGCACTCTCGCTCGGGAGAGGGCTCCGGGGTTTGGGTTCCGCAGGCTTGGATGCCTTCTGACGCGGCAGCAGGCGTTGGCCCCTCGCTCTGCCCTGCAGGGTCTATGTCTTGGGGTTTCCTTCAAAGAGAACGACAGGAGTAGTCGGAATGAAGACAAAGAAACCTTTAACGATGAGCTCAAACTTTAGTCGTGAGGCGTACCTGGACGACCGACGGATCTTCGGCTCCGCCTTCGGTGACGGCCTTGGAGGGTTGTTTCGGTGGAGGGGCCGGGACATCATCGTCCGAGTCATCGATGACGAGCCTCCTCTAGCTCGCCCGTTTGCTGATATCCTCACTTGGGGCCGCCCTTTTCCCGACTGAATCACTCTGGATCTTCACGCCGCCGGCTGGCTTCTTGGCAGGTCGGGTCGGCACGTCGTCGTGAGGAATTTTGTAGGGCTTCAAGATGATGGAGGCATTTTCTTGCAAGAAAGTTTCTTACAACGATAAGAAGTATGACATCAAGATTGCGAGGCAATGAAGGAGTTCAGTCGGCTTACCGGAGGAGGAGGTCGATAGAGACTGAAGGGAAGGACTGGCAGCACGAGGTTGCGCTCGACTGCAATTCCAGTCGAGAAGACCTTGTACATCCGAATTTTCAGGATCTCAAAGCTAAGGGAGTCTCGGTCTTCCTGATTGGGGTCCCTCTCACCCTCGTACTCAAAGGCTGGCTTCGATCGCTCCTTGATCGGCGCTAATCGGCTCCTGATGAAATGCCGAGTGATTTGCTCACCGCGAAGACCCTTCTGCTTTATCTCCAAGATTTTCGCTAATAACTTGTTGGCTTCTTCCTAGTCTTGGGCTATTGGCACGGTACTCCAGGTATGCTTAGGCACGGGGGGAAGGCCGACGAAGTTTGGCAGGCTAGATTCAGGATTGCTAATATAGAACCAGCCCGCATGCCAACCCTTGTTGGAAGACTTCAAAGGGAGAGAGAAATATTCCTTGTGGAGGGATCCGCGGAGCTGGAAACCTGCCCCACCAACAACGCAGGGCTGTGGGATGCGGTTTAAGGTAAAACATGCGCCGGAAGAGCTGGAAGTGGGGGAGAATGCCAAGGAAGGCTTCACACACGTGGATGAAAAGGGCGATGTGAAGCATGGAGTTGGGGTTCAAATGATAGAGACGAAGACCATAATAATCAAGAAGCCCCCTAAAGAACTTGGAGGTGGGGAGGCTGAAGCCACAGTAAAAGAAAGAAGTGAAGACGACGAGCTCACCGGTGTTCGGGGTGGGAAAATCTTTACCCGCCGCCGGGCGCCAACCCACGATCTCCTTGGGAGGAAGCACTCCGTGCTTCACCATCTCCTTGAGGGTGGATTCCCTCACATCCGAAGCGGCCCATTGCTCGACGGGGATTTTCCTATCGTCTGCCATGAGTGGGGTTTGGATGAGGAGCAGATCTGGCTAAAAGGATGGGGATTTGAGATGGGGGTCGCGAAAGATGGATGCGGGGGCTAGCTGTGAGTGAAGCGCGGGCTTTTGGATCGATGGATTGGGCGCGCGCAAGGGCTTAGGGTTCTCCGTTGCAAGCTGATGAACAGTGTTGCGATTGGGGAATTTTATTTTGGGAAGACGAAGTGGCGGGGATGACCTCGAGGCTTTGTAAAGAGATTTGAGGGTTACGCTAGGTTTTCTCGTGATTGGACCGAGCCCATGAGAGACCTGCGGCCCAGCTAAGGTGTGGCCCAATGCGTGTCCTTAGGGACTTAAGTGGATGAACTTAAGCAGATTTGCCTTGGCAATATGCACGTGTCTGAGTGCCCTGTACCTTTAAAAATCCTTTCATACCGCAGTTTGCTTGACTTCATGAGAAGCTAGCACGATGCAATTTGAAAGGTGACAAACAGCTAAGCTTTTTATGGCTGCCTTGATGACAAGAGTTGTTTGGTTTTTTAGCATTTGATTGAATGATTATGTCAATGCTACCTTTCCACCTTGGTGAAGATCTTTTTTAGATTGAGACCAATATTATGGCAGGAGCTATTTAATATTTTGGTCATATTTTTTCAGACAACTGAAAAACTTGTTTATCTATGAGGGATGATTAAAATATTTGATCTGAGATGACTCGGGTAGCTTCACTCGGATAAGCGGGAGCTTCCGAGTGCTTTTTCACCCACGAGGGTTGAGTGAGTTATCTGTTCTTAGATGACTCGAGTAAAATCACTCGGATAAGCACGAGCTTGCCGAGTGATGAGGTTGCTTTAGCTTGAGCTAGACATTTATATGAGTATGATTCTTTATAGTTCTTGATTGTATGTTTGGTCTGTTTTTGGCTAATCACATAGTCGGGGGCTACCTAATTAGGTACATCAAGAGATGCACCTAGATATTTGTTTTTGAGATTTTTTTGATATTTTCCAGCCCTTCACAGTCTTTGGAGCCACTCGGGAGAATCAGGCAGAGATGATGGAATCGCTAGGCGCCAGAAGCACTCGGCCAAAGAGTTGTTTGGTCGTGTACTGTCTTGGTTCGAGGCTGAGTTATCTCGTCGACTGCAAAGGACTCGGGGGCTACTGTGGATATTATGGCAATCGGATATACACATGGCAAGCTTATCCAACTGGAGATAGGGATAGGTTGCGCCTACCAAATATGTAAACCAAATATGACTTGGGTGTTACGTTGCCGATTGAGATAAGGCAACGGCCTATAGTCACGGTTTGGTAAGATTGAGGAAACTGACTTAGAGTAAGATAGGGTTTTCGATCTATAAGCCCGCCTCCCAAGACTATATAAGGGGGGTAAGGGGTGTCCCTTGAGGGATATGATAACATATATCAGCTTTAGATGAGATAAGCTATTAGCTTTCAGCCTTAGATCTTGAGATCAATATACACTCGGCGGATCGAATCCCCGAAACAGGAGTAGGGTATTACCTCTCGAGAGGGCATGAACCTGTCTAAATCCTTGTTTTCCACCTAACCCATAGCGCTTGGCGATCTTGACTGCACCCCCAATTTTCTATTGCCGAAACCAAGTTTCGACAGTATGTGGATGGATCTGTGTATATGTGGATGAATCGTGTATAGAATACTGTGTTTTTTGTGGATGGATTGATCTTGTTAAGCCGATACTTGTGGATGATTTTCTTGTCAAGCCGATGCTCAAGCCGATGCAAGCCCTTTTTTTTGGCATCAAAGGTGTGGGTTCTTAATCGGCACCTATTTCTTTTCTAATATGTGCCGACAAATAGGTATCGGTTGGGAAAACCAACATCTAAAGAGGTTTTCCAACCGACACCGAAGCTTTTCTGTACTATGGTGCATACACACATACATACACACAAGACGGGTGACCGAGCATGCTGCACAAGGTTACACGAAGTCAAAAGATTGGTCGAGTTTGTCGTGTATGAGCTTGAGGCTCCAATACAACACATACTGTTTGATTTAGTGATAACATGTCCGATTTTGTAAGGTGCTGCTGATAATGAAGGAAGAACAGTGAGCAGGCGAGTGGAAGGGTGACAAAGGTGCACAGGAGGAGAAAATTGCCACGAGGCTCACGAGCGGAGGCAAAGGAGTAACGCGGTAATAGCAGAATCATTGGAATGATAAGATTCGATTTTGTAAAATGTCAGTGATAATGAAAAAAAGTAGTGGTGAGCAGATGAGTAATGGGATGACAAAAGAGTAGTAAGGAGTAGCAGGCGGCCGGAAGGAACCCTGGCGATGACAAGATTCAAGGTGACGATGAAAAATAAGAGAAGGAGTGGCTGAAAAGTGAGTAAAGGGATAATGAAAGAAAAAGGAGATGACAACTGTTGGGAAATATGAAACTATAATAATGGGAGGTTTATATCTCCGGCTCCTGCCTAAGGCATATAGCCACAAGTTTATTCATCGAATATAAAAAAATGATAGATGATGGGATCAACCCCAACTCTCTATTATTATTAACTAGCGTTAAATCACATAAATTTAGCCATCAATTCTAATGAAACTACATCACTAATAATGCAATAATAGACCCTTTGTTACCAATTCTAAAAATATAGCACCATTTCCATAGTATGTTGCTCCTCCTATAATAACATCATAAACTAAAAGGTTTGATTTTTAAAACTACAAAAATGAAACCCAACGATGACAAGATTTGATTTTTAAAGGTTCTCATGATAATGAAGACCATGATAACATGCAAATGAGCAAAGTGGCAATGACCGTGGAGAACTTCTAAAAACTATAAAAAAGTAAACCTTGACTATAATAAGATTCAATTTCTAAGATCCTCACAAACAACAAAGAGTTAGGCAACAAAGATAAGCAGATTGGGATAGACGTCGACAAGCAGGGTTGGTGGACAATGAAAACTATAGGGGCTCACCAATCTCGACATTGCTGTTTTCTAAACTCCTTAAATTTTAATGGAGCAGTATATATTATCATGGGATGCTCGATCAACTGAATGTTATGCGAAATAATTATTATAGTTGCTCATTTTATTTATTATTTCTTTTAGTAGTAGCATATAATCGATTTTATAAGCTGCTTTTGTTTATAAAGATATTTCTTTATATATGCAATACACATATACAAGTGAGTCGACTATTTTAGTCTTTTTGGAGATAACCATATAGAAAAAAATAGTTTTGCATCACAATAAAAATATATTTAATGCTAACCGCATAATTGTATGGATTTACCTTGCTAGTTTCTGTTCAATTAACCATTAGCATGGAATTGAAGACTATGACAAATAATAACGGTTGGGGGTGTCTAAGAAACAAAAGATTTTCTTCTGAAAGAGGCAGAGTAATACAACCGCCCACGTGTAGGAAGCACGAATCCTGAAGCGCCCCTCCCTCCCTTGGCCTCTTCCCCGCTTCTTCTCTTCTAGCTTTTAGCTATCTTTGCTCTTTCTTTCCCCGCCTGCGCGTTCTCTCCCTTCCATTCATCCGCGCTCCCAAGCTTCGAGAAGGTTCCATGATGATTCCGCCGGCGACGAGCCATCTCGCCCAAGCGGCGGAGCCTCGTGTGGGCCCGCCAGCCGTAACAAACTCTGTAACGGCCTTCACCCTCGCTGCTCTGCTCTCTCTCGAGGCATATACTTGCTCGCCACGCCGCCGGTGGCTAACCGCCGCCTCCTCCTCCCCCACCAAGGCCGCGCAACCCTCACCCACCCATCACCACCTCCTCCCCACCCATCCCCACCGGCTCCGGCCGCGAGGTCATTTCGACAAACACCTCGCGCGCGCCGCCGCCGCCGCCGCCGACATCCGCCTCCCCGCCGCAGCCTCCGCTACGACAGCATGGGAGACGAGGCCGAGGGAATCTCCCGACGACCCCCACCTCCGCCTCCCCGGACTGCGCCTCCTCCACCACCACCGGGGCCGATTGGAGGAGGAGACGACGCCCACTGGGGGAACTGCTCGCCGGCTTTCCGCGCCAAGGCGGAGGCCCTCCTATGGACGCTGCGGGACAGGGACGGCTGGGTCGTGCTCACCGCGGAGATCGTCGAGGCGTACCCGGCCTCCCCGCTGGCGGCACTGCATTGTCGCGCATGCCCACCGGATGCTGAGCTGTCGACCGCGAGCGTCCATCTCACCCAAGCCGCCGAGCTCGCACCCCGCTGCCCGCAGATCGCGCTAGCCCTCGCCGAGGTGCTGCTCGCCATGGGAGAGGACACCATGGCCATGGACGTGTGCGACCGTGGTCTATCGGTGACAGACAACACTGACCCGGCCTCCACCTGCCGTCTCTGGGAATCGCGCGAATCCTCGCATCCACCACTCCGGATGATAGGGTCTCGGTGCGCCGGACTCAGCTCTGTTGGCTTCGAGCCAGAGCCATGGAGGTACCCAACTACCCCTGCCTCCAACTTCGTCTTCTCCCATAAGTAATCTCTGCCTCTTGCTCCTGATGTTCCTGTCTCTGCCTCCTCTCATGCAGGTCTCCATTGCTGCTGAGGATGCACCACTTACCCCGGATCCTCTCATTGAGGAATCCCAGGTATCACATCTAGTCATGTTTTTGGGTGAATTTTTGTCTGCTGATGTAATTGATTTTTGCTGGTTAGGGATTTTTTTTTCTTGTGCTTTCCGTTCGGCAGGCTTATCCTGAATTTAATGCAAATGACTATGTGCTGTTGCTATACATTACATGTTAATATTGCAATTCACAACGTATGAAATTGCATGAATGTGAATTGATACCAAGCACAATATATGTTTAGATGTATTTTATTACGAGGTAGCAGCCAATTTTTCAGCACAAAATCTGTGTGCGGCAGGGTTTGTCTCAGCATTTGTTGTTGTAGTACTGCAGGCTGCTCTGCATTTTGTGTAGTGGCTCTTATGTAGTAGTTTCTAACAAGGTTGAATACTAGATTATGCAAAATACAAAACATTTGTTGACGTTCTGATACCTCATAAAGTCCACCGTCTCCTTTAGGTTTCCGCTTAAATATTTATGCTTTCAAATCTCAGAACAACATGAGAGTTGCAATATAAGTCAGTCTCCAGTTTTAAGTCACATAGTACAACAACATAATCCTCATTGAGTTCTGCCTTTTTACAGATGGTAATTCATTTCGAGGGCACATGGGATACAGTTCTGTAAACTCTGATTGACTTTTGCTTGTTAGGGGATTTTTTTTTGTGCTTCGATTTCGGTTTTATGCAAATGACTATATGCACTGTTTCTTTTTCTTTTCATTTTTCTTTTTTGCATCCGATACCATCTAGTGTCAGTACAATATTACCTGATTAGCATAGCAAATCCAAATGCATTGCCCATTTTTAGCCTTTGATTCTTAGTAGATAACTGAACAAGGAAAGATGTTCTTACTTAGTTCACCAATTGCAGGTTGCTGACAGTGGTGCTGATACTGAGACTGCTCCTGATATTGAAGGTTCATGGGATAACATTCCAGATGATCTCGATTCTTCCATATTGAGCTTTCTAAAGTCACCTTATGATCGGGCAAGGGTGCAGTCTGTATCGAGGAGGTGGAGGGCGGCCTCAGTATATCTTACATCACCTGAATACAAAACAGTCATGCTTATACACCCTTTCTTCTTTATGTCCGAGCCATTCAAGAATGATCCAATGTCGAAGGGAAAACACATTGCTTTTCACCGCACCCCATGTCGTCGAGAATATCGAGGAGAGGCAGTGGGGAGCTGCGGAAGCTGGACAATATGTATGGAACCTGACCCAGACAACATAAGAGTGACAAGGTTTTCTTGTTTGAAGAAATTTGTTGGAGCATATCTTGTTGACCCAATTTCTGGGTGTCTTTGAGATAAAACTTCCCAATCCTACTGATTTACCCCCTTTGGATTGCACACAATGGCAGAGTCTGTAAAAAGACAATGACGAGAATGAAACTAAATGGTGAATTCAACATTCAAATTCTGATTCTCCCAGCAAGATGATCATACTCAAGGCAGTACTATCATCTGAACCAGAAGCTGATTCGAAGTTCGTTATGATGGCATTAGCCAAAACTGAAAAGGTCTACCACCTTGCAATCTGCAAGGCAGGGGTACAATATTGGTACTTCCAGCTTGCCAAGTTTATTAGACATGATACCGAAATCACTTATTTCAATGGAGAGCTTTATATTCTTGATGGTTCCTCGAGGGTCCTCATTGGAATGAAAATTGGGGTCAACGAACAGCTTCAGGCAGAAGTTCAGAATGTAAGAAACTGCAATCTTCAGTCAGTCTATGTAGATGGATACCAGCAGGTCAACAATATTGTCTCGTCAAAATCAGGACTGCTTTTCATTAGGAGGACCCTCAAGCCTGCAGAATCAGATGTTTTTGATGTTGAAGTGTACCAGGTTGATTTCAAATCAGATCTCTGACATTATCTGAGAAGAAAGACTTAGATGGTCAGTCCGTATTTGTGAGTGAGAAGTCATGCGTTTGCATCAACAGATCAGTTGGCACTGAAAATTTTGATGCGGATTGCGTGTACTTCTTGGACTTGAACTGTCCTGGTCTCCTAGCTGGTGATGCAGAGAATGGCTACTTCTACAGGGGAATCAAGTATGACATTAAGGACAAAAGGCTGTCACAGTTTGAGATATGAGCTCCTCACCTGAAAGGGTCCCCTATGTGGTTCAAGTCCCAGTAAGGTGTCATGTGGGACGCATGTATACACGGAAGTAGCGGCTCGTATCTGACTCAGTAGCGACAAGGAAGGAAGCGGTGACGCAGAAAGGGCAGGCGGCGACGCTAGAAACGGCAGAAACAGAGTGAAGAAGAAAAGATAAGATCAGACAGTAAATGATCAACTAATAGATAGAAAGATTAGATCGTTATGTAAAAAAAGAAAATCAGAGTAGTTTTTATACGGCAACAGCCGGCCAAAGGCCTATATATAATTCTTGTTCATTGTACGATAGGGGAATCAATAAAGCTTTGTTTCTTCTTGTTCCTTCGTTCTGCCATCAACTCGTGAGACAGGGGCAAAACCTCATCCCAGCCACCACGGATCGCGGCTACGAACTCCATAGTTGTGGCCCTGCTATCCGAGATCATCACGTGCTTGACAACTTGGTATCACGTTTCAGGTGATCCTCGGCGGCTTTCGCTACTGATCCGTCCATGGGTGACATCGTCGACTCCATGCTATAGGCCACGCTCGACGCACTCGTTGCCACTCTCTAGTCCTTGCAAGCTTCAGTTGAAGCTAATGGCCACGCTATTCATCGCTTGGAGGTGTTCCGATCTTCGACTTCACCATCCGACAGGTCCTCTGATGACCACTGCGACCACTTCCAGGACGACCTCCGCGCTTCCAGAAGCTTGATTTTCCACGCTATGACGGGAAAGTGGATCCGCTCGTTTTCATCAATCGATGTGAGTCACACGTTCATCAGCAACACGTCATGGAGGAGGATAAGGTTTGGATGGCCTCCTACAACCTCGAGGACAGCACGTAACTTTGGTACATCCAGGTGCAACAGGAGGAGGGCACTCCATCGTGGCATCGTTTCACTGAATTACTCCACATTTGGTTTGGTCCGCCTCTCCGTTCCAACTCGCTCAATGAACTCGCGACTTGCAAACAAACCAGCATAGTGGTTGACTACCAGGAACATTTCGAAGCACTTCTCCCGCGCGCTGGTCGTCTCACTGAAGCCCATAAGGTCCAATTGTTCACTACTGGCCTACGATCGCCCTGAGCCTCAATGTGGAGATTCACAATCCTCACTCCCTTGCAGCCGCAATGAGTTTGGCCTGCAAATTGGAACTGCGTAATCAATGTGCCACGCCTTCGGCTCCACAGAAAAAATAAGGCGTCCTCTCGGGGCATCCTGCCCACGCTAGTGCCCCGTTCTTCTCTTCCTGCCCAGCCCACTTCAGCAACTTTGTCGGCATCCCAATCATCGAACACTTCTCCGACCACGGTCACGGTGGAGGGCAGACCGGTGAAGCGTCTCTCGCATAGCGAGATGGAGGAACGTCGCCGCCTCGGCCTCTGTTACAACTGTCACGAGAAGTTTGCTCGAGGCAACAACAAGGTTTGCCAGCAACTGTTCTTGATCGATAGTGTTGATGACGATGAACCGGAAGCGCCGCTGGCCGACGATAACGCACTTGACGGCTCTCCCCACATATCACTTCGACGCCATAGCTGGTGTTCGAACCAGCGCCACGATGCAGATCAACGTCAAACTAGACAACACTACTCTCCTGGCTTTGCTAGACTCTGGCTCTACACATAACTTTATTTTGGATGAGGTGGCCGTGCGCACAGAGCTGCCGTTATAGCAACACGACCGTCGATACAGGAACTTTTGAACACCTAGAGATAATGGATATATCAGTTTCTTTGCTTGATATGTGTTAGATGGCAACAAGTTAGATTTAGGAAGCATAACTCTCAACAGACTCATCAAATTGTTGAAGCTGGTATCGGACTATCCGTGCCTAGCATTCAATCTGAGAAGTTCTAGTACCGAATGCAACACCGTGTAATCCTTGTCACATCCCTTGGATTCATTGTAAAGAAGATCGCTGACTTCTATAACGCCTCCCAATTTTCTAACCCTCGTGCTATACCAGTTAGCACCTCTGGTTCTGCATGGCGCAGGATATCCTCCAGATCAAAATCGGCCTCTAAATCATCAGTACCAGAGCAACCAAATTTGTCCATGATATTACGGGACATGTCCTCAATTGTAAAATCATCCACCTCATCAAAGAAAAAAAGTCACTTCGCAACAACAATTTCTCCATGATAAGTCCATACCTTGTAATCATCCGTAAATCCACGCTTCACTACGTGCCCAAAAATTTTACCGGGATCTTTCAATAATTTCTGATTTTTGCAATCAAAGCACGAGCAAAAAATGTCCCTCCTATTCTCCCTCAAAGCATTTTGCCTTAGCTTGCTCGACAAATTTTGATGCTTGCTTCATGAACATGGCATGAGTTTTTCGTGTCTCGTACATCCATGTCTGATCCATCTATAAATAATTACAGTACAAATAAAATTAGAGTGCAGGTGTTTCCCACACAACATGAAAAACAACTATCTCCTAAAAATTAAACCTACATTACCTTAAAGTACTATGCACTAGTGATTACAATGAAAATTTGGTCATCTAAACATTCTATTTAAGCTATAATTTGCAAAAGTAGCTCAAAAGGTCCATTTCCAAAACTGCAAAATTTGCCAGATTGCATCGATGAAATTTTAAATAAAGAAGGCAAATGAAAGAGGAAATCAATAATGTAACCTTTTATATGGATCTCAAGCAAAGATATCAAGTTAAAAACCTCCCCCATTTGTTGCTTCGTTTTGGAGAGAGAAATGTTGGGGGTCAAATGGTTATAGCTCGGGGCAAGGTTGGAGATATATGGAGGCCCGCATGCGAAAATCCATTATCGCATGTGGCCACTTAAGATGCACGTATATGATAATGGGCGCATTATCGCATGTGGGCATCTTAAGCGCCCGCATGTGATAATGGGTTTTGGCATGCGGGCCTTCATCCGGCCCCCGAGGGACTGGTTTTTGTAGGCATGGACACTTACGGCCGGCCTGTAACCTATTGAGGGGTTCATCCAGAAAAATCTTTTCTGTAGTAGTGCCTTGATGAGGTTCGGGCGTGCCAATTAGTTTGATCCTGCAACTAACATGATGGAAATAGGTCAATGATCAAGAAGCCGATCATCAACTTAGGGAGTTAATCATCAACTTAGGGAGTTGATCATCAACTTAGGAAGCTGATGTCGATAGGGTTTTGATCAATCGGCTATAGGTTCGATGTATATTCAAATAATCAGATAAACAATGAGATTCATGCTATCATCGGCTAGAACCGACTTATGTATAATCATTAATAAACCGCTCTTTATCAAAGACAATCTTGATAGATTGGACTGAACAGAGACAATATAAGATTGAAGTTGATAAAGAGAGAATTAGCTAGTGAATATACAAATTTTAATATGAGTCGATGCAACACTTAGAAATCATAACAAGATAACTCATAGGCTAGAACTCCGATGAAATATTGTATAAAAATCTATCGGCTTAGTAGAAATAAACTTATTGGTAGCAATTTGATAGATCAGACCTAACCGAGACAGTATAAGATTGAAGATAATAATAAAAACATATTTAGCAAATGAATCTATACAAACATGATGGATATGTCGATCAATCTAAAATAACAATGTGATTGGAGAAACATCAACTTAGTCAGAATATCAGACCTAACCGAGAAAGTCCTAACTAAGCTGATACAACTCTAATCAATAATGCAGTTAAAAATATAACCAATATATTAGATAGGCAACACTTGCATCAACTTCAACAAAATATTAGACCTAACTAAAAAAGTTCTAGCTAGCCACGCCAATACAAGCAAAGTTGATGAACTTACTTTCTTGCTGAAGATCGAAACTAATGCAGTCCAACTCGAAACTAAAAACTCGTCGGAATAAAAGACAGTGATGCACTAAAAGTAACCGTATTAATATATAGAGATAGTTTACAAAGACCTTACACCCTCAAGTTGATACAAGCCTTGATCGGACACGAGATAAGACTCTTAACAAGAAAAGAAAAATAACTAATCCTATCTATTTAAGAGATATACTAAAAATATGAAACTGTCTTGCTGTGATCTTCATAATTCTCTTTGAATTCAGCTTTGTTTGGATAAATGTTCAGCTAATAAATCAACTTTTTTTCTTAACCAGATCCACTAAAGAACTATACCAAATTTTGATGTTAACAATAACATGTTGCCATATTTTGTTTGCATGTTGCGCTACATTTTTTACAGCCATTGTGATAGCATGTTGTCAAAAATTAAATACAAGCTACCATCCAAAAAATAGTAACAATTTGCCATTCTAGATATTGATCAACAATCCACAAATTTAATATGAGTTGCCATTCTAGAAACTTAATACAAGTTGCCATTCCAGATCCATTACATAAGTTACCATACACAACAAGTAATAGGAACTGGATTCATGCTACTAAATTTCCCAAACATTACACCCCTAACTATCACTAACATCACCTAACATAAATTGGGAAAGCGCAAAATGCAATCATGTTAAACATCACTTAAGAATAATCACAAACACACCCAGTAAAACAATAAATAGTTGTCCGATGTTGATCAACACCAAGAGCTGCAACAAATTGGTTTAGCTTCTGTCCATCACCAACCAATTTTCCTTCAACTCCATGTCTCTGATATGTGGGGTAAGGTGCTAAGAAAGTGGGGAAAGCCACATTTATAACAATGAACCAAACAAAAGGCTAAGGAGATGTGGCGCGTCTAAATTGTGGTGTGACAAGTTGAGTCACTGAACCAAACAACCCCTAAATCTTCGTTGCATCATCCTAGTGTTATGGTTTTCCTCTTTGGTGCGACCGTCGGGCTTCGGCCTTCTAGGTAGGAACGGTAGAGGCTAGGCCTCAAGGTAGTGGTGACGCATGGGTGACAGAGCTGAGTTATTGGATGACGCTAAGCTGTAGGCGGACTGATGTGGTTGGACCAGATCGATTAGGCATAACCGAACCTTAAGGGTAATTTGGTCAGATCAACATTCAATAGAATGCACAAATATTTTTATTTCGCCTCAAATGGATAAAATTCCATTCGAGCGTGTTGGGTGAGAATGACATTTTATCGAAAACAACTTACGGAGTAACATTCTAGCAAAGCTCCTCTCCAACGATATCCGAATATAAATTTTCTACATTTTTCACATTCTGTTTTCTCTTTATGAATCGTAATATCAAAGCAAACCCATACCAGTTTCAGAACCATGATTAGTTCAAATACCATTTTGTTTCAAATGATCAGTCCCATTTAAGAAGCAATTTTGACTAAAAATTTTCATAAATTTTATTTTTCTTAAAGGTAAAATGCAAGAGGGGAAAAAAAAATGAAAGCTACCCCTCCTCTCAGCAGCCTCCACCGACCTCGCCTTTTCCCACGAGTGAAGTGAAGCGGGGAGAAGGAAGCATCGCATCCGCCTCCGCCTCCGATCCGGCGATGGCGAGGGCGCCGCCGCCGCCGTCGTCGCCGCCGCCGCGCCGGCCCACGGTGGTGCTGCTTCTGGGGCTGTCCCTCGCCTTCTGCCTCGCCGTTCTCTCCATCCAGTCCTCATTCTTCACCGCCCCGAGTGAGTGCGCTCTCCCAAAACCTAGCTTTCGTTCCCCTTCGTTGTGTGGGATTGATGGGGAGGGATGGATTCTCTTGCAGGGCTAGCGAGCAGGCTGGATCTGGACTCCGAAGAGGTCCGCGCGCTCTCCGGCTTCCAGTCCCGCGTCCAGCAGTGCGTGGTGCGTGCGTCCCCGGCTTGCTCTGTGTCTCGCTTGAGTTCAACCAATTGTCTCCCATGGAAACACTGATCGTTTTTCAGTTGCTAGGCGAATTTCTGCTTTGAAGAGATCAATTTTTTCTGTTTATATGTCAGGGACTCAGGACTAGCCAACTACAGTTCACAATTTACAATTGAATTACGAGCTACTAGTGTTATACTGTTGTGGTCTACTCGTGTGTCGTCTCCACTGAAACAACAACGCATTGTCCATCGATACATAGTTTCATTGCAATAAGCTCGTGGGTTCACATTATTCATCAAAATTGATGTTTCTTAATTGTGTTGAGGTTTAGTTCTTGTTTATTCAGCATGACTTTGGTCGGAGAAAGGATACCATTTTATAGGATACCATGCCATAATGAATAATGAATCAATCTGCAAAATGGTCATCTAGAAATTATTTTAAACTCAGTTTCAAGTTGTGAAGAATTTTAAGTTGTCACATATTTGCAGCATTTTCCTTTGATCAGTAGAAGTGTTATTTGCATGTTTTTTAACTCTCTTGCACGTTTTCTACCTTGCTTCTGAAATCTCAACTTTATTTAGGCAAGAAGGGGACTTGGCCTCACAGCAGATATTATTGATCATTGCAAGATAGTCCTTAAATTTCCTAAAGGAACCAATAGCACTTGGGTAAGTATTCCTTGTCATGTTCACATGCAGTTACTTCTGTTAAGGGTTTTGTGTCCTTCAACAAAGGTCCGCTTAAGATAACATTTCTCTTGACTTATGCAGTACAACACACAGTTCAAATATTTTGAACCACTAGAATACAACTATGATGTCTGTGAAACTATCCTTTTGTGGGAACAGGTTAGTAAATGGTTTATGAAATAGCTTGGTTATTAGCATATATACTTATGTGTTAATACTAATATGATGCCAGTACCGTAACATGACGACTGTGTTGACAAGGGAGTACTTAGATGTGCGACCTGATGGATGGCTGGATTATGCAGCCAAAAGGATTGCACAGCTGTAAGTTTGATATTTGTTGCACAGTTGCACTATTCTTCCTAGTGAAGTGATATTAATCCGCATGCTGGTTAATGTGCTTTGCAAAATATGCAGTGGTGCTGACAAATGCTACAATCGTACTTTGTGCGAAGAGCTTCTTAGTGTTTTACTCCCTGCTAAGCCTCCTTTTCATCCACGCCAGTTTGCAACATGTGCCGTTGTTGGTAACTCGGGAGATCTCCTGAAAACAGAGTTTGGACAAGAGATTGATGCACATGATGCTGTGTTCCGAGATAATGAGGCGCCTGTTAATAAGGTAATCTCATTGAGTTCTTCATATGTATCTAAGCTAACTTATGTGGATGGCCTATTTTAGTGTGCTCTTGTTGACCCCATAGGCAGCTAAGCTCCTCCTGTTAAGTTAATACTCCATTCTCTGTTCTTAATGCAATAATGCCTATCCTGAACCCCTTATCATTTTTATTAGCTTTTTGTTGTTTTAGGTGTCTTCTATCCTAACTCCGGGCAACTGAAAATTATATTTTTCTTCTAAAGTTGGCACAAATTGACACTCCTTTACTAATTTTGCTCTTATTTTATCTTTGGCCTGCAGAAGTATGCAAAATATGTTGGGTTGAAAAGGGACTTTCGACTGGTTGTCAGGGGTGCTGCTCGAAACATGGCGCCAATACTAAAGGGCTCCTGTAATGCTGTAATCCTGGTTTCTTCCAGATAACTTCAATCCTGATAGTGTTTTAATTTACTTTATCATAAATGAGAGAAGATAGCATTTGTATTGGTGTTCTCTGTTATCTCCGAATTATTAGAGAACACTTGGCAATGCCCTTCATTTCTGGTTTTCACAACTTGAAGACGTCTTGTTAAGCTAAGCAGAGACAATTAATATTGTGCATCACTTGAGGACTAGCATATTATTCCATACAAGGACATTTGTGTAATAACACCAGCCAACTTTAATGTGTAGCTCCAATAGTTCTTATAGTAATTTAACATACTTCACTTAAGTTGCTTTCTTCTATAAAAAAATTAGATGCATGGGATCACTTTTTATAGTAGTCACTACTGGATGAGCTTTTAAACTGTCCTGCTTTTGTTGCAGCTGATGAGGTTCTTATTATAAAAAGTTTGACACACAAAGAAATCAATGCGGTGATAAAGGTAAAAGGTTATATGATTACATTTTTCTTCCATCCAGCTGAGTATGTTCTACAATTCACTATCTGTCTCGTCTTGAACCATACTAATGTGAAGAATGAATTTCATGCTGTTGTGATTTTCTTCTTGTTGCTATGGTTTTTGGGAGACTAGAATCATTCATACTGAATACTTGGCAATTGTTTTAACTGGCAGGAACTTCCAAACCCTGTTTATCTTTTTCAAGGCATAGTCCTGAGAAGAGGTGCTAAAGGGACTGGTATGAAGTCAATAGAATTGGCCCTTTCCATGTGTGATATTATTGACATGTATGGTTTCACAGTTGATCCTAACTACACAGAATGGTAAGTCAATGCATGGGTGCGTTATATCTAGATATCCATGTTTCTATTGTTGTCAATGATTTTTGTACAAGGATGTCTTATGCCCACTTCGTTTCAGGACAAGGTACTTCTCACCCCCTAGGAAAGGGCACAATCCACTGCAAGGACGAGCTTATTATCAACTTCTGGAGTGCCTTGGAGTAAGTCTTCCGGCTCTCAGCCATGTTGTCGTCTTATTTGTTTATATGAAGTTGTCTTGTCTGATTGCTAATTTCCTGTATTCAGGTAATACGAATCCACTCCCCCATGAGAGCAAAGAGGGTAGAAGATTGGTCAGATATACCGAGCAGGGAAGATATCAGAACAGTGCATGCTGCAGCTTTTCGTTTAAAAAGGCATGAAACTGGTCAATCTGATCTAATGGGGCCATTTAGCAACTGTAAGGTATGGGGAACAGTTGACCCAGATTATGGACCTATATCAGGAACTCCAGACATGAGCGAAACACGAAAGAACTCAAACTACAACAAGTGGGAGATACTCCCGTTCGACAGCCTACGAAGGGAGGCTCAGGACCACCATGTCCAGATGGGCGGCGTTTCTCTGTACAAGATGGATGGAAACAAGCTAGATGATCTTGTTTGTGTGAGGCATGAACATTCACCTAGTTAAGTCAGCACTTAATCTTTGCCTGGAGATGGCATTTTGACCCTGTGGGAATCTTCAGAGCTGAGTTGTAAGATTACAAGAGGAAAAGGATTCAGGCTATTCTTAGTGTTTCTCATTCCCCTGACAGAAAATATTCTTTTATTGGTTTCTTAGCGAGTCTGTAGGGATAGTTGCTTGGGTATAGCTGTAACGATTTTGGTGTCACTTGCAACATGTACTAGCCATCAGGCAATTCGTAAGTGCAGTTTTGTTGTTGAGCTAGTAACCAACACCCTGAATTGTAGTACTAGTTTTTGTTGTTGAGAAATGTTTTCATTTCACAATGCCATATAAGTGAAATTCATGTTTTTTTTTGTTGTTGACAAATATATTTCACAATACCGCATTTAACGATGTGAAAAATATGTTGCTGAGCTATCTACCTCCCCTTTAAGTTACCAGTTTTTGCTGCCAGCAAATATATTCTGTTCTGGAATTAACATTTTTAACTTGATAGAACGTGATATAAGTTTGCCTAATCCGACCTAGAAAATATCAAGTGCAGTTAACATTTTAGGGAAAAATGTTGAAAACCTTGAAGCTTGTCTCAAATTAGCTAAGTTCTCCCTAAAAATTTGACACAAGGCTCAAAGATAACTTCTTTCAGAAACGTGAGCACAGGGCAAATCTGGCAATTCAGCACTTGAACCACAGAACGGTGAGGTTTGCACACAAGAGTTCGGCCAAAAAGAACAAAAAGCCGGATTTCGCAGATTTGCTTTGAGTTTTTATTTACAGGACTTTGTTTAATTTTGCGGGTTGCAGAGTGCAAATCTTTTGTGAAGAACAATTTTAAACGAACAGAGCGACTATTCAACAGCTCAAACATCCTGTTCAACAGGAGGTAGAAAGCGATAGAGTTTGCCTTTCTGCTACTTGCTTTCATGTATCAGTACATGCCCAACGTAAGCACAGAAGAGATTTACGACTCGCACAGTAGGAAATTTTGCTGTGTCAATCATATTTATCACGATTACGAGTGCTATTATGTCACCAAATCCATTATTTATACCGGTAAAAACTTGTCCCTGATTTTTTTCCTTTTTACATAGATGAAGCAAAACAAATCGGCATCCTAAGGTAATAAATCGGCATACCTCGGGCTGAGCCCTTTTATCAAACCAATACATCAAATTTGTCATTCCGATTTTCTGGAGGTAATTTATGGAATGCCGAGGATGACAACATCATGACGTTCCTTTTGGTCACCTGCCCATGCCTGTCAATGGCAATCCTGTAATCCGTTAGTTTAACATGAATCAGTTATAAGCAAACAGACAATTGAACTAAGATAATCATTTGGAGCTAATAAATGTACGTAACCCATATCCATAATTGTTTAACTAAACATAATTGTAGGTAGCGTCTCTTGCTTGGATGTAAAAAATGAAATTCCCGTTTCTACATAAATGGCATTTTCTCAAATGTGACAGTCAACCAGTAACTAACCCTTAACCTAACTAGAACCAAATGACTAAATTACAAGGTAAGGAAGCCATGGTTGAGTGCATATTAGCAGGGCTAAATTATCCTTCCGTCTAGAAGCAATGCATATTTAAACTACATGTCGCAATAATTATCTTTCAGTTGAAAAAAGTAATACCTTTGATGGAGAAGAATGGGAATGTGCAGGCCTTCTTTCAGAACCTATAATATGCACTAATTTGAACCAGATGTTGTAACACAAGGGGCAGAAGACGCAGAAGGGTTGCTAGTACTTGTTGCTGCCGTAGTTGGATTGTTTTCTGTAACTCTCTCATTGTTTGCTTCTGTACTGGGAATAACTTCAGAAGTGGATGTTGCCGGGCCATCACTTGTTCTACCATTACTACCTCTAGTTTCCAGACGCTCCATCATCCTTGATACGGACGCAATTCCAGCATTAACTTCTCTTCTTACTTCAGAACCAAGATCTGCCACAGATGAATTACGCGAAAAAAGTCTCTCCTTCCATCCTCGAGTACTTTTTGTAATAGATTCCTTGTACCTGAATTGGACAAAAGGAGAAAAAGATTTAATATATAAGTTGATAGACAACTTTTGAAGCAACTTAAGAAAATAAAAACTCCATACTTCATAGAGACAGCATTTAAGCGAGACTTCAGAGAGTCTGAGAAAGACTGAAGATCTGATGGCCCAGCTCTGTCGTTGTTTACTGGAGTTGATTGCCCAGTGGAATGCCTCCTAATACACCAAGATCATCATATAGCTTATCATAAAGAAAAATTAACAGAAGGACATAGTGCATGCATAAAGGTGACTCAATTTACCTGTTGAAAAACCTAGGGCTGGATACAGGAGTACTATTTCCAGATGAAACAACAGCATCTTGATCAGCATCATAGGTAAGCATCCCAGGACTTTGATTGCCTGCTTCTTCATGGGTGTTAGCATGTAGTGACAATTCACCAGCTGTGTGGATAGGACTTGATTCATTATCTGCTTCCCCTTGAACGGATGACGAAGAAATTGAACCAGCAGAAGGCATGTTTGGATGCGAAGAAAAAACTAAGAACTGTTGGCGACCATGAGAGCCAGAACGACCCCTGTGTCCTTCTCTTCTACCAAGGTGGTGTGACCTTCCCATTGCAGCGGCTGCTGCTAGGTGCTGTAATATACGCTCTTCAAGTTCAGCATCATTACCAACAACAGGTAACTGCAAAAGTTCATCTTGCTAATTAGGATAACACTAAAAAAATGCTTCACTAGTCAAATCAGGAGGAATATATCAAAACTCAAAAGTTAGTTTCATAACACATACATGCTGAACCTCAAAATCTCCAAGAGCAGGATGATGAAATATAGTTGTATTTCGAGTTTGATTGGTCCTTACATTCCTTTCACGCTCCACTGCCTCGAGCAGCTCTTGACTGACATATTAGTAGGACAGAGGTTAGTACCATTTTACATGTTAAAATTCTGTCTGATATCTGTATAGGCAAAGAAAAAATAATGTATTTTAAACGACTTGCCTGGTAGGATCCTTCAAACTGATAGGCTGCCAACACATAGGACACTGAGAACTTCTCTGACACCTATGGAAAAGGACCACCAATCATCAAGTTGAAAAATATTTTTACACAGAAAAAAGAACTGATAATGGAATTTGCCATGTGAAAAATGTCTAAGTCTCATTCATAATCTCTGGAGAAATCCCCTTACAAGTTACAGCTAGTTAACTACCAGTGAAGTTTCACAATTCCACTAGATATAAGAGATCTATATAAATATATACCAAATCTTCTTTACCTATACTGTGATATGAATAAAACTATGAAAAATTCTATAAAACAGCACTCCTTCAATTAATAAAGGAGTACATTTTCATAAAACAGCACTACATTTGCTAAAGCTATCACAAACTGCAATCTTGAGAGAAAAATCATAAATGGCCTCTTTTTTTAAAAAAAGATTCACAAAATTACATTTTAAGCATTACCATCGTATTGATACCAGCTGTTTCTCACAAACCTAGCCAAATTCACAAATGGAACATATATGCTTGTAACTATCAAGCGGGCCCAAGTGCATTGAGTATGATGGAAATAACTAAAGTTCAGTTTTGTCAAATGTTTCGAAAGATCAAATGTGGTTCTGTAAAACTATCACTTGAAAATGTGATTTTGTGATGGTTTTACCAAAGGTAGTAGGGCTTTCTGAAATTTAATCTCAATAAAATTAAACAATCATGGTATGCATGCAATCCATAGATATGTATGGAAGTATTGAAATTAGCACATGAAAACTATACTAATAGGTAGATACTTTGATAGTTGAAAGTATTTAGGTATATTGTATAGTCACACTGACGTTTAATGTACACTGGCAGAAGTGTCCATGAAAACTGTAAAAGGTTGACAGGTGTATCAAGGTCATCAATGCACAAATATATGGGATTAGCACCCTAGAGAAAGCAGGATATTGTGTACTAGAAGTCTTGTTCATTCCTTCACTGAATTTTACAACAACTCCTCAATAGAAAAGGAACAGTTGATATTAGGTCAGTCTACCCAAAACCTCAAGCATGCAAAGCTGACCACATGAAATAAAAACTGACCCAAATAGTTCGATATTGATATAGAATGTCGATATGCATGCAGTTGATCCAGGAACAGCTCAGACAAATTCAGACAGACATAGTACAGCGCATAGCACAAATATAAGAATTTTTCATCAATGATATGCATATAGTGGGGTCAATATTATACCATTCAAGAATGCATTGGAGGTGGAACTCGTGTTTGCAACCAGTCAACTACATAACAAAGAAACACAGTAAAATGGTTAAAAGAATGTCATAAATGAGAAAAATTATACAATTGAAGATATGGCATCTTACTGTGGAAGGGTCACTCTCACAGAACGCCTCAAGGCAGATACTACATGCATCATCGCATGCATCCTGAATCCCACCCTCAACAAAGGCTGCAGCTGATGTCAAACCCTCCATCTTGGCTTTCTCATCAGTTCCAGATGCCATTGCAAAGGAATCACAACCCTGATATCTAGAGTATGGAGAAAAGAAGGGCTTAGAATATAAACACTTCAACCGACCATAACCGTAAAATGGCTTCATGATGGAAAGCAAACACATTCAGTTATTCACAGCTGAAGCCAAAATGATCCCATGAAAACAAATATATTATACACTTCAAAAAAACATGTTATATTGTTGAAAAAAAGAGCCTATAAACAAGGGACAATACTGTGCGGATGGCACAAGTGTTCAAATTCAGTTTTAAACAAGTATAGCTTTCCGAAGTTGCCAAAAAAGTACCACAGATAAGTTGTGTAGCCAAGTAAAATGCATTATTAAACTCACTTTCATTTGCTGTATAGTGCATACAAATTCACTGCTCAATAGTCACCAAGTATGATTTTTTGCACTTGGGAGAGTTAATTGAAATTGATCTTGAGATTTTGTAAAACTGTAGTATGTATTCTCTCCAATCCCTTTCAATAGTTCATTTTTTTCAAGAACTTCTATCCCTAATAAAAACTAGATTTGCAAGATTTATGCCATTTTTCATAGGATATACTACGAGCAAACAAACATATTTGCCAACGAAAACTACCAGTTAAGTCAATACCTCTGAACTAATGATGTATACGTATAGCTTAGTACTAGAAAATAAGCTAATTAATGTCAAAACTCATTAAGCCAAACAATGGAAAAAAATAAGAAAATTATATTCCCAAATCAGAATTCCAGTAGCGCCAGAATGATTCTATCGGGTAATGCTATGTAATTACAGTCATAGCTCCAGCACAAGACCCCTTTTTACTCAGTAGAGCCCCAACCAGCTGAAATTCTCTCCAATTAATACCTCTAGACATGACCAAACGCCGACCAACTCAAACGTAAACCCCACAACAGAACAGAACAATTTGGTCCAACGAGTACGCTTCCAATCAGCGCGATTTCACACGGAACGGCCCAGGTCCCCGGACTCACGATCCAAAGTCACGTCCAAATCAATTAACCCCCACCCCACAATAAAAACTACCTAAAAGCCGAAATTCTCACACAATTCAACAAAAGCACGCAGCATACCGCGAATTCCCCTAATCGCACAATCCGTACCCCCCATTCTCACCAAATCAACGAATAAACACATCCCAACTAGACCGAAGCCCATGAACCCACCACATCGGCTCCAATTCCCCCAACCAAGCCCCACCCACAACCCGCGGAATTCAACCCCTCCTCAACATCAAAATTGGACCCAGCTCGCCCAACCGCCCCAGATCGCCTCACCACCACCGCAACGCCACGAACGAGAAGAAGAGAACGCACGGGGAGGATCGGGATCCAGCCTTACCAGGCACCGCCGCCGCCGCCGAGGACGCCCGATCCGATCCGGTTGCGCGCGGCGTGGGGGAGCACGAAACCCTAGCTAGCTAGCTAGCCTCCTCCTCACCTCCTCCAACCTCCTCTTCTCTCTCCGGGTGAGGCGAGACGATGGGAAAAGGAAAGGTATCGAGACGACGAGGCGAGCAAGCGCGTGCCTCCTCTCCACTCGGCCACCACCACACCGCCCAGTGGGGCCCATCCTCACCTCACCCCAACCGCGACACCCGTCACCCCGACCCGCCTCCATCTATGAAGAAACCGACACGTGGGCCACCCACTACTACGGTCCCACATATCGGTGACATATACGTCAACCACGCGGCGGGAAGGGGGGGCTTAGCAGCACAGAAGAGTGAGTGAGACAAGCGGGTGGGTCGCCTTTTAAGTACGTTTTTGACCGCTTCGCCTGCCCAACCCGCTCTCCGGGGACCACCTGTCAGTTACCTTGAGGTGGGGCAGGTGTAGGGTGACGGTGGAAATTGCTTTTTGGGGGCATGTTTGGGAGGTGGTGGGGCCATGGAGTCAGTGAGAGCGATGCGGTGGTGGGGGAGGGCGTGCGAGGGGCGCGGCTTTCGAGAGGTAATAACGGCACGTCGGCACTGTCTACGAGGATAATGTAAGAAAATGGACGCGGAAATGAGTCACCGACACATGGGTCCCTCCCGACTAAAGGAGCAATTACTGTGACTCGACGTGTGCCACGTGGGCAATTACGATAAGCGAAGCAGGGGCCCGGTGGGCTGTTCAGTGCCCAGCCCACCTCGTGTAATCTCTCTCACCGCCATGGCGGGCCCACCAACGGTCGCCTGGCTCTCGCTGCCATGTGGGGCCCACTTGGCCTCATCCGCCGCGCCCTCGTCTTCCCTCCACTCCACTAACCTCCACCACCTCCGCCTTCTCCCGGCTCGGAATCCTCTCCCCGCCAGATTCCACCACCGCCTCTCCCCTATAAAACCCCGCCCCCTCGAGCTCCCGCTCCCCCAACGCCTCGCCGCCATGCCGCTCCTCCTCGCCGCTGCGCGCCCGTGCGCCCAACTGCTCGTTCCCTCCGCGTCCTCCTGCTCCGTCGGAGCAGTAGGCCCGCCGTCCATCGCCCGGCCCATGGGACGAGGGCCCAGGAGAGGCGCGAGTGCGGCGGCTGCGGTGGCGTCGGAGAATACAGTGGTGAAGGAGGAGGAGGGTGGGGGAGAGTACGACGCGATCGTGGTGGGGTCGGGGATCGGGGGGATGGTGGCGGCGACGCAGCTGGCGGCGAAGGGGGCGCGGGTGCTGGTGCTGGAGAAGTACGTCATCCCGGGGGGAAGCTCCGGGTACTACCGCCGCGACGGGTTCACCTTCGACGTCGGCTCCTCCGTCATGTTCGGCTTCTCAGACAAGGTGAGGACAGTAAGCGAGCAATGACCTCAGCTAACTGGATTTGAGAATGGTATGATTGCGCAGCTGCTAGATTCTGGGGATCGTGCTTTGGCGAATTTGGTTGCGAGTGAGTGATTGCCGGGAGAGGTCTGCGAAGTCAGGTGTGGAGGACGGCGAGAATTGGGGAAGGGAAAGTTAGGAACTTGGGATTGATTTGGATGTTGTTGGCTAGATGATGAGAAACTTATTGTTTTTCATGTGCATTTATGCCTCGTAATGCCCTGATAGGTACTTTACCTGATTGGAGTGGAATGTTGCGTTGATGGCTAGAATTGCAGCTGTGCATGTCCAACTTAGCAATATAGGTTAGCAGTGGGCATGCCTGGGTGAATGGGTGTGCAATGTTGCTGTTGCTGAGAGTATTGGTGTGGGTGGGACTAGTGGCCGATAATGCTTGTGTGTCTCTGAGTGTTGATTTTATCGTAAGTATGACTTGTGTCTATGATCCAGGGGAACTTGAATTTGATTACACAAGCACTAGAAGCAGTTGGGCATAAGATGGAAGTTATACCGGACCCTTCTACGGTTCATTTCCACCTACCTGGTGACCTCTCAGTTCTTGTGCATAGAGAGTATGACGACTTCGTCACAGAGCTGGTTAACAAATTTCCTCATGAGAAGGAAGGAATCCTGAAATTCTATGGCACATGTTGGAAGGTACCGTGGTACCATTTCCATTCTCCACTCTTATCGACAATACTACTTTTTTTTTCTTTTTGGTGTTTTGAATTCACTCTTTGCAAGCAAGTTGTTTTCTCATATATGAGCAGATCTTCAATTCATTAAATTCTTTGGAGCTGAAGTCCCTTGAGGAGCCTCTATATCTTTTTGGGCAATTTTTTCAGAAGCCTCTGGAATGTTTGACGCTAGGTATAAGAACTACATCCGTATATTCCTCTACAAGATTTTGTAGCTGACCCGCTGTATTCCCTATGGACAAACTATGTAGTACATTATTTAACTGCAGCTGAATCAAATGCAATCCCAAAAACAAATGAAAGGATGATTGAGAGGAGAACCTGATCAGTACATCATATTTACTGCTTAATCAGATTGGTTGACTTGATACGATGGAATCATGACTTTATCTATCTTGCAGCTTATTATCTGCCACAGAATGCTGGGGATATTGCTCGCAAGTTCATAAAAGATCAGCAGTTACTCTCCTTTATAGATGCTGAGGTGTGAGATATTTGTGAGTTTACTCACTTGTTCAATTTTTCTTTCATTGACCATGTGATTTTCTGTTAACTCCAACACTTTGTTTGTAGTGCTTTATTGTGAGCACAGTCAATGCCTTGCAAACACCCATGATTAATGCAAGCATGGTAAGTGGAATGCATTGCTCTCAGAATTCTGCTTCTGGTTCATTTAAATTTCTGTTATCTCAAGGGCGAAATAACAGGTCTTGTGCGATAGGCACTTCGGGGGAATTAACTATCCAGTTGGTGGTGTTGGTGGTATTGCTATGTCCTTGGCAGATGGTCTTGTTGACAAAGGCAGTGAAATACGCTACAAGGCTAATGTGACCAATGTAATTTTAGAAAATGGCAAAGCTGTAAGTTTATCTTACTTAGACTAAATATCTGGAGCTATTGTCGACTTGTTAGTTGAGCATTTCATTACTATAGGTTGGAGTCAGGTTGTCAAATGGGAAGGAGTTCTTTGCTAAAACAGTGATATCAAATGCTACCAGATGGGATACATTTGGTAATCCTGCTTATCTATTTTTATTTGAAAATTTCTTATGCTACTAAGATGTGGCTCATTGAAATTTATTTGTTACAATATTGTTTGCTCAAAGTTTCACAACCTTTGCTCAAAGTTGATTACTCAGTTTTGTTCTTAACTTCTTATTTGTTAACTACTTGTACTTGTCCATAAAAATAACAATTACTTCTACTCAAAGGTAAACTCTTGAAAGTTGAAGAGCTTCCAGATGAGGAGAAAAACTTCCAAAAGAATTATGTTAAAGCACCATCATTCCTTTCCATTCATATGGGTGTCAAAGGCTCAGTTTTGCCTGCTGATACTGATTGCCACCATTTTGTGCTTGAGGTAGGTATGACTCCACTGCTGGGTACTAGTATCTGATATCGCAGGCAATTGGTACACGATGTTAAATTGATATGAACAGTTTAGTCCATAATAACTTAGAGTACAATTGGCAGGATGACTGGGCTAATTTGGAGAAACCTTATGGAAGCATATTTTTAAGTATCCCTACAGTGCTTGACCCATCCTTGGCTCCCGAAGGACACCATATATTTCATATTTTTACGACTGCAGGGATAGAGGATTGGGAAGTATGACTGTGCTCTTGCTGCAGTCTAGTTTATTTTCAAATCGTGAGAAACTAAGCCTTTTGTACCAATGTACTTATTTAGTTATTTATTCCTAATATCCACCACAGGGTCTGTCTAGGAAGGATTATGAGAAGAAAAAGGAGCTTGTGGCAAATGAGATAATAAAAAGGCTTGAAAATAAGTTGTTCCCTGGTCTTCAGGATTCAATAGTCCTCAAGGAGGTAGGTTCTTATAGTTCTTCCACGTCAAGATCTCAAACTATGTTCTTTTCACTATTTGATCTTGACTAATTTTTGTTTGACCTTTAAATGCTGCTATCTGCCAAAAAAACTGTAATGGGGCTAGTTTTGATTTCTAGCGCTAATACGCTTTTGACTTGTTGAACATTTGGTGTTGTCAGGTAGGCTCACCAAAGACACACCGAAGATTTCTTGCCCGAAATGATGGTACATATGGACCCATGCCACGGGGTAAACCAAAGGGTTTGCTAGCAATGCCTTTCAATACTACTGTAAGTTAATATGCATTCTTGACTTGATGCACTAATCGCCTTGTTATGCTGCAATCTTGTTGGACTGAAAATTTACTGCTCGTTTTACAGTCAATAGATGGCTTGTACTGTGTTGGCGACAGCTGTTTTCCTGGGCAAGGTGTAATTGCTGTGGCATTTTCAGGGATCATGTGTGCTCATCGAGTTGCAGCTGATATTGGTAAGTTCAGGTTCCACTAACATCCCCCTAAAATGAACTGAGTTTGAAGGATTGGAAGCTTCGTTTATGTTAGGGTCTTAGGGACTAAGAAGTAGAGAGATTTGTCTGCTGATGAACAACATAAGCTGATATTGGCAGAAAAATGACGTTTGTTTGCTGCTTTGATCCTCATCCAGGACTGGAACAAAGATCTCCTGTACTAGATGCCGGTCTTCTTGGGCTCCTCAGATGGTTGAGAACGCTTGCATAGGATGATACGGACAAAGATTTGGTTGACCGTCGATTGATTTTATCATTACAGAAGAACACCTTCTCACACATGTCATGGTCATTGCACATTTGTTTTGGTGAGCCATACATGGACCAAGCAGCAGTTTTTGCCCTTTTGGGATCTTGCTTCTGCCGGGTATATACAAGAAGTTGGATTTTCAGCTGCAGTGATCCCGTAAAAGCTGAAGCTTCCTGGAATAGTTGTACAGATTTCAGTTGTTATTTGGGAGCAATAGGCGTAAAGACTAGTGTGATGCATATATGTACCTAGAGCCTTATACACATGTTGTGACTTGTGATCTACTAGTATCTCCTGTATGCCCATGTTGTCGTTGTTGACAAAACAAAAACATGCAGCTGTACATGATGTGTAAGTCTTAACAGTGCAAGTCACACCTGCAGCCTTCTGAAGATTGAGGGGGCGTTCTTCCTAATGTTACGAAGCAAATTAGAACAAGTAAAAGCTATGTACAAGGCGAAGACATTCTAACGCTCTAGTCAGATTCCTTCCTCTGTTGCGGTCTCGCGTGGCGAGAGCCCAAAGGACGCTATAGCCAGACGTACGTACGTGCTCCGCTTCCTTTCCCTCCTAACGCTACTTCCTTTCTTTCTGTTATCACGTAGCATAACTATAACCAGCTAGCCAGGGTTCTAACCAAGATACACACATATAGCAACATATTGTCTGGCCGCCAACAGGACGGAGATGGATCGGAGCGAGAAGAACGGAAGCACCTTCAACTTGAAGTCGAGTCGGGGATTCAGGATGGAACTCCGGATCGGATCGCGTGCGGCGGCGTCCTCGGTCTCGCGCGCTGCTACTGAAGATTCATCAGATTCATATGCAGATTCGGATTTTGCTCCCATCCCGAGCAGGAAATAGGCCCGGTCTTATCAATTTTTAGACCTGAACGAAGCTACAACGGTTGGATCCTTTAATACAACTCTAATAATAAAATGATGTGTAATGCATGTTTTTACCGAACAACTATTCGATAAAACGCCAACTTTAAATTCAAAGAAGTAGTAAGTAATTAAACAAATATATCATACTAAATTCAACAGATAGGAGATTGAGGTTCCTAAATGCTTAAATCCCAAATCTAGAGAAGTATGAAGAATAAAGATTACGATGATTACTCCCTAGGGCCAAGGGTCAATTTCTTACCTACGGGAGTCGCACAGGACTACGACAGTCACGATCGCGCGCAGTCGTACGGCCACGGCACGGCAGCAAGGGAGTCACTCACTCGGCAGTCGACACTCGCAGCTGCAGGAACGGAGGAGACTCGCGCTCGTGGCCGTGCGGCGGAAGGGTAGGGAGTTGGCGAGTCGCCTATGCTGGAAGGAATCGACGTCCGGTTCAGCAGCTATTCTATGGACTTACTTATTTGAGGTTGGGCCCCCTGGCCTCAAGGGCCCAGTGTGGCAGTCCAGCTCGCACCCCCCAGGACCGGGCCTGGCAGGAAACAGACTGTTTTGTTATATATTGGAATTGAAACTTGCGGGTAAGTAAAATAGATAAACATTGGATTGGAGAGAGGAGAAGAACACATCGTAGGTATATCATGGATTGCATGCTGGGATTTTCGATCATGCGTGACCTCACCAGATGCGGGCAAAGCCTTACCAAATTCGTCTTCGTCTCTCCTCAGTTGTTACCCACTATTAAGCTAGAGAGATTGAGATTGAGATCCACGATGACATTGCCAGAATTACCGGAGGACATCATGGTCTCCATATTTGCCAATCTTGAGATCCATGATCTTGTCCGCGCAGGTTCCGTCTGCTCGTCGTGGCACACTGTCTACGTTTCGGTCTACAAATTTCGCTCTGTCTATGTTTCGGTCTACAAATTTGGCCTCTACAAGCAGTCACAACAGACACCATGTCTCCTATACACCACTGAATCTAGACCTGATGGTGAGAACGACATGTTTCTCTATAGCCTAGCGGAGAGGAAGTCCTATGTGTTATCCTCGCTCCCTCACCTGCCTATCCGCAACAGGCTTGTCATTGGCTCCTCCCATGGTTGGATTATAACAGCTGATAGCATGTCTGAATTGCACCTCCTCAACCGTATCACACGTGACCAAATCGCGTTGCCTTCAATCACCACCATTGCGCAGATAGATCCTATTTACGACGACAATGGCGTTCTTCACCGATACCGGTTATCATTTTTCACTGGCGAGAATGTTGATGCACAACCTAGGTATTACTCATCCTTTAGCTGTGAAAGGTTTTAGACTTGATCTTCTGCAAGGCGATTCTATCGATTGATCCGTCCATAGGAAACTACTATGTTGTGCTCATCCATAATCCAGACGCACAACTTTCATTTGCAAGAGACGGGGATGATAAATGGACCTGGTTGCCACCACATCATGGTTTTGCAGATTGTATCTTTAAGGATGGTCTGTTATATGCCTTGACTCTCAGGGGAGAAATCCATGTATTTGATCTCGGTGGTTCTACAGTAACACAAAAAATAATTATGGGCGCAAGCATGCGTAGGTACTATAACAATAATATATACCTACTTCAAGATCAATGTGGTGATTTTCTACAAATTTGGAGTGGTCACAGCCCACTAGTAGAAAGTGAAGAAGAGGAAGAAGAACCACTACATGAATATGAAGAGCCGTTGCATGACGATGAAGAACCACTATATGAAGATGAAGAATTACTGCATGAGGATGGAGATACTATTTCAGAACTTGACTCAGAACCTGAATGCCATACCCAATATACCCCGAGGTTTGGAGTTTATGAAGTTGATTTCGCTGCAAAGATGATTGTGGAAAGAACATGCTTGGGTGAGGATTTGCTATTTCTTGGATACAACCAATCGTTTTCTCTACGTGCCGAAGAACATCCCCAGTTGAAAGCGAATCATGTCTACTTTCCTTTCAAACACAGAGACACGGATGAACCTGATATTAGAGTATTTGACTTAGAAAACAACATATCTGAGAAGGTTTTGCCGCAGCCTTGCTCTAATTGTCCTGGTCCTATTTGGATACAATTAAATCCTCGAAAGATAACATCGGACTTACATAATAATTAGGTCTAGCATGTACAAATTTTTTATGTCTTACTTATAAAAATTGAAGATATTTTTGTCCAAAATTTTAGTATGTCACTCTTTTCCAATACGATGTCAATGTGCGAGTACGTGATTTTTACTTCTACCTAGTTAGGTCATCTTCACCAAGCTCCACATGTCGGCCGCTCTGTAGAGCCACGCCGCTCTTCCTCACCTCGCATGCCGCGGGTCGCCCGGCTCGCCACGGCCGCCCCCACTCCATCCCGAATCTCTCGACATCATCCGCTTCTTTGGCGTCCTTCCCGGTCTCTACGCTCGAGACACCGCCATCCAGCCGTCACTGCCTAGGGGAAGGGGCAACCTTCTATGCCCCATGGTCCCTCAATAGCTCCGACGCTTCGTGTGGGGCCACCACTAGCTACCACCTGCTCCTGAGCATGTCATCGTTACCTGCTTGAGGTTGCGTGAGGGACACTTGTCTGCCTGATCTCTTTTGTTGTTCTCTTTACTACGAACATGTGCTTCTGCCAGCGGAGAGAGCATAGATTATTACTTGGTCACGGCTGGCTATGGAGGATTTGAGGGGAAAATAGGATGTCCATGCGTCACTATTGTGCTGCTGTGCCATCTTTTTCTCTATTATTACTCTTTTTTTCAAACGAAGATTGGGTTTGAGTTTTATATATTTTTAACAATTTAATTTAATATTTTTCTAAAAAAACTTCACCCATTGCAAAGATGATTGTGGAAAGAACATGCTTGGGTGAGGATTTGCTATTTCTTGGATACAACCAATCGTTTTCTCTACGTGCAGAAGAACATCCCGGTTGAAGCGAATCATGTCTACTTTCCTTTCAAACACGAGACACGGATGAACTGATATTAGAGTATTTGACTTAGAAAACAACATATCGAGAAGGTTTTGCCGCATGGTCCGCAAAACCTTCTCGATATGTTGTTTTCTAAGTCAAATACTCTAATATCAGTTCATCCGTGTCTCTCGTGTTTGAAAGGAAAGTAGACATGATTCGCTTTCAACTGGGGATGTTCTTCGCACGTAGAGAAAACGATTGGTTGTATCCAAGAAATAGCAAATCCTCACCCAAGCATGTTCTTTCCACAATCATCTTTGCAATGGGTGAAGTTTTTTAGAAAAATATTAAATTAAATTGTTAAAAATATATGAAACTCAAACCCAATCTTCGTTTGAAAAAAGAGTAATAATAGAGAAAAAGATGGCACAAAGAAGACAATAGTGACGCATGGACATCCTATTTTCCCTCAAATCCTCCATAGCCGCCGTGACCAAGTAATAATCTATGCTCTCTCCGCTGGCAGAAGCACATGTTCGTAGTAAAGAGAACAACAAAAGAGATCAGGCAGACAAGTGTCCCTCACGCAACCTCAAGCAGGTAACGATGACATGCTCAGGAGCAGGTGGTAGCTAGTGGTGGCCCCACACGAAGCGTCGGAGCTATTGAGGGACCATGGGGCATAGAAGGTTGCCCTTCCCCTAGGCAAAGGATTACTGGATGGCGTGTCTCGAGCGTAGAGACCGGGAAGGACGCCAAAGAAGCGGATGATGTCAAGAGGAATCGGGATGGAGTGCAGGGGGCGGCCCCCATTGGCGAGGCCGGCGATAGCCGTGGGTAGCACCAACGTCCTGACGGCGACCCGCGGCATGCGTAGAGGGTGAGGAAGAGCGGGGGCGGTGGCTCGGCAGGAGCGGTCGACATGTGGAGCTTGGTGAAGATGACCTAACTAGGTAGAAGTAAAAATCACGTACTCGCACATTGACATCGTATTGGAAAAGAGTGACATACTAAAATTTTGGACAAAATATCTTCAATTTTTATAAGTAAGACATAAAAAATTTGTACATGCTAGACCTAATTATTATGTAAGTCCGATGTTATCTTTCGAGGATTTAATTGTATCCAAATAGGACCAGACAATTAGAGCAAGGCTCGGCAAAACCTTCTCGTATATGTTGTTTTCTAAGTCAAATACTCTAATATCAGGTTCATCCGTGTCTCTGTGTTTGAAAGGAAAGTAGACATGATTCGCTTTCAACTGGGGATGTTCTTCGGCACGTAGAGAAAACGATTGGTTGTATCCAAGAAATAGCAAATCCTCACCCAAGCATGTTCTTTCCACAATCATCTTTGCAATAAATCAACTTCATAAACTCCAAACCTCTGGGTATATTGGGTATGGCATTCAGGTTCTCGAGTCAAGTTCTGAAATAGTATCTCCATCCTCATGCAGAATTCTTCATCTTCATATAGTGGTTCTTCATCGTCATGCAACGGCTCTTCATATTCATGTAGTGGTTCTTCTTCCTCTTCTTCACTTTCTACTAGTGGGCTGTGACCACTCCAAATTTGTAGAAAATCACCACATTGATCTTGAAGTAGGTATATATTATTGTTATAGTACCTACGCATGCTTGCGCCCATAATTATTTTTTGTGTTACTGTAGAACCACCGAGATCAAATACATGGATTTCTCCCCTGAGAGTCAAGGCATATAACAGACCATCCTTAAAGATACAATCTGCAAAACCATGATGTGGTGGCAACCAGGTCCATTTATCATCCCCGTCTCTTGCAAATGAAAGTTGTGCGTCTGGATTATGGATGAGCACAACATAGTAGTTTCCTATGGACGGATCAATCGATAGAATCGCCTTGCAGAAGATCAAGTCTAAAACCTTTCACAGCTAAAGGATGAGTAATACCTAGGTTGTGCATCAACATTCTCGCCAGTGAAAAATGATAACCGGTATCGGTGAAGAACGCCATTGTCGTCGTAAATAGGATCTATCTGCACAATGGTGGTGATTGAAGGCAACGCGATTTGGTCACGTGTGATAGGGTTGAGGAGGTGCAATTCAGACTATCAGCTGTTATAATCCAACCATGGAAGGAGCCAATGACAAGCCTGCTGTGGATAGGCGGGTCAGGAGCGAGGATAACACATAGGACTTCCTCTCCGCTAGGCTATAGAGAAACATGTCGTTCTCACCATCAGGTCCAGATTTAGTGGTGTATAGGAGACATGGTGTCTGTTGTGACTGCTTGTAGAGGCCAAATTTGTAGACCGAAACGTAGACAGTGCGCCACGACGAGCAGACGAAACCTACGTGGACAAGATCAGGGATCTCAAGATTGGCAAATATGGAGACCATGATGTCCTCCGGTAATTCTGGCAGTGTCATCGTGGATCTTGATCTCAATCTCTCTCGGTTAATAGTGGGTAACTACTGAGGAGAGACAAAGAAGAATTTGGTAAGGCTTTGCCAGCATCTGGTGAGGTCACGCATGATCGAAATTCCCGACATGCAATCCATGATATACCTACGATGTGTTCTTCTCCTTTCTCCAATCCAATGTTTATCTATTTTACTTACCCGCAAGTTTCAATTCCAATATATAACAAAATAGTCCGTTTCCTACCAGGCCCGATCCTGGGTGGTGCGAGCTGGGCTGCCGCACTGGGCCCTTGAGGCCAGGGGGCCCAACCTCAAATAAGCAAGTCCATAGAATAGCTGCTGAATCGGACGTCGATTCCTTCCAGCATAGGCGACTCGCCAACTCCCTGCCCTTCCATCGCACGGCCACGAGCGTGAGTCTCCTCCGTTCCTGCCACTGTGAGTGCCGGCTGTCGAGTGAGCGACTCCCTTGCCGCCGTGCCGTGGCTGTACGACTGCGCGCGATCGCGACTGCCATAGTCCTCTGCGACTCCCATAGGTAAGAAACTGACCCTTGGACCTAAGTAGTAATCATCCCAATCTTTATTCTTCATACTTCTCTAGATTTGGGATTTAGGCTTTTAGGAAAATGCCTGTTCATCAAAGGCTGGGGCCCCATCCATCAAGATTTCTTTCAGGAGAACTTAGAGGATGACGAAGAGCAAGCTGCCAACCCACAATGGTGTCCTTCCCACATTTTTACGAAAACGCAATAGCGAAAGGTACAACGGCTAAAGAGCGAGGGTCGGCTGAAAGAGGTCTAGGCCAAAATCGGCTATCGGCTGAAAAAGAAGAAAGAACAAAACCGTCCAAGAAAGCAATGGCACGTAAAGGACAATGTCGTTGCAGCCGATGAAGACCCAGCCGACCAAGCAAAAAGAAAGGCCAAGGGAAAGGTCGTGGCTGCCACGTCGGTTAATATGGTTTTTGTACTACCAGCCGAATTCGTAGCAACCCAAGCTGACGCAGAAGAGTCATCGGCTATGCTTGTGTTGTCCCCGGAGCAAGCAATATTCAAAAAACCTGAGGGGACTGAGCATCGGCACCTTAAGCCACTATACGTTAAAGGATTCGTCAACGGAAGGACAATGTATAAAATGTTGGTCGATGGAGGAGCCGCCGTCAATTTAATGCCCTATGCTACCTTTAGGAAGCTGGTCAAAGGAGCCGATGACTGATAAAGATAAATATGGTGCTCAAGGATTTTGGCGGGAACCCATCGGAGGCCAAGGGCGTCCTTAACGCTGAACCGACCGTCGGCCAAAACCGTGCCGACTACTTTCTTTGTCATCGATGGGAAGGGGTCATACACTGCTGCTAGGAAGGGATTGGATCCACGCCAACCGCTGCATCCCTTCGACAATGCATCGAGTTTAATCCAGCGGCAAGGCGACAAGATCGAAATTGTGCCAGCCGAAAGGTCGGTAAACATCGCCAATGCCAATTTGACCTTATGGGAAATCGACGGCATTGATTGCCTGTCTGGCAAAGTTTGGGAGGCTGATTTTCTAAAGGTGTCCGATTCTGATATATAGCGAATCGGAGACGAAGAGCCTCAATTACTACTTTGAGGGCATCGTGGAGGGCTCAAGCGTCTACACCAAGGACACCGTGGACGATCTCGATGGCAAACTTGGGCTAGGTTTTATGTCGGCCGACGAGCTTGAAGAGGTTGATATAGGTCAAGGAGATAGGCCTAGGCCGACATATATTAATAAAAATCTGTCTTCTCATTTTAGAACCAAGCTTATTGATTTATTAAAGGAATATAAAGATTGTTTTGCTTGAGAGTATTTTGAGATGCCTGATCTTAGCCGATCGATTGTTGAACATCAGCTCCCTATCAAGCCAGGGTATCAGCAATACAAACAGCCTCCTAGGAGGTTTAAGGCTGATATGTACGATGCAATCAAGGCCGAAATTACTCGGCTATATGATGCCAGTTTTATTCGACCATGCTGATACGCCAAGTGGATTTCGAACATAGTCCCAGTAATCAAGAAAAATGACAAACTTAGGGTGTGCATCGACTTCAGAGACTTAAATAAAGCTACCCCTAAGGACGAGTATCCCATGCCAATAGCCGATTTGCTCGTTGATGCAGCATCAGGACACAAAATTATATATTTATGGATAGTAATGCTGGATATAATCAAATCTTTATGGCCGAGGAAGATATTCATAAGACGGCCTTTAGGTGTCCAGGTGCAATCGGCTTATATGGGTGGGTTGTCATGACTTTCGGTTTAAAGAATGCTGGGGCTATCAGAGGGCCATGAATTATATTTTTCATGACTTAATCGACTTCTTGGTTGAAATTTACATTAATGATATTATTGTCAAATCCAAGGAGGTCGAAGACCACATAGCCGATTTGAGAAAAGTCTTGGAGAGAACCAAAAAATATGGCCTAAAAATGAACCCCACGAAGTGTGCTTTTGGCGTATCGGCTGGTCAATTCTTGGGTTTTCTTGTTCACGAGAGGGGGATAAAGGTAACACAAAGGAGCATCAACGCTATCAAGAGTATTCAGCCTCCGTAGGACAAGAAGCAGTTGCAGTCTTTGATCGGCAAGGTTAATTTCATCAGACGTTTCATAGCTAATCTGTTGGAGAAGATGGAGCCATTTACACCTTTGTTAAGGTTGAAAGCCGATCAAGCGTTTACTTGGGGGCAGAGCAGCAAAAGGCTTTGGACAACATCAAATATTATCTAAGCTCCCCTCAAGTATTGATCCATCCACAAAAGGGAGTGTCTTTCAAGTTATATCTATCAGCCGACGAGAAGTCTATCGGCTCAATTTTGATCCAGGAGTTCGAAGGGAAGGAGAAAGCAATATTCTATCTGAGCAGAAGACTTTTGGATGCAGAAACAAGGTACTCTCCGGTGGAAAAGTTGTGCTTGTGCTTATATTTTTCATGTACAAAGTTTAGCATTATTTGTTATCCAACGAGTGCACGATAGTTTGCAAAGCCGACATAGTCAAATACATGCTATCGGCTTCAGTTTTGAAAGGACGAGTTGGAAAGTGAATTTTGCTTTAACGGAGTTTGACTTGAGGTATCAAGCACCTAAAGCGGTTAAGGGGCAGGCTATAGCCGATTTCATCGTTGAGCATAGAGATGACTCAATCGGCTCAGTCTACATCATGCCCTGGACTCTAACTTTCGATGGATCAGTCTGCACACATGGATGTGGCATTGACTTGGTAATCATCTCACCCAGGGGCCAAGTTTTGATTTGCTTTTACAATTGCGCCTCATGCTACAAATAATCAAGTTGAGTATGAGGCTGTCTTCAAGGGTTTACAGCTGTTAAAGGAAGTTGAAACCGATGCCGTGGAAATTATGGGAGACTCACTTTTGGTCATTAGCCAGTTCTCAGAAGAATATGAATGCAAAAATGATACGTCGATGGTCTATTATCAAAAATGCCGAGAGTTGATGGACATTTTTTGGCTAGTCACCTTGAAACATATCCCTAGGGAACAGAACTCAGAAGCAAATGATTTGGCTCAAGGGGCATCCGGCTACAAGCCGATGACAAAAGAAGTTGAAGTGGAGGCTGCAACCATCTCAGCCGACGACTGGAGGTATGGTGTTCACAACTATTTACAAAACCCCTCCCAGCCGGCTTCAAGAAAATTGCGCTGTAAGGCTTTAAGATATGTTTTTCTCGACGATGACTTATATTATCCGACGATTGATGGTGTGCTACTCAAATGTCTAAGTGCTGATCAAGCAAGGGTAGTCATGGGAGAAGTGCACGAAGGGATCTGTGGTACTCATCAATCGACTCATAAAATGAAATGGCTGCTTCGGACAGCTGGATATTTTTGGCCGACTATGCTGGAGGATTGCTTTAAATATTATAAGGATTGTCAAGACTGTCAAAAGTTTGGGGCTATCCAAAGGGCACCAGCATCGGCTATGAATCCAATTATCAAGCCTTGGCCGTTCAGAGGATGGAGAATCGACATGATCGGCCAGATTAATCCACCCTCAAGCAAAGGACACAAGTTTATATTGGCGGCAACCGATTATTTTACCAAGTGGGTGGAAGCAATTCCTTTGAAGAAGGTCGACTCTGGGGATGCAATCAAGTTCGTCAAAGAGCATATTATTTACAGGTTCGACGTCCCTCAAACTATCACAACCAATCAGGGGTCTATCTTTATCTCAAACGAGTTTATTCAGTTTGCCGACAGCATGGTGTTGACGAGAAATTTCTCTCACATGCTGGCCTGGGAGATCTGCTTAGCTCCAGTGCAGGTCCTTCTCGGCTGCTTGTGCAGTACAGGGCGTGCCAGTTGGTTTGATCTGTTAACCAACAAGAAAAACAAAGACATATGCATTAACTGTTAGGTTACATCCCCACTGGATCAGTTGAGGGAATCCATGAGCATATATATGCTATCCCAAAATATATTTAAGCCAAGCGACTAGAATGGATCGGCTATACTGAGACAGCATCAGCTGCTCAACCCAAATACAGTAAAGGATAATAAATATATGTATTGATAACCTAGCCGATACTGGAAAGCTAACTATAGATCGGCTAGTACTCCGATGATATCATTCTTGAACCATATATGCTTAGCCTAGGAAATCGGCCATCGGCTGTTGATAGCAGGCCGATTTCGGCTTATGATGACCGACAAGAATGGGATCTTAATATAAGAGGCAGTCCTAACATATAAATATATCAGGGCAGATAAGGCCGGCTAAAACCCCGACACTATCTCTAAACATATAAATCTAACCGAACAGATCATTGGAAGTTCTAAAAATGACTTAATAGTTCAATGTTGATGCAACATTAAGTATAAAAAGAACAACCTGATCTGTTGTAGCTGATTTATACCTCTCGAAACGGTGGATACCGCATATAAACTAGTCCAACCTTTGGATCTAGCCCTATCGGCTGCGGGTTCTTGATAGAACTGGTCGATGGCAGGATAGATCTAAACATTGCTCCAGTTTATATGCGATATATGATAAATAGCGCAGTATAAACCCCTGAACCTAATGTGTCATTACGATGGAAGCACTAGAATTAGCAGAACATACCACTAATGACAAACATTTACCTGGATTTGGGGATCGAAACGATGCAGCCCGTAGCCAAATCAATTGCTTGTCTAAAGAAAAGGTTTGGCGATGCGCCGAAAGTTGTTTGATTGATTGATTTCCTGATTTACAGCGGGTCTCGGGTCCTATTTATACCCAAAATAACATTATCTGTACAGACCCTGGACTCTAACTAAACTACTATTTAAAATACGACGATATCTTGGGAAGGACCCACGCTGCATTACAATAAACAGTTTAAACAAACTCCTAATTTACAGATACAATTGCCGTTACACGACTCTATCCATATATGGCAATATCTTTTAACGCACAAACTGATAACCAAATCTTCTATTTATCTTCAAACATCTGCACCAGAAATGGTTTTATCTACGAACCTAGAATCGGCTATCGGCCGCTCTTGTCCGATTCAACCTTAGCCGGCGGCTTCACACCCGATCGCTTCTCGGCCCGATGCGGCCTCGTTTCTCCGTCAAACCAGCCGATCCGATTCTGCTTCATCCTTGCCAGGACTTAGGGATTCAATTACCAAATTTAGGTGTTAACACATGCCCCTCAAGTCCGTTATATGAAGTGTTGCGGATTTGTTGCCTGTTCAAACTCTCGCCCTTTTCTGACCTAAACCGTTTCGGCTGCCCCAAGTGCCCTTTAAATAGTCCTTTACCTCGACCGAAACGATCACGCCTTCAAAACGCACTCAAACACTTCGCAAACAAGCTTCCTTTTCCTCTCTCCTCTCCGGCGATTCACCGGCGTTCTTCATCACATCCCAGTGAACCTCGCGAACCAGGACCCAGCTCCTTCTCCGACGACCCCAATGGCCTTCAACATCGCCGCCGCACGGGCCACCGCCGTCGCACCAGCACCGCCGCCGCACCAGTTGCCACTGCCGCACCGGCTGCCACCGTCGCCGAGTTCCCTGAGGTACGCCCGTCGGTTCAAAACTCTTTTTCTTCAGATTTCCTTTCCAGCCATGCCTCCTAGCGTTGTTGCATTCCATCATGCCTTCAGCTGCTCTTGATTAGCAATTTCCTCTTTTCCAAACTGTAGCACCTGTCACATCAAGTAGTCATCCCAAGTTTGACCCAAGAAAAGAGGTACTTTCTCAGCCCCATCGGCAACACTGACCCAACCGATGTAATCATAGCTGAAACAAACAGAATCCCCTACAACACTAGGAAGCCATCCCTAGCCCACTGGAATGGGACTTTCAAGTCGTGGCCGACCACAGACGCAGCTTGGATTGAATGGTATAAGAGGGTGTGATCGACCAAGTACGCTCAGTGGGAGGAAACCGGGATAGCCTAGTGCTTGGCCTTGTCCGTCGCCAGCATGGAGAAAGATGAGCCGCTTATGTTGGCTGCGACGTACTTTTGGAACGACAGCTTCAATGCCTTCATGTTCCAGCAAGGGCCGATGACGATCACATTAGCCGACGTATACATGACGACCGGACTAAACATCCTGGCGTCGGCTAATCCTGGAAACCTGAACCGAAATGGGCAACACCAATTCAAAACCAAAGCCATCGGTGGGTGGAGCGGATACGTCGCTCAAAACATGAAGGATGGATCGATCGGCCACAGGGAACATGCCGCGTTCCTCATGATGTGGCTAGAAAAGTTCTTGTTCTGTGGACTGAGCTGCGGACCGACCGCCAACTGGCAGGTCGTAGCCGAATCCCTAGCCGATGGGAACAAGCTCGCGCTGGGGAAATATCTCCTCGGCTACCTGTACCAGATGCTGCATCAAGCTGCCGCGAAGATAGCCGCCAACGCCCCTGTCAACACCAGGGGCCCTAGTGGTTTCTACAAATCTGGTTGGTGCTGGCGACCCAGAAAATAGCCAGTCGGCTCCCCTTGACTGAGGCCGCTTTCCCAAGATTGGAGCCGATCGAAGACGAAGACGGCAATGAGATCACCACCACCAGATGCATGAGCTATGGAGAAGTAGCAGCTGCTCATGCGGGCTCAAAGCAATCGGCCAACCTGCTGGCCGAATGGTTTATCGCCATGTACGATGGGCTGTCGCGCGAGAACCGCACCTAGTACTTTTACCGGGATCAGGCACTGTTCGAGTTGCCGGCCGATTTCAACTAGGAAGACATCAACTCAGCCGACAACCCTAGGTACAGGGAGTTGTTCATCGCCGCTCTGACCCCCTGCATCCTGCCGACCGGGATCCACCAGGGCCGATCAGTGGCCAAAAGTTATGAATTTTACTACCCAGCGTCGCTGCGAGGCGGTTTGGTCTTGGGCAATTGCCCGTTAGCTTCTATTATGCCGACAAGATTGAGACGAGGGGAGTTGTGAGCCAAGAACTGATAATGCATCGGCTGCTGAACATAGCCAGCCCTCCCCTTGGCAGCATCGACAAGATGATTCTGGCGCTCAAGAAAAGCGCAGCCTACGACCAATGGTAGGCCGAAATCAAGCGACACATCTTCCAGCAGCGGTCATCTTATTACGTCGACCTGCTCCTGCCCGAGGAAATCCCCTCGGTAAGATTTAAACTCCAAATGATTTTTCTTTTCTTATCATCGGTCGATGTAGCCGATTAACACTAGCCCTCTGGTTTGCAGGAGACCGAGACGGAACGGCCGACGGTGAGCGACTCCGGGATCCCCATCGAATACCGCCTAGGTGTTCTTGATGGGGGCGGCCTTGCTCCATCGGCGATCGGCTGGAACGCGTCAAAACTGGCGTCCCTACTGCGTGGGCAAGTGCGCGAGCCGATCGCTCACAAGAAAAGGGCTGCGCCTCCCGCACAACCATCAACTGCGCCTGCCCCCAAGAAGCTGAAGGAGAAGAAGCCGATCGCGCCGGCCGACAGCCTTCCCCCCTTGGACCCGAGCGTCGCGTAGTTTGTTGACGATGCCGTCGCTAGCGAGGAGATGCCGGCGGCTGTTGGAGCGGTGGCTGAATCCGAGAGCTCGAGCCATGAATCCGTCAATGCTCCAGCCGACATCCAGCCAGTTCTGAGTCCCCCCGTGAAAAATCGGTCGGTAAGCTCTCGTCTCATCAAATTTGGCCTTATGATGATATCACTTGCATCTGACCGAACAATCCTTCTCAGGTCAAGAAATTGGCTGGCCGCACTCCGCGTCACGCACCATCGGTAACCATCCCTTGCAATTTGATTTATAAAACTTAGCCGACTTGACCGCTAACCCTTTCTTTTGCAGCCCCCATGATCTCCGTCGGCTGCCCCTGTGCATCCAAGGCACATTGTGATCGCGCGGGCGGCGGCAATGGCGCCGATGATGAGGCCCGAAGGCTGCAGGAGGCGAACCAGCCGAGCCGGTTGCTCGACCCCGGTGCCCAAGGTTAGCCGACTGAATTTTATGATCGGCTCTGCCAACTCAACAACTTTTTCTAATCATTTTTTCTTTGCAGAACATAGCCGACCTCCTCAATTTTGACTTGTTGAAGTTCGAGGAGTCTGGCGAGATCGGCGAGGAGGCGCTGGTGGCGCCGACCGAGGACCTGAGGGCCAACCTAGCTGACATCGACAATTGGCTGGAGGCTTCACTGGACGCGCTGGTAGTCGACAGCGGCTCGATCCGCGCACGCTTTAGGGAGATCCAAGGCCAGTTGCCGGAAACTCTAGCCGACGCCATCGTGCCGGCCACCTTCTTGGAAGCCCACCAGCTCAAATACTAGCGGGCTCGGCAGCGAATAGCCGACCGTTGCGAAAGCCAGATGCGGTCGGCAACCCTCCAGTCGACCAAGGAAGCCATCAAGGGTCGAAAGCCGCCTTCGACCGCCCGAAACCGAGTCGGCGGCCAAGCTCGAGCAGCTCCTCTCGCGCCAGGACAGGTGATGGCCGATCCCGTTCAAGTCACGAACGAGATCGACGTCCACAAGGAGTATATGGCTGGGCTGCCAGCGAAATCGACGCTCAACGTAAAAGTATCAAGGCGGCCGTGGCGCATCTCCGGGACTTGGTGAAAGCCATTCGGCCGGTGGCTCGGTCCGAGGCTGACGACGTCAAGGCCATCGAGGAGGTGGACGAGATCAGGCGGACAACGCTGTCAACTATAGCCGATTTCCTGAAGAAATGAATTCCCTAGTAATATTTCAGTATTTTGAAATCGGCTACTGCTTTATGTAATATATCCGCCAAACTTTTGTAATGGGCTTTAACTCTGATCAACTGTTCAAATTTTGTAATCAGCTCTGGCTCTTGCCTTGTTTAGTATAACTTGTCAATTTTTTGCAACTGTGCTCGACATCGGCTCCGGCCGCATGTATTATCTTGGTATGACTGTCAATTCGAAAATGCTTGTGCTGAAATCGGCCCTAGCCGTCTGTGTCACATCATGTTTGCCGATTCTGAAACCACGCCACGACCGTCGATCTTAACATCTGAATTATGGCCACCAATCCCAATCACTTAAAACGCCTTTATATCGAAGCTTAAAAAATTTTAAAATTTCCTGACACCTAATTTTGTAATCGGCTCGTGTATGTATATGCCCCCCAAATTTTGTTGATAGCTTCGGTGTCGACAAAATTGTGAATCCAAGCCATTTGCACCTCATTGCCGTGGCTATCGGCCAATCGTTGGCCGACCGTAGAAAACTTAGGGAAAAAATGTTGCATAAAAATGCCTAAAGGCGATGCCTTATTGAAAACAAGACATCAACTGTCATAAATCGGGTAAGCAACCAGAGCCGAATCATGAGTTGATCCATACACTTGGGTAGTATTTCTTCAAGTATTTTCCATTAAGAGCCCTTCCAAATACTTCTCCGTCTAACCCTTCTAGCATGTAAGCTCCTTTAGAGACTCATTTGTGGATCTTGAAAGGCCCTTCCCAATTTGGTGACCACTCTCCGAATTTGTTATCCCTAGATCCAATCGGCAGTATCAATTTCCAAACGAGTTCGCCTTCCTCGAAAGATTTAGGCACCACTTTTTTATTATAATGTCTGGCTACTCGTTCTTTATCCCTTGTAACTTTTTCCAAGGCCCTCATCCTGGATAAAACTAAGTCTTCTGATTCGTCCACCATCAAGTGATAATAATCGTTGGCTGTGAGTTGATCCTGTAGTTGAATGCGCCTTGAGCCGATGACGCTTTCCCATGGTAGCACCGCCTCATGCCCGTAGACCAGCTTGTACGGAGGGACTTGAATTCATCCATGGCATGCCATCCGATACACCCACAGTGATTCGGCTAATCGGTTGTGCCATTGTTTGGGGTACTCGGAGATCTTTCTTTTAATCAATTTAATCAAACTTTTATTTGAAGCTTCGGCTTGCCCGTTGGCTGTGCGTAGTACGGCGAAGAATTAAGTAGCTTGATCCCCATGCCGTCGGCAAACTGAACAAACTCATCCGATACGAAGATAGATCCTGGTCTGTTGTTATCGTTTGTGGGACGCCAAATCGGTAGATAATATGTTCTTTGACAAACTCGATTGTGTCCTTAGAATCCACTTTCTTCAGAGGAACTGCCTCCACCCATTTTGTGAAATAATCTGTCGCCACCAGAATAAATTTATGCCCTTTGCTTGAGGGTGGATTGATCTGGCCGATCATATCGATGCCCTATCCTCTCAACGGCCAAGGCTTAATAATTGGGTTCATAGCCGACACTGGTGCTCGTTGTATGGCGCCAAATTTCTGACAATCCTGGTAACCCTTGTAATACTTGAAACATTCCTCCAGCATTGTCGGCCAGAAATATCTTACTCGGCGAAGCGGCCACTTCATTTTGTGGGCCGATTGATGCTGCCACAGATCCCTTCATGCACTTCTCCGATGGCCACTTTGGCCTGATCAGCTCCCGAACACTTGAGTAGCACACCATCAATCGTCCGATAGTACAGATCTTCACCAAGCAAAATATATCTTAACGCCTTGTATCGTAATTTCCTTGTAGCTGATTGAGAGGGGTTTTTGAGATAGCTGTAAACTTCAAACCTCCAATCATCGGCTGTAATGGCGGCAACCTCTATGTCAATCTCTTTCAACATCGGCCGATATCCCGATGCCCCTTGAGCTAAATCATTGGCTTTTCTGTTCTGCTCTCCGGGGATATGTTTCAAAGTAACTAGCCGAAAACCGTCCATTAATTTCCGGCATTGCTGATAATAGACCATCAGCGCATCGTTTTTGCATTCGTATTCTCCTGATAATTGGCTAATGACCAACATCGAATCTCCCATTATTTCGATGGCGTCGGCTTCAACTTCCTTGAGTAGATGTAATCCTTTAAGGACGGCTTCGTATTCGGCTTGGTTGTTTGTAGCGTGGGGGTTGATAGCGAAAGCAAATTCGAAACTTGCCCCTGGGTGAAATAATGACTAAGCCGATACCGCAGCCGTTGGTGCAAACCGAGCCGTCAAATGTCAAAGTCCAAGACATAATTTCCACTGAGCCGATCGAGTTATTTCTGTGCTCCACAATAAAATCGGCTATAGCTTGTCCTTTTGACTGCCCTGGGTGCCTGATACCTCAAATCAAACTCTGTTAGTGCAAAAATCCACTTCCCAACTCTTCCTCTCAACACTGGAGCCGATAGCATGTACTTAACTACATCGGCTTTGCAGATTATTGTGCACTCGTTGGATAGCAGATAATGCCTTAACTTTGTACATGAAAAATAGAGGCATATGCATAGTTTCTCCACAGGCGAATACCTTGTTTCTGCGTCTAGTAACTGTCGGCTGAGATAGAAGATGGCTTTTTCTTTGCCCTCAACTTCTTGGATTAAAACAGAGCCGATTGACTTGTCATCGGCTGATAGGTACAGCTTAAACGGTATCCCTTTTGTGGAGGCATTAGAATTGGAGGAGAACTCAGATAATCCTTGATGTTGTCCAAAGCCTTTTGCTGCTCTGCCCCCCATGTGAATGCTTGATCGGCTTTTAGCCGAAGGAGTGGTGTGAACGGCTCTATCTTTTCTGAGAGATTGGCTATGAACAGCCTGATGAAATTTATCTTGCCGATTAACGACTGCAGTTGTTTCTTGTCCATCGGAGGCTGAATTGTCTTGATAGCATTTATGCTCCTTGGCGTAACCTCAATTCCTCTTTCATGAACAAAAAATCCCAGGAACTGCCCAGCTGATACGCCGAACGCGCACTTAAGTGGATTCATCTTCAGGCCATATTTCCTCGTCCGCTCTAACACTTGTCTCAGATCGGCTATATGGCCCTCTATCTCCCTGGACTTGACAACTACGTCATCAATGTAGATCTCTACTAGTGAGCCGATCATGTCATGAAAAATATAGTTCATGGCCCACTGATATGTTGCCCCAGCATTCTTCAGGCCGAATGTCATTACCACCCATTCGTACAAGCCGATTGCGCCAGGACACCAAAAAGTAGTCTTGTGGATGTCTTCGTTGACCATAAATATTTGATTATAACCTGCATTGCCGTCCATAAAACTAATGATCTTGTGGCCTGAAGCAGCATCGACGAGCAAATCGGCTATTGGCATTGGGTATTCGTCCTTAGGGGTGGCCTTGTTTAGATCTCTGAAATCGATGCATACCCTAAGTTTACCGTTTTTCTTCAACACTGGGACAATGTTCGAGACCTACTCGGTGTATCGGCAAGGCCGAATGAATCCCGCATCGTATAGCCGAGTGATTTCGGCTTTGAATCCCGCATCGTATACATATCGGCCTTAAACCTCCTGGGAGGCTATTTGAACGGCCGATAGCCTGCCTTAATCGGCAGTTGATGGACCACTATTGATCGGCTAAGGCTGGGCATCTCGAAGTACTCCCAAGCAAAACAATCTTTATATTCTTTTAACAAATCAATAAGCTGGGATCTACAATGAGGAGATAGATTTTTGCTAATATACGTCGGCCTCGGCTTGTCACCAGAGCCGATGTCAATTTCTTCTAATTCGTGAGCCGACGTGAAGCCTTGCCCTAACTTGCCATCGTCTTCGTCTGCGGTGTCCATGCCGAAGACGCTTGAGCCCTCCACCTGTCTTGTTCAAAGCAGCTGCGGCTCGTCATCTCCAATCGGCTGTATTGTGGAACTGGACACATTTAGGAAATCGGCTTGCCAGATTTTCCCAGACAAACAATCAATGCCCTCGATTTCCCAAAGCGGCAAATCAACACTGACGATGCTAACTGACCTGTCGGCTGGTACGATCTCAATCTTGTCGCCGTCCCATTGGATCAGACTCTGATGCATTGTAGAAGGAACACAACAATTGGTGTGTATCCAGTCCCTTCCGAGCAGCAGGCTGTAAGACCCCTTCCCGTCGATGACAAAGAATGTTGTGGGCACGGTCTTATTGCCGATGGTTAGTTCAACGTTCAGGACGCCCTTGGTTTCTAATGGGTTGCCACCGAAGTCTTTGAGCATCATATTGGTCTTTATCAGGTCTTCGGCTCCTTTGCCTAGTTTCCTGAATGTTGCATAGGGCATTAGGTTGACTGCGGCTCCCCCATTAACTAGCATCTTGGACATCGGCTTGCCGTTGACGAATCCTTTAACATACAACTGCTTTAGGTGCCGATTTTCGGTCCCCTCGGGTTTGTCAAAAATAGCTTGACCCGGTGAGATTGCTAGTTTCACCAAGTCGTCTTCAATGGTGTCTGCATCAGCTTCAGGAGCACTGAATTCAGCTGGCAATATGAACACCATGTTGACCGATGCAGAAACTTTGCCTTTCCCTTTGGCTGCCCTCCTGGCTTGATCGGCTGGACTCTCCTGGGCTTGCTCCTCATCGGCTGTGGCAGTTTTCTCTTTGGGAACCCATCGCCTTTTAATCTTACCCAGCCGACGGCGCTGTTCTTGGATCATTTGGCTAACTTCATCTTCTCTCCCTTCATGCTTGAGTCGTTGAACTTTTCTTTTCTACATCTTTGTGAAGAGATCGGATGGGCACCATTGGGGATTGGCCGATTCCTCGTCGTCGGCCTCTTCGTCGTCGCTGTTGTTGTCGTTGTTGTCTACATCGACGAAGAAGTCTTGATGGATTGGGCCGAGCCGATCATGGATGGACCGTCGCCTCTGATTTAGCCGAACAACTCTAGGGACGAACCGGGATGGGCTTACAGCCGATGAGCTCCTGTGCTCGTCGTCGCGGTGATCGTTGCACGCTGGGCAGTCGTCCAGTGTCGACAGCCTCATGCCGGATTCCCTGCAGTACCTGAAAAATCACAATGCCAATGCGGATCGGCACTGTTGTGGCTCGCCTCGTACCGGCGGTTTTGGGTTTTTGGTTCACGCCGACGAGGTGCTTCATCGCGAGCTTCTTCCCGCCGAGATCGGTGCTGAGGACGGCGTCGGCTATCGTCATGGACTGGCCATCGGTCAGCCGATCTGATAACGGGGCGCACCATGTTGATTGGCACAGTGTGATGTTCAGTTGGCTCACTTTCTGTCCTGGCCCCGATTGATGCGTCGACTAAGCCGTACGCCATTCTGTTCTGTCGATCGGCTCGTCTGGGGCCGGCTTGAACTGTGTTGACTAGGAAAGGGTTGCCGTCTACCTTCATTGGTCGATTTGAATCAGCAAACTTCAATTTTTCGGCCTCAATTGCCGACTGGATTTGCTGCCTCAAGACTTTGCAATCGTTAGTGGCATGGGATGTGGAGTTGTGCCACTTGCAATATTTCTTCTTCTTTAGTTCTTCGGCCGATGGGATCACGTGATTTTCAGGGAGCTGGATCTGTTTCTCCTTGAGTAGCAAGTCAAAAATCCTATCGGCTTTAGTGATGTTGAAGTCGTATCTCTCTTCTTTGGCCGTCTTCAGTAGCCATTGGCAGACGATGGCCTTTTTGTTCTTGGCCCATTCGGCTGCTGCCACTTCTGTGTCATCGTCATTGGAATCATAGTCTGATTCAACGACGACTTGAGTTATGTCTTTGACGGCCTTCCTGGTGTCTTGGAATCGCTGCTCGTGGGCCGTCACCTTCTGGGCCAAGTGGGCTAGGCTGTCGAAGTCCTGCGCAGAGAACCGCTCTCGGATCGGCGCGATCAAGCCGTGAAAGGCCAAATCGGCCAACTAGGCGTCCGATAGCACCAGGCTGTAGCATCGGTTCCTCATCTCTCTGAAGCGTTGGATGTATTCTTGAACCGATTCGTTGTGCTTTTGCCTGATACTGGTGAGGTTCGATAACTTCATTTCATGGTTGCCGGAGTAAAAGTAGCTGTGAAATTGCTTTTCGAGATCAGCCCAGCTCTAAATTGAGTTGTAAGGCAATGAGGAGAGCCAGGTAAAAGCCGATCCTGAAAGAGACAGAGGGAACAACCGAAATCTCAAGGTGTTTGTAGCCGATGCTTCGTCACACTGCGCCAAGAATCAGCTAACATGCTCGTAGGTTGATACGTTGTCTTGCCCTGAGAACTTCGAAAAATCTAGGATCTTGTATCGGTTGGGCAACAGAATCCGCTCGAAATGCTCTGGATAGGGATACCGATACATGTTCCCTGAGTCCTTTGGCTTGAGGCCAAATTGATCGCGCATGACATCTGCAATCAGATCAGCCCAAGTCCGGTTTGAAGGGTTACGCGGAAGCTACGCTAGCCAAAAAAAAACTTTTCTACCGCGCAAACCAGGAACACTTGCAAGTAAGGGCCGATAGATCGTTACCGATTGAAGTATGCAGCAGAAATAGCCAATCAGGACTATCTGATCCGGAACAGTGTAGCCGATTCCCGCAAGCCGACAGCCGATTCCCGGGGACAGCCGATTCACCAATCAGCCAATTCGCCGATACCGCAGCCGATCCGAGTCGCCGACCGCGTTCTCGTTGCCGATCTGCCATAGTCGCCTCGCTCCGATTGCAGCCGATTCGTAGCCGATCAACAGCGCACAACGTAGAAGCGCCTCTACCGGTATCCACACGTCCGGGAACAGAACGCCGAACACCCGTGTGCTAGCACGCGATGCAAGGAGGGTTTCCATGGAGATTGATCTCGGCGCAATGCAATTCAACTGATGTGTCGCAGCTCTCCACCCCTCGCCGCTTTATATAGAGTTGGCCTACTGGGACTAGTGGCCGATCAGGACTCTATTTTGAATCGGATCTCATCCGAATCTCATAGAGTTGGCCGCCCAGACGTCGTAAGACCATAGGACTCTATCCAATCGGATCCCTATCCGATCGAGCCGTATTCGAGTCCAACTCGAATGCTTGTTCTTATCCCCTTAAGCGTGCGACCCTGTAGGTTCAGGTATACTTGGTTTCAGCTATAGTCTAATTTAGCCGATCGTCGGCTCGAGTCCAACTCAGCCGACCTATCAATAGCGGCGCCTAGCAGCACATATTGACACCATAGTATACAAGAATATAATATCGGCTCTGAACTTGTAATGTGTACACAAATCCCTTTGCCTCACGATACCAATTAAGCTATAGGCAAGATGTGTGCCATCCCTTCAATAGCTTAACCATTCACTCGAACTGTATTGGATTATCTGTCTGTTAATTGACTCCTCAATCAACTTAGCATGGCCATGCATTTCCATAATCCATTACCTCGAGGGGCCCAGAGATATCTCTCCAAAGGAGGGGCAAATTCCATCTTGATCACTCACATCCCACTCCATGTTTCATAGCAAACCCGAAGACTACTTTTATAACTACCCAGTTACGGAATAGCGTTTGGTAGTCCCAAAGTAGGCTACTACACATGTTAGAATCCATGGTGATCTCAGGTCTAAGGACTTTGTACCAACACTACCTGAGACCAACTAATGACACATTAATTCCTGTAGTGTCTCATGGTGGGTCTATCCAACAATGTGTTCTCTAACACATATGTCCATGTTTATTGATTTGGTATCTCCATACCCATGATCTATGAGACATGATCATCAATCAATTTAGAAATAGATTCATACATATAGAGTCTCATAAATAAGTCACGTACTTATGATCAATACAAGATGTCTATTTCATGGAACAGAATAACACTTTATTCATAAATACATAAACATTGACCATGATATCCAACATCTCCATGTTACCTCTAGGGCATATCACTAACAATCTCCCACTTGCACTAGAGTCAATCATGTAAGTATGTAATACCCATTGCTCTTGTGTGTGCCTCATGTTTCGGCTGAGGGAGAGGTTTTGTCAGCGGATCGGCTATGTTGAGATCCGTGTGCACTTTGCATATCTTGACATCACCTCTGTCCACTATCTCGCGGATGAGATGATATCGCCAAAGTATGTGTATGGACTTCTGATGTGATCTCGGTTCCTTGGCTTGCGCAATGGCTCCACTATTATCACAATAGAGAGACATTGGACCAGTCGTACTAGTCATCACACCAAGCTCAGAAATGAATTTCTTGATCCAAACAACCTCCTTTGCAGATTCTGAAGCAGCAATGTACTCGGCCTCCGTTGTAGAGTCAGCAACAGTATCCTGCTTGGAACTCTTCCAGCTGACTGCGCCTCCGTTCAGGCAGAACACGAATCCAGATTGCGATCTATAATCATCCTTGTCTGTTTGGAAGCTAGCATCGGTGTAACCACTTACAACGAGCTCTTCTTCACCTCCATAGACTAGGAACATATCCTTAGTTCTTCTCAAGTACTTAAGGATATTCTTTACGGCGATCCGTGACCTTCACTGGATCGACGGTATCTGCTCGTAGCACTCAAAGCGTACGAGACATCTGGACGTGTACAAAGCATGGCATACATGATGGATCCAATTGCCGAAGCATATGGAACCATACCCATCTTATTCCGCTCATCATGTGTCTGAGGACACTGATTCTTGCTAAGATTAATGCGATGTGACATGGGCAAGAAACCTTTCTTAGAATCATGCATGTTGAATCATATTGAGTTGTAAGGTAATGAGGAGAACCAGGTAAAAGCCAATCCTGAAAGAGACAGAGGGAACAACCGAACTCTCAAGGCGTTTGTAGCCGATGCTTCGCCGCACTGCGCCAAGAATCGGCTAACATGCTCGTAGGTTGATACGTTGTCTTGCCCTGAGAACTTCAAAAAATCTGGGATCTTGTATCGGTTGGGCAACGGAATCCGCTCGAAATGCTCTGGATAGGGATACCGATACATGTTCCCTGAGTCCTTTGGCTTGAGGCCGAATTGATCGTGCATGACATCTGCAATCAGATCGGCCCAAGTCCGGTTGTCTTGCTGTATCGGCTCATATGGGTCATATGGCGCGGGTGCTAGCTGATACAGCGGTGGTGGCGTCTGAGGCCTGTAGTGATGATCTTGACGGCCTCCTTGATACTGGTAGTGGAGTGGATGATCAGTGGAAGGCGGCCGATGCGTCGGTGGTGGCGTTGGTGGTCCCGGGAACAGCTATCGGCGATGTACCGTCTGTCCAGGTCAATCTGGGCAATCGGCTCTGACTGCCGATTGTCGTTGAACATGTTAGCGATCTGATCCTGGGGCAGTGGTTGCTGTCGGTTCAGCATGGTAATCACTGGCCTTGTAGCCGATTCAGTTGGATTCGGCTGGCCGAGGACCCCTCCTGGCGGCCCTGGTTGTGTTGGTGGTGGGATCGGCCGATTCTGGGTGACCAACGTCCTGTAACCAGGAAACTGGCCGTTTGTGAAGTACGTCGGCCCGTTGCAGCTGGTCGGCTATCTTGGCGTCGACCACGGTAGCGATCATGTTGTTGAGAGTGTTGACAAGGATGCTACTCTGGTTGACCAACGCGTGATGGACGGCGGAATCGATCCGGTCGTGCAAGGTATGCAGGGCCGAATCATCTTGTTGCTGAATCGGCTCCTCCACCTTTTGTTTGCCTTTTGATCCACTGGAGGAGGATGCCTTGAGTTCGTCCATGCTGAACTTGTACTTTTGATGTACAGCCCCGGATCTGGTCTGGGTGAATGATTGTAAGTAGTTGGCCTGGAGCTCTTCCACCATCTTCTTGTAATTGGCTTGCTGCTCAGCCGATAACTGCTCCATCTTCACAGGCACGATGTTGTCCTGAGAAACATTGGGGCTCTTGGAGTCGACCATCTTGTCGGCTGAGTCGATGCGTACTAGCCGAGCCGACAGAGAAAGTCCCACTGTGCGTGCCAAGAAGCGTGTTGACGAGAAATTTCTCTCATGCGCTGGCCTGGAAGATCTGCTTAGCTTCAGTGCAGGTCCTTCTCGGTTGCCTATGCAGTACAGGGCGTGCCAGTTGGTTTGATCTATTAACCAACAAGAAAAACAAAGACATATGCATTAAGTGTTAGGTTAGATCCCCACTGGATCGGCTGAGGGAATCCATGAGCATATATATGCTATCCCAAAATATATTTAAGCCAAGCGACTAGAATGGATCGGCTATACCGAGACAGCATCAGCCGCTTAACCCAAATACAGTAAAGGATAATAAATATATGTATTGATAACCTAGCCGATACTGGAAAGCTAATTATGGATCGGCTAGTACTTCGATGATTCTTATGAAAAGATATCATTCTTGAACCAGATATGATTATCCTGGGAAATCGGTCGTCGACTGTTGATAGCAGGTCGATTTCGGCTTATGATGTCCGACAAGGATGGGATCTTAATATAAGAGGCAGTCCTAACATAAATCTAGTAATAAATATACTAAAAATATATCAGGGCAGATAAGGCCGGCTGAAACCCTGGCACTATCTCTAAACATATAAATCTAACCGAACAGATCATTGAAGTTCTAAAAACGACTTAATAGTTCAATGTTGATGCAGCATTAAGTATAAAAAGAACAACCTGATCTGTTGTAGCTGATTTATACCTCTCGAAACGGTGGATACCGCATATAAACTAGTCCAACCTTTGGATCTAGCCCTATCGGCTGCGGGTTCTTGATAGAACTGGCCGATGGCAGGATAGATCTAAACATTACTCCAGTTTATATGCGATATATGGTAAATAGCAGTATAAACCCCTGAACCTAATGTGTCATTACGATGGAAGCACTAGAATCAGCAGAACATACCACTAATGACAAACATTTACCTAGATTTGGGCATCGAAACGATGCAGCCCGTAGCCAAATCAATTGCTCGTCTGAAGAAAAGGTTTGGCGGTGCGCCGAAAGTTGTTTGATTGATTGATTGTCTGATTTACAGGGGGTCTCGGGTCCTATTTATACCCAAAATAACATTATCTGTACAGACCCTGGACTCTATCTAAACTACTATTTAAAATACGACGATATCCCGGTAAAGACCCACGTCACATTACAATAAACAGTTTAAACAAACTCCTAATTTACAGATACCCCCGTTACAGGACTCTATCCATAGATGGCAATATCTTTTAACGCACAAACTGATAACCGAATCTTTTATTTGTCTTCAAACATCTACACCAGAAACGGTTTTATCTTCTCTGAACCTAGAATCGGCTATCGGCCGCTCTTGTCCGAGTCAACCTTAGCCGACTGGCTTCACAGCCGATGCGGCCTCTGTTTCTTCGTCAAACCAGTCGATCCGATTCTGCTTCATCCTTGCCAGGACTTAGGGATTCAATTACCAAATTTAGGTGTTAACACGTGGGAATCAAGTTATTAAATTCTTCACCATATTATGCTCAGGCTAATGGACAAGAAGAAGCCTCTAACAAGAGTTTGATCAAGTTGATAAAGAGGAAGATCTTTGAGTATCCAAAGCAATGGCATAGCCGATTGGCTGAATCATTGTGGGCTTATCGAATGGCCTGTCATGGATCAATCCAAGTGCCTCCTTACAAGTTAGTCTATAGACATGAAGCTGTTTTTCCATGGGAGAGTGTCATCGGCTCACGGGGGATTCAACTGCAAGTTAAATTAACAGTTGATGATTATCACAATCTGATGGTAGACGAATCAGAGGACTTGGTTTTATCAAGGATGCATGCTTTGGAAAAGGTGACTAGGGATAAAGAAAGAGTGGCTCGTCATTATATCAAGAAAGTTGTGTCTAAGTCTTTTGAAGAAGGCGAGTTGGTATGGAATTTGATACTACCGATTGGTACAAGGGATAACAAATTCAGCAAGTGGTCACCTAACTGGGAAGGGCCTTTCAATATCCACAAGTGCGTCTCTAAGGGGGCCTACATGCTAGAAGGATTGGACGAAGAAGTATTTGGAAGGGCTCTTAATGGCGAATTTCTGAATAAATACTATCCCAGTGTTTGGATCAACTCATGATTCGGCTAAGTCCTTTGCCGATGCATGCTAGCCGATGTGTTTTGAGAATACACACATCGCCTTTAGGAAAATTTGATTACAAGTTTTTCTCCCCCTTGATTTTTTCAAATCGGCTGAACCCAGCCGACATATGTTTGTTGGTGTTATTCTATAATTTTATCAATGCTGAAGGCAACATTAAAAAATTAGGGGGCATATATCATACAAAATCAGAGCGAAATCAGAGGACTTCAAAATTTTTGGGACTTTGAAAACTTTTGAGACAGCCAAGACATGAAGCATTCAAGACACAGCTTGCTGATTACAAAAGTTATATATATTGCAGAGTGTTTGCAAGGTTTTCAAAAGCTAGCCTATTACATGCCGAGAAAGTTTTTGATGGCTGATATTGCTTTTTGCTTAACAACTTTGATTTGGTCAATTGTTGCAATATCGTCTTCTTCAATGCCCTGGATCACTTTTGATGATTTGCTCAAGTCTCCTAAATACTTGATGGATGATGCCACCTTGGTTCTTTGATCCTCAGCAACCTTGGGGAGATCGACTACTATCTTCTTTTTCTCGGCGATCTTAGTATCACACTGTTCCAGCTTGGTCACCAACTCGGCTCTTTCCACTTCTAGTTGATCAATCTCTGCCTGAGAGTAGCCGATGGCCTGGCAGCCAGTTCATCTAACTTGGATTTATCATCAATGACACTCTGCCGGGTGGCCTCAATCATAATCTCCAGATCGGCTTGCGCTTTTCTTTCGATCATGTGTTGCATTGCCCGCTCCAGCCTGTACCGGTATTGATCAATATAGGTGGATTGGGAGATTGTCTCGACGAGTTCTTCTGGGAGTTGGTTCTGGATATCATTGAAGTGCGCCATGATCGGCCCACAGTCAGTGACCAGCTGATCTAGGTTGATGTCCAGCCGACGGATGATGTCCAAGAGCTTTTCTTTGAGCTCGTCGGCTATCTAGGCCTGGTCTTGGCTTGTGACTTCCTCGTCCTCACTGATGAACTCTTTGATGTCGAAAGGGAGCATGTCAGTTAGAATCTACAGGCGAAAAAATGTGGTGATCAAGACTTAAGGTGAAGTGCAAACAGCCGATATAAACTCTTGAAGAAAAGTGTTCTTACTCGGATGGCAGGAGCTGGTGCTTGTTCTTCTTCTTCGATATTGTGCTACCCCTAGTCGACGGAGTCCTTTCACTTGATACATGGGGGGCAGCCGATGGAAATGGAGGGGGCTACAAAAGACAAATGTTATCTTAAATCGACCAAGTAAAAGGTGAGCAAGAAGAAGATAGAGTTGAAAATTACTGGAGAAGCTGGACGTGGGGGCCGATTGGCCAGTCTTTTATGCTGCAAGAAGGATTTTGGTTAGGGATTAAATGATTATGATTTGAATTAAACTTGAAGAGCCAAGATACATACCAGTCGCCTAGGGGGTGAAGGAGTCCGTTGAGGCTGGTCATCGGTTGACGACGTTGATGCGCTATGGCTTGAGCTGCTTGTTTTGGCCGCCTCTTCGATGATCTGAGAGATTTCTTTGTCCATGACCTCTTTGTCAATGGTTTCTTCTATGCTTGGATCAAGGGAAGGCAGGCTGTCGGCTGGTGCGGAAGGCTTCGGCTTCTTTTGTTTCTTGGTTGGTGCAGCCGATAGACCTGCGTCCGACTAAGCTGGCTTCTGCTTCCTTGACACAGCTTCACGAGTCTGGCCATGGAGCAAAGTCTTCACTTTCGGTGCCTTGAAGCCGATGAGCGATGGAGCATATCCTCCGCCATTTGGGATCAGCCCTCGGCGGTAGTTGATTTTAACTCCTAAGTTGCTCACTGTAGGAGGATCTGAGTCTGTCGTCTGCACGGAAGGAATTGGCTAAGTGTTAGATGATGACAACAGTAGATTGCTTAGAAAGAAAAGTGCATAAAGATAAAAGTACTTACAACAGGGATCGATTCTGACTGAAGAGTGGTGAGATACATTGTAGTGTGCTGATGGAAGATATGCCTTTTGAGCTTGATCCACCACTCGTCGTAGGTTGCACTTCGCTTATGAGCCAGCTCTAGTACCCCAATGCTGCCGAGAGGATGGCTTTCCATATTCATTAGCCGATCCATCATTATCTTTGAGGTAATCTCCCCTCTTGTTTCAATCTTGTCGGCGTAGTAGAAGCCGATTGGTAGTTGTCCAAGGCCGAGTTGTCTGCCAGCCGATACAGGATAATAGAATTCATATGACTTCACAACATTTTTGTCCTGATGGATGCCGATCAGCAGTATGCATGGACTGAGGGCTGTGGTGAAGAGTTCTCGGCATTTTGGGTATTTTTCTGAGTTCAGCTCTTCAAATTAAGCTCAATCGGCAATTCAAAATCTGCATAGTCTTCATAAAAGAACCATGTCCAGTTGCTCTTGGTGAATCCGTCATAGAAAAGGGTGAACCAATCGGCCAAGAGGTCACTTGACAATTTTGATCCGGAGTGGACAACAACAGCCTCTCCGAAGGACATATACCTGCGTGTAGTCACTTCTTCTTCATCATCATTTTCAGTCGGCTCCACCAAAGGGAATCTTGCATCAACTAGACTGGGCCTTCTTGAGATTTTCTAGGTAAGCAGCACAAACTAGAGCTACAGGAACCACCAAGGGCTTCCAGTGCCTATGGTTACGTCGGCTGCTATCTTGGCCGACGCCTGGCTGGGAGTTTGGTAGAGATAACCCAACAGAAATTTGCCCAAAGGGATTTGGGTCTTGAAGACTAAGGCCTTGGCTATCACTTGCCAGTTGGCTGTAGGGCCACAACTGGAGCCGCAGAAGACAAACTTCTCTAACCACATCATTAGGAAGGCGGCATGCTCCCTAGGGCTGACGGGTCCGATGCCCATGTTCTTGTTAACATAACCGTTCCAGCCCCCAATGGACTTAGTCTTAAGGAGTTCTGGCCTTTGCTGTCTAGCCAATTTGGGTTAGCCGATGACAGGATATCCAAGCCAATTATCATAAACACATCGGCTAGCGTGGGAGTCATTGGTCCTTGTTGAAAAAGGAAGACGTTGAAAGTGTTGTTCCAAAAATAGCATGCGGCCGATATCAGTAGTTCGTCCTTGGCTGATCGGCTACAGAAAGTGCTAGGCATTGAGCTATGCCCATTTCCTCCCAATGGCTATACTTGCTGGCTTCCATTCTCTTATACCAAGTAGGCCATGATTTGTCAGTTGAAGACTAGGATTTAAATGTTCCATTCCAAGGCACTAGGCTGGGGTTCGAAACTCTGTATGGCATCCTATTGGTCTCGGCATTGATAATTTCAGAGGGGTCCTTATTGCCGATATGTCCTAGGAAATATCTCTTATCATTGAGTAGACTAGAAATAACTACTTGGTGAGCAAGATGCTACAATTGAAAAGGAAGAACAAAATCAAGGTCATTTAAGCCTAGAATTCGGATCAACAACTATGAGCGAAAAAAGAAGAAATTTAGCCGACGGGGCGTACCTCAGCGAACTCGACGGATGGAGAACCAGAGGGGGCAGTGGAGGCCGCCATTGGCTTGAATCCGGTCTCGGGAGAAGGGGATCGCCACGACAGGGTCGAGAGCTCCGAGATGATCGCTGGAGAGCTTGAGGATGTTTTTTTGGCTAGGGCTTGTGTGGACTGCAAAAAGTAACGGCATGAGTTGTTCGGTGTGGAAGGGGTGTTATTTAGGGAGTTTTTGTGATAGTCGAAACAAACTCATCTTAGGTTTTCTCCGAGCATGGGATTGCACAAAATCCGCAACATTATCAATATCACGGACTTGGGGGGCATGTCTTAACGACCAAAGTTGGTAAGCAAATCTCTGAGTTTGAAGCAAGGATTAAAGCGGAATCAAGGGAGCGTTTGAATCTCGGAAATAGAGGCTGCGGTGGCTGGGTTCGAATCGGTTAAGGAGCCAGTCGGCTGAGTCCGAGTCAGACATGATAGTCGATTCCGATTTGGAAAAGCAGATGAGACTGATTCTGGAAGGAAATCTTAAAGATCATTGTTGGATTCAGTTTCCAGTGCTTCAGAGATATTGCCATCTACGGATAAAGTCCTGAAAAGGCAATTGTATCTTTTAATTAGGATATTTATATAGTTTTCTTGCGGATAATGTGTACAGGAGTCCGTTAGAGATATTATCGTATTTTAAATAGTAGCTAGAGATAAGATAGAAGTTGTGTCCTACAAGGACTCTGTTGTAATCGGGTATAAATATGGCCCAAGGGTTTGTAATTAGTATCAATCGAATCAACCAATACAATCTCGGCGCATCGCCACCTTTTACTTTTTCTTGCAATCTCGACAAGTTCTTGCCTCGCATTGGGCTGCATAGGGTTCCGATCTCCGAGCAAGGTTATTCCTTGTTACAAGTGGTTTATGCTATTGGGGTTAGTGCTTCCATCGTCATGATACTCTGATCTCGTTATTGCAATCTGCTTAATTTATCATATATGTCACATAATCTAGTTCGATGCTTAGATATAATCCAAGATCGGCTAGTATCTTTTTGAAGATAACAACCGACAGGATTAGATTTTGGGGTTGATTTGGGTTATACGGCATATCCACCATCTTGAAAGGTTTTCATTAGCGTACATAAGTCTCATGCTTATTTTTGCACTTAATGCTGCATCAACTTGATCTATTAAGTCACTCTTAGAATCATATATATCTATTCTGCTCAATGACTTCTATTAGAGATAGTATCGGGGTTTCAGCCGATCTTACCTGTTTTAGCCATCTTATATGTTTTATTACTGTTAGATATGTTAAAGCCTTCTTTTATATTAAGATCTTACTCTAGTTAAATATGCTAAGCCCGATATCAATCTGTTAAGTTATCTTAACAACCGATTGATCTTTGTTTAGTGTATTTAGCTTGGAATAATATCTTAGTTTGTATAAAACTGTATCGTAGTACTAGTCGATTCACATTAGATCTACAACATCGGCTAAGCTATAAATATATATAATTATTGTTCTAATGTGCTTTTAGATATAAGTGATTTATACTGTCTCGGTATACTACCGATCTATCCCAATCATTTAGTCTAAATGTGCTTTGGAATAGTAATTATGTATTGTGGATATCTATAGCCGATCGAGTAGGATCTAATCATAATTTAATTATCTATTATTTGTTTCTTGTTGGTTACAGGATCAAATCAACTGGCACGCCCTAAACACTGAAGACAATCCAATTTGAACCTGCACTAAAGCTAAGCAAATCTCTCAGACCAGTGCGTGAGAAAATTTCTCATCAACAACAGGTTATCATTTTTCAGTGGCGAGGATGTTGATGAAAAACCCAGGTACACATCCTTTAGCTGCGAAAGGTTTTGGAACATGATCTTCCGCAAGGCGATTCTATCTGTTGATCCGTCCACAGGAAACTACTATGTTGTGCTCATCCATAATCCAGATGCACAACTTTCATTTGCAAGAGACGAGGATGATAAATGGATCTGGTTGCCACCGCATCATGGTTTTGCAGATTGTATCTTTAAGGATGGTCTGTTATATGCCTTGACTCGTAGGGGAGAAATCCATGTATTTGATCTCGGTGGTTCTACAGTAACACAAAAAATAATTATGGGCGCAAGCATAGGTAAGTACTACTATGAGAATAATATATACCTACTTCAAGATCAATGTGGAGATCTTCTACAAATTTGGAGAGATTACAATCCACTAGAACCACCGCACAGGGATGAAGTGCAAGCATATGAAGAGCCGTTGCATGAGGATGAAGAACCACTATATAAAGATGAAGAATTACTGCATGAGGATGGAGATACTATTGGAGATACTATTTTAGAACATGACTCAGAACCTGAATGCCATACCCAATATACCCCGAGGTTTGGAGTTTATGAAGTAGATTTCGCTGCAAAGATGCTTGTGGAAAGAACTTGCTTGGGTGAGGATTTGTTGTTTCTTGGACACAACCAATCGTTTTCTCTACATGTCGAAGAACATCCCTGGTTGAAAGCAAATCATATCTACTTTCCTTTCAGAGACACGGGTGAATGTGATATTGGAGTTCTTGACTTAGAAAACAACATATCTGAGAAGGTTTTGCTGCAACCTTGCTCTAATTGGCCTGGTCCTGTTTGGATGCAATTAAATCCTCGAAAGATAACATCGGACTCACATAATAATTAGGCCCAACATGTACAATTTTTGTATGTCTTAGTTATAAAAATTAAAGATATTTCTGTATGTCACTCTTTTTCGATACGATGTCAATGTGCGAGTACGTGATTTTTACTTCTACCTAGTTAGGTCGTCTTCACCAAGCTCCACATGTCGACCACTTCTACAAAGCCACCGCCCCCGCTCTTCCCCACGGCCATCTGCCAGCCTCGCCAATAGGGGCCCGTCCCCTGCACTCCGCCCCTGACTCCTCTCCGACATCATCCGCTTCTTTGGCGTCCTTCCCGGTCTCTCGAGACACCGCCATCCAGCCATCACTGCCTAGGGGAAGAGGCAACCTTCTATGCCCCATGGTCCCTCAACAGCTCCGGCGCTCCGTATGGGGCCACCACTAGCTACCACCTGCTCCTGAGCATGTCATCGTTACCTGCTTGAGGTTGCGTGAGGGACACTCATTCGCCCGGTCTCTTTTGTTGTTCTCTTTACTACAAACATGTGCTTCTACCAGCGGAGAGAGCATAGATTATGACTTGGTCACGACTGGCTATGGAGGATTTGAGGGTTAAGGAGAATGTCCATGCGTCACTGTTGTGCTGCTGCTCCATCTTTTTCTCTATTATTACTCTTTTTTTCAAAGAAAGTTTGGGTTTGAGTTTTATGTATTTTTAACAATTTAATTTAATATTTTTTAAAAAAACTTCACCTATTGCAACATATGGGCTATTTTCTAGTACATATTAAATTGATTTATTTACTTCAGTTAGCACTATTTTTTAAAGTACAAAGTCACCAAATTTATTTTCTCTAAATATTATCGATGTTAGTTTACTATTATCAAATTCCAGAGAAATTGAAAGTTTCATATACTAACTCGGTTTGACCTACATCAAAATACACATTTCTGTTTTTTAAGAGAAAATACACACATTTGTGTTAGTAAGCGAGGTGGGACTACTTTGGGCCTTCAAATTCGGCCCATTCCACAAGATGGGCGATCCAGGAAGCAGCAAGACCATACAAGCGACCACAACCATTTTCTGCTTCGACATAGGATAACTGGGCATCTTGTATAGAATTTGCCACTTCATTTTTAATAATCCAAATGATCTCTCAATAACATTACGATTCGATGAGTGAATGCGATTGAACTTTTTCTTTGGTGTTTTTGGATCCATATGTCTATGTCACTCCGGCATATGATACCTTTCACCCTTGTAAGGAGCTAGATAGCCGGGCCAGTCAGGATATCCTGCATCGACAACATAGTATTTACCTATACATTCCAAAACACAATACAAGCTATAATCAAGTAGGAAGCGCGGACAGGGGAGATCGAGCTCCTCCACGCCGCCCTGCCGAGTGCCAAGCTCCACGTCCAGGGAGGGGCAGCGAGCTCGCAGCTGGATCCGATGGCTCCGTCTTGCTCCCCACCGTGGTCGTCGCCATCTATCTCCGCGAGCTGGACCACGCCGTCGAGCTCCTCCACGCTGCTTCGCTGAGCTCCACGGTGGTGGCGGGTAGGGGCAGACGACAGCATGGGGGAACAGGTGGGGAGGGCCTCACTGTTGGGGGGAGACGATGACGGTGGGAGGGCGGAGGACAACGGCGGCGACGGGAGGATGGCGAACGGCGGCGACGGCAGTCCCGCGCCGGAGGCACAGGACGAGGGCGTCGGCGCTGGGGAGAAGGGAATGGGGGAGGGGATTGGGAGGGGGTGGGCTTGAGGCCGGCCGTGTCGCTCACTCGTTCGCTAATGACGCTAAAAAATCTTAAGAGGAAAACTTTTTTTAAAACGAGCTGACCTCGGCCCATGGGCCATTGACGGGCATGTGCCGGCATGGCACGGCACGACCTCCCCTTGGGCCGTGCTTGGGCCGGGGGGAGGCACGTGGGCCAGCACGGCACGACCCGCTACAGGAGCCATGCCTAAGAGGTCGTGCCCTAGCGGGCCGTGCCGCTGGCGTGCTCATGTCATGCTGGGCTGGGCCGCCCGTTTAGCTAGGTGTAGGCTCTAAGCTGATATTTTGTGTAGAGGCCCTTCAAAAAGTCAGATATTTCATGCGGAGGAGAGAAAAATCGTAAATTAGGGTCGCATTGTAAAAACTGGAAGCCTAGGGGCTTTTTCACAAAATGACGCCCACTAACCCACTAACCCCCTAAACCCTAGTCGTCGCCGCAGCGCACGCCCCCTTCTCCCTCTCATCCCGTCCTAGTGCTGGCCAAACGGGCCACCCGGCACGGCACGGCCCGGGCACGACCGCAGCACGATTCGTATAGCGGGATGTGCCGTGCCGGCCCACGGGTGGTCGGGTCATGCCGTGCCAACACGGGCACGTTTAAGGCCCACGTGCCGGAAAACAGCCCACGGGCCAAGTTTGAAAATGCAAAAAAACCGGCTGAAGTACTATTCCTTGTCGAAAAAAAGAAAAATTGAAAATAAAACTATTCCTCTTCCAAAAATTCAGAAAAAAACTATTTCATCCGAAAATTCAAAATATGATCTATTCCTCATCTTGAAAATATGAATTGTCTGAATTAAAAAAAATAAAACATTCACATTTAGTAAAATATTTCAAAACAATATGTTCGAAAATAGTAATAACCTTTATTGATGTTTATATCATTATATGATACAATGATACATGCTGCCTCGTTAAAAACTTTGTCATGTAAAAACTCATATGGAAATTTGAGAAAACCATGACAAAGAAAAGAGTACAGCTCAAAAGGTCACTACTACTTATAAAAAAAGTCTGAAGCTATTGGGGTTGGTCTTCATCTATGTAGAGGTTCTCGAACTGGGTAGCCAATTCTTGGTTGTCAGCAGTGTATTGGGCATGTTCTGCTGCCAGCTCCCAATCTTTAATGCTTAGCAACATTTTGACATGGTTGTTGCTCAGACTCGTCCTCCTGTCTTCGATGATTCTTCCTCATAGACTGAAGGCCGATTCGGAGGACACCGTTGACACGGGCACCGTCAACACACCCCGTGCTAGTTTTGAAAGCACGGGATATGTCATCTTGTTATCATTCCACCACCCGAGAACGTTGAAGTCTTGTGATTCTTGCCTGATGGCGTCGCTGTCCGAATAGTTGGACAACTCTTCGACTGGACCATGCGATCCAGCATCTCCACTTGCTGCCGATGAACTGCTATCACCACCATGGCTTGAAGATGAGCCACTCCAAATTCTGCCCCAATGTAGCTTCTTCCTACCTGCTGCAGGGGCAGGTGGGGGTCTGTGCTCGAGAACTCCCTAAAACTTCAGTTCATACTTTGCAAATACTTCATATAATTTAGATCTAACCTCACAATAAAAGAAACTATAATCTACTCCTACAGTATCTCCAATAAGTGATATAATATTGGAGAATCCACGTAATTTTCCTCTAGGAAGTATGAAAGCAAAAGCATACAACATAGGAATATTTTTCCAATATTTTAGATATTTTTGTTTCATGTTAAAGACAGCTTGCATTCAAAGATCATCATTTTCATATACTTTTAACAAAGTTGCAATTTCAAGAATATTATGCAAAATTAAATTAGCAGTTGGATAATAAATTTGTGACAAAAGAAGAGTGCAGTCATAAAAGGTTTCAAGAAATTGGTAAAACCTTTAAACAATGTGCCAGGTTTGCTCAATCAGTATTGGTCCACCGTCACTGTTTCTTGGGCCATTACATGAGTGAAGAAAAACAGTTAGAAATTCGCTGTAAGGTAAAACAACCTTCAACATTAAATAAGTTGCATTCCATAGATGCTCCACATCGATAACTTACGTGTTTTTTTATCGGATGCATGGCAAAACCTCTTCCATGCAACAATCCGTGGGTTAGAAGTAGTTAACCACGCGATTGCTTGACGAACGGCGTTGATGTGAGCACCCACTCTTTTCAACCCAGACTTAACAATCAAATTAATTATATGGCATGCATAACGCTAATGCAGAAGAAAAGACTCAGCATAAACACAGAATAAAGACTGTAAAATTTTCATTGCCCTAGAATTAGCAGATGCATTATTTAAGGTGACAGCAAATATTTTATCAACAAGATTAAACTCATTAATAACCTCCCTAATTCTTTTAGCTGTATTTTCACCGGTGTGTGAGACATCTGTTGGCACCTTTTTTGGCAAGAGTACGAACACGATCGACACACCTAAACGCCTTGCGGTGATATGGAGTCGCCAAACACCTCAATCTAGCAAAAAAGCTAAACCAAGATGGGTTTTTATAGATTAAACCGGCTAGCGGATCCGATTCGAGTAGAACGATGGATAAATACTTGTCTCGTGGGCAAAAAGAAGGTTTTCAGGACAAACCTACAAGGAGGTGTCGCACTCTCGCAGCGGTGGCGGACGATTTACAGCGCAAATCGACAAAGATGGATGAACTAATTTAGAAAAAGTAAAAGAACGATTCAATTGGCTAAAAACTAGAAACTAGATTGGATTTTGTGCATTATGTATGTCTATTGCCAATTGAACCGGCCTTGGCCCTTAAATAGGGGTTGGTCTTGCCTTTTACAGGCGCTCCTCCACGTCCAATTCGGGATAAACTTAGGAAACCTGAAACATATCTTATGGAGCAAGGAAACCCGAGTACCGATAAAATCGTCTTGGTTTCGGACTCTGCCGGTCAGACCGGCCACATGCCTCCGGTCTGACCGGCCCTTAGGCCCGGTCTGACCGGCCCACACATGACGGTCAGACCGGCCCTCTGGAGAAAATCGACAAATTTTCCAAACATTGGCAATTTTCTCTATTTCAATCCTAGGTGCCAATTTTGGGTGTAAACACATGCCCCTGCCTTTTATGATGAACATCGTGAATCTAAAAGCATAGAACATGTTGTATTATGGCGATAATCCATATTATCGGCCATAGAACTTTCTAAGCATCTTGCCAAATGCTCGGGAAGTATTTCTTCAAGTATTTACCATTGATAGCTCGCTGAAAACGTTCTCCTTGAAGTGTCTCAAAAAAATATGCATTTTCCTCGAACGATTCCACATATCCGATAAGGCCCTTCCCAACTTAGTGACCACTTACCGAATTCTTTAGATCGAGAACCCACAGGCAAAATTGTTTTCTATACCAAATCTCCTACTTGGAATGTCTTTGCCTTCACCCTTTTGTTATATGCTTTAGCCACTCTCTTCTTCTCTTTCTCTATTTCTTCCAAATCCTTCAAACACTTGTCGATCACCTCATCAAGATTATCTCCCATCAAGGTCTTGTAGTCTTTAACCGACAAATCGTCTTGCTTTATATATCGAAGAGAGCCAAGATTCACCTCAACTGGTAAAACGGCTTCTTGTCCATAGACCAACTGAAAAGGGATTACCTTGGTAGCACCATGTTTAGATATTCTATGTGCCCATAATGCCTTAGAAAGCACCTCATGCCACCTCTTTGGATGTTCTTCGATCTTCTTCTTGACTAGTTTTAACAAAGTTTTATTACTCAACTCAGCTTGTCCATTAGCCTGAGTGTAGTAAGGAGAACAACTCAACAATTTGATACCATAAGATTCGGCAAAACTTTTCACCTCTTTAGACATGAAGGAAGCCCCTATGTTCATAGTCAATGTTTGAGGAATACCGAATCTATGTATAATATGCTTCAAGACAAAGTCAATCACCTCCGTATGAGTCATATTTTTGAGCGGCACGGCTTTGGCCCACTTGGTAAAGTAATCTGTCACAACTAGCACGAACCGATGCTCTTTCAATGACGAAGGATAAATTTGACCAATGAAATCCAAAGCCCAACCTCGAAACGGCCATGGTTTAATAATAGAATTCAACACCTCAGCCGGTGCCAATTGAACATTGTCGAACCTTTGACAAGCTTCGCATCCTCTATAATATTTGAAACAATGATCAATTTTCTTCGGCCAATAGAATCCCACTCTCCTAAGCAACCAATTTATTTTATGGGTCGATTGATGAGTTCCACAAATACCCTCATGTACTTCTAACATAGCAACTTTAGGTTGATCATTATCTAAGCACTTTAATAGCACCCCATCTATATTTCGGCGATATAAATCTCCATCAAGCAAATTATATTTGAACGCTTGCCGCCGAATTTTTAGATCAACCTTAAGACTAGGATCTTTACAATATTGAATCAAATGAATTCTCCAATCTTCTGATGTTTCCAAGGCACAAACGTCCGAATTTAAAATTAATTCGGCCTCTGTATCAGATGAATTGTGCCCCCAGCACCTTCTGTGAACCCAGTCTAACCGGCCAAGCAACGCCGGTCAGACCGCTGAGGACCCACGGTCAAACCGGAGGTAATGTGCCGGTCAGACTGCCTGCCATCCATGGTCAGACCGGCGGCGATGCACCGGTCAGACCACCTGCGATCTGTGTCTTCACCAATTTCACTCAAAAAATTATAATCACGCATCGATTTTTCTAATATAAGAAATATCCCTCTCTTGACACTATAACCAGATGCTTGCTGAGCCAAATCATTTGCTCTAGAATTTTCACTCCTAGCAATATGTTTAATGCAAAATCATCGAAATTGGCGATAATATCTAAACATTGATCAAGATACCTGTTTAGCGACCCATCAAAGCACTTGTAAACTCCGGCAACTTGTTGCACCACCAATTCTGAGTCACCAAACGCTTCCACGTGTGTTGCTCCAATGATCTCCATCACTTGTAAACCGAATAATAAAGCATTGTATTCGACTCGACTATTTGTACAAAAATATTCTAGACGAACCGATACTTCAAAACATTGACCATTGGGCGAAATTAAGACTACATCTATACCTTGACCTTCTTTGCACGAAGAACCATCAAAATAAATCTTCCAAGGTATAACTCCAAGCAAGTAAACTTCATCCTCACAAGCAATATTCACATGATGGTCTACTATAAAATCTACTACAATTTGGCCTTCCATAGATTTCAAGGATTCATAAGCCAAATCATATTCAATTAACGTATACGCCCATTTACCAATTCTCCCACTCAGAATTGGCCTTTGCAACATATGTTTAATAATATCGGTCTGACAAGCAACTATGCAAGTACTAGATAACAAGTAATGATGCAACTCTGTACAAGCATAGTATAAACAAAGACAAAGTCTCTCCACAAAAACATACCTCGTATCAGCATCCAAAAGACAACAACTCAAATATGTGATTATGTATTACTTGTCATCTTCCTCTTGTGCCAAAACGGCTCCAATAACTTTGTCTTCAGCAGCAATATATAACCGAAACGGAATTCCAACTTTAGGCGCACGTACTGTTGACTTGCGGGAATCGGCTACACTGTTCCAGATCGGTTAGTCCTGATTGGCTATTTCTGCTGCATACTCCAATCGGTAACGATCTATTGGCCCTTACTTGCAAGTGTTCCTGGTTTGCGCGGTAGAAAAGTTTTTGTTTTTGGCTAGCGTAGCTTCCGCGTAACCCTTCAGTGGTATCAGAGCTAATCTTGCTTAGTTCAGATTTTAGATTGGATCTGGAACAAGTTTTGTGCACGGGTTGATTAGATCAATCGGTTTTACGGGATCTGTTGAGCAGAGTTGATGGTAATTGCGTTCCTTGATAGTGTATCGGAACGGCGTAATGTGATTACGTCGAAGCAATATCCATAGAACTCGGTTTGAGTCGGCTTCGAGATAGCGTTCCTTGATAGTGTATCGGAATGGTATAATGTGATTATGACGAAGCTATCTTGTAGTCCGATCTTGTTAGCTGCCTCGCGCCTACGCAAACCATCTCCCTTGATAGTGTATCGGGACGGCATAATGTGATTATGCCGATATGGTTTCCGTAAGCGATTTCATAGATTGGATCTATGAATTTCGTGTGGTGTTCCGGGCGCTGCCCGAAAGCCCGCGAGGGGGCAGCCATGTGCGTACCCTCTTATAGGTCGTCTCGGTGCCGTATCTCTGCGATAGGTAGAAAACGTTTCTACGCCTAACTTGTTTTTGCAGAAAATGCTTTGAGATGGTATGGCCCTATTGTATGTATGAGATGCATGTGATGCATGTAATATTCTTTCATATGTGCAATCCCTGTAATATTCTTTCATACGTGCAATGCTTGTAATATTCTTTCACGACCTATGATTCGATGTAATCTTCAATTAGAGCTTCTATAGTAGTAGCTTAGTTTGAAGAAATCAAGCATTCGACACTCGGAAGAACGGTGATGAAGATGGAGATCCTCTACACCGACATGGAGATGGAGATCACCATGTGAAGGGGGTCATACTATTTCATTATATGCTATTCTACCTGCTTTCATATATGTGATATGTTTGTTTGATAGGATAGCATCCCTCGCAAAATTAAGTAGTAATGATGCCCTTCCAAATGTTGCACCCATCATCGTTATGCTCGTCAATGGTGGGTCTGCCAAAGTAGAGTGCTATTCTCTATCATAACACGAGGGGGTATATGTCGGACATATACAGCAGGAGCATTTGGTTTACTTAACAAGGCTATCAAAACAGTTTTGGGCCTTGGGGCATAGGTTGGCGCCGGGGCATGGAGATGCCACACCAACAACAAGAGTCACATAGAGATGTGATTAGCAAGGTGTTGCTTACCAATGTTACTAATTTTCTAGCAGTGATGCCAAAGCTCACTAGAAAATTAATTAACATGTGGATCTTGACCCAATACGTAACATGTGGTTATATCTACTTAATGAGGCATAAGTCCGAATCCTTTGAAAAGTTCAAGGAATTCCAGAATGAAGTACAGAATCATTTAGGGAAAACAATCAAGTTTCTACGATCAGATCGTGGAGGGGAAGACTTGAGCCAAGAGTTTGGTAATCATCTGAAAGATTGTGGAATTGTTCCACAGTTGACTCCGCCAGGAACTCCACAATGGAACGGAGTGTCCGAACGGAGAAATCGCACCTTGTTGGACATAGTGCGGTCGATGATGAGCCAAAGTGATCTTCCGTTATCCTTCGGGGATATGCTCTTGAAACAGCTGCGCTCACGCTAAATAGAGTTCCATCTAAGTCGGTTGAAAAGACACCATATGAGATATGGACAGGCAACCCCCTAGTTTGTCTTTTCTCAAAATTTGGGGATGGGAAGCTTATGTAAAACGTTTACGATCGACAAGCTCACACCCAAATCGACAAGTGCTTCTTTGTGGGATATCCTAAGGAAACTAAGGGATATTACTTTTATAATCGGGAACAAGGCAAAGTGTTTGTCGCCCGACACGGTGTCTTCTTGGAGAAAGAGTTTCTTTCAAGAAGGGTTAGTGGGAGCGGGTGCATCTTGAAGAAGTTCAAGAAACACCGAAAATGTTTCAGAACCACGGAACCACAATAGGAGGAGCAAAGTGTTGCGCCACCGGTTGTAGATACACCGCCCCACGGAGGCGAAAGATCACGTCGTGCGCTGACAGTACAGTGCGGAACAACGTGATATATTGTTGTTGGACAACGATGAGCCTAAGACCTATGAGGAAGCGATGGTGGGACCCGATTCCAACAAGTGGCTTGGAGCCATGAAATCCGAAATAGAATCCATGTACGACAATCAAGTTTGGAACTTGGTTGATCCACCTGATGGTGTCAAAACCATTGAGTGTAAATGGGTTTTTAAGAAAAAGGCCGATATGGATGGAAATGTTCACATCTATAAGGCGCGATTGGTGGCGAAAGGTTTTAAACAAATTCAAGGAGTTGATTATGATGAAACCTTCTCGCCCGTCGCAATGCTTAAATCTATTCGGATTATCCTAGCGATTGCTGCATATTTCGACTATGAGATATGGCAGATGGATGTCAAAACGGCTTTCCTAAATGGAAACCTAAGCGAGGATGTATACATGATACAACCTCAGGGTTTTGTCGATTCACAATCGCCTGGAAAGATATGCAAGCTACAGAAATCCATTTATGGATTGAAGCAAGCATCTCGGAGTTGGAATATTCGTTTTCATGAAGTACTCAAAGGGTTTGGTTTAAAAAAGGTCAGTGGGAGTGCAATTGTATTTCTAGTATTATATGTGGACGACATATTGTTGATTGGAAATGATATCCCTATGCTAGAATCTGTCAAGTCTTCATTGAAAAATAGTTTTTCCATGAAAGACTTAGGGGAGGCAGCATACATATTGGGCATTCGGATCTATAGAGATAGATCCAAGAGGCTAATTGGATTAAGCCAAAGTACATACATTGACAAGGTGTTGAAAAGGTTCAACATGCATGATTCCAAGAAAGGTTTCTTGCCCATGTCACATGGCATTAATCTTAGCAAGAATCAGTGTCCTCAGACACATGATGAGCGAAATAAGATGGGTATGGTTCCATATGCTTCCGCAATTGGATCCATCATGTATGCCATGCTTCCAAACAGACAAGGATGATTATAGATCACAATCTGGGTTCGTGTTCTGCCTAAACGGAGGCGCAGTTAGCTGGAAGAGTTCCAAGCAGGATACTGTTGCTGATTCTACAACGGAGGCCGAGAATATTGCTGCTTCGGAAGCTGCAAAGGAGGCTGTTTGGATCAAGAAATTCGTTTCTGAGCTTGGTGTGATGACTAGTACGACTGGTCCAATGTCTCTCTATTGTGATAATAGTGGAGCCATTGCGCAAGCCAAGGAGCCGAGATCACATCAGAAGTCCAAACACATACTTCGGCGATATCATCTCATCCGTGAGATAGTGGACAGAGGTGATGTCAAGATATGCAAAGTGCACACAGATCTCAACATAGCCGATCCGCTGAAAAAACCTCTCCCTCAGCCGAAGCATGAGGCGCACACAAGAGCAATGGGTATTAGATACTTACATGATTGACTCTAGTGCAAGTGGGAGATTGTTAGTGATATGCCCTAGAGGCAACATGGAGATGTTGGATATCACATCAATGTTTATGTATTTATGAATAAAGTGTTATTCAGTTCCATGAAATAGACATCTTGTATTGATCAATAAGTACGTGACTTATTTATGAGACTCTATATGTATGAATCTATTTCTAAATGATCCCTGATCATATGTCATATTATTGGAACTAATATGATTCTAAAATCGGCATGTTTATTGATTGATGATCATGTCTCATAGATCATGGGTATGGAGATACCAAATCAATAAACATGGACATATGTGTTGGAGAACACATTGTTGGATAGACCCACCATGAGACACTACAGGAATTTATGTGTCATTAGTTGGTCTCAGGTAGTGTTGGTACAAAGTCCTTAGACCTGAGATCACCATGGATTCCAACATGTGTAGTAGCCTACTTTGAGACTACCAAACGCTATTCCGTAACTGGGTAGTTATAAAGGTAGTTTTTGGGTTTGCTATGAAACATGGAGTGGGATGTGAGTGATCAAGATGGAATTTGCCCCTCCTTTGAAGAGATATCTCTGGGCCCCTCGAGGTAATGGATTATGGAAATGCATGGCCATGCTAAGTTGATTGAGGAGTCAACCAACAGACAGATAATCCAATACGGTCCGAGTGAATGGTTAAGCTATTGAAGGGATGGCACATATCTTGCCTATAGCTTAATTGGTATCGTGAGGCAAAGGGATTTGTGTACACATTACAGGTTCAGAGCCGATATTATATTCTTGTATACTATGGTGTCAATATGTGCTGCTAGCCGCCGCTGTTGACAGGTCGGCTAAGTTGGACTCGAGCCGACGGTTGGCTAAGTTAGACTATACCCGAAACCGAGTATACCTGAACCTACAGGGTCGCACGCTTAAGGGGATAAGAACAGGCATTCGAGTTGGACTTGGATACGGCTCGATCAGATAGGGATCCGATCGGATAGAGTCCTATGGTCTTACGACATATGGGCGGCTGACTCTATGAGATTCGGATAGGATCCGATTTTAAATAGAGTCCTGATCGGCCACTAGTCCCAGTCGGCAAACTCTATATAAAGGGGCGAGGGGTGGAGAGTTGAGGTATCGCATTGAACCGAATCCGCAACAGAAGTCGCCGAGATCAATCTCCACAGAAACCCTCCCCACTTTCGAGCCAAACCCTAGCCTTGCATCGCGTGCTAGCACACGGGTGTTTGGCATTCGTTCCGGACGTGTGGATACCGGTAGAGGCGTTGCTACGTTGCGTGCTGTTGATCGGCTATGAATCGGCCGCACGGAGCGAGGCGGCTACGCGATCGGCAACGAGAACGCGGTCGGCGACTCGGATCGATCGCGGCATCGGCGAATCGGCTGATTGGTGAATCGGATGTCCCCGGGAATTGGCTGTCGGCTTGCGGGAATCGGCTACACTGTTCCGGATCAGATAGTCCTGATTGGCTATTTCCGCTGCATACTCCGGTCGGTAACGATCTATCGGCCCTTACTTGCAAGTGTTCCTGGTTTGCGCGGTAGAAAAGTTTTTGTTTTCGGCTAGCATAGCTTCCGCGTAACCCTTCACGTACCATGGGTGGAGTAGACAAATATTTCTTAATCCCTCAAACGCCTCCTGTTGTGCTATCCCCCAAGTAAAATTGGCTTCTTTTTTCAAAGGTAAGATAGGAACAAAAGCATCGATTTTACCCGCTAGGTTAGATATAAATCTCCTCAAGTAATTTACTTTACCTAGCAACTTTTGAACTTCACTTTTGCATGTCGGCGCCTTGAACTCTTGAATCTTCTCAACCTTCTTAGGATCAATCTCAATTCCTCTCTTATGCACCATGAATCCTAAGAACTTCCCCACCGATACACCAAAAGCACACTTAAGTGGATTCATCTTTAAACCATACCGATGCATTCTCTCAAAAGCTAACCTCAAATCGGATATATGACCATCCATGCCATCTGATTTGACAACAATATCATCAATGTAGATTTCTAAGACAAAACCTAGCAAATCATCTAAATCAAGTTCATCGCCCTTTGATATGTTGCGATGGCATTCTTCAACCCAAACGTCATGACAACCCACTCAAATAACCCAACAAATCCCGGACACCTGAAAGCCGTCTTGTACATATCCTCTTCTGCCATAAAGATTTGATTGTAGCCGGCATTGCCATCCAAAAAACTAATCACCTTATGGCCCGAAGCATCATTTATCAACATGTCGGCTATAGGCATAGGATATTCATCTTTAGGAGTAGCTTTATTCAAATCTCTAAAATCTATGCACACTCTAATCTTACCACTCCCCTTCTTTTCCACCGGAACAATGTTGGACATCCACTCCGCATACCGGCATGGCCTAATAAACCCCGCCTTCAATAATCGGTCTATCTCTTCTTTGACATGATCATATATAAGGGGGTTAAAGCGATGAGGAGGTTGTTTATAAGGCCTAAATCCTGATTTTATAGGAAGCCGATGCTCAACAAGATCACGGCTAAGTCCCAGCATCTCATGGTATTCCCACGCAAAACAATCAACGTATTCTTTAAGCAGCTCGATTATTTTAACCTTATAATCAGCTTTCATATTTTTGTTTACAAAAGTCGGCCTTGGAATACTTCAATCTCCTATGTCCACTTCTTCTAATGGATCGGTCGATGTAAAACCTTGACCAAACTTTTCTACTTCGTCAAAATCTTCAATAATTTCTCCAATATCGTTCTTTGTAGACCGATATTCTTGCACCCTCCTTTGCAACCACTCTAAATTGGTTTCTTTACTCATCATATAAAGTAATACCATCTAGCCGTGCTAAACTAGCCGGCTTTACAGAGATAGGTACAAAGCCATCTTTGCAAACACTAATAAAATCAAAGCTAGAGAGATCTAACCTTGATAAGCATTGCACATTCCCATGTTGCCACACCGTCGAAACATCGGTCGTTGCAAGATCAGCCGATGCATCCACTTGAACAACTTCAACATCATCGCCGTCCCATTGAATTAAACATTGGTGCAAAGTAGAAGGAACACAACAGTTGGCATGAATCCAACAACGCCCCAAAATAACACTATACCTTGCACCTCGACGACGAAGAAAGCGGTAGGCAACGTCTTGTTTCCCACTGTGAGCTCCACGGACAGGATTCCCCTGGCCTCCGTCGATTCACCACTAAAGCCGTTGAGTATCATATTGGTTTTCTTCAATTCAGCTTCTTCACGACCCAGCTTCTTGAATAGTGAATACAGCATCAGGTTCACAGCGGCACCTCCATCCACTAACATCCTTGAGACCGGCTTCCCGTCAATATGGCCTTTAAGATAAAGAGGCTTCATATGACGGTTAGACTCATTGGGCTTCTCAAAAACCGCATCTCTTGGACCTAGTGAAAGTTGAGCAACCTCAGTCTCCTCCAAGGCACAGAACTCCATGGGCAACATGCACACCATGTTAATGTCCATGCCATCACCTGGTGATGACACCTCAGCCAGTTGTTCATTTTCTTCCTTCTTTTTCTCTTCCTCCCGAACAACCACCGGCTCTTCACCCTTCAACAGTTTGGATTTCCATTCTTTCATTGGTGGTGGTCGCAACTCGTCGAATCTTCTATCTTTCCATTCTTCGGCCTCCTTCTCTTTCATCTCACAAGCCCGAAGACGTTGCAACCTTCTCCTTTGCGTAGCCGTCAAATCTAAATCCTTAGGCATCCACCTTGGCTTTGGTTGCGTACCAGGAGGTATGTAATGCCCCTTATTGTTCCTTCGTGAAGAAGAGGCAAAACCCTAACCGCTTCCAGAAGACTAGTGGTCAGACCGGCGTTGGTAACCGATCAGACCGGTCTTGTGTCTGTAGTCAGACCGATCAGAGGACCGGGTCAGACCGGCCATTAGGCATGGTCGACCGATCAGATCTTCGGTCGACCGCCGCGGCCCGATCCGATCGCTCTCCTGTGCGTAACCTATGTTGACTTCGGTTTGATCACCAAAAATTGTCTTAGCTTTCTCCTCAGATGGTATTGGCACGTCATGAGACCCTATCTTAACAGTGACCACCTCCGAAGTCCTCTCTTCTGCCTTAATGCTCTTTTGCGCCCTCTTTTCTCCTTCAAACCGATTCCTCGATGGAAACCGGCTTCCATTTGATGAAGATATGTGCTCATGTACTGGTCTCCTCTCTCTTTCCCATCCTTGATGAAATTGCATTGTAGGCATATGATTATACATTGGTGGAATTACCCCCCATGGCATAAAATAAGGGAAAGGATATCCCAGCAGAGGCATTGGGCAAGGCCCCCATGGCATGACTTGAGGACAATGCGGGAACAGTGGCTCCAAAGCCCTTGGCGAATGAGCAAATCGCTCCCTAGGAGGCGACCTCGGTCTCTTGCCCTTGTTACGCTCCTTTTTCATGCTTCTCTTCTCATATTTGTTCAAGAGCATATCAAAAGAGACCTTCGGCTTCCGGGGATTTCTTGAACTTGAAGCTTTATCTTCATTTTTCTTCCAAATGCCAACCTCCGGATCCTTGGGCACGAGCATCTTGGGTCTAGACTCCCCAATCATAACCCCTTCCCCCTTAGCGGATCCGGCTTGTTTTGGCCGAATCAACACTTTTTTGTCATTGAAGTCAATGACATTAACAAGAAAAGGATCGCTGTCAAGCTTCATCTTGGAGCCCTCAGTAAACTTCAATCGTCCTTCCTCTATGACCGATTGAACCTGTCGACGGAACACATTACACTCATTAGTAGAATGAGAATAAGAATCATGCCACTTACAGTAAGACCGACGCTTCAATTCTTCTACTGAGGGTATGACATGGCCTTTAGGCAGTTTAATCTCCTTCTCTTGCAAGAGATAATCAAAGATTTTATCACACTTGGCCACGTGAAAACTATAATTAATCTCACTTTGCCGATCCTTGCGAGGAGTCAGCGTAAAGCTAGAGCAAACAAAAGGTTTGTTCTTATTAGTCCAGGACCACTCAGCAACATACATATCATGATTGCGCTCATCACTATCAGAATCCCTATCATTGGAGCAATCAACCATACTAACACGAGGTCCTTTGTCATTAGCTCTAACAAATTTCTTACTATCCCTGACCCGGCTTTCCTGAGCCAGAGCCTTCTGCATAACTTGACTAACATCAAGAAATTGTTGGCCATCTAACCTTTTTTAATAGGAGCAAGTAAACCACTAAAAGCAAGATCGACCAAATCTCTTTCAGTTATATTCAAACTAAAACACCGGTTTCTAGCATCTCTAAATCTCTTAATATAATCAGTGACAGATTCATTATATTTTTGCCTAACCGATGTCAAATCACATAGCCTAAGCTCAGTTTCACCAGTATAGAAATAATCATGAAATTTCTGCTCTAGTTGAGCCCAAGTATGAATAGAATTTGCCGGTAAAGAATTAAACCATGTAAAAGCAGTACCAGACAAAGATAAAGAAAATAAGCGTAATTTAAAAGCATTAGAAGTACTAGCTTCTCCACACTGCGCTAAGAATTGGCCTATGTGCTCCCATGTAGTCCTATTATCCTCACCACTAAACTTAGTAAACTCAGGAACTCTATAACCGCGAGGATATGGGATATTATCAAAATAATCAGGATACGGCTTTTGGTAATCCTTAGCCCAATTCCTCGGCTCAATTCCAAAGGACTCTCTAATGATATTCCTAATTTGTTCCTCCATATTTTCAGGCCTTGGCGGATTGGGTACGTTTGGCGGCCTAAAAAGTGGTTGTTGTGGCGCAATATTGCCATATTGGCCATACCTAGTATCATGCGGATAACCCCTATTAGGATCATTCTATTGATTAGGTGGATAAATTGTAGCTACATGGGGATTATGTACGGGAACATGATATAGAACCGAATTGCCCGTAATTGGGTCAACCTCCTGTACTGGCACCAATGCGCCGGTCGACTACTGTGTGGCCCTGGCTCGACCGGCAAGGTGGTGTGGCTCGACCGGCCATATAGCCGCCTGGCCGCATCACTGGCGTGAAGGGCGGTCGGACCGGCCCTCGATCGAGCAGGTGCGCCGGCCGACCGCCGAAGATCCGCCGACCGGCAGAGCAGAAGAACTCTCCACCCCGGCTTGTTGCATGGTCGCCCCATCAGTTTTGCTAAATACTTGATGGAAAGGAGCTCGGCTAGCACTTGCAGCAGACGTAGATGGTAAATTGGACATGAGAGAGCCGAATTTAGCACTCATATAAGTATCAATCATCCTATTAAAGCAAGACTCTACAGTAGATTCAAGTTTGTTGTTGATAGCGGTAGTCACGGATTCATCTACTGAACTTGCCACAAGCTTTTGAATAGGAAGAGCAATTCCTTCAGTGCTTACATCGTCATGGATGACTTTAAGCGGACTTCCGGACATGAGGATCATGCCTTGACGAGTTTTGGTGCACAATTTGTCCAAAATCTCCTACGTGAGCACTTTGATCCGCTCCTCCATGATCTTGCATGCTTCTCCGTCAAGATCATCCAATGAAACATGCATGACTTTGGACGGATCCACCTCCTGTGCGACTTGCTTCGACATTACGGCGTCGAAATTGAGAAGGCGTTGAACGGATTTCCCCAGCAGAGTCGCCAAAAATCATGTTGGCACCTTTTTTGGCAAGAGTACAAACATGATCGACACACCTAAACGCCTGTTGATGAGAAATTTCTCTCACGTGCTGGCCTGGGAGATCTGTTTAGCTCCAGTGCAGGTCCTTTTTGGCTGCCTGTGCAATGCAGGGCGTGCCAGTTGGTTTGATCTGTTAACCAACAAGAAAAACAAAGACATATGCATTAAGTGTTAGGTTAGATCCCCACTAGATCGGCTGAGGGAATCCATGAGCACATATATGCTATCCTGAAATATATTTAAGCTAAGCGACTGGAATAGATCGGCTATACCGAGACAGTATCAGCCGCTCAACCCAAATACAGTAAAGGATAATAAATATATGTATTGATAACCTAGCCGATACTGGAAAGCTAACTATAGATCGGCTAGTACTCTGATGATTCTTATGAAAAGATATCATTCTTGAACCAGATGCATAGCCTAGGAAATCGGCCGTCGCCTGTTGATGGCAGGCTGATTTCGGCTTATGATGTCCGACAAGAATGGGATCTTAATATAAGAGTCAGTCCTAACATAAATCTAGTAATAAATATACTAAAAATATATCGGGCAGATAAGGTCGGCTGAAACCCCGGCACTGTCTCTAAACATATAAATCTAACCGAACAGATCATTGGAAGTTCTAAAAATGACTTAATAGTTCAGTGTTGATGCAACATTAAGTATAAAAAGAACAACTTGATCTGTCATGGCTGATTTATACCTCTCGAAATGGTGGATACTGCATATAGATTGGTCCAACCTTTAGATCTAGCCCTATCAGCTGCGGGTTCTTGATAGAACTGGCCGATGGCAGGATAGATCTAAACATTGCTCCAATTTATATACGATATATGGTAAATATCGCAGTATAAACCCCTGAATCTAATGTGTCATTACGATGGAAGCACTAGAATCAGCAGAACATACCACTAATGACAAGCATTTACCTGGATTTGGGGATCGGAACGATGCAGCCCATAGCCAAATCAATTGCTCGTCTGAAGAAAAGGTTTGGCGATGCGCCGAAGGTTGTTTGATTGATTGAATGTCTCTTTTACAGGGGGTCTCGGGTCCTATTTATACCCAAGATAACATTATCTGTACAAACCCTGGACTCTATCTAAACTACTATTTAAAATACGATGATATCTCGGGAAGGACCCACGCCGCATTACAATGAACAGTTTAAACAAACTCCTAATTTAAAGATATAATTGCCATTACAGGACTCTATCCATAGATGGCAATATCTCTTAACGCACAAACTAATAACCGAATCTTCTATTTATCTTCAAACATCTGCACCAAAAATGGCTTTATCTTCTTTGAACCTAGAATCAGCTATCGACCGCTCTTGTCCGATTCAACCTTAGCCGATTAGCTTCGCAGCCGATCGCTTCTCAGCCGATGCGGCCTCTGTTTCTCCGTCAAACCAGCCGATCCGATTCTGTTTCACCCTTGCCAGGACTTAGGGATTCAATTACCAAATTTAGGTGTTAACACATGCCCCCCAAGTCCGTGATACGAAGTGTTACGGATTTGTTGCCTGTTCAAATTCCCGCTCTTTTCTGACCAAAACCGCTTCGGCTGCCCCAAGTGCCCTTTAAATAGCCTTTCACTTCGATCGAAATGATCACGCTTTCAAAACCCACTCAAACACTTCACAAGCAAGCTTCCTTCTCCTCTCTCCTCTCCGGCGACTCACCGGCGCTCTCCATCACTTCCCGACGCTCCTCGCGAATCAGAACCTGTCTTTGTCTCCGACGACTCCAATGGCTTCCAACACCGCTGCCGCATCGAGCGCCTCCGTCGCACCGGCAGCCGCTGCCGCACCAGCTGTCACCGCCGCACCGGCCGCCGCCGTCGTCGAGTTCCCTCAGGTATGCCGGTCGGTTCAGAACTCTTTTCTTCGGATTTCCTTTCCAGCCCATGCCTCCTAGCATTCTTGCATTCATCATGCCTTTAGCCGTTCTTGATTAGCATTTTTTTCCTCTTTCAAACTGTAGCACCTGTCGCATCAAGTGGTCATCCCAAGTTTGACCCAAGAAAAGAGGTACTTCCTCGGCCCCATCGGCAACAATGACCCAGCCGATGTGATTATAGCTGAAACCAACAGGATCCCCTACAACACTAGGAAACCATCACTTTCAAATCGTGGCCAACCACAGATGCAGCCTGGATTGAATGGTATAAGAGGGTGCGGTCGGCCAATACGCTCAGTGGGAGGAAACCGGAATAGCCCAGTGCTTGGCCTTGTCTGTCGTCAGCAAGGAGAAAGATGAGCCGCTTCTGTCGGCTGCAACGTACTTTTGGAATGACGGCTTCAATGCCTTCTTGTTCCGGCAAGGGCCGATGATAATCACATTAGCCGACGTATACATGACGACCGGACTGGACATCCTGGCGTCGGCTAACCCTAGAAACCTGAACCGAAAGGGGCAACACCAATTCAAAACCAAAGCCATCGGCGGGTGGAGCGGCTTCATCACTCAAAACATGAAGGATGGATCAGTCGGCCACAGGGAACACGCCGCGTTTCTCATGATGTGGCTCAAGAAGTTCCTATTCTGTGGCTCAAGCTACGGGCCAACCACCAACTGGTAGGTCGTAGCCGAACTCCTGGCCGATGGGGGCAAGCTCGCGCTGGGGAAATACCTCCTCGGCTATCTGTATCAAATACTGCATCAAGCTGCCGCGAAGATAGCCGCCAACGCCCTCGTCAACACCGGCGGCCCCTAGTGGTTTTTATAGATCCGTGGTGTTGGCGACCCGAAAAATAGCCGGTCGGCTGCCCCGACCGAGGCCGTCTTCCCAAGGCTGGAGTCGATCGAAGACAAAGACGGCAACCAGATCACCACCACCAGATGCATGAGCTATGGAGAAGCAGCGGCCGCTCATGCAGGCTCAAAGCAATCGGCTAACCTGTTGGCCGAATGGTTTATCGCCCTGTACGACGGGCTGTCACATGAGAACCGTGCCTGGTACTTTTACCAGGATCGGGCGCTATTCGAGTTGCCGGCCGATTTCAATTGGGAAGACATCAATTCAGCCAACAACCCAAAGTGCAGGGAGCTGTTCGTCGCCGCTCTGACCCCCTGCATCCTGTCGACCAGGATCCACCAGGGCCAATCAGTGGCCAAAAGTTATGAATTCTACTACCCGGTGTCGGCTGCGAGACAGTTTGGTCTTTGGCAACTGCCCGTCGGCTTCTATTATGCCGACAAGATTGAGACGAGGGGAGTGGTGAGCCAAGAACTGATAATGCATCGGCTGCTTAACCAGCCAAGCCAATCGCTCCGACCCCGGTGCCCACGGTAAGCTGAATTTTATGATCGGCTCTGCCAACTCAACATTTTCTAATCATCTTTCTCTTTGTAGAACATAGCCGACCTCCCCAATTTTGACTTGTCGAAGTTCGAGGAGTCCGGCAAGATCGGCGAGGAGGCGCTGGTGACGCCGGCCGAGGACCTGAGGGCCAGCCTAGCTGACATCGGCAACTGGCTGGAGGCTTCGCTGGACGCACTGGTAGTCGACAGCGGCTCGATCCGCGCACGCTTCAAGGAGATCCAAGGCCAGCTGCCGGAAGCTCTAGCCGATGCCATCGTGCCGGCCACCTTCTTGGAATCCCACCAACTCAAATACGAGCGGGCACGGCAGCGAATAGTCGATCGTCGCGAGAACCAGACGCGGTCGACCACCCTCCAGTCGACCAAGAAAGCCATCGAGTGCCAGAAGGCTGCCTTCGACCGCCTGAAAACTGAGCCGGCGGCCAAGCTCGAGCAGCTCCTCTCACGCCAAGACCAGCTGATGGCCAATCTCGTTCAAGTTACGAACGAGATCGACGTCCACAAGGAGTACATGGCCAGCCTACTGTAACATCCTGAAAATCGAAGGAATGGAATTCGAAACGTAAAAATCGGAACTCACAAAAACTTTTTGGGAATCATTGCTTCTTATCGTGTTTTTCGATCTGGATTGCCAGTTCAGCAAAATAAGATTTTTCTTCTAGAATTACTTTGGGGAAAAATGGAACAAAACCCTAAGCTTTGAAATCACAGCCGGTGAAAATGATTTCAAAATATAAATGTGTGTACCTTGAAAAGAGCATATACATATATAATCCGGTGAATTACGAAAGGATATATTTTGGTTTAAACCCTAATTGATAGGGGCAAGATAATGAATAATTGGGATTGGATGATAAAAATATTTTTGAAAAAGGAAAAATGAAGATAGAAATTCATCTCTAATCAAAACCCTATTTTCTTGAATTCAAAAGAAGAAACAAAATAAATATGAAAAATATATTTTGAAAAGTAGGGAGAAGTGGAAAATATAATTTTAGAGATTGTGCTGAGAATACCAAAATTTATTTGGGATTTTTAGGAAGAAAGGAAATGGAAATGGGAAAAATAGGATTGTAATTCGGGGAAAATGGAAAATCGCACTATTCATTGATCGCAGGTGTTCGACCGGTTCCATCATCCCGTTCGCAGCCGCCACGCGTCGTCCGCCGTACTGCAGACCTCGCGCGTGCACGTTCCCGACGTCATCGGCTCCGGCCACACACAGAGATCGCCGGTACAGTCGCGCCGTGGCTTTGCTCCCGAAGTCGACGCCGTACCCGTGCGCCATGCCGCCGCGTTAGCGCCGCGCCGCACATCCGCGCGCACCGCCCTCGCCGCGTCACCGTACGCGCGTCAGCTGCAGTTGCCGCACGTCGCGCACGACCTCCCCACGACCGCGCCATGCTGCTGACGCCGCGCCATTGTTGCCGTCGCATCGCTCTTCTTTCCCTCCGTCAACCGCCTATAAGAGGCCACCCCGAGCCGAGCCCCCAACACCGAAAATCCTCGCCACAACTCCCTCGTGCTTTCTCCCCGTTTTTCCCCAAAAGTTAGCCGTTGCATTGCTTGAATTTTGGGGAGAATCGGAGCTCGGCCGGAAGAACCCTAACTCGGCCGCCCGGCGCAAAACTCCGAAATTCGTCACACTCGGCTGGTTTCTTCCCGAATTGAAGGTACTACCGTGATCCCCGTGCTCTAAGTGTTGTTTCCCCTAAGTTTCCTGAGCCAAAAGGCCACCGGAAATCGCCGGCGACGAGCCCCCGACCCCCGTCTCGGCCACCGCCACCCCGCCGTCGCGCAAGACACTCGCGCCTCCTCGGCCGAACCAACCCTCTCTCTAGCATCCCTAGGGCTCACCGATGCTCGTAGATCCATTGCCTTGGCCAAGGCATCGCCGGAGTCCGCCGCCGACGAGCGCCACCGCCGCCCGACCACCTCGCCGTCGCCGCCATCTTCGCGCTCCCGGTCCCGACCGAGTGGAGAAACGGGACCCCGTGGTCCCAAGATGGCGAAAAGCCCCTCCTTCCCGAGCTCCGGCCCTCCTCACCGTCGGCGCCCTCTCCTCACCGTCGCCGGTGGTAGTAGAGCAGAGAGGGAAAGGAAAGAAACAGAGGGAATGGGAAAAAGAAAAAAAAAGGAAAGAAAAGAAAAATAGTAAAGAATAAGGGAAAATGTATAGATTATTTTGGGAATATTTAGGATAAAATAAGGTCTCGAACTATTATTATTATTTAGGAATAAGTACAATATTGTTTCCCTTCTAAAATAAAATACTTTGTGAAAATGATTTATAGATCAATTTTTCTTTTTGTGAATTCAAATATTGTCCAACCTTTAGATTGTTATCAAAGTTCACATGAAACCTTTTAAATATTGGTTAAGCATGGATGATGTTATCCCGTCGTTAGACTTCCAAAAACCCTAATAAATATAATTGTAACATTAAAGATCAATTATTGGAAATATAAAATTAGAAACCTAATTATTCTAGGATATCTTCAAACTTAAGTGCAAAATACATATTAACCATAAGATGGTTCACTCGGTCTAACTGAAATCATTTTTCGTTGATTCAACCTTTAAGATTTCCGAGGTTATAGGTTGTTTTTGGAAACCGCTTTCTGCGATCATTTTGGGATCTTTTCTTTTCGTTGATGTTGTTGAATTCTAATTGGATTCAACCCTTCTTTCGCACGTACGAATAGCGTCCGAAGAGGTGAACACCGACTACGCGGAAGACCCCACTCAACCAAATGCGAGCAAGGCAAGTCTTCACACCCTTTGAACATATCGATCCCAATTGCGAAATGATGTTATTTTAAACTCTAAACATGCATGCTTTACAGAGTTACCTATACTTGTTATGCCATACCTTGCTATTGATTACCTTTAGAATTACTCCTTGTAACTCGCGATGTGATACAAACAACCGAAGAATAACTTCGGTAAACTGCTTAGCCATGCTATACTTAGATTTATGCATACTCATGACTTTATGAAAAAGCTTTGTGCTTGGGCAACTACCTTAGGGAAGGTAGTTGAGATACGGCATGTGGAGACATGAGCGCCACATGGCCATGAGAATGATGAACTAAGTTTGATGAAAATTGAAAGTACTATACAAATGTTTTAGACTGGGGCGGCTGGATGACTTGGGTGGATTCCGGAAAAGGCAAGTGCCGACCCTGGTCAATTAAGGACCGAGCCATGAGATAGCCGGGAAACGAGCCAGTACAACCGTACTTCTCGAATGGGTATAGACCTAGCTGACTAGATAGCCGCGCGGAGGCAGTATCCTTGCATAGATGGTTCTCTATGATGTGGTTATGGGATGAGAATGAGGCTGCGGCCTTTGTTATGAATGGTGGAATTAAACTGATGTTAATTAAACTTAAAGATTTGGAAAGTTTCCCTTGCCCCGGGTGCGCCAGAACTCCTCTCACTGCTAGAAAAGGACGGCTAGAGTGCATGAGGGCTTAAGTTCATGGAGCGGTACGCCAAAGCAAGGTTATCGAAAGGCTTTGCCGTGACCGTCTCATGTGTTGAGGCGTAGGCTCATTTGTTGGGCCGTCGCGGAGTACGGGTAAAGTGTACATCCACCGCAGTGTGAGTGAATCAATCTATTCGAATAGCCGTGCTCGCGGATATTGAGCATCGTGACAAGACTTTCGCTTGGCTAGATTTTAAACTTGAAACTACTGGGATGGGTATGCATGATGATTTCATTCGCTGGTGGGTCAACTTCTCGATAAGTGAGAAGGGGTAGATTCCCGAAAATCATGACGAACCGGAGGCGGGAAGCCATCCTTGGAATCACGATGGATGGTAGACAGAACCGTCGTCGGATTAATGAACTGTGAAAATTAAAACTTGATTTGGCTAGTCGATAGGTTTGTGAAAAGATTTGTGAAAACTGCTTTACGCAAAATAACCCTAGCCATGTTCTTGGAATAACCCTATCATATGCATCAACTCGTGTTGGCTTGCCGAGTACGGTTGGTACTCACCCTTGCTATACGCACAAACCTCCACTGATGGAAATGAAGAGCCGAAGACCCATACGCGTATTACCAGGAGGGCGAAGGAACTGACGGCGCATACTAGACCTTAGCTCCGGTCGTTGCTCGTGGCAAATGACAAGCCGCTGCCTTTTCCGCCGCCTTATCTAAATTCGTCTTTATGTTGTATTCGGACCATAAGGTCCCGTGGGTTGAACATTGCCTTCGGGCCTATTAATGTAATAATGGTAATGTAAGACTATTCGTGCATGTGCACTTGATTATCCAAGATCTGTATTCGTGGGTACCAACTACTCGATCCAGGGAAATGGTACCATGAACACGAAAGATTCCCGCCTCAAAAACGGGGGTCCACAGAGCTGGTATCAGAGCCATGGGACCGTAGGCTAAGACCAAAGGGCGCCCTACCCCTAACTAGTTGGCTAAAGGGAAATATCCCTACAATAGGATCAGTTTTAAACTATTATTTCCGAAAATGCAAATATACCTTTTCTACATCTGTATTTCCTTTTACCAAATGATTATGATATCTATCTCCCTCTAACCCTAAGTTGCCTACAAAAGCAGATGTCAAACCACGACGGAGCCTGGGAGGTCACTATCCCGCAAGACGAGGGGTTTGTGGTACAACTTCAGTCCCTACTATGAGGTACCCGGAACCACCCACCTATCACACCAAAAGGCATGGCTCCGAAGTGTATCCAGCCTGGGAGGCAGCCGTATCCATAGAAGCCCGTATGGGAAGTGAGACATCCTTCTGCTTCCACACTCGCTACCACCGGGACCTAGCAGAAGCAGCTATTCAGGATGCGGCTCGCAAAGCCTTCCTTCGCCTTAATGCGATACATCGTGCCGAACTCACGGTGACAGAGTTCGTGCATCATCCTTATCGTGAAGAGGGCAACCCAGTCTGCACTGTGGAGGCCACCCCCTGCTGCTACAACCCGATGGTCACGCGTCTATCACGTTGGGCGGAGACGGCAGACGATTGTTACGAGGAGGCCCTGCTCGAGATCAACGACCAGCGAGCCACGCTCAATGATCCGGTCGACGCCACCAAGGCCGTGGAGACCGATAAACATGCCGCAGACTCACCGCAGCCAATGGTGCCCAATATGAGCAACTCTCGGACCGCTACATGGCCCGTGGGGAAGCTCTGGTAGAGCCGGAAGAGCAGCTCAGAAGAGCAAGAAGAATCGACTCACTGGAGGAGCAAAGCGCACTCGTCCTGTCTACGCTGCAGGTACTTCCACCGAGCCTGTACCATCACCTCCTGCCCCTGTGCCCGACCACTATTACCTTATGACTCCAGCATGCTTGGATACTTTTCAAGCCATGATGGAGCAAGCTTTATGTTGAGCACGAGCACGCACCGCACCACGTAGACCCCACTCGCGCCACGTCCATGGGACCCACCTCGAGCTCCGTAGCAGACCATCCGAGCCTGGATCGAGGGAGGAGAACCCCATCCAGATCCACACCGACACGGAGTCTGAGGCAGAACCTATGGAGGTCAAATGGGAATCCAGCGACACCAACCCAATGGAGGAGGAAGCTCCCACTCGTCGCCCGACTCACACCGGAGGCCCTCACCCGCCGCACCGCTCGCAAGAGTACGCGCCACCGAGTCGGAAGATTCGGCATGACTCCGAGGCCACCACCTCCGAGCCATGGGGACTCCGGTTTGCTTCAGCAGCGGACCACCCACTTCCGGCGCCCGGCTCTTGCGGATGGTTGGACGACTAGGCGGGAGGACCTTCCCGGCTTCGCGCCACGAACCACTCTCTATTTCCCTTAATTGGTTGATGTAGTTGGACGATATAGTTGTTGTTGCTATCATGGCATGAAGGACTGTGTGTGTACAGTCCATGTACCCCTCTTATGTAATATGATGAACCTGAGCATCGCTTTGCGGTGTCTTAATTCGTGAGCTTAATATTACTTCACCCTGCTTGTTGATTAAAGATCATTTAAAAGAACTTGAAGAAAAATCCCCCTAGGAACCATAACCTAAACTGGTCCGATCTCTTAATTCATCTATCTTCTTTAGATGGCACATCGCCGCAGAGCCGCAGCAACCAATGAGAACCCGCCAGAACCCAACCCCTCCACTCTGGCGGAGGTTATGGCTTTGCAGACCCAGCTACTCCAAGCAATTGCTAATAACCAGGGAAGTCGAGGAGGATCGAGTCTGGGAGAGTTCATGAGAGCTAAGCCACCAACCTTTTCCACGGCCGAAGAACCTATGGATGCTGAAGATTGGCTGAGAGTGATAGAGAAAAAGCTAACCCTCGTCCGAATCCGAGAAGCTGATAGAGTTGTCTTCGCTACTAACCAGCTGGAGGGCCCCGCAAGTGACTGGTGGGACACCTACAAGAAAACGCGAGCTGAAGACGCCGGCGAACCAACATGGGAGGAATTCACGGCTGCGTTCCATGAGAATTTCGTGCCAGCTGCAGTTATGAGGATGAAGAAAAACGAGTTCCGCAGACTGCGTCAAGGGAACACCTCAGTACAAGAATATCTGAACAAGTTCACCCAGCTTGCCCGTTACGCCACCAGTGACCTGACCGACGAAGAAGAGAAGATAGACAAATTCATTGAGGGACTAAATGACGAACTGAGAGGACCAATGATCGGGCAGGATCACACCAGTTTCCAAAGCCTCATCAACAAGGTCGTCCGGCTTGAGCATGACCAAAAGGTGGTAGACAATAACCGCAAGAGGAGGCTCGCTATGGCTCGCCCATTTCAGGGAGCGCCACAACGCCCCAAGGGAGCCACCCCGTCCGGATGGAAGCCAAACGTTCCGGCAACCGGTCGTTTCCCCGCTTCCGACCACGTCAACAGGCCAGCTACACCTCAACTTCGTACACCCACACCAACCCTAGCCGCTCCAGGAAGAAGGAATGTGAGCTGCTTCAATTGTGGAGAATTCGGACACTACTCCAATAGCTGCCCAAAACCACGCAACACCCCTGTGCGCACCGGCGCCAATGCAACGCCCGTCCGAGGAACCCTCACCCCTGCGGCGGGACGAGGTCTGTTCAGGACCCCGCTACCCAACGAGGCTGCCCCCGGGTTTCGACGTGGCCAGGTGAATCATGTGCGGGCTGAAGAAGCTCAGGAGGACCAGGGCGTATTGATGGGTATGTTCTCTATCAACTCTGCACCAGTTAAAGTTTTATTCGATTCTGGAGCCTCACATTCATTCATATCTTCCCGAGTAAGCAAACAACACCACCTACACCAAGTAGCACTTAGGAGACCTATGCTGGTACACTCACCGGGGGGAGACATAACCGTACCCCATGCCTGCATTAATGTGCCCATACGGATTAGGGACGTGGTGTATCTCTCAAACCTTATGGTGCTATCACCCCAAACCATAGATGTCATACTCGAATGGATTGGTTGACCAAGAATAATGGAATTATAGATCATCGAAGGGAAGTCACGGTATCCACCCCATGGGGATCACCGATGAGCATAACTATGGATCAAAACCCAAAGCTATGTGAGCAAGCTGCGGGAGTGTTCACCATGCTACCTCTAGGCGGAATGCCGGTAGTACAAGAATACCCGGATGTGTTTCCCGAGGAATTGCCTAATGCCCCGGATCGCGACATAGAGTTTATCATCGATCTAATGCCCGGTACTGCCCCCATATCCAAGAGGCCTTATCGAATGCCGGCCAACGAGTTAGAGGAACTCAAGAAGCAAATAAGAGAACTACAAGAGAAGGGATTTGTACGCCCAGCTCTTCTCCCTGGGAGCCCCAGTACTCTTCGTCAAAAGAAGGATGGGAGTATGAGAATGTGTGTGGACTACCGATCGCCGAATGAAGTAACTATCAAGAACAAGTACCCGCTACCTCGGATCGATGACCTATTCGATCAACTTAAGGGTGCACAGTGTTCTCAAAGATTGATCTACGGTCGATATCATCGTTGAAGATTAGAGCGGAGATATTCCTAAGACGGCGTTCTCTACACGTTACGGCTTATACGAGTTTACGTAATATCCTTTGGATTGACCAATGCCCCGGCATATTTTATGAACCTGATGAACAAGGTATTCATGGAGTACCTGGACAAATTCGTAGTGGTATTCATCGATGATATACTTATCTACTCCAAGAACGATGAGGAACACGCGGAACATCTACGGCTAGTACTGGGAAAACTACGAGAGCACCAGCTGTATGCAAAATTTAGCAAATGCGAGTTCTGGCTCAAGGAAGTCGCTTTTCTTGGCCACGTGGTTTCAGCCGGAGGAGTAGCGGTAGACCCCGCCAAGGTCGAAGCTGTCACAGAATGGAAGGCACCCAAGTCAGTGACGGAAGTTCGGAGTTTCTTGGGCTTGGCCGGTTATTATCGACGGTTTATCGAAGGGTTTTCCACCGTAGCCCGACCTATGACTCAACTTCGAAGAAGGAAAAGAAGTTTGAATGGAACGAGAAGTGTCAAAAGGCTTTCGACCAACTAAAAGAAAAGTTAACCACGCCCCAATCTTAACCTTACCCGACAACCTAAGGATTTCGTGATGTACCGTGATGCATCCCGGCAAGGACTAGGAGGCGTGTTAATGCAGGATGGGAAGGTCGTAGCATATGCCTCGCGACAGTTACGACCCCATGAGGAGAATTATCCCACACACGACCTGGAATTAGCCACGGTTGTTCACGCATTGAAGATCTGGAGACACTATCTCGATCGGGAACCACCGTGATGTGTATACCGATCACAAGAGCTTAAAATATTTCTTTACTCAGCTCGATCTCAACCTACGACGAGGCGATGGTTGGAGTTGATCAAGGATTACGATCTAGGAATCCATTACCATCCCGGCAAGGCAAATGTAGTGGCCGATGCGCTGAGCCGCAAAGCCCAATGCAACCACATGGGATTGAGAGGTATGGCCAATGAGCTCCAAGAAGAAATGGCTTGACTTAATCTGCACCTGATTCCTCACGAAGAAGTAAACTCACTGGAAATCCAACCCCTTCTGAGGACTCAAATAGAAGAAGCCCAAAAAGGGAATGAGGAAACCCAGGAAATCAAGGAACGCATGGCCGCCGGACGCGCTAAGGAGTTTTCGTAGACGACAGGGGAATCCCGTGGTACAATAAAAGAATCTCGCGTACTCGAACGAGGCGGTTTGCGAGGATTGATCTTAAAAGAAGCCCACGAATCGGCTTATTCGTTACATCCCGGAAGCACGAAAATGTACCAGGATTTGAAAGGAGAATACTGGTGGCCCAATATGAAGAGAGATGTAGCCGAATACGTAGCCGTGTGCGATGTGTGCCAAAGAGTGAAAGCTGAGCATCAACGACCGGCAGGCTTGCTGCAGCCGCTCAAGATCCCCGAATGGAAATGGGACGAGATAGGCATGGATTTCATAGTAGGATTACCCAAAACTACGACGGTTACGATTCCATTTGGGTAATAGTGGATCGGCTCACTAAGACTGCGCGATTTATTCCCGTAAAACTAACTACAACAAAGTGCCAAGCTAGCGGAACTATACATGAGTAGGATTGTATGTCTTCACGGTGTACCAAAGAGGATTATATCGGATCGTGGTACCCAATTCACGTCTCATTTTTGGAGCAAAGTCCATGAGGCACTCGCAGTCACCTCGCCTTCGCACCGCTTACCACCCACTGCATCGACGGGCGGATCGAAAGGACGAATCAAGTACTAGAAGATATGCCGAGAGCTCGTGCATTGGATTTCACCAAGGATTGGGAGAAATGTTTGCCGTACGCCGAGTTCTCCTACAACAATAGCTACCAAGCCGCCGAAGATGTCACCAAACGAAGCTCTATTTGGTCGCCGATGCCGAACCCCATTAATGTGGTCGAAACCGGTGAACGAACCGTATTCGGGCCCATAATCAAGGAGGCCGAGGAAAAGGTTCGCCCGATCCGGACGGACTACAAGCCGCTCAATCACGACAAAAGAGCTACACGGATACCCGACGAAGAGAATTAGAATTTAAAGAAGGTGACTATGTGTATTTAAAGGTCTCACCACTACGAGGAACTCGAGGTTCAAGGTCAAAGGAAACTCGCACCAAGATACGTAGGCCCATTCTTGATAAGCGCTAGGAGAGGGGAAGTGGCTTACCATGAGCTGCCCGAGAACCTCTCCGATGTCCACCCGATTCCACGTATCGTAGCCGAAGAAATGTTTGCGGTACCGGAAGAGCAAGCCCCGTTAGAAACCATCCATGTCCACAGTGATCTTACCTACCCGAGCATCCAATCAAGATACTAGACGAGGCGTAAAAGAAGACACGAACCAAGTCATGGCGCATGTACAAAGTACAATGGAGCAATCACACGAAGAAGAAGCTACTGGGAGAGCGAAGAGTTCCCGAGGACGAATACCCACACCTATTCAAGACCGGTAAGAAATCTCGGGACGAGATTTATTGTTAGGGGGTAGGTTTGTAACATCCCGAAAATCGAAGGAATGGAATTCGGAACGTAAAATCGGAACTCACAAAAACTTTTTGGGAATCATTGCTTCTTATCGTGTTTTTTGATCTGGATTGCCGTTCAGCAAAATAAGATTTTTCTTCCGTAATTACTTTGGGGAAAAATGGAACAAAACCCTAAGCTTTGAAATCACAAATGCGAAAATGATTTCAAAATATAAATGTGTGTACCTTGAAAAGAGCATATACATATATAATCGGTGAATTACGTAAAGGATATATTTTGGTTTAAACCCTAATTGATAGGGGCAAGATAATGAATAATTGGGATTGGATGATAAAAATATTTTTGAAAAAGGAAAAATGAAGATAGAAATTCATCTCTAATCAAAACCCTATTTTCTTGAATTCAAAAGAAGAAACAAAATAAATATGAAAAATATATTTTGAAAAGTAGGGAGAAGTGGAAAATATAATTTTAGAGATTGTGCTGAGAATACCAAAATTTATTTGGGTTTTTAGGAAGAAAGGAAATGGAAATGGGAAAAATAGGATTGTAATTCGGGAAAATGGAAAATCGCACTATTCATTGATCGCGGGTGTTCGACCGGTTCCATCATCCCGTTCGCAGCCGCCACGCGTCGTCCGCCGTACTGAGACCTCGCGCGTGCACGTTCCCGACGTCATCGGCTCCGGTCACACACAAAGATCGCCGCATACGGCCGCGCCGTGGCTTTGCTCCCGGTCGACGCCGTGCCGTGCGCCATGCCGCCGCGTAGCGCGCGCGCACGTCCGCGCGCACCGCTCTCGCCGCGCTCACCGACGCGCGCGCGGCGCGCCGGCTGCCGCACGTCGCGCACGACCTCCCGCGACCGCGCCATGCTACCGACGCCGCGCCATTGTTGCCGCCACATCGCTCTTCTTTCCTCCGTCAACCGTCTATAAGAGGCCACCCGAGCCGAGCCCCCAACACCGAAAATCCTCGCCACAACTCCCTCGTGCTTTCTCCCGTTTTTCTCCAAAAGTTAGCCGTTGCATTGCTTGAATTTTGGGGAGAATCGGAGCTCGGCCGGAAGAACCCTAACTCGGCCGCCCGCGCAAAACTCCGAAATTCGTCACACTCGGCTGGTTTCTTCCCGAATTGAAGGTACTACCGTGATCCCCGTGCTCTAAGTGTTGTTTCCCCTAAGTTTCCCGAGCCAAAAGGCCGTCGAAATCGCCGCGACGAGCCCCCCGACCCCCTGTCTCGGCCGCGCCACCCCGCCGTCGCCGCAAGACACCTCGCGCCTCCTCGGCCGAACCAACCCTCTCTCTAGCATCCCTAGGGCTCACCGATGCTCGTAGATCCATTGCCTTGGCCAAGGCATCGTCGGAGTCCGCCGCCGACGAGCGCCACCGCCGCCCGACCACCTCGCCGTCGCCACCATCTTCGCCGCTCCCGGTCCCGACCGAGTGGAGAAACGGACCCCGTGGTCCCAAGATGGCGAAAAGCCCCTCCTTCCCCGAGCTCCACCCTCCTCACTGCGTCGGCGCCTCTCCTCACCGTCGGCCCGCGGTGGTAGTAGAGCAGAGAGGGAAAGGAAAGAAACAGAGGGAATGGGAAAAAGAAAAAAAAAGGAAAGAAAAGAAAAATAGTAAAGAATAAGGGAAAATGTATAGATTATTTTGGGAATATTTAGGATAAAATAAGGTCTCCGAACTATTATTATTATTTAGGAATAAGTACAATATTGTTTCCCTTCTAAAATAAAATACTTTGTGAAAATGATTTATAGATCAATTTTTCTTTTTGTGAATTCAAATATTGTCCAACCTTTAGATTGTTATCAAAGTTCACATGAAACCTTTTTAAATATTGGTTAAGCATGGATGATGTTATCCTGTCGTTAGACTTCCAAAAACCCTAATAAATATAATTGCAACATTAAAGATCAATTATTGGAAATATAAAATTAGAAACCTAATTATTCTAGGATATCTTCAAACTTAAGTGCAAAATACATATTAACCATAAGATGGTTCACTCTGGTCTAACCGAAATCATTTTTCGTTGATTCAACCTTTAAGATTTCCGAGGTTATAGGTTGTTTTTGGAAACCGCTTTCGCGATCATTTTGGGATCTTTTTCTTTTCGTTGATGTTGTTGAATTCTAATTGGATTCAACCCTTCTTTCGCACGTACGAATAGCGTCCGAAGAGGTGAACACCGACTACGCGAAGACCCCACTCAACCGCGTGCGAGCAAGGCAAGTCTTCACACCCTTTGAACATATCGATCCCAATTGCGAAATGATGTTATTTTAAACTCTAAACATGCATGCTTGTCACGCCCGATTTTCGTTCGGGATTAAAAATCATTAAATAATTCATTTTCTAGAAATTAAATAAAATGAAAAGCTTATTAATTAAGTGAAAGTATTAAGGAAATAAAAATTTACTTTAAAAATCATGTCTGGAAATATTTTTAAAATATTCTCCATGCCCTAATGTACTCTCCGAAATTTTTTGTGAAATTTTGGAGCTCGAAAATAATTTTAATAATACAAAGAGCATTTAAGTAATTATTTAAATAAAATAATTAATCATTAAATAATATGTTTGAATTTTTATTAAATAATTTGAGTGTTCATCTAATTTCAGGATTTTTCTTGGAATTATTTGAGCATTGGAAGTTTAGATAAAAATTCAAGGAAGTTTTGAACAAAAAGTCTACTTTGCCTCCCTGGCGCTACAGTGCATCTTCAACCTCCAGCCACGCAGCAGCCAGTTCGACTTTTCTCTCTCCCGTGAAAAACCCTAGTGCAGCCATCAATTGATCTGCTTCCCCGGTCGATTTTCCTCCCATTTGATTGCAAAAATCGATTCCCTTCACCTCCTCATTATTTCCCTCTTGAATCAACCCCAATCGTGCACTAATGAGTCTTGAATCGATGCATGTTCATCTCCGGTGAACCGACGCCATGAATGGCCGGCGCCGTTTCTCCCTCCGGCTGACCCCTCCTTTTCCTCTCCCCGGCGTCCCTCTCCCTCCCCGGCCTATAAAAGGGTGCCCAGCCCCCTCCTTTCTTCCCCACACCATCCTCCCTTCCCTCTCCCTCATTCACTTCTCTGTTGAGCGCAAGGAACCACGGGAACAACGACGTCGCTAGCAATCCGAAGCTGTCAGCCGCCTCTTCCTCACCACCGACATTTCTTCGTCGTCTCCTCGCCGTTCTCGCTGCTTCGGTGAGCTTGCCGTCACCCACTGCCATCTCTCCCTTTCCTCTGTTTTCATGTCTCCCTCTCAGCGCGAGGTTCAAATTGCAAAAATAATTCACGAATTCGTAAATCGCTATTCAAACAACGCCTAAAATTCAAACGGCCATATCTTGACCGTTTGAACTCGGAATCGACCCGTTCAAATTGCTAATTTTTTTCCTAAACAAGTGTAGAACCCATTTTTGTGCTTTGTTTTGGTATCTTATATGGTTGTTATTTATCTTTTGGCCTTTTTCTTTTGCGTTCGTCGCGTCTTGTAGATCCAAGAGCCGCTCTACCTCGAGGTCGACCTTGAAGACTTTGGTAGCGAGCAAGGCAAGTCATGTCATCTTGATCATATTGTTGCCCCAATTTATAAAATTATTTTTATTTAAATTATTGCATTTTGCTTTATTAAATTTCCGCGTGTATCACTGTTTTATTTAGCCTTACCGATTCTCCTTGTTATAGCCTTATTAATTGTATTATTATCAACCTTGGTAACCCTAGGAAAAATAAGACTAGTGAGTACTTTATATTTGTGGTGCTTACTAGTAAAAATTTAGGAATATGCTTAGCCTTGCTTAAATAGAAACAGTTAGATGTTTTCAATAATTAGACTAAGAACTAATTTGTAAATAATGGAAATATTGGTTGTTTAGCTTTGACAATAAATTTCCCCTTCAAAATTTCCCCAACCATGTTTTCTTGGGCACGAGGTGCATGGTTTTGTTAGTCGCACCTCGGCCGCCATAAGGACCGGTCTTCGGGCCTCTGTTGCAAGGCATATTCCGTACTACCACCTGTCTAATGGGTAAGGCTTAACACGTCGACTAGTACGGTCAGAAACAAACAAGACACGGATAGGGATGGATGAAGCCCTAGGAAGGGTTGAAGCCCATGGCCGACGTCTCGGCAAGTGTAGGCTCGTAACGAGTCGAGATGCCTGGGGGCATAGGCCGCCCGCGACCCGTGGCACTGGCGGGGGAAGTCTATGTCGGTCTTCTTTGTTTAGGGCAGTACTAAGCGATGAGTTATGTCATGGCTTCCGTCCGTATGCCATGGTGGCATGTGGCACGTCGCAACACGTGAGGAAGACATGTCCAGTGGGTAAAGATGTACACCTCGATCGAGTAAATCTATTCGAATAGCCGCGCCCTCGGTTATGGGCAAGCCAAGCAATGTACCCAAGTTAGACTTTAATCCTATTTAAAACTGAAATAGTTAAAGATAGCACTTGTTGGTCTGGGTTAAGGCAAGATCGCGTTGGTGCGCGGTTGATAATAATATGATTAGAGATAGGCTCGTGTTTTCATTAAATACCTTTAAATATTTAAATGCTTGAAATGTTGTTTTTGTGCAAAATAGCTTTATATATAAATTCCTTGTACTCCCTTGCATTATATTTGCATTTTTCCGGCATGGCTTGTTGAGTACGGTGGTTGTACTCAGCCTTGCTCCTTTTTCCCTTCCAGCAGAGGAGTGTTTCGAGGTTGAAGGCTTTGGTGTCTAGCTCGTGCCTGCCGTCAAAGCGCCTGTGGTGGCCCGTCTTAGCTGTCGTCTTTTATTTGTCTATCTTTCAGTGTTGGGCCTTTGGTCGCCCATGTAATAAAGTACTCTATCTACGCTTCCGCTTGTTTACTCTGTTATTTACCAACTATGTAATGTGTACCTTGCCTCCTGGGACAAGGATTTATGCACTCACAATCGGAATATAGTGTTCTATTTTCCGGGCGTGACAAGTTGGTATCAGAGCCTCCTTTGACCCTAGGACGAGCGAGACAACCCCTAGAATTTTTTTTTAAAATTTCGTCCCTATTTACGAAAACTTGTATTCTATCTTTACCTGCTTACTCTTTTAAAAATTTCTTACTGACCTTTCATTTTCAAAAATTTTGTAGATGGCCCTCCCCTTGACCCGTCTCGGATATGGGCAGGATGGTTTCGTTCTGGAGCTGCGTCACCTTTGCCTTCATCTCGGCTACACCAATGAGGTGGAGTACACGGAGTGAAGCTTCCCGCTACCAAAGAACGACGACGCTCCCAGGGCAGTAATGGGAGGTCACGGCTACCCCTCCTTTCCAGCCACCCCAATCGCTCCTCGCCGATCGCCTCCAAGGAGACACATTTGTGGAGGCTTGCCGAGCACGGCGCTTCTCCTCATCGGCATGCTGGGGATGACGTACAACTACGAGCTACGGCACACTCCGTACCGCTACCACCCTCGTCGCATGGACCCGAGCGACTACGCCGCCTCGGGGGACCCGCTTGGAGGACGACACCACCGTTCGTCACCTTGCTCGGATAGTGGAGGCCTACGACACGCTCGCATCGACTTCCATAGGCTCGTGAAGCGCGGGTTGGTGGAGAACAACTCGCGAATCCCGAGCTCGCGCCAGAAAACCCGAGTCTCAAGAAGGAGCTCGACGCCTTGGAGGAGGAAATGCGTCGGCTCAAGCTCGCCAACGGCCGGACGCCTCTCCCAAGCGTCGTCGTGTCCGCGCACTGAAGATCACCATCCGCAAGAGCACCACCAGCCGTCCCTCGTTCGCAAGGCCCCGGCGAGGCAAGGTTCGACTCGAAGGCCCCTCGCGCCGACGCCTCCAAGCGGTGGTAGCACTCCTCCAGCAGCAGACGAATAGCTTCGGGCGCGTGTGTTTTCCTCGTTTGTCTTATGGCTCTTTGGTGTGAGTGGGCGCAGCCTATACCGCCGTTGTGGTATAGCTTCGCCTGTTAAAACTTGAGCTATCTCACCAACATCGTATAATAAAAATCTAAACAAGTTGGGTTAATAGTTTGGCTCTTGCTTTTCTTTTTCGTCTCCTTATCCTTCTCTTGCTTGGTTCGGTCCGATGGTGAACACCGGGAGGTCAGCGGTGATGAGCACAGGCGAAAGGCAATGCACGTGATCATGAGAACGCACCACCGCCCTCCACCACCCCCACCTCATGACAATCCCATTCTCACCCGGATACTAGCTCAACAAACCAATATGATGGCTGCTCTTCTCCATCATATCCAAAACTGAATGCCGCTAACGCTCCACCACCTCCCTCCCCACCAAGCTCGCGAATTCCTACGTATTCGCCCACCCACTTTCTCTAGCACCTCCAACCCCGTAGATGCTATAGATTGGCTGCACACCCTCAACAAGAAACTTGACCTAATCCAAGTGCACCGATGCTGAAAAGTTGCCTTCGCGCCCACCAACTCCAAGGACCCGCTTCGAATGGTGGGACCGGTTCCAAGCCACCCAACCGCGAACAGCCTATCACTTGGGGTCGCTTCAACGCCGCATTTAGAAAGTCTCATGTGCCGGGTATTATGGCTTTGAAGAAGCGAGAGTTCCGGATCTAAAGCAAGGCAACCACTCGAATGTAATATTTGCAAGAATTCAACCGTCTTGCCGATATGCCCCGAGGAAGTACGCGAAGATGAAGATAAGCAGGAAAAGTTTCTCTCAGGACTCAACCCCGAGCTGTCGGTACAGTTGATCTCCAGTGACTATGTCGATTTCCAGCGTTTGGTGGACAAGTCTATCCGCCAGGAAGCCAAGAACAAAGAACTCGATAGTCTCAAGCGTCGCATGGCAAACTTCAAGGCACAACAGGGGCCAAGTCGAAGCTCCGTTATACCACTCCTCATCACGGTGGATCTTCCTCCAACTCACGTTCCGCCCGCCTTCCTCTATGCAATTTGTCAACGTGTCTTCATCGCAACAACGAACCGGGCGATAAACCGTGCACCTCGTCCTACTCCAACAGCAGCATCAAGAGTGCCAACCAACAAAGACCGTGATGGAAAAGTCCTCCTATGCTTCAACTGCCATGAACCGGGGCATTTTGCTAACAAATGCCCGAAGCCGAAGCGCCTGCAAGGCCGGGCACCGATCCGCAACAATGGTGACAAGCAACAACATGATCGGGGACGTGTGAACCACGTCCATCGCAGGATCTGCGCAGGCTCCGGAAGTTATCATTGGTACGTTTCGGTTAATTCTGTTTGTGCATCGCTTTATTTGATTCGAGCAACACACTCATTCATATCAAGAAAATTTGTGGCGCAACATAACTTGAGGGTAGAAAGCCTTAGCAATGCTATGCTAATTACTACCCCGGTGGTCAAATGCCCTCAGCAGTTCATCCATCGTGTCCATAGAAATCCAAGGGATTTCTTTTCTAGCCAATCTCATTCTTCTGGAATCCAAAGATCTAGATGTCATCCTTGGAATGAACTTTCTTGCTCGCCATCAAGTGGTATTGGATTGTGCCCGTAGAACCATCACGTTACACAATGGTCCCGATCGCCGGTCATCGCCTATGCTCATCCCACCCGACTCGCCCGCAAGTTCGCATCGAGTCCGTCTTGAAGGAATCTCAATAGTCAAGGATTACGCGGATGTGTTCCCCGAAGACTTGCCAGAATGCCCCCAAAAGAGAGATTGAGTTTCGAATTGATCTAGTACCTGGTACTGCACCTATCTCCAAAAGACCGTATCGGATGGGCGCCAACGAATTGGCCGAAGTAAAGAAGCAAGTGGATGAATTGAAAGAGAAAGGGTATATTCGTCCCAAGACATCCCCATGGGGAGCACCGGTAATCTTTGTTGAGAAGAAAGACAAGACCAAACGAATGTGTATCGATTATCGTGGGCTCAATGAAGTCACTATCAAGAACGAATACCCATTACCTCGGATCGATGATTTGTTTGATCAATTGAAGGGAGCCGCCGTATTCTCCAAGATTGATCTTCGATCGGATATCACCACTACGAATCCGTGAAGAAGATATCCCCAAGACGGCCTTCACCACCGATATGGTCTATATGAATGTACAGTAATGTCATTCGGGTTGACCAATGCTCCTCGCTTTCTTTATGAACTTGATGAACAAAGTTTTCATGGAGTATCTGGATAAGTTCGTGGTTGTCTTCATCGATGACATTTTGATTTATTCTAAGACAAAAGAAGAGCATGAGCAACATTTGCGTCTAACCCTAGAGAAACTCGGGACGCATCAACCGTATGCCAAATTTAGTAAATGTGAATTCTGGTTGTCGAAGTAAAGTTCTTAGGCCATGTCATATCTCGCTCAAGGAGTGGCAGAGACCCCACTACGCTGAATCGGTTATCAAGTGGAATCAACCCAAAACATCACTCAAATTCGTAGCTTCCGGGATTGGCGGGTATTACCGTCGGTTCATTGAAAACTTCTCGAAGATAGCTAGACCAATGACTCGCTTATTGAAGAAAGAAGAAAAGTTTGTATGGACCCCACAATGCGAGAAGGCATTTCAATTGCTCAAAAACAAACCGGTGTCCTCTCCAGCTTTGGTTCTCGAGATATTAACAAAGATTTCCAAGTGTATTGTGATGCCTCCCATCAAGGTTTGGGTTGTGTGTTAATGCAAGAAGGACATGTGGTGGCTTATGCATCCCGACGCTTACGTCCGCATGAGAACAATTACCCCACTCATGATCTTGAGTTGGCAAATGTAGTGCATGCTTTAAAAATTTGGCGTCATTATCTCGTTGGGAATCGTTGCGAGCTATACACCGATCATAAGAGCTTGAAGTATATTTTCACCCAGAGGATCTAAACCTACGCCAAAGAAGGTGGTTGGAATTAATCAAGGATTACGATGTGGGAATTCACTATCACCCGGAAAGCCAACGTGGTGGCCGATGCTCGAGTAGAAAAAGCTACGCAACATGGTTCATCTCGAGCGATTCTTCTCGTTCTTTGCAAGGAGATAGAATCGTTGAATCTAGGCATCGTCAAGCGAGGTTTTCTAGCAACCTTAGAAGCTAGGCCTTTGCTTCTTGATCAAATTCGTGAAGCCCAAAGATGACACCGATATTAAGGAACTCGGGAGAAATATGAGGAGAGGAAAAGCAACCGGTTTTGTTGAGGATGAATACGGAGCAATCTGGAATGGAGATCGTATCGTGTCCCAAACATTCCGTAAATAAAGAAGCTCATCCTACAAGAAGCACATGAAAGCCAGTACTCCATCCACCCGTAGTACCAAGATGTATTTAGACTTGAAAGCCAAGTATTGGTGGGTCGCATGAAGCGGGAGATAGCTGAATTTGTGGCCTTATGTGATGTATGTCAACGAATCAAAGCAGAACACCGAGACCAGCGGGATTGCTTCAACCACTGCATTCCGGAGTGGAAATGGGAGGAAATTGGAATGGATTTTATTACGGTCTTCCCGAACTCAAGGTGGATATGACTCAATCTGGGTAGTCGTTGATAGACGACGAAAGTGGCACGTTTCATTCCGGTCAAAACTACTTACTCAGGCGGCAAATTGGCGTAACTATATTTTGCTCGCATCGTTTGTCTCCATGGTGTTCCGAAGAAGATCGTGTCCGACCGAGGTAGTCAATTTACTTCCAAGTTTTGGCAAAAGTTGCAAGAGGAATTGGGAACACGATTGAATTTTAGCACCGCTTACCACCCGCAAACAGATGGCCGGACGAACGAATTAATCGATTCTTGAAGACATGCTTCGGGCTTGTGTCCTTGATTTTAGGAAAACTTGGGATAAGAGCCTCCCTTATGCAGAATTTTCATACAACAACGAGTTATCGATCCAGTCTACAAATCGCTCCGTATGAAGCTTTGTATGGCCGAAAGTGTAGAACCCCACTCCTTTGGGATCGACGGGAACGACATGTTTTTGGTACGATGTTCTTAGAGAAGCGAGGAAAAGTTAGGATCATCCAAAAGAACTTGAAAGTGGCCCGGTCTAGACGGAAGAGCTATGCGGACAATCGTCGTCGAGATCTTACTTTCGGCTGATTATGTGTATTTACGAGTCACTCCACTTAGGGAGTTCAAAGATTCAACACGAAAGGGAAGCTTGCACCGAGAAATGTTGGACCGTACAAGATCTTGAGCGAAGAGGAGAAGTTGCCTATCGCTCGACTTGCCGCTTACATTGGGAAGTGTCCACGACGTGTTCCATGTCTCCCAACTCAAGAAATGTCTCCTAGTGCCGATAGAGCAAGCCGATCCTATGCGGATCGAGATCCAAGAGGATTTAACTTATGTGGAGAAGCCAATCAAGATCTTGGACATCTCGAAAGGCATACACGCAATGAGTCATCCGTTTTTGCAAGGTTCGGTGGAGCAATCATTCAAGAAGAAGCCACCGGGAGCGCGAAGACGAGTTGAAGTCGCCCATCCCCATCTCTTCGGTGCTTCCGAATCTCGGGGTCGAGATTCCTGTAAGGGGGTAGGTTTGTCACGCCCCGATTTTCGTTCGGGATTAAAAATCATTAAATAATTCATTTTCTAGAAATTAAATAAAATGAAAAGCTTATTAATTAAGTGAAAGTATTAAGGAAATAAAAATTTACTTTAAAAATCATGTCTGGAAATATTTTTAAAATATTCTCCATGCCCTAATGTACTCTCCGAAATTTTTCGTGAAATTTTGGAGCTCCGAAATAATTTTAATAATACAAAGAGCATTTAAGTAATTATTTAAATAAAATAATTAATCATTAAATAATATGTTAGAATTTTTATTAAATAATTTGAGTGTTCATCTAATTTCAGGATTTTTTTGGAATTATTTGAGCATTGGAAGTTTAGATAAAAATTCAAGGAAGTTTTGAACAAAAAGTCTACTTTGCCTCCCTGGCGCTACAGTGCATCTTCAACCTCCAGCCAGGCAGCAGCCAGTTCGACTTTTCTCTCTCCCGTGAAAAACCCTAGTGCAGCCATCAATTGATCTGCTTCCCCGGTCGATTTCCCTCCCATTTGATTGCAAAAATCGATTCCCCTTCACCTCCTCATTATTTCCCCTCTTGAATCAACCCCAATCGTGCACTAATGAGTCTTGAATCGATGCATGTTCATCTCCGGTGAACCGACGCCATGAATGGCCGGCGCCGTTTCTCCCTCCGGCTGACCCCTCCTTTTCCTCTCCCCGGCGTCCCTCTCCCTCCCCGGCCTATAAAAGGGTGCCCAGCCCCCTCCTTTCTTCCCCACACCATCCTCCCTTCCCTCTCCCTCATTCACTTCTCTGTTGAGCGCAAGGAACCACGGGAACAACGACGTCGCTAGCAATCCGAAGCTGTCAGCCGCCTCTTCCTCACCACCGACATTTCTTCGTCGTCTCCTCGCCGTTCTCGCTGCTTCGGTGAGCTTGCCGTCACCCACCGCCATCTCTCCCTTTCCTCCGTTTTCATGTCTCCTCTCAAGCAGCAGCAGTGGTTCAAATTGCAAAAATAATTCACGAATTCGTAAATCGCTATTCAAACAACGCCTAAAATTCAAACGGCCATATCTTGACCGTTTGAACTCGGAATCGACCCGTTCAAATTGCTAATTTTTTTTTCCTAAACAGTGTAGAACCCATTTTTGTGCTTTGTTTTGGTATCTTATATGGTTGTTATTTATCTTTTGGCCTTTTCTTTTGCGTTCGTCGCGTCTTGTAGATCCGGAAGAGCCGCTCTACCTCGAGGTCGACCTTGAAGACTTTGGTAGCGAGCAAGGCAAGTCATGTCATCTTGATCATATTGTTGCCCCAATTTATAAAATTATTTTTATTTAAATTATTGCATTTTGCTTTATTAAATTTCCGCGTGTATCACTGTTTTATTTAGCCTTACCGATTCTCCTTGTTATAGCCTTATTAATTGTATTATTATCAACCTTGGTAACCCTAGGAAAAATAAGACTAGTGAGTACTTTATATTTGTGGTGCTTACTAGTAAAAATTTAGGAATATGCTTAGCCTTGCTTAAATAGAAACAGTTAGATGTTTTCAATAATTAGACTAAGAACTAATTTGTAAATAATGGAAATATTGGTTGTTTAGCTTTGACAATAAATTTCCCCTTCAAAATTTCCCCAACCATGTTTTCGGTGGGCACGAGGTGCATGGTTTTGTTAGTCGCACCTCGCCGCCATAAGGACTCGGTCTTCGGGCCTCTGTTGCAAGGCATATTCCGTACTACCACCGTCTAATGGGTAAGGCTTAACACGTCGACTAGTATGGTCGAAACAAACAAGACACGGATAGGGATGGATGAAGCCCTAGGAAGGGTTGAAGCCCATGGGCCGACGTCTCGGCAAGTGTAGGCTCGTAACGAGTCGAGATGCCCGGGGGCATAGGCATCTCGCTCGACCTGGGCACTGGCGGGGAAGTCTATGTCGGTCTTCTTTGTTTAGGGCGTACTAAGCGATGAGTTATGTCATGGCTTCCGTCCGTATGCCATGGTGGCATGTGGCACGTCGCAACACGTGAGGAAGACATGTCAGTGGGTAAAGATGTACACCTCGATCGAGTAAATCTATTCGAATAGCCGCGCCTCGGTTATGGGCAAGCCAAGCAATGTACTCAAGTTAGACTTTAATCCTATTTAAAACTGAAATAGTTAAAGATAGCACTTGTTGGTCCAGGTTAAGGCAAGATCGCGTTGGTGCGCGGTTGATAATAATATGATTAGAGATAGGCTCGTGTTTTCATTAAATACCTTTAAATATTTAAATGCTTGAAATGTTGTTTTTGTGCAAAATAGCTTTATATATAAATTCCTTGTACTCCCTTGCATTATATTTGCATTTTTCCGCATGGCTTGTTGAGTACGGTGGTTGTACTCACCTTGCTCCTTTTTCCCTTCCAGCGGAGGAGTGTTTCGAGGTTGAAGGCTTTGGTGTCTAGCTCGTGCTCGCCGTCAAAGCGCCCGTGGTGGCCCGTCTTAGCTGTCGTCTTTTATTTGTCTATCTTTCAGTGTTGGGCCTTTGGTCGCCCATGTAATAAAGTACTCTATCTACGCTTCCGCTTGTTTACTCTGTTATTTACCAACTATGTAATGTGTACCTTGCCTCCTGGGACAAGGATTTATGCACTCACAATCGGAATATAGTGTTCTATTTTCTGGGTGTGACAATGCTTTACAGAGTTACCTATACTTGTTATGCCATACCTTGCTATTGATTACCTTTAGAATTACTCCTTGTAACTCGCGATGTGATACAAACAACCGAAGAATAACTTCGGTAAACTGCTTAGCCATGCTATACTTAGATTTAGGCATACTCATGACTTTATGAAAAAGCTTTGTGCTTGGGCAACTACCTTAGGGAAGGTAGTTGAGATACGGCATGTGGAGACATGAGCGCCACATGGCCATGAGAATGATGAACTAAGTTTGATGAAAATTGAAAGTACTATACAAATGTTTTAGACTCGGGGGCTGGATGACTTGGGTGGATTCCGAAAAGGCAAGTGCCGACCCCGTCAATTAAGGACCGAGCCATGAGATAGCCGGAAACGAGCCAGACAACCGTACTTCTCGAATGGGTATAGACCTAGCCGACTAGATAGCCGCGCGGAGGCGTATCCTTGCATAGATGGTTCTCTATGATGTGGTTATGGGATGAGAATGAGGCTGCGGCCTTTGTTATGAATGGTGGAATTAAACCGATGTTAATTAAACTTAAAGATTTGGAAAGTTTCCCTTGCCCCGGTGCGCTGTAACTCCTCTCACCGCTAGAAAAGGACGGCTAGAGTGCATGAGGGCTTAAGTTCATGGAGCGGTGCACGCCAAAGCAAGGTTATCGAAAGGCTTTGCCGTGACCGTCTCATGTGTTGAGGCGTAGGCTCATTTGTTGGGCTGTCGCGAGTACGGTAAAGTGTACATCCACTGCAAAGTGTGAGTGAATCAATCTATTCGAATAGCCGTGCTCGCGGATATTGAGCATCGTGACAAGACTTTCGCTTGGCTAGATTTTAAACTTGAAACTACTGGGATGGGTATGCATGATGATTTCATTCGTGGTGGGTCAACTTCTCGATAAGCGAGAAGGGGTAGATTCCCGTAAAATCATGACGAACCGGAGGCGAGAAGCCATCCTTGGAATCACGATGGATGGTAGACGAACCATCGCCGGATTAATGAACCGTGAAAATTAAAACTTGATTTGGCTAGTCGATAGGTTTGTGAAAAGATTTGTGAAAACCGGCTTTACGCAAAAATAACCCTAGCCATGTTCTTGGAATAACCCTATCATATGCATCAACTCGTGTTGGCTTGCGAGTACGGTTGGTACTCACCCTTGCTATACGCACAAATCTCCAGCTGATGGAAATGAAGAGCCAGAAGACCCATACGCGTATTACCAGGAGGGCGAAGGAACTGACGGCGCATACTAGACCTTAGCTCCGGTCGTTGTGGCAAATGACAAGCCGCTGCCTTTTTCCGCTGCCTTATCTAAATTCTGTCTTTATGTTGTATTCGGACCATAAGGTCCTGTGGGTTGAACATTGCCTTCGGGCCTATTAATGTAATAATGGTAATGTAAGACTATTCGTGCATGTGCACTTGATTATCCAGTACTGTATTCGTGGGTACCAACTACTCGATCCAGGGAAATGGTACCATGAACACGAAAGATTCCCGCCTCAAAAACAGGGGTCCACACCTACCAGCCGAAATCGATGCTCAACGTAAAAGTATCAAGGCGGCCGTGGCGCACCTCCGGGGCTTGGTGAAAGACATTCGGCCGGTGGCTGGGTCCGAGGCCGACGACATCAAGGCCATCGAGGAGGTGGACCAGATCAGGCGGATGGCGTTGTCGCTATAGCCGATTTCTTAAAGCAATGAACTTTGTAATATTTTAGCATTCTGAAATCGGTCACTGCTTCATGTAATATATTCGTCGAACTTTTGTAATGTGCTTTAACTGATCAACTGCTCAAATTTCGTAATCGGCTCTGGCTCTTGTGTAATATAGTTTGTCAATCTTTTGCAACTGTGCTTGTGGATGAGATCAGCTCCGACCGCATGTAGTGTCTTGGTATAACCGTCAACTCTGAATTGTTTATGTTGAAATCGGCCCTAGCCGTCCATGTCACATCACGTTTGCCGATTCCGAAACCACACCACAACCGTCGATCTTAACACTGAATTATGGCCGCTGATGCCAATCATTTAAACGCCTTTATATCAAAGCTTAGAAATTTTAAAATTCTTTACACCCAATTTTGTAATCGGCTCGTGTATGTATATGCCCCCCAAATTTTGTTGATAGCTTCGGTGTCGACAAAATTGCGAATCCAAGCCATTTGCACCTCATCGCCGTCGCTATCGGCCAATCATTAGCTGACCGTAGAAAACTTAGGAAAAAATATTGCATAAAAATGCCTAAAGGCAATGCCTTATTGAAAACAAGACATCGGCTGTCATAAATCGGCTAAGCAACCAGAGCCGAATCATGAGTTGACCCATACACCTGCGTAGTATTCTTCGGGTATTTTTCATTAAGAGCTCTTCCAACTACTTCTCCGTCCAACCCTTCTAGCATATAAGCTCCTTTAGAGACGCATTTGTGGATCTTGAAAGACCCTTCCCAATTTGGTGACCACTTGCCGAATTTGTTATCCCTAGATCCAATCGGCAGTATCAATTTCCAAACAAGTTCGCGTTCCTCGAAAGATTTAGGCACCACTTTTTTATTATAATGTCTGGGTACTCGTTCTTTATCCCTTGTAACTTTTTCCAAGGCCCTCATCCTGGATAAAACTAAGTCTTCTGATTCGTCCACCATCAAGTGATAATAGTCGTCGGCTGTAAGTTGATCCTGTAGCTGAATGTGTCTTGAGCCGACGATGCTTTCCCATTGTAGCACCGCCTCATGCCCATAGACCAGCTTGTACGGAGGGACTTGAATTGATCCGTGGCATGCCATCCAATACGCCCACAGTGATTCGGCTAATCGGTTGTGCCATTGTTTGGGGTACTCAGAGATCTTTCTTTTAATCAATTTAATCAAACTTTAATTTGAAGCTTCGGCTTGCCCGTTGGCCTGTGCGTAGTACGGCGAAGAATTAAGTAGCTTGATCCCCATGCCGTCGGTAAACCGAACAAACTCGTCCAATACAAAGATAGATCCCTGGTCTGTTGTTATCATTTGTGGGACGCCAAATCGGTACATAATATGTTCTTTGACAAACTTGATTGCGTCCTTGGAATCCACTTTCTTCAGGGGAACCGCCTCCACCCATTTTATGAAATAATCTGTCGCCACCAGAATAAATTTATGCCCTTTGCTTGAGGGTGGATTGATCTGGCCGATCATATCGATGCCCTATCCTCTGAACAGCCAAGGCTTACTAATTGGGTTCATAGCCGACGCTGGTGCTCGTTGTATGGCGCCAAATTTTTGACAATCCTTGCAACCCTTGTAATATTTGAAATAATCCTCCAGCATTGTCGGCCAGAAATATCCTGCTTGGCGAAGCAGCCACTTCATTTTGTGGGCCGATTGATGTGTGCCATAGATCCCTTCGTGCACTTCTCCGATGGCCACTTTGGCCTGATCGGCTCCCAAATACTTGAGCAGCACACCATCAATTGTCCGATAGTACAGATCTTCATCGAGCAAGACATATCTTAACACCTTGTACCGTAGCTTCCTTGTAGCCGATTGAGAGGGGTTTTTGAGATAGCTGTAAACTTCAAACCTCCAATCATCGGCTATAATGGCAGCAACCTCTATGTCAATCTCTTTCAACATCGGCTGATAGCCCGATGCCCCTTGAGCTAAATCATTGGCCTTTGTGTTCTGCTCTCTGGGGATATGTTTCAAAGTAACTTGCCGAAAATCGTCCATTAATTCCCAGCATTGCTGATAATAGACCATCAGTGCATCGTCTTTGCATTCGTATTCTCCTGATAATTGGCTGATGACCAACAATGAATCTCCCATTATTTCGATGGCGTCGGCTTCAACTTCCTTGAGTAGATGTATCCTTTAAGGACGGCTTCGTATTCGGCTTGGTTGTTTGTAGCGTGGGGGTTGATAGCAAAAGCAAATTCGAAACTTGCCCCCCTGGGTGAAATGATGACTAAGTCGATGCCGCAGCCGTTGGTGCAAACCGAGCTGTCAAACGTCAAAGTCCAAGGCATAATTTCCACTGAGCCGATCGAGTCATTTATATGCTCCACAATAAAATTGACTATAGCTTGTCCTTTGATTGCCCTTGGTGTCTGATACCTCAAATCAAACTCTGTTACCTCTATTAGCGAAAAATAGAGGCATAGACATAGCTTCTCCACAGGTGAATACCTTGTTTTCACGTCTAGCAACCGTCGGCTGAGATAGAAGATGGCTTTTTCTTTGCCCTCAACCTCTTGGATTAAAACGGAGCCGATTGACTTGTCATCGGCTGATAGGTACAGCTTAAATGGTATCTCTTTTTGTGGAGGCATTAAAACTAGAGGGGAACTAAGATAATCCTTGATGTTGTCCAAAGCCTTTTGCTGCTCTGCCCCCCATGTGAATGCTTGATCTGCTTTCAGCCGAAGCAGTGGTGTGAACGGCTCCATCTTTTCTGAGAGATTGGCTATGAACCGCCTGATGAAATTGATTTTGCCGATCAAAGATTGGAGTTGTTTCTTGTCCTTTGGAGGCTGAATTGTTTTGATAGCATTTATGCTCCTTGGTGTAACCTCAATTCCTCTTTCATGAACAAGAAATCCCAGGAACTGCCCAGGCGATACGCCGAACGCGCACTTAAGTGCGTTCATCTTCAGGTCGTATTTCCTCGTCCGCTCTAACACTTATCTCAGATCGGCTATATGACCCTCTACCTCCCTGGACTTGACAACTACGTCATCAATGTAGATCTCTACTAGTGAGCCAATCATGTCGTGAAAAATGTAGTTCATGGCCTATTGATATGTTGCCCCAGTGTTCTTTAAGCCGAACGTCATTACCACCCATTCGTACAAGCCGATTGCGCCGGGACACCGAAAAGCGGTCTTGTGGATGTCTTCATCGGTCATAAATATCTGATTATAACCTGCATTGTCATCCATGAAACTAATAATTTTGGGGCCTGAAGCAGCATCGACAAGCAAATCGGCTATCGGCATTGGGTATTCGTCCTTAGGGGTGGCCTTGTTTAGATCTCTGAAATCGATGCACACCCTAAGTTTACCTTTTTCTTCAACACTGGGACAATGTTTGAGACCCACTCGGCGTATCGGCAAGGCCGAATGAATCCTGCATCATATAGCCAAGTGATTTTGGCTTTGATTGCATCATACATATCGGCTTTAAACCTTCTGGGAGGCTGTTTGAACGGCCAATAGCCTGCCTTAATCGGCAGTTGATGGACCACTATTGATCGGCTAAGGCCGGACATCTCGAAGTACTCCTAAGCAAAAAAATCTTTATATTCTTTTAACAAATCGATAAGCTAGGATCTACAATGAGGACTTCTAATTCCTCGGTCGACATGAAATCTTGCCCGAGCTTGCCATCGTCTTCGTCTGCGGTGTCCATGTCGAAGACGCTTGAGCCCTCCACCATGTCTTGTTCAAAGCAGCAGTTGCAGCTCGTCATCTCCAATCGGTTATATTGTGGATTTGGACACATTTAGGAAATCGGCTTGCCAGATTTTCCCAGACAAACAATCAATGCCCTCGATTTCCCAAAGCGACAAATCGGCACTGACGACGCTAACTGACCCATCGGCTGGTATGATGTCAATCTTGTCGTCGTCTCATTGGATCAGGCTCTGATGCATTGTAGAAGGAACACAACAATTGGCGTGTATCCAGTCCCTTCCGAGCAGCAGGCTGTAAGACCCCTTCCCATCGATGACAAAGAATGTTGTGGGCACAGTCTTATTGTCGATGGTCAGTTTGACGTTCAGGACACCCTTGGTTTCTGATGGGTTGCCGCCGAAGTCTTTGAGCACCATATTGGTCTTTATCAAGTCTTCGACTCCTTTGCCTAGTTTCCTGAATGTTGCATAGGGCATGAGGTTGACTGCGGCTCCCCCATCAACTAGCATCTTGGACATCGGCTTGCCATTGATGAATCCTTTAACGTACAACGGCTTTAGGTGCCGATTTTCGGTCCCCTCGGGTTTGTCGAAAATAGCTTGGCCCGGTGAGATTGCTAGTTTCACCAAGTCGTCTTCAATTGTGTCTGCATTGGCTTCAGGAGCACTGAATTCGGCTGGCAATATGAACACCATGTTGACCGATGCAGAAACTTTGCCTTTCCCTTTGGTTGCCCTCCTAGCTTGATCGGCTGGACTCTCCTGGGCTTGCTCCTCGTCGGCTGTGGCGGTTTTCTCTTTGGGAACCTATCGCCTTTTAATCTTACCCAGCCGACGGCTCTGTTCTAGGATCATTTGCCTAACTTCATCTTCTCTCCCTTCACGCTTGAGTCGTTGAACTCTTCTTTTCTGCGTCTTTGTGAAGAGATCGGATGGGCACCATTGGGGATTGGTCGATTCCTCGTCGTCGGCCTCTTCGTCGTCGCGGTTGTTGTCGTTGTTGTCTACATCGACGAAGAAGTCTTGATGGATTGGGCCGAGCCGATCATGGACGGACCGTCGCCTCGATTTAGCCGAACGGCTCTAGGGACGAACCGGGTTGGGCTTACAGCCGATGAGCTCCTGTGCTCGTCGTCACGGCGATCGTTGCACGCTGGGCAGTCGTCCAGTGTCGGCAGCCTCATGCCGAATTCCCAACAGTACCTGAAAAAATCACAATGCCAATGCGGATCGGCACTGTTGTGGCTTGCCTCGTATCGATGGTTTTGGGTTTCTGGCTCGTGCCGACGAGGTGCTTCATCGCGAGCTTCTTCCCGTCGAGACCAGTGGTGAGGGTGGCGTCGGCTGTTGTCATGGACTGACCATCGGTCAGCCGATCTGATAACGGGGCGCACCATGTTGATTGGCGCGGCGTGATGTTCAATCGGCTCGCCTTCTGTCCTGGCCCCGATTGATGCGTCGACTAAGTCGTGCGTCATTCTGTTCTATCGATCGGCTCGTCTGGGGCCGGCTTGAACAGTGTTGACTAGGAAAGGGTTGCCGTCTACCTTCATCGGCCGATTTGAATCAGCAAACATCAACTTCCCGGCCTCAATTGCCGACTGGATCTGCTGCCTGAAGACTTTGCAATCGTTAGTGGCGTGGGATGTGAAATTGTGCCACTTGCAATATTTCTTCTTCTTTAGTTCTTCGGCCGATGGGATCACGTGGTTTTCAGGGAGCTGGATCTGTTTCTCCTTGAGCAGCAGGTCAAAGATCCTGTCGGCCTTAGTGATGTCGAAGTTATATCTTTCTTCTTTGGCCGTCTTCAGCAGCCATTGGCAGACGATGGCCTTTTTGTTCTTGGCCCATTCGTCTGCCGCCACCTCTGTGTCGTCGTCATTGGAATCGGAATCTAACTCAATGACGACTTGAGTTATGCTCTTGACGGCCTTCCTGGTGTCCTGAAATCTTTGTTCATGGGTCGTCACCTTTTGCGCCAAGTGAGCTAGGTTGTCGAAGTCCTGCGTAGAGAATCGCTCTCGGATTGGTGCGATCAAGCCATGAAAGGCCAAATCGGCCAACTGGGCATCCGATAGCACCAAGCTGTAGCATCGGTTGCTCATTTCTTTGAAGCGTTGAATGTATTATTGAACCGATTCGTTGTGCTTTTGCCTGATACTGGTGAGGTCCGACAACTTCATTTCATGGTTGCCGGAGTAAAAATAGCTGTGAAATTGCTTTTCGAGATCGGCCTAGCTCTGGATTGAGTTGTAAGGTAATGAGGAGAACCAAGTAAAAGCTGATCCTGAAAGAGAAAGAGGGAACAACCAGACTCTCAAGGCGTCTGTAGCCGATGCTTCGCCGCACTATGCCAAGAATCGGCTAACATGCTCGTAGGTTGATACGTTGTCTTGCCCTGAGAACTTCGAAAAATCAGGGATCTTGTATCGGTTGGGCAATGGAATCCGCTCGAAATTCTCTGGATAGGGATACCGATACATGTTCCCTGAGTCCTTTGGCTTGAGGCCGAATTGATCGCGCATGACATCTGCAATCAGATCGACCCAAGTCCTGTTGTCCTGCTGTATCGGCTCATATGGGTCATATGGCGTGGCTGTTTACCGATACAGCGGTGGTGGCGTCTGAGGCCTGTAGTGATGATCTTGACGGCCTCCTTGATACTGGTAGTGGAGTGGATGATCGCGGAGGCGCCGATGCGCCTGCCGGCGTTGGTGGTCCCGAGAACAAATGCTTCCGGCCACCGGTTGTACCGCCCGTCCAGTGTCAACCGGGCACCTGGCCCGATCGCCGATTGTCCTTGAACATGTTAGCAATCTGATCCTGGGGCAACGGTTGCTGTCGGTTCAGCATGGTAATCACTGGCCTTGTGGCCGACTCAGTTGGGTTCGGCTGGCCGAGGACCCCTCTTGGCGGCCCTGGTTGTGTTGGCGGTGGGATCGGCCGATTCTGGGTGACCAACGTCCTGTAACCAGGAAACTGGCCGTCTGTGAAGTACGTCGGCCCCCGTTGCAGCTGGTCAGCTATCTTGGCGTCGACCACGGTAGCGATCATGTTGTTGAGAGTATTGACCAGGATGCTACTCTGGTTGACCAGCGCATGATGGACGGCCGAATCGATCCGGTCTTGTAAAGTATGTAGGGCCGAATCATCTTATTCCTGAATTGGCTCCTCCACCTTTTGTTTGCCTTTTGATCCACTGGAGGAGGATGCCTTGAGTTCGTCCATGCTGAACTTGTACTTTTGGTGTACAGTCCCGGATCTGGTTTGGGTGAATGACTGCAAGTAGTTGGCCTAGAGCTCTTCCACCATCTTCTTGTAATCGGCTTGTTGCTCAGCCGATAACTGCTCCATCTTCACAGGCACAACGTTGTCCTGAGAAATATGGGGGCTCTTGGAGTCGACCATCTTGTCGGCCGAGTTGATGCGTCCTAGCCGAGCTGACAGAGAAAGTCCCACTGGGCGTGCCAAGAAGCGTGTTGACGAGAAATTTCTCTCACACGCTGGCCTGGGAGATCTACTTAGCTCCAGTGCAGGTCCTTCTTGGCTGCCTGTGCAATGCAGGGCGTGCCAGTTGGTTTGATCTGTTAACCAACAAGAAAAACAAAGACATATGCATTAAGTGTTAGGTTAGATCCCCACTGGATCGGCTGAGGTAATCCATGAGCACATATATGCTATCCTGAAATATATTTAAGCCAAGCGACTGGAATGGATCGGCTATACCGAGACAGCATCAGCCGCTCAACCCAAATACAGTAAAGGATAATAAATATATGTATTGATAACCTAGCCGATCCTGGAAAGCTAACTATAGATCGGCTAGTACTCCGATGATTCTTATGAAAAGATATCATTCTTGAACCAGATGCTTAGCCTAGGATATCATTCTTGAACCAGATATCATTCTTGAACCAGATGCTAGTACTCCGATGATTCTTATGAAAAGATATCATTCTATCTAAACTACTATTTAAAATACGATGATATCTCGGGAAGGACACACGCTGCATTACAATGAACAGTTTAAACAAACTCCTAATTTACAGAGACAATTGCCGTTACAGGACTCTATCCATAGATGGCAATATCTCTTAACGCACAAACTAATAACCGAATCTTCTATTTATCTTCAAACATCTGCACCAAAAATGACTTTATCTTCTCTGAACCTAGAATCGGCTATCGATCGCTCTTGTCCGATTCAACCTTAGCCGACTAGCTTCGCAGCCGATCGCTTCTTAGCCGATGCGGCCTCTGTTTCTCCATCAAACCAGCTGATCCGATTCTATTTCACCCTTGCCAGGACTTAGGGATTTAATTACCAAATTTAGGTGTTAACAACGCCTTGCGGTGATATGGAGTCGCCAACCATCTCAATCTAGCAAAAAAGCTAAACCAAGATGGGTTTTGTAGATTAAACCAGCTAGCGGAGCCGATTCGAGTAGAACGATGGATAAATACCCGTCTCGTGGGAAAACGGAAGGTTTTCAGGACAAACCTACAAAGTGGTGTCGTACTCTCGCAGCGGCGGCGGATGATTTACAGTGCAAATCGACAAAGATGGATGAACTAATGTAGAAAAAGTAAAAGAACGATTCAACTGGCTAAAAACTAGAAACTAGATTGGATTTTGTGTATTGTGTATGTCTATTGCCAATTGAACCAGCCTTAGCCCTTAAATAGGGGTTGGTCTTGCCTTCTACAGTACAGGCCTACCTCCACGTCCAATTCAGGATAAACTTAGGAAACACGAAACATATCTTATGGAGCAAGGAAACCCGAGTACCAATAAAATCGTCTTGGTTTCGGACTCTGCCGATCAGACTAGTGTAACACCCTAAAAATCAGAGATTTAAAAATCGAAATCCAAAAATTGGAACTTACAAAAACTTTTGGGTTGTTGCATCTTGTCGTGCTATTTGGCTCTTATTTGCAAGTTTTATTGTGTGTTATAAATAAAGGAATATTTATTTGAAAGTCTAAAAAGTCAAAAAAAGTTTCGGAAACCCTAAAAGGAAAAGAAATTGCAAAATAAATAATATAAATAAAATAAAAATTATTAATATACAATTGAAAAGCTGAGATTGATAACATTTTCTTTTGGGATCAAAATTTTATTTGTGGGAAAATATAAAACAATTATTTAATTATAAATAAACAAAGAAAAATATATAATGACAATAATAAAGTTGGATTTATAATTGAAGCCAAAACTATATTCTTAAATTATGGGTGAAATGAAAAAGGAATAAATAAAAAAAGAAAAAAAGAAAATCGGGAAAAAGAAAAAGCACACTGTTCACCGGGCGCCAGGTGTTCGACGCCGGTCTTGCCGTACCGCGTGCACGTCGCCGCGACTCCATGCGTAGCACGCGCGTTCCGGCTCGCGCCCGCGCCCACGCCACCGACGCGCCCACATTACCGCGCCCATGTCGCGCCGTACCGTGCCGTCGCGTCGGCCGCACCGTGCCCGCGCGCGCAGCTGCTGCCCACGCCACGCCCACGCCGCGCCATGCGCCGCCGTCGCCTCGTCGTCGCGTAACCACTCGCGCCCATGCCGCGCCCCATCGCGCCTCCCCGCGTCAACGCCGCCGTTGCGTCGCCCGCCTTGTGCTGTGCGTCAGCCAAGCTGCGCCGTCGCATCGCCCGCCCTGTGCCGTGCGTCGGCCACGCCGACCCCGCCGCCACGCGTCACCACGCCGCCCGCGCGACCACACCGACGTGGATGGCTATAAATAGGACTCCTCGGCCAAAACTCAAAATACAAAACTTGTTCCTTATCTTCTCACCTAGCTTCCTCCCAAATTTCCCCAAATTCTATCCACCGCATTGCACGAATTTTGAAAAACACCCGAACAACCCTAACTCGGCTGCTCAAAGCAAAACTCAAGAATTCGTCGTTCTCGGTTGATTGCTACTCAAATTAAAGGTATCATCGTAATCCTCACATCAAGAGCTTCATTTCCCCTAACTTTTTCGGACCAAAAGGTCGCCGGAGGCCCACCGCCGGTGAGCCGCCGTGTTTCCTCTGTTTTGGCCGCCGCCATGCGCACGCCGCTAGCTCACCCCGATGCCATTCCGGCCAAACCATTACCGTATTTAGCTTCCTAGCACACCCTAGACGCTCCTAGGGCTGTCGCCCTGCCATCTTTTTGGGGCATTGCGCGAGCACACAGCCCGCCTGTTAGCCCGTTGCCGCCTCGTCTCGCCGCCTCCCCGGCCCGGCAAAGCTCAAAAGTGGAACCCCCGTGCCATCTAGATGGGGATGGACCCTTTAGCCCTCGAGGTCCGGGCGCCATCGCCGCTGTTTGCCCTTGCCCCGTCGGCGACCTCACTGAAGAAAGAAGAAGGAAGAAAAGGAAGGAAGAAATGAAAAAGAAGGAGAGGGAAGGACGAGGTGGGCTAAGGAGCCCAATGGCTTGAGCCGAGCTGAGGGAGAGGGAGGGTGCGGGTTCGATTCCCAGTTGACGCAAAGTTTTGGAAAAATTTTATTTTCATTTTCTTTTGAGAATTAAAATTTGTAGGAGCCTAGTAAAAATCACAAAAATTTATATTTTCTCTTTTTAAACCTTAAACTTAATTTACAAGAATTTTCTCAAGAGTATATTATTTATCCTTTCCCAAAATGTTCTTACAAATAAAAATAAACTTTATATTACCATTTATTTCCCATCAATAAAAACTTTATACTCAAACTCCTTAGTCTATTCCCTCTCGAAAAATCTCTATCTTTTGTAAAGCCCATCCATCCATCTATTGTTTTTTGAAACCCTTATAAGAATTGCAAAACCATCTTTATAAACCCTAGTCAATCCTTTACTATATATATATATATGTGCATATATGCATATATATATATGTATGTATGTATATTTGACGGTGTTGCTCCATAGAATCCTTCCCGATCCACATACTAATGAACCCCGACACCCAAGCTCACCTAAGAAATTAGAGATTGACCGAAAGTCCGACGTAAACACTCTAGTTAACCCTAACCCAAATAGATGCCCTTAGACCCTTAGTGATATTGCTTGTCTCAAAACTTACATTAACTGGAGATAAGACCACCCCATATAAATTAAATCAAAGAAAACCTAAAAGTTCAAATTAATGCGACTCGCTCGCTTCAACCCGGATTTTAGCGAAACTTGAACTTAAATCCATTTAAAACCGTAGATTCGTCTTAAGGACCGCTTTTGCGATTCATTTGGTTTTGATGGTTTTTATTTGAATTCTGATAGAATTCAATTGGATCTTTCGCATGTATGTATAGAATCCGAGAGAGATGTTGAGTACGCTGAAGACACAAGTCAAGAAGATCGCGACCAAGGCAAGTCATCACTCCCTTTGAACATGTTGATCCTATTTACGAAATATTGTTGATTTGAAATTCAAATATGCATCTTTACACAAGAAAATACCTATGCTTGATATGTCATGCCTTGATATTGTTTACCTTTAGATATATTCTTTGTAACCCTCGATAAAACATGACCGAAGGAAATCTTCGGTAAAATGCTTAGCCATGCCATGATTAGATTCAATGCATATTCATACTTTTACAAAAGAGCTATATGCTTGGGCAACTACCTTAGGAAAGGTAGTTGAGATACGGCAAGTGGAGACATGAGCGCCACATTGCCATAAGAATGATAAAAGGTGTTTGTTGAAAAGTGAAAATACAAAACCAATGTTTTTGATTGGGGCGGCTGGATGATTTGGGTGGATTTCGAAAAAGGCAAGTGCCAACCCTGGTCAATTAAGGACCGAGCCCTGAGACTTAAACATGAAACGAGCCAGTACAACCGTACTTCTTGAATGGGTATAGACCTAGCGCAGTAGATATCCGAGCGGAGGCGGTACCCCTGCATAGTGGTTCTTATGTATGAGACGAGACTGAGGGCCTACCGGCGAGGAGTTACTGCTGCTGGGTGACCGAATGAGAAGAATGAGCAAGAGGCCTACCGGCGGGGGCTTACCGCTGGTGGGTATCAGAATTGAGATTGGACTTAAATACAACGGAAGGAATGAGAAAGTTATTCCCTTACCCCGGGAGCGCCAAAACTCCTCTCACTGCTAGGAAATGACAGCTAGAGTGCAAGAGGATTTAAGTTCATGGAGCGGGTACTGCCAAAGTGAGGTTATCGAAAGGCTTTGTCGTGACCGTCTCATGTGTTGGGACGTAGGCTCATTCGTTGGACAGTCACGGAGTACGGGTAAAGTGTACATCCGCTGCAGTGTGAGTAAATCAATCTATTCGAATAGCCGTGCTCGCGGATATAGAGCGGCGCGACAAGTTTCTCTCTTGGCTAGACTCTTAAACTTTAAAATGATGGGTTGGTATGCATGATGATTTTATGTGTTGGGGATCCTCTGCTCGAACTGCGAGAAGGGGGTAGACTCCCCAGAAAGCCATGACAATTCGGTGGCGGGAAGCTATCCTTGGTATCACAATGGATGGTGGACAGAACCGTCGCCGACTTAATGAACTATGGAAATAAAACTTGATCTCGCTAGATGTTAGGGTTGTGAAAAGTTTTACAAAATTGGCTTTATGCAAATGAACCACAGCCATCCTTTGAGAATCCTCTATCATATGCATCTTTGCTGTGTTGGCTTGCTGAGTACGGTTGGTACTCACCCTTTCTATACGCACAAACATTCAGATGTGGATAATGAAGACCCAGAAGATCCGTATGCATACTACCAGGAGGATGTGGAAGACGATGGCATCCAATAGGTCTTAGCTCCGGTCGTTGCCTGTGGCAATGGCGTGTCACTGCCTTCTTTCCGTTGCCTTATCTAATCTCTGTTTTGATTGTATTTTGGACCGTTTTGGTCCTAAGTTCTAGACATTGCCTTCGGGCTCTATGTTGTAACATTTTGTGTGTGTCGATGAATGTATCGTGCACCAGATGATTCAGCAATGTATTCATGGGTACCAAACTACTCGATCCATGAAAATGGTACTATGAACACGAATGATTCCCGTCCTCAAAAACGGGGGTCGACAACCAGCCACATGCCTCTGGTCTGACCGGCCCACACATGGCGGTCAGACCAGCCCTCTGGAGGAAACCGGCAGATTTTCCAAACATTGGCAATTTTTCCTGTTTTAATCCTAGGTGCCAATTTTGGGTGTAAACAACATCAATTAACCTAAGGCCTAGAACTCTTTTTTGCATCTGCCAATCATCATCAATAAAATGAACAACTACACTAAGATAATCCTCCCTAGCTCTACTACTCCATATGTCCGAGGTAACACTAATAGAAAAGGTGCATATACTAAATAATTCCTTAAGTGAACTACAACCCTTCTCATAGATAGTTTGTAAATCACGGGTTGTTGTTTGCCTACTGACAGCTTTAAACCTAGGACTATGTGAAGTTTGAATGTAATTTTCGAAAGCAGGACTTTCACCAAAGTTCAAAGGTAAATCGTGTCTAGCGATTAACTGGACAAGAGATTCACAAGCTACCATGGGATCGTACTCCCAACTATGTACCGTACCATTAGGATTTAGAAGAAGTTGCTGCTGCCAGAGTTGGATTCCTTGCTTTCTCGCACAAGCCTATGCATGGTGCTTCAAGTGTCCTATACCACCAGAAGATTTTGCAGATAATTTATTCCTAAATATTCTACAACGCGCTTGTTGACGAGAAATTTCTTTCACGCGCTGGCCTGGGAGATCTGCTCAACTCCAGTGCAAGTCCTTCTTGGCTACCTATGTTGTTCAAGGAATGCCAGTTGGTTTGATCTATTAACCAACAAGAAAAATAGATATATGCGTTAAGTATTAAGTCAGATCCTACTAGATCAGCTGCAGGAGTCAATTTACATATATTTGCTATTTCGAAGTGTATTTAAACGAAGTGACTGTAATAGATCGAATTGCCGAGACAAGATTAGCCACTTAACCCAAATATACCACGAATAATAGATACATGTTATAACAAACTTAGCCGATGTCATAAGTCCAACTGTGAATCGGCTAATACTCTGATTTATCTTATGAAAAGATATTGATCTGAGCTAAATGCGCTAAACCTAGATCGGTACATTGCCGTAGCTAACAAACCGATTCGCTTAGGTCATTTAACTAGAGCAACATCTTAATATAAGAGGCGCTTTTAATAATCTTGATGACAAATATATCAAAAGAACATTAAAACAGATAAGGCCGGCTGAAACTCCGGCACTGTCTCTAAGTAAAACACATCTGGCCAAATAGATCATAAAATCTCTAAAAACGACTTAATAGTTCAACGCTGATGCAGCATTAAGTATAAACAGAACAATCTGATCTATTATAGCTGATGTAAATACCTCGAGATGGTGGATATCGCATATAATCCTGGCAACCTTTAGATCTAGCTCTATCGGCTGTCGATTCCTGATAGAAGTGAGCCGATGACGAGATAGATCTAAACATTATTCTAGATTATATGTGATATATGATAACTAGTGCAGCATAAATCATCAAATTTAGAGTGTTCTGACGATGAAAGCACTAAATTCGATGAGATACACCACTAATGACAAACATTTACCTGAACTTGGGGATCGAAACGATACAGCCCGAATCCGGATCAATCGTTCGTCTGAAGAAAAAGGAGGCGATGCACCGAAGGTTGTATTGATTGTGATTGTTTTTTACTACAGGGGTCTCGGGTCCTATTTATACCCAAGTACAACAAAGACCGTGCTAAACATGGCTATAACTAACTACCATATCTACACTATAAAAGCGTGGGAAGCAATCCCTTACCGCCTTTACCACGAGATTATCTCTAAACAAATCTCTAATTTACATACATTTGCCGCTACAGGACTTTATCCCTAGATAGCGATATCTTTTAACACGCAATTTGGAAGCCGAATCTTCTATTTTATCTCCAAATAACTGTACCAAAAACGGCTTCATCTTCTTTGAACCCAGAATCAGCTATCGGTTGTCCTTGTCCGATTCAACCTCAGCCGACTGGCTTCATTGCCGACCGCATCTCAGCAGACCAGGCCTCTGTTTCTCCGTCAAACCAGCCGATCCGATTCTGTTCCAACCTTACTAAGACTTGAGGATTTGGTTACCAAATTTAGCCATTAACAGTGCTACTGTTACCTCCCTTCCATCAGGGCCGGTCACGACCACCTCATAAAAATGTTGCCAAACACCGAAAGTTCTCGATCTCTTCGAGCCGGTGTTCGTCGAAGCACTACCGCTCATAGTGCCAAAATATCCTTCTGAAGCCACTGCCGTCGCCTGAACTGGTACCTCCTCCACAACTGGTGGTATTGGAGTCGATCCGGAGGCATCGTAATCACCAGTTGGGAATGACTGTTAGTGATATGCCCTAGAGGCAACATGGAGATGTTGGATATCATGGTCAATGTTTATGTATTTATGAATAAAGTGTTATTCAGTTCCATGAAATAGACATCTTGTATTGATCAATAAGAACGTGACTTATTTATGAGACTCTTTACGTATGAATCTATTTCTAAATGATCCCTGATCATATGTCATATTGTTGGAACAAATATGATTCTAAGATCGGCATGTTTATTGATTGATGATCATGTCTCATAGATCATGGGTATGGAGATACCAAATCAATAAACATGGACATATGTGTTGGAGAACACATTGTTGGATAGACCCACCATGAGACACTACAGGAATTAATGTGCCATTAGTTGGTCTCGGTAGTGTTGGTACAAAGTCCTTAGACCCGAGATCACCATGGATTCCAACATGTGTAGTAGCCTACTTTGGGACTACCAAACGTTATTCGTAGCTCGCGTAGTTATAAATGTAGTTTTCGGGTTTGCTATGAAACATGGAGTGGGATATGAGTGATCAAGATGGAATTTGCCCCTCCTTTGGAGAGATATATCTGGGCCCCTCGAGGTAATGGATTATGGACATGCATGGCCATGCTAAGTTGATTGAGGAGTCAATCAACAGACAGATAATCCAATACAGTTCGAGTGAATGGTTAAGCTATTGAAGGGATGGCACACATCTTGCCTATAGCTTAACGGTATCATGAGGCAAAGGGATTTGTGTACACATTACGGGTTCGAGCCGATATTATATTCTTGTATACTATGGTGTCAATATGTGCTGCTAGGCGTCGCTGTTGACAGGTCGTCTGAGTTGGACTCGAGCCGACGATCGGCTAAGTTAATCTATAGCCGAGACCGAGTATACCTGAACCTACAGGATCGCACGCTTAAGGGGATAAGAACAGGAATTCGAGTTGGACTCGGATACAGCTCGATCGGATAGGGATCCGATCGAATAGAGTCCTATGGGCTTACGACGTATGGGCGGCAAACTCTGTGAGATTCGGATGAGATCCGATTCAAAACAGAGTCCTGATCGGCCACTAGTCCCAGTCGGCCAACTCTATATAAAGGGGCAAGGGGTGTAGAGTTGCGGCATCGCATTGAACCGAATCCGCAACAGAAGTCGCCGAGATCAATCTCCATGGAAACCCTCCCCACTTTCGAGCCAAACCCTAGCCTTGCATCGCGTGCTAGCACACGGGTGTTCGGCGTTCTGTCACCGAACGTGTGGATACCGGTAGAGGCACTGCTACGTGACGTGCTGTTGATCGGCTGTGGAGGAATCGGCTGCGGTCGAGCACATCAGAGCGAGGCGCAAGAACACAGTCGGACGACTCGGATCGGCTGCGGCATCTGCGAATTGGCTGATTGGTGAATCGGATGTCCTCGGGAATCGGCTGTCATTGGCCAGCACAGTTCCAGATCGGATAACCCTGATTGGCTGTTTCCACTGCACACTCCAATCGGTAACGATCTATTGGCCCTTACTTGCAAGTGTTCCTAGTTTGCACGGTTAAAAGTTTTTGTTTTCAGCTAGCGTAGCCTCCGCGTAACCCTTAAGTGGTATCAGAGCTAATCTTGCTTAGTTCGGGTTTTAGATTGGATCTGGAACAAGTTTTGTGCACGGGTTGATTAGATCAATCGGTTTTACGGGATCTGTTGAGGAGAGTAGATGGTAATTGTGTTCCTTGATAGTGTATCGGAACGGCGTAATGTGATTACGTCGAAGCAATATCCATAGAACTCGGTTTGAGTCGGTTTTGGGATAGCGTTCCTTGATAGTGTATCGGAACGGTATAATGTGATTATGCCAAAGCTATCTCGTAGTCCGATCTTGTTTGCTGCCTCGCGCCTACGCAAACCATCTCCCTTGATAGTGTATCGGGACGGCATAATGTGATTATGCCGATATGGTTTCGTCGCGATTTCATAGATTGGATCTATGAATTTCGTGTGGTGTTCCGGCGCGCCCAAGCCCGCGAGGCGGCCGTGTGCGTACCCCTTATAGGTCGTCTCGGTGCCGTATCTCTGCGATAGGTAGAAAACGTTTCTACGCCTAACTTGTTTTTGCAGACAATGCTTTGAGATGGTATGGCCCTATTGTATGTATGAGATGCATGTGATGCATGTAATATTCTTTCATATGTGCAATCCCTGTAATATTCTTTCATATGTGCAATGCTTGTAATATTCTTTCACGACCTATGAGTCGATGTAATCTTCAATTAGAGCTTCTATAGTGGTAGCTTAGTTTGAAGAAATCAAGCATTCGGCACTCGGAAGAACGGTGATGAAGATGGAGATCCTCTACACCGACATGGAGATGGAGATCACCATGTGAAGGGGGTCATACTATTTCATTATATGCTATTCTACCTGCTTTCATATATGTGATATGTTTGTTTGATAGGATAGCATCCCTCGCAAAATTAAGTAGTAATGATGCCCTTCCAACTGTTGCACCCATCACCGTTATGCTCGTCAATGGTGGGTCTGCCAAAGTAGAGTGTCATTCTCTATCATAACACGAGGGGGTATATGTCGGACATATACAGCGGGAGCATTTGGTTTACTTAACAAGGCTATCAAAACAGTTTTGGGCCTTGGGGCATAGGTTAGCGCCGGGGCATGGAGATGCCACACCAACAACAAGAGTCACATAGAGATGTGATTAGCAAGGTGTTGCTTACCGATGTTATTAATTTTCTAGCAGTGATGCCAAAGCTCACTAGAAAATTAATTAACATGTGGATCTTGACCCAATACGTAACCTAGAGGGAAGGTGGAAAATACGTAATGGGAGTCTTATGTTAAATTGTTTAACAAAAGACATAGCATAAACATTGTGCTAAACTTTGATTTTTCTGTTGTAGAATAAATGGCGACTAATACTACACCCAGTGCTTTTAATTTGCGATCTATTCTCGAAAAGGAAAAATTAAATGAAACAAACTTGATGGATTGGTATCGCAACTTGAGAATTGTTCTCAAGCAAGAGCGTAAGTAGTACGTTCTTGAAGTACCCTATCCTGAGGATTTGCCAAATAATGCCGCTGCAACTGCACGGAGAGCTTACGAGAAGCACACTAATGATGCCCTAGACATAAGCTATCTCATGCTTGCTACAATGTCCCCTGAGCTTCAGAAGCAATATGAGAGCAGCGATGCTCACACTATTATTTAGGGACTGCGTGGCATGTTTGAGAACAAGCTCAGGCCGAGAGGTTCAACACCTCAAAGTCCTTGTTTGCGTGCAGGCTTGTTGAGGGGAATCCCGTCAGTCCGCATGTGATAAAGATGATTGGCTATATCGAGAGTCTTGAGAAACTAGGTTTCCCTCTTAGTCAAGAGTTGGCTACAGACGCGATTCTCCAGTCGTCCCTCCGAGCTTCGAGCTATTCATATTAAACTATCACATGAACAATATGGATAGAACCTTGGCTGAATTGCATGGGATTCTAAAGACAGCTGAGGAGAGTATCCAGAAAAACGGTCATCATGTGATGATGATGCGAAGGCTAAGCGCAAACCACTGTCAAGAAACTTTGCACCAAGAGGAAGTTAACTCCCGATGAGATCGCGAGTGCCTCCAATGCAAAGAAGGGCAAGAAGGGGTCAACGGCATCAGATGTCGTTTGCTTCTATTGCAAGGAGACAGCCCACTGGAAAAGGAACTGCAAGAAGTACATGGAAGATCTCAAAAAGAAGCAAAGTACGACTTCTGCTTCAGGTATTAATGTTATAGACATTAATCTTGCTACTTCACCTACTAACTCTTGGGTATTTGATACCGGATCAGTAGCTCATATTTGCAAATCGTTGCAGGGAATGAGAAGAAGTAGAGGCTTAAGAAGGGCGAGGTGAACTGCGCGTCGGCAATGGAGCAAGCGTTGCTACGGTTGCTATCGGCACGATACCACTTCATCTACCTTCAGGATTAGTTTTGGAATTAAATAATTGTTATTATGTTCCAACACCATGTCAAAACGATATTTTCGCTTCATGTTTGCAAGCGGAAGGATATGATTTTAGATCAATGGACAATGGTTGTTCAATATATCTCACAGATATGTTCTATTTTCATGCTCCATTGGTGAATCGATTATACGTTTTGAATCTTGAAGCGTCTCCCATCTATAACATTAATACTGAAAGGCAACTCTCTAATGATATAAACCCCACGTTTATCCGGCATTGTCGCTTAGGCCATATAAATAAGAAACGCATGGAGAAGCTCCATAAGGATGGATTGCTTCACTCTTTTGATTTTGAATCATTTGAGACATGTGAGTCTTGTTTACTTGGTAAGATGACAAAGGCACCTTTTACGGGACATAGTGAGAGAGCAAGTGACTTGTTGGCACTTGTACATACGATGTATGTGGACCAATGAGCTCAACGGCCGAGAGGTGGTTATCGGTACTTCATTACCTTTACGATGACTTTAGTAGATATGGTTATATCTACTTAATAAGGCATAAGTCCGAATCCTTTGAAAAGTTCAAAGAATTCCGAATGAAGTACGAGAATCATTTAGGGAAAACAATCAAGTTTCTACGATCGGATCGTGGAGGAGAATACTTGAGCCAAGAGTTTGGTAATCATCGAAAGATTGTGGAATTGTTCCACGTTGACTCCGCTAGGAACTCCACAATGGAACGGAGTGTCCGAACGAAGAAATCGCACCTTGTTGGACATGGTGCGGTCGATGATGAGCCAAAGTGATCTTCCGTTATCCTTCGGGATATGCTCTTGAAACAACTGCGCCACACTAAATAGAGTTCCATCTAAGTCGGTTGAAAAGACACCATATGAGATATGGACGGGGCAACCCCTAGTTTGTCTTTTCTCAAAATTTGGGGATGTGAGGCTTATGTAAAACGTTCACGATCGACAAGCTCACACCCAAATCGACAAGTGCTTCTTTGTGGGATATCCTAAGGAAACTAAGGGATATTACTTTTATAATCGGGAACAAGGCAAAGTGTTTGTCGCCCGACACGGTGTCTTCTTGGAGAAAGAGTTTCATTCAAGAAGGGTTAGTGGGAGCAGGGTGCATCTTGAAGAAGTTCAAGAAACACCGGAAAACGTTTCGCGACCACGGAACCACAACGGGAGGAGCAAAGTGTTGCGCTACCGGTTGTAGATACACCAACCCCACGGAGGTCTGAAAGATCACGTCGTGCGCCTGATAGGTACACAGGTGCGGAACAACGTGATATATTGTTGTTAGACAACGATGAGCCTAAGACCTATGAGGAAGCGATGGTGGGACCCGATTCCAACAAGTGGCTTGGAGCCATGAAATCCGAAATAGAATCCATGTATGACAATCAAGTTTGGAACTTGGTTGATCCACCTGATGGTGTCAAAACCATTGAGTGCAAATGGGTTTTTAAGAAAAAGACCGATATGGATGGAAATGTTCACATCTATAAGGCGTGTCGAAACTTGGTTTCGGCAATATATTTTCTGGGGTCGCAGTCGAGATCGCCAAGCACAATGGGTTAGAAGAAGAAGAAGATTTAGACAGGTTCAGGCCCTCTCGTGAGGTAATACCCTACTCTGTTTCGGTGGATTCAATCCGCCGAGTGTCTTTATTGATCTCGTGATCTAAAGCTCTCGCTTATGAAGTTGTATCTCGATCTAGTGTTGGAATATCCCTCAAGGGACGCCCTTACCCCCTTATATAGTCTTGGGAGGAAGGGTTTACAAGTCGGAAACCCTATCTTATTCTAAGTTGGTTCCCTCAATCTTACCAAACCGTGACTATAGGCCAATTGCCTTATCTCTATCGGCAACCGTAATACCTAAGTCAAGTTCGGCTTACGATATAGCGGCGCAATCTATCCCTACCTCCAGTCGGATAAGCTGCCATGTGGATACCCGATTGCCACAATCTCCACAGTAGCCCCGAGTCCTTTTCGGTCGACGAGACAACTCGGCTTCGAGACCAAAGCGGCACTCAACCAAAAATCTCTTTGACCGAGTGCTTTTGGCGCCGAGTGATTCCATCATCTCTGCCCGAATCTTCTCGAGTAGCTCCAAAGACTCGTGAAGGGCTGGAAAAATATATATATAAAAATTTCTCAAAAATAAATATCTAGGTGCATCTCTGATGCACCTAATTATAGGTGTAGCCCCCGACTATGTGGTTAGTCAAAAATAGACTAAGCATATAGTCAAGAACTATAAAAATTATTCTCATGTAGATGCCTAGCTCATGCTAAAGCAATCATAGAAATCTCATTACTCGGCAAGTTCATACTCAGCCGAGTGAATTTGCCCGAGTCATCTCGGAACAAATAATTCAATCATCCCTCATGGGTAAAAAGCACTCGGTAAACTCTTGCTCAACCGAGTGGATTCGCCGAGTAATCCCGAAATAAATATTTCATTCATCCCTCATGGGAAAACAAGTTCTTTCAATCATATGAAAAATATGACCAAGTTATTAAATAGCTTTTGCCATAATCTTGGTCTCAATCTTATAAAGATCTTCACCAAGGTGAAAAATAAACAAATCGGCAAGATTACCCGACCAAATGCCGAAAAACCAAACAGCCCTTGTTCATCAAGGCGGCTATAAAAACTCTCTGTTGGTCACCTTCCAAATGGCATCGTGCCAACTTCTCATGAAGTTAAGCAAACCGCGGTATGGAAGGATCTTTTAAGGTATAGGGCACTCGGACACGCGCATATTGCCGGGCAAATCTGCTTAAGCTCATCCGCTTAAGTCCCTAAGGACACGTATCGGACCACACCTTAGCCGGGCCGTAGATTTTCTTATGGGCTCGGCCCACTCACGAGAAAACCTAACGCAACCCTCAAATCTTTCTTTATAAAGACACGAGGTCGTCCCCGCCTCTTCGCCTTCCAAACGATTTCCCTTCTCACGATCTTGTTCAACGGCTCACCGCGGAGAACCCTAGACTCGCGCGCTCCCAAATCCATCCATCTAAGAGCTCGATCTCTCAACAACCAGCCTCCACAGCCAACTCTCCCACATTCCATCGCCATAGATCCAACCTTCCTCAGCCAGATCCACTTCCCATCAACTCATCCTCATGGCGGACGAAAAAGGATTCCGTTCGACCAATGGGCCACCTCGGATGTGAGGGAATATACCCTCAAGGAGATGGTGAAGCACGGCGTGCTTCCGCCCAAGGAACTTGTGGGATGGCGCCGGCGGCGGGGAGGATTTCCCAACCCCAAACACCGGTGAGCTAGTTGTCTTTACTTCCTTTTTCTCTGCGGGTTCAGCCTTCCCACCTCCGAGTTTTTCGGGGCTCTTGGACTACTATGGTCTTCACATCTACCATCCGAACCCCAACTCGATGCTTCACATAGCACTCTTCATTCATGTGTGTGAAGCCTTCCTTGGCATTCTTCCTCATTTCAATCTATTCCGTCGTATGTTCTACCTAAAACCCCATCCGAACAAGGACCAACCTTGCGTTGTTGGCGGGCGAGGCTTCCGGCTTCGCGGATCTCTCCGCAAAGACTACTTTTCTCTCCCTTTGAAATCTTCCAACAAAGGCGGCACGCGGGCTGGTTCTACATCAATAATCTCGAACCCGGTCGCCCGCCTTTGTCGGTCTTCCTCCTGTCCCCAAGCCATCTTGGAGCACCGTGCCGTAGCCCAAGATTGGGATGAAGCCAACGATCTGCTCGCGAAGATCCGGCGATGAAGAAGAGGAATCTTCGCGGGAACAAATCACTCGGCACTTCATCAGTGCGGCGGCGCCGATCAAGGAGCGGTCGGCCGGCCTTGAGTACGAAGGCGGAACGGACCCAATCGGGAGGACCGGATCCACTCACATACGAGATCCGAAGATCCGGATGTACAAGCTCTTTTCATCCGGAATCGCGGTCGAGCGGGCCCTCATTCACTGTCCTTCCATTCAGCATCCACCGACCCCCTCCTCCAGTAAGCCGATCGATGCTTCATAGTATCTTTCGATCTTGACGTCTTGTCGTTTAATGTTGCACTTTCCCTTTTCGCGGAAAACGCCTCTATCACCTCCAAACCATATAAGGTGGCTCATGATGACGCGCCACGTCGTCCCGCCAAGAAGCCGACGGCGGGATCAAAATCCAAGCGATCCGGTCGGGAGCGGGCTGCGCCGAGTGAGGACTCGAACAAACGCGCAAGCAAAAGGTGGCTGATCATCGAGGATTCGGATGATGACGTCCGGCTCCTCCGGTCGAGACCCCGCCCCTAAGGCGATCACCGCGGACGCGCCGAAGATCCGCCGATCCTCCGGTATGCTCTAAAACCAAAGTCCCGAGCTCTTTCGCGAAAAACTTTTCTTTATCTTCGTTGTGTTCACTTGTGCGGGAAGCCCCAGGACATAGATCTGCCGGAGGGATGAAGGGCCGACCCCGGCCGCTGCTCCCGAAGTGCCAAGGCCGTCGAGCCAAAACCCCGGAGCCCGCAACCGAGTGCGGCGTTCGGAGAAGCATCGTTCTCCTCGGAAGGAAAGCGCCCTAGGGAGGAGCCCCGACTACCGGTAGAGGTATCCCGACCGGAAACCGCGGCTGGAAACCCACGGGCTGCGCCCAAGCGCCCAGGCGAGGGTCACTCGACGCGAGCCCGAAGAAGAAAAGAGACCAGCTGCCCCACCTAGGCGGCGACCACCGAAACCGGTGAGACTTGCTTGGCTTTCCTTTGTTCTTTCAATTTTGAATCCTTCATGTCTTCATTGGTCTTTCTTGTTTGCCGCCACGGTAGAAGAGATCCCCGGTTACGATCTGCTGAGACCGGGTTCCTTCGATCGAATCGAGTGGCGGGACTCGGAAGGCGAGAGACGGGGCATTATCCTCGGCCGGCAAGCCGAGAAGGATGAAAGGGATGCCCTCGTTGAAAGCTTGAATGAGGCGACCCGACGCTCAACGTAAGCCTTCGTCTTTCTTTTTGATTATTTCTTCGCTATCCTTCAGTCGATCACTTTCTGCTTTTGCATGCGAAAGAATATTGCCGTTCGATGGCAAAATCCGAAGTGTTGGAGAAACTGGTTCCCCACTTAAACTCCTGGAGGACGTTCGGCGGCAGTGAAGGCCACTCGGGAGGAGGCCGCATCAAGGGAGGCCGCTTTAAGGAGGGAGATCTCGGAGCTTCGGGAAGCGAACCTTGACCTCCGCGGTTCAATTGGAAGTAAGTCCGCCTCTCCTAGCTTCATTATGATTCTTATGTTGATCTTGGCTATTAATAACCTTCTTTCGTTGTAGAAAATTCTTCGGAGGTCCATTCGCTTCAAGTCCAGCTGGAAGCAGTCAACCTTGACAAGGCCGAAATGGAGGCCGAATTTGAAGGTAACCTTCTTTGAAGTCAAATCCCGTGTCTTGCTTTATTTCCGAGAGCCTTGACTGATGCGGGACTCCTTGCGGCTTATAAGATGAAGACCCGAGCCCAATACGACGTCTTGCTTGGGCGGATCAAGTCCGGTGACGAGATACGTGAAGAGGTCGCTAACGCCGCCACGCCGATCTTAACATCCTTGTTTGATCAAGGAGTTGGGGCCAGCTCGCTGGAGCCAATCGAGATCTTCGACAAGCTCCGGCTGGCTCCCGAGCAGTATCTGAAGAACATCACCGAAGCGGCCAACATGGGGGCTGGTCTGGCTCTTGCACAGACCAAGTCCCTCTACCCCCGAGTGGATATTCATTCAATCGGGAGGGCTTCGCGAGGGGACAACGACGAGCGAGGCCTTAGATATGCTCGGCGAGGCGCAAGAGGCGGCGAAGAAGATCTCTTTAGATGTAGTAAACAATTTTAAACTCTGAACTGTATTTTGACTTTGCTTTGTAGATATCATGTAATTGTGAAACTCTGACGTGGAATCTTTGTGACTATTTTTAGTTTATTTATGTCAATGCCTTGATTCGAGCTTTGCGTGAAATTTCTTAAGTAGTTTTCGTCATTTGTCATCAAGCCTAGGCTCGATTAGGTCATCGGAAAACTCTCGGTCCTTAGACACGAGCTCGAGTCGAAGGACATTAAACAATGATAAACCAAATTGTGCACAAAAATTTGATGAGGAAAATTCGAGCTTTATTGATATGTGTACCCCATTGCGCTAGCTCAAGAAGTCATCTTGCTTGAGGTTGGCGGTCAAGGAAAACATGAGGCCTTAGCCAAATTAGGCGTAAAAACGTCGAAGATGTTCGATGTTCCGGAGTTCTCCACCATGGACCCGTCTTCGCGCTTTAGCTTGTAGGCACCGGCCGAGTCACTTCGGCGATTATATACGGTCCTTCCCATAAGGGAGATAACTTGTGTCGGTCTTTGGTGGTCTGGATCTTGCGTAGGACCAGTCGCCAACAATGAAAGCTCGTGCTCGCACGTTGCGGCTGTGGTATCTTCGAGCCCTTGAAGGTATTTGGCCGACGGATGAGGGCGCCGCGGGCCTCTTCCAATCGGGTGAGGTCATCCACTCGGTCGATGTCATAGCGTTCATCGTTGAAGCTGCGGACCGGAGGGACTCATACTCCATCTCGTTTGGTAACATGGCTTCGCGCCATAGACCAAAAAGAAAGGAGTTTGGCCGGTGGTGGCCCAACCGGTGTGGTTCGCGGCGACCATAGAACCGAGGGAAGTTCTTGGACCCATTTGCCGGCGTAAGGGCTTAGCCGGTCGAAGACGCGAGCCTTGATGCCTTGAAGGACCATGCCGTTTGCTCGCTCGACTTGCCCATTGCTTTTAGGGTGGGCTGCGATGCATAGCAGATCTTGATTCCGAAGTCTTCGCGAATTCCTTGAAGATGCCTCCCGTGAATTGAGTCCCATTATCGGTTATGATTCCGTTTGGGGCCGAAGCGGTGCACAATGTTGAGGAAGAAGTCTCGTGCTTTATCGGCGGTGATTGTGGCGGCCGGTTTGGCCTCAATCCACTTGGAGAACTTGTCGATTGCGACGAAGAGGTGTGTGAAACCTCCTGGAGCTTTCTTGAAAGGACCAACCATGTCCAACCCCATACCGCGAACGGCCGGGAAAGCGGAATTGTTTGGAGCTCTGGGCGGGACATGGGTTTGTCGGGCAAAAAGCGGCGCCTTCGCAGTTCTTACGACTTTTCCGCGTCGAGACCGCGGTAAGCCGAAGAATCCTTGCCGTAAGCTTTGCCGACCGAGTGCGTCTTTGCCGCGTGGCTTCCGCATATGCCCGAGTGGATATCTTGGAGTAATTGTTTCCCTTCTTCGGTGTGATGCACCTCATTAGAATTTCGGAGGGCTTCTCTTGTATAGATCGGAGTCGACCATGACGTACGCTTGGCAACGACGCCGGACGCGTTACGCTTCATCCCGGTCATCCGGCGCTCTGCCGAGTTAAGAATTTGATGAGCGGCGTCCTCCGGTCGGCGTCGATCATGGTGATTTTGTTCGTGGTTTGTTCGTTGGGAGCTGTCTTTGCCATGATGGTTGGCTCGTAAAGATGTTCGACAAAGACATCTGTCGGAGCGGCTTCGCGCTTGGATCCGAACGTGCTAGCTCGTCGCGGCTTCGTTGTTATGTCTCGGGACATGTGAGAGTTCTAGCCCATCAAACTTGTCCTCAAGCTTGCGGACCTCTTGTCGGTAGGCCTCCATAGTGTCGTTTAAGCGGGACCGAGTCTTTCATCACTTGATTGACGACCACTGGGAGTCGCCTTTCACAATAAGCCGACGAATCCAGTGAGGCTGCGAGGCGCGTCCGTGTAAAAGAGCTTCGTATTCGGCGACGTTGTGTGATGCGGAGAAGTGGAGGTGAAGGACATATCTTAGTCTTTCTCCGGTCGGGGAGATAAGTACAACTCCCGCTCCCAAGCCGGTGATCCTCTTGGATCCGTCGAAGTGCATGGTCCAGTGTTGGAGGTCTTCCCGAGGCACGTGTTCTTGCTTCATCCACTCGGCCGGAAATCCGCTAAGGCTTGTGACTTAATGGACGTCCGGGCTTGAAGGTTAAATCCAACGGCATCGGTTCCGGGGCCCACTTGGCGATGCGCCCGGTTGCCTCGCGGTTGTGGACGACGTCGCCGAGTGGAAAAGAGGTGATGACGGTGGCCGAGTGACCACGAAAATAGTGTGCCAATTTCCTCGCGGTTATTAGAACACCATAAAGCAATTTTTGTACACAGGGTATCGGATTTTGGCTCCGCCAATACTTCGCCGACAAAGTAAATTGGTCTTTGAATCTTCCGGGCCCGTCCTTCTTCCTCTCGTTCAACCACAAGGACCGTGCCGACCACTTGGTGAGTGGTGAGACATACAAAAGAGGGGTTCCTGGGCTGAGGTGAAGCCAAGACGGGTGGCGTGGTAAGGAACTCTTTGAAATCTTCAAAGGCCTTGTCGCTCGTGGTCCACTGGAAGTCGTCTGTCTTCTTCAAGGCTGAAGAAGGGCATGCCTCGTTCGCCGAGTCGGGATATGAAACGGCTCGGTGCCGCCATGCAGCCAGTGAGCTTTTGGACGTCTTTCGATTTCTCGGGGGCTTCATGTTTAAGATGGCGTTGATCTTCTCCGGGTTTGCTTCAATGCCGCGATGTGATACCATGAAGCCGAGCAGCGTTTCGATGGGACGCCGAAAGTGCACTTCTCCGGGTTCAACTTCATTCGAAGGCCCGGATGTTTGCAAAGGTTTCTTCTAAGTCGGCGATCGGGTCTTCTTTCGCTTGGTCTTGATGACAACATCGTCGACATAAGCTTCAACGTTTTTGCCGATCTGCGTCCGGAAGCATCTTTGGATCATGCGTTGGTATGTAGCTCCGGCGTTCTTGAGCCGAAAGGCATGGTGATGTAGCAGTAGGCCCCGAACGGCGTGATGAAAGATGTCTTCAAGCGGTCGGATTCTTTCGGATCGATCCGGTGATAGCCCAAGTAACAATCCAAGAAACTCGGGAGTTCGCAGCCTGTGTTGAGTCGACGACTTGGTCGATGCGAGGCGGCCGAACGGATCTTTGGGGCGAGGCTTTGTTGAGGTCGGTGTAATCGACACACATGCGCCATTGCCCCGTCTTTGCGGACCGGACCTGGATTGGCTAACCGGTCGGGATGAAGGACTTCTTTAATGAAGCGCCAAGAGCTTTGCAAGTTCTTCTTTGATCGCGTCTTTTCGATCCCGTGCGAACCTCGCGTAATCGTTGTTTTATTGGTTTGGCGTCATCTTTGACGTTCAAAGAGTGCTCGATCACCTCCCTAGGAATTCCAGGCATATCAGATGGTTTCCAAGCAAAAACATCTTTATTATTTTGGAGGAAGGTGACGAGCGCGCTTTCCTATTTAGGATCTAGGTCGGCGCCGATTACGGCAGTTTTGGAGGGATCGACGACGATCAAGGGAGATCTTTTTGGTCTTGGCGTCGCCGGATCCCGATTTGGCTATCTTCTTCGCGGGGACTTCGCCCTCTGCCGAAGTTGATGCAGCCAATCGGACTTCTTGTTGGCCACGTAATCTCTCGCGAGATTGGGCCATGTCGCAGCTCTCCTTGTCGCAGGTGAAGGCTTGCTTCACATCGTGCGAAGAGTGATGACGCCGTTGGGACCCGGCATCTTCATGTAGAGGTAAGTGTAGTGAGGGATCGCCATGAACTTGGCAAGCGCAGCCTTCCGATGATGGCATGATACGCCGTTTGAAGTCGGCCACCTCGAAGGTGACGTTCTCCGTTCGGAAATTCTCTCGGGCTCCGAAGGTGATGGGAGGAGATATGCCCGAGTGGAGTTGAAGATAGCCCGGATAACTCCGTGGAAGGGGGTGAGCTTGCTTTGAGTTCGGACCTCGGGATCCGCATTTCATCCATGGTCTTGGCAAACAGATGTTGAGGCGCTGCCCCCATCGATGAGGACGCGCTTAAGCTCCGATGTTGCGGACCACGGGGTCCGGGACGAGTGGATATCGTCCGGGTGGACCACTCGGTCGGGATGATCCGAGCGGTCAAAGGTGATGGCCACCTCCGACCATCGCAGATATTGAGGGACTTCGGGTTGAGCCACGTTGACCTCCCGGTCGTTAGCTTTTGTTTCCTCTTGGATTCATAAGCTAACGGGCCCCGAAGATGTGGTTGAGCTCTCCCACTCGATCTTGAAAAGGTTCAGCATTTTCACCGCGTTGTTCTTCTTGGCGCCGGACGGGCCAGCCTCGTCGATCGGCTTCTTGTTGGGCTGCGCCAGCGTCATTGTGCGCGAACGCTTGTAGATAAAGCGATCCTTTGCCGCGTGCTTGTGATTCGGATGGTGGGTGCACTTGGGCGTTCATGATGGCGTCGTAGGCGGCGACTGGGACGGCGTTGAGTATTGGAGGTTGCGGCCACTGGTCTTCGGATCGGCGCTTGCGATCTTTCGGGCCACGGTTGCCGTTGTTGCCGCCATCCTTCTTAGGATTTCGGCTTCCTCCTGCTTGCTTGTCCTCTCTTCCGTCGGCCGGTCTTGACGGGCGGCTTTGATGGCGTCGTTTGATTTGGCGTATGAATTCGCCGTCTCAAACATCTGCTTCACTGTCTTCGGTGGCTTTCGTCCAAACTTGCCGATAAGCAGCTCATCACGGACTCCCTTCTGGAAGGCGGCGATGATGATGTCATCGGTGATGTTCGGGATCTTGTTGCGCTTCTCGGAGAAGCGACGAATGTAATCCTTCGAGGCTCGTCCGGCTTCCGGATGACATTGTAAAGGTCGAAGTGCGTGCGGGCCTCTCGAAGGTGCCTTGGAAGTTGGCGATGAAGTGGTCCTCGGCTCGCTCCACGAGCCGATTGAGCCTCTTGGCAGTGGTGAGCCAATTTCGGCTGAGTTTGCGAGGGCCACGGGCGAGTAGTTGGCCATGGCTTTGTTGTCGCCACTGCGGCTCGGATGGCAAGAGTATACACGCTTAACCAAGATTCGGGGTCGGTTTTGCCATCGTACCTTTCTATCCCTGTTAGCTTAAAGCCAATCGGCCAATGCACTCGGCGGAGCTCCCGAGTGAAGGTTGGTACTCCATCGTCGCCGCTATCGGGTGATCCCCTCCGATCTTCCCGAGTGCGACGGTCGCGCTCTTGGTAGCGGCGATCGAGGACTTCCGCGATCACTCGGCGGGTCTTACTTGGCTGGTTGGGTAGCCGGAACCTGTTGCGGCGGACTCGGTGGTGGACGGGTGGACGTCCATGTCGTTTGTGGCGAGAGTCGACCGTCCGCTCTTGGTGCCTTGGCGTGGACTCGCGAGGTGGGCCTCTTGGCACAGTTGTCGATCGAGCCGCTCGGGCCTCCGTAGTCTCCGACTTTAGGGGTGGGAGCCGGCTCTTGTCGGCGTTTCGGCCACGGATTCGCCGGCCTTCGCGCCGGAAGTGGTGGGAGGGCCGTTAGCCGTGGCGGAACGATGGTCTTGATCTTATCAAGTATAGGAGTCACGTTGGCCGGAGCCGTCTCCATGACGGTGTCCAAGAGCGTGAGTGCGGCGACGCCGTTACTGCGCGGCGTCGGAAGACGTTGGTGTTGCGAACCCGTGTTTGGAGGATGGCCTCTGGGCGGATCGTCCGCCGCACGCAGATCTTGCTTCCTTTGTCGGCCTCGTCTTTGCGTTGTTTGTCCTCCTCGGCTGTCTTGCGCTCAAGCTCCACTCTAGCTCGCTCCTCTTCGGCAAGCCTTCGGCCATGGCTGAGTCGGATTCATCCGGCTCGGCCATGAGGACGTCAAGCACTTCGGCTCGCATCCATAGGGCGATCGGAATTGTCGGCTTCGTCGAAGGGATGCCGTAGAGATTGTCGAAGCGGCGGAGCCGAGGTATCCGTTGAGCTCGAAGATGAGCAGGAGCCAAAGGACGGGAGGATGACGGCGACCTCCCTTGATCCCGGGAAATCCGGATCCGGATCGCTCCAATCCGAGTCGGAGCTTGGGGGATCGGGCTCCTCCGAGTGGATCGCCGCCAACTCGGGGAGAGGCTTGGCTGTAGATCTTGGCGACGTTTGGTAACCCAAACGGCACCGAGAGGTCTTCAGTGAGTAGATTGCTTCCGTCGGGGAGGCGAGAAGATTGGCGCGATCTCGGCGGCATCCGTGATCGAGTGGCGCCGAGTGAAGTCCGTCGTCGGGAAAGTGGATCGCATCTTGGTCTTCAAGATGTTGTCGAAGATCTCGGCGCTGTTGGGGAGCCCGAACGGCGCCGAGTAGATCTTTCCCTTCAACTGGTTCGAGTCCGAGTCGAAGGAGGAGTCGTCGGAGGAGCTGGCGGCAAAGTCGCCGAGTCTTGAAGGAGATCCCATCACGCTTATCGGCGAGATTGTTGAAGGAGTCTCGCGCGCACCCCTACAGCGCGCCAACTATCGAAACTTGGTTTCGGCAATATATTTTCTGGGGTCGCAGTCAAGATCGCCAAGCACAATGGGTTAGAAGAAGAAGAAGATTTAGACAGGTTCAGGCCCTCTCGTGAGGTAATACCCTACTCCTGTTTCGGTGGATTCAATCCGCCGAGTGTCTTTATTGATCTCGTGATCTAAAGCTCTCGCTTATGAAGTTGTATCTCAGATCTAGTGTTGGAATATCCCTCAAGGGACGCCCCTTACCCCCCTTATATAGTCTTGGGAGGAAGGGTTTACAAGTCGGAAACCCTATCTTATTCTAAGTTGGTTCCCTCAATCTTACCAAACCGTGACTATAGGCCAATTGCCTTATCTCTATCGGCAACCGTAATACCTAAGTCAAGTTCGGCTTACAGATATAGCAGGCGCAATCTATCCCTACCTCCAGTCGGATAAGCCTGCCATGTGGATACCCGATTGCCACAATCTCCACAAGGCGCGATTGGTGGCAAAAGGTTTTAAACAGATACAAGAAGTTGATTATGATGAAACCTTCTTGTCTTTCTCAATGCTTAAATCTATTCGGATTATCCTAGCGATTGCTGCATATTTCGATTATGAGATATGGCAGATGGATGTCAAAACGGCTTTCCTAAATGGAAACCTAAGCGAGGATGTATACATGATACAACCTTAGGGTTTTGTCGATCCACAATCGCCTAGAAAGATATGCAAGCTACAGAAATCCATTTATGGATTGAAGCAAGCATCTCGAAGTTGGAATATTCGTTTTGATGAAGTAATCAAAGGGTTTGGTTTCATCAAAAACGAAGAAGAGGCATGTGTTTACAAAAAGGTCGGTGGGAGCGCAATTGTATTTCTAATCTTATATGTGGATGACATATTGTTGATTGGAAATGATATCCCTATGCTAGAATCCGTCAAGTCTTCATTGAAAAATAGTTTTTCCATGAAAGACTTAGGGGAGGCAGCATACGTATTGGGCATTCGGATCTATAGAGATAGATCCAAGAGGCTAATTGGATTAAGCCAAAGTACATACATCGACAAGGTGTTGAAAAGGTTCAACATGCATGATTCCAAGAAAGGTTTCTTGCCCATGTCACATGGTATTAATCTTAGCAAGAATCAGTGTCCTCAGACACATGATGAGCGGAATAAGATGGGTATGGTTCCATATGCTTCGGTAATTGGATCCATCATGTATGCCATGCTTTGTACACGTCCAAATGTCTCGTACGCTTTGAGTGCTACGAGCAGATACATCGAGATCCGGTGAAGGTCAGCTGATCAGTAAAGAATATCCTTAAGTACTTGAGAAGAACTAAGGATATGTTCCTAGTCTATGGAGGTAAAGAATAGCTCGTTGTAAGTGGTTACACCGATGCTAGCTTCCAAACGACAAGGATGATTATAGATCGCAATGCGGGTTCGTGTTACTCGTCGAACGGAGGCGCGATCGGTGGAAGAGTTCCAAGCAGGATACTGTTGCTGACTCTACAACGAAGGCCGAGTACATTGCTACTTCAGAAGCTGCAAAGGAGGCTGTTTGGATCAAGAAATTCGTTTCTGAGCTTGGTGTGATGACTAGTACGACTGGTCCAATGTCTCTCTATTATGATAATAGTGGAGCCATTGCGCAAGCCAAGGAGCCGAGATCACATCAGAAGTCCAAACACATACTTCGGCGATATCATCTCATCCGCAAGATAGTAGACAGAGGTGATATCAAGATATGCAAAGTGCACACGGATCTCAACATAGCCGATCCGCTGACAAAACCTTTCCCTCAGCCGAAGCATGAGGCGCACACAAGAGCAATGGGTATTAGATACTGTGGAGATTATGGCAATCGGATATCTACATGGCAAGCTTATCCGACTCGAGGTAGGGATAGATTGTGCCTACCAAATCTGTAAACCTACTACGACTTGGGTATTATGTTGCCGATTAGATAAGGCAACGGCTCATAGTCATAGTTTGGTAAGATTGAGGAAACCGACTTAGAGTAAGATAGGGTTTCTGATTTGTAAGCCCACCTCCTAAGACTATATAAGGGGGGTAAGGGGCGTCCTTTGAGGGATATCGGCTTTAGATCATATGCTTCATGAGAAGTTAGATCAGCTTTTAACTTTAGACACATGAGATCACGAGATCAATAAAGACACTCGGCGGATCGAATCCACCGAAACAGGAGTAGGGTATTACCTCACGAGAGGGCCTGAACCTGTCTAAACCTTGTTTTCTATCTAACCCATTGTGCTTGGCGATCTTGGCTGCGACCCCGAAATTATATTGCCGAAACCAAGTTTCGGCGGTTAGCGCGCCGGGTAGGGGCCGGGCGTCGAGACTTCTTCAACAATCTCGCCGACAAGCATGATGGGATCTCCTTCAGGATTCGGCGACTTCGCCGCCAACAACTTCGACGACTTCTCCTTCGACTCGGATTCGAACTAGTCGGAAGGAAAAACCCACTCGGTGCCGTTCGGGCTCCCCAATAGCGCCGAGATCTACGACGACATCTTGAAGACCAAGATGCAATCTACCCTCTCCAACGAAGGACTTCACTCGGCACCGTTCGGATTGTCGAACACAGCCGAAATCTACACCGATCTTCTCGTCTCCCCAACGGAGACGATCTACTCAGAAGAAGACCTCTCGGTGCCGTTTGGATTACCAAACGCCGCCGAGATCTACGGCGAACTCCTCTCCCCCGAGCCGAGGTCGACCCGCTCGGAGGAGCCGCGTCACCAAGCTCTGACTCGGACTGGAACGATCCAGACCCGGGCTACCCAGGGCTAACGGAAGTCGCCGTCATACTCCCGTCATTCGGCTCATGCTCATCTTCGGAGCTCAACGAATACCTCGGCTCCGCCGGCTTTGACGACCTCTATGGCATCCCCTCGGATGAAGGCGCGACTCAGGCGCCATAAGGACTACGGGCCGAAGTGCTTCGATGTCCTCATGGCTGAGCCGGACGAGTCCAACTCAGCCATGGCCCGAGCTTGCCGAGGAAGAGGGAGCCAAGATCGAGCGAGAGCGCAAGATGGTGAAGAGGAGAAGAAACGCGGGGAAGAGGCGACAAGAGAAAGCAAGATCTACGCGCGGCGGACGATCCGCTCGGGAGGCCATTCTTCAAACGCGGGTCCGCAACGCCAACATCTTCCGAGACGCCACGCGAACGCGTTGACGCGCTCACACTCTTGGACACCGTCATGGAGACGACACCCGCCGACGTGACTCCAATACTTGACAAGATCAAGACCATCATCGCAGCCACGACCAACGGCCATCCCACCACCTCGGCACGAAGGCCGACCGAGTCCGTGGCGAAACGCCGACAAAGCCGACTCCCGCCTCTAAGGTCGGGAGACTATAAGAGGCCCGAGACGGCCGGTCGACGACAAGGCCGGGAGGCCCACGTCGCGAGTCCACACGAAGTACCGGGAGCAAACGGCCGACTCCGCGACAAACGACACGGACGTCCACCCGTCCACCACCGCGTCGCCGCAACAATAGCTCCGGCTACCCAACCAGCCAACCGAAGACCCCGCCGAGTGATCCGCGGGAAGTCCTCGATCGCCGCTACCGGGAGCGAGACCGACGCACCGGGAAGATCGGAGGGGATCACCGATAGCGGCGACGACGGAGTGTCGGCTTTCACTCGGGAGCTTCGCCGAGTGCAGCGGCCGAGTGGATTCAAGCCCACGGAATAGAAAGGTACGACGGCAAGACCGACCCGAGTCATGGCTCACCGTATATACTCTTGCCATCCGCGCGAGCGGCGACAACAAGGCTATGGCCAACTACTCGCCGGTGGCCCTCGCTAACTCGGCCGGGCGCTCACGAGCTGCCAAGAGGCTCAATCGGATCATGGAGTGAGTGAGGGACCACTTTATCGCCAACTTCCGAGGTACCTTCGAGAGGCCGGCACACACTTCGATCTATACAACGTCATCCAGAAGCCGGACGAGCCTCTGAAGGATTACATCCGCCGTTTCTCAGAGAAGCGCAACAAGATCCCGAACATCACCGATGACATCATCATCGCCGCCTTCCGAAGGGAGTCCGTGATGAGCTATTAATCGGGAAGTTCGGGCGCAAGCCACCGAAGACGGTGAAACGGATGTTCGAGACGGCGAACTCCTACGCCAAGTCCAACGATGCAATCAAGGCGGCACGCCAAGACCGGCGACAAAAGGGATGACAAGCACTCGGAAGGAAGCCGGCATCCGAGGAAGGATAACGGCGGCGGCAATCGGCCCGAAAGATCGCAAGCGCCGGCACGAAGACTGGTTGCCACAACGTCCGATTCTCAACACCATCGCCGAGTTGCGGCTTACGACGCGATCATGAACGATCGTGAACGCTCAGTGCACGCATCATCTACAAGCAATTCGTAGAGCAATATGCGGCACGATTAAATAAGAAGCCGACTAATGAAACCGGTCCATCGGGAACCAAGAAGAACAACCCGACTGGAAATTCGGAGCCTTTTCAAGACCACGTGGGCGAGCTGAATCACATCTTCGGGGGCCGCAGGCTTATGAGTCCAAGAGGAAGCAAAAGCTGATGGACCGCGAGGTCAACGCGGCACAACCCGAAGTCCCACAACATCTACGATGGTCGGAGGTGGCCATCACGTTTAATCGCTTGGATCATCCTGACCGAGTGGTTCACCCAGGGCAGTATCCCTTGGTACTTGACCTGGTGGTTCAGAACATCAAGCTGAAGCGCATCCTCATCGATGGGGGCAGCATCCTCAATCTCCTGTTCGTCAAGACCCTGGATGAGATACAAATCCAGAGGCGAGTTGAAGGCAAGCTCAGCCCCCTTCCACGGAGTGATCCTGGGGCTGTCGCCCACACCACTTGGGCACATCGCCCTTCCAATCACCTCCGGAGTTCGCGAGAATTTCCGAACGGAGAATACCACCTTCGGGGTGGTCGACTTCAAAGACGGCCTACCACGCGATCATCGGAAGGCCTGCACTCGCCAAATTCATGGCGATACCACACTACACTTACCTGCATGAAGACGCCCCCTAACGGCGTCATCACCTGCGCGACGATGTCAAACAAGCCTTCACTGCGACAAAGAAAGGCTGCGATATGGCCCAATCTTGTGAGAGATCACGTGGCCAGGAAGAAATCCGACTGGCTACATCAACATCTGAAGAGGGTGAAATTTCTACAAAGAGGATAGCCAAGTCGGGACAAGGCGACGCCAAAGCAAAGAAAATCTTCTTTGATCCAGTCGGCAAGATATCTTCAAGGACTTAGAAGATACCATAGTCGCAATGTTCGGGCGCGAGCTTTCATTGTCGATGATTTGGTTCTACGCAAGATCCAGACCATCAAGGACCATCACAAATTATCTCCACTATGGGAAGGACCATACATAATCGCTGAGGTGACTCGGCCAAGAGCATTTCGACTAAAGCGCGAAGATGGATCTATGGTGAAGAACTCCTGGAATATTGAACATCTTCGACGATACTATGCTTAAATTGCCGCAAGTTTCATGTTATTCTTGACTGCCAATCTCAAGCAAGATGACTTCTTGAGTTGACAGTCGGGGGCTGGCATACGTGTCAATAAAGTATGGTTTTCTTCGACAACTTGTTTATATTTGGTTTATCATTGTTTAATGTTTCTTGATTTGAGTTTAATAGATAAGCACTGAGAATTTTCTGATGATCTAATCAAGTTTAGGCTTGGTGACAGTCGGACGAAAATTACTTAAGAAATTTTCTATGAAGACTCGGGTCAAGGCATTAACATAAATAAGCTAGATACCTACAAGTTCACATCGGAGGCATAAAGAGACCAAGATGATTAAACTTACTCCCGACTGAACCTCGGACGACAAGGAAATCTTGGAGGCTGGATGCGGAAGATGGCTTGTGATGGAACAAGAGTTCCTAGATGGATGGATTTGCGCGCACACGAGTTTAGGGTTCTCCACGGAGAGCGGTGAGCAGTCTTGCAAAGAGGAAATTTTGGGGAAGATGAAGTGTCGAGGATGACCTCGAGGCTTCGTAAAAAGACTTGAGGGTTTTTGCTAAGTCGTCTCGTGATTGGACCGAGCCCATGAGAGACTTGCGGCCTAGCTAAGGTGTGGCTTGACACATGTCCTTAGGGACTTAAGTGGATGGACTTAAGCAGATTTGCCCTGGCAATATGCACGTGTCACATAGCCCAATACCTTTAAAATCCTTTCATACCATGGTTTGCATAACTTCATGAGAAGTTGGCACGATGCAATTTGAAAGGTGACAAATAGTTAAGCTTTTCATGGCTGTCCTGATGACAGGAACTATTTGGTTTTAAAGCATTTGATTAAATGATTATATCAATGCTATTTTTTCCACCTTGGTGAAGATCTTTTTAGATTAAGACCAATATTATGGCAGGAGCTATTTAATATTTTGGTCGTATTTTCAGATGACTGAAAAATTTGTTTACCTATGAGGGTTGACTAAATTATTTGTCCCGAGATGACTCGGACAAGTTAACTCGGATGAGCATGAGCTTGCCGAGTGTTTTTTACCCACGAGGGTTGATTAGATTATTTGTCTCGAGATGACTCGGACAAGTTAACTCGGATGAGCATGAGCTTGCCGAGTGTTTTTACCTATAAGGGTTGATTAAATTGTTTGTTACGAGACGACTCGGGCGAACTACTCGGATAAGCATGAGCTTGCTGAGTGATGTGATTTTTTATGATTGCTTTAGCTTGAGCTAAGCGTTTATATGAGAATTATTTGTTCCGAGATGACTCGGGCAAATTTCCGGATGACTCGGGAAGACCAACTCGGATAAGCATGAGCTTACCGAGCGAATTGATTTCTTACCATGAGGGATGATTAAAATATTTGTTCCGAGATGACTCGGGCAGATCCACTCAGATAAGCATGAGCTTACCGAGTGCTTTTCATCCATAAGGATTGATTGAGTTATTTGTTCTGAGGTGACTCGGGCAAATTCACTCGGATGAGCATGAGCTTACCGAGTGATGAGATTTTTATGATTGTTTTAGCATAAGCTAAGTATTCATATGAGTATGATTTTTTATAGTTCTTGACTATATGATTAGTCCATTTTTGACTAATCACATAGTCGGGGGCTACACCTAATTAGGTGCATTAGGAGATGCACCTAGATATTTATTTTTGAGAATTTTTAGATATTTTTCAGCCCTTCACGTCTTTGGAGCCACTCGGGAAGATCCAGGCGAGAGATGATGGAATCACTTGGCGCCAGAAGCACTCGGCCAAAGAGATTTTTGGCTGCGTACTGTTTTGGTTTGAAGCTGAGTTGTCTCGTCGACTGAAAAGGACTCGGGGGCTACTATGGAGATTATGACAATCGGATATCTACATGGCAAGCTTATCCGACTGGAGGTAGGGATAGATTGCGCCTGCCATATCTGTAAACCAACTACGACTTAGGTATTATGTTGCCGATTAGATAAGGCAACGGCTCATAGTCATAGTTTGGTAAGATTGAGGAAACCGACTTAGAGTAAGATAGGGTTTCTGATTTGTAAGCCCACCTCCTAAGACTATATAAGGGGGGTAAGGGGCGTCCTTTGAAGGATATCGGCTTTAGATCATATGCTTCATGAGAAGTTAGATCAGCTTTTAACTTTAGACACATGAGATCACGAGATCAATAATGACACTCGGCGGATCGAATCCACCAAAACAGGAGTAGGGTATTACCTCACGAGAGGGCCTGAACCTGTCTAAACCTTGTTTTCTATCTAACCCATTGTGCTTGGCGATCTTGACTGCGACCCCAGAAATTATATTGCCGAAACCAAGTTTCGACAGATACTTACATGATTGACTCTAGTGCAAGTGGAAGATTGTTAGTGATATGCCCTAGAGGCAACATGGAGATGTTGGATATCATGGTCAATGTTTATGTATTTATGAATAAAGTGTTATTCAGTTCCATGAAATAAACATCTTGTATTGATCAATAAGTACGTGACTTATTTATGAGACTCTTTACGTATGAATATATTTCTAAACGATCCCTGATCATATGTCATATTGTTGGAACAAATATGATTCTAAGATCGGCATGTTTATTGATTGATGATCATGTCTCATAGATAATGGGTATGGAGATACCAAATCAATAAACATGGACATATGTGTTGGAGAACACATTGTTGGATAGACCCACCATGAGACACTACAGGAATTAATGTGTCATTAGTTGGTCTCAAGTAGTGTTGGTACAAAGTCCTTAGACCTGAGATCACCATGGATTCCAACATGTGTAATAGCCTACTTTGGGACTACCAAACGCTATTAAATGCGGGTAGTTATAAAGGTAGTTTTCGGGTTTGCTATGAAACATGGAGTGGGATATGAGTGATCAAGATGGAATTTGCCCCTCCTTTGGAGAGATATATCTGGGCCCCTCGAGGTAATGGATTATGGAAACGCATGGCCATGCTAAGTTGATTGAGGAGTCAACCAACAGACAGATAATCCGATACGGTTCGAGTGAATGGTTAAGCTATTGAAGGGATGTCACACATCTTGCCTATAGCTTAATTGGTATCGTGAGGCAAAGGGATTTGTGTACACATTACAGGTTCAGAGCCGATATTATATTCTTGTATACTATGGTGTCAATATGTGCGGCTAGGCGTGTGACAGTGGTCGAGCGGGTTGGACTCGGCCGACGATCGGCTAAGTTAGACTATAGCCGAGACCGAGTATACGAACCTACGGGGGTCGCACGCTTAAGGGGATAAGAACAGGAATTCGAGTTGGACTCGGATACGGCTCGATCGGATAGGGATCCGATCGAATAGAGTCCTATGGGCTTACGACGTATGGGCGGCCAACTCTGTGAGATTCGGATGAGATCCGATTCAAAACAGAGTCATGAGCGGCCACTAGTCCCAGTCGGCCAACTCTATATAAAGGGGCGAGGGGTGAAGAGTTGCGGCATCGTATTGAACCGAATCCGCAACAGAAGTCGTCGAGATCAATCTCCACGGAAACCCTCCCCACTTTCGAGCCAAACCCTAGCCTTGCATTGCGTGCTAGCACACGGGTGTCGGCGTTTTGTCCCCGAACATGTGGATACTGGTAGAGGCGCTACTACGTTGCGCGCTGTTGATCGGCTGTGGAGGAATCAGCTGCGGTCGAGCGCATCGGAGCGAGGCGCGAGAACATAGTCGGACGACTCGGATCGAGGCTGCGGCATCTACGAATCGGGCGATTGGTGAATCGGTGTCATCGGCTGCCACGATTCAGTCGGATAGCCACGATTGGTTGTTTTATTTGCCTGCACCTTCAATCGGTAACGATCTATCGGCCCTTACTTTCAAGTGTTCCTGGTTTGCGCGGTTAAAAGTTTTTGTTTTCGGCTAGCGTAGTCTCCGCGTAACCCTTCAATGACCCCGACATGTAATTCGGGTCAAAATCACCCAACGTAAACAACGATGACTTATATGGATAGGTCGGATCCATTCTGAAACTTTGAAATGAAATAAACAAATTTTAAATTATTTATTCACTTCACATAAAAATACAAATAATACATACATATGAATATAGCACTTACATACTTTCCTACCGTTTTGTCTTCACACCTCTGGTTTGCACTATTTTTAACTTCGAAACTATTTTTGATTTTTGACAAAATTTGAGCAAATTTTGTCTAAATCAAAAAATCAAACTACTAGAGAGCACAAGAGAGCACTTGAGAGCACAAGATGAGATGGCTTGGGGTGAGGAGAAATGGCTGGGGTGGGTGCCCTATTTATAGGATGAAATTTCATAATTTTTAGAATTTTTTCAAAAACAATTTGAATTTTTTAGAGCTGCAATGACTAATTTGAAAATTCTACTCGTTAGCCCATGTGTCACTTCGCGATTGGCTCGGGTGCTAGCCGTTAGACGGCACTGGACGGCCGCCCGCCACGTGTCGGCCTTTGGCCGGCTGCACTCGTCCTGTATCGTGTCGGCTCGTGGGCCATGCCATGTCTGGCCCGGCACGATACAGTAGTCGTACCATGCGGTATCGGCCCACAGGCTCGGGCAGCGGTCCAGACACGGCACGCCGGGCCGTGCCGGCATGGCCCACCTCCATTCATGTCATGTCGTGTTGTGCTGATGAACAGTGCTGCCATGCCCGGCCGGCACGCGACGCCCGGCCCCCCATCGTCCCCGCCGTCGCCTCCGCCTCGTGTTGCCGCCGTCGCCTCCGCCTCGCATAGCCGTCGCCGTCGCCTCCGCCTCGCGTAGATGTCGTCGGCCCCCGCCACCACCGGATCTGACGCCCTCCGCCACCACCGTTGTTGAAGAAAGCGCCGAAGGACAAACCCTGTTCGCCGCCTCTGTCCCCTCTGCCGCCACCGTCTCCGTCTCCGCTCCGCCTTGGCCTCGCGCCGCCGCCGCCGCCTCCACCGTTGCCGCGACCTCCCCCTGGGCACTCTGCTCTTCGGTGCTTCCGGCTTCATCGCTACCTCACCAGCCACTGCTTTCTGGTACACCAGCATCCTTGCCTCCTCAGTCACCCTCAGCTAGAATATTTTGCCAGGCTAGAGCATTTGGAAATTTTGGGGATTTTCTTCGATGGGGAGTATATGGATCTGGGGATTACTTTGCTACTGTCCAGTTAATTAGCCTCATTTGTTTGGTTGATTCATGCGGGTCCCCTAACCTTCGGCTGGAAGATTTGGCCAATGTAGAGCATTTGCAAATTTTGGGGATTTTCTTTGATGGGATTATATGGATCTAGGGATTACTTTGCTACTGTGCAGTTAAGACTCATTTGGTTGATTCATGCGAGTCCCCTCACTTCGGTTGGAAGATTTGGCCAGTGCTAGAGCATTTGCAAATTTTAGGGATTTTCTTCGATGGGGAGTATAAGGATCTAGGGATTTCTTTGCTACTATCCAGTTAACGTCATATTGTTGATTCATGCAGGTCCCCTCATCTACTCCTGCTGGAGGCTGCTGTTGCAATTTTCTTGATGGATTTTATCAAACTCTCTCAGATACTTCCCCCTCTTTCTTATTTCTTACGATCATTTATAATGATTTGGTTATGAGGATTTACATGGTGTGTTTACCATCTTATCTATTAACGATTCTGCAATTGAACTAATGCAGGATGTGATAGTACTGGAGCTACCACGCTTGAGATGGTTGACCACATCACAAAATAAAGAACAAATGGTTAAACCTGGAGTCCTCGATACCTTTCTAGTGCTGGCCAAACGGGCCGCACGGCATGGCTCGGCTCGGGCACGCCGCGGCACGGCCCGTTAGGCACGACCCCTAGCGGGTCATGCCGTGTCGAGCCCACGTGGCGACCACCGGCCCAAGCACGGCACAACTGGGGTGTCCCAGGCCGTGCGTGTTAGAGCACGGGCAAGCATACGGCCCACGTGTCATTCTGGCTCACGGGCCAAGGCCGGCCAGGCCACGACTGTACTAGTGACCTCCGTCCAAAAATAAAAAAATCCTTTCGAAAATCAGCGCCGGCGCGTTCTCCCGAATCTCTCATCGCCGGCTCCTACGAGCGCTTCATCTGGGGCTTCTCCCTCAAATCCCTAACCACCTCCGCCTCGTCGGAAACCCTAGCCCTCGTCGTCGTCAGAAACCCTAGACTTCGCGCCAGTCTTCTCCTACCCAGCCCACGCAGGTCCGGCGGCACCACGGGCGGGGCTCACAGCGTCGGGTGGATGGGGGATGCGGTCGTCGGTCGGGGTGCGGTCGAGTGAAGGCAGCCCGTGGGCGTGCATCGTCGTCAGATCTCCTCGGCGACGGCGAGAGGAGCGACAAAGACGACGATGAGGAGGACGGCGACGACGGAGAGGGACGCGGGCGCGGAGACGACGACTGCGAAGAGAGGCAGCGGCGACCTGGAGGCTGGACGCTCGGGAGCCGTCGCGCGTCGGCGGGGATGAGGGTAGGGGAGGCAGCGCCGCAGCAGGAATGAGGAAGGGGCGAAGGGCGTGCGTGCCGCGTGCGAGGTGCGGTGGAGTGGAGGCGGCCCATGGGTGCGTGTGCCGTGCTGGCCCATGGCCCATGCCCGTGCCGGCACGCACATGAGTCGTGTCGTGCCGGCCCACGGGCTCGAGCATCGGCCCAGGCACGGCATGCCTAACCGAGCCATGCCAGCACGACCCTCTCCTTCCCATGTCGTGCCGGGCCGGGCCGCGCTACAGTGCGTGCGTGCCCGGGCTGACACAAGAAGGCCTAGCCCATCTGGTCGCTCTATACCTTTCCTGACCTTTCATGCATAGTTTTTTTTCTTTCCTGTAAACTACTCTTGGGAGCTACTGTTCAATTCTTTTGTGGACTGTGAAAGGAGTCTATGACTAGATTGGTACTAAATTTGCATGCAATGTACTCTATACATTACTTTTACTTCATTTTCTACAGTAATGATATGATCTAAGAGTATAATCCTATTATTTTTTTAGTCTCCTACTAAATGTCACAGTGACTTCGTGTTCATTTTACAAGGTACTATGCACATTGGTTCATAACAGGTTGCATCTTACAAAACCTGGAAGGTAATTTACCTAAAGCAAACAAGATCAGTCATGAAACACTAATGGATTGTGCAAAATATACAACTATGCAACCACAAGGTTAGTTCTAAATTTGCCCTATGACTTTACCTTTGTGAACGCTTATTGTAATTAGGCCTTCATGAAATTAAAAACTCTTAATATGGAATTTCTTCTACATATTCCCATTTATAGTATAGATATGATGCCCTTCTTTGCTATGTTGTCGTCTTCTGCAAAATTTATAGCTTTTAGTATAGGTTAGGCATGATGTGACCTTAAACATGGTTGTGGAACAATAACCATTGGATCATCCTGCACGGATCAAAATTGACTTCTTTTGGTTGGCGGGTGTTCGTTGGAATTAAGAGCAATGGTTGCAGTTTGAGGCTTAACTATTCTGTTCTTAATGTCTTCGTCAATAGTTAAAATTGCCTCTACATCAACATATAGACGTCAGAAGTCCAAGCAGTTTGCATAGTACTAAATATTCAAAAAAGTTTTGGATAGTGCTCTACTGTTTCTACTTTCTGATTTACAATTTCATCATTGTACCTAAGTGCTTAAATACAACTTACCATTCAAAATAGAGTTCTTTTCCCTAGATGTTCATTTCTGCCCTTTCTTGAATTATTTCTGTCACATAAAAAATGGTTCACCTACCTTTTCCCTGTACCAAACAGTCAATTTCAATGATTTTGTTACTCTTTATTCTGCAGGTTCAACAAAGTTACCTATAATGCTAATGTGCAAGTGAGAAAGAAAGAGGTGGTTGCAAGTGACAATGATGATATCGTTGCATTTGTGCTTCATTGGTTATTATTTCTCTTTTGTAGTCTTGATGAAATCATGGTCATGGGGAAGAAATATACAAAATGCATGCTTCTTGAAAGGGGGAGAATTGAATTGTTTTTCGATTTTAAAAATAGTTGATTTTGCAAATAGGTGAGAGAAAATTCTTTCTTTTAAAAAGGGGGAGAGTTTTGAGTTTTCTTTGTCATTGCGTTTGAAAACACGCTTTGTGAGTCGTTTGTGCTTTTTGATTCGTTTTTGTTTTTCGTTTTTCAAAAACATCAAATTATATTTTGAGATGTTGCCAATGTGTTTATCAAGGGGGAGATTGTAGAATCATGTGATAATTTAATCTATGTGATGAACAATTGTCAAAGGTAAGTGTTTTATGAAAATATAGTAAATAGTGTTTTCGGTTGATGCACAGTACAGGTCGGCATGTGTGGCCGGTCAGACCGGGTGGGTGTCGCCGGTCAGACTGGAGGTGTTTAGGCGGTCTGACCGGGTTACTCGACGGTCAGACCGGCTGACTTCGAGTAGGAGTCAGTTTTGGGTTGTTTTCATTGGATTTTTAGATTTCTTTACGGATATGACTTCTAGATGGTTTCTATTCGTATGTGGTACTATTGTATGCTGATGTAAGTCAAGTTGGTGTGAACTTATACTTGGATATGGAGTTTCTTTGTTGTTCATGTGCAGGTATCGCTTGAGGCCTCGAGATAGTATTGCCGATGATGGATCGGAGTCGACTTGGGAGAAGTGGACGTCCAGAGATCAAGGGATCACGCGGGATACTAAAAGGCTAAAGGATAATGCACGTGGAAGATGGAGAATCCATATGGTATATGAGAGGATCATGTGCGTATGAAAATAGGAGTTCTTGAGTCTTATTAGGAATATGAGAAAGAGAGTAATTGAGTCCTATTGAGAATAGGAGTCCTATTGGGAATAGGAGAAAGAAAGTGATTGAGTCCTATTGGAAATATGAGTTATACTTCTACTTTGAGTAGGAGGTTTTTGTGGTATAAATAGAGAGAGAGGATGTGACCTCTTGATATCGGTTTGAGAGAGACACAAGTTGAGAGAAAGTTAGGGTTTCGAGTTTAGTTCGAGATTTTTGTGAGGAGTGCTGTTGTTGTACTTTGTAAACACTAGTTGATGCAATAAAGTCGAAAGTTCTCATCTACATCTTCAAGTTTGTCATCTACTAATGTTTCTGGATCCCGATGGTCTAATCACAGGCTAGGAAGCGGTTTGATCGGTGGGAAAGCGGCAGTCTGACTACAGGTATTTCGGTGGTCTGACTGACGACAGGAGAGCGGTTTGACGGCGGCGACAGGACTACGTCGAGAACTCTGTTTATTCGAGAGTAACTTTTATTTCCGGTAAAATTTTTGGGTTTTGTTTTTCCCTACCATTCACCCCTCTCTAGTAGGTTGCCATTTTTTATTGTTATTGGAATTTTAAAAATCAAAATGAATCATCATTGTGGTTCTGTTTTATAGGTTTTGAATGTCTCATCACCGTTGCCACTCTACTCTTATATGGCGTGCCTATTGTCAAACATCTTTATTATCATTTATTATCATTGGGATTTTAAAACTCGACCTTGATCATGGTTGGTTCCCCTTTTAAATAGTTTTTAGAAGCCTAGTTAGTCACTATTGCTCTAGCTACTCCTTTTTTGCCCCTCGACTTATCCTTTGACTACTCTTCTTCCTCGTCACTTGGAGATGTCTATGGATGTGCATCTCTAAATATAATAGTTGCTATTGTAATATAATATATATATATATATAGATATGCAGATGTTAACAATTTGTAGTTAATTGATACCATTTTAAATCATTGTCTTTTTCTAAAAAAGGATTAGTTATGTATTTTTAGATATCAATATATACAATAATTATTTATACCCGCCACATGATAGTGCAGGTACGCGAATGAATAATCTATACCATTTGGAGCAAAAGTGAGCCATTTCTCTCTTTTTTCTTTGACAAAAAAAGTTTATTACCATTAGAAAAAAAGCTGGTAACACTCTAGCAGTTCAAGCATATTTGGACAATCATACGTGGATTGTGTGTTTATATTTAGGTAATACTATTTATATAATTGTGTATTTTATATATAACTATACCGATCAATCTACATCTGGATCCGCCACTATCTAACGGTCAAAATCTTCTTTTTTCTCTGATTAATGTAGAATTTCTACCCTCTACGGTGAACATGATGACTTCTTTTTAAGCTATCTTTTATATATATATATACACACACTAGCAACGGGTGAAGTCGAGGCGCGGCGCGGATGGGGACGGGAGGTAGGGGCGCAGGCATGGCGCGGGAGCTCCGAGCAGCGACAGGAGGGAGGGGCGCAGGCGTGGCGCGACGTTGATGAGGACGGGAGGGAGGGGCGCAGGGAGGGATGACGGAGGAGGTCTTTCTTTTTCAGCATTGGGACTGCGGGTTAATTTTATAAATATTTAAGGGATTTTTTGCAAAATAGTTCGGCAAAACAAAATTTGAATAGAAACACTACTTGCTTTGTATATAGTTATATATATATATTCTATTCCAAAAGTACAGATAATCTCATGTTGTGTTTTAGACTAGCATTTCAAATGTCAGTTATTTCTTAATAATTAATCTTACAACAAATATTTGAAAATTGTATTTTGCTAAGGACTTTCTGGTATGTAGTCTTTATTTATTTAATTTTTATTATATTTTTGTTTTGAGTTTTAACGATTTTTAAGTTTATTTGGGATTTGAATTAAAAAACTAATTTTGGAACTTATTTTTAAAACATTAGTTATTTCTAAATTGTATTTAACTCTTATTTTAATCTTACTATTTTATAAATTATAAATCTCACTATATTAGATTTTTGCTAGTATAGCAAATTTACCACAAGTAAATTCATTAGCTAAGTTTACTGCACCATCAATTGTTTGTACATGGGGCAAATTAAATGAGCCGGCAAGCCATCGTAGCGGCGAGGCAGTCATAGGCTCGTAGTGTGCCTGACATCTGTGACCGCGGTTGTGTCTGATTTCATATCGTCTCGATCGCAAATGATTAGACAGTCTCAGATGCGTTGCTAGATTTTATGGTTTTTTTTTTTGCGAAAACATATGAAACTCACTGTGCAATCAGAAGGGGAATACAGTTGTATGCGGACAAAGCAATACATCAGTTGAGTTTTTTATTTTGTATCCGATCTCTGCTTTAGCTATGTGGATAGGACTATCTCATCTGTGTGATGTAGGTAATTAATTTTATATTCTGCTTTGATTATATAGTGTATTGGTGTCATGATGGCACGTGTCAGACTCTAATACCATGCTCTTTCATATGTGTCCGATTCGAAACATTAATACTCATACTCAACGTCCTTAAATTGGAAAGAATAAAACCGAATCCAAGTCTCGCACAAATTGTCCCTAAATTGGAAAGAATAAAACCGAATTCAAGCTTCGCACAAATTTGAATTAGATCTGGACTGTTATTTTTTGGATTTACTACGATCTAAGGGTCTATCTTTTTCTTTTTATTTCTGATTATTTTAGTTGTTTTGTCTATGGAATTGTCTCCTAGTTTTGTGCCAAGTAATTCATGTAGACGAGCTAGGTAATTTATGTAGAGTCAGATTTAATACATAACTCTAAAATTTTATTTTTATATATACATATATATATATTTGGGTTTTATATATAAATCTTGTATTTTTATATGGTCTAAATTTTATATACAACTCTTTTGATTCTACTTTTACAGACCTAAATTTGATATAAAACTTTAAGTTTTATTCGTATAGATATAACTATATTGTATTTTATAATCTGGACCTATCTTTGATTCAGTCTTTTTACTTCCTAAAATTGTCGATTTGTCGTCTGGTAATGTGGTGTGTGCAACTAAACAATACTTTTTTTTCTTGCTATGTGCCAGAGCTAAAGCTATTTTTAAGTACTAACTCCATTCCAAAATATGAAGTGTTTTAGATTTAGATACGAGTATTCAAAAAATAGATATATTTAAATGAAAGAAAGTTATGATTGGTTGAAAAAAAAAAGTTGATGAATAATTTGAATGGTGAAAAATTTTGATTGGTTTAGAAGAAAATATAGATGTAGAAATTGTTATAATTTCGAATAAAATTTGAATGTTATATTTTGGGACGAATGAAGCATGTACGAATCTCTATACATCCCATCATCATTAGGCTAAATACAAATGCTAATACGTTTAGCATTTTCTCATGCATTGAATCCGATTAGGAATGCATATTGCTTTTTTTTAGTGGCTAGTTTTGATTCTACTGTCATGGTGTCAGCGTGCATGCAGCATGTACAATGTGTTCGATTCAAAAATCTCTCTCAACTTTCCAAATTATAGGACACCGAGTCATTGTACATGCTTCAATTAAATTTCTAGCTCTTCAAATTTGGATCTATTACGAATGTACGGTTAATACTTTTATCGTTTTTTTGAAATTTTTAGCTTTCACAGCGAGGTTTTCTTATATTTTTGTTTTGAATTTTAATCATGTTTTTAAAGTTTATTCGAATTCCTATTGAAAATCCAATTTTTGAATTTATTTTATTTTAATTTTAAAATTTAATTAATCTCGTGTTATGTTTTAGATGGACTTTTTTTTTTTTATTCTGAATTTTATCTTATTTCTAAATTGTAATCCTACTTAAATTCTATTTTTTATTTTTTTCTGGTGGGAATTTTTAGCCTTCATGGTGAACGTGATGCCTCTTTCAAGGCTGCTTTGTCGTTGGTAATTTGGTGTGTAACTAAACAATAATTTTTTTCTTTTTTGCTATGTGCTAGACCTATAAGCTATTTTTAAGTACGGACGGATCTCTATACATCTCATCATCATTAGGCTAAATACAAATGCTAATATGTTTAGCATTCTCTCATGCATTTGAATCCGATTAGGAATGTATACTGTTTTCTGTTTTTTATGGCTAGTTTTGATTCTACTGTCATGATGTCAGTATGGCATGCAGCAGCAGAAGGTACAATGTGTCCGGTTCAAAAATCTCTCTCAAGTTTTCAAATTGTAGGACACCGAGTCATTGTACATGTTTCAATTAAATTTCTAACTGTTCAAATTTAGATCTATTACGAGTAATATTTTTATCTTTTTTTAATTTCTAGAGTTCACAGCGAGTTTTTATTATATTTTTGTTTGAATTTTAATATTATTTGGAATTCCTATTGAAAATTTCTAACTGTTCAAATTTGGATCTATTAGGACTGTACTACGGTTAGTTTTTTCTTTTTCTTTTTATTATATTTTTGATTTAAATTTTAATGATCTTTTTAAAGTTTATTTGGAAGTTCTTTTGAAAATCCAATTTCTGAATTTATTTTATTTTTATTTCGAATTTTAATTAATCTCGTGTTGTGTTCTAGATGGCTTCTTTCTTTTTTTTTTTTTTTATTCTGAATTTTAGCTTATTTTTTGATTGTAATCCTACATGAACTCTATTTTTTTATATTTTTTTGATTAATGTGAAAATTTGTAGCCTTCACAGTGATTTATAGTTTTATCGTGATCTAACGACGATAATTTTTAGCCTCTAAAATGAACCTTCTTTCAAGGTTGTCTTAAGGTGTAGATATTTTTCTTTTTCTTCTATTAAAGCGGAAATTTTTAGCGATGGATGGATGGAGGTATTTTAGCTGAGATTTGGATGTTTAATCGAATAAACTAGGTTTATATGAAATATATAACTATATTCCTTTTGGTAATGTGGATTCATTGCCCTGTCATGAATCATGATACAGTTTGAAGCAAGATTTCGCACAAATACTTAGTGGCGACAGGCCGCCAGCAAAAAGATGTGCCACTAATCAGCTTTCGAAGGCGTCCAAAGATTAGAAACCACATCTGGGAAGTCAGACAAGATAAGAGATTGCAAAAGGATCAATGATCAATTTATTATTGTGTAAGCTACATGTTACAACAACAATGAAATACATGTCTGAGCCCAAATTCTTCAAAAAATTTAGGATGATACAATTAAGACAGATTCACACAATGCAGAGGCTCGTCAACCTGAATTCAAGTAGGAAATCAGATGGGATTGAGCACTTAAACGAAATCAACGAACTTTCACCAAGAACAGCGATCAAGTATCAGGCTGACAGACCTAGCTGTTAGGAACAAAATCAGAATGAGAACTTGAATCCTCCGGTATTGGCATCTACCGCAGATTCCCAGAACGAGACTTTCTTCTTGCGAGCAGCAGCCTTCTGCGCTGCTTCAAGTTCAAGCTGTTTAATCATCCCAGGATAAGTTGTATCGATGGCATTGCGGAACTTGTCATGCAGGTTTACCCTGTCTGTAGTCCCTGATACAAGTTCATTTGCATTGGGCCTCTTGACAAAGTCAAGAACATTCAACAGATTCCTCCTGAATATTTCATAGGGGGGAAAAAGAAACAGCATGTCATTTATAAAGATGTAACAGGATCAGGCAACATGTGAATAGCAGATCATACAGACTAATGGACACATCAAGTTCAGCAATTAAACAGTATTCAAGAGGATTCTACATCAAAGCTATACAGCAACCCAGATTGAAATGAGTAACACTCTCTTGATTAGTGCCTTCTTTCAGTCAAAAGGAGGATCATCAGGAGGGACTTACGTCAACACTGCACAATACTTCCGTTAGCACCTGGCATCATCAGGATAACCCAGCTACAGCCTTTGTTAATTTCTACTCCCAAGAAGTTTTGACTCAGATGAGTGAAGAGGGCATCATTTGTGAAGTACAGAAGTAAGCCTTTTGTTGATTTCAAATAGTTTTAGAACCAGAAAGACAATCGACATTAGTTCTTATTTGGCAGAAACTTTTCTTCAGTTGATCATAATTTGTAAACCCTACAATCGACCGAGGCACATACATACACTAGAATCTCTTAAGAGCTAACATCCATAGAATTAAGTTAAAGCATATACTGCACCACTGAGATTGTTTGTGAATGAACACATGCTTAAAAGCATCAAGCCTAGAACATTGGATTTTATTTTGAATTTGTACTGGAGATTCCAATTTGTTCTATAAACTGTTATTACTGGCATGGTGATGCACTTTTTTATGTTCATTACCACAGAAGGCCATAAAGAAGCACTTGGGATGGTCGCTTAATTTCTAATAACAAAGTCATGTGTCTAGTGAAACAACAAAAACAACATAGATGCATGAGGTGTGAACTCTAACCTGCTCACATAATTCTGAGTAATCGCAATAGATTCCTCCAGATTGATAACCAAATGCCACCATCCATTAGGCACAAAAACCACCTCTCCAGCCCGGCATATGCACTCAACAGGCCTCTTTTCCCAGGTCTTACATGCCCCATAAAAATTCATGAACCATTCCATGATAGACACAGGGCTAGTGACTTCTGCCCCATCCGCGCTTGGATGCACACCTGGCGGCACCACCTCTGGTGGGAACATCACCCACTTCTTGGCTCCCTTGATCACAGCATTCCATGCCGATGTCGAGTTTGGATCAACATGAAACGATGACCCTGACCCAGCCGGTCCAATGATAACCCATCGGTGGTCTGGCCTTTCCTCCCCAAGCACCCCGAATAGGTCCTCCTGGAAGTACGCCGGCACCTCATAGTCGCTTCCCATCTCCGGCACCTTCTCGGTGAACTTGGCATCAAAGAGGTACAATGGCCTCTCCTCCTGCACATTGTCGGCGTACTGGAAGTACCTATCCAGCGTCATGCTCACCGGCCCAACGGCGAACTCCTTCCCGGCCGAGGCTTTCAGCAAGTGCTCCCTGGTCCATTTCCGCAATGCCGGCCAGCTCTCGAGGCACCCCTCCAGCAGCACTGGCTTGTTGGGCTCCTCGAATTCCGAGACGAATTGCTCGACGGAGATGCCGCGGCGGCGCTCGATGGTGTCCCGGTGGAGCCACTCGGGCCGCATCTCCATGTTGGCGCAGAGCCAGCTCTGGAAGAGGTAGTCGGAGTAGAACCCCTTGATCTCGAGCGCGCGCGGGGGGCGGTGGGGGAGGCCGCCCGACGCGGCGGCGATGTAGGTGGCGCGCCACGAGGTGGCGAAGGCGAAGTCCCCGCCGAGCTCGTCGAGGACGAGCACCCGCCAGAGCGGGTCGTGGGAGGCGACGACGTAGAGCGCCCTGGACGCTGCGGAGAGCCTCACGAGGTCGCGCGCAGCGAGCAGGCCGAGCATGTCGAGGAGGACGTCGTCGGGGAGCGGGCGGAGCGCGCCGAGCCCCACGTCACGGAGGTTGCCGCCACCGCCGGCGAGGAGGAGGTTGCCGAGCGGCTGCACGAGGCATTCCCCACCCCCTCGGCGGCCGCTCCCATCACCCCCCGGACCCGCGCGCGCGGAGCTCTTCAGGTGGAAGGAGGTGGTGTCTCCGGCGGCGGCGAGGGGGTTCTTGGATTTGGTGGTCTTCTTGGGGCGTTTGCTGCCACCACGGCCTCGGCGACGGCTAGGTTTGGGGTTGCGATTGGTGGGGAGGAGGAGGGAGTGGAAAGCGCTCGGCATGGTCGTCGGCGGCGGCGGCGGCGAGAGGGAGGAGGAGGGAGGGAGTTTCGGACTCTCGGAAAGTATAGAAGGCAATGGGCTGAAGAGCCGATCCGACGGTCGGTGATGCAACTCTGCGATAATGGACGGCAGATCGAGACCTGCGATCTTGAAATGGCCCCCATCGTTAGGCCAATGGTGGATGATACGGGTATTAAGAAAATAATAATAATTTATAAGTAAAATATATATATATATATATAGTGCTTTGAATGTCAATATAAAAATAATTTCGATGAAAAAACTTCAATATTATTTAATAATTTTAAGTTTAAAATTTAAAATTTTAGGAGTGACTATACGTCGAAGTGAGGAAACCTGAGAGCCCAATATGTCGAAGTGAGGAAACATGAGAGCCCAAGTTCGACTGAATTCCACGTGAAATTGGAGGCAAAGAAAACATTTGGCCAATCGGCAAGGTCTCTTTGCTTGTCGGCTTATAGCTACAGGCAAAATTTGTATTAAAATCTGCCTATATGTTTATCTTCATGTCAACGTATCAAAGGTAATTCCAAAACCCATAATGTCTAATTATAGCCATGTCAATAAGACATTTTCAATGTTACTTTACAACCCATAGTTTTTTGATGTAGGTCTCTAATAAATACTTTTTTATTTTTTATTGATCACTTTGACCCATAAAATGATGAGGAAGAAACTCATATAGCCTTAATCCATGTGGTAGTTTGTTTAGTCTCATTTTCTGCATGAGACCTGATTTTTTCAATATTTTCTCTCTCTCCTCCTTAACTCTCTTATCATATAGCTTACGTGACAGTGCAATTAATTCTATGAGCTCAGACAGATCCGTGCATATATGCATCGTGCAAGCACATCCATGTGGTCACAATCAAATGTCTAGAAATTAGGGTGGAGAATTTTACCAAAAGCCGCCCGCCTCTTGCTCTACTTTTTTGAAAACCCCCTGCCCCCTTGGCTTCCATCCCACGAGCAATCTTTTCTCTTTGTCTCCTGTAATGTCCCCAAATCATCTATCATTCCCCATAGCCTCCGACGACTCCCTGTATGGTTACACCCGTGCCTTGCTCCCATTGCAGGCTTGCAAGCCCAGCGCGACGCCCATGCCTTGCTTTCCTGCAGTCGTCATCCGTGTCAGGCAATGTCATCATCCGCGCCAAATGGTCGTTGGTGGCAAACAAACTAGTCAGGAAGAGTTTGAGTCTTTTCTGGGTTGTAACATTCCTGCTGAAGTTGACATACATCCACCAACGGATATTCATTCAAACGAAACTATGGAGAAGTAAGAAAATAAGAATAAGCAAGGAAAATAATAATCAGCGAGGTAATACAAGTAAAAGTATCTCCAACAACATTTTTAAATCTCACTCTTCAAATATCTATTTGGCTAGTTTGCCAAACCAAATGGATGTTTAACTTGCATTTCACGCCAATAACCTCTCTATTACATTATCCAATCTAAACGTGAGTCCTACCCTTCAGCCTCTCAACTATTTCACCCCTTCTCCTTCATCCTCTCCTCTCTCTCTTCTTATCCCCTCTCTCTTCTTCTGTGCAGCACCACAGGCCGAATCCGTGCGAGGCCAGCAGAGGTGGAGGCCGCACAAGGTGGGGCGGTGGCACTAGTAGCTATCGCAGTCCTCGTCATCTCAGGCATAGGCGGTGGAGGCCACGCGTGGACAGGATGATGACGAAGCGGTGGCACGTTTTAGGCGGACAGCGGTGACGCAGATCTAGGCGGACAACGGCGGCATGGATTTGGGCGTGTGGGTGGTGCAGGACCTCCTAGTCGTGCCAGCAGGGGGTGGCGCTAGGCCGACAGACAACATCGGTGGTCCTGCAGGGCGTCACTTCTTCGATTTCTCCTGTAGGGTGCTGCCACCTCCAGAGATCTCGCAATCAGCTTGCCCCTTCGAGGGGACCAGGTCTTGCGCTTCCGTCGGGTCATCAGAGATCTCGTCATCCCCGAGGTTCCGCCTTCGGCCTTCGGCTCTCCTCCTCGGCCATGTTGCTCCTGAATAGAGGAAAGGTGAATAGAAGATGATGGAACCCACGGATGGCAAGTGGAGTAGACTGGACAAGTTTGGCAAGTGAGGAAAGGTGTTTGCCCATACAGATGACTTGGAGAGTGGAATGAAGAGGTTGTTGGAGTGTGATTTTTTAAAAAGTTGCTAAATTTTGGCTTAAAGAGTGAGATGAAGAGGCTGTTGAAGATACTCTAAGAAGCTAAGGTGACAAGGAACGAACAATAACGTGTGCAAGATTTGCAACAAAATGGTGTTTCATGATAGCCGCAACTGTCCAAGTAAATCAGAACTAACATGGTAGCAGCAGGATATGGAAACTACCACTAGCTGAAAAAGAATGCAGATGCTACCAGTAGCTCAAAATAGTTTAGTAGTAGTTGATTAGTGCTACTGTGTTAGTCTTGTTTTTATTTCTGACGTGCTCCAGCCTTCAGAACATGTATGTTACTGGAGATGTTAATGCTGATGCTATTCACTAAAAGAGACTTGAATGGATAAGTCAACAAAATCTTTTGTAATGTATTCATTTCAACAGGCTTTTAGAAGGCATTGCACCAGTTTACAGGATTCAGATGATTGTACATTCAATCCATTTGGCCTCATGTAGTGTCCTTAGATTGAATGCTAAGGCAAAACAAGAGATGATATTTTGTGTGGGTATTCATACACAAGCAATTAGGAAATAACATGAGATAATATTAGCAAAAAGATATGATATCCTAGCATCAAATCTGAATGCAGAACTTACAATGGCAGTTAATTTGACAAACTTAGGAAGCAATTGGGAAATTAATGTGAAACAAAAAAATAGGCCACAATAAAAAGGAGTAACAAAATGGCGAATATTGATGCTTTCAAATGTTAAATGCCCATTTTTAGGACTAAATGCTTGGGTAATTCCTGCTGACCTCCATAGTGATGTTGAATGGTTCTCTCCTTATGCCTTTGTCCCCCATATAGTTCAGAGCAGGAATATCGTATTTCTTGAATTGTCTAACCAAAAGGTCACGGTCGGAAGGATCCTGAGTAACGAATGACTTCCATATAAAGCAAAATGGCAGTTAATTTGTTTACAGATGTAATGTTTTCCATAGGAGGAAAAAAACAGAAAGCGATGTTTCACGGTTTCCAAATCAATGATGACAACAAACAAGGGACTTTATTCTAGAAACAATTCACATAGATGCCATCCTACTGGACAGTAACCATGTGCAGTAACTGGAGGATAAATTTGCCCTCTGTATATTGACTATAAGCAAGACAAAGAAAACGCAACGTGCTGGAACAACAGAAACAGCAGCCACTGGTAGAATTTTTTGTGTTCCTCCTGGCTATACTTTCATTGAAATGCTAAAATCAAGTAAGACATAAGCATCACACTGTTTAGCAAAATAAAATCACAATACTATCATAATATCTGTACCTTCCATATATAGTTTGGGACATGGCCTTCCAAGTATGAAGCGTGAGCCTTATCCTGAATATTTACCTGAGAACAGTACAAAGAAGAAGACAATAGTTGTATCATATGCAAAGCAAACAATGGTAGACGAACATGCAAGTAAACAAACCTCAAGGAGAACAGGTCCACAAACTTCAGTCCTGAACTTGTATCTGTTATCTTGCATCCAGTTGTATGCTTCATTGATTTCATCAGCACCAAAATATTTCAGTTTATGGAGCAGCTTATTATCTTTATTTTCCATTTGCTTCAAACTGTGATAAATAAGCATTGGAAGCCAAGTCTTGGATGAAGTATAAACTAATAGGCAAAACAGGTTGCCCCGGCAAAAAAAAAAAAAAAGGTTACCTATCAGAGCACTTCCTCAGATTTTCTTCTCACTAAGATAGATTCTGTTTCTGTGCTTTCCTTTTTTAGATTAATCATATCCCAATTGAGTTGTGCAATTTGCTCTGTGAGTCGCAACTATGCAGAAACATAAAATTAGTCACAGGCTTAAATAATGACTAAAGCAGATAAACTGTATATAATACTTGTATGCAACATATGCAAACAAAAAAGGTATGACAGCAAAAGCTAGTGGAAAGAAGGTGAATAAACCAACCAATTCATCTTTAGATGCTTCGTATGGTTGTAGATCATCAAGTTCCCTCTCAGCAGCAGCAAGAGCATCCTTAGCCTTCAAGATCTTCTGCTGACGAGTTTTCTTGTCTTATTAGATTTTCTATGTCCTTCAATGTAGCTCTCGATTGTTTATTCTGATAGGGAAGACATGGCAATGACTTACAGCAGTGAAATAGTACTAGAAACTTGATTTAGGTAAAGAAGAGTACATGCCAGTTGCAATTCCTTGGCTGTAACATCTTCGCGCTTCTTCATGTTTTCTGCCAGTTGGTTGCTTGTCCTTTTTGTATTTGAAGTATGGGACATTTTTTCTTTCTTAAGCTCTCTACAGGTAGGGAAAAACAATAAGATGAGTATTCTATTAGAACTTAAAACCTCAACCTTTGATATTCAGCTAGACACATAAAGCTAAGGTGAGAAAAAATAAACCTTTTTTAGAACTGGGAACGGAATGTCAAAAACTTGCCGGTTTGTTACTTTGTTATATCAACTTGTAATACAACAATGTGTCCCGACCTCTCCTTGCCTCCCCCCCTCTTTTAGTTATCTGTTGATCTCTACGTGAGCAGAGAGCATATTTTTTATCCCCATATACTAACTGTTCTATTTTTTTCTTCCATTTAAGGTGCGCTGTGATACTGTATGAGCAGCCACAGTGATGAGAAGTTGAGGGGAGTCGACTTATATTGAATGCAAACAATTTGATTGCATAAGGTCCTTGAATATGAAAAAAAATGGAGATGAAAAACTTGCCATGAAATTTATACTAGAAAGCCAAGAAAGGCTGTCATTCATATAAAGTGATCGGATTCACAAGTTGCTTCTTTATAAATGATGGTGATCACGGATACTGTTCTGATCAAGCTTAGTTTGTTTTAATTAGCATTACTCAAGTACAAAAAACATTGACTTATAACAAAATAAAAAGGAGAGTGTGAATCTACTAGAACATAAAGTAATACTGGTTGGATCAAATGAATACTAGTAAAACAATAGGACTGCCTTCTTGGCTGATCAAGATTTTATCCAATCAGATTGAAGGGCTTAAAAATGAATCTTCATGCTAAAAAGGCAAGTATATCAGAAAAAAATACCTATGCACATTGTATGAAAAGCTTCCAAGGAGCCTCTAGGAAAAATTGATACCATTTTGCTATGAAACATACTCGATAATGCGCTTTGAATTTTCCCAGATTTCGGCTGCATCTTCCATTTTCTTCTTCATAGTTCGTTCCTGCTCCTGTGCTTCTACCCATTCCTTCTTCATTTCATATTTTAGCCATGGCAGACTTTTTTGCCAGGACGGCTGAGAAAGGCGGCCAAAACTTAAGATTAAGGAAAATAAACAGTTTACAATCTACGACACTAACATGTCGTTCCAGACGTTAGCAAAGCTTTAGTCCGGTCGAAAAATCAACCTAAGACAAAATCAACAAGAAGTATCATAATTATCATTGAAATTACAGTTCTGTTCATTCCCTTCATAACCAAAAAGAGGGAATATTAAAAAAAACAGCAAACCTTTTTCATGAGCTTGTCTCTCTTCCGGACACGTTCAACATCTTTTTTTAGTTCCTCATTGAGGGCCCTTAGATTTTTCAGAGTCTGCTCCTTTTGCTTTACAGCCTAACATTCAACATAAACTCATAGTGAATTGATACACCTTAGATCTGAGAACTAACAACATCTGTAAAGAAATGAGAATAGCTTCCGATGGTCCAAGCAAGAATAAAGAAAAGATTAATGATTCAGCTTTACCACTCAAGGTTCTTCAATTCCTTACTCCTGTCTATAAGCTGACGATGCTGAACGGGTAAATCAGGAACACCAACAGCCTTTTCGGTCTCTTCCAGTAGTTGAATAGGTGTCAACTTTCCAAATTCAACAACTCAATCTTGTGGTAAAAACTGAACACGGTTGAGCAGGAAGCAACAGAAATCAGGAATACGTTCACAACAAATGGATAAGTAAGTGGCTCCTCTGGATTAACATGCAACGCAAAATGATAACGAATGTAAACGAAGGGAAAGGTAACACAAACTGAAGGTGCACCTGGGTTAAGTTGTTAACTTGAATATTGAATTTCTTGAGGAGATCAACAACTTCCTTTCTTGGCACAGTGGCGCCTGCAGGAAATGCACCTCCTTCATTTCTTAATTTTTTAAATTAACATGTATATAGCTCAGCAGAATGAAGGAACATACAAACAGTGTTAAGGGGGGTACGGAAGGTGAGACCGCGAGGAGGGTATACCATCGAGTTGTCACTCGGACTTGTTCTTGGTATCGATCTTCCTTGTGATACGGATAATGTGGTCGGTGTATTCCCGCGGAGTGAAATCTTGACATGGCCGGACTCCTCTCCCCTTTTGACGAACGCCCCGACGCTGGATGCCCTCCCGAGAACCTGCATTCCGTTCACGCATTTGTTCATACATTTTGCCGTCGTGTTCGCGTAAGAGAAAAGAAAACAGCTGTGGTGGGAGGTGTATGGAGACAGTAGGCGTGATACGCTGGGGTCAGCGGCGAGGGAGAGGGCGCAGACGAGGGAGCTCTTGCCGGAGCCGTTGGGGCCGGCGACGAGGTTGAGGCGGGGGCCGGGGCGGCAGGTGAGGCGGTCGTAGGTCATGAAGTTGGAGAGCTCGATCTCGACGATGTTCCCCGGCACGTGGTCGTCGTCCCATCGCGGCGGCTGCGTCTGCGGCGGCGGTGGCGGCGACGGGGCGTCGAGCCTAGCGCGCGACAAATCTGAGCAAAATCGTTTTTTTTAATGTGATGGATTATCCCGGCTAACGAAGACAGATCTACAACCTCTCATGGCCAGGTTTAGGAAAAAGACGGCGGGATGGAAGCCTAAAATGCTCACAACATACGGGCGACTATGTTTAGTAAAATCGACTTTAATGGCATTACCATTGCACTTTTTAACAGCACTATAGCTGCCTCAGTGGGCTATCAAAGGAAATGAATCGGAAGTGCCGTGCATTCTTGTGGAAGGGACAGGACGATATAAGTGGAGGACACTGTTTAGTCTGATGGAAGAAGGTTTGTGCTCCAATTGAAAAGGGGGGCTTGGGGATTAAAGAGCTCAAGTACTTTGGACAATCACTAAGGCTTCAATGGCGAATCAAATCTGTAGAGCAAAATGGTAGGCCTTGGACGCTGGTGGATTTTGAATCGGGAAGAGATGTGGAACCCCTGTTTCATGCTGGAACAGAGTTCATCATTGGGAATGGAGAATTGACTCGGTTTTGGACGGACAACTGGCTAGGTAATGGGAGTTTTGACCGGCGATGGCCAGTACTCTTTTCTTATAAGACTGGGAGAGGTCTCACGGGTTCAGGCGGCGTTAATGAACAACGCATGGATCCGTTGCTTGCAAGGAGCTCTTTCGCTTGAAGCTGTTGCTGAGTATTTTGCAGCTATGGGATGAATTGCAAGGGGTTTCTTTACAGCAGGATAAGGATTCAATAAGGTGGATGTTAGCGCAAATGGTATCCTCACGGTTGCATCGGCATACAAGATGTTTTTCATGACCAATGAAGATTGTGCTTATGGGAAATTGCTTTGGAAATCCCAAGTGCCATCTAAAGTTCGTTTCTTCATGTGGTTAGCTCTTCAAGGAAAATGCCTCACAGCTGACAACCTTGCGAAGCGACATGGGGATCATGACCCGGTCTGTGCTTTATGTCGTTTTGACAACGAAACTTGCCACCACCTTCTAGTATCTTGCTCTTTCTCAACGGAGGTATGGGGAAGATTGCGCTCGTGGTGTGGAACACAATTCCCCCTGCCGTCGGAGACAGATTTTCTTTTGGAAGATTGGTGGTTGTCCACAAGAGAAGGTTTTCGGATGGTGAACAGGAGAAATTTCGATGTTTTGTTCATGTTGATTTCTTGACACATTTGGAAGGAGCGAAACGCTAGAATCTTTCAGCATGAAAGCAAGACGGCAAATCAATTGGCAGTGTTAATCAACGACGAGATAGCTACTTGGAAGGCAGCTGGAATTTTTGTAAATAGCGCCCGTTGATTTTATCTGAGGGGGGATGGCGTTCTGGCTGTTCTCCTCTGAAATAAGTTTTTAGTTTTCTTTGCTTTTGCTACTCAGGTTCTGTACTATGTGCAGAACTTTAGGGCATTGTTTCATGCCGTTTTGTAAAGGCAAAAACTTTACTTCCCAGAAATCTTCTTGCTCCCCAGAAGTTGGGTTTCTGATCTTTCTTATTTTTCTCTGCAGGTGAATGTAGAAAATTCAGTAACCCATATGTGATATAAACATTCAAGCAAACATTGCTTCAAGAATTTTTCAAGATATTTAAGGGGAATGAATGGAATATGTGGACACTAACCGAGTTCGTCCACATCAACCCACAAGCATTGCAAAATGATTTGGTTCCATTGGGAGCATGGCACATCATGGGTGTGGCGCCGCTGATTTCACCACAGTTGGTGCAGCTGTATGAAAATCCTATACAGTCAACAAGCAGCATCCACATTGTAATAATGCAATGAAGGTTTCAGAAAATCAGAAGTATATATGTTCAAAAGAACTTACAAAATTATCCCCTTTCTGTGTGCCAAGGAGTCTTCAGAGGTCTGAACCGTAGGTGCAAATTTCCTTTGCGGCGTTTCATCCTGAATGAGCAAATTCACAGGAACCAAAATTTTAAGTAGCAAATGCGGACCAAATTAACATTTCGCAATGAAGATTTTGATGCGTACCGCAAAGCAACTTCCTTTCGGGCACTGTAATCCGCCTTCTTGATGAACTTGTTCCTCTTTTTTCTCCCTGTACCACGTTAGCGTGGCGAACCTGTCGAAGTCCTCAGGAACAGTGATGGGTCTTCCTGATGAAAAGTTCAGAGAAGTTGTAATATGTAAGGACAACTGCTGCAGAGAGTGATCTGCTATACAATTCTTTTTCAAATGGTTCTGAAGAATACAGATGATTTAATTACCAGGTTAGTGGGTTGTGTCCTGATGCTATGTGGAATCATATTTTGCCCATTCAGACGGTGGAAGCAGTGATGGCCAAATGGGCCGTGCCTAGCAGAGCCGGGCCGAGCATAGATGTACAGTAGCTCAGCCCAAAACGCTGGCCTGTGGGCCATGCGGGCATAGCCTATTTGCCCGTGTCGTGCCTGAGCTAGCGCCTCAGCCCATGAGCCGACATGGCATGGCTCATTTACTATAGCACGTTATTGTAGCAGGGGTTCTGTAGCAGGGTTTTGTAGCTTGTTACTGCATCCTATGGGCCAAGCAGTGTCGAACAGTGCCACCAGGCTAACCTTGGCCCATGGGCCATTAACGGGTCCGTGCTGACACAACACGGCCCACTATAGGTGCCATGCCGTAGCGGGCCGTGCCACGGACGTACTTAGGCCGTGTCGTGCCTGGCGGCTCGTTTGGCTAGCACTGGGTAAAAGATATTTTCAATCTGTGTAGCAGTATCACAATATTGTTAGTGTTGTAATAGGGTGTTATTTAACTATTTAAGTGGTAAACTGTAGCAAAACATAATAAATATAGTTAAGTTTTTTGAATACTGCGCTGGAAACAAGAATGCAGAGAAGACTTGAGCGGATGACATGGTAGGAAAAGAATCATGGATAGCATGTACTACCTTTGAGCAAAATTCTTTATATTTTGAAAAGGATATAGTAAATATCAAACTCGTGTTGAGCGGCTATGCAAAAGTAAAACCACACAATACAAATTTTATCAACGAAGAACATTTTTAGATTGAAATTCTGCTTCTATCCAATTATGATCAGATAAAAAATAGATGATATAAGAATTAGTGCAACGCGTTCTAAATTAGCTACAAGCTAAGAGACTAAAACATTAACATTGAATTGGTCATGCCAACTTGCCGATTTTTTTTTAAAAACAAATGTTGCTTATAAGTATCTAACAGTGTCAATGCAAAAGGGGAGATAATAACAGTCTGATCCTTTTTCAAGTCAAAAGCCTTCAGGGCGTGTCTACTAATTTTCCTCGGTGAAATGCAAGAAGTAAGAACAGAGCTGCTTATTTCAGCTTCAAAATGAAATTAAAGCCGACACAAATTATTCAAGAGAAAAATTAAAGATACCACATTATCCAAGAGCAAAATCTTCTAACCAAATTATTGCAAACAAATTAAAGCCAAAACAACCAAGTAGCTAGGATCAAAGAATGAAGAAACATGATTATTTCCAAGGAAGAGAAGAAAAAAAACGTAGAAAGTTACCAAGAAACAAGCACATTGTGCAGCAAGACCAAGAGAAAAAAAAATTATCTCCTTTCTTTGGAGCTAGCTCTTCGTCAGGAGACACGACGGCTCACCTTCTGCGGCTGCACGGAGTCGAAGACGTACTCCTGGCCATGGTAGTACATCACCAGCCGCTCCCCGTCGCCGTGCTCCGGCGCCGGCGACAGCTGCTGCTCTGCCGCCGGCGACAACGGCTTCTGCCCAATCGCAGCCTGATCGTCCACGTAACAGCCGTCGCCGTCGTCGAGTCCGTCCGTGAAGTCGAACAAGTCCAGCGGGAGCAGGATATCATCGAAGGGGTGCTCCTCGTCGAAGAAATCAGCGGCCGTCGCCGGCGACGTCTTGTGGTGTTCGCCGGAGCTGGCATTGGCGGCGGCGGCGCCACCGCCGGCGCTCGACGACGGCGTCGGGTTGTCCATTGGTGATGTTGGGAGTTGCAGTGTTAAGTGGACTGGAGTTCTGCTGAGATCGTAGTGATGAGAGAAGAATATCGAACGCGTGGCTCCAAAATTTATACGCGACATGAGATTTTTTTTTGGACAATATATAGTTGATGATGCTAATTTCCTGAAATCAAGTTTATATGCACTTTAAGTGTTGTATTTTTTTATATTTTTTTCATTCTGGAAAACTCCGATTTTCAAAGAACACCTAGTTTATGACATTAAACACGTCCACCTAAAAAATTTTGTGATCACCAATGAAATATTTTACATATTAGACATATGAGTTGTTTGTGGTGAAAGTAGAACTTGCCCATCCAGGTTTATGACGAAACTTGTTCTTCTATATTTAAGTTTTACGCTTAAAACACGAATATTTGTATTTATGATTATTTATCCTTTCAATAATAGACGACATATTCACCGATAAAAAACATCCATGGTAACTTAGTAATCTCAAAATTGAGTCTATGCTCATGTTTGACAAGCATTTATACATTGTTTCTTAGAAAAAGAAAAAATAAATTGTGGTGACGACGAAAATTTTTACACCCGTGTCTACGGATTGACCCTGCTGAAATCTTACCAATTCACTGGGATGAGCATATGTATGGCCTCATGTAGTTCTTCATTGACGAAAAATTTTGACCGAAAATACTATGGGGGAGATCTCCACAGTCATGACCAAGCGAGAATATATTAAAAGAGGTAGAAAACTTACAGTATAAGGGGTTTACAAGTTATTAAAGGATAAGGTAAGCTTGAACATAGACTTACAACCCTGAAAGTAACAAAAAAAGATCAGCTGAAAGCATCTAACCAAGCACAGAAGGAGGTTTTTAAATCCTCCCTAAATCATGTGGATTGCATGTGGCCTTGACTTCTGAAGTTTGACTTCCAAAGTATTAGATTCGGTGTTTTCCGGTTGAAGACCTTGTCATTCCGTAGTTTTCATAATTCCCAAGCCGCTATGAGGACTGCCTCAGTGAAAAAGGGCAGCAAGTTGGAGTTATGACCTTGCATAAGTCTATCGGCGCATTGGAGAGTGTTGTCCCACTAAATGTGAATAGCAAACCAGCACTAGGAAGCAAAAGGGCAGCAGAAAAAAAGATGGTCGATTGTCTCCTCTTCACCTCTGTCACACATTACGCAGATGGCATCATCTTGGACATTGAGGTGTCGTCTCTTAATCATAGATTTTGTGTTGAGTCTGTCTACTAAGAGAAGCCAGGCGAAAAATTTGATGCGAGGGGTACAACTGGACTTCCAAAGTTCTTTAAAGAAAGGATGTGAATCAAAGTTGTTAAAGACATGATGATAAAATCTACCAGAGGTGTACTTACTCCCCCACACTGGTGTCTAGCAATCATTTACCCCCTCATCATAAGCTAGATTTTGCAAATAGATCTAGAGAACCTCCTATTCATGGAAAGCCTGCTGAGATAGAGGGAGATAAAAAATAGAATCTAGATCCACCGCATCCATGACCTCTGCCACCGAGGCATTATTGTTTATGACAAAAGAAGCCATATGAGGATAAGTTTCTGAAAGGTTATTGCTATTCCAGTGATCTTCCCATAAGCAGATTGTCTGACCCTTTCCTATCTGACATCTTGAGATTGTTCTGAAAATTTCATTCAACCGAAGGATGTCTTTCCACCAAAAAGAACCAGTCTCTCTGACCGCATGAGGGACTTTATTGGAGTAGTATCTATGCCAGACTAGATTGATCCAAGGGACGTCTTCCTTGTTGTAGAATTTGTTGAGCTGCTTTAATAGAAGAGCGTCATTTTGCAGTCTAAGATTTAGGACTCCAAGTCCTCCTTTCATTTTGGGTTGTTGTACTTTTGGCCATGCTACCAAATTTCCTCCCTTTTTGTCCTTGTCACTGCCTCCCAAAGACACTATTTTCTTGCTCTGTCTATGTTTGCGATAACACCTTTAGGGATCTTGATTGTGCACATTGTGTAAATTGTGATTGGGGTGATGGCTGAGTTTACCATCTCAAGACGATCAGAGTACAAAAGCCATGTCGCACAGGCAGATAACTTTCTCTCTACTATATCCATCATGGGGGTTAAATCCTCCAGTCTTGGTTTTGTCGTGCCCATCAGCAAGCCCAGATAAGTAAACGACATTGTGCCCACATCACATCCCAAGGTATTAGCCAGAATATTGAGCTTATCCGGACTGACATTAATAGAGTACATGTGAGATATCTTATAGTTGACTTTCAGGCCAGTTGAAAGGTGGAAGCTATGCAATAGAGCTTTGAGGAAGAAGAATTGCTTGGCCTCTGCCTGAAGAAACATAAGTGTGTCGTCTGCATATTGCACTATGGGGAAGTCTTCAGATGGTTGAGGAATTGGCAGATTGAGCAAGCCCTGTTGTCTTGCTTTATTGATTAGTACCTGGAGTAGGTCAGCCACCAAGACAAAAAGGAGAGGGGACAAGGGGTCCCCCTGGCGAACTCCCCTTTTGCACTTGAAGAGTTTTCCTGGAACTCCATTCAGTAGCACCGCCAAGGATCTTGAAGAGAGAATAGATTGCACCTAGGCCAGCCACATATCTGGGAACCCTAGGCATGACATTGTCTGCATAATCGCTGAGTGCTCAATAGTGTCAAAGGCCTTTTCAAAGTCAAGCTTTAAGATTAAAATTTCTCTGTTTGAGTGGTTGCATTGATTGATGTACTCATAACTCCAAGCTAGACAGTCTTGATTGTTCTCGTGCGAATGAAACCGTACTGATTCTTATGGATTGTCCTGAGGATGATATTTTGTAATCTGTCGGCCAAGATTTTGGTTATAACTTTGAGAGAGATGTTCATAAGAGAGATTGGTCGATAGTCATTTAATGTTTCCGGGCTGTCCTTCTTGGGGATCAAAGTTATATAGGAGTTGTTGATCGGACCGAGGTCAATGTTGCCTTCCTGGAAAGCTTCACACAGAGCATAAAAGTTTGACTTGATGTGTTGCCAACATTTTTTCATAAAAAGCCCATTGAAACCGTCTAGACCTGGAGCTTTGTCATTGGGCATTTTACTAATTACCGAGTCTATTTCTTGATGGGTAAAGGGGGCTGAGAGCTAGTCCAAGTCTTCTACTGGCGTTATCAGGCTAGGCAAGTCAAAGACCATAATTGGGTTCGAGGAGGTACCCATACGGTCTCTGAAGGTGTTCCAGATGGTTCCAGCCTTCCCAGCATGGTCCTGTGTCCAAATTCCTTCCTCATTCTTGATCTAGGCTATTGAATTCCTTTTGTACGAAATGGTTGCCATACCATGGAAATACTTGGTGCATTCATCTCCCATCTTGATTCTATTAATCGTATGCCTGTTTCGCCAATATATATTCTTATAGTGCAACCAGGTTAGAATCTGTTTCTTCACCACAATTCTTAGGTTGAGTTCTAGGTTGTAAAGCCCTCTCCTATCCTCAAGCAGGTCCAGATAATTAATGACCGTGTTGCAGTTGTTTATTAGAATCATGAGGTTAGATAAGCCCCTGCTCCAGCCCTTCAGAGTTGCCCTAAGGATTTTAATTTTTTTTGAAATGTTCTTCGCTACATTAGCTAAACCTGGGGTGGAAGACCAACATTCAGAGACCATGTCTAGGAAATTCTCTTGTTCAGCCCAATAATTTTCAAAACCGAAGATTCTTGCTTTCGGGATGTTGGTTCCAATAATAATTTTGCAGGGTATATGATCCAAGGTGATCTTCGCTAGATGCATCACAGAGGTATTGGGGAAGCAGATTGTCCAATTCGTGGAGGTGAAAAACCAATCTAACTGCTCAAGCAAGGGATCTGATTGTATATTACTCCACTGTAAGCTATGCCCTTCAGAGGCTACTCGATAAGACCGAGATGCCCAATAGCTTCATTGAAAACAAAAGTTTCCAAGATATTCCCTCCTGGTTTGTTTCTGTTGTTTAGTGATCTATAAAAATTAAAATCCTCGAGGAAGATCTGTCGACCCCCGTTTTTGAGGACGGGAATCATTCGTGTTCATAGTATCATATCCCTAGATCGAGTAGTTTGGTACCCACGAATACAGTACTGAATTACCAGGTGCAAAAGTGCACGAATAGTCTTACAGCAAAAGCACTACAATAATAGGCCCGAAGACAATATCCAATACATATAGGACCTACTGGTCTGGATACAACCAAAAGCAGAATTTAGATAAGATAGCAGTCAGAAGGCAGCGACATGTCGATTGCCACAGGCAACAACCGGGGACTAAGACCTAGTAGATGCCTTCTCCTTCTTCGCCCACCTGACAGTAAGCATAGGGGTCCTCCAGTTCTTCGTTTTTTCCATCTGAAGGTTTGTGCATATAGCAAGGGTGAGTACCCAATGTACTCAGCAAGCCGACACGGAATGATGCATATGATAGGGTCACTCAATGGATGGCTATGGTTTATTTGCACAAAGCCAATTTTCACAAATCATTTCACAAACCTAACATCTAGCCAGGTCAAGTTTTACTTCCATAGTCCATTAAGTCGACGACGGTTCTGTCTACCATCCATCGTGATTCCAAGGATGGCTTCCCGCCTCCGGTTCGTCATGGTTTTCTGAGGAGTCCACCCCTTCTCGTAGTTCGAGAAGTTGAGTCCACCAACGCACAAAATCATCATGCATTCCCAACCCATCATATTAAAAATTTATGAGTCTAGCCACGGGAGAAACTTGTCATGCCGCTCATTAACTGCGAGCACGGCTATTCAAATATATTGATTTACTCACACTGCAGTGTACACTTTACCCATACTCCGTAACCGCTCATTGAATGAGCTTTCATCCCTTCATATGGGATGGTCACGACAAAGCCTTTCGATAACTTCGCTTTGGCAGTACCCGCTCCATGAACTTAAATCTTCTTGCACTCTAGCCGTCCTTTCCTAGCAGTGAGAGGAGTTCTGGCGCTCCCGGGGTAAGGGAAAACTTCATAACATTCTCATTCATTACTCAACACTTAGGCCGCAGCCTTATCTCGATAACCAGAACCACCTCTTCTCTCAAGAACAACTCTGCAGGATACTGCCTCTGCTGGGCTATCTACTCCGCTAGGTCTATACCCATTCGAGAAGTACGGTTGTACTGGCTCGTTCCAGGTTATAAGTCTCGTGGCTCGGTCCTTAATCGACCAGGGACGGTTCTTGCCTTTACCGGAATCCACCCAAATCCAACCATCCGCCCCAGTCTAAAACATTGGTTTTGTACTTTTCATTTTTCCATCAAAACTATTTTCATCATGATCAGGGCAATGTGGCGCTCATGTCTCCACATGTCATATTCCAACTACCTTCCCTGAGATAGTTGCCCAAGCATGAAGCTTCTTTGTAAAATCATGAATATACATGAATCTAATATAAGCATGGCTAAGCAATTTACCGAAGATATCCTCCGGTTATATCACATCGAAGGTTACAAGGAATAACTCTAAGGGTAATCAATATCAAGGCATGGTCTATCAAGCATAGGTATTCATTTGTGTATAGCATGCATGTTTAAAGTTTAAATCAACATCATTTCACAAAATAGGATCAATATATTCAAAGGGAAGTGTTGATTTGCCTTGCTCACACGCTTGTTGGACGGGGTCTTCACCGTAGTCAATGCCTGTTTCCTCGGTTGCTATTCGTACGTGTGAAATATCAATTGAATTTGATCAGAATTCAATAAAAGTACCAAGAGATCGAAAAGAATCATAAAAACGACTCCAAATATTTAGCCTAGAATTCTAATCGAGTTTGGGCGAGAGTTTTGGGATGAAATCCGATTTAAAAAGCGAGTTTGGAATTTTTAGGGTTTTCGCAAAATATCGATCTAATCGATTAAGGGAATAAATTTAAAAGGCGTTGATCAAAAGAATTGTTATTCGAAGTTTTGGAGGTCCGAATACCAAAAGAATATATTTTTAATGGCAAAATGAAAATAGACAAACTCCGAGTAGAAACGACACGAGAAAAAAATCTCCGAAAGTCCTATTTTTGAATTCTGAACTTGCACGAGAAAATACACGAGAAAAAAATATTATTTTCCCCAAATATTTCCTAAATATTTTTCCTAATTTTTCTAAATTTTTTCCCAATTTTTCCCCATTTTTCTCTTTTTCCTATTTCTTTCTTTTTCTTTCTTTTTTTCTTTTCCTCTTTCTTTTTTTCTCTCCCCTTCCTCTCTATTTTGCTGCGCGCTCTCTTCCTCTCCTTTCGGCCGACGGCCGACGCAAGCGCAAGGGACGGCGGCCCGAGGGCTTACTGGCGGCGACGGCGACCGCAAGGGAGGCGGCGGAGCTCCGGGCGCACGGTGGACGGCTTCGGCTCGGCGCACGGCGCACAACGGCGGCGGCTTGCGGCGCACGACGGACGACGGCGGCGATGGCTTGTGGCGAGGGAAAACCGACGAGTGTGAGAGGGAATAGAGGCGGCGAGGTGGGGAAGAACGAAGAGGAGCGTGCCCATTTATAGGCGGCGGAGAGGGAGAGGAGGGGGGGCCGGGCGGCGGTGCCGCGGCGAACGGCACGTGGCGGGGCGGGGTGGCGGGCGGCGCGGCGAGCGCGGGCGTGCGCGCGAGAACGGCGGGTGCAGGCGCGGGCGTGCGTGGCGCGCGCGGGACGGGGTCCGGCGCGGGGCGTGGCGCGGGCGGCGGGGTCCGGCATCGCGAGTGCGGAGCGGCGCGCGGGCGGGCGCGGCGCGGCGCGAGGGCAACACGCGGCGCGCGGGAGTGGGGCCGGGCTCGGCGTGGCGTGCGGGCGCGACGCGCGCGCGCGCCGGCCTGGAGGGCCGGACGCGATCGAACACGTGGCGATGGATGAATAGTGCAATTTTGTAATTTCCCAGATTTAATTCCTAATTTCCCAATTCTTTTTTCTTTCACCTCTAAAATTTAAAATAAAATATAGCACACCCAAAATTAAGTTGTAAAATATATTTTCAACCTTTTCACCCACTTTTATTATTTTAGAAATATATTTTACATATTTAATTTAATTATTTTTCCTAAATTCCAGAAAATGCGATTTTGATTTGAAATAATTCCTAGACTTCATATATATCATTTAAAATATTTTATCACTTATTTTGCTCACTAATTAATATTACACCACCATAAAATAATGTTTTGATCCCAAATGTATATTTTTATAAATCCACAACCCTTTTCTATTTATATTAAAATTTCCAACTCTAAACTTCGAAATCTTTCTCCCCAATGGAAATTCAAATCGTTTGAATTTTCTCAAACATCGAGATGAATCATTCTCCATATAAATTTATACAACAAAGCTGGCAAATAAGAAGCAATAAATACGATGAGAAACAATGAGCCAAAAGTTTTTGTGAGTTCTGATTTTTAAATCCCGAGTTTAAATTCTCCGATTTTCAGGGTGTTGCAAACCTACTCCCTAACAATAAATCTCGTCTCCGAGATTTCTTACCGTTCGCGAAATAGGTTCGGGTACTCGGTCTTCAAAAAGTCTTCTTTTTCCCAGGTGGCTTCATCCTCAGTATGGTTGCTCCATTGCACCTTGTACATTCACCACGTCTTGGTCCTAGTCTTTTTCTCGGCTTTGTCCAAAATCTTTACAGGGTGTTCAGGGTATGTGAGGTCTTCACTGATAAGGACGTCTTTCAAGGAAATTTGCTCTTCCGGTACTCGCAAACATTTCTTCAATTGTGATACGTGAAAGACAGGGTGTACATCGGAAAGATTTTTCGACAGGGCCAGTTGATAGGCCACTTCGCCTTTCTGGCGCTTATCGGGAAAGGTCCAACATATCTTGGCGCCTGTTTTCCTTTGACCTTGAACCTCTTGGTCCCTCTTAGTGGCGAAACTTTTAGGTACACAAAGTCTCCTATTTTGAATTCCAACACTCTACGGCGAGTGTTCGCATAGCTCTTTTGCCGGGACTAGGCTACCTTAAGCCGATCTCTTATCAGACGAACTTTCTTCAGCTTGTAATGATGTCCGGTCCAAATACGGCTCGCTCACCAGTCTCCAACCACATCAACAGAGTTTGGCATCTTCGTCCAAACAAAGCCTCGTTCAGCGACATCTTCAGACTAGCCTGGTAGCTGTTGTTATAGGAGAACTCTACATAGGGCAGACATTTCTCCCAGTCCTTAGTAAAATCCAATGAACAGGCTCTTAGCATGTCCTCAAGGACTTGATTTGTCCTCTCAGTTTGTCCGTCAGTCTGAGGGTGGTAAGCAGTACTGAAGGCGAGGTGAGTTCCCAACTCCTCGTGAAACTTATCCCAGAAGTGAGATGTGAATTAAGTACCACGATCCGACACAATCCTCTTGGGTACTCCATGTAGGCACACAATTTTGGACATGTACATCTCTGCCAATTTAGCACTGCTATACCGAGTCTTGACCGGGATAAATCGGGCAGTCTTGGTCAGTCTATCCACGATCACCCAAATGAAATTGTATCCTGTAGCAGTTTTGGGTAGTCCCACTATAAAGTCCATGCCTATTTCATCCCATTTCCACTCAGGGATCTTGAGTGGTTGTAATAATCCTGCCGGTCGCTGATGTTCAGCCTTAACTTGTTGGCATACATCACATATGGCCACATATTCCGCTACGTCTCTTTCATGTTGGGCCACCAGTATTCCGTTTTCAAATCCTGGTACATTTTGGTGCTGCCAGGGTGTAGCGAGTAGGCTGACTCATGGGCTTCTTTTAAGATTAGCCTTCTCAATCCTCCTTTCTCCGGTACGTAAATCCTTTTACGATACCATAGGATTCCATCGGCGTCGGCTGCGAATTCTTTGGCCAGTCCTTCGGCCATACGTTCCTTAATCAGTCGGATTTCCTCGCAATCCTTCTGGGCTTCCTTAATCTGACTTTGTAGGAGGGGTTGTATCTCCAACGAATTCAGTTGTCCATGAGGAATCAACTGTAGGTTAAGCCGAGCCATTTCTTCTTGAAGCTCGTTGGCATTACATTCCATCCTCAGTTGGTTGCACTGGGCTTTGCGGCTCAAAGCGTCAGCTACAACATTGGCCTTACCAGGGTGGTAGTGGATTCCTAGGTCATAATCCTTGATTAGCTCTAGCCATCTTCTCTGGCGTAGGTTAAGATCTGTCTGGGTAAAGAAATATTTCAAGCTCTTGTGGTCCGTGTATATATCACAATGGTTTCCAATCAGGTAGTGCCTCCAAATTTTCAAGGCATGTACCACTGCGGCCAATTCTAAGTCATGGGTGGGATAATTCTCCTCATGCAGTCGCAGTTGTCTCGAGGCATAAGCCACAACCATTCCATCTTGCATCAACACGCTTCCTAATCCTTGTCAGGATGCATCACAGTATATGACGAAGTCTTTCCGGTTGTCCGGTAGGACTAAGATCGGGGCGGTGGTTAACTTTTCTTTGAGCTGGTCAAATGCATGTTGACACTGCTCAGTCTATGCATACTTCTTTTCCTTCTTCAATAGTTGGGTCAGGGGTCGAGCTATCTTAGAAAATCCTTCAATAAACCTCCGGTGATATCCAACCAATCCCAAGAAACTTCTAACCTCTGTTACTGACTGGGGTGCTTTCCACTTGGTAACTGCTTCGACCTTGGCGGGGTCTACTGCTACGCCTCCAGCTGAGATTACATATCCAAGGAAAGCTACTTCCTTAAGCCAGAATTCACACTTGCTGAATTTGGCATATAGCTGATGCTCTCGCAACTTCTCTAGTACCAGGCGCAAATGTTCTGCGTGTTCTTCATCATCCTTGGAATAGATGAGGATATCATCAATGAATACTACCACGAACTTGTCCAGATATTCTATAAATACTTTGTTCATGAGGTTCATGAAGTAGGCTGGGGCATTGGTCAGTCCGAAGGACATCACTGTGAACTCGTACAAGCCGTAGCGTGTAGAGAATGCAGTCTTAGGTATATCCTCAGTCCTAATTTTTAGCTGATGGTATCCAGATCGAAGATCGATTTTTGAGAACACTCGGGCTCCCTTGAGCTGATCGAACAGGTCGTCGATTCGAGGTAACGGGTACTTGTTCTTAATGGTAACCTCATTCAATGACTGATAGTCTATGCACATTCTCATGCTTCCGTTCTTTTTCTTAACAAACAAGCACCGGGCTCCCACGGTGAAGAACTAGGGTGTACGAAGCCTTTCTCTTGCGCTTCCTTTATCTCGCTTCTTAAGTTCTTCCAATTCGTTCACGGCATCCGGTAGGGTCTCTTAGCTATGGGGGCGGTACCAGGCATGAGGTCAATGATGAACTCTATGTCTCGGTCTGGGGGCATTCCCGGTAGTTCCTCAGGAAATACATTCGGGTAATCCTAAATTACTGGCATTCCAACTATGGGCAGCATGGTGAATATTTCCGTAGCTCGGTCACAGAGCATAGGGTCTTGATCCATGGCTACTGTCATCGGTGATCCCCATGGGGTAGATAAGGTAACTTCTCTTCGTCCACAGTCTAATACCCCTTGGTTCTTGGTCAACCAATCCATTCCTAGTATGATGTCCAGGGTTTGGGGTAGCAAAACCATAAGGTTGGACAGGAATACCACGTCCTTGATCCGAATGGGCACATTAATGCACGCATGGGGTATAGTTACATCTCCCTCGGGTGAATGTACTACCATTGGTCTCTTAAGGTCTACTTGGTGCAAGTTGTGCTCTTTGCTTATTCTTGGCGATATAAATGAATGCGAAGCTCCAGAATCAAACAAAACTTTAACTGGTGCAGAATGGATAGAAAACATACCCATTAGCACGCTTTGGTCCTCCTGAGTTTCCTCAGCACGCACATGGTTAACCTGATCATGGCGGAATCCGGTTGCAGCTTCCTTTGGTTGGGGCATTATGAACAACTGTGTCCAGGTGCCGGAGCAGGGGTTCCTCGTACCACGATGGCGTTGGCTCCGGTGCGGTTGGGGGTGTTGCACGGCATAGGGCAACTATTGGGATAATGCCCAAATTCTCCGCAGTTGAAGCAGTTGACATTCCTGGTTCCTGGGGCTGCCAAAGTAGGTGTTGCAGTGCGAGATGGTGTTGCAGGTGGCCTGCTGACGTTGCCGGGTGCGGCAGGGCGATTAGTTGCCACTATGGCTGGCTTCCAACCTGTCGAGGTTGGTCCTTTGGGTCGCTGGGGTGTTCCTTGAATTGGGCGGGCCATTGCAAGCCTTCTCTTTCGGTTGTTTTCAACCGTCCTTTGGTCATGCTCAAGCCTCACGACCTTGTTGATGAGGCTCTGGAAGCTGGCGTGGTCCTGACCAATCATCGGTCCTCTCAGCTCGTCATTCAGTCCTTCGATAAAATTATCCATCTTCTCTTCTTCGTTTGCCAGGTCGCTTGTGGCATAACGTGCAAGCTGCGTGAACCTGTTAAGGTACTCTTGTACCGTGGTGTTGCCTTGGCGCAGCCTACGGAACTCATTCTTCTTCATCCTCATGACTGCAGCAGGTACGAAGTTTTCACGGAAGGCAGCCGTGAATTCCTCCCAGGTTGGTTCACCGACATCTTCGGCCCGGGTTTCCTTGTAGGTGTCTCACCAGTCACTTGCGGGACCTTTCAGCTGATTGGTGGCGAAGATGACTCTGTCAGCTTCCCGTACTCGGACGAGAGTCAACTTCTTCTCTATTACCCTCAGCCAATCTTCAGCATCCATGGGTTCATCTGCCGAGGAGAATGTCGATGGCTTTACTCTCATAAATTCGCCGAGGTTTGATCCTCCGTGTTGTCCTTGGTTGTTGGCGATAGCTTGAAGCAGTTGGGTCTGTAAAGCCATGACTTCCGCTAGGGTGGAGGGGTTAGGCTCTGGCGGGTTCTTAGTAGCTGCTGGGGCTCTGCGACGATGCGCCATCTGAACAACGTGGATGAGGTAAGAGACTTGATTTGCTAATGTCACGATTCTAAGGAATTTTTCTTTCAGTTGTTTAAGGTGATCTTTCAAAGCAAGCTTGGTGGAATAAACTCATTTATGACATAACATGGAACTTCGTATCAGTTCATAGATGTTACATCAGGGGGATACATTGGACATGTGTAGTCCCATACAACACAATACAACATCACTAACATCGATCTAGGGTCTCATACATAAAGGGGTAGGGGCATGGTCATTGCTGTCTTAACTCCATCCTAAGCAAGACCAGAGCTGCTGCAGGTATCCAAACAAGTCATCCAGCCATCCGCATGATCCAGGTGCTGTTTTGGCTCTTGTGGACTACCGGTGTTACAGGTCATGCGGTCGTCTTGAGACTGAGGGGCTTGGGCAGTGGGCAATTTCTAGCTACATGTCCTGTTTCGCCACAGTTGAAGCAATGTCGGTCTTATTTTGCCGGTCTCGGAAGAGGGCATTTATTGAAAAAGTGTCCCATCTTACGACAGTTGAAGCAGATCATACCCGATTTATCACAAGGTGCATTATTTTGGGTATGCCACACACCTTTGTTGCCATTATTGGCCTTTGCCGGGGTTGGGGCTATTTCAGGATTCGAAACATCTTCTCTATTAGTGGTACCATCCAAGAGTTGATTGGCGGATCGCCAGAATACCTTTTGGTCCTTCTTCAACTTGTCTAAGATTATCATTAGTTGGCAGTCCTTAGGTACATGATCTGTCCCTTCACACAAGAAGCACGTAATGGCTCTCATGGGGCATTCTGTTGGCATGTGGGTGTCTTTACCGCAGCTACAGAGGTAGTTGCACATACTTGCAGTGTGTCCAACTTCTCCACAACGAGTACATGCCTTGGGTCTCAACTCTCCTTCACTATCACTTCCCATGTTTTCTTCTTCATCATCTTCGGAGGACATCTCTTCCGATGTATCGTCTTCTGGTTGGGGTGGTCCATAAAGCTGGAGATGTCGGGTTAACTGACGCGCACCACGGAAGGTGTTGTTCCTTAGGTGTTGAAGGAATCTTCGCAGCATCTTCGGGCGTAAACACCGTGCCTGTGACGATCATTTTGCTATCACAACTTATATCCCAGTCTAGTGACTTTCTCTTATTGTGCACCGCTCCTTTTCTTGGGTCCGGATCCGGGTATACCCATCCCTTGTTCCGTTTCCGATCATGACCTATCATCTGTTTTGAAGATAACTTAGGGTCAGAGAGGGGTAATATCAAAACAATTTTAGTAGAGGAATGGGAATAAGAGTATGAGGGAAAACATATTTGTTTTGTGCAAATAGTCTGTATTTTTAAAATAATCCTATGTAGGGATATTTTCCTTTATCCAGCTATTCAGGGGTAGGGCGCCAGTTGGTCTTACCTACAGTCGCACTGCTCTGATACCAACTCTGTCGACCCCCTTTTTGAAGACGGGAATCATTCGTGTTCATAGTATCATATCCCTGGATCGAGTAGTTTGGTACCCACGAATACAGTACTGAATTACCAGATGCAAAAGTGCACGAATAGTCTTACAGCAAAAGCATTACAATAATAGGCCCAAAGGCAATATCCAATACATATAGGACCTACTGGTTCGGATATAACCAAAAGCAGAATTTAGATAAGATAGTAGTCGGAAGGCAGCGGCATGTCGATTGCCACAGGCAACGATCAGGGACTAAGACCTAGTAGACGCCTTCTCCTTCTTCGCCCACCTGGCAGTAAGCATAGGGGTCCTCCAGTTCTTAGTTTCCTCCATCTGAAGGTTTGTGTGTATAACAAGGGTGAGTACCCAACGTACTCAGCAAGCCGACACGGAATGATGCATATGATAGGGTCACTCAAAGAATGACTATGGTTTATTTGCACAAAGCCAATTTTCACAAATCATTTCACAAACCTAACATCTAGCCAGGTCAAGTTTTAGTTCCATAGTACATTAAGTCGGCGACGGTTCTGTCTACCATCCATCGTGATTCCAAGGATGGCTTCCCGCCTCCGGTTCGTCATGGTTTTCTGGGGAGTCCACCTCTTCTCACAGTTCGAGAAGTTGAGTCCACCAGCACATAAAATCATTATGCATTCCCAACCCATCATATTAAAAATTTATGAGTCTAGCCACGGGAGAAACTTGTCATGCCGCTCATTAACCATGAGCACGGCTATTCGAATAGATTGATTTACTCACACTGCAGTGGATGTACACTTAACCCGTACTTCGCAACCGCTCATTGAATGAGCTTTCATCCCTTCATATGGGATGGTCACAGCAAAGCCTTTCGATAACTTCGCTTTGGCAGTACCCGCTCCATGAACTTAAATCTTCTTGCACTCTAGCCGTCCTTTCCTAGCAGTGAGAGGAGTTCTGGCGCTCCCGGGGTAAGGGAAAACTTCATAAAATTCTCATTCATTACTCAACACTTAGGCCGTAGCCTTATCTCGATAACCAGAACCACCTCTTCTCTCAAGAACAACTCTGCAGGATACTGCCTCTGCTGGGCTATCTACTTCGCTAGGTCTATACCCATTCGAGAAGTACGGTTGTACTAGCTCGTTCCAGGTTATAAGTCTCATGGCTCGGTCCTTAATCGACCAGGGACGGTTCTTGCCTTTACCAGAATCCACCCAATCCAACCATCCGCCCCAGTCTAAGACATTGGTTTTGTACTTTTCATTTTTCCATCAAAACTATTTTCATCATGATCAAGGCAATGTGGCGCTCATGTCTCCACATGTCATATTCCAACTACCTTCCCTGAGATAGTTGCCCAAGCATGAAGCTTCTTTGTAAAATCATGAATATACACGAATCTAATATAAGCATGGCTAAGCAATTTACCGAAGATATCCTCCAGTTATATCACATCGAAGGTTACAAGGAATAACTCTAAGGGTAATCAATATCAAGGCATGGTCTATCAAGCATAGGTATTCATTTGTGTATAGCATGCATGTTTGAAGTTTAAATCAACATTATTTCACAAAATAGGATAAATATGTTCAAAGGGAAGTGTTGACTTGCCTTGCTCGCACGCTTGTTGGACGGGGTCTTCACCGTAGTCAATGCCTGCTTCCTCGGTTGCTATCCGTACATGTGAAATATCAATTGAATTCGATCAGAATTCTATAAAAGTACCAAGAGATCGAAAAGAACCATAAAAATGACTCCAAATATTTAGCCTAGAATTCTAATCGAGTTTGGGCGAGAGTTTTGGGATGAAATCCTATTTAAAAAGCGAGTTTGGAATTTTTATGGTTTTCGCAAAATATCGATCTAATCGATTAAGGGAATAAATTTAAAAAGGCGTTGATCAAAAGAATTGTTATTCGAAGTTTTGGAGGTCCGAATACCAAAATAATATATTTTTAATGGCAAAATGAAAATAGACAAACTCCGAGTAAAAACAACGCAAGAACGAAATCTTCGAAAGTCCTATTTTTGAATTCGAACTTGCACACGTAAAATACACGAGAAAACAATATATTTTTGCCCAAATATTTCCTAAATATTTTTCCTAATTTTTCTAAATTTTTTCCCAATTTTTCTATTTTTCCTATTTCTTTCTTTTTTCTTTCTTTTTTTATTTTCCCTCTTTCTTTTTTTCTCCCTTTTCCTCTCTCTTTTGCGCGTGCGCTCTCTCTTCCTCTCTACTTTCGGCCGGCGGCCGCGCAAGTGCAAGGGACGGCGGCCCGAGGGCTTACCGGCGGCGACGGCGACGGCGAGGAGGCGGCGGAGCTCGGACGCACGGTGGACGGCGGCTTTAGCTTCGGCGCATGGCGCACGACGGCGGCGGCTTGCGGCGCACGGCGGACGACGGCGGCGACGGCTTGTGGCGAGGGGAAAACCGACGAGTGAGAGAGGGAATAGAGGCGGCAAGGTGGGGAAGAATGGAGAGGGGCGCGCCCATTTAAAGGCGGCCGGAGAGGGAGAGAAGGAGGGGGACCCGGGCGATGGTGGCGCCGCGAACAGTGCGCGGCGGCGTGGGGTGGCGGGGCCGAGAGTGGCGAGCGCGGGGCGTGCGCGTGAGGACGGCGGGGTCCGGTCGCGGGGCGACGCATGTGTTGACGAGAAAAATCAACACGTCGGCCTGGGAGATCTGCTTAGCTTCAGTGCAGGTCCTAGAATAGATGAAGCGTGGGCGTGCCAGTCAGTTTGATCCTGCCACTGACAAGTTATGCAAAACAGCAGAATATAAATCATATCGGTCGATAGACCGATACCTAAAAGCTAACTGATCGGCTAATAACTCATCGGCGATGCAATGTCCAGATAACTCATCGGCGGAAACCCCGATGAAACCCTTAGTGGCAACCAACAGGCAGGCTAGAGACTACGGTTCTAATCACGACTTAGTAGATCAAACTGATGCAGCGCTAAGTATGAAAAGAAGAGCAATATCTAGACAATCAAGCCGTTGGCTGATTTTCAGGGTGGTAGATGCCTAAACCAATCTAATCTAGTATAACGACTTAACCGGTATCGGCAGAAACCCTAAAACGAGAGACAACCGATAGGGCTAAATTGAAATACTAAGATTAGATTAATAGAGACATATGATAAATAATCAGGCAAGCATGCTAACTAAACCGGAGCAATCCAAGAGATCGAATCGTACTGATGCAGCCTTGGACAACGTCGACGTAGTCAATATGGTCGCCTGATCCGACAGAACGTTGGACTTATTCCTTTGCTGGAGGTCGAACCTAACCGATGCAGCCCAGCGCCGGATGCCAAATTCCGTCGGATGTCGAACAAAGATGAAGAATAAAAGAGTGGCGATGCGCCGAATTGTATTGATCGAGAGATATCGTTACATGAACCCTAGGCTTACATATTTATACCCGTAGGGTGACAAAGATCCTAACAGATTACAAAACAAACTTTCCTAAAGATAAACTAGGAAACTAACAATCTCTTCCTAATTAATAGATACAAGCCGTATCCTCCGTGGACTCGGTTTCTTCTGGATAAGATCTTCTCAAACCGAATCTAACAAGAATCCGACTGCTGGAGATAGTGATCCTCCATCGGCGACGCAAAACTCTCGGCCGATTTTGCTTTGAGCCGATACGAACACTTAGCCGATGGAGACTCGGGGCTTACCAATTTTGGCGTTAACAGCATGGCGCGCGCGGGGCGGGGTTCGGGCGCGGGGGCGCGGCGCGGGCGCGACGCTTGGCGTGCGTGGGCGGCGGGGTCCGGGCGCGATGTGACGCGTGGCGCGCGCGGGAGGCGGGGTCCGGCACGGCGAGCGCGGAGCGGGCAGCACGGGCGCGGGGCCGGGGCGCGACACGGCGCGAGGGCGACTGTTAACACTGAAATTTGGTAATAGAATCCCTAAGTCTGCAAAGGCGAAGCAGAGCCGGATCGGCTGGAGAGAGGGGTTGAATCGGCTGACGAGTGATCGGCTGCGAGGCCAATCGGCTAAGGTTGGATCGGACAGGGGCATCCGATAGCCGATTCCAGGTCCGGAAGAGATGAAACCGTTTCTAATGGAGAAATTTGAGGATAAATAGAAGATTCGGTTATTAATTGCGCGTTAAATGATAGTGCCACTTATGGATAGAGTCCTGCAACGGCAATTGTATCTGTAATTTAGGGGTTTGTTTAAGCTGTTAGTTGTAACACAGCATGGGCCCTGCTCGGGATAATATTGTGTTTCAAATGGTAGTTTAGATAGAGTCCAGGGTTTGTACAGATAATTGTATCTTGGGTATAAATAGGACCCGAGACCCCCTGTAATTCAATTCATACACAATCAATCAAACCTTTGGCGCATCGCCATCCTTTTTCTTCAGACGAGCACTTTGTTTGGCTACGGGCTGCATCGTTTCGATCCCCAGATCTAGGTAAATGCTTGTCATTAGTGGTATGACTTATTGATTCTAGTGCTTCCATCATAATGACACATTAGAATCAGGAGTTTATACTGTGCTATTTATCGTATAGCGCATATAAATTAGATCAATGTTTAGATCTATCCTGCCATTGGCTAGTTTTATCAAGAACTTACGGCCAATAGGGCTAGATCTAAAGGTTGGCTGGTTTATATGCGGTATCCACCGTCTCGAGAGGTATAAATCGGCTACAGCAGATCAGGTTTTTCTTTTTATACTTAATGTTGCATCGGGTTCGAACTATTAAGTCATTTTTAGAACTATCAATGATCTGTTTGGCTGAGATTTGTATTATTTAGAGACAGTGCCGGGGTTTCAGCCGGCCTTATCTGCCCTGATATGTTTCTTTTAATATATTCATTATTAGATACGTATTAGGACTGCCTCTTATGTTAAGATCGTATTCTTATCGGACGTCGTCAGCCGAAATCGGCCTACCATCGATAGCCGATGGCCGATTTCTAGGCTATGCATCTGGTTCAAGAGCGATATCTTTCTATAAGATTCATCGGAGTACTAACCGATTCATTGTTAGCTTTCCAGTATCGGTTAGGTTATCGATCCATATATTTATTATTCTTTACTGTATTTGGGTCAAGCGGCTGATGCTGTCTCGGTATAGCCGATCCATTCCAGTCACTTGGTTTAAATATAGTTTAGAATAGCATATATATGTTTATGGATTCCCTTAGCCGATCCAGTGGGGATCTAACCTAACACTTAACACATATTCCTTTGTTTTTCTTGTTGATTAACAGATCAAATCAACTGGTACGCCCTGCACAGCACAGGCAGCCGAGAAGGACCTGCACTGGAGTCAAGCAGATCTTCCAGGCCAGCGCGTGAGAGAGATTTCTCATCAACACGCTTCTTGGCACGCCCGGTGGGACTTTCTCTGTCGGCTCGACTTGGACGCATAGATTCAGTCGGCAAGATGGTCAACTCCAAGAGCCCCAGCATTACGCAGGACAACATCGTGCCTGTGAAGATGGAACAGTTATCGGCTGAACAGCAAGCCAAAAATAAGAAGATGGTGGAAGAGCTCCAGGCTAACTATTTGTAGTCTTTCACCCAAACAAGATCTGGGGCCGTGCACCAAAAATACAAGTTCAGCATGAACGACACTAAGGCATCCTCCTCTGGTGATACAAAAGGCAAACAGAAGATGGAGGAGCCGACCCAGGTACAGGATGATTCGGCTGTATATTCTCTGCAAGACCGGATCGACTCAGCCGTCCACCACGCGTTGGTCAACCAAAGTAGCATCCTGGTCAATACTCTCAATAACATGATCGCTACTGTGGTCGACGCCAAGATAGCCGACCAGCTGCAACGGGGGCCAATGTACTTCACAGACGGCCAATTTCCTGGTTATAGGACGCTGGTCATGCAGAATCGGCCGATCCCACCACTAGCACAACAAGGACCGCCGGGAGGAGCCCACGGTTAGCCAAATCCAGGTGAATCGGCTATGAGGCCAGCAATTACCATGCTGAACCGACAGCAGCCGCTGCCCCGAGATCAACTTGCTAACATGTTAAATGACAATCGGCAGTCAGAGCCGGTTGATCCAGATAGACGGTATAACGCCGGTGGCCGATAGTTGTTTCCAGGACCACCAACGCCACCACCAGCGCATCGGCCACCTCCCGCTGATCATCACTACCAGTACCAAGGAGGCCGTCAAGAACATCATTATAGGCCTCAGATGCCACCACCGCTGTATCGGCAAGCACCCGCGCCATATGACCCATACGAGCCGATACAGCAAGACAACCGGACATGGGCCGATCTAATCGCAGATGTTATGCACGATCAATTCGGCCTCAAGCCGAAAGACTCAGGGAACATGTATCGGTATCCCTATCCAGAGCACTTCGAACGGATCCCGTTGCCCAACCGATACAAGATCCCAGATTTTTCAAAGTTCTCAGGGCAGGACAACGTTTCAACCTACGAGCATGTTAGTCGATTCTTGGCACAATGCGATGAAGCATCGGCTACGAACGCCTTGAGAGTCCGACTGTTCCCTATTTCTCTTTCAGGATCGGCTTTTACTTGGTTCTCCTCATTGCCCTACAACTCAATTCAAAGCTGGGCCGATCTTGAAAAACAATTCCACAGCTACTTCTACTTCGGCAACCACGAGATAAAATTGTCGGACCTCACTAGCATCAGGCAAAAACACAATGAATCGGTCCAAGAATACATCCAACACTTTAGGGAGATGAGGAACCGATGTTACAGCCTGGTGCTATCGGACGCCCAGCTAGGCAATTTGGCCTTTCATGGCTTAATCGCGTCGATACGAGAACGATTCTCTGCGCAGGAGTTTGACAGCTTAGCCCACTTGGCGCAGAAGGTGACAACCCACGAGCAGCGATTCCAAGACACCAGAAAGGCCGTCAAAAATATAACTCAGGTTGTCGTTGAATCAGACTACGAGTCCGACGATGATGACGCAGAAGTGGCGGTAGCCGAATGGGCCAAGAACAAAAAAGCCATCGTCTGCCAATGGCTGCTGAAGACGGCTAAGGAAGAAAGATACGATTTCGACATTACCAAGGCCGACAGGATTTTCGACTTGCTGCTCAAGGAGAAGCAGATTCAATTGCCTGAAAACCACGTGATTCTATCGGCCGAAGAATTGAAGAAAAAGAAATATTGCAAGTGGCACAACTCCACATCCCACGCCACCAATGACTGCAAGGTCTTCAGGTAGCAAATCCAGTCGGCATTGAGGCCGGGAAGCTGAAGTTCGCTGATTCAAATCGGCCAATGAAGGTAGACTGCAGTCCTTTCCCGGTCAACACGGTCCAAGCCAGCCCTAAACAAGCTAATCAACAGAACAGAATGGCGCACAGCTTAGTCAATACATCGACCGGGGCCAAGGCAGAAGGCGATCAAATTGGATGTCATGTCGCGCCAATTAATATGGTACGCCCAGTCATCAGATCGGCTGACCGACGTCCGATCCATGAACGTAGCCGATACCGTCATCAGTACCGGTCTCGGCTGGAAGAAGCTTACAACGAAGCACCTCGTCGGCGCGACACGGACACCCAAAGCCGACGATACGAGGTAAACCACGACAATGCTGACCCGCATTGGCATTATGATTTTTTCAGGTACTGCTGGGAATCCGGCATGAGACTGCCAACATTGGACGATTGCCCAGCATGCAACGATCGTCGCGACGACGAGCACAGGAACTTGTCGCCTGCAAGTCCAACTCGATTCGTCCCCAGAGCCGTTCAGCTAAACCAAAGGCGGCAGTCTGTCCATGATTGGCTCGGCCCGATCCACCAGGACTTCTTCGTCGATGAAAACCGCGATGGGAACAACCGCGACGATGAAGAGGCCGACGATGAGGAATCGGCCAACCCCCAATGGTGCCCGTCCGATCTCTTCACGAAGACGTAGAAAAGAAGGGTTCAACGGCTCAAGCGTGAAGGGAGAGAAGACGAAGTTCAGGAAATGATCCACGAACAACGCCGTCGGCTGGGCAAAATCAAGAGGCAGTGGGTACCCAAAAATAAAGCTGCCAGAGCCGACGAAGAGCAAGCCGAGGAAAGCCCAGCTGATCAAGCCAGGAGGGCAGCCAAAGGGAAAGGCAAAATTTCTGCATTGGTTAACATGGTATTCGTGCTGCCAGCCGAGTTCGGCGCTCCTGAAACCGATGCAGACGCCATTGAGGACGACCTTGCAAAACTTGCAATCTCACCAGACCAAGCTGTCTTCGACAAACCCGAAGGAACAGAAAATTGGCACTTAAAGCCATTGTACGTTAAAGGATTCGTCAACGGCTTGCCGATTTCTAAAATGCTAGTTGATGGGGGGAGCTGCAGTCAACCTCATGCCTTATGCAACATTCAGAAAGCTAGGCAAGGGAGCTGAAGACCTAATAAAAACCAACATGGTGTTCAAAGACTTCGGCGGCAACCCATCGGAAACCAAGGGCGTCCTCAACTTTGAACTGACCATCGACAATAAGACCGTGCCCACAACGTTCTTCATCATCGACGGGAAGGGGTCTTACAGCCTGCTGCTCGGAAAGGACTGGATACACGCCAACTGCTACATCCCTTCTACAATGCATCAGAGCCTGATCCAATGGGATGGTGACAAAATCGAGATCGTGCCAGCCGACAGGTCAGTTAGTGTCATTAGTGCCGATTTGCCGCTTTGGGAAATCGAAGGCATCGATTGTTTATCCGGGAAAATCTAGCAAGCCAATTTTCTAAATGTCTCCAATTCAACGATACAGCCGATTGGAAATGACAAGCCACAGCTGCTGCTTTGAACAAGACATGGTGGAGGGCTCGAGTGTTCTCGGCATGGACACCGCGGACGAAGACGATGGCAAGTTAGGGCAAGGTTTCACGTCGGCCGACGAATTAGAGGAAATCGACATCGGCTCTGGTGATAAGCCGAGGCCGACGTACATTAGCAAAAATCTCTCTCCTCATTGTAACTCTCAGCTCATTGAATTGTTAAAAGAATATAAAGATTGTTTTGCTTGGGATTACTTCGAGATGCCCGGCCTCAGCCGATCAATAGTGGTCCATCAGCTGTCGATTAAGGCAGGCTATCGGCCGTTCAAACAACCTCCCAGGAGGTTTAAGGCTGATATGTACGACGCAATTAAAGCAGAAATCACTCGGCTATACGGCGCGGGATTCATTCGGCCTTGCCAATACGCAGAGTGGGTCTCAAACATCGTCCCAGTGTTGAAGAAAAACGGTAAACTTAGGGTGTTCATCGATTTCAGAGATCTAAACAAGGCAACCCCTAAAGACGAATACCCAATGCTGATAGCCGACTTGCTTGTCGATGCTGATTCAGGCCACAAAATCATCAGTTTTATGGATGGCAATGCAGGGTACAATCAAATATTCATGGCCGACGAGGACATCCACAAGACCGCTTTTCGGTGTCCCGGCGCAATCGGCTTGTACGAGTGGGTAGTGTTATGTTCGGCTTGAAGAATGTTGGGGCGACGTATCAACGGGCCATGAATTACATCTTCACGATATGATCGGCTCACTAGTAGAGATATACATTGACGATGTAGTTGTCAAGTCAAGGGAGATGGAAGGCCACATTGCCGATCTAAGACAAATGTTAGAACGGACGAGGAAATACGGTCTGAAGATGAATCCGCTTAAGTACGCATTCGGCGTATCGGCCGGACAATTCTTGGGATTTCTTGTCCATAAAAGAGGAATTGAAGTTACACCAAGAAGCATAAATGCTATCAAGACAATTCAACCTCTGAAGGACAAAAGACAACTCCAGTCATTGATCGGCAAGATAAACTTCATCAGACGGTTCATAGCCAATCTCTCAGAGAAGATGGAGCCGTTCACACCACTGCTTCGGCTGCAAGCCGATCAGGCATTCACATGGGGGTAGAGCAGCAAAAGGCGTTAGACAACATAAAAGATTATCTAAGCTCCCCTCCAGTTCTAATGCCTCCACAAAAGGGAATACCGTTCAAGCTGTACCTATCAGCCGATGACAAATCAATCGGCTCCGTCCTAATCCAGGAGGTCGACGGCCAAGAAAAAGCCATCTTCTATCTCAGCCGACGATTGCTAGATGCAGAAACGTGGTATTCACCCGTGGAGAAGTTATGCCTCTATTTTTCATGTACAAAGTTAAGGCACTATCTGCTGTCCAACGAGTGCACAGTAATCTGCAAAGCTGATGTGGTTAAGTATATGCTATCGGCTCTAGTGCTCAAAGGAAGAGTTGGGAAGTGGATTTTCGCACTAACAGAATTCGATCTGAAGTATCAGACACCAAGGGCAGTCAAAGGGCAAGCCATAGCCGATTTCATTGTGGAGCACAGAAATGACTCAATCGGCTCAGTGGAAATCATGCCTTGGACTTTGACGTTCGATGGCTCGGTTTGCACCAACGGCTATGGCATCGGCTTGGTCATTATTTCGCCCAGGGGGCAAGCTTCGAGTTTGCTTTTTTCCATCAACCCCCATGCTACAAGCAACCAAGCCGAATATGAAGCTGTCTTTAAAGGATTACATCTACTCAAGGAAGTTGAAGCCGATGCCATCGAAATAATGGGAGATTCGTTGTTGGTCATCAACCAATTATCAGGAGAGTATGAATGCAAAAACGACACGCTGATGGTCTATTATCGGCAATGCTGGGAATTAATGGACAGTTTTTGGCTAGTTACTTTGAAACATATTCCCAGAGAGCAGAACACAGAGGCCAATGACTTGGCTCAGGGGGCATCAGGCTATCGACCGATGCTGAAAGAAGTCGACATAGACGTTGCCGCCATTACAGCCGATGATTGGAGGTTTGAAATTTACAACTATCTCAGAAACCCCTCTCAATCGGCCACAAGGAAGCTACGATACAAGGCATTATGATACGTGTTGCTCGATGAAGATCTGTACTATCGGAGATTGACGGCGTGCTACTCAAGTGCTTGGGAGCCAATCAGGCCACAGTAGCCATCGGAGAAGTACACGAAGGCATCTGTGGCACGCATCAATCGGCCCACAAAATGAAGTGGCTACTTCGCCGAGCAGGGTATTTCTGGCCAACGATGCTGGAGGATTGTTTCAGGTATTACAAGGGCTGCCAGGGTTGCCAGAAGTTTGGCGCCATACAACGAGCACCAGCATCGGCTATGAACCCAATCATCAAGCCATGGCCGTTCAGAGGATGGGGCATTGATATGATCGGCCAGATCAATCCACCCTCAAGCAAAGGACATAAATTTATCCTGGTGGCGACAGATTACTTCACAAAGTGGGTGGAGGCGATACCCCTCAGAAAAGTAGAATCTAAGGACGCAATCGAGTTTGTCAAAGAACACATCATCTACCGATTTGGTGTCCCACAAACAATAACAACAGACCAAGGATCTATCTTTGTATCGGACGAATTCGTTCAATTTGCCGACGGCATGGGGATCAAGCTACTTAATTCTTCGTCGTACTACGCACAAGCCAACGGACAAGCCGAGGCCTCAAACAAAAGTTTGATCAAGTTGATTAAAAGAAAGATCTCTGAGTACCCTAAACAATGGCACAGCCGATTAGCCGAATCACTGTGGGCGTATCGGATGGCATGCCACGGGTCAATCCAAGTTCCTCCGTACAAACTGGTCTATGGACATGAGGCAGTGCTGCCATGGGAAAGCATCGTCGACTCAAGGCGCATTCAGTTACAGGATCAACTCACGGCTAACGATTATTATCACCTGATGGTGGACGAATCGGAAGATTTAGTTTTATCCAGGATGAGGGCCTTGGAAAAAGTCACAAAAGATAAAGAACGAGTAGCCAGACATTATAATAAAAAGGTGGTGCCTAAATCTTTTGAGAAAGGCGAGCTCGTTTGGAAATTGATACTGCCGATCGGATCTAGAGACAACAAGTTCGGCAAATGGTCACCAAATTGAGAAGGTCCTTTCAAGATCCACAAATGCGTCTCTAGAGGAGCTTACATGCTAAAAGGACTGAACGGAGAGGTATATGGAAGGGCTCTTAATGGAAAATACCTAAAGAAATATTACCCAAGCGTATGGATCAACTCGTGATTCGGCTATGGTTATTTCAGCCGATTTACGATAGCCGATGTCTTACATTAACGAGGCATCGCCTTTAGGCATTTTTATGCAATGTTTTTTGCTAAGTTTTCTACGATCGGCTCATGATTGGCCGATAGGGATGGCAAGGATGCGCGATCGGCTCGAACTCACAATTTTGTCAACACCGAAGCTATCAACAAAACTTGGGGGGCATATACGTACACGAGCCGATTGCAAAATCGGGCCGATTGCAAATATCTGAAGAAATATTACCCCAGTATTTGGGTCGATGCTTGAATCGGTGTGATAGTCGCCGATTTTTATTCATAATCGGCATGAAGCCGTTTTCGATTACATATCTCCTAGATAGTCTCTGATGGCCGCCAGGGCCCGGTCGACGGCCTCTGGAGATTCTGTCTCTAAAGCATCCAAGATCAAATACTCTAGCCTGGTGACTCTTACATTGGTGGTTGTGACTAACAGTTCATTGGCAAGTTGTGTTTGCCTCGCTACCAGCCTGTCGTGACGTATGAGTGTTGCAGACGCTGAACGAATGGCCGTCGGAACACTACTGAGGTTTATTGGAGGTCTGGTCGCCGGATGACGAGTCTCTTGTTCCCTAAAGCACTGCAAGCTGGTTCTCACTTGTTGGTCTTGGCTAACCGTCAGTTCATACGGGGTGTTCATGATCTCCAAAATCACTCGTAGGGGATGGGGCGGCTGCGAGAAGATTAACTCGTGAGTACTTAGAGAAAAGAAATGGTGAGGATGGATGGGTTGGAAAATCACCTGGTTCACTGATGAGCTTGAAGATGCCATGAGAAGTCTTGCCGAAAGCTTGGAAACCTGGAGTTTGTACACCTAGAGAACGAGGGAATTTCTTCTTTGGCTGTGATGTGTTCAGGAAGACCTGAAGGGGTCTATTTATGGAAAGAAAAGATGTGTATTCGGATGTGAAAGATCAGAGCAGACGTAGAAGTCGAAGAGGTCATCATTAAAAGCATTGGGAATCGTTGAACGGTTGATGACTACTCAAGACCGGATGCCTATTGTTCAGAAATCACGGGTTTTTGAAATACATGTTCAGATGAGTCAAACTGTAAAGCCAAATCGGCAGTGCATTTAGATATTATCGGCCGATAGCCAATGAGGCTAATGTCAAGCGCTAACACCAACGGTCATGGTGTAGTCTCAGAATCGGCAACGCGAAACGATACGAGTGGCTGGAGCCGATTTCAACATAAGCAATTCAAGACGCCACGCACGGCCGAAAGCCGATCTTATCTACAAGCAGACGGTCTTATCTACAAGCATAGTGGCAGAAAATTGATAAATTAGACTACACGATGCAAAGCCGATTTCAAGAACAACTAAAACGATTGTCCAATCCCAGCACGAAAGTGTGACAAGTATAGTACAAGAGGCATTAGCCGATTTTAGAATATCAGAATGTTACAATCTCATTGTTTCAAAAAATCGGCTATGGCCGACAACGCCTTCCGCCTGATCTGGTCTACCTCTTCAATAGCCCTGACGTCGTCGGCCTCGGACCCCGCCACCGGCCGGATGCCCTTCACCAAGTTGCACAGATGTGCCACAGTCGCCTTGATGCCTTGGCGTTGAGTTTCGATCTCAGCCGGCAAACCAGCCATGTACTCCTTATGAACATCGATCTCGTTCGTAACTTGAACGAGATCGGCCATCAGCTGGTCTTGGCGTGTGAGGAGCTGCTCGAGCTTGGCCGCTGGCTCAGTCTTCAGGCGGTCAAAGGCGGCTTTCTGGCTCTCGATGGCCTCCTTGGTCGACTGGAGGGTGGTCGATCTCGCCTGGTTCTCGCGGCGATCGGCTATCCGCTGTCGTGCCCATTCGTATTTGAGCTGATGGGCTTCCATGAAGGTCGCCGGCACAATGGCGTCGGCTAGGGCTTCCGGCAACTGGCCTTGAATGTCTTTGAAGCGCGCGTGTATCGAGCCGCTGTCGACCACCAGCGCATCCAGCGAGGCCTCCAGCCGGTTGCTGATGTCGGCCAGGGTGGCCCTCACATCCTCAGCCGCCGTCACCGACGCCTCCTCGCCGATTTTGCCAGGCTCCTCGAACTCCGACAAGTCAAAGTTGAGGAGGTCGGCTATGTTCTGCAGCAAAGAAAAGAGAGATGATCAGAAGACTTCGAGTTGACAGAAGCCGGTCATCAGTTTCAGTCGGCTTACCGTTGGCACCAGGGTCGGAGCAGTCAGCTCGGCTGGATTGCCGCCTGCGGTCGTCGGGGCCTCTTCGTCGACGTCATCACCGCCGCCCACGGCAGGCGCAGCATGCTCGCTGGATGCCTGGGAGGCAGCCGATGGAGACCGTGGGGGTTGCAGAAGAAAGAGTTAGCGGGCAAATCGGCTAATTACGACACGTCAAGTGGCAAGAGGTGATTACCGATGGCGCGGGGCGTGAAGTGTGGCCAGCCAATTTCTTGACCTGAAAAGAATGGTTCGATCAGATGCAAGGGATTATCACGAAGCCAAATCTGGTGAAGTGAAGGCTTACCGGCCGATGTTTTGCTGGGGGACTTGGGACCGGCGGGACGTCGGCTGGAGCATTGACCGACTCAGGACTCGAAACCCCAGGTTCGGCCGCCGCTCCAACAGCCGCCGGCACTTCCTCGCTGGCGACGGTGTCGAGGAACTACGTAACGGCCGGATCCAAGGGGGAGGCTATCGGCTGGCGCCGCCGGTTTCTTCTTCTTCAGCCTCTTGGGGGCAGGCGCGGCCGACAGCCGTGGAGGTGGTGCAGCCCTTTTCTTCTGGGCGATCGGCTGGCGCACCTGCCCTCGCAGAAGCGACGTCAGCTTCGGCGCCCCCCAGCCGATGGCCGACGGAGCGAGGCCGCCCCCATCCAGGACACCTAAGATGTATTCGATGGGGCGCCCGGAGTCGCTCACTGTCGGCCGCTCCGTCTCCGTCTCCTGCAAATCAAAGGGCAAATGTTAGTCGGCTATATCAGCCGATGATAAGAAGAAGAAAATCAGTTGGGACTTAAAGCTTACCGAGGGGATCTCTTCGGGCAGGAGAAGGTCAACGTAATGAGACGACCGCTGATGGAAAATGTGGTGCTTGATTTCTGCCCACCATCGGTTGTAAGCGGCACTTTTCTTCAATGACAGTGTCATCACGCCGACGTCGCCGGGGAGGGCCGGCTATATTCAGCGGCCGATCCATTATCGAGTCCCGGCTCACCACTCCCTCGTCTCAATCTTATCGCGTAAAAGAAGTCGATGGGCACTGCCCAAGGCCGAACGCCTCGCCGCGACACCGGTAATAAAATTCGTAGCTCTTGGGCACCGATTGGCCCCGATTGGATCCCGGTCGGCAGGATACAGGGGGATAGGGTGGCGATGAACAGCTCCCTGCATCTCGGGTTGTCGGCTGAGTTGACATCTTCCCAATTGAAGTCGACCGGCAACTCGAATAGCCTTCGGTCCCGGTAAAAATACCAGGCACGGTTCTCGTGAGACAGCCCGTCGTAGAGGGCTATGAACCATTCGGCCAGCAGTTCGGCCGATTGCTTTGAGCCTACATGGGCGGCTGCTGCCTCTCCGTAGCTCATGCACCTGGTGGTGGTGATCTGGTTGCCGTCTTCATCTTCGATCGGCCCCAGCCTTTGGTATACAGCTTCTGTTAAAGGGAGCCGACCAGCTATCTTTTGGGTCGCCAGCACTAACCAGATCTGAAGGAACCACCAGGGGCCGCCAGTGGTGATGGGGGCGTCGGCGGCTATCTTCGTGGTGGCCTTATGCAACAGCTGATATAAGTAGCCGAGGAGGTACTTTCCCAGCGCGAGTTTTCCCCCGTCGGCTAGGACTTCGGCTACGACCTGCCAGTTGGCGGTCGGCCCACAGCTCGATCCACAGAACACGAATTTTTCGAGCCACATCATTAAGAATGCGGCGTGCTCCCTATGGCCGACTGTTCCGTCCCTCATGTTCTAGGCGACGAAGCCGCTCCACCCGCCGATGGCCTTGGTTTGAACTGGTGCTGCCCTTTTCGGCTCAAGCTGCTGGGGTTGGCCGACGACTCGATGTCCAGTCCAGTCGTCATGTATATGTTGGCCAACGTGATAGTCATCGGCCCTTGTCGGAAGATGAAGGCGTTGAAGCTGTCGTTCCAGAAGTATATTGCAGCCGACAGGAGCGGTTCGTCCTTTTCCATGCCGGCGATGGACAGGGCCAAGCACTGGGCGATCCTGGTCTCTTCCCACTGGGTGTATTTGGCCGATCGCACCCTTTTGTACCACTCAATCCAGGCTGCGTCGGTGGTCGGCCATGATTTGAACGTCCCATTCCAGTGGGCGAGGGACGGCTTGGCGGTGTTGAAAGGGATCCGGTTGGTTTCGGCTATGATTATATCGGCTGGATCCGTGTTGCCGATGGGGCCGAGAAAGTACCTTTACGCTTGTGTCAGGTTTGGGATAAACACTTGGTGTTACAGGCGCTACAGTTTAAAAAAGGGGGGCGCTAATCAAGAACGGTTGCATATTACAGTTCAAAGAGGGGAAAAGTACTAATCGGGAAGAAGAAAACGAAGGAAAGTGCTACTTGAAAAATGGCTGAACGTAATATCGATGCAACACGGTTGGAGAAGTAAATCTGATAAAAAGGAGTTATGGATCCGAAAGGAGTACCTCAGGGAACTCGATCATGGCGGCAGCCGGAACGGCAGCGGCGGTTGGCGCAGCGGCTATGGCTGGCGTGGCGGCGGTGGCCGGCGCGACTGAGGAGCTCGATGCGGCGACGGTGGAGGCCATTGGAGTGCTCGGGGGGTGAAGATGGGTCTGGCCTGAAGAGCGCGACCAAGTTTGATGAGATCGCCGGAGAGGAGAGAGAAGGCAGGAGGCCTGTGTGCAAAGGAGGTTGAGTGCGCTTTGAAGGCGTAATCGTTTCGGCCGAGGGGAGTGGGTATTTAAAGAGCACTTGGGGTGAAGCCGAGGCGGTCTAGGTCAAGAAAGAAGCGGGAGTTTGAACATGCAAGCAAATCCGCAACACTTCATATCACAGACTTGGGGGGCATGTGTCAACACTGAAATTTGGTAATAGAATACCTAAGTCTGCAAAGGCGAAGCAGAGCCGGATCGGCTAGTGATAGGGGTTGAATCGGCTGAGGAGTGATCGGCTGCGAGGCCAATCGGCTAAGGTTGGATCGGACAGGGGCAGCCGATAGCCAATTCCAGGTCCGAAAGAGATGAAACCGTTTCTAATGCAGAAGTTCGAGGATAAATAGAAGATTCGGTTGTTAATTGCGCGTTAAATGATATTGCCACTTATGGATAGAGTCCTGTAACGGCAATTGTATCTGTAATTTAGGGGTTTGTTTAAGCTGTTAGTTGTAACACGGCATGGGCCCTGCTCGGGATAATGTTGTGTTTCAAATGGTAGTTTAGATAGAGTCCAGGGTTTGTACAGATAATTGTATCTTGGGTATAAATAGGACCCGAGACCCCATGTAATTCAATTCATACACAATCAATCAAACCTTTGGCGCATCGCCAACCTTTTTCTTCAGACGAGCACTTTGTTTGGCTACAGGCTGCATCGTTTCGATCCCCAGATCTAGGTAAATGCTTGTCATTAGTGGTATGACTTATTGATTCTAGTGCTTCCATCATAATGACACATTAGAATCAGGAGTTTATACTGCGCTATTTATCGTATAGCGCATATAAATTAAATCAATGTTTAGATCTATCCTGTCATTGGCTAGTTCTATCAAGAACTTGCGGCCAATAGGGCTAGATCTAAAGATTGGCTGGTTTATATGCGGTATCTACCGTCTCGAGAGGTATAAATCGGCTACAGCAGATCATGTTTTTCTTTTTATACTTAATGCTGCATCGGGTTCGAACTATTAAGTCATTTTTAGAATTATCAATGATCTGTTTGGCTGAGATTTGGATTATTTAGAGACAGTGCCGGGGTTTCAGCCAGCCTTATCTGCCCTGATATGTTTATTTTAATATATTCATTATTAGATACGTATTAGGACTGCCTCTTATGTTAAGATCGTATTCTTATCGGATGTCGCCAGCCGAAATCGGCCTACCATCGACAGCCTATGGCCGATTTCTAGGCTATGCATCTGGTTCAAGAGTGATATCTTTCTATAAGATTCATCGGAGTACTAACCGATTCATTGTTAGCTTTCCAGTATCGGTTAGGTTATCGATCCATATATTTATTATTCTTTACTGTATTTGGGTCAAGCGGCTGATGCTATCTCGGTATAGCCAATCCATTCCAGTCACTTGGTTTAAATATAGTTTAGAATAGCATATATGTGTTTATGGATTCCCTTAGCCGATCCAAGTGGGGATCTAACCTAACACTTAACGCATATTACTTTGTTTTTCTTGTGATTAACGATCAAATCAACGGCACGCCCGCACAAGATAGGCGTAGAAGGATCTACACTGGAGTCAAGCAGATCTCCCAGGCCAGCGCGTGAGAGAGATTTCTCATCAACAGCGACACGCGGCGCTCGTCGCGCACGGCCGGGAGGGGCCGGACGTGATCGAACACGTGGCGATGGATGAATAGTACAATTTTGTAATTTCCCAGATTTAATTCCTAATTTCCCAATTATTTTTCCTTTCACCTCTAAAATTTAAAACAAAATATAGCATACCCAAAATTACATTGTAAAATATATTTTCAACCTTTTCACCCACTTTTATTATTTTAAAAATATATTTTACATATTTAATTTAATTATTTTTCCTAAATTCCGAAAATGCGATTTTGATTCGAAATAATTTCTAGACTTCATATATATCCTTTAAAATATTTTATCACTCATTTTGCTCACTAATTAATATTACACCACCATAAAATAATGTTTTGATCCCAAATATATATTTTTATAAATCCACAACCCTTTTCTATTTATATTAAAATTTCCAACTCTAAACTTCGAAATCTTTCTCCCCAATGGAAATTCAAATCGTTTGAATTTTCTCAAACATCGAGATGAATCATTCTTCATATAAATTTATGCAACAAAGCTGGTAAATAAGAAGAAATAAACATGATGAGAAGCAATGAGCCAAAAGTTTTTGTGAGTTCGATTTTTAAATCCCGATTTTAAATTCTTCGATTTTCGTGGTGTTACAAGATCCAAATCTCGGTGTCTTGGATGTCGTGATTCCTAAACTAGGTGATGAACTCAGTCTGTGCAGGCTCATCACAAGAACCAGGTGATGAACTCAGTCTATGCAGGCTCGTCGCAAGGGCCATAAAGAGTCGTCAGCTTCCAGGAGTCAGAGTTGTGCATGGACTTGAAATTAACAGTGAACGCAAATCTTTGCTTGTCTATTACCAAACGAGAAAATACGTTGCTGTTCCACAGAACAAGGATGCCCCCTGAGGCACCGACGGAGGGGATAAAATCAAAGCTATCAAAACGGCGTGGAGCAAAGTTCCTGATAAAGCCTCCATCAAAAATCTCTCTCTTTGTTTCTTGGAGGCAGACAACAACACAAGCGCTTTCCTCTATCTTATTCCTGACCGTTTCCCATTTGGCAGGGGCATTGATCCCGCAAACATTCCAGCAGAGAATAAACCAGTCACGAGTCAACATGATGAAAATGGATTTTTTGTACAGGGCCACCCGAGATGGCTAGCAAGCTTGGGGTAGAGATCAAATAAGATTGGGCGATCAGATAAATATGGGCCCAGACGATCAATATGAAGTCCAACAGAGTGATCCTTGAGGCGCACCAAGCGATCAATAGATTGATAGAGTAAAAATAGCAGAAATAAGGTCCAAGCTTGACCATAAAGCAGTGTTTGATGCAGATACAAACCAAATTGTTTAAGTTACAGATATCCCACAGGCAAAGGCACATAAAGTTTGGATTAAGGCAGCAATAGATAAATAGAGGGTGGGGATCAAGGATGGAGAGCAGATTAATCTTTAGATTCATCAAAAGCATCATTGTCCACCGCATTCTGCATCAGCACATCATGAGTGAGCTCGCTAGGAGACACACCGCAATTGATCCCCCAACCCCGAAGAACCGAGAGCTGCACCGGCCCTCTTGACCTATTGATTCATCAATTTGAACCACCACAATTTTCCTCTTTTTGGTGGGGTTGGTGTCCATCTCACTCCGGACAAAAGAAGCCATTGAGGTTAGAGTTTCTTCCGGCACTCCGTCTAACGAACTTTGCACTAGGGGAATCAGATTGTTGCAAGAAGAAACAGTTGAAGGAAGGGCAAAAGTTGATTTACCAGCCGAGAACTTGTTCTTCTGACCTCGAGAGGTAGATGGGCTTGGATCATTAGAGATGGAGGGGACAGGTACAGGCATCTTCCCGTGGGCTTCCCGATGCATTGATCCACAAGCAGCCATAACGAAGAGCAATGGCATCGAAACGGGCGTCATGGAACAATCTCCAGCCCATGGACCTCTGGGCAGCCTGCCGACCGTTGTTAATTACAATTGCGAGAAGGTAGCAAGGCGGTGGCGGGACCTCATTAGGTATGTCTTTTCTTCCATAAAAGAAGATAGTTGCGCATCTGGCTTTGGTGGCTTCAAAGCGGGCTTGCTCTTCTTTTAAGAGGGGGAAGCTAGCATCGCTGGAAGAAGAACTGTTCTGGTCATCATTCAAGGATTTTATTAAGTCCTCCACCGGTATGTCGGGACCATGGGTTCTAAGGTACTCAATGGAGGATCCAGCAGAGTCAATGTCCAGATAGTGTTGTTGCAAGTGGGGGTGTTCAGGGATTTGGGGATCCCAAGCTGGCCAATCATCCCCTTGTGCATCTATATCCATATCATTGTCGTTCTGTTGCTGCTACTGCTCTTGGTCCACCTGATGCTAATGTTGGGGGTGGTCGGGATGTTGGTGCTAGGGCTGATGATGGTAGTCTTGTTGAGGGTTGCCAGCAAGAAGCTCCAAATGCTTTGTGGCGTTCCAGTGTGGTTCTTGAAGGTCGTGTCCCGGCAAAGGCGGTCCAAGCTCAGGGTGGGGGATCCCGTCTAGTGGCACCAGGTCCTCATCCGCCGGGAATTGGTCCGGGAAATGCCCATTAAGAATGTACACCAACACCGACCAAGACCCTATCCAGACCATCAATTGTAGAACCACCTGAGATCACTATGCTTCTTGGTACCCTTCCAGGACTGAGAATAAGGGTATGAGCTAAGATCCTGGACCGGTTAGCATCCCTATACCATTCCAGAACCCGACCAAAAGAAGAGACCGCTGCCTTGATGTAGACATCATTCTGGTAGTTTAGCGGGAAGGCCAAAAACTTTACCCAGCAGATTCTTGAGTAAGTGCAGGACCTAAAGTTAATACCCTCTTCATGTCTTACTGAAGGGTTATGCGGAAGCTACGCTAGCCGAAAACAAAAATTTTCTACCGCGCAAACCAGGAACACTTGCAAGTAAGGGCCGATAGATCGTTACCGATTGGAGTGTGCAGCGGAAACAGCCAATCAGCGCTATCCGATCCGGAACAGTGTAGCCGATTCTCGCAAGCCGACAGCCGATACCCGGGGACAGCCGATTCGCCAATTAGCCGATTCGCAGATGCCGTAGCCTATCCGAGTCGTCCGACCGTGTTCTCACGCCTCGCTCCGATGCGCCCGACCGCAGCCGATCCGAAGCCGATCAACCGTGCGCAACGTAGCAGCGCCTCTACCAATATCCACACGTCCGGGGACAAAACGCCGTACACCCGTATGCTAGCACGCGATGCAAGGCTAGGGTTTGGCTCGAAAGTGGGGAGGGTTCTGTTGCACGCAATGCAATTGACGTGCCGCAGCTCTCCACCCCTCCCTCCTTTATATAGAGTTGGCCGACTGGGACTAGTGGCCGATCAGGACTCTATTTTGAATCGGATCCTATCCGAATCTCACAGAGTTGGCTGCCCATACGTCGTAAGCCCATAGGACTCTATCCGATCGGATCCCTATCCGATCGAGCCGTATCCGAGTCCAACTCGAATGCCTGTTCTTATCCCCTTAAGCGTGTGACCCTGTAGGTTCGGGTATACTCGGTTTCGGCTATAGTCTAACTTAGCCGACCGTCGGCTCGAGTCCAACTCAGCCGACTGTCACAGGCGCCTAGCAAGCACATATTGACACCATAGTATACAAGAATATAATATCGGCTCGAACCCGTAATGTGTACACAAATCCCTTTGCCTCACGATACCGTTAAGCTATAGGCAAGATGTGTGCCATCCCTTCAATAGCTTAACCATTCACTCGAACCGTATTGGATTATCTCGTTGATTGACTCCTCAATCAACTTAGCATGGCCATGCATTTCCATAATCCATTACCTCGAGGGCCCAGAGATATCTCTCCAAAGGAGGGGCAAATTCCATCTTGATCACTCACATCCCACTCCATGTTTCATAGCAAACACGAAAACTACCGTTATAACTACCCAGCACGGAATAGCGTTTGGTAGTCCCAAAGTAGGCTACTACACATGTTGGAATCCATGGTGATCTCGGGTCTAAGGACTTTGTACCAACACTACCCGAGACCAACTAATGGCACATTAATTCCTGTAGTGTCTCATGGTGGGTCTATCCAACAATGTGTTCTCCAACACATATGTCCATGTTTATTGATTTGGTATCTTCATACCCATGATCTATGAGACATGATCATCAATCAATAAACATGCCGATCTTAGAATCATATTTGTTCCAACAATATGACATATGATCAGGGATCGTTTAGAAATAGATTCATACATAAAGAGTCTCATAAATAAGTCACGTACTTATTGATCAATACAAGATGTCTATTTCATGGAACTGAATAACACTTTATTCATAAATACATAAACATTGACGTGATATCCAACATCTCCATGTTGCCTCTAGGGCATATCACTAACACTTACTACCTTGATGATGCTATCATCTGCTTGCTAAAAGGGGAAGTTGCGAACCAGTCGCTCCTGTTGAACTACTGAGCGGAGCTTAATTAACTCTAGGCCAAGAGGGGAGAGATGTGCATCCACAATCCGAACCTGTTGCTCTTCTTGGAGAAAGTTGCAAACTTCATTGAGGGCAGGCCGTAAAAGATCATCATCCCACGGCATCGGTTCGAGAGAGACGATAGCGTACTCCTCGTGTCCTCTTGGCAGTTCTCCTCCCAGAGCAACCCTCCCATGCGCAGGACTCCCATCCATGAGCGATCTGCAAGTCTCTGGTGAGGAAAGGCCGAGGGTTAACTGGAAAGTTGGCCATGGAGGGTGAAGCGGGAATAGAGATGACGTCGGCCTAAAGGGGAGGGAAGTTTTTATTTTGGGAGATGGGGGAGAGATTGCAGAAGGAAGACGATGGGTTTGAGATTGTTGCGAAGAATCTGGGCAGACAGCCGGGGGTTTCCGTTCTTTATTGTTGCGGAGAAAGGTGCGGGAATCAAGAGCGTCGGTTGGCTTCCATGAATCAGCCTTAAGAGCCCAAGGAATGCTGGGCCTGGCACAAGTCCACCCAGTCCGAGTAGATGGGACACACTGTTTCGGTTGCCACACCAGGCGGGGAATGAAACGAGTACGTGACATGCAACGCTTAGTAGTGTGGCCAAAATTTGAACAAGGTGCCAACAAGTTTTCCCGGCAATTAATGCCGATGTGACCTGGATTGCAATAGGAAGAACAAAGCCCAAAAACAGGGGATTTAGCGTTTGGGGAACAAGCCATCAAAGATTTCGTGGCCACCGGATTGGTGTTGCACGCGGCGCCTTGAATGAGCGTACGGCACTGGTCCGCAGCGGACCGTTTCAAGCAAGGTTGAAGAACATATTCTTCCTTCTAAATAGGGATTGAGATATTAGCCGAACCACCAAAACCAATTTTCCAGGGAAAGGATCAAGATTTCCTGCAAGCAGAACCAAGAAAGCCCCAAAAGAAATAAATTTGTCCTTAGCATGCTTTTTGATCGGAGAAAGAACTAGGTTCTTAGCAAAAGAAACTTTCTTAGAGCTCTTGATAGATTTTCTCCTGGATGTTTCGGAAATGACTTTGGTCCATTTCTTTTCCTGCTCAATCTCCCAAAGACGTTTCTCACGCTTCCTATGAGGAGTGTCATTGTTCCACATATGAAAATAGCAATCAAATAGCTCAATAGTAACACGACGAAGCTTGTAGATATGAAAGCTCACTTGTCTAAAAAAATTGAGAACTAAAAGTGATTGTTGCTAAGAAGTCACATGAAAATCCGAGGCTTTACCACCCAAGCATGACTAAAGTGCTAAGAAAACCAAATCCTGAAACTGACCGATGGTGACAAGCAAGAAGAACAAGTCATAAGGTGAAGGCAAGAGGTGATGGACTGCTCACGCACCTCATTCTGAAAAGACAGACCCTGATTAAAATTGAGTCTGTTAACTAGATCCGAAGAAGAGCCCATGACAAAGCCGAAGAAGAGCCCATGACAAAACGAAGTGAGGAAGGGACACCTTTCAACGACGACAGCATGGTAGGTGTTGTGGAGATGGAGGGGTGAGCGAGGCACGGAGAGGTGGAGGGAGGGCGCAATCCTGCATCTCTCTTGATCGACGGAGTTCCATTGACGGAAAATTGAATACAAAATGTACAACTCTACAGTCGACAGTTTGAGAACGATTTTACTGAAAGAAATACTCCGTACGACAACGGGTTGAGAATGTAGTAGTGTTTAAAACGCCAATTCAAAATGCTTTTTCGTTCAGGATAGCAGATCATAGACCAAATTCAACACTAATACTGCATGTGACAGTAAATCAACGAGACAAAACCATCCAAAGATCAAATTATACTTATTTCCGAAGAAGCAAAAAAAGTACTACATTTCAAGGATATTTCGTATTTGTTTCTCGAAAGAAATGGGGATATTTCATATTTCAGGTGAATTACATCATATCCACGCCTACATCAGCTATCACTATCTCGGAACCCAGCGCCGCACTAACTGCGGCAGTAATTCTGGTTAATTGTTCTGCGACAGGAAGATACAACTGAGCCATACAGCAAGATTGGGATGAAGTTTCCCATTGTTACATCCACACAAAGACATGTCGATATCAACCCTGTATACATATGCCCGCACCCCCCCCCCCCAACAAAACCAAAATCTTATGTACCGAAACTTTTTGCTCTAAAAATGAAGAAACATCTACCCTATGGGGGCATTTACACCCAACTTAAGGAAATTCAATAGCACGCACCATTGCCCCAAAAGCATGGTGGAAAATCATGAAAAATTCGTCACCATGAACAATGAAATCAAGTGCACCTCTGCATCCAAACAGCAACCGGTAGAAAGGAATGTAGGCCACGGCACCCAAATGGCCAAAACTTGCTGCTGTTTTTCTCTGTTCAACTCCTCCATACTCCATTTCACTATTGCTGCTTTCAGATTTGACACCACCAGGGGGACAGCACAGTCGGAAGAGATTTCAATTGTAAATTCTCACTGGCTTCTCATAGGTGTGACGGTTCTGCACATCAGTTGAAACAAGAAAAAACAAAGAGCAAAATTTTGTTAAGATACAGGTCCTTGCAATCCATAGCAATGTGCACATAAAAGAAAAGAGCATCGGAATGCTACAGCACAATGCAGAAAAATGTATGTGGCATGCGAAGATGTTTATGGGGAACCCAAAGTTAACCACAAGAACTTTCATCAGATGTGCCTGATTTTTGATGAGGCATCATCTTCAGTAGCAGCAAAGCCATCTCAAAGTTGCATATAGGGATGATACTGTAAAAGCCTAAATGTCTAAATATAAATGACTTAGCAAGTAATAAAATTCCGGATTACCGGTTTCATGTATAACTAAGAGGGATTAAAACAGAATTCTCTAAAACATCAGGCAAGCCCAAATATTTTGAAAGATCATTGATGAAAGTTTAAAGGGATTGCAAGAAATAACACGGTAGCTGATAAGTGCAGGTAGCAAGACAAAACGAAGTATAGCTAGATATGCCCAAGCCTGAGTGACAGAATAAAGGTAAAAGAAACCGGCACAAGAATTCGCTATGCTCGCTTCACAAGTTTATAACCAGACAGCAGCATACCTGATTGGCTGTATAGGCCCTTTTTGGTGCAGTATCAGCATGCTCCAAACCAAGATACTGCTCCCAGGCTCCATAGACATCTCTCCTCTGTAGAAATCAGAACATAAAAATTTGTAAATCATAGAACACAACAAATTTATGGGCACAACCAGAGAAGCCTGTAGGGAACAAATAATAATTTACCTGGAAACGGGCAGATACAACATCTGTATCTTGGAGGTAATCTGGCCGGTTCATGGATATGAAAGCGAATTTCCACTGATCATATAGCATTAAAAAATATATTAGTTTAGTGTCTGCATCACATAGTTGCACGTAATGAAACTCAAGGTAAAAGGCAGAGAATGCAACAAAGAGATTCTCATCAGGAAGTTACAGAATAAACATATTAGTTTATTTTTTTCTTTCACCCACATAGATTAGATTTGGCTCACATAACACTTGGCTAACAATTCTATAAGGGATACAATGAGCACAACCAGTAATAAGTCTTATCATAAATGGCCACTGCTTTAATGTTTTTTGAGAATTACTGAGAAAAGTTTAGACTGCAGTATATACGAGAACTGTCAGCTCCCTACAGTAAAACAACCACAGGACTGGTATACTTCAAAACTCTGCATCTGACTTATATATCAGCATAATTCCAAGGTGGACAAGCATAAAGAGCAAGCCAAAACTTCAAATGGATCACCTTGCAGAATTCCTCATCAGGGACTTGGAGTTTTTTCTGTATGCGCTCCTTTACTTCTGCTAAAGTCTCACCTTCACGGATAGCAAGATAAAAAGGATCTCCAAAGTTCTGAATCTGCTGCTAGTCATCAAAGTAGTATCAATGGTATGTATAGCATATTTTATTAGTAGCCAACTCCCAATACAACTCAATTAGACAAGAAAGAAGATCCTATCAAAGTGCACTACCTGATTCTGAAGAGGGTCTTTCATGAAGTGATAAACATGAATTAACCGATCATTTGGACCGAGATTTTTCTCCTCCTCTGGAATCTATACCAATAAGCAGAAGCAGATATGAGGATAAAATGAAGGCACACGTTTTGACACAAGCAGGAAAAGTTACATGAGGATAGAAAATCAGGAAATGAAATAGATTGCAACTTTACAGTTCAAGAAATGGAGAGCACCAAATACAACCAAAAAGAACAACATACCTCCTCAGCACGTAGTGTCCAGTACTGATCATTAATATTCTCTATCTTCTCATGGAGTGGAAAAATCTATGGAAAAACTAGAATTAGTAACAACAATGCCATAAATTATAATCACATGTTTTTTCTTAAAACAAAAGGATATTCATCAGGACGTATGGTATTTTATTTCTCTTGAAGGCTGAAAGCTAATGTACAAGTACCTTATAAATCTTGTGGTAAAAGACCTCTAACAAGCGAAGTTCAGCACTGGGACTGGATAGTTCAACCTATTGATTAGTGACAAATAATTAGAAAGTTTACATAAAAACAAACACATGTAGAGACACAACAAGTCGGTTTATACAGCAGAACTTGGTAATACCAATGAAAATAATCGAAACATTCCATCCCATTTAAGATAGATGACAGGTTAGTGAGAGTACAATAAGCTGACATCAGGTCATTAAGTATGGCCAGATTTGCTTAACTAACCAAGACTAGTACAAAAGGCATATGAATAGGAGGTTTCACAGTACTATTCACAGTAAGTATGTTGAAATAGTCATGCAGTCACATGGAAATTTTGAATATGCGGCTCAGCAACGAGCTATATATTAGTATCAATGCTTAACACCTAGTTGTACTTATAGAGTATTTACACATTAACAGAACAGGGATTAAATGAACCAAGTTATATCACTTGATACTTTCATTTTGCATCACAAATTGGTAACCTGGAGAGTCAACTATCCTTATGCAAACCACTCTTAAACGTTAGGATCTATTTCTCCCTTACCTCTAAAGGAGGTTAGAGGTGCACCCTAAAAAGAACATATATGAATATATCCAAGTCCGATGCATTGGTGTATCTCAGACCAAATTGAGTGTAAAACTGGAGAGCAAGACTAAATAACTTGAAATAAAGAATGAAAGGATAACAAAGAAAGAACCTTTGTTTTCAAATCATTAATCACGTCTGCAATGGTGCTATTCTTTGGAAGCCTGATACTGTGAATCACAACCTGGAAAAAAAGATATTTCATGAATATATGCACTTGGTAACTAAATATAAATAAAGATGTATTATTTGCAGCTAATAACCTCATCCTTTGTAGCATGGTGGAATGCAACTTTCAGGGTTTTCAGGCCCTGCAATTCTGGCAGTGGAATATCCAGCACCTCATAATACAATACGTCTGACGTCTGCACCAGATAGTATCTTTAGTAGAAATCCATTTGTATTTTAGCTTTGCAGAAAAACTATGCTAATTGACCCAAAAAAAAGGAGGTGAAAGGTTAACCTGATTATAATGAATGAGCATGTCCAAAAGATGCTCCACTCCCCGATATCTGATAGGTTGTGGTTTAGGCTGCTGCGAATAGCAGTTATGGGATGTTAGACGAATTTTCGCTGGATCATCCACACCAAGCTGACGGGCGACTCCCTCAACAACATCATCATAGGTATGAAGCTTTGACCTTAAAGAATGGGGGGAAAATTAACATATACATACATGCTAGATAATTAGTCAACTAAACAGTTTGAACCCAATGGGTTTTGTAATCACTCACAATTCCAAAGAAAAGTCATCATCCTTTGGTTTCTCCAATAACCGAAAGTGCACAACCTGCAGTAAACAAAATTTACATAGATAAAGCAAGTGGCATCATCAAAGGTAGACCCACTATAATATTACATGAGCATGACAAACCAAAATAAACAAGCATCTAACAAATGATAGCAGAAGATTAGAAGGGGGTGAATGAAAACAAGAGAAATTTCCTTTTGAACCACAGAATGCAAAGGTGCATAGCATATAAGCGTACTACTGTAAAAGGAGCTGGAGGTGATTGTGCGCTCATGGCCATCCCCTCACACACAAGAACTTGTGTGAGTAGATACACACAACATGGTGGCATGGTCAGTGTAGTGCAATCACTAGCTGAGATCAACCAGATCTAGCCAGTTTGCCAGTGAGGAAGTGCAGATCTGGACTCCCAGTAGCCACTGGACACTAAATCTGCACCAAATTCAGCATTGCCTCACCTACCACCTCCATAAGCAACACCCAGATTAACCTTTTTTTTTTCTAATGGAGCACAAGAGCCCAGTGTAGGTGCTGGCCTTGCCTTATGGGTGCCACATCAACAAAAGTTCTGGTATAAAGCAGTCGCATCACAGTTCCACCTAGAACACTGACTAGGCTTTCTAGAAGGCATGAGGGGTAGGGAGGAGATTCAGGCAGACAAAAAGAGGGGCGGATTCAGGGCGAGAATAGAGGCAGATTCAGGGGAAAAGAAGAGTTTTACCATTGCAATTGTCGTCTTCTCCTCCAAGCTCCATCTAGACATCTCCCAGATCATCGCTGCTGGCAGACCCGTCACTATGAATCTATGACTATCACAGAGGGTGAAAGGGGAGGCACGAAGGAGAGCAAGAGAGAAGCGTAGCAGAGAGAATGATAGAGAGGTGGTGTGGCCTTAGGGGGTTATAAAAGTCCCCTCTGTTAGCCACAGGTAGATTGGGCTACCCGTTGCTTCTTTGCTTTCTCTCTTTCTTTTTGTTCTTTCCTTTTTCATTTTCTAGCTGCACTGCCACTTTTCCACATCACAGCCACATCTGCCACCATCATCACCTCTTCTTCCCTTCCACATCCCCAGGCTTGTTTGGCAAACAAAGAAACCCTCCTAATCACTTCAGATAGGTTCGGACTGATGGGGATATAGATATTCCCTCATATCCAAAAAAAAACTAAGATATAGGCTGAGATCCATCCCTCTCTCTCAAAACAGTAATTCTCTCCCAAATGACACCTCTCCTCCGGCATTGTTTGGATAGGAAGAGATTAGACCCAATTCATTCAGATAGTGGGAACTTTAATTCCATTCCTAGCCCATCCAAAGACATTAAGCCTACGCCCCACCAATTCAAACAAGCCTTTCCATCAGTTAAAAATGGTAAGAAATGGGACCGTCAAACCACCCATCGCGGCTTCCTGCACCCACCAACCAACCAACATGTTTTAGTAACCCCCAGGTCATAAATTCCAATTCTCTTCTACCAATTTCCTCAAGCCAAAAAAAGCTATGAAGGTGATGTACAGAGAAACAAAGGCAGCCAACTAGAGGACTTGATCTGGGTGAAGAGAACATAAAACCACAAACACAAGTATATCAAAAATATTAATAGAAGCAACTATAGAGTAGCAGCATAAATAGATAGTGTACAATTCACTTACAGATAAACATATAAATAACAAAGAAATAAACGCCTTGTACCTACAGTACAAAGAGTTGGCATCAAGTTGGGAAATATAAGCACCATACCTGCCTATTATGAACATACTCCAGATATGAAGGGACATCTGGATAACGCATTTGAGTATCACTGTCAGGTATAGGTGATTTTTGGAAACAGATGATGTCCCCATCTTCAAGCTACAATATTTGGAGCATTTTGCAAATCAATAAGTGTTTAATTCAGATTTTGCATTTTTTTAAACAAAAGAAACATGTTGATAAACCTGACTAGCGCGGAAAGTGGCTTTTTTGTCAATATGTTCACACATCACATTTGGCTCAAATTTAATTTCCTGCATGTACCAATGAAATACAACATAAGTACAGTCAACTTGGTAAGGTAGTCGATATAAAACTTAGCAATTGCCACTCCAAAGATTGACAATAATTTTCCACTGAATGCCTGACAGACATCTGGACCTACTCCTAGAACGTGCCTCAATGGAGTGACAAATACTAGATTATCCCATAAATATATCATATCATGAATTTAGCTCTTGCCTCATAGAGCTCAATTTCTTCATTTGGCGCAAATCCAGCCATTTCATTTAGCTTGGTCAAGATTTCTGAGGGTTTGCCCAAGGCCTTTACGAAGAGCCTCCCCACAAAACTGTAATCAGTGAAAGAATGTCATGTGTCAGCCATTTGTGGAGGAATAAGGAAGAATGATAAGGTGTTAATCAAATAAATGTACCAAAGTTCTTCCTTTTCGGGATTATAGAGTTTGAAGAACAGAAGAATATCTTCCTTGCTCTTCTCAGGAGGAGGGAGAGGCCGAAAATCCTATAAATGATAAAACAGACAACAATAAGTATCCTGCATAACGCTAAGTGCCAAACAGACAAACAAAGTTAAGTATCTTGCATCTAGAAGCCATAACAGACAACAATAAGTAAAATACAGAAAAAGAAATGGTAGCAGCTCCAGCACATCATTACCGGGCCAAGTTCTACTTCCAAAAACAATTTCAGCTCAGCATTGTGTGCCTTATTCGATACCTCCCTCAGTTGTCCCACCTGTGCAGAATCATATAAAATGAACTGGAGATGATAAGAAAGAGAACAGAAGCAATAAACACAATGGAAACAAGCAAGCTCATTGAAAAAAATTATATAAGCTAAGTGCATGATCTTTCTGATAGCATGCATAACAAAGCACTATCAGCAGAGAATCTATACAACAAATACTCCAGAACTGCAACCTATATAAAAGAAAATTCTTAAGTGGGGAGTGAAAGAAAGAGAGACGGGAAGAGCTTAAGAACTCAATTGGACCTAAGGCTGTTAGACGAAATAATAAGGTAAGATTAATTTCCAATTGAAGTGTGGGTTTAACAGTTTGCTTCCAACAATTGAAAGTGACTAGCTTACAGATTGTGTTTCTTCATGAGGACTCAATGGACGATTAGGCCTGTATGTGTGGTTCTGCCTCTTAGCCCACAACCAGAAGCGCTGAAATTGTACAGGGATGCCATACTCCTTTGCAACTTCCTCCTATTAAACAATTTATTCAATAGTAGTTAAATTACCTGTTGATTTTACAGAAACATGTGTACTCGTATAGCAGAAATTTAGCATTCTAAGGCTACGAACCAAGAACTTGGCCGCACACCTTACCTTAAAAGTGGTAAACGGTAACTGCTTCTGAATTCGGAAGCTACGAACTTTTTCATGGTCCACCAGGTCAAAATATATATCCTTGCCAATTTGCTCCTTCAAATTCTCATCTCGAGCCACCTAGATATATTTGTCCAAACAGAGCACTATGAAAAAAGACTCACAGAGAGGTTCCAGATTGAGATGAAGTGATGAACACACTAGTAATCAGATGCTGACCTTTATGACGGTATAAAGATGAGCTTCAGCCTTTTCTTTCTTTTTGTGTTCTTTCTCCTCTTGTTCTTTCTTCAACCTTATCTGAAAATCCACAGTTCATCATCCAAACTGTATCAGAACAAAGTCCATGACATTAAAAGGGAGAAAACCAGGAAATACCATCGTAAAGTTATGCAGATTGCAAAATACCACCGCATATGAGAATGACACATGGGGCCTGGGCCCACGTGTGTTGACACATACAATGGTATTTTCCAATCGTGATTTTTTCGATGGTATCAAGCAAATTGGCCCAAGGAGGAGCGCGAATGCAAAACAACACATACCCTTAAATGCTCAGCAATGTCCTTCTCATCAACATTACACATTATTTTGTCCTTATCACTCTCACGGATATAGACAAGCATGTAGGCATTTGAATACTTTGTGAATTTAAATGGAGCGTTGTTGAAACCAGGATTTATTTGAGGCAACTGTTCAGCCCAAAAGAGATTAAAATTACAGCAACAGGAAAACAAACATATATAGTTCAATATCACATATCATTCAATATCAATTATCCGGTAGAACACACCTCTTCCTCACCCCCGTATTGCTCTTCAAGGGCCTTCTTAGTATTTTCTTTAGTTACACGCTCATCATCAAATTTATACCTGGTAGACGGGAAAACATTTTCAAAAATCTATCATGAATTGGGAACTGTTTGCGAGGATGTAAAATTCAACAGCATAGTTTCACAAAAGGCATAACCATTCTAGAATTAATTATAATGCGAGGATATTACACTTGTTTCAAGTAATTCAACAGAAATTTGCATGACGTAGCACTTAACCCCATGAATAAGAAGATTTGTTGGCAACTCATTTGCTGCCTAATATATGGTATTCAACTGGTCTATATGCAAGTAACCAATATTGTTGCAGCGTGGTTACTCCCTAGACTGGCATCCACTTACAATAGAAGTGCATAAGGCATATAATTTACCTCCTGTAATCAGTGTTACCGAGACTCGACTCAGGAGTCGGAGTCCAACTCGGACTCGGGTGTCCGACTCAGCAAACTCTAGAAAATAGGATTCAGGGACTCGTCTAATATATATAATTTCTAATAAAAATATTATATAAAGTAAGATACCAACATAAAATAGTTGGTTAGACACAATACTTGTGCACAAAAGATCCCATTTATATGGAACAAGGAGGTCAAAAGTGCACGCTCTCTGAGAACAGCATCCTGCCATCTCTCGTGTGAGACAAAAGCCTGCAAAACTGTAAAAAGGACATTCTCTCTCTATCCTCTCTCCCCACCTGCTCTCTCTCCCACCTGCTTTATCCTTATGGAGTAGAGTAGTACTACACCACACTGCAAGACTGCTGCTAGAGCTTTATTTCTTCACCCTGCAGCACAGCAGCAGCGATTGCAACTCTCCTTTTGGACTTGGACTCATGCTAGAAGTGTCCAATGCACGTCGTCCCGCGTCTGATACGCGTCGACATGGGGATGCGTGTCGACATGGCAAAATTTTTTTGGACATGCGAGTCCTGGTAACACTGCCTGTAATCTCACACCGCATACTTATTTTGATAAGTGATAAACTGATGACCATCAGCTTGAAAGAAGTTATTGAAGTCCATGCTAGTCAGGTGCTCATTAGAACCAACACAAAACCCTATAACCAACTATATTATGAAAAAGTAACATGTTGAACTTGAAATAAGGGCCTTCTATCCAGTTAAGAGAACTTCTGTAAATTTGTTAGTGTGTAAAAATGTCCCAGTAACACCAGCTAAAACTCTAGTTGAGATATGATATTCCCTTGTGTAGAAACAAACACTCTAATATTTTTTTGGAAATCTGCCTCAGAAATGCTGCAATCCAATAGAGTTACAGACTTACAGGTCCTAACAAGATAGTTTCAATTGTCGAATAAAGAGTGCCAGGGAGTTGTCTCAGAAAACACATCTATTTGGCTATCATCAAGTGGCCATGCAAAGGAACAGGGTAACGACATCATCTGGTAAAAAATAGTTGAATATTTTATTGTTGTAGTACTAGAGGCAAAAGAAGTCAAAGAAAAACCAACCATTGATCTGATAGCGTTGGACGAATGAAGGCATAGTAGTGACCGCCATGTACTCCTCCACTATGAACAAGAACACTGAATAAAAGCAGCAGAAAAACAGAGTTAGCGAGAAAAAGATGTGGAAAGAAGGAACAAAGGCACCTATTGGAGCACCATTATTACACTGAAAATGGTACATAGGAAACCATTACACAAAAATAACAAATGGTATTTGCTTGACCCCAGGTCTCATCAAAACCGAATTTTCTAAGATACATAAAACCCTGTTATTCCATAAAAATATGGAATACAATGACTGCTAAGAAGGTTATTCTCAGGAATCGACTCAAGTCATTATCCATGAAGGTTCGTGCAGGTATATACTTGCATACTGCATTATATCAGCCCATTTATGCTATCAATCAATTCCTCTTCAAGTTTTTTGTCCACAAATGGACAGCAGCTAGTAGTCTGCTCACACATAGCATGTAGATAAAAGAAACTGGTATTATTACTAACGATCCCACTGATACTTAGGTTTCCCAATCTACCACAATGAACTATTAGGACGTGTGATGGAGAAATTAATTGATGTTAAAACCATTAAAGTAGTGAATGACAGTCATAAAAAAACACTACCTGTGAAGAGCATAAAGGTTTCTTATACTTCTATCTGCGTCTGGAGCAAGATATTTTCCATCATCTCTATCCAAATCAAGTTGCAAAGGGAATTCATAGCGGTCATTAATCTGCACAGACAGGCATAATAGCAGAAAGCTCAGAACTGGAAAGTAAACCTTTAAAGTATTTGAACAGCAGATATATTAAAGAAGCTAGTCAGCTACATGCTTCTCAATTCTCAAGAAGTGATCCAAACGTTTGATCTACTTAATGCTTCTTGAAATAATGTTCTGTTAGCTGTCTTTTGAAATCATTTATGGCAGGGTAAATTGAAAGAAATGATGGCTCGGTGTTAACTGTCTAACCAAGGAAAAGCAGATTAAACAGAAGTTACAGGGGAAAAAATGGAACATAAGATAATCACCTAGATGTCTCACCTTATTATTATGAAGCTACCAGTCATGTTGGATGAAAACATATTGCGAATCTAAAGTAACTGTTAAAATTCCTAAACCAAAAACTCTACATAATTGGCAAAAGGAACTTTTCTTTACTATTCAAGCCCAAAATATTTTCTCATCCCTTATCGAAAATTAGTATGTGACACTGGCATAGATGTCTGCCATATTAGGGATGCATGTCAGAAGTCTCAAAGTGAGAGTAGAACCATGAATTATGGTGGTGCTGTGCACAAGCAATTATCATAAAGATGGCCCAATCAATTTGGATAATCTATACTTCTTTTAAAAGACTCTAGTGGTGGTAGTGGTGAGTCTGCCACCACCACCCCCCTACTGACATGTGGGGTCATGAGATAAGCATACAAGTGCTCTGCTCACTCTATGCGTGTAGTCTCCATTGCTTATCTTTTTCAACTGATTCAAGGGAAGAACTTACGAATATTTTAGTTTTATCTGTAATTTTAAGTTGGTTGTAGCACAATCTATTTATTATTAATAAATATTTCATTGTCACCTAAAATGCATTTAAGGGTATACAATCCTAAGCATGTTTTTTTAAGATGAATCATTTTGTTTCAACCAAATTGAAGATTTTTTTTCAAAAGACGGACTCAGTTTTTTCTTTTCTACAATCCATTGCAACGCACAGGTATTTGGCTAGTAAATAAGAAACAAAACAGGCAAGCTTTTGGTGGGTAATACCAATATGTAGGACACTAGAACTGTCCAGATCTATAACAGGAGATGCACAGCATTTGGAATTGGATTCAAAATAATTAGCCAAGTTTAAAACTATTTGCAGTAGTGTACTTGTGCCTTTTAGGAATTAAGATCATGCATCAAGAAAGAGAAGAACTCATTAGATCTACAGAGTATCTGCATGTTGGGTTGCCAACTTGTCATATAACTTAGAATGGCAATCTATTTGAGATCAACCAACACCAAGGTCAGGCTCATATAACTTAGGATGGGCAGCCTATTTTAGATCAACCAACACCAAGGTCAAGCTCAAATCATTGTGCACATATTCAAGGTTGGTCAAGTTAAGCTCAATTAGGCTCAAGAGAACAAGCATATATAATATAGTATAGCATAATACCATACTACGTTAACAAGAAATAATTTAAAATAAAGCTGTTAACATGTTTACAGCAATCATTAGTCATTTTCATAATTTCTCATATTCCGTAATATATCCCAATTGTGTTGTATGTTCTCCAAATGTAAAATCAAGCCTCCAAGGGTGTCGTTTTGCATAGCAGGTCTTGCATTCACATGACAACATAAATAATCTAAGTAAATGGATGGAGAATATAAAGGGCAAGGTTATGGCAGTCCCAACCTTAACCATGGTATCTCTCATATAATCGTACTCAAAACGCTTCAGTTGAAGTTGCAAAACGGGGGGGAAATCAAGGAAGAGAACACCTTTTTTTGCATCCTGAGACAATATCGAAAAACATAGTCAAGAATTGGTACCAAGACCAATAAAAAATGGACTTCATTTATAAAATATAGATGGAGCAAGCTGTTATTGTATATGGTATGCAGATTCCCTTTATCTGCATAGATGCATAAAAGTCCACAAGTTGTATCAAACCTTTATGAAACAACCAACTCTAGCTTCAGTTTCAAAGCTTAAAGTGAGAACTGTGAAGAACATGTGGGTACCTGTAAACCATGATTCTCTGCATGATACTTATTATCACCCTCTAGGCGCTCAACTTCAACATATTTATCAAACGATGCATACACATCACGACAACCTTTAACATCAAGTTGAAGGTCTGCATGGCCATAATACAGCATTAACTTGACAATAAATAATGAAACACATCTAATGTGAACCCACAATCCAGTACCAACACAAAACCTACCATAAAAGGACTCCTTCCTGTTGGATTTATAGTCAACATTTATACACTCGATATAATTGATGTGGTGACCTTCGAATAACTGTTCAATCGTTCCCTCTACGACAGTTCCCTAGGAAGAAAGCAAAGTTAATAGCAGCTAACATGCAGCATATATACAGCTCTATACCAGATTTGTCACCTTCATCTTATCCTCAAGTTTCTCACAGAGAACTCTGTTGAGCTCTTGTACATCATGTTGCATGAAGGAATCATATGTGTCCCATCCAAAAGATTTGGTCAGCTCTTTGGTGGCTACACTATTGTCACTATACTGGAGCTTGTAGAAAAGGCTCTGCAGTGCCAACGGAATACTCCCAGATGGCATATCAATTTCGGTGGTTGGCATATGATACACAGCCTGGGTAAATAATAAAGTTAGTCAATTAGTTCTGGAAACAATAGTTTAGAATGCTATAAATTATGATGCATAATCTCACACCTTCCTGAAGTATGGTATATGGTATAGTGTCTGTAGTAGAGAGTTCATGTAACAGGTAGCTCCTTGGTTCTTCAGGCCAACATAACCTGTTTCTTTTTTTGAATCATATGTCCAATAATCAACCATTTTGCGGACAGCAACCTCAGCTTCCACAACAACAGTATCATCGACAAGGTATCCTCTACTTGGATCATAGAGCTCACTCAGAGGCATAAAAGATGTGAAACCCCAATCACTCTCACGTGCATTAAATTGATGCTGAGTATCTGCCAGACAGAGAATCACAGGTCCATCAGTGATAGATTTATCCCATAGAAATCACCGAAATCCGCAGACCAACGTAAAGCAGATCTACTCAGCATCATTTGATCAAGTAGCAGTATGCCTCCTTAACTAGCTAAGAGAACTCAAAATACCAAAGAAAATAATGAGGTCTGGCATTTGCAAGCATGGGGCCACACAACTCAGAGGTCATCTAACGACTCTATTATAAGGAATGAAGCAAAAGTATGTACAGGAAGTAAAATGGCCTTTAAACAGAAAAGCCTAGAAGAAGCAAAGCACAAATACAAATATAACACTCTTAGTCTGAGAGGAGTTTCATGTTCAAGAAATATAAAGAGCCTCTTTTTCTACACTAGGGGAACCTGGCCTTGGAGAAGTGAGAGCTCTTGCAAATAGAAATGCTAAATGGGCATTGCCAATCTGAGCTTGGATAGAAGACCCAAACTGCGAAGGAGAAGAGTACAGTAGAACCTTCAGCTGTCTAGCGGGTCCTTTAAACAACCATATCCTTTTGTGGTTCATCATGATATAGTGATGTGTAAGTGTAACAGAGGAACAATTTGATTCAACCAAGTCACTTAACAGAAAACTATAGTGTACACATCACGATATTCCATGCAAGCATGCCAACAAGACCAACAAGGTGCTCGATAACGCAAGATCATAAAGGTTGACAAGGAAACAGAACCATTTTCAAACATATGGCATCCATTTACTTGATGAAAGCACGACATCCGACCTCAAGAGGAGCAAGTTTTTGAATACTACACCGTGATAACAGTTTGACAACTAGTGAAACATAGCAAAGTATAGCATCATCATACTCTCAAGCTTGTCATGTATTGCTTTGCAGTTTAAATGTATTCACATAAGGAGTTGTAAACATCATGATGGAGGACTAACCTTTGCGTATCGTATACTTTTGTTGGATCTGGTTGACAACGGCCAAGCTAAACTGAGCATATCGGCTCCAACCATAAGGGAGGTTAGCTGAGTCGGCAACATCCAAGTACATGGAGAAATGGTCCACGTTGTTCCCCTTAGGGAAAATGAGCACACGCCTGCATGAAAGCCCGCCAAACATTACTACCATCCAAACACTCAAAAGGAAAACTAACTCCATTAACTGCCCAATTTAGAATAAGTGAGACCAGGAGCTCACCATTTGTACCCGCCAATGACAAACGCATCCGAGTAGTGTTTCTTCCCATTGATCCGGGTGAAGTTCTCGATCGTCCACGTGAACCGCGACGTCTGCGGGTCCTCAGCTGGCTGGCTCTCCGCCGTGCTAGCTGCCTCTGTTTGCGCCACCACTGCTACCACAAACCACCAGCATATATTACTACCAACCCACAAACACTCCCAACGCCGCACATTACAAAACCACGCTATAAATCACATGTAAGCAAACAGTAAACCACCTTCCATGGGCTGGGCGGCGTCAGCAGCGGCGAGCTCCTGGTGAGGCACGAGCATCTCGTCTTCCTCCGGCTGCGAGCGAGCGTATCAAAAAAAACGGAAAGGGGGTCAGATCCAGCGCGGAGTCATAAACCCTAGCAAAAAAACGGCACCACCCGATCGGACGCCCACCGGGCGGGCCACCGCGGAACAGTGCAACCCTAGCGAGGGAGATCGGGCAGGCAGAGAAGAGGGAAACTCGCGCGCCTCGCGGGCGGTTGCTTACCTCGAGCGGGGGAGGCGTCATCATAGTCATGGAGGGGGGCCGCCTGCAGGTCGTCGACGTCTGTGAGAGCGGTGGCGTACGGCCTCCGCCGCAGCGGCGGCGGAGAGGGAGATGGCGGTGGAGAGGAGAGCAGCGGGTGGAGGTGGAAGCGGCCAGTCGGGGGCGGACTCGGCGGAGGAGAGGGGGAGTGCTTGGAATGGAGGAGTTTGGGAGTTTTGGAAGGTTGGGGCTGGTTTGGGGATTTCGTGTGCCGCAGGCCGCAGCGCAGGAGAGAAAGAAAGAGAGATCGAGCCATCGAGGGAAGCAGAAATCTCGCTCCTTTTCCTTGCCGGTTTGGTATTTTTTTTCGTTTCGTTTATTTGAGTTGCTGTGTCCCCCGAATTTCGGTGAGATTTTATTTTTCTTAATATAATTATAAAAGTTTTATTAAACTCAGAAAATTTAACCGTGGTCATACAATTATTTTTTGGGGTAATTGTATATCTAAAATATGTACAACCAACTCACACATATCATAATTGAAAAAAGATTAAAGAATTTTCGGTGAGATTTTATGATTGGACAAGATGCTTTTCGTAGTTGGTTTTCCTTACCTTTCCCTACAGTACATAAGCTCAAATTATGAGGGCATGCTTGAAACATAGAATAATAAAACACAAAGAAATTAAAGTGTTAAAGTTTCTCTGATGCTACAAGAGCACAAACACACAAGCGAGAAGGAAAGAGCCCCGAACCGGTTATGAAGATACTTTTAAAAAATAAATGTTTCAAGAAAAAATATGTTAATGGGTTTATATAGGATACACTTTAAGCTCAACATAATCTTTCTATTTCTATTTCTAGTTTCAGTTGAGAGCATGAATCGAAAAACCTTAACGCCTATTAAAAATATAAGTTCTTTTCATATAAGGTCATCTTTAAAAGCAAATCACCACCAAGCTTGTTGTTAGTACCACTCTGGTATCGACTAGAGTGGCCGATAGGTGCCATTTCGGTAACCAATCCAATAACAATCAAGTGGCGTATTGTTTCAGCCAAATATCGATCAATTTTACCCCGTACTATCCATTCCGTTTCTAGTAGCGCACCACTCATTTGAATGGAGATTAAATACCAAGCTCAATGACCAGTTGCTTTTGAGTCCTAAGAGAAATACAAACATTTAAACTTAAATATATCGGAATATTTGTCTATATAATTACACATATACAAACAAACTTATATAATTTTATGCACATCAATATCAATATTGATAGACATCAAAATATTTCATTACAGATAACAAATCGAAATGACCTGTGTGAAATTAACAAGACCCCAACCACAACCCCTACCCTCACCCCCACCCCCACCCACACACACGCACACACACCCCACCCCTACCATTTGCCACGTTATCATGAAAGAATATAATGACTAAGCTAGTGAACTCTTGAAGCAACCTTACAACATTATATTAATCGTGGTCACATGTGAAAAACATCGTTGGTGTGTAGAAACAACCACTATGATCAATATCATCCTCATGACTTAAGAGATGCAAGGATAGGGTGGAAAGAATTTTTCAACAAAGGACACAAGTTCTTGTAGCCTATTGGCAAAAATGAAGAAGCCATAGTAGAGACTCACCTAATTTTTACCTTTTGGAGAGTAGCCCTTTAATCCTACTCTTAGGGATTGGTTAACCCTAGTTTATACATAAATCTATTTTCTCCCTCCTTTATTAGCATATAAGGCAATTTGTTTTATTGTTCTTTGTTGTATAATACTGTATTTTTTAGGAGTCATAAATTTGTGTAACTATACACATGGCAAAAATAACTAACTTGGAAACCACCTCTACAAACAAACATGCAAGCTACTTTCGCTATGAAATATTTTTAGTTAAATTGGACATGAGTTTAAAAGGGTACACTACCGATCATCATCGTGGTGTTTCGAAAATTAGTAAGTACTCAACGAATTATTAAAAAACCATTCTAGTTGCAAATTATCTTCAGTTCCAAAGAAAGTTTATTTAGTATTTGACAATACATATATAAAGAAAAACCAACATGAAAAAAGGACGTTTAAAACTGAATAAAACATATTTTTTAGCCAATTAAATATTACTCTAGAGTGGATCAAATTTATGGACTATGTCTTTTTTTCATTGTGTAACTAAGAATGTTTGTATATTTTGTAAGCCAAAAGAAATCAATTCAAAGTATGATTTTATTGATGCAATCATGCTTGACAGTTGAAACTAACTCCAAAAATATGATTAGAACTTGCGTTAATTATAGAAACATTCTTACTCTTGGTAAGTTTAACGTAAAAGAAAATGCCATGAGGATTAATTCATAGCGAAAGACTATATCCCTAGAATTTAGACATATTTAATCATGTTTTTTATTCACGATTTCTTGACACTATATTTTGTTTTAGAACCTTTCATTCCCTTAAAACTTGACATATATGGTAAATAAAAAAATTATGTTTACGTTACCTTTCTTTCCATATGAATTTATTAGTATCGCACCAATAATCTTCTTTGTTGTTTCGTGTGCCATCAATGAACGCTAACGGATGAAGCCAAAGTCCATCAGACAAAGGTAACATAATTTAATATGTGAAAAATGATATTAGTAGATTTATCGTAAAAGCCAATGATACTTACAAATGTATAATATATAATTGAGAAAAATAATAATGGGACATTTCGCCTTTTTCCTCAATCTCATCATGTCAACCTTATCTCTGTTGTAGAATCCTATCTCGCGCAAACGTGCAAGATAGCTAACTCGCGCGAGCTATTTGGATCCACTATATGTTAGGCTACTGTCGACGGGCTATACCTGAAGACGGTATTCGGAGGGTATAAGAGACATTGGAACTAGAATATATATGAGATTGTAACTAAGAAGACAGTGGACAAGGTTTTATACTGGTTTAGGCCCTTAAAAAGAGTAATAACCCTAATCCAGTTTATATGAATATATGAAAAAATACCAAACAGATTACAATATGGGAGTAAGATGACTAAACTAAAACTAGGGTTCGGGTGGGCCTAGTGCCTTTCCTTTTTTTGCCACATGCCTTTTCTCACTCATGAATCATGGGCTGGTGCTAAGTGGGTCGGTTGGCTCAGTGGCGCCAGAGTGGGCCGACTCGGACTGCATCCTAATTTGCTTCCGAAATCAATTAAGTCTACTTTCAAATTTTAGGGGGGGCGAGGGTAGGGGGCTAAAGCCCCCCAGCCCCCTGTCAGATCCGCCCCTAAGCACCATGGGCGGCGGAGCTTCAAGTGTACAACTACTGGATGCCATGTTCGCGCGACAAATACGGGAGACATTGGTCGTCACGCCTTTATCTGTCATGTTAAGCGCTAGCCCCTTATTTGCTTCTCCACCTTATAGTTGCCTGAGTTCAAATGATCGTGCGGTATAGGTATGTAAATGCTACGAATCTAGCAGAAATATGTTTATAGCTCGATGTTTTCTTGTCCACTTCCTCTTTTCTGCGGATGAATGTTTTAGTAGATCCTATAGTTTCAGTCGACTTGATAACTGTCCTTATATATAGTTGATTTAGTTTTGATTCTGATTTAGGAAATTCAGAATTAGTTTTTCTCTTTGTGTGTCAATTGAGTAGTTCTAAAATTTAATGTCGTCTTGCCAAATGATAAGTTGGTTTGGGAAAGTAATACGAAAAAAAGCTTTGCTGTGAAATCGTTTTATAGAGCTATGTTTTACCAGCAGTTGAAATTTCCCTTTAGGAGGCTTTGGAAATTTAAAATCCCGGTGAGAGTAAATGTCTTTGAGTGGCTGGTTCTGAAAAATAGTATCCTCATTAAGGATAACTTACTGAAAAGGGGTTGGAAGGGTAAGGAAAAGAGATGTCAATTTTGCAATGCTAATGAGACAATTCAGCATCTCTTTTTCTCATGCCCACTAGCTAAATTTGTATGGAATGTGGTGGCTGGTTCTTTTGGCTGCAAAACCTGTGAATGTGCAGCATATGCTTGAAGGTTGGTTGATGAATTTTGATAAGGTAGTGCAGATGATGGTAGTGGTAGGGGGTGGCAGCAGTGTTGTTCTAAATCAAGTACTTGTTCTGGAATTAGTTCTGAAATTATTTGTTGTTACTTTGAAAATGCATGTTTTAGGGGAGGGCTCTAGTTCTGAAATTGAGCTTTATGAGTTGATGTTACTCTTAATTTTAGTAGTACCTTTGATAGCATGTAAATCTTTGGAACTTTTTGATCTGAAACTTGTTGCTTGTCGACTTGATAACTGTCCTTGTGTATCATGGATTAGTTCTGATTCTGATTTAGAAAATCCATACAAAGTTTCTCCATCTTGTGTGCCAATGGAGTAGTTCTGACTACTTGTTTAGGTTCAACAAGTTTCAGAATGAGTCTCAGAGTAGTACATTATGTTTTCTGAAGAACTTCTATGAGAAAGTTTCGGAGTAGTATATTATGTTCTTTGAAGAACTTCTATAGGAAGGTGTTCGATGATGTCTATGCCCACGTCAGCGAAATTGTGCCAGAGAAAACCACGGGAATGTATTCAACGTTGTCCGATCTTCTTCTTTTTTGGTTTTCATGGCAGATTAGTGGTATCAAAACATATAGTCTACGTGCAGTCTCGGCGATACGCTCAGTTCAGTTGGCATGGAGCTTGTCGAGCGCATTCAGGTAAGCAGGACGGTTTTCGTGTCAGACAATTTTCTAATTTCTGAAATTCAAGCAGAGCATTTTTCATTAAACATGGAAAGTTTGATTCATTTCAAACATATCCCATTTTTTCTAGTTTCTAAACAAATTAGCAGATAATTTCTAATGTTGGACATTTCAGACATCGTTCTAATTCCTGAATATGCAGGCAAGCAGCGCATATCTCTCGTTAAGCATGGAGACAACACATGCCAGAAAATTTCTGAACATTGAAGTAGAGAGGAAATGAGATATACATGTTGCGCATGCGAAGAAGAGGTTGGGGACTCGCTGTCGGCATGATCATCTTGGAAGAGAAGATTATGGGCCCGATAGGAGGAGTTGTTAGACTATATATGGTAGTTGTAGGAATGTTAGGATAGGATTGATTTGATTAGTCTTTCCTTATCGCTAGTACCTTCCTTATCTCTACCCGTGTAATCTCTATATATACCGGCCCCTGAGGCTCAATACAATAATCCATGTTACTGTTAACGCCAGAATTTGGTAAGCCCCGGAGTCCGAATCGGCTGATACCGAATCAGACAAGGCAAGCCGATGTAGGCGACTCTAGTATGACAACATTGAAGACACCATCGGATCAAGATGATTTGCTTCATGAGGATTGCCATATAAGGATAAAGTCCTAAAAAGACAATTGTATCTATTAATTAGGATAAGTCTGTGAACTTTCTATTTTATCTTTAGGAAAGTGTGTTAGTATCCGGTAAGGATTCGGTTTGTTTCCTTTTATCTTTAGGAAAGTTTGGATTTGTAATCTGTTAGGATCTCTATTAACCCATGGGTATAAATATGTAAGCCTGGGGTTCATGTAACACATCTCACGATCAATACAACCTCGGCGCATCACCACCTTTTACTTTTCTACTTTGTTCATCATCCGGCGAGACTTGGCACCCGACGCGGGGCTGCATCGGCTTCGATCTCCGGCGAAGTGGTAAGTCCAAGATCCCGCTGACCCAGGTATATCGTATCTATCTTTAGTTTCATTACCGTTCATAGATACATCGGCTTAGTTATGACTTTCTCGGTTAGGTTCGATATTCTGATCAAGTCGATGTTTCTGTAAACGTGATGTCGCTTTAGGTAGATTTGCTATATCCATTATATTAGATAGATCTATCAGCTCATCGAGTATTAGATTTCATATACAATCTCGTGCCGCATCGGTTAGGTCCGACCTACTAGATTGTTATCGATAATCTAAGTCTTGTTAAGCCGATAGGTTCATGCCAATGTTTCACCGGAGGGTTAGCCGGTCTTATTATATGTCTATATTAATCTAGTCCTAGTATCTCGATTTAGCTCTATCGACTGTCTCTCGTTTTAGGGTTTCTGCCGATATCGGCTAAATCGTTATATTAGATTAGATTAGCTTAGTCATCTACCACCCTAAAAATTAGTCAAAGGCTTGATTGTCTAGATATTGTGTTTCTTTTCATACTTAGTGCTGCATCAAACAGTTTGACCTACTAAGTCGTGATTAGAATCATAGTCTCTAGCCTGCCTGATGGCTACCATAAGGGTTTCGTTAGGGTTTCAGCTGACAAGTTATCTGGACTTCAGCATCGGCTGGAATCACACAATCGACTGTCAACATATCGACTGTTTTGATTATCGGTCTATCGGCAGATATGATTTATGCTCTGCTATTTTGCATATCTTGTCAGTGGCAGGATCAAACTGACTGGCACGTCTGTGATTCATCAATTTTAGGACCTGCACTGGAGCTAAGCAGATCTCCCAGGCCAGCGTGTGATTCGACGTCAACACATCTTGCGACGGTACGAATTTGGCGTCAACACATTTTTGGCACGTCCAGTGGTACCGTGTTTTGGACATCATATCTTTTTACACGGCTCGGCGGACCCATAATTGTCGTAAGATGTCTGATAAATAAGTCAAGGCCGAGAAAGAACAAACTCCCAAGCTGATGAATCAAGACAGGGAACAATCTTTTGAGTTGATGGATGACGAAACACTTCAAGAGATGGTTGATAACATCATTCATCGTGCTGTGGTTGATCAATCTGGAGTTCTGATGAGTACATTGCATGGTTTGATCGAGGAAACAGTTCCCATGGTGATTACCTTAAGAAATCAGCATGGGGGCAAATTGGCAAGCAATCCCATCATCATTGGCAACAACAATATTGGCTCGGGGTGCAAGTTGATCAATATCAGTATGAAGAGCCACATCAGCAATATCGACCAGAGGAAACTCAAAGATATCTGTCCAAAGATGATTGGGCCGAAATAATTGCAAATGCGATTGAGGAATAATTTGGAATTAAACGCAAAGATCAAATTTCTATGTATCAGCTGCCATATCCTGAGTGGTTTCATAGGGTTCCACTTTCAGGCGGGTATAAGGTTCCAGATTTCTCTATGTTTTCAGGGCAGGATGATGTCTCTACAATGGAGCATATTTGCCAATTTTTAGCTCAATGTGGGGAGGCATTGGCTAAAGAAGCTCTGAAAGTTAGATTTTTTCCGATGTCTTTGACTGGATCGGCCTTCACATGGTTTTCGTCATTACCACCAAATTCTATCAAAAGTTGGGCCGATCTTAAGAAGCAGTTTCATATGTACTTTTTTGTTGGGATTGGTGAATTGTAGCTTGCAGACTTGGTATCGGTTAGACAGCAAGAAGGGGAATCGACTAAGGAATACATTCAGAGGTTTCATAATGTTCGCAGCCGATGTTATGGTTTGAGTCTAAGTGATGAGCAGCTAGCAGAACTCGCATTCCAAGGGTTGTCAATACCAATCAAAAATAGATTTTTCTTCCATGAGTTTGACAGCCTGGCTCATCTAATGCAAAAGGTATCGGCTTACGAGAGCTGATGTCAAGAAGAAAGAGAATCGGTTTTGGGGTGATCAAAACAACGATAATTTTGAAGCATGACTTCTCATACTCCAAAACGGGGGGCATGTGTTAACGCCAGAATTTGGTAAGCCCCGAAGTCCGAATCGGCTAAGGTGTCCATCGGCTGATACCGAATCGGACAAGGCAAGCCGATGTAGCCGATTCCTGTACGACAACATTGGAGACACCGTTGGATCAAGATGATGTGCTTCATGAGGATTGCCATATAAGGATAGAGTCCTAAAAAGGCAATTGTATTTATTAATTAGGATAAGTCTGTGAACTTTCTATTTTATCTTTAGGAAAGTGTGTTAGTATCCGGTAAGGATTCGGTTTGTTTTCTTTTATCTTTAGGAAAGTTTGGATTTGTAATCTGTTAGGATCTCTATTAGCCCATGGATATAAATATGTAAGCTCGGGGTTCATGTAACACATCTCATGATCAATACAACCTCGGCGCATCGCCACCTTTTACTTTTCTACTTTGTTCATCATCCGGCGAGAGTTGGCACCCGATGCGGGGCTGCATCGGCTTTGATCTTCGGCGAAGGGGTAAGTCCAAGGTACCACCGGCCCAGGTATATCGTATCTATCTTTAGTTTCATTACCGTTCATAGATACATCGGCTTAGTTAGGACTTTCTCGGTTAGGTTCGATATTCTGATCAAGTCGATGTTTCTGTAAACGTAATGTCGCTTTATGTAACGCCCTGAAAATCAGAGAATTTAAAAACCAGAAATTAAAAATCGGAACTTACAAAAATCTTTCTGCTTGTTGTTGCTTGATCGAGTTTTTCGCTTCTTATTTGCCAGCTTGGTTGCATAAACTTATATGTGAGCGATTCATCTCGGTGTTTGTGAAAAACCAAATGATTTGGATTTCCGTTGGGGGAAAAATCTCGGAGTTTAGAGTTAGGAATTTTAAATTAAACTAGGAAGAGGGTGTGGATTCATAAAAATGTGTGTTTGGAAAATAAAATATTAATTGGTGATTGTGAAATATTAATTAGAAAATAAAATGGGCAATAAAACATTCTAAAGGATTTATATAAAGTCTAGAAATTAATTGGAATTTAAAATTGTGATTTATGAATTTAAGAAAAAAGGATTAAATTAAATAGATGATATATATTTTTAAATAAATTAAAGTTGGTGAAAGGTTTGAAAATATATTTTAAAATTAAGTTTGGAATACTAGATTTTTTTTTGAATTTTTAGTGTGAAAGAAAATAGGAATTGGAAAATGGAATTGAAAATCAAAAAAATCGAAAAAGCACTTTCAATACGTCACGGTGTTCGACGCCGCACGGCCCGCCTCGTGCCCGCCGCGTGTCGTCCCACCGTCCGCGCCGCGCCGCGCGCGCGCGCCGGCCGCACGCCTCGCCTCGGCCCCGCCGTGCTTTGGCGCCGCCACACACGCGCCGAGCCGCCGAGCCGCCCGCTCGCACGCCGCGCGCGCGCCGCCATACCCGCCCGCCCACGCTCGCCGCCGCGCCCGCCGCCGCGCGCGCCACGCGCCAATGCGCCGCGCCCGCCCCGCGTGTCGCCCGCGTCTCCCGCGCCGCCCGCCCCCACCCACGCGTCGCGTGCGCCATCGCCGTACCACGCGCCGGCCCCCTTCTCCCGTTCTCTTTCCCCAGACCGCGCCTATAAAGAGGATCGAAGCCCCTCTCTTTTCCCCACCTCGCCGTCGTTTCCCCTCATCGTTCCCCCGCTGCAACCCTAGCTCCCGAGCGCCATCGCCGCCGAGCGCCATCCCCTCCTCGAGCGCCGCCGTCACCGCAAGCCACCACCGCCGTGCGCCGGTGCCCCACTGCCTCCCCTTGCCGTCGCCGTCGCCGGTAAGCCCCTAGCCGCCGCCCCTTCCCCTTGCTTGCACCGGTCACCGGCCGGTAACAGAGAAGAAAGGGAGGGAGAGCGCCGGTCGAACAGGTGGGAGGGTAATGAATAGTAAACAGAGAAAAAGAAAAGAAAAAGAAAAGAAAAAGAGAAGAAAAAAAAAGGAAAAAATAGGGAAAATTTGGGAAAAATAGGAAATGTGTTTAGGAAATATTTGGGAAAATATTTGGGCAAAAATATATTGTTTTCTTGTATATTTTTCTCAGAACAAATTCGGAAATAGAAATCAGACTTTTCGGAGATTTCATTTCGCGTCGTTTTACTTCAGATTTTGTTTATTTCTTTTCTGCCATTGGAAATGTGTTTCTTTTAGTGCTCGAACTTCCAAAACCTATAGCACAAAACCTCTTGATTAGCATTTCTAAATTTATTTCTTAATTAAATGCGATCGACATTTTGCGAAAACCCTAGGACATCAAACTCGTTTTTAAACTCGGATTTATCCTAACAACTCTCGTCCGAACTCGAGTAGAATTTTAGGCTAAATGTTTGAAGTCGTTTTTATGGTTCTTTTCGATCTCTCGGTATTTTGTTGAATTCTGATCGAATTCAATTGATCTTTCGCACGTACGGATAGCAACCGAGGGAGCAAGCACTGAATACGTTGAAGACCCCGGCCAACAAGTGTGCGAGCAAGGCAAGTCAACACATCCCTTTGATCATATTGATCCTACTTTGCGAAATGATGTTGATTTCAATTACAAATTGCATGCTATACACAAATGAGTACCTATACTTGATATACCCTGTCTTGATGTTGATTACCATTAGAATTATTCTTTGTAACCTTCGATGTGATATGACCGGAGGCTAACTTCGGTAAAATGCTTAGCCCTGATTATACTAGGTTCTTGCATACTCATGATTTTACAAAGAAGCTTCGTGCTTGGGCAACTATCTTTGGGAAGGTAGTTGAAATACGACATGTGGAGACATGAGCGCCACGTTGCCCTGATCATGATAAAATTAGTTTTGATGAAAAACAAAAAGTACAAAACCAATGTTTTTAGACTGGGGCGGATGGATGGATTTGGGTGGTTTCCGGGAAAGGCTAGTACCGTCCCTGGTCAATTAAGGACTGAGCCATGAGACTTATAACTTAGAGCGAACCAGTACAACCGTACTTCTCGAATGGGTATAGACCTAGCGGAGTAGATAGTCGAGCGGAGGCAGTATCCCTGCATAGTGGTTCAGGTGTAGGTGTTGAGTTAAGGACCCACCAATGGTAGGGTTCCCGTGATTGTGATGAGACAAAAGGCCTTTATGTGAATTATAAACTGAACTTAACGATGACTTAAAGATTAAGTGAGTTTTCCCCTTATCTCGGGAACACCAGAACTCCTCTCACTGCTAGAAAATGACGGCTAGAGTGCATGAGGACTTAAGTTCATGGAGTGGGTACTGCCAAAGTGAGGTTATCGAAAGGCTTTGCCGTGACCTTCCCATATAGAGGGATGCAAGCTCATTCAATGAGTAGTCGCGGAGTACGGGTAAAGTGTACATCCACTGCAGTGTGAGTCAATCAATCTATTCGAATAGCCGTGCTCGCAGTTAATGAGCGACGTGACAAGTTTCTCCCGTGGCTACACTCATAAATTTTAAAATGATGGGAATGGGATTGCATAATGATTTTGTGTGCTGGTGGACTCAACTTCTCGACCTGCGAGAAGGGATAGACTCCCCAGAAAACCATGACGAACCGGAGACGGGAAACCATCCTTGGTATCACGATGGATGGCAGACAGAACCATCGCCGATTTAATATACTCTGGAACTAAAACTTGACTGGCTAGATGTTAGGTTTGTGAAATGATTTGTGAAAATTGGCTTTGTGCAAATGAACCTTAGCCATCCTTTGAATGACCCTATCATGTGCATCATTCCGTGTCGGCTTGCTGAGTACGTTGGGTACTCACCCTTGCTATATGCACAAACTTCAGATGAAGGAAACGAAGAACTAGAGGACCCGTACGCCTACTACCAGGATGAATGAAGACATTGGAGCGCGCTAGGTCTTAGTCCCCAGTCGTTGCCTGTGGCAATCGACATGTTGTTGCTTTCCGTCTACTAATCTCATCCAAACTCTGATTTGGTTGAATTCGGACCAGTAGGTCCTATATGTATTGGATATTGCCTTCGGGCCTATTATTGTAATAAGTTTGATATAAGACTATTCGTGCACTTTGCACCTGGTAATTCAGAACTGTATTCGTGGGTACCAAACTACTCGATCCAGGGATATGGTACTATGAACACGAATAATTCCCGTCCTCGAAAACGGGGGTCGACAGAGCTGGTATCAGAGCAGTGCGACTGTAGGATAAGACCAACTGGCGCCCTACCCCTGAATAGCTGGTTAAAGGGAAATATCCCTACATAGGATTATTTTTGCAAATACAAACTATTTTCACAAAACAACTATGTTCTTCCACATACTCTTATCCCTATTTACTTTACTCAAATTGTTTTGATATTATCCCTCTCTGACCCTAAGTTACTTTCAAAACAGATGTAGGACCATGTCGGAGTTTGGGAAATCAAGGTTCCGCGGGAAGAAGGATTCGTGTCACAACTCCAGCTATTGCTATGGTGCCTAAGGTACCCGGATGCACCCACCTATCGGATTAGAAGACATGGCACCGAAGGACACCCGGTATGGGAAGCCGCGGTTTCGGTTGAGGCCCGTATAGGGAGCGAGACATCCTATTGCTTCCACACTCGTTACCACAGAGATCTGGTTGAGGCAGCTCTTCAGGACGCAGCCCGCGAGGCATTCCTTCGCCTCAATTCCATTCACCGTGCTGAGCTCACCGTGACTTAGTTCGTACACCATCCCTACTGGGAGGAAGGCAACCCAGTCTGCACCGTGGAGGCCACCCCCTGCTGCTATAATCCTATGGTTACCCGTCTGTCCCGTTGGGCAGAAACAGTGGATGACTGCTATGAAGAGGCATTGCTCGAGATCGACGACCAACAGCGACGCCTCAATGATCTGGTAGAGGAACACCAAAACTATGGAGATCAGATCGACTTGCTGAAGACCCAGCTGCAGGCTAATGGTGCCCAGTACGAGCAACTCTCTGATCGTTATGTGGCCCGTGGAGAAGTCTTGGTTGAGCTAGAGGAACAGCTTAGAAAGAGCCAGCAACAGGTCGGCCAGCTGGAAGAGCAACTTCGCTTCAACCCTGTCCCCGCCGCTGGTACTTCCACTGAAGCTGCACCAACACTCCCTGCCCCTGTGCCTGACCACTACTACCTCATGACTCCAGCATGCTTGAACACCTTCCAAGCCATGATGGAGCAAGCCTTTATGTTGAGCACAGAGTCAGGACCGTACCTAATCGACCCCACTGCTGCTACCACATTGGAACCCACCCCGATTTCCACGGCTGTACCATCCGAGCCTGGTTCGGGAGAGGATAACCCTATCCAGATCAACACTGACTCCGAGTCCGAGATAGAACCTATGGAGATCAAGTGGGAGCTCAGTGATACAGATCCATCAGAGGAGGAAGCTCCTACTCGCCGCATGACACTCACCGGAGGTCCTATCACCCTCAGGACTGCCCGAAAGAGCACTAGGCCACCAAGCAGGAAGATCAGACATGACTTTGAGGCCACTACCTCTGAGCCATGGGGATTTCGATTCGCTTCGACCAAGGATCACCCCCTACCAGCACCTGAATCATGCGGATGGCTGGATGACTAGTTGGATACCAGCAGCAGCCCTGGTCTTGCTTTGGATGGAGTTAAGACAGCAATGACCAAGCCCCCTGCCCTTTTATGTATGAGACCCTAGAACGATGTTAGTAATGTTGTATTGTGTCGTATGGACTATACATGTCCAATGTATCCCTCTGATGTAACATTTAAGAACTGATAATGAAGTTCTATGTTATGTCCTAAATGAGTTTATTCTACCAAGCTTGCTTTGAAAGATCACTTCAAACAACTCAAAGAAAATTCCTTAGTATCGCGACATTAGCAAAGTGAGTCTCTTACCTTATCCCCGTTGTTCAGATGACGCATCGTCGCAGAGCCCCAGCAGCTCCTGAGAACCCGCCAGAGCCTAACCCTTCCACCCTAGCAGAAGTCATGGCTTTGCAAACCTAATTGCTACAAGCTATCGCCAATAACCAAGGACAACGCAGAGGATCAAACCTCGGCGAATTTATGAGGGCAAAGCCGCCGACATTCTCCTCGGCAGTTGAACCCATGGATGCAGAAGATTGGTTGAGGGTAATAGAAAAGAAGATGACTCTCGTCCGAGTACGGAAAACTGACAGAGTCGTCTTCGCCACCAATCAGCTAGAAGGACCCGCTAGTGACTGGTGGGACACGTACAAGGAAACACGGGCTGAAGATGCCGGTGAACCCACGTGGGAAGAGTTGACGGCGCCTTCCGTGAAAACTTCGTCCTGCGATTATGAGGATGAAGAAGAACGAGTTTCGTAGGCTGCGCCAAGGCAACACCACGGTACAAGAGTACCTTAACAAGTTTACCCAGCTTGCCCGTTACGCCACAAGCGATCTGGCAGACGAAGAAGAGAAGATGGACAAGTTTATTGAAGGACTGAACGACGAGTTAAGAGGACCGATGATCGGTCAGGACCACGCTAGCTTTCAGAGCCTCATCAACAAGGTCGTAAGGCTTGAGCATGACCAAAGGATGGTTGAAAACAACCGGAAGAGAAGGCTTGCAATGGCCCGCCCGATTCAAGGAACGCCCCAGCGACCCAAAGGAGCAACCCCGTCGGGTTGGAAGCCCGCCATTGTAGCAACCAATCGCCCTGCCGCACCCGGCAACGTCAGCAGGCCGCCTGCAACACCATCTCGCACTCCTGCACCTACCTTGGCAGCCCCAGGAGCCAGGAATGTCAACTGCTTCAATTGCGGAGAGTTTGGGCATTATGCCAACAGCTGCCCTAAGCTGTGCAACACCCCCAACCGCACCGGAGCCAATGCCATTACAGTACGAGGAACCCCTGCTCCGGCACCTGGACGCAGTTTGTTTAGAATGCCCCAACCAAAGGAAGCTGCAACCGGATTCCGCCGTGGTCAAGTCAACCATGTGCGTGCTGAGGAAGCTCGGGAGGACCAAAGCGTGCTAATGGGTATGTTTTCTATCCATTCCGCACCAGTTAAAGTTTTGTTTGAGTCTGGAGCTTCGCATTCATTTATATCATCGAGAATAAGCAAAGAGCACAATTTGCACCGAGTAGACCTTAAGAGACCCATGGTAGTACACTCACCAGGGGAAATGTGACCATACCCCATGCGTGCATCAATGTGCCCATTCGGATCAAGGACATGGTATTCCTGTCCAACCTTATGGTTTTGCCGCCCCAAACCTTGGACGTCATACTAGGAATGGATTGGTTAACCAAGAACCAAGGGGTACTAGACTGTGGACGAAGAGAAGTTACCCTATCTACCCCATGGGGATCATCAATGACAGTAGCCATGGACCAAGATCCTATGCTCTGTGACCGAGCTACGGGAATATTCACCATGCTACCCGTAGATGGAATGCCAATAATCCAGGACTACCCGGATGTATTTCCTGAAGAATTACCGGGAATGCCCCCAGACTGAGACATAGAGTTCATTATTGACCTCATTCCTGGTACCGCCCCTATAGCTAAGAGACCCTACCGGATGCCGGTGAACGAATTGGAGGAACTTAAGAAGCAGATAAGGGAACTGCAAGAGAAAGGCTTCGTACGCCCTAGTTCTTCACCGTGGGGAGCCCCAGTATTGTTTGTTAAGAAAAAGGACGGAAGCATGAGAATGTGCATAGACTATCGGTCATTGAATGAGGTTACCATTAAGAACAAGTACCCGTTACCTCGGATCGACGCCTGTTCGATCAACTCAAGGGAGCCCGAGTGTTCTCAAAGATCGATCTTCGATCCGGATACCATCAGCTGAAGATTAGGACTGAGGATATACCCAAGACTGCGTTCTCTACACGCTACGGCTTGTACGAGTTCATAGTAATGTCTTTTGGACTGACCAATGTCCCGGCTTACTTCATGAATCTCATGAACAAAGTATTTATGGAATATATGGACAAGTTCGTGGTAGTGTTCATTAATGATATCCTCATCTACTCCAAGGATGATGAAGAACACGCAGAACACCTGCGCTTGGTACTAGAGAAGCTGCGAGAGCATCAGCTATATGCCAAATTCAGCAAGTGTGAATTTTGGCTTAAGGAAGTAGCTTTTCTTGGACATGTGATCTCAGCAGGAGGCATAGCAGTAGACCCCGCCAAGGTCGAAGCGTTACTAAATGGAAAGCACCCGCGGTAATGAGAGGTTAGAAGTTTCTTGGGATTGGGGATATTACCGACGGTTCATAGAGGGATTTTCTAAGATAGCCCGACCCCTGACCCAACTATTGAAGAAGGAAAAGAAGTATGCATGGACGGAGCAGTGTCAATAGGCATTTGACCAACTCAAAGAAAAGTTAACCACCGCCCCGATCTTAGTCCTACCGGACTAGTCTGAAGATGTCACCGAACGAGGCCTTGTCTGGACGAAGATGCCGCACTCCGTTGATGTGGTTGGAGACAGGCGAACGAGCCATATTTGGACCAGACATCATTAGGGAGGCTGAAGAGAAAGTTCGACTGATAAGAGATCGGCTTAAGGTAGCCCAGTCTCGGCAAAAGAGCTATGCAGACACTCGCCGAAGAGAGTTGGAATTCAAAGTAGGTGACTTTGTGTACCTGAAAGTTTTGCCACTAAGAGGAACCAAGAGGTTCAAGGTCAAAGGAAAACTGGCGCCAAGATATGTTGGACCCTTCCCGATAAGCGTCAGAAGAGGCGAAGTGGCCTATCAACTGGACCTACCGAAAAATCTTTCCGATGTACACCCTGTCTTTCACGTGTCACAATTGAAGAAATGTTTGCGAGTACCGAAAGAACAGATACCCTCGAAAGACGTCCTTATCAGTGAGGACCTCACATACCCCGAACACCCTGTAAAGATTTTGGACGAAGCTGAGAGAAAGACTAGGACCAAAACGTGGCGAATGTACAAGGTGCAATGGAGCAATCACACTGAAGATGAAGCCACTTGGGAAAAAGAAGATTTTTTTGAAGACCGAGTACCCGAACCTATTCCGCGAACGGTAAGAAATCTCGGGGACGAGATTTATTGTTAGGGGGTAGGTTTGTAACGCCCTGAAAATCGAAGAATTTAAAAACCAGAAATTAAAAATTGAAACTTACAAAAATCTTTCTCTTTGTTGTTGCTTGATCGAGTTTTTCGCTTCTTATTTGCCAGCTTGGTTGCATAAACTTATATGTGAGCGATTCATCTCGGTGTTTGTGAAAAACCAAATGATTTGGATTTCCGTTGGGGAGAAAAATCTCGGAGTTTGGAGTTAGGAATTTTAAAATAAACTAGGAAGAGGGTGTGGATTCATAAAAATATGTGTTTGGAAAATAAAATATTAATTGGTGATTGTGAAATATTAATTCAAAAATAAAATGGGCAATAAAACATTTTAAAGGATTTATATAAAGTCTAGAAATTAATTGGAATTAAAAATTGTGATTTATGAATTTAAGAAAAAGGATTAAATTAAATAGGTGATATATATTTTTAAATAAATTAAAGTGGGTGAAAGGTTTGAAAATATATTTTAAAATTAAATTTGTAATACTAGATTTTTATTTTGAATTTTTAGAGTGAAAGAAAATAGGAATTGGAAAATGGAATTGAAAATCGGAAAAGCACTGCTCAATACGTCACAGGTGTTCGACGCGACGGCCCGCCTCACGCCCGCCGCGCGTCGTCCGCCGTACCACGCCGCGCCGCACGCCGCGCACCGCCCGTACGCCGTGCACGCCGCACTCGGCTCGGCCCGCACCGTGCGCCGCTCACCCCACGCGCCGAGCCGCCGTATCCGCCGCCGCGCACGCGCGCGCGACACCGCCGTACCCGCCCCGCCCGCGCCGCCCGCTGTACCCGCGCGCGTGCGCGCCACGCGCCAATGCGCGTGCCCGCCCCGTGCGTTTGGTCGCGTCTCCCGCACCGCCCTCGCCCACCCGCGCGCGCGCGCGCATCGCCGTACCGCGAGCCGGCCCCCTTCTCCCCGTTCTCTTCCCCGGCCGCGCTTATAAGGCGGATCGAAGCCCCTCTCTTTCCCCACCTCGCCCGTTTCCCCTCGCCGTCCCCCGCCGCAACCCTAGTTCCCGAGCGCCATCGCCGTCGAGCGTCATCCCCTCCCGAGCGCCGCCGCCGCCGCAAGCCACCACCGCCGTGCGTCGTGCCCCACTGTCTCCCCTTGCTGTCACCGTCGCCGGTAAGCCCCTAGCCACTGCCCCTGTCACGTCCCGATTTTCATTCGGGATTAAAAATCATTAAATAATCCATTTTCTAGAAATTAAATAAAATGAAAAGCATATTAATCAAGTGAAAGTATTAAGGAAATAAAAATTTACTTTAAAAATCATGGCTGTAAATATTTTGCAAATATTCTCCATGCCCTAAAGTACTCTCCTAAATTTTTCGTGAAATTTTGGAGCTCTAGAAATAATTTTAATAATACAAACAACATTTAAGTAATTATTTAAATAAATTAATTAATCGGTAAATAATCTGGTTGAATTTTTATTAAATACTTTGAGTGTTTATCTAATATCAGGATTTTTCTTAGAATTATTTGAGCATTGGAAGTATAGATAAAAATTCAAGGAAGTTTGGAAGGAAAAGTCTGCTTTGCCTCCCTATAGCTACAGTGTCATCTTCCTCCTCCAGCTGCCTGGGTACTGTTCATTCAAACATCAAACTCTTTTCTCCCTTCATAAATCCCGTCGAATCACTTGCTCAAATCCAAAATTGATTGAGGGGAATTAATCCTCACCTCTTCCTCTCCACTTCCCCATAATTCCCCACCCAATCCCGCAATAATTTGTGGTGGATTTTGATTTTGTTCTTCAATGGTTGAGCACCACCATGGCCGGCCAACCTCCTCCTCTCCCGGCCATTGCCCTCCCCGCGCCCTTTCCCTCTCCCTCCCCCCGGCCTATAAAAGGGGTCCCCAGCACCCTTCTCACTCCCCTCACACCACCTCGAGCTCCCTTACTCTCCCTCCATCCCTCCACTCGGCTTCCTCTCTCCTTGACACCAGCGAACTTCGGCGGCCGTTCCCTATCAAGCCGAGAAGCGCCAGACCTTGCCACCACCTCCATCAGCGCCGCAGTAACCTCCTCTTCCCCGGCCTCGCCTCCGTTTCACCCAAGACCGCCGTGTCGGCCAGTCCATCCACCTCACCGACGCAACTCCGGTCGGTCCCTTCTCCTCGCTCGTACGGCGGTCGGCTACGCCATCGCCACCTACGGCATCACAGCATCGCCCTCCACCTCGGCCAAGCCCCGTTTTCGCCCGGAACACACCGAAACCTCGCTGCCCGGGGTGCCTCTTTCTCGGCTTCGTCGGCGCCACTCCGGCAGCCCCTGCCGCCTTGCCGGGGTGATACCCGACGTCGTCATCTTCCTTTCCGGCATCACGGCGTCATCTACTTCCTTGGCCACCCCTTTGTTTTGCCCAAAGTCCACCGCAGAGTGCGCCCACCAAGAACCGGTGAAGAACGTCGACGTTCTCCATCACCGCAGCCACCGCCACCTCGCCAAGAGTTCCGTCCGACGTCGTCGCTCCTTCCCCAAAGACATTGTGGCGTCGTCTCCATGCCGGCCTCACCTTCGTATGGTTGCTCCTGGCTGCCGTTGTCATCCTCGTGACCCGCGTCAGCACCCGTGCACCGGCCTTTCCTCCGCTCACCGCCGTGCGCCCGCGCCGCCTCTTCTCGCTGTTGAGCACACGGTGAGCCGCTCCTCTGCCATCCTTGTCAGCTGTCGTCATCCCGGCTCTTTTTCCTCCAAAAATAATTAAAAATTGCGTAATAAATCAATTTAATTTCCAGAATTCACTTAAATGGTCCAAAAACTTCTAAAATTCATATCTAATCTATACAAACTCCAAATTGGGTCATTCAAATTGCAAAATTCATCTAAAATTGAGCTCTATATGTTTGTTTACTTTTCTTGTATTTTTCATTTGGTTTTTATTAGGGTTTTCCTTGTTTTGCGTGTCGGCGTGTAGATTTCGTCGTTTCGGAGGTTCGCGCTCGAGAAAAGAAGATTTATTCGAAGGAGCAAGGCAAGTCATGTCATTTTGATCATATTGCTATCCGAGTTTACAAAATTATGTTTATTTAAATTATTGCATTTCGCTTTATTAAATTCCCGCGTCTATCACTGTTATATTTAGCCTTACCGATTCTCCTTGTTATAGCCCTACTACTTGTATTATGATTCTTGAACCCTAGGAAAAATAAAACTAGTGAGCACTTTATGTATGTGGTACTCACTAGCAAACTTAGGAATATGCTTAGACATGCTTGAATACAAACAATTAGATGTTTTTAATAATTAGACTAAGGAATAACTTGTAAATGATGGAATTTTTGGTCATTTAGCCGTGGCAATAAATGTCGCCTTCAAAATTCCCCAAACATGTTTTCGGCTGGGCACGGGGTGCTTGGTTTTGCTAGTCGCACCTCGGCCGTCATAAGGACCGGTCTTCGGGCCTCTGTTGCAAAGCATATTCCGTACTACCACCGTCTAATGGGTAAGGCTTAACGCGTCGACTAGTACGGTCGAAACAAACAAGACACGGATAGGGATGGATGAAGCCCTAGGAAGGGTTGAAGCCCATGGGCTGACGTCTCTGGCAAGTGAAGGCTCAGAACGAGTCGAGATGCCTGGGGGCATAGACTGTCTGCTCGACCCAGGGCACCTGGCGGGGGAAGTCTATGTCTTGTTTAGGGCAGTACTAAGCGATGAGTTATGTCATGGCTTCGTCTCGTATGCCATGGTGGCATGTGGCACGTCGCAACACGTGAGGAAGACATGTCGGTGGGTAAAGATGTACACCTCTCGATCGGAGTAAATCTATTCGAATAGCCGCGCCTCGGTTATGGGCAAGCCGAGCAATGTACCCAAGTTAGAGTTTAATTCGTTTAAAACGAAAGTTTTGGAGTTAGCATATGTTGTCCGAGTTAAGGCAAGATCGCGTTGGTGCGTGACTTAATAATAATTTGACTAGAGGTAGGCTCGTGTTTATTAAAATGCCTTAAAATATTTAAATGCTTTGAAATGCTGGTTTTCTGCAAAATAACCCTATATACTAATTCTTTGTACCCCCTTGCATTATTTGCATTCTCCCGGCATGGCTTGTTGAGTACGGTGGTTGTACTCAGCCTTGCAATTCCTTCCCCCTTTCAGAAGTGTAGTGCCTTTGAGTCAAAGACGGTGTTAGAGGACTAAGGCTTAGACCCCAGTTGAGTTTGCCTGTGGAGTGGAGCTGAAGCCCCGCTAGGATCATCCTGCTTTTCCGCTGTAGTTTTCTTCGAGTGCGGGGACTAAGTGCCTCTTCTGTAAGTATATTTATACGCTTTAATTTACGTTTGGATCTGTGTATTGATTTGTCATTTTGTGTACCCTGGATGGTCCTGGACAGGGAATTAATACACAAAATAGTCTAGAAATTTGGGATAAATTTCTGGGCGTGACAGCCCCTCCCCCTCGCTTGCGCCGGTCACCGGCCGGTAACAGAGAAGAAAGGAAGGGAGAGCGCCGGTCGAACAGGTGGGAGGGTAATAAATAGTAAACAGAGAAAGAAAAGAAAAAGAGAAGAAAAAAAGGAAAAAAATAGGGAAAAATTTGGAAAAAATAGGTAATGTGTTTAGGAAATATTTGGAAAAATATTTGGGAAAAATATATTGTTTTCTCATATATTTTTCTCGGAACAAATTTGGAAATAGAAATCGAACTTTTCGGAGATTTCGTTTCGCGTTGTTTTAATTCGGATTTTGTTTATTTCTTTTCCTCCATTGGAAATGTGTTTCTTTTAGTGCTCGAGCCTCCGAAACCTTGAGCACAAAACCTCTTGATTAGCATTTCTAAATTTATTTCTTAATTAAATGCAATCGACATTTTGCGAAAACCCTAGGACATCAAACTCGTTTTTAAACTTGGATTTTATCCTAACAAAAAGTACAAAACCAATGTTTTTAGACTGGGGCGGATGGATGGATTTGGGTGGTTTCCGGGAAAGGCTAGTACCGTCCCTAGTCAATTAAGGACCGAGCCATGAGACTTATAACTTAGAGCCGATAGGTTCATGCTAATGTTTCACTGGAGGGTTAGCTGGTCTTATTATATGTCTCTATTAATCTAGTCATAGTATCTCGATTTAGCTCTATCGACTGTCTCTCATTTTAGGGTTTCTGCCGATATCGGCTAAATTGTTATATTAGATTAGATTAGCTTAGTTATCTACCACCCTGAAAATTAGTCAAAGGCTTGATTGTCTAGATATTGTGTTTCTTTTCATACTTAGTGCTGCATCAATTCAGTTTGACCTACTAAGTCGTGATTAGAACCCTAGTCTCTAGCCTGCCTGATGGCTACCAATAAGGGTTTCGTGAGGGTTTCAGCTGACGAGTTATCTGGACTTCGGCATCGGCTAGAATCACACAATCGGTTGTTTTGATTATCGGTCTATCGGCCGATATGATTTATGCTCTGCTATTTTGCATATCTTGTCACAGGATCAAACTGACTGGCACGCCTGCGATTCATCAATTTTAGGACCTGCACTGGAGCTAAGCAGATCTCCCAGGCCAGCGTGTGATTCGACGTCAACACATCTTGCGACGGTACGAATTTGGCGTCAACAGTTACGCAATATTTCTCCCTTCCTCTACCATTCAACATGGTATCAGAGAGGGTGACCTAGGGCCGCTGCCGCTCACGCTTCCGCTCGTCTCCCCCGGGAGGGTTTTGATATCGTAGGGGTGGCCACCCATTTTTATTCTTCATCGTTGTTGTCATCATTCTGGAGAGATCGGTGACCGTCATCAGAGGCGCGGACGTTGCAGGGGCTAGTGAGGGCACCACGGAGGAAACCGCGCCATCAGCAGTGGCGAGGGGCACCTGGAGAAGGTGCTGAAGCACAGGGGCAAGTGCAGTACGAGCCGCGATCGCAGCATGATCGGCAGCATCACTGGCGACGGCAGCGGCGAGGGCATCATCAACTTGCATGCCGAGGGCCGACTGAAAAGAGGAGCAGACAACGTCAGCAATGATCTTGATGGTGACGTTGAGGACGGAATCGGCAGAGGGGGGAGGGAGAAGCCATGGTAGCGGCAAGAGCACCGGTTGGTTAGGGTTTGAGAGCAGAAGCAAAAACCTAATCTAATATCATGAAATTGTGATAGGACTCAACACAATAGATTGGATTATCAATATGGTGGAGTACATATAGGCACATACCTTCCGTATCTATACAATCGATTTATAGATTTATATGAACAATAGATTGGATTTAGGCTACCGACGTCGCCATTCAGGTGGTTTGTCACACTGCTTTGTCTTCGTCTCCATCCAACATGTTGTTAACACTGAAATTTGGTAGTTGAATCCTTAAGTTTTTGCAAAGGCGAAGTGAAATTGGGTCGGCTGGTTTGGTGGAGAAACAGAGACTGCATCGGCTGAGAAGTGATCGGCTGCGAGGCCAATCGGCTAAGGTTGGATCGGACAAGGGCGGCTGGTAGCCGATTCTAGGTCCGGAAGAGATAAGACCGTTTCTGGTGCAGCAGTTTGAGGATAAATAGAAGATTCGGTTATTGGTTGAGCGTTAAACGATATTGCCATCTATGGATAGAGTCATGTAACGACAATTGTATCTGTAATTTAGGAGTGTGTTTAAACTAATGCGGCATGGGTCCTCCCTGGGATAATGTCGTGTTTTAAATAGTCATTTAGATAGAGTCCAGGGTTTGTACAGATAATTGTATCTTGGGTATAAATAGGACCCGAGACCCCCTGTATTGAAGACAATCACAATCAATCAAACCTTCGGCGCATCGCCAACCTTTCTTCTTCAGACGAGCAATTTGTTTGGCTACGGGCTGCATCGTTTCGATCCCCAGATCTAGGTAAATGCTTGTCATTAGTGGCATAATCTGCTGTTTCTAGTGCTTCCATCGTAATGACACATTAGATTCAGGAGTTTGTACCGCACTATTTATCATATATCGCGTATAAATTAGATCAATGTTTAGATCTATCCTGCCATTGGCTAGTTCTGTCAAGAACTTGCGGCCAATAGGGCTAGATCTAAAGGTTGGATGGTTTATATGCGGTATCTGTTTACACCCAAAATTGGCACTTAGGAATTAAAATAGGAAAGATTGCCAATATTTGGAAATTTGCCGATTTCTTCGGAGAGGCCGGTCGACCGCCGTGTATAGGCCGGTCGAGGCGGGCGAGTGGGCGGTCGGGCCAGAAGGCATATGGTGTCGACCCGAGTCGGAAACCAGCCTAGACGACTTCATCGGTTTTCGGGTTTCCTTTCTTTATACGGTTGTATTTCGGGTTTCCAAACATGTTTATCCCGAATAGGACGTGGAGAAAGGTCTGTAGAGGGCAAGACCAACCCCTATTTAAGGGTCAAGGCCGGTTCAATTGTAAAAACAACCATACACAACACAATCAATCTATTTGAATCGTTTTCTTTATTTTCAATCATATTTTCTACTTTGCCCTAGTTTAGTCCATCTTTGTCGATTTGCGTCGTAAATCGTCCGCCGTCGCTGCGAGAGTGCGACAATTTTTTGTAAGTTTGTCTTGAAAACTTTCCGTTTGCTCACGAGACGAGTAGTTATCAATCTATCCATCTAAATCGGTTCCGCTAGCAGATTTGATCTACAAAACCCACTTTGTTCTAGTTCTTGCTAGATTGAAGTGGTTGGCGACTCCGTACCAAGAACCACCGCAAATCTTTAGGTGAATCGATCGTGTTCGTGCCTTTGCCAAAAAAGGTGCCAACACGATTTTTGCCAAAAAAGGTGCCAAAAAATCTATGAAGCTCCTTAATCTGTAGTTAATGTTTGAGGAATGCCGAATCTATGAATAATATGCTTCAGAATAAAATCAATTACCTCCTTATGCGTCATGTTCCTGAGCGGCACGGCTTCGGCCCACTTAGTGAAGTAATCTGTCGCAACTAGCACGAACCGATGCCCCTTTGAAGACGGAGGATAAATTTGACCAACAAAATCTAAAGCCCACCCCCAGAACGGCCATGGCTTAATTATAGGATTCAACACCGAAGCCGGCGCCAATTGAACATTGTCGAACCGTTGACAAGCTTCACATCCCTTATAGTACCTGAAGCAATCATCAATCATCCTCGGCCAATAGAACCCCGCTCTTTTGAGCGCCAATTCATCTTATGGGCCGATTGATGAGTCCCGCAAATTCCTCGTGAACTTCACCCATAGCAACCTTAGATTGATCGGCATCTCGAACATTTTAATAGTACACCATCTATATTTCGGCGATATAACTTTTCATCAAGCAAAGTATACTTATATGCTTGCCGCCGAATTTTCCGATCAACTCTAAGGCTAGGATCCTTCAAATAACTAATCAAAGGAATTCGCCAATCATTCACTACTCCTGGGCACACATGTCCGAATTACCACTTAATTCGGCCCCTGTATTGAGAAGATTGTGCCCCAAGACCTTCGTGAAGTCGGTCCGACCGGCCAAGCAACTCCGCGACCGGCAACCACCCACGATCGACCGCCACGAACGCCGGTCGGCCGAATGCCATCCACGGTCGACCGGCGATAGTGCGCCTCGGCGACCGCCTACACTGCCTCTTTGCCAATTTCGCTCAAAAAATTATAATCAAGCACCGGTTGGTCTAATATGAAAAATAAACCTCTTTTGATGCTATAACCGGATGCTTGTTGAGCTAAGTCATTTGCTCTAGAATTTTCATTCCTAGCAATATGCTTAATAGTAAATTCATCGAAACTGGCAATAATATCTAGGCATTGATCTAAATACTGCTTCAATGATACGTCGAAGCATTTGTAGACCCCGACAACTTGTTGCACCACCAATTCGAATCACCGAACGCTTCTACATGTGTAGCTCCAACGATCTCCATTACTTGTAAACCGAATAACAAAGCATTGTATTCGGCTTGATTATTTATACAATAATATTCTAAACGAACCGATGCTTCAAAGCATTGACCATTGGGCGAAATTAAAACTACACCTATGCCTTGACCCTCCTTACACGAAGAGCCATCAAAATAAACTTTCCAAGGTGTAACGCTAACTAAACAGACTTCATCTCCATAATCAACAACTACATGATGATCTACTATAAAGTCTGCTACAATCTGGCCCTTCATAGATTTCAATGATTCATAGGCCAAATCATATTCAATTAATGTATACGCCCATTTGCCAATCCTACCACTTAGAATTGGCCTTTGCAACATGTGCTTAATGACATCGGTCTGACAAGCAACCATGCATGTACTAGATAACAAGTAATGACGCAACTTGGTACATGCATAGTATAAGCAAAGACAAAGCCTCTCTACAAATACATACCTCGTTTCGGCATCCAGAAGATGGCGACTTAAATATGTAATTATGTACTCCTTGCCGCCTTCCTCTTGCGTCAAAACGGCTCCAATAACTTTGTCTTCAGCAGCAATATACAACCGAAACGGAATTCCGGCTTTAGGAGCTCGCACTACGGGCGGAGTAGATAAATATTTTTTCAAACCTTCAAATGCCTCCTGTTGTGCTGCCTCCCAAGTAAAATCGGCTTCTCTCTTCAAACGTAGAATAGGCACAAAAGCATCGATTTTACCTGCTAGGTTAGATATGAATCTTCTCAAATAGTTCACTTTACCTAACAGCCTCTGAACTTCCCTCTTGCATGCCGGCGCTTTGAAATCTTGAATTTTCTCAACTTTCTTAGGATCAATCTCAATCCCTCTCTCATGCACCATGAATCCTAAGAATTTTCCCGCCGACACACTGAAGGCACACTTGAGTGGGTTCATCTTCAAACCATACCGACGCATTCTCTCAAAAGCTAACCTCAAATCGGCCATATGTCCATCCATATCATCCGATTTGACTACAATATCATCAATGTAGATTTCTAGGATAAAACCTAACAAATCATGGAAAATTAGGTTCATCGCCCTTTGATACGTTGCGCCGGCATTCTTTAACCCGAATGTCATAACTACCCACTCAAACAACCCGACAAATCCTGGACATCTAAAGGCTGTCTTATACATATCCTCCTCCGCCATGAAGATTTGGTTGTAGCCGCATTGCCATCTAAAAGCTAATGACTCGATGACCCGAGGCATCATTTATTAGCATGTCGGCTATAGGCATAGGATACTCATCTTTAGGAGTGGCTTTATTTAAATCTCTAAAATCTATGCAAACCCCGATTTTGCCACTCCCCTTCTTCTCTACCGGTACTATATTGGACACCCACTCGCATACCGGCATGGCCTAATAAACCCCGCTTTCAACAATCGGTCTATCTCTTCTTTGACACGATCATATATAAGTGGGTTAAACCGACGAGGAGGTTGTTTATAAGGCCTAAACTCGACTTTATTGGAAGCCGATGCTCAACAAGATCACGGCTAAGTCCGGGCATTTCATGGTACTCCCATGCAAAGCGTCATTATACTCTCTAAGCAATTCGATCATCTTAACCCTATGATCGGCTCTCATGTTTTTATTTATGAAGGTCGGTCTTGGTACGCTCCGATCTCCTATATCCATTTCTTCTAATGGATCGGGATGTGAACCCTTGACCGAGCTTCTCTACTCGTCAAAATCCTCTATAGTTTCGCCAATATCGTTCTTTGTTGAACGATATTCTTGAATTCTCTTTTGTAACCATTCCAAATTGGGCTTTATTCATCATACAAAGTAATGTCACCAAGCCGTGCTAAACTAGCCGCTTTACGAAAATGGGTACAAAGCCTTCTTTGGAAACACTAATAAAGTCAAAACTAGAAAGATCTAGCCCCGATAAACACTGAATGTCTCCATGTTTCCATCCCACGAAACATCGGCCATGGCAACCTCACCGATGTATCCGCCTCAATTACCTCAACTTCATCACCATCCCATTGTACTAGGCACGATGTAAAGTAGATGGGACGCAGCGGTTGGCATGGATCCAACACCGCCCCAAGATGACACTATAGTTACCTTGTACATCGACGATGAAGAAGGCGGTAGGCAACGTCTTGTTCCCACCGTAAGTTCCACGGACAAGATCCCCTTCGCCTCGTTGATTCGCCGTTGAAGCCGTTGAGAAGCATATTGGTGTTCTTTAGCTCCGCCTCTTCGCGACCCAACTTCTTGAAGAGAGAGTAAGGCATCAGGTTCACCGCCGCGCCTCCGTCCACTAGCATCCTCGAGACCGGCTTCCCATCAATGTGGCCCTTCAAATAAAGAGGCTTCATGTGACGGTTGGACTCATCGGGCTTCTCGAAGACCGCATCCTTTAGACCTAGTGACATTTGAGCGACTTCGGCCTCGTCCATGGCGCAAAACTCCATGGGCAACATGCAAACCATGTTGATCTCCATGTTCTCGCCGGACGATGCTTCCACAGCCGGTTGTTCATCCTTTTGAACAACCACCGGCTTCCCAGCAGTTGATGACTTACGGTTCCACTCCTTCGCGGGCGGTGGTCGCAACTCATCGAACTCCCTGTCTCTCCTCTCTTCGGCTTCCTTCTCTCTTAACTCGAAGCACGAAGATGCGCAACCTTCTCTTCGAGTAGCCGTTAAATTCCGGGCATCCACCTAGGATTTGGCTCATGCTCCGGAGGCAAATAATGTCCCCCGTTGCCTTTACCCGAAGAGGAGTCACTCCAGTATCCTTCGACCGGACGTCGGTCGGGCCGACCGCCCCTACCGGTCGGTCGACCGATGCGTGCCCGTGGTCGACCGGCGACCAGGTCCGGTCGGACCGGAGCGAACATCGACCAGCCGGATGGCGCGGTCGACCGGCCTGCGAGCGCACGGTCGAGGCCGCAAGGCTCGGTCCACGCCGTTGAAGCTGCGTCGACCGGCCAGACGTCCGGTCGATGTCTTCTGCGCGGCATCTTTGCGACTTCGGTTCGAGGGCCAAATATCAACTTAGCCCCCTTGCCAGATGGCACTGGCACGTCATACGATCTTATCTTGATCGTGATCGCCTCCGAAGCCCTCTCCTCAGGCTTGACGTGCTTGTGTGCCCTTTTCTCGCCATCAAGCCGGTCCTTAGTGGGGAACCAGCTTCTACTAGAAGTAGATGCCTGCCTTCGCAGCGATCTTCTCCCCTCTCTCCATCCTTGGTGATCCTGCATTGGAGGCATGTTGTACATAGGCGGGGGTGCCCCCAAGGCATGAAGTAAGGGAACGGATAACCTGGAGGCGGCATCGGGCATGGTCCCCATGGCATAACCTGAGGGAGATGGGGAAACGGTGGCTCCAAAACCTTCGATGAAGGACCAAATCGCTCCTTAGGAGGCGATCTTGGTCTCTTTCCTTTGGCATGCTCCTTCTCGGCACTCTTCCTTTTGTACTTGTCAAGGAGCATGTCGAAGGTCACTTTGGGCTTGTAGGACCTCTTCGATATAGATGCCTTGGCCTTATTCTCCTTCCATGTCCCAACCTCCGGGCTCTTTGGGACAAGCATTTTGGGCCTAGGCTCCCGATGACAACTTCCTTCCCCGTAGCTGATTCGGCTTGCTCCAGCCGAATCAACACCTTCTTGCCATCAAGATCTATGGTATTCACCGGGAAAGGATCGCTGTCAAGCTTCATCTTCGGGCCCTCGGTGAATTTCAACCGCCCTTCATCTATGACCAATTGAACCTGTCGACGAAAAACATTACACTCATTAGTAGAATGTGAATAAGAATAATGCCATTTACAATAAGAACGGCGCTTCAACTCTTCTAATGAGGGTATGATGTGGCCTTTAGGTAATTTGATCTGTTTCTCCTGCAAAAGATAGTCAAAAATCCTATCACACTTGGCCACATCAAAATTGTACTTAATCTCACTCTGCCGATCCTTGCGAGGAGTCGGCGTCAAACTAGAACAAACAAAAGGTTTGTTCTTGTTTGTCCAAGACCACTCAGCGACATACATATCATGATCGACTTCATCAGACTCAGAGTCACTAGTAGGGCAGTCAATCATGCTAACATGAGGTTTCTTATCACTGGGCCTAACAAACTTTTTAGCATCCCTGACCCGGCTTTCCTGAGCCAGAGCCTTCTGCATTACTTGACTAACATCGAGAAACTGTTGGCCATCTAACCTTTCTTTAATGGGAGTAAGCAACCCATTGAAAGCGAGGTCGGCCAAGTCTCTCTCGGTTATACTCAAGCTAAAACACCGGTTTCTAGCATCTCTAAACCTCTTAATGTAATCTATAAAAGATTCATTATGTTTTTGCCTTACCGATTGTCGAAACTTGGTTTCGGCAATGTAATTTCTGGGGTCGCAGTCAAGATCGCCAAGCACAATGGGTTAGGAGGAAAAGAAGATTTAGACAGGTTCAGGCCCTCTCGTGAGGTAATACCCTACTCCTGTTTCGGGGATTCGATCCGCCGAGTGTCTTTATTGATCTCATGATCTCGTGTATCTAAAACTGAAAGCTCATCTAACTTCTCATGAAGCATATGATCTAAAAACGATATCCCTCAAGGGACGCCCCTTACCCCCCCTTATATAGTCTTGGGAGGTGGGCTTACAAATCGGAAACCCTATCTTACTCTAAGTCGGTTTCCTCAATCTTACCAAACTATGACTATGAGCCGTTGCCGTATCTAATCGGCAACGTAATACCCAAGTCGTAGTTGGTTTACATATTTGGTAGGCACAACCTATCCCTATCTCCAGTCGGATAAGCTTGCCATGTAGATACCCGATTGCCATAATCTCCACAGAGCCCCGAGTCCTTTTCGTCGACGAGACAACTCGGCTTCAAACCAAAATAGTACGCAGCCAAAAACCTCTTTGGCCGAGTGCTCCGGCGCCGAGTGATTCCATCATCTCTGCTGAATCTTCCGAGTGGCTCCAAAGACTGTGAAGGGCTGGAAAATATCTCAAAAATTCTCAAAAATAAATATCTAGGTGCATCTCCGATGCACCAAATTAGGTAGCCCCGACTATGTGGTTAGTCAAAAATAGACTAAACATATAGTCAAGGACTATAAAAATCATTCTTATGTAGATGCTTAGCTCAAGCTAAAAGCAACCTCATCACTCGGCAAGCTCGTGCTCGTCCGAGTGAATTTGCCCGAATCATCCCGAGCAAATAACTCAATTAACCCTAGTGGGTGGAAAGCACTCGGTAGGCTCATGTCTATCCGAGTGGATCTGCCCGAGTCATCTCGGAACAAATATTTCAATCATCCCTCATGGGTAAGAAATCAATTCGCTCGGTAAGCTCATGCTTATCCGAGCTGATCTTCCCGAGTCATCCCGAAAATTTGCCCGAGTCATTTCGGAATAAATAATTCTCACATAAATGCTTAGCTCAAGCTAAAGCAATCATAAAAATCACATCACTCGGCAAGCTCATGCTTATCCGAGTAGTTCGCCCGAGTCGTCTCGGATCAAACAATTTATTTAGCCCTCATGGGTAAGAAATCAATTCACTCGGCAAGCTCATGCTCATCCGAGTTAACTTGCCCGAGTCATCTCAGAACAAGTAATTCTATCGACCCTCATGGGTAAGAAAATAATTCACCCGGCAAACTCATGCTTATCCGAGTTGATTTGCCCGAGTCATCGCAGGACAAATAATTTAATCAACCCTCATGGGTAAAAAAACACTCGGCAAGCTCATGCTCATCCGAGTTAACTTGTCCGAGTCATCTCGAGACAAATAATTTAGTTAACCCTCATGGGTAAACAAATTTTTCAGTCATCTGAAAAATACGACCAAATATTAAATAGCTCCTGCCATAATATTGGTCTTAATCTAAAAAAGATCTTCACCAAGGTGGAATAAATAGCATTGATATAATCATTTAATCAAATGCGTAAAAACCAAATAGTTCCTGTCATCAGGACAGCCATGAAAAGCTTAACTATTTGTCACCTTTCAAATTGCATCGTGCCAACTTCTCATGAAGTTATGCAAACCACGGTATGAAAGGATTTTAAAGGTATTGGGCTATGTGACACGTGCATATTGCCAGGGCAAATCTGCTTATGTCCATCCACTTAAGTCCCTAAGGACACGTGTCAAGCCACACCTTAGTGGGCCGCAAGTCTCTCATGGGCTCGGCCCAATCACGAGACGACTTAGCAAAAACCCTCAAGTCTTTTTGCGAAGCCTCGAGGTCGTCCCCGCCACTTCATCTTCCAAAAATTTCCTCTTTCGCGTCACTGTTCACAAGCTCTCCACGGAGAACCCTAAACTTGCGCACGCGCAAATCCATCCATCTAGGAACTCTTGTTCCATCACAGGCGTCTTCCGCATCCACCTCCAAGATTCCCTTGTCGTCCGAGGTTCAGTCGGGAGTAAGTTTAACCATCTTGGTCTCTTTATGCCTCCGATATGAACTTGTAGGTATCTAGCTTATTTATGTTAACGCCTTGACCCGAGTCTTCATAGAAAATTTCTTAAGTAATTTTCGTCCGATATCACCAAGCCTAAACTTGATTAGATCATCAAAAATTCTCGGTCCTTATCTATTAGACTTAAATCAAGAAACATTAAACAATGATAAACCAAATATAAACAAGTTATCGAAGAAAACCATGCTTTATTAACACGTATGCAGCCCCGATGTCAACTCAAGATGTCATCTTGCTTGAGATTGGCAGTCAAGAATAATATGAAACTTACGACAATTTAAGCATATTATCGTCGAAGATGTTCAATATTCTAGGAGTTCTTGACCATAGATCCATCTTTACGCTTTAGTCGAAATGCTCTTGGCCGAGTCACCTCAACGATTATGTGTGGTCCTTCCCATAGTGGAGATAATTTGTGATGGTCCTTGATGGTCTAGATCTTGCGTAGAACCAAATCATCAACAATGAAAGCTCGCGCCCGAACATTGCGACTATGGTATCTTCCAATCCTTTGAAGATATCTTGCCGACTGGATCAAGGAAGATTTTCTTCATTTTGGCATCGCCTTGTCCCGACTTGGCTATCCTCTTTGTAGAAATTTCACCCTCTTCAGATGTTGATGTAGCCAGTCGGATTTCTTCCTGGCCACGTGATCTCTCACAAGATTGGGCCATATCGTAGCTTTCTTTGTCGCAGTGAAGGCTTGTTTGACGTCGCTGCGCAGGCGATGACGCCGCTGGGGCCGGCATCTTCATGCGAGGTAAGTGTAGTGTGGTATCGCCATGAATTTGGCGAGTGCAGGCCTTCCGATGATTGCGTGGTAGGCCGTCTTTGAAGTCGACCACCCCGAAGGTGGTATTCTCCGTCCGGAAATTCTCGCGAACTCCGGAGGTGACTGGAAGGGCGATGTGCCCGAGTGGTGTGGGCGACAGCCCCGGGATCACTCCGTGGATGGGGGCTGAGCTTGCCTTCAACTCAGTTCTCAGGATTTGTATCTCATCCAGGGTCTTGACGAACAGGAAATTGAGGACGCTGCCCCCATCGATGAGGACGCGCTTCAGCTTGATGTTCTGAACCACCAGGTCAAGTACCAAGGGATACTGCCCTGGGTGAACCACTCGGTCAGGATGATCCGAGCGATTAAACGTGATGGCCACCTCCGACCATCGCAGATGTTGTGGGACTTCGGGTTGTGCCGTGTTGACCTCGCGGTCCATCAGCTTTTGCATCCTCTTGGACTCATAAGCCTGCGGCCCCTGAAGATGTGATTCAGCTCGCCCACGTGGTCTTGAAAAGGCTCTGATTTTCTAGTCGGGTTGTTCTTCTTGGTTCCCGATGGACCGGTTTCATTAGTCGGCTTCTTGTTTAACCGTGTCGCATATTGCTCTGCGAATTTCTTGTAGATGATGCGTGCACTGAGCGTTCACGATCGTTCATGATCGTGTCGTAGGCCGCAACTCGGCGACGGTGTTGAGAATCGGACGTTGTGGCAACCAGGTCTTCATGCCGGCGCTTGCGATCTTTCTGGGCCTGATTGCTGCTGCCGTTATCCTTCCTCGGATGCCGGCTTCCTTCCGAGTGCTTGTCATCCCTTTTGTCGCCGGGCTTGGCGTGCTGCCTTGATTGCATCGTTGGACTTGGCGTAGGAGTTCGCCGTCTCGAACATTTGCTTCACCGTCTTCGGTGGCTTGCGCCCAAACTTTCCAATTAACGCTCATCACGGACTCCCTCGGAAGGCGGCGATGATGATGTCATCGGTGGTGTTGGGGATCTTGTTGCGCTTTTCGGAGAAGCGCCGGATGTAATCCTTCAAAGGCTCGTCCGCTTCGGATGACGTTGTATAGATCGAAGTGTGTGCAGGGCCTCTCGAAGGTTCCTTGGAAGTTGGCGATGAAGTGGTCCCTCAGCTCGCTCCACGAGCCGATTGAGCCTCTTGGCAGGCTCGTGAGCCAGTTTCTGGCGGAGTTGGCGAGGGCCACTGGAAGATAATTGGCCATAGCTTTGGTGTCGCCACCTGCTGCGCGGATGGCGAGGGTGTAGACGGTAAGCCATGCCTCGGGGTCGGTCTTGCCGTCATATTTCTCTATTCCTGTTGGCTTAAAACCATTCGGCCAGTGCACTCGGCGAAGCTCCCGAGTGAAAGCTGGCACTCCGTCGTCGCCGCTATCGGGTGATCCCCTCCGATCTTCCTGAGTGCGTCGGTCTCGTTCCTGGTAGCGGCGATCGAGGACTTCCCGTAGATCGCTCGGCGGGGTCTTCGGTTGGCTGGTTGGGTAGCTGGAGCTGTTGTTGCGGCGGACGCGGTGGTGGACGGGTGGATGTCCATGTCGTTTGTCGCGGGAGTTGGCCGTTTGCTCCTGGTACTTCTGTGTGGACTCGTGGCGTGGGCCTCTTGGCCTGGTCGTCGACCGATCCGGCTCGGGCCTCTTATAGTCTCCTGACCTTAGAGGCGAAAGCCGGCTCTTGTCTAGTGTTTCGGCCACAGATTCAGTCGGCCTTCGTGCCGAGGTGGTGGGATGGCCGTTAGCTGTGGCAGCGACGATGGTCTTGATCTTGTCGAGTATCGGAGTCATGTTGGTGGGTGCCGTTTCAATGACGATGTCCAAGAGCGTGAGTGCGGCAACGCGTTCTGCTGTGGCGTTTGGAAGATGTTGGTGTTGCGGACCCGTGTTTGGAGGATGGCCTCCGGCGGATCGTCCGCCGCACGTAGGTCCCGCTTCCTCTTGTCAGCCTCGTCCTTGCGTTGTTTCTCCTCTTCGGCTGTCTTGCGCTCGAGCTCCACCCTGGCTCGCTCTTCTTCAGCAAGCCTTCTGGCCATGGCTGAGTCGGACTCGTCTAGCTCGGCCATGAGGACGTCAAAGCACTTCGGCTCATAGTCCATGCGGCGTCGGAGTTGCCGGCTCGTCGAAGGGATGCCGTAGAGGTTGTCGAAGCCGACGGAGCCGAGGTATCCATTGAGCTCCGAAGATGAGCGGGAGCCGAATGATGGGAGGATGACGGCGACCTCCCTTGATCTGGGTAACCCGGATCTGGATCGTTCCGGTCCGAGTCGAGCTTGGGGGTGCGGGCTCCTCCGAGTGGGTCGCCGCCAACTCGGGGGAGAGAAGCTCGCTGTAGATCCCGGCGGCGTTTGGTAACCCAAACGGAACCGAGAAGTCTTCGTCCGAATAGATTGCCTCTGTCGGGGAGGTGGGAATATTGGCGCAGATTTCAGCGGTATTCGGTAATCCGAATGGTGCCGAGTGAAGTCCGTCGTCGGAGAAAGTAGATTGCATCTTGGTCTTCAAGATGTCGTTGTAGATGCTGGCGCTGTTCGGAAGCCCGAACGGCGTCGAGTGGATTTCTCCTTCCGACTGGTCCGAATCCGAGTCGAAGGAGGAATCGTCGGCGAAGTAGGCGGCGAAGTCGCCGAATCTTGAAGGAGATCCCATCACGTTTGTCGGCGAGATTTGTTGAAGAAGTCTCGACGCGCGGACCCCTACCTGGCGCGCCAACTGTCGAAACTTGGTTTCGGCAATGTAATTTCTGGGGTCGCAGTCAAGATCGCCAAGCACAATGGGTTAGGAGGAAAAGAAGATTTAGACAGGTTCAGGCCCTCTCATGAGGTAATACCCTACTCCTGTTTCGGGGATTCGATCCGCCGAGTGTCTTTATTGATCTCATGATCTCGTGTATCTAAAACTGAAAGCTCATCTAACTTCTCATGAAGCATATGATCTAAAAACGATATCCCTCAAGGGACGCCCCTTACCCCCCCTTATATAGTCTTGGGAGGTGGGCTTACAAATCGAAAACCCTATCTTACTCTAAGTCGGTTTCCTCAATCTTACCAAACTATGACTATGAGCCGTTGTCGTATCTAATCGGCAACGTAATACCCAAGTCGTAGTTGGTTTACATATTTGGTAGGCACAACCTATCCCTATCTCCAGTCGGATAAGCTTGCCATGTAGATACCCGATTGCCATAATCTCCACACCGATGTCAAGTCGCAAAGTCTAAGCTCAGTTTCACTAGTATAAAAGTAATCATGAAATTTCTGTTCTAACTGAGCCCAAGTATGAATAGAGTTGGTCGGTAAAGATGTAAACCAAGTAAAAGCAGTACCGGATAAAGATAACAAAAATAAGCGCAATTTAAAAGCATCTGAAGTGCTAGCCTCCCCGCATTGCGCTAAGAATTGGCTGATATGTTCCCATGTGGTCCTATTATCATCTCCACTGAATTTGGTGAATTCAGGGACTCTATAACCACGAGGATATGGGATGTTATCGAAATAGTCAGGATACGGCTTTTGGTAAACCTTAGCGCGATTCCTGGGCTCAATTCCGAACGACTCTCTAATAATGTTTCTAATTTGTTCTTCCATATTTTCAGGTCTAGGCGGGTCGGCTACGACCGGCGGCCTAAAAGGTGGCTGTTGCGGCGCAATATTGTCATATTGGCCATCTCTCGTGTCGCGCGGATATCCCCTATTAGGATCATTGTATTGATTGGGGACGTGCGGGGGAATTGGTGCATGGATAGTACCTATAGGGGAGTCGTGTGCGGGAACATGGTATAGAACCGAGTTGCCCGTGATGGGATCTATCTCCCCGTATCGGCACCAGCGCTGGCCCGACGGCCATGGGCCCTTGTCGACCGGTCGAGTAGGCGCGGTCACTGGCAGACGGACAGCCGCCTGGCCGACTGGTGTAGTATGGGTGCGGGCGGCTCACCACGGCTCGACCGATGTAGGGTGAACCGGCCGACCGACGTAAGGCGCCTGGCAGTGACCGGGCCATAGGGCGGTGGAGACCGCCGTACTGTGCTCCGGTCAGACCGGCCGTCGGGTCGGTCAAACCGAGATATGATGGGTCGGTCGGACCAGCCGTTGGGCCGGTCGGACCGACGTAGTGAGGTCCGGTCAGATCGGCCGTAGGTCCGGTCGACCGGCCGTAGGGGTCGGCCGACCGGCGAGGCGGCGAACTACTTTCGCCGGGGCCTTGGGCAATCGCCCGTCGGTTTTACTAAATATGTGGTTCACGGGGTTTGCTTCCCCCGAAACGAGGTAGGCGGCAAATCGGTCGCGGAAGACCGGATTTACCACTCATGTGCGCTTTAAACAACCTATTAAAACAAGCCTCCATAGCGGATTCAACCTTATTGTTCACGGCGGCGGTAACGGACTCATCCACCGTACTAGCAACAAGTTTTTGAATAGGCATAGAGACGTGATCAGCGCTTACCTCGCCGCGAGTTACCTTGAGCAGGCTCCCAGGCTTGATGATGACGCCCTGTCGCGTTTTGGTGCAAGATTGATCTAGCACCTCCTGCGTGATTGCTCGTATGCGCTCCTCCATTATTTGGCGAGCTTCCCCATCCAGGTCGTCCAACGAGATGTGGATGACGTTGGATGGCTCCACGTCTTGCGCCGCTTGCTTCGACATGGCGGCGTCGAATCCGAGTTGGCGTCGTGTCTTCCCCAGCGGAGTCGCCAAAAATCGTGTTGGCACCTTTTTTGGCAAAGGCACGAACACGATCGATTCACCTAAAGATTTGCGGTGGTTCTTGGTATGGAGTCGCCAACCACTTCAATCTAGAAAGAACTAGAACAAAGTGGGTTTTGTAGATCAAATCGGCTAGCGGAACCGATTTAGATGGATAGATTGATAACTACTCGTCTCGTGAGCAAACGGAAAGTTTTCAAGACAAACTTACAAAGAATTGTCGCACTCTCGCAGCGACGGCGGACGATTTATGGCGCAAATCGACAAAGATGGACTAAACTAGGGCAAAGTAGAAAATATGGTTGAAAATAAAGAAAACGATTCAAATAGATTGATTGTGTTGTGTATGGTTGTTTTTACAATTGAACCGGCCTTGACCCTTAAATAGGGGTTGGTCTTGCCCTCTACAGACCCTTCTCCACGTCCTATTCGGGATAAACATGTTTGGAAACCCGAAATACAACCGTATGAAGAAAGGAAACCCGAAAACCGATGAAGTCGTCTAGGTTTCGGACTCCGGCCAGACCACCATATGCCTTCTGGGCCACCACCCCCCCGCCCGGCCTCGACCGGCCTATACACGGCGGTCAGACCGGCCTCTCCGAAGAAATCGGCAAATTTCCAAATATTGGCAATCTTTCCTATTTTAATTCCTAAGTGCCAATTTTGGGTGTAAACAGATACCGCATATAAATCATCCAACCTTTAGATCTAGCCCTATTGGCCGCAAGTTCTTGACAGAACTAGCCAATGGCAGGATAGATCTAAACATTGATCTAATTTATACGCGATATATGATAAATAGCGCGGTACAAACTCCTGAATCTAATGTGTCATTATGATGGAAGCACTAGAAACAGCAGATTATGCCACTAATGACAAGCATTTACCTAGATCTGGGGATCGAAACGATGCAGCCCGTAGCCAAACAAATTGCTCGTCTGAAGAAGAAAGGTTGGCGATGCGCCGAAGGTTTGATTGATTGTGATTGTCTTCAATACAGGGGGTCTCGGGTCCTATTTATACCCAAGATACAATTATCTGTACAAACCCTGGACTCTATCTAAATGACTATTTAAAACCCTTAGTCCTCTAACACCGTCTTTGACTCAAAGGCACTACACTTCTGAAAGGGGGAAGGAATTGCAAGGCTGAGTACAACCACCGTACTCAACAAGCCATGCCGGGAGAATACAAATAATGCAAGGGGGTACAAAGAATTAGTATATAGGGTTATTTTGCAGAAAACCAGCATTTCAAAGCATTTAAATATTTTAAGGCATTTTAATAAACACGAGCCTACCTCTAGTCAAATTATTATTAAGTCACGCACCAACGCGATCTTGCCTTAACTCAGGACAACATATGCTAACTCCAAAACTTTCAGTTTTAAACAGAATTAAACTCTAACTTGGGTACATTGCTCGGCTTGCCCATAACCGAGGGCGCGGCTATTCGAATAGATTTACTCTGATCAGAGGTGTACATCTTTACCCACCAGACATGTCTTCCTCACGTGTTGCGACGTGCCACATGCCACCATGGCATACAGACAGAAGCCATGACATAACTCATCGCTTAGTATCTGCCTAAACAAGACATAGACTTCCCCGCCAGTGCCCCGGTCGAGCGAGCATCCTATGCCCCCAGCATCTCGACTCGTTCGAGCCTTCACTTGCCGAGACGTCGCCCATGGGCTTCAACCCTTCCTAGGGCTTCATCCATCCCTATCCGTGTCTTGTTTGTTTCGACCGTACTAGTCGACGCGTTAAGCCTTACCCATTAGACAGGTGGTAGTACGGAATATGCTTTGCAACAGAGGCCCGAAGACCGGTCCTTATGACGGCCGAGGTGCGACTAGCAAAACCAAGCACCCCGTGCCCAGCCGAAAACATGTTTGGGGAATTTTGAAGGCGACATTTATTGCCACGGCTAAACAGCCAAAAATTCCATCATTTACAAGTTATTCCTTAGTCTAATTATTAAAAACATCTAATTGTTTGTATTCAAGCATGTCTAAGCATATTCCTAAGTTTGCTAGTGAGTACCACATACATAAAGTGCTCACTAGTTTTATTTTTCCTAGGGTTCAAGAATCATAATACAAGTAGTAGGGCTATAACAAGGAGAATCGGTAAGGCTAAATATAACAGTGATAGACGCGGGAATTTAATAAAGCGAAATGCAATAATTTAAATAAACATAATTTTGTAAACTCGGATAGCAATATGATCAAAATGACATGACTTGCCTTGCTCCTTCGAATAAATCTTCTTTTCCTCGCGAGCGCGAACCTCCGAAACGACGAAATCTACACGCTGACACGCAAAACAAGGAAACCCCTAATAAAAACCAAATGAAAAATACAAGAAAAGTAAACAAACATATAGAGCTCAATTTTAGATGAATTTTGCAATTTGAATGACCCAATTTGGAGTTTGTATAGATTAGATATGAATTTTAGAAGTTTTTGGACCATTTAAGTGAATTCTGGAAATTAAATTGATTTATTACGCAATTTTTAATTATTTTTGGAGGAAAAAGAGCAGGGTTCTATTGGCCGAGGATGATTGATGATTGCTTCAGGTACTATAAGGGATGTGAAGCTTGTCAACGGTTCGACAATGTTCAATTGGCGCCGGCTTCGGTGTTGAATCCTATAATTAAGCCATGGCCGTTCTGGGGGTGGGCTTTAGATTTTGTTGGTCAAATTTATCCTCCGTCTTCAAAGGGGCATCGGTTCGTGCTAGTTGCGACAGATTACTTCACTAAGTGGGCCGAAGCCGTGCCGCTCAGGAACATGACGCATAAGGAGGTAATTGATTTTATTCTGAAGCATATTATTCATAGATTCGGCATTCCTCAAACATTAACTACAGATCAAGGAGCTTCATAGATTTTTTGGCACCTTTTTTGGCAAAAATCGTGTTGGCACCTTTTTTGGCAAAGGCACGAACACGATCGATTCACCTAAAGATTTGCGGTGGTTCTTGGTACGGAGTCGTCAACCACTTCAATCTAGCAAGAACTAGAACAAAGTGGGTTTTGTAGATCAAATCGGCTAGCGGAATCGATTTAGATGGATAGATTGATAACTACTCGTCTCGTGAGCAAACGGAAAGTTTTCAAGACAAACTTACAAAGAATTGTCGCACTCGCAGCGACGGCGGACGATTTATGGCGCAAATCGACAAAGATGGACTAAACTAGGGCAAAGTAGAAAATATGGCTGAAAATAAAGAAAACGATTCAAATAGATTGATTGTGTTGTGTATGGTTGTTTTTACAATTGAACCGGCCTTGACCCTTAAATAGGGGTTGGTCTTGCCCTCTACAGACCCTTCTCCATGTCCTATTCGGGATAAACATGTTTGGAAACCCGAAATACAACCGTATGAAGAAAGGAAACCCGAAAACCGATGAAGTCGTCTAGGTTTCGGACTCTGCCGGTCAGACTGGCCATATGCCTTCGGTCTGACCGGCCCTACTGCCCGGTCTGATCGGCCTATACACGGCGGTCAGACCGGCCTCTCCGAAGAAACCGGCAAATTTCCAAATATTGGCAATCTTTCCTATTTTAATTCCTAAGTGCCAATTTTGGGTGTAAACAGTATCTACCATCTCGAGAGATATAAATCGGCCACAACAGATCAGGTTTATCTTTTTATACTTAATGCTGTATCGGGTTCAAACTATTAAGTCATTTTTAGAATTGCCAATGATCTGTTTGGCTAGATTTATATTGTTCAGAGACAGTGTCGGGTGTCAGCCGGCCTTATCTGCCCTGATATGTTTCTGTTAATATATTTATTATTAGATTTATACTAGGGCTACCTCTTATATTAAGATCGCATTCTTGTCGAACGTTACCAGTCGAAATTGGCCCACCATCAGCAGTCGACGGCCGATTTCCAGGCTACACACATCTGGTTCAAGAGTGATATCTTTTTATAAGATTCATCGGAGTACTAGCCAATTTATCGTTAGTTTTCCAGTATCGGCTAGGTTATTGATTCATATATTTATTATCCTATACTGTATTTAGGTTAAGCGGCTAATGTTGTCTCGGCATAGCCGATCCATTCTAGTCGCTTGGCTTAAATATAGTTTAGGATAGCATATATATGTCCGTGGATTCCCTCAGGCCTCGCCGATCCAGTGGGGATCTAACCTAACACTTAACGCATATTCTCTTGTTTTTCTTGTTGGTTAACAGATCAAACCAAGCGGCACGCCCGCACAAGACAGCGACCGAGAAGGACACAGACCGGAGTCAAGCGGATCTCCCGGGACGCGCGTGAGAGAAATTTCTCATCAACACGCTTCTTGGCACGCCCAGTGGGACTTTCTCTGTCGGCTCGACTCGGACACTTAGATTCAGCCGGCAAGATGGTCGACTCCAAGAGCCCCAACGTTTCCCAGGACAATGTCATGCCTGTGAGGATGGAGCAGTTATCGGCTGAACAACAAGCCGATTATAAGAAGATGGTGGAAGAACTCCAGGCCAATTACTTGCAATCTTTCACCCAAATAAGATCTGGGGCCGTGCACCAAAAATATAAGTTCAGCATGAACGACCTTAAGGCATCCTCCTCTGGTGAGACAAAAGGCAAACAGAAGATGGAGGAGCCGACCCAGGAACAAGACGATTCGGCTATATATTCTCTGCAAGACCGGATCGACTCGGCTGTTCATCACGCGTTAGTCAACCAAAGTAGCATCCTGGTCAACACTCTCAATAACATGATCGCTACCGTGGTCGATGCCAAGATAGCCGACCAGCTGCAACGGGGGCCGACGTACTTCACAGACGGCCAATTTCCTGGTTATAGGACGTTGGTCACACAGAATCGGCCGATCCCACCACTAGCGCAACAAGGGCCGCCAGGAGGGGTGCTCGGTCAGCCAAACCCAGGTGAATCGGTTGTAAGGCCAGCAATTACTATGCTAAACCGACAGCAGCCACTGCCCCAAGATCAGATTGCTAACATGTTCAACGACAATCGGCGGTCGAGCGATTGATCCAAACAGACGGTACAACGCCGGTGGCCGACAGCTGTTTCCGGGACCACCAACGCCACCAGGCGCATCGGCCGCCTCCCGCGATCATCACTAACAATACCAAGGAGGTGTCAAGATCATCATTACGAGCCTCGGACGCCACCACCGCTGTATCGGCAAGCACCCGCACCGTATGACCCATACGAGCCGATACAAGCAAGACAACCGGACCTGGGCCGATCTGATTGCCGATGTCATGCGCGATCAATTCGGCCTCAAGCCAAAAGACTCAGAGAACATGTATCGGTATCCCTATCCAGAGAACTTCGAGCGGATCCCGTTGCCCAACCGATACAAAATCCCAGATTTTTCGAAGTTCTCAGGGTAGGACAATGTTTCAACTTATGAGCATGTTAGCCGATTCTTGGCACAATGCGGCGAAGCCTTGGCTACGGAAGCCTTGAGAGTCCGATTGTTCCCTCTTTCTCTTTCAGGATCGGCTTTTACTTGGTTCTCCTCATTGCCCTACAACTCGATTCAGAGCTGGGCCGATCTTGAAAAACAATTCCACAGCTACTTTTACTCCGGCAACCACGAGATGAAATTGTCGGACCTCACCAAGATCGCAAAAACACAACGAATCGGTCCAAGAATACATCCAACGCTTTAGAGATGAGGAACCGATGCTACGCTGGTGCTATCGGACGCCTAGCGCCGATTTGGCCTTTCATGGTTTGATCGCGCCGATCCAGAGCGATTCTCGCACAGACTTTGTCGGCTTAGCCCACTTGGCGCGAAGGTGACGGCCCACGAGCGCGATTTCAAGACACCGGGAAGGCCGTCAAAAATATAACTCAGTGGTCGTCGAATCGGACTATGAGTCCGACAACGATGACGTAAAAGTGGCGGCAGTCGAATGGGCCAAGAACAAAAAGGCCATCGTCTGCCAATGGCTGCTGAAGACGACCAAGGAAGAATGATACGATTTCAACATCACCAAGGCCGACAGGATTTTCGACTTGCTGCTCAAGGAGAAGCAGATTCAGTTGCCTGAAAACCACGTGATCCCGTCGGCCAAAGAATTGAAGAAAAAGAAATATTGCAAGTGGCACAACTCCACATCCCATGCCACCAACGACTGCAAAGTCTTCAGGCAGCAAATCCAGTTGAGGCCGGGAAGCTGAAGTTCGCCGATTCAAATCGGCCGATGAAAGTAGACAGCAATCCTTTCCCAGTCAATACGGTCCAAGCCGGCCCCAGGCAAGCTGATCGACAGAACGGAATGGTGCACGGCTTAGTCAATACATCGATCGGGGCCAAGGCAAAAGACGAGCAGATTGGATGTCACGCCGCACCGATTAATATGGTGCGCCCAGTCATCAGATCGGCTGACCGACGGCTGATCCATGAACATAGCCGACACCGTCATCAGCACCAGTCTCGGCAGGAACAAACTTACAATGAAGCACCTTGTCAGCACGAGTCGATTACCCAAAGCCATCGATACGAGGTAAACCGCAACAGTGCCGATCCGCATTGGCATTGTGATTTTTTCAGGTACTGCTGGGAATCCGGTATGAGACTGCCAACACTGGACGATTGCCCAACATGCAATGATCGCCACGACGGCGAGCACAGGAGGTCATCGGCTGCAAGCCCAACCCGGTTCGTCCCCAGAGTCGTTCAGCTAAACCAAAGGCGGCAGTCTTTCCATGATCGGCTCGGCCCGATCCACCAAGACTTCTTCGTCAACGAAAACCGCGATGGCAACAACCGCGACGATGAAGAGGCCAACGATGAGGAATCGGCCAACCCCCAATGGTGCCCGTCCGATCTCTTCACAAAGACGCAGAAAAGAAGAGTTCAACGACTTAAGCATGAAGGGAGACAAGACGAAGTTCGGCAAATGATCCACGAACAGCGCCGTCGGCTGGGCAAAATCAAAAGGCGATGGGTACCCAAAGAGAAAGCTGCCGCAGCCGATGAAGAGCAAGCTGAGGAAAGCCCAGCCGATCAAGCCAAGAGGGCAGCCAAAGGGAAAGGCAAAATTTTGGCATCGGTTAACATGGTGTTCGTGCTACCAGCCGAGTTCGGCGCTCCTTAAGCCGATATAGACACCATTGAGGACGACCTGGCGAAACTGGCAATCTCACCAGACCAGGATATCTTCGACAAACCCGAGGGGACCAAAAATGGCACTTGAAGCCGTTGTACGTTAAAAGATTCGTCAACGGCAAGCCAATTTCCAAAATGCTAGTTGATGGGGGAGCTGCAGTCAACCTCATGTCTTACGCAACATTCAGAAAACTAGGCAAGGGGGCCAAAGACCTGATAAAGACCAACATGGTGCTCAAGGACTTCAGCGGCAACCCATCGGAGACCAAAGGGGTCCTCAACGTCGAACTAACCATCGGCAATAAGACCGTGCCCACAACATTCTTTGTCATTGACGGGAAGAGGGTCTTACAGCCTGTTGCTCGGAGGGGACTGGATACACGCAAACTGTTGCATTCCGTCCACAATGCATCAGAGCATGATCCAATGGGACGGCGACAAGATCGAGATCGTACCAGCCGACAGGTCAGTCAGTGTCGTCAGTGCCGATTTGCCACTTTGGGAAATCGAAGGCATCGATTGTTTGTCTGGGAAAATCTGGCAAGCCGATTTTCTAAATGTGTCTGATTCCACAATACAGCCGATTGGAGATGACGAGCCGCAGCTGCTGCTTTGAACAAGACATGGTGAAGGGCCCAAGCGTCTTCGGCATGGACACCACATACGAAGACGATGGCAAGCTCGGGCAAGGTTTCACGTCGGCCGACGAATTAGAGGAAATTAACATCGGCTCTGGTGACAAGCCGAGGCCGACGTACATTAGTAAAAATCTGTCTCCCCATTGTAGATCCCAGCTTATTGAGTTGTTAATGTTAGTGATATGCCCTAGAGGCAACATGGAGATGTTGGATATCACGTCAATGTTTATGTATAAATGAATAAAGTGTTATTCGGTTCCATGAAATAGACATCTTGTATTGATCAATAAGTACGTGACTTATTTATGAGACTCGATATGTATGAATCTATTTCTAAACGATCCACGATCATATGTCATATTGTTGGAACAAATATGATTCTAAGATCGGCATGTTTATTGATTGATGATCATGTCTCATAGATCATGGGTATGGTGATACCAAATCAATAAACATGGACATATGTGTTGGAGAACACATTGTTGGATAGACCCACCATGAGACACTACAGAATTAATGTGCCATTAGTTGGTCTCGGTAGTGTTGGTACAAAGTCCCTAGACCTGAGATCACCATGGATTCCAACATGTGTAGTAGCCTACTTTGGGACTACCAAACGCTATTCCGTAATGCGGGTAGTTATAAAGGTAGTTTTCGGGTTTGCTATGAAACATGGAGTGGGATGTGAGTGATCAAGATGGAATTTGCCCCTCCTTTGGAGAGATATCTCGGGCCCTCGAGGTAATGGATTATGGAAATGCATGGCCATGCTAAGTTGATTGAGGAGTCAATCAATAGACGATAATCCAATACGGTTCGAGTGAATGGTTAAGTTATTGAAGGGATGGCACACATCTTGCCTATAGCTTAACGGTATCGTGAGGCAAAGGGATTTGTGTACACATTACAGTTTCGAGCCGATATTATATTCTTGTATACTATGGTGTCAATATGTGCTGCTAGGCGCCGTGTGCAGTGCGGCTGAGTTGGACTCGAGCCGACGATCGGCTAAGTTAGACTATAGCCGAAACCGAGTATACCTGAACCTACGGGTCGCACGCTTAAGGGGATAAACGGGCATTCGAGTTGGACTCGGATACGGCTCGATCGGATAGGGATCCGATCGGATAGAGTCCTATGGGCTTACGACGTGTGGGCGGCCAACTCTATATGAGATACGGATGAGATCCAATTCAAAATAGAGTCCTATGGGCTTACGACGTGTGAGCGGCCAAACTCTATATGAGATACGGATGAGATCCAATTCAAAATAGAGTCCTATGGGCTTACGACGTGTGAGCGGCCAAACTCTATATGAGATACGGATGAGATCCAATTCAAAATAGAGTCCGAGCGGCTACTAATCCCAGTCGGCCAACTCTATATAAAGGAGGGAGGGTGGAGAGCTGCAGCATATCAATTGCATCGCGTGCAACAGAAGTCGCCGAGATCAATCTCCACGGAAACCCTCCCCACTTTCGAGCCAAACCCTAGCCTTGCATCGCGTGCTAGCACACGGGTGTACGGCGTTACGTCCCGGACGTGTGGATACGGTAGAGGCGCCGCTACGTTGCGCGCTATTGATCGTGTTGTCTCAGGGAATCGGCTACACTTGTTCCGGATCGGATTGCCCCGATTGGCTATTCCGCCGCACTCTACTCCAATCGGTAACGATCTATCGGCCCTTACTTGCAAGTGTTCCTGGTTTGCGCGGTAGAAAATTTTGTTTTCGGCTAGCGTAGCTTCTGCGTAACCCTTCAGTGGTATCAGAGCTAATCTTGCTTAGTTCGGGTTTTAGATTGGATCGGAACAAGTTTTGCGCACGGGTTGATTAGATCAATCGGTTTTACGGGATTTGTTGAGGAGAGTTCATGGTAATTGCGTTCCTTGATAGTGTATCGGAACGGCGTAATGTGATTACGTCGAAGCAATATCCATAGAACTCGGTTTGAGTCGGCTTCGAGATAGCGTTCCTTGATAGTGTATCGGAACGGTATAATGTGATTATGCCGAAGCTATCTCGTAGTCCGATCTTGTTTGTTGCCTCGCGCTGCGCAAACCATCTCCCTTGATAGTGTATCGGGACGGCATAATGTGATTATGCCGATATGGTTTCCGTAAGCGATTTCATAGATATGGTTCTCTGTAAGTGATTTCATGTGATTTCCCCTCGAGCAATTTCCCGCTAACCGGCTAGCGGGACCGCCGTGTGCGTACCCTCCTTATAGGTCGTCTCGATGCCGTAGCTCTGCGATAAGTAGAAAACGTTTCTACGCCTAACTTGTTTTTGCAGAGAATGCTTTGAGATGGTATGGCCCTATTGTATGTATGAGATGTATGAGATGCATGTGATGCATGTAATATTCTTTCATATGTGCAATCCTGTAATATTCTTTCATACGTGCAATGCTTGTAATATTCTTTCACGACTGCGAGTCGATGTAATCTTCAATTAGAGCTTCTATGGTAGTAGCTTAGTTTGAAGAAATCAAGCATTCGACACTTGGAAGATGGTGCCGAAGATGGAGATCCTCGCCGACATGGAGATGGAGATCACCATGTGAAGGGGGCCATACTATTTCATTATATGCTATTCTACCCGCTTTCATATATGTGATATGTTTGTTTGATAGGATAGCATCCCTCACAAAATTAAGTAGTAATGATGCCCTTCCAAATGTTGCACCCGTCACCATTATGCTCGTCAATGGTGGGTCCGCAAAGCAGAGTGCCATTCTCTATCATAACACGAGGGGTATATGTCGGACATATACAAGGAGCATTTGGTTTACTTAACAAGGCTATCAAAACAGTTTTGGGCCTTGGGGCATAGGTTGGCGCCGGGCATGGAGATGCCACACCAACAACAAGAGTCACATAGAGATGTGATTAGCAAGGAGTTGCTTACCGATGTTATTAATTTTCTAGCGGTGATGCCAAAGCTCACTAGAAAATTAATTAACATGTGGATCTTGACCCAATACGTAACCTAGAGGGAAGGTGAAAAATACGTAATGGGAGTCTTATGTTAAATTGTTTAACAAAAGACATAGCATAAACATTGTGCTAAACTTTGCTTTTACGTTGTGGAATAAATGGCGGTTAATACTCACCCGTACCTTTAATTTGCGATCTATTCTCGAAAAGGAAAAATTAAATGGAACAAACTTTATGGATTGGTATCGTAACTTGAGAATTGTTCTCAAGCAAGAGCGTAAGGAGTACGTTCTTGAAGTACCCTATCCCGAGGATTTGCCTAATAACGCCACTGCAACGCACGGAGGGCTTATGAGAAGCACACTAATGATGCCCTAGATATAAGGTCTCATGCTTGCTACAATGTCCCCCGAGCTTGAAGCAATATGAGAGCGGCGATGCTCACACTATTATTCGGGGGACTGCGTGGCATGTTTGAGAACCAAGCTCGGGCCGAGAGGTTCAACACCTCAAAGTCCTTGTTTGCGTGCGAGCTTGTTGAGGGGAATCCCGTCGATCCGCATGTGATAAAGATGATTGGCTATATCGAGAGTCCGGAAAAACTAGGTTTTCCCCTTAGCCAAGAGTTGGCTACGATGTGATTCTCCGGTCGCTCCTCCGAGCTTCGAGCCATTCATATTAAACTATCACATGAACAATATGGATAGAACCTTGGCTGAATTGCATGGGATGCTAAAGACAGTGAGGAGAGTATCCGAAGAATGGTCATCATGTGATGATGATGCGAAGGCTAAACGCAAACCACTGTCAAGAAACTTTGCACCAAGAGGAAGTTAACTCCCGATGAGATCGCGAGTGCCTCTAATGCAAAGAAGGGCAAGAAGGGGTCGGCGGCATCGATGCCGTTTGCTTCTATTGCAAGGAGACAGCCACTTGGAAGAGGAACTGCAAGAAGTACATGGAGGATCTCAAAAAGAAGCAAAGTACGACTTCGCTTCGGTATTAATGTTATAGACATTAATCTTGCTACTTCACCTACCGACTCTTGGGTATTTGATACCGGATCGGTAGCTCATATTTGCAAATCGTTGCGGGAATGAGAAGAAGTAGAGGATTGAGAAGGGGCGAGGTGAACCCGCGCGTCGGCAATGGAGCAAGCGTTGCTACGCTTGCTCGGCACGTACCACTTCATCTACCTTCGGGATTAGTTTTGGAATTAAATAATTGTTATTGTGTTCCAACACTATGTCAAAACGTTATTTCCGCTTCATGTTTGCAAGCGGAAGGATATGATTTTAGATCAATGAACAATGGTTGTTCAATATATCTCGAGAGATATGTTCTATTTTCATGCTCCATTGGTGAATGGATTATACGTTTTGAATCTTGAAGCGTCTCCCATCTATAACATTAATACGAAAAGGCAACTCTCTAATGATATAAACCCCACGTTTATCGGCATTGTCGCTTAGGCCATATAAATAAGAAACGCATGGAGAAGCTCCATAAGGATGGATTGCTTCACTCTTTTGATTTTGAATCATTTGAGACATGTGAGTCTTGTTTACTTGGTAAGATGACAAAGGCACCTTTCACGGGACATAGTGAGAGAGCAAGTGACTTATTGGCACTCGTACATACGATGTATGTGGACCAATGAGCTCAACGGCCGAGGTGGTTATCGTACTTCATTACCTTTACTCGATGACTTTAGTAGATATGGTTATATCTACTTAATGAGGCATAAGTCCGAATCCTTTGAAAAGTTCAAAGAATTCCGAATGAAGTACGAGAATCATTTAGGGAAAACAATCAAGTTTCTACGATCGGATCGTGGAGGGAATACTTGAGCCAAGAGTTTGGTAATCATCGAAAGATTGTGGAATTGTTCCACGCTTGACTCCGCCAGGAACTCCACAATGGAATGGGGTGTCCGAACGGAGAAATCGCACCTTGTTGGACATGGTTCGGTCGATGATGAGCCAAAGTGATCTTCCGTTATCCTTCGGGGATATGCTCTTGAAACAATTGCGCTCACACTAAATAGAGTTCCATCTAAGTCGGTTGAAAAGACACCATATGAGATATGGACAGGCAACCCCTAGTTTGTCTTTTCTCAAAATATGGGGATGCGAAGCTTATGTAAAACGTTTACGTCGACAAGCTCACACCCAAATCGACAAGTGCTTCTTTGTGGGATATCCTAAGGAAACCAAGGGATATTACTTTTATAATCGGGAACAAGGCAAAGTGTTTGTCGCCCGACACGGTGTCTTCTTGGAGAAAGAGTTTCTTTCAAGAAGGGTTAGTGGGAGCAGGGTGCATCTTGAAGAAGTTCAAGAAACACCGAGAAAATGTTTCGGCGACCACGAACCACAACGGGAGGAGCAAAGAGTTGCGCCACCGTTGTAGATACACCAGCCCCACGGAGGTCGAAAGATCACGTCGTGCACTGACAGTACACAGTGCGGCACAACGTGATATATTGTTGTTGGACAACGATGAACCTAAGACCTATGAGGAAGCGATGGTGGGACCCGATTCCAACAAGTGGCTTGGAGCCATGAAATCCGAAATAGAATCCATGTACGACAATCAAGTTTGGAACTTGGTTGATCCACCGATGGTGTCAAAACCATTGAGTGTAAATGGGTTTTTAAGAAAAGGCCGATATGGATGGAAATGTTCACATCTATAAGGCGCGATTGGTGGCGAAAGGTTTTAAACAGATTCGGAGTTGATTATGATGAAACCTTCTCGCCCGTCGCAATGCTTAAATCTATTCGGATTATGCTAGCGATTGCTGCATATTTCGATTATGAGATATGGCGAGATGGATGTCAAAACGGCTTTCCGAATGGAAACCTAAGCGAGGATGTATACATGATACAACCTCGGGGTTTTGTCGATCCAGAATCGCTGGAAAGATATGCAAGCTACGAAAATCCATTTATGGATTGAAGCAAGCATCTCGGAGTTGGAATATTCGTTTTGATGAAGTAATCAAAGGGTTTGGTTTCATCAAAAACGAAGAAGAGGCCTGTGTTTACAAAAAGGTCGGTGGGAGTGCAATTGTATTTCTAATCTTATATGTGGATGACATATTGTTGATTGGAAATGATATCCCTATGCTAGAATCCGTCAAGTCTTCATTGAAAAATAGTTTTTCCATGAAAGACTTAGGGAGGCAGCATACATATTAGCATTCGGATCTATAGAGATAGATCCAAGAGGCTAATTGGATTAAGCCAAAGTACATACATTGACAAGGTGTTGAAAAGGTTTAACATGCATGATTCCAAGAAAGGTTTCTTGCCCATGTCACATGGCATTAATCTTAGCAAGAATCGGTGTCCTCGGACACATGATGAGCGGAATAAGATGGGTATGGTTCCATATGCTTCGGCAATTGGATCCATCATGTATGCCATGCTTTGTACACGCCTGATGTCTCATACGCTTTGAGTGCTACGAGCGAGATACATCGAGATCCAGTGAAGGTCACTGGATCGCTAAAGAATATCCTTAAGTACTTGAGAAGAACTAAGGATATGTTCCTAGTCTATGGAGGTGAAGAAGAGCTCGTTGTAAGTGGTTACACCGTGCTAGCTTCCAAACAGACAAGGATGATTATAGATCGCAATCTGGGTTCGTGTTCCGCTGAACGGAGGCGCAATCAGCTGGAAGAGTTCCAAGCGGATACATTGCTGATTCTACAACGGAAGCCGAGTACATTGCGCTTCAAGCACATACTTCGGCGATATCATCTCATCCGCGAGATTGTGGACAGAGGTGATGTCAAGATATGCAAAGTGCACACGGATCTCAACATAGCCGATCCGCGACAAAACCTCTCCCTCACCGAAGCATGAGGCGCACACAAGAGCAATGGGTATTAGATACTTACATGATTGACTCTAGTGCAAGTGGGAGATTGTTAGTGATATGCCCTAGAGGCAACATGGAGATGTTGGATATCACGTCAATGTTTATGTATAAATGAATAAAGTGTTATTCGGTTCCATGAAATAGACATCTTGTATTGATCAATAAGTACGTGACTTATTTATGAGACTCGATATGTATGAATCTATTTCTAAACGATCCTCGATCATATGTCATATTGTTGGAACAAATATGATTCTAAGATCGGCATGTTTATTGATTGATGATCATGTCTCATAGATCATGGGTATGGTGATACCAAATCAATAAACATGGACATATGTGTTGGAGAACACATTGTTGGATAGACCCACCATGAGACACTACAGGAATTAATGTGCCATTAGTTGGTCTCGAGTAGTGTTGGTACAAAGTCCCTAGACTGAGATCACCATGGATTCCAACATGTGTAGTAGCCTACTTTGGGACTACCAAACGCTATTCCGTAATCGGGTAGTTATAAAGGTAGTTTTCGGGTTTGCTATGAAACATGGAGTGGGATGTGAGTGATCAAGATGGAATTTGCCCCTCCTTTGGAGAGATATCTCTGGGCCCCTCGAGGTAATGGATTATGGAAATGCATGGCCATGCTAAGTTGATTGAGGAGTCAATCAATAGACGATAATCCAATACGGTTCGAGTGAATGGTTAAGTTATTGAAGGGATGGCACACATCTTGCCTATAGCTTAACGGTATCGTGAGGCAAAGGGATTTGTGTACACATTACAAGTTCGAGCCGATATTATATTCTTGTATACTATGGTGTCAATATGTGCTGCTAGGCGCCGCGTTGACAGTCGGCTGAGTTGGACTCGAGCCGACGATCGGCTAAGTTAGACTATAGCCGAAACCGAGTATACCGAACCTGCGTGGTCGCACGCTTAAGGGGATAAGAACGAGGCATTCGAGTTGGACTCGGATACGGCTCGATCGGATAGGGATCCGATCGGATAGAGTCCTATGGGCTTACGACGTGTGGGCGGCCAACTCTATATGAGATACGGATGAGATCCAATTCAAAATAGAGTCCTATGGGCTTACGACGTGTGAGCGGCCAAACTCTATATGAGATACGGATGAGATCCAATTCAAAATAGAGTCCTATGGGCTTACGACGTGTGAGCGGCCAAACTCTATATGAGATACGGATGAGATCCAATTCAAAATAGAGTCCCGAGCGGCTACTAATCCCACGGCCAACTCTATATAAAGGAGGGAGGGGTGGAGAGCTGCAGATATCAATTGCATCGCGTGCAACGAAGTCGCCGAGATCAATCTCCACGGAAACCCTCCCCACTTTCGAGCCAAACCCTAGCCTTGCATCGCGTGCTAGCACACGGGTGTACGGCGTTCGTCCCCGGACGTGTGGATACCGTAGAGGCGCGCTACGTTGCGCGCTATTGATCCGTTGTCTCCGGAATCGGCTACACTTGTTCCAGATCGGATTGCCCGATTGGCTATTCCGCTGCACTCTACTCCAATCGGTAACGATCTATCGGCCCTTACTTGCAAGTGTTCCTGGTTTGCGCGGTAGAAAATTTTGTTTTCGGCTAGCGTAGCTTCCGCGTAACCCTTCGCTTAAAAGAATATAGAGATTGTTTTGCTTGAGAGTACTTGAGATGCCCGGCCTCGGCCGATCAATAGTGGTCCATCATGCCGATTAAGGCGGCTATCGGCCGTTCAAACAGCCTCCCAGCGGTTTAAGGCCGATATGTACGATGCAATTAAAGCCGAAATCACTCGGCTATACGATGCAGGCTTCATTCGGCCTTGCCGATACGCCGAGTGGGTCTCAAACATTGTCCCAGTATTGAAGAAAAACGGTAAACTTAGGGTGTGCATCGATTTCAGAGATCTAAACAAGGCCACCCCTAAAGACGAATACCCAATGCCGATAGCCGACCTGCTCGTAGATGCTGCTTTGGGCCACAAAATTATCAGTTTCATGGACGACAACGCAGGGTATAATCAAATATTTATGGCCGACGAGGATATCCACAAGACCGCTTTTCGGTGTCCCGGTGCAATCGGCTTGTACAAATGGGTAGTAATGACATTCGGCTTGAAGAACGCTGGGGCAACATATCAACGGGCCATGAACTACATTTTTCACGACATGATCGGCTCGCTAGTAGAAATATACATTGATGACGTGGTTGTCAAGTCAAGGGAGATAGAAGGCCACATAGTCGATCTGAGACAAGTGTTAGAGCGAACGAGGAAGTATGGTATGAAGATGAATCCGTTTAAGTGTGCGTTCGGCGTATCGGCCGTGCAATTCTTGGGATTTCTGGTCCATGAAAGAGGAATTGAAGTTACATCGAGAAGCATAAATGCTATCAAGACAATTCAACCTCCGAAGGACAAAAAACAACTCCAGTCATTAATCGGCAAGATAAACTTCATCAGATGGTTCATAGCCAATCTCTCAGAAAAGATGGAGCCGTTCACACCACTGCTTCGGCTGAAAGCCGATCAAACATTCACATGGGGGCAGAGCAGCAAAAGGTGTTAGACAACATAAAAGATTATCCGAGTTCCCCTCAGTTTTAATGCCTCCACAAAAGGGAATACCGTTCAAGCTGTACCTATCAGCCAATGACAAATCAATTGGCTTCGTCCTAATCCAAGAGGTCGGAGGCAAAGAAAAAGCCATATTCTATCTCAGCCAATGGTTGCTAGACGCGGAAACAAGGTATTCACCTGTGGAGAAGCTATGTCTATGCCTCTATTTCTCATGTACAAAGTTAAGGCACTATCTCCTATACAACGAGTGCACAGTAACCTGCAAAGCCGATGTGCTATCGGCTCCAGTGCTGAAAGGAAGAATTGGGAAGTGGATTTTTGCGCTAACAGAATTCGATTTGAGGTATCAAGCGCCAAGGGCAGTCAAGGGACAGGCCATAGCCGATTTCATTGTGGAACACTGAAACGATCCGATCGGCTCAGTGAAATTTATGCCTTGGACTTTGACGTTCGACGGCTCGGTTTGCACTAACGGCTGTGGCATCGGCTTGGTCATTATTTCACCTAGGGGGGCAAGCTTCGAGTTTGTTTTTGCTATCAACCCCCACGCTACAAACAACCAAGCCGAATACAAAGCTGTCCTTAAAGGACTACATCTACTCAAGGAAGTTGAAGCCGACGTCGTCGAAATAATGGGAGATTCATTGTTGGTCATCAGCCAATTATCAGGAGAATACAAATGCAAAAACGATGCGCTGATGGTCTATTATCGACAATGCAGGGAATTAATGGACGGTTTTCGGCTAGTTACTTTGAAACATATCCCCAGAGAGCAGAACACAGAGGCCAATGACTTGGCTCAGGGGGCATCGGGCTATTGGCCGATGCTGAAAGAAATCGACATAGATGTTGCCACCATTATAGCCGATGGTTGGAGGTTTGAAGTTTACAACTATCTCAAAAACCCCTCTCAATCAGCTACAAGGAAGCTACGATACAAGGCGTTACGATATGTTTTGCTCGATGAAGATCTGTACTATCGGACGATTGACGGTGTGCTACTCAAGTGTTTGGTAGCCGATTAGGCTATAGTGGCCATCGGAGAAGTGCATGAAGGAATCTGTGGCACACATCAATCGGCCCACAAAATGAAGTGGTTGCTTCGCCGAGCAGGGTATTTCTGGCCGACGATGCTGGAGGACTCTTTCAAGTATTACAAGGGCTGCCAAGTTTGTCAGAAGTTTGGCACCGTACAACAAGCACCAGCATCGGCCATGAACCCAATTATTAAGCCGTGGCCGTTCAGAGGATGGGGCATTGATATGATCGGCCAGATCAATCCACCCTCAAGCAAAGGATATAAATTTATCTTGGTGACGACAGATTACTTCACAAAGTGGGTGGAGGCGATTCCCCTCAGGAAAGTATATTCTAAGGACGCAATCAAGTTTGTCAAAGAACATATCATCTACCGATTTGGTGTTCCACAAACAATAACAACGGACCAAGGATCTATCTTTGTATCGGACGAGTTTGTTCAGTTTGCCGACGGCATGGGGATCAAGCTGCTTAATTCTTCGCCGTACTACGCACAAGCCAACGGACAAGCCGAGGCCTCAAACAAGAGTTTGATCAAATTGATTAAAAGAAAGATCTCTGAGTACCCTAAACAGTGGCACAGCCGATTAGCCGAATCACTATGGGCGTATCGGATGGCATGCCACGGGTGGCATGCCACGGGTCAATTCAAGTCCCTCCGTACAAGCTGGTCTACGGACATGAGGCAGTGCTGCCACGGGAGAGCGTCGTTGGCTCAAGGCGCATTCAGCTACAAGATCAACTCACAGCCGATGATTATTATCACCTGATGGTAGACAAATCGGAAGATTTAGTTTTATCTAGGATGAGGGCCTTGGAAAAAGTCACAAAGGATAAAGAACGAGCAGCCAGACATTATAATAAAAAAGTGGTTCCCAAATCCTTCGAGGAAGGCGAACTCGTTTGAAAATTGATACTGCCGATTGGATCTAGAGATAACAAATTCGACAAGTGGTCACCAAATTGGGAAGGACCTTTCAAGATCCACAAATGCGTCTCTAAAGGAGCTTACATGCTAGAAGGGCTGGACGGAGAAATATTTGGAAGAGCTCTTAATGGAAAACACCTGAAGAAATATTACCCAAGCGTATGGATCAACTCGTGATTCGGCTCTGGTTGCTAGCCGAGTTACGACAGCCGATGTCTTGCTTTAACAAGGCATCGCCTTTAGGCATTTTTATGCAACGTTTTTATTAAGTTTTCTATGATCGGCTAATGATTGGCCGACAGGGACGACAACGATGTGCGAACGGCTCAAACTCATAATTTTGTTGACACTGAAGCTATCAACAAAACTTGGGGGGCATATACGTACACGAGCCAATTGCAAAATTGGGCGTCATAATTTTTTAAACTTTTAAGCCAATTGCAAAATTGGGCGTCATGATTTTTTAAACTTTTAAGCTTCGTAGCCGACAGTCCAAATAAAAGCGTTGGAAGCGATTTGGATCGACGGCCGTAATTCAAGTGTTAACACATGTCTCAACGCTAGCGTCGCCGTATCTTCCTCGCCTATACTTCGCTCTTCTTCAGCAACTGCGTGCTGCTCCGGCAATTCTCCCTCTTCGCTGTTCTCGTGCCTCAACCATCTCGGATGCCTTCTCTACTAGTCTTCTCCAACATTGGCGTATGATTCACGGTGGTCACCTACCTCGCTCGCGCGGTATTGGCAACATCACTACGTGCATTCGTCCTGAGTTGTCCTCCGGTCTGCCAAACCTGGCATGATGTCTTGTCCTCCATGGTTCGACTACATCGGCTCTTCAGCATCATCTTCCTCAACGACTATCGTGATCGCGTCATCATCATTGTCTTCAGCACGTCCTCGCGCACCCTGGTCTATGACACTATCCCGCGCGCCCACGACCACTCTATGGCGCCCCATGCATGTCCTACGGTTTGACTACGTCGATATCAGCTTCCCGACTTTGGCTGCACCGACCACGGCTACTCTAGGCACAGACCATGTCTCCTTCGCTTTGTCTACATTGACTATGGCACAAAGGGCTATCATCCGTATTGAGCACTCTCGTCGATTTCTTCTTTAGTCTAAGCGTCCGTGTTGCTCATGCTTGGACCACGGGGAGATGTTAGAGTATATATGGTAGTTGTAGGAATGTTAAGATAGCATTGATTTGATTAGAGTCTTTCCTTATCTCTAGTACCTTTCTTATCTCTATCCGTATAGTCTTTATATATACCGACCCCCGAGGCTCCATACAACAATCCACGTTATGCAATATTTCTCTCCTCCTCTACTATTCAATAGGAGGAGACCGGGGACGTGCCGACGAGGTTTTCTTGGATGAGAATATTCTTGGCACAGAAGTAGGAGGAGGATGGGACACGTCGCCGTCAGCGAGGTCGCCTTCAAAGTGAAGATTCTACACTGGCCGAAAAGAGGTGCCGGGGACGCGTCGGCGAGGTTTTCTTGGATGAGAAGGTCCTTGGCGCAACAGAAGGAGGAGGATCCTGGGGGCGTGGGCACATCGTTGTCGGTGAGGTTTTCTTGGAGGAGATGGTGCAGGCGCGGGCAAGGTTGTCTTCAAACAGAGGATTTGTGGAGAACTCGGAGCCAGGAGAAGAGGTGCCACGGACCGGAGCATCTTCCTTGACATGCTTCTTGTTCTTGTTCTTGGAGCTCCTCACCACGGCAGTCGAACGATGGGTTCTTGGAATCGTGGCGAGCCAATGAAGCAGCTCGTAGATGCGGCGAAGCTAGACGAACCGTCGCTCGACGTGCGAGAGTAGTAGCCGGTGGCAGCTTCCCGGCGATTTGGCGAGGTCCTCCTGTGGGGGTATCACCCCGAGGTATACCATGGACTAGAATCAAAGTCCAACTGAAGTCAAAACCGAGAGTCCTCGGGACGTGGTCGATGGCCCGACCCCCTTTTGTGGGGTCGGACGTCCCGACCTTTCCCCGAGACCGACCTCGATCCTCTTCTCTCGACCCCGACAACCACAACCCGACCTCGACCATCCTCGGGACAAGACTTGGTACGCAAGGAGGAAGAGAAAGGAGACAGCCCGGCAGAGAATGACGTCACCTGACAGCGCAGTACAGGCATCTCAGGTGGAGGAGAGATCCCAAGGCAAGAGAGAGAGCACAAGATGCCCACGGTGTATTGGACCTAGTAGACCATCTTGTATCTTTTTAGATGTTGTTTGTACTCACCTTTTAGCACATTAGACATAGTTTTCTTGGTCCCCAAGTTCTCTTGTAACTATCCCCCTTGAGCTATAAAAGGGAGAGAAGGGTGAGGGGGCCAGGAAGGAGAGAACAACTTCCAATCGAAACTCTAGCATCCCCGTTCTGAGTTCTTGGCCGGCTTGTTCTAGGCCCCCAAGAATTATTTCTTGTAACTCTTGTTCATCAGACACCCCAACAAAGAACACTGAACATAGGCCTATTATCCTTCGGCAGGGCTGACCCAGTATAACTCTCTGTGCTTTACTCTTTGGCTCGTTTTAGGACTCGAGACAACCATCGGATCCGTCGGAGGACAACTTCTCTACCATTATTTTTCATCACTTTGGGCACCCCCTTTGAGGACTGCCGACCCACCCGTCGATAGTTGGCGCGCCAGGTAGGGGGCTGTTCTTCGTCTTAGGCGATTTGATGGCAGTTTCCTTCTCCACCGACTTCATGGTGCCAGTCTTTGGAAAGATATGTATTCTACCCCCATTTTTCTACCTTTGAAAGCAGCTTTGATACTTGTCTTTTTATCGCTTGTTGCTTCTCGTCCCGCCACTGGGCAGCCTTTGCACACTCAACGGCTTCCCCGCACGTACTCATGACTAGCTCTGAGATCCATGGCCCCGACCTCTCTCAGTCCGGGTTCCCAGGAAGGAAGTTTTGTTGAATTCGCCCTTGCTGCCCGGGGTCTCAGCGTTTTTCCCCCAACCGTCAAGAAACATTTCAGTGTCCCGATAGCTTCCGCGCAAGTACTCATGACCAGCTCTGAGATTCGCGGCCCCAGCCCTTCTTGGTCGGGGTTATCAGGAAGAAAGTCTATTGGGGAAGTCTGAATTTACTTAACAGTTTGGAAAGTTCCCTGACTACCAGATCGACGCGTCCCAGCCCGTTGTAGTGGCCCGATCCCATGCCCTCCGGTCCGAGTTGGTTTATCCCTCCCGAAGTTGGACTTGGGCCGGGCTCTGAAACACGATGGCTTGGCGTACTATCAAATTACTCGAGGGACTTGGTCTTTCGAGACCCTAAAAATTTGCCTATTTCGCAAAGTGAACGACAACTGCGCTAAGGATCGGTCTGAAACCTGTCGGGGTTCGGTCAAAGAATCCTCCTGGACGCTGCGGGCAAAGGTTGCTATCTGAAGCGCGGTTGTCGGGAACGATGCGAATTGGCAAAGCTATCTTTACTTACATTTAGTCAAATGATATTCGACCAAAAATGCAGAATTCTTAATAATAAAAAGAAAGGACTTCAAGTTCCTAAGTTTAAGTGAATTAGTTTTTCCTGACAGGAACTGGTACAAGGCAAGATGGCTAAAAGTCCAAGAGGCGGGCAATCTTGTCGGCGGTCGCCTCGACTTTGGAAAGGATATTGTCCACGTCGCCGGGCTGCACACTTGGTGGCCACTCTTCGCCGAGGTCAGGTATCCTAAACTCTCGATACTGACGGCTCAGGATGCCAAGGGCCACCATCACGCCAACCTTTGCGGCGTCCTTTATAAAAATTTTGAGGCGGCGGGGGCCGTCCTGTAGACGTTCCATGAACTCTGCGTTGGACTCTTGGGCCGGTGGGAGATCATGGTCGGCCTTGTTCAAAAGTGCGAGAGCACTTTGTTGAACCTCGGCCAGCCGAGCCTCTGCCGACTCTAGGCACTCCTTGATGTGCCCGATCTACTAACGGGAAATCGACGCGCGCTCTGCACAAGTCAAGGTCGGGTTGAAGGACCAGTGCGAGCAAAGAAAGCCAAGAGAGTGGAGGAGGACATCGGGAATAGCGCCTACCTTCAGCGGAAGCCTTGGCGACATTTGCCTCCTTCAACTCCTTGGCGAGGTCGGCCATCGACCTCTCCATGGCGAAAAGCTCTTTCTCCACCCCGGCCTTTGCCGCCTCCACTTTGGCCTTGGCAGCCACCGCCTCGGCCCTGGCTGTCTCAGCCTTGACCTTGGTTGCTTCGGCTTCGGCATTAGACTGTACCGGCCTCTCTGCCTCGGCCTTTGCAACCGCGAGGTTGTCTTGAGTTTTCTCGAGCCTCTCCTCCACTAAACCTCGGGCGGCTTTGGCTGTCCTCCGGGCATCATTTGAGAGCCCAAGAAACTCTTGGGCGTTGTCTCGCTCTGCCCAGAATATTTCAGCCTGCTTGCAAGCTTCATCAGCACCTGCAAAAGCACCACAAGTCATTTCAGGGCATAAGAGAAGGGCAGAAGGGCAAGAGAGGCAAGTTTACGGTGACAAGCCTCAACTAGCTTCTTCTCCAACTCCTGTTCGGCCGCCGAAGGTCCAAACAATTGAGGGCACCCCTAGAATGGCGAAACATCAGCGGAGGTTAAAAATCAAAGGTGAAGGGATTTGAGTCTCACCAAGAACAGCTCCGGATGCTCGAAAAAGTGGTCGAGCTCCGTAAGAGCGCGGCGAAGACCCGGAGCCTTCCTCGACCTCCAAAGACGCTTTCGGGGCCCCTAGGCCAGCAGCGCCGCCAAGGGTTGGCTCCCTGACCCTTGAGTCGGGCTGCTCCTCGACGTTCTCTACCGGCGGAGCCACAGTCTCCACGGCGAGTGGGTCGGACGACCCTGCAGCAATCGGATAAGTCCCGACATCCTCTTCGTAACAACCAATAATTTGGGGGAATCGGTCCCAGCTAATGCCGATCGATTCCTCCCCCTCGTTCGCCACTTGGCCGGCCGCAGCTTCGGCAGCTGCCCCTGCGGCCAACTCAGCCAAGCCTGAGGCGTCTTCGGCCACCCATCCGGAGGCCTCGGCCTCCGTGGTCACTGTGGCTGCCAGTTCAGCCTCAGTGACCGCCATGGCTGCCAGCTTGGCCACGCCAGCGGCCGTTGCCACCTCGACCCCGACGGCGGTCTCTTCCGACGGGTGCTCCTCCGCCCGAGTGGCAGTTGGGACTACAGCTTTTGGGCTAACGACGGGCGGAGCTGAAGCAGCCACCCCCGCTTCGCTTGGAGCCACGACCTTGGCCGCCCTTGAGGTTGCCTCGGTACGAGGCCCGGCATCCCCAGCAGGCCTGGTTGAGAAGAGAACGAATAAAAATAATACTAAAAATAAAAAATGTGGAGAGATCCAAGGATTGCACTTACGAGGTAAAGGTCTTGAAATTCATGCCGATCCGCTTCGCCACCTTCCTTGGTGGCGAGGTTGGCTTCGGCCTCGACACTTTCGAATCAGACGAGTCGTCGCTCCACTCCTTCTTGGAGGAGGAAAGCACCAGCCTCCGCTTGGTGCCCCCTGACGCCTCACTGGTTCACGGCTGCTTCTGGAGGAGCCTAAGCTCCTTTCTTCTCCCTATTAAAGCCAGAATTTGGTAAGCCCTGAAGTCCCCATCGGCTAAATGTTCATATCGGCTCAAAGCGGCATGGAGTTCTACATCAGCTTATGGAGTCTCTATCGGTCCAAAGTTCATATCGACTCAAATCTAGTATCGGCTTAGAGTCCTGCATCGGCCGATGGGGGTTTTCTGTTATCTACATCTTCAGCAGTCAGATTTTTGTTAGATTCGGTTTGAGAAAATCTTATCCAAAAGAGACCAAGTTCAGAAAGGATGTGGCTTGTATCTATTAATTAGGAAGAGTTTGTTAGCTTTCTATTTTATCTTTAGGAAAGCGTGTTAGTATCCAATAAGAACTCGGTTTGTTTCCTTTTATCTTTAGAAAAGTTTGATTTGTAATCTGTTAGGATCTTTGTTAGCCTACGGGTATATATATGTAAGCCCGAGGTTCATGTAAATTAATCTCTACAGATCAATACATCTACTTTCGGCGCATCGCCACCCTAGTTTTCTAGGTTATCTCGATGAGTTCTTTTTTTAGCATGGCCTGCATCGATTGAGTTTGACCTCCTGCAAGAAGTGAGTTTCGTCATCTTCGCTTGCGCTGGCATGGCTAGGACTTCCTCGGTTGAGTCTGATATTCTAATCGGGCCGACGCAAGTGTTGCCTATCTGGTATTTTATCTCTATCTTTGGTTCCATTGCTGTTTATAGTCACATCGACTTAGGACTTTCTCGGTTAGGTCCGATATTCTGATAAAACTGATGTTTCTTTAAACATAATGTCGCTTTAGATAGATTTGTTATATCCATAATGTTAGACAGATCTATAGGCTCATTTCATTAGATTATTATGTACAATCTCATGCTGCATGGGTTAGGTCTAACCTACTAGATTGTTGTTGATAACCTAAGTCTTGTTAAGTCGATAGGTTCATGCTAATGTCTCATCGGAGGGTTAGCCAATCTTATCTGATGTGTTAAATTTCTCTTTGATTGTTTTGTTGTCTTGGTTAAATTTAACATATGACCACTTTGATCGGTGTCATACCGACTGATTTAAATCTTTCAGGCAATTATACACCTTATGCTGCATCAGTTAGGTCCAACCTATGAGGTTGTGGTTGTAAGCTAGATTTATTCAAGTCAGTAGGCATCAATCATTGTTTCATCGGGGTTTCAGCCGAGGAGTTATCATGGGCGTTGCATCGGCTTGCAAGGATTGTATATGAGTTGACTTATATCCCAGTCTAGCGATTTTCTCTTGTTGTGCCCAGCTTCCTTTCTTGGGTCAGGATTCGGGTAGACCCATCCCTTATTCCATTTCTAACCATGGCCTGCCATCTACTTTTGAAGGTAACTTAGGGTCAGAGAGGGACAATATCAAAACAATTTGAGCAAAGGAGATGGGGATAAGGGTATGAGGGAAAGCATATTTGTTTTGTGAAAATAGTTTGTATTTGCAAAAATAAATCCTATGGAGATATTTCCCTTTAACCAGCTATTCAGGGGTAGGGCGCCAGTTGGTCTTATCCTACAGTCGCACTGCTCTGATACCAGCTCTGTCGACCCCCGTTTTCGAGGACGAGAATCATTCGTGTTCATAGTACCATATCCCTGGATCGAGTAGTTTGGTACCCACGAATACAGTTCTGAATTACCAGGTGCAAAGTGCACGAATAGTCTTATATCGAACTTATTACAATAATAGGCCCGAAGGCAATATCCAATATATATAGGACCTACTAGTCCGAATTCAACCAAATCAGAGTTTAGATGAGATTAGCAGACGGAAAGCAGCGGCATGTCGATTGCCACAGGCAACGACTGGGGACTAAGACCTAGCGCGCTCCAATGTCTTCATTCATCCTGGTAGTAGGCATAGGGGTCCTCCAGTTCTTCGTTTCCTTCATCTGAAGTTTGTGCGTATAGCAAGGGTGAGTACCCAACGTACTCAGCAAGCCGACACAGAATGATGCACATGATAGGGTCATTCAAAGGATGGCTAAGGTTCATTTGCACAAAGCTAATTTTCACAAATCATTTCACAAACCTAACATCTAGCCAGTCAAGTTTTAGTTCCAGAGTATATTAAATCGGCGACAGTTCTGTCTGCCATCTATCATGATACCAAGGATGGTTTCCCGTCTCCGGTTCGTCATGGTTTTCTGGGGAGTCTATCCCTTCTCACAGGTTGAGAAGTTGAGTCCACCAGCACACAAAATCATTATGCAATCCCATTCCCATCATTTTAAAATTTATGAGTCTAGCCACGGGAGAAACTTGTCACGTCGCTCATTAACCGTGAGCACAGCTATTCGAATAGATTGATTGACTCACTGCAGTGGATGTACACTTTACCCGTACTCCGCGACTACTCATTGAATGAGCTTGCATCCCTCTATATGGGACGGTCACGGCAAAGCCTTTCGATAACCTCACTTTGACAGTACCCGCTCCATGAACTTAAGTCCTCATGCACTCTAACCGTCATTTTCTAGCAGTGAGAGGAGTTCTGGCGTTCCCGAGGTAAGGGGGAAAACTCACTTAATCTTTAAGTCATCGTTAAGTTCAGTTTATAATTCACATAAAGGCCTTTTGTCTCATTACAATCACGGGCACCCTACCATTGGTGGGTCCTTAACTCAACACCTACACCTGAACCACTATGCAGGGATATTGCTTCCGCTCGGCTATCTACTCCGCTAGGTCTATACCCATTCGAGAAGTACGGTTATACTGGTTCGCTCTAAGTTATAAGTCTCATGGCTCAGTCCTTAATTGACCAAGGACGGTACTAGCCTTTCCCGGAAACCACCCAAATCCATCCATCCGCCCCACTCTAAAAACATTGGTTTTGTACTTTTTGTTTTTTATCAAAACTAATTTTATCATGATCAGGGCAACGTGGCGCTCATGTCTCCACATGCCGTATTCCAACTATCTTCCCAAAGATAGTTGCCCAAGCACGAAGCTTCTTTGTAAAATCATGAGTATGCAAGAACCTAGTATAAGCAGGGCTAAGCATTTTACCGAAGTATAAATCATAATTTTTAATTCCAATTAATTTCTAGACTTTATATAAATCCTTTAAAATGTTTTATTGCCCATTTTATTTTCTAATTAATATTTCACAATCACCAATTAATATTTTATTTTCCAAACACACATTTTTATGAATCCACACCCTCTTCCTAGTTTATTTTAAAATTCCTAACTCTAAACTCTGAGATTTTTCTTCCCAACGGAAATCCAAATCATTTGGTTTTTCACAAACACCGAGATGAATCACTTACATATAAGTTTATGCAACCAAGCTGGCAAATAAGAAGTGAAAAACTCGATCAAGCAACAACAAGCAGAAAGATTTTTGTAAGTTCCGATTTTTAATTTCCGGTTTTTAAATTCTTCGATTTTCAGGGCGGTACATTGAGCATGCGTGCCGAGCGAAGGCAGCGATGGAGGAGAATCTCGATGCCCAGAGGAAGGGAAAGTGGCCTCGCTGCACTAAGTAGTTTACGCGAGTTGGTAGTTCTATGGTTTATTAACAAACATTGTTGTCTAGATTAGAACATCGCAATGTGCTGCGACGTAATGCACTAAAATGTTATTTAGTTTGTCGTAATTTACTTGAAATGTTATCGTGTTGTCTAATGTACCTTATTATCGAACCTATCTTAGGCCATGTTTGGTTCAGCTTTTCAAAAGCCAAAAGCTAACTTTTGGCTTTTGGCCAAAATCCAGAAGTTGGAGGCTGTTTGGGAGCTAGCTTTTGAGTTGGCTTATTTAGAACTGAACCGTTTTTTATGTAACGATGGCAGGTAGGTAATTAATTCCAACTTTTCCCTCAGAAGCTAGAAAAGCTGCCCAAAGTGAGCTTCTGGCTTCTGAGATTTTCTAGTTCAATTCTGGTTTTTGGCTTTTCAAAAGCCAGATTGAAAAACCAGTTGTTTGGTTCATCTTCTGGCTTCTTAGGCTGAAAAGCAACCAAGAAGCTGAACCAAACAGACCCTTACTTATGTTGTTTACATTACCTGTTTTCATAATGTCAACTTATTAAAGCTTGAGTTTGACCTCCAGAACTTCAACAGTTTACACGGTACACAACTCGTCCAATAATACAAGCATAACTCATATTTCATTCATCATACAAAACATGACATATGTTTCATAACTTTTTTCTTAGAATTCAGACGGAAAGGTCGCTAATCAATTATGTTTTCGTCGTTTCAGTTTTTAGACGATGAATAGTAACATGATGTTCTTTATTTTGTCAATTTTGATTGAGGCATTCGTATTTTAAGTTTAAATTCCAACTTCACTCCTCTAAGTTTGAAATACTTCAAGGGACTCACTTCATATTTTTCTGAATTTTTGTCATTTGAAATTATCAAATTTGCCCATGCGTGGACAAATCTCTCATTCCTTTAAACTTAGAGCAGAAAATTTGGCAGAGTATCCGCTGTTTTTCTATTCAATCCTTACACAAATATCAATGTAGCATACGACATCAACAAGTATATAACACATTCATCTAAACCCATATACATGACCATACTAAAAGTCCACAAATTTCATAATAGTTTGTATAGTCCGTAATGTCCATAATAGTTCAGACGGTCCAAAAGAATAGTCCATACAAGATATAATAATAGTACATACAGTCCACAAGTGCAAACTAACATATAGCACAATCTGTACAACATGTTTCACTGTCTCCTACTCTTACCCTTGTTCTTGTGTCCAAGAGCGTAGCTGCCTAGAGTGAAAGGGTCGGGTGGGTGGTGTCTCCTATTCCCAAGCTGTTGCATAGGCTGACTCGACAGAGCGTCGTGTAACTGAGATGACCCAATCTTGTCATGTCCCCAGAGCGCCTCCTCCTCGTCATCCTCCTCGTGAAATTGAATATGCAAGGAAATATAGAGTAAGCAATGTCAGTGAAATTGAAATTCAATACGCAATGAAATATAGATTAAGCAATGTACAACTGTTTGACACTATTATTTGCATGCGTAAATAAACAAAGAAATATTGAAAACAAGCTCGAGTCTCACCTCACTAATTTGCCAATGGCAAATGCGTGAATTGTGGTCAAGTCTACCGCACTTTCGACACTCGTACTGGTCGAGTCGGTAAGAAAAGAGGTGAATCTTGCACGTCTCGTTCTTCCTGGTATCTGATCCATGACCATCTTGTGCCTAGTCCTCTTCCTTGTCCCCCGTTTGTTCCAACGGTAAGCTGGATCAGCAATGTACTTTGGACCATTATATGGAGGCCACTCTCCAGAGTCCCGAAAAGGCACGAATCGAGGGCTCCAGGTTTGCACAAGTGTGTCCACACTGAACTCGCGAGGTATCCTGCTCTCAATGTCATAGTTGCGATGCCTAGCAGCTGCAACCAGGTGAGAACATACAAAGTGGTACTGCCTTGATTTACCACAAGTGCATGAGAAATCTTGGAGGACTACCACATTAATCCTTGACTCTCGCACCTCCCCGTCGGACGTTGTACCGCCGCTTTGCTTGACCTCATAACGCCTCGTGGCATGGTCAAAACATGTAACCTCGTGCGTGGCAGCTCTTTCCTTGGCCTTCTCGAGATGTTCCTATGGTTTTGGAGCCCATATTTGACCATCACTCTGCAACTGCAATGCATGGGCGTGTCTATCGTTGAACCAGGCAACAAGCTTGTAGAAAGTTAATTGCACGATGGCATTCACGGGCATACCACGTATCCCCAGCAGCAGCTGATTGAATGACTCAGCCATGTTGTTGCATTGAAACTCATACCTCTATCCGCCGACATTGTGCGCTCTTGTCCATTTTTTCAAATCTCTCATCAACCCTGTCAGCCATTGTCTGTCTTCTGCATTCGATGTGGTCCTGACCTGCTCTAACTTTCTCTGGAAGTACCTATCCTCAAGCTGCCGAGCTACCTCTTGGAAAATATCAAAGTTTGCCTTCACACCATCTTTCCAGAGAAGATTCTTGGCAAGGTGTTGTGTACACCAACGATGGTGCAAAGGTGTATAACCCTCTATCTCCTCTTGCACAACATTCAGTATGCCCTGGTGCCTAACAGATATGATGTCGACCTCCCTACCAGGCCCAACCACGTGTAGCCGTACTAACCTCAAGAACCATCCCCAACTGTCATTGTTCTCCTTCTCAACCAAAGCAAATGCCAAAGGAACCAGTTTGTTGTTCATGTCACAGGCTATTGCTAATACTTGCCAATCAGAAATGTACCATCAATGGAGAAGACAGGGCAGCAGTTCCTAAAGGCCTGGACACAATGAGGAAAGCACCAGAAAGCACGGAAGAATATCTGCATCCCATCCTTCCATGCGTCTGGTCTAGGGATGTACTCGTAATGCATTCCTGGATTCACCGCTTGTATTGCATTCAGAAGGACCGGAAGCTACTCGTAACCATCCTCCCAATCCCTATATATCATCTTCCATGCCCGTTGCTTAGCCCTCCATGCTTTACCGTAAGTTATCACATATCCTTGGTACACCTCCCTAACTGTCCTGATAATTGTCCTAACCTTCATGTTGGGCTCTCCCTGCAATATTCCCATCAACCGCTTGGCAATGAGAGTAGATGTCAACTACCGATGCTTCGTGTTGAGGTCAAGTGAGGCACACATATGTGGCCCGACAACTCTTGTGATCTTCCACTTTCCGGTGCCCTTTTTCTTCCTTGCACAAACCCTCCATGGACAACGTTCCTCGTCACACACAACCGTGTAACGCCGCTCCGTATAGGAATGCAGGACCTTGTAAGGTCTCTTGCGTATCACTGCAAACTCCTGCAACTACCTCTTCAATGCAGGGAGGTCATTGAATACCCTGTCCTTCTCAATTTCCATGCTAGGACCCGTCTCTGAAGCTTCCAGAAGCTCATCGTCACATCCGTCGGCAAACACCTGATCGGAATGAGTAAGATCACTGAAACGTGAACTCTAGGATCACGACAACCGGGGAAGATACATCTAAGCATCTCAATGTCACTCTATGTCAGCTCTCCAGCTGGTCAATCATCAACAGCCCTTGAGATCTTGTAAGGCTTCGAATCATTCATAACTTCAACGCTATTGGAGGCCCAAAATTCGTTAGCAAAGTGCAGTTGTGCCGCAACAAGAGGAGCACCCACATAGTCGAAAATGTCTCCTACAACATATGCACAAATAGAAGGAAAGAAAGATATTAACGGATGAAAAGAAGGGGGTAAGATGACGAGAAACAATACATAATTGAAACTTACTCGGATGATTCTGTGTCAATGGGATCTCCTGAATATGATCTGCCACATCATCATGAGTCCGACAAGCATCTCCAACTGTCTCAAAAAATTATACCTCATTGGGGGCAGATTGAGCAACAGAAACCGTACGTGCATCCATAAGAGGTTCTGGGATCTCTATGGCAGGGTATGGCTGATCAGCCATTGGTGGGGGAAAACTCATTGGGATTGGGATCAACAAACACCCGACGCACAACCATGTCCAAACTTTGGAATTGACTATTCATAGCCAATCTCACATAGTTCTCCCACTGATCTGCACACCCAATTTGGATCATCTTCCTTAGGATGTTGGGAGGGAACCTAGGTGAAATACACCCTCAACTTCGATGGCATCGTCTCCATGGCAATGTAGGTCCTCCCGAGCCCTACCTACCAACTCACTAAATGTTGGCTTCTCATTGAATAGAACAGGCACACTTTGCATGTCTACAAACTCCACATATCCATAGCAACCTCTTTCCACGGTGCCTCCATGATATATGCTCACTAAGTTGTCCATCTAGTAGTTCAACAAAATTTGAAATACATTTCGTTTAGTTCAAAGTAGTTGCTACATAGTATAGAATTTCTCAAAATCACTAAAGTTTTTTAAATACCTAAAAATTTCTAAAATAAACTCTTGTCCGTAGGAAATTAATCAATCCTGAACTTCGTTATCACAATCGGAGATTTCAGTATAAGATCTACGTCCACCCTATGTCTTACACTTCATCAAAGAATGTAGTAATTTACGTCGACCTAAACGAGACCCCCTTACTCATGTCAAAGAAGAACTTGTAGCGGGACGGTACGTTTTAATCAGTCTAAATCATTATTTTATTCAATGTTCATGTAATACATAATAACCAACTAAACCTTGAAAAATATACATAAAATATGTTAACTTCATAGTTAAATCGTATCACCAATTATCTAACTATATTTATCTAATTATAGTTCTGTCGCTAACTAAATCAACTAGCTAATTATTAAAAATTGCACTACAATTCAAAGTTAATAAATATTAAAGAAAAACGGTGCAATAATTACAAAATTACGTGTTCAAAAATTTAAATTTTACCTATTCAAAAAATAACCTACATTGCATATTTAAAATTTACATACATTGCATCTTCAAAAATAACCTACATTGCATATTTAAATTTTACTTACATTGCATATTCAAAAATTACCTATATTGCATATTTAAATTTACCATACATTACAAAAATTTAAATTTAAATTCTACATATTCAAAATTTTAACTTTTACCTATTCGGCAAAACCGATGGAGCTGTGGGGGGGTCGGCCGGGCGGCGCGGCCTCGGGTGGCCGGGTGCGGCGTCGCGCGACCTCGGGCGGCCACGGGCTCCGCGTAGGGGATGGGGCAGGGCCCGGGCAGCGGCGTCGGGGACGGAGGCGGCCGCAGCACCGGTGTCGGGACGGGGTGGGCGCGGTGGCAGCGACGGGAGAGAGAGAACTTGAGACGGGATTAGAACGAAACAAATAGAGAAAGAAGACGGGACCCACCTATAAGCCGGGCTCGGTGTCACGGAGATTGGCGCTGAGCACGGCGCCAAGATTTATGGTGCCGAGCTTGGTGCTACTCCAATTAGCGTCGAGCTCGACATCAAGATTCATGGTGCCGAGCTCCGCCACATCAGCTTCACGACTGCCTCGTCGCCGACGTGACGCGCCAACCTCGGCACCACCATAATTGGCGCGAGCAGTGTAACCTCGTCGCCAATAGCGACGGCGCCGAGCTTGAGTTCTATTTTTTGAAATGATATTGTTAGGGGCGTATTTATAAGAATCTTTAAAAAAAGCCAAAAAGAACAATTCGGGATGCAAAACTCTAATGGTGCACACAATCGACTGATAAAAAATAAGTTTGTAGGCGATTGCACAATAGGCGGTCCCTAGTGGTTTTGGAGGTTTCGGCAGAGCCAGCAGCTAGTTTCTCACGTCCATGCCACGGTATGTCGTGAGCAGCGAACGCCGTGGCGCGTGGTGAGGCGGCAGCGGCCGTGTAACACGCACGCACGTACACGCTCTCGTCCGGTGGTTAGCTGGTGGGTAGATGCAGTTAACTTTAAGTGCTTGATTGCCCCGATGATCTTCGCTGCTATCACTACTGGTTTAGTGGGCACGTTGATTGCCCAGACAAGCCCCAGCGTGTTGCGCCCAAACCTCCGCCTCCCAATCCCAGCAGCCACGCGGCTCCCGTCAGCAACAACGGCCGAAGTCATCGGTGTTGGAGGGGACGCGATCTTTCGAGCCCGCAGCTTCAGCTACGCATGGCTAATCCACGCTGCGGCGACCCGGTGTTGCGGCCAAGCGAGGTGAGGCGGCGCTGCACCATGAACGGGGGAGGTCAATTCATGACAACTTTCTGTTCATCAAGGGGATGGCGTTGAAGCTCCACCGGAATCGTAAAGCCATGATGCTTTTGAAATTAGATATCATGAAAGCATTCGACTCTGTTGGACCTAAGTGATGAAGCTGGGTGGCTGCTTTGCTTTTCACTGCACAAACTACAATCACAATCAATGGTGGTGCTACCTCTCTCTTTGCGCATGCCGACGAAGCCTGAGCTGCAGCCACTCCTGGATCGTCTTGGCAAGAAGGTGGGTGGATGGAAACCAAAACTCTTATCACCTGGTGATCGCCTCATGCTAGTAGAGTTGGTGCTGATGGCATTGCCAGTCCATCTGTTAACAGTGATAGAACTTCCTAAAAACGGGCGATAAAGGCCATTGAGAAAAAAATTCAAGGGTTCCTTGTGGAAGGGCCAAGATGATGTTTCAGGGGGGCATTGTTTGGTGGCATGGAAGGCAGTCTGTATGCCGATTGAAAATGGGGGGCTTGGCATTAAGGATCTTAACCTTTTTGGCCAAGCCTTGAGGCTAAAGTGGCTTGCCCTTAACAGGGAGCAATCAGATCGTCCATGGACAGTACCAAAACTAAAGCAAGATGAGACTCTACTGAAAATCTTCTATGTAGCCACCAAGTTTCAAGTCAGCAATGGGGAGACCACTGATTTTTGGAGGGCACATTGGCTGCCTTTGGGGCCAATTGAAACAGCCCTGCCAATACTCTTCTCCTATGAAAGAAAATCCAAGTTGATAGTTCAACAAGGCCTTCAAACTTACAGATGGGTAAGAGACACACAAGGGGGGCTGTCTATCAGGGCAATGGAAGAATATTTCCAATTATGGGATGCAGCCCGGGACGTAATGCTCCAGGACCAAGAAGAAGATATTATGTGCTAGAAGCTTGAGGCCCATGGTCATTTCACAGTTTCAACAACATATCAGCTTGCTTTCATGGCTACAGAACAATCTAGCTGGGGTCAGCTCCTGTGGCAGACAAGAGCACCGTCAAAAAATACGTTCTTCATGTGGTTGGCGATTAAAGGGAGATGCTTAACAACAAACAACTTACAGAAGAGAGGATGGCCTAATCACCAGACTTGTCCTCTATGCCTAGCTGAACCAGAAACATGCAGCCTGAATTCGATCCTACGGGGAGTCGAACCCAGAATCTGAGCAGTGCTACTAGAGCTACCTAACCAACTTTAACCAAAAATCCGTTCGCAACATGCATACATTTGTTGTCAAAGTGTGTTTACACAAATAGAATGGAGATTTTGGCGTGGGTGGGTGAATGTGGCATTCCAATTGCCAGGCAATCTTGACTGCTCCTTTGAAGACTGGTGGAATAGTACAAGGCAAGCATGTGATGCAAAATTCAGGAAAGCTTTCGATTCTCTGCGCGTTCTGTTGTCATGGTTGGTTTGGAAAGAAAGGAACGCTGGAATTTTTGAGCAGCGAGAGAAGTCTGCAACAGTGCTGTTTGGGGAGCTTCGGGAGGGGATTACACTGTGTCGTGAAGCTGGGTTGTTTCATGTAGAAGAGTAGCTTACGCTGTTTTTTTTTTCTCTCTTTGGTTCGACCTCGCCGGCGGTTCTGTCGATGTCATACTCTGTATGTGTGTTTGGTTGTACTAGAAGAAAATACACGGCGTGTACAGTTGCGTACGAATCACTGACTAAACAAAATCATTTGAGGTGTAATTTTCATGTAATCATGAATGACTACCATTCTCGAACTTAACAGGGACAACAGCCTCGCGAATAACGACATTGTTTCCAACAGCTGTGTGAGTGCCACCATGTTTATAAGCGATGGTGGTTTTTCTCCACTAAGTTCGACGCCTTACATTTTTCACCTGAAAAAACACATTGAATAGTTTAAGAGAAAGCAGGTCGAATAAAAGATACAACATTAAAATATAAACTACTGCCCAAACTATTAGAGTTATAAAAAGAGTCAAAAGTATGATGTACGGCAAAAAAACAGGTACAACAAAAGTTCTGAAATTAACTTTCAGGTAAAGTCACAACAGTACTACACAAAATGTCTGGTTATAACAAGTTCATCGTAAATCGAACATAGGGATTAAACAAATGATGAAAAGGGATTCATCAATTTCAGACAGAAAAGCTGAACAGAACTGGATATCTCAGTTGGCGTGAATCACCTTAACGGAGTTGCCGTTGAGAAGTTTGTCAGTGACGATGAAGTTGACATCTTCGGTCGGGTGGGACGCATCCCAGAAAGCGTACTTGGACCAGTCCTTGCATAAGGTGGAGGTTGAGTTGGGCGATGCAGATGCAGAGAAATGGAGGGAAGCTGCCTCCACAGCACGGGTCCAACGCATTCTGAAAACCTACAACTGCAAGGCTGAATTATTTTGCATTTTTTGTTCTCTGCAGCAAGGAAGAAAGCTCAGCATATTGACGGTACTGCTGAATGATTTCCACCACAATATCGCAACTGTTTGTGTAAACAAATCTACTCTGGCCCCATCCCCTGGTTGAGCCTATCATCCTCTTCAGTTTCTTGCTGTAACCTTCACTGAGTATGAACATACGGTATGGTCTATGATAAATCACAAACACATATACAAGGTAATTTTGCTGCCATTGGCACGAAAAGGTATAATTGATAGAAAGGTCAAGGAAAGAGGAATATTAACTGAGATCAACACCTTCGCTTGACACGTGTTATTACTATTCCTGTTAAATGCCTTGATATGTGTAGCTCGGAAATGCTTCCATGGACAATTATTTACTCATCAACAGACAACAAGAACTAGTGGTATTATAGGGAAAAAATTAAACCAAATAGCCCATTAGTTCGTCAAAATCAAAGATCAACCAATCGGCTCCTTGATGCAACCGCTACATGTCTGCTCCATTAGGTTGCCGAGCCTGCACACATGAAAACATAGTTTAAGATGTTTCTGAAGTTCCATCCACACAGAAGTCCCTTTAAGATATACCAACAGTTAGGCAATACAAAATTATGAACCAATCTACTCATGGAGTCAATGCCACAATACAGCATCACCATGCTAAAATCTAAGCACCATTAGTCCACATTGCAAAGCTCATATCAGAATATAAATAAAAAAACCATGCATCTCATTAATCAAAGTCCAAGGAATAAAAATAGTTCAACCCCTTTTACCTTTCTTTGCTGAATGAAATGAAAGCACGGATGTAATTTATGAACATCGACAAATTTGTCACGATTTATGTGAAATTTAAAATTCAAATCGGCCATACAGTCTCTTATTGATTGAGAATTCAGGTGGCCTTCCTCATGTATCAAAACACTTTGTATTCCTAAGGTAGTAGTGTAATACATGCACTGACATGTATGTAGTTTTGCATTCTCTTGCTAACATTTATCCCCTTTTTGAATTAGAAGTTTACTCCTAATATGTAATGAAAATGGTAATGTTATGCCTACTGTAGGGCTATCATTGTTCTATAGGCACCATAATAGTACCTCAAGATCAGTCGCACCATCTCCAATCATAATGAGCGTCTTGTAATGACACTTCAGCACACACAAAGGTACATAAGCAATGTGCTAATAAGCAGCAACATGGCAGAGTGGATGGTTAAAATCAGAATCTGTCTTATGTGTTGAACTGCTACAGCTTTGCTTCCACTTCGTGAAGTAGGCTTTGCAGGGTCAAAACCAACATACTCTCCAGAAGTTCCAAACAGCAACTGGTTTGAAAAAATGTTTTCAGGAAGAATGCCAAGCTGCACTGCAACAGGCTGATGAAAAGAGCAAAGGGTAGGTCAAGGACTAACTCTAGGTGAAGAAATAGCAACTTGAAAAATAACTAAAGCTTGTCATACACCAGGAGTGTAATGCATAAAAAGTTATTAGGAGAGAATGGGAAATATGGATCAGATATTTCTTGCCACAATCTTCCTTTGTTCTTTCAATTTTTTGAAGTCCGGTTCCTCAAGAGAGAGTCAAAAACATCACATCTTACTAAAGCAGTGGACCTATTCGAAAGTAAAACTAAAGTTCGGAGCTGAAAACAACAGAATAGGTAGAGTAAAAATCAAAGTATAGCATGTATGATGACTATGCTGGAATATTTCTGGGAAAGCATCCGACAGTGGAAGAATTATACCTTGATCATCCGTTGGAAACCTCCAGAAACCAGGTACACATCAACATTTTTAGCTTTCAGCTTCATAACAAGCTCAACAATTCTGGGAGATATCCTGTCGATCAAATGGCATTTGCATCAAATATAGTAGCGATGTGAAGGCTAGATACATATAACCAAGGAATATGAAAGTTGTATCTGCTGGACGCGCAAATATCTGGATATTACAGCTCCTACTGAACTTATCAAAAAATGGCCATCAGGGTCAGTTTCTTACAAGAAACAGCTAATATTTGAGCAGTGAGCTATACAATTTCCTGTTTATTTAGAATAAATAAGAGGTTAGCAAGTAGTTATTTTATTCTGTATCAAATCTGAAAAACATGAAAATGTGTGGGAAAACAGGATTGAAAACAACTTAGTGTTATCCTATGGTATGGCCATCTCAAAAATGGAAACATAACAGTGATAGATTTATTTTTTTAAAAAAATATACATGCAGAAGATTTGTGTATTTTCACTGAGAGGTATACAATAAAAAAAAGAGGGGGAGGGGGGCGGCAGGTAAGTAACCATCTAGTTGTGGTGAGTACAGTCCCCAAAGGCTGAAACATGTAAGAGAACCATTAGATACTTAAGAACCTACCTTGATGGTTTCTTCTCCATGCAGTCCTCAACTTGGCCCAAAGACAGTCGACCTCTGGCTATCTTTGTTCAAGCCATCTTTTTTGTGAACCTTCCAGTTGGCTTGCCACCAGAAAATGCAAAATCAACTCCATATGCATTGGCCTTCGAGAGGGTCACAATATAATCAATGTTCCCTACATGAACAAGGGAGTCTCTGAAGATTAAAAAAAAGCATGAGGCAGTGCTGGAGATGAACGAAAAAAGAGCAGTGTCTACTATGAGGAGGAAAAGGTAACAGGGAGCATGAAGCACAGCCACACCTTGGCCTTCTTGTGGTGGTGGTTGTGCTGCTGCTTGCCGAGGAAGGCCTCGACGAACAGCTGCTGCGCGTCGAGCAGCGTCTGGGTGCGCTTCATCTCCGACTCCATGCGCTCCTTCTCTATCTGCAGAGAAATCTCCAGCCTCCGCTCCGCAGGAACTTGTCCCCGACGACGCGGCACAGCTAGCACCAAGGCCACCTCTGCCATGGACGCCGCCTCGGCATCCTCCTCGCTCTTCTCCACCTTGGCGGTGGGTTCAAAGCACCACCGGCTTGAAGCGGGAGGCCTTGGGGACGGTGACCGCAGCCCGAGCTGCCGCCCCCGCCGTTGGAGATGAGGCCTTGAAGGCTCCTGCTCCGCCTCGCGTCCGCCGTGGCGATGTCTCCTCGATGAAGGGGAGGACACGGGAGAAGGGAAACGGCCGTTTGAGCAGGTGTGGAGGTGGCGGATGGGGAAGGGCGCGCGAGGGAGGCGGCGACCCGGTGGTCGGCATCGATGGAGGTCCAGATCTGACGCGACGAGGACCCCACCCGTCGAGGGCTCTATATGGAGCCGGCCCCCTTGTCCTCCTTGCACACCCCACTGCCATCGCCGCCCTCCACCCACACGGCCTGCGGGCGACGGGCTAGCATCGGCCGGGCAGACGAATATCGTTAGAGCGATCTCCGACGAAGGCTAGAGGTCAGCTCGGAGGAGGGGCGGCACCATCGTCCCGTCAGAGGAGAGGTCGGGGGTGGCGCCGTCGGCTAACTCGGGAGGAGGAGGGGAGCCAGCCGGCGCCATTGCTCCGGACAGCGGCGACGGCGATCCCACGCCGGTGCCGACGCGGGGCGCGGGTGGGGCGACGCCCACGTGGTGGGAAGGAGGTGGGGTGGCCGGGCGGCGGCGGCGCTGGCGGTGGGTGAAACGGGGGAGGGGTATACATAGCCCAACGGGCCGCACGGCACGGCCCGCCCCAGACATGGCTAAGGCACGGCCCGTTACGACACGACCCATTAGGCATAGTTACTGTGACGGGTCGTGTCATGCTGACCCACATGCCTACTCCTCGGCCCAAGCACGGCTGATGGGTGGCCAGGTCGTGCCGTGTCGGTCCGGGCATGCTTAAGGCCCCCGGGTCAAAACCACTCGGCGGCAGACTATAGAAAGAAAAAAGAAAAACCCTAACCTTAATACACTGGATCCGTCTCTCCTCTCTCCCTCCCCCAGCCGACAGCGCCGCCGCGCCACCTCCACCTCGCCCTCCGCGCCCGCCCGCCGATCGACCTCCACATCGCACCGCGTCGCCACCAACCTCCACGTTGCCGCTATCGCCACCGAGGACATCTGCGTCGCGCCGCCGCCAACCTCCACGCTGCGCCGCACCGCCGCAGATGTCCGTGCTGTCGCCGCCCTAAACGGCTAAACCCTAACCCTAACCCTTCCCCCTTCCGTGCCGTGCTGGCCCAGCCGGTCGTGCCGTGCCCGTGCTGGCACGCACAATAGCAGCGTGTCGTGCCGCCGGCCACTGCTCGACCGGCACCCTGCACCCGCACGACTGGCCGTGCCGTGCCGCCCGCCCATTTCCCCTTCGTGGCCGTGGCATGTCGTGCCGTCTACAGTACACATGTGCCCGTGCCGGCCCACTTTGGCCCGGCCCATCTAGCCATCTAAAGGGAGGGGAGGGTTTGGGGATTTTGGGTGAAAGTGGTAGTGCTTGCCAAACGGACCGCACGACATAGCCCCCCTGGCACGGTAGCGGCACGGCCCGCTAGGCACTGCACTTGTAGTGGGTTGTGCCATGTCGACGCTCGTGCCGACTCCCCGGCCCAAGCACGGCCCATGGGGGTGGTCGGGCTATGCTGAGCCAGCACGGGTCCATCAATGGCCCATGGGTTGAGGTCGGCCCATTTGGCCTGTTTATTTCGAAAACCCTAGCTGCACGCTCCGTCTCTCCCTCCCCCAACCGACGTCGCCGTCGGGTCCACCTTCCCCTCTCTCCTAGCCGCCGGGTTCGTCCTCCGCGCCGCGCCGCCTTCGTCCTCCGCCCTTCACGCCGTGCCGCCTCCGCCCTCGTCACCGAGCTCTCTGCGTCGCGTTGCGCCGTCGACGCCGACGCCGAGCTGTCTCCGTGCCGCGACGCCGACATCGACGCTGAGCCGTCTCCTCGCCACGCCGCCTCTGTCGACGCCGATGCCGAGCCGCCTCCGCGCCGCATCACCGAGCCCTCCGCGCACCCGTCCCTCCGTGCCACCGTCCCCGCTGACGCCGCGCGCTCCCGCCGTTGCCCTAAACACTAACCCTAGCCGCCCGATAGCCCTCCTCCCGCCATGCTATGCCGCCCGTGGTCGTGCGTGCCTGGGCCAAGACGACACAAAGAATGTGTCATGTCATGACAGCCCATGGGCTCGGGCGATGGCCTAGGCATGGCACGCCTTACCGGGTCGTGCCGGCACGACCCACCGCCTTCCTTGTCGGGCGGGCGGCCGAGCTACGTGCTCACGTGCCCGGACCAGCATGGAATGGCTCGACCCATCGCGGCCAAGATGAGGGAAGGACGTTTCGCATAAACATCTCTACACTTTTTCATGTTTACATATATACATCTAATAGCGGAATTTTCTCTTCTTCTCATTGTTTTTCTATTAAATATGTGGGCTTTTTAAGATAAATCACAAGTGGGAGTCCCGTGTCAAGGAGTTTGAGGACCTATGCAATATTTGGTATCTATATGAGGAGTTTTTTTGCATAAGAGCCCACCACGTGTAAATCCCTACGAGGAGAAAAAATTCAAAAAGGAGAAAGATGGTAGATGTAGGGCTGTTAGAGCATCCTCAACAGAACTCCCTATTGGTACTCTATCCTGATTTTGGGTGTTTTTACCATAAATCAGGCTCCAACAAATCACCTTTTTGATACCCTAAAATAGTCTCACCCCAAATCAGTCTCCCCCTATCACCCAAACTCAGGGTACCGCATTCATGGACTATCCACTAGCGGGAAGATTTCGCGGGCATTCTTTCATTGTGTGCGCGATTAAAAAATCTTGTCGCGGCGTCTTCTTCCTCCCTACCGCGCGCGAGTGAAAGATATGGTAAAAACACCCTTACGGCGCTCCTCCCTCGCCTTTGTCGTCATCTTCCCAGCTGCGACGCGCTCGTCCGCCGCATCTCCAGTCGTGCGCCTCATCGTCTGTCCTCTTTCCAGCCGCGTCACGCCCGTCCGCCGCATCTTCGGCCATGCGCAACGTCGTTCGTCCTCTTTCCAGACGCGCCGCCCCCGTCCGCTGTATCCCCGGTCATGCGTTGCATCGTCCGTACTCTTCCCAGCCCAGATAGGCCACGGCCGATGCATGCAACAAATGGGCCAACGCAGCCCGACTCAAAAATTCTGATTTTGATTTTGAGATATAGGATTAGGGTGAGTTGCCGTAGACAAAATAGGTAGAGATACTCTATTTAGATATGTGATCTCCTATAACCTTAATTTAGGGGATAAGATTAGGAGGATCTGTTGAGGATGCTCTTATAGGTTTATATTATGGTTATTCTCCTCACCTATCTTAATGCAATCAGTTGGTTGTCCTTCGGATAACCCCGAAAAAAACACGGTTACTCCCCGCCAGCTTATTTTTTTCAATTACTAAAAGAATATATATATATAATGGCACATTCTCGTAATTCTCTTACGTACTTTTCAGGGAAACCTATTACAAACGTAAAGCTCACAACGTGCATATACTCATCCCTATGAGCATTTTCAATAAATTAAGATACATCACCGACCACTAAAAGAATAATTATCAATACGAGCACCTGCACCTGTGCCATATCAGGCCCAAGACTTAAAGCTAGATGGACAAAAGAAACCTAACTTGTTGAGTTATGCTCACTTAAAAAAAGTAAATTTCACAAAACCCAATGTTTTGGGCTCCTATAACATAAAACCCCAAGTTTTACAATTTGTTTCAGGAAACCCTAGGTTTTAGAGCAAAATGTTTCATAAAACTCTAGGTACAAGCTTTCATCGTTCATTTGACTAATATATTTATCTATAATAATTATAAAATATGTATTATATACTTTTAGTACATATACACATTAGTTGCTTTTTAATAAACGTTGATCATCATGTTTTAATCATTTACATGTATATTTAACGCAAATATTATGTCATTGTCAGCTAGTATGTATAATAATATAAAAGATGATAGTGATGGTGGTGAATCTGTCACCACCATCATCAACTCCCATGCAGGGTCTTTGTGAGACAAAACTTTCCATGTTTCCTAGCCTCATAGGCCATAAATCTGTAGCACGGTAGCCACATAGGAAGTGACAAGAAAAGTAGCATATGTCAGGTTACGGATAAGGTATATCTTTTATACATGGGATCATGTTATCATGTTGTACATAAATATGGAGGATATCTTTAGATATTATAATAGAGTTAATTTGGAAGGAAATTGTCTTCATCGAAATAAAAAGTGTCGGAATCATACTCGAAGAAGACAATGTGTTTTATCTGCTCGTATCCTACTAAGTTTTCAGAGTTTTACTTGGATAAGAAGACGATCATCGGTATACATATAAGGCCCTCATGGAGGGGAGAGCATTGAATCATAAGTCATAGCCACAACCACATCGAGACAATCTAGAGTAAGCCGAAGCCCTATTCGCTAATAAGATCTCCCCGAGCCGTACTCAGCAGATTCTAGTCAGCGGATTAGATTAACTAGTATGTTTGCTCATTGTGATCCCTGTGGTACTTTTTTACTTTTTTCAGATATACATATAAACTGGAGTAGGGGCCTCAACCATGTCTTTTTCTCCTAGATAAGATATCTATGTACCTTAATTCCATGGTCCACTATATTCTACAAATACCGTAGGTGAGTATAGCTCGTCGATAGCATGCCCATGTCGACAATATATTACAGAGTAGGATTAACTTTTTATGGGGTTTAAAATATATACCTAAACTATATTTTAAAAAAAAAATTTTGTTGCAATGTATGGGTATTATGCTAGTTATGTTAAGTTTTTCGGTTGCAAAATTGAGAAAAAGTTAAAGTAGAATATGTACTTTTAGTCGATCAAGTAATGTGAATTGATATAAAAAAAATAATGTTATGTAATAATAAAATATGAGTGTTTATATACATATGGCGTTTCTTTTTAACAAAATTAACATGATGTCCGTGCAGATTGTATGGCTAGCACGATTGTCTTATTCTTTATATATCTATACCTATATTTATAAAGCAAGTAGTGTTTCCACCCAAATTTTATTTTGTTTGGCTATTTTGCAGAAAACTGTTTGAGTTTTTTTGAAATTAACTCACAGTCTGCCTGGCTATTAAAAAAACCAGTTAAAGAAGAAAAATAGGTTATTTTACAGAAAACCTCTTGAGTGCTTATAAAATTAACCCGCAGTCCCAATGCTAAAAAGAAAAGGAAAACTTGGATGAAAAAAAGACCTCCTGCGTCCCTCTCTTTCGTCCCATCCGCGCCGCGCCTTTGCCCTCCCCTCCCGTCGCCGCCGGAGTTCCCGCATCATCGTCCGGACCTTCACCTTCCGTCTGGTTCTTTGTCCCGTTGTAACGTACGGGTATTTTGCTATATTTATAAAGCAAGTAGTGTTTTCGTCCAAAATTTTGTTTTGTCTGGCTATTTTGCAGAAAATCCCTTGAGTTTTTTCGAAATTAACCCGCAGTCCCAATGTTAAAAAGAAAAGAGGGCTTGGATGGAAAAAAGACCTCCTGTGCCCCTTCCTCCCGTCCCTATCCGCGCCGTGTCCCGTGCCGCGCCTGCGCCCCTCTCTCCCGTCGCTGCTCGAAGCTCCCGCGTCACACTCGCGCCGCGCCTCCGCCTCCTCCCGTCCCCATCCGCACCGCGTCCCGACTTCATCCGTTGCAACGCACGGACACAATTGCTAGTATTGTGTAAAACAAATATTGAAATGACGACATAATCTAAAATACTGGTCTTACCTTTCCAAATAAACCAATGTCAGTCATGTATTCAATATAGTAATTCATATGTCATAAATCAAACTTCATGAATATAATAAATCAAAGACACTAATATATGGTATATTTGTTTCTATTCTGTACTATTAGTAGTATTTCTTATTATGTTTAATGATATTAATTTTTTCACCTGCTAAAAATGCCGTATTGCATATATTCATGATAGTTTATAATCTGTTTCAAATAAAAAATATCCATCGTCCTCAAGACTTCTTTATTACTGTTTTTATTTATATTTTATTTCGTTGTTGCTGCTCATGGTTTGGTCTCTAGGAACTCCGTTGTCACCTTAATATAAGTTTAAGGATACTATCTCATCTCATCTGTTAGTGATAATTTAATGTAGATTGGACGATTAAGAAATTTCTATTTTCTTGATTAACGTGTGAATTTTAAGAATTTTCAACCGATATGAGAACTTTTAGCTATTTTTATCTCGTAGGATTAATGTGAGGCTCTTAGAAGGTTCCAATTAATATAAGCAAAGATAGACTAGTACAAGCATCTTTACTCAATAATATTTATTTTAACCCCAATTAAAATATTTCTAATGGTGTTTCTACGTAGACTCTTTTTCTTAGTATTTCTTATTTTTCATCCGAATTTAAAATACTTCTAAATTATACTTCTCTATGAACTCTTTTCTGTATAATATTTATTTTTAATCCAAATATTAAAATAGTTTAATCGTATTTCTAAATAGTCTCTTCTCTTAATATTAATTGTTTTTTAATTTTTAATCCAAATTTGTAATCTTCGGAAATTGTATTTCACCTTGACACTTATCTCACTATTAATTATTATTATTGAAAACCTAATTTATGATTTTTCTAAATTGTATTTTTGTAGGGACTTTTTATTAAGTTTTCTTGAGTTTTACTTCCGAATCTCACATATTTTAAATTGTATTTTTATTAATTTCACTTGGACTCTTATTTTTTTCTTTTCTAAATTGTACACTTACATGATCCTTTCTCACAATAAAATTTTTTAAGTTGGCTTTAAGACATTTAAAAATTATACTTCTACATAGACTCTTTTCATCAATATTAGTTTTTTATTTGAATTTAAAAAAATAAATTGTACTCCAACATGAAATCTATTTTTATAATAGGTATTTATAAATTATATTTCTACATAGACTATTTATCTTAATATTATTTAGCTATATTCCAAATTCAAACTATTTTTAAGTTATTCTCCTACATGAACTTTTTCATAATATTTATTTTTATCTAAATTTTAGGTATTTCTGAATTGTATTTTTACTTGGACCTTCTCTCTTAAGATTATTTTTAAGTCTAAATTGTATTTATACATGGACTCTTCTCATAATATTAATTATTTTCAAATTTTAGTTTGAGTTTCAGATATTTTTAAATTATATTTCTGCGTAGACTCTTCTTTAAATTTTCTTCGTTTTTTGTTCCTAATTTTAGATATATTAAATTGTATTTCTAGTTAGTCTCCATTTTTTCTCTAGGTAGTTGAAATAATGTTTTTTATTCCAAATTTCAGATATATTGAATTATATTTCTATTTGGACTCTAATTTTTTTTAATTAATATGAAAATTTTTAGAAAGTGGGAGCGAATATGGTTGCATTTTTTCTATTGTGTTAAGACAATATAGATAGATAGATAAATGCATCAGGTGTCTACACATATATGAACCTGCCACCAGAGATTTGATTTGATGCAACGGAGAGAATAGAGATAAGCAATGAGCAATGAGCCAATATTGGATACTACCTATCACGTACATGCACACTTGTGATTTGTGTTGTACACGGCTAATGTAGCCAAAATTAGGCAATTTTTTTCTTGAAAATATTAGTTCAATGCAGGTGTCCGATCGGACACTACACATATATAACATGATCTTTTTCTACAAATAAAAAAAGAGTCCTCATCTGCAATGTGTCTCCTTACTTTTTTTCATTTTACTAATGTGGGAATTTTTAGACCATAAGAGCTAACGTAGAATCTCTTTTTTCTATTACTTTATTAAGTTAATAGATTACTTTTCTAAAATTTCCTTGGTTTTATAATATTCCTATGTTCGGTTGTTTAGGAGTCCATAAAACAACTATAATCAGTCGAATTCTTTTATACTATCATTTCCTTATGTCCAAGACAAACATTTTAAACGATAATTACTGTCGAACTTGGTTTACGATAATCGGACGTGTGGATCCTAAAGTGACATTCTTTTATGGGCATATTTGGCTGCCGCTTAATCGAATAACACAGATACACAAATTTTAGCTTATTTGTTACATGTTGTTTCACAGCTTATCAGCTGTAGACCAAACGATTAAGTCTCAAGCCGTATTAAGGGCTTCTTTGGAATAAAGGGAAAATAAAGGAATTTTGAAGGATTTTGCTTCTATAGAAAAATATAAATCCTATGTGATCCTTCGGAAACAGAGTACGTAACACCTTATAGGTGCCGGTTGGGAAACCCTATTAGGTGTCGGTTTTCTCAATCGGTACCTATTGGTCGACACCTATAAAAAATCAATAGGTGCCGGTCTAAGAACCGACACCTTTAAGATTCAAAAAATCAAAAAATTCAGTTCATCCGAGCTCCACCACATCCTTGCACAGATCGATCCAATCCACAACAACACAAATCCACATATGCATCCACAACAACATCCACACTGATCAATCACAAAAAAAAACCACAGTTAAATTTAATCCTCCACAAATCAATCATCACAGATCCACGTAAAAACCCACGTATCAATCATTCCTCCGAGATAAATCATCTACACTCCACAAATCACAAAGAAATCAGATCACAAAAAACTCGAGATCGTTGGATCTCGGCAAGGGAGCGCCTCCCGCCTCCCGCGCTGTCACAGCCCGATTTTCGTTCGGGAATAAAAATCATTTAATAATTTATTTTCTAGAAATTGAATAAAAAGAAAAACAAAGTAAATCAAGTAAAACTATTAAGGAAATTAAATTTTCCTTTAAAAATCATGGCTGGAAATATTTTTGAAATATTCTTCATGCCCTAAAGTACTCTCTGAAATTTTCGTGAAATTTTGGAGCTCCGAAATAATTTTAATAAAACAAAGAACAATTCAATAATTATTTAAATAAATAAATTAAACTTTAAATGAGCTAGAGATATTTTTATTAAATACTTTGGGTGTCCATATATTTTCAGGATTTTTCTTGGAATTATTTGGGCATTGAAAGTATTTATTAGAATTAAAGGATGTTTGGATCGAAAAATCTGTTTTACCTCCCTTTGCTACAGTACCTTCTCCTACCTCCAGCAGCCGCGCACTGTTCATCCCGAACAGTACCCGAGCCGCCGCTGCTGCTTCCTCCATCAAATCTGGCCTAATCCTTTGCCCAAATTAAAAATTAGTTGCGGGAATGGATTCCTATCGATCTCCTCTACGTTTCCCCCAAGAAATCCCCCTCAATCTCGTGCTAAATCGCGTGAATTTCGGCCTTGTTCTTATCCCGACGAACTCGGGATAAACCCTAAAAATCCGGCACCAAATCCTCTCTTCCCGGTGCGGGACTCTCCCTCCCAAGCCTATAAAAAGAACCCCCATGATCTCCTCCTCGGTTTCCTCATTTTTCCCGAGTTTTTCCCGTGCTCTAGCCACCTCCCCCTCGAGATCAATCTCTATCCGTCGCCGACCATCTTTTCAGCCGCCCATAGCCGCCCCTAGCCGCCGTCTTGGCTGTCCCCGGACAGCGTCGTCGCCTCTCTCGGCACCGCAAGGACTCAAGGAAGCCGGCGTCCATCTCCTTGCGCCAAACACCACCGAAGGCCCCGTCGCCGTGGACCCGTGCGTTGCCGCCTCCGTTTGCACTTCGGCCGTGCCTCGCGCCGTTCCATCGCTGTTTATCGTTGTCGTCTTCACCGTCGGCATCATAGCAGCAAGCCGAAGCCCGTCCTCCACCTCTCCTCCATCGAAAGCCACCGGAAAGCCGTTGTCGCCGTCAACCCGAGCCCGGCCGATTCCATCTCGTCGCCGGCCATCTCCGTTCGCCGTTCGTCGTCGTTTTTGCGTTGGTAAGAATCACCGCAATCTCCTCTCTTTTGGTGTCCTCGGTTCTCGTCGCCGCCGCCGTCGTTCGCCGTCGCCGGAGCCATCCGAGCCGCCGGCTGCGTGCCTACGTGGCAGCCCTCGAGGCATCCCCGTCGGCGCCATGTCCGTCCCCTCCCCGTCCTCTCGTGGCAATGATGTGGCGTCTTATGTCGCAATCCTAGCCACATCCAATCTACACCGTCGGATCGAGTCAAATCCAGTCAAAATAATCCAAGCCGTTCATCCTTATAGATTTATTCGGTTTAATTTGAGCCACCAAATCCTTGTGATCCCGTGGACTGATCGGAGTTGATGTCTTAAACATCCTTTTCCAGTTCAAAATCAATTAATAATTGCGTAATAAATTGTTTTAATTTTCAGAATTTATTTAAATGGTCCAAAACTTCTAAAATTCATATCTAATTCATACGAACTCCAAATTGGGCCATTCAAATTGCAAAATTCATCTAAAATTAAGCTCGACATGTTTGTTTACTTTTTATGTACTGTTATTTGGTTTTTATTAGGTTTTTTCCTTATTTTGCGTGTCAGTGTGTAGATTCCGCCGTTTCCGGAGTTTGCGCTCGCGAGGGAAAGAGCCCAGAAGTTTGCTTGAAGACGCAAGGCAAGTCACACTTTTCTTGAAGCATATTGATCTTATTTTTATAAATATTTTATGTTTGCAAATAAAATTTGCATTGCTTTGCTAATTACATGAAATGATGGATTACCTATCTGTTTGTTTGTGCCTTATTTACTTGTTATCCGTCCTTTGTTAACCTTGGGTGTTAATTTGACTAGCTTTAGTCACTGATGTTGATTCTAGCTAGAATTATATGCTTAGCCATGCTTAATTACCACTAGCTCACTAAATGGGATAATTACACTTTATTCTAGTCTCTGATGAGCTGCAAGCTCGATACACCTGACCATGTCTTATTGGTCATAATTATCTCAACTAAAATATGACATAATGGTGGGCTGTGGGTGCATGGTTTTGGATGGTCGCACCCATGGCAATTAAGGACCGGTTCATGGGAAACCCTGGAAGAATTACAACGCTTACCACAAGCAAGAATGGGCAACTGCTTGACTCGTAGCATAGCTTTCCCCTAGCCGACGTACCCTAGTGAGGGTGGGCGTGATGGAGTTGGGTTGGCCCCGGTTTTACGGGTTGATCAGCTGCCGGATTCACCGTGCCACGAGAGGGGGCTGCCCGCTGCCCTGCGGGGAGTGGGGGCGAAACCTTGGTGTGGTATCGCTTGGTTAGAGGGAGTTATGTGAACGGTCTTGTCACGATTTCCCCCTTTGCAGTATCAAGGTGGTACTTCGGGGCATGGTAACATGTGTGGAATCGTGTCTTGTGGGTAAAGTTGCGCACCTCTGATCAGAGTAAAACTATTCGAATAGTCGTGCCCGCGGTTATGGGCGATTGACAAGATTCACTATGATTAGTCCCACTACTGAATAATTTGATTTAATGAAACTGGTTTAGTTCAGGTGGAATGGTTGGGCCTGTTCAACGTGGGGATAACGTTGTTCAGTGGAAGATTAATATTGCCTTAATTACTCAACTGTTTTACTATTTTTAAATATTAAATGTTTGTAAACCGCATTTATGCAAAATAGCCCAAGCCACTCTTGTCTCCCCTTACACGGCTGCATTTCTCGGTGTGGCTTGTTGAGTACGGTGGTTGTACTCAGTCTTGTGATTTTTCCCCTTTCGAAGTGTAGTGCTTCGATGTGAAGATGGAGTTAGAAGACCAAGGCTCGGACCCCGCTTGAGTTTGCCGTGGAGTGGAGCCGAAGCCTCGCTAGTGCCGTTTTTCTTTTCCGCTGCTTTTTGGGTGTGAGGACTAAATGCCTCTTCAAAGTATTTTTATTTTTTACGCTTTGTTTTTACGTTTGGATCTGTGTATTAATTTGTCATTTTATGTACCTGGTTGATTCCTGGACAGGGAGTTAATACATAAAATAGTCGGAAATTTGGGCTAAATTTCCGGCGTGACACCGCCTCTCCGGCGCGCCGCCGCACCTCCGCGGCGCCGTCGTGCCTCCCGCGGCCGACGCTCGGCGGCCCCGGCCCTCCCCGGCGCGCCGCCTCTCGCGGCCGCCGCCTCGCCTCCGCCGCGATGCCTCGGCGGCCACCGCCTCCCGGCGCGCGCGCCGCCTCCCTCCCGCCGCGGCCTCTCCCCGGCGCCACTTGAGCCTGTTGATGGAGGATAAGGAGAGAGGATAGTGAGCCGAGCCATCGGGATAAGGATGAAGAAAAGACAAGGAGAGAGGAGAGAAATGAAAGGATAAGGCTCCCGGTCGTGCCTTAAAAATATCGGTCCGGCTCGGCTGAGTGGTATAGGTGCCGATTTTTTAAAAAAACTGGTACTTTTAATATATTAATAGGTGTCGGTTTTTTATTAACCGACACCTATACTATATTATATGCCACCTATACTATAGTTATCGGTTTTTCTTTAGAACCGACACCTAGAGTCGTTTAAAGGTTTCGTTTTTGAATTTTTAACCTGTGAAGGTGGGAAAAACACTATAGGTGCCGATTTTAAATGTTTTGGCACCTATAGTGCCGATCTCTATGTACATTTTTGTAGTAGTGAAAAAATAAGTCTCAAATTCTTTTGAAATTCGTATGAATTAGGATATTTGATAAGAATTTCAGAGGAAATCTAGCGTGAGGTTCTACCTCATATTTTTTTTATCCTAACGAGACAAAGTTTGTGTGTTTTTTCTGTACGTCATCCAAATAATAGTTTTAGAACTTTCTTGTTATTCATGTGTTTTCACAGTCCTGTCGTTCGAAAGGAGCCCTTAACCTGTATAATAGCACATAGTATAATGTATAGCATGCGTTGAATACGGTGGCCTCTTGGGTTAAATATGTTTTTCTTCATACACATATGCATTACATATTGTGTATTATCTACTTTTTTTATAAAAACCTTTGGTATTCATCGAAATACCTATGAATTGAGCTGAGACCGCTCCTAACTACATATCTATGAATGGCTGCATGTTGTCTTGATAGAGTTCAGAATAAAAGAAAACATCAGAAAACAATTGGTCCATTTTAGTTACGTCATCCACGAACCATCAATTTTGACCAAACACCGGTGCTACTGCTACTTCTGTTCAGGCCGTTTCGTTTTTTAATTTACTAAAAAAAGAAACCATCAATATTGACCAAACAATCGCACCAAAGCAAATGATATCTGCCCTTATATTTTTGTCCCTTTGAAACAGTCTGTGTGCAATAAAGAACGACAAAAAATCATAAAATCATCTTGAAAATTATGCTTTAAAAATTAGAATTTGACTTATAAGTGTAAGCATGAGCTAAACGAGGCCGTTGATCTCTTTCGTTTGAGTAAGTTCTCTATTTGCCTCTCAAAAGCTAATCGTATCCGTTACCTGTCCTTACAAAACCGCCTCTTCATTGGTCATTTGCCAACCTCTTTTGCTTGTTTGCCTATTGACACTATCAACCTGTCGAAACTTGGTTTCGCAATATATTTTATAGGGTCGCAGTCGAGATCGCCAAGCACAATGGGTTAGAAGAAGAAGAAGATTTAGACAGTTCAGCCCTCTCGTGAGGTAATACCCTACTCTGTTTCGGTGGATTCGATCCGCCGAGTGTCTTTATTGATCTCGTGATCTAAAGCTCTCGCTTATGAAGTCGTATCTCAGATCTAGTGTTGGATATCTGATCTCCTATCGGAATATCCCTCAAGGGACGTCCCTTACCCCCCATATAGTCTTGGGAGGAAGGGTTTACAAGTCGGAAACCCTATCTTATTCTAAGTCGGTTTCCTCAATCTTACCAAACCGTGACTATAGGCCGATTGCCTTATCTCTATCGGCAACCGTAACACCTAAGTCAAGTTCGGCTTACAGATATAGCAGGCGCAATCTATCCCTACCTCCAGTCGGATAAGCTTGCCAAGTAGATACCCGATTGCCACAATCTCACGTAGTCCCCGAGTCCTTTCGCCGACGAGACAACTCGGCTTCGACAAAGCGCTCTCAACCAAAAATTTCTTTGACCGAGTGCTTTTGGCGCCGAGTGATTCCATCATCTCTGCTGAATCTTCCGAGTGGCTCTAAAGACTTGTGAAGGGCTGGAAAATATATATAAAAATTTCTCAAAAATAAATATCTAGGTGCATCTCCTGATGCACCTAATTAGGTGTAGCCCCCGACTATGTGGTTAGTCAAAAATAGGCTAAGCATATAGTCAAGAACCATAAAAATCATTCTCATGTAGATGCCTAGCTCATGCTAAAGCAATCATAGAAATCTCATTACTCGGCAAGTTCATACTTATCCGAGTGAATTTGCCCGAGTCATCTCGAACAAATAATTCAATCATCCCTCGTGGGTAAAAAGCACTCGGTGAGCTCTTGCTCATCCGAGTGGATTTGCCAGTAATCCGGAATAAATGTTTCATTCATCCCTCATGGGAAAAAAAGTTTTTTCAATCATATAAAAAATATGACCAAGTTATTAAATAGCTTTTGCCATAATACGGTCTCAATCTCATAAAGATCTTCATCAAGGTGGAAAATAAACAAGCATTGGTAAGATTACCCACCAAATGCCAAAAACCAAACACCCTTGTTCACCAAGGCAACTATAAAAACTCATTGTTGGTCACCTTCCAAATTGCATCGTGCCGCCTTCTCATGAAGTCGACAAACCGCGGTATGGAAGGATCTTTAAAGGTATTGGGCACTCGGACACGCGCATATTGCCAAGGCAAATCCGCTTAAGCTCATCCGCTTAAGTCCCTAAGGACACGTATCGACCACACCTTAGCTGGGCCGTAGATTTTCTTATGGGCTCGGCCCACTCTCCGTAAAACCTAGCGCAACCCTCAAATCTTTCTATAAAGACGCGAGGTCGTCCCCCTCTTCGCCTTCCAAACGATTCCCCTTCTCACGTCGCTCGTTCAACCTCACCGCGGAGAACCCTAGACTCGCGCGCTCCCAAATCCGTCCATCTAAGAGCTCGATCTCTCGCAACAACCAGCCTCCACACCAACTCTCCCACATTCCATCGCCAAAGATCCAACTTTCTCCGCCGGATCCACTTCCCATCAACCCATTCTCATGGCGGACGAGAAAAGGATTCCGTTCGACCAATGGGCCACCTCGGATGTGAGGGAATACACCCTCAGGAGATGGTGAAGCACGGCGTGCTTCCGCCAAAGGAACTTGTGGGATGGCGCCCGGCGCGGGGAGGACTTCCCACCCCAAACACCGGTGAGCTCATTGTCTTTACTTCCTTTTTCTATTGCGGGTTCAGCCTTCCCACCTCCGAGTTCTTTCGGGGCTTCGGACTACTATGGACTTCACCTCTATCATCTGAACCCCAACTCAATGCTTCACATAGCACTCTTCATTCATGTGTGTGAAGCCTTCCTTGGCATTCTTCCTCATTTCAATCTCTTCCGTCGTATGTTCTATCGAAACCCCATCCGAACAAGGACCAACCTTGTGTTGTTGGCGGGCAGCTTCCGGCTTCGCGGATCTCTCCGCAAAGACTATTTTTCTCTCCCTTTGAAATCTTCCAACAAGGGCGGCACGCAACCGGTTCTACATCGCAATCTTGAACCCACCTTCCGCCTTCATTGGTCTTCCCCCTGTCCCCAAGCCGTCTTGGAGCACCGTCCCGTAGCCCAAGATTGGGACGAGGCCAACGATCCGCTCGCGAAGATCCTGGCGATGAAGAAGAGGGGTCTTCGTGGGGAACAAATCACTCGGCACTTCATCGTGCCGACCGGCGCCGATCAAGGAGCGGCCGAAGCCGGCCTTCGAGTATGAAGGCGGGACGAACCCCAATCGGGAAGACCCGGATCCACTCACATACGAGATCCCGACGATCCGGATGTACAAACTCTTTTCATCCGGATTGCGGTCGAGCGGGCCCTCATTCTCGCCGATCCTTCCATTCAGCATCCATCGACCTCCTCCTCCGGTAAGCTGATTGGTTGCTTCATAGTATCTTTCAATCTTGACATCTTGTCTCTTAATGTCGCACTTTCTTTCTTCTGCAGGAAAACGCCTCTATCGCCTCCAAGCCATACAAGGTGGCTCATGATGACGCGCCGCGTCGCCCGCCAAGAAGCGGCCGGGATCAAAATCCAAGCCGATCCGGTCGGGAAGCGGCAGCGCGTGAGGACTTGAACAAGCGCGCGAGCAAAGGAGGCCGATCATCGAGGACTCGATGATGATGTTCCGCTCCTCCGCCGAGACCCCGCCCCTAAGGCGATCACCGCGGACGGCGCCGAAGATCCGCCGATCCTCCGGTATGCTCAAAACCAAAGTCCCGAGCTCTTTCGCGAAAAACTTTTCTTTATCTTCGCCGTATTCACTTGTGCGGGAGGCCCCGGGACATAGATCCCGCCGAGGGGTGAGGGGCCGACTCGGGCGCCGCTCCCGAAGTGCCAAGGCCGCAGAGCCAAAACCCCGGCCCGAACCGAGTGCGAGCATTCCGGAGAAACTAACTCGCCTCCGAAGGAGTACGCCCTAGAGAGGAGCCCCGATCGCGCAGTCGGATATCCCCTGAAAGCGATCATCGCCGGAGACTCGAGGCTGCGGCTCAAGCACCCCGACCGGGGTCACTCGCGCCGAGCCCGAAGAAGAAGAAAACCAGCAGCCGCTCCACCTAGGCAAGCGACCACCGAAACCGGTAAGACTTGCTTCAAACATTCCTTCATTCTTTTAGTTTTGAATCTTTCATGTCTTCATTTGTCTTTCTTGCTTGTCGCCCACGGTAGAAGAGATCCCTGTTGCGGTCTTCGAGACCTGGGTTCCCCCGATCGAATCGAGTGGCGGGATTCGGAAGGCGGGAGACAGGGCATCATCCTAGACCGGCAAGCCGAAAAGGATGAAAGGGATGCCCTTGTCGAGAGCCCGAATGAGGCGACCCGACCGCTCAACGTAAGTCTTTTGTCTTTCTCTTTGATTATTTCATCGTTATCTTTCGTCGGTCACTCCATCGCTTTCGCGTGCGAAGGAATATTGCCGTTCAATGGCAAAATCTGAAGTGCCGAGAAGCTAGTCCCCCACTTAAACTCCTTGGAGGACGTTCACGACGTGAAGGCCACTGAGAGGAGGCCGCATCAAGGGAGGCGGCTTTAAGGAGGGAGATCGTGGAGCTTCGGAAGCGAACCTCGACCTCCGCGGATCAATCGGGAGTAAGCCCGCCTCTCCCAGCTTCATCATGGTTCTCATGCTGATTTTGGCTATTGATAATCTTCTTTCGTTGTAGGAAATTCTTCTGAGGTCCACTCGCTTCAAGTCCAGTGAAGCGGTCGGCCTCGACAAGGCCGAGATGGAGGCCGAGTTTGAAGGTAACCTTCTTTGAAGTCAAATCCCGTGTGCGCTTTATTTCCGAGTGCTTTGAGCGATCTGGGACTTTTTGCAGCTTATAAGATGAAGACCCGAGCCCAATATGACGTCTTGCTTGGGCGGATCAAATCCAGCGACGAGATACGGGAAGAAGTCGCCAACGCCGCCACGCCGATCTTGCTGTCCTTGTTCGATCAAGGAGTTGGGACCGGCTCGCTGGAGCCAATCGAGATCTTCGACAAGCTTCGGTGGCTTCCGAACGATACTCGAAGAATATCACCGGCGGCCAACATGGGGGCTGGTCTAGCTCTTGCACGACAAGTCCCTCTACCCCGAGTGGATATTCATTCGGTCGGGAGGGCTTCGCGAGGGAACAACGGACGAGCGAGCCTTAGATATGCCGAGTGAGGCGCAAGAGGTGGCGAAGAAGATATCTTTGGATGTAGTAAACAATTTCAAGCTCGAACTATATTCGACTTTGCTTTGTAAATGTCATGTAACCGTAACATTCGACGTGGAATCTTTGTGACTATTTTTAGTTTATTTATGTCAATGCCTTGATTCGAGCTTTTGCGTGAAATTTCTTAAGTAGTTTTCGTCGTCGTCATCAAGCCTAGGCTCGATTAGGTCATCGGAGAACTCTCGGTCCTTAGACACCGAGCTCGAGTCGAAGGACATTAAACAATGATAAACCAAATTGTGCACAAAAATTTGATGAGAAAAATTTGAGCTTTATTGATATGTGTATCCCCGATGCGCTAGCTCAAGAAGTCATCTTGCTTGAGGTTGGCAACAAGGAAAACATGAGGTCTTAGCCAAATTAGGCGTAAAATCGTCGAAGGTGCTCGATGTTCCGGAGTTCTCCACCATGGACCCGTCTTCGCGCTTTAGCCGTGAGCGCCGGCCGAGTTACTTCGGCGATTATGTACGGTCCTTCCCATAAGGGAGATAGCTTGTGTCGGTCTTTGGTGGTCTGGATCTTACGTAGAACCAGTCGCCAACAATGAAAGCTTGTGCTCGCACGTTGCGACTATGGTATCTTCGAGCCCTTGAAGGTATTTGGCCGACCGGATGAGGGCGCCTCGCGGGCCTCTTCCAATCGGGTGAGGTCATCCACTCGATCGGGGTCGTAGCGTTCATCGTTGAAGCCGCGTACCGGAGGGACTCGTACTCCATCTCGTTTGGCAACATGGCTTCGCGCCATAGACCAAAAAGAAAGGAGTTTGGCCGGTGGCCCGACCGGGTGTGGTTCGCAGCGACCATAGGACCGAGGGGAGTTCTTGGACCCACTTGCCGGCGTAAGGGCTTAGCCGGTCGAAACGCGAGCCTTGATGCCTTGAAGGACCATGCCGTTTGCTCGCTCGACTTGCCCATTGCTTTTAGGGTGAGCTACCGATGCATAGCAGATTTTGATTCCAAAGTCTTCGCAGAATTCCTTGAAGATGCCTCCCGTGAATTGAGTCCCATTATCGCTTATGATTCGTTTGGGACGCGAAGCGGTGCACGATGTTGAGAAAAAGTCTCGTGCTTTGTCGCATAATTGTGGCGACGGTTTGGCCTCAATCCACTTGGAGAACTTGTCGATTGCGACGAAGAGGTGTGTGAAACCTCCCGGAGCTTTCTTGAAAGGGCCAACCATGTCCAATCCATACCGCGAACGGCCGGGAAAGTGGGATTGTTTGAAGCTCCGGGCGGGACATGGCTTTGTCGGGCAAAAAGCGCAGCCTTCGCAGTTCTTACGACTTTATCCGCGTCGGAGACCGCGGTGAGCGAAGAATCCTTGCCCGTAAGCTTTGCCGACTAGAGTGCGTGCCGCCGCGTGGCTTCCGCATATGCCCGAGTGGATATCTTGGAGTAATTGTTTCCCTTCTTCGGGTGTGATGCACCTCATTAGAATTCCGGAGGGCTTCTCTTGTATAGATCGGAGTCGACCATGACGTACGCTTGGCAACGACGCCGGACGCGTTCGCTTCATCCCGGTCATCCAGCAGCTCTTCGAGTTAAGAATTTGATGAGCGGCGTCCTCCGTCGGTGTCGGTCATGGCGACTTCGTTGGCGGTTTGTTCGTTAGGAGTCGTCTTCGCCGTGACGGTTGGTTCGTAGAGATGCTCGACGAAGACGTCATTGTTGGAGCAGCTTCTCGCTTAGATCCGAACCGTGCTAGCTCGTCGCCAGCTTCGTTGTTATGTCTCGGGACATGTGAGAGTTCTAGCCCGTCAAACTTGTCCTCAAGCTTGCGGACCTTTTGTCGGTAGGCCTCCATAGTGTCGTTTAAGCAGACCGCCTTTCATCACTTGATTGACGACCACTGGGAGTCGCCTTTCACAATAAGCCGACGAATCCGAGTGAGACTGCGAGGCGCATCCATGTAGAAGAGCTTCGTACTCGGCGACGTTGTGTGAGGCGAAGAAGTGGAGGTGAAGGGCATATCTTAGCCTTTCCCGTCGGGAGATCGCACGACTCCGCTCCCAAGCCGGTGATCCTCTTGGATCCGTCGAAGTGCATGGTCCAGTGTTGGAGGTCTTCTCGAGGCACGTGTTCTTGCTCGTTCAGTCCACTCGGCCAGAAGTCCGCTAAGGCTTGTGACTTAATGGACGTCCCGGGTTTAAAAGTTAAGTCCAGCGGCATCGGTTCTAGGGCCCACTTGGCGATGCGCCCGGTTGCCTCGCGGTTGTGGATGACATCGCCGAGTGGGAAAGAGGTGACGACGGTGACCGAGTGACCGAAAGTAGTGTGCCAATTTCCTTGCGGTTATTAGAACACCATAAAGCAATTTTTGTACCCGAGGGTAGCGGATTTTGGCTCCGCCAATACTTCGCTAACAAAGTAGATTGGCCTTTGAATCTTCGGGCCCGTCCTTCTTCTTCGCGTTCAACCACAAGGACCGTACTAACCACTTGGTGAGTGGTCGAGACGTACAGCAACAAGGGTTCCCTGGGTGAGGCGAAGCCGGGACGGTGGCGTGGTGAGGAATTCTTTGAAATCTTCAAAGGCCTTGTCGGCTTCTGTGGTCCACTGGAAGTCGTCTGTCTTCTTCAGCAGCCTGAAGAAGGGCATGCCTCGTTTGCCGAGTCATGATATGAAACGGCTTAGTGCCGCCATGCAGCAGTGAGCTTTTGGACGTCTTTCGATTACTCGGGGCTTCATGTTTAAGATAGCGTTGATCTTCTCTCGGGTTTGCTTCAATGCCGCGATGTGATACCATGAAGCCGAGCGGTTGCCGATGGGATGCCGAAGGTGCACTTCTCCGGGTTCAACTTCATTACGAAGGCCCGAATGTTTGCAAAGGTTTCTTCTAAGTCGGCGATCGGGTCTTCTTTCGCTTGGTCTTGATGACGACATCGTCGACGTAAGCTTCAACGTTCTTGCCGATCTGCGTGCTGGAAACATCTTTGGATCATGCGCCGGTATGTGGCTCCGGCGTTCTTGAGGCCAAAAGGCATGGTGATGTAGCAAGAAGCCCCAAATGGCGTGATGAACGATGTTTTCAAGCAGTCAAATTCTTTCAAGCTGATTTGGTGATAGCCCGAGTAACAATCCAAGAAGCTCGGGTTCGCAGCCATTGTTGAGTCGACGACTTGGTCGATGCGAGGCAGCCGAACGGATCTTTGGGGCAGGCTTTGTTGAGGTCGGTGTAGTCAATGCACATGCGCCATTGCCTCGTTTTCTTGCGGACCAGACCGGGTTGGCTAACCGGTCGGGATGAAGGACTTCTTTGATGAAGCCGCAGCCAAGAGCTTTGCCGCTTGTTCTTTGATCGCGTCTTTTCGATCCCGTGCGAACTGCGTAATCGTTGTTTTATCGGTTTGGCGTCATCTTTGACGTTCAAAGAGTGCTCGATCACCTCCCTAGGAATTCCGGGCATATCGATGGTTTCCAAGCAAAAACATCTTTATTATTTTGGAGGAAGGTGACGAGCGCGCTTTCCTATTTGGGATCTAGGTCGGCGCCGATTACAGCGGTTTTGGAGGGATCGACGAATCAAGGGAGATCTTCTTGGTCTTGGCGTCGCCGGATCCCGATTTGGCTATCTTCTTGCGGGGACTTCGCCCCTGCCGAAGTCGATGCAGCCAATCGGACCTCTTGTTGGCCACGTAATCTCTCGCGAGATTGAGCCATGTCGCAGCTCTCCTTGTCGCAGTGAAGGCTTGCTTCACATCGCTGCGAAGAGTGATGACGCCGTTGGGACCCGGCATCTTCATGCGAGGTAAGTGTAGTGAGGGATCGCCATGAACTTGGCAAGCGCAGCCTTCCGATGATGGCATGATATGTCAGTTTGAAGTCGGCCACCTCGAAGGTGACGTTCTCCGTTCGAAGTTCTCTCGGGCTCCGAAGGTGACTGGGAGGAGATGTGCCCGAGTGGTGTTGAAGACATCCACAGGATAACTCCGTGGAAGGGGCCGAGCTTGCTTTCGTTCGGCCCTCCTCGGATGCGCATTTCATCCATGGTCTTGGCAAACAGATGTTGAGGGCGCGCCCCCATCGATGAGGACGCGCTTAAGCTCGATATTGCGGACCACGGGGTCCGGGACGAGTGGATAGCGCCCGGATGAACCACTCGGTCGGGATGATCCGAGCGGTCAATGGTGATGGCCACTTCCGACCATCGCAGATGCGAGGGACTTCGGGTTGAGCCGCGTTGACCTCCGGTCGGTTAGCTTTTGTTTCCTCTTGGACTCATAGGCTAGCGGACCCCCGAAGATATGGTTGAGCTCTCCCACTGGGTCTTGAAAAGGTTCGGCATTTTCAGCGCGTTGTTCTTCTTGGCGCGGTCGGGCCGGCCTCGTCGATCGGCTTCTTGTTGAGCTGCAGCGTATTGTTCAATGAACGCTTGTAGATAAAGATCCTTCGCCGCGTGCTTGTGATTCGGATGGTGGGTGCACCGGCGTTCATGATGGCGTCGTAGGCGGCGACTCGGGGACGGCGTTGAGTATTGGAGGTTGCGGCCACCGGGTCTTGGATCGGCGCTTGCGATCTTTCGGCCCGGTTGCCGTTGTTGCCGCCATCCTTCTTAGGATTTCGGCTTCCTCCTGCTTGCTTGTCCTCCCTTCTGTCGGGCCGGTCTTGACGGGCGGCCTTAATGGCGTCGTTCGATTTGGCGTATGAGTTCGCCGTCTCGAACATTTGTTTCACCGTCCTCGGTGGCTTGCGCCCGAACTTGCCGATAAGCAGCTCATCACGGACTCCCTTCTGGAAGGCGGCGATGATGATGTCATCGGTGATGTTCGGAATCTTGTTGCGCTTCTCGGAGAAACGACGAATATAATCCTTCAGGGGCTCGTCCGGCTTCTGGATGACGTTGTAGAGGTCGAAGTGTGTGCCGGGCCTCTCGAAGGTGCCTTGGAAGTTGGCGATGAAGTGGTCCCTCAGCTCGCTCCACGAGCCGTTGAGCCTCTTGGCGAGCTCGTGAGCCAATTTACGGCGAGTTTGCGAGGGCCACGGGCGGTAATTGGCCATGGCTTTGTTGTCACCACCGCAGCTCGGATGGCAAGGGTATATACAGTTAACCAAGATTCAGGGTCGGTCTTGCCATCGTACCTTTCAATCCCTGTGGGCTTAAAGCCACTCGGCCAGTGCACTCGGCGGAGTTCCCGAGTGAAGGCCGGTACTCCATCGTCGCCGCTATCGGGTGATCCCCTTCGATCTTCCCGAGTGCGTTGGTCGCGCTCCTGGTAGCGGCGATGAGGACTTCCGCGAGATCACTCGGCGGGGTCTTCGGTTGGCTGGTTGGGTAGCCGAACTTGCGGCGGACTCGGTGGTGGACGGGTGGACGTCCATGTCGTTTGTCGCGGGAGTCGGCCGTCGCTCTTGGTGCCTTGGTGTGGACTCGCGAGGTGGGCCTCTTGGCCTAGTTGACGACCGAGCCGGCTCGGGCCTCCTGTAGTCTCCTGACTTTAGAGGCGGGAGCCGGCTTTTATCTGGTGTTTCAGCCACGGATTCAGTCAGCCTTCGCGCCGAAGTGGTGGGATGGCCGTTAGCCGTGGCGCGACGATGGTCTTGATCTTATCCAGTATAGGAGTCACGTTGGCGGAGCCGTCTCCATGACGGTGTCCAAGAGCGTGAGTGCTTGCGCGCGTTCTGCCGTGGCGTCCGGAAGATGTTGGTGTTGCGAACCCGTGTTTGGAGGATGGCCTCCGGCGGATCGTCGCCGCACGTAGATCCCGCTTCCTTTTGTCGGCCTCGTCCTTGCGTTGTTTATCCTCCTACTGTCTTGCGCTCAAGCTCCACTCGCTCGCTCCTCTTCGGCAAGCCTTCGGCCATGGCGAGTCGGACTCATCGGCTCGCCATGAGGACGTCGAAGCACTTCGGCTCACATCCATGCGGCGGTCGGAGTTGTCGGCTTCGTCAAAAGGGATGCCGTAGAGGTTGTCGGCGCGGAGCCGAGGTATCCATTGAGCTCGGAAGACGAGCGGGAGCCGAATGATGGGAGGATGACAGCGACCTCCCTTGATCTGGGAAATCCGGATCCGGATCGCTCCAGTCGAGAGCTTGGGGATTAGGCTCCTCCGAGTGGATCGACGCCAACTCGGGGGAGAGAAGTCGACTGTAGATCTTGGCGGCGTTTGGTAACCCAAACGGCACCGAGAGGTCTTCATCTGAGTGGATTGCTTCCGTCGGGGAGGCGAGAAGATTGACGCAGATCTCGGCAGTATCCGGTAATCCAAATGGTGCCGAGTGAAGTCCGTCGTTGGAGAGGGTGGATCGCATCTTGGTCTTCAAGATGTTGTTGAAGATCTCGGCGCTATTGGGGAGCCCGAATGGCGCTGAGTAGGTCTTTTCCTTCGACTGGTTCGGATCCGAGTCGAAGGAGGAGTCGTCGGCGAAGTTGGCGGCGAAGTCGCCGAGTCTTGAGGGAGATCCCATCACGCTTGTCGGCGAGATTGTTGAAGAATTCTCGGCACGCGTCCCCTACCTGGCGCGCCAACTGTCGAAACTTGGTTTCGGCAATATATTTTATGGGGTCGCAGTCGAGATCGCCAAGCACAATGGGTTAGAAGAAGAAGAAGATTTAGACAGGTTCATGCCCTCTCGTGAGGTAATACCCTACTCCTGTTTCGGTGGATTCGATCCGCCGAGTGTCTTTATTGATCTCGTGATCTAAAGCTCTCGCTTATGAAGTCGTATCTCAGATCTAGTGTTGGATATCTGATCTCCTATCGGAATATCCCTCAAGGGACGTCCCTTACCCCCCTTATATAGTCTTGGGAGGAAGGGTTTACAAGTCGGAAACCCTATCTTATTCTAAGTCGGTTTCCTCAATCTTACCAAACCGTGACTATAGGCCGATTGCCTTATCTCTATCGGCAACCGTAACACCTAAGTCAAGTTCGGCTTACAGATATAGCAGGCGCAATCTATCCCTACCTCCAGTCGGATAAGCTTGCCAAGTAGATACCCGATTGCCACAATCTTCACAAGAACATTTTTCCCTTGTTAATCCCTTCTCTCCCTTTTACTTAGGTAAAATGTCATCACCACTACTTTTGGCTTGTCTTGTATTGTAGGGCCTATTTGAGAAGCTTCTCACGAAATCAAAAGATTTTCAGCAGTCCAACTTTTTATTTAAATTGTGATAAGCTATAATAGTAGAATCCAAAAATGTTCTACAAGTTAGTAAATGATTTTCCCAACTACCCACAAGCTAGATTTCCATCATCTGTCTTTTAAATCTAAAACTCCCCTAAACATGTCCTCAATATCTTATTAGCCAATACCATCATCACTTGCTCCTCTCCCATCGAGACACTTGTTCATTATCTCTTACTTTCTACCTTCCACCATGAACATACTTTCTTCATCAAAAAATCCAATCCAAGCTATATAAACTTTGACACATGCATGTGTCCAGATACATAATTTAGATTGAGGTTCTTCTGAACGAAGAGTGTACTTCGTTATTGTCATGTTATCGCACCTCTTATCTCATTCTTTTATCTATGTGATTTCTCTATATATAATTTCTCTAGCTTGAGGGCAAATGGTGTTATGTATGTGAAGCTGAAAAAGATGGTAACAAGATTGATTGTGTTTTTTTAGGTTGAGAACCGAATTTTTTTACTTTTTTAATCAATTTTCCAAAATAAAACTGTCAGGGGTTTATTCTTTTAAAAAAAGTCAAAAAAGTCAAAAAGTCAAAAAGTCGGGTCGAGAACCCTTTTCTCCACATGCAAAACGGATCGACAAATTAACACATGAGTAATTAAGTATTAGCTAAAAACTTAAAAATGAATTAATATAATATTTTATAGCAACTTACTATAATTTTTTTAAAAAACCATTTAATAGTTTGAGAAAGCTGGAGAGAACGAAGGTTGAGAATCATGAGTTCAGAACGCATCCTGAAATGTGATGAAGAGTCAACAACATGATACATAGGGTAAGATAAACACTCATTTTTTAAAAAGTTTTGAGTGGAAGGACAATAAAAGAACAACAAAAGAAAAGATTTGTGTTACCTCTTCCTTTCCCCGACATGACATCCACCGTTAGGCAGCACTGTAGCAGTCTACATCTGCCGTTAATCCCTCTGGCAATCTAGCGCAGCCTACAATCCGTCGAGGATGCAAACCGCAGACATCCTCTTCACAACTCAAAATCAGATAAAGAAAATCAATCCAATCAACCCCCTCCCCGCCTCCCCATCCCAAACCCACACACACAAAACATTTCGCGCTTGCTGCTCCCTCCGAAGAACTCAAAATTCAAACTGACCCGTTCAAACTCAGAACTCTCGTTGTCCCTTCAAAATCAAACAGCCAAATAAAAAAACACATGACATTGGAAAATAACAACATATGCATTGAAAAACTAAAAAATATATTTTAATTTTAAAATACATGTTTAAAATTGACCCATGATATCAATCATAAAATTTTTACTCATGTTTAAATCTAAAGACATGAATTCATTTTTCTAACATAGCGATAATTTTTAGATTTATAATATATATTTTATTTATAAAAAATCAAATTAATAGGTTGTCCAATATAATAGTGTGCTGTACGAAGCAAGAGATATTCATTAGTATTGGTTGATGGTAACATGTAAAAAGATATTTCTTTTTTTATTTGATCATGTGTGCGTTGAATTTAATTTGCATATGCGTATATACTTTATATTGAGCTCATCCTAATATTAATTTTTTAATTCATTTATATTTTTTACGAAGAGAGTTTACATCGTTTGTGATTTGCAGTATCGGCGCCACACGAGACACGACGCCCGCCCGCTCCCCGTCCGTCCAACCTACACTACAACCCACGCCTGGACCCACCTCCGCCGCGAGCGCGAGGTCCCGCGCGCCAGCACGACTTCCCAACCAAACCCAACCCCACCACCTCCTTGTGACCTTGTCTCGTCTCCTCCTCTCGCCGCCTCCCCACCCCGCCCAAACCTCGCCGCGCCCAAATGTCCCGCGCGCGATCCGCCTCGCACTGCTGCCCTACCCTCGCTGGCACGACGCGGGCGCCGCACGGCGCGGACCACTCACCCAGCCAGCGCGGCCCGCCCGTGAAATCCAGGGCGCCTTTCGCGGCCATCCTCTCGTCGGTTTGACCACCGCCGTGTGTGGTGGTGTTCGATTCCCCGCCAGAGGCCGTGGCCGCGGATGCGCGCGGCCGTGGCACCGCCGCCGCAGCCATGGCTGAGTTGTCCGGGGAGGAGGCGTGCCCGCTGTGCGGCGGCAGCGGGGTGCCCAGCCGCCGCCCGCGCGCGTCACGATGCACAAGCGGAGGCTGCCGGCGGAGGGTACCCTTGTTGTGGCGAGGGTCGGGGCAGGGGACGAGGCGGCGGAGCTGCGGGAGGCGGTGGCGAGGCAGCAGCTTGGGATCGCGGAGCTGCACGCGGAGCTGGAGGCCGAACGCGGGGCGGCCGCGGGGGCCGCGTGTGAGGCCATGTCGATGATCCTCCGCTTGCAGCAGGAGAAGTCGGAGGCCATGATGGAGGCGCGCCAGTTCAGGCGCTACGCCGAGGAGCGGTTCGCGCACGACGCCGCCGAGGCTGCCGCGCTCCGCGACGCCCTCGCGCAGCGGGACGCCACCGTCCGGTCCCTGTCCATGCAGCTCAGGGCCTACCGCTTCCGCCTCCTCCACCTCGGCTTCCTCTCCCCGGTGTCGTCCCCCACCTCCTCCGCCGCCGAGGCTCACCAGTACGACGACGACGACGACGACCACCCCCCCACCTTCGACGGGGACTACCCTCCCATAAACTGCGTCGAGCACCCTGCCTCCTCCGACGTGGGCACACCACGCACCCACCACATGCTCAACAGAATGCCTGGCCGTACCTCGGCCGCTGACAAGGGAGTCATCTGTTCATCGAGCAACAACTTGTTTCCTGACGATTGTGCCATTGCCATGGCCGATGAGTTCCCTCGCATCGTGGACCGGGAGGCGTCAGACCAGGAAGATGACTGTGACCGGGTGTACACGGTGGACGCTGTGCACGGTGTGCCTGTGGCTGAGCCAGATGATCGTTGCTACTTTGGAACACCGATAGGCGACGAAACGACCTACAGGGGTACGATTGGTGCTTGGGCTGAGGAGGAAGAAATACAGAAGCTCAGTGCAAGACTGCAGGTTCTGGAGGCAGACCGGGAGTCGATGCGACAAGCCATCATGTCGATGGGATCTGAGAAGCCACAGGTTGTGCTGCTCAAGGAGATCGTGCAGAAGCTCTGCAAGGAGGCAGTACCATTGCAAGTAATTCCACTTAAGGTGCAGTCACCGCCGCAACCTGTGGTTGTGGCACAGAGGAAGGTGGTGAAGAGGCAGAGTTTCTTTGTGAAATTCTTTGTCGTCGCGGTGATTAAGGTAAATCTGTGCCATCTTGTTCTTCTAGGGCTGATACTGAGTTTGATTTCTTGAGGAATAATCACAGAATCATTTTTGTTTGTTTTAATAGTTAATACTAGCTTTACATAGTGAGATAATAATTTAGACATGCAGGGTCAGTAGTATATCTTAATATGCTTGAATTTGGTCACAAATGGAATGTGTTATTGCTTGATAATTGCACATTGAATGCAACTACTTTATTGAATTATATAATATATAGGTTTGTATCATTAGCTCGATTGTATTTTACCTGAAGCATCTTTAACAATTTGCTAGCTTAACCTTTTTGTCATATTATGTTAAAACACTATCTGTTAACACTGTGATAAACTGAATTGTGCAGATCATTGCATATTTTATTTTCATTGCGATAGGTGCCCGAATATCATATCGGAACTCTATGGTATTGTTGGGAAATAATGATATTATTATAATACTCATTGACTGTGACTATAACGTTAGTTAACTATCCTTCTTGTTTGTATTTACCTTCTGTTGTCTCATCTCAGTCAATAAATATCATGCACTGAAAGGAAAACCCTTTTAGCTGCGTATGTCTGTGTAACTTTAGTTAGGTGTCAACTGTCAAATGGTTATTTGGTTGCATGTATGCTTTTCAGTATCCAATTGCAACTAACTAAAGGGGGCTACAAATTTAATGATCTTAATGTTTTAAGTCATTATACGTACTTATGTAGTCATAAGGTTTCTGTCTGTTCCTTGAAGTAGTGCACTACAGCTGCTAAATTGTGAGTTAGGGCATCATGCACTGGTGTTTCACGCTCATTATTTCACCTGAGCTTTTGTGCAAGATTTATGAAATATTGCTTCCTAATTGTTTCTTTCACCAAAAGGATATTTGATGAAATACTAGTGACATAACCTCCCATAAATTGCTCTGTCAAAAATGAATAACTATTCCTTGCAAGCAAATTTGCATCTGTTACATGCTATTTCCTGGCATAAATTTCCTTGGCATGCGTCATAGCGGACTACCTTAGTACCGAACACCTGGAAGAAAGTACAGTCTGAATTGCTTTGAGAATGAGGAATCAAGTTCCAACACCTGACTAGACGATAATTCTTTATTCTTTTAATTTATTCTGTTGTTCTGTGTTTATTATAGTTTGAGGCCAAGTGTGCTACCAAATGTGAAGGAAAACATGTGACCTTACTTAATCAACATGGGTCTGTCAGAACTGGATCATGGCTGAAAATTAACTAATAAGGAGAAGGTTTGAGTGTTTGACCGACAATATGCACTAGAGCCTGCCACATCTATGAGTGTGCCTGACAGTTGTGCAAATTTCAGTATGAATGTACTCCGTGAAAAATAATTTAGTCAATTTATGCCCGTTTTTTATACCAAGTACCACACCTGCCTAAGATTGGGAGGGGTGGATGAATAAGAAAAAGAAAGGGCATATCAGTTAAGTTAGAACAATCACAAAATTTACATTTTGTTTCCATCTTTTGTACCATTGCTTCTAGAAAACAATAATATTAAGATGTTACACTCATACTGTATTTTCTTTGCTGATTTGCTTATTTGATGTTTCATCCAGTGGATTGCCTCTGTGTTTAGCTGGCGGAGGAAATCATATCGCGTCAAGTGAGTTGCCCTATCTTGCTCGATTGTTTAATCTCTGGTTAGTGTTTTTTCTTGTACCTAACCACTATTGGCACTGGGCATGAATTGCAGGTACCCAATCGGTTTGTGTGGGAGCAATGTCGGCCTGATGCTGCTACTGAACAGGTTCCCCAAGCAGAGGCACAGAAGATACCTCAAAAGAAGCTAGCTGCGGCTTTCACTGATTGTACACACACAAACAAGGGAAAGATTCTGCGGTGCTCCTACTCCAAATGAGCTATTTTCTGGACATAAAAGGTTCATTTGAATGTGAATCCATTCTGGTTGTTGCATATGTTTTGACCCCTTTGTCTATGCATTCTTTGGTTGGTTTGGTATGATAATCTAGTTCACAATTGAAGCCTCGTTTTTTCGCCCATTTTGTTGCCTGATTTTCTCCGTATTAGTTGATTCTTTTTGTACCTACCACTCACGTGTTCAAGGACGCACTGTACATGGTCAATAACCAGTAAACATGTGTAGCTCTGTATTAGAATATTATTTGTGATCAGATGAGATCCAACGAATTACACAGGTGAGGCTCTGTTCGGTGGAAGAATTCAGATTTCAGAGTCAAGGCATGTGCTTGAAATGCAGTGATCAGAACAGACCTATTTAGGCTTGTTTACATTTTTTTAATCATAGGCTTGTTTAGATTTAGATATCATGTACGGCGGAACCAACTAATGGTTTCGAGTATTTCTGGGTCTTTTCTTGAATATTCTGTGAACTCTTGCACAGACAGTTGGAAATAGAACTGTCTGCGATAGTCTATTCTCTGTAATTTTCTTAGTTGTTGAAAAATTCAAGATATGCAATTCGTTTTCTTCTTTGGATTTGGAGTTCACTTGGTAATCTTAATCGATGCTAATCAGATGCAATTCAATGAAGAGCACAAAAAAAGCTCCTATAGTGAGGGAGGGTGGATGCGGAGGAACTTCACTATACTCCCAGTAGGTCACCAAAAGCAGCAACATGTTAGTAGATGACCACAGACGGTCTTTTTGTAGGATGGACTCTAGTACTATTGAAATTGACGAGAGAGTAATCGAACACCTTAAAGTTTTGCTCCTTCCACAGCTGCTAGAAGACCAGGAGGACAAGAGAGTCGAAGCCTTCGTGAAGATGCTCTGATAGGTCGGCCCTGGCAGTCAGCCATCACACTTGAAGTAAGCAGCCATAAGAAGGGGCAAGGTCATGCTAGCTAGGAGGAGACAAAACTTGGTACCAGATCTGGCAAGCGAACACAGTTGAGGAGGATGTCGTTTGCCATTTTTAGTTCTTGGGAGCAAAAGGGACATGCCGAGTGGCTATCAATAGCACACTTCTGTAGAAGGTCAACCGTCCAACAATGCTGCTAGAATGCAAGCCAAACAAAAGCTTGCATTTAGCAAAGCCTTTAGCCTGCCAGAGTAGATCAGCACAAGCAAAGGAGTGTTGGCCGAGGAAGAAAGTCTGGTAGGCGGAGAAAGCCGAGTAACGCTGATCGCTCGTCCAACACCAGACAAGACGGTCCTCCGTGCCCGGAGAAAGCTGGACAAGAAGCACCGTGTCCTAGATCATCAGGAATTGGGAGACGACAGGGACCGTGAGAGCGCCATGGATGTCCCTCACCCAAGAGTTGTCAGCGAGGGTAGAAGCGACTGTGCGCGATGCCCGAAGACGCGGGGGCATGGCAAGGAGGAGGTCCGACGCCAAGGAGGCCACTGAGCGACCCTCAATCCACTGGTCTGTCCAAAAAAGAGTCGACGCATCGTCACCTGGTACGAAGAAGGTGGACGCCGCAAAATTGTCGAAGACACACCGCTCAATTGGCCTTCAAGTCAGCCCAGTAGGGGTGGCCTGAGCCCTGGTGCTAGAGCTAGCGAAGACGTAGTGTGAAGCCCGTCGTCCTCAAGTCTACAATACCTAGACTACCGACAGTTCTAAGGCAGCAAACATTCATCCAAGAAACAAGGCACCGTCCCCCTGGACCAAGTCCATACCCATCCACAAGAAAGCATGATGTTTATTATCAATGGCCTTGACGACCCAACTCGGGACCGACCGCCATGGATAGATGGACCGGAATAGATGAGAGCACGGACTGGACCAACACAGAGCGACCAGTCAAGCTAGTAAGCCGACCCTTCCAGGGAGGAAGCCAACGGGATACCTTGTCCAATAAAGGTTGCAGGGCCGCTTTCAGTAGTTTGTGGACCGATAGCGGGATGCCAAGGTAGGTGTAAGAAAACTCTGAGACAGAGCATGGGAAGGAACTCTGAACCAGCTCCAGATCCTCAACCGAACAACGGATCGGAGTGATTGAGCATTTGGCAAAGTTGGTGCGCATCTCGAAGGCTGAACCAAAGATGGAGAGGATGTCTGGGATGAACTCCAGATCCTGTCGGACGGGGGAGAGAAAGAGGACCAGATCATCGGCATAAAGGGAAGCACGATGTTGTAAAGCACAATCATTAAGGGGAAGAAAACCACCCGAGTTAGAGGCCTTATGGATCATCACATTGAGCACATCCATGACCAGGAGGAAGAGCATTGGGGATAGGGGATCGCCCTGTCGGAGCCCCCTATGGTGGAGAAAGCGGGGCCTCGGCACCCCGTTGACCAACACCCGGGAAGAGGAGCAACGAAGAATCAGGGAGATCCAATCACGCCAACAGTTGTTGAACCCAAGGTGGGCAAGAACCTTGAGCAGGAACGGTCAACTGACCGTGTCAAAGGCCTTTGCAATGTCCACTTTGAGAAGCAGATGAGGCATGTGCCTGCATGGAGTGCCTTGGCCGCAAGTTGAACATAGGAAAAGTTATCATGGAGGAAATGGCTTTTGACAAAAGCACTTTGATTGACCGTCACCAACTCGTCAAGATGAGGAGAGAGACAGGAAGCCAAGATCTTAGAGAACAGCTTGCCAAAGCTATGGATGAGACTTATCGGGCGGAAGTCCTTGACTTCCACGACCTCATCTTTTTTCAGCAAGAGGGAGATGAGGGCATCGTTGAGGGATGCAAAACCCTGGCCTTCGCCAAAAAGAGGGTGTTAAGGGAAGCCAGGATTTCTGCCTTGATTACCAGCCAACAGGATTTGTAGAAACGACATGTAAAACCATTAGGGTCGGGCGCCTTATCTGATGGCAACTGCTTGATCACCACCCACACCTCATCCTTAGAGAAGGTGTTGTCCAGTCCAGCAAGATTTGTTAGATGAAGACCAAGAAAGTGAAAGTCGAGACAAAGATCATGCTCGACGCACGTCCCCATGATGCCGCTAAAGTGAGTGGAGGCAAGCTCCTGCAGCTCATCATGTGAGATGGCCAACCGGTCGCCATCACAAAGGCACGTGATGCAGTTCTTGAGCGTGTAGATGGAAGAACTTGGTGTTGGCATCTTCCTCTTTGAGCCGACAAGACCGAATGCTAGCGCACAATGGTACGCTCAAGTGAAGCAAGCTTGAGACACTTCAGTTTCAGGTCACGTCACAACCATGACTTGAAAGGAGAGAGGGGATGAGACTCTTGCGCGACCTCAAGCCGGAAGACAAGCTCCTTCGCCATCAGCAACTGTAGGTGGACATTGCCCACGTTCAATTGCTCCAACTCTGCAAGTGCTTAGCCGTGTTAGAGAAACACCAAGCGAGTGCTGCCATTAGGGGGACATGGGCCGGTGGCTGCCACACGTTTTGCATGACCTGGAGGAAGCCGTCAAACTTAGGCCAGATCGCCTCGAATCGAAAGTGATGCACTTTTGGTGAGAAAACGGAGGAGTGAAGGAGGAGAGCACAGTGATCGGAGACAACAGAGAAGGCCGCCTAGAGAAGGCAAGAAGGGAAAAACTCCTCCCAATCCGTGAAAAATAAGACATGATCAAGTTTGACGAGTGTGGGAGAATCGCGCTCGTTGCTCCAAGTGAAGCGACGACCATGGAGTGGCAATTCTCGGAGGTCCAACTCGTCAATCAACCGATGGAAGCGACCCATCATGTGATGATTGAGGTTCAAGTTGTTCTTGTCTTGGACCTCATGAATTAGGTGGAAATCACCCGCGACAGCCCATGGCCCCGTCCGAGAAGAGTGCAATGACCGGAGCTCGTCAAGAAATAGAAGTTTCTCCACCTCCTCGTGTGGACTGTAGACTACGGAGAGCCACCAAGGGGTACTGTCAGAGTGGTGTCGAACCAACGCTGTTAGAGAGAAGTCAGCGTGGTGAAAGTCTGAGATAGACCAGACTACGGTCCTGCAAGCAAGCAACACCCCCCCACTCCGATCGATCGCAGGCAAAAATGAAAAGTTAAAGTCCAGGCCTAGCATTTCCAAAATAACTCGAGGCGAGATTACATCCATTTTGGTCTCCTCTAGATAGAGTAGAGAGACATGCTCATCATGGACAACATCCTGGTGGGTGCGTGAGTTTAGACTCCACACGTTCCACACCAAAACATTCTCGTTGCATGATCCCATAAGGAAGAACCACGTAGAAAGAGAAAGAGAGGAAGGGGTGATCAACCACAGGAGGAGAACATCTCGGCAGCCTGCGTCAAAGGCAAGGAGCTGGAGAAGAGCGAAGACAAGGCGATGACGTGATCCTGAGAGAGGGGCTGCGTGAAGAGGGCATTGTAGGCCGCAAACGCCTCGGTCGAGATCTCCTCCGACACCAACCCAAGCTTGCGTTGCACACGCGAGACTGCGTGACTTGGTCCGGCACGTGCGAGATTGGCCGTAATCCTCTTGCTGCGCTTCAGTGCTACCCTCATAGCTGTGACGGTAGGCGCCGAAGACGGGGGCCGACCGGAGCAACGCTAGAGGCAGTGGCTTGGATCAGCTGGTGAGGAAGGCGCGCAGTGCGGCATTATTCGTGACCAAGGATGAAAGCAAGTGTGTCATCGGCCGCTCGTTGAGGTCGAGGACGACCACCGACATGTCGAACAGGACTCTGTCCCCCACTGCTGAGTAAGTGAGGTCGGTCGATAGAGGTCTTGATGGTAGGGGTAAAGCTGGTGACCATGGTGATGTGATGCCATTTCAGGCCGAAGGAGCACGCCCAGAGCCGCCAGTGCCTGTAGCAAACCGAGGTGGCGAAGAAGGTGAGAAGACGAACGCCGCATCGACGGCCGATGCTGGGGGGCGTCCGCCTGCCTTGATGGCGTCGCCGGCCAACAAGGAGGAGAGGACAGGGGCCGAGAACACAAGTGCTGCACCATCACTGTTGGGTGGGGAGGCATAGCCGAAGGCTCCGGAGCCGATGATGTCAGAGAGGCAAGAGTCGGTGGTCTGTCGTAGATGCCTCGGTACCGTAGGCTACCGAGTAGGGGGCCGACAGCCCATCGCCCATCACCAGAGCTACACCGTGCCGACAAAATCCACTGGCCGAGACGGCGTCGTCGGAAGAAGACGAGGGTGATAGAGCGGTGGCAGATGGGTTGACGCGCGTTGGCGAACGAGACGGCAAGGCCCGTAGAGCACTGGCGGCACCACTCGCCAGAGGAGCCGAAGGTCCACCGCCCTTCACCGACGTCGCACCGTCGGTCACCAGCGCTACACTGTCCGGGCCCCTACTCCGACATCCTAGTTCACCGCCATTGGCCTAGCAAGGGGCGGCACAGGAGAGTCCACGAGCAGCCCAATCGGCCCATAGAGGAAGGGCCCCAAGAGGAGTGACGGCCCATTCCTTGGCAACAGCATGGACCAAGGTGACGGCCCAGAAGATGGAGCCAACCCAAAGAGAGGGGACGGCCCAACAGGCGGAGATGGCCCAAGGTGAGGGGACAACCGAGAGAGGGAAGGGCCGAGCTCAGAAAGGAGGAAGAGGGGAGTTTTTGGAATCCCCTCCTCAATCCACATGGGATTCGGTGTGACAACGGGCGGCTCCACGTGTCGGGCAACAAATGCCTCCTCGTGGGAAAGGCCCTGGTCAAAAGAAAGAGAAGGAAAAAGGCTTCACCCATTTGTCACCGGATGTACCAACGCATAGATGGTCAAACGGCCCGCCCGACCCGGCACGGCACAGGCTTGGTCGTGCTCGGGCCAAGAATTCTCGGGCCGACATGGCCGGACTTACACACCGGGTCGTGTCGTGCCAGCCCATGTGCTTCACCTATGGCCCAGGCACGACCCAATAAGGGTCGGGCTATGCCAGGCCGGCCCGTAGGCACAGCAACCCATCGTGCCTTTTTTGAAATAAGTCTAATTTCCCTCCCTCCCTCTTTGGGCTGTGACATATATATAGCTAAAATAAGTCTATTTTACGTCCCTACTCTTTGGCTCGTGACATATAATAAGTCTATTTTTCTTCCTATTCTTTGGATCGTGTCTTACATATGGTTGAAAATAAGTCTGATTTACATCCCTGAACTTCGTGCCGGGCCGTGCCGGCCCACCGTGCTGAGGAGAAGCCCAGGCACGACCCGACTATCAGGTCGGGCCAGCACGGGCACGACCCAGGTCGGGCCATGCCATGCCTGGGTCGGGCCAAATTGCCGTGCCTTGGGCCGGGTCATCGGGCCTCGGGCCATATGGCCATCTATATACCAACGGAGGGAACAAGGGAGCTTTTGCCTTTGCCGTGACCCCCTTCTCGGTCGGACAAGCGCGCGTGTCAGTGAATGGTTGCGACGGCTGCACAAGCACGTCGACGAACCGTGACGACCCACGCTTGGCGTCCCCTGCTGACGGCGGCTACCCGTCGAACCAGAGCGAAGGCGGGACATCGGTGGGGGAGGTCGTGCCGCTTGCTGGGATGTCGGTGGCCGCGAGCACCGGTTGGGCGTCGGTGGGGCAGGCCGCGCCACTCATTGGGGAGCGGGTAAGAAACGTCTAGGCGATGGCCACTTGAGGCGGGGAGAGGGGGGACAGCGGTAAGGACCTTTGCCGTCCCCCTTCGGACCATGCCTAGGCCGCCTGCCATGGCCGCTGTCGACACCGCCTGAGGAGTCGTCCGAGCTTGAGTCGTCAGAGTAGCACTCAACGACGACGAGACGGAGGAGGACGATATAGCAATGCCCATACCTTCGGCGTGGGTCGACCACCTCCGTCTCCGACTGTTCCGGGATGAAGAGCACCCGCTCTCATTAAATCTGGTCAGGATCATGCGTCCACACTGTCACTCGAAGTCTGTCAAAGTCATCCGACCAACGGGAACTCTCGTCGATGACGTCGAGGCAACATGATGGCAAGAGCGGAGCGACGACATCGGCCAAACTCCTCGCATAGGGCAGGACTCCCTTGAACTTGACAGTGATGCGGAACGACATTGGGAGGGAGTTCACCAGGGACTGATGGGTCCATGGCCGGAGGAAGAGATGGAAGGAAGTTGCCGGTAGAGGAGAGTGAGATCATTATCATGGGTGCACGAGAAGATGAAGAGAAAGTCGTCAGATCGAGCCAAATGGCCAGAGAAGGAGGCAATGAGGATCCGCAAGGCCTCGAGGACCGCCGCCATGGCCTCTGGCAAGGAGACCTCGGCGAGAGCTCACCCCACCAGAGCGAGAAGCCCCCGGCGTAGGCACCCCTCCACCGTGTTCATCGCTGCGAGCGCTCCAAGATGACGAGGGCGTTTTCCTCAAGGCGTGCGGCCTCGCCGGCCAAATGGAGACAGGCGGGCCTCATGGCCGTAGCGGCCGGTGGAAGAGGAGGAGGGGGGAGGCAGTCCAACCTCACAACAGAGGCGATGGTTGGCGAAGGAGGGACAAGAACTCTAGCCCTGGGACGGACCCCGCAGTCCGCCACCCCGATCGTGGCGGAGGACGAGGGCGGGCTATGGGGACGTTTGCAGTCGCAGGCCAAGTGTCGAAAGCCTTGGCAACGGTGGTAGCGGACCGGAAGATGGCAAGAGGCCACCCGGTGCATGGTGGAGAGGCAGTTGAGGCAACGATCGACGAGGTCCGGTGGGATGCCGCGTGTCCCCTGCTCACTCGGCGATGAAGACTGGAGCGGACGCCTGCGGGAACGCCAGCGACGTCTCCGTCCCTCCTGCTTCCACCAATCTGGTGCCGGTGGGGCCGTCCCCAGGAGGCCCTCGAAGATTTCCACATGAGAAGGCTAGCGAGCCGGCAGAGGAGGCGATGGTTTTAGCAGCGGATGAGCCACTGGCGTTGGTTGACGGGCCGAAGGCGGATGCGGACGCCGTCGTGCCCCCGCACCCGACGGCGACGGGGGGTGTCGCGGCTCAGCCGCAGGTGAAGGACCTTGACGCGGCGACGAAGTAGCCAAGGGCGGGACGGGTGACTGCTCCGGCGAGGACGGTGGGTAGGTGTTAACGACAAAATCTGGTAAGCCCCGGAGTCCTCATCAGCTTAAGGTTCAAATTGGCTCAGAGCCAGTATTGGTTTAGAGTTTTGATTAGCCGATGGGGATTTTCCCTTATCAGTATCTCCAGCAGTCGGATTCTTGTCAGATTTGGTTTGGGAAGATCTTATCTAGAAGAGACCGAGTTCGAGGAGGATGCGGCTTGTATTTATTAATTAGGAAGAGTTTGTTTGCTTTCTATTTTATATTTAGAAAAGTGTGTTAGTGTCCAATAAAGACTCAGTTTGTTTCCTTTTATCTTTAGGAAAGTTTGAATTGTAGTCTGTTAGGATCTTTGTCAGCCTGCGGGTATAAATATGTAAGTCCGGGGTTTATGTAATAAATCCTCACGATCAATACAATTCGGTGCATCGCCACCTTTTACCTTTTTCACTTTGTTCATCATCCGGCGAGACTTGGCATCCGACGCGGGGCTGCATCGGTTAGGTTCGATCTCCAGCAAAGGGGTAAGTCCAAGTATTGCCTATCTGGAATATCGTCTCTATCTTTAGTTTCATTACTGTTTATAGTCGCATCGACTTAGTTAGGACTTTCTCGGTTAGGTCCGATATTCTGATCAAGTTGATGTTTCTTTAAACATAATGTTACTTTAGATAGATTTGTTATATCCATCACATTAGACAGATCTATCGGCTCATTGAGTATTAGATTATCGTATACAATCTCGTGCTGCATCGGTTAGGTCCGACCTACTAGATTGTTATCGATAATCTAAGTCTTGTTAAGCCGATAGGTTCATGCTAATGTTTCACCTGAGGGTTAGCTGGTCTTATCATATGCCTCTGTTAATCTAGTCCTAGTATCTCAATTTAGCTTTATCGGTTGTCTCTCGCTTTAGGGTCTCTGCCGATACCGGCTAAACTGTTTACTAGATTAGATTAGTTTAGACATCTACCACCCTGAAAATTAGTCAAGGGCTTGATTGTGTAAATATTGTTTCTTTTCATACATAGTGCTACATCAATTCAGTTTGACCTACTAAATCATGATTAGAACCGTAGTCTCTAGCCTGCCTGGTGGCTACCAATAAGGGTTTTCTTGGGGTTTCAGCCGACGAGTTATCTGGACATCGGCTGGAATCACACAACCGGCTGTCAACAGATCGGCTATTTTGATTATCGGCATATCGACCGATATGATTTATGTTTTGTTGTTTTGCATAACTTGTCAGTGGCAGGATCAAACTGACTGGCACGCCCGCGCTTCATCAATTTTAGGACCTGCACTGGAGCTAAGCAGATCTCCTAGGCCAGCGTGTGATCTGACATCAACACATCTTTTGGCACCACAACGACGGTACGGATTTGGCGTCAACAGCAGGCACCGAGCAACCTCCAGGTAAGAGGGCGGCGAAGGAGAAGGAGAGATAGAGACGTTGAACAGGAAGGGAGAAGGGGAGAGGGAGACCCGAGAAGCTGGGCTTTCCCCCACGCCGGAGGAGCACACTGGTGTCGGGACGACGACGATAGAGCAGAGGGACATGGCGCCGGAGTGGCGGCCGACACAAAGGGGGTGGCCGCCGGGGCCGAAGTGGTGGCCAGTGCAGGGGAGGGGGTGGTCGTCAGAGGCGGAGTGGCCGTCAGCGCAAAATCAGGTGGTGGCGCGAGCGGTCCGTAGACAATTCAAAGCCCAGATATATATTCATTCTGATCTTCCAATCAAATCTAAATGCATCTCAAACCAAAAATCAAGTTGTAGTCTTAACTTATATACTCCCGGAAATGAAAATCATGCTATCAAATACAGTTCAATTTCCATCTCAATGTTCTAATTCTTTCTTTTGGGCTGAATTTCATTCGTGTTATAATTCAGCCCAAAAGAAAAAAGAGGTGCGGCTAGGCTGCGAAGAAGCCTGATGGCCTTGTAAACTAAAGGGAAAGAAAGAATAGGCTGGCTACAGAGAAAAAGATAAGGCTCAATAAAAAGAACATGCACTTTATAATTTTGGATAATTTCATATTAACTTAGATTCAATATCTGTGTTAACTTAGATTTCTAGAATTGAATAAAAAGGTGAAGGATAGAATTGAATAAAAATGTAATGATATATGTATTTTGATTTGGTTAAAGATTCAGATCCAAAGTTCAAGATTTGATTTGAGAGAAATTGAATTGAATTTGATTGGGGTTGATGCTTGAGCATGAGTCATGATTTTGACACTTCTTTTTTCCTGAAACATATATATATGTATATGTATGTATGTATATATATATATATATATGTATATATATGTGTGTGTGTGTATATATATATATATATATATATATATCACACGTTCTTTTTGTGCTATATGACATATTTGTAAGACATGTTTGTGCCACAATGCATGGCAGAACGGCTAACAGCTATACTACCCACACAACCCACAAGCATCACCATTTCCTCTACAGTTTGTGCAGCTGCACAGAGAAAATTCAACAGAGTTAGCAAGGCAGGATACTATGACAAATGCAGCTTCAGAATTACACCCATGAAACCATCAAATCTTTTCAGAGTTTTTCCGCGGTTTTCTTTCCCCGGTTCTGTACAGTTGAAGCCAAAGGAGCCATCCGGACTCCTAATTTCATCCTGAATACCAATCAAACTCCTTTGGAGTGCTGCATTCCACTAATAACTTGAAACAAATTGCTCATGTTCATGTACTTGATTCCATCATCTTCAGAATGTGTTTTAGGTTCTTCCTTTTCTCCCTGTACTTCTGCATTGGTGCAGCTAGTTTGAAATCCCGAATGTTAGTACCCGACCTCCCTCTGTACTGCATTTATGCAGCTAGTTTGAAACTCTGAATGTTAGTATCTGACAATGTTCTAACAACTAAATAGCAATGTGCTGTACCTGGCAAAAAAAAAGCCCAAGCCTGTTCTAAGAAAAGGAAAAAGAAAAAGAAAAAAAAACGACCATGATTGATGGCAGAAGGTTACGTACAAAAGAAAGAGGGCCACGGTCACCTTACAAGTAAGTACAGCCACAGGTGCCTAAACCCAAGCTTCTGGATTCTACTCAACGCTTCAGAAAAGAAAACTAGATATGTTTTCTGGAGTCAGGGAGACCAAATACTATGAAGAAATCCGAGGTTTGAAGTTGTCATTTGCTATTCCTTGATTCATTAACATGGTTCTGTTTAATTAATACACTTTCTGCACTGATTTAGGTTCAAAAACACTGTCAAGAAGTTCATAGGACTCCAGGTATCAAATGTGTAGAAAAAGGATGCATGGTGAGGGGGAGAACCAAAGGACTCCTATTTTGCTGTAATAATGAGTGAACAAATTGATAGTAACTGTTATTGTCTATATTTAACTGTTATATCACATCCTACCTTAATCTCTTACCCCTTGCAAAGCTTGACATTCTCTAATGTGATCATACAACAAGGTTAGGTACTTCATAGTTGTGATGTGAGAAATTTGATGGAGTGTCCAGCTTTTAATGGTTGTGATAAGTTTGGACTGTCCATGTAAGTGATCAAAGTCAGATGGAAGGAGTTGTTGATATTTGTAGAGTAAATTTTCACAAAACTATATGTCCTTTGATCAATCTATCACAAAACTGTAAATTTAAAGAATGTGTATCATAAAACTATATATTTTAACACCCTAAACTATGGATTTAACATCATTTTTATCACAAAACTTACTTTTGTAACCTCAGAAGTGCTATGGATATAAACTCTAAAATCTGATGTCTTAAATTTGTAATTTTGTGATAAATTTGATGCTAAATCTATAGTTTTATGATACATATTTAAATATATAGTTTTGTGATAGACTGGCCAAACTATATATAGCTTTTTATGAAATTTACTCATATTTCTACAAACTGTAACCGATAAAAATGCATTGTAACTCTTACTCTTATATATTTTATATATTGCATGTGTGGAGGACTGGAGAAAAGTGATACTGTTTGACGCCCAAATATAATTGCCAGTGCACAACATTATGTACAAAATATGGCATCATAAGTAGTAAACGAAACCATCTTCCACAAAAGAAGAATAAAATTCATACGGAGCTGCCACAGTGCTCTCTGTCACAACAGATGCAACAACTTATTAGAAGATGCTTTTGCACATTAGATACGGACAAACGAGAATGTTATCATTAGTACCATAAGACATACATGAATATCATTTTTCCCATATATCCTTTTATTATACATTACTACTAAATATCTTTCTAATAACAAACTAACAATCAGAGCGCCACAAAGAATTAACTATTTGTCATATTTGACACTTTTAGATGTAGCTTTAATAATTTGCTACTGAACCCACATATCATAGTCAAATGAGGTTCACATGTCATAGACAATTAAACATCTTGTCCCTAATCGTGTGATGCTGAAATCATCTTCCTGGGGTTCGGTATAACCCACACAGGGACTGGCCAGTTGGACCAAAGCTCAGGAGATACAATCGGCTCGATGATATCATTTTCCAAGTTGAGGACTCCAGTATCGCCGTGGTTCTTCTTACATCTAAATAGATATAAGCTATCATCATAGATATGAGATATGATTTGACTTCAACTGTGGATATGCATCAGCATTTAGACAAAGAGTTTGATTATGCCCAAGAAACAACACACTGTTACCTAAGCTGTTTATATCCACAAGCATTTTTGCAGAAAAATCCACTTTAAATACTTTAATCATGTTGGTATATTTCACAAGTGAACCAGTGTTTGGCTGAGGTTCCAAATCATCGTCATCCTCATCTGACTCAGGCTTCAAACCATCTCCAGCCCTCCAAAACTCATTGTCTGATCCATGTTCCAAATCATCCTCGTACTTGTCTAACTCAAATTTGCGAAACATCTCCATCCGTCTGATCCACATAATCGTCCATCCAATTCTCATGGTCTGATCCCTGTTCCAAATAATCTCCATCTATCCAATTCTCATGGTCTGATCCTTGTTCCAAATCATCTCCATCTGTCTGATCCTTGTAATCGTCGATATTGTAGGTCAATGACCTCCAGATTTGCAACAAATCACCACAGTGAGCTCGAGCAAAGTACAAGTTCTCCTCGATGTATGCCTTCACATACCCCACAACCAACTTTTGTGTTACCGTAGGAGCACTGAGATCAAACACACGGACTTCTCCTGATGAATTGAGTGCATAAAGCAAGCCATCTTCAAGCAAACAATCCATGTAACCGGTGTGAGGAGGCAACCAAGTCCATTTATCACAACCTGCTCTTGCAAATGAAAGTTGCTGTAGCGGATTATGGATGAGCACTACAAAGTAGTCCGCCATGGATGAATCAGATGACAGAAATGCCTTTTTAAATAGATATTTCCGAAGCAACCTAGGAGAATATGTTGAGGGTCAAGAACCTTCAGAAAAAACGAGATTTATAGAAAGAGACGTCCCTTCGAACATTTTTTAAGAAGAAATTGCGAGGGTCAGGGACTTTCAGGAGGGCAAAGATCTCCATTAGCACAGCTCAGGTGAATTTCCTTCCATGACCACTTTCTGGAATTTCTCTGCAAAACTTGGCAAAACTTTAGAGATTATACAACCCATATTGCCTGTAAAAAAAACCCTGGCTCTTGGATGTCTTGCAATCCTGGAAGAACTACTGTTGTGATTTCTGAAGAAAAGACTCCAACGTTTGATGCATTGCGACCTGATCGCTCTGAATTATAGCTCCCCAATCTGAGCAGGAGGAGGAAATCCGATCAGCTTCAGTGGTTGAATCAGAATTGGACTCTGAATCAAAAAATTTCTGAAATTCCATCTAAACTCCGGGTCCGGGTTTGGGGAAAACCTCTTGGGTTCATCGAAATTTCTGAAATTTTGAAATAAACTGTCAGATTCTGCATAAATCGAGAAGGAGGATGCTGCCTGCCCACGATCCCCATCTCGTTGACGATCGCCACCGCTGGAGGGACGAAGGCGAGGGCCGCCGTCGAGCCACCTCGCCACCTCAGCTCGACGTACGTCGCGATGATCGCCGCTCCCCAGTTCGTGCCATCGGGGAGACACACGGGAGGTCACCGGAGAGTAGCTGCCCATTCGAGTCCGCCACGCCGCCGGGGAGGTCGCCTCGGCCGGCCACTGCAGTGGCCTCACCGGCGATGACGGCCTCGACGAGAGGAGATAAATTTGGCTCCTGGTGATGAAAAGGATTTGAACGAGTTGACCAAATATTTGACCGGAGCTATTGACTATCAGACCATATCATTGACGCCTTCTCTAACCAAACCTATAATATGCTTACAAACGAATAATAGGCTTACATATCAACTAGCAACTGTGTTTGTGCGTTGCAACGAGCGAAGTCGGAACGCGGCACAGATGTGGACGGGAGGGAGGGGCGCAGGCACAGCGCGGGAGCTCCGAGCAGCGATGGGAGGGAGGGGCGCACGCGCGGAGCGGGGCACGGCACGGATGGGGACGGGCGGGAGGGGTGCATGAGGTCTTTTTTTCATCCAAGCCCTTCCTTTCTTTTCAGCATTAGGACTACGGGTTAATTTTATAAACACTTAAGGGGTTTTCTGCAAAATAGTCAGGCGGACGAAAATTTTGGGTAGAAACACTACTTGCTTTATAAATAGTTAGTTATTATTATTATTATTATTATTATTATAGATATAGATATAAATGTGCATACCTATACAAAGTGTATACACATAGGTTAAATAGTAGGTATGCTAAAAAAACCTGATTTGGTGTGTGTGAACGAATTAGGCCGACCTGCTAAATAATGAAGCCCATAAAAATTACAAAAGAGAAAGTCTGAAAACGTGCAGCCAAATTTGGTAACGGGCCAAATTGATCGCACAGACTAGACCGAAAAAGAAAATTCCCAAAACAATCAATGAGCCAAAAACGAAAGTGGTCGCACGCATAGTGGGCCGTGCGCGTGGTCGTCCATTAGGGATTTCGAGCCTGGTTCGTGTTGGGCGCGAGATGACCTCGGAATTGGATCAAATCTGAGGTGGATCGCTGCTTGGGCCGCGACCCTCCATTTCGGAAAAACTCAAGGGGTTTTCTGTAAAATAACCAAGCATAACAAATTTTTGGGTGGAAACACTACTTGCTTTATAGATAGTTATATATATAGCAACTATGCTCGTGCGTTGTAACTGGTGAAGTCGGAGCGTGGCCCGGATGGGGACGAAGGTAGGGGCGCAGGCACGGCGTGAGGCACAGGCGTGGCGTGGGGCACGGCATGGCGCGGGGCGGATGGGGACGGGAGGGAGGGACGCAGGGAGGGAGAGGCACATGAGGTCTTTTTTTCCATCCAAGCCCTCTTTTTCTTTTCAGTATTGAGACTGCGAGTTAATTTTATAAACACTTAAGGGTTTTACGCAAAAATAGTAAGTCAAAACAAAAATTTAGGTGGAAACACTACTTTTGCTTTATATATAATTATAGACTAGCAATTATGCCCCTGCGTTGCAACGGGTGAAGTCGAGGCGTGACACGGATAGGGACGACACAGAGGGGCGCGGGAGCTCCGAGCAGCGATGAGAGGGAGGAGCGTAGTCACGGCGGCCGGCGCGCGCAGATGGGGACGGGAGGGAGGGGCGCAGGGAGGGAGGAGCGAAGGGGTTTTTTATCCAAGCCCTCCTTTTCTTTTTAGCATTGGGATTGCGGGTAGGGCTGACGAAATACTCGTGGCTCGCTAGCTCGTTCGGCTCGTGGTTGGCTCGGCTCGGCTCGTTGAGAAATGCTAACGAGCTGCGCCAAGGGTTTAGCTCGTTAGCTATAACGAGCCAGCTCGAGTCAGCTCGCGAGCTGCTCGTGAGCTCAACGAGCCAGATGCAATGTACAACGCATGACCTAATGTTTTGCTTGTTTTGTTATTCTTTTGCTTGTTTTGTTGTTGATGTGACAATAAATCAATAATTTTTATAATTTTGTGATGGTCAATATGGATCTAATGCTTTAGATTATAATAGTAATAATATCTAATCTAGTTGCACATTTGCATGGATAATTGTCGATGGGCAAGTGTTATTACGTTAATTATGGACTTAATATATCACTTTTTATTTTTTCAATTGTATATTTGCATGTTTAATAGACTAAAAAATGAAATATAATTTGCACTGTATTAAAGTAGCTCGCGAGCTAAACGAGCTGGCTCGAGCCGGCTCATGAGTCGAGCCAAGCCGAGCCTCTTGGCTCGGTTCTCTATTGAGCCGAGCCGAGCTGAGTCGAGTCGAGCCGAGCCACCGGTATCCACCTCTAACTGCGGGTTAATTTTAGAAAAAATCAAGGAGTTTTATGTAAAATAGCCAGACAAAACAAAATTTTAGGTAGAAACTTATATAGGTAGTTATAGATATAGATATAAATTTGAACTAAAAAACTTCATATCTAAATAATAAACAAGAAAACACGAGAACAACCTAATTAAATCTAAACTCAGTTTCTAATTGGTTGAAATTGGACTCATGTTTTGGTCGGACCGACCGTTAGTCTAGCTATATGCCATCGGTCGGAACGGCCTTATGCAAAATGCATGAATCTTTTTCAAATATGATCTAAATTTGCTATAAATTTATCTTAGCACTAAATTTAGTTGTTAACATGCATAATTCACGTACCATAGTTAATGAGGAAAACAGGTAAAATACAGGTAAATTTCTCTAGAAGTTTCTTAAAAATTTGTACTTCACCGGTTTATTGATCAATGCACACCGGCTTAGTAAAGCGCAGTTATCGTCATATTTTTAACCTACCTCACCATGGTTGGTTGGTACATGTTATATGTTAAACACATTTTTTCACCTATATTTTTTTTACCTTCAAATTAGACGACCATTTCTATGATATTTTCACACTTTAAGCATATATATAGGTCTTGTTTGGCATAGTCCAGCTATTACATCACATTGGATTTGAAGTTTGTTCGTTAAGTTATAGTAATTTAAATTTTATATTCCATTTAAAATAAGAGAAAAATGATTTACTCAAATTTTATCAATGTAATTGCAGCTTCAGATTTATGAATATGTGCAACTAGAAATATCCTGTAAAATATATTGGATCCAGAGTTGTGCCAAATAAAACCATAAGCAGCCAGCATCTCCAAGAACGACCATGGAATAGTGCAACATCCAAAAAACTTGCGACCATCTAATTAAAAAGCTGCGGTAAGTTTTTAAGTGAAAAACTTTTAATTGTAATTTTGATATAATATAATAACTATACTATAATTATATTATAGCTTCTTAATATATCTTAACTGCTTGTACAGTCTACACTCCTTTCTAAAAAAACTTCCTCATGAAAAACCGCTTCCTCTCCTTTCAAAAAAAACACTCCCTCCCCTTAAATGCATGTAATACCATATAACTTGTAAATATGGTGTATAAAAGTTACAATAGTAACGTAGTTATAGTGTAATCTTGTAATTTGGACTACAATTATACCATCGTTACATTACAGTAGTAATTTTAAAAAATAGCCCTTGCGCAACAAGTGAACATTATTTTTGCAACAAAAATATTATATCTTGTGCGACAAACAAAAATGATTTTTCAACAAATAAATATTTGCAGTAGCATTGCAAGATGAGTATATACCCAAAGAAAAGTGCAACTGTTAACAGCAACATGAGAAAACAGTTGCAAGAAAAATATACTTCATTCGGTAGTTTCTATTTATTACTTTATTTATTATTGCTAGGTAAAGAATACCAACATTAAAGAGTTTTAATACAAAACATTAAAAATCTCGACATTGAATAGTACTAATTTGTGAGCCCAATGGGTCTCTTTAACTCAACCCATCACTATTTTGCATCAACAGTGGCTATATATATCCATCCCTATTAGTGGATGAGAAAATGGCTAGCTAGGAATTTGCGGCACGGCAAAAGAAGAAAAAAATCATTTGCCCCTAGGGTTTCGTTCTCCTTCTCTCCTTCATTGGTAGGGGCAGATCAATACATAAAAGTTTTTCATCTTTAACGTTTTGTTGCCCTAGTTTTTTGCTTGTTATGCAATTCCTTGAATTTATTTTTATCTGATGTTTTTCATTCAATCTGGCGCTATTTGAGGTGATTATTGGTATGGCTAGGGGTTTCATAGTAGGGATCAACTCCCTTTAGAGATCGCAAAAATCTCAGCACTATATACTTCTAATTTGTAAGTCCAATGAGCATCTAAACTCATCCCATCACTATTTGCATCTAAGGTTGGCTACATAGAGGGGTGGCAAAATCGCCATAGGGGATACGGACCTACCAAATACCCACCCTATGGACCAATGGGCAAGTGCAATTTCCTAGTCCATCGGGACGGGGCCCAATAAAATGCGTAACGAGGCCCATCAATAATTGTTTACGAAAATTCATATAGAGAGCCCATTTCTATGGACCAAACTACAGTTTTAGGTATAAATAAAAGGGTGTGAACCCTAGAACAAACCCTTCCCAACCTCCCAGCCGCCAGCGTCGTCAGGCCATTAGCACTTGCGCAACCCGTCGGTCTCGCAGTCACCCCCTCTCCCACCGGCCGCCGGTAATCTTCTCCATCTTCCTCTCTCATCGGCGCTCCAAGACCCTCTCCTCTCTTGCTACCATGCCGGAAGCCCTAGTCTTGTCCAACTTGATTTCGACTCGCCCCGTTGTCAACCCTAGCTACATATATACTTAGAGCAAAGAAAGAAAAGGGGTTTGCCGCGGCGGCAAAAAGAAGAAGACTATTTTACCTCTAGGGTTTTGTTCTCTTTATCTCCTTGCTTGGTTGGGGCAGATGCTGGAGTGAGCTCGGACGTGGCAACATCGATAAGTAATACTTGTTCATCTCTAACATCTTATTGCCCCCGTTTTTTGCTTCTTTTAGAATTTGTTGAGTTCACTTGGATCTGATGCTTTTTTTTTCAATCCAGTCTTGTTTGAGATGATTATTGGTATGGCTAGGGGTTTCACGTTAGGAATCAACTTTGTCTGAAGATCATCCACTGGAGAAAGAGTTATAAAAACACAAAGGTGTGTACTTCGGATCCTTTTGTTTATCTTCTTCTTACACTACTTTTTTATATGTGCCTTTTTCAAGTTTCTTCGGGTTATCTAGATTAGTGGGTGGTACATAAAGATCTAATCTTTTTGGATGTACTCTTACTTATACTAACCAGGAGGTTAATTTTTGTTAGCAAACAACAGATGTAGTCATATGGTAGACAACTAGACATCAAGTGACTATATATAGCATCATATATGGATGCAAAGATCTCTATGAAGTAGAAGTGCCACATACATCCTTTTATTTGGGAGCACCCATTGTTTACTTATCATGAAAGAGGAGTTAATAGATCCGACTTCAACTAATTAGTCAAAAAATTCATAGCATAATGTATATTTTTGTTATTACCAATCATAAAGTAGAATCCTAGCTATATAATATGTATCTCGTAGTGTTTGCCACATATGGTTAGTGAGGAAAATAATTCAGAACTTTGTGTTTACTTTCCTTATGTGTTTTATACATTTTATCATATGTTGGAATTTATTGATGGTTATAGAGATTACTATTTATGTATCTTACCTTTTCTAGGATTAATCTACTAGTTGTCAACCTGTATTTTGCACGGGCTATTGTTTTTATTACAAGTATTTAAAATTTAATAATATACTAAATAGATTGGTTATTTTCTAAGTTGTAGTTGCTTAGATTGAAAAATGTTTATATCAATTACAACTTACTAATAATTTCAAAATCCAAATGATACGGCATATTTATCTAATGTCCAATTTTTGGAATTATTTTTTTCCAAAAATATGTCCATATTTGTTTTATTGGTATTATTTTAGCTAATTTTGGTCAACGCCTCTAAAAATATGTTTTCTCAAAGAACATTATTCTATTACATTGCTTTAACAATGTTATAAGATATTTATAAAGTTTTTTTAAAATATTTAATTTATCCTTATAATAAAATAGATAATTCATAGCAATAATCTAATCTGGACAATAGTCTATGTCAAATGCGAAAACCAACATAATATAATGAAGAGTCCATAGAATGTACAATAATATGTTTTATTCAAGATGATTTCTCAATATGATATAAAATCTTGATAATACAATCACACTCACCTTTTAATTCAAGAGAAAGATCAGTTAATCAAGAAATAGTTCCTCTTTCAAACAAAAAAAATCAAGAAATAGTTTGTTTTCTATAAAGATTAAGGATTTACCGTAATTAAATGGTCTATGACTATGAATATAATCTACCGGCTCGGGGGAGGGGGACGAATGACAACAGCTTAAGAGTTGACTCTTAGAATTTTTTAAAGAGAAGTTTGTTGTATGTGGGTGAAGAAAAGAAAACATAGTAATAAAAAATATTTTAGTGCACTAATGTAAGAGCTTTTATTATTTTAACTATTGTAGGATAATAGTCTATAAGTAAAATGTATTAACTAAGAATTTATGTTAGATTTTATCTTTGTACATTCTCTTAGATCGAGATGATGTTTCCAGTTCAGTATAGCGTACTACCGCTTAATATACGTGACTAGCTGGATTGGAAAAATAAACCGTACATCTATTCAGTTTGAGAAATTTCCAGTTTGGTCAGTAAACCGTATAGGATTCTATTCGTGCGTTGCAACGGATATCATTTTATTTTATCATAATTATTTTAAAGGTGAAGTCTTATGTAATTCCAATTTATATTTTTTTATTTCTTCACCTGAGGCCTATTTTAACATTGAAATTGCAACACTCAAGGGGTTTTCTGCAAAATAGCCAGATGGATTGTAGGTTAATTTTATAAACATTCAATGAGTTTTCTACAAAATAGCCAGGCGAGCTGCGGGGTTAATTTTATAAACACTTAAGGGGCTTGCTGCAAAATAGCCAGACAAAATAAAATTTTGGTGGAAACACTACTTGCTTTATAGATATAGTAAATATGCCCGTGCGTTGCAAATGACTTTTCATCCAAGCTCTCCCTTTCTTTTTAGCATTGAGACTACATGTTAATTTGATAAACACTCAAAGGGTTTTCTGTAAAATAGTTAGGTGGATTACGAGTTAATTTTATAAACACTCAAGGGGTTTTCTGCAAAATAGCAAGACAGAATAAAATTTTAGATGAAAACATTACTTATTTTATAGATAGTTATAGATTATAGATTGATTGCTTAAACCGTACATCTATTCAACAGAGATAATTCCCATTCACTAAAACTGTACCAGATTTTACCATTGCTTCATGTGCTGATGTACGTAACTGGATAGGAAAAATTAAAACTAAATAATGTTTAACATATCATGTGTGATATTACAATCATTCTAATAGATATTCTAGTAGATAGGGACGGATCCAAAATCTAATATAAGAGATTTATCTTCTTCCTCCTCCAGCTCCCCTACTCTTCCTTCTCTTCCTCTTCTTCCCTTTCTCCTCTCTCAATATCTCTCAATGATAATCCAGTGGGATAGAAAGGATTTGAGTTCCTCCAACACTCACGTTGAATCTCTCCGATGAGATAGATAGATAGATGTAGATATCTATCTCTCTCCCTCTTCTTCCCTTTCTCTTCTCTCAATATCTCTCAATGATAATCCAGCGAGATATGAAGGATTTGAGTCTCTCCAACACTCACCTTGAATCTCTCTGATGAGATAGATAGATATATATATAGATACATAGATAGATAAGATAGATAGATGATATTGGCTTAACCATTATCCATCAATGAAGAGGAAACGACCATATGGAGTACTATAGCCCATTAGGCATTCTCGAGAAAATTGCATGGCTTGGCCTAGCTAGTACATGAATTTTATTTTTCACGAATATATGGGTATATCCGACCAGAGAGGCATGGGTTAGCCTGTCTTTTTGATGCAAAAACCCAATTAGCACTAGTACAGAAAACCTAATAGGTGGCGGTTCAAAACCTCTAATAGGTGTCGGTTTCGAACCCAACACCTATTGGTCGGCACCAATGACTTTGGTTATTGGTGTCGGTTATTCAATCAGCACCTATTTAGCCTAATAGGTGCCGGTTTTTAATAGGAACCGACACCTATTAGGCCGAATAGGTGCCGGTTCCTATTAAAAACCGGCACCTATTCCCTAAAAACACACAAAAAATATTTGGCATAAATTTCACATGCAATTTCACTTGCCATTAGAATACAAATTCTCGAGGTTGCCTGCCTCAGAATACAAATTTCACATGCAATTTCACTTGCCATTAAGTACACCGTTCAATTTGTGCCTTAGAATACAAAAGAACTGGGTTAGGGTCAATATTAATCTAATAGTTACACAAACCATTCTAACACTCAGCATAGTTAAATATATTCATTTTGCATCCTACAAGCACCTGTCAAATTCTAATTATGCAGACATGTTCAAGAATCATGCATACCCACTGTCAAGATCGTCATAATTAAGACACTCAAGGTCAAGCATATCTTCACCGCCATCCTCATCCATACCCACAGCCGCAGCATTTTTTTTCTTCCTGAAAATTTCGACGATAAATGAACAAGTTCTCAAGAAATTTTGACGATAAATGAACAAGCTCTTTTGGGAAGAGAAATACGAAATACATGATTAAACACTTAATTTACCCTTTGCTCTTCGGTTTATCGATTTGGTCTGCAATGCAGTTTTGCAAAAATTCAACCCTTCGGCAATCCTAAAACTATGCACATCTAGCAAGGGGAGGCTGGCATGAGATTCAGTCCAACCGAGGATAAAAAAACTACCTCGTAGCAGAACGCCGCAACTCTTCTATTCTCTCTGCTGCCTCAAGTTTTTTTTTCAGACAAAAGTGGGGCTGACTGACTTCCAGATCTCTGCCTTTCACCAGGAAAAGAAGAATAATTTGCTTTGCTTCTATCAAGAAGTTCCTGCAAAGCCACAAAATTAGAAGGCATCTAAAGACATGAAAAGAAAAACATGATTGTAAGAAACAGGCATATTTTAGGACAAGAAAAGGAAGCCAACTAAAACAAAAAAGAAAATGAAATGTGTAGTCGTATACAAATTCAACTTAACAAACTGCATACATGGAAGCACAATGTCTCGCAAAATGCAAATTGAACATATGGAAGGCCATTTATCTGCTTAGATCTTTCTTAACAGATGGAATAACAATATAACATTCTGACTAGTTATGTCACCATAATTATTCAGTTTGTACTTTGTAGTAGCAGTTTTACAGAAATTTGAAAATGTAACATCCATTTCTTAAAAAGGTGAGAAATAAAAAGTCATGCATGAAACACATTAAAACAATTCAATTTTACACCTGTGCAGTGGACCATGATTGCAAATAGTAAGAGAGCATGAAAAAAATTTCATCACAATCAAAGGATAGCTCTTCGTGACTTGTCATTGTAATCATCCTCATTTTCATCATCCACAGAGTAATCCTCCTCGTCAAGTGCACTGAAATGATGGTCAATGTGTTGCTGCTCAGCAGCAAGCCTAACATGTGGCTCTACAGCCTCAAGAGATTTGAGCCCCTTTCTGAACAAATTTAGCTGGTTGGAGTAAAATATCAACAAATTTACAAAAAAAAATTAGCTTTCGCACAAATTGCCAAGAGAAAAAAAGAAGTGGAGTATTTCCAAATGATAGAATGTACACCTGATCAGCATGGTGCCGAGCAGCTTGTGTGAAAAGACTTCTGAACTGTTCTTGCTTCAATGACTTTAACCGGAAAAGAAAAAGAGTTGCTTCCTCTTGATAATCATGTAAACCGAGGTTGGCATGAAACTATACCACAACTTGTGCTCCCCCACGCATCAGATAAATCCGCTAAAAACTGATTGGTTTAGACAACCCATACCACAAACGAGGCCCGATTAGATTTACCACAGCAAAATAATCCAAACAGACTAGGCCACAGACTAGGGTTCGTCACCAACGTTGGAACAAATCCATCTGACTCCCGACGGATATCAATTCCACACCCACCAAGCATAAGCAAGATAGAACTGTACCTTCGTCTGCGCTGGAGGACGGGGACGGAGAGGAGGACGCCAGCGATGACCAACGGTTAGAGGAGACGGGCCGAAGGGCGACGAAGGGAGGCGGAGCTGGAGGACGGTTGGGCGGGCGGGAGGCAGCACTGTGGGCCGCAGCGCTGGAGGAGGGGGACGGATAGGAGGATGCGGGCGACGGCAACGAGCGGGCCGAGTGGGCGGCGCGCTGGAGAGGCGAGGGGATGCGCTCGGCCGGAGGCGAGAGGATGCTCCGCCGCCGTCGCCGCCTCTCCTCGTCAGATCCGGCGGAGGGAGGGCTCCTCCACCGCCACGCCACCTCCCCTCGCCAGATTCGGCGGAGGAAAGGGCTCCTCCACTGCCGCCGCCGCCTCCCCTCGCCGCCTGCCACCGCCCCTCCTCCCGCCGCCCTCCTCCCGCTGCTTGCCATCACCCCTGCCGTCGCCTGCCGCCGCCTCCTACCCGACGACCGCGAGCCCCGCCGCCCCCGCTGCCTCTCCTCCCGACGCCTGAGGAGAAGAGATAAGGAGAGCCGCTGAGAAGAGATAAGGAGAGAGAAGAGGGAATATAAAACGCGTCGGCTCAGCTCACCCGGTTTTAGGTGCTGGTTTTATTTAAAAACCGACACTTATAATAGAGTTTAGGTGCTGGTATTTTTAAAAAACCGGTATTAATAGTATAGGTATCAGTTTTTAATTAGACCCGCCACCTATATTATATTATAGGTGTCAGTTTTTTTAAACCCGGCACTTACAGTATAGGTGTCGGTTTTTCTTCAGAACCGGTACCTATTGTTTTAATAGGTGTCGGTTTTTATTGAACCGACACCTATTAGGCCGCCACCTTGCATGTTTTTATAGTAGTGTAGGGAACTCATAAAATTTAGAACTAATTAATAACTAAAAATAATCTTTTTCGAAATTAAAACAACAACAATTTTATTTCGAACATGGTAAAATAACAAATATCAGCCGTGTTTAGGCCAAACTAATTAATTAAACTAGGTTGGTTAAATAAATTTGGCTCAGCATTGAACGGTCTAACTTTTTCTAGACGATCAAAGCTCAGAAAGGCAGAAACATATATAAATGTTGTATTTCATAATGTTTTAATCTCGGAACCTAATGTTGTCCCAATTACTTTGTGGTTAAACAGATGAGGCACTGCACTTAGTTCCTGATGCAGTGAAGACATTAATTAATGGTTCAATTGATGGCGCCACACTAATTCGATGGATTGTTTATGGTTCAATGGCCTGTCGGTAAATTGGAATATGATCTCATGTTGCATGCATGACTGCATCTCAGGTAGGTGCTTCTAACTAGTTGATTTTTCTCTTGGGCAAACCCCAGCTAGACTTCCTCATATATGTGTTTAATTTAATGTTTCGATTATCATATGTAAAAAAGTAAACCATATTTGTGTTGTGGCCGTGCACTGAGATGAAGACACTGGGTGAGTGTGCTAGGGGTGACGAAATTTCCGTTGGGTACAGGGACCCGCCCTTATCAATAAGGGATCGATGGATCCAATTTTTAACCCGTGGGACCTTAAGAAAATGTGAGGGTGAAAGTGGGAAATGTATCCACTACCCGTGCCCTATAGAAATAAGGCCCAACAAGGATAGCTTTTCCATTATCAGAAGTTGACCACTCAATCGACCCAATTATTGAATTAGATATAGGTATAAAAAGAAGAATATAAAACAACATCAGGTTCTCTTCACTTAGTCCCGTAACTCCTGTCTTCCTAGTCACATGTGTTGTGCCTCGCAACCCTCTCCTGTCGGCTGCCAACATCACCTCACATCTCTTACAAGCCATTGTTCCATGCACCATCTCTCCTCTGCACTTTTCCTTGGGGTTAGTGCACCGCTGTCTAGCGTCTATTAAGCTTAGAGCGAAGATGTGCATGGCCCGGTCGGGCTGGGGCCTCTTTACCCTTGCCTCCTTTGTCAAGACCATGGATGGGGATGTCTAGGGATGTCTAGGGCCAGGACATCGTGGTGGTTGGGGTCGTTGTCATCACCACATCGTTGAGGGATCCTTACTACAACATGGAAGAGATCCGGGTGTTCATGGAGCGGGGCATGCTACCCCCTCCCCCACCCACCCACCACCACCACTAGGAAGGTTTTGGTGTTAGATGTTCTTTGCAAAACCACCGGCGATGGGGAAGCACAGGGTTTGTGACTCTGAGTAGTAGGGTCATGGATGATTATCTTGATTTGTCTTTTTTTTTCACAGTTCACCAAGATAGATACAAATATGATTTCACTAGTAATTAAGTTTTACGTTACTATTTCTCCACTACTTAAAATGATGTGTTGTTTACAGATTTTGTGTGTGTATATATATATGATGGGTTGTTTACATCAAACTCGTACATACATGTGTATATATCCATGTCTACATAATGTAAGTATTTTTTTGAAAAAACACACATATATAGAAGAGAACGCATACGCATCTTCATGGATCAATGATCAATCTACGTAAAATCAGTATGGACGCACTAAATCTGTATAACCAGCTAATTAATCATTTCGAGTAGTAGAGAAGTACAAATGTAAAATTAAATGTACTAGTGAAATAAATTCCTTAGATCATGTTAATTAGTACCTTAATTAGTGAGCTGTAAAAGAAGGGGAAAAAGAGTTGACCTACATGGCCCCGCTACCCAGCGTGTCAAAAACCGTGTGCTTGCCTATCCCTCACTGCTGAAAAACCTCACAATAGTCATGATCCGTAACCCCTGTAGTTCCGGTTCTCGAACTAGAAAGTCAGAAAGTCTAATAGTTGTTTCATCCGTCGATGCTCCGATGGATGGCATAGATTGATCGGAAGGTTTGTTTGTTTCAATAGGACCTAGTACAAAGCATATATAACACACACACAGAACTTTTCCTAGTATATTTAAAACATGAACTTTGTCGTGTTAAGGTACTAGGAAAGTTTTTGGTGTTATATATGATTTGCATTAACTCTACTAAAAGTGGTGTTATATATGATTTGCATTAACTCTACTAAAACAAATCTTCTGCTCGATCTCAGCCATCCATTGCAGCTAGCATCAATGGATGCGAGAACCACCAACGATGGGAAAGCACGAGGTTTGTAAGGCTCTGAGTAGTGGGGAGCATGGATGGTTAATTTGTTTTGCCTTTTTTTTTCTTACATCACACGAAGATAGATATAAATATGATTTCAGGAATATTTTATTTGACTAGTACATTATAATTAATTTACGTTACTATCTCCCTACTGCTTTAAATGATGAGTTGTTTACAAATTTAGAGTACTGATTTTGTGTATACTTATTTTTGTTGAGATTTGGACACCAGTTTCTTGAAGCACTCAATTAAATACTAAGCATATACAAACAAAATTACAACTAATATTATGTCTATGTGCGCCATCATATGTGTTTTATGTAAGACCATCATATATTAGTTTTACATAAGATGTAAAACTCTTATATGATAGCGTATATGGACATAATATTAGTTATAATTTTAATTGTGTGCTTCAATACACTATTGCCCAACTCTCATCAAAATAAAATATAAACTCTAAGATCAGTATGACAAATTAATTCTGTAACCAGCTCATAATTTTAAGTAGTAGAGAAATACTGATGTAAAATTAAATATACTAATGAAATAGATTACTTAAATCATGTTAGTACCTTTCCTGGTGAGCTGACAAAGAAAAGTTAAATCAAAGTTGGCCATCCATGGCCCTGGCCCCATACACAGTGTCTCTCAGAACCTGTGTTTCCCCCATCCCTTGTGTTAATTTGTTGCATCTGTTGATGCTGCAATGGACGGCTAAGATTGAGCGGAAGATAGTTATAGTAGAAATTAATGTAAATCACGTAGCACCAAAAAAACCTTTCCTACTACATTTAAAACATCTCACTTGATTTGGCCTCACCCCTCCATTTGAAAGTCTTCATGGCGTCATGGGATGATCTCGAGTGTTCTTGCAGTTTCATCTATTATTCTAGTCGACATATTTCTTGATTCGCTGCAAGATTTCGTTGAGAGAGTTTGGGACTATAGAGAAAGGCAATGGGCTCCCTGGGGTAAAAGAATTATTGTGTACAAGGTTTTGTGGCGAGGAGCTACGGTGAGATTGGCAGAGAGAATGCTAGGGATCTAGATTTTGGATCTTGGATGTTGTGGCGTAGGAGATTCCACAGCGGCGGCTGGCTGCGTTCTCTTTGGGAAAGATAGTGATCTCATGGTGGTGGAGGAGGCAGCACTACATCCATCGCGGCTCATGAGGGCATGGGTGTACAATATGTATGTTGAGTACAATGGTGGGGAGATAGGGTGGTTCATGCATGATGTGGCTATGCACTGAGATAAAGACGCTTGGTATACTATAGGGGTGGCAAAGTGTGTGTTGGGTCCGAGAACCCACCCCTATGGGGCCAGGGATGGGTCCAAATTTTTTCACCTATGGGGCCATCAAGGTGGGGCCTCAAGGAAAATGTAGGGGAGCATTTCCATCGAAGGGCCCTAGAGGAATAAGGCCCACAAAAACAGCTACCCAATTCATAGAGAAATGCCGATTGACCACCTCCATCAACCCAACTAATGGATTAGATCTAGGTATAAAAGGGAGGCCATAAACCCTACACCAAATTCTCTCCACCTAGTCCCATAATTCTAGGTTTCCCAGCCGCCAGCCACCTACATCGCCCCTCGCAATCCCCTCCTTGTCGGCCGCCAAGGTCGTTCCACAATATCGACCATGACTGTTGGTGGCCACACCATCTCTCGTCTCTCGATGGCCACAACATGGCCCGGCGCCATCGCCCTGCTATCTTTCCTCATCCATTGCCCCATGCACCGTCTCCCCTTTGGCTCTCTCCTTTGGGCACCGGTGCACGACCTCTATCCGACCGTCGGCTCTTGCCTGCATGCAACCGGCTTACGGGCTCATAGCCATGTTGTGCAGGGCTCTGACAGGGGGTCAAGGTCTCTTTTACCCTTGTTTCCTTCATCGAGCCGGGGCTAGGGGTCATGGCCAAGGCTATTCTTGTTCAATCCGATCCCGTTTCCAATCTAAACGTACGTTGTGTGGTGGCGGACTGGTGTCGGTGCTATGACACGCCGTTACTTGAGGCCGCACATGTCGTGATGGACATCGTTGTGGTTGGTGTTGTTTAATCGCCCCCGCGTCACCGGGGAATCCCTATAGCATGGAGGAGATCTAGGCGTTCATGGATCAGGGCAAGCTAGCTCGTGCTAGTGTTCATCGGCTTGGCAAGGGTGATTGCCATACGAATGATGTCGTGGAGAACCTCGATCTGCGAGAGAGGTTCAACGACCAACTATGGTGATTCTGCCAACCCAACCATGCCCCCTCCTCCGTGTTGAGGTACTACTGTACTAGGTAAGTTTTTGGTGTTTTATGTGCTTTGCATTAACTTCTACTAAAATTTGTCTTTCCTTCAATCTCATCCATCCATCGCAGCATCAATAGATGCAACAACCACCAGCGATGGGGAAGCATAGGGTTTGTAACACTCGAGTAGTTGGGCCATGGATGGTTAACTTGATTTACCTTTTTTTTGACAGCTACCAAGATAGATACAAATACGATTTCAGTAATGTATTTCAATATAGTATATTAAAAGTTCACGTCACTATTTTCCCACTACTTAAAATGATGAGTTGTTTACATATTGAGTGTGTCAGTACTGATTTCATGCGTCCTTTTTTTAGAATTGGACAAAAGTGTATGAATCACTTAATTAAACACTAAGCATATAAAAAATTACAGCTAATATGATATCTATATGCACCATCATATAATTTTGCATGCAACATTGAATCAAATTATAGGGAGTATGGGTCAATTTGTCAATCCTTGTGCAATTACTACCTAGTTCCATGCATTACGCCTGATAAGTTTATATACCAATTAAAAATATACTAGCAAAATACCCGTGCGTTGCAACGGGACGACGATACGGGGAGGGAAACAAGCGGAGGACGAAGGTCCAGGCGGCGGCGCGGGAGCTCCGAGCGGTGACGGGAGGGAGGGGCGCAGGCACGGCGCGTATGGGGGCAGAAGAGAGGGACGCATGAGGTCTTTTTTTCACCCAAGCCCTCTTTTTCTTTTCAACATTGGGACAGCAAGTTAATTTTATAAACAGTCAAGGGGTTTTCTGCAAAATAACCTCTTTTTCTTCTTTAACTGGGTTTTATAAAATAGCCAAACGGACTGCGGGTTAATTTTGAAAAAACTCAAGAGGTTTTCTGCAAAATAACCAGGCAAAACAAAATTTGAATGAAAACACTACTTGCTTTATAGGTAGTTAGCTATAGAGTTATAGATATAGATTATAGATTATAGATTATAAAGTTATAGATATCCAACTAAATGTATCATCCATGGACGTATATCCATGTACATGTCTACATGATGTAACCATTCTTTTTCAAAAAAAGGTCATAGATAGAACACACATACTTATCTTCATGGAACAATCTGTAATCAGCTCATCATTTAAGTAGTAGAGAAATACTAACGTAAAATTAAATATGCTAGTGAAATGAATTGCTTAAATCAAGTTTGTATCTTCTTGGTGAGTCGTCACAAAAAAAAGGTAAATCAAAGTTGACCCTCCATGGCCCTGGCCCCACCACGCAGCGTCTCACAAACCTGTACGTGCTGCACCATCCTCGTGTTGATTTGTTGTGTCTGTTGATGCTGCAACGGACGGCTCAGATCGAGTAGAAGTTGATGCAGACACATAACGCCAAAAAGAAAAGCATTCCTGGCCAGTGATTGCAATGCCGGTACCCCATCGGCAAGTAATTATACCGTCCGAGATTTTCGGATTTTCTCAAAATTTTGTGAATATGGTCAAACTTTATCCAAACTCAGTCGAAATTTGTTAAACCTTCTTATAATTCTGGTCCAAAAAGTACTGAAATCATGAAATATCGGTAAGTTCGGTAGCACCGAAATTTTTACCGAAAGCGAAATTGTAAACCCTGTTCCTAGTACATTTAAAACCTCCCGCTTTGGCCTCGCCTCTCGTTTGGAAAGCCTTGATGGCGGCGTGAGATAATCTCCAGTGCTCGTCCAGTTCCATCGATTATTCCTTTCCTTAGATTGGTCGAGCTCGTCTCGATCCCCTCCCAAGATTTGGTCGAGCGATTTCGGGTAAGAGATCGCGCGGCGGCGATGGCGGCGAGGGATAAGAGGATTAATGGTGGCGTCGAAGGCTTCTCGGCGGCGGCGGCGTCCTCGAGCAAGAAAGATAAAGGGATCCGGATCTTGGATGTCCCTGCGCCACCGGAGATCCCGAGGCGGCTGGCTGGGTTTTCTTTCGGGGTAGGTGATGATGAGGAGGAGATGGCGCCGCCGCCGGTGACGCCGTCGTCGCCGCTGGCGAGGGCGCGGGGGTGCGACGTGTACGTAGGGTATAGCGGCGGTGGCGTGGTGGAGGTGGAGCGGTTCGTGGCGTGGCTGTGCGCCGAGATGGAGGCTCTCGGCGTGCGCTGCGTGGCGGCGGACCGGAGCCAGTGCCGCGACGCGCCGTCGCACGCGGCGGCGCGCGCCGCGATGGACGTCGCGGTGGCAGGCATCGTCGTCGTCACCGCGGCGTCGCTCGGGAATCCCTCTGCGTAGACGAGATCCGGGCGTTCGTAGAGAAGGGAAGGCTCGTGCCGGTGTTCGTCGGGCTCGGGAAGGGCGACTGCCGCGCGGAGGACGTCGTGGAGAAGCACGGCGATCTGTGGGGGAGGTTCGGCGGCCACCTGTGGAAGGTGTACGACGGCGGCGAGCGGAACTGGAGGGAGGCGGTGGGCGCGCTGTCCCGTGCGGATCCGGCCGTGGAGGTGGACGCCACGAACCAGAGGCACCGCCTGATCGATCTTCTCGAGATCGTCGGGTCGAGGCTTGGGCGGCGCGCGGTGGCGGAGGCCGTCCGGTCATGGCGCGCGGCGGCGGCGGCGCACCCGGAGCTTCCCTTCACCCGCAACGAGGGCTTGGTCGGGAGGGAAAGGGAGCTGCTCGATCTTGAGGCTATCCTGTTCGGGAAGAGGCCGATGCATCTCGTCGAGGTCGAGGTGTTCGGCGGCGAGCCGGCTTTCATGGACGGCGTCGTCTGCATCTCCGGCGCGTCGGGCGCCGGGAAGACGGAGCTGGTGCTGGAATACGCGCACCGGCACGCCATGGAGTACAAGAAGGTCCTGTGGGTGCGCGGCGAGGCGAGGTACCTACGCATGGGCTACCTCAAGCTCGCCGACCAGCTCGGCCTCGCCGTCGGCGACGACCTGTCCCTCATCGCCGCCGGAGATCGGAGCAGCAAGAAGGAGTGGATCTTCCGCGGCTTGGAGAGCGACGCCATCGCCAAGATCAGGAAGGAGCTCATGCGCGAGATCCCCTACCTCCTCGTCATCGACAACCTCGAGAGCGAGACGGACTGGTGGGACAGCCGCGACGTGCAGGACCTCCTGCCGGGCGCAGTCGCCGGCGCCGCCGCGCGCAGCCACGTCATCATCACGACGACGCGGCTGCGCCGGATGCAGAGGGTCAGGACGTTCTCGCTGGCGCCCAACCTGGAGTCGCCGGAGGCCATGCTGCTGATGACGAAGAACGGGGCTCTCGCGTTCCAGGGCGAGGACACCATTGCCCTCAGGGCGATCCAGCAGAAGGTAGGTAGCATCCCTCTTGCCCTTGCGCTCGTCGGCGCAGTCCTCTCGGAGCTCGCCATCAGCCCGGCGGAGGTCCGACAAGCCATGAACGATGCGCCGTACCGCGCGCCGACGTGGGAGGAGAACGACGCGCCGGCGCTGCGGGACAACCCGGGCATGGTGCAGCTGCTCGACGTGTGCTTCGCTCTCCTGGACGAGGAGAAGGACGGCCTCGGCTACGCGGCGGTGAGGATGGTCGAGACCAGCAGCTTCTTCGCGCCGTCGCCGATCCCGGTGGCCTTGCTGGTGGCGGCCGTGGGCGGCGAGCCCAAGAGGCCGCTATGGAAGCAGATGAAGCTCGCGCTGCGCCTCTCCTGCTCATCATCCCGGCGAGCTCTTGCCAAAGACTCCACGGCCTCCGCCGAGCCGGAGGCGCTGGTGGCGCTGCTGCGGCTCGGAATCGCGCGGCGGTGCACGACGCAGGCGGCGTCGTGCGTCTCCGTGCACCGGGTGTTCAAGCTCTTCAGCCGCAAGGCAGTCGGCTCCGGCGAGGCGGCCGCGCGTTCCACCGTCCGCGCCATCGCCTCCGCCTCCAACGCCGCCGTGGAGGTGCACGACGAACACGCGTGGGCGGCGTGCATGTCCGTGTTCAAGATCGCGCCGGCCATCGCCGCCAACCTGCCGACGAAGGAGTTGCCCCAGTTCGTCACGCGCGTCGCCGTGCCGCTCGCCGCGCACGGCGTGGCCGCGCACTCGTCGTACGCCGCTGTCACCGACCTGCTCGTGGAGTCCAGCGACGCAATCCGCCGCGAGGAGAGCAGGTACGTTGCGAGCGGCGGCCTCGATGAGAACCCATCCCTGTACCATGAGCTTGCATATTCTAGGGCACAGCTGATGAAGTTGCGCGCCAAGCTCATGCTCCGAGGAGGCGAGTTCACGCTCGCCGAGGACCACAGCTTGGCGGTGATCCACATCCTGGAGGTGGTCGCCGGCGACGATGACCCGGAGACGGAGGAGGCAAGGGCTGCCTTGGACCACGTTCTGAAGGTTCAGCCCGAGGAGTGATTTACGAGTTTAGGGTTTATGGCTTTAGACGCGGAATCTTTTATGGCTCTCGTAGAAACTCCAACAAAACTAAACTACACCCCGCACGCACGTTGCTGCTAATTTGATTGTGCTGTGATTGTCAGGTAAACTTATCATTAAAAAAAATCTTTTGGCACTTTGGTATTTATTTTGGAACTAATAGTTACATTATTACTTCTTTGGGGTTCTAAAGATTATATATTTGTTTGTCTTACCATACCACCTATTTTTAATGTACGATGGTAACGTGTATCAGTTTTGACTGTTGACTTGCTATTGAAAACACAAATAAATTCTTCCCCACTCTACCATATCCCTTCCTCCCCATTTCTTGGCTCCTCTCGCTGCTCTTGCTTATGCTATGAGCTCTTTCTGCTTCTGCTCGTGCTTAAGAAGGAGTGCTCGAGTAGCCAAGAGATGGAGTGCGATGTATCTTATTGAGGGGGAAAATATTTTTTTTGTGCTCACGCCATGTGGTACGTCAACGAGTAAAGCTAACGTGCCATTGCTACCGTAGAGTAAAGCTATGTGCAATGGACAAAAGTGGGTTAAACGAGTGAAATGAAAAATTCAGGGTGAAAATAATCAGATTTAGGGCTTCACGCACGGGATTTTGCATGGCTCTCGTAGAAAGTACTATAAACTAGAGTACATCCCATATTCACGTTGTTGCGAGTTTGATTGTGCTGTTGTTGTCATGTAATCTTATCAATTAAAACTTATATATTTTTGTACTTTGGCATTTATTTTTGAAGTAATAGTTACATTATTACTTATTTTAGGTTGTAAAGATTAAATATTTGTTGGTTTTACCATACCACCTATTTTTAATGTACGATGGTAACGTGTGTCGGTTTGACCGTTGACTTGCTACGAAAACACAAATTAGTTCTTCCTCATTTTACCATATCCCTCCCTCCCCATTTCTTGGCTCCTCTCGCTGCTCCTGCTTGTGCTCTGAGCCCCTACTGCTCCTGCTCATGCTCAAGAAGGAGCGCTTGAGTAGCCAAGAGATGGAGTGCGAGGCATCTTATGGAGTGGGAAAATATTTTTTTGTGCTCACATCATGTGTTACGTCAACGAGTAAAGCTAATGTGCCATTGCTACCGTGGAGTAAAGCTATGTGGAATGGGCAAAAGTGGGTTAAACGACTAAAATGAAAAATTTGGGGTGAAAATAATCAGATTTAGGACTTCACGCACGGGATTTTGCATGGCTCTCGTAGAAACTACTATAAAACTAAAGTACATCCCACATGCGCATTGTTGCGGGTTGGTTGTGCTGTTGTTAACATGTAATCTTATCATTTAAAAATTATATATTTTTATACTTTGGCATTTATTTTTGAAGTAATAGTTACATTATTACTTATTTTGGGTTGTAAAGATTAAATATTTCTTGATCTTACCATACCACCTATTTTTAATGTACGATGGTAATGCGTCTCAGTTTTGATCGTTGACTTGCTACTGGAAACAAAAATAAATTCTTCCCCATTTTACCATATCCCTCCCTCCCCATTTCTTGGCTCCTCTCGCTGCTCCTGCTTGTGCTCTGAGCCCCTTCTGCTCCTGCTCATGCTCAAGAAGGAGCGCTTGAGTAGCCAAGAGATGGAGTGCGAGACATCTTATGGAGTAGGAAAAATATTTTTTTGTGATCACGTCATGTGGTACGTCAACGAGTAAAGCTAACATGCCATTGCTATTGTGGAGTAAAGCTATGTGGAATGGTCAAACATGGGTTAAACAAGTGAAATGAAAAATTTAGGGTGAAACTAATCAGATTTAGGCTTTACACATGGGATTTTGCATGCCTCTGGTAGAAACTTCAACCAAACTAGAGTACATACCACATGAATGTTCTTGTCGGTTTAATTGTGCTGTTGTTGTCTTGTAATCTTATCATTTAAAAAATTGTATCTTTTAGTCTTTTGGCATTTATGTTTGAATTAATAGTTACATTATTACTTATTTTGGGTTGTAGAGAATAAATATTTCTTGGTCTTACCATACCACCTATTTTTAGTACACGGTGGCTATGCGTGTTAGTTTTGAGCATTGACTTGCTATAGAAGACACAAATAAATTCTTTCCCATTTTACCATATCCCTCCGTCTCCATTTCTTGGCTCCTCTCGCTGCTCTTGTGTTAGTGATATGCCCTAGAGACAACATGTAGATGTTGGATATCATGGTCAATATTTATGTATTAATGAATAAAGTGTTATTCTGTTCCATGAAATAATAATTAGTATTGATCAATAAATATGTGACTTATTCATCAGACTCTTTATGTAATATAAATTTATTTCTAAATGATCCCTGATCATATATCATATCTATGAAACGAATATGATTCTAAGATCAGCACATGTATTGATTGATGATCACGTCTCATGGATAATGGTATGAAGATACCAAATCAATAAACGTGAACACATATTAGAGAACATGTTGTTGGATAGACCCACCCTGAGACACTATAGGGAATTAATGTGTCATTAGTTGATCTCAAGTGATGTTGGTGCAAAGTCCTTAGACCTGAGATCATCATGGATTCCAACATGTGTAGTAGCCTACTTTGGGACTACCAAACGCTATTTCGTAACTGGGTAGTTATAAAAGTAGTCTCCGGGTTTGCTATGAAACATGGAGTGGAATGTTAGTGATCAAGATGGAATTTGCCCCTCCTTTGGGAGAGATATCTCTGGGCCCCTCGAGGTAATGGATTATGGAAGTGCATGGCCATGCCGAGTTGATTGAGGAGTCAATCAACAGACAGATAATCCAATACGGTTCGAGTGAATAGTTAAGCTATTGAAGGGATGACACATATCTTGCCTATAGCTTAATTGGTATCGTGAGGCAAAGGAATTTGTGTACACATTACAGGTTCAGAGCCAATATTATATTCTTGTATATTATGGTGTCAATATGTGCTCCTAGGCGCCGCTGTTGACAGATCGGCTGAGTTAGACTCAAGTCGAAGCCGAGTATACCTGAACCTACAGGGTCGCACGCTTAAGGGGATAAGAACATACATTCTAGTTGGACTCGAATACGGCTCGATTGGATAGGGATCTGATCAGATAGAGTCCTATGGGCTTACGAAGTATGGGCAACCAACTCTATGAGATTCAGATTGGATCCGATTCAAAATAAAGTCCCGATCGGCCACTAGACTCAGTCGGCCAACTCTATATAAAGGGGCGAGGGGTGGAGGTTGCGCATATTGCATTAAACCGAATCAATCTGATTTGGCGCAACAGAAGTTGGTGAGATCAATCTCCACGGAAACCCTCCCCACCTCCGAGCCAAAACCCTAGCCTTTCATCTTGTGCTAGCATATGGGTGCTAGGCGTTCTTTCCCCGGACGTGTGGATACCGGTAGAGGCACTGTTACGTTGCGGTGCTGTTTGTCGGCTATGAATCGGCTGCGATCGGACAATTTGGCTGCGGCTCATCGGAGCGAAGCGGCTGCGGCGGATCAGCAGCGCGAGCGCGGTACGGCGAATCGGCGAGTCGACTGAGGTTGGATCGGCTCCGGCATCGGGAATCGGCTACGTCGGATTGGCTATTTGGAAATCGGCTGTCAGCGAATCGGCTGTGATCGGCTGGCACTGTTCCGGATCGGATAGCTCCTGATTGGCTATTTTCGCTGCATACTCCAATCGGTAACGATCTATCGACCCTTACTTGCAAGTGTTCTTGGTTTGTGCGGTAGAAATTTTTGTTATTAGCTATCGTAGCTTCAGCGTAACCCTTTAGTTTTGAGCGTTGACTTGCTACAAAGAACACAAATAAATTCTTTCCCAATTTACCATATCCCTCCCTCCCAATTTCTTTGCTCCTCTCGCTGCTCCTGCTTGTGGTCTGAGCACCTTCTGCTCCTGCTCATGCTCAAGAAGGAGCGCCCGAGTAGTCAAGATATAGAGTGCGAGGCATCTTATGGAGTGGGAAAATATTTTTTTGTTCTCACGTCATGTGGTACGTCAACGAGTAAAGCTAACATGCCATTGCTTGCTACCGTGGAGTAAAGCTAGTGGAATGGGCAAAAGTGGGTTAAACGAGTGAAGTGAAAAATAATCAGATTTAGGGCTTTAGGCGCATGATTTTGTATAGCTCTTGTAGAAACTCCTATAGAACAAGAGTATATCTCGCCCGCACGTCTGCAGGTTTGATTGTGCTGTAATTGTCATGTAATTTTATTGTTTAAAAAATTGTATCTTTTAGTACTTTGGTATTTATTATGGAACTAATTGTTACACTATTACTTATTTTGGGTTCTAAAGATTAAATATTTGTTGATCTTACTATACCACCTATTTTTAGTACACAGTGGCAATGTGTGTTGGTTTTGACTGTTGACTTGCTACAGAAAACATAAATAATAACTTCCCCATTTTACCATATCCCTCCCTCCCCATTTCTTTGCTACTCTCGCTGCTCCTGCTTGTGCTCTGAGCCCCTTCTGCTCGTGCTTGTGCTCAAGGAGAAGCGCTTGAGTAGCCAAGAGATGAAGTGCGAGGCATTTTATGGAGTGGGAAAATAATGCTTTGTGCTCACGTCAAGTGGTACGTCAACGGTTAAAGCTAATGTGTCATTGCTACAATGAAGTAAAGCTATGTGGAATGGGCAAAAGTGGAATGAGTAATATGAAAAATTATCAGATTTATGGCTTTAGGCGCGGGATTTTGCATAGCTCTCATAGAAACTCCTATAGAACAAGAATACATCCCGCACACACGTAGCTACGGGTTTGATTGTGTTGTTATTGTCATGTAACCATGTCCTTTATATAATTGTTTCTTTTATTACTTTGGTATTTATTATGGTACTAGTAGTTACAATATTACTTATTTTGGGTTCTAAAGATTAAATATTTGTTGGTCTGACCATACCACCTATCTTTAGTACACGGTGGCAATGCGTGTTAGTTGTGGCTGTTGACTTGCTACAGAAAACACAAATAATTTCTTCCCCTTTTTACCATATCCCTCCCTCCCCATTTCTTGGCTCCTCTAGCTGCTCCTACTTGTGCTCTGAGCCCCTTCTGCTACTGCTTGTGCTCAAAGAGGAGCGCTCGAGTAGCCGAGAGATGGAGTGCGAGGCATCTTATGGAGTGGGAAAATATTTTTTGTGCTAACGTCAAGTGGTATGTCAACGGGTAAAGCCAATGTGTCATTGCTACCGTGGAGTAAAGCTATGTGGAATGGGCAAAAGTGGGTTGAACGAGTGATATGAAAAATAATCATATTTAGGGCTTTAGGCGTGGGATTTTGCATAGCTCTCGTAGAAACTCCTATAGAACAAGAGTACATCCCACATGCATGTAGTTGTGGGTTTGATTGTGTTGTTATTGTCATGTAATCTTATCGTTTGAAATATTGTATCTTTTAGTACTTTTGTATATATTATGGTACTAATAGTTAGAATATTACTTATTTTTGCTTCTAAAGATTAAATATTTATTGATCTTACATACCACTTATTTTTAGTACACGGTGGCAATGTGTGTTAGTTTTGACCGTTGACTTGCTACAGAAAACACAAATGAATTCTTTCCCATTTTACCATATTCCTCCCTCCCCATTTCTTGGCTCCTCTAGCTGCTCCTGCTTGTGCTCTGAGCCCCTTCTGCTCCTGCTCGTGCTCTGGAAGGAGTGCTCGAGTAGCCAAGAGGTGGAGTGCAAGCCATCTTATGGAGTGGGAAAATATTTTTTCTGCTCACGTCATGTGGTACGTCAAGGGTAAGCTAACGTGCATTGCTACCGTAGAGTAAATCTATGTGGAATGGGTTAAAGTGGGTTGAATGAGTGGTACGACAAATTCAAGGTGAAAATAATTTGGTTTAGGGCTTTAGGAGTTGGATTTTGCATGCCTCTAGTAGAAACTCCAACAAAACTAGAGTGCATTCCGCACGAATGTTCTTGTCGGTTTGATTGAGCTGTTGTTGTCATGTAATCTTATCGTTTAAAAAATTGTATCTTTTAGTACTTTGATATTTATTATGGTACTAATAGTTACAATATTATTTATTTGGGGTTCTAAAGATTAAATATTTGTTGGTCTTACCATACCACCTATTTTTAGTATATGGTGGCAATGTGTGTTAGTTTTGACCATTGACTTGCTACAGAAAACACAAATAAATTATTTCCCATTTTACCATATTCCTCCCTCTCAATTTCTTGTCTCCTCTCGCTACTCCTGCTTGCGCTCTGAGCCCCTTCTTCTCCTGCTCGTGCTCTTGGAGGAGCGCTCGAGTAGGCAAGAGATGGAGTGTGAGGCATCTTATGGAGTGGGAATGTATTTTCTTTTGCTCACGTTAATGGGGAAAGCTAATGCGCCATTGCTACCGTGGAGTAAATCTATGTGGAATGGGAAAAAGTGGGTTAAACGAGTGTGTTGACGAAAAATTTGCACCCGGCCGATGATTCCAAATTTGTGTTGACCCGAATTATGTCAACAAACACAATGGCCTAGGGATTTTCTTAGATCCAGTGCAGGTCCTGAAATATTGGTAAGATGCGGGCGTGCCTGTCAGTTTGATCCTGTAAGTAACAAGATGTAATGCTGATCGGCCAACAAGTTGGTGTCAATGAAACGAAGCCTGGGTCCTGCTGAGAGATCCAAGAATATGTGTCAACCGATAGCCGATAGCTTGATGTAGAATCGACCTATAGCATAATAGCCGATATCCAATAGGTGCCGATGGCGACTGATAACCGATGTAGCGATACTAGCCGATGTCGATAGGGTTTTGAACAATCGGCTATATGTCTGATATAGATTCTGACACTTAGATAAATAATAATATAAAGGCAACTGACTGATAATAATGCAATAAGATGATGAACCAATCGGTCAATAATAATATGATAGAATAAGTGTTGATCCGATGATTAAAGCCTACATTGGCTAGAAATCCGATATCATCCATGTGATTAAATAATCAATGAAACCTTTGTTGCATTCGTCAAAAACCAACTTGTATATAATCCTTGTAAACCGATGCAAAGCCGAGATAACTCATCGGCTAAAACTCTGATGAAAACAATGATTGATGCCTACTGACTTAAATAAATCTAACTTGCAACCACAACCTCATAGATCAGACCTAACCGATGCAGCATAAGGTTGATAATTGTCTGATAGATTTAAACAAGCCGATATGACACTGATTAAAGTGGTCATGTATTAAATTTAAACAAAAGAGTAAAATCATCAAAGAGAAATTTAACACATCAAATAAGATTGACTAACCCTCCGATGAAACATTAGCATAAACTTATCGTCTTAACAAAACTTAGATTATCAATAACAATCTAGTAGGTCGGACCTAACCGATATAGCGTGAGATTGTATATGATAATCTAATACTCAACGAGCCGATAAATCTATCTAATGTGAGGGATATAACAAATCTATCTAAAGCGACATTATGTTTAAAGATACATCAACTTGATCAGAATATCGAACCTAACCAAGAAAGTCCTAACTAAGCCGATGTGACGATAAACAGTAATGGAACTAAAGATAGAGATGATATACCAGATAGGCAACACTTGCATCAGCCCAATTAGAATGTCGGACTCAACCGAGGAAGTCATAGCCACGCCAGCGCAAGCGAAGATGACTGAACTCACTTCTTGTTGAAGCCCATGTGCGAAAGCAAGAACTCGTCGAAATAAAACCTCATCCTGCACACACGTTGCTATGGGTTTGATTGTGTTGTTATTGTCATGTAATCTTATCTATTAAAAATTGTACCTTTTAGTACTTTGGCATTTATTTTGGAACTAATAGTTACATTATTACTTATTTTGGGTTCTAAAGATTTCTTGGTCTTACCATACCACGTATTTTTAGTAGACGGTGGCATTGCGTGTTAGTTTTGACCATGGACTTGCTATGTGCGAGATTTTGCATAGCTCTCGTACAAACTCCTATAGAACAAAGTAAATCCCGCACGAACGTAGCTGCGGGTTTGATTATGCTATTATTGTCTTGTAATCTTATCGTTTAAAAATTGTATATTTTAGTACTTTAGCATTTATTTTTGAACTAATAGTTTCATTATTACTTATTTTGGGTTGTAAAGATTAAATATTTCTTGGTCATACCATACCACCTATTTTTAGTACAAGGTGGCAATGCGTGCTAGTTTTGACCGTTGACTTGCTACAGAACAAACAAAATTTTTTCCCATTTTAACAGATTCCTCCCTTCCCATTTCTTGGCTCCTCTCTCTGCTCCTGCTTGTGCTCTAAGCCCCTTCTGCTCCTGCTCGTGCTCAAGGAGGATCGCTTGAGTAGCCAAGAGTTGGAGTGCGAGGCATCTTATGGAGTGGGAAAATATTTTTGTGCTCACGTCATATGGTACGTCAACGGGTGAAGTTAATGTGCTATTGCTATCGTAGAGTAAAGCTATGTGGAGTGGGCAAAAGTGGGTTGAATGAGTGGTATGAAAAATTATAGGTGAAAATAATGAGACTTAGGGCTTTAGGCACGAGATTTTGTATCCCTCTGATAGAAACTCCAACAGAACTATAGTACATCCCACATGAATGTTCTTGCTGGTTTGATTGTGCTGTTGTTGTCATGAAATCTTATCATTTAAAAAATTGTATCTTTTAGTACTTTATATAATATGGTACTAATAGTTGAAATATTATTTATTTTTTGTTCTAAAGATTAAATATTTGTTGGTCTTACCGTACCACCTATTTTTGGTACACGATGGCAATGTGTGTTAGTTTGGTACCAAAAAATCAAATACTTTTTTCCATATTTTACTATATCCCTCCCTCCCTATTTCTTGGGTCCTTTCGCTGCTCCTACTTGTGCTCTGAGCCCCTTCCGCTCCTACTCGTGCTCAAGAAGGAGCGCTCGAGTACCCAAGAGATGGAGGCGAGGCATCTTATGGAGTAGAAAAATATTTTTATGTCCTCATGTCATATGGTACGTCGACAGGTAAAGCTCATGTGCAATTGCTATCGTGGAGTAAAGCTATGTGGAATGGGCAAAAGCGGGTCGAACGAGTGTTATGAAAAATTCAGGGTGAAAAGAATCAGATTTAGGGCTTTAGGCATGGGATTTTGGAAGCCTCTCGTAGAACCTCAAACAAAACTAGAGTACATCCCACACGAATGATTTTGTCGGTATTGTCATGTAACCTTAACGTTTAAAAAATTGTACCTTTTAATACTTTGGTATTTATTTTAGAACTAATAGTTACATTATTACTTATCATAGGTTCTAAAGATTAAATATTTGTTAGTCTTACCATACCACCTATTTTTATTACACGGTGGCAATGCGTGTTAGTTTTGACCGTTGACTAGCTATAGAAAAAACACAAATAAATTATTCCCCAATTTACCATATCCCTCCCTCTCCATTTCTTGGTTCCTCTCGCTGCTCCTGCTTGGGCTCTTAGCCCCTTCTACTCCCACTCGTGCTGAAGGAGGAGCGCTCAAGTAGCCAAGAGATAGAGTGTCAGGTATCTTATGGAGTGGGAAAATACTTTTTTTGCTCACGTCATGTGGAACGTCAATGGGTAAAGCTAATGTGCCATTGCTACCATGGAGTAAAGCTTTGTGAAATGGGCAAAAGTCAGTTAAATGAGAGTGAGATGAAAACTTCAGGGTGAAAAATAATCAGATTTAGGGCTTTAGGTGTGGAATTTTCCATGGCTCGTACAAACTCCTATAAAACCAGAGTACATCCCGTATGCACGTTGCTGTTGGTTTGATTATGTTGTTATTGTCATGTAATCTTATAGTGTAAGAATTATATCCTTTAGTACTTCAGTATTTATTTGGAAACTACTAGTTACATTATAACTTATTTTGGGTTCTAAAGATTAAATATACTATACCACCTATTTATAGTACATGGTGGCAATGCGTGTCAGTTTTGACCATTGACTAGCTACAGAAAAAACACAAATAAATTCTTCCCCATTTTACCATATCCCTCACTCCCCATTTCGTGGCTCCTCTCGCTGCTCCTGCTTGTCCTCTTAGCCCCTTCTGCTCCCGCTCGTGCTCAAGGAGGAGTGCTCGAGTAGCCAAGAGATAGAGTGCGAGGCATCTTATGGAGTGGGAAAATATTTTTTGTGCTCATGTCATGTGGTATGTCAATGGGTAAAGCTAATGTGCCATTGCTACCATGGAGTAAAGTTTTGTGGAATGGGCAAAAGTGGGTTAAACGAGAGTGATATGAAAAATTTAGGGTGAAACATTGCGGCGGGTTTGATTGTGCTATTCTTGTCATGTAATCTTATCGTTTAAAAATTATATCTTTTAGTACTTTGGTATTTATTTTGGAATTACTAGTTACATAATTACTTATTTTGGGTTCTAAAGATTAAATATTTGGTCTTAGAGCATGTTTAACAGCCCTCCAATAAGTAACTCCCAATATTGATGTTTTGGGAGCCTCCTGAAGGGGTTGAGACCTAATATCATGTTAACCATCTCTAGTAGTACCCCAATAATTGGATCCCAATAATTTTAAACCTTTGGGCTTCGTTGTGTTTTTGGCCCAAATGTATTTTTTGGCCCATATTTGGGCTTTGGCCTTAGCCTAGTCAGATGAACAGGCGCTGCTCCATAAGATGTACGGTGCCCTCGATTCGGCAAGGGAAGCGGCGACGACATACTTCGATCAGGCAAGAGTGCCCTCGATCAGGTGATGATGCTGATTGATTTTTATTTGTCCGACCTTGTTGATCTCCTTTTCTTGCAAAAAAGAACTTGTCGATCTCCTGGCTTCTTGAGCCATTTTATTTACTGTGGTGGCAGGACTCACCATCAAATCATACACTGACCTCTGAATTAAACAACAAATACATGATCTCGATGAACATTACAAATTGTAGATAATTTGGCATATCGAAAACTTTGTTTTGTCTAGAACAGAAACTACAACATAGCAACAGCCAAAGCCAATCAGAGAACGGGATAAACATAAGAAGGAATAGAAAGACCAAATATAAATCACCAAATATAAATAAGTTTGAGTAGTAAGGGGGAGCATATAACTTACTGAAATTCAGAAACAACAATCCTGCTTGCTAATTTGTCTCCTCCTCAAAGAAATGAAAGAACAGTGTTGTAATTAACCTGGCAATAAAGATATTTGCATTGAGATCATCAGAAAAACAGCACCATGACGAGACACATGAAGAAACTATGCTCTTCTCTGCTCTGCACATCAATTTCAGTTCAGACCTTCCCAAATTGCTGCTGCTTTCTATACTGATCTACTCCCCTTTTGTTCCTTCCTCTTCTCGACGCTATTGCTCAGGAGGGAGGCGGCACCGGGGGCTCAGGGGAGGCAGGCCGGGGCACCGGGGGCTTCAGGGGAGGCGGCACCGGGGGCTTCAGGGGAGCGGCGCCGGGGTTGCGACGACGGCGGCACACCACAGGCGCAGGGGAGCGGCGTCGGGGGCACGAGGGTGAAGCCACACCGCGGGCGCAGGGGAGCGACGCCGAGGGCGCGGGGAAGGCGGCGCTCCGCCGGCGCAAGGTAGCGGCGCCGGGGACGCACGGGAGGTGGCGTCAGTCGCCGACGCTAGATCGAGACGATGCGGAGCTCATGAGGTTGCGTTGCCAGCAAATAAAAATGAGCGACAACAAAAGAAATGCCGCCAGAAAGACCTGCGCGTTTCTGTTTTCGCGCGTGCAGAGAGGATTGGGAGGCCATCAGGAGCGACCAAAAGTAGGTGACGGGTTTTGCGGGAAAGGGAGGGGAGAAAAATTGGGATTGGTTTTGGGTTGCTGCTAGTTAGGTGTATTTTGCCTTTAAATCCTCAAAAAAGCTTTTGGGAGTTGTTTAGTCCTTCTCTTAGACACGCTCTTACCATACCACCTATTTTTAGTACATGATGGCAATGCATGTTAGTTTTGATCGTTGACTTGCTACAGAAAAAACACAAATAAATTCTTTTCTATTTTACCATATCCCTCCCTCCTCATTTCTTGGCTCCTCTAGCTGCTCCTGTTTGTGCTCTGAGCCCCTTTTGCTCCTGCTCATGCTCAAGGAGCGCTCGAGTAGCCAAGAGATCGAGTGTAAGGCATCTTATGGAGTGAAAAAATATTTTGAAAAAATATTTTTTTTACTCACATCATGTGGTACGTCGACGGGTAAAGCTAAATGTGTCATTGCTATCGTGGAGTAAAGCTATGTGGAAGATGTAGAAGTGGGTTAAACGAATGATATGAAAAACTCGATATTGTTGTCAAATTTTATTTGTTTAAGACTTGTTAAGTTGTATACATGTCTTCAAAGAGGTAAAGTAGCCCCTACCTTCACCTCATTTTCTTTATATTTTCCTGGTGACATGTTTTCTTCCTACAATGGTATGGTATGGCGGCTGTAACGTACGGAGGTAGTAAGGAGCGATGGAATATTTTTAAAAAAGAAAATATACACCCTGAGACGCAGGAGGCAAGGTAGCCCTTGACCACATTCTGCAGGTTCAACCAGAGGAGTGACTTGCGTGTTTTGGGTCCTGGGCTTTAGGGGTAGAATTTTGCATGCCTATAGTAGAATAAAAAATGGAGTTTGATATTTATCCACATTACTCTGAGTAAAACTTTTATTCCTAGATTTAACCATCAGTAAAATTTGTACTGATATTAAAAGAGTACATCCACACGTTTTTGTTATTTTGATTGTGTCTATGTTGTCATGTAATCTTATTTTTTAAAAGTGTACTTTTGTATTTATTTTAGAACTAAATGTTACATAATAACTTCTTTGGGGTTCAATATGATAATTTTTTTAGTCATGCCAATTTAACGGATACCGTGACAAAAAAAATCATAGAGGTTAAAAATATCGTCATATGTGTCATTTTGAAACACACAAGGAATTATTCCCTGAAACATTGGGATAGCTATTTATATCTTCTATATAGTTACAACCCAATAAATATAAAGCTCAACATGCAAACATCCACCTCATCATCACTAACAATAATTACATATCAAAGCTCATACAAGCATGCAACATAATCTAGAGTTTGTAAAATTCTACAAATCTTCTGTCTAGTTGCAACCTAGTAAACCTAAAGCTCAACATGCAAACATACCATCTCATCATCTCTATCTCTACCATTTATAATTCATCTTAGCAACGGTTCAGATCTAACCTCTTTCTCTTACTCACTCATAATCCAATGGACAAAATCATCTCCATCGCACGCCATCCCCGCTCTCCCGCTCCATCGCGCATCGCGCGCCCCCGCGCCATCCATCACGCTGGCCATCCCCGCTCCCCCATTCACTGCCGCACGCGCCGATCCCGCCACCACTGCTGCATCCTCCTTCTCTCCATACGGGCGCGGACGGCGGCGTGGCCCGATCGATCCTGCCACCGCCGTCGCATCCTCCTCCTCTCCCTGCGCGCGACCATCCCCGTTCCCCATCCGCCGCATCTCGACGGATGCGGCGGCGAGGCCCGATCGATCCAGCGCTCCCGCACCAGTCTTCGTCGTTGACATCGCGTTTCCGTGATGGTCGACTGGATCCACTGGTCTCCATCACCAACATTGCATTTCCCCGATCAACTGCTGGCCACCGCGTCGCCCATGATGAGTCCGTCATGGCATCCCTATGCCAATTGATGCAGTGCGACTAGATCTGCTGGCCTCCCTATCCCTATCCGATGCTGCATCTCCCTGCTCAACAGCCACCCCATCGTGTGGTTCGGTCGGTGTCCTCTCTTCAGTCGGCATCACGCGAAGGATGGGTCTCGAGGGCTCTCGAGCATTGGGACGAACAAAGCATTGCCGCATCTGCAGTCCTGCCTTCCTGTAACTGAGGCAACTGTTCTGCTTTAGTTCAATTTTCCTTCCAGTAATTGCAGTTTAGTATTTGTTGTAATCATATAATTGCATTTTAGTTTTCAGTGCAAGATTAGGTACTGAATTACCACTTCAATGGAGATCATTTGAACTGAAAGCTAACATTTGATCTCATGCTATTACTGTATCAAATAGTTAGCTCTGTGATATGTTGAAATAGAATTTTGTTTCGATCATTATTTTGATATGAGTTTGCCCTGTTTCTTTTACTTACGAATATTTTCTGCATGTTGTATTGGCAAGGTGTAGCAGATAGATTAGTGGTACTTGCATTGACCCTGTTGAATTGATGGCATGTTTAAAGGTATGTTGCATCTTTTGTATTGCTGCAAAACCATTTTGATCTTTGCGACACTGCAAATATATTGGTTGAGAGCCAAGATGCTTATCAGTTTTGCATTCAGCCACCTGATGATCCTGTATTTTTTTGTTTTATTTATTACATGGAGGATTGATAATTTCATCAAAACACCATTACTCAAGGAAGTTTGGGGGATAAGAATTTTGAAGATGGAACTTTTGGATGCAGGATGCTAACGGACAGAACTAATCCAGTGCCTGAACTCTGTTTGATCTAACCTAGTGGCTGACATTGACAAGTGAGTGCTTGTGTGGAACCTCTTGATATTCCAGAATGGCAGATAATAATTTCCTTTGAATAATTTTTACTATTATTTGTAGAAATAATAATACATTTGTTCTGCTATGGAGAAGCACCTGGCCCTTGCGTACAACACGCTCAAGCTAAGGTGATCTTCATTTTGTCCTGATGAATCTTAGAGCAAATAGGTGTGCATGGGCATAATGTTCTAAAATACATGGAAAGAACGGTTATTACTAGGAGTGAAAGTCTCCTACTGCAGCATATCAGACTTAATCAGATGCCTCGAAGAAACAATGTTTTTAATCTATTCTTCACAAATCTTCCTGACCAATTTGTAATTTGTTAGGCAGTTCAAAGAAATACCTTCTTTACCTAGATGCACACTCGTTTACAACTAATTAGTAATTCCTATTGTATACGAGTAGTGCACTACAGTTACTTTCTACTCCACCATGGAGATAAACCATGAGCCAGTACTGTGTTTTACTACTTAATTTCTTCACTTCCTTTTCAGAATTTAAGACATCATATTCTTTCTTTTCTATTCCAAACTGTGTGTTATTTTACTTTTGTAGGAAATTTCCTATGTGTCCTTTTCCTCAAGGTGTTTTTTCATTTATCTCTTTTCAAGATATTTACATAAGGATGTATTGGTAATTCTTAAGTGGAGTCAATAATTCATAGTCTGACATAGGTTTCCATGATGGAACATGGTTTTTTAAGGACTACTGACTAGACAAGTAAGCTATTTATCAGTTGGATTTGCCAACAAAAAATGGTTAAATTCAGAGTGTTCATAGATACAAGATTTATTGATATAAGCTGCTAAACTGTACGAGGTGTACTAATTTTCAGCGGCTAATTGATGGGGATAAGAACTAGAAGTAGTTGTTTTTTGCTTGAATACAATATCAGAAATGCTGAGTAGACTTTATCTGAGCATAGTGTTAAAAGACCATAGTGTTAGGCTGAAGGTGTGCTAAAGTTAGGCTTGTATACCTGGGTTCAGTTATCTAAATAAATATTGTAGTTTTCTGCTTGCTTAACTGTTATTGCCTGAATTCTCATATCGCAACTTAGGAAATATGGGTGTGCAATTCAAGAAGAAATATATGCATATCTTCCTGTTTCTTGAATTTAAAATTTTGCTAACTTTTACTACTTAATATATAGCATACTAACTTAGCAAACTAATCAGATTCATCATAATGTTTTGTTCTGATCAAGCAAATGATTTCATCTAATTGATCTATGCATACTTAAATTAGGACTTCATGGGCTCGAGTTCCCACACTTTGTGGACTTTTGCTAATTGATCAAGCAAGTTCTCAAATTAAGAACAGGTTAAACACATCCGAACACAACATGACATCAACAGTGCAACCTGGAAAAAACCCACATCTCATGTGAACCATCGATCTCCTTTGCGCTAGGAGCCGTTGGATTTAAGTGAAGTCATCTAATTGCCGCCCACACTGCCGACTTCATATGTGAACCTGAAAAATTTAGAGATAGCTCCATTTCTGAACTTGTCTAAACTTTGGCTGTGACATCTCCATTGCAAGGACACCACAACCCATGTTCGTTTTCACTGCCAGCACCAATGAGTTCCTGTTATATGGAATTTTTCTCATAATGAATCTGCTACAACAGTTCAAGGGTGCATCAAATTCTCTCATGTTCGGTAGTTGCTTGATAAATTGATTCACTGGTTGATTTTGCTAGGTTTATTACATTCTTTGCAAATTGAACCTTGAATTTTAATATGATGTTTTGCATCATCAGCAGATGTACCAACAAGAGGAGTCTGGCCTAACCTGGTCCAAATACTGATGTCGCGGTTCATATATTTTGATCCATTGATTGTTCTATATATGACATCTTAGTGATGATATCACCAGTATAGAAAGGGTTGTACACAAAGGATTGATTTTGATTCTTTAATTATTTTCGTAGAAATATAATAGATAAAAATCTTTATGGCTTCTTAAATAGCTTCTCTTCAATTATTTCCGTAGAAATACATCACATTGAAATCTTTGTGGCTTCTCGACTACGCTCGTATGTCATTCATTAACTCAAATTAAATTGTTGACAAAATCTATGAAAAGTATAATGATCTACTGCTTATGACTATATACATGACGCTCAAAACACATGCATAATCCCTATAGAGCAGAACAAAAGGCCTTATTTGTGTGAATATGGATTCTTTTTGCATTATTTAAAATTATCGTAACGTTAGCACTGGTATATTATATTACTAGTCACTAACAGTAATCCCAAAGTTCAACATGCAAACATACCATCTCATCATCACTAACTATAATTACATATTAAAGTTCATGCAAGCATGCAAGATAATCTAGAGTTTATAAAATTCTACAAATCAACACGCAAACATATTTACTCATTACCTTTCAACATGCAAATATGTCACATCATCATCCAGTACTAGCAATAATTACATATCAAAGCTTAGCTCATGCAAGCATGCATTATCATCTACAACTTATTGAATTCAACAAATCAACATGCAAGTATATCCAATCATCATCCTTCACTTTATTTCCACAATATTTTCAACATGCATATTGATCATTTTTATAATACGTAACATATATTCATCCATATAATTCACATCAAAGTATGGATATCATTTAGTTTGTTTAGTGATTAGTACAAACAAACTTTGAAATTCATTATTTTTATATCATTTAATTTGTTTAGTGATTAGTACAAATAAACCCTAAATTTTCATCATTTTTTCCTACCTTCCACTTCTTGTGATATGTACATCATGGTCAACAACCTAATAATATTTCATGTACAATCTCCTACATAGTCTGATAAATTTATTTCTCTCCAAACATGGTTTGGCAAACCCGTTTTATTTGTAGTTAATAACTAATATCCTTTTACTGCTAGCTCAATTATTGAAAAAAATATATATATTAAAGATTACTTAGTAATTTCTGTAGCAAAGCGCAGGGAATCACCTAGTATATATATGTGGTTCTCAAGTCACAGTGAAATAAATAATTCAAAGAAATTAAACAAACTTGTATATCAAGCCTATATTGCACCATTGACGGAATAATATTTGCAAAACTCTCGAGAACCACTTTCATAGTGTATACCCTAGTCCTAGCTTCTACAGCCACGCGCACCAAGATAAATTGAAACTAAACTATTTGTCACTCTTATATATGGATTTTTATCTATAATAATTAACTTAAGTGAAATTAAATAACCAGTAAATAGAGAGGGAGAATTAAAAAAATAAGGATGATGTTCACTATAGTGTCCATTTCCAGACGCTGTTCTACGTAGCGTCAAGCTGTAGACACTGTTCGTAAGCACGTCCAGCTATTGGTCGAGGCACACGCCCACACCACACCTGAACGAGCGGCCCATCCAAGTGACTTCTTCGGTCTTGCCACTACTGGAGAATCGATTTTTGCGTGCGGGCCGAAAGGCATCTTCCCGTGCGGTAGGCCTGCCTACACGCCCGAGAAGATCTGGGAAAAGAACCTTTTCGCATGCGGGCGACCTAACCGCACGGGAAGATCTATTATCCCGTGTGGTCGGCTTAAGCGGCCCACACGAAAAGATAGATTATCCTGTGCGGGCCGCTTAAGCCGTCCGCATGGGATAATAGATCTTCCTGTGTGGTTCTTTAAGTGGACCGCACGGGAAGATTGATCTTCCCGTGGGACATTATTTTATGTGCATGCGCTTTGCATTTTGTTTAGGGTTCTCTCTCTCTCCTCTCTCTCAATAATATATGATACTATCAATGTTGTCATTAGTGTATATATATACACATCGCACGCATTAAGAATTAAAACACATTAATTATTTTCTCATAAAAGGATAGAAATGTACGCATCATATATATATATATACATATCATATCGCAATTTACAATAGTTCAAAAGCACATAAAATATATACTTAATTAGAAATGTTTTTTCTAGCTAGTACATATATTCTTTTTCCCACTCTCTAAGTTGTTTGAAGGTATCCTTTGTCACAAGCTGGCTCTTCGGATCGTAGAAATCGTCCAAATGGTTACAGACATTGCGGCGGATGAAGCGGCAAATATCTGCACACAAGTTGAGTATGGTTCGTTTGTCGAACCGGTTCGCTACAATTGGAATGGACTGATCTGTTTAGGAATGAATACACATTGATAGTTAGAAAAAATATTGTACAAGATCTTAATATGTAAAAAGATATTTTCTCTGGACTTACTTCTTCAAACTTTGTAGTGTATATTCCGTTGATTCTAAGCATCTCGCACACGTAGTATCCACATAAGTTAGTGCCTGGTGGTTGCTTATAACACCGTGTTGAATAAAATTGTATACGTTAATATTTTTATTTAAGCAAGTATATATAAGAAATGTCAGTACAACGGACATGTAATTACCATCCATTGTGTCTTCACGAGAAGCTTCTTCCTTTGTGGATTATTGACTGGTCCACCGTGGTCTACATAATGTTTGTGTGCTCTATGTAGACAAAATAATTGTTTGAGTCAATTGTGTGAGAGTACAACAACCAATATTTATTAAATGGTGCATAAAAGTACTTACAAATTTAACAAAATGAGAAATTCTTTGAATGTATCATCAGTGTAGTGTGCCAGATCCAGCAGTACGACCAAGTGGTCCTGCGGATATACCAAAAATAGTACATAGTGATCATTACAAAGAAGATATGTTAATTGTAGGTGATGTTGTAGTAAAATAATAGTAGTATGAAAGAAATATTACATACCGCACAGCATAAGTGACCATGATAACAGTTTTGTCTTTGTGTGTGAGCATCGCTTTGCCCAAGTACAGTGCTACACTGACCATCTTTTTCTTGTGCATTTGTTTGATGGCCACTTCTTTTTCAGACTTTGATTTAGCTTTCAGCTCAGCACAAATTGCCACCGTGTGTTCCGTCCAACAAACCCTTGTTGGGTTGATATATCCTACCGGTCGATTGGCCTTTTCAGCGTCGTGGAATTGCATCCTAAGTAATGCCGCGGGTAATTTATCAGAAGTTAGTTTGCAAATAAATTCATTTATATCATCAAATGCGATTGACTTACAGGCAAAACACGGCAACGAGATTTATATTCATTTTGTCCAGCTTGAAAAATGAGTGAAGGTTGTTGAAATCAATGACCAGCATCCCATTTGGTCCACTGATGAAAGCATGATCCGGGACCTTCACAGTAATCATGCGGAGGCCTTTTTTAGTTGCCTTTAGGTACCAGTCATGCATCAGCCTCATCTCCCAGGGTAGGTCTTCCATGACGTGCCACGGTAAAAATGGCTTCCCATACTCATACTTTGTTGGCACTTCATCCGATGTCCAGTTTTGCATATCCTCCATGTGATTTTCACCGATTTCTATGAATCCGACAACTGTAGAGTTTCATCTTGCTTCTTGTCAGTCGGCGCTCTCCCCCTGAAGGCCTGGAACACCTACTTTTCCTTGTCTACGGCCATTTCTTTCTGATCATAAGTTGATCGTACCATTTTTGGGATAAGCCGACGAGGTTCAAGCTTGGTTGGACTTGGGAGACTTGTGGTTCTTTGAAGTGGCCTTTCAGGTAGCACCAAAGCTAACTGTGGTGTCGGAGGAGATTGATGAATATCTTGTACTTCAGAGGGAGGTTGTTTTGCGGGGATTTCAGGAGCTGACGAAGGTGGCGAATCAAGACCTTTTGATTTAGGGGACAAGGGGGTGGGGAAGCTGGCCGATTAGGTGGCGAACTTGGCCCTGGTGGAGAAGGCGGTGCAGGAGCAGCAGCAATCTTAGGAGCCAGCGGGGTTGGGGTTGAAGGCGATGGACCGACCAGCTGGATATCTCGTTGATGCCATAGTATGAACTGGTTCACCACATCCCCAAGCAGTTCTATCCCTTTCGGTGCTAGATATCTAGCTCTAAACTAGTATGCTCTGCATGCACCTTGGCCACTTGCACCCTTGCATATTCTTCAGGGATTGGCGTGTTGTGAAATTGACGCCCTGGTATCGCAAGTCCTGTACCCACCTCCTTTCTCTTCTCGACCCTTCCTATCGACATGAGTAGGCTGCACGGCGTTGGAGCAGTGATGTTATCTACTGGATAAGGTGTCGTGCCTACTGACCCGACACTGCTTGGCACATGAACTGTTGGTTCTTCGGAATGTTGGAATAAGTTTGGGAAGGCTAGGTGATTTTGAGCAACAAGAGAGTAGAAATATTGTTCTACTTGTCTTGCTATTTTCTCTTCCAGTTTTTGTTTGTACATGTCCCATTTCTTGTAACTCGTAGCTTCCTCTGGAAACCCTTCCTTCCAACTTGTCCTTGACGATAGACCTCTTACTCGTCCAAAATGTTCAGGGTTGCCTAATGCAACTGTTAGTTGATCATTTCCTCTCTTGGCAATGAATTCCCCTGTTTTCTCTTTCTCCACAATGTCCTTCAGACTACTGGTCACACGCTTGATATCAGGATCCTCGAAAAGGATCTCTTCCTCGTCGGTGACTTGGCCGTGCTCCGTGCCCAAACCTAGTTGCTCCGTCGCATGAGCTTCTTAGGTCACCAAACGAATTCATTCCATCCGTGCTCAACGCAAACCTGACATTTCTCGGATCCTTTGCAAATTCTAGGTGCATTGAATCAAAGTTTCTCCATTGTCGAGCATCGGCGGGATGTCAAATCATACAACTGTCTTTCGACCCTCTTGATGCCATCTCATCAACTCGGCGTCGGTGGGGTTTGAGAACAATCGCTTCATGCAATCTTTCACTGGCAAGTACCATATCACCATGCCCGAAATCTTTTTTCCTGCCTCAACCAATGCATTTGGTTCAGCAACATCACTATCGGTGGCACTGTTACCCATTTTGTACCTACTCGCCCCACAAGTTGGACACTTGTCCAAGTCAAGGTATTCCTTGCGATAAAGTACACAGTGATTAGTACATGCATGGATCTTTTCAACACCAAGAGATAATGGACATATCAGTTTCTTGGCTTGATAGGTGTTAGCTGGCAACAAGTTAGGCTTAGGAAGCAAAAGCTCTCAAGAGACCCATCAAGTCGTTGAAACTAGTACCAGACCATCCGTGCTTTGCCTTCAATCTAAGAAGTTCAAGCACCGACCGCAACAATGTATAATCCATGTCACATCCCTTTGATTGATCGTACAAAAGATCTTTTGCTGATTTCTGCTGTAGAATCAAATGTGTTTGATTTGTATTTTGTGTGATGAAACATTGGTGGTGATTTGTGATATTTAATATGTGAAATATTGGTTTATGGTGATGATGTTTGGATTTGTGAAGTTGTGCACGTTTCTGATCGGACGGTCAGACCGGTGGTGCGACCGGTTAGACCGGCCAGGCTTGACCAGTCAGATCGGAGGTATGCGCATGGTCTGACCGACCGACTTCGACTGGGTTTCGGATTTGATTTATCTTTTCGGTTTCTGATTGTTTCTTTGTGGATTTGACTTCTAGATGGTTCCTATGTGTATGGTTAATGTTGATATGCTAATATGAGTCAAGTTTGGACAAACTTGTGCTCGGATATGGAGTTTCTTTGTTGTTCATGTGCAGGTATCGCTTGAGGCCTTGAGATTGTGTTGCCGGTGATGGATCGGAATCGACTTGGGAGAAGTGGATGTCCAGATATCAAGAGATCACGCGGGATACTAAAAGGCTAGAGGATAATGCACATGGAAGATGGAGAATCCATATGGTATATGAGAGAATCATATGCGTATGAAAATAGGAGTTCTTGAGTCCTATTGGGAATAGGAGTTCGTGAGTCCAATTGGGAATAGGGGTGGAAGAGAGTGATTGAGTCCTATTGGGAATAAGAGTTCTATTCGGAATAGGAGTTCTACACCTACTTTGAGTAGGAGGTTTTTGTGGTATAAATAGAGAGGGAGGGTGTGGTCTCCTGGTATCGGTTTTAGAGAGACACAAGTTGAGAGAAAGTTAGGGTTTCGAATTTAGTTCAAGATTTTTATGGGGAGTGTTGTTGTTGCACTTTGTAAATACTAGTTGATGCAATAAAGCCAAAAGTTCTCATCTACTTCTTCGAGAGTTTATCTATCGGTATTTTCTAGGTCCCGACAGTCTGACCGTAGGTGTGCGAGCGGTCTGACCAGCAGGTTGCGATGGCGGTCCAACCGGAGGCAAGGCAGCGGCCTGACCGGGGAAAGTACAGCGATCTGACCGGCGGCAAGAGGACGGTTTGACCGGCAGCAATAATACTACGTCGTGATCTCCGTTGATTCGAGGGTAACTTTTATTTCCGCTAAAAATTTTTGGATTTTGGTTTTCCCTATCATTCAACCCCCCTCTGGTAAGTTTGTTTGGTCTTGTTCGATCCTATATCTGCAACGCCTTCCAATTGTTTAAATCTCTTGCTTTCTCTGTTAGGACCTCTGGTTCAGCGTGCCACAACATACCCTCAAGATCAAGATCAATATCAACCTGTGCATTTTCAAAACCAGAGCTGCCAAAATCATCCATCAATTCACGGGACATCTCCTCAATTATAAAATTCTCTGCCTCATCGAAGTAAATTTCAAGAATCTCTTCAGAAGCGACGACTTCCAAACTACGTATTTCTCCACAAATCCACGCTGAATTATGTGTCCCAAAATTACATCCGGATCTTTCCACATCTTCTGATTCTTGCAATCCAAGCAAGGACAAAAATATCCTTCCTATTCTCTCAAAGCGTGTGCCTTAGACTTGAAAATAAATATTGATGCTTCTCTCATGAACATCGGATAAGTTCTCCGCGTCTCATACATCCATGTCCGATCCATCTAAAAAAATCACAGCAAAAAATAATATTATATTACATGTGTTTTTTGCATAAACGAAAAAATTTGTCACTCAAACAATATTATTGACCTACAAATTAAAAATAGCACAAAATGACCTATTCAAACAAGTTTAAATATCTTCGCATTCACCCAATAAAATTTTACAAAAATGGAAGCAACTGAAAGAGAAGATCAAGCATGTTACCTTTTATATTGATTTCAATCGAAGATTTCGAGTCGAAAATCTTCCCCCTAATAAATTGCCTATTTTTGAAGAGACAAACACCGAGTCAAAAAAGTTTAAATATCTTCGAATTCAACCAATCAAATTTTACAAAAATGGAAGCAAATGAAAGAGACGATCAAGCATGTTACCTTTTGTATTGATTGCAATGTTAGTGATATGCCCTAGAGGCAACATGGAGATGTTGGATATCACGTCAATGTTTATGTATAAATGAATAAAGTGTTATTAAGTTCCATGAAATAGACATCTTGTATTGATCAATAAGTACGTGACTTATTTATGAGACTCTTTATGTATGAATCTATTTCTAAACGATCCCTGATCATATATCATATTGTTGGAACAAATATGATTCTAAGATCGGCATGTTTATTGATTGATGATCATGTCTCATATATCATGGGTATGGAGATACCAAATCAATAAACATGGACATATGTGTTGGAGAACACATTGTTGGATAGACCCACCATGAGACACTACAGAATTAATGTGCCATTAGTTGGTCTCGGGTAGTGTTGGTACAAAGTCCTTAGACCGAGATCACCATGGATTCCAACATGTGTAGTAGCCTACTTTGGGACTACCAAACGCTATTCCGTAACTGGGTAGTTATAAAGGTAGTTTCGGGTTTGCTATGAAACATGGAGTGGGATGTGAGTGATCAAGATGGAATTTGCCCCTCCTTTGGAGAGATATCTCTGGGCCCCTCGAGGTATTGGATTATGGAAATGCATGGCCATGCTAAGTTGATTGAGGAGTCAATCAACAGACAGATAATCCAATACGGTTCGAGTGAATGGTTAAGCTATTGAAGGGATGGCACACATCTTGCCTATAGCTTAACGGTATCGTGAGGCAAAGGGATTTGTGTACACATTACAGGTTCGAGCCGATATTATTCTTGTATACTATGGTGTCAATATGTGCTGCTAGGCGCCGCGTTGACGGGTCGGCTGAGTTGGACTCGAGCCGACGATCGGCTAAGTTAGACTATAGCCGAAACCGAGTATACCTGAACCTACGGGGTCGCACGCTTAAGGGGATAGAATAGATATTCGAGTTGAACTCGGATACGGCTCGATCGGATAGGGATCCGATCGGATAGAGTCCTATGGGCTTATGACGTGTGGGCGGCCAACTCTATGAGATACGGATGAGATCCGATTCAAAATAGAGTCCTAATCGACCACTAGTCCCAGTCGGCCAACTCTATATAAAGGAGGGAGGGGTGGAGAGGCGTGACACGTCAATTGCATCGCGTGCAACGTAAGTCGTCGAGATCAATCTCCACGAAACCCTCCCCACTTTCGAGCCAAACCCTAGCCTTTCATCGCGTGCTAACACACGGGTGTACGGCGTTCGTCCCCGGACGTGTGGATACCGGTAGAGGCGCTGCTACGTTGCGCGCGTTGATCGGCTTCGGATCGGCGCAATCGGAGCGATCGGCGTGGTGGAATCGGCCGCGGTCGGACGCATCGGAGCGAGGCGTGAGAACGCGGCCGGACGACTCGAATCGGCTGATTGGCGAATCGGTCTCCGGAATCGGCTACACTGTTCCGGATCGGATTGCCCCGATTGGCTATTCCGCGCACTCTACTCCAATCGGTAACGATCTATCGGCCCTTACTTGCAAGTGTTCCTGGTTTGCGCGGTAAAAAGTTTTTGTTTTCGGCTAGCGTAGCCTCCGCGTAACCCTTCATGCAATTGAAGAATTCGAGTTGAAAACCTTTTCCCCTATAATTGGCTTTTTTTGGAGAGAGAAACGCCAAGTTTAAAATGGCAACAGTCGGGTTGGGTAGATATTTATGGGCCATCATCATGTCCAGCCCACTTAAGGGACCGCACGGGAAAATGTATTATCTCGTGCGGGCCCTTAAGTGGACCACACGGGATAATGTGCATTATCTCGTGCAGTCGCTTAAGTGGGCTGTACGGGATAATGTGCATTATCCCGTGCGGTCGCTTAAGTGGACCGCACGGGATAATACATCTTCCAGTGTGGTCCAACAACCGCCCCCTGGGGGACCGGTTTTTCCATGCGCGGCCACTTATGGCCCGCCTAGAACCTACCGGGGGCCTCGTCCAGAAAAACCTTTTTTCCAGTAGTGTGCGAATAGGAGTGGAAGAGAGTGATTGAGTCCTATTGGGAATAAGAGTCCTATTGGGAATATGAGTTCTACACCTACTTTGAGTAGGAGGTTTTTGTGGTATAAATAGAGAGGGAGGGTGTCACCTCCTGGTATCGGTTTTTGAGAGACACAAGTTGAGAGAAAGTTAGGGTTTCGAGTTTAGTTTCAAGATTTTGATAAGGAGTGCTGTTGTTGCACTCTGTAAACACTAGTTGATGCAATAAAGTCGAAAGTTGTCATCTACTTCTTCGAGAGTTTATCTACCGGTGTTTTCTAGGTCCCGACAGTCTGACCGCAGGTGTGCAAGCGATCTGACTGGCGGGTTGCGGCGGCGGTCCAACCGGAGGCAAGGCAGCGGTCTGACCGGGGAAAGTACAGCGGTCTGACCGGCGGCATGCGGGTGGTTTGACCGGCAGCAACAATACTACGTCGTGATCTCCGTTGATTCGAGGGTAACTTTTATTTCCGCTAAAAAATTTTGGATTTCGGTTTTCCCTATCATTCACCCCCCCCCTCTGGTAAGTTTGTTTGGTCTTGTTCGATCCTATATCTGCAACGCCTCTCAATTGTTTAAATCTCTTGCTTTCTCTGTTAGGACCTCTAGTTCAGCGTGCCACAACATATCCTCAAGATCAAGATCAATATCAACTCGTGCATTTTCAAACCGAGCGCCAAAATCATCCATCAATTCACGGGGCATCTCCTCTATTATAAAATTCTCTGCCTCATCGAAGTAAATTTCAGGAATATCTTCAGGAGCGGCGACTTCCCTGTGATATGTCCAAACATTGTATTTCTCCACAAATCCACGCTGAATTATGTGTCCCAAAATTACATCCGGATCTTTCCAGATCTTCTCATTCTTGCAATCCAAGCAAGGACAAAAATATCCTTCCTATTTTCTCTCAAAGCGTGTGCCTTAGCCTTATCAATAAATGTTAACGCTTCTCTCATGAACACTGAATGAGTTTTCCGCGTCTCATACATCCATGTCCGATCCATCTAAAAAATTCACAGCAAAAAATAATATTATATTACATGTGTTTTTTGCATAAACGAAAAAAATTTGTCACTCAAACAATATATTTGACCTACAAATTAAAAATAGCTCAAAATGACCTATTCAAACAAGTTTAAATATCTTCGCATTCAACCAATAAAATTTTATTAAAACGGAAGCAACTAAAAGAGAAGATCAAGCATGTTACCTTTTATATTAATTTCAATCGAAGATTTCGAGTCGAAAATCTTCCCCCTAATAAATTGTCTATTTTTGGAGAGACAAACACCGAGTCAAAAAAGTTTAAATATCTTCGAATTCAACCAATAAAATTTTACAAAAATGGAAGAAAATGAAAGAGAAGATCAAGCATGTTACCTTTTGTATTGATTGCAATTGAAGAATTCGAGTTGAAAACCTTTCCCCTATAATTGGCTTTTTTTGGAGAGAGAGAAACGCCAAGTTTAAAATGGCAACAGTCGGGTTGGGTAGATATTTATGGGCCATCATCGTGTGCGGCTCACTTAAGGGATCGCACGGAAAAATGTATTATCCCATGCGGGCCCTTAAGTGAACCGCACGGGATAATGTGCATTATCTCGTGTGGTCGCTTACCCGCGCCGCACGGGATAATGCGCACATTATCCCGTGCGGTCGCTTAAGTGGACCACACGGGATAATACATCTTCCCGTGCGGTCCAACAACCGGCCCTTGGGGGACAAGTTTTTCCAGACGCGGCCACTTATGGCCCGCCTAGAACCTACCGAAGGCCTCGTCCAAAAAAACCTTTTCTCCAGTAGTGTGATGTTATGTCTCTCGTCTGGTGTTATTTCCCTCTTCCCTGAACCAGCAAGCCCTGGCGGTGTAGCTAGCGATGTTAGGTCTAGCTGCGCCGTCGTTTACTCGTCGACAATCATAGCTCTTCTCGCAGCATCAAGCATGCATGGCATCTCCTCGTCGGCTTCTTGCAACAAGGGCCAAGAGTAGTCGCTGCTGCCCTTTCTATGGAGAGACGAGGTCTACCTTCTTTATGTACTAAGATATATTGTTTTTTCTTTGGCATATTGATGCATCAGTTAGTTTCTCCCAAAGTGAAAACATGCTCGCTCAAAGTTCTGGCGCGCGGATGTCTAGGTTTGTATAGAAGTACGCAAATACGGTAGAAAATAATGCTCTAGCTGTTGATAGCTGGTATTATATAGCAGCACACAAATGGGTGTATCTTGGTACCACTGGTGGAGCAACCCACTATTGTCCCTGTTCGTAACCCCCTGTAGTCCCGGTTCTTGAACCGGGACTACGAAAGCGGGACTAAAGATCGGCATCTTTAGTCCCGGGTGAATTGTATGTCGACAATAGTGGTCTTTCTATGATATAACTCTCATATATCAACATAGTTAGTGGAGATCTCATTTATTTACTCCAACTTGTCGTGATTTCCCATAACGATCAAGTTGGGGTGTTCCGATCTTCCAGTGCCAAGGCACGCTCGTGAAGCACTAGGTTCTCCATCTTCAGGATGGTGTCCTTCTGGGACCATCTCAATTTCAGGTTGAGTTGCCTCTTCTGGGCTTTCTCAACTTCAGGTTGAGTTGCCTCTTCTGGGGCTTTCTCAACTTCAGGTTGAGCTTCTTCAACTGATTCTTTGAGTGAAACAAGTGGCTTAGGCCTTTGTCTTCGCAGAGGTCTCCTTGGAACCTTGTCCTAAGCACCCGGAGGTCTCCCCCTCTGCAAAAAAAATAGGATGGGGTAAGAGTAGAGTCAGTAACCTTCTAGGCTACCTCTACTCTTTCTAGTGCATTTACTGCAGGTATATTTGACCTTGTCACTCCCTTGTAATCAATGAAGGCATCTAGAAACTTATTTGCAAGATTTTGCAAATTTATGATTCTCTAAACTTCCAGTTTAGCTTCACTAGTGCATGGATCTAAGGACTGCATCCCAGTTGCATCTCGGCATCCTTCTGGATGCTTGTTTCCCCCTAACTCTAGGAAATGGTCCTCATCAAAGATATAATAAGTGTACCGAGCCATATGAAGATCCCCAGTCATAGGCCCTAGATACTTGATTATGGACAGTCTCATAACCAACATATATCCCCAACTTCCGGCGGGGTTCCAAAGAAGTATGTTGTGATGGTGGGATCGGCACATAGCCAAATTTACGCAGATGGGAATACTTGGTTCTTTCCCATGCACTAGGTGAAGAGGGTGTACTATGGTATGCAGTTGACATGAGTCAAAGATATAATAAGTGTACCGAGCCATATGAAGATCCCCAGTCATAGGCCCTAGATACTTGATTATGGACAGAGTCTCATAACCAACATATATCCCTAACTTCCGGTGGGGTTCCAAAGAAGTATGTTGTGATGGTGGGATCGGCACATAGCCGAATTTATGCAGATGGGAATACTTGGTTCTTTCCCATGCACTAGGTGAAGGGGGTGTACTATGGTATGCAGTTGACATGAGTTGGATTAGTGTTGCTATAGGAAACACAGTATGGCCCCAACAACTGGTTGGCAGCTTTTATAATTCTACAACAGTGGTCGGTGCAATCAAATTGACCCTCTTGATAAGGACTTAGCTAGGCCATGTGGTATTGGATATTCTACCTTAATGCCCATGGCTAAACAATAAAAAGCCTTCGACCTAAACTCACCAGCGTTATCCATCTGAATGGATTGTACGCGGTTATCAAGGAAGCTAGCTTTTAGCTTGATGCTTTGAGCAATTAGCTTTGAAAAAGCATGGTTCCTTGTAAAAAACAGGTCCACATGGCTCCACCTAGTAGAAGCATCAATTAGTACCATGAAATACCTAAATGGGCCCGACAAGGGCTGAATAGGTCCACATATGTCACCTTTTATCCTTGCAAGGAAAACGGGTGACTCATCCCTAATCTTCATGAGGGATGGCCTAGTGATCAACTTCCCTTTTGCACAAGTAGGGCAAATAAAATCTTCTGGATTAGGGAAGTCTTTAGTTTCAACATTGTGGTCAACAGAATTGTTGATGATTCTTCTCATCATACCCAAACTGGGATGACCCAGCCTGTCATGCCAAAATTTAAATGACTCTGGGTTTCTAAATATGGTTTTCATCGCAACATATTCCTTAGTGGGTTTTATGCACGTGTAGTGCAAACCTGATGGCGATGAAGGGAGCCTTTCCACCACTTGCTTTTGATATCCATGTTATGAGTAGATATTCAACATCTTGCTCAGCCTCGGTTTCTATGTGGAAACCATTTGCTCAGATATATTTAAAGCTTAAGAGGGTATGCTTTGAATCAGGATACAACAAAGCATCCTTTACAAAGATATGAGTACCCATAGGGAGAACTAGAGTAGCACTTCCAGTGCCTACTATATGAGCATTGCTTCCGGCAATGGTCACAATATTTCTAGTTTTCTTAGTTAAGGTCTAGAAATATCTAGTTTCTCTTAAGATTGTATTAGTAGTGCCACTGTCTACTAGACAGATCTCCTCTTCTGCCATGGGATTCCCACCAAGATTTAGGCCTAGTAAAAGACTAAGCGTGCGTAGTATTATTTATGACTAAAGTTATACTGTGCTACATATGTAGGACACATATAAGAGACATATAAGAGATTACTTCGGGTCTGCAAATATGTCATCCTCTTCTTCAAGAAGGTTGTCCTCATCATCGTCCATATGGACGTCTCCACCATCCTTAGCATCGATAAGCATGTCATCATGCTTTTCAATGTGAGCTTCAGGCTCAATGGTGAAGTGGGACTCATGTTGGCTCTTTTTCTCATTAGAGCTCAACCAGGTGCTTGAGGACACGACATTTACGGGACCACTGCCCTCTGCCTCTACATCTGTAGCAGTTAACCTAATTTTCCCCAGATGTTTCACCTGTAACCTTCTTGAGTTTGCCTTTACCTTTGGACTTACCCTTGCTCTTGCCCTTTAACATGATATTTCCCTTACCCTTCCATCTCTTCTCATTGTGGCCTCTTTTGCGGCCACACAAGTTCCCAACAACATTGGTGTGTGCTTCAGGCACTACCATAGATCCAGTGGGTCGAGCGGAATGATTCTTCATAAGAACCTCATTCTGCCTTTCTACAACTAACAGGACTAAGATAAGCTCAGAGTACTTTGAGTTCCTGTATTGTTGTTGCAGCACCATGTTGTTGGGATGGAAGGTGGATAAGGTTTTCTCGATCATCTCAACGTTAGTGATCTTCTGGCCACATAAACGTAACTGAGCGATGATCCTATGTAGGACAGAGTTATACGATGCCATAGACTTGTAGTCTTGGAAGCGTAGGGTGATCAAGTCATGTTGTGCCTATGAGGCACAATTGATACTTGCTGGTCAAAGCAATCCTTTAGGGAATTCCATAATACCAGTGGATCTTTCTCGGTGATATTCTCAGACTTCAGGTTTGGATGGAGATGGTGGCGCAGAAATGCAATGCCTTTGCTTTCTCAATCTTCGTAGGCTCCTCTATGCTAGCTTCGGGCAGCACAATAGTATGACCGAGACCCATGGAGTCGAGTTTAATCTCAACATCCAATGCCCAAGTGAGGTAGTTACTACCATCCAAGGTAAGCTTGGCAAATTACTTTTCGCTATGTCTAACATGTCTGCAACATCATTTGGTATTTACGACAAGTAAATACAATGTGGAGGGTCGACATAAATTTGGTCATGCGTAATCATTTGGATTACTAGTGTGTGTAATCTTTAGAATTACCACACAGTTTCCCACATAAACTTTCCTAGCAAATTAATTTAAGTAATCTTCAAGATTACAGATTGCGTGCTTAGAGATTATCAATCATGCTAGGAAATTAATTTCATAACTGTTGACGGTCGTTATCACCTTAAATCAGACCGTCAATACCTGCATAAGTGGAACAAATTTGGTATATCAACGTAGCGGTAGGGGTTATAAACGAACCTTTTCCACGAGTGTTGGTAAATTAATGTATGCAGGTGACTTATGTATCAAAATGAAGTAAAATTGTGCTTTCGTGGCAAAGAAACACAACTCCAACCAATCGGCGATCGCCACATCAGCTTCCCGCGGATCGGAGGGCCCACAAGTCCAGTGAAACCACCTTAAAGTGGGACCAAACACCCGGGAACCGCCTTAGGGGTCCACTAGTCAGCTCCAGGAGAAAGTCGGTGGGGATCGGAGCCGGCAAGGGTTCGGCCGAACCCTGGTTCGGCCGAACCACTTTGGTGGCCGATCAACCCCTCCTTCTACGTGGCAGCTATCCATTGGTCCCCAATGACGGTTAGGTGGGTATGGCGGTTACTAACCGCCATACAACCGCCTTAATCACCTACTTAAGGAGGGCACTTCATCCATTTCAACACACCTCCAAGAAGATCAAAGCTTCAACTCAAAAGGTTTTAGTGCTAGCTTTCTAGTACTTAGAAGATAAGTTAGAAAGTGAGGGGAAGCTCCGAAAGGAGTGCCCCAAATGTCGGAGTTCTCTCCGGTGGGTAGTTCGGAGGAGTACCGGGAGTCCCGGTGCTGACCTTTGGCCTTGTACCTCGACGAATGCTTTCTTCAATAAAGTAAGTGTTAGTGTTTACTTTGATTATTAAGCATTTACATTGAGTACTTTACTTTACTTTAATTTTGCTTGCGGGGTCACCACCCTAAGTTGGGTGCTCTAGTACTAAGACTCCTGATAAAGACGAGTGTTCTTGCGCAAGGCTAGAGTAGTATTCGATAGTTTAGACGTGGTGTCTAGGCTAGATTTTACCTTTGTTTGCCTCGTACTCCATGGGTGAGAGGTAGGCGGTAGGTGGTGACAGCCTTGTCCGTCCTTTGTATTCCTCCACGTTCGGGTACGGCGTAGAGCTGTAGGCCAAAGTCACTCGGCAGACCGAGTGTAAGCCGGTGCCCAAAGTAAGCAAGAGAAAAGCTGAAGTAATTTACCTGCTTCTTAGAGCCGCAACCGTGGTAATCCTCTCTATACTATCGTCTACCTAATCTTGGATGTCCTTGGATGATCCTAACTCTTTGATAATCCCTACCGTTCCTTGGATTCGATATCCCTTGGAATACTCCCTGGGTGAAGTGCTACAACGGTATTCCGTGCGTTTGCGGATTTTATCTGTGGTCGTAAGAAATACCAACAAGCATTTCCGGCGTCATTGCCGGGGAATGGTTGCTGAATTATCCTAGAGCTTAGGTCATCCTCGTATCTTTTTATTTTTCTTTTTCCTTAGATTATGGAGCAATCTATCCAAAGCCTATCTGCTCTGAAGGGCGAGTTCTTTGAGCCACCATCTTCCTCTAAGCCAATTCTTTCATCTGGCTTTGAACTCTGCCCTCGCTTTATAGCCATGGTTCGGAAGCAATCCTTCTCTGGATGTGATCATGAAAACTCACACTATCATCTGCGAGAGTTTGAGCATTTGTGTTCATGCATGGTCCAGGCATGACACAAAGAACTCATAGTCCTAATTCTCCTCAACATGCTGATGTGGTGTAACCAAGAACAAGTAAGGGACATTTTGGATTGATACCAAAACTTGCCTTACCAATGTTTTGGGAGGTTGAATAGTAAATATGATGATTTGGTTTGAAGCCAATTAGTTGGCAATGCCCATACTCAATTTGGCATAAATCTAGAAGCTTCTCCACCATAGTACAAAATTTGGCGCCATCTTGATAATGAACCAAACATGGGTAATATGTCTCTACCCTACCCTACCAACAAATTGGTAGTGCCAAAATTTGCCTAGATTTTTGCACTACCAAAAATTGGTAGGGTAGAGAACCAAACATGCCCTAAAGTACGCATATTACTTCCTTCGGTTTTTATATATAATATCATTAACTTTTTGTATAATGTTTAAACGTTAATCTTATTCAAAAATTTAATATAAATATGTAAAAGTATAAGTTAATGCTATAGTTTATTTTATGATAAAATAATTCATAACAAAATAATGATATATATATATATGGCAAGACTATTCTACATCTCACCCATAGAATAGTTATTCTACACCCCCTCCTCAAGGGTCCAACCTACCTCTCCCTCCCCTTCTTTGGACCCACAACCCACCTCGCACCCCAATCACGGTCAAAGGACGGTTAAAATGCTCCCACGTTGGTCAAACCCACCTGCTAACTTTCCCCACGTCCACCTATTTGATGTCCTCGTCTCATAGGAACGGTGCAGTAACATGATGACCAAATGCTGTAGCTTGCGTGCAGTAACAGTGATGAATATAGTTAAAATATAGTCATGATGTATCTAGTTTTGTAGAGCTCTTTCTTAAAGCATTATAGTGTAAAGGGTTCGAAAATGTAATATGTGGTGTGAGAGATATCATTGTTTAAAGATGAGAATTCTAAAGATATCATTTTGCTAGTGTGTGCCTTTGATTACAAGGAGAGTATTATATTTTAACCAATTGTATATATTTGTAAAACTCTACTACTGCATATATACAACCTTGTTAGTATAATTTACGTGATATGTTATTGTGCAACTTGTCACTATACAACATTTTGGTAGTAACGTCATAACAATATTGCAGTAAGTCAAAATAAACAGTAGTAACAATATAGCTATAATATTAGTTCATGTATAGAGTTAAACTTAAAATACCTTTCGTACATTCTTATAGGTTGTTTCTATATTCTTACAATAACGCTATGATGAAATTGCATTAATATAGAACAAATAGTGGTAACAATATGATAAGATTGTAATAACACGGAACAAGCAGTATTACCATAGTGTTGTAGTAGAACTGCTTGTGAAGAGTTAAACTTCAAAAAGTCAATCTTTAGAGAGCATTATCTCTTGAATGATGTACTAATTTTTTAAATCGTTTGTACCATGATGCTTGAAAAATTCAAAATGCTTATCAAAAGTAGGTTCGTCATGATTATATTTCAACAATATTTTAACGTCGATACCGCATGTAAGATCTGATGTTACTATATGATGGTCATCATATTACTGCATCGTTCCTGTAAGATGAGATCTGAGAAAAGATGGGTGGTGGAAAAAGTCAATAGATAGGTTTGACCAAGGTCTGACCGACGTGGGTCGCTTTGACTAGCTTTTGACCAAGGTGAAAGATGGGTGTTGGGCCTTGAGAAGGAGGTGAAAGATGTGGTGGGATGAGAAGGTGTAGAATAACTATTCTATACTCCGGATGTAAAATAGTTTTGCTATGTATATAATGAATGATCAAACATAAATGTCAACGGCGTCATTGAAAAAGCGGAGGCAGTACTTGTCAATTGCTGACCATAATCTATACTTACAGTCGTTTGGACATTTTGATATGACAATAGGAGCTGTTGCATGTATCTCATTGGGACTGTGCTGATTTGTTCTGGCACATTGCTTACCTTTGTGAATCCTCTCTATGTAGTTAGAAAATCTTATTATGCTGATGCAGCAGCATTACAAGACATGGATACTTCTGTCGTACAACACAGCATGAGTTCTTACTACTTTCCGTACCAATTTTAATCCCGTACATATCATGTATGTCATCTCACGCAATTTGCAGATTCCATTGGGTCCTCTCCGTAATTGATGTTGGCAGCTCGTGGATCCATGTGTACGACTCAATGGATAAACCAGAGTCTACATTCGTCAAAAATTTTAAAGTGTTAAACAGGTAATGTCGTCTTAGTTGTTGTTGCATATATGCGATTCTCGGATCATTACTCACTAGCTTGCAACTGCACGTAAGGCATGGGCACAGTTACGTGAGCAGGTTCGCGAGAATTGAAAAAAAAAGCTTGCTGTGAGGATGAACTTTTCAGTGAGTAACATGCTCCAAAGTTATATTGAATCATTAATTTGTTCTAAAATAGAAATATATATTAAATCTTTCATCGTTTCTTCTTTAGTGTGCAAAACAGACTACATTCACTGTCTAGTTCAACAAGTCACATGTCCCGATGATCTGAAAGTACGTATAAAAGTCATTCGTATGTTACATCTTGATTTCTTATTGAGTTCATATATTTATTTCTCATTTTATTCAAATGACACTTATTTGTGACATAAGGGATAAACTCCCCCACGTGAGTTTCATACAGTGCTAAGAAGAACGATGGGATTTATCAACGAGCGGGTTATAGATCCCGCTAGAGCATTACTGGGATTGGAGTGGTCGTGGATCCACATCGTAGAGAAATTTTTGTAATATACGATATAGAACAATAAAAATTAATTAGAAATGTAATATATGTATATTTATATGTGTGTACATATTTTGGTAATACATGTATATATTTATTTAATTAAGTAAAGTTATATATGGGTAAAATATATATTTATATATATATATGCATATTGTATATATATATATGTATAAATATATGTATGTGTTAAATATGTATGCATATATATAATTAACAAGCAGCAAGCTAGCAGCAGGAGCAAAATTGAAAAACATTTAGTCCTGGTTGGTAACATCAACCGGGACTAAAGATGATGGAGCCAGTCACGTGACATTGTCATCTTTAGTCCCGGTTATTCAACCGGGACTTAAAAAATGATATCTTTAGTTCCGCTTTCGTAGTCTCGATTTGAAACTTAAGACTAACTAAAAGAGATTACAAATTGGAACTAAAACCGTTTTCCTAGCCGTGTTACTTTATGCGGCAAACATGCATATGTTTTTTTCCCTATTTCTTGTCTTTACTCTCTGATATGATATGTGTGAACAGGTCTAGGTGACTCAGGATTTTTTACTGAACTGATTCTTATACATTTTTCTTTTTCCTTTCAGACCAAAGACACTTGATCAATGCTGCCGGCTTCCTAGTAGTGTGAAGATAACACTGTGTGCCCTCACTTTTTTTTTCTGGATTAGTTGGTTAGTAATGAGGCGGTAGTTAACTAGTTATTGGTGTTGTCCGATGCATAAATAAAAGAAACTGTACTAAACAGCGCATCATGTACGTCCTTCAAACCCTACCTTTCTGCGTGGCAAACACAAGCAGAGGACACATGCCTTCCAATTAAAAACCTGCGTATTTCTATCATTGTTCATCATCATTCAGAACACCATCATGTTACATTTTTTTTTGGAGGCTTTCAGAGTTCAGACTTTTTTCCAGCGCTTTAGTTCTGTATATGCTTAGGCTATACGCTTACACATGCAGCAATTGTCATTTGATTGCATTCATAATGTTACAATTATCTGGATAATTAATCAAACCACAAACTGAAGCTGTTCGTGCAGTTACTGTCAATCCACATTGTGTATGCAAATTTTGTCACCCACTCTGATCAGCCGTTGGCGTGCGATCCGACGGCCGCAGACTAGTTCCAACTCTCTCCCTTGACCTCAAGTCAAACAACTCCCGCCAAATTTGAAAATTCCCCCTTCCCCTTCAGTTCAGTTCAGTTCAGGTTCAGGTTGTTTACACACGTAGTACTGAGCTGCATGTTCTTCCACTTAACCTCGAAATCACCAGAAACCTCGCGAATTGATTGCTCCAGCTTATGATTGCCGCCTTCCATTGAATGCCGGAGCGGCGATCTACTTTCTTTCCGAGCAAAAAAGTTGAGGTTGTTGCGTTCCAATTCATTCGCTCGATCCGTACTCGGCGTTACTCCGCCGTGTCGGTCTATCGGTTGATCGATCGCTTCCTTTTTAAGCATCCTACCATTTTTTGGATCGGATCGATACGTTGGCCATGGCGGTGGCGGCGTGGCGTTGCGTTGCGGCGGTGGTGGTCGGAGTGGTGATCATGGCGTCGGCGGCGGCGGTGGCGGATGGGCTCGGGGTGAATTGGGGCACGATGGCGACTCACCGGCTGCCGCCCAAGGTGATGGCGCGGCTGCTCAAGGACAATGGGTTCAAGAAGGTGAAGATCTTCGACGCCGACGCGACGACCATGTCGGGGCTCGCCGGCACCGGCATCGAGACGATGATCGCCGTTCCCAACGACATGCTCGCCGCCGTCGGCGACTACGCCCGCGCCAGGGAGTGGGTGAAGGAGAACGTCACGAGGTACAGCTTCGACGGCGGCGTCAACATCACGTACGTCGCCGTCGGCAACGAGCCGTTCCTCAAGGCGTACAACGGCGAATTCGACCGCGTCACCGTGCCGGCGCTGAGGAACATCCAGCGCGCGCTCAACGAGGCCGGGTACGGGAAGCAGATCAAGGCGACGGTGCCGGTGAACGCTGACGTGTATGACTCGCCGGCGAGCAACCCGGTCCCGTCGGCGGGGAAGTTCCGGGACGACGTCGCCGGCACCATGACCGACATGGTCAGGTTCCTCAACCACAGCGGCGCGCCGTTGACCGTCAACATCTACCCGTTCCTGAGCCTCTACGGCAACGACGACTTTCCCCTCGACTACGCCTTCTTCGACGGCGGCCCGCCGCCGAGGCCGGTGGTGGACAACGGCATCAACTACACCAACGTGTTCGACGCCAACTTCGACACGCTGGTGTCGGCGCTGAAGAGGATCGGGTTCGGGAGCCTCCCGATAGTGATCGGCGAGGTCGGGTGGCCGACGGACGGCGACAAGCACGCAACAGTGCCGTACGCGCAGCGGTTCTACTCCGGCCTGCTCAAGCGGCTGGCGGCGCGGCGCGGCACGCCGCTCCGGCCGCGCACCCACATCGAGGTGTACCTGTTCGGGCTCATGGACGAGGACACCAAGAGCGTGGCGCCGGGCAACTTCGAGCGCCACTGGGGCATCTTCACCTTCGACGGCCGGCCCAAGTTCCCGCTCGACCTCCGCGGCGACGGGCGGCCGGCGATGCCCGTGCCGGCGAAGGGCGTCAAGTACCTGCCCCGCCGGTGGTGCGTGCTGAACCCGAACGTGACGGACGACGACGCCGGCCGGCTCGCCGACAACGTCGGCTACGCATGCTCGCACTCCGACTGCACGGCGCTCGGATACGGGTGCAGCTGCGGCGGGCTGGACGCTCGGGGGAACGCGTCGTACGCCTTCAACGTGTACTACCAGGCGCAGGGGCAGGCCGAGGCGGCGTGCGACTTCCAGGGGCTCGCCGTCGTCACCGACGACGACAGGGACGTGGTGCAGGGCGCCTGCAACTTCAGCGTGCAGGTCTCCGCGGCAGTGACGGCCGCCGCCGCCGCGCTCGCCGCGGTGACGGCTTGCACGGCGGCCGTGGTGGCTGCGCTCCTCCTGTTGGTCTGAAAACATAGATACGGTCAAGGTGAAACGCATGCAGGCTGTAGATAGGTCATAGGTGAAGCCTATGAAAATTTCTACCACTATACTTTGGTTGTTTCTGCTCATTGATAAGAGTATAGTATATCGTTTCTGCTTATAAACCACATTAGAGTCAGCATGGTTTTTAATCCATTTTCTGGAGAGAAAAAAAAAGAGAATTTGAGCATGGTTTTCGGTGAACGGCCTGATTAAGCCACTTAATTGTCACATAATCAGCCCACGTGACAGTTGGCCCGATGTGAATGTCACGCAAAGATTGGGCCACTTAGCATTTGGCCCGATAATAGATGGTCGACATAAATTTTGGCCCGATAAAGAATGGACCCATTTAAGCGTCGGACCAACAAATAAGAAAATAAGACCCATGTCGGCGCGATTTTTTCATTTTTAATTTTATTTTTTAAAAAATTTGTAAAACTAATTTTTCGTTTTAAACAATTGCAAAAATGATCCCACCACTTTTTGAAGGGCGATTTTATGACGTGTCGTGAGGTCATTGGTCTCCGTCGATATTTGAGACTTTTTGAATTTGCAAAAAATCTGAGGGTCTAAGTGCAAAAATCGCGCAAAGACAAGCCTGACGAAGCGCGCGTGGAAGCAACACAAGACGAATTTTTGCACTTAGACCCTTTGATTTTTTTATAAATTAAAAACGCAAAACGTTGACAAAGGTCAACGACGTCAAAAATCGCTTTATGAATGAGTAATTTTTAAAATTGCTCTCAGATAACGACATGACATTTTTGCAATTGTTTAAAATAAAAAAATTAGTTTTGCAAACTTTTAAAAAATAAAATTAAAAAAAAACAAAAATTCTGTCGACGCTGCCCTTTCAGTCCACCGTGGCCGCCGCCCCTCTGCCCGTCGGCGCCCACCGGCCTACCTGCCAGTCTGGAGAGAGATGTGGAAAAACGAGGAGAGAGGAAAAGAAGAGTTTACCGCTAAAATTTGTGGTCTTTGTAAGTTTCACGCTGACTTATTCGGATTGATCGCAGTTAAGTCGCTACATCTGTTAAAACTGAACTTTATACTGTCTTATATTTTAGGATCTTGGTACATCAGCGAGAGACACGTTGTATATGATTAAAAAAATATAATTTAAGAGACATAACTAAACTTATTCCGACACATAATAAGGCCATGCATCTGGAGTAACACTAGCCCGTAGAAGTTGGCCCCACCCTCAGCCTAATGAACTTTTTATTTTAAATTTTATTTATTAAAATATTTAAAAATAATTTTTTGATTTAAAAAATTTACAAAACTAGTTGTCCATTGCATTTTGGGAGGACAATTTTTAAAACCATGTTCTCTCAAACGGTGATTTATCCGACGTGAGAAACGACCATTGGCCCTCGCTAACGACCGACCATCAAGGGCCAGCGAAAATTTGCGAAGTCCCCTATAGCCAAAAATTGTCATTTTAAAAATTGTCCTTTTAAAGAGCAATTTTATAGGGGCCACATGTAAAAAGGCTGTGAGGGGTGGCTTTTTTCAGGTGACCCTCTTAAGAGGGCTAATTTTTTAATGTGCGGGGTGATTTTTTATAGACAACTCTTGCACAATAAAAAAAAGTTCTTCCATAGAGCGACAAGGGGACCACATGCAAAATGTCACTTCTTCGATGCTTGGTCATTAGGCGATGGCCAATAGACGTCTATCACGTCAGATAAATCGTTCTTAGAAGAGTAATTTTTAAAAATCGCTCTCTAACAAAGCGTTGGACGAATAGTTTGGTAAATTTTTCAAATCGAATTATTTTTTAAATATTTTAATAAATAAAATTAAAAATAAAAATCCTGCCTAACAGCCTGCTTAATTATCTGACCAGCCTGTTCAATTTCTAGCCTACCTAATTTACAAGCCCATTGTGGTACCACCTAGTTTACTTTGGGCCCTTCATTATACACTTTCGGCCCTGTTTAAGCCCATTTATATAATATACCTAATCAATGGCGGCCTTCTAAATTTGAGGCCCATCACTTCCAATTTAGTCCATTAAGATTTTGGGCCTAGAGTAGTAAGCATATCTGGGCCTAGTGGATCAGGCCCAAAACGGAGGCCCACAGGTAACCAGTTCTAGAGCTCGGCGCGCTTCGCCGCCATCGCGGAGCAGATCGCCCGCCCACGCCACCGCCGCCATCACCGCTCGCATCCGCCGTCGGCGATGGTGGAACACGGGATCCATTCGACGGTCAGGGAGGGGCACAAGCACCTCTCCGGCCTCGAGGACGCCGTCCTCAAGAACATCGACGGTTGCCGCGGCGGTGAGGCCCCTCCCCTCCCTTCCCCGCTCCGGGTCTCAGGTTTCTCGTTCCCCGCGGTTTGATCCGGTTGAGTTTGGGAATCTAGCGGTGAACTGGTCTGTTGCGTGTCGTGCGCGTGTTGTAGCGTGGTGGTAGAAATGGTTAGGATTAGGGTTAGGGTTATGGCCGTGTCACTATATCCACGGTAGGTTAGGGTCGTAGCTGTAGAAAACCTGGGGTTTTGTTTAACCTGAGCGATGGCGATGCGTTGAAGACCGTGTTGTGATGAAGAGCTCAGTGGTGGAGCTCGTTCAGCTATGTAATTGTAATGGCGCTGCGGGGAAAGTTTTTGAGTAAAATTCAAAAAATGTTTCAACCCCATGTTTCATGGTTAGAGTTGTAAACAACCACATGTTTTTATGACCTGTGGCACATAACTACATATTTTATGGTCTACATGTTTCATAAAATCTCGTCTTTATTAAAAACTTGATTAATTTCAGCATATTTGAATAATTTTTTCTTCAAAGTAACGAAAAATTAAACTATCAACCTTATCATCCTTAATTAAGAACTTAATAATTAAAAATACACTCTAAGTTTTAGAAATTTAAGTAAATTCTTGCTCAACATACATAGAGATGGGATTTTGTAAAACTTTAGAACTTATGTGCCACAAGTCATAATACGTTTTCTACAACTTCGATCATAAAACATGAGGTCAATGAGGTCAGGCCTTGCTCAGGGGCCTAGGCGGGTTGTACGACCACCTAGGGCCCTGGCCAAGAGGGGGCCAAGCCTATATATGTATCGCTCATTCCACCACATATTTATATGCTTCTCTAGAACAGCAGAGTGACATCATACTAACGAAACAAATAAGAGATATATGCATGCACTTGTGGTTTATACTTGACAGGCCTTATACTCGTCATATAATGTATATACATATATGTATACTGGTTGGGCTGTCAGACACATATCGACTAAGCAAGCTAGCTATAATGGGCATTGAGAAAACCAACAAGATGACACGATTAATATTGTCACATGCAATTATTTGTGGCATGTAATTAGTGACGAGCCAGCATGATTAATATATGTATCCTGTATAAAGTATACATGTATGTCGTAGCCCTGAGGCAAACTAACTACTAAGCCAATGCACATGTAGCACAATGTATACACTAATATACGTGTGCTTGACACATACGAATAAAGACTGGACGATAAACCAACAACCAGCAAATCATGAAAAGATTATCTATCCGAATGATGCAAACAACTACTGTTTATCCATGGCACTAGAAATTTTCATCCAAAACACAAGTAAAATAATTAGACTAAAGGGCCGTATCACCGAGTTCACCTAGGGCCCTCAAAACTATAGAGCCAGCCCTGCATGGGGTTTTGTGATTTTTTTTGGCTTTTTGTGTGGGTAGTAGGAAAATGACTGTGCCTGTCTTGCAGTTTGTGCCTTTGTGGTCGAGTTCATTTAATTTTTCAGCGATTGATTGTCAGATGCTGCTCTTTCTCTATGGATGTATAATATGTAACATATTCAAATATGGTTTGTGGTTGAGTTCAGTTAATTTTTCAGCGGTTAATTGTCAGATGCTGCTCGTGTTTTCTATATATGGATGTATGATATTTGACGGATTCAAATAAGTACCAGAAGCTAGTTTCTTAACTGTGTTGTTATTGCTCCTTATTTGGTAGGAATGAATAATATGGTCATTAACCATCTCGACAAGCTCTTTGTCACAAACGATGTTGCAACAATTGAGGTCGAGCTCGAGGTCCAGCACCCTGCTGCTAAGATCCTGGTTCTTGCTGGCAGGGCTCAGCAAGAGGAGATTTGGTGATGGGGCTAACCTCACCATATCTTTTGCTGGCAAACTGCTTGAGAAGGCTGAGGAGCTTGTCAGGATGGGGTTGCATCCAAGTGAGATTGTAATTGGCTACACCAAGGCCATTAATAAGGTTACTTACCATCCTGATTGAGTTGGCCTTATATTGTTAACCATGTCGCCTGATGGCCAGGCTAATTATTCATGCTTTGGATCTGTTCAGATTGGTGTCAAAATAAATATTTTCAAAATTTGGCAATGCCAAAATTTGGCAAATTGACAACATTGTCAAGTTTTGATAAGTCTTGAAAGAATAGGCTCAATATAATATTGCCAAAATTCCATAAACATTATCAATATTTGATAACAAATTAAATTTACATTATTATCAATTTTACCAAATAATGGTATGGTTTAAAATGGCATCAATCTGAACAGGCCCTTTGCTTTTGCAATGTGCAGACTATTGAAATCTTGGAAAATCTGGTGGAGAAAAGGTTCAGAGAACATGGATGTGAGGAAAGGAGGAGGTTGTGTTGCGGATGAGATCTGCTGTCGCGAGATGCAAGTATGCCCAAAAAAATCCTGCTAACTTCAATGTTCACAATGTTCGAGTCGCAAAGCTGCTTGGAGGTGGTTTGCACATCTCTTCTGTAGTCCGCAGGATGGTTTGCACATCTCTTGGGAGCATCAAAAGGGTGGCGAAGGCAAAGGTGAGAACAAAATGTTACACTTAATTTGTGGTGTGTCTTTTGTCAGTCTGTTGATACATTATCTGTTCTTGATTGATGATACTGTCATGCTCTTTTAGTGAGGGCTGTTCCCACACTGTACAGTAGCATGCATTAGGTGGTGATAATTCTATATTCTTTTCTCGTCCCTTTCATAGATGAAGTATATCATCATCTGGGATCAAATATTTTTATTCTATTTTTTGTAGCTTTCCACCATATATTGGAGTTTCTAGTAACTCAATCATTCATATTATTGAATTTTTTATTTGAGATATGATACTCATTTTTCTTTGTTATTGCTCACTGATGATGTAAAGAATTTTTTGAAGGGCTTGCTAGTATTTTGGCTGTTAAGTTTAGTGGAATAAATCTTGCCAATATGCTTTGAAGGCTAGAAGGTAGCAGGGTTCTAAAATTGGTAGCCAGTATTCAATTGGTCTCCACCTAGTTATGATCATATGAATTAATTGGAAATTGCATGATTTTTTTACGCAATGGAAATTGCATGATTACACTCTTCTTTCCTTGTATATGGCACAGTAGTAGTATACCTGCTTTAGAATACTCATTGTGTTTCTTACAGTTCCCTCTTTTTGTTGATGTGCTCAATAGTCTTGCATATGGACTGCCCTGATCATGGACTATTGTGTACATGGTCAAGTAGAGGCCACACACCTACATTGCAACAAACTGAACCTTGTGGACCTATTCTTTCTAAGAGTGATTTAAATACTTTTGTTACACTATTTTGTGCTTCTGTAAAAAATGCTGGATATGAGAGGAGGGGCTCTCGTATCAAAATTTATCAAAGGGGGATGAGGCTCGAACCCAGGTCGGCTAGCCCACACGTTGTGGTGCTAGCCGGAAGACCACTGAATCTATGAAGTTGCTGGATGGTTGTAGTACTTGTACTTGCTTTTACTTATCTCCAACTATCAAGCTAACACTGCTGCCAAGCATATACAAATAAAATATTGAATTAGTGCTCTTTTATTTTTACTAGGATAGATTCTATTATATTTATCTTGAATTCATGCACTGTATGCACATTGTAGCCTTAGCCAATCCAAGTTACAGATCCTCTCTGTAATGCCTGCTAATATCCGCTCTAATTTCTAAATCAATCAGAACAATATTTGCTGGCGGTGTTGATACTTCTGCAACTGAAACCAAAGGAACTGTTTTGATACATTCTGCTGAGCAGGTATGTTCTTAATATGAGAAACATCGTTTTTTGGCCTAATTATCATGAACGTTTTACTGCAGTTAGTATATTTTGAGGTTCAAGCTATGTATTCTAATATATTAGAGCATTCTCATTTATATTCTGACCCATTACAGTATGCTCTGCTAATTTTTATTTTTTCTTGCTTATGTTTATTTTTTGAACTTCTTTTCTATTTGTGTGTTTCCAGTAATAAGCTATTTTGTAGGTTGTGAAATACCATTGAGCCCTTGTTGCAATTATAACTCAATATCCTAATATGTTCTGACCAGCACGGGGTTGTTCTGCTTCTGTAGTTTAGCAAAATCACTGTCATTCACAAATATCCTCTGCAGAGTAATGCTTGTGCTGTTGTGCAGCTAGAAAACTATGCTAAAACTGAGGAAGCTAAGGTGGGAGGAGCATCAAAGCTGTTGCTGACTCAGGTGCCAAGGTTATTGTCAGCGAGCGGCAATTGGCGATAACAAATCAGTGATTTGCATCTTATGTGAATGGGCTTGATATGTTGTATAATCCCTTTCCTACATATTTTTGCAACTTATCTACATTTCAAAATTGGAATTGTTGTAAATACTCTAGTCAACTGAAACCCTAGAAGTTCTAATATTGAAAGGCATCTTAAAGTTGGTCACTGTCATGCTTATGATTTGGTTTTGTTTTTACAGTATTACTTACTGTTCTTTTCATCTGCAGACTAATGGTTCTTAAAATCAGTTCAAAATTTGAATTGAGAAGGTTTTGCCGTACTACGGGCCGGGGGCTATTGCACTTGTAAGTTCTGATCTCAAGCTTTTACTCAACTGCACAGTAGTATGTGTATATGCTATTATGCTGATGTCTGTGCTCTTTCAAAAACAGTTGAAACTTAGCCAGCCAAATGCGGATGAATTAGGATATGCAGACTCTGTTTCGGTGGAAGAAATCGGTGGCGTTTGAGTACGTTTCATGCCCCTGTTCTTTTCCAATAGACATGACTTCGTTCTTCTTACCACATTTAGTTATTTATAGATAACTGTTGTCAAGAATGAAGAAGGTGGATTGGTGAAAACTCAGTGGCTACTGTTGTTTTAAGAGTCAGCACTGATAGCATGTTGGATGATCTCGAAAGGGCTGTTTATGATGTCATTACTTACAAGGTATGTGTGTAATCAACTTCCTGTCATTTTTTTGGCACATACCTGCTAGTTTAGTTTAATTTACTGAGAGGTTATCTGACTATTGGTGTTTGTACAGCCAATGTGCAGGGATAGTCGGATTATTCCTGGTGACGCTGCAACAGAAATAGTATTGGCAAAGAGATTGAAGGAGTTCTCTCTGAAGGAAACAAGGTGAGCATATTTATTAGACCAAATGCGTGGAACATGATGATAAAAAGATGTTCCATTCTTTTACTACTTTTGATTGGACAATTTTTTGTTGTTTCCAGTCCAGTATCAATAAATACAGTAAGCTCTATTGCTAATGTTCTCTTGTACTATTGGAATGAAACTATCTGAATTCCTAGGTGCAGCTTACCCATCCAGATTTTATTTTTTTAAAAAAAGAACGTATTCGCTTGTGGTTTTTTGAAGTTTTATACGTCAGTGTGCCTGATATATTTGATTCATGAGCTTCTGTTTATGTGCCTTGGTTTATGATGGTTATGCACTGTCCTTAGTATATATATCTTTGGTTTTTTGCTTCCTACATTGATGTTTCACAATTATGCAGGTTGGACCAGTATGCCATTGCAAAATTTGCTGAAAGTTTTGAAATGGTTCCAAGAACCCTGGCTGAAAATGCTGGGCTTAGTGCTATCGAAACACGAAAGCTGGTATTTGACTTGGATGAATGTGCTTGCAAGGATGTCTCGATCATGAAAATATGGGACCTCTATGTTACAAAGTAACGTTATGTGTCCATATCTGATAGTATGGCAGACTAGGAAGTATATAGGAAGCACATGCAATATTTTTCCCTTTTTACTTTTCATGATATCCATGTGTCCAATTCAATTTTTATATTTGTATGTTTACTGCCAGGACTTAAGCTTGTTTTGGCCCACCTCTTATCATGTGCCTCCTTTTGACTCATCAGGTTTTTTGCCTAAGATACTGTGCAGACGCTGCATGTACCATTCTGCAGGTGGACTAGGCAAGAGTGCTATCTTATTATGTTGGCTGTGTTAAAAATAAAGTAGAATCATTTCATCATTCTCATATACTCTCTTTTTTTAATACTATGACGCTGTTGACTTTTTGCATGACGTTTGGTATCCGTCTTATTTTAAAAATTATATATGTGTCATTTATTTTATTGTGACTTGTTTTCTGGTAAAGAAACTTTGAGCATGAGTTATATTTTTGCATATTTACACTGAATTTTTAAATGAGACGAATGGTCAAACGTAATACCAAAAGTATATATTAATGCTTGCGCTCATGAGTTGTGCAGATGACCATTCATGGCAAAGCCAGCAGGAGGGCCAAGGAGAGATGATCATTGATCAGCCTGGGATGGACCAAGATCAGGGTGCTGCCGTGCTATATTTTCCATGTTTACCATTTACCGTGCTCTGAGGTTTCAGCAAAGAAGGCCTCTCTTTTATCTTATCTAGGTTTGGTTCAATAGAAAGATTTTGGCGCCTGGACAGCACATTTGGGTTGGGGGCTGCATGGTTGAGCTGATGTCTTTGCAGCGTTGTGTTCGTGAGATTGTTCTTGGTGTATCGTCATGCCAATGTATCAAAATGGTTACTAACTCTGTTTTATATTATAGCTACCTTTGCTATTAAAATTTAGCAATGGGACCAAAGTAGTAGCTCTTGTATCATATTATAGCTACCTTTGCTATTAAAATTTGAATAGCAAAGACAGCTATAATACGGGACCGAGGTAGTAGCTCTTAGAAGGATTAGTTCTTTCATATTTCAATAGAAGTGGGTTTATCGTCAATATGGATTTTTCTTTCTAGCTGCTTTCTTCTTTTCTTTTTGTGCGCTGAGCTTTGTTCTACGGCATGATGCTCTAATGGAATAGCCATTTTTCTCTCCATATCACCCTATACTGCTGTGCTGAATGGCTGAATAGAGGAATGATTTGTGAAATTATTCAAGGGTTAAAAGCTCAATTAAATATTATAAAGGAAGAAGTACATAATTGACCATCGAACTATCGTGCAAGTTTATATTTGACCATTCAACTAGAAAACTAGGTATCCGACACCTTCAACTATCAAAACCATACATCTTTGACCATCGATCCGGTTTTGCAAAAATCACTTGTCATGTGGCGTGCTGAGAGATTTCCAAAATTTTTAAGGACTTCTTTATAAAATCACATGAGATCATTTGTGTTCCTTCTTTTTTTTCCTTCTTCTCTTCCATAGGCTGCCGTACGCACGGGAAGGTCGCCGCCGCCGCACGCGCGGGGATGTGGCGCGGTTGATTCTCTCCAAACTCCACGGGTGCACGGTCCGATTCGGAGCGGCATGTGGAGATTATGGCAATCCGATATCCTCATGGCAAGCTTGTCCGACTGGTAATAGGGATAGTTTACGTCTAAGGATTATGTAAACAGGCTATGACTTGGGTGTTACGTTGCAGACAAGATAAGGCAACGACTCATAGTCAATAGGGTCCGTTTGGTAGGGCTCCTAATTCGTGATTCTAGATTCGATTCTCGTGAATCGATTCGGAGAGAATCGAATTGGTATAACAAAATAATAATTAGAATAATATTTTACGTTATTTTTAGGTAACTCTTGGGAGAAACTGATTTCAGGTGATTCTGAGGAGAAACTGTTTTTTAGGTGATTCTCACTCCCTTTATAAAACTGTTGAATCACTTGAAATGATTCTTCTCGAATCGGTTGCAAAATAACTCGTTTGGGAGGATTCTACGATTCCGTTGAGAATCGTGGAACAAAATCCCTACCAAACGGGGCCATAGTTTGGTAAGATTGAGAAAACCGACTTAGAATATGATAGGGTTTCGACTTGTAAGCCCGCCCTCCAAGACTATATAAGGAGGGTAGAGGCGTCCCTTGAGGGATATCGAGGTATGCGAAACACATACAAGCTACTAGACACACGAGATCGTGAGATCAATAAAGACTCGGTGGATTGGATCCTCGAAATAGGAGTAGGTATTACCTCAGAGAGGGCCCGAACCTATCTAAACCCCTTTTCCCCACTAAACCCATCGTGTTTGGTGATCTTGACTGCACCCCTAATTTCTATTGCCGAAACCAAGTTCCGACAGTTGGCGTGCCAGGTAGGGGCTCGCGCGTCAAGACTCCTTCTTCATCTCGCTGACAAGCGCGATGGGATCTTCATCAGGCATCGATGACTTCGCCACCGATAGATTCGGCAAGCTCTCCCTCCTCGACTCAGATTCGGACCAGTCGGGAGGGGAAATCCATCCGGCGCCGTTCGGGCTACCAAACGACGCCAAGATCTACTGCAACTTCCTGACTTCCGAGTTAAAATCCATCCACCTGGAAGGAGAAACCCTCTCGGCGCCGTTTGGATTACCAAACGTCGCTGAGACCTACTGCAACCTCCTGACTTCTGAGCCGGAACTTATTCGTTTGGAAGGAGGAAATCACTCGGCGCCGTACGGGTTACCGAACGTCGCTAAGATCTATTGGAGTACCCTGTCTTCCAAGATGAAGCCGATCTACTCGGAAGAACCATCGTCATCAAGCTACGACCTGGACTGGAACGATTCAGACTCAAACAATCCGGGCTCAAGGGAAATCGTCGTCCTCCTCCAACCGCTCGGATCATGCTCATCCGCGGAGCTTGATGAGTATCTCAATTCTTCAGATTTCGACGATCTCTACGGCATCTCCACGGACGAGGCCAACGACTCCTACTTCGACAAGGATTACGAGCCAAAGTGCTTCGACATTCTCATGGCTGAAGTGGCTGAGACCGATTCGACCATGGCCCGCAGAATCGCAGAAGAAGAACAAGCCAGGCTTGAGCAGGAGCACAAGCTGGCAGAGGAGGAGAATAGGCGCAAGGAAGAAGCCGACAGGAGAAAGCGAGACCTGAGGGCGACTGGGTGATCCGCTCGAGAGGCCATACTTCAGACACGAGTCAACAACACAAACATCTTTCAGATGCCTCAACAGAACGCTGTTGCCGCCCTCACCCTCCTCGACACTGTTATCGAAGCAGCACCCGCTACGGTAACACCAATCCTGGACAAGATCAAGACCATCGTCGCGGCTATAGCCAATTGCTCTCCCTCCACCTCAGCACGAAGGCCGACTGAGTCCGTCGCTGAAACACCCGACAGAAGCCGGCTTCCGCCGCTACGGTCGAAAGACTATAGGAGGCCCGAGCAAGCCAAGACAGCCACTAGGTCAAGAGACCCCCGCCACGAGACAACACGGAGGCATCAAGAACAATCGGCCGACTCTCACGAAAAAGGACATGGACGACCACTCGTCCACGACCAGATCCGCTGCAACAACAACTCCGACTATTGTAGCAGCCTACAAAGAACCCCGCCGAATGATCTGCGGGAAGTTCTTGACCGGCGCCACCGTGAGCGTGAGCAGCGCTCCTATGAAGACTGTAGGAGATCGCCCGACTGCAACGACGATGGAGTGCCTGTGTTCACTCGAGACCTGCGCCGAGTCGATTGGCCGAGTGGTTTCAAGCCCACAGGAATTGAGAAGTATGACGGAAAGACCAACCCCGAGTCGTGGCTGACCATATACACCCTCGCCATCCGCGCAGCAGGAGGAGACAACAAGGTAATGGCCAATTACTTGCCTGTCGCCCTCGCCGACTCAGCCAGGAACTGGCTCACGAGCTTGCCGAGAGGCTCAATTAGCTCATGGAGTGGGCTCCGGGACCACTTCATCTTTCCAGGGTACTTTTGAAAGACCTGGGACCCACTTCGATCTCTACAACATCATTCAGAAACCAGACGAGCCGCTGAAGGACTACACCCGGCGCTTCTCGAAGAAGCGCAACAAGATCCCCAACATCATAGACGACATCATAATAGCTGCCTTCCAGAAGGGTGTCCGTGATGGGTTGCTGATCGGAAAATTTGGGCGTAAGCCACCGAAGACGGTGAAACAAATGTTCGAGACACCAAATTCTTATGCGAAATCAAACGACGCGATCAAGGCGGCACGACAAGATCGGCACGACAAAAGGGACGACAAGCAGTCGGGAGGCAGCCGGCATCCTAAGAAGGATAACGGCAACAACAATCATGGCCAGAGAGACCGCAAGCGCCGGCCCGAGGATCTGGTCGCTACAACGTCCAACTCCCAACGCCGTCCCCGGGTTGCAGCCTACGACACGATCATGAACGCCCAGTGCACGCATCATCCACATCACAAGCATGCGGCCAAGGATTGCTTCATCTACAAGCAGTTCGCTGAACAATACGCGGCACAACTAAACAAGAAGCCGACTGACGAAGTCGGCCCATCGGAAACCAAGAAGAATAACTCGACTGGCAACTCAGAGCCTTTTCAAGACCCCGTGGGCGAACTGAATCATATCTTCGTGGGGCCGCAGGCTTATGAGTCCAAGAGGAAGCAAAAGCTGATTGATTGCGAGGTCAACATGGCACAACCTGAAGTTCCACAATATCTACGATGGTCGGAGGTGGCCATCACGTTCAACCGCTCGGATCACCCTGACCGAGTGGTTCACCCGGGGCGGTATCCCCTGGTACTAGACCCAGTGGTCCGAAACATAAAGCTCAAGCGCGTCCTCATTGATGGGGGCAGCCTCTCAACATTCTATTCGTCAAGACCCTGGACGAGATGCAGATCCCAAGATCCGAGTTGAAGCCGAGTTCAGCCCCCTTCCACGGAGTTATCCCGGGGCCGTCATCGTCATCCATGCCACTCGGGCACATCGCCCTTCCAGTCACCTTCAGAGTTTGGGAGAACTTCCGAACAGAGATCACCTTTGAGGTGGCAGACTTCGAAACGGCCTACCACGCAATCATCGGGAGACCTGCGCTCGCCAAGTTCATGGCGATACCACACTACACCTACCTCTGCATGAAGATGTCCGGCCCCAATGGCGTCATCACCCTGCGCAGCGACGTCAAACAAGCCTTCACCTGCGACAAAGAAAGCTGCGATATGGCCCAATCTTGAGAGAGATCACGTGGCCAGGAAGAAATCTAACTGGTTGCATCAACATCTGAAGAGGGTGAAATCCCCACAAAGAAGATAGCCAAGTCGGATCAAGGCGACGCCAAAACGAAGAAAATCTCCCTTGATCCATCGGATCCTTCCAAAACCGCTGTAATCGACGCCGAGCTAGATCCTAAATAGGAAAGCGTGCTCGTCACCTTCCTCCAAAATAATAAAGATGTTTTTGCTTGGAAACCATCTGATATGCCTGGTATTCCTAGGGAGGTGATCGAGCACTCTTTACACGTCAAAGATGACGCGAAACCTATTAAACTACGATTATGCCGTTTTGCTCAGGATCGAAAATATGCTATCAAGGAAGAACTCACAAAACTCTTAGCCGCTGGGTTCATCAAAGAAGTTTACCATCCCGACTGGATAGCTAACCCGGTCCTGGTCCGGAAGAAGACAGGGCAATGACGCATGTGCGTTGACTACACTGATCTCAACAAAGCCTGCCCTAAAGATCCATTCAGATTGCCTCGCATCGACCAAGTCGTAGACTCAACAGCCGGCTACCAGCTCCTGAGTTTTTTGGACTGTTACTCGGGCTACCACCAGATCAGCTTGAAGGAATCCGACTGCCTGAAAACATCATTTATCACACCGTTTGGAGCTTACTGCTACATCATGATGCCCTTCGGTCTGAAGAACGCCGGAGCCACGTACCAGCGCATGATCCAGAGATGCTTTCAGACACAGATCGGGAAAAACGTGGAAGCTTATGTCGACGATGTCGTCATCAAGACCAAGCAGAAGGAAGACCTGATTGCCGACTTGGAAGAAACCTTCGCAAACATTCGGGCCTTCAGAATGAAGTTGAACCCAGAGAAATGCACATTCGGCGTGCCATCAGGCAAACTGCTCGGCTTCATGGTGTCCCATCGCGGCATCGAAGCTAACCCAGAGAAAATCAACACCATTTTGAATATGAAGCCCCCGAGTAACCAGAAAGATGTCCAGAAGCTCATTGGCTGCATGGCGGCGCTAAGCCGATTCATCTCTCGACTCGGCGAGCGAGGCATGCTTTTTTTAGGTTATTGAAGAAAACCGATGACTTCCAATGGACCACGGAAGCCCACAAAGCCTTTGAAGATTTCAAAGAGTTTCTCACGACGCCGCCTATCCTAGCCTCACCTCAGCCTCAGGAACCCTTGTTGTTATATGTCTTAGCAACTCACCAGGTGGTCAGCATAGTTCTCGTCGTTGAGCGTGAGGAAGAAGGACGAGTCCAGAAGATTCAAAGGCCAATCTACTTTGTTAGCGAAATGCTGGCTGGAGCCAAAATTCGCTACCCCCAGGTACAAAAATTATTATATGGTGTTCTGATAACCGCGAGGAAATTGGCACACTATTTTCAGGGTCACTCGGTCACCGTCGTCACTTCCTTTCCACTCGGCGATGTCATCCATAACCGGGAGGCGACTGGGCGGATCGCAAGGTGGGCTCTGGAACTGATGCCGCTGGACTTAACTTTCAAGGCGAGGACATCTATAAAATCACAAGCCCTGGCAGATTTCCTGGCCGAGTGAACCGAACAACAAAAAGATGTACCTAGAGAAGACCTACAATACTGGACCATGCACTTTGACGGATCTAAGAGGATCACCGGCTTGGGAATGGGAGTCGTGCTGATCTCCCCGACTGGAGAAAGGCTGCGATATGTTCTTCATATTCATTTCCCCGCCTCACACAACGTCGTCGAGTACGAAGCCCTGCTACATGGCCTACGACTTGTTGTTTCACTTGGGATACGACGATTGGTTATGAAAGGAGACTCCCAGCTGGTTGTCAACCAAGTGATGAAAGACTGGTCCTGTTTAAACGACACCATGGAAGCCTATCGGCAAGAAGTTCGCAAACTTGAAGACAGGTTTGATGGATTGGAGCTATTACATGTCTTGAGACATAACAATGAGGCAGCTGACGAGTTGGCGTAGTTCGGGTCCAAGCGAGAAGCTGCCCCAACAGACGTGTTCGTAGAGCACCTCTATGAGCTGACTGTTGTAGCAAAACCAACTCCCAACGAGCAAGCTGCAAACCAAATCGCCATGCTCGACGCCGACTGGAGGACACCGCTCATCAAATTTTTAACTCAGCAAGAGCTGCCGGAAGACCGGGATGAGGCGGAACGAGTCCGACGTCGTTGTCAGGGCTATGTCGTGGTTGACTCCGAATTATACAAGAGAAGCCCTTCTGGAGTCCTAATGAGATGTATCACGCCTGAGGAAGGACAACAACTACTCCAAGATATCCACTCGGGTGTATGCGGAAGTCACGCGGCGACACGCACCTTGGTGGGCAAAGCCTATAGACAAGGTTTCTTCTGGCTTATGGCGGTCTCTGACGCCGACAAAGTGGTTCGCACGTGTGAGGGCTGCCAGTTCTTTGCTCGACAAAGCCATGTTCCAGCCTAAGAGCTACAGACAATTCCATTATCATGGCCGTTCGCGGTTTGGGGCCTGGATATGGTTGGTCCTTTCAAAAAGGCTTCGGCAGGATTCACACATCTGTTCGTCGCGATCGACAAGTTTTCCAAGTGGATCGAGGCTAAGCCGGTTGTTACGATCACCGCTGACAAGGCACGAGACTTCATCCTCAACATCGTGCACCGGTTTGGTGTCCCAAACAGAATTATAACTGACAATGGGACTCAATTCACTGGGTGCGTTTTTAAGGAATTCTGTGAAGATTTTGGCATCAAAATCTGCTACGCATCAGTCGCACACCCTAAAAGCAATGGACAGGTTGAGCGTGCCAATGGCATGGTTCTCCAAGGCATCAAGGCCTGAGTGTTTGACAGGCTAAATCCTTATGCCGGCAAATGGGTTCAAGAGTTGCCTTCGGTCCTATGGTCACTGTGGACTATGCCCAGTCGGGCTACCGGCCAAACTCCTTTCTTCTTGGTTTACGGGGCAGAAGCCATGTTGCCGAATGAAATGGAGTATGAATCTCTTCGAGTCCGCAGTTTCAACAACGAGCGCTATGATCAAGACCGAGTGGATGACCTGACCCGACTAGAAGAGGTTCGTGAGGCAGCCTTGATCCAATCGGCAAGATATCTTCAAGGACTTAGACGATACCATAGTCGCAATGTTCGGGCGTGAGCTTTCATTGTCGGCGATTTGGTTCTACGCAAGATTCAAACCACCAAAGACCGTCACAAATTATCTCCACTATGGAAAGGACCATACATAATCGCTGAGGTGACTCGGCCAGGAGCATATCGACTAAAGCATGAAGATGAATCCATGGTGGAGAACTCCTGGAATATCGAACATCTTCGACGATACTATGCTTAAAATTGCTTTAAGTTTCATGTCATTCTCGACTGCCAACCTCAAGCAAGATGACTTCTTGAGTTGATAATCGGGGGCTATACATGTGTCAATAAAGCATGGTTTTCTTTGATAACTTGTGTATATTTGGTTTATCATTTTTTAGTGTTTTGATTCGAGTTCAATAGATAAGGACTGAGAATTTCTTGATGACCAAGGATTGATGACAGTCGAACGAAAATTACTTAAGAAATTTTCTATGAAGACTCGGGTCAAGGCACTAACACAAATAAGCCAGATACCTACAAGTTCACATCAGAGGTTACAAGCAACATTCACAAAGTCATTAAGATTGAAAGTTATCAACTACATCAACAGCTACTTTTTTGGCCGACTCCTGTGCTTCACTGATCAACTCTAAGGCTTGCTCATCTGAAGTGTCATCGGCGAAGCCTTCCCCGACTGAGTTAACATCTATCCGAGGATAGAGTGACTTGGCCTGCGCAAGAGTGAAGCCTGCTCCCATGGTGGCCGCTTCTGAGATATTAGCTATGTACTTTTTCGGGGCCCTCATGAGCTTGTCGAAGACTTCGACGGCATCCAGTGAGCTTGTCCCGAGCCCGTGCTGGAACAGCGACAAGACGATCGGCGTGGCCGCGTTAGCAATATAGTCCCTTACGCCTTCGGCTCTTCGGACCTTTTCGACGAAGACATCAAATTGCGCTCAGGTCTTGACTTTATAAGCTGCATGAGACATATGATTACACAAGACACTCGAAGATGAAGCAAAATGAGGAATGCTATCTTAAAAGAATTTACCTTCGAATTCAGATTCCAACTCAGCTTTGTTAGCATTAGCTTCTTCTAATTGGGTCTGGAGTATGTGGACTTCTCACAAGTTCTCTGCAACAAGAAAATTTGCTGATGCCAAGATCGAGACAGATTACAAATAGAGGCATAAAGAGACCGAGATGATTAAACTTACTCCCGACTGAACCTCGGAGGTCAAGGTTCTCTTCTCGGAGCACGACAATCTCTATCCGCAAGGCAGCCTCTCTTGATGCAGCCTCTTCCCGAGTGGCCTTAAGCTCCTGCTGGATGTTCTCCAGGGAATTCAAGTGGGGGACCAGCTTCTTGAGGGCATCAGATTTGGCCATTGATCGGCAATATACTCTCTACACGCGAGTTCAGGGTTAGTCGACTAAAAGAAACCGTAAGGTTATGACACAAAGAGCGATGCTTACATTTAGCAGCCGGGTAGCTTCATTAAGACTGTCCACAAGCATATCTCTTTCTTCGTTCTCTTTCTGCTTGTTTAAGATAATGCCTTGTTTCAAGCCCTCGGAGTCGCACCATTCTATTTTAATCGGAGGGATCCAGGTCTCTGAAGATCGCAGCCTGGGGATCTCCTCTTCTTTGGCTGATCGATTTAAAGAAGGCAAATGAAGACAAAGAAAAGACAGATTGAAGACTAAAGTCAGAAGACTACTTTGGAGCTTACCAGCTTCGGTGGTCGTGTCCTCGACCAGTACCTCCCAGTGCCTTTTCTTCTTGGTTCATACCCGGCGCTTTCGGTCGGGCGCCTTGAGTGGCGATCGGGATATCTTCTTCTACCGACTGGTTTCCAGCAGGGGTTTCCTGGCTGGCAGTCGGGGGCTCCTCCATCGAGATATCTTCACTGGGAGGTGGGAGCTTTTCACTCGGAGCGCTTCACTCGGGAGAGGGCCCTGAGATTCTTGTTCTGCGGCTTTGTCTCTTCAGCCGTAGCAGATGGCTTTGAATCCTCACTCTGCCCGGTGGGATCTATGTTCTGAGGCTTCCTGCAAGAAAAAAGATGGGAACAATCGGGACAAAGGCAAAAGATTTTTGACAAGGACATGATTTCAACTACGAGACATACCTGGTTGATCGGCGAATTTTAGGTGTGGATTTGGCAGATGGCCTCGGAGGGGTTACATCGGCTCTAGGGGCTGGAATATCATCGTCCGAGTCATCGATCACCGGCCTCCTTTTGCTCGCCCGCTTGCTGATATCCTCATCAGCAGTAGCTCTTTTGCTGACAGGGTCACTCCTGATCTTGACGCCGCCGGCTGGCTTCTTGGCAGGCCGAGCTGGCGCATCGTCATGATGCACCTTGTACAGCTTAGATATGATGAAAGCATTTGCCTGCAAGGAGGATATTTTTTATATACTAAGAGATGTGATATTAAGATTGAAAGAGATTGAAGAAGTTGAGTCAGCTTACCGGGGGAGGAGGACGGTACAAGTTGTATGGGAGAGTCGGCAACATGAGGCTGCGTTCAACCGCGATCCCGAGAAGAAAAGATTTTGTACATGCGAGTCTTCGAGTCTCGTAGCTCAAAGAATCGTGGTCTTTCGATTGGGGTCCCTTTCACCCTCATACTCGAATGTAGGCTTGGATCTTTCTTTAATAGGCGCCAGTCGGTTCTTGATGAAGTGCCGAGTGATTTGTTCTCCCTGAAGGCCCTTTTTCTTCATTTCCAGGATATTGGTCAGGAGCTTGTTGGCCTCATCCCAATCTTGGGCCACCGGCACAGTACTCCAGTTAGGCCTTAGAACTGGTGGAAGGCCAACAAAGTTGGGTAAACTGGGTTCAAGATTTGAGATATAGAACCAGTTTGTGTGCCGGCCTTTGTTGGAAGATTTCAAGGGGAGAGAGAAATAATCTCTGCGGAGAGTTCCACGGAGTTGAAAACCGGCCCCACCAATGACGCAGGGCTCATCCTTGTTTGGATGTGGCTTAAGATAAAACATGCGACGGAAAAGGTTGAAGTGGGGAAGGATGCCCAGGAAGGCTTCACAGACGTGAATAAAGATTGCGATATGAAGAATGGAGTTGGGATTCAAGTGGTAGATTTGAAGACCGTAATACTCAAGGAGACCCCGAAAGAACTCAGAGGTTGGAAGGCCGAAGCCACAGTAGAAGAAAGAGGTGAAAACGACGATCTCACCGGTGTTTGGAGTGGGGAACTCTTCACCGGCCACCGGACGCCAACCGATAATCTCTTTGGGCGGAAGAACTCCGTTCTTCACCATCTCTTGGAGAGTCGATTCCTTGACGTCTGAGGTTACCCATTGTTCGAAGGAGATTTCTTTCTCTCCCGCCATGGATGTGATTTGGGGGAGAACGGATCTGGCACGGGAGATGGGGATTTGTCAAGGGGATCTTGGAGGCTGGATGCGAAAGATGGCCTGTGGTGGAACGAGAGTTCCTAGATCGATGAATTTGGGCGCGCGCGAGTTTAGGGTTCTCTGCGGAGAGCTTGTGAACAGTGACAAGAAAGAGGAAATTTTGGGGAAGACGAAGTGGCGGGGATGACCTCGAGGCTTCGTAAAAAGACTTGAGGGTTTTCGTTAAAGTTATCTCGTGATTGGGCCGAGCCCATGAGAGACTTATGGCCCAGCTAAGGTGTGGCTTGACACGTGTCCTTAGGGACTTAAGCAGATTTGCCCTGGCAATATGCACGTGTCACATAGCCCAATACCTTTAAAATTCTTTCATACCGCACTTTGCGCAACTTCATGAGAAGTTGGCACGATGCAATTTGAAAGGTGACAAACAGTTAAGCTTTTCATGGCTATTCTGATGACAGGGACTGTTTGATTTTTAAGCATTTGATTAAATGATTATATCAATGCTGTTTTTCCACTTTGGTGAAGATCTTTTTAGATTAAGACTAAAATTATGGCAAAAGCTATTTAATATTTTGGTCGTATTTTTCAGATGACTGAAAAATTTGTTTACCCATGAGGGTCGATTGAGTTATTTGTTCCGGGATGAATCGGGCAAGTTAACTCGGATAAGCATGAGCTTGCCGAGTGAATTGATTTCTTACCCATGAGGGCTAATTAAATTATTTGTACCGAGATGACTCGGGCAAATTTACTCGGATAAGCATGAGCTTGCCGAGTGATGTGTTATATGATTTCTAATGGTTGCTTTAGCTTGAGCTAGGCATTTATATGAGTATGATTTTTTATAGTTCTTAACTATATGCTTAGTCTATTGTTGACTAACCACATAGTCGGGGGCTACACCTAATTAGGTGCATCAGAAGATGCACCTAGATATTTATTTTTTGAGAATTTTTTGAGGTATTTTTCTAGCCCTTCACAGTCTTTTTAGCGGATGATAAAGCACTCGGGAGATTCAGGCAGAGATGATGGAACCGCTCGGCACCAGAAGCACTCGGCAAAAGAGTTGTTTGGTTGTGCGTTATTTTGGTTCGAAGCAAAATTTTCTCGTCGACTGCGAAGGACTCAGGGGCTACTGTGGAGATTATGGCAATCGAATATCCTCATGGCAAGCTTGTCCGACTGGTAATAGGGATAGGTTACGCCTAAGGATTATGTAAACAGGCTATGACTTGGGTGTTACGTTGTAGACAAGATAAGACAACGACTCATAGTCATAGTTTGGTAAGATTGAGGAAACTGACTTAGAATATGATAGGGTTTCCGACTTGTAAGCCCGCCCTCCAAAACTATATAAGGAGGGTAGAGGCGTCCCTTGAGGGATATCAGAGGTATACGAAACACATACAAGCTACTAGACACACGAGATCGTGAGATCAATAAAGACTCAGCGGATTGAATCCCCGAAACAGGAGTAGGGTATTACCTCACGAGAGGGCCTGAACCTGTCTAAACCCCTTTTTTCCACTAAACCCATCGTGTTTGACGATCTTGACTGCACCCCCAATTTCTATTGTCGAAACCAAGTTTCGACACGGCACACGCCCAACCGATCAGCCGAGCAAGCAAGCGCGCAGCAGCTAGCAGCGGCCACGCATAGGCCGGCTCGCGCGGCTGACTCGGACGCGAGCCTCTGCGACTCGATGCAAGCGCCGGCAGCGGCCTCCCCGGTTCGTTCAACCGGACCATGAAGATCGAGGTGGTTCCTATTCGCGAGTACGGCAACTACAGGGCAACAGGTAAAAATCTGTAAATGAGACACAGAAACGTATAGGTGAATCAGTGAATGGAGCTCGGCGCCCGAACAGCGTTGATAGCTAATCGAGATGGATCGTGCGGCGGCGTGCGGTGGCGACGGCCTCCCGGCAAGGCTGCACCACCTCCCCGCGCGTGCGGCGGCGGCCTCCCCGTGCGTGCGGCAGCCTCCCGTTGAAGATAAGAAGAAAAAAGAAAAAAAGGTCTCATGTATTTTATAAAAAAGTCCCTATAATTTTTGGAAATTCCTCGGCATGCCACGTGACATGTGATTTTTTCAAAACCGGGTCGGATGACCGAAGATGTATGATTTTGATAGTTAGAGGTGTCGGATACCCAGTTTTCTACCTAGATGGTCAAATACAAACTGATAGTTCGATGGTCAATTATAGACTTCTTCCTATTATAAAATTAAGAAATGGCTTTAAAATAATTTTGTAAGAAATTTGTACATATAAAAAGTTCTTTGAAAAAAAACACTTGGTATCTCAGGAAACTCGTGTTTCATGTATTCCTTGAAAAGAATGATCATCGAATCATTTCATTAAAACATGTACGTCTTATCTAATACTATCTTTTTGCATTTTCTATTCTGCCTTGTTTGGCTTATCTTCCATCTGCATTACACCTTCATAAACCATATTTGCGGAGAAAAGAGAACACATAGTATAAACGCAATAGTAAAATAGAATGCATCTCCTTCTATCTTAACAGACCATGGTGCAACCGAGCAGCCCCATATCTAGGGGTGGATAGCGAGCCGACTCGGATCGGCTCAGCTTACTCGTTAGGATAACGAGCTGGCTCCGCTTGGCTCGTTATCCTAATGATCGTTTAAAAGCTCGAGCCAGCTCGCTAGGCTCGTGAGCCAGCTCTGCTAGTACTAAGCCCATCAACTAACAGTGTACAAACCAATGAAATCCCAATAGCAAGCCATCAACGAATCGCCACCAAAAACCAAGAACAAACCAGACAAACAGCATTGCCACCAAATGATACTCAAATAAATCCCGTATTGGTGTATTCCAATCCATTCGCAACAATAGCCAATCAAGTAGGACACGTAATTACCCAGCCAAATCACCCAGATTAATTAATTAACTAGCCAGCTCTAATCAATCACAAGGCGACGCGCGGGGAGCCCGGGGGAGGTGGTCGTAGCCGCGGCAGCGCGGGCTGTGGGCGAAGTCGGCGAGGGGGAAGGAGGTGGAGACGGGGCCGATGTAGAAGCTGAGTGTGTTGTCGGCGCAGTCAACCTCGCCGACGGGGAGCCAAACGAAGAGCACCTTGACGTACACCCCATGCAGCGACATGAGCGACCTGGAGGCGGCGACAGTGCCGATGGGGTGGCTCTGTGGCGACTCGCGGCGCTGGCGGCAACTACCAGGGGGTCCGTGTGCGCGTGGTGATGGTGCGGCTACGACGGCGGGCGGCGACGGTCGCGAGCGAGGGCGGGCGGGTTGCGGCGCGCGCGGCCGAATGCGGTGCGCGGCGGTGGTGCTGATGGGATTGGGACGAGACGATGCGCAATGGGGGGATGCCGTGCCGATGCGGTGCGGGTGTGGCTAGGGTTAGGGAAGATGCGCATAGCTCACAGGTGCGGCGGATCAACGGATGCGGTGCTTGATGGGGGTGTCGTGGCGGCCCAGCCCACGTGGTGTGCGGTGCGGTGTGATGGGTGGCCCAGCCCACGTGTTTGGCTCGTTTAGGCTCGCGAGCTAGCTCGAGCCAGCTCCAGCTCGTTACCTCTAACGAGCTTTAAAGCCAGCTCGGCTCGTTACGAAATTAAAACGAGTCGAGCCAAGCGAGCTAACGAGTCATGAGCTTCCTGTCCACTCCTACCTATATCTTTAGAGAACAGAAAACTTTTAATATAACTATTAAATACTTTGTTTGTATTAGAGCAATGTTCATGTTGCAACAAATAACCAATAAGTATACTATTATAAACCAAGAATAAAATTAAAACAAATAATTATTTTAAAATTATATACTGCGAAAAAATCCAAATGTTATATACTTATACATATATATATAATGGTTGGTCTCCTTATACTTGTATGCAAATATGATTTTTGTTTTTAAATCTTATAGAAAAAACCTTTAAAATTCAACCACAAAAGATATAGGGTTGATGGGGTGAAGAACCTACCATCATGGCCCGAATCAGGATCCTCTTAAAGTCACCGCAACTTTGCCAATAACATTTAAAGTAAACAATCCACATCTCAACGATAAAGACATTGTGACTTAACATTTAGAATAAACAATTCACATCTCGGTGACAAAGATCCCAAAACTTTTAGGTTAGAGGAATGTGATCCATTCCCTCTCCTACCCCCAACTCCTGCCTAGTAATAGCTAAATGCTATGAACATTGTAACCATAGTAAGACAAAACTTAATGCTAAACCATAATAAGAGAAAACTTAATACGTATCATTAGAATACAATGTTATGAAAATGACATCTGGCACACTAAACTCTCTTTATTTAGACTTATAAAACGGCTTATGAGTCAAGAAGTCTAAGCCTAAACAAATAAATATGTTTTCATTTGGTTTTTTAAAGCCATAATCTACTCTTACACCGTTAAGCCAAAAGCTATTAGAGTAGTTTTTTTCTTACGTGAAGTAGAGGAGGACCCCAACTATTAAATTTAAGGCTTTAAACCATCGACTTATAAATCATATAAGCTATATGCCGGTTTAAAATTATAAGCCAATAAGCCTAAACCCAAACCAAGAATGTGTTCTTTAGTGATGTGTGCTTGACATGTGCCATGGACAAAATTGTGGTGTGTGCATGGCATATGCAGTGGGCCATGGGATATAGATGGATTCCACATCTTCATGCACTTCTTTTACCCATTACTACAACTGTGTATGCATCTGTCTCTGTTTCTGTCTCTTTTTTTATCTTTCTTGATGTTACCTTCTCCAACACAAAAGCATATTTTTTCTTCTCAATGATACCCTTAAAAAGGAAGTAACAAGGCAATATCATACTAAAACCCTTTTTCTGATTAAGATACAAATTCTATCTCGGTTTTTTTATAAACAATGCGTTTGTAAAAAACTTTTTGCTTCAAATTCCAAATAAATCTAATATTCAAGTTAAATAATTAAAACTCGATTAATCATGTGTTACTGACTTTCTCGTTTTGCATGCCCACACTTAATCTTCGTCAGCTGCTAAGTTTTGATTTTTAAACTATATAGCTTTAAAGTGCGATAGAGAAATCCAATGCGGTCAACAGTTTTGAGCACATTTTGATTGGTTCTAATATATAATGGAACTTTTATGATATGATAATAAGAATAGTTATGAGAAGGTATGCCTTATGACAATAATATTTTAGATCCATCAGTATACAACATCATTATTCATCCTCATAATTTTAGTAAATAAAGTCATGATCAATGTGGTGCTAGAAAGGGGCTAAGGGCGCATTCTAATGGGATGATTGATAGATTACGAACAAAGAAAAAAATGCTTGTATAAGTTAATTAAATATTATAAGTTAACAAATAACTTAGAAAAAGTTGTCCACACAATACTAGTATGAAAAGTTTTTTTAGAAATTGTACTTATGAAAGTGTTGCAAAAATATCGGTACCTACATTAGCCATTTTTAAAACTCTCTACGACCCACATTTTAGAATTTGTAATCTAGGCTAAGCAACACATAGCAAGTAGCTAACGGAATTTGGTTAAAACTGGGCCATCATGAGGACTCAATTCTAACTTCTTTAAAAACTTCTTATTGCATGAACTGTGTATATAGCTCAGCTGGTTATGTTTCTTGTGATGAAATTTGACTTAGACATATGCTCACATTTATGGTTATTTATTATTTTAATGAAAAATAATGTATCCATTGGCAACGAGACGTGTATATATATATTCATATGGATAAATACGCACGCATGTATGTAAGGGCCTGCGATTCTACCATGTGACAAAAAAAATATTATTTCCATCAAATTATTGCTCTAAGAGTTAGAAGTGTCATAGAGTGATTTTAAGCTATTTGATAAATCACACTGTCACACTAAAAATAATACAACAATCATATTTCACATGTCTTCTACACATGCATAAAACATATTAGTCACCACACCTAACATCTCTGGGAGCATTATAGTGTGTTTGATTGGGTAGAGGGGACCAAATTGAAGATGGCTATCCGATTTTTGGGGTGTTTGGTTAGAGGACAGGGTGGATGGGACAGCCCAGAAAAAGAAATATTCTCTCGCTCAGGGTTTAACGATTTCGCCCGGGCATGCCGTGCCGCCCCTGGGGGCACGGCGAATTTCGTCCGGCTTTCGCGAAAGCCGACGGCAGTGAACAGTGCAGAAATTTGAATTTGGAGAATTTCGTGCATGTCGTGGATTTCGTGAATTTCGCGCGAAAACCGTGACTAATGGTGCGAAAAATTGCTAAACCGTCACGAAAAATGTGTAAATATTGTCCAAAAAATTATGAATAAATACTAAAATTATTGAATACATAAACTTGATATTTGCACTAATATATGTGTGTGAAAAATTTATAGTAATAAGTACAATATTGATATAAGTATGGTTGTATGAATTACGGGGGAAATACTTAATGTGATGTTTAAAATATAGTAAAAAATGAAAAAATAATGATATATTTTGAATGATAAAAACATTTTGTGCAAATGGAAGATATAATGAACTTGGTTTGGCCAACTTCACGAAATAATTAGATTACGAAACGAGAACGAAATATTTGTCTTAGCATATGTTACAAAGTTGCAAATAGGTCCCATAACAATATTGGAAATAAAAATGATAATAAGCATCCACATATTTCGCCATCAGATGTTGTAGTCTTCATGACCAAAGAAGTGAGCGGCTGAGCGCGCGCACATTTCGCCCGAGTCCAGCACATAAATAGAGATATGTCAGCAGCAATATCAATTTTTGGCACAAATTAGAAGTACGGAATGAAATTGGCTAAGTATGAATTTTTTTGAAAATTTTGGCATGACCTTTGCTAATATTTGGCTATATGACAGATGTACAATGACTATACATTCCCCAGACAATATTTCATAAAGTGATAACCTCATTATTCACAAACATAGTATACGAAGATATCACATAGTCACAATGCAATTAACATATAGTTTAGAAACAAAGGAGAGGATACCTGAATTGCTGTAGATGTGCATTCTATTGATTCCATTGTCTGCACGCCGACGAATATTCTTCGGTGGACATTACCATGAGCCCATTAGTTCGGAGCAACTCCGCCTTGTACTCATTCCAAGTCTGTCCAGTCCAAGCAGCGGTGGTTTGCCACTGGCTGTAGAGTTGAGCGTACCACTGTGGCTCTTGCCACTCGTACACCCAAGTGACAGGAGGACTGTCAGCCGCACTCGGTCTAGGGTAGCTGTAAGTAGGATAAGCACTATCGACACTAGATGAGCTGTAGTCTGTGTAGCTCGATTGCAACGGATACTCTGGCCATATACCGTATGTCGGATATTGCCCCCCATGACTCATTGTAGTGTGCCGTGGAGCTGTTGGAGGTTCATAAGGGCCATCATCAGTGTCCTGAGTTGCGTGGGTGAAGTCAGTCTCACCTGTTGAGTGGTACACAAGAACGATTAGAAAGTAATGATGTGTTCTTATAAATTTATTAACAATTCTGAATTTTGTGGAGTACCTGTGAAGTGGATCGGAGCCATAGGAGTTTCACCGCCCTGTGGAGATGATTGTTCTGTTCTAGGTGCGGTAGTGTCAGCTTGCCCACCAGTGTTGCCTCCATCGTCCCCATCATCTCCTTCATCATCGTCTGAATCATCCTTTGACGATGAGCTGCTTTTTGTTGAGTCGTCGCTGAGGACTGTTTTTGATTATTTTTCCTTTTCTCGTTGAAGGACCCTTCATTGTCTTTCTTTTCCCAAGGTGTGTGGCCCCCACATTCCTATCCGCCCATTTGCGAATGGAAGAATCCCCTGTGGCCTTCTTCAAATCATCCTTGTCTATTTGGTCCGTCACAAGCTGAGATGGAAGTGGGGTCTCACCTCCGTCGGAGTCCTCGTCAAGCACAGGGTCAGCATTTGATCAACCATTGTCCATCCAGGCCTTGATGTTGTTGTTAGTCTCATAGAAAGAAAGATCCGCAAGTTTCTGAAGCGGGTCGTCGTCGTCAGGTCTTAAGTATCCTCCAGTCTGCTTAATCCTCAGCCGGAGGTTGTAGTTCACGTACACAAGCTTGTTCAACTTTTTGTGAGTTAGCCTATTATGGACCTTGGTATGGATCAGTGCGAACGTACTCCAGTTACGTTCGCATCCACTAGATGAGCAGCAGTGGGAAACAATTCGTAGCGCAAGCTGTCGTAAGTTTGGCGTATCCGATCCGAACATTAGCCACCATTGTGCTGCAACTCAATGAAAGTGTCGTTAGTTACACGTTAACCGAAAGAAAAGACACATTACACATTTAAAATTTGTAATAATGCATTTTACTTACAAGGCGATGTCCTTCCGTCTAAAGCCATCATCTCTCCTAGGGGTTTACTAAATTCCCCCAATTTTCGACGATAATATTCCACCTCATACAAGGCCGACGCCGATGTATTCGTATCAGTCATCCACTCGAAGGCCTTGCGTAGGCCAATAAAGCATTGATTCGTCGTCACGAATCCATAATGTGTCCTTGGACTCAAGGCGGAAGCTACAATATTTCTATCGACATGGAAGTGTATATGAGTTTGTATTCGAACCGAAAAAATAAAAATGTTTGTAATCACGTACCTACCCATATAAGAGTGTCCTCCACGACGTCTTGCAGACGTCGCTTGACAATAGAGCTATACAAAGTGTACTTCGTCTTATCGTTTCCAAATAAGCTTTCCCATTCACCTTTCAAAATTTCAAATCGCATTAAAAACTCACTCATGTTGGGTATTTCATCTTGATCAGCGAATCGAAGCAATGAATATAGTGGTTGCACAGCTCCAACCACATACTCCAAACCTTCCCACCACTCCATGCTAGAGAGGCACCCATGGGCATATCGGCCTTCCGCAGTCGAAACGAATTTACTATTCAAAAAACTTGCTGAGGCAACCCATTGCATGAACTGTTTTTTTTCTTTCGAAAGCTGTCGAGGAACATGTAATTCGTTCCGAATCGGGTGATGTTCCACCTGACAAGCTCTCCACCAATGGCCTCTTTCATCATAGCATGTAGTTTAGTGTGGTTATACAACCAACGACAAATCTTCCTTGCACTTTCAATTACCGCCGTATGCTCAGGAATTTTTCCAATATCTTTTAATGCAAGATTTAAAGTGTGTGCCACACAAGGTTGCCAAACAATATGAGGATATTCTTGTTTTACCAATTTGCAGGCCTTCTTGTAGTTTGCTCCGTTGTCCGTAATAATTTGAACAATATGCTCGGAACCAACATCGCGAACTACTTTCCTTATCTCCTACATCAATAAATATAGAAAAGTAAGCACTCGTCAATTGTTGTGACATAGCATTAGTACATGTAATGGGGTACTTACGGTTTGTAAGTTGACGGCGTCCTGGCTGAATGACGTAGCATCCACGGACTTATGAAAAAACATCGTGCCATTATAATAGATCAAAAAATTTATCACTGCCATTCCAGTGGTCCAGTCCACGAGTCGCACATTAGGGTCACACCATATGTAGGCCAATCCTCCTTGAACTTTTCAAATTGCTTTTCCAGGTCTGCCACAGTTGCATCAAGATACTTGCCATCGATATCATGTCCAGTTGGGGACGTGATCCCTTCTCCTGCATTGCATAGATGATTTATTACTTCATCGCACGTGCAATAAGTAAATGAATGTAAAAATGAATGGTAGGACACATTTACTCACCCCACTTCTGTGTTTCCTTAACGGCACTGACAAAGTACGGATTATCCGCTTGCCGTGGAGCAATGCCGGCAGTGTAATAAAACTTCGCCCACGCCGTTCCAATTGCGTCCTTAGCTAACTTTCCCTTCTTTGGCCACCAACTTGTGTCAATCCTAGGCTGCACCATTGATCTCGCCGAAGCGATGTTATAATCTCCCATACGCTGCGAAGTCACTTCTCTACTCGAAGCTGATCGCCTCATAAAATCAGTGATGGGGTCACTTCCACCCCTAGAAGACTGTTTTTTTGATCGGGAAGTTGCGGCTATCCCACTTGCACTTCCACTTCCACCTCCATGTTCGTACACACCACCTCTTTCTTCTACACCCCTTCTGAATTCCGACTCGTGGCGCGATGCTGCCAATGCCGCCTTCATCTGCTCTTCCTCGTCAGCATCTCCAGTTAAATGAGTATATCTTCTTGCAGCTGCATCCTCCTTTCTTGCTTTCTCAAGTTTTTGTTGATCAGCAGCCTGCTCCTTTCTATCCAGGTGCCGCCTAAAGAAATCCCTAACATCGGGTGGAACGACGGTGCAATATTTCACTCCTTCGCCACGGTGAGCTAAATGGAACTTAAATCTTGTAGCTCCACCCCCATTCCTCTTAGCACCACAATATTTGCAATGGAAACCACCACCTTGCCTTGTTCCATGTTCCCACACGATGTCTTGGTCTGCCATTTTGAACCTACAATTGATAAATTAACATGTAAAACATCTTAACAACTTACTACCAAACATATGTAAGCATAACATTTAAGCATAACATATCATCAGTGATTCATTACAAGTTCACAACTAATTTAATACAATCAGCTATCTAAACTTAAATTAGCGCTAACATGTATAATATATTGCCTACAAATTAGAGCTAACATATATAATATAATCTATGAGCTAACATATTGTCGTTCGTAAAATCCGTAGGATTGCTTAATTTCACACATGCATAATACACAACATCATATAAACGTATCATATACACGGTGGAATTTTGTCACTTTCATGCGGTATGTATGCGCAACACCTGCGGCTTTTGCCTCTTCCCTTGCGAAAGCCATCCCTGCCGAGTGCGAAAGCCGTGCCGCCTACACCGCGCGAAATGGCTCCACATACAGACGAATTTCGTCTAAAGCCGACGAAATCCGCCGAACGCCGACGAAAGCCATGCGCCAACAACGAAAGTAGAGTACGTACCTTCTACCGCGGCTTTCGCTTGTGCCGCCACGAAAGCCGCCGCTTGCCGCACGAAAAAGCCCTCTCCAGCCGCGGTCCACCCAGATCTGTCGCCGCCGCCGCTCAAATGCGCTGAGGAGTGAGGAGAAAATGTCTTGCGCCAGATAGAAACCCTGGGAAGAGGGGTATAGATGGATGGGGAACGATTTGGGCTTCATTGGGCCAGATGAACAGTAGATCGCAAACAGTGCAAATTTTCCTTTTTTTTTCCCAAAACAGAAAACGATTTTTTAAGGGCCAAAAGAAATGTGTATTTTCATGTAAAAAATACCATAATTCTTGTAAAATCGAGATCTATTTGATGTATTTTTCAATAAAATTCTCCAAAATTTTTCAAATCTCCCGAAATTTTTCAAACAATGCCGCGCATTTGCCGTTTCGTTACTCGCCGGCACGGGCGAAAGCCGTGAAAGCCGCGTCGGCTTTCGCGGCATCTGGAACCCTGCTCTCACTATGGTGGATGAAGGGATCCATTTCTTTTGACTGGATGAAGCCATCCATCTTTTTTTGGATGCTGATTAGTGCATGATTAATGAGTTGATTAGCGTATGATTAATGATATTAGCATGTTTTTCTATTAATTAGTAATTGTATGGCAATATTGATGTTGACAAGTATTAATCCCTACCGATAAGTGTATAACTAAATAATATTATGCCAATTAACATATTATAATGAGTTGATTAATCTTATCACATCCACTCTCATCCTACCAACCCAACAACAAAAAGTTGGCTTATCCTATCCATACAACCAAATAAACTTGGATATCCCCATCCTTAAAAACATAGATCGCTATATTTCATCCAATCTTGCCTTCAACCAACCATCATGAGGACTTGATTCTAACTTCTTTAAAAACTTTTTATTGCACGATGGTTATGTTTCTTTGTGATGAAATTTGCCCACCAGAGAAGTCTAAATTTATTTATTATTTTAATGATAGATAACGTATCCGTTAATAATGAAATGCTTGTAATGACTTTGTCAATCTTCTTCAGACATTGGAGGAGGTGCTCATACAGATAAGTATGCGTGTATGTATTCATACGGATGAATGTGTGTGTATATATATATATGTATATATATATAAATAAATAAGGGCATGCACTTGTACCGTGTTTAAAAAAATTCTTATTTCCATCAAATTGTTGCTTTAAGAGTTAGAAGTGTCATAGAGTGATTTTAAGCAATTTGATAAAATCACATATCACGCTAAAAACAATACAGCAATCATACTCCACATGTCTTCTACACGTGTATAAAACATATCCTTCATGTACATACACTTCAAGACACATTAATCATCACACCTGACATCTCGGAGAGCATCATGGCTTGTTTGGTTCATTTTTTTTTCTTTTCAGCCCCTTAAGCCAGAAGCTGAACCAAACAGCTGACTTTTCAATCTGATTTTTGAAAAGCCAAAGCCAGAATTAAACTAAAAAGGTCTAGAAGTCAGAAGCTCACTTTAGACAACTTTTCTGGCTTCTGAAAAAAAGCTAAAATAGCTTTTCTGGCTTCTGAGAAAAAAGCTAAAAGTAATTACCTATCTGCTATCGTTATAAAAAAAGGTTCGGTTCTAAATAAGTCAACTCAAAAACTATCTCCTAAATAACCTTCAGCTTCTGAAGTTTTAACTTTTCAAAAACCAAAAACCAAAAACCAGCTTCTCGCTTTTAAAAAGTTGAACCAAACATGGCCTTAGTCATTGGAAGGAATAAATATATTTAATTGTAATTTCGAGTAGTTTCTAAGGTCTATTAAAAAAACAACACCAATGTGAAATACCGAAATTGCCCATTTAGCCCTAGATATTTCAATCCCCTTCCCCTTCGCTATTCCCATTTTCCCTTTCATCTGGCGGCGGCGAGAGGCGGGAAGTCCGGGACAAGGGCGCCACCACCAAAATTGGTTCGAAAACCTCTCCCCTCTCCTCCCCTCCCCTCCGCCCGCCGTCCAGCGAGCATCCGCCTCCTTCCCACCGCCGGAGCAAAGCGCGTCGCCCACCCTCCTCCGAGGATCTTTCTCTACCCCCGGTCGTCGTCTTCTCGTTTCGCTTGCGGCTGGTAAGGGAGGTCTAGCTTTTGGTTGGGGGTGGGTGGGTTTGTTCCGGATCATTCAATTTGGTGTGCGCCAAGACCGAACCCAAATCGTTCAGTTCTTGCCGATGTGTGGAATGTTTGTCGCGGCCATTTTTTGCTTTCCAGAAATTATTTTGCAGTTCAATGCACACGCGTGGTGCCTCCTTTTTCGATGTTTTATCCGTTCTGAAATCGAGTTTGTGACGCAGATCGCCGCCGTCGCCGCCTGGTCCCCTGCCCTTCTCGGCCTCTCTGGTCTCCTCCAATCGTCCTCTGCTGGCTTAATCCTCTTCCCTCTCGGCAGCCGGCGATTGAATATTGAAGGTCAGTGACTGTGACTCAATAGCTTTTGCTTCGTTGCTCATAGTTACTGATTGATTTGCTCATAGTCATACTAGGCTGCCGATTTGTGGGTTGTGAATGACTGATTGGATGTGAATAAATCGTTGTTGTTATCTAATGCTCCAAGCCTAGTCACACTGACACAGTCCTGTTGCTAAAAACCCCGGCCTGTTTGGTAGTGTTTCGGGACGCTTTGATGATTTAGGCCATGTGGAGTTATTACTGTTTTACACTGGCGCGTGTTTGGAAAACTTTGACAGATTGCAGCTATCTACTCTATGTAATGCTGCCTTCATTGTGGGATGTAACTGCACGTGTCAGAAAACATTTTTATTGAGAATGGTGTGTCTTGTTAATAGGTTTATATGTAGACTATAAGCTCCAATTTGCTCACCTGATGGTTGGTCAGTTTCTGCATTGGTTTGTAAGGCTATGTACATTCAACATGTACTTTCCTGTTAATGCAAAGAGAATTATTTGGTGTATGAATCACGCGGCCTCCAGATATATTCATGAACGTTCTTGAATGCTTGACCATGTCATATGATTTATATCTTTTACCTCTACTATTAATAGAAGGGAGCTAGGAATAGAGTCTGCTCTAATGTTGGATAAGTCATTTTCTGCATGGTTCAATCTGGCTATCCTTATCTACTTATTTTTTTCATTATTCCTTTAGTTTTACTTTTACATTGTAATATTATTCGTAGAATCAACAAATCTGTATTTCCTTGTACTGTCGATGGTATGGTAGGGGAATATTTCCAGTTTCTGAATTAGTTTGTAGTCTAAATTTGCAGGGACTAGTGCATCAAGGGTCCGTAGCTGTACATCTACTTTCAAATAGTATTTGATGTAGAGCATGTGTCAGCGGATACTCATTTCCAGGAAAGATCATTTCATGTGAGGTATTCCATAGTGTATTGTGCAAGACTATGATGGAGTGCAATCGAGAAGAGGCCTTCAGGGCCAGGGAAGTTGCTGTAAGAAAGATGGAAAACAAAGACTTCAATGGTGCCCGAAAGATTGTTCTTAAAGCTCAAAAGCTTTTCCCAGAGCTTGAGAACATATCCCAGCTGTTAAATATCTGTCATGTACATTGTGCAGCAGAGGCAAGGGTAAATGCACAGACGGACTGGTATGGAATCCTTCAAGTGGAGGCAACAGCAGATGAGGCTACCATAAGAAAGCAATACCGCAAGCTTGCCTTTTCACTTCATCCTGACAAAAATAGTTTCGCTGGTGCTGAAGCTGCTTTCAAATTGGTTGCTGAAGCTCATTCACTATTGTGTGATCCAACAAAACGGCATATTTATGACGTCAAAAGGAATAATATTCCCATAAAGGCTCCAAAGCAAGCTACACGCCCAGCAAAGAAAACTGAGGCAAACAAATACAGTGTACCTGTATACTTACAGTTATTTTGGACAATATGCCCACATTGTCAGATGCGATATCAGTACTACAACAATGCCATAAATACTATTGTCTGTTGTATGAACTGCAGAAGGAATTTTTTTGCATACAACCTGAAAGAACAGCCTGTGCCTGCACCAAATGTACCTTATAGTTCTCAATTTCCATCAAACATGTTTCCAAATCAACAGCGTGATCCCGTCAGTCGACAGGGCCACCCTGTGAAGCTTTCTTGCACAGGTGGAAACACAGATGTGAAGCCGGGGACAAATAGCTGGCCAGGCAGTGATGAGAGAACTATTCAGTCAGAGATGACAAGGGGGAAAGATAAATTTCCAGCAAGGAAACAAGATAAATATTCTGTACCAACAGCAAATGGGAATTCGGGTGGAGGTTCAATACCAGTTCCTGATTGTCCAGACACTGACAGGCAAAAGTTGGGTAGAGACGATGCATCTGTTGCACCTGCTATGAATGTGCCTGGTCATTCGAAGCTTCATTCGACAGGTGGAGGCACAAATGCAAAACCACAGGTAAATGCGGCACAATGGAAGGAAACCACAAAAGAGGATAGCAGTGCAAGTGTTGAAAAGAAAGCAAACCAGTCAACAATGAATCAAAGAAAATCTTCTGCCCAAACTGCAAATGAGAATGCCAGTGGAAGATTCAAGCCAGACCATGCTGATCCAAATGTTTTTGACAGAAAGAAGTTTGGTACAGAAGATTCATTTCCAGTGCCCAATTCTGCAATACCCTCCAGTCTCCGGAGATCAGCTAGGAGAAAGCAAGATGCTGGTGACAACGGCAGCATGAACTCCAATGTCAGAAAGAAGCAAAAGAAGAATAATGTGCTATCTGATGTTGACTTGAATTGCCAGCGAATGTTCAACAATAATGCCACTAGTGGTGACAAACAATCTGCTCCACCTCATGTGTCGAGCACAGTAGACATTCAAGATAAAGCAAAAGTTACAGATGCAGATAGTAAGGACAATACCAAGGCAGAACCTACTGATACTGCTGGTTGGGATGTGCCTTCCTGCTCTGAAAAACTTTCGTTCCCTGATCCAGATTTTTATGATTTTGAGAAGCTCAGGGATATCAACATGTTTGCAGTTGGTCAGATATGGGCCCTTTATGACGACCTTGATGGCATGCCAAGATTTTATGCTCGAATTAAACATTTTGATGCATCCAACTTCAAAGCTCATCTCACTTGGTTGGAGTACAAAGCAGCAAGTGAAGAAGAGAAGAAATGGACTGATGAAGAACTACCTGTTGCTTGTGGTAAGTTTTGCTTAGGGACAACAGAGGTATCACATGACAGACTCATGTTTTCTCACATTGTTTCATGGACAAAAGGCAAAAAGAAGAATGCCTATGAAGTATATCCTAATAAGGGTGAGGTCTGGGCGCTTTATAAGGATTGGAGCATGCAGTGGAATTCAGATGCAGACAGCCATCGGTCTTATGAGTATGAAGTTGTTCAAATCTTGTCAAATTTCTCAGTTAATGATGGTATCACTGTTGTCCCATTAGTCAGGATTAAAGGCTTTGTGAGTTTATTTGTGGCAGCTAAAGACAAATCCACAATTGTGATAGCATCAAGTGAGTTGCTTCGATTTTCTCACAGTATCCCCTGTTATATTACAAATGGAAATGAGAAAGTAGGTTCCCCAGCAGGGTTTATAGAACTTGACACTGCTTGTCTCCCCAATGACATGGATATAATATTTCCTTCTGTTCCCCTGGAATCTTACAGCTCCCTTGGCAAGAAAGAGGACAGTACGATCATTGATTTGACCAATGACAGTACAAGCAGTAGAATGGATCCTGGAAATGAGAAAAAGGAGAATCCGCCTGAAGCATATAATTGCCGCCCAGTGTCTACAGAAAATCATGAAAGTCTTTCTTCTGAGAAAAACACATCCTTGCCCAAAAATGGCCACGATGCCAATGGTTTTGGCAATTCTTCCAAGCCAAGTTGTCCCTCCCCAAGTATTTATTCATATCCTGATTCAGAATTCCATAACTTCGAAGAAGGCCGCTCATGTGAGAAGTTTGAACCTGGACAAATTTGGGCTTTATACAGTGATGTTGATAAATTTCCCAAGTTCTACGGTTGGATAAGCAAAGTCGAGCTACAACCATTCAGAGTACATTTGATCTGGCTTGAGGCTTGTCCTGAACAGGAGCAGGAGAAACAATGGTTGGATCAGGACATACCAGTCTGCTGTGGTAAATTTAAAATTCGGACCTGGAAAGCCCAATATGAGACAACTGATACTTTCTCTCATTTAGTGCACACGGGACAGGTGGACTCAAATTGGCAGATTGAAGTTCTTCCGCAAGCAGGCGAAATTTGGTCCATCTACATGAACTGGACATCTGACTGGACTCCTTCCAGCATAGATACTTGCGAGTTCGCCATCGGCAAGATCATTGAGTGCACGGAAGCACTTATAAAAGTTTCTCTGCTGACCCAAGTTAATGGTTACAGAGCCGTGTTTAAGCCTGACAAGCAAAGTGGAGTTCTGGAGATACCTACAAGAGATCGTTTGAAGTTTTCTCATCAAATACCCTCCTTCCGTCTGACAGAAGAAAGAGGTGGCAAGCTCCGTGGCTTCTATGAGCTTGATCCAGCCTCTGTTCCTGACGTTTTCCTCTACAGGGACGCTCCATGACTTGCCAACTTCAAATAGTAGAACTGAAATCTTGTCTTAATTATAATATATCCTGATATATGCTGCTATCCATTTTCTGTGTACATGTATGCCTGATCGGTAGTTTATTCAGAACCCTGCTACTGACATTCTAAATTCTGTGGCCTCTGCTACTTCGCAGTTGTCATGTTTTGCGGTTTTGCCCAGGGATAAGTCCTGCTCAAATCCATCATGATATAGGGTAGCATTCTATTCCAGGGGACTGCAACTCTTGTTCTATTGCTCAAAACCATCGTAATATATGGGTTGCAACTTGCAAGCAACCAGTATTGCTCTTCCTGAAGTTTTATGTGTTAATGTTTTTCCTAGTGTCATGTAGGTCTTGCTTAACTTCTACTGACTACTGTTGAAAGTGTGCAGCATTGTCTGCATGTTCATTGTTTGTACCATCAAAATTTCTACTTTCTATGACTTCTCTGTTCCTTGCATATGAGGTGTATTGGTGCATATGGTCTGCAACGTACACATTTATCTCGAAATTTCTGCTGTTGTACATACGTCGCAATGCATATTTACAAGTGATGTTTTCACAATGACTTTGGGTCAGGTTATACTTACCGTAGGTTACTGCTTCCCATGATAAGACGGTTATTATGGTAACCACGTGGTTATCGTGAAAACCATACGACCGCGTGGTTACCGTAAAAATCATACGGTTATCATGGTGTATTTCGTGATTTTAAATAAAACGGTAGCCCGTAGGTTATTGCTTCCTATGATAAGGCGGTTATCACCTACTGCTTCCTGTGATAAGGCGGTTATCGTGGTAACCGTGTGGTTACCGAGAAAACTATGTGGTTATCACGGTGTATTTTGTGATTTTAAAGATTAAAACGATAATCATGTGGTTTGACAAACCTTGCTTTGGGTACCTATAAATAATGTTCTAAAAGTTCAGCTCATAAAAGAAAACCAGCATTGTCTCTTCGCTGGAAGAAATATATTCTTGGCTCTCCCTCCCCCGCCTTCCCCCTTCTATAAATCCATTACTCTTTTAAAGGTGAGTGGACTCTAAAAGCATCATCAACAGCATTTCTAAATGATGCTCTATTTAGGTGATTTTGATAAAAAATCATGCTTCAACAAACCACCCAACCCATCATCTAAAATATATAATCATTCAAATTATATCTTTGGTTACCCAAACGAAGAAAAATCACTCATCACCCAAATGGTTGGGATATAACATTTGGATGATCTGCTATAAACATAATACAAGTGAATGCTGTTAACATTTGGATGATCCCTTGTTCATCTCATTTGGGAGATGAAATTTGGGTGAACTGTTGGTGATGCATTAATTGATGTTATCAAGTTTCTATATAGATAATTTGGAATTTAATCACGTATAGTTTGTGTATATATTCATTCAAATGGAAGTTTAAGAAATGGACTGGACCAAAAATACAAATATTTAAATTGCCCGGGAACAAAGCCTACGTGGCTGGTAAGTTGGGCCGGACAAGAATCATCTGTGTAACTCGTCGAGGTTGTCCCGGCCGCCGCCGCCGCCGCCACGTCTCGTCTCCTCTGGTGTCCCGGCCGCAGCCGCAGCGGCGCGCCGCCTTCCGTCGGATTGGACGACGGCCCGCGGCGGAGGGAAGAAGAAGAACCTGGCGCTACAAGTCCGAGAAATCGGAGGCCGTCTCAGCAGCCGGAGGTTTCCATATGGTCAGTACCAAATCAATCCCACTCTGCTTGTTAGTCGGGGCAGGCAATGGACAATGGCGACCGGGATGTGATGTGATGCCATTTTTGCGGAAAAGGTTGGAGTATTTGTTTGCCCGGATCCGTTGGGGACTAGGCTCAATCGAAGAACAGGAGTCGTTGGGGGATTAGGTCTTCAATCTCCTACTCGGATAGAGATTGATTGCTTCACGATATATGTAGGGTGAACCTGGAAGGATTAATTGAATTATTTGTCGCAAGAATCACTGCTTGTCAACTGGGGATTAGAAGGGGAGGGGACAAGGAGGAACTCTGCATTGGGGTGTTGCTGCTCCTTCAGTAGTTCAGCTTCATGATATTGACAGCGTGAGAAGTTTGAGCAAGCAAATTTTGGGTTTTCTTTCTGCCAACAAGCGATTCGGCTTCAATTCTGAATCCTAGGCAGCTGAAGCCTGAGGAACAACAGGACAAGTTAATTGCAGCTGTGCAAGTAGCCTGCTTGATAAATCTCTCCATCCATCCAGCACTGATGGAGCTTCCACAGGATGTTTTGATGAGCATCTTTGCCACCTTGGAGGTCCCTGACCTTGTTCGGGCCGGTTCTGTCTGCGCCTCTTGGCGATCTGCGTACACAAGCATATGCAGCCTTGGACATTGCAAGCCACAGCAGACACCATGCTTGCTATATACATTTGAGTCTGATGGCACCAAGGCAACGGGCCTCTACAGTCTCGCAGAGAAGAAGGTGTACGTGTTGTCGCTCCAGGATCTACCTAATAGGCATATCATAGAGTCCTGCTATGGCTGGATTGTCACCGCCGATGAGAGGTCAGAGTTGCACCTTGTCAATCCCATCACCGGCGAGCAGATCGCCCTGCCATCTGTCACCACCATTGAGCAGGTGAAGCCCATCTATGACGATGACGCTGATGCTGCCAACGGGTACAAGTACTTGTGGCACACGGGAGAGGTGACGGTTTCCGACTCGTCCTCAATCCTCTATTACAAGGCATTTGTGTCTTGTGATCCATCTCTTGGAGGAGGATACACTTTGGCGCTCATCCACAATCCGTATTGCCAGCTCTCGTTCGCAAGGGCTGGTGATGATAAGTGGACTTGGCTGCCCCCGTATTCTGACTATGAGGATTGCTTTTTTAAAGATGGGTTACTATATGCTGCGACTTTGTTAGGAGAAATACACATGTTTGATCTTGCCAACCCAAAGGTCGCGCCAAAGATAGTTTTGGGTAAGGTGAAGGACTTTATGTATGAGAATATTTATATCGTTCAAGCTTCGTGTGGTAACCTACTGCAAATTTGGCGGTCCAATGATCTACCGAAGGGGGATGTACCGGAGGGGGATGAAGATGATGATGATAATGACTCATTTGATTCAGAATCTGAGTTCGACTCTGAGTCCTATGTGCGTGATACTAACACGATCAAGGTATATAAAGTGAGTTTGACAGAAGGAAAGATTGTGGAAATAAGTAGCTTGGACGAGAACTTGCTGTTTCTTGGGCACGGCCGATCGCTTTGCCTCCGAGCTGAAGAGTACCTGCAGCTGAAGGAAAATCATGTTTACTTCACTGATAATAACGAACTGTATCTTTATGGATGGAAGAACAACCGTCGTGATATTGGAGTGTTCGACTTGGAAAATTTTCGCCGTGAAGAAATTGTGTCCCCGCAGATTTGGTCCAACTGGCCACCCCCTATATGGCTGATTCCGAATCCTAGGAGAATGAAATTGGCATCGCATTAGTAGATACACAAGACGTTTCCCCCTCGGTATTTTATACTTCTTTTTCCATTGCACCAAATCCATTTAGTTTTGTTGCAAGGTAGTTTTGTATGTGTGAAGTCGTGGATGGCAAATGTCAAAAGGAGAGTAACATTTAATAGTTGAATTCTTCCAGTGGTAGTGACACAAGTGCCATTTACTTTTCAAGTTTAATATTTTGAATTATCAATATAGTAAAGAAAGCAATGTGCAACTTTTTTTTTCTATGTGATTGTTCAATTGTCCATGGTAGTAATGCAATACTTCACCATTTGCTGGTGATCGTGTGCTTCTTTAATGATTATGGTATGTGATACAATTTGGAGCATGCCGCTTGATCTTTTGAGATCAATGTTTGTCTAATCACCGCCATTAAGAATTCAAGACCGCATTGAGATTTATGAATATAAACTCTCGAATACCCTTCTTTTGTGGTACGGGGCTGTGTTTCAGTTTAGCCCCATGTTCAAAAATTATTTGCTAATGGCATACTGGTTTCTGCATAATTTATCCATCTCAATAGTTTCCTTCGAGTCTATCTGTCAGTTGACAATGATCAGGTAGAGGATATGAAACATTTTTTAATCACTTAGGTGGACATCCACATATCTGTTACATGTCAATTAAATAGTTATAAAAATTTAAAAATTATTAAAATTTGACTTTTACAAGTTATAAAAATAGCAAATCAAATATATATATATTCTCAGTTAAATTTATTATTTTTTATAATTTATAGAAGTCGAATTTGAATTTACATGTTTGTGAAATGATATATTACATATCAATATGCCTTGTCAATTTTTTTTTAAAAAATTAGTTAACATGCAATAAAAGGATGCTTCCACTTTACATAAATTGGTGTTCATCTATGTTGTCCTGATATGTTGTGTAGACAGTGTACTTGAGATATATTCTCTTTGGATAATGTCAGGGCCGACCCTGTATTTTTTGGGCCTGGGGCGAAACACAAATTTGAGGCCCCTTGATAGAAATAAACATCCAGTTGAATTACAAAGATAATTCTAATGCACTATAGAAAAGTTATATGGTACTGTATCGTTATATCAAAATTCAAAAATATATCAAACTTCTAAGGTGTTGCTGGTGTGCTCTCTTTTTCTGCAATGTAGCAGGCTTTAGGTCTTAGTCAACATACTAAAGGTGTACATGGGGAGGGGCCCTGCGATTTGGGGGCTGAGGGCGGCTGCCCAGGATGCTTTCACTATAGGGCCGGCCCTAGATAATGTACTTATTACTTATTCTACTCTGAGTAATAATTAGTTAATGAAAGAATAGTGACAACGAAAGTTGCTCGATACATTTTAACAACATGTACGAAAGTACCTAGTAATACTCGGGCAAAAATGAATCAACAGTAGGGTATACTCGGGCAAAAATGAATCAACAGTAGTGTATACATAAGTACCCAAATAGTGGTCAACCATAGTACACCTATCTGTCCAACAGGAGAATCAATGTCAGTAGAATCAATGGCACTAATAATATCCAACTGGAGCCTCCGTGGCAGTAGTACTATCCAACAGCAGTCAACTGAGAATTACATTCTGGTATGTGTCATCAGTTCTGACTGAAGCATCTCTAGTCTCCACTTTTCATATCTGACAAGCATCCAGCAATGGGCCCCACCACTCTTAAAAATGAAAATAAAGCAATTAAGACTTAAGAAAAAATGAATACTATAGAACTTTTTATACTAAAAGAGAATATGAAGAAGTGCATACGCTTGCTTTTTTCATGGCAATACAGGTGATGGTGACCAATATCAGACAGTGTCGAAGCTCCAACGAGACAGCCACGGGACGGGCACACGAATCCATCTATACGGTGCTTGGACCGAACATGACGTTTGATCTGATAATAATAAGAGCATATAGGTCATATATAATTGAGGAATCAACTAAAGGGGCATAAAAAAATTAACAACTTTGGAAACTAACCTCTTGCTTTTGAAGTGAAGTAACCTTATTGTGTTTGAAGTAACAGATGTAGCAGAGATCTTTATCACAATCTGATGAGCGAACTTGAGCTCGAAGAGCGCAATACCGAGCAAAAGAAATTGTCACTTTGTCTGTCTCATCCTCACTGGCAGATTCTTGAAACAAAATGTCTATACCGAAACTTCCTCCTTCAAATGGATCGTAGTACTGCACATTGTTACAAAAAAAAAAGCCCATCAAACGGTACACAAAAACTTTGTGAACCACTCATCATTAACTGATCCAAGGTTTAATCTCTCTGTTACAACAAAGATGGCAAGATGTCACTTATTAAAACTAGAACTACTTGTTGGCTCTACAGATGGAAACGTGAATATTGATCAGAAGAAAGTCTTTCACCAGACACTTGAGACCGTGCTTGTGCTCTCTGTGTTCATGTAAATGGATAATTAGTTCTATCAAGAATAAGTCGAAATCAAAACAAAGTACAGTGTTAAATGACGGTCACCTCCTTACTGTAGTTTCTCTTCACCGCTTCCAAAGTACAACCTGAAAAAGTCATTGTTCAAGCCACTATTACGAAAGACCATTTAATTTATTAACAGGAGCCTACCCTACCTATAATATAATACCTATCATGCCATATTGGATAGCAGAACATTACTGTGGCTTAGTGCACGATGTGGCCAACACCAGCACTGAATACAAATTTAAATGCATCCAGAAATTTTGGCTCAGTGAACTGCTGACCAGACAAATGAAAATTTGAGTATGAAGATAAACAAAGGTGATGCGTTGGACATTTGACATTTAATTGCAGTTTTGCACGGTAGGAGGCGCCAAATGTTAACACTGCTGACCCAATAATGACAGAAATTAGATTGAATGGTTTCACTGTTTACGATTGTTTTACCTGCTAATATAAGATGAACAAGAGAATAAGGGACCAATGTAATGCTGGAGATAATAGTGCATCAGCTCACTACAACAGAGTATTATCATGTAAAGATTGTAGTAAGTCCTGCTTCCGTACGTCTAGCTCTTGTGACCAAAAAATATATTTCATCTGCTGGCTAGTTATATATTTCGGCGGGGGCGACGCGGTGAGCTGGTTGCCTGCTTCTGTGTCCGTGCGCGCGCCAGGTGTTCGGCGGCGGGCGACGCGGCGAGCTCGAGTCGTCGTGGCGAGCTGGTTCCGGTCCGTGCGCGCCCGAGGTATTCGGCGGCGGGCGACGGCGAGCTCGAGTACGTCGTCCCCACGACGTGGCGGTTCATCGGAACCCGCGTTCTTTCCACGCTGGCCTCGCACGCCGCGGCGATGCTTCGATCGGCCCCGGCCGCCCATGCTCCAGCCTCCAGCCGCAGCGGAGCACGTCCGAAGTCCGAACCTCCGCGCGTGCGTGTCGCGGCACTAACCCACGCGACATCTACCTCGTCCGATCCGAGCGCGGCCGCGGCGGAGCACATTCGAACCCCTCTGGGCGTGCGTGTCGCGGCCCTAAACGTGCGGCGCGCCATTTCCATGGCGCGGGTTTTAGCCTTAAGTAGGGTGTCGACCGGAGGAAGAGGAGGAGGAGGAGGAGGATGAGGAGGAGGAGAGAAGCAGGAGGCGCATACCTCTGGAGAGGAGGCGATCGACGTCCTCGCCGGGGTTCATCATGCCGGAGTCGTCGTAGACCTCCGCACCAGCTCCTCCACCGACGCCGGGATGGTCCCTGGCCCCTGCACCCGCCGCCTCCGCCTCCGCCTCCTCCTCCGCTCGTCGCTAATTGATTCATCCACCGCCTTTCTCCAACAAAAGAAGTTCTGGAAGCGAGAGATTCAGAGAGCGAGCAGTCGAGGCGAGAGCGAGAGGTTTTTGGTGACTCCCGCGACCGTTGTGTTTTGCCTGGTAGGTGGGCCCGAGCTGAGGAGGTATTTCGTGTACCGCAAGCCGGTTCGGGTTAAGTGGGCCCAACCTGTAAGAGAGACTGAGAGATATTTACACGTGGCTCGGTGTGGCTGTGCTTTATTGCACACAAAAGATTTGCGTAGTATAGTAGTATCTATATGCATGTACACGATTATAATGTATTAAATTCTTATTTAAATTCTGATTTAGATAATAATTTAACTAAGAAAAAGCTCTCAACTCTATGTCCTCTCTAAGCTCAGTATATATGTAACTTGTATTTTATAAATTTGTACATCAGCCTGAAATTTGTACACCTCCTGCAAACAAAGGCAGCCAAGGTTTACATTTCTTCAGAACGCTTATCTTGTTCTCCTAAATTAATTTTGTTTCTATATGTTGATAATGTATTCTACTAGCTGCATCCTTGATGGAGCTCCCAAACACCAAATACTACTCTCTTTGTCCCAAAAATATATATTTCACAGCGAGTTGCTACTGCAAAAATATTTGAGAAAATTTAATAAAGTTGTAACATTATGAAATCGCTTCTGAATACAAATATATGCATGTGATAATTTTCATGCATCCAATAAAAAATATTGATGCTCAAGTTTTAAAATTTTAACATGGTATATGCCTGAAACATACATGTTATACGAGTCACCACTACGGGAAATCCCCTGTTTGTCGAGTGCAGGACACTCGACGAAGGCTGTAAAACACTCGGCATAGCTCACACGACGAACTATCGGTCGACAAAGAGTTCTTTGCCGAGAGTTTTCCATCGGCACACTCGGCGAAATCTTCGCCGAGTGTCCCTTCGACACTTGGCAAAAAAGTACACGTTAAGTTGGGTGGACGGTGACGGAAAATGTCGTCGAGAGCCTAAAAACACTCGACGAACTTTTCATTTTTGCCAAGTGCCGGCAAAAACTCGGCAAAATTATAAACTTTGCCGAGTGTTTTCGCAAATGCTCTCGGCAAAAGGAAATTTCGCCGAGTGCTTTTGTCAATGCTCTCGGCGAAGTTTGGGCACTCGGCAAAGAGGGTTCCCGGAACCCCTAGTTTGCCCTCTTTGCCGAGTGTTTTGGCCATTACACTTGGCAAAGGCCTCTTTGCCGAGTGTTACACTCGGCAAAGTGACAATTTTAACCCTATTTCATTTGTTCGGTGGCATATTTCATAAATTTTCAAAATATACATCACATTCACAACCCCAATCATTCCACAACCCCATAAGCATCATTTCACATCCCCAATCACAACCCCAATCACCACAACCACATCGACAACCACAATCACAACAACCTTAGCCATAATTCACAATCCACAAGACATAAATATAATCCACAATCGTAGTCACAATCACAATCCACAAAACATAAACATAGTAGTTCACAGTACGTAGTCCACAATTCGTAATCGAAATTCGAAGAAAACATCGTAGTTCACAGTAGGTAGTCCACAATTACAATTGTTCAAAGAAAATTACCAAGGTGGCCACGACGCCCAACCTACGTGGTCATTACTGCGGTTATTTGATGCCGCCGATTGAGGCTGCACAAAAGAAAAAGAGAATAGTATAGGTTGTGAAGATAATAACATTCGTAAATAAGAAAATTAAATGCGAGGTTAAATGACTCACCGGAGTGCCTACAACAGGATGTGGAGGAGTGAATACCACAGGCTGTGGTGGCGGTACGACAGGAATACCCATGTTCTGACTGATTGTTTGCACGGAGCTGTACATCTCAGTCATCCTCATCTCAATCTCTCGCCGTTTCCTTCTCTCCTCTTCCAACTCGTCCTACAATATTCCATTCCAATGTTACAAAGTGAAGCAAACAATCAGTAAATATTAATGAATTGAGAAAAAAAGAATTTTCTAACCCGCTGTTTCCTTCTCTCCTCATCCAACTCGTCCTACAATATTCCATCCTAATGTTACAAAACGAAGCAAACAATCAGTAAATATCAATGAATTGAGCACAAAACCAAAAATTTCTCACCCGGAGTTGCTGCACTTCGGTCTGTGAAATGGTCGGCCGTGTGCGTATGGCCGGGCTTTCGCTCGTGCTCCTTGCTCGAAGCTGGGACAGAGTGGGTGTACTGGCTGTGTCGAGGAGGTTATCGCCAATCCAGTACCGCCCATGCTTCTTGCCTCCTCCCACCCTCATGACGACTTCTCCATCAATATCCTGGGTAGTAGGATTGAAATCCTCCCCATGGAGCTCCCTTGCCATCGTGGTGGACTGACTGAGGCGGCTATGGACGGTTGCATTGGTGTACGCCGAGGGCCCGTCCTCTGGGTTGTAGTCGACGTCGGACGTCGCCTTGCCCTTGTGGGCCAAAGCCCATGCCTTGAACTGGGAGATAGGTTGCCCATCATGCGACGCCGATTGCGAATAAAACAATAGTATGGTTAAGAACTATTGAGCCTTGGTCGTTGAAATAAAAATAGAATTCACGTACCCGTCTAGCTGCATACTGGTTGAGGCTAAGGCTGCCTTGGTGGTGTGGTGCACCTGGCATCATCAAACGCTGCTCCCGGCAAGCGAAGTGCGTCTCCTGCCACTCGACAGCGCACCACTTGTCCACCATGCGCTCCCAGCAATCGAGAAGCTGGCCGCACCACCAAACATGCACTTACACGTCATCAAGTATAAGAGATATACCTAGATCAAATCAGATGTACTTAATCGTTCAAAAATCCGATGTTATATTTACCAGCATGTATTGTTCCTTTGTCAGAGTCATGGTTCTTGCTTCGGTTTTGGTGACCTTTAGGTTGTTGTATGCAGCGTTGTATGCAATGATGGCCTGGATGCGCGCCTCGTAATGCATGTCAGTCACGAGTTTGCGACAGGATTTGTCAGCCACCGCAACCGCTCTGGCCTCGTATCCTGTCTGGCATCTAAAAAAATCTTGCATAAACACATGATGTATTGAGCCATTGTTTCAATAATGTGCAATGAATGTGATGTATTGAGGGACGTGGTTTGACATAAGACTTAGCCACAACTCGGCCTTCACCCGCTCCGCCCTGTTGTTGAAGATCCTTCCATCTCGATCAGGAAAATCGGGGACGACAACGTAGTGGTCAAATGTGTAGGCAGGCTCTGACCTTCCGGCATACTGAACAAGGCCAGGAAAGTGTACTATGCATAGAAGACCCAGGATGCCGTTGACATGGCGTTTGTGATCACCTCCTCTGATCACAGTCCAACACCTGCCAAGTGAAAATGCAATGAATTCTTAGTTTTAATTGTGATTTTTTACAAATCAAATAAAAAAGTATTGACAACATCCAAGGTTACTTACCGAGTCCCTTCAGGTTGAATCAGCGGGCGTCTCTCGAGAGGTATCGGTCGCCGTGGGAGGGTCGAGGGACCTCGCAACCAAACGGTCGAGGCGGACCCCCTGCGAGCGAACCCCAGGCGGACCCCGGCCTCCTGCTCCTCCTGCTCCTCACTAGAGGTAGTAGAACCCCCAACCTCCTGCTTCGCCTGCTCCTCCTCCATCCGCTCCTCCTGCTCGTCATCACTAGAGGATGCTATAGGGGAGGGTATCCTCCCTCGACCCCTGCCAGCACAAACCTTGCGTTGACCCCTGCCGCGACTCCTACCAAACCCCTCAGCTGCATCGGACCCTCCAATGGCATCGGCGGCTCTTCTGAACACCGACGCGCACTTCCTCAAACCACCCACCATCTTTGTTCAATCACCTGCACGTAGAATGAGTAAACCAATTAGCACAGATATACAAAAATACAAAGAGAGAGATGCAAAATAAATAGAAGATAGATGCAAAATAAATAGAACATAGTTAAAGCAGTGCATACATGTATTAGAAATAATCATCATTGTTAGGATTAGCTAGATCATAATTGTCATCATCACTATCAGCCATGTCGATATAATCATTAGGTTCCTCCTCGAAAGGAGGAATGTTGTCGTCCCTCTCATTTCCTAAATGTAACCACTGAAGCAATTCTAAGTCCTTCACATTATGAACCTCATCTCCAGCGTCCTCGTCAACAACCATTTCATTGCCTACATCCATCCCCATCGCTTCGGTTAAGTCTATCTCAAAACTTCCTTGTAGCCCATCTTCTTGAAAGAACTCTCCGTCATATGTGTTTGGGTCCATGTTGTAGTCTTCATTGTTTGGTACAATAAGTTTACCGTGTGGCGATACCTTGTACACAACATCCCAACCCTGAAGACGGTCGTCTGTTTGGCACGGATATGACAGATAATAAACTTGTGTCGCCTGTTGAGCAACGATATACACATCGTCTCCTGCTAGGACGATTGACTGTCGAATTTTGACTAGGCCAAGATTAGGAGTCTGTCTCACTTGAGCAGGATCAAACCAATGACATTTGAATATGACAGGATTAAGAGGTCTACAACCATGAAACTTGAGTTCATATATTTCTTCTATTCTTCCATAGTAATCAACCCCATCGAGCCCTGGAGTAAAAACTCCATTATTTATGGTTCTTCGATTGGGTTGACTCTGCTCATGGCTTGTTGTGTGAAAGCGATATCCATTCACATCATAGCCGAAAAATGACTTAACCCTATAGGAACAGCCACCAGAAACATGTCCCAACTCGGTACTCATAGACACATCATTTTGGCCCTGCAAGTTAAAGCAGGTTGTAGAGTCAAACTTCTAAATTTTAAGCAAAAAGATTAAGCATTAGAAGATTTTCGATAGTACCTTATTTTTGAACCAAGAAATGAAATCGGGCATTCCATTTCCCGCACCCTGCCTTAGAAGGTTTTCGACTTCTTGCGGGGTAGGTTCCCTTGGTTGACGCCAGAATTGATGTTGAAATTCCCTGTACGAATGAGAACAAGGGGGTTGAACAATGAGAATAGTGACTAATTGGTAACAAATTTGTTGAGAACTTACCACATGTACGGCTCCACTTCATCGAGGTTGGTCAACACGTATAGCATGATGTTGCGCCACTCATGATGATTCAATGTCTTATTGGTCGCTTCACTCGCACTTCCAAGTTGCCCTCGGAAAAGACTGAGGTTCAATTCATCTTCGCCAGCATTGTAACTAGGGGGTGGATTACGCACACTAGGAAGGTTGTCAACATAGTATTTTGATGTGAAATTTGAAACCTCCTCCAGAATGTATGCCTCTGCAATGGAAGCTTCAATCTTGCATTTATTTTTACATTTCGTTCTAATAACCTTCAGACATCTCTCAATTACATAGCACCAACGGCATTGCACAGGCCCCCCATTCGGCACTCGTGCGGGAGATGCAGAATCAAATGCTGCATCGGATTGAAGAAGCTGGGAGGAAAGATCTTCTCTAACTTAAATAGCAACACAGGCGCCATTCTTTCCATTTCGTCAATCACAGTCGGAGATAACTCCTTAGCACACAGCTGGCGGAAGAAATTGCTCAACTCTGCAAGGACTAGCCAGACATGCTCAGGGACATAGCCACGAACCATCACCGGGAGAAGCCGCTTAATCCATATATGGTAGTCATGACTCTTGAGCCCATTGATTCGCATGGTAGATAAGTTCACTCCCCTCTTCAAATTGGCTGTATACCCATCAGGGAACATCAACGTTTGGAACCATTCGAGTACTTCCCTCCTTTGGGCCCTCGTCAGAACAAAATCGGCCTTAGGCTTTCTCCATGACTTGCCGCCTCTGGGAGGCACCATGTCTAGCTTTGGTCTATTGCATAACATAGTTTGATCCACTCGAGCCTTTACGTTGTCTTTTGTCTTATCAGGAATGTCCATGATTGTACAAAAAAGTGCCTCGGCGATATTCTTTTCGGTGTGCATCACATCAATGTTATGTGGAAGAAGAAGATCTTGAAAATAGGGAAGCCTTCACAAGGTAGATTTTTGAGTCTAGGCATGTTGCTCACCATATCCCAGAAAACAACCGTCTTCTTCATTGATCTCAAGAGCTTCTAACTGAGCACGAACCTCGGCACCTGTCATCATCCGTTGTGCAGCCTCGGTAATTATTACATCTTTTGCAAAGTTCTTGATGTCCCGCCTGAATGGATGGTCAAGAGGGAGGAATTGTCGATGTTTGTCAAAAGAAGAATATTTACCACCCTTCACCAACCAGATGAACTTCAGAGCTGCCTTGCATACCAGATATGGAAACTTCCCATGAACACACCATCCGCAGAATATCCCATATGCCGGCAAGTGATGCAGGGAATTATGGTACCAAATATGCATTTTGAAGTTTGTATTTGTAGCTCGGTCATATGTCCATACCCCTTCCTCCCATGTACGGACCAAATCATCAATCAAAGGCTCCATGTAAACACTCATATTCTTCCCCGGATGTCCAGGAATTATCAACGACAAGAATATATTCGATCGTTGGAAGATGACTCCGGGGAGGGAGATTGAGGGGAATAACGAACATGGGCCAACATGTGTATGGGGCAGCCGCCATTCCATAAGGGTTGAACCCATCCGTTGCCAACGCAACCCGTACATTATGAGCCTCTAGAGCTTTCCCAGGATGAATCACATCAAACCTTCTCCAAGCTTCACCATCAGATGGATGTACAAGCTTCTCAGGATTGTATCGACGTTCGAGCTTGTGCCATGTCATCTGTTTCACGGATTCCTCGGTCATGTAAAGCCGTTGGATCCTCGGTATGAACGGAAGGTACCGTAAGATCTTCATGGGGATAGTGAGCTGCCTCTTATGCCCATCACCAGAGTCTACCTCTACGAACCTAGAGGATCCACACTTTGCACAGTATTTTGCTTCCGCATGCTCTTTCCTAAATAGGATACATCCGTTCGGACAAGCATGTATCTGCTCATATGGCATCTTAAGTGCACAAAGGAGTTTTTGTGCCTCATACATGCTCTTTGGCAGAAGGTGACCATTCGGAAGCAGGCTACCAACAACTGTCAGCATAACATCAAAGGCCTCTCTACTCCAGCTAAACTAGGACTTTATGGCCATTAGCCGTGCAATGGCATCCAGTTGAGAAACCTTTGTATGCCCATGAAGGGGTTGCTGTGTCACAGACAACATGTCGTAATACGCCTTTGTGGTAGGCTCCGGCTCCTCCTCCCTACATCCTTCATCGAAGTGTGCTTCATCATAGTCATTTAACATGTCTCCTACCCCGGCATCAGAATCAAACTCCTCGATGCGTTGTCGGACGACCTCGTCTCTCCCACAGTAGGCTTCACCATGGAACGTCCACCGGGTATAATCAGCTGTAAAACCATTCTTGCAAAGGTGTTTGCCCATGATCTCTTTTGTTTGTCGCTTCATGTTACCACATTTGCTACAGGGACACCATGTGGTACGCGCTCCTTTAACCTTGGCAAATCCAAGTTCCAAGAAAGCATCGGTCTTCTCGATCCATTCATTAGTCAACGAACCGTGACTTGAGCGGCCCGTATACATCCACTCACGGTCATCCATCCTCTATCATATCGAACAATCATATAAATATTATTTCCATCTACCGAGTGCCTATATCGTCTAATAGGCAAAGATAGGTCCTAATCCCACCTGAGGATGTGTAGATGAGTTTACTTCCCATGCTCTAGTACTCCGCTCCGAGACAGAATTTCGGCAACACCTCCCCGCTGTTCTCCAAATACACGTCCCGATAGGGAGATTGTGTATCCGGAGAACAACTGGGAGATACTACCGAAATTCTGAGTCAGACCAGAATACTAGATCATGGAAACTAAACTCATCCACACATCCTCAGTCTGTCCAAAAAACATGGACAATTCGAAAAAGATACGGTTAAAGATGTGCAAGAAGACGCATATTTTCATCCGTATCTCTTTTGAACGGGAGACGCCTAAGGTTACGTTATACACAGACAAACGACGGTAAAGACAGGGGCACCTGCAAAATAGGGAAGCACGGCTCGATGCTGGCACACAAGCGACGGCATGGCTACGCGATGCGACTCCATTCATAATCTTAAAAAAAAGCTTCGAACATACGTGCATACAATAAACTTCAAAATATATATGTGCATATAGCATATATTTTCTACGCAAATCAAAGGAATATAGATATGTATCTAATAAATACCATTGTTTTTACCATGCCATTGTTTCTAATAAATACCTAAATATCACTCGTTTTAATAAACACCTAAATACATGATATTATTTCGATGTGTCAATAATAACCTAAATATTGCCATAGTTTAAACTAAATGTTTATACAATAGCAAATCTAATTTTGTTTGAATTAAATGTTGCAATAACAAAATAATACCAAAGAAAAGACGTGTTTACTGGAAAGATACGAAGGAGAGTCGGGGGGCGTCGGCCGGAGGAGGGGGGCGGCGTCGGCCGGTGGGCGTCGACCGACGAGGGGAAGGGGGCGTCGGCCGAGGGAGGAGGGGACGACGTCGGCCTGGGTGGGGGAGGAGGGGAGCATCGGCTGGGGGAGGGCGTCAGCCGGTGTCACGCCCAGAAATTCACACCAGAATTTCTGCAGCTAATTTGTGCATTACACCCTCGTCCAGGCATCAGCCGAGGTACACAAATCGACGTTATTGATAATACAGAATCCTCGTCTTAGAAACAATATAAAAGAGTTACACAAATGCAGCGGAAAGGAAAATAAAACTGACTTAAGCTAAACTTGACACGAGCGAAGCAGAACGCCAACACCACAGCTAACCCTTGACGAGAACAAGCCTACACCTCCTCGGAGACCTCGATCTCAACCTCTGGCACTGAAGGGGGAAAAAGAAGCAAGGCTGAGTACAACCACCGTACTCAACAAGTCACACCGGAAAAGGGGACATGATGCAAGATAAATAACAAGGAAAAGGATAAGAGGCTCAATTTGCATAAACAGCATTTGCAGAATATAATAACAATATTTGAAGACAGTAAAACAGTGGTAATAATTAAGCCGTATTAAAAAAACTGTCCAACACTCAAACCACGTTGCAACAGGCCCGTCCATCCACCCGCACTAGTCATATTTCAACATTTTATTCAAATAAATAAGTGAGACTAATCAAGGTGAATCTGGTCGATCGCCCGTAACCGTGTGGCACGGCTATTCGAATAGTTTTTACTCGATCGAGGTGTACAAGCGTACCCACAAGACACAATCCCACAACACGTTACCGTGCGCCGGTGCACCACCATGGTACCCCGGAAAGGAACTGTGACAGGACCCTTCACATAACCCCCTCTAACCAATCGTACCACACTAAGGTTTCGCCCCCATTCCCATCGGGCAATGGGCAGCCCCTCTAGTGCCGCGGTGAATCCGGAAGCCGATCAACCCTTAAAATCGGGCCGACCCAACTCCATCACGCCCACCCTCTCTCGGCATACGTTGACTAGAGACGGCTACGCTCTGAGACCCGACCATTACCCATGCGGCTTGTGGTATGCACGACATTTCTTCCAGGGTTTCCCGAGAACCGGTCCTTAATTGTCATGAGCACGCTAACCAAAGTCCAACCATGTGCTCACGACCCACCCTTTTCATAATTCAATATTATTAGAAATAGAGTCACAACTTAACATCATCTGAGAGTTAACTCCTTGTAATATACTTGATTAGTGTGATTCCCTTAAGTGAGCTAGTTGCGCTAAGCATAACTAAGATAACCTTAAGCTATCATCTAGTCACATTGAACCCCAAGTTATCAATGGTATAAGGTAAACAATCCTATGGTTGAGTACGATAGGTATAATCATCCCATGAAATGACATTCTAAAACATATGCAGTATTTGAAAGAAAAGAGGTATTTACATAAAATAGGTACAATATGGTCAATGTAAGGTATGACTTGCCTTGCTCTGGAGACTGAGGAACCTCGGCGACTACTTCGAAGAGAATGGGCTCGCCGGAAAAGTCGGGATCTACACGACAAACAAAGCACTCAACAAACACCCTAAAAAGTCTACTAAAACAGCACTGAAAAGTATTTTTAATGGATTCTTGATATTTTTCTGGATTTAATGAAATTTGAATGGGATAAAACAGGGCTCGGATTAAAAAGATATGGATTTTAGAAGTTTAATTGTGATTTTTAAACTAAACAGAAAAGATTAAAACATTTATTGCGCAATTAAGCCCCCGGGTGACGCAAGCATGACGCAAGCGGTAGGGCTGACGTCAGCTGGCGCAAGCGGCTGACGCAAGCGGCGCGGGTGCGGTCCACGGTGGACTGAGTCCACGACGGCGGCGACGAGTGCGGGACACGCGGCACGCATCCGCGAGGAACGGCGGCGATCGGACGGCGACGGCTCGAGCGGAATCGGCCGGTCCAGATCCGCCCGATCCGAAGGATCGGACGGTGCGGATCGCGGGTAGGGTTAGGGTTCGAGCGGCGGCCGAGGGCGGACACGCGACAGCCATCCGGCGTGCGGCGACCGAATCGAACGGCGACGGATTGGGCGGGATCGGACGGTGCGGATCCTCCCGATCTGACCGATCGGACGGCCCCGGGAGAGCGGCGCTAGGTTAGGGTTTTGGGCGGCGGCGGCTCGAGCTCGCCGCCGGCCATGGCCGCGCGGCGGCCGGCCGATCTCCGGCGGCACCGTAACGGCGGCGGAGGGTGCTGCAGGCACGAGAGACAACGGCGGAGAGCGAAGGCGAACGCGCGGGGAAACGACTCGAGAGGCAACCCGGAAAACCGGAGAGAAAAGGAAACGGCGGCGCACTCACCGGCGTTGGAGAAGACGACGATGGCGGCGGCGGTTTTTAGGGCTAACACTAGGGGTAAACAAAGAGGAAACGTGCGGCGGCGAAGAGGGAATTATATAGGGGCACCGCGAGACCGGAAAGAGCACGAGATAAGCGCGGATTCGTCGCCGTTGGTTACGGATTCGGAGAGAGAGAGAGAGGGAAACAACTGCAACGAATTCCTCGCGGATAAGGTTTCCATCGGACGAGAGGGACGCGGAGATGGATGCGGCGTCGCGGGATCGGGCCCGGCATGGGTTCGACGTGGCTTGGGTTCAAGCGGAACGGAGCGGAGCGGCGGCGCGCATGGCGGGCGGCGGCTGGGCCGACCGGCCGCGGGGACGGGGACCTGACGGGCGGGGCCCACCTGTCGGTGACTCGCGGGTGAGGGACGTTTCGCGGACTTGTGCGGCGCGGCTGGTGTCGCGGGCTTCGGCCCACGACCGAAGGGGCGCGCGGGAGCGGCTCGGGCCGGGGAGGGGAAACAGGCCGACGGCCCAAGAGGGAAAGAGCGGGAACACTGTGCCGCCGTACGGAAAAGAAAAATAAAAAGAGGAAAAAGGATTTTGGGGGCTTAATTAATTCCTGATTTCTTATTTAATTGATTAAAAATACTTAGAGTGCTCTAAAAATTCCAGTAAAAATCCATCTAGAGCATTTTGACATGCAGAATCCAAGAAAAATCCTACCATGTCGTTTCCATTTATTAATTGCATTTTAAAATTACTGGTTGGCTCCAGGTTAATTTCAGAAATTCCGATTATTTCAGGGTAAGTTATTTAAATAAATTAGGGAAAAACCCAGGGTGTGACAACCTACCCCCCTTAAACGGAATCTCGACCCCGAGATTCAGAGGTACTGGCGAAAAGGTGCGGGTGCGCGGCCTTTAGCTCATCTTCTCGTTCCCAAGTAGCTTCTTCCTCGGAGTGATGAGTCCATTGAACCTTGCAAAACCGGATAACCTTGTTCCGAGTCCTTCTCTCGCTGATCTCGAGAATACGTGCTGGTCTCTCTACGTAGGTTAAGTCCTCTTGGATTTCGATCTGGTCTGGACTCGCCTGCTCCTCTGGTACCCTCAAACACTTCTTTAACTGGGACACATGAAACACGTCGTGAATACCAGTCATGCTAGAGGGAAGCTCAAGCTGATAGGCCACTTCTCCTCGGCGTTCCCGAATCCTGTATGGTCCCACGAAACGTGGTGCCAACTTGCCTTTGGTTTGGAAACGGTGTACTCCCCAGAGTGGTGTAACGCGAAGATACACAAAGTCCCCTGCTTCCAAAGCGAGGTCTCTTCGACGATTATCTGTGTAGCTCTTCTGTCGGGACTGCACAATCTTCAACCTTTCCCGAATCGTTCGGACCTTTGCCTCTGCTTCACTTATTACTTCTGTGTCGAACAACTGGCGTTCACCAGTCTGGTCCCAGAAAAGGGGTGTGCGGCATTTCCGTCCATACAATGCTTCATACGGTGCCATTTGAATGCTGGCCTGATAGTTGTTGTTATAGGAGAATTCCGCATAGGGCAAGCTTTTGTCCCATGCTATTCCAAAATCAAGCGCGCATGCTCTCAGCATGTCTTCCAAAATCTGATTCACTCTCTCAGTTTGACCGTCTGTTTGCGGATGATAGGCCGTACTAAAATTCAAACGGGTACCGAGCTCTTCTTGCAACTTCTTCCAGAACTTGGAAGTAAACTGACTTCCCCTATCGGACACGATCTTCTTAGGCACGCCATGCAAACACATGATCCTTGCGAGATAAAGCTCTGCTAGCTTCTTCCCTGAGTAGGTAGTATGCACTGGTATGAAGTAGGCCACATTGGTGAGTCGGTCCACCACGACCCAAATTGAGTCATATCCTGACGTTGTGCGGGGTAAACCCGTGATGAAATCCATTCCAATTTCTTCCCACTTCCACTCTAGGATCTGGAGTGGTTGCAACAGCCCGGCGGGCCGTTGATGTTCTGCCTTAACCCGCTGACAAACATCACAAAGTGCAACAAACTCAGCTATCTCCCTCCTCATACTGACCCACCAAAATTTTTCTTTAAGATCTTGATACATCTTTGTACTGCCCGGGTGAATTGAGTATTGAGTTTGGTGAACTTCCGTAAGGATCATTTTTTTCAAATCCTTGTCTTCTGGCACACACAATCTCTTTCCCATCCAGATTATGCCGTGTTCGTCTTCCGTAAAACCACGAGCTTTTTCGACTCTCATGTTCTTCTTGAGTTCGGCCATCTCAGGATCCGATGCCTGAGCAGCCCGAATTTGATCAATGAGAGTGGGTTGGGCTTCCAGGGCAGCCACAAAACCAAAATCCACCACTCGTAGATTTAGATACTCGAATTCCTGCTGCAACTGGTCGCACATTCCTTCGACACTGAGGGTGGTGCTTTAACTCTTTCGGCTTAGTGCATCCGCAACCACATTAGCTTTGCCGGGATGGTAATGTATCCCTAAATCATAATCTTTAATCAGTTCCGACCATCTTCTCTGTCGGAGGTTCAAATCCGGTTGGGTGAAAATATACTTGAGACTTTTATGATCCGTATACACTTCACAACGGTTACCAATTAGGTAGTGTCGCCAGATCTTCAGGGCATGAACCACTGCGGATAATTCCAGATCATGAGTGGGATAGTTGTTTTCGTGTGGGCGCAATTGACGAGATGCATATGCCACAACTTTGCCTTCTTGCATCAACACACATCCCAACCCTTGGCGAGATGCATCGCAATAAACTTGGAAGTCTTTTGCTGGATCTGGCAGTATCAACACTGGTGCAGACACCAACTTTCTCTTAAGCTCTTCAAAACTCTTGTTGCATTCTGCCGACCACTTAAATTTCTCATCTTTCTTCAACAGTTGAGTCATCGGCTTGGCGATTTTGGAGAAGTTCTCAATGAAGCGGCGGTAGTAACCTGCAAGTCCAAGGAAACTTCGGATCTGCGTAACCGTTTTAGGCGGGGTCCACTTGGTAACTGATTCCACATTTGCTGGATCCACGGCTACTCCTTGGGCTTTCACAATGTGGCCGAGGAACTGTACCTCCTTTAACCAGAAAGCACACTTGCTAAACTTGGCGTAGAGTTGATGATCTCTCAACTTCTCGAGTACTATCCGAAGATGTTGCTCATGATCTCCTTCCAACTTATAGTAGACCAAAATGTCGTCAATGAACACCACCACAAATTTATCCAAGAACTCCATAAACACCTTGTTCATCAGATTCATAAAGAAGGCCGGTGCGTTGGTTAACCCAAAAGACATGACCGTACACTCATACAGGCTGTATCTGGTGGTGAAAGCGGTCTTGGGAATGTCCTCTTCTCGAATTCTCAACTGGTGATAGCACGATCGCAGGTCTATCTCGGAAAACACCTTGGCCCCTTTGAGTTGATCGAATAAATCATCAATCCGTGGTAGGGGATACTTGTTCTTGATAGTAACCTCATTGAGTGCGCGATAATCGACACACATTCTCTTGGTCTTGTCTTTCTTTTCCACGAAGATCACCGGAGCACCCCAAGGCGACGTGCTCGGGCGGATATACCCTTTTGCAACTGTTCATCCACTTGCTTCTTTACTTCGGCCAACTCGTTGGCTCCCATCCTATACGGTCTCTTGTGTATTGGGGCGGTCCCGGGTACTAAATCAATCCGGAATTCAATTTCCCTTTCTGGCGGCATCTGAGTTAAGTCTTCGGGGAAAACTTCAGGGTATTCTCTGACGATGGGGATATCCTCTAACTTCACAGGGGTCTTTGCCGCCATTTCGGACGATTTCCCGGTGGAAACATGATTCAAACTTGCTACGGGCTTGACTTGCATGGGAGAACGAAAAACAATTATTTCTCCTTTCGTATTGATTAAAGTAATGGTGTGACTAGCGCAGTCAATTACTCCCTTGTGTCTGGACAACCAATCCATCCCAAGAATGACATCTATGCCTTTGGACTGAAGGAGGATGAGGTTGGCTAGAAACATAGATCCTTGGATTTCTATGGTCACTGAGGGACAATACTGAGTAGTCTCCAAGTGGTTTCCAGGGGTTTGAACCCGCATAGGTATCTTAAGTCCCACTACTGACAACCCATGTGCCCCAACAAACTGCTTTGAGATAAATGAATGTGTAGCGCCCGAATCAAATAATACCGTGGCGGGAGTAAAGTTTACAGAAACATACCAGTATAACTTCGGGAGCGGTGCAGTGCTTCCTCGGCGGACGCATGGTTGACCCGGCTGGATGAACCTTGGCCCAGCGCGTCTTGGCTTTGGACACTTGTCTGCAAAATGCCCGGGATCACCACAGTTGAAGCAGACACCTGGCTTGCCCCCAGAGTCCTTCCTTGGAGGTGGTGGCTGTGACTGTTGCTGGGATGGTGCCGTTGGAGGGCGCGGGGCTGGAGTGCGCTGTTGTTGACCACTGCCACTACTGCCAGTTTGGAAATTCCCTAGGTGATAAGGTCGATGCTGACGAACAATCATGGTGGTAGGTCCACTCTGACTCTCAGGTATGAAACGCGGCCTCTGCGGATTTCCCTACTGTTGAGGAGGTCGGGACTGGAATACTTTTCTCTTTTTGATCATCTTGTTGCGCTGATCTTCCTGTCGAATGGCCTTGTCAACCAGCTTCTCAAAGTTAGCATACTCTCCGGAGATAAGCTTGTCCGTGAGTTCATCATCCAAACCAGCCAAAAACTTTTCCTGCCTTTCTGCATCGGTGCGTACATCTTCTGGGGCATAACGGGCAAGACGATTAAACTCGTGCAGATACTCAGTAACTGATCTGTTACCCTGCTCTAGAGAACGGAACTCACGCTTTTTCTATGCAACTATTCCCGCAGGAATATGTGCGGTCCTGAAACTACGACGGAACTCTTCCCATGTAACTGCTGCTCCCGCTGGGCGAGTAACCAAGTAGTTATCCCACCAAGCTGAAGCAGGACCCTGTAACTGATGAGTGGCAAACGAGACTTTCTCCCGGTCCGTGCACCGCAGCAGATCTAACTTCTTCTCTATGGCATGAAGCCAATCATTAGCCTCCATGGGATTAGTGGTACCGGAGAAGGTCGGCGGTCGGATACGAAGGAACTCTGGCAACTTGGACTGGGGTGGTGGGGCAGCAAACTGATTGTTCTGCTGCTGCTGCTGTATTTGTTGCAGCATCTGCTGTTGCATCTGATGGTGTTGTTGTTGCATCTGCTTGCAGCCATCATCTGTGTCTGTGAAGCAAGCACTTGAGCAATGGTGGGATTCTCGGGTGGCGGTGGAGGAGCATTGCCATTGGCGTCGTGAGCCTCGTTGTTGTTGGCACATGACTGCCCATTGTTTCGTTCGCCCGCTAGTCCCGGTGTTCACCATCCGAAGGAGACGACCGACCGAAGAGAGAGAAGAAGAAAAAGCATGCAGACTTAGAACTAATCTTTATTATTGGAATTCAAATGCATTGTTCGATCTGGACTAAAAACAAGGAAAAGCACCAAACATCCTTCATTGGTCGTCATATCACACTTGATATCGACCGACGCCTATCCCACACACAAGCACCTAACATACAAAGCAACTACCAAGAAGACAAACTAAGTTAAACGATAAAACTAAGGAGGGCAACTAGAACGATCCACGAGGAGAGGAGTCGAAACTGCTTCCTTCAGAAGATCCCCATTCTTCCGAACGGCTCCTAGAGTCCTCTGGCGTCACCTCAGACTTGGACTCTTCGAATCGGTTGCCGTAGCCCAACCGATCCCGCCTCTTCCCTCCGAGGAATCTCGAGTCTATTCGGAGTCCATGTCTTCACTGAATTCTCGAGCTTGAGTTACCGGAGATGGAGATCCAACCATTACGCCACCTCCGCCTTGATTCGCCGAAGCCGGAGCAAAGGTGAGAGCGAACTCGCAGCAGAGGAACGGAACCGACGCCGGAACCGGAGCGGGTGAAGCCGAGAAGGCGGTGGAATCCGAGGTGCCAGCTGGATACGGACAGGCGCGGTGGTGGTCTTCCGAGGCGTAGTGCGAAGCCTGACACCAACTGGTGGTGGGAGTCCCTTCAACTCAGCTACCTCCTTCTTCAGACGAACCACTTCGTCCTGCAGTCGCACGATCCTTAGCATCTTCTTGTCGTTCAGCTCTTTGGTTGCCTTGTATAGGTCAGAGTGCATCTTATCCAGTCCTTTGAGCACGGTGCACATGTGGCTGAAGGTAGAGTCATTCTCCTCTGCTGTAGACTTGAATGCACTGACCTCGGAGGAACTACCTCGACGGGGATGGTAGCGGTATGAGGAGGTGCGAAGGTCAGCATCATGCAGCTCCCTCATCCTGGCCAACATCAGGTAGGCGGCTTCTTGACACGCGTGATCTGACGTGCCTCCGGAAGCTGTGACCTCCATGTTGGGAAGACACGTTCCCACAAACCCGTGAACCTCCAACCGAACACGGTAGGGCAACTCGCCACTGAGAGGCACAACTGTTGTGTACTCCGGTGCTTCAGGATATCCGACTGCAAGGGCCATACGCGCCAGCTCTGCAACAAAGCCCGTCATCCCTTTTCCGCAGTGCGTCGCTGGGGAACCTGCCATCTATAGAAACAAAGGAGTGGGAAAATCAAAACATGCTCAAAACCCCACGACCAACATCCCATTTTCGCAATTCCTAAACCCTAGACTGACTCCACTTTTCAAAACACCCTTTTTTTAAACATATGCAAATGAAAAGAATTAGAGGGCTCTTAAGGTTTCCAGTTGGCTTGTCCTACAGTCACAGGAAGGCTCTGATACCAACTTGTCACGCCCAGAAATTCACACCAGAATTTCTACAGCTAATTTGTGCATTACACCCTCATCCAAGCATCAGCCGAGGTACACAAATCGACGTTATTGATAATACATAATCCTCGTCTTAGAAACAATATAAAAGAGTTACACAAATGCAGCGGAAAGGAAAATAAAACCGACTTAAGCTAAACTTGACACGAGCGAAGCGTAACGCCAACACCACGGCCTAACCCTTGACGAGAACAAGCCTACACCTCCTCGGAGACCTCGATCTCAACCTCGGCAGAAGGGGGAAAAAGAAGCAAGGCTGAGTACAACCACCGTACTCAACAAGTCACACCGAAAAGGGGACATGATGCAAGATAAATAACAAGGAAAAGGATAAGAGGTTCAATTTGCATAAACAAGATTTGCGAATATAATAACAATATTTGAAGACAAGAAACAAAGGGTAATAATTAAGATGTATTAAATAAACACTGTCCAACGCTCAAACCACGTTGCAACAGGCCCGTCCATCCACCTGCACTAGTCATATTTCAACATTTTATTCAAATAAATAAGTGAGATTAATCAAGGTGAATCTGGTCGATCGCCCGTAACCGTGGGCACGGCTATTCGAATAGTTTTTACTCTGATCAGAGGTGTACAACTGTACCCACAAGACACAATCCCACAACACGTTACCATGCGCCGGTGCACCACCATGGTACCCCGGAAAGGAACTGTGACAGGACCCTTCACATAACCCCCTCTAACCAATCGTACCACACCAAGGTTTCGCCCCCATTCCCATCGGGCAATGGGCAGCCCCCTCTAGTGCCGCGGTGAATCCGGAAGCTGATCAACCCTTAAAACCGGGGCCGACCCAACTCCATCACGCCCACCCTCTCTGGGATACGTTGACTAGAGACAGCTACGCTACAGACCCAACCATTACCCATGCTGCCTTGTGGTATGCACGGCATTTCTTCCAGGGTTTCCCGAGAACCGGTCCTTAATTGTCATGAGCACGCTAACCAAAGTCCAACCATGTGCTCACGACCCACCCTTTTCATAATTCAATATTATTAGAAATAAAGTCACAACTTAACATCATCTGAGAGTTAACTCCTAGTAATATACTTGATTAGTGTGATTCCCTTAAGTGAGCTAGTTGCGCTAAGCATAACTAAGCAAACCTTAAGCTATCATCTAGTCACATTGAACCCCAAGTTATCAATGGTATAAGGTAAACAATCCTATGGTTGAGTACAATAGGTATAATCATCCCATGAAATGACATTCTAAAACATATGCAGTATTTGAAAGAAAAGAGGTATTTACATAAAATAGGTACAATATGGTCAATGTAAGGTATGACTTGCCTTGCTCTGGAGACTGAGGAACCTCGGCGACTACTTCGAAGAGAACGGGCTCGCCGAAAAACTCGGGATCTACACGACAAACAAAGCACTCAAGAAACACCCTAAAAAGTCTACTGAAACATCACTAAAAAGTATTTTTAATGGATTCTTGACATTTTTCTGGATTTAATGAAATTTGAATGGGCTAAAACGGGCTCGGATTCAAAAGATATGGATTTTAGAAGTTTAATTGCGATTTTTAAACTAAACGAAAAGATTAAAACATTTATTGCGCAATTAAGCCCCCGGGTGACGCAAGCATGGCGCAAGCGGTAGGGCTGACGTCAGCTGGCGCAAGCGGCTGACGCAAGCGGCGCGGGCGCGGTCCACGGTGGACTGAGTCCACGGCGGCGGCGACGAGTGCGGGACACGCGACACGCATCCGCGAGGAACGGCGGCGGTCGGACGGCGACGGCTCGAGCGGAATCTGTTAGTGATATGCCCTAGAGGCAACATGGAGATGTTGGATATCACGTCAATGTTTATGTATTTATGAATAAAGTGTTATTCAGTTCCATGAAATAGACATCTTGTATTGATCAATAAGTACGTGACTTATTTATGAGACTCTTTATGTATGAATCTATTTCTAAATGATCCCGATCATATGTCATATTGTTGGAACAAATATGATTCTAAGATCGGCATGTTTATTGATTGATGATCATGTCTCATAGATCATGGGTATGGAGATACCAAATCAATAAACATGGACACATGTGTTGGAGAACACATTGTTGGATAGACCCACCATGAGACACTACAGAATTAATGTGCCATTAGTTGGTCTCGAGTAGTGTTGGTACAAAGTCCTTAGACCCGAGATCACCATGGATTCCAACATGTGTAGTAGCCTACTTTGGGACTACCAAACGCTATTCCGTAACTGGGTAGTTATAAAGGTAGTTTTCGGGTTTGCTATGAAATATGGAGTGGGATGTGAGTGATCAAGATGGAATTTGCCCCTCCTTTGGAGAGATATCTCTGGGCCCCTCGAGGTAATGGATTATGTAAATGCATGGCCATGCTAAGTTGATTGAGGAGTCAATCAACGCACGATAATCCAATACGGTTCGAGTGAATGGTTAAGCTATTGAAGGGATGGCACACATCTTGCCTATAGCTTAACCGGTATCGTGAGGCAAAGGGATTTGTGTACTCATTACAGTTCGAGCCGATATGATATTCTTGTATACTATGGTGTCAATATGTGCTGCTAGGCGCCGCCGTTGACAGGTCGGCTGAGTTGGACTCGAGCCGACGGCCGGCTAAGTTAGACTATAGCCGAAACCGAGTATACCTGAACCTACAGGGTCGCACGCTTAAGGGGATAAGAACAGGCATTCGAGTTGGACTCGGATACGGCTCGATCGGATAGGGATCCGATTGGATAGAGTCCTATGGGCTTATGACGTGTGGACGGCCAACTCTATGAGATACGGATGAGATCCGATTCAAAATAGAGTCCTAATCGGCCACTAGTCCTAGTCGGCCAACTCTATATAAAGGAGGGAGGGGTGGAGAGCTGCAGATGTCAATTGCATCGCGTGCAACAGAAGTCGTCGAGATCAATCTCCACGGAAACCCTCCCCACTTTCGAGCCAAGCCCTAGCCTTGCATCGCGTGCTAGCACACGGGTGTACGGCGTTCTGTCCCCGGACGTGTGGATACCGGTAGAGGCGCTGCTACGTTGCACACTGTTGATCGGCTTCGGATCGGCTGCAATCGGAACGATCGGCTGTGGTGGAATCGGTTGCGGTCGGGCGCATCGGAGCGAGGCGTGAGAACGCGGCCGGACGACTCGAATCGGCTGATTGGCGAATCGGCTGTCTCCGGGAATCGGCTACACTGTTCCGGATCGGATTGCCCTGATTGGCTATTCCGCTGCACTCTACTCCAATCGGTAACGATCTATCAGCCCTTACTTGCAAGTGTTCCTCGTTTGCGCGGTAAAAGTTTTTGTTTTCGGCTAGCGTAGCTTCCGCGTAACCCTTCAGAATCGACCGGTCCAGATCCGCCCGATCCGAAGGATCGGACGGTGCGGATCGTGGGTAGGGTTAGGGTTCGAGCGGCGGCCGAGGGCGGACACGCGGTAGCCATCCGGCGTGCGGCGACCGGATCGAACGGCGACGGATTGGGCGGGATCGGACGGTGCGGATCCTCCCGATCCGACCGATTGGACGGCCCCGGGAGAGCGGCGCTAGGTTAGGGTTTGGGCGGCGGCGGCTCGAGCTCGCCGCCGCTGCCATGGCGCGCGGCGGCCGGCCGATCTCCGCGGCACCGTAACGGCGGCGGAGGGTGCCGCAGCGCGAGAGACAACGGCGGAGAGCGAAGGCGAACGCGCGGGAAACGACTTGAGAGGCAACCCGGAAAACCAGAGAGAAAAGGACACGGCGGCGCACTCACCGGCGTTGGAGAAGATGACGATGGCGGCGGCGGTTTTTAGGGCTAACACTAGGGGAAACAAAGGGGAAACGCGCGGCGTGAAGAGGGAATTATATAGGGCACCGCGAGACCGGAAAGAGCACGGATAAGCGCGGATTCGTCGCCGTTGGTTACGGATCCGGAGAGAGAGAGAGGAAACAACGGCAACGAATTCCTCGCGGATAAGGTTTCCATCGGACGAGAGGACGCGGAGATGGATGCGGCGTCGCGGATCGGGCCCGGCATGGGTTCGACGTGGCTTGGGTTCAAGCGGAACGGAGCGAGCGGCGGCGCGCATGGCGGGCTGCGGGCTGGGCCGACCGGGCGCGGGACGGGACTGACGGCGGGGCCACCTGCTCGGTGACTCGCGGGTGAGGGACGTTTCGCGGACTTGCGCGGCGCGACCGGCGTCGCGGGCTTCGCCCACGACCGAAGGGCGCGCGGGAGCGGCTCGGGCCGGGAGGGAAACAGCCGACGGCCCAAGAGGGAAAGAGCGGGAACACTGTGCCGCCGTACGGAAAAGAGAAAGAAAAAGAGGAAAAAGGATTTTAGGGGCTTAATTAATTCCCGATTTCTTATTTAATTGATTAAAAATACTTAGAGTGCTCTAAAAATTCCAAGAAAAAATCCTGTTAGAGCATTTTGACATGCGAAATCCAAGAAAAATCCTACCATGTCGTTTCCATTTATTAATTGCATTTTAACATTACTTGGTTGGCTCCAGGGTTAATTTCGAAATTCGATTATTTCAGGGTAAATTATTTAAATAAATTAGGGAAAAACCCGTGGTGTGACAGGGGGGAGGTCGTCGGCCGGACAGGAAGGCGGCCGGTCGGGTGGTGCGGCGGCAGGGAGGTGGGCCGACGGAGTGGCACCGGGCCGGATAGGCGTCGGGCGGCGGCGCCGGGGGCCAGCGCCGAGGGGAGGAGGCGAGCCGGCGAGAGCGCCGGGGGAGAGAGTCGGCCGAGGCAGCGTCGTCGGTGGGGAGGTGGGTGGCTTGTTGCGTTGAGCCGGCGACGCGCGGTGGTTTGGGGAAAAACGTCTAAGAGCGAAAAGCTTGCGCGGGGAGGAGCGCCGCGTATATAACAACATTCGCCGAGTGTCCCGATCTGGGCACTCGGCAAACACATACTTTGCCGAGTGCCCTGCTCCGGCACTCGGCAAAATATTCCATTGGGTTTTAAAAAAAATTTCCCATGTGTATTTCCTTTGCCGAGTGCTACTCTCGGCAAAGAAACATTACATTTTACGCTTCTAATTATTTAAAAATTATCAAACTGATTCAAAAAATACCAAATTTTTCCATAAACTAATATAAGCTAATTATTGCCTATGGAATAATTTCTGAAATCAAATGACAATTCGCCCATCACTTTCTCTCCAAATCTAACTTATCCTTCTCATCACTTATAATCTTCTTCGGATAATCCTCGGTTTTGTGAACGTCGTACCTGATAAAATATTTGAAACCTTCTCAATTCTTACCAGAGCCTCGACGTATAATATCATGACATTCAGACAATTTTCATGATTTTTTGACTTTGTTTGCTAATTTTATATTTTTAAAATCATTCGGTGAATACGTTCCTAGTCATGTTCCGTGAAGAAATTTTTGAATTTAATCTCATTTTGAGGATAATGACTCAAACGGGTCTAAATAACATCAAATATAATTTTTTCCACTTATTTTATTCCATTTTTTATCACTTGCGCTCAAATTTAAGACTTGACAAAAAAATTATGAAAATAAAATAAATCAAATATATATAGCAAAACAAATTAAAAAATATCAAAATTTATTATTATGATTGACATGTTGTATTTACATATTAGAGAAAGTTTGGAGGGTGGGGGAGAAAAATTTTAAAATTTTGCCGAGTACTGTGGAAAGCACTCGGCAAATTGCCTCTTTGCCGAGAGCTTTGGGAAGACACTCGGCAAAGTGAAAATTTTGCCGAGTGTCTAGCCCTTGCACTCGGCAAAGACCTTGAGGAAACGCCGTTTCGGTCCTTGGGTGACGGCCGTTACATTTTTGCCTAGTGTCCCAAGTTGGCACTCGGCAAAATTAACCTTTTGCCGAGTGCCTGAGGACGGCTCTCGGCAAAATGTAATAGATGCCTAGTGTTTTTCGCTGAGTGTAAACACTCGGCAAATATCATATTTTGCCGAGTGTTTTTGTTTGCCGAGAGCACTCTCGCAAACGTATATTTCGCCGAGTGCCCGAAGGAAAGCTCTCGGCAAACAGTAAAACACTCGGCAAACAAGAGCTTTTCCATAGTGCACTATCTACTGTTTCAACACTTCCTTGCAACCAAATCAGTTCTTGGGATTATGTGTTGAATCGATTACTCGATAGGAAAAAATATCCTGACAATTCACATCTCCAGTCTGGTAAGGTGAACCCTTTAAATCATACACCAGCTCCCACCATCCTTTGCTGTCTACTATATAAATTAATCACTGAACTTCCAACACACACAGCTCTAGCAGCCACAACTACAACTACAGCATTGATTTAGAATTGATTTTCTAAATGAGACCTCCTTTATATTGCACATGGGTCATAACTGCTTTCGTTTGCAAAAATCGTTTCTCCATGGTCGATTCATGAGCCACATGTGAAAATCAATTTTCACAAACGGGCTTCTTAACATGCCCCCTATCTCTTTTAAGTGACATGTCAAGTAACCCGCATACAAAAATACCCCCTATCTATTTCCCTTTTTCTCCCCTCCTCCCTCTCCAACTCCGACATCTCTCTCTTCTCTCCCCACTCCTTTTTTTCTCCTCACTCTCCCACACTCTCTCCCACTCCTCCCATCTCCTCCCACTCGACCACTCCCTCTCCCCCTCTATCCACTCTCTCCCGCTCCTCCCATCTCCTCCCTCTGTCTCTTCCTGTGTTTTTTTCTCTCCTCCTCTCTCTTTCCAACTCTAGCATCTCTCCATCTTCTCTCCCCACTCTTTTTTTCTCCTTCTCCCACACTCTTTCGCACTCCTCCCACACCCTCTCCTCCTCTACCCACTCTCTCCCACTCCTCCCATCTCCTACTCCCTCTCCCCCTCTACCCAATCCCGGCGGCGATCTCGGACGATGACGACGATAGTGTCGGCGACATCGACAAGGGCAGCGGCCTCGGGTCTGTCACTGTCGGGTCTCGGACGACAGCGGGATCGACGTTGGCACCGTCAATGAGGGTGGTGGCGAAAGCTGCGTCGGTGGCGTCGACGAGGGTGAGGACGGGATTCGTCGCTACCGAGCCTCGGGCGGCCAGATCTGCCGCCAAGCCTCGGGCAAGTGGGATCCGCCATCGCCAGGCCACGGGTGCGCGGATCCACCGCCGCCGGGCCTCGGGCGAGCGGGATCCACCGCCGCTGGGCCTCGGGCGACTTCAGCCACGGCGCGGATCCGCCACTGCCAAACCACGGGAAACTTTGACCACGGGCCTCGGGTGACCTCAACCACGTCGGCAGCGACAGCAGCGGCCTCGAGCGACGACCACGGTGGAGGATCCCAGCACGACAACGGCAACAGATCCGACGTGATGGCTGCGGCGGATCCGGTGTGATGGTGGAGACGGATTAGGGTTTCTAATGGATCTAGGGTTTTTGGTTTTGGAATTTTTAATTTTTCACCAAATTATTTTTGAGTGCGGACGGCTTAAGCGTCCGCTTGCGAAAATTGGATTTTCACAGACACCTGGGTGCATGCGGACCACCTACTGTAACACCCTGGAAATTGAAGAATTTAAAACTGGAAATTAAAATTTGGAACTCATAAAAACTTGTGGCTTATTGCTTCTCATCGTGTTTATTGCTTCTTATTTGCCACTTTGTTGCATAAAATTTATAAAGAGAGTGATTCATCTTGATTTTTGAGAAAAACCAAATGATTTGAAATTCCAAAGGGGAGAAAAATTTCAAAGTATAGTGTTGGAAATTTTAATATTAAATAGAAAAGGGTGGTGGATTTACAAAAATATACTGTAAAAATATACTTTGGTTCAAAACATTATTTTGTGGTGGAGTAATATTAATTAGTGAGCAAAATGAGTGATAAAATATTTTTAAAGGATATGAAGTTTAGAAAACTATTTTGAATCAAAGTCACATTTTCTTGAATTTAGGAAAAGAATTAAATTAAATATGTAAAGTATATTCTTAAAATAATAAAAGTGGATGAAAAGGTTGAAAACATATTTTACAACTTAATTTTGGGTGTGCTAGATTTTATTTTAAATTTTAGAGGTGAAAGGAAAAGAAATGGGAAAATAGAAAATTAAATCGGAAATTGGAAAATTGCACCGTTTATTGCGCTATACGTGTTCGACGCCATACCGCCGTACCGTGCGCCCGCCCTGCGCGCGCGACACGCGCCACGCTACGCCACGCCGCGCCCGGCCCCCCTCGCGCCGCGCGCCGCACGCCGCGCTCGCGCGCCAGCCCCGCCGCCGCGCGACACGCGCGCCCTCGCCCGGACCCCGCCGTCCTCGCGCGACACACGCCGCGCCCGCGCCGGACCCCATCGCCCGCGCGCGCACGTGCCACCCTCGCACCCGGACCCCGCCGTCCTCGTGCACCCGCGTCGCGCCCGCGCCCGACCCCGCCCGAGCGCCGCCACGCGTCGACCTCGCCGGACCTCGTCGCGCCGCGCTCACGCTCCGCGCGCACGTCGCCGTCGGTCCGCGCTCACCGCGCCCGACCCCGTCACCTTGCGCTGCCGTGTGGCTCACCGCGCCGCCACCACCACGGGCCCCTCTCCTTTCTCTCTTGTCGGAGTCCTATAAAAGGAGACACGAGGTCTCCCGTTCTCCCCACCTCACTCCTCGTCTCTCCCGTTCTTTCCCTCTCCCATCGCCGCCGCGTCGTTGCTGCGGACCGACCGCCGCACCGCGCCGCGGCCGCCGCCGCCGTTGCCGTGCTGTCGCCGCCGGTAAGCCGCCGCCTCGCCGTTTTTCCCTTCACGTGCCGCCGCGCCGCGTTGCCGCCGCCCGCGCCTCGCCGCCATCTGCCGCAGCGAACGCGTGGGAGAAGGAGGGGGTAGACGCGAGGGGGTAGAGGAGAGAGAAGCGACAATGCACCGGTAGAGGGGTAGAAAAAAGAAAAAGAAAAAGAAAAGAAAAGAAAGAGAAAGAAAGAAAAAGAAAAAGAAAAAGATAAAAATAGGAAAAAATTAGGAAAAATCCAGAAAAATTAGGAAAAACTTTTGGGAAATATTTGGAAAAATATTTGGTCAAAAATATATAGTTTTGTCATATATTTTCTCTGAGCAAATTCGGAATTAAAAATAGGAATTTCGGAGATCTCATTCTCGCATCGTTTTTACTCGAAGTTTATCTATTTTTTTGCCATTAAAAATATGTTCTTTTGGTATTCGGACCTCAAAAACTTTGAATACCAAGTCTTTTTGAACAACGCCTTTTTAAGTTTATCACCTTAATCAATTAGATCGGTATTTTGCAAAAACCCTAAAAAAATTCCAAACTCGCTTTTAAATCGGATTTCATCCCAAAACCCACACCTAAACTCGATTAAAATTTTAGGCTAAATATTTGGAGTCGTTTTCATGGTTCTTTTTGATCTCTTGGTAATTTTATTGAATTCGATCGAGTTCAATTGATTTTTCGCACGTACGGATAGCAACCGAGGAAGCAGGCACTGACTACAGTAAAGACCCCGTCCAACAAGCGTGCGAGCAAGGCAAGTCAACACTTCCCCTTTTGAACATGTTGATCCTATGTTGCGAGATGATGTTGATTTAAACTCCCTATATGCATGCTACACACGATTGAATACCTATGCTTGATATACCATGCCATGATATTGATTACCCTTAGAATTATTCTTTGTAACCTTCGACGAGATATAACCGGAGGATATCTTCGGTAAAATGCTTAGCCATGCTTATACTAGAATCTTGCATACTCATACTTTTACAAAAAGCTATATGCTTGGGCAACTACCTTAGGGAAGGTAGTTGAGATACGGCGTGTGGAGACATGAGCGCCACATTGCCTTGATCATGATGGAAATAGTTTTGATGGAAAAATGAAAGTACAAAACCAATGTTTTTAGACTGGGGCGGATGGTTGGATTTGGGTGGATTCCGGTAAAGGCAAGAACCGTCCCTGGTCGATTAAGGACAAAGCCATGAGACTTATAACCTGGAACGAGCCAGTACAATCCTACTTCTCGAATGGGTATAGACCTAGCGGAGTAGATAGCCGAGCAGAGGCAGTATCCCTGCATAGTGGTTCTTGAGTGGAGAGGTGGTTCTGGTTATCGAGATAAGGTTGCGGCCTAAGTGTTGAGTAATGAATGAGAATTTTGTGAGTTTTCCCTTACCCCGGGAGCGCCAGAACTCCTCTCACTGCTAGGAAAAGACGGCTAGAGTGCAAGAGGATTTAAGTTCATGGAGCGGGTACTGCCAAAGTGAGGTTATCGAAAGGCTTTGCCGTGACCATCCCATATGAAGGGATGAAAGCTCATTCAATGAGCAGTTACGGAGTACGGGTAAAGTGTACATCCAGTGTAGTGTGAGTAAATCAATCTATTCGAATAGCCATGCTCGCGGATAATGAGCGGCGTGACAAGTTTCTCCCGTGGCTAGACTCATAAATTCTAAAATGATGGGTGGGAATGCATAATGATTTTGTGTGCTGGTGGACTCAACTTCTCGAACCGCGAGAAGGGGTGGACTCCCCAGAAAACCATGACGATCCAGAGGTGGGAAGCCATCCTTGGAATCACGATGGATGGTAGACAGAACCGTCACCGACTTAATATACTATGGAACTAAAACTTGACCTGGCTAGATGATAGGTTTGTAAAATGATTTGAGAAAATTGGCTTTGCGCAAATAAACCACAGCCATCCTTTGAATGACCCTATCATGTGCATCATTCCGTGTTGGCTGCTGAGTACGTTGGGTACTCACCCTTGCTATACGCACAAACCTTCAAATGGTGGAAGCGAAGAACTGGAGGACCCCTATGCTTACTGCCAGGTGGGCGAAGAAGGAGAAGGTGTCTACTAGGTCTTAGTCCCCGGTCGTTGCCTGGCAATCGACATGTCGCTGCCTTCCGTCTGCTATCTTATCTAATCTATGATTTTGGTTGTATCCGGACCAATAGGTCCTGCATGTAATGATACTGCCTTTGGGCCTATTATTGTAATACTTTTGGTGTATGACTATTCGTGCACGTTGCACGTGATAATTTAGTACTGTATTCGTGGGTACCAAACTACTCGATCCAGGGAAATGGTACTATGAACACGAATGATTTCCGTTCCAAAAACGGGGGTCCACACCTACCCACATGCAAAAATCGGTTCTGACTGTTTGCAAAAATCTTTTCCATAGTAGTAGTGAGGGTTGATCCTATTCTGATAAATCGAGCTCTTTTTTGCTGTTTATTACAACATTTTGCTTCAACTCTAGGTCAAGTGCATCCAAGTGCTATATGGTTGCCAAGTGGCCATAGAGGACGTCTGTTCCCCCTTCGCGCCCACCTTCACAAGCAGCGGGTTACTGCCCCCTCCCCCCCTCAACGTTGGGGAGAACGCTTTAGACGTTATACCATTCAGCGTGTCCATGGTCTTGCTTCTCGAAGGACTGAGTAAGCCTCTCGGCCTCGTGGAGGATGAGGATGACTCATTTGATTTAGAAGCTGAGTCTGACTCCGAGTCATATATGCGTAATACTAACACAATCAAATTAAGTACATAAAGCGAGTTTGATGGAAGGAAATATTGTGGAAATAAGTAGCTTAGGTAACCACTTTTTGTTTCTTGGGCACGACCGATCGCATTGCCTCCGTGCTAAAGAGTACCTGCAGATGAAAGGAAATCATGTTTACTTCACTGATAAGAAAGAACCGTATCGAATAACCGTCATGATATTGGAGCCTTTGACTTGGAAAATTTCTGCCATGAATAAATTGTGTCCCCGTATATTTGGTCCAATTGGCCTCCCCCAACATGGCTGATTCCAAATCCCAGGATATTGAAATTGGCATCGCATGAGTAGATACTGTCAATGGGTGGTCAGTCAGTCCTCCCAGGGAGTTGCCCAGGGAGGTGAAAGAGTGGTCGGGGCGTCTACCAAAAGGGTCTGATGGTTGACTCAAACACAAAATTGAGCCAAGAGACAAAGATGTTTATATTGGTTCAGCCCTCCCGAAGGATAATAGACCTACGTCCAGTGTTCTTTGTTGGGGTGGTGTATGAAGTGGGAATGAGTACAATGGTTGCGAAGCCTAGAGCCTGGAAGCAAAATGCCAGGGCTTCGCCTCAAGCTCCAGAAATCCGACCCTTTACCCCACGATCTGCCTTCCCTTTTATAGTCCAAGGGGGCAATTACAAGGAGACTTGGGGATCAAGAAAGCTATGCCCTAAAGCAGAGAGATAGTACAAGAAAATATCTAAAAAACACATACACACAGGTACTACGGGTCCCATCGCTGTGGGTATCTTGTGCGCAGTCTTGTCGGGTGACGTCATCCTTGGTCGAGTTGTCCCCTCCTTGTCTTCTCTGCAATCTCTCCGAGAAGAAGATACCTCCCCGAGGCGGTAGACTCGGTCTCCTCGGATCGACGTTGTTTGCAGGGGTCAGACTGGGACGTTGAGCAGGTCTCCCGAACCGAGGTTGGGAGAACCAACACCAGGAGAGGTCGGGGTGGCTATCCCTGACCTTGACGAACATGGCCAACCTTGGTAAGGGGTCGGGCGATTAGCCCGATGCCAAGGCCATTGCGGCCGCTTCAGCTGGATGTTGTTCCCTTTTGTGAGCTACCCTGGGGTAATACCCCCCATAGCAGCCCCCGAGCCTAAGGATGCATGATACATTCGCCCTTAGGGTCTGAATTCCCCAGGTCAGGTCCTCCGACCATGTCTCGAGGATTTCCGAATATGATTCGGTAGGTGCACCACCTAAGCGCACCTGCCAGGTGTAGCCCCCGAGCCTGGGGCCAGATGGTACATCTGGGCCTAGGGTCAAAGTTTTTCTCACGCCAAGGCCTCGAGTTGGTTCCTTGAACCTTCTTGGGAATGACTTTGGCTGGTGCATCGACTAGGTGCACCTTCCAGGTGTAGCCCCCGAGCCTAGGGTTGGATGGAACATCCAAGTCTAGGGTCAAACTTAAAGTATCATCCATGAAATCCTAACTCGGGAGCCGGCAGTAACTGAAGAAAAATGGAAGCGAAAGGCCACATCCCAGAGGCTGGTGGTCGGCATGCCTTAACCCAAGGGTCGATGGCGAATACAAGATAACCATAGCTCAGGAGCTAATGGTCGGGATGCCCTAGCCCGGAGGCTAGGTTCGGTATGCCATAACCCGAGGACTGATGGCAGTTAGAAACGAACCATAGCCTGGAGGCTACTGGTCAGGACGCCATGGCCCGGAGGCTAAAGGCATTTTGCTATAGTCCGAGGGTAGATGGTAATTAGAAACAACCCGTAGCCCAGAGGCCACTGGTTAGGACACCATAGCCCGGAGGCTAGTGTCGGCTTGCCATAGCCCAAGGGTTTTATTTTATCATAAAAAGCTGGGGGAGAGGTCCCCACAGCAACGAGCGATTTTAAAGATCAGAAGGTGGGAGAGCGAGTTTAGGAATACAACCTTAGAGTACACGGGCAAAGATGCCCAAGGCTAGGACGCTTAGTCAAAAACAACTAGGCCCTAGGTCGCGGGTCTCGAAAGAAAGGAATCTAGCTATAAGCGTCGAGCTAGGCACAGAACGAGTTCTTATCTTCCAATCTAAGCCTTAAAACTTGCAGTGCGCACTGGGCTTTAAAGTTCATCTTCCAAACTTGTATGGATGGAGATGCCCTCTGGAAGATTTTGTCATTCCTTAATTTCCACAATTCCCAAGCCGCCATCAAAGTTATTTCTGCAGCGTTAGGCAAGGTTGAAGTTGAGATGGCCTGAGAAAACCTGTCTAGGAGGTTAGGTGAGGTGCTCCAATGAAGGGGTAGCTAAGACCAGCATTGGGCCGCGAAGCGGCACTCTAAGAAAAGGTGATCAGCGGTTTCCTCCACCCTCATATCACACATCTTGCAGAGATTATCATCCTGGATGGTGATGTGTCTTCTTTGTAACATCGATTTTGTGTTTAACCTATCCATCACGAGAAGCCAAGTGAAGAATTTGATTCTCGGAATACACTTTGATCTCCAGATTAACTGGAAGCATTGGTGGCCATCGATGGAGCTAAACACAAGGTTGTAAAATCTTCTTGAAGTGTAATTCTTCCCCCAAGTCATCGACCAGCTGTCTGGAGAGTCTTCCTCATAGGGGAGGTCCTGAAGCAGAGGCTGAAGCAATTGTAACTCATGGAAGGCCTGTTCGGACAGTGGTAGGTGGAAGATGGATTCCAGATCTTGTGCTTGCATGATTTCCGCCACTGGAGCATTCCGATTCTTAGCAAAGGAGGCAAGGTGGGGGAAGTTTATGGGGACGTTGAGGTTGTTCCAGTTATCCATCCAAAAACTTACCAAGCAACCTTTTCCAAGGGTTAAAGACAGTTAGAAGCGAACCGTAGCCCAGAGGCTACTGTCGACGGGTCATCATCGCCCAGAGGCAGATGGTGGTTTGAAATAGCTGATCATAGCTCGAAAGCTGGTGGTCGGGTTGCTGAAAATCCAAATGCTAAGGGAAAAAAGGAGGTAAAGTCGACGCGTGGCTTCGGGAAAGTTGGTCAACGAGACGCCATTCGTGCTCCGGCGCTCATGCCCCGTGCGTGGGTTTTTGATAGTTTGAACGAAGTGCTCGTCACGTACCATCAACCCCGTCAAATTTGAGGCTGAGCAATGACTCGTCAAACGTCAGCAATCCTCTTCCTTGCCCGAGTTCCTCGAGAATCCAACGACTGGGATTTGATCTTTCAAGCGACGCGGTGGGCCCGATGGCGGATTTACCAAGGCACATCACACACGTCGTTAGCCCTTCCCTTGATCAGGCGGACCAAATTCCTTGTTGAAGCGACATGGTAGAGAGGGAGGCGAACGGGCCGAGACGTTTCGGATACAACACGCATGCCATTAATGGTGCTACACGTTTTTCGAGGATGGTGCCGCCTAGCCAATCATTTCCCTTATTTATACCTCACCATGCGATCTTCTTCATCCCTACTTCCTCGTCCAAAGTATTTAGAGACCTTCGCACTTGCACTCCCATCTTATTGATCTTCTGCTACTTCTAGTTTTTCCAAAAGCCATGGATTCCTCCGAGGATGCACTGAGGACAAAGATGGAGACCTCTAGCGGTGATGACGACGTCTACCAACAGCTGGTAATTTCTTGCTTCTTCTATTATTCGTTAGCAACGCCCGGAGGCCCTGCTTTTTCTGTTTGTAAGAAACCCACCTGCTAGGTGCCAATGCTTATACGGGAGAAGCACAAGCTGACCGCTTCCCGATCGGACGGGCAAGGCCCGAGCGGGGCGCTCTCACAGCACCGTCGTGTTGCCACGGCGCTAGGCATGTTTGTCATGAAACTGGTTATGCTCCTCTCTAAGTTTTTTCTCACGTGTGCTAACAAAGCAGTCTTAGGAGGGCGATGGGTGTTGTTCCCTGCTTTGGTGGGCCACCCTCGAGCAACTGGGGGTATGGCGCCCGACACTGACGTCCAGGGAGCCGAGACTTCGACTGGGGAATTCACGGTGCACCGAGAGTACTTCAAGAGTATTCTCGAGGCTCTGAGTGCCGCGCTTAAGGATACTCAAGCCAAACTAGTAGTGTCCGAGGCGGTGAAAGTGGCGACGGAGGAGAAGCTGGCGGCGGTGGAAGCAGCGAGGGCTGACGCCGAGGTTAGGAGGATAGAGGCGGTGGGTGAGGCCCATGGTGAGGATCGACCCTTTCTGTCTCCTCCCCCCTTTATTTTTGCCTATTTATTCTCCTTGCAGATCTCACGAAGATTGCTTGCAAGTATGTTAATGATAGGCACGCCCAAACAGAGTTGGCTGAATCCCGATGGGGTCTTTACCAGGACAGGGTTCGGAGTCTCTTCTTCGAATCGAATCCAAAAGTATCTTGCAAGGCCGAGGACGCGCTCCTGGCCCGTCTCCCTGATGGTCAGAAGCTTCTTAAGGCTTTCGCTTGGAGTGCGGCAAAGACCACGGCAACTCATGTCATTGGAGTGGTGCATAAGTTGTACCCCATGCCAAAGTCGAAGCGATCACTAAGGGGTGGCCGATTGGCGTCTCGGAGGCAGACATCGTCAACGCGTCCACCGAGACAAAGTCATCGGCAGAGAAGATTGTTGCCAACCTAGGTCTGTGACCAGGCATTTTCATGGCCTATGTAAAGCCCACCCTTTTGTCGTTAATAAAGATTTCTTGCTTCTTCAAATACGTAGGAGGAAAGCTCTTGGTTCATGTCTTCCATCCACCACGAATTTGACTAATATGTTACGGTGACTTAGGATTTCCAAGGGATTGTCCCAGTATCGGACTAGCTATGCCTAAGCTGTCTAGTCTTTTCAGTCGTCCGCCCGTCGTAGTCCCAACTTTTCTTGCACGCGCGACGTTGGCTCTTAGCAGATCAAATCTGGTGAGCCCTTGGTCGAGTTCGGGCAGCCTAGTTGGTTCGGGGGGAGGGGTAGTCGAATGCTCGTTATACGCTTGACTATCCTGCACGAGTGACTTAGGTTCTTCGACGGGACAAAGCCCGAGAACTCAAAGCCAGGCTCGGGCGTCATTAATGTATCGGGTGGACGCGTGATGGGACAACCGCTCATTCACTCCGTGTTTGACCCTTGAGTCGAGCGGCAGGGCTTTGTTAACGACCAAATTTAGTAAGCAAATCCCCGAGTTTGAAGCAAGGATTGAAGAGGAATCGAAGGAAATGCGTGATTCTTGGAAACAGAGGTCGCATCGGCTAAGTCCGAATCGGCTACGGATCCAGTCGGCTGAGTTCGAGTCGGACCAGGATAGCCGATAGCCGATTCCGAACGGGAACAGAAGGTGGAACCAATCTTGGAAGGAAAGCTTAGAGATAATTATTGGATTCGGTTTTCAAAGTGCTTCAAAGATATTGCCATATACGGATAACGTCCTACAACGACAGTTGTATCTTTAAATTAGGATATTTTGTATAGTTTCCTTTATAGATAACATCGGTTTGTTTAGAAATATTTGTAATCTAATCTGTAAGGAATCGTGTTTGTTACAGGATCGTTGTATATCCGGTATAAATATGACCCGAGACCTTGTAGAAAAGACACACAACAACTCAATACAACTTTGGCGCATCACCACCCTTTTCGTTTTTACTTTCTCGACAAGTTCTTGTCTCGTTCTCGGGCTGCATCGAGTTTGAACCTCCGAACAAGGTAATCTCTTGTTACAAGCGGTTTGTGTTATCGGGGTTAGAGCTTCCATCATCATGATACTCTGATCTTAATGCTACAAATTGCTTAATCTATCATATGCGACATATAATCTAGATCAATATCTAGATCTATCTCTCAATCGGCTAATGTCTTTCTGAAGGTAGTAGTCGATAGAGCTAGATCCAGAGGTTAATTTAAATTATATGGCGTATCCACCATCTCGAGGAGTTCTGATTAGTCTAAATATATCTTATGCTTCTTTTTGTACTTAATACTGCATCAAATCAACCTATTAAGTCGCTCTTAGAATCATATAGATCTATTCGACTCAATGATTATTATTAGAGATAGCACCGGGGTTTTAGCCGGTCTTAAATAATTTTAACCATCTTCTATGTATTATTACTATTCAGATGTGTTAGAACTGCCTTTTATATTAAGATCTTAATCTATTTAAATGTACTAAGCTCGGTATCAATCTGTTAAATCACATTAACAGTCGATTGATCCTGGTTTAATGCATTTAGCTCAGGTTAATAACTTCGTATAAAATATATCGGAGTACTAGCCGATTTACATTAGATCTGCGACATCGGCTAAGCTATAAATATATGTAATTAGTATTCCGATGTGTTTTTAAATATAAGTGATTTATACTATCTCGGTATACTACCGATCTATCCTAATCACTTACTCTAAATGCACTTTATAATGGTAATTATGTATTATAGATATCTATAGCCGATCGAGTAGGATCTAATATTAACTTAATTGCCTATTATTTGTTTCTTGTTGGTTACAGGATCAAACCAACTGGCACGCCCTTCAGAATCACCAAAGGCGACCAATTTGGACCTGCACTGGAGTTAAGCAGATCTCCCAGGCCAACGCGTGGGAAACTTTTGTCATCAACAGGCCTCAACAGACGGATCCGGGGGATCCCCAGTCAAGCTCGAACGACTTAGCCTTATACGTTGCAAATGGGCGGTGATTGAGGGGTTATGACGATTATCGATCCGTGTATGACCATCGTGGCTGAGCGACTGAAGACTACAACGGACGGATCCGGCGGATGCCCAGTCTAGCTTGGGCGACTTTGCCGTGTACTTAGCGAGTAACCGTAAGGTCATCGATCGACTATGCCTGCGTGTTTGGCCCTTGAGGTAGAGCGAGTTGGGCCAGCGTCAGACCTTAGTCTAGTGGAATCCAAGTTGAGATCAGGCAACTTAACCGTATACGCAAGACATAGGCGTTAAGAGTCCCGAGCCCATTCTCCTAGCGCCTGAATAGGGGTCTAGTCACAAGGAAAGTCTCGTCCCTAGCTAGCCTCGAATAGGGGTCTGGCCCCTATCGCGAGGGACGTCGGGCTTGAGCCACCAGGGTCGATCGGACGGGCAAATAATGAGCCCCCGAGCAGTTCAAACGTGGCCCGCGAGCTCCTCTTTCAAAGGCCGTTTGGCTAAAAAGCCTGGGCTGTGCTACTCAGGCCCAGCCATGAGTGTTTGCGAGGAAGGGGTTGGAATGGCGACGGACACTGCTTGGGAGGACTACCGAGCCCCGGGAGGCTCGCACGAACCAAGGGGTCAGAATCTGCAAACAGATTGATTTAGAAGCGAAATTTTCTTATTATTGACGAAATGTATAGGCTACTTAGCTGCTGAATCGTGGAGTCGGAGTAGGCACTTGATGTTGCGTTTGCCAAGCTCCTCCAGCCCATCTCCGTGATCTGGTCAAGAGATCTTCGGGAGGGTTCCCGAGGCTTTGCAAGTCCCATCCTCGCCCCTCCTCATCGTTGACATCTTTGAACTTCAATCAGCTGCAGGCGCCGTTGGCTTGGGAAGGAAACTCCCCCCTGCAGCTCGAATGATCAACCGCCTCGTATCGGGCAAGGTTTTCGCTTTCACACTCGTAGGCGGCGACGAGGTCACCCCGAATAGAAATTACCCTAGTGGGGCCCAGCATCTCGAGGACCAAATACGCATAATGTGGGGCCGCTAGGAACTTAGCGAGTGTCGAACGCCCGAGCACAGCTTGACATGCATCCTCAAAGTTTGCCCCGTGAAACTTGACGAGCTTAGAGCGGTGGTTCTCCTGTATCCCGATCATCACCGGGAGAGAGATTACTCCAAGTAGTACGCTTGCCCTTCCCAGGACAATCCCATACAAGGGAGACTCAGCAGGCTCTAGGGTGGTGATGGGTATCCCAAGGTCACACAATGTCCCTCGAAAGAGTACATTGATCCCGCTCCCCACCATCCACGAGCGCACGCTTAAGGGGCACCCCAGATACCATAGAACTTACCACCAATGGGTAACGTGCAGGGTGCAGGACCTCAGCCCACCGATCCGACCAGGAGAAGGAAACTGGGGCCTTCGACCGTCAAAAGCAGTCGAAAGACCCTGTCGGGGCATCATCTGTTCCCTGGGAGAATAGCATCTGTTGGCCGCCGACCTCCACAATGGACTTTCCTCCGAGGACCGGTGTTGATTGTTCGAGACGACCCACGAGGATCGCCTCCCTCATGAAATTCTTTCCTTCGGCGTTTGGCTTCGCGGCCTCTCCTCCTGCAACCCCTTGGAGGTTGTGGGCCGCCTTGCACTCCCCGGGGCAAGCGATCTTGTGGGACATGAGGCGGTCCGCCAGCGTGCTGGCCCTTGGGTGCAGGATGTAAATAGTAGATAAGGTAGAAACTGTGTCCTACACGGATGTCGTTCTACCCGGGTATAAATAAGACCCGAGGGCTTGTAATAAAGATAACAACATACAATCAATCAACTTCGGCGCATCACTACCCTTTTAGTTTATTCCTTTCGACAAGTTCTTGCTCTTGCTCGGACTGCATTGGCTTTGATCTCCGAACAAGGTAATTCCTTGTTACAAGCGGTTTGTATCATCGAGGTTAGTGCTTTCATCATCATGATACTCTAGTTTCGATATTATAAACTGCTTAATCTATCATATGCGGCATATAATCTAGAGCAATGTCTAGATCTATCTCGCAATCAGCTGATTTCTCTCTGAAGACAGCAACCGATAGAGTTAGATCCAGAGGTTGAATTAGATTATATGTCGTCTCTACCGTCTCGAGAGGTTCTCATTAGCTTATACAGATCTAGTATTTATTTTTATATTTAATGTTGCATCTAATCGAACTGTTAAGTCGCTTTTAGAACTATAAAGATATGTTCGGTTTAATGTTTATCATTAGAGACAGTGTCAGGGTTTCAGCCGGCATTATATGTTTTAGTTATCTTCTAGTATTAATTGCTATTAGATATATTAAAGCTGCCTTTTATATTAAGATCTCAATCTATTTAAATGCCCTAAGCCGGTATCAATCTGTCAAGTTACGTTGTCAGCCGATTGATCTAGGTTTAGTGCATTTAGGTTAGATTAATATCTTTTTATAAAATGTATCAGAGTACTAGCCGATTCACATTAGACCTGCAGCATCGGCTAGGTTATCAATGCAGATAATTATTATCCTAATGTGCCTTTAGCCTAAGTGATTTATATTGTCTCGGTATACTATCGATCTATCCCAATCACTTAGTATAAATGTGTTCTGGGATAGAAATTATATGTTTATTGATGTCTTCAGCCGTTCCGGTAGAATCTAATTTTAACTTAATGCCTATTTCTTGTTGGTTACAGGATCAAACCAACTGGCACGCCCAAGATTCACCAAGGGCGACCAACTTGGACCTGCACTAGAGTAAAGCAAACCTCTCAGGCCAGTGCGTGGGAATCGAATTTCTCATCAACACGTATGTAGTCCCCGGTTTGTTCATCACCTCCTTGTCGGATCTGATAGAGGTCGTAGCGGGAGGTCGACCGTTGCCAAGTGTTCTGATAGTTGGCAATGAAAGCTTCGCATTGCCCTCGCCATGAATGAATGGAGCTCTCGGGAAGGCTCGTCAGCCAGCCCAAAGCGGTCGGGGCCAGTACGGCAGGTAGATAATTTGCCATTACATGGTCGTCCCCGTCGATGGCTTGAATGACAGCGCAGTATAGATGCAACCACGAAGAAGGGTCGGTCCTACCGTCATAGGGTTCGATCCCGGTTGGGTGGAATCCTTCGGGCCATTCCACTTGATGGACATGGTTGGTGAAGGCAAGGACGCTTTCATGCCAAGGAGGGAGCCTGGCACATTCATTATCAGTGGGGGCTTCATGCTCTCGACCGTAACCCTTGCTGTGATGCCGCCCTATGCTCCCACGCCCAACCAAAGGGCACCCGAGAGTGTCTCGATCATTGGGACGCTACGCGATGGGCCTGCGCATGACCCCAACAAAGGACCTACTGCTCAACGAGCGGGGCTTTCCCCTGCTGTCCACTCGTTGATATCAGTGTTGCCTTGTGTTCTGTCATTCGATCCCAAGGGGCACAAGGAGGTAACGCATGCCCCATGCCCGAGAGATGCCACAGCCCCTGTCGACCCACGCACCCGAAGGGGCGCTTAGAAGGGCCTGGGGTGCCGAGCCACGAGACCCTGAGTCATAGCCACAATCTTCCGCACCTCCGAGGAATCAGGAAGAGCGACAAGCGCGCACTCAATGGCCATCAGGTCGGCTACCGGCGCACAAGTGTCCTGACGCCCCTCAGCTCCTTCAGAGAAGGCGAAAGCTGAGATTCTGGGTCAGACTCAGTCGGCATTGCGACCGCGACGAGCGTTGCGATGAGCGTCAAACTCTTGGGTACCCGATGCCTCATCGTCAAAAACCACCTCTGCCATCTTGACAAAGTTGATTGGCCAGCGGTTGCCAGGAGCGAACTCTGCATGGCTCAACTTCTGAGCCTAGGCCACGTAGCAGGGCGGGCCATGTCAAATGAACTTCCCAGGGCCCTCCTGCCCGGTGGAGCTAGCGACGCATTCAACAGTGGTGGAAGCGGGTGAGGATGCCTCATGCAGCCACAGGCGGATCCATTATTATGGCGAGGTGTGGTGTCCTCCATAGCTTAGCTGACAACCCCCTCCCTCCCTCCCGCGCGGCAGAGCAGGGAGAAAACATGGAGGTTTTCTTCTCTCGTGAGGAAATGGAAGGCTTTGCTTTGGTGTATGACATCCTACAGAGCAAAGCTGGTGATGAACCTAGTTGGAGTCGCCTCCACATCGACTTGATGCCTGCCTCATGAGCTCGAATGAATGAATGCGTGCATCTTCCATCATGCAGCAGTGGCTGATGGCAACCGCGATGCAATGTTCGTCGTCCGGTGGTGAAGAGAGGGTTGTGGCCACCATGGTCGTGCCCGTGTCGGGGAAGTAGAATCGCGTGCTGTTGCGGAGGCTGAGGAGCGCGTAGTCCAGGATGTGGCCAAAGGCGAGGAAGACCCAGTCACCATCGTAGGAGTAGAAGTAGTGCGCGGCGCATGCGTCGTCCTGGAGCGGGTGACCGAAGCCGTGGCGTGGGTGGTGCCGGAGCAGCCTTGTCTCCGACAGCGGCTGCTGCGGCTTGACGAGTCCGCCGGCCATGCGTGCTCTGGCTGCTAATCTCCAGCAAAAAAACATAATTAAGCCCAAATTGGATTTTGATGTTAAAAGTTCGCCACAGGTGGATTTTGATCCTGGATCCACCACTGCATGCAGCGGGGAGGCCGGGTGTCTGGTGTTACGCCTGGGTGCACGCTCGTTCTGCGTCCAATCAGAATCCGTCCTTGGAATCGTCATGCAGGCGGTTAGGGGCTTGGGACGCCAAGCTCGGATGGTCGAACGACCTGTCGGAGGTGACGCTGCAGGGTGTAAGGCCGTGGGCCTCACCCTAGCCGTTGAAGGGTTAAGCGCAAGCTACGATAGCTAATAACAAAATTTTCTACCGCGCAAACAAGGAACACTTGCAAGTAAGGGTCGATAGATCGTTACCGATTGGAGTAGAGTGCAGCAGATTAGCCAATCGGGAGCTATCCGATCCAAAACAGTGCTGGCCGAAGCCGATTTGCTGATAGTCGATTCCCACAAGCCGACAGCCGATTCCTGGGAACAGCCGATTCACCAATCAGCCGATTCACCGAGTAGCCGATTCGCCGAGTCGTCCGACCGCGCTCGCGCGCCTCGCTTCGATGCGCCCGACCGCAGCCGATTCCACCACAGCCGATTCGTAGCCGACGAACAGCACCGCAACGTAGCAACGCCTCTACCGGTATCCACACATCCGGGGACAGAACGCTGAACACCCGTGTGCGAGCACAAGATGCAAGGCTAGGGTTTTGGCTCGAAGGTGGGGAGGGTTTCCGTCGAGATTGATCTCGCCGACTTCTGTTGCGCCAAATCAGATTGATTCGGTTCAAATGCGATCATGCAACTCTCCACCCCTCGCCCCTTTATATAGAGTTGGCTGACTGGGTCTAGTGGCCGATCGGGACTCTATTTTGAATCGGATCTTATCCGAATTCATAGAGTTCGCCACCCATACGTCGTAAGCCACTAGGACTCTATCTGATTGGATCCCTATCCGATCGAGCCGTATCCGAGTCCAAGTCGAATGCTTGTTCTATCCCCTTAAGCGTGCGACCCTGTAGGTTCAGGTATACTCGGTTTCGGCCCGAGTCGAACTCAGCCGACCGTCGGCTCGAGTCCAACTCAGCCAATCGTCGGCTCGGGTCCAACTCAGTCGATCTGTCAACAGCGGCGCCTAGCAGCACATATTGACACCATAGTATACAAGAATATAATATCGGCTCTGAACCTGTAATGTGTACACAAATCCCTTTGCCTCACGATACCAATTAAGCTATAGGCAAGATGTGTGCAATCCCTTCAATAGCTTAACCATTCACTCGAACCGTATTGGATTATCTGTCTATTGATTGACTCCTCAATCAACTCGGCATGACCATGCACTTTCATAATCCATTACCTCGAGGGGCCCAGAGATATCTCTCCAAAGGAGGGGCAAATTTCCATCTTGATCATTCACATTCCACTCCATGTTCCATAGCAAACCCGAAGACTACTTTTATAACTATCCAGTTACGGAATAGCGTTTGGTAGTCCCAAAGTAGGCTACTACATATGTTGGAATCCATGATGATCTCAGGTCTAAGGACTTTGCACCAACACTACTTGAGACCAACTAATGGCACATAAAATCATGTAGTGTCTCATGGTGGGTCTATCCAATAATGTGTTCTCTAACGCATGTCCACATATATTGATTTGGTATCTCCGTACCATGATCTATGAGACATGATCATCAATCAATAAACATATCGATCTTAGAATCATATTTGTTCCAACAATATGATATATGATCAGGGATCGTTTAGAAATATATTCATACATACAGAGTCTCATAAATAAGTCATGTACTTATTGATTAATACAAGATGTCTATTTCATGGAACTGAATAACACTTTATTCATTTATACATAAACATTGACAATGATATCCAACATCTTCATGTTGCCTCTAGGGCATATCACTAACAGCCGTCGCACGCTGCAGAGCGACAACATGCTCCAGTGCACTAGTAGCCTCCCGGGAGAGGGTGAGGCGGCTGAAATCATCAACACGGAACACCAAACTCCCGAAGATGAACATCGAGCCGACCAGAGCTTTGATGCCGAAGGAGAAGAGCATAGCCATTGAACCGCTCCAATCAACGAAGACGACGCCCCTACCTGGCGCGCCAACTGTCGACGGGTGGTCGGTCAGTCCTCCCAGGGGGTTGTCCAGGAAGGTGAAAGAGTGGTCGGAGCGTCTACCAAAAGGGTCTGATGGTCGACTCGAACACAAAATCGAGCCAAGAGACAAAGAGGTTTATATTGGTTCAGCCCTTCCGGAAGATAATAGGCCTACGTCCAGTGTTCTTTGTTGGGGTGGTGTATGAAGTGGGAATGAGTACAATGGATGCGAAGTCTAGAGCCTGGAAGCAAAATGCCAAGGCTTCGCCTCAAGCTCAAGAAATCCGACCCTTTACCCCGCGATCTTCCTTCCCTTTTATACTCCAAGGGGGCAGTTACAAGGAGACTTGGGGATCAAGAAACTTATGCCCTAAAGTAGAGAGATAGTACAAGAAAATATCTAAAAAGCGCGCACGCACACACACACAAATACTACGGGTCCCAATCGTCGTGGGTATCTTATGTGCAGTCTTGTTGGGTGACGTCATCTTTGGTCGAGTTGTCCCCTCCTTGTCTTCTCTGCAATCTCTCCGGGAAGAAGATACCTCCCCGAGGCGATAGACTCAGTCTCCTCGGGTCGGCGCTGTTGCAGGGGTCAGGACTAGGACATTGAGTAGGTCTCTTGAATTGGGGTCGGGAGAACCAACACCAGAGAGAGGTCGGGGTGGCTGTCCCCGACCTCGACGAACGTGGTCAACCTTGGCAAGCGGTCGGGCGATTAGCCCGTTGCCAAGGCCATTGGGCCCGCTTCAGCTGGATGTCATTCCCTTCTGTGAGCTATCCTAGGGTAATACCCTCATAGATGCAAAGGACGTTTTCCTCAATATTTATGGTTTGTTTTCCATTTCATCAAGTCCATGCAGTTGTGTTGAAAGGTGCAATTCACTTGGCTGGCAGTGTTAACTGGACAAGGACACGGTCGGAGTCTGACTCGAACTCATGTAGAAGAATTGGACACATAAAATCCTTCTTGGAGGTCAACACAGGTGTCGGCATATGACTCCCGACTCAGCTATTGCAATTTTGGTTCTAAAATTTTGAAATTCCGGACCCCCCCACAAGTCATTATCTCAGACCAAAATTTTCGGATTTTCTCAAATTTCTATTGAATCTGGTCAAAGTTTATTTAAATTCAACCAAAAAATGTTAAAATTTCAAATAATTTCAGTGCAAAAGGTGCTGGAAATTATGAAATTTTATAAATTTTGATGCTACCTAAATAGAAAGTGCAAACCCTGCTCCAACTTGGCAAAGCTTGGACAAGGTAACACTGTTGGCTGGTGTAGGACACACTTAATGAACAAGATGCCACTTGCCACCCATGAACTGCCATTTACACAAGGATTGAAGGAAAGGACCCGTCGTGAAAAAGATTTCTCTGTAGAAATCAAGAGTAAAAATATCTCATGATAGAATCATCTCGCATTATAATATGTATCTGAGTTCCTGTGCAGGGCACACTTAATAATGTCAGACAAGTATATATTCATGTTTCATAATCATGACAAGTTAATGTTGCATTTCTTGCTTCCTGCTAACTTATCTATGGAGTTCTGAACGTACATGAAATTATCACAAAGTTTGAAAAGTAGGGATAAAATCATAATTATATTGGACTTCAAAACAGGGGCAATAATACAATTACCTCCAAAAAATTATAGAAACAGAACAAAAAAATCCTTACTACTAAGCGATCCTCACCTCCAGAAAAATCTCTTCCATGCACCTAAACATCATACATCAGTTTGCATTAATACTTCTAGTTGAGTGAAAATTTGAATTCACATTTCAACACATGGCAGCATGAGCACATTAGATAAAAGAGAATCATTCCCCTCAGCGACACTACTGAACCAATGTAGCAAATAGTACTAACAAGGCACACGTTTGAATTCACCGGTGAATTAACTAACGAACTGAATATGACTAGCCTGAACGCTACAAGCACCGTAACAACACAAAATTCACTAACAAACTCATTGACTAGCTGGCCATAACACAGTAAGACCTTAGATTACCTCTGGATCTTATGTTCAACACACACAAAAGATTACCTCTGGATCTTATGTGTGTTGAACACAAGTTGAAAATCAACATATGTCAACTGGCACAACGAAGGTCCCATGAGATTTGTTGTAGTTTAGGTGGCGCTGCCGGTTCAGGACGCCATGAAGCAACACATGATCTGGTCTGAGGGGCAACCCTCTTGAAGCTTGTATCCTTCAGTTTTGTGAGCATGCGGGTCGAATTTTCTCGTGCTGACAATATTGTCGCTCTCATCTAATTCACCTTTACCTCCATCTACCAGTTCTGCTACCATTGGTTAATTACGTCGGACTAATTCACCACCTTTTGCTTCTGCTGCGACTGGCTCATCCATTGGCATCACCTCCTCCTGGTCCTACCAAGCAACCTTGACATCCTTCTCCTTATCTCGATCCTGCATAGGCATCTCCACATCTTCCTCATTCAATGTTGTCATAGAAGGTGACTACTTTCTCTTGTTTCACAAGCTCATCTCCTCCTCATCGTTCACTATCAATAGTTGTTGTTGTTTCTTTAGATTTGTGGCACCGCAACATCCATCTTTTATTGAATCTCATTTTCCACCACATTCTGCTTTTGATGTTGCTTTTCATTCAAGGATATTATGGTGTCCTACCTTTTCTGCCACCACAGCAGATGTTTCTCGCTGTAAAGGTTATGGGGATAATGATGCTTGCGCTGCTTTGGATACCTCCGACGATGATGACTAGTCCATTTCAACATTGGCATTCGGATCTTTATGTTCCTCCACACAAGAGTCCTCATAGTCCAACACATCATTTTCCTCCTTCTTCTTGCTCTTGTTCTTCTTCGTTGTCCTCCTCCACCACTTGCTCCTCTTCTTCTTCGCCATCTTTGTTGTTGTCGCATCCTCCGCCTCCTTTTCTTGCAATGATTGCAGATGATCGTTCTCTTCTACAATTTCCAGCCTCACTTTCTTCAACTCCATGGCCTGCTCCATCTGCTGATGGATCTCTGCACCAGCAGACTTCTTTTGAGCTAAGTCCAGGCTTGGCTTTATCTGTCGTTGGTTCTCCATACCACCGTTTTCTTCCTCTTCTAAAATAGGTCCATGGACAGCTTCATTTGTTGATGGATCTCCAAATATGTTGGTTTCATCATCTGCTAAGCTAACTCCACGGAGGCCATATATTTCTTTCATTGATTGTGTTCACCATCCACATACTATGGCTCCTCCTCTCACATGTGATCCAACCTTTGCTTTGTCTTGGCATGCAACCTAGCCCAAGAAGATGAGGTTCCATGTATAGGATCTCGTCCCCAGCAGCATGCCTGACTCCACCTTCCTTTCTCTGACTATCTACAAAGCCACTTCTAGTGCTTCCCTAGCCAGAAGTGATGCTTGCTACTGGAGCATTGTTGAGATCACACGGCCAATCGACGCTCGTGGTGCATAGTCGTCCTTTTCCATCCGCTGACCTAGCCCAAGAACTAGAGGCGCTATCTATTGGCTCTCAGATCTCATCCATGGCAGCATGTCAGCATCTTTCTTCTGTTGCTCACATCACATGGCTGCTTTCCAGCGCCTATGGCAAAAAAAGTGCTTGTTTCCATAGCTTTGAGATTGTACAACCAATTTGCGTCCGTGATGTACAGTCATCCCTCTCCCTCCATGCAAGATCTTGTCAGCATGGCAAGTATAGGGGATGTCGTTGCTCATTGCCTGTGCCAGATTTAGAAGCTTGTGATTAGGAATAGGGCGAATGGCGGAGCTGAGGGGGAGGAGTGTATGAGGGTGAGGCGCCCATGAGCTAGAGGGTTTTAACATATACGTCAACATTGGTAGTCTGACACCTGGGTACTATGGATGGTTTCATTAGTATCACTGACTGGTGGGGCAAACTCCATGGTGGGCCACACCTAAGAGTGGCTTTGTGCATTGTAGGTGGAGAATCGAGGGTAAGAAGACAATACCATTGTATGTGGCGGCGTATGTAGTGCACATCAGGGTTTTCGATTTTGTGAAAACTAGTTTTTGCGGTTTTCGACCGTATCGTGGGGGTGCGATACGGTATCCATGTGGTTTTGTTTGAATAATTTTGTGCAAATTCAAAAAATTTAAAAAATTCATTTTATCATAAAAATATATTTATCAGTAATTCACAAAAAATAAATTTTTCTCCGTCCGCCGCGAAAACCGTGGTATGTGGCGCGGTTTTCTCGCGGTTCGAAAAAAATCATGGCACGGCACCGATTTGAATTTGGTTCAAATTTAAATTCCGTCACTGTTCACTTTCGTGGTTTTCGTGGCACGGCAACCTACATCTCGTGAATCAAGCGTACATGGTCTTGCTCAGGAAGAAGCTAGATGCAATTTTGGTGGGAGTTTACCGCCTGATCAGCCTTATTCACAGTTTCTCGAAGATTTTCACTAAACTACTCGCTAGCAGGCTAAGCCCTTTGATGAATGCTTAGGTAGCTCAAAATCAAAGTGCCTTTATAAAAGGTCGTCTTATTCATGACAATTTTAGAGCGGTGCAACTCTCCACTAGGCTACTTCATCGAAAAAAGCCCCTTGCGCTCTAATAAAAGTTGATATTTCCAAAGCCTTCGACACCATGAGCTGGACCTTCCTGCTACACATCATGAAGCACATGGGATTTACACGCAGGTGGCTTAATTGAATCTTGATGATACTATCATTAGCCAGCACAAAAATAATTGTGAATGGCAAACTGAGTAGAAGGATCCCTCATGCTTGTGGTCTGCGTCAAGGTGACCCGTTATCCCCGTTACTCTTTGTACTGGCTATGGAGGCTTTGAATGCGCTTGTCAAGCGGGCGGACACCTCTGGGCTATTTCACTCTCTTCAGCCCCTGGGTATTCGTGACAGAGTCTTCTTATATGTGGATGATGTGATTGTCTTCATCTCTGCACTGCAAGGCGATCTGGTGATGATGGATACAATTCTGAATGTCTTTGGCCACGCGTCGGGGCTGCACACTAATCATAACAAATGCCTCATCTCTCCAATTTAGTGTAATCTTGATGACACGGTGAAGCTGGTCACCTTCTTCCACGATCGGCTACAGCAATTCCTGTCCACCTACGTCTACCAAAATCAGCTTTGATGCCCGATAAGGCTGTAGCGGGCCTCCCCTTTTGGAAGGCAAAGCTGATGAGCAAGGCAGGCAGAGCGGTGCTAGTGAAGGTGAAAATGCCTGCTATCCTAGTCCGCATTGGAATGGCAGTTGACATTTCCCAATGGGCCATTGAACAGATCGATAAGCGGCGATGGGCATTCTTATGGGCATGAACTGAAATGATTTCTGGCGGCCAGTGCCTCCTTGCTCGGCCGATGGTTTGCAAACCAAAGAGCTGGGAGGATAGGGCATCCCTGACCTCACGATCCTTGGATATGCGCTGCACGTGAGATGGATGTGGCTAAAGAGAACCGACCCATCGAGATCCTGGTTCAGTCTCCCCGCCTCTTTTGAACAGCCGGTCGAAGCTATGTTCTTCTGTTCTACATTTGTCATTGTGGGAGATGGTCGCGATACTCTTTTCTGGAAAGATAGATGGATCGATGGGTGCTCTATTGGAGAGATTGCCCCATGTTTGATCCAAGCGGTGTGAAAACATGCCAAAAACAATCGTTGTGTTCTTAGCGCTGCAGGACAGACGTTGGTTAAATGACATCACAGGCGCCCTTACTGTTCAAGTTTTACATGATTTCGTTAACCTATGGGAGATGCTTCTCAATGTCAGCCTACAACAAGATGTCAGTGATAGTTCTCTTTGGAAATGGACCCCCAGGTAGTATTGTCCTTTTCCTTGTTGCCGTGAGGCATCGTCTTTGTACTCTTTCTTTTTCTACCCTCTTAATGAAAAACGTGCTAAGGCACGGTCACTAAAAAAATAATCTCATAAGAAGCAACTTTGAATTTCCAAATTAATAACTAACGAAGATATAGTCTATATCAAAATTATTTTACATGAAATGGATAAAATACCTTCTGAATTTGGACCTGAACAGGATGGGGTTGATAAGCAGCAGCCGGACTTGTAGAGCAAACTACAAAAGCAACGACACATACAAGTTGAACTTCAACAAAACTAGAAATTCGAAATGTGTACCACAATATAAGAATGTCTTACAATTTGCAACTACTTGTCACATAAATCCACTCCTATTTAATTTTCTTCACATCTTACCTAACCATTATTTATTACATGAGGATCACCAGAATATTTTCTCCTAAATCTTAATCTTTGCTAAATAACATAGGCATGCTTATATTTTAGAGCAAGTAATAAATTTTCTTAGTTCTCTCTAGCTCAAAATATAGCTATCTCAACATTCAAGATGTATTCTAAAATATTAGTTACTTATTCAACTACTTCTTCATATCAACTAACAGCTATCTCCATTTAATTTATTTACCTACTTTCTCGTAGTAAAGTACCAGAGCAATGACAAAGTTTTCTTGAGTCTAATGTTGTTTCACTGAACATAGAACAAATGCACCTCTTAGAATATCACTAACCAGTGCAATGTAAACCAACCTGGTGAAAATGGCAAGCATGGTGAGGAATGACTAGAAGCAATCTTGGAACTACATGAGCAGACATAAGGATAAATTCATATCCAAAAGAATATAAAAGATTGTCAACATGCCAAGAATGTATATGGGAAAGTATTTTACCTCCCACCCATCAGTTTTTGACTGCAATGGGTCGATGCCTTACCTGCAGATTCCAGCAGGAAAAACATTTGAGATGACAAAATATGGCAAGAGTCAAAATAAAGCACGTTCTTAGAAAGAGTGAAAGTGCAAAGAATGTTTCACACACCATAACTGTCACGCCCAAAAGCCATTTCAGCATTTGACGGTTGAAATCCTACTTCGCTAGTCTGTTTTCAATTATACAAATCGCATATGGTTTTTATGTCTACATCAAGAATCAAACATTAGGGTTTTTATAACTTTTTTCGGTTTCCAAACCGAGACTATGAAAGCGGAACTAAAAATGCTAACTTTAGTCCTGGATAAAATAACCGGGACTAAAAATAAATCTTTAGTCTCGGTTAATAACACCAACCGGGACTACAACACCCTAAAAACATCCCAAACCCATTTTATATTTTTTTCATTGTTTTTTCTGCCCAAATCAAAATCACATATCAAATGTCCCAAAATCTTCTCCACATCACAAATTCACATCACAAAACATCACTAAATTCATATATACATCACAAAATTCACAAAACATCACAGATTCACATCACAAAATTCACATATACATCATAAAATTCACAAAACATCACAGATGAACATCACAAATTTTTTTAAAAAAAATTCACAACACCGGAGGGGAGACTGGATCCGGTGAAGGGGAGCACAGAGACCGCCGCCACTGTGGAGGGGACACCGGCCGAGGAGAGGCCGCCACCCACCGCCCGCACCAGATCCGCCGCCGCCGCCGAACCGGATCCGGCCGCCGCCGCCCGTACGGATCTGCGCGACGCCGCCGCACCGGATCCACGACGCCACCCGCACCGAATCCGGTCGTCGCCGCCAAGACCGGATCTCGGCCGCCAGGGGGAGGAGGCCGGGGGCGGGGATGGAGACCGGGGGAGGAGGCCGAGGGGATGGAGGTCGGATCTGGTGCCGAGCTCGCCGCCCGCCGCCGCACCGCACCGCCCGCCCGGCCGCCCGCACAGCACGCCGCTCGCACCACCCCGGCCCTCCACTCGTCACCGGCCTCCATGCGGGAGAGAGAGGGAGAAGAAGAGGAAGAGGGAGGGAGTTAGCTTGCAGCTTGCAGGAGAGAGGGAGTACTAATTGTTGCTTGCGCAAGGAAGGGAGAGAAGAGAAATTAATAAGGCAGTTGTTCGCGCGCAGGATACGAGAAGATAAGATCCATATTTTCTCTCGTCCCGGTTGAGGAAAAGAACCGGGACGAATGTTGATTTTTAGTCCCGGTTGATAACACCAATCGGGACTAAAAATAATGGGAATCTCATACGAGCTGCAGATTTTTTTGAACCGGGACTAAAAATAAATTGTTGTCCCGGTTGGTGTTCCGGGATTAAAGATTTAACCGGGACTAAAAATATTTTTTGTCTCGGTTCCTACTAAAACCGTAACACCACGAAAATCAAAGAAATTAAAATCGGAATTTAAAAATTGAAACTTACAAGAACTTTTGCTTATTGCCTTTTTGATCATGTTTGTTGCTTCTTATTTGCCGCTTGGTTGCATGAATTTAAGTTATGAACGATTCATCTCGAGGTTTGTGAAAAACCGAATGATTTGGATTTCGTTGGAGGGAAAAATCTCGAAGTCTAGGGTTAGGAAATTTTTAGAATAAAATCGGAAAGAGATGCGGATTCACGAAGATAGGTGTCGAAAAGTAAAACATTAATCGATGATTATAAAATATTAATTAGAAAATAAAATAGACAATAAAATTTTTAGGGATTTATATAAAATCGGAAAATTATTTGAAATCAAAAATGGTGTTTTATGAATTTAGAAAAAGAGATTTAATTAAATATGGAAATATATATTTGAAAATGAATAATAGAGATGGAGAGTTTGAAAATATATTTTTAATTAATTTTGGGAATACTATATGTTTATTTGGAATTTTTAGAGTGAAGAAAAATTAGAATTGGAAAATGGAGTGAAAAATCGAAAAAATCGAAAGTGCACTATTCATTAGGTCGCAACGGTTCGACGCCGTACGCCCGGCCGCGCGCCCGCGCGCGTCGCCCACCGCACCGCGCCGCGCGCCCGGCCCCGCCGCCCGCACGCGCGCGCCGCGCCGCCCGCCGCCCCGCGCCGCGCCATGCGCCGCCGCCATGCGCCAAGCCGCCGCTGGCCCCCGCCCGCGCTCACGCCGCGCGTCAACGCCCGCGCCGGCCCGCGCGTCGCCCGCGCCGCCGCGCCGCCCGCCAACCCGCGTGCCGCGTGCCTCGCCGCCATACCGCCGCTCGCCCCCTTTTCCCCTTCCCATCTTCTCCCCTCTCTCTCGCGCCTATAAATAAAGGGCAAAATCCTCCATCTTTCCCTACCTCGCCGCCTCTAGCCTTCCCCTCACCAGTTCTTTCCCCCACCCGAGCGCCGCAAACCGAGCACGCCCGCCGCCGCAAGCCGCCGCGAGCCGCCGTGCGCCGTCGCCACCGAGTGCCGGAGCTCCAACGCCTTCCCCAAGCGCTGCCATCGCCGGTAAGCCGAGCCGCCACCCTCTCCCCCTTCGCTTGCGCCGGCCGCCGACCGCAACAGAGAGAAGAGAGAGAGCGAGGTTCGGTCGAGCACCTAGCGAATCAATGAATAGTAAACAGAAAGAAAAAGAAAGAAAAAAAGAAAAGGGAAAAGAAAAATAGAAAAAAATAGGAAAATTTTTAGAAAATTAGGAAAAATGTTTTGAAAAGATTTGAGTGAATTTTTGGGCAAAAATATATTATTTTCTTGTACATTTTTCCGGCAAACTCGGAAAAATCGAAATCGGACTTTTCTAAGATTTCGTTTCGCGTCGTTTTTAAATCCGGATTTCGTTTAATTCTTTCTCGCCATCTAAATATGTTTTTCTTTTGTGCTCGAACCTTCAAAACCTCGAGTACAAACCCCCCTCCCTGATATTCCTAAATTTATTTTCTCGAGTTTCAATCGTCGTTTTGCGAAAACCCTAGGGCATCGACTCGATTTTAAAACTTGGATTTTTCCCTAGCAACCCTCGTCCGAACTCAAGTAGAATTCTAGGCTAAACGTTTGGAGTCATTTTCGTGATTTTTATGATTATTTTTGATCTCTCAGTTTTTTATTGAATTCTGATTGAATTCAATTGATCTTTCGCACGTAAAGATAGCACCTGAAGAAGCAGGCACGGACTCCATTGAAGACTCCGCTCAACAAGCGTGCGAGCAAGGCAAGTCATCACACTCTTTGAACAATTGATCCCAATTGCGAAATGATGTTGTTTTAAACTTTAAACATGCATGCTATACTCAAAGAATTACCTATACTTGTTATGTCACACCTTGTTATTGATTACCTCTAGAGTTATTCCTTGTAACCCTCGATGTGATACATACAACCGGAGAATAACTTCGGCAAAATGCTTAGCCATGCTATTATTAGAGTCATGCATACTCATGCTTTTGCAAATAACTACATTCTTGGGCAACTACCTTTGGGAAAGGCAGTTGAGATACGGCATGTGGAGACATGAGCGCCACATTGCCAAGAGAAAGATAAAATGAGTTTTGATGAAAACTGAAAATATCAAATAAATGTTTAAGACTGGGGCGGCTGGATGATTTGGGTAGATTCCGGAAAAGGCAAGTGCCGACCCTGGTCAATTAAGAACCGAGCCATGAGATAGTCACGAAACAAGCCAGTACAACCGTACTTCTCGAATGGGTATAGACCTAGCGGAGTAGATAACCGAGCGGAGGCGGTACCCCTGCATAGTGGTTCTTATGTATGAGATGAGATTGAAAATGGATGATTGAAAATCGGAATTTATTATAACATGATGAATGAAGTCTTCCCTTACCTCGGGTGCGCCAGAACTCCTCTCACTGGTAGGAAATGACGGCTAGAGTGCATGAGAGCTTAAGTTCATGGAGCGGGTACTGCCAAAGTGAGGTTATCGAAAGGTTTTGCCGTGACCGTCTCAATGTGTTGGGACGTAGGCTCATTTGTTGGGTAGTCGCGGAGTATGGGTAAAGTATACATCCACTGCAGTGTGAATGAATCAATCTATTCGAATAGCCGTGCTCGCGGATATTGAGCATCGTGACAAGACTTTCGCTTGGCTAGACTCTAAATTTTAAAATGATGGGATGGGTTTGCATGATGATTCTTATTCACTGGTGGATCAACTTCTCGAAAGGCGAGAAAGGGTGGACTTCCCAGAAAAACCATAACGAACCGGAGGCGGGAAGCCATCCTTGGAATCACGATGGATGGTAGACAGAACCGTCGCCGACTTAATGAACTGTGGAACTAAAACTTGACTCGGCTAGATGCTAGGTTTGTGGAAAGATTTATAAAGTTGGCTTTGTGCAAATAAACCTCGGCTTTTCCTTGGAAATCCCTATCATGTGCACCTTTCCGTGTTGGCTTGCTGAGTATGGTTGGTACTCACCCTTGTTATACGCACAAACCTTCAGATGGTGAAAATGAAGACTTGGAGGATCCATATGCCTACTACCAGGAGGGTGAAGAAGCCGATGGCGCCTGCTAGGTCTTAGTCTCCGGTCGTTGCCTGTGGCAATCGACAGGCCGCTGCCTTCATTCTGCTGCCTTACGTAATTTCTACTTTTGGTTGTATCTGGACCATGAGGTCCTATATGTTGGATATTGCCTTCGGGCCTATTATTGTAATAATTTCGATGTAAGACTACTCGTGCATTTGCACCTGATTATTCAGTACTTTATTTCGTGGGTACCAAACTACTCGATCCAGGGAAATGGTACTATGAACACGAAATATTCCCGTTCCAAAAACGGGGGTCCACAAAAACCGAGACTATTGTAGATTATGCCCGACTACTTCTCATTTTTGCTTTTGACCTTTATGAAACTGCCTGCAAAAAGATGGTTAAGACTTAAGTCACTATTCAAAAATATGCTCTGCTGTAAGGTTTTGATGGCTAGTTGTGTGTTTGTTTGGTGGTTGCCGTCGTATAAGTCTTCGATCGGTCGTGTGGTGTGAGTTTGGTTTTTGATAGGGTTCTTGTGGAGGCTTGAGTTGAGCGTTTGTCCGTGTTGATGTCCCAATCCAATCAGGTCAGTTTCTTCTTTTCTTTTCTTTTTCCTGCCTATAGCCTCTCAGGACCGTAGTCTTATATTTTTTATGCTCTATCAATGAAACACGCGCTATCTTGTGGGTTTCGTTTCAAAAAGAGTGAAATTGTCGGCCACCCCAAATCCGCAATTCCGAATCACAGCCAAGCACGAGGTCCACCATCCACGTCCCCCAAGCCTGGGCACCATCTAGTCGTAACACCCGTGCCCCATGGCGCGCTCGCACGGCCCCCAGGACTCTACGTCGACGCACGTCGCGAGGTGGTTCCCAATTTGGCGGTTGGCGACAGGAGATGGAAAACTCGAGTCCCTGTCCCACCACCCTCCTACTCACTAGAGGCGCTCCCCCACGCCACGACGATGTTTCGATGCTCGCGGCACAGTGCCGACACACGCCATCCTTACCTAAGGCGACCCCACGTACGCGTCGCGACGATGTTTTGATGCTCGTGGCGTAATGCCAGCTCGCACCATCCTCATTACCGGAGGCGGCCGCGCATGCGGCGCGCGGTGACGCCAGCCTTCACTCCAACTATTCACGGCGGCAGGGGCCGCGCGCGTGCACCGCGACGATGCTTCGATGCTCGCAGCGCAATGCCGGCACGTGCCATCCTTACCGGAGGCTGCCCTGCACGCGTGTGACGATGTTTCGATGCTCGCGGCGCAATGCCGGCTCACACCTGTGAAAAATCTATTCTATTGTATTTTGATATGTTACATTGACCCTCTCATGGGGTATATATAGAGGTACATATGAGATAGAGTAGAGTACAAGACAAATTAAGATGGATTTATCTCTAGGATTATATCTCTAGGACTCTATCTTATCTCTATAATTTAATTTGACTTTTATCTCTAACCATACATATATGTACTTCTAACATTCCCCCTCAGTTGTAACGAGAGTGAAGCGAACGATTGTGACTGAATTTGAAATCTTCTGTTTATTCATCTTCTTCGACTCACCATCATTGATTGCATCTCTGATGGATGGTCCTCCACCTGGTGCCTGCGTCCCCTTTGGTGTTGTCCCTTGACTCTCCTCTATTCCTTCCCAAAGTCATAGCGGGAGTGTCATGAACGATAGCGATGACACGGACGCTTTGACTGGAGTTGCTGTAGAGGATTTTTGTTGTAGACGTTTGTCGATGTAGCCGATCATGTAGTAGTCGTGGTTGTGGTAGTCATGGTAGTTGATGGAGCCGTAAATAGCTGAAGGAGAAAAAAACTACAATTGTTAGCATCTTGCACCTTGTAGGTATCAGGGGATGTTGTTGAGGACGTCTTGTAAATGTCAAAGGACGTCGTTGGCGATGAGGCCACCACTTTGGTTGGTCCTTCTGGGCCGTATAAGAGGTCACCACAGTAGTGATGTCGTGTTGATGCAGTTGTTGCCGTCGTAGTTGACATGGTCGATGTCGTTGATGAGGCATCTTGTAGATGTATCTGTCAGAGGATGTGTGATATCCATCATTGTGGATGATGCAGCGGCGACAATATATACTATGTTGATGAAGACCACCTGGCGACAGTGGCGGATCTAGAAATGATCTTCGCCCCGGGCTAACTAATACAAGACTAAAATAATTCATTTCGAGCTAAGTAATACATGGCTAAAATAATTCGTTATATTTAGAACAATGAGACTACAAAAGCAAAAGGAGGCTTACATGATAAAATAAAGTAGATCACCAACATTTGACTTCAACTCTTCATGATTTTGGTACCACGCTACCACTTGTTCTGTCGTGAGTCTCACATTTTTGTGCCGCTACATTCTTTTTAAGAAAAGGTCTATTTATTGTCTCTCAACTCTCTTCATCATCTCTCAACTAATGAAGAGAGAGCAAGGGCATCACTGTCCTCTAATTCCACAAAATCACAAGTTCTACTGACAGCAACACCATTCCGTAGTTCAACAAGTTCATCGACATGGCACGAAATTCCGTTGCTAAACGGAATAGATACACAAAGATCCACAATCAATAACGCAGACCACTTCAAGCATGGGAGCAACGGAAATTAGGGGAAATAGAGGGGATCGAATTCGACCTTCACCGATTGGCTGTCGAGTGCCGAGGCAGTACTGGTTGCAGGAGTTCGGCGGCAGGGCGAAGGACTCTGGTGGTGGCGGCAACGCCGGCGGAGAAGCCCCGGGCGGAGAGGGAGCTCAAGTCAAGCGGGCCGCTTGCCGTACAGACGGTATATGCCCGCGGCACCCGCCGACTCGTCGCCCTCATTCCTCCACGGCATTGGCGTCGGCGCGCGGCGGTCATGGACTCACGGCTGTCAGCGGCGGCGCCATGTCAATCTGTCGCGGCCGAGGGTGGTCGGCGGCTAGCTGCGACTCAGCCGAGGGCCATGCGGGGCCGCGCATGGGCTCGGGGACCGGGGCAGGTGGGCGGGCGCCGCGCGCCCAGGCTGTTGGAGCGTGCGAGCGCGTGTCAAGAGCGGCGGACAGGGGCGCACGGGGGGAGCAAGGGCGACGCCGGCCTGACTAGGTGGGTGGGATGCGGGTGAGGAGCTAGGGTTTTCATTGGGCCAAATGGGCTGTTTGGGAGGGAAGCTATTGGGCCATATGTGAATTTTTCAGGGGGGTTATTGGGCCATATCGAGTTTCTGTTCATTTTATACGATACACCGGGCCTCGCCTCGGGCTACGGCCAGTGGCCGGGGCCGGATCCGCCCACCTGCTGCTTCTTTTCTTCCTCAAGGACGCGTGAGTGGTTGTAGCTGGTGACGCATACGACTGATCGCCGCGCGCCTGGTTGTTGGCGGTGCCCCTTGCTGATGAGAGCCGCGCGTTGTCGATGTCAAGGTGTCGGCTTTGCTCCGAGGCCGATGATGATGTCACCGGGTTTTATTTAGCTGATTGGAAACAGATCTAATCTAATGCTAATTAAATAAAACACAATCACATGGATAATCTAGATGATAGGACAGAGAGGCTAGCTAAGCTATGCGGTGCCCCAGGGAGAGCTTACCGATTCATCTTCGTCTCCCGGGGCAGCGTGAAGGAAGGGTGGGTTGGACTTTGGATCGATCAACGCTAGTCTATAGCCCTGATACCATGTGAAAAATCTATTCTATTGTATTCTGATATATTAGATTGACCCTCTCATAAGGTATATATAGAAATACATATAAGATAGAGATTTGGAGTACAAGACAAGTTAAGATGGATTTATCTCTAAAACTCTATCTTATCTCTATAATTTAATTTGATTCTTATCTCTAACCTTACATATATGTACTTCTAACAGCATCATCCTCGTTATCGGATACTACCCCAAGGCCTAGCGCACGCCATGGAAATGAAACCCCCAACCCTAGTTCGTCCGAGTGCTATGCATGCGCGCCCATAGAAAAGGAAGTCTCGAGGAAGGTGATGATCGGAGGAGGAGGAGGAGGAGCGTGAGACGCGGCCATACCTTTTGCAAGGAGGAGGTCGACGACGTCGCCGGGCGTCCATCCCGGAGACGCAAAGCGTGTCGCGCACCTCATGCTCGGGGAAATCGAGGATCGCCATCAACCTCCGCATGAGGTCCTCCATCGACGCCGCGATGGGCCCCGCACCAGCCGCCGCCGCCTCCGCCGCTCCCTCCTCTCCGGCGCTGCTCATGATTGCGTCTCCTCCATCGTCCCCCTCTCTCTCTCTGTGTGTGTAGAAACCCTAAATCTTCGAGGCGAGAAATCACGGTGAGGCGGCGAGAGGGGAGGCTGAGAGCTTGTTTTGATTCCAGGGTTGCTCCTCCCTGTGTAAGGTTGATGGCTATGACCGTTGTTGTGTCACCGACTTAGCGGTTGAATTGGTGGGCCCAGCTTGCAAAGAGACGGGAGACTCATGGACCCAACTTGCAGAAGTGGGGTCGAGTCCAAATAGCAAAAAAGAGGGACTCGGTGGGCTGGCTTGCAAAGAGTCGAGGCTCCGCTTTTTTATGCGAGTAGAAGAGGGAATTTATTGTTGATTTAAATTTTAGGATTGATTTTAAGGTATTTTGAACAATAGTTTATTTTTAACATTAATTTTTAAATAGCTAAGAACACGTACGAAGGTTTATCATACATGTACGAAGGTTTATCATACATTACTTTTAGTTTTTCGACAACTTAACAGCTATATGGCAAACGATACGAGGTATGATGTTGATTGCTAAATATGCTAGTAAAATAGTTTTTTCAATGAAACAAAATGGAACGAGTCCGTTATTTGAGATCTTCCCTATTCAATACTCCACAGATTTCCCACCTAGGTACCCATCCATGATCTATGGCTATTCATTATCTAAAAAAATATATGGTTATTTTTTAGCATGACATATAGTCAGTTAAATGCCTGTAGAGAAAATCAACTACTTGAAAGCTGCAAATATTATTCCCTCGGTAGCAGGATCGCGAGAATGTGGAACAACATAGAGTTATCATGGTTGCAGTGCAGACATTTCTGAAGACAAATAATGTTATACTTCTGAAGACGAATATATACATAGAATGTTCATGCATCCATTTAAAATACAGTTGCTCAACCTTTAAAAATTTAACATGACACGTCCGGAACTGACATGCCATGTGAACAATATCTCCTATCTGTTTTGAGTTCCAACACTTCTTTGCAACCAAATCAGTTATCAGTTCTTGGGATTATGTATTGAAATCGGCTATTCGATAGAAAAGAAGTCCTGACAATTCAACTCCGCGACCTAGTCAGGTAAACCTCTTAAAGCATGCTCCAGCTCCCGCCATCCAATTGCTGTCTATATAAATTACAAGAACTGAATCACTGACTTCCAACATACACAGCTCTAGCAGGGTTGATCCTATTCTGACAAATCGAGCTCTTTTCTGCTCTTTATTACAGCGTTTTGCTTCGACTCCAGGTCGAGCACATCCAGGTCCCATGCGGTCGCCAAGTAGCCATAGAGGACCCATGTCCGTTCCCCCTTCGTGCCCACCTTCACAAGCAGCGGGTTGCTGCCCCCATCAGCACCAGGGGGAACACTTCGGACGCGATACCATTCAGCGCGTCCATGGCCTTGTTTCTCCAAGGACTGAGCAAGCCTCTCGGCCTCGCTGAGACCAGTGAGGCTGCTAGCAAACTTCACCAGCATGGATCTCTGTCCATCCTTTCCAGAGAGTGGCTTCACGCTTGCACCAGCAAAGCCCATTTCTGCATAACAGACAACAGTGGGAATTCATGTCAGTATTCAATTCATGTGTTCATAGAACATTGTACTTCAAAAGAATGTCTGCATGACCTTACACATGCAAAACCAGATGCAGATCCGTAAATTCAAGTGACAGATTTAAAGTAGTGCATATGTGAACTTGAGGGATGATGTGCATAAGAAAACACTTGAGCAGACTCCGGAGCTAATATGGTCACATGAGAAAAGACAATGTATAAGATCCAAATGCTTTATGGAGTGTCAAAAGCACAAGCATATTAAGGATCAAATCATAGTTCGTCCATAATCTATGACCTAATAAGGCTGGTTGTTTAGCATAAGCCATATGGCTTTGTAGTCTTGTATGAAATGTGGAGAGTAAGAATATGCATACAAATACAGTTCACAAATAAAGTGTGAACAAAAGCAGGGACTACTGATGTCTGAACCCGTTTGCTTCTGCCTCTTGTACACACAAAGTATCGAAATCATATACAAAAATGCCCAGAGGCTCTCGGTCTAAACCTGCTTAGAAATCCTAAGGTCAACTAAATTGCAACCTGAGATGACTTCAGCAAGGGAACAATATCAGGCACAGATGAAACTCCTTAATAGCAAAGGAATCTGACTCATTTAGTAAATCATTTGACAGTATATTCTTATCTTTTGGAAAATTATACAATTTAGGGATAAACATATCCGCATATAAACAATTGGGTCAATAGCAATCAATAGTTGACAGAACATGAGCCCGTTGCTGAGATAAAACAATGTTTGACATAGAGCCAAAGGTAAGCTGAACTCGCTCAGATCTAAATAGCGCCCAACCTTAGCAGCAGTATCAATATCAAGTATAGCTTGTAAAGACATTAATATTAGCAGCAGCTGAATTTCAAGTGGGGAAAGGCCACAAAAAAGGTTCCTCCAAAGACTAACAAAGGATTATTGATTGGCCAAAAGGCTAGAAATTATAAATTACAATTTAAACTTCAGTAACTCGACAGCTGATACGCTGTAAGCCTAATTGGCCATATCTGCATCTCTTCATATAAGGCACATGTACTATCCTACCCATCCAAAATTCTTCAAGATTTGTGCAAGGAAAATAAAATAGAAGATGGTTGGTTGATTTGATTTTGAAAGTTTGCAAACTCAAGCATATTTGAGGATGGCAATAAAGCATGTACACACATGGACGAATGCCCGTTTGGAAACTGGAAAGTCATTCTGATTGGTAGCCATATTAGTATATCTTCTAAAGAAGGTGTACGAAAATGGCCTAGAACATTTTCACTGGACATCCAACCGACCAGAACAGAAATTGATTGCACCCAATGCAGGCACAAAAACAAGGTAAGGGAAAAGAAAAGCGTCAAGACTCATGCGTATCACAGAAATGCCAACTGCCAAGACTATTGCGCATATATAAGGAAATTCATTTCATTGATTTAATCCAGGCCAGTTATTTTCAGCCCACGGATCCCTCCAAGCAAACACAAAGACAGCAAACATCACATCCGCTCATTAACAAATTAACCGATCTTAACTAGGAAGTCACAGGGACAGAGCAAACATTTGAGGAATACCTCTGAGCTTGCCCTCCATCTCTTTATTACTCATGCCATCCTTTTGTCCATCATTCTTTGACTTGTATGTGTTCTCGATTATGACTGTTGGTGGCCATAAAATAAGATCTCCTTGATTGGCTTCAGCATCAGCAGTAGATAATGTTTGGTAAGCCTTTTTGTGCACAGGATCTATGGAGTAATTCCAACCCATAAGAACACACAAAGCTTTGTGCAAGCCAAGATGATCAGCACGAAGCTCTGCACTCTTCGCATAGTATGAATGATTGAGGAGGGAATGCAAATCTATGGAATCCCTGTAATAAAATCATGTGCACAGCTTCTTAAGAAAAGGAAATTATGCATAAAATTGTCTTAAAAAATCATGCATATATGCCTTAAAAGACAACGCATTATTAGCGAAGTTTGTATGGGAAAGAAATTCTAAGAACAACAATCAAGAGACATAATAACAAAAAATCAATATGTATTTATAAATTTTAGTGACAGTTCAACAAATAGCAACACAGATTCTGCTACTGAAATTCAACATCAAAATTCCAGATAATGGACTTGAGGATTAAAAAACAAAAGGGATAGGTTCTGCTACTGAAATTCAACATCAAAATTCCAGATAATTGACTTGAGGATTAAAAACAAAAGGCATAGGTCCATGAGTACAGAACCAGGGACCCACAATATACTATAGATAGTATATAAAGAAAAGACAGTATACAGTAGTTTTTTCCACCACAGGAAAAGAAATAAACCACCCAAAAAAGATCATGCAAGAATAGAACAAAGGATAAGTTCTCTCTTATCAAAAATGAAGACTGAAACTCACAAAGTAAATCCAAGAAAGCCAAATGGCTGTTCACATAAATTTGAACAGTGCGAAGAAGCATGAGCACATAAACTACCTGGTGAAAATGTTACACCATAGTAATTTTAACATATTCAACATGGAAACATAGGTTCTAGAGGACTCAACAAACATAGTTAGCTTCTGTTTATTGCAGGAAAATTAGGCACATGCGGACGTGCCATGCCATCCTAAAGTTGCGGGTATAGAAATATGCCATTATAAAGTTTTGGGCTTTTGGCTTTAATACATGCCATTCCAAAGGTGCTGCAGTTAGATATATGCAACTGTGAGCTCTATTAGACCAATTTGGCACCATATCCCTCTTTCTCTCCTCTTCCCTCTTCCCTCACCTAGTCACCTTGGCTCTCACGGCGCAGCTCAAGCCTACAAGTTACTACATGCACCCACACTAACGCTTCCAGCCCACCTCCCCCACCTGCGCTGATGCCACCGGCCTCCTTCCCCACCTGCTCTTCTATGGGATGGTGACAGTTGGTGCCACACGCGTGGCATCCAGCATTACCATGACACAGGCGCAGAGGCTGTCAGCGCCTGGTCCCAGGAGAGCCTAGATGTGCTGCACGTTGAGAGGAGCGCCCACATGGGGTGGGAGCAGAAGGATCAGGCAAAAGCCTCCACAGGTTGGAAGTGTGATGGGCAAGGCACTGCAAAACAGGGTGGGTGAGGACGAAGGAATTGAGCAGTGTCGCAAGACACGGGAGGGGAAGTGCCATGACCAGAGATGGATGGGAGCAGCTTCACTGGAAATGGAAGGGAACGGCATCGCCAGAGATGCAAGGGGGAGCTGCCTTTGCCAGAGATGCAGGAGGGAGTGGTGGGGATAGAGTAAAATGGAGAAAGACAGGTATTCTGGTCCAGATTGATGTATAATGGCATATTTCAAAACCCCGCGAGTTTATAATGGAATGGCACATTCTTGTAAACACGTAACTCTAGGGTACCCTTATAACTAAGTTTTTCCTTTATATTACTGATCAATACAACACAAACATGAGGTGTACCAACTGGAGGTGCTCCCTTGATTAGCAACCATATACACATTAATGGTAATTGTAGCCCTTAATCACTGAAATGGTGAAATGCTTCTCTATAGATAATTAAACCCAACTTACTAGTCCACCGCACCTAACAAAGCAAGCTCAAAAGGAAAAACAGCCATGGACACAATGTATACTAGTATAATATAGGCAGAAGCATGCCCAGAGCAGGGGTTTCAACATTCCTGAGGAAGCAGACCGCCTCCTATGAAATCGATGTATTCCAAATGGGCCTAAGGAATACAATAGCTTTTTTTTATCTATGCCAGTTAGCTACTGATGCAATCTCAGCTTGCTGTGATCTACCACTTCTCATGAAGCTAAACACTAAAGTTGATATCCTTGTCCTCTACTCCTGCTTAAAAGGAATATGCCACGGCTAGCACTTATAGGTTCTCATTAACCTTGAAAGCTTTGGTAACTGCCGATATCCTATTAGTAAATGAATACTACAAATGAAAGCTGTGTTCGATGTTATTGCTTGAGAGGTATTGTGGTTCCATGATATTTTAATTCCAATTGCTATTCAGTCATCTACATCCAACCATAGCATAAATCAAACAGAAGAAGATTTTCATACTTAAGCGTGTGAAGAACATACCTTCCACATACGATGCATTTCAACTGCGAAATCTTGCCGTTGGCCCTGTAATTCTTCTTCTGCTCTGCGCTCTCGTTTATTAATTTAACTATCTTAAGAAAGGAGCTCTTCAGCTGCTTCTCGTCCAACTCTGGCGTCTCCACCTTCGCCTGTTTAGCGACGCGCTTCTCCCCCGGCTTCTGCTGATGCTGATGCTGGCGACCCGAGGACTCCCGGGGGCACTACCATTGGCCTGGCCCTCCCACTTCCGCTTGGCGGCCGGCATTGGCAGCACGGCAGCAGGCGGCCGCATCAAGGGCCACCTTTCGGCAGGTGGGAGACCGACCGGAGGACCGATCTGGCGCGCGGGGAACGGCGGCAGCGGCAGCGGAAGAGGCTGCCGGAGCTGCGGCGGCGGCTCGAGCGGGAGCGCGAAGTAGGTGCGCACGGTGCCGTCGGAGAGCACGACGTTGCGCCGGTCGAGGCTCTCGAGGCCGTACTGCGGCGGGGGCGGGATGGAGGCCATCGCGGCCTCCACCGCCGCGACCGTGAGCAGCGGCCGAGACGACGGCGGCGGCGGCTGCTGCGGCGGCGGCGGCGGGAGGTGGTGGTGCGGCGAGGGGAGGCGCGGGTGCGGGGATGGGAGGAGCGGGGCGGAGTTGGCCGCGCCGTAGAGGTTAACGCTGTTCGTGGGGTTAGCAACGGCAGCCGCCGCCGCCGCCGCCGCTGGGGTGGGGCCGGAGCGCTTGGAGTTGGGATCGGCGGCGGAGGAGGAGGAGGAGGACGCCTTGGAGGAGGGCTCTGGCGGCGGCGCGGAAGCCGGAGGAGGCTTGAGCCGCGGCTTGGGCTTGGAGGTGACGGCGGATTTCATGGCGGAATATTGCTAGGGTTTCTAGGGCATCGGATTGGATTTGGGGGTAGACGGGCATGGAAGGGAGGAGAAGGCGATTTGCGGGAGAGGAGAGAGGATCGGACTCGGAGTGGGAGGGTGACCTGCATGTGGGACCCCAGAGTCAGTCACTGTGGAGCGGAAACCGAGCTGCAGTAAGGATGACGTGTCGCATAAGCACTTTGGCACGGTCCATGCCAATATGCCATGATAGGGTCTGTTTGGTTTCAACGGATTAATGGACTAGGTAGGGGCGGGCATTTTCAAACCGAAACAAAAAATGAACCGCATCGAACCGAATCGAAGTTTGCGGTTTTTCGGTTTTTGATTTCGGTTTTGGTTTGGGGTGTTACGGAAACCGCATAATTCGGTTCGGGTTCGGTTTTATATGTGTGAAAACTGAACTACCGGAAAAACCGAACTCTTCAAAAAACCGTTGTTCTTCCTTCTTCACTTTGGAAAAACCAAACCAACCTCGATTCACTTCGGAAAAACGCCACCAACCTCGCACAGCGCGCGCGCAGGGCGTCGGCCGCCGTCGCCGGGGTGGGGAGTGGCGGCGTCGGGCTGGAGCGGATGGGGACGACGGCGGCGGCGGCGGGGGCGCGGAGAGGGTCGGCGCGCGCGCGAGGCGGCGCTGCGGCGCTCGGGCGCGAGGGCGCGGCGCGCTCGGGCGCGTAGGGTGCAGCGCGGCGACGGCGAGGCGCGGACGCCGCGGAGGGCGCGCTCGGGCGTGGTCCGTGCGAGCGCGCGGCGTAGCGCGGAGGGGCGGTGGCGGCGGGCGCGGAGGGCGGTGGCGGCGCGGCGGCTTCAGCGCGGAGAGGCGGCGACGGTGGCGGGCGCGCCGCGCTCGGGCCGGCGGCGGCAGCGGCTCGGCTTGGTTTGGTTTTTGGTAAAAACCGAAAACCGAACCGAAAAACCGAACCCGAATCGTGCGGTTTTCATTATTTACGCAAACCGAACGGTTTTTACTTCGTACCAAACCGAATTATGCGTAAAAAACCGAACCGAATTCTCGGTTAAAACCGATTGCCCACCCCTAGGACTAGGGACTAGAAAAAAGTAGTTTTAGTTTCATAATGGGACTAGAGAACCAAACAGAGAGACTAAAATCTCATTAGTCCCTAGTCTCTCAAAAGGGTGCTAATGAGAGACTAATGCACTAATGGACCATTTTTATCCTTTCTTTTCATATACAGACCAAAATGAGGGCAAAAGTTAAAACCAAACAGGATAGGGACTAATAAAAATTTTATTTTATAGTTCCTACTCCATTAGTCTCAGAGACTAATAGAACCAAACAGGCCCTTAAGCTCTCCGTGGAAAAATGTTAGAAAATCGTAAGGAAGTTATTACTTCCTCCGTTCTACTGGCACGACATGTTTAGTTTTGCCATAAGGTAAATTCTATTGACATCTATAACTATCTATAAAAAGTAGTGTTTTCACCCAAATTTTGTTTTGTCGGCTATTTTGCAGAAAACCCTTTGAGTTTTTCCGAAATTAACCCGCAATCCGCCTGACTATTTAAAAAACCAGTTATACGTACGATAGAGCTTATCTTAACTACTTAAAAAATCTATAACTTTTTATCATCAAATCGTTTTTCGTCTAAATCTATAAAAATTTCCGATCCGTGTAACCTCTTGCTCCATTATCGCCTCACTTTCCTCACCTCCAGCAGGCGAGCCCGACTCACGCGTCTCCTGCATCGCCGTGCATTTCCCTGAGCGGTGGCCGAGCACACGCTGCACACGTGAGCTAGCGCATCGCCGTCGATATACATGCAACTTATCCTATTCATCAATATACTTTTCTAACTAATAATATCCGAGTCATAAATATTTTAAACTTTTACCAAATTTCTAATCGGTTTAAAGTATGAGTAAGTCAATATCTATTTTCATTATATTTTTGACTTAATTTGGTGAAATTAAATTAACTTAGACTAAATGTCTATCTGATATTATTTTTTAATCAAGGTCGAGTGGTACATAAAGTTGAAGATACCATTGTTTTCAAAGTTATATATATAACTATCTATAAAGCAAATAGTGTTTCTATCCAAAATTTTCGTCCATTTGGTTATTTTGCGAAAAACCCCTTGAATGTTTATAAAATTAACCCGCAATCCTAATCCTAATCTTGAAAAGAAAGGGAGGGCTTGAATGAAAAAACCTCCTACGTCCTCTCTTCCGTCCCCATCCGCGTCGCGTCCCACACCGCGCTGCGCTCCTCCCCGTCATTGCTCGGAGCTCCGCTCCGCCGCCCGAACCTTCGCCCTCCGCTTGCTTTTCTTCTGCGTTGTCGTTTCGTTACAACGCACGGGCATTTTCCTAGTAATTTATAAAAGTCATATAAATATCACATCAAATTAATTTTATTAAATTCCATATAAAATATTTTTTATTTATGTGATACTGTATTAATTTAGTAAATAAATTATTATTTTTTAATTCCAAAGTTGAAAGATTTTAACTTGGAACGAAACTAATTTCTATTTCTAAACAGTAAGAGTCGAAACCTTAGCTTTAAAACTTTTTTTATAAAAATAGGTTCTACATCGCCCCCAAAATTTAAAGAGAACCCATCATTTTATTGGTATGATATTAACAGCAAAAACGTAGCTAATACTACTATCTTTATATATATTTAGGGTTTGTTTGGGATCTCTACTCTCTGTTTTTTAAGCTCGCTTCATGTTTTTTTAGCCAAACGGGTTCAGCTTCACACACGCAGCTCCAGAAAAAAAAGGATTTGTGAGAGCACCTAAAGAGGTACTCCACAAACTCCAGTTTTTTATGAAGCTGTTCCACGGTGGAGTTTGTGGAGCAGAGTTCGTGGAGCAGTCTCAAACAGAGCGTTAGCAAACAAAAAGAGACATTTAAAACTCCCCCAACGGTTTGGAACCATTAGTGTCATAGTTAAACCTCACTAGATCGATAAGGATGTTAGCCCTCTATCGTACGACCAACAAGTGAGCTCCTTATTGACAATGGTATACAAGGTCATGTATTAGCAAAGCGGCTCGTCGCAAACATGTATTTGTATACTTCATATAGATGTTTAGAAGTAGTATAGACCTGCGTATATAGATGTTTAGAAGTGGTATAGACCTCCTACGCAGAGATGTCTAATCTCACTAAATTGCACATATATGTAATCATTTCTAACATAGCCTAAACCCCAAAAATAGTCATGAGGAAAGAGTAAAATTTCCATCATATGAGGCTATTGGATGATTTAAGCATCGAACGAACCATTAAGTTAAGTGCTTTAGATGTAATACTAATTCGAATGTGCTAATATAAAAGCTAAGAAAACGATTCATTATATAACACTTCGTTCGTTGGTTAATATCGTGTAAGTTAAAAATTGAACAACTGTATGCAAGCTTATTTAGTCGCTCGTCGACCTATAAGTTTCAGTCTTCTAGCATAATATATTATTATACATCTTTGAGGTTTAATCACATCATTGGTTATTGGTTATTTGTTATTTATGGTTATTTATGTTCTAATCTTCAAACTCAAATTTATTAATTATGTCTTATCATATATTGGGTTGGTTTATTTTGGAAGAAGTAGTTATGAGGTCAATGGTTCTCTTTTGACTCAAATTCATTTTTCTAGTGCAACGCAACTGGTGTCGGTTAGGTATGAATGAATGTAGATATTCCATCTATCCCAAAATAATTCAAATCATAGCATCCCAAAAACATACTGAAAGCGACAAAAGACCAAAATACTCTTAATTATTAATAAGTTATATTGGTGGATAGCTAAGTGAGGGATATCATCGTATTGAAATAATAATTTTTTTGATTTATGAACAGTGGTAGGTAAAAAAAAGGTAAGAGTTGGTTTATTTTGGAGACAAAATTTAACTCTAAAAATTAATTTATTTTGGGAGAAGGGAAGACGTTGGTCAGTGTTAGGGCTAGGCACATTTCTACCGATAACCGAAAAAATAACCGAACCGATCCAAAACGAACTTTGCGGTTTTTTGGTTTTCGGTTTCGGGTTCGGTTCATAGGGTTGCAAAAACCGACTAGTTCGGTTCGGGTTCGGTTTTAGAGGTATGAAAACCGAAGTACCGAATAAACCGATGTGGACGTCGGCCGGCCCGGTCAACCTAACCCTAGCCGATTTTCCCCCGAATCCACTGGACACGATCCAATCGAGTGAGTGGGCACTGGGCAGAGAACTAGAGAAGAAAGAAACCCTAGTTGTGACCACGCCGCGCTGCCTGCCTCCGTAGCCATCAAGACCTCGCCGCGCCCCTGCCGCCGTCTCCTCTCCTCAACGCGTCGAGCCGCCTCCGCATCGGCCCTCCACCACGCCGCCGCCTCCGTATCGACGCTCCACCGCGCCACCTCCGCTGCCTCCTCTCCTTAACGCGTCGAGTGGCGGCGCGGCGACGCTCGAGCGCGGAGGGGGCCGGCGACGGTGGCGGGCGCACCGGCGCTCAGGCCAGCGGCGACGGCAGCTCAGCTTGGTTTGGTTTTTTGGTAAAAACCGAAAACCGAACCGAAAACCGAACCCGAATCGTGCGGTTTTCATTATTTACGCAAACCGAACGGTTTTACTTCGTACCAAACCGAATTATGCGTAAAAACCGAACCGAATTCTCGGTTAAAACCGATTGCCCACCCCTAGGACTAGGGACTAGAAAAAAGTAGTTTTAGTTTCATAATGGGACTAGAGAACCAAACAGAGAGACTAAAATCTCATTAGTCCCTAGTCTCTCAAAAGGGTGCTAATGAGAGACTAATGCACTAATGGACCATTTTTATCCTTTCTTTTCATATACGAGACCAAAATGAGGGCAAAAGTTAAAACCAAACAGGATAGGGACTAATAAAAATTTTATTTTATAGTTCCTACTCCATTAGTCTCAGAGACTAATAGAACCAAACAGGCCCTTAAGCTCTCCGTGGAAAAATGTTAGAAAATCGTAAGGAAGTTATTACTTCCTCCGTTCTACTGGCACGACATGTTTAGTTTTGCCATAAGGTAAATTCTATTGACATCTATAACTATCTATAAAAAGTAGTGTTTTCACCCAAATTTTGTTTTGTCGGCTATTTTGCGAAAAACCCTTTGAGTTTTTCCGAAATTAACCCGCAATCCGCCCGACTATTTAAAAAACCGAGTTATACGTACGATAGAGCTTATCTTAACTACTTAAAAATCTATAACTTTTTATCATCAAATCGTTTTTCGTCTAAATCTATAAAAATTTCCGATCCGTGTAACCTCTTGCTCCATTATCGCCTCACTTTCCTCACCTCCAGCGGGCGAGCCCGACTCACGCGTCTCCGCATCGCCGTGCATTTCCCGAGCGGTGGCCGAGCACACGCCGCACACGTGAGCTAGCGCATCGCCGTCGATATACATGCAACTTATCCTATTCATCAATATACTTTTCTAACTAATAATATCCGAGTCATAAATATTTTAAACTTTTACCAAATTTCTAATCGGTTTAAAGTATGAGTAAGTCAATATCTATTTTCATTATATTTTTGACTTAATTTGGTGAAATTAAATTAACTTAGACTAAATGTCTATCTGATATTATTTTTTAATCAAGGTCGAGTGGTACATAAAGTTGAAGATACCATTGTTTTCAAAGTTATATATATAACTATCTATAAAGCAAATAGTGTTTCTATCCAAAATTTTCGTCCGGCTGGTTATTTTGCAGAAAACCCCTTGAATGTTTATAAAATTAACCCGCAATCCTAATCCTAATGCTGAAAAGAAAGGGAGGGCTTGAATGAAAAAACCTCCTACGTCCCTCTCTTCCGTCCCCATCCGCGTCGCGTCCCACACCGCGCCTGCGCTCCTCCCCCCGTCATTGCTCGGAGCTCCGCTCCGCCGCCTGGACCTTCGCCCTCCGCCTGCTTTTCTTCCTGCGTTGTCGTTTCGTTACAACGCACGGGCATTTTCCTAGTAATTTATAAAAGTCATATAAATATCACATCAAATTAATTTTATTAAATTCCATATAAAATATTTTTTATTTATGTGATACTGTATTAATTTAGTAAATAAATTATTATTTTTAATTCCAAAGTTGAAAGATTTTAACTTGGAACGAAACTAATTTCTATTTCTAAACAGTAAGAGTCGAAACCTTAGCTTTAAAACTTTTTTATAAAAATAGGTTCTACATCGCCCCCAAAATTTAAAGAGAACCCATCATTTTATTGGTATGATATTAACAGCAAAAAACGTAGCTAATACTACTATCTTTATATATATTTAGGGTTTGTTTGGGACTGCTCTACTCTCTGTTTTTTAAGCTCTGCTTCATGTTTTTTTAGCCAAACGGGTTCAGCTTCACACACGCAGCTCCGAAAAAAAGGATTTGTGAGAGCACCTAAAGAGGTACTCCACAAACTCCAGCTTTTTATGAAGCTGTTCCACTGGAGTTTGTGGAGCGAGTTCGTGGAGCAGTCTCAAACAGAGCGTTAGCAAACAAAAAGAGACATTTAAAACTCCCCCAACGGTTTGGAACCATTAGTGTCATAGTTAAACCTCACTAGATCGATAAGGATGTTAGCCCTCTATCGTACGACCAACAAGTGAGCTCCTTATTGACAATGGTATACAAGGTCATGTATTAGCAAAGCGGCTCGTCGCAAACATGTATTTGTATACTTCATATAGATGTTTAGAAGTAGTATAGACCTGCGTATATAGATGTTTAGAAGTGGTATAGACCTCCTACGCAGAGATGTCTAATCTCACTAAATTGCACATATATGTAATCATTTCTAACATAGCCTAAACCCCAAAAATAGTCATGAGGAAAGAGTAAAATTTCCATCATATGAGGCTATTGGATGATTTAAGCATCGAACGAACCATTAAGTTAAGTGCTTTAGATGTAATACTAATTCGAATGTGCTAATATAAAAGCTAAGAAAACGATTCATTATATAACACTTCGTTCGTTGGTTAATATCGTGTAAGTTAAAAATTGAACAACTGTATGCAAGCTTATTTAGTCGCTCGTCGACCTATAAGTTTCAGTCTTCTAGCATAATATATTATTATACATCTTTGAGGTTTAATCACATCATTGGTTATTGGTTATTTGTTATTTATGGTTATTTATGTTCTAATCTTCAAACTCAAATTTATTAATTATGTCTTATCATATATTGGGTTGGTTTATTTTGGAAGAAGTAGTTATGAGGTCAATGGTTCTCTTTTGACTCAAATTCATTTTTCTAGTGCAACGCAACTGGTGTCGGTTAGGTATGAATGAATGTAGATATTCCATCTATCCCAAAATAATTCAAATCATAGCATCCCAAAAACATACTGAAAGCGACAAAAGACCAAAATACTCTTAATTATTAATAAGTTATATTGGTGGATAGCTAAGTGAGGGATATCATCGTATTGAAATAATAATTTTTTGATTTATGAACAGTGGTAGGTAAAAAAAGGTAAGAGTTGGTTTATTTTGGAGACAAAATTTAACTCTAAAAATTAATTTATTTTGGGAGAAGGGAAGACGTTGGTCAGTGTTAGGGCTAGGCACATTTCTACCGATAACCGAAAAAATAACCGAACCGATCCAAAACGAACTTTGCGGTTTTTGGTTTTCGGTTTCGGGTTCGGTTCATAGGGTTGCAAAACCGACTAGTTCGGTTCGGGTTCGGTTTTAGAGGTATGAAAACCGAGTGCCGAATAAACCGATGTGGACGTCGGCGGCCGGCAACCTAACCTAGCCGATTTTCCCCCGAATCCACTGGACACGATCCAATCGAGTGAGTGGGCACTGGGCAGAGAACTAGAGAAGAAAGAAACCCTAGTTGTGACCACGCCGCGCTGCCTGCCTCCGTAGCCATCAAGACCTCGCCGCGCCCCGCCGCCGTCTCTCTCTCTCAACGCGCCGAGCCGCCTCCGCATCGGCCTCCACCACGCCGCCGCCTCCGTATCGACGCTCCACCGCGCCACCTCCGCCGCCTCCTCTCCTTAACGCGCCGAGCCGCCTCCGCACGGCGGCGGTGCTCCACCTCGCCTCCGCCTTCTCCTCCTCCTCCTCCTCCAAGCCACGCCACGACACCGCCTCCATCCTCCTCACCGCCTGCCTCTGTGCCCTCATCCATCCTCGCGACGACGGGCGCGGATGGGGATGGCGGCGGCGCCGGGCGCGGAGGGGGCCGACGGAGGCGGCGTGGAGTGGGGGTTGGTGCGGCGCGGAGGGCCGGCGGCGGCGGCGAGCGTGGAGGGCGGAGGCGCGCTTGGGCGTGGCGGCGCGACTCTGCGCTCTCTCGGTTTTCGGTAAAACCGAAACCGAAAAACTAAACTGAAGTATGCGGTTTTTACTATTTGCAAAAACCAATCGGTTTTTTATGCGTCTCAAACCAAATTTTATGTAGAAGAAAAAATGAACCGAATGTGCGGTTAAAACCAATTGCCCAGCCCTAGGAGTTACGACAAAAGAAAAGGAGTCCACAATTCCACACTACTACTCAGGCCCTCACCGTCGGATCGAACCCTGTTGGGCAGAAGCAACGATCCAACGGCCAAGCCATCCAATACAACCTCATGGCCCACCTGTCAGACTCACACTCCACCCAACCAAAACCCCAACCCATCCCCTCCTAAAACCCTAATAAGCCCTCCTCCTCCTCCTCCTTCCCTTCCCGCCGCCTCCCCTCGCCGAAACCCTCCTCCTCCTCCTCTTCTTCCCCCAAGAACCCTCCACACCATGCGGCCACCGAGAGGCGGCGGCGGGCGCTTCGGAGGCGGAGGCGGCGGCCGCTTCGGCGGCGGCGGCAGGAGCGGCGGCCGCTTCGGTGGTGGCGGCAGGGGCCGCGGCGGCGGCGGCGGGTTCCGAGACGAGGGCCCCCCCGCCGAGGTCGTCGGTGAGCGCGTCCCCTCCCTTCCCAAGCTTCTCTCTGTTTGTGGATTTCCGGCGAGATTCGGTTGGTTTTCTAACGGGGTGTTCTTGTCCGCGTGCATGAGCAGAGGTATCGACGTTCCTGCACGCGTGCGAGGGGGACGCGGTGACGAAGCTGACGAACGAGAAGGTGCCCTACTTCAACGCGCCCATCTACCTCCAGAACAAGACCCAGATCGGCAAGGTCGACGAGATCTTCGGCCCCATCAACGAATCCGTGAGCTCCTCTCCTCCCCCTAGCCCACTCATTCTTGATCTCGAATAATCCAACTTTTTCTTGCTTCGGGTTTTGTCTGCTTGGCGACGAAACAGCGGACCACGGCTTGTTGAGTTCACACAGATGTGGGTAGTACCTGATTTAGGCACTCCAGCTTGACGCTTTTGTTCGGTTGGAGATATCAACTTGGGTTTGTTGCAGTTGCGACAATAGTAGTAGTGAATGTAGAAATGTTTATCATGGCTTGCAGTCTGTTGAGCTGAGCTAAGGTGGGCTCTTAATGTTTAGTTGCGGCGTAGCAATGGTTCTTTATCTCTGGGTTGTCAGCTCATTGGTTTTGTACTACTGAGTTACAAATTAGCTTGCGAATGAATAGATGCAACCCGGGAGGTAACTGGTCAACCTTGTGGATATTTTAGTTCCGGGGTTGTAAGGTCAATGATTTTGTACTGAAATCGCCTTAATTTGTCTATTGAGTCTGAATTTGAATCGCATGTCTTAAAAGTTTTTGTTGTGCTTGCAGCTTTTCTCCATTAAGATGTTGGAGGGGATCATTGCAACGTCATACAGTGAAGGCGATAAGTTTTACATCGACCCCATGAAGCTTCTGCCTCTCTCACGCTTCTTGCCACAGCCAAAGTATGATGCTAGCCTAATTTGTAGCTTACTGTTTCTGGCATTTTGTTTGCTTGTCCAGTTGAACTTTGAATTCTAAATGCCTGTGAACTTGCGTTCACGTGCAAACCTGAAGTGATAACATCATGTCATGCCAACTGCTATCTTTCTCCCAACAAGTATTACTAAAACTCAATTGAACATTGATAATTCTCAAGAAAGCTATTAAGTGTTAGAAATACTAGTAGCTCTAAGAAATATATTCAAATTCTAATGTATGCCTATTAAGCCAACAATTCCACTATTATAGTCTGCACTGTTTGGAATTAATTGAAGAATCTACTGGAGCTACTAACTACAGAAATAGCGCAGCTTCTCTGTCCTATTATGTGTAGGTCCTTATGGGTATTGTATATATTAAAGAAATTTAATGTTTGGCCAGTATATATAGTTAAGACTATAAGAAATGTTACAAGTAAGGCATGAGGACTGCATATAAAAAACTTAACAAATAGTGAAATATTTATCTATCTGATTAATATCAAGGAGTTGCATAACTCTGTTTGCCTTCTCTGCAGGGGCCAAAGTCAAGGAGGGGGCAGAGGTGGTGGCCGTGGCGGTGGTGGAAGAGGTGGTGGCCGTGGCCGTGGTGGTGGCTTCCGTGGAAGAGGTGCGCCAAGGGGCCGTGGTGGACCTCCTAGGGGTGGAGGTCGTGGTTTCAGAGGGCGAGGCAGATTTTAGTAGTTTCTTAGCTTAAGACCTGGTGTTTGTTGAAACATCATATCCTACATGCCCTCTGTTCAATTGAAAACAGTCATGTTCTTGTAGCCTGATGTTAAGTTAGCAGAGCGCTTCAAGCTCTTCATGTGTGGAAGTTGGATCTCTATGGAACAAAGTTTTCATTTCTCTTCAGTACAAGTTATGCATTTACAGTTAATCTTTAAATTTACCAAATGCTGATTCTGACTGTGTGTATTGCTTGATACTCCTATTGGTCGTACTCTACGAATCTTTACCCACAAATTACTAAAATGGGACCATGTTGGGATGGTACTACTGGATGTTATTCTACTGAGCATTAATTAGTCTTCGTTTCAGATTACATCTTTAAGTTTAACAAGTTCATTGGGAAATATAAACATCTATTTGTATTGGAAATATATTTTTATAGTACATTTATGTTGTATTGGAAATGTTATTTGGACAAAGCTAAAGTGGCTTATAATAATATGAAACAGAGGGAGTACATTACACACGAATTATTAAAATGGAAAGCAATATAGAATATGGTTCCTAACTCGTAAGCTGAATCAGCACGCTCTTGGTTTGATAGCATATACATTCAATCACGCCCACGGTACTCAACCGATGTATTTTCATTTTGAAGGTTTACTCTACCAACCAATAAAATTTTCCAGCCCTTAGATAATGAAATCAATAAAAATATGTTTTCCAGGCCTAGATAATGAAATCGATACGAAGTCGGTTTCAGATAGTTTCTTTCCTGGCATTGGCTCCCAAACGATAATCAGAGAGCTGTTTCAGTAAAAACCCTAATATTTTACTAAGAACACAACCAGAATATTAACCCTTGCAGATGATACAGCTCATCTGATCAGACAACTAGTGATTACAAAATGTTACTGATAAACTACAGTTTTTGCAGATACAAGACGTACTACATGATTAATGACCGATTCAACAACACAACTGACAGTTATTTTGGCTATATTAATTCTACAAACGTAAATATCCTGAAATGGTCCAACCAAAAGCTTTCCTTCACCAAGACTCTCTTGGAAACAAAAAGATCCTCTTCTCTAAGTACTGTTTTTTTTATCACACCGTTGTACACTAAAAGTCCTGTTCTGATACATGCTGCCTGAACTTGCATCTCCCTTTCTGCAATCACCCAAATGACAGGCTAAAAAATGCCAAGTCAGTATTGTTTGTTCTTCAGATATGTCTTAGATAAAACCCTTTTTGCATACACGTCGTTCTGCAGCGCAGGAGCATGCGGCCTAATAGCTTCGACAAAGGAGCTATGTAGTTCACCCTGCACAATTATTTAAACAACATTTATACAAGAATTGAGGAGAGAATTCATTTGGGTGAGGATGCATCGCTATATTTACCTTGCACTCTTTAAGTGCTGTTTGAATCACAAAATTCCCAAATGGATCTGCCATGATATGCGGTAACTTGGGATCAGCCATAAGTTCATGGATGATCATTTCACAGTCGATCTGCGATGCTTGCTTCAGACAATTTTCGACGACATGGCTACCACACTTCTGCATTGATAGATATCCAAAGTGGCCCTTTAGTTCTTTTACTATTTTGCTTGTGGCCCATTCAATTCCTAGGTTGACAACAAACTGAATGACATAGTTTCTGCCAAAAAAACCTCATATGTTATTAAAAAACGTTACTGTAATATTACTTACAACACTTAAAATACCTATTAAGTGGAATGCAAATATAATGCCATACCCATACTGATCCTCTGAAAGGCTAAGGGCACTGGATGTGATCTTGCACAACAAGTTGTACTTCTGCTCATCATTTGAATATTCAATACATTTTTGAATGATACAACACCCATGTTGATCTTTTGCTAATCTAAGAAAACGCAATGCGGCAACATCAAGAAGGAACTGTAACAAGTAATACAGGCATCCACAAGTCAGTGCTAAAACAATGGAGGCCAAGAAGTTTAATGCATATCAAACAATCAAAATGTAAGATTATGTTCATATGTTATCCTGTGTAGTGCCGTTGTTGCTGCACTGTGAATGAAAACATGCACATATAAGGCTGTGTTCTTCCCTATACTTTCTCAACCTTTACTCCTTCGTTTTTCACATGCGCGCTTCCCAAACTGCTAAATAATGTGTTCTTTTAAAAAAAATCTGTAAGAAAGTTGCTTTTAAAAATTATATTAATATATTCTTTTAAGTTTTTTAGCTAATACTTAATTAATCATGCACTAAACCGTCGCTTCATTTTGCGTGCTAGAGGGGGAAGGTTCCCAACCATTAGAAACGGACACAGCCTAAGACGGTTTTCCAGTGAAGAACTAGTTGGAGTTATGTACAGACTACAGATAAATTGAAGATTTTTAGGTGGAAAGCACAGCCGTGGGCTGTATTATGATCTGTAACCCTACAGGATATTAAGATGCATCAAGAAGTATGACAATACAGAAAGACTGTAAATCACATGACTGGCAGATGCATTACCGATTTATACTCAGGTAACAATTTCTTCAAGCACCGTTGTGCGACATGACTGCCATTAGTATCTGTCATCAAACGCATTGCACCAGGACTCAATGCAGATACAACCTTTGAAACTTGTTCCGGAGTATTTATTGTATCTATGACCTTTTGAACTGCACGAGTCCTGAATATTTTTTCTGATAGATAAGAACAAAAAGCAAGAATATTTAAAGATAAAAAATTATGAAGAGATCATTGTTCATACCCATGCATGTTGCAAGCAACTGTAATAAGCTCTCCAGGTACTCTGGTAATTTCACAAATTATACGCATCCTTTGATTATCACTGCACTCTTCAAGCAACTTCTGTACCAAATAGTTGCCGAATGGATCCACCATAAGTTCACCAATATGGTCAATAATTTCAGCAAGGACCTTTTCAAAGTCCTCTTCGGTGCCTTCAGTGAATACTTTTTGCAGAAAGCGGCAGCCGTTTTGATCCTTCGCTAACATATAGATCCTTCCAGCAACTTCATCAACTGAACAATAATTCAGCTGTGTTGATTTCATCGCCAAATCATACTCAGATTTTAAGGACATAAACTGGGAATTCAACCCGTTGAGGTGCAAGGTTTCATCACTTTGAACATCCAGATGGTTATGGCCATAACCATTGGTTCTTCGACCCACACCATTATAGCCATTTACTGGAGGAGAAAACTTGATAGCTCTTACTGGATTTACCCCAGCAGAATGCATCAGCATCTTCATTGTGCTGAGATCATCTGGGATTTGAGGTTGCAAGAAACCTTTGGATGAAGAGTTTAGTTCACACGGATGGGCAAACTTTTCAGCTTCCAGCAGACGGTGAAAATCACCGTCAAATGAACTGTCAGTATACAGTGTACCAGGAAAGCCATCCATATACAAACTGTTTATCTGGTCATTTCCATTATGGAAAACAGCACCATCCAGCAACAGTTGATGTCCATATGTTGATCTGCCCCTTGCAGAAGGGCAAGCTGCAGCCTGTTGATTGCTCCTAACATTTGACCCAGCAGCATGTTGCATTTGTGGATAAACATAGTGTGGTTGCATAGCAGAGTGGTTCTGTGCATCCAAATCATGCTGCAACAAGAAGTTTGAAGGAACCTGCTGATAAGGTGCATACATTTGAGATTGCTCATCCATATAAAAAGGTTTCTGGTAGAGTGAAGCTGATGGCTTGTGTGGAGTACTGGCAACTCCACCCATGTTATTCATCCCATAATTCTGTGGCCAATTCCCAAAGTACTGTGAGAACATATGTGCTTGTTCTTGTTGGTCAACAGTAAACTCATCGGTCTTTAGCTTGCCATGTCCAGTGCCGAAATGTGGACGCATGGATTCATCCTGAACAAGCAGTGGATCAAAGCTCTGAACTGAAGTAGCCTTCACAGGGCTTGATGGATATAGTCCATTAGATGGCACAACATTGCAGGGATTGGTAGGATAATCAACTGGGTGATTTCTGAAACTTAGAGCCATGTCAAAAGCTGATGCAAGTGACTGCTCATCAGGTAGAACATCACTTTGATAGGAGCCGGCAGTACGATGATATCTTCCAATCGTCGGTGCGAATTGAGAAGGCGATGCCCTTCCCGTGCTCAAAGAAGCAGTCCTTGCCACAGAAGAACCACACATGTTGTGAAGATCAATGTCAGCAGCACTCCTTGATGAAGCACCAGAATTCTTGTCAACAAAAGCCCCAAACTTGGAACAATCCTGACCACCCTGTGAATCCTCCATTGCCGCAAACAAGACGGTGCACGAAACACCGGCCTGGCAACGACAAGTGAGGCCTCAAGCAGACAATGCAGGTAAAGTCACTGGACCTGCAACACCAGGAATTCCATGTTGCAATCAGAACTCACCAATTCTATACGAAACAGACATAAAGTTTTATCTTTTCAGATACTTCGAGTAGAAAATGTACAGGCAGAAAAGCAAAGACAAGACAAAAAACCACTGGGAAACAGAACAAAGGGCTTTAGTTACACATGACAGCAAGTCTTCACCAAACAAGAGGATGATTTGGACGATCAATTTGAGATCAAGACAAGCAGCAAAATAATTTTATTCAGTTAAACTATGAACCAACATTCTGCAGATCACCAGATGGCGACAGGTTTAAACAATCAAACAACAGCGAAGGTCAAATTTTGATCCCCCTCATCCACACAAACACAACACAACACAATGCATATGACCCAAAATCATAGCAAGTAAAAAAATCAAGTGTAGTGGGGGATCAAAAAGTGCAAGTAAATAACTACTACTTATCACACAGTCCAACAGTCAGATTACACCACCAAGATCAAGAGGAAACCCATGCGGAATGCAGGGGAATCATGCAACGATAATCCACCCATCGCCGCATCGCCTCAACCTCCCCGATGATCGAAGGCCGCAAAACCCCCAGAAAACCCCCCGATCAGGCACGATCCCCACCCAAGAACACGAACCAAACAAAACCCACCTCCCAAAACCCAATCTTTGGCCGAAACAAACCAACAAAAGATCGAAACAGCGCCCAGTCGACCTAACCCGATAGAAGATCCCCAAAGAGGGATGAACAAACTTCATCAGTGTAAAAAAAAACAGAAGTAAAAGATTCAGAGACAACCTTCAGGAGTGGATGGGTCGATGCAGAATTTGCAAGAGGAATCCTGCGAAGAAGATGAAGACGAGGAGGAGGAGAAGGAAAGACACAACTAATCGACGAATCGGGTGGGGGGAGGTTGGAGTTGGATTTATCTCCCAAGATTTTTCAGGTGGTGGTGGTGGTGGTGGTGGTAGCGGCTTGGATGAGAAGGAGAGCAAAAAGAGGGGGGCGTTTCTCTCCTTCAGGTGTGCATTCTCTCCCTTGGACTCCTCAATGCTCGCCTTCAACTCTCCTTCTCTCTCCCCTCTCTCTCTAGCTCCTCTCTCTCTCCTCTTTACACACAGCAAGATGGACTCTTCTCTCTCCTCTCACCTTCCTCTCTTTATAGTCGAGGTGTGATGGTGGTGTGGATGGAGGAGAGAGAAAACGGATGTGTAGAGAGAGAAACAGTGGGGCCCTCATCACCAAGCTCATGCATGCATGCATGGATTGAGATGAGAGAGATAGGGGTGATTTGTGGGGATAATTTCACCCCTTACAATTCGGGATTTCTTTGTAATTAAGCTAACCAGCTAAAAAAAGAATGTTATTCTTCATAATTGGGCTTTGGATTGTGTGTGGGCGTAGATTACATGTTGCTTGTACTCACACAAGTAGAAAGTTTGCTTGGACAAGAGTGTTGTTGCTAGGTTGTAAGTGGATGTATAATCGTCATGATTAAGGCTGGATTAGGGGAGGGAAAAAAGATTGAGAATACATGTAAAACCAGTTAAGTCATTAGCAATAATTGATTAATTAAGTATTATGTTTTTTTATTTTTTTTAAAATAATATAATTTTTAAGCAATTTTTTATTTTTTAAACCATATTTTTAAACAGTTCGGGAAATGTGTGTATAAAAAACTAAACATTTCTTCTCCATTTGTCCTGGGAACTCTTCTTCATTTGTCCTGGGAACGAATGCAGTATTTGAAATTGACTTGGTAAGCATCTTTGATTGTGTATAAGGATGTTTTCTTATATTTTATAAGCTATATACTCTCTTATCTAAAATAACTTAAATAGATCGTCTTTTCACAAAGTAGATTCATTCATAGAATTTGAGTCTTCATCTCTAAAATTTATGTTTTTTTAGACAGAGAGAAGGTTTTGATAGAAAGATTTTTCAAATATAGTACTACTTGTTACAGAGTTCAGACGGCCACATTTGCGCATCGAATATCGAACAAAATTAGGATGAACAGGAAGAACAACAATTATGAGAGCATTGACTTTTTAAGGCTCAGTTATAGTGAGAGTAGCAGTTAGCTTTTCACTAACACATAAGACATCATGGCATGGTTAACTAATTGTTAATTATTTTAAACTTACAAAATAGTTTGCTTGATTTTTAAAGAAATTTATATGTAAAAAGTATTTTAAGAAAACACTCCGTTTAATAATTTGGTTAGTGTGTTAATGAAAAACAATAAGTTACAGAAGTAGGGAACGAAAAAACTAAAGATATACCGAGAATTAAGAAGACGATTTTTTCTATGATACAATTTGCTTAAACAGCTAAAAAGTTTTCACATTTGATACCCTGCTTGCAAAATGAAATGCTATCATTGGTTTAACCCTGTCACGAGATATTCTTTTCTTTTTTAAAAAGATGGTATCATGGCAAGTACAAGAACTTTTTGGGGTGCATTTATAGATGTCTTAAGTAATTATAATTTTCGTCTCAGAATAAAAGAGTTAGTATTGTTTATGCTCTCAAATTGACCTCATCATGCTTTTCATTGACTCCCTTGATTCGACGACGCATGCGCTTTTGGACTACCCCACCAGGTAAGTACTACAGTACTAGAGTACAAGGTTTGAAGACTCGCACGGCATGAACAAATCACATCATGTGCTGGTGGAGATTATTCAAATGATATAGTATTAGCAATAGATAACAATATAAATATTAGTTAACTGATTGTAGTCAACTAGATTGTCGTTTCATTTAGGTTTATAAGCCAAAACTTAAATTTTAAAATCTGATTTAGAGTTGAATTTATGGTTTTTATGTATATAAATTTTTTATTTATAAAATATTTTTAATAAATTATATGGATAAGGATACCACAGGGCTTTATAAATAACAACCAGAGAGCATGACAAAAGGTAGTTGCGATATGACGTGTTGTGGCTGGATGCACGCCACGTGTCAACGTGCTCTTATCTGGGCCCTCCAAGTAGTACAGTTCAGCAAAAGGAACTTTGTGTTCTCATGAGGGGTCACAGAAGGAGCAGACGACTGCTAGAACCATTTGGCTTTTTGAGCAACCTTTTCTTGTTCAATTTGTTTTTCCTATCCTTTGGATTTTGATCATGCTGTCCAGCGAAAGGAAAAACTCTGCAGTACTAATATACTCTTTTGTGGGAGTAATTCAGTACTAAGGGCTAGTTGGTTTCGGCATTGCGGTGGGATTTTCGGTGACACGGGAAACGAGAAAATTCACTAGCAAAAGATTAATTGAGTATTAATTATTATAAATTTAAAAATAAATTTATTTGTTTTTTAGAGAAATTTTTATATAAAATATTTTTTTCACAAAACACACATTTTAATAGTTGCTTATAAAGAACGAGAAAGTTGCAGTTCCGATTAGCCGAAACTAATGACAAATAAAGGACTAAAATTTTGAAATAAAACTAACATCATACTATCAACTAAAGTAGATAGTTTGTATATGCGTTGCCATCATATATATTATAGGGACAAAAATACTATCGATGACTAAAGTAGGTAGTTTAAAGTAGATAGTTTGTGTATGTGTTGCCATCATATATATTATAATATATATTATAAGGACTAAAAATCCATCTGGAGACTTGATATTATCATTATTGTCGTAAGTAATCAAATATTAAGGAAAAATTAAGACAAATTGTTTAGTTGAGTTAAATTCACTAAGCTCTATCTATGTCTTATATGTGTGTGAGGCCTAGTGCCTGCTTACAAGCATGCATACATACATGCGTCAGAGCTTACATGCATGCATATAGGCGAACACCACCAATGTAGATTAATATGGTTAATTACTCAGATGAGATGTATAAAAAAGATTAAGGCCCGTTGGGATACATGTGACTAAAGCAAAATTGGTTAAAATTAGTCACTTTTAGTCAGTTTAGATTCAAACAAGATAACTAATTTTAGTCAATTTAGTTTTAGTCACCTCCTAAAATTTTAGTCAGAATTTTTTATATCCCTGCCCTCAATTAATACTGCTTACTGAGAATATTTTATACTAGCTTTAATTGTTTTTAGTCATCCGTTTTAATTGTTTTTAATCATCTCAACCAAACACTTACTGATTTACTGATTAATTTTAGTCAGATAACTTTTAATCAATTTTTAGTTTTAGTCATATGACACAGAGCCTAACGTAGGTCATGCAGTCTGAGGCGGTCCTCGGGCCCCTCTTGCCCCCCTTTGCGTCCGTCACTGGCCGAAACGTCGGCCTAATATGTGTACAGTAAAACATAATGCTTAGGATAAAAACATAACTTTCCAAATCAACGGGTACCACAAAATTCATTCTGCCATGAAATCCTGGAGGAGTTGGAGTTCCCACTTAAACATGACACAATTTGCAATAGTTTAAACATGACACAATTTGCATTAGTTTTTGGAGTTTGATTCATGACAGTGTGCGTGGGTAGATTCAACCATTTTCGTAAGGACTTCATAGACACGTCTATACCTTTTCAATCACTGATCTGTAGCCAGTACTAATAAGCCCGTGGAGCCAAAACTTGAAAAGTTTTGAGTGGGAGGTCAAAACTTGGCGATGTATAGCAAACACTGCTGGGAAAGCCCAATAGTCCGGTTGGTAACCCTTTTAATGTCGGTTTATAAAATAAAAAAGCGACACCAAAGATTTCTTTTTTTCCGGATGAAATAATTGAGACTAAAAATCTATTTTTTATCTCGGTTTATAACAATAACCGAGACTAAAAATAAAGTGTCACGTGGCATGTATTTAGTCCCGAGACTACATTTTTTTATTGTTTTTTTCTGCTTGCATATTATTTTTTTCATCACCACAGATCAAATACAACGATAAAATCATAGAACAAATACAACGTCACGTATAAAAATCACAGATCATCACAACACATCAAATACATCAACAAATACAACATACATCCAAAAAAAATCACAGATCCGTAGCTGCCTACCGCCACCCGCTGCCTGCCGTCGCCGCTGTGCGTCGACGGTGAGGGGAAGGACGAGGGGTGGAGGAGGAGGGCGCCTGCCCCGGCCCGCCCGCCGCCGCCCACTCGCGCAGCCGTTGCCGACCACCCACGCGAGAGAGAAGAGCTGAGGAGAAAGGGAGAGGGAGAGGGGAGAGCTGAGGGAAGAGGGAGAGATCTCTGAGCGCGCCAGGAGAGCTGAGGAAGAGGGAGAGATCTGAGGAGGGAAGAGGGAGCTAAAACCGAGAGATCTGAGTACGCACGCCTTTAACGAGGAGATAAGACCTAGCGATTATTTTTTGTCCTAGTTGATAAAAAACGTCCGAGTTGATAAAAAGCGGGACAAATGTTGATCTTCCGGTTGGTGTTACCAACCGGATTAAATATTAGAGATCCGACACGGGCTGCATATTTTTGAACTAGGACTAAATATAAATTTTTTCTTGGTTGGTGTTACCAATGAAACCTGAAAAGTCTTGGGAAACTATTGGCGCATGTACCTTCAGGTCATTCTTCTTCATTGGATTTTTGATGTTTTAGACCCTTTTAAAAACATATTTTACAAATAGATCCAATTCAAAACTTATTGTTGATATGAATCCCTAGCTCAGCGTTGGGTCATGTCATTGCCGCGGTGGCACCGAGGCTCTAGCACCCGTGGCATCCGATCCATGCTAGCAACTGATGTGTGGTCAGGGGTCGGTGGCTCGGCGCTATTCTTATTCTTCCTAAATATTAGAATTGGCTTTATCATCGATATTTTAAAAAATTAGGGACCTGGCCAATTTTACAACGATGATATAGGCATGGGCATAGTTAAATTGCCTAATTTGAGCTATGCCATATGCATATTGAATTGCATCACTTAACTTAGGCAAATTCCTACATTTAACACCACTAAAGGATAGCGCCATAGTGATGGGCACTTGTCACATACTGGGTTTTTCCCTAATTCATTTAAATAACTTACCCTGAAATAATCGGAATTTCTGAAATTAACCTGGAGCCAACCAATAATTTTTAAAATGCAATTTATAAATGAAAACGACATGGTGGGATTTTTCTTGAATTCTGCATGTCAAAATACACTAACAGGATTTTTACTGGAATTTTTAGAGCACTCTAAGTATTTTTTAATCAATTAAATAAGAAAACACAATTTAATTAAGTCCCTAAATCCTTTTTCCCTTTTTTTTTCTTTTCTTTTTTCCCTTTTCCGTACCGCCCGTCGGTTCCCGCCCTTCGCCGTGACGGGCCGTCGCCCCCAGCACCGCTCCGACCCAAGCCGCTTTCCGCGCGTGCGCTGCTCTCTCTCTGGCCGTGGGCCAAGGCCCATGCGCAGCCGCGCCGCGCAAGTCTGCGGCCCTCCTTGCGCCGCGGCCACCGGCAGTGGGCCCCACTGTCGGAGCCGCCTCCTCGCACCCGGCCGGCCAACCGCCGCCGCCGCCGCCATGGCCGCGCCGCCTACCTCTTTTCGCGCCGTTTCGCGCGCCTCGCGCCGCGTGGGCCCCACGTCGGCTCCGCCCGCGCCGTCGCACCCGTGCCCGCTTTCCCGCACGCCGAAACGGCCGCCGCCGCCCAAACGCGCCGATTTTTCTCTCTCTCTCCGAGTCCGAAACGAACGGCGAGGTTTTCCGCCATCCCGTGCCCGATTCGATCTCTTCTCTCCCCTTTAAAACCCCTCGAGCTCCGCGTTTCCCTTTGTTGGCCGCCGGTTCTAGCCCCGAATCGCCGCCGTCTCCGTCCTTTTCACCGTCGGTGAGCTCGCCGCCGTTCCGTTTCTTTTTTATTTACTTCGTTTCCTTATCGTTTCCCTTCCGCTCGCGTGCCGCCGCGGGGCTCGTCGCCGCCGCGTGCCGCCGCCGCCGCCGTCCGCCGGGTCGTCGGGCAAAACCCTCGGCCGCCGCCGCCCGTGGAACCCTAACCCTAACCCTAACCCTAGCCTTCGCCCTGCCGTCCGATCGCCGCCGTCGGCGCTCGGATCGCGCCACGTGGCGGCGATCCGCCGCGCCGGCTCCGCGTCGGCAGGTGTCTTGACGTCGGTCCTAGGGTGACGCCCGCCCGACGTCATGCGGCGTCAGCCCAGGCGCGCGTTGATGACGTCACCAGGGACTTAATTACGCAATAAATAATTTAATCTTTTCGTTTAGTTTAAAAATCGTAATTAAACTTCTAAAATTCATATCTTTTGAATCCGAGCTCCGTTTTAGTCCATTCAAATTTCATTAAATCCAGAAAAATGTCAAGAATCCATTAAAAATACTTTTCAGTGCTGTTTCAGTAGACTTTTTAGGGTGTTTGTTGAGTGCTTTGTTTGTCGTGTAGATTCCGAGTTTTCCGGCGAGCCCGTTCTCTTAAGTAGTCGCCGAGATTCCTCAGTCTCCAGAGCAAGGCAAGTCATACCTTACATTGACCATAGTGTACCTATTTTATGTAAATACCTCTTTTTCGTTCAAATATCGCATATGTTTTAGAATGTCATTTCATGGGATGTTTATACCTATTGTACTCAACTATAGGATTGTTTACCTTATACCATTGATAACTTGGGGTCCAATGTGACTAGATGATAGTTTAAGGTTGCTTAGTTATGCTTAGCGCAACTAGCTCACTTAAGGGAATCACACTAATCAAGTTTATTACTAAAGTTGACCTTCCATGATATTAAGATATGACCTTGTTTTTAATAATATTGAATTATGAAAAAGGTGGGTCGTGAGCACATGGTTGGACTTTGGTTAGCGTGCTCATGACGATTAAGGACCGGTTCTCGAAACCCCGGAAGAAATGCCGTGCATACCACAAGCCGGCATGGGTAATGGTGGGCTGTAGCGTAGCATCTCTAGTTAACGTATCCCGAGAGAGGGGGCGTGATGGAGTTGGGTCGGCCCGGTTTTAAGGGTTGATCGCTTCCGGATTCACCGCGGCACTAGAGGGGCTGCCCATTGCCCGATGGGAATGGGGCGAAACCTTGGTGTGGTACGATTGATTAGAGGGGGTTATGTGAAGGGTCATGTCACAATTCCTTTCCGGGCACCGTGGTGGTGCACCGGCGCACGGTAACGTGTTGTGGGATTGTGTCTTGTGGGTACTGATTGTACACCTCGATCGAGTAAAAACTATTCAAATAGCCGTGCCCACGGTTACGGGCGATCGACCGATTCACCTTGATTAGTCTTATTTATTTTATTCGAATGAAATGTTGAAGTATGACTAGTGCAGGTGAATGGATGGGCCTGTTGCAACGTGGTTTGAGCGTTGGACAATGTTTGTTTAATATTGCTTAAATATTACTACGCTTTATTTCTTGTCTTCAAATATTATTATTATATCTGCAAATCTTTGTTTATGCAAATCGAGCCCCTTGACCTTTCCTTGTTATTTATCTTGCATCATGTCCCCTTTTCCTAGGTGTGACTTGTTGAGTACGGTGGTTGTACTCGGTCTTGCTTTTTTCCCCTTCGGTGCCGAGGTTGAGATCGAGGTCTCCAGGAGGTGTAGACTTGTTCTCGTCAAGGTTTAGCCGTGGAGTTGGTGTTCCGCTTCGCTCGTGTCAAGTTTAGCTTAAGTCGGTTTTATTTTCCTTTCCGCCGCATTTGTGTAACTCTTTTATATTGTTTCTAAGACGATGATTCGTATTATCAATAATGTCGATTTGTGTACCTCGGTGATGCCCGGACGAGGATGTAATGCACGAATTAGCTGCAGAAATTCTGGTGTGAATTTCTGGGCGTGACAGCACTACAGTATAATATATCGGTGCTAATATCCCTAGCTCCGACCTCCTGCCATGTCAGTCGCCACAATGGCTACATTACCACGGGTCGCAAAAGGTCGATGTCATCTTCTTGACATTGAAACGTTATATGTTGGTGCCAATGGCTCCGCTGACCTAAGGGTCCATCTTAGGAATAGGATTTTCGAGAGTCTATTCAAAAAATAAGTTTAAAAGGCCAGATGTTGAAAATCCAATGGAATAAGTCCATTTTGTCTCCCTTAACTTTTACTGCTAATTGAATCACCTCCCTCAACTGTAAAAACAGGTATTAACGTCTCTCCCATCTTTAAGAACTAGTGCAAATAGAATTCTTCAATGGTTTGAAAAGCGTTTTTGTTGTCCCTCAACCGTAAAAACAGGTATAACGTCTCTCCCATCTTTAAAAACTAGTGCAAATATAATTCTTCAATGGTTTGAAAAGTGGTTTTGCTGAGATGATAGGTTGACCACGGTTGACTCGTTAAGTCAGCTGATGGGACCCACATGTCATTACCTTTTTTATCCTTTTATCTTCCCTAACTTAGAGCTGGGAACTCGGTGATGACCTTCTTATTCCTCTCCACCGGCAGCTTCGTCGTGCAACTGCAGAAGGCGATGACGGGGGAGGCGACACTCCTGTGGAACTTGGGGTTCATGGAGGTCATAAATGACGTCGACGAATTTGCCCATGCTACAACATGGTGGGGAGTGTCAGGATGAGCTACATCGTGGGGGGATGTGTTCATGTGGATGGCAACGTGCGGCGGGTAGGTCGGGGCGCGTGTGCCGGGGTGCTTATACGTGGACGGAGGCGACGCGTGCCCGAGTGGGCCGTGGGCGTAGCGGGGGTGTCAGGGTGAGTTGCAAAATTCCGTGCTTAATTAACTAACTAATTCCTACAATCTTTGTGTTATTGTTGTTTCAAAATGATGCAATTAAGGTTCATAATTGATTTCATGTTTTTTCCATGCGATGATTGTGTTCGTGCTGAGAAATCGATATGGATGAAGCTGACATGGTCGTTGTTGGTGGTGGCAGATGGAGATGGTGGTGTTTTATGGAATGTGAGTGCGGCGAGATCGAAGTCGCCTTCTCGACTGAGGCGAACGACAGCACTAGCAATAGCTTACCAATGAGCATGGAGAGATCTTCTCCGAGGATTTCTTCCAGAAGTCGCTGCTCGAGGAGCTGCTCCAGCTGCCGCTTACGAGGTCGTCGTCATCATCATCCTCGCTCGTCAGCAACCCGGCCAATGGCGCCTCCACGTCTCTGCCCAGTATGATGGCGCTCATGGTGGTAGCGTCATCGAGTCGTCGTCCATCGTGTCGTTACGGTGCGCTTCTGCTGCTGCCTATGAAGAGATAGAAAGGCAGAGAGAAGAGGGATAAAGAGGCGGGGGAAGAAGAAAAAGACTTGACATATGAGGCCCACAACATATTTTTGATGTATCCCACTGACATGTGAGCCTTACTTGTAGAAACCGTTTTTCAAACTAAAAAATGTCGATTTACATCGGTTTTCAAAGATACGAGAGGTGTTATACCTGATTTTGGTTTTACGGTTGAGCGAATATAGACAAGAGAGGGAATATAGACTTATTCCAAATCCAGTCTTCCTCGAGACACCGACCGATGACCAGTTTGGCACAAGAAACATCAGTCTTTCTGATGGAGAGAGATGCAACCACAACTCACAAGTTGGACCTTGACCAATCCCATGAGCTGAGCTCCTTTAGCATCAACAGGAGAAAGGAAGTGGCCATGGAGCTTCTCTTGTACTGGTACTACCCACATCGGTTACTTGCAGTGGTGGAGAAAAGATGTGGTGCAGTACTCTCATGGAATCCCAGTCCATTACTGCAGAGCAGGGTCAACAATGAGCAGACCACATTATCATCCCACACCATGATATGTTGGGCCTGATCTAGCCTCCCTCTGGGCTCTGGTGTGAGTGTGATTTTGGTTAGGGTCTCTTTCACCAGTACACACACACATCCCTGGCAGTTCTGTGCATTTTAGCACAGTACCTTTTTTAAAGGAATAAAATTAGATATCAAGGAGGAACTTGGTATGTATTGATAGAGAAGGAACATGGGCGGGCACGCATGCACGACGACTCTCTGACTAGCTGAAGTTTCGATTTTAGCACAGTATCATATTTGTTTCAAATATGATCAGTTTGCATGAAATTTTTACTATGGACTTGTAATTCTCTTCGTAATCTTATCAAATCCTTCAACTCCAGATAGGACGGTCAATACATAAAGAAAACAATGTTACTAGTTGCTATCTCCACTAGTAGACAGCCCTTGAAGACTTAGTAGGTGTTTGCATTCAGGACTAAATTTTAGTTCTGTGTTACTTCGAATATTTGGACATTAATTTAAAGAACTAAATATAAACTAATTATATAAATAATTACGAGAATCGAAGGATAATTCGCGAGACAAATATATTAAGCCTAATTAATCCACGATTAATCACATCGTCAAATCATGACGTAATTAGGTTCATTAGATTCGTCTCGTCAATTAGCCACATATTTGAAATGAGTTTTGTAAATAGTTTATATTTAATACTCTAAAATAACATTTGATGTGACAAACCATCTGCAAAAGATACCTTTTTCTATTTGATACATAGAACTACATTTTTACTATGTTGAACTAAAGATTACATCCTACTAGGGCTACTTTCAGAAAATTCTCATGTTTTATTATGAGCCAGCATAAAGAGATTGTCCATCTTATTCTTCGAACGAGTCTACATTTTCCATAAAACTATATAGCCCAACCAAGATCAACGAAGTACACTTCACACATGAACCTGAACCACCTACAAAATTCCTGAGTTCCAAACAAGCCTGTCCATGTAGTCTTACACATCTAAGGGCATTCGCAGTGCGTCGAGGTGCCGTTCTGCCCCAACCATCCACATCGAATATTCCTCACCAGATGCATGCATTGCGTTCAGCCGAAGACCATGGAGCCAAACTAAGACACACGTTCTTCGTAAGAACTTGTAGGCGTGGGACGAGGCGTTGGTGGAGCGGTGCGTTGGGAGAGGCCATGGCCCCATGCGACACTTCACCTAATAAAACCACACAACCGGTCCATCCATCCACCCATGTTCCATGTGATGTGAACACGATGCTGCTGCACTCACCACGCTCCTACTCTACTACTGGCTGGCTACTGCTGCTGCGGCTAGCCGCGTTTCCCTCCTGATGCTTGGCTGCTGCTGCTGGTCCAGCCAGGCGTTGGCCTGTGCCGTTTCTCCCTTTGCCGGTTTGGTGATTCCGCGCGAGGAAGGATTCCATGCGTGGTCACGTCGCGTCGCGTTGAACGGATCGATGCGCAGCTGCCGGTCATGATGATGCTTTTTCTTTTTTTCTTTTTGAGGTGATTGGATAATTTGGATATCCGTCTCTAGTCAGCGTTCGGTTCAGCTGAACGAGCGAACGAACTGAGCTGGTTGTAAATGGAGCTGAACATTAAGAACATGATTCATTAAATATTACTAACTATTACAAACCTTAAACAAATAGATTTATTTTTTTCAAACGTTTTTCATGAAACACATTGATTTAATAATTTACGAAGCCTACTCGTAATAAGCGAAGAATTAGCTTAGCCTAAATCCTTCATTCTAATATATAAACAATTTTAGTTGTATAGGGATATATTTTAATTTTATGAAGGTCATGACATATAATTTCTTTGTATCATAATAAGTCAACTTTTATGAGTTTAGAATTTCTTTTTTCAAGACGTTGGACCAACTTAATACCCATATAAGGTCTTAAATATTATGAAAGATGTTACCTGATTTTACCAAAATCGAGTGACACCACTTCATCGAAAAAAAGACTATGTAGCACGTACGCGCTAGATGTGTTCCCAACAAACATGTCCAAGTGCAGTGCACATGGGCCTTATAGGCCACGCGGTAGAAAATAGAAATTAACGCCTAAAATCATGATTATCATTGTAATTAATGATTCCATGTTTTTAGCTTCTCACGCTTGCCGTTCTTTTCGTAACAAAGTCGTGTAATTAGCGTTTTGTAATTTTTATACGTTTTTGCTTTTTAAAAATTTGAAAGTTTCAATTCAATTTGAAAAACACAACTCTAATTTCGAAAATTTCAACACAGTTTTTAAACTTTCAATTGAAAATTCAAAAACAAATATACCTAAAATTTGAAACATTCAACAAAATATTTCAAAACACTTTACCTAAATTTTGAAAAATTTAACTCAGTTTTTAAAACTTCCAACTCAATTTTTCAACCCACTTTTTGAAACTTCCAACTCAATATTAAAACTTTCAACCCAATTTTTAAAACTTTCAAATCAATTCTTGAAAATTTGAACTGATTTTTTTAAAAAAACTCTACCAAAAGAAACTTTCAACTCAAAATTTTAAACTTTCAACTAAAACTTTTAAACTTTCAAACTAACCTTAAAACTTTTAACTCAAATTTGAAATTGTTTAAATAAAAATTGGAAACTTAAAGAACTTTCAATTCATATTTTAAAATTTTAAACAACTAATTGTTCTTCATTTTAATCTAAGAAATATATTAACAAAAAAGAGGATCAGAGCTCGATGGAGAGGCATAGCCCGTGTGGAAATGCGCACGACTTGTGGCCAGGGTTCAAAATTTTGGAAAAAAATTTCTAAAATTTCAAAAACTTCGGTCCTATCGATCCCCTCGATATGATATTATTTCAGTCGAAACTTTTTTTAAAATTTGGAAATATTTGTTCAAAAATTTAAATACTTTTGGACCAAATTTTTTGAAATTTCACCATATCGACACCACGATACAAAGGCCGAAAACTAAAAATTTTGAACCCTGCTTGTGGCACCAACGAAGCTGCCCCTGTTAGGTGCCTTCCCTCCTCCCCACTTCATATATATGCATTGAACATGTGTAACATTATTGTTAAATTTATTAAATTGTTGTATTAGAACATGTCTAACTTCTACTGCTTCATTTTTTATGCACGCTTTTCGCATGGCTGAATGATGCGTTTTTTAAAACTTGCTTAAATTTTTTTATTAATTTATTTTTAAAAATTTAAGAGTTAATATTTAATTAATCCTGTTGTAATAAGCTAAGTCATTTTATGTATGGGAGAGAGGGTCCTGAACGCACCCTTGTTTTACTTGCACATTCTTGCCTTAAGGTAATCAAAGCATAATTGAGAAAAAAATATATTTGTCGTATTAAAAACAATGTAAGAAAACACAAAGGGATGTGCGGATGATTTAGGAAATTACAACCATGACAAATTTATCAGAGTAGACATGTTAGGTTTGTATGTTGTGTTTTCAAGGGCAGGATACATGACATGTCTATCAAGATTTATGTTTTGATTTTTTTATTTAGTGTGGCAGAAAACGAGACGAGCCATTGATTATGAAAATAAACCATGACACTTCTCATTAGTAAAGCAAGGTTGAGGCAATTAGCCCGCTGGATATCTCCATCTAATTAGTTGGTCGGGTCCGAAATGCATTTTATTTTGATAAAATTTAAATGATAGAAATATAATTATTTTAGGTCGGAGCCAGTAAACAAAAAGTTTTTCTTTTTGGAACAGTAATAAACAAGAAGTTAGTCAGTCGTCACACAAACAAAACATATGCTTCAGGCCCAAGACCGTACCTTATTGGACTTGATTTTGGGCCTGAGCTAGAAGACCTGCCTTGCAGCCCGACCCATCAATATTTCAGCCCCAAAACCCAGCCCAGCCCAGCCCACCTCACCAGCTAATCCACAAAGCCGAAACGCAGGGGTATCACAGTAATTTCACGCACCAAATTTCAAACTCCGCAGGCCGCTCCGCCACTTCCGCCCACGCTGCTCCCGAGCCGCGCCACCCCATTCGAACCGCACCCAACTCCACCTCACACCCACCCTCTCGCTGCCAGGTGGGCCCCGGGTACGCGTCTCCCGCTGCGGCTGGAAGGGTGCGCGTGAGAAAAGTTTTTGCCCGTTTTTTCCGCTTCGGGAACCGGGGAACACAAGTAGACACCTAAACAGCCGTAAAACCCTTCCCCATTTTAGCCTCCTCCCTCCTCGCCGCGGATCTGATTCTGATGTGTGAAATGAGATGAGCTGCTGCTGATTCAAACTTCGCGTTCAAATCCTTATATGAGAGAGAAGAGTGAGGAGGAGGGAGAGACCGACAGAGGGATCTCGCTTCGGTGGAGATCGCTAGAGGGCTTCGCTGTTCTTTGTTCGAGGTCAGTTGATTGTGTTCAATGCGGCAGAGGCGTGCTGATTTCTTTTTGGTTAATCTTGTCTTGCACCGGTTTCTGTTTGTGTTTTTAGCTAGTTATATCTTGCGGACGAGCAGAGGTAGGTAGGAAGGCGATTCAGAGAGTTCTTGGGTTGTGTGGAGTGGCCGCGGGAAGATCAGTTCGATTTGTCCTCTCTTCTGGGGTCGCGTTCTGTTCTTGCCCGCTTCAGTAATTGAAATTTACTTCATTTCATTCAGATTGTTTTTTGAGAAAGGCAATTTCTTCAGAAATTTTGTGCTTTACTTGTGCTCGTATGGTTGGTCGAGTGAATCTCCAGGTTGGGTAATGGGGTAGTGTCTCGCCCATTTCGTCTTAGCTCAAATCTGATGCGAGCTGCACGTTTTGATTGCATTAATCCTGTTCGACTAGTGATTCTTGATGTGTAAAGATTCCCCTTTTTTTTCAGTTCTGAATTGATGTTTTTTTGGGCTCGCAGGAGCAGGGTGTTTGATCTAGAGGGGAGAAAGACGCCGCCTTTCTTGGTTCACGGCGGCCACCGATGGGACGCAGCCTGAGCCCGCTGCTCCGGCAGGAGCTGGACAACCTCGACAAGGACGCCGACAGCCGCCGCAACGCCATGAAGGCGCTCAAGTCGTACGCCAAGCACCTGGATTCCAAGTCCATCCCGCATTTCCTCGCTGAGGTCTCCGACAACAAGGCGGCGCCGGGGCTACCGTCCGGCGAGTTCACCATCTCGCTCTACGAGGTCCTCGCAAGGGTGCACGGCCGGAACATCGTGCCGCAGATCGGCAACATCATGTCCACCATCATGTGCACGCTCTCCTCCAGCGGCGGCTCCTTCCCACTGCACCAGGCGTGTTCCAAGGTGGTGCCGGCCATCGCCCGGTACGGCATTGATCCCTCCACGCCGGACGAGGAGAAGGCCGGCATCATCGCGTCTCTCTGCAAGCCCCTCTGCGGCGCGCTGATGGGGAACCAGGATGGCGGGGCGTCCGGCGCGGCGCTCTGCCTGAAGGCTCTTGTCGAATCGAGCAATTGGAGGTTCGCGGCCGGCGAGACGGTTAACGAGGTTTGCCTGAAGGTTGCTGGAGCTATGCATGACAAGTCGACGCAGTCCAATGCTCACATGGCCCTGGCAATGGCGCTGGTGAAGCACAATGGCCTGATTGCGGAGGCTTACGCGAGGTCTCTTGTGCGGTCTGCTCTGCAAATTCTTGATGGTGACACTGCAGAGAGCAGCTCCCAGAAGCGGTTTTCGGCGATCCAGATGATCAATTTCTTCATGAAGTTTGTTGATCCTAGGAGCATATCTTCTGAGCTTAGAAAGGTGGTTGATATCATGGAGCAATGCCAGAATGACCGAATGCCATTTGTCAGAGGCGCTGCGTTCGAGGCATCGCAGACGGCTAAGAGCATTGCTGTCCAGAAGGGATCGAGGCATGAGGTGAGCTCGAGCCCGATGGTCGGCTCCAACTTCCAGAGGAGAAGAGAGAAGAGTCCATACAGGGGCCTGTGGAATTCAAAGTGCAGCCCTGCAAGCTCCAGCATGGCCGCTTCTCCGGTTCAGTACCAATCCCCTGAATCACATGTTGTGGATTCATCCATCATGTGTGACAGTACAATCACCGAATCGCCGGTCTCGATTGGGCAGTTCTCTTGCAATTTCGATCAGAACCGGCGCACCAACAGGAGATTATGGAGCAATGATGGTGTTGATGTTTCTCTGAAGGACGGCTTGTTCTTCAGACTTTGCTCAGATGGTAAGTACCTTGAGGATGACTTGGATGAAGCCTGTAACAGTGAAGTAACTGATACAAATTTCGAGTGCACAAACTCATTCAGTGGATTTGTGTCAGCTAGCCCCAATGGTGCTACATCAAGAGATAAGACACCAAGCTCTCAGGTACACATCAGTGCATTTGACGGTTTGAAGTTTCTCAAAGATTGCTACGTATTGTGTGCCTTAGTTTAACTTTCTGGTTTCATCGTTTTACTAACTTTGCTATGTGATTTGTCGTCTCAGGCTTCTGAAAGGCCACTAAGCATTGATGATGTGAAGATATACACAACACCAAGGAAGCTTCTCAGATCACTCCAGAGCTCATATGACTTTGACTCTGCTCGCAATGAGCAGCAATCTATCGCCATGCTGAATACATCATCACCAAGTGAGGAAAATAACGAACTAGAGGAATCATCTGAAGAGATGCAGTCTCAGATTTCTGACAGCAAGATTGAGGAGGGAAAAGATGAAAATGAGACCATTGATGCGCAGAGTGCTGATGCTACGACTCAAATTCTCTCCAACGAAGATAAATCAGTAGTCTGCACTCCAGAAGTTGATGACACATCCTGCAAGGCATCCTCTGAAGGTGAGTGCAAAGAGCCAGATGTCTGTGTCACAAGAAGCATGGGAAAGTCCAGGAAGTACAAGGCAGTATTCAGTTTTCTTTTGAGCATAGTCATGATCGTTCTAGCAATAATCGCCGTGTTAATTAGGATAGAAAGTTATGATGATTATGTCGGCCTTGTGCCTACTTGATATCTGGATGCCTACATCAGTGTCTCAATGTTTAGTTTGTTGTGTTGGTTCTACCACAGTTCAGTGGTAGCTGGGCTTCATTATTTTGCAGTCATTATCTTGTATGACAGCAAAAAATACTTGGTTATGTTTACCATTTTTATGTTGTGCTGTGCTTATATATAGTAATCAACTGTTGCATTGCTCTGCTGATGTGCGTAACCATTTTTTGTGGATTCACTTGACTGTCATTTTGTTTCTGCTATGCACTGTATGCAACTCTAGTTTTTTTTTGCTGCATTCTAAGTAATCAACTGGGCATGGTTTTTGCTGCCTATGTTCTGTTTCCTGAATCCTGACATTTCAAGATATTGTGCAATCTTTCAACGGGAATAACCTAGCCGATATAAAACAATGATGCTGAAAACCATTCGAAGGACAGGCTTACAAGGTTACTGGTACTGAATGTGGTAGTATTCATGTAGAACCATCATCAGTCTTCAGAGAGTATTTTCAGCAGGATTACTCAGAAATTTTCCAAAACAAAAAGTAGGACTACTCTGATTAAAAACGAAGTGTAAATCAAATCCTTGAAGAAAAATTTGATCAGCAGAATAACTGTGGCAAAGTTATCTCAAATGAAACAGTAACGATAGATAATTTAAATAGACAAGCAGCTAGTAATCGTCTCCACTAAGCAAGCAAGTGCAACCAGCTGATGACTTGGTAGGATCGAGAACGTGCCCTGCCTGCAATCACCCCAGATTGCTCCTCCATGATGAACAAGCTGAACGAATGATCAGCGACGAACTCAACCATGTCCGGAGGTGGCCCGCCGCCGCCACGCAAAGCCACGGTAACCGCGGCCGCCTCGGTCCCCTTGTCGTTCACCTTGACGACCGCCCTGTGGGCAACTTTGGTCAGGAACGTCGGGCGGCCGCTGTCGCCCGACGTTCCTCGTACATCCCGCGCAGGTCGGCCGCCTCCGGCGAGAACGGCAGCGAGAGCCCCAGCTTGATGAGGTCGCTCTTGAGGCCGTTCCAGGTGAACTTGATCTCGAACTTGGGCAGCTTGATCGTGACGGGCCTAGTCTCGGTCTTCGCCAGGACGCTGTACAGGTAGCTCGGCGCCGCGGTGATCACGTCCACCATGGTGGCGAAGCCGTCGCGCTCGTTGGGGAGGAAGACGAACATGGAGTACTCCGTGTCGCCGGCGTCCTGCGAGGTCTTGGCGCCACGACCGCGGCCGCGCTTGCGGCCGGGAGGCTGTACCGAGCCGGCCGCCTGCGGCAGCCCTTGCTTGTAGGGGAGCTTGAGCACCTTGAACCCGTCGGTGCACGAGACCTGCAGCCATCTGAGACCCAAGGACATGAACTTCGCCACGACGCAGCCGCCGTCGAGGCGGTGGAACGTGCCCTTCTCCGTGTAGCGCAGGTCGAACGGCTCGAGCCACTCGTCCTTGAAGCAGGGTTTGCAATTTCGGAACGAAATTCCTGAAATTCCTGAAATTTCAGTAATTTCGGTCTCCCGGTAAGCACATATCTCGGTCTAAATTTTCGGGTTTGCCTAAATTTTTGTTGGTTTTTATTCAAATTCATTACAAATTCATCAAATTTTCAAAAAATTTTGGCCAAAAAAGTTCCGAAATTTTTAAAATTTCGATGATTTTGGTCCCCCGGTATAAATCACCGTTCTAAAATTGCTAACCCTGTGTTGGCGAGGATGAGGTCGGTGGTGGAGATGATGGAGTCGATGAGGTTGTCAGTGGCCTTCTTCACCCACTCGTTGATCATCTCAGCCACCGCCTTCGGCTTCACATGTCAAGCATCAATTGGCAGTATAGTTATTAATCTTCAGACAAAATAAAGCCAATATTGTGAACTTGTACTGGATCATATGATTAAAACTTATGAAAATGACAGCATCTTGTTATGTAGGAATCACGAAGGTTTGGATAATGGACTATGATTCAGGTAAACACAGAAGTAATGTAGGAAATTTTAATGTTGTTTCATAAACAAATAGAAAATTTTAATGTTCTCGCCAGTACATTTTAAAGTTAAATGTAAATAGTATCAATTAGTTTTTTTTACCTTCCATTTCGACTTTGAACCAATCCTGTATATAAGGGAAACAGTACGCTAGCCATTTTCAGGCATATACTTGGAAATGAAATAATTCCATTCTCTGTTTAGTTTATTTCCTTTGTAGGCTTAGATTGATCATACAGTGAGTTAAATGACTTTAAACAAGGCTTGAGTAAAAACTTCGGAGAAAAATACAGTTGACTTATGATTGTGATTTGCCTCAAGGTTTAAAAAGATTTGTTTCGTACGACATGAAGTTTTTCAGTAGATTTGTATATTAGTCCAAGATTGTTAGAGGAAGCATCAACTTGTTTAGTTGCAGAGGTATATGATCTGAGCTTGTTCACTTGTACTATTCAGATACTAAAAACTGTACTACTGAAAACTTACAGGTTGAATTCGAATTTTCATACCCCACTGGACCGGGGCCCACACGTCAGTGAGCCGAGGGCTCCCATCTCAAGGCTCAAATTGGTCACGTCTCGTTCGTCGCTGTTCGTCCATCTCGCTCGCGTCTCCTCGCCCCGCAACCGCCACACGCCGGCATGACGACTCCGCCGGCGGCGAAGCGCCGCCGATGTTCGCCGCCGCCGGAGCTGAACGACGAAATCATCGGCGAGATCCTCCTCCGCCTCCCGCCGGACGACCCCGCGCTGCTCGTCCGCTGCTCCCTCGTCTGCAAGCCATGGCGTCGGATCCTCTCCTCCGACCCCGTCTTCCTCCGCGAGTTCCACCGCCGGACGCCTCGCCCCCTACTCGGCTTCCTCTTCAACCAGCTCGGGGAAGACCCCGACGTCGCCTTGTTCGCCCCCACCTCGTCCTTCCGCCGCCTCCCCACCCCCACCACCGCGACTGGTACGCGCTCGACGTCCGCCACGGCCTCGTCCTCTTCAGCACCATGCTCTCGCGCGACGCCGAGGCCGCGGCGGGGCACGAGCTCGTCGTCTGGGACCCCATGACGGGGCGCCGGTGGGGCCTCGACTTCCCGGGCTTCCTCGACGACTTCAACTGGTCCGCGTCGGTGCTCTGCGCCGCCGACGGCTGCGACCACCGCCACTGCCACGGCGCCCCGTTCCTCGTCGCGGTCGCGTCCACCGGCCGGTACTGCAACACCTCCGCCGCCATCTACTCCTCTGAGACCGGCGCCTGGGGCGACGCGATCGCGCTCGAGCGCGAGCACCCCGATTCCGATGACGCCGTCAAGGTTGGGAAGCCCGCAGTCCAAGTGGGGAACGCGATCTACTTCCCTTGCGTCCGGAGCGCCCAAATCCTCGAGTGCGACATGAGTGGCCACACGCTGGCGGTGTTCGACTCGCCGGTCGCCGGCCGGGGATGGCTGGACAACGGCCTCCTCATGACGGCGGAGGGCGGCGGTGGGCTGGGGTTCGCGTTCGCGCGGCGGTCCATGCTCCACCTCTGGTCGAGGGAGGCCACCGGCGCCATGGCATGGTCGCCGCTGCGAGGCATCAACCTGGAGCCGCTGCTCACCGTGCTGATCCGGAGACCACCTGACCACTCCGTCACGCCTAATCTGGTCGGCTTCGCCGACGGCGTCGGCGTCATCTTCGCCGAGATTGGTGGTGACGTCTTCACCATTGAGGTGAGATCTCGACGAGGCAAGAAGGTGTACAGGAGGGCAGACATCCACACCCTCTTCCCTTACACGAGCTTCTACACTCCTCGCGGTGGTATGAACTTTGATCCATTACCATGAACTCGCTCGCTGCTGCTGTTAGCTTTTTGTGGATTTGATGCTAGTGATTTCAGTTTGGCAGTTCAGGAACAATATTGTTTGCTGTGGTTTCAATGGTTAGTTTAAGCCATAAAAAGAGTTAAGTAGCGATGGCCAATTTTGTAACCTCTGTGTCTAGTTGGGAAGTTTTAACCAGGAAAAGAGTTGACTGCTGATGATCACTTTACTATGTGATTGTATCAACTCCTCTACCTATTTCTTTTTCTTTTTTCATTTTCCCGCTGCCTAAAGCATACGATATACTACCTCCATCTTTTATAATACGACGTAGTTCACTTTTTAAAAAACGTTTAATCATTTGTTTTATTTATTCTTTTTTGCAAATATAAAAATTTAAGCCATGCTTAAGAAATATTTGCCGATAAATCAAGTTACAATAAAATAAATAATAACTATATAATTTATTAATATGTCAAATGGTTAAACGTATCTAAAAAGTATATTAAAAAATAAAGGAAGGCAACTCATATAAATTACTTTTTATTTAATATAAAACGTTTTCGACTTTGATGACGTGAATAAGACTCATATTTTACCATATACAGGGATTGCAATATAAATATTTTCGATCTAGTCGCTAGGGCGAGCTCACCAGAGAGGTGACCATCGTGGAGCTTTGAGTTCGCTATAGGTGGCCAAACGGGCGGCCCGGCCCGGCCCGGCCCGGTACGGGTATGGATATGGCACGACCCGTTTAGGCACGGCCTGTTAGGCATGGGTACTATAACGGGCTATGCCGTGCCTGCTCACGTGCCATGCCTCCGGCCCAAGCACGGCCCACGGGTGGCCGGGCTGTGTCGTATTGGTCCGGGCATGCTTAAGGCCCATGTGTCGAAACCGGCCCACGGGCCAAAACCACCGGCGACGACGACGAGAGGAGACTATAAAATGAAAAAAATTCACAAAACCCTAACCCTAAACTCGGACCCGTCGCCTCTCTCTTCCTCCCCAGCGACACCGTCGCGCGCCGTGAGGACCTCCGCGCCCGCCGTCGACGCCGTCGAGGACCTCCGCGCCCGTCGCCGACCTCGCCGCTCCGCGCATCCGCCCTCCGCGCCCGCCGCGACGCCGTCGAGGACCTCCGCGCCGTCGCCGACCTCGCCGCTCCGCACATCCGCCCCCGCGCGCGCGCCGCCTCCGTCTTCGTGTCGGCTCCGCCTCCGTCTTCCGCGCGGCGCGCTCCGCCTCCGGCCGTGCGGCGCGCCGCTCCATCCTCCGAGTTGCGCCGACGCGCCGCCTCCGCCTCTCGTCTCCTCCGCCTCCGCGTCGCGCCATGCCCGTAGTTCCGCTTCCGCCGCCTCCACGCCACGCCTCGCAGCCTCCGTCGACACCGCGCCACGCCTCGCCGCCTACGCGTGGCCGCGCGACGCGCCGCTCCGCGTGGCCGCGCGACGCGCCGCCTCCGCCTCTGTCTCCTCCGCCTCCGCGTCGCGCCATGCCCGTAGCTCCACTTCCGCCGCCTCCACGCCATGCCTCGCAGCCTCCGTCGACACCGCGCCGCGCCTCGCCGCCTCCGCGTGGCCGCTCCGACGCCGGCTAACGCCGAGCTGCCTCCACGCCTAGCCGCCTCCGCCGACGCTGAGCCGTCGTGGGTCTACGTTGAAGGTGGTGGTGGTGAACGCCGCCCGACGCCGAGCCTCTCTAAACCCTAACCCTAGCACGCGCGCATGCGGGACAGAACAGCGGGATCGGGATGCGATGCGACCCGATTTCCAATGCGTCATGTCGGCCCGTGGGCGTGCTGTGCCTGGACCGGCACACACAAGAGCCGTGCCGTGCCGTGCGGCCCACGGGCTCGACCGACGACCCAAGCACGGCACGCCCAATCGTGCCGTGCCGGCCCGCCCGTTGCATTCGTGCCGTGTCGTGCCCGTGCCATAAACAGTACCCGTCTGCCCGTGTCGGCCCACTACGGCTTGGCCCATTGGGCCACCTATAGAGTTCGCCACCTCGAGAAAACGAAATCATTGCTCCACGTTGCTCATCTTACCAATACATTTTAGCCCCGCTTAGTTGCTTTGTAAAAATCTATAAAGATTTGAGATTTTGTTCACTTTTTAAAATTTTGGAACTAAACGGATAAGTGTAAACTTGAGGTGTAAAATTTTTGGATTTGGGAGGTTTGAGAATTAAAAAGCTGTAAAATTTTCTCGGGAAAAGTGCTTGCCCAACCATAGAGGTGGCCAAATGGGCCGGCCTGAGCATGGCCATTACTGTAGCGACATGGCACGGCACGACCCGTGGGTGAAACGGGCCGGGCCGTGCTTGGGCTGCCGGTCGAGCCCGTGGGCCGGCACGGCACGGCCCGTACTGTAGCAAGCACTGTAGCGTGTACTGTAGTGTTCACTGTAGTAACCCAATAGAGGGTAAAATGCAGCCCGTGGGCCTTTAACAGGCCAAAACAGTGTCGAATAGTGCTACTAGGCCGACTTCGGCCCGTGGGCCCGACCCCGTGGGCCGTGCTTGGGCCGAGGACACGGCACGTGGGCCGGCACGGCACGGTCCGCTACAGGAGCCGTGCCGTAACGGGCCGTGCCGCGGGCTTGCCCGGGCCGGGCCATGCCGGGCGGCTCGTTTGGCCACCTATGCCCAACCTACCCCTGCGCGCACAGTACTCCACCCTACCCCGCGCGCACGCCTCTCCCCGCCGCCCCCCTCGCTCTCCCCCCGCCGCCCCCGCTCTCCCCATCCGCTCTACCCCGCCGCCGCCGCTTCTCTCCCTCCGCTCTCCCCGTCGCCTCGACCCCACCCCGCGCAGCCCCCCGCCGCCGCTCTCCCCTCGATCCCACCTGGGCGTTGCTGTTTGCTCACCAACGACAGCGCCTCAGCCCGTGAGCCGGGATTCGCCGTTCTTGGAGCTCTTCGCCGACGGCGAGATCTTGACTTGGACGCCGTGCCCAGCGGCGGCGCCACAGGCGCAGTCGTCGGCGGAGTCGGGCTTGGAGTCCGAGCCGCCGTCGGTGTGGAAGTGGAGGTGGGAGTTCCCGGAGTCGGTGTGCGCGGCGCGGCATACGACCGCCGGCTCGCTGCCCTGGGAAAGCCCGAACTCGTAGAGGTCGACTCCTTCTACCGCCGGGACCTCCCGATCTCTGCGCCGCCGCGACCCGAGCCCTTCCTCGCCAAGCTCGAGCCGGTGCGCCTCTGCAGTGGAAGCTCTCCCGCGGCAAATGGAGGTCGTCTCATCCCGCTCTTAGCTTCTTTCCTATTCCTCTTTAGTGCACTTGAACTTCTGGTTCCCAGGGCGTTATGTAGTATTTCTCACTCAAATCTCCCTAGAAATCGTGCCGAAATGGGAGATCAATTGAATGATGCTAGTATCTTGCGGCTTGAGTGTTTGGACTGATTGATCCATTGATTTAGGGACTCGTTTTCTTGGCAAATCATTACCCAACTTGGTTATTTGATACTCCTACACTACACCGTTATCAAACTCGTTGGGGCAAAAATCATGTTGTTGCTCGTTCTTTCGCGTTCGCACGGTGAGACCGATGGATTTCGTCAAGGGCTTGGAGGATGCGGTGGTAGAATCGGCATCGCGCAGGGCATTCGCAGCTTTGCCTGACCTCTGTTTGCTAGTAGGATGGTTCAATTGTTTGTATTAATGCAATGGTTGTATGCAGTTGCAAACTGAGAAATGCATTGTTAGTTCACATTGCAATTTCGACGAAGGATCATTTTGTATGTGCAATCTGAGAAATTTTTACAGCATGTGCAGAGAATTGTACCCATACTTGTGCGAGAAAATTGATGCATTGCACCCATAATTTTGCCAGCATATACCCAAAATTTCAGCAATTTTCACAGCATGTACCCCAAGCATTTAATAGGGGTAAATCTGTCTTTTTAACAATAGCCTAAAACTTTATCCATTGAACTAAACATTTTGTTTTGTGTAAAATTTACATAAAAAAAACTAAACAGGGCCTTAATGGATTACAGTGGCATTTGCAAAGAAGTTGTGGGGTCAGTGACCCTAGGGTTTCATGTAGTTCCGCTATTGATCGGAAAGCAAAGGGACGAGAAGAATATAGTCTTTGCAAAAGTCTATAAGACATGTCAATAAATTCTCCCCAAAAAAATTATTGGATGCAAATATTATAATGTAATCATATTATATCTACATACAACTACAATATAAGTATGTAGTTTTTAAAAACCCGCGGTGATGTACGCTCCGCAAGCCGAGGTCACAAGATCGAATCCTCTCATTTGTGCACGCGATGTTCTTATTTCTTCCTCACTTGCACGAATCTTGAAGCAAATCCAACGGTTTAAAATTATATGAAAGTTAGGTAAAAGTTATTATACTTATATATATATAATTATACTATATTTATATCTAATAATTTGAGATAAATTTTGTCGAGAGATGTATACTAAAATGGATCAATCATACTAAGTGGGAATATTAAGTGTGCATGGACTAGGCAAAATCCAAGGCCCCCTTTATTTTCCCTAACCCTTCTTGAGCCATTGGATCAAGAATGGACAAACATATAGGCCGTTCAATTCGACCAAACACTAAATTGGTTCCCTCATTCCACGCTTCCTCATCGCGTCTATTTTGTTTAATCTCCAAAAGGAAGAAATTGAAAGAGATTGAAGAGGAATAATTCCATACCATAATAGATATGAAATAAATTCTCTTCAAATACACCTTAATCTTTTTGTAAAAAGGATAAAACAAATAAGACCTCATATTAAGCGTCTATATCTATAGGTTTGTGCGCAGCAAGGCACCACTTGGTTACACTAGCGAACGTACTCCTATGCTCTTGCTCCACCAGCCAGCTGCCATGAAATCATGCCCCAGGGAAGCAACCCATGCCGCAGGGAAGCAACCCCACCCGAATGTGTCTACCCACACGCCGGATCTTGGAGTAAAATCAACGCCCATCAAAATAAACTGATTGAAATCACAAAAAGTCAGTTGACTGGAGAAAAAAAAGCAAACCTGTTTTCTTTAACATTGGGTCACTATACCACACTGGTTAGCTGCATCAGTATAGTATTCCCTCTATCTCTAAGTAAATAAATATAATGCAGGAAGTACGTGGTAAACAGACAATATTAATACTATATTTACTTTATCTCTAAATAAATAAACCACATAGTATAAAAGTATGTGGTAAACGAGCAAGTTGTAGGATCAAACAAGACCAAACAAACCTATCGAGAAGGGTGAATGGTAGGAAAACCAAAATACCAAATCTTTTACGGAATTAAAAGATTTACCTCTTACCGATGAAACCGATCTACAAAACGACAATGAACGAACTGTTGAAGCCGCCGGTCACACCACCTTACCTGCCCCGCCGACCCCTCCGGACGGTCGACCGCCGTCTAGCCTTCGGTTGGACCGCTGCCGTAACCCGCTGGTCAGACCGCGCGCACACCTGCGGTCAGACCGTAGGATCCCGAAAACACCGAAAGATGAACTATCGAAGAAATAGATCAAACTATTTCAATTTTATTGCATCTAAAAGTGTTTACAATGTGCAACAACAGCACTCGTCACCAAAATCTCGACCTAACGCGAAACCCTAGCTATTCTCTCAAGTTTCGCTCTTGTAAATCGATATCTACGAGGCACACCCTCCCTCTCTATTTATACATGCAGTAGGTCCACGAATTCTTCACCAAGTAGGACTCCTAATCCATGTAGGAAACCCTCTCTTGCCAGCCATAGATTCCACTCTTTCCTTATCTTAATCAAACTTCCCAAATTTGGATTCCTTTTCAAATTCGACTCCACATACGATCCCTCTCGTATGCCATATAACTTCTCCGTCTTCTATGTGCATTATCCTCTAGCCTTTTAGTATCCCACGTGATGGACGTCTATTTCTCCCAAGTCGACTCCGATCCGACACCGGCAATACTATCCGAGGCCTCAAGCGATACCTGCACATATACGACAAAGAAACAATATACCGAGCACAATTTTCTCCAAACTTAACTCACATTAGCTTGTCAACAGTAACCATACGCATAGAAATCATCTACAAATTACATCCACAAAAAACAATCAAAAACCAAGAAATCAACCCAAAATCGAATCGACCGGTCGGACCTCGCGGTCGACCGAGAGAGTCGGAGTCCGACCGCGAACCAAAGTCGGTCTGACCGACTGTTAGTGAGACTCGCCCGGTCAGACCGCGCACATACCTCCGGTCAAACCGTGCACATACCGATCTGACCGGTCATGTCTGGCCGGTCTAACCGCAACACAAAATATCACACATTCAATTCAAAGCACAAATCCAATGTTTCATCACATAAAATATAAATCAAACTCATTTGATTCAACACAAGTTCACTAACACACGACGCTCATGAACGGGCATAGGCAACATTCCTTGCCTGCAATGAAGAAATGGCCACACCCCGTGGGCAAAATATTCTCGCGTGGACATGCATGGATAAGACACTCGCTACTATAAATTGGATTAGCACAAACGACTAAAAAGTGTTTTTATAGGTGGCCAACCACGTCGTGTGTGACTAAAGGCCTATGAAATGTTCGTGTTAAAAAGAAGGAACCATGGCATTACAAAACGCCAGGGATTTACAATCTCAATCTCATATCCCGAACGATGTCATATAGAAAGTATATATAGAGGTGAAACCATATAAGGCGACGATTCGTATCGCGGGGGGCCTCCGCCCCCCCGTCCCCCAGGCGTCCCAGCCCATCACCTCCGGCGATGGGCCTCCGCTTCACTCCGTTCGAAGTGGCCTATATATGTGGGTAAGTGAATTTGGATGACAACTCAACAAACTCCACCTTGAGACAAATTACTTCTTGTAGCATAAATCAAACCTTCACCATGAACGAAACAAAGAAAATACTTTCGGCGCCAAATAGCCTCTTCAGATAAACAATTACACCAATTAAGCTTGAGCAAAGCTCAAACTTAGCAATAGGATCTGGCTTTGTTATCATATCAGCAAGATTATCATGAACTGACTTATTTTGCATACCTTTAGCTTACCTTGTGCGACCACATCGCGAACATAATGGTATTTGTCATCAATGTGCTTTGTCCTCTCATGGAACATCTGATCTGTAGTGAGGTGTATAGCACTTTGACCGTCACAAAATAGGTTAATGCAAGAATCATCTCCATAAAGCTCAACAAACAAACCTTTTTCGAATCTGCAGGAGGGCAAAGATCTCCATCAGCATATCCTGTGACAACTCCGGTAAATCTGCCGCCTGAGTCTCCATAGGAGGTGGATGCACATGCTCATATTTTCCGAATTCTTTCAGCGGAGATCGATAAGAGTCCGATGAGCAAGTGGCACAATTTTTCAGCGCATAGCTAGATCCCTAAGTTGATAATCCCGGCTATGCTACAGCTTTCATTGGTGCGATTGAGCCCTCTTGGAAGGTGATTCTCGCTTGAATACTTGCAAAGTTGCAAAGGCTTCTTGGTTGTACTTATATACCTCAAGTCCTCGAAGAAAACCGACACGGGCACCGAGAAACAAGAAAAGATGGGACTCGAATCGATCGGAACCTCGACTCCACGCGAAATCGGAGTCCGGGAAATCTTATTCCACAGTGATTTTTGCAAAGATTGAACATGGAGTGCTAACCGGCGGCCGTGTGGCTCGAGGAGGAGATTACGCCGCCGAGGAGGAGCCGTAGCCACCGGATCGGGGTCTCCCACTCCCAACCGGTGCGGCGGCAAGGAACCCTCCCACTCCCGGTTGAAGGTTCGGTGCCAAATGAGATCAGGGGCTCCGGGATTCCGGGTGTCGCGTGAGCTAATGACCCAAAGAAGCGCAGCGCCCAAGACGGTGACGCGGCGCTGGGGGAAAGGGGAGGAGCAAGGACCGGAGGAGAGAACGACGAGTGTGGATATTTTCTCAAGAAAAAACCGAACGTCCGAATGAATCGGATCAAGGACTCGGGCGTTCGGGTTTACGAAATTTCAGGTTAGGTAGTTTGGGTTTTTAAAATTTTGGGTTTTCAAAAATGATGTTCAAAATATTACCCGATCACCTATTTAGCCAAAATTTTGGGTACCCGTTATTTCGGGTTCCGATTTCGGTTACCCGATCGCGCGTGAGGGCAGCGGCGAGCGGCGAGGGGCTAGCGGCGACGGCGAGCGGCGAGGGTAGGGTTAGGGTTAGGGTTACGGGCGGGCGGGCGCACGGGGTAACGGGTTGCGGGTGCACGGGTTGTTCGGGTTATCGGGTACCACAAATTACAACTCGATTAACCCGAAATAATATCGGGTTTTTTATCCGATATCAGTGTTCGGGTTTCGGGTAGTTCGGATTTGGGTTCGGGTTTTTTCGGGTTCGAGCTTCGTGCTCGGGTTTTATGTCCACTCCAGGATCCAACGCCCCTTCCCTTCGGGTGGTGGGTGCTGTTTGTGATACATGTTATGCATAAGTCCATTTTACACCTCTAAATTTTTGTGTTTGTTTAAAATATACTCTCAAACTTCAAACAGGCTATTTTGTACCTTCTAACTTCCAATACCATGCAATTTACCCTCTCGACGGTTTTGTAACCTGATTTTGACAAACATAACGCTGACGTGGCAATCTACTCATCATCAGGAATATAAAAGGATTGTGGGTCCCACATATCACTCTCTCCTTTCTTCTTCTACTACCTACGCGTCCGTCCATCCGTCTGAGGCATGTGCCGTCCAGGCTCATGGCACGCCGCTCGATCACCTCGATTCCCATTTCGTTCGCCTTGATGATCGCCCGGTGGGAAACCATGCTCATGAAAGTCGAGCATATGTTGCCTGTTCGTTGTTGTATGTACATGTCATGCAAGATAATGGCAGCGAGAGCCTCAGTCTGCACCGAAACTTGATCTCAACTTGCGGCAGCCTGACTAGCAGGGCTGGCTCTACAATTTTGAAGGCCCTAGACAAACTGTGGCGATATAGGACTTAAAGGCTTTTTTTACTTGTAATATATACTTAATATTCCTTGTATCTCTAAAGTTATGAAAATAAACATTACTAACATATGATAAATAATAATATCCCCTAGTTACTATGAATACCTTAAATAGAAGACCACATATATCCAATATCTCTCATAAATAAACTTCAGGTATTTCTTGAGACAAGATTCTAAGGCAACATTCCAACATCCGAAATTGCAAAATGAATTAAACAACAAAAACAAAACAAAACCCTAACTTAATTTAGAACTAAATAGATGCAAATGAGAAGCTAAGAAATTCAGAAGGACGGAACGCCTCACCCAAACCCTAGTCACAATGAGGCAGCAAGGCGTGAGGGGAGTAAGCCTGAGGGCATCATCATGGTTGCTATTGCTAGAGTCAGGAGACCGGAGACATGACGAGAAGTCATGCCTTATGCACCATTGCCTGTCGTGAATTCGTGGGACAGCGTCAGGCATCGATGCGGAGAGAAAACGCCAAACCGAGGAGGTGGAGCGAGATTGCGATGTGAAAACGAATTGAAGTGTTGGCGTCAATGCCTCCTCCCTGCGTCAGGACTAGTGGCGAATCTAGGAAAAATATTAAGGGGAGATGAACTGTCACATTCAAATGATTGTTGTTAATGCTAGTCCTCAAGACTTCATCTTCAATTAACTCATACAACTCTTCGTCTATATGTGATCAATAGCACCACACAAACATCCAAATCAAGCCATACATGCAAACAATTTACTATTAATTAGAACAATACACCAATCAATGAAGATAGAGTGGACTAGAGATTTTAAATTAATCTACACAGAACTATGAACACGTGAGCACAGAAATCACACTAATAGGATTAAAATGAAAAAGTTGTGTATAAAACAAGTTCTAGGGGCTGGTTGGCAAGAAAATAAAGTTTAGAGGGTTTAAAATGCAAAAAGAGGATCTACACGTAATTATGTAGACAAACCGGAAGTGTAGCATGTAAAACAACAAGGGTGGACTGTGAGAGTGAACTACAACAGACTGAGGGTTAAATATAAAATAGGTCAGAGTTTCTTAAACAAAAGTAGCGAATGAGTATGTGGCTTTTAATCTAGACTGTTGATCTTCTATCGAACGGTCCACAAGTCATTTTCTATCTCTCGCTACTCTGCTTCACAGTAAGTGGTGCAGCGAAAGGGGGGGCTAACCCTTCTCTTCCTTCCTCCCATGGCAAAAATTTCTAGGGAAGTCTAAGGGGAGCTTTAGGGGTTCTCCAGCTGTAGGGGGCTCTAGCTCACCCTAGTCCCCCCGCTAGCTAGATCTGCTACTGCTCAGTAATATGCTTGCAATTGAGCCGACCAGGCCTATGCGGGAGAAGAGGGTGGTAGGGATGGTTTTTTATATTTTATACCTTTTTGAAAATTTATTTTATAAATATACCCTAAAAAACTTATTATAGAAATAAATCTTTTTTGGCGCCAACAACATTGGTGCCATGGTCCAACATGACACGCCAGTGAAAATGGTATGGAAATTTTCCGACTGTATCAATATCGTTTTTGCAAAACTAATATAATAATAATATCTTTGCCGACTATTGCCATTTGTAAAATTAAGTTAATTTCTGTTTGCGTCACATTGATGTTGACACTAAATACTTAAATTCATAAATATGGAAATTTCCCGGTCGTTTCCTACCGTTTTCGTAAGAATAATAAAATAATGATATTGTTTCTGACTGATTCCGACTATTTTCACCCTTTTTGTAGGAATAATAAAATAATGATATTGTTTCGACTGATTCGATTTTCATCCCGACAATGACCACGGGACCCCGCAGAAACTAAGTAATTTATGTAAGGAAGGCGAGGACCTATTTGTAATAAAAATATATTTACAAATAGGTTCTCGATGCCAATTATACCGTCGTTGAGGACCTATTTGTAAATATTATATATTATAAATATGTCTTTTTATAAATAGGTCCTTTTTATTTTTCTATAAATAGGTACACGCGCCAATGGCATTGGTGCTGTCATGTTGGACCACACCACCAATGATGTTGGCGCTGCAAAAAGGATCCGTTCGCAAAAATATTTTCCAAGGATCAAAAAGTAAAAAAATCCACGGTGCTAGGGGATGGTGTTGATGCCAAATCCGTACCGCCGCTGGTGTGCCAAAAAATGTGTTGACGTCAGAGCACACGCTGGCCTAAGAGATCTGCTTAGCTCCAGTGCAGGTCCTAAAATTGATGAAGTGCGGGCGTGCCAGTCAGTTTGATTCTGCCACTCACAAGATATGTAAAACGGTAGAGCATAAATCATATCGGCTGATAGGTCGATAATCAAAACAACCGATCTGTTGACAACCGATTGTGTGATTCCAGCCGATGCCGATGTCCAGATAGCTCGTTGGCTGAAACCCCGACGAAACCCTTATTGGTAGCCATCAGGCAGGCTAGAGACTACGATTCTAATCACGACTTAGTAGGTTAAACTGAATTGATGCAGCACTAAGTATGAAAAGAAACACAATATCTAGACAATTAAGCCCTTGACTAATTTTGAGGGTGGTAGATGTCTAAACTAATCTAATCTAGTAAACAGTTTAGTCGGTATCGGCAGAGACCCTAAAGTGAGAGACAGCCGATAGAGCTAAATTGAGATACTAGGACTAGATTAACAGAGACATACGATAAGACCGACTAACCCTCCAGTAAAACAATAGCATGAACCTATCGGTTTAACAAGACTTAGATTATCGATAACAATCTAGTAGGTCGAACCTAACCAATGCAGCACGAGATTATATATGATTGTCGCTGTCGGAGATCGACACGCAGGAATCCGAGGGACCCCCTTTTTGGTTCGGCACAGGGGAGCGGTGAATCTAGGCTTAAACTCACGGTGAGGATGAAATAACACTGATAACCGGGAAGAATCGAGACTGCAAGGACGCAGAGGTTTATACATGTTCGGGCCACCTATGAGGTGTAATACCCTACTCTTGTTCTTCGTGTAGTATGAAGGATGGATTACAAGGACCAGTGATGGTATTCCCCCTCCAAACGACTGATGGACCGAGCCTTTTTTATGATGGACTTGGGCCTCCTTTTATAGTGCAAGGGGACACCACAGTAGACCTGATTTCCTCTACTTCGCTCCACGTGATGGAGCGGCTCTTTCCTTGTCTTGTCGGAGAAGCCACCCCCATCTTTGTTCCTGTTGCCGCATCATGGGAGTAGGCAGAAAAAAGTGGGCGTTGTGGCAGCCATGCTGCTGACGCGGTGATGGGCTGGCCTACCTACTTCGATGGGGCCCACTGGTCAGGGGCCCATCTCGTGGGTAGGTGCTGACACAACGCCTCCTGCGCTCGCACTCTCTCTCCCACGCGGCCGCCCAATGCATTTAACGCGACTAGACGGGGCGTGAGGGAGGCGTGCGTGGAGTGGGTGTGCTGCCATACCACGGTCGCAGTCAAAGACTTTATGCCTTCTTTGCCTCGTGACGGCAAAAAGGGGTGATGATGAGAGCGGCCGACAGGCGCGCCTCACATCACATTAAATGCGGCGGGCGGCGCTCGGCCTCTCCCTTTTTAGGCATTAAATGAGGTGGTTGGCGGTTGGACTCGCCCCTCTCGGAGAGGTGCGGGGTGAGGATGGGGGTCAGGTAATCTGGGACCACTGCCGGGGGTCCGGTGATCCTGACCACGTCGCTTGGGAGTACGGCGGCCTCCGGGCAGCCTCCGGGCCAGACCCCTCTTGGGGTGGCCACGTGGCCGCCCGTGGCCGGGACTCACTTGGGCCATCTAGGACATATCTTTGACGCGCCCTGATGGGCGAAGGCGCCTTCCTTTTTTCAGATATCGTACCTCTGACATACCCCCGGGCCCATATCACCGACAGTAGCCCCCGGTGTTGACCGGGACCGAGTCGGGCTCGGGCGCGGTTAACGCCATTTCCTTGAGTGTGTGGGCCCAGATACTGGATGTGCCTCGCTATGGCAGGAGGCCGGTACGCGACAACTAATGCCGCGCTAGGCTAAGCTTTCTCTGGACAGGGGGGCGAGTTTATTCGGGCTGCGCGCACGGGGGCCCATTCAAACCGCCTTGCTCTCTCCGTCCCACGTAGTGCGCCTGGTGGGTGCGAGGCCCAGAGTGACGCGAAATCCAAGCGGCGCGGGAACCAAAGGGGATGCGAAAAGGAAATGAAGGGGCGTAGAGGCAAGGAGGCGCGTCGTGTGGTAGTGGGGCGCAATTAATGCCGTGGAATCCGAGGGGGCCGTGGTCGCTTATAAAAAGGGATCCGCGAGGAGGGGGACCAGTTTCTACGCTTTCCATAGCCATCGCCTCTCACAACTATTCGCCTCTCATCTTCCCAGCGTCCTTGCTCCTTCACCTCCTTCCTCTCGCCACCGGCTTTCCTTTCGCACTTCAACGTCCACCTTTGAGATGGCCCGCGATTCGCCTCTGGAGCCGAGGAGTGTGCTCCCCAAATCCTTTGTCCACACCGCGGAGGCTCGCAACCTCTTCAACAACTACCTGCCGCGCAGCACGCGCAGCGGCGGCGATGTTTCGGAGGAGCGGCCCCCAACGAGGATGGTGTTCTTCGCCTCCTTCGCCATGGTCGGGCTGGTGCCACCCTTCTCCCGCTTCTTCCTTGATGTGCTGGAGTTCTACGACCTCCAGCTGCACCACCTCACCCCAATGCCGTTTTCTACCTCACCGTGTTCGCCTACACCTGCGAGATGTTTGTGGGGGTGATGCCCTCACTGCACCTCTTCCAGCAGTTCTTCCGGGTGTGCCGGGCGGGCTCCCCCGGCGCGGTCGGGTACGTGGCAATCCAGCCGCGGAACGATAGGACGGTCGGCACCCCCTTCATCGACATCCACCCTCGCTCCAGGTGGGAGAACTGGAGGGCGTTCTGGTTCTACACCAGCCTAGGCGATCACCCCCGCCTATTCCTGCTGACGGGGATCCTTGTGAACCAGAGGAGCTGAGGGCATGTCCGCGAGCCAAGAGGGAGCTGGACGGGGTGCTGGAGCGAATCAGCTACCTCCGGAAGGGGGGCCTGTCCAGCCACGCGGTCTTCCGTGACTTCCAGATGAGACGCATTGCGCCGTTGCAGGAAAGGCCGCGCCCCGCCTACATGTACACGGGCCCCAACGACGACATGCGAACCCACGTGGGCGCCGCCTTCAACTGGGACGAGAGGGACCTCGTGATCCTGGTCCGCCGCACCATCGGCGTCACGGCGATGGACCTGACGCAGCTCCCGCCCGGGTTGGTGCCGTTGTGCCAGGACTCGGCGCGCTCGGAGATCCTGCACACACTGCAGGTGGTGGGCGATGGCGTGGGATCGTCGTCAGCAGCGCCAAACACTACCCCGAGGAGTGGGGGCGGCAATTACGACGACGCCGATGACTAGGTGCCGATCGGGTGGCTGAACCGCCGGGGTCCGGGCCGAAGCGATTCGGGGGCTCCAGACCCCAAGGGGAAGAGGAAGAGGTCAGAGGAGGACCCCGCTCCTCCCCCATCTCCGCCACGCGGCGGCGGCACGGAGCGCGACGCTCCTCCCCGCAGCTCTGGAGGCTCGCGGGCGACGGGCCCGTCTCCAGGGGCCACTTCGCCGGGGCCAGGACGACCACAGCGACGGCGACGATAGCGACAGAGGAGGCCCGGAGCACGCCTACGACGAGCGTGCCATCGGCGGGGGCCGATCGCGGGGCTCCAGCATCGGCGGGGGCAGCGAGCGGCAACCCGTCGAGCCCTACAGGCGGCCGCGCGAAGAAGAAGCGGGCCATCTCGCGGGTTTCCTGGGACTTCAACCCCGCCCACAGGTAACACCTTGCCGATACATACATACTCATTGGGCCTTGTGTTTTTGTCTTGTTTTTGATCCCTTGCTATATTTATTTTTTTGCTCCACCGCGAGCAACACATTTTTGCCCGGGTTATACCCAAGGGCGGTTACGCCTCGGGCTCGGGGAGGAGGCACGGGAGAGGCTCGGGCGCTTGAGCCCTCCGGGTCCGGTCGCCCTTACGGGTTCGGGCCCAGATCAGTGCGATCCGAGGAGGAGGCCCACCCAGAGATCGGGGCGCCGGTCGTCCACGAGGGGCGACCTGAGGGCAGCCCCGGTGCAGAGGGGGCAGCGGAGGACGGCAGAGAACAGCCCCAGGGGTCTCCTCCACGGCAACCATCGCCGCCGCCACAACGCGCGGCCGCCGCGCCGCGCGGCGCCGTCACCCGTCGGCCACCGTTAGTTCTACGCCGGCGCCCGGCCCATTTGCGCCTCCACCGCGTCCACCGCTGCGTCGCGCCATGCCCGTAGCTCCGCTTCCGCCGCCTCCACGCCACGCCTCGCAGCCTCCGTCGACACCGCGCCGCGCCTCGCCGCTTCCGCGTGGCCGCGCCGACGCCGGCTAACACCGAGCTGCCTCCACGCCTAGCCGCCTCCGCCGACGCTGAGCCGTCATGGGTCTACGTTGAAGGTGGTGATGGTGAACGCCGCCTGACGCCGAGCCTCTCTAAACCCTAACCCTAGCACGCGCGCATGCGGGACAGGAACAGCGGGATCGGGATGCGATGCGACCTGATTTCCAATGCGTCATGTCGGCTCATGGGCGTGCTGTGCCTGGACCGGCACACACAAGAGCCGTGCCGTGCCGTGCCGGCCCACGGGCTCGACCGACGACCCAAGCACGGCACGCCCAATCGTGCCGTGCTGGCCCGGCCCATTTGCATTCGTGCCGTGCCGTGCCCGTGCCATAAACAGTACCCATGTGCCCGTGTCGGCCCACTATGGCTTGGCCCATTGGGCCACCTATAGAGTTCGCCAGCCTCGAGAAAACGAAATCATTGCTCCACGTTGCTCATCTTACCAATACATTTTAGCCCTGCTTAGTTGCTGTAAAAATCTATAAAGATTTGAGATTTTGTTCACTTTTTAAAATTTTGGAACTAAACAGATAAGTGTAAACTTGAGGTGTAAAATTTTTGGATTTGGGAGGTTTGAGAATTAAAAAGCTGTAAAATTTTCTCGGGAAAAGTGCTTGCCCAACCACAGAGGTGGCCAAATGTGTTAGTGATATGCCCTAGAGGCAACATGGAGATGTTGGATATCACGTCAATGTTTATGTATTTATGAATAAAGTGTTATTCAGTTCCATGAAATAGACATCTTGTATTGATCAATAAGTACGTGACTTATTTATGAGACTCTTTATGTATGAATCTATTTCTAAACGATCCTCGATCATATATCATATTGTTGGAACAAATATGATTCTAAGATCGACATGTTTATTGATTGATGATCATGTCTCATAGATCATGGGTATGGAGATACCAAATCAATAAACATGGACATATGTGTTAGAGAACACATTGTTGGATAGACCCACCATGAGACACTACGGGAATTAATGTGCCATTAGTTGGTCTCGGGTAGTGTTGGTACAAAGTCCTTAGACCTGAGATCACCATGGATTCCAACATGTGTAGTAGCCTACTTTGGGACTACCAAACGCTATTCCGTAATGCGGGTAGTTATAAAGGTAGTTTTCGGGTTTGCTATGAAACATGGAGTGGGATGTGAGTGATCAAGATGGAATTTGCCCCTCCTTTGGAGAGATATCTGGGCCCTCGAGGTAATGGATTATGTAAATGCATGGCCATGCTAAGTTGATTGAGGAGTCAATCAACGACGGATAATCCAATACGGTTCGAGTGAATGGTTAAGCTATTGAAGGGATGGCACACATCTTGCCTATAGCTTAACGGTATCGTGAGGCAAAGGGATTTGTGTACTCATTACAGGTTCGAGCCGATATGATATTCTTGTATACTATGGTGTCAATATGTGCTTGCTAGGCGCCGCTGTGAGTCGGCTGAGTTGGACTCGAGCCGACGGTCGGCTAAGTTAGACTATAGCCGAAACCGAGTATACCTGAACCTACTGTGGTCGCACGCTTAAGGGGATAAGAACAGGCATTCGAGTTGGACTCGGATACGGCTCGATCGGATAGGGATCCGATCGGATAGAGTCCTATGGGCTTACGACGTATGGGCAGCCAACTCTGTGAGATTCGGATAGGATCCGATTCAAAATAGAGTCCGATCGGCCACTACTCCCGGTCGGCCAACTCTATATAAAGGAGGGAGGGGTGGAGAGCTGCGGCACGTCAATTGCATTGCGTGCAACGAAGTCGTCGAGATCAATCTCCACGGAAACCCTCCCCACTTTCGAGCCAAACCCTAGCCTTGCATCGCGTGCTAGCACACGGGTGTACGGCGTTCGTCCCCGGACGTGTGGATACCGGTAGAGGCGCTGCTACATTGCGCGCCGTTGATCGGCTTCGGATCGGCTGCAATCGGAGAGATCGGGCGTGGTGGAATCGGCTGCGGTCGGGCGCATCGGAGCGAGGCGTGAGAACGCGCCGGACGACTCGAATCGGCGATCGGCGAATCGGCTCTCCGGGAATCGGCTCACTGTCCGGATCGGATTGCCCGATTGGCTATTCCGCTGCACTCTACTCCAATCGGTAACGATCTATCGGCCCTTACTTGCGAGTGTTCCTGGTTTGCGCGGTAAAAAGTTTTGTTTTCGGCTAGCGTAGCCTCCGCGTAACCCTTCGGTGGTATCGAGCTAATCTTGCTTAGTTCGGGTTTTAGATTGGATCGGAACAAGTTTTGCGCACGGGTTGATTAGATCAATCGGTTTTAAGGGATCATGTTGAGGAGAGTTAATGGTAATTGCGTTCCTTGATAGTGTATCGGAACGACGTAATGTGATTACGTCGAAGCAATTTCCATGTAACTCGGTTTGAGTTGGGTTCGAGATAGCGTTCCTTGATAGTGTATCGGAACGGTATAATGTGATTATGCCGAAGCTATCTCGTAGTCCGATCTTGTTAGCTGCCTCGCGCCTACGCAAACCATCTCCCTTGATAGTGTATCGGGACGGCATAATATGATTATGCCGACATGGTTTCGTAAGCGATTTCATAGATTGGATCTATGAATTTCGTGTGGTGTTCGGGCGCCCGGAGCCCCGAGGCGGCTTCCCCTCGACCCCCGCCGTGTGCGTACCCCCTTATAGGTTGTCTCGATGCGGTAGCTCGCGATAAGTAGAAAATGTTTCTACGCCTAACTTGTTTTTGCAGAGAATGCTTTGAGATGGTATGGCCCTATTGTATGTATGAGATGCATGTGATGAATGTAATATTCTTTCATATGTGCACTCCTGTAATATTCTTTCATACGTGCAATGCTTGTAATATTCTTTCACGACTGCGAGTCGATGTAATCTTCAATTAGAGCTTCTATAGTAGTAGCTTAGTTTGAAGAAATCAAGCATTCGGCACTCGGAAGAACGGTGTGAAGATGGAGATCCTCTACACCGGCATGGAGATGGAGATCGCCATGTGAAGGGGGCCATACTATTTATTGCTATTCTTCTTGCTTTCATATGTGATATGTTTGTTTGATAGGATAGCATCCCTCACAAAATTAAGTAGTAATGATGCCCTTCCAAATGTTGCACCCGTCACCGTTATGCTCGTCAATGGTGGGTCCGCCAAAGCGAGTGCCATTCTCTATCATAACACGAGGGGTATATGTCGGACATATACAGCAGAGCATTTGGTTTACTTAACAAGGCTATCAAAACAGTTTTGGGCCTTGGGGCATAGGTTGGCGCCGGGGCATGGAGATGCCACACCAACAACAAGAGTCACATAGAGATGTGATTAGCAAGGTGTTGCTTACCGATGTTACTAATTTTCTAGCAGTGATGCCAAAGCTCACTAGAAAATTAATTAACATGTGGATCTTGACCCAATACATAACCTAGAGGGAAGGTGGAAAATACGTAATGGGAGTCTAATGTTAAATTGTTTAACAATAGACATAGCATAAACATTGTGCTAAACTTTGCTTTTTCATTTGTAGAATAAATGGCGGCTAATACTACACCCGTACCTTTAACTTGCGATCTATTCTCGAAAAGGAAAAATTAAATGGAACAAACTTTATGGATTGGTATCGCAACTTGAGAATTGTTCTCAAGCAAGAGCGTAAGGAGTACGTTCTTGAAGTACCTTATCCGGAGGATTTGCCTAATAATGCCACTCGCAATCGCACGAAGAGCTTACGAGAAGCACACTAATGATGCCCTAGACATAAGCTGTCTCATGCTTGCTACAATGTCCCCCGAGCTTCGAAGCAATATGAGAGCAGCGATGCTCACACTATTATTCGGGACTGCGTGGCATGTTTGAGAACCAAGCTCGGGCCGAGAGGTTTAACACCTCAAAGTCCTTGTTTGCGTGCGGGCTTGTTGAGGGAATCCCGTCGTCCGCATGTGATAAAAATGATTGGCTACATTGAGAGTCCGGAAAAACTAGGTTTTCCCCTTAGCCAAGAGTTGGCTACGATGTGATTCTCCGGTCGCTCCCTCCGAGCTTCGAGCCATTCATATTAAACTATCACATGAACAATATGGATAGAACCTTGGCTGAATTGCATGAGATGCTAAAGACAGTGAGGAGAGTATCCGAAGAATGGTCATCATGTGATGATGATGCGAAGGCTAAACACAAACCACTGTCAAGAAACTTTGCACCAAGAGGAAGTTAACTCCCGATGAGATCGCGAGTGCCTCTAATGCAAAGAAGGGCAAGAAGGGTCGGCGGCATCGGATGCCGTTTGCTTCTATTGCAAGGAGACAGCCACGGAAGAGGAACCGCAAGAAGTACATGGAGGATCTCAAAAAGAAGCAAAGTATGACTTCGCTTCGTATTAATGTTATAGACATTAATCTTGCTACTTCACCTCTGACTCTTGGGTATTTGATACCGGATCGTAGCTCATATTTGCAAGTCGTTGCGGGAATGAGAAGAAGTAGAGGATTGAGAAGGGGCGAGGTGAACTGCGCGTCGGCAATGGAGCAAGCGTTGCTACGATTCTTGTCGGCACGATACCACTTCATCTACCTTCGGATTAGTTTTGGAATTAAATAATTGTTATTGTGTTCCAACACTATGTCAAAACGTTATTTCCGCTTTATGTTTGCAAGCGGAAGGATATGATTTTAGATCAATGAACAATGGTTGTTCAATATATCTCGAGATATGTTCTATTTTCATGCTCCATTGGTGAATGGATTATACGTTTTGAGTCTTGAAGCATCTCCCATCTATAACATTAATACGAAAGGCAACTCTCTAATGATATAAACCCCACGTTTATCCGGCATTATCGCTTAGGCCATATAAATAAGAAACGCATGGAGAAGCTCCATAAGGATGGATTGCTTCACTCTTTTGATTTTGAATCATTTGAGACATGTGAGTCTTGTTTACTTGGTAAGATGACAAAGGCACCTTTCACGGGACATAGTGAGAGAGCAAGTGACTTATTGGCACTCGTACATACCGATGTATGTGGACCAATGAGCTCAACGGCCGAGGTGGTTATCGGTACTTCATTACCTTTACCGATGACTTTAGTAGATATGGTTATATCTACTTAATGAGGCATAAGTCCGAATCCTTTGAAAAGTTCAAAGAATTCCGAATGAAGTACAGAATCATTTAGGGAAAACAATCAAGTTTCTACGATCGATCATGGAGGGGAATACTTGAGCCAAGAGTTTGGTAATCATCGAAAGATTGTGGAATTGTTCCACGCTTGACTCCGCCAGAACTCCACAATGGAATGGAGTGTCCGAACGGAAAAATCGCACCTTGTTGGACATGGTGCGGTCGATGATGAGCCAAAGTGATCTTCCGTTATCCTTCGGAGATATGCTCTTGAAACATTGCTGCGTCACACTAAATAGAGTTCCATCTAAGTCGGTTAAAAAGACACCATATGAGATATGGACAGGGCAACCCCTAGTTTGTCTTTTCTCAAAATTTGGGGATGTGAGGCTTATGTAAAACGTTTACAATCGACAAGCTCACACCCAAATCGACAAGTGCTTCTTTGTGAGATATCCTAAGGAAACTAAGGGATATTACTTTTATAATCGGGAACAAGGCAAAGTGTTTGTCGCCCGACATGGTGTCTTCTTAGAGAAAGAGTTTCTTTCAAGAAGGGTTAGTGGGAGCAGGGTGCATCTTGAAGAAGTTCAAGAAACACCGAAAACGTTTCGCGACCACGGAACCACAACAGGAGGAACAAAATGTTGCGCCACCGGTTGTAGATACACCACCCCACGGAGGTCGAAAGATCACGTCGTGCACTGATGTGACACGGTGCGAACAACGTGATATATTGTTGTTGGACAACGATGAACCTAAGACCTATGAGGAAGCGATGGTGGGACCCGATTCCAACAAGTGGCTTGGAGCCATGAAATCCGAAATAGAATCCATGTACGACAATCAAGTTTGGAACTTGGTTGATCCACTGATGGTGTCAAAACCATTGAGTGTAAATGGGTTTTTAAGAAAAGGCCGATATGGATGGAAATGTTCACATCTATAAGGCGCGATTGGTGGCGAAAGGTTTTAAACAGACTCAAGGAGTTGATTATGATGAAACCTTCTCGCCCGTCGCAATGCTTAAATCTATTCGGATTATCCTAGCGATTGCTGCATATTTCGATTATGAGATATGGCGATAGATGTCAAAACGACTTTCCTAAATGGAAACCTAAGCGAGGATGTATACATGATACAACCTCGGGGTTTTGTCGATCCGAGAATCGCTGGAAAGATATGCAAGCTACATAAATCCATTTATGGATTGAAGCAAGCATCTCGGAGTTGGAATATTCGTTTTGATGAAGTAATCAAAGGGTTTGGTTTCATCAAAAATGAAGAAGAGGCCTGTGTTTACAAAAAGGTCAGTGGGAGCGCAATTATATTTCTAATCTTATATGTGGATGACATATTACGATTGGAAATGATATCCCTATGCTTGAATGCGTCAAGTCTTCATTGAAAAATAGTTTTTCCATGAAAGACTTAGGGAGGCAGCATATATATTGGACATTCGGATCTATAGAGATAGATCCAAGAGGCTAATTGGATTAAGCCAAAGTACATACATTGACAAGGTGTTGAAAAGGTTCAACATGCATGATTCCAAGAAAGGTTTCTTGCCCATGTCACATGGCATTAATCTTAGCAAGAATCGGTGTCCTCGGACACATGATGAGCGGAATAAGATGGGTATGGTTCCATATGCTTCGGCAATTGGATCCATCATGTATGCCATGCTTTGTACACGCCGCATGTCTCGTACGCTTTGAGTGCTACGAGAGATACCGAGATCCAGTGAAGGTCACTGGATCGCCGTAAAGAATATCCTTAAGTACTTGAGAAGAACTAAGGATATGTTCCTAGTCTATGGAGGTGAAGAAGAGCTCGTTGTAAGTGGTTACACCGATGCTAGCTTCCAAACAGACAAGGATGATTATAGATCGCAATGGGTTCGTGTTCGCCGAACGGAGGCGCATCACTGGAAGAGTTCCAAGCGGGATACGTTGCTGATTCTACAACGGAGGCCGAGTACATTGCCGCTTCGGAAGCCGCAAAGGAGGCTGTTTGGATCAAGAAATTCGTTTCGAGCTTGGTGTGATGACTAGTACGACGGGTCCAATGTCTCTCTATTGTGACAATAGTGGAGCCATTGCGCAAGCCAAGGAGCCGAGGTCACATCGAAGTCCAAACACATACTTCGGCGATATCATCTCATCCGCGAGATAGTGGACGAGGTGATGTCAAGATATGCAAAGTGCACACGGATCTCAACATAGCCGATCCGCCAAAAACCGCTCCCTCGGCCGAAGCATGAGGCGCACACAAGAGCAATGGGTATTAGATACTTACATGATTGACTCTAGTGCAAGTGGGAGATTGTTAGTGATATGCCCTAGAGGCAACATGGAGATGTTGGATATCACGTCGGTGTTTATGTATTTATGAATAAAGTGTTATTCGGTTCCATGAAATAGACATCTTGTATTGATCAATAAGTACGTGACTTATTTATGAGACTCTTTATGTATGAATCTATTTCTAAACGATCCTCGATCATATATCATATTGTTGGAACAAATATGATTCTAAGATCGACATGTTTATTGATTGATGATCATGTCTCATAGATCATGGGTATGGAGATACCAAATCAATAAACATGGACATATGTGTTAGAGAACACATTGTTGGATAGACCCACCATGAGACACTACAGAATTAATGTGCCATTAGTTGGTCTCGGGTAGTGTTGGTACAAAGTCCTTAGACCTGAGATCACCATGGATTCCAACATGTGTAGTAGCCTACTTTGGGACTACCAAACGCTATTCCGTAATCGGGTAGTTATAAAGGTAGTTTTCGGGTTTGCTATGAAACATGGAGTGGGATGTGAGTGATCAAGATGGAATTTGCCCCTCCTTTGGAGAGATATCTCTGGGCCCTCGAGGTAATGGATTATGTAAATGCATGGCCATGCTAAGTTGATTGAGGAGTCAATCAACGGACGGATAATCCAATACGGTTCGAGTGAATGGTTAAGCTATTGAAGGGATGGCACACATCTTGCCTATAGCTTAACGGTATCGTGAGGCAAAGGGATTTGTGTACTCATTACAGGTTCGAGAGCCGATATGATATTCTTGTATACTATGGTGTCAATATGTGCTGCTAGGCGCCGTCGGGACAGTGGTGCGAGTTGGACTCGAGCCGACGGCGGCTAAGTTAGACTATAGCCGAAACCGAGTATACCTGAACCTACGTGGTCGCACGCTTAAGGGGATAAGAACAGGCATTCGAGTTGGACTCGGATACGGCTCGATCGGATAGGGATCCGATCGGATAGAGTCCTATGGGCTTACGACGTATGGGCGCCAACTCGTGAGATTCGGATAGGATCCGATTCAAAATAGAGTCCCGATCGGCCACTACTCCCAGTCGGCCAACTCTATATAAAGGAGGGAGGGGTGGAGAGCTGCGGCACGTCAATTGCATTGCGTGCAACAGAAGTCGCCGAGATCAATCTCCACGGAAACCCTCCCCACTTTCGAGCCAAACCCTAGCCTTGCATCGCGTGCTAGCACACGGGTGTACGACGTTCGTCCCGGACGTGTGGATACCGGTAGAGGCGCTGCTACATTGCGTCTTGTTGATCGGCTTCGGATCGGCGCAATCGAGAGATCGGCGTGGTGGAATCGGCTGCGGTCGGGCGCATCGGAGCGAGGCGTGAGAACGCGGCCGGACGACTCGAATCGCCGATTGGCGAATCGGCCGCTCCGGAATCGGCTACACGCCGGATCGGATTGCCCGATTGGCTATTCCGCGCACTCTACTCCAATCGGTAACGATCTATCGGCCCTTACTTGCGAGTGTTCTGGTTTGCGCGGTAAAAAGTTTTGTTTTCGGCTAGCGTAGCCTCCGCGTAACCCTTCGGTGGTATCGAGCTAATCTTGCTTAGTTCGGGTTTTAGATTGGATCGGAACAAGTTTTGCGCACGGGTTGATTAGATCAATCGGTTTTAAGGGATCTGTTGAGGAGAGTTAATGGTAATTGCGTTCCTTGATAGTGTATCGGAACGACGTAATGTGATTACGTCAAAGCAATTTCCATGTAACTCGGTTTGAGTTGGGTTCGAGATAGCGTTCCTTGATAGTGTATCGGAACGGTATAATGTGATTATGCCGAAGCTATCTCGTAGTCCGATCTTGTTAGCTGTCTCGCGCCTACGCAAACCATCTCCCTTGATAGTGTATCGGGACGGCATAATATGATTATGCCGACATGGTTTCCGTAAGCGATTTCATAGATTGGATCTATGAATTTCGTGTGGTGTTCCGGGCGCTGCCCAGAAGCCCGCTAGGGGGCGGCTTCCCCCTCGACCCCCCGCCGTGTGCGTACCCCCTTATAGATTGTCTCGATGCCGTAGCTCTGCGATAAGTAGAAAATGTTTCTACGCCTAACTTGTTTTTGCAGAGAATGCTTTGAGATGGTATGGCCCTATTGTATGTATGAGATGCATGTGATGAATGTAATATTCTTTCATATGTGCACTCCCTGTAATATTTTTTCATACGTGCAATGCTTGTAATATTCTTTCACGGCCTGCGAGTCGATGTAATCTTCAATTAGAGCTTCTATAGTAGTAGCTTAGTTTGAAGAAATCAAGCATTCGACACTCGAAAGAACGGTGTTGAAGATGGAGATCCTCTACACCGGCATGGAGATGGAGATCGCCATGTGAATGGGGCCATACTGTAGTGTGTACTGTAGCAGCCCAATAGAGGGTAAAATGCAGCCCGTGGGCCTTTAACAGGCCAAAACAGTGTCGAATAGTGCTACCAGGCCGACTTCGGCCCGTGGGCCCGGACCCCGTGGGCCGTGCTTGGGCCGAGGACACGGCACGTGGGCCGGCACGGCACGGTCCGCTACAGGAGCCGTGCCGTAATGGGCCGTGCCGCGGGCTTGCCCCCCTACCCCGCGCGCACAGCTCTCCCCCGCCGCCGCCCCTGCTCTCCCCCACCGCTGCCCCCGCTCTCCCCATCCGCTCTACCCTGTCGCCGCCGCTTCTCTCCCTCCGCTCTCCCCCGTCACCTCGACCCCACCCCGCGCAGCCCCCGCCGCCGCTCTCCCCCTCGACCCCACGGGGCGCTGGCTGTTTGCTCACCAACGACACGGCGTCTCGGCCGTGAGCTTCGGGATTCGCCGTTCTTGGAGCTCTTCCGCCGGCGGTGAGATCTTGACTTGGACGCCGTGCCGGCGACGGCCGCGCAGCGCGTCCGTCGGCAGAGTCGGGCTCGAGTCCGAGCCGCCGTCGGTGTGGAAGTGGAGGTGGGAGTTCCCGGAGTCGGTGTGCGGCGCTGGCGGCGTACGACCGCCGGCTCGCTGCCCTGGGAAAGCCCGAACTCGTAGAGGTCGACTCCTTCTACCGCCGGGACCTCCCCGATCTCCTGCGCGCCGCCACCCGGAGCCCTTCCTCGCCAAGCTCGAGCTGGTGCGCCTCCTGCAGTGGAAGCTCTCCCGCGGCAAATGGAGGTCATCTCATCCCGCTCTTAGCTTCTTTCCTATTCCTCTTTAGTGCACTTGAACTTCTGGTTCCCAGGGCGTTATGTAGTATTTCTCACTCAAATCTCCCTAGAAATCGTGCCGAAATGGGAGATCAATTGAATGATGCTAGTATCTTGCGGCTTGAGTGTTTGGACTGATTGATCCATTGATTTAGGGACTCGTTTTCTTGGCAAATCATTACCCAACTTGGTTATTTGATACTCCTACACTACACTGTTATCAAACTCGTTGGGGCAAAAAATCATGTTGTTGCTCTGTTCTTTCGCACAGGCCGAGACTGATGGATTTCGTCAAGGGCTTGGAGGATGCAGTGGTAGAATCAGCATCGCGCAGGGCATTCGCAGCTTTGCCTGACCTCTGTTTGCTAGTAGGATGGTTCAATTGTTTGTATTAATGCAATGGTTGTATGCAGTTGCAAACTGAGAAATCCATTGTTAGTTCACATTGCAATTTCGACGAAGGATCATTTTGTATGTGCAATGAGAAATTTTTACAGCATGTGCAGAGAATTGTACCCATACTTGTGCAGAAAAATTGATGCATTGCACCCATAATTTTGCCAGCATATACCCAAAATTTCAGCAATTTTCACAAAGATGTACCCCAAGCATTTAATAGGGGTAAATCTGCTTTTTAACAATAGCCTAAAACTTTATCCATTGAACTAAACATTTTGTTTTGTGTAAAATTTACATAAAAAAAACTAAACAAGGCCTTAATGGATTACGGTGGCATTTGCAAAGAAGTTGTGAGGTCGATGACCCTAGGGTTGCATGTAGTTCCGCTATTGATCGGAAAGCAAAGGGACGAGAAGAATATAGTCTTTGAAAAAGTCTATAAGACATGTCAATAAATTCTCCCCAAAAAAATTATTGGATGCAAATATTATAATGTAATCATATTATATCTACATACAACTACAATATAAGTATGTAGTTTTTAAAAACCCTGCGGTGATGTACTGCTTCCGCGAAGCCGAGGTCACAAGATCGAATCCTCTCATTTGTGCACGCGATGTTCTTATTTTCTTCCTCACTTGCACGAATCTTGAAGCAAATCCAACGGTTTAAAATTATATGAAAGTTAGGTAAAAGTTATTATACTTATATATATATAATTATACTATAATTATACTATATTTATATCTAATAATTTGAGATAAATTTTGTCGAGAGATGTATACTAAAATGGATCAATCATACTAAGTGGGAATATTAAGTGTGCATGGACTAGGCAAAATCCAAGGCCCCCTTTATTTTCCCTAACCCTTCTTGAGCCATTGGATCAAGAATGGACAAACATATAGGCCGTTAGATTCGACCAAACACTAAATTGGTTCCCTCATTCCACGCTTCCTCATCGCGTCTTGTTTGTTTAATCTCCAAAAGGAAGAAATTGAAAGAGATTGAAGAGGAATAATTCCATACCATAATAGATATGAAATAAATTCTCTTCAAATACCCCTTAATCTTTTTGTAAAAAGGATAAAACAAATAAGACCTCATATTAAGCGTCTATATCTATAGGTTTGTACGCAGCAAGGCACCACTTGGTTACACTAGCGAACGTACTCCTATGCTCTTGCTCCACCAGCCAGCTGCCATGAAATCATGCCCCAGGGAAGCAACCCATGCCGCAGGGAAGCAACCCCACCCGAATGTGTCTTCCTACACACCAGATCTTGGAGTAAAATCAACGCCCATCAAAATAAACTGATTGAAATCACAAAAAGTCAGTTGACTGGAGAAAAAAAAGCAAACCTGTTTTCTTTAACATTGGGTCACTATACCACACCGGTTAGCCGCACGACGTATCGTATTCCCTCTATCTCTAAGTAAATAAATATAATGCAGGAAGTACGTGGTAAACAGACAATATTAATACTATATTTACTTTATCTCTAAATAAATAAACCACATAGTATAAAAGTATGTGGTAAACGAGCAAGTTGTAGGATCAAACAAGACCAAACAAACCTATCAAAGAAGGGTGAATGGTAGGGAAAACCAAAATACCGAATCTTTTGCGGAATTAAATGATTTACCTCTTACCGATGAAACCGATCTACAAAACGACAATGAACAGAACCTGTTGAAGCCGCCGGTCACACCACCTTACCTGCCTGCCGGTCAGACTGCCCCTCCTGGACGGTCAGACCGCCGTCTAGCCTTCAGTTGGACCGCTGCCGTAACCCGCTGGTCAGACCGCGCGCACACCTGCGGTCAGACCGTCGGGATCCGGAAAACACCGAAAGATGAACTATCGAAGAAATAGATCAAACTATTTCAATTTTATTGCATCTAAAAGTGTTTACAATGTGCAACAACAGCACTCGTCACCAAAATCTCGACCTAACGCGAAACCCTAGCTATTCTCTCAAGTTTCGCTCTTGTAAATCGATATCTACGAGGCACACCCTCCCTCTCTATTTATACATGCAGTAGGTCCACGAATTCTTCACCAAGTAGGACTCCTAATCCATGTAGGAAACCCTCTCTTGCCAGCCATAGATTCCACTCTTTCCTTATCTTAATCAAACTTCCCAAATTTGGATTCCTTTTCAAATTCGACTCCACATACGATCCCTCTCGTATGCCATATAACTTCTCCGTCTTCTATGTGCATTATCCTCTAGCCTTTTAGTATCCCGCGTGATGGACGTCTATTTCTCCCAAGTCAACTCCGATCCGACACCGGCAATACTATCCGAGGCCTCAAGCGATACCTGCACATATACGACAAAGAAACAATATACCGAGCACAATTTTGTCCAAACTTAACTCACATTAGCTTGTCAACAGTAACCATACGCATAGAAATCATCTACAAATTACATCCACAAAAAACAATCAAAAATCGAGAAATCAACCCAAAATCAGAATCGGCCGGTCAGACCGCGCTGGTCTAACTGACTGAGAGTCGGAGTCCGACCGCGAACCAAAGTCGGTCTGACCGACTGTTAGTGAGACTCGCCCGGTCAGACCGCGCACATACCTCCGGTCACACCCCGTGGGCAAAATATTCTCGCGTGGACATGCATGGATAAGACACTCGCTACTATAAATTGGATTAGCACAAACGACTAAAAAGTGTTTTTATAGGTGGCCAACCACGTCGTGTGTGACTAAAGGCCTATGAAATGTTCGTGTTAAAAAGAAGGAACCATGGCATTACAAAACGCCAGGGATTTACAATCTCAATCTCATATCCCGAACGACGTCATATAGAAAGTATATATAGAGGTGAAACCATATAAGGTGACGATTCGTATCGCGGGGGGCCTCCGCCCCCCCGCCCCCCAGGCGTCCCAGCCCATCACCTCCGGCGATGGGCCTCCGCTTCACTCCGTTCGAAGTGGCCTATATATGTGGGTAAATGAATTTGGATGACAACTCAACAAACTCCACCTTGAGACAAATTACTTCTTGTAGCATAAATCAAACCTTCACCATGAACAAAACAAAGAAAATACTTTCGGCGCCAAATAGCCTCTTCAGATAAATAGTTATACCAATTAAGCTTGAGCAAAGCTCAAACTTAGCAATAGGATCTGGCTTTGTTATCATATCAGCAAGATTATCATGAACTGACTTATTTTGCATACCTTTAGCTTACCTTGTGCGACCACATCGCGAACATAATGGTATTTGTCATCAATGTGCTTTGTCCTCTCATGGAACATCTGATCTGTAGTGAGGTGTATAGCACTTTGACCGTCACAAAATAGGTTAATGCAAGAATCATCTCCATAAAGCTCAACAAACAAACCTTTTTCGAATCTGCAGGAGGGCAAAGATCTCCATCAGCATATCCTGTGACAGCTCCGGTAAATCTGCCGCCTGAGTCTCCATAGGAGGTGGATGCACATGCTCATATTTTCCGAATTCTTTCAGCAGGAGATCTGATAAGAGTCTGATGAGCAAGTGGCACAATTTTTTCAGGCGCATAGCTAGATCCCCTAAGTTGATAATCCTGGCTATGCTACAGGCTTTCATTGGTGCAGATTGAGCCCCTCTTGGAAGGTGATTCTGCTTGAATACTTGCAAAGTTGCAAAGGCTTCTTGGTTGTACTTATATACCTCAAGTCCTCGAAGAAAACCGACACGGGCACTGAGAAACAAGAAAAGATGGGACTCTGAATCGATCGGAACCTCTGACTCCACGCGAAATCGGAGTCTGGGGAAATTTTATTCCACAGTGATTTTTGCAAAGATTGAACATGGAGTGCTAACCGGCGGCTGTGTGGCTCGAGGAGGAGATTGCGCCGCCGAGGAGGAGCCGTAGCCGCCGGATCAGGGTCTCCCACTCCCAACCGGTGGTGGCGGCAAGGAACCCTCCCCACTCCCAGTTGAAGGTTTGGTGCCAAATGAGATCAGGGGCTCCGAGATTCCGGGTGTCGCGTGAGCTGATGACCCAAAGAAGCGCAGCACCCAAGACGGTGATGCGGCGCTGGGGAAAGGGGAGGAGCAAGGACCGGAGGAGAGAACGACGAGTGTGGATATTTTCTCAAGAAAAAAACCGAACGTCCGAATGAATCGATCAAGGATCGCGTTCGGGTTTACCAAAAATTTTAGGTTAGGTAGTTTGGGTTTTTTAAATTTTGGGTTTTCAAAAATGATGTTCAAAATATTACCCGATCACCTATTTAGCCAAAATTTTGGGTACCCGTTATTTCGGGTTCCGATTTCGGGTTACCCGAGCGGCGCCGTGAGGGCGAGCGAGCGGCGAGGGCTAGCGGCGGCGAGCGGCGAGTGGTAGGGTTAGGGTTAGGGTTACGGGCGGGCGGGCGCACGGGGTAACGGGTTGCGGGTGCACGGGTTGTTCGGGTTGTTCGGGTTATCGGGTACCACAAATTACAACCCGATTAACCCGAAATAATATCGGGTTTTTTATCCGATATCAGTGTTCGGGTTTCGGGTAGTTCGGATTTGGGTTCGGGTTTTTTCGGGTTCGAGCTTCGGGCTCGGGTTTTATGTCCACTCCAAGATCCAACGCCCCTTCCCTTCGGGTGGTGGGTGCTGTTTGTGATACATGTTATGCATAAGTCCATTTTACACCTCTAAATTTTTGTGTTTGTTTAAAATATACTCTCAAACTTCAAACAGGCTATTTTGTACCTTCTAACTTCCAATACCATGCAATTTACCCTCTCGACGGTTTTGTAACCTGATTTTGACAAACATAACGCTGACGTGGCAATCTACTCATCATCAGGAATATAACAGGATTGTGGGTCCCACATATCACTCTCTCCTTTCTTCTTCTACTACCTACGCGTCCGTCCATCCGTCTGAGGCATGTGCCGTCCAGGCTCATGGCACGCCGCTCGATCACCTCGATTCCCATTTCGTTCGCCTTGATGATCGCCCGGTGGGAAACCATGCTCATGAAAGTCGAGCATATGTTGCCTGTTCGTTGTTGTATGTACATGTCATGCAAGATAATGTCAGCGATAGCCTCAGTCTGCACCGAAACTTGATCTCAACTTGCGGCAGCCTGACTAGCAGGGCTGGCTCTACAATTTTGAAGGCCCTAGACAAACTGTGGCGATATAGGACCTAAAGGCTTTTTTGGAGGCGTGCGTGGAGTGGGTATGCTGCCATACCACGGTCGCAGTCAAAGACTTTATGCCTTCTTTGCCTCGCGACGGGCAAAAAGGGGTGATGATGAGAGCGGCTGACAGGCGCGCCTCACATCGCATTGAATGCGGCGGGGCAGGCGCTCAGCCTCTCCCTTTTTAGGCATTAAATGAGGTGGTTGGCGTTGGACTCGCCCTCTCTCGAGAGGAGCGGGGTGAGGGATGGGGGTCAGGTAATCCCGGACCACGCCCGGGTCCGGTGATCCTGCACTCTGCCGCTTGGGAGTACGGTGGCCTCCGGGTAGCCTCCGGGCCAGACCCCTCTTGGGGTGGCCACGTGGCCGCCCGTGGCCGGGACTCACTTGGGCCATCTAGGACATATCTTTGACGCACCCTGATGGGCGAAGGCGCCTTCCTTTTTTCAGATATCGTACCTCTGACATACCCCCAGGCCCATATCACCGACAGTAGCCCCCGGTGTTGACTGGGACCGAGTCGGGCTCGGGCGCGGTTAACGCCATTTCCTTGAGTGTGTGGGCCCAGGTACTGGATGTGCCTCGCTATGGCAGGAGGCCGGTACGCGACAACTAATGCCGCGCTAGGCTAAGCTTTCTCTGGACAGGGGGGCGAGTTTATTCGGGCTGTGCGCACGGGGGCCCATTCAAACCGCCTTGCTCTCTCCGTCCCACGTAGTGCGCCTGGTTGGTGCGAGGCCCCAAGTGACGCGAAATCCAAGCGGCGCGGGAACCAAAAGGGATGCGAAAAGGAAACGAAGGGGCGTAGAGGCAAGGAGGCGCGTCGTGTGGTAGTGGGGCGAAATTAATGCCGTGGAATCCGAGGGGGCCGTGGTCGCTTATAAAAATGGATCCACGAGGAGGGGGACCGGTTTCTATGCTTTCCATAGCCATCGCCTCTCACAACTATTCGCCTCTCATCTTCCCAGCGTCCTTGCTCCTTCACCTCCTTCCTCTCGCCACCGGCTTTCCTTTCGCACTTCAGTATCCACCTTTGAGATGGCCCGCGATTCACCTCTGGAGCCGGGGAGTGTGCTCCCCAAATCCTTTGTCCGCACCGCGGAGGCTCGCAGCCTCTTCAACAACTACCTGCCGCGCGGCACGAGCAGCGGCGGCGATGTTCCGGAGGAGCGGCCCCCAACGAGGATGGTGTTCTTCGCCTCCTTCGCCATGGTCGGGCTGGTGCCGCCCTTCTCCCGCTTCTTCCTTGATGTGCTGGAGTTCTACGACCTCCGGCTGCACCACCTCACCCCAATACCGTTTTCTACCTCGCCGTGTTCGCCTACACCTGCGAGATGTTTGTGGTGGTGATGCCCTCACTGCACCTCTTCCAGCAGTTCTTCCGGGTGTGCCGGGCGGGCTCCCCCGGCGCGGTCGGGTACGTGGCAATCCAGCCGCGGAACGATAGGACGGTCGACACCCCCTTCATCGACATCCACCCTCGCTCCAAGTGGGAGAACTGGAGGGCGTTCTGGTTCTACACCAGCCTAGGCGACCACCCCCGCCTATTCCTGCTGACGGGGATCCTTGTGAACCAGAGGAGCTGGGGGCATGTCCGCGAGCCGGGAGGAAGCTTGACGGGGTGCTGGAGCGAATCAGCTACCTCCGAAAGGGGGGCCTGTCCAGCCACGCGGTCTTCCGTGATTTCCAGATGAGGCGCATTGCGCCGTTGCAGGAAAGGCCGTGCCCCGCCTACATGTACACGGGCCCCAACGACGACATGCGGACCCACGTGGGCGCCGCCTTCAACTGGGATGAGAGGGGCCTCGTGATCCTGGTCCGCCGCACCATCGGCGTCACGGCAATGGACCTGACGCAGCTCCCACCCGGGTTGGTGCCGTTGTGCCAGGACTCGGCGTGCTCGGAGATCCTGCACATGCTGCAGGTGGTGGGCGACGGCGTGGGCTCGTCGTCAGCAGCGCCGAACGCTACCCTGAGGAGTGGGGGCGGCAATTACACCGACGCCGACGACCAGGTGCCGATCGGGTGGCTGAACCGCCGGGGTTCGGGCCGAAGCGATTCGGGGGCTCCAGACCCCAAGGGGAAGAGGAAGAGGTCAGAGGAGGACCCCGCTCCTCCCCCATCTCCGCCACGCGGCGGGCGCACGGAGCGCGACGCTCCTCCCGCAACTCGGAGGCTCGCGGGCGGCGGGCCCGTCTCCGGGGGCCACTTCGTCGGGGCCGGGGCGATCACGCGACGGCGGCGAGCGGCGACGGAGGAGGCCCGAGCACGCCTACGGCGAGCGTGCCGTCGGCGGGGCCGATCGCGGGGCTCCAGGCGTCGGCGGGGGCAGCGGCGGTAGCCGGCGAGCCCTCCAGGCGGCCGCGCGAAGAAAAGCGGGCCATCTCGCGGGTTTCCTGGGACTTCAACCCCGCCCACAGGTAACACCTTGCCGATACATACATACTCATTGGGCCTTGTGTTTTTGTCTTGTTTTTGATCCCTTGCTATATTTATTTTTTTGCTCCAGCCGCGAGCAACAGCATTTTTGCCCCAGGGTTATACCCAAGGGCGGTTCTGCCTCGGGCTCGGGGGAGGAGGCGCAGAGAGGCTCGGGCGCTTGAGCCCTCCGGTCCGGGTCGCCCCTTATGGGTTCGGGCCCGGATCCGGTGCGATCCGAGGAGGGGGCCCAACCGAGATCGGGGCACCGGTCATCCACGAGGGGCGACCTGAGGGCAGCCCCGACGCAGAGGGGCAGCGGAGGACGGCAGAGAACAGCCCCAGGGGTCTCCTCCACGGCAACCATCGCCGCCGCCACAACAGCCGTCGCCGCGCCGCGCGGACGGCGCCGTCACCCCGTCGACCACCGTTAGTCCCGCGCCGCGCCCGTGCCTCCACCGCGTCCACCGCTGCGTCGTGCCATTCCCGTAGCTCTGCTTCCGCCGCCTCCACGCCATGCCTCGCAGCCTCCGTCGACACCGCGCCGTGCCTCGCCGCCTCCGCGTGGCCGCGCCGACGCCGGCTAACGCCGAGCTGCCTCCACGCCTAGTCGCCTCCGCCGACGCTGAGCCGTCGTGGGTCTACGTTGAAGGTGGTGGTGGTGAACGCCGCCGACGCCGAGCCTCTCTAAACCCTAACCCTAGCACGCGTGCATGCGGGACAGGAACAGCGGGATCGGGATGCGATGCGACCTGATTTCCAATGCGTCATGTCAGCCCGTGGGCGTGCTGTGCCTGGACCGGCACACACAAGAGCCATGCCGTGCCGTGCCGGCTGTAACATCCTGAAAATCGAAGGAATGGAATTCGGAACGTAAAATCGGAACTCACAAAAACTTTTTGGGAATCATTGCTTCTTATCGTGTTTTTCGATCTGGATTGCCAGTTCAGCAAAATAAGATTTTTCTTCTAGAATTACTTTGAGGAAAAATGGGACAAAACCCTAAGCTTTGAAATCACAGCCGGTGAAAATGATTTCAAAATATAAATGTGTGTACCTTGAAAAGAGCATATACATATATAATTTGGTGAATTACAAAAAGGATATATTTTGGTTTAAACCCTAATTGATAGGGGAAAGATAATGAATAATTGGGATTTGATGATAAAAATATTTTTGAAAAAGGAAAAATGAAGATAGAAATTCATCCCTAATCAAAACCCTATTTTCTTGAATTCAAAAGAAGAAACAAAATAAATATGAAAAATATATTTTGAAAAGTAGGGAGAAGTGGAAAATATAATTTTAGAGATTGTTCGAGAATACCAAAATTTATTTGGGATTTTTAGGAAGAAAGGAAATGGAAATGGGAAAAATAGGATTGTAATTCGGGAAAATGGAAAATCGCACTATTCATTGATCGGCGAGTGTTCGACCGGTTCCATCATCCCGTTCGCAGCCGCCACGCGTCGTCCGCCGTACCGAGACCTCGCGCGTGCACGTTCCCGACGTCATCGGCTCCGGTCACACACGAGATCGCCGGCAGTCCGCGCCGTGGCTTTGCTTCCGGTCGACGCCGTACCCGTGCGCCATGCCGCCCGCGTTAGCATCGCGCCGCACGATCCGCGCGCACCGCCTCGCCGCGCTCACACCGTCGCGCGTCGCTGCAGCTTGCCGCACGTCGCGCACGACCTCCCCGCGACCGCGCCATGCTGCGACGCCGCGCCATTGTTGCCGTCGCACGCTCTTCTCTTTCCCTCCGTCAACCGCCTATAAGAGGCCACCCCGAGCCGAGCCCCCAACACCGAAAATCCTCGCCACAACTCCCTCGTGCTTTCTCCCCGTTTTCCCCAAAAGTTAGCCGTTGCATTGCTTGAATTTTGGGAAGAATCGGAGCTCGGCCGGAAGAACCCTAACTCGGCCGCCCGGGGCAAAACTCCGAAATTCGTCACCCTCGGCCGATTTCTTCCCGAATTGAAGGTACCACCGTTATCCCCGTGCTCTAAGTGTTGTTTCCCCTAAGTTTCCCGAGCCAAATGGCCGCCGGAAATCGCCGGCGACGAGCCCCCCCCGAATTCCCCTGTCTCGGCCGCCGCCACCCCGCCGTCGCCAGCTCACCTCAGCGCCTCCCCGGCCGAACCAACACTCTCTCTAGCATCCCTAGGACTCACGATGCTCGTAGATCCATTGCCTTGGCCAAGACATCACCGGAGTCCGCTGCCGACGAGCGCCACCGCCGCCCGAACCACCTCGCCGTCGCCGACCATCTTTGCCGCTCCCGGTCCCGACCGAGTGGAGAAATGGGACCCCGTGGTCCCAAGATGGTGAAAGCCCCTCCTTCCCCGAGCTCCGGCCCTCCTCACCGTCGGCGCCTCTCCCTCACCGTCGGTCGCCGGTGGTAGTAGAGCGAGAGGGAAAGGAAAGAAACAGAGGGAAAAGGAAAAAAAAAGAAAGAAAAGAAAAATAGTAAAAGAATAAGGGAAAATGTATAGATTATTTTGGGAATATTTAGGATAAAATAAGGTTTCGAACTATTATTATTATTATTTAGGAATAAGTACAATATTGTTCCCTTCTAAAATAAAATACTTTGTGAAAATGATTTATAGATCAATTTTTCTTTTTGTGAATTCAAATATTGTCCAACCTTTAGATTGTTATCAAAGTTCACATGAAACCTTTTTAAATATTGGTTAAGCATGGATGATGTTATCTGTCGTTAGAATTCCAAAACCCTAATAAATATAATTGCAACATTAAAGATCAATTATTGGAAATATAAAATTAGAAACCTAATTATTCTAGGATATCTTCAAACTTAAGTGCAAAATACATATTAACCATAAGATGGTTCACTCGGTCTAACTGAAATCATTTTTCGTTGATTCAACCTTTAAGATTTCCGAGGTTAGAGGTTGTTTTTGGAAACCGCTTTCCGCGATCATTTTGGGATCTTTTCTTTTTGTTGATATTGTTGAATTCTAATTGGATTCAACCCTTCTTTTCGCACGTACGGATAGCGTCCGAAGAGGTGAACACTGACTACGCGGAAGACCCCACTCAACCAAGATGCGAGCAAGGCAAGTCTTCAAACCCTTTGAACATATCGATCCCAATTGCGAAATGATGTTATTTTAAACTCTAAACATGCATGCTTTACGAGTTACCTATACTTGTTATGCCATACCTTGCTATTGATTACCTTTAGAATTACTCCTTGTAACTCGCGATGTGATACAAACAACCGAAGAATAACTTCGGTAAACTGCTTAGCCATGCTATACTTAGATTTATGCATACTCATGACTTTATGAAAAAGCTTTGTGCTTGGGCAACTACCTTAGGGAAGGTAGTTGAGATACGGCATGTGGAGACATGAGCGCCACATGGCCATGAGAATGATGAACTAAGTTTGATGAAAATTGAAAGTACTATACAAATGTTTTAGACTCGGGCGCCTGGATGACTTGGGTGGATTCCGGAAAAGGCAAGTGCCGACCCTGGTCAATTAAGGACCGAGCCATGAGATAGCCGGAAACGAGCCGCACAACCGTACTTCTCGAATGGGTATAGACCTAGCGACTAGATAGCCGCGCGGAGGCGTATCCTTGCATAGATGGTTCTCTATGATGTGGTTACGGGATGAGAATGAGGCTGCGGCCTTTGTTATGAATGGTGGAATTAAACCGATGTTAATTAAACTTAAAGATTTGGAAAGTTTCCCTTGCCCGGGTGCGCGAACTCCTCTCACCGCTAGAAAAGGACGGCTAGAGTGCATGAGGGCTTAAGTTCATGGAGCGGGTACTGCCAAAGCAAGGTTATCGAAAGGCTTTGCCGTGACCGTCTCATGTGTTGAGGCGCAGGCTCATTTGTTGGGCTATCGCGGAGTACGGGTAAAGTGTACATCCACTGCAGTGTGAGTGAATCAATCTATTCGAATAGCCGTGCTCGCGGATATTGAGCATCGTGACAAGACTTTCGCTTGGCTAGATTTTAAACTTGAAACTGCTAGGATGGGTATGCATGATGATTTCATTCGCTGGTGGGTCAACTTCTCGATAAGCGAGAAGGGGTAGATTCCCCAGAAAATCATGACGAACCGGAGGCGGGAAGCCATCCTTGGAATCATGATGGATGGTAGACAGAACTGTCACCGGATTAATGAACTGTGAAAATTAAAACTTGATTTGGCTAGTCGATAGGTTTGTGAAAAGAATTGTGAAAACTGGCTTTACGCAAAAATAACCTTAGCCATATTCTTTGAATAACCCTATCATATGCATCAACTCTGTGGTGGCTTGCTGAGTACGGTTGGTACTCACCCTTGCTATACGCACAAACCTCCAGCTGATGGAAATGAAGAGCCAGAAGACCCATACGCGTATTACCAGGAGGGCGAAGGAACTGACGGCGCATACTAGACCTTAACTCCGGTCGTTGCCTGTGGCAAATGACAAGCCGCTGCCTCTTTCCGCTGCCTTATCTAAATTCTGTTTTTATGTTGTATTCGAACCATAAGGTCCTGTGAGTTGAACATTGCTTTCGGGCCTATTAATGTAATAATGGTAATGTAAGACTATTCGTGCATGTGCACTTGATTATCCAGTACTGTATTCGTGGGTACCAGCTACTCGATCCAGGGAAATGGTACTATGAACACGAAAGATTCCCGCCTCAAAAACGGAGGTCCACAGAGCTGGTATCAGAGCCATGCGACCGTAGGCTAAGACCAAATGGCGCCATACCCCTAACTAGTTGGCTAAAGGGAAATATCCCTACAATAGGATCGGTTTTAAACTATTATTTCCAAAAATGCAAATATACCTTTTCTACATCTGTATTTCCTTTTTACCAAATGATTATGATAGCTCTCTCCCTCTAACCCTAAGTTGCCTACAAAAGCAGATGTCAAACCACGACGGAGCCTGGGAGGTCACTAGTCCGCGAGACGAGGGGTTTGTGGTACAACTTCAGTCCCTACTATGGTGTTTGAGGTACCCGGAACCACCCACCTATCACACCAAGAGGCATGGCTCCGAAGTGTATCCAGCCTGGGAGGCAGCCGTATCCATAGAAGCCCGCATGGGAAGTGAGACATCTTTCTGCTTCCACACTCGCTACCACCGGGACCTAGCAGAAGCAGCTATTCAGGATGCGGCTCGCGAAGCCTTCCTTCGCCTTAATGCGATACATCGTGCCAAACTCACGGTGACGGAGTTCGTGCATCATCCTTATCGCGAAGAGGGCAACCCAGTCTGCACTGTGGAGGCCACCCCCTGCTGCTACAACCCGATGGTCACGCGTCTATCACGTTGGGCGGAGACGGCACGACGTTACGAGGAGGCCCCGCTCGAGATCAACGACCAGCGAGTCACGCCTCAATGATCTTTTCGACAGCCACCAAGGCTGTGGAGACCAGATAAACATGCTGCAGACTCAGCTGCAGGCCAATGGTGCCCAATATGAGCAACTCTCGGACCGCTACATGGCCCGTGGGGAAGCTCTGGTAGAGCTGGAAGAGCAGCTCAGGAAGAGCAAGCAGCAAATCGACCAGTTGGAGGAGCAGCTGCGCACTCGTCCTGTCTACGCTGCAGGTACTTCCACCGAGCCTGTACCATCACCTCCTGCCCCTGTGCCCGACCGCTATTACCTTATGACTCCAGCATGCTTGGATACTTTTCAAGCCATGATGGAGCAAGCTTTTATGTTGAGCACAGAGCCTCGCACCGTACCTGGTAGACCCCACTGCTGCCACGTCCATGGGACCCACCTCGAGCTCCGTAGCAGTACCATCCGAGCCTGGATCGGGAGAGGAGAACCCCATCCAGATCCACACCGACACGGAGTCTGAGGCAGAACCTATGGAGGTCAAATGGGAGTCCAGCGACACCGACCCAATGGAGGAGGAAGCTCCCACTTGTCGCCTGACTCACACTAGAGGCCCCCTCACCCGCCAGACCGCTCGCAAGAGTACGCGGCCACCGAGTCGAAGATTCGGCATGACTCCGAGGCCACCACCTCCGAGCCATGGGGACTCCGGTTTGCTTCAGCAGATGACCACCCACTTCCGGCGCTGGCTCTTGCGGATGGTTGGACGACTAGGCGGGAGGACCTTCCCAGCTCGGCAGCACGAACCACTCTCTATTTCCCCTTAATTGGTTGATGTAGTTGGACGATATAGTTGTTGTTGCTATCATGGCATGAAGGACTGTGTGTGTACAGTCCGTGTACCCCTCTTATGTAATATGATGAACCTGAGCATCGTTTTGCGGTGTCTTAATTCGTGAGCTTATTATTATTTCACCCTGCCTGTTGATTGAAGATCATTTAAAAGAACTTGAAGAAAAATCCCCCTAGGAACCATATCCTAAACTGGTCCGATCTCTTAATTCATCTATCTTCTTCAGATGGCACATCGCCGCAGAGCCGCAGCAACCAACGAGAACCCGCCAGAACCCAACCCCTCCACTCTGGCGGAGGTTATGGCTTTGCAGACCCAGCTACTCCAAGCAATTGCTAACAACCAGGGAAGTCGAGGAGGATCGAGTCTGGGAGAGTTCATGAGAGCTAAGCCACCAACCTTTTCCACGGCCGAAGAACCTATGGATGCTGAAGATTGGCTAAGAGTGATAGAGAAAAAGCTAACCCTCGTCAGAATCCGAGAAGCTAATAGAGTTGTCTTCGCTACTAACCAGCTGGAGGGCCCCACAAGTGACTGGTGGGACACCTACAAGGAAACGCGAGCTGAAGACGCCGGCGAACCAACATGGGAGGAATTCACGGCTGCGTTCCGTGAGAATTTCGTGCCAGCTGCAGTTATGAGGATGAAGAAAAATGAGTTCCGCAGACTGCGTCAAGGGAACACCTCCATAAGAATATCTAAACAAGTTCACCCAGCTTGCCCGTTACGCCACCGGTGACTGACCGACGAAGAAGAGAAGATAGACAAATTCATTGAGGGACTAAATGACGAACGAGGGGACCAATGATCGGGCAGATCACACCGCTTCCAAATCCTCATCAACAAGGTCGTCCGGCTTGAGCATGACCAAAAGGTGGTAGACAATAACCGCAAGAGGAGGCTCGCTATGGCTCGCCCATTTCGGGGAACGCCACAACGCCCCAAGGGAGCCACCGTCGGATGGAAGCCAAACGTTCCGCAACCGGACGTTCTCCGCTTTCGACCATGTCAACAGTCGCTACACCTCGGCTTCGTACACCCACACCAACCCTAGCCGCTCCAGGAAGAAAGAATGTGAGCTGCTTCAATTGCGGAGAATTCGGGCACTACTCCAATAGCTGCCCAAAACCACGCAACGCCCCTGTGCGCACTGGCGCCAATGCAACGCCCGTCCGAGGAACCCCCACCCCTGCGGCGGACGAGGTCCGCTCAGACCCCGCTACCCAACGAGGCCGCCACCGGGTTTCGACGTGGCCAGTGAATCATGTGCGGGTGAAGAAGCTCGGGAGGACCAGAGCGTATTGATGGGTATGTTCTCTATCAACTCTGCACCAGTTAAAGTTTTATTCGATTCGGAGCCTCACATTCATTCATATCTTCCCGAGTAAGCAAACAACACCACCTACACCAAGTAGCACTTAGGAGACCTATGCTTGGTACACTCACCGGGAGACATAACCGTACCCCATGCCTGCATTAATGTGCCCATACGGATTAGAGACGTGGTGTTTCTCTCAAACCTTATGGTGCTATCACCCCAAACCATAGATGTCATACTCGGAATGGATTGGTTGACCAAGAATAATGGAATTATAGACTGCAGTCGAAGGGAAGTCACGGTATCCACCCCATGGGGATCACCGATGAGCATAACTATGGATCAAAACCCAAAGCTATGTGAGCAAGCTGCGGGAGTGTTCACCATGCTACCTTTAGGCGGAATGCCGTAGTACAAGAATACCGGATGTGTTTCCGAGGAATTGCCCGGAATGCCCCTGGATCGCGACATAGAGTTTATCATCGATCTAATGCCCGGTACGCCCCATATCCAAGAGGCCTTATCGAATGCCGGCCAACGAGTTAGAGGAACTCAAGAAGCAAATAAGAGAACTACAAGAGAAGGGATTTGTACGCCCAGCTCTTCTCCTGGGAGCCCCAGTACTCTTCGTCAAAAGAAGGATGGGAGTATGAGAATGTGTGTGGACTACCGATCGCTGAATGAAGTAACTATCAAGAACAAGTACCCGCTACCTCGGATCGATGACCTATTCGATCAACTTAAGGGTGCGCAGGTGTTCTCAAAGATTGATCTACGGTCGGATATCATCGTTGAAGATTAGGGCGGAGATATTCCTAAGACGGCGTTCTCTACACGTTACGGCTTATACGAGTTTACGTAATGTCCTTTGGATTGACCAATGCCCCGGCATATTTTATGAACCCGATGAACAAGGTATTCATGGAGTACCTGGACAAATTCGTAGTGGTATTCATCGACGATATACTTATCTACTCCAAGAACGATGAGGAACACGCGGAACATCTACGGCTAGTACTTGGAAAAACTACGAGAGCACCATGTATGCAAAATTTAGCAAATGCGAGTTCGGCTCAAGGAAGTCGCTTTTCTTGGCCACGTGGTTTCAGCCGGAGGAGTAGCGGTAGACCCCGCCAAGGTTGAAGCGTCAAGGAATGGAAGGCACCCAAGTCGTGACGGAAGTTCGGAGTTTCTTGGGCTTGGCCGGTTATTATCGACGGTTTATCGAAGGGTTTTCCACTGTAGCCCGACCTATGACTCAACTTCGAAGAAGGAAAAGAAGTTTGAATGGAACGAGAAGTATCAAAAGGCTTTCGACCAACTAAAAGAAAAGTTAACCACTTGCCCCAATCTTAACCTTACCGACAACCGGAAGGATTTCGTGATGTACTTGTGATGCATCCCGGCAAGGACTAGGAGGCGTGTTAATGCGGATGGGAAGGTCGTAGCGTATGCCTCGCGACGATTCACGACCCCATGAGGAGAATTATCCCACACACGACCTGGAATTAGCCGCGGTTGTTCACGCATTGAAGATCCGGAGACACTATCGATCGAGAACCACCGTGATGTGTATACCGATCACAAGAGCTTGAAATATTTCTTTACTCACTGATCTCAACCTACGACGAGGCGATGGTTGGAGTTGATCAAGGATTACGATCTAGGAATCCATTACCATCCCTGCAAGGCAAATGTAGTGGCCGATGCGCCGAGCCGCAAAGCCCAATGCAACCACATGGGATTGAGAGGTATGGCCAATGAGCTCCAAGAAGAAATGGCTCGACTTAATCGCACCCGATTCCTCACGGAGAAGTAAACTCACTGGAAATCCAACCCCTTCGAGGACTCAAATAAAAGAAGCCCAAAAAGGGAATGAGGAAACCCGGAAATCAAGGAACGCATGGCGCCGGACGCGCTAAGGAGTTTTCGTAGACGACAGGGAATCTGTGGTACAAGAAAAGAATCTGCGTGACTGAACGAGGCGGTTTGCGAGGATTGATCTTAAAAGAAGCCCACGAATCGGCATATTCGTTACATCCCTAAGCACGAAAATGTACCGGATTTGAAGGGAGAATACTGGTGGCCCAATATGAAGAGAGATGTAGCCGAATACGTAGCCGTGTGCGATGTGTGCCAAAGGGTGAAAGCCGAACATCAACGACCACGGCTTGCTCGCCCACTCAAGATTCCCGAATGGAAATGGGACGAGATAGGCATGGATTTCATAGTGGGACTACCCAAAACTACGACGGTTACGATTCCATTTGGGTAATAGTAGATCGGCTCACCAAGACGCGATTTATTCCCGTGAAAACTAACTACAACAAAGCCAAGCTAGCGGAACTATATATGAGTAGGATTGTATGTCTCCACGGTGTACCAAAGAGGATTATATCGGATTGTGGTACCCAATTCACATCTCATTTTTGGAGCAAAGTCCACGAGGCACTCGGAAGTCACCTCGCTTTCGTACCGCTTATCACCCACGCACCGACGGGCCGAAAGGACGAATCAAGTACTAGAAGATATGCCGAGAGCTCGTGCATTGGATTTCACCAAGGATTGGGAGAAATGTTTGTCGTACGCCGAGTTCTCCTACAACAATAGCTATCAAGCCGTCTGAAGATGTCACCAAACGAAGCTCTATTTGGTCGCCGATGTCGAACCCCATTGATGTGGTCGAAACCGGTGGAACGAACCGTATTCGGGCCTGACATAATCAAGGAGGCCGAGGAAAAGGTTCGCTGATTCGGCGGACTACAAGCTGCTCAATCACGACAAAAGAGCTACGCGGATACCCGACGAAGAGAATTAGAATTTAAAGAAGGTGACTATGTGTATTTAAAGGTCTCACCACTACGAGGAACTCAGAGGTTCAAGGTCAAAGGGAAACTCGCACCAAGATACGTAGGCCCATTCTTGATAAGCGCTAGGAGAGGGGAAGTGGCTTACCAGCGGGAGCTGCCCAAGAACCTCTCCGATGTCCACCCAGTATTCCACGTATCGCAGCTGAAGAAATGTTTGCGGGTACCGAAAGAGCAAGCCCCGTTAGAAACCATCCATGTCCACAGTGATCTTACCTACCCGGAGCATCCAATCAAGATACTAGACGAGGCAGAAAAGAAGACACGAACCAAGTCATGGCGCATGTACAAAGTACAATGGAGCAATCACACAGAAGAAGAAGCTACCTGGGAGAGCGAAGAGTTCTTGAGGACAGAATACCCACACCTATTCAGCAACCGGTAAGAAATCTCGGGGACGAGATTTATTGTTAGGGGGGTAGGTTTGTAACATCCTGAAAATCGAAGGAATGGAATTCGAACGTAAAAATCGGAACTCACAAAAACTTTTTGGGAATCATTGCTTCTTATCGTGTTTTTCGATCTGGATTGCCGTTCAGCAAAATAAGATTTTTCTTCTAGAATTACTTTGAGGAAAAATGGGACAAAACCCTAAGCTTTGAAATCACAATGGTGAAAATGATTTCAAAATATAAATGTGTGTACCTTGAAAAGAGCATATACATATATAATTTGGTGAATTACAAAAAGGATATATTTTTGGTTTAAACCCTAATTGATAGGGGAAAGATAATGAATAATTGGGATTTGATGATAAAAATATTTTTGAAAAAGGAAAAATGAAGATAGAAATTCATCCCTAATCAAAACCCTATTTTCTTGAATTCAAAAGAAGAAACAAAATAAATATGAAAAATATATTTTGAAAAGTAGGGAGAAGTGGAAAATATAATTTTAGAGATTGTTCTGAGAATACCAAAATTTATTTGGGATTTTTAGGAAGAAAGGAAATGGAAATGGGAAAAATAGGATTGTAATTCGGGGAAAATGGAAAATCGCACTATTCATTGATCAGCAGGTGTTCGACCGGTTCCATCATCCCGTTCGCAGCCGCCACGCGTCGTCCGCCGTACCAGAGACCTCGCACGTGCACGTTCCCGACGTCATCGGCTCCGGTCACACACAGAGATCGCCGGTACAGTCGCGCCGTGGCTTTGCTTCCGAAGTCGACGCCGTACCCGTGCGCCATGCCGCCCGTGTTAGCATCGCGCCTGCACAGTCCGCGCGCACCGCCCTCGCCGCGCTCACCGTACACGCGCGCGTCAGCTGCAGTTGCCGCACGTCGCGCACGACCTCCTCGCGACCGCGCCATGCTGCTGACGCCGCGCCATTGTTGCCGTCGCATCGCTCTTCTTTCCCTCCGTCAACCGCCTATAAGAGGCCACCCCGAGCCGAGCCCCCAACATCGAAAATCCTCGCCACAACTCCCTCGTGCTTTCTCCCGTTTTCCCCAAAAAGTTAGCCGTTGCATTGCTTGAATTTTGGGAAGAATCGGAGCTCGGCGGAAGAACCCTAACTCGGCCGCCCGGGGCAAAACTCCGAAATTCGTCACCCTCGCCGATTTCTTCCCGAATTGAAGGTACCACCGTTATCCCCGTGCTCTAAGTGTTGTTTCCCCTAAGTTTCCCGAGCCAAATGGCCGCCGGAAATCGCCGCGACGAGCCCCCGAATTCCCTGTCTCGGCCGCCGCCACCCGCCGTCGCCAGCACACCTCGGCGCCTCCCGACCGAACCAACACTCTCTCTAGCATCCCTAGGACTCACGGATGCTCGTAGATCCATTGCCTTGGCCAAGACATCGCCGGAGTCCGCTGCCGACGCAGCGCCACCGCCGCCCGAACCACCTCGCCGTCGCCAGCCATCTTCGCGCTCCCGGTCCCGACCGAGTGGAGAAATGGGACCCCGTGGTCCCAAGATGGTGAAAAGCCCCTCCTTCCCCGAGCTCCGGCCCTCCCTCACCGTCGGCGCCCTCTCCTCACCGGCCAGGTGGTAGTAGAGCGAGAGAGGAAAGGAAAGAAATAGAGGGAAAAGGAAAAAAAGAAAGAAAAGAAAAATAGTAAAAGAATAAGGGAAAATGTATAGATTATTTTGGGAATATTTAGGATAAAATAAGGTTTCGTACTATTATTATTATTTAGGATTAAGTACAATATTGTTCCCCTTCTAAAATAAAATACTTTGTGAAAATGATTTATAGATCAATTTTTCTTTTTGTGAATTCAAATATTGTCCAACCTTTAGATTGTTATCAAAGTTCACATGAAGCCTTTTTAAATATTGGTTAAGCATGGATGATGTTATCCTGTCGTTAGAATTCCAAAACCCTAATAAATATAATTGCAACATTAAAGATCAATTATTGGAAATATAAAATTAGAAACCTAATTATTCTAGGATATCTTCAAACTTAAGTGCAAAATACATATTAACCATAAGATGGTTCACTCGGTCTAACTGAAATCATTTTTCGTTGATTCAACCTTTAAGATTTCCGAGGTTAGAGGTTGTTTTTGGAAACCGCTTTCCGCGATCATTTTGGGATCTTTTTCTTTTCATTGATGTTGTTGAATTCTAATTGGATTCAACCCTTCTTTCGCACGTACGGATAGCGTCCGAAGAGGTGAACACCGACTACGCGGAAGACCCCACTCAACCAAAGATGCGAGCAAGGCAAGTCTTCACACCCTTTGAACATATCGATCCCAATTGCGAAATGATGTTATTTTAAACTCTAAACATGCATGCTTTACAGAGTTACCTATACTTGTTATGCCATACCTTGCTATTGATTACCTTTAGAATTACTCCTTGTAACTCGCGATGTGATACAAACAACCGAAGAATAACTTCGGTAAACTGCTTAGCCATGCTATACTTAGATTTATGCATACTCATGACTTTATGAAAAAGCTTTGTGCTTGGGCAACTACCTTAGGGAAGGTAGTTGAGATACGGCATGTGGAGACATGAGCGCCACATGGCCATGAGAATGATGAACTAAGTTTGATGAAAATTGAAAGTACTATACAAATGTTTTAGACTGGGGCGGCTGGATGACTTGGGTGGATTCCGGAAAAGGCAAGTGCCGACCCTGGTCAATTAAGGACCGAGCCATGAGATAGCCGGGAAACGAGCCAGTACAACCGTACTTCTCGAATGGGTATAGACCTAGCTGACTAGATAGCCGCGCGGAGGCAGTATCCTTGCATAGATGGTTCTCTATGATGTGGTTACGGGATGAGAATGAGGCTGCGGCCTTTGTTATGAATGGTGGAATTAAACTGATGTTAATTAAACTTAAAGATTTGGAAAGTTTCCCTTGCCCCGGGTGCGCCAGAACTCCTCTCACTGCTAGAAAAGGACGGCTAGAGTGCATGAGGGCTTAAGTTCATGGAGCGGGTACTGCCAAAGCAAGGTTATCGAAAGGCTTTGCCGTGACCGTCTCATGTGTTGAGGCGCAGGCTCATTTGTTGGGCTGTCGCGGAGTACGGGTAAAGTGTACATCCACTGCAGTGTGAGTGAATCAATCTATTCGAATAGCCGTGCTCGCGGATATTGAGCATCGTGACAAGACTTTCGCTTGGCTAGATTTTAAACTTGAAACTGCTGGGATGGGTATGCATGATGATTTCATTCGCTGGTGGGTCAACTTCTCGATAAGCGAGAAGGGGTAGATTCCCCAGAAAATCATGACGAACCGGAGGCGGGAAGCCATCCTTGGAATCATGATGGATGGTAGACAGAACCGTCACCGGATTAATGAACTGAGAAAATTAAAACTTGATTTGGCTAGTCGATAGGTTTGTGAAAAGAATTGTGAAAACTGGCTTTACGCAAAAATAACCCTAGCCATATTCTTTGAATAACCCTATCATATGCATCAACTCTGTGGTGGCTTGCTGAGTACGGTTGGTACTCACCCTTGCTATATGCACAAACCTCCAGCTGATGGAAATGAAGAGCTAGAAGACCCATACGCGTATTACCATGAGGGCGAAGGAACTGACGGCGCATACTAGACCTTAGCTCCGGTCGTTGCCTGTGGCAAATTAGAAGCCGCTGCCTCTTTCCGCTGCCTTATCTAAATTCTGTTTTTATGTTGTATTCGAACCATAAGGTCCTGTGAGTTGAACATTGCCTTCGGGCCTATTAATGTAATAATGGTAATGTAAGACTATTCGTGCATGTGCACTTGATTATCCAGTACTGTATTCGTGGGTACCAACTACTCGATCCAGGGAAATGGTACTATGAACACGAAAGATTCCCGCCTCAAAAACGGGGGTCCACACCGGCCCACGGGCTCGACCGACGACCCAAGCACGGCACGCCCAATCGTGCCGTGCTGGCCCGGCCCGTTTGCATTCGTGCCGTGCCGTGCCCGTGCCATAAACAGTACCCGTGTGCCCGTGTCGGCCCACTACGGCTTGGCCCATTGGGCCACCTATAGAGTTCGCCAGCCTCGAGAAAACGAAATCATTGCTCCACGTTGCTCATATTACCAATACATTTTAGCCCTGCTTAGTTGCTGTAAAAATCTATAAAGATTTGAGATTTTGTTCACTTTTTAAAATTTTGGAACTAAACAGATAAGTGTAAACTTGAGGTGTAAAAATTTTGGATTTGGGAGGTTTGAGAATTAAAAAGCTGTAAAATTTTCTCGGGAAAAGTGCTTGCCCAACCACAGAGGTGGCCAAATGGGCCGGCCTGAGCATGGCCATTACTGTAGCGACATGGCACGGCACGACCCATGGGTGAAACGGGCCGGGCCGTTCTTGGGATGCCGGCCGAGCCCGTGGGCCGGCACGGCACGGCCCGTTACTGTAGCAAGCACTGTAGTGTGTACTGTAGTGTTCACTGTAGTAACCCAATAGAGGGTAAAATGCAGCCCGTGGGCCTTTAACAGGCCAAAACAGTGTCGAATAGTGCTACCAGGCCGACTTTGGCCCGTGGGCCCGGACCCCGTGGGCCGTGCTTGGGCCGAGGACACGGCACGTGGGCCGGCATGGCACGGTCCGCTACAGGAGCCGTGCCGTAACGGGCCGTGCCGCGGGCTTGCCCGGGCCGGGCCGTGCCAGGCGGCTCGTTTGGCCACCTCTGCCCAACCTACCCTGCGCACACAGTACTCCACCCTACCCCGCGCGCACAGCTCTCCCCCGCCGCCGCCCCTGCTCTCCCCCGCCGCTGCCCCCGCTCTCCCCATCCGCTCTACCCCGTCGCCGCCGCTTCTCTCCCCCTCGCTCTCCCCACCGCCTCGACCCCACCCCGCGCAGCCCCGCCGCCGCTCTCCCCTCGACCCCACGGGCGCTGCTGTTTGCTCACCAACGACAGCGCCTCGGCCGTGAGCTCCGGATTCGCTGTTCTTGGAGCTCTTCCGCGGCGCGAAATCTTGACTTGGACGCCGTGCCGGCGGCGGCGCGCAGCGCATGTCAGCGGAGTCGGGCTCGAGTCCGAGCCGCCGTCGGTGTGGAAGTGGAGGTGGGAGTTCCGAGTCGGTGAGCGGCGCGGCGGCGTACGACCGCCGGCTCGCTGCCCTGGGAAAGCCCGAACTCGTAGAGGTCGACTCCTTCTACCGCCAGGACCTCCCGATCTCCCGCCGCCGTGACCCGGAGCCCTTCCTCGCCAAGCTCGAGCTGGTGCGCCTCCTCCAGTGGAAGCTCTCCCGCGGCAAATGGAGGTCGTCTCATCCCGCTCTTAGCTTCTTTCCTATTCCTCTTTAGTGCACTTGAACTTCTGGTTCCCAGGGCGATATGTAGTATTTCTCACTCAAATCTCCCTAGAAATCATGCCGAAATGGGAGATCAATTGAATGATGCTAGTATCTTGCGGCTTGAGTGTTTGGACTGATTGATCCATTGATTTAGGGACTCGTTTTCTTGGCAAATCATTACCCAACTTGGTTATTTGATACTCCTACACTACACTGTTATCAAACTCGTTGGGGCAAAAAATCATGTTGTTGCTCTGTTCTTTCGCACAGGCCGAGACTGATGGATTTCGTCAAGGGCTTGGAGGATGCAGTGGTAGAATCAGCATCGCGCAGGGCATTCGCAGCTTTGCCTGACCTCTGTTTGCTAGTAGGATGGTTCAATTGTTTGTATTAATGCAATGGTTGTATGCAGTTGCAAACTGAGAAATGCATTGTTAGTTCACATTGCAATTTCGACGAAGGATCATTTTGTATGTGCAATCTGAGAAATTTTTACAGCATGTGCAGAGAATTGTACCCATACTTGTGCAGAGAAAATTGATGCATTGCACCCATAATTTTGCCAGCATATACCCAAAATTTCAGCAATTTTCACAGCATGTACCCCAAGCATTTAATAGGGATAAATCTTTCTTTTTAACAATAGCCTAAAACTTTATCCATTGAACTAAACATTTTGTTTTGTGTAAAATTTACATAAAAAAACTAAACAGGGCCTTAATGGATTACAGTGGCATTTGCAAAGAAGTTGTGGGGTCAGTGACCCTAGGGTTGCATGTAGTTCCGCTATTGATCAGAAAGCAAAGGGACGAGAAGAATATAGTCTTTGCAAAAGTCTATAAGACATGTCAATAAATTCTCCCCAAAAAAATTATTGGATACAAATATTATAATGTAATCATATTATATCTACATACAACTACAATATAAGTATGTAGTTTTTAAAACCCCGCGGTGATGTCTGCTCCGCGAAGCCGAGGTCACAAGATCGAATCCTCTCATTTGTGCACGTGATGTTCTTATTTTCTTCCTCACTTGCACGAATCTTGAAGCAAATCCAACGGTTTAAAATTATATGAAAGTTAGATAAAAGTTATTATACTTATATATATATAATTATACTATAATTATACTATATTTATATCTAATAATTTGAGATAAATTTTGTCGAGAGATGTATACTAAAATGGATCAATCATACTAAGTGGGAATATTAAGTGTGCATGGACTAGGCAAAATCCAAGGCCCCCTTTATTTTCCCTAACCCTTCTTGAGCCATTGGATCAAGAATGGACAAACATATAGGCCGTTAGATTCGACCAAACACTAAATTGGTTCCCTCATTCCACGCTTCCTCATCGCGTCTTGTTTGTTTAATCTCCAAAAGGAAGAAATTGAAAGAGATTGAAGAGGAATAATTCCATACCATAAAATAGATATGAAATAAATTCTCTTCAAATACCCCTTAATCTTTTTGTAAAAAGGATAAAACAAATAAGACCTCATATTAAGCGTCTATATCTATAGGTTTGTGCGCAGCAAGGCACCACTTGGTTACACTAGCGAACGTACTCCTATGCTCTTGCTCCACCAGCCAGCTGCCATGAAATCATGCCCCAGGGAAGCAACCCCACCCGAATGTGTCTTCCCACACGCCAGATCTTGGAGTAAAATCAACGCCCATCAAAATAAACTGATTGAAATCACAAAAAGTCAGTTGACTGGAGAAAAAAAAGCAAACCTGTTTTCTTTAACATTGGGTCACTATACCACACTGGTTAGCTGCATCAGTATCGTATTCCCTCTATCTCTAAGTAAATAAATATAATGCAGGAAGTACGTGGTAAACAGACAATATTAATACTATATTTACTTTATCTCTAAATAAATAAACCACATAGTATAAAAGTATGTGGTAAACGAGCAAGTTGTAGGATCAAACAAGACCAAACAAACCTATCAGAGAAGGGTGAATGGTAGGGAAAACCAAAATACCAAATCTTTTGCGAAATTAAAAGATTTACCTCTTACCGATGAAACCGATCTACAAAACGACAATGAACAGAACCTGTTGAAGCCGCCGGTCACACCACCTTACCCGCCCGCCGGCCGACCCCTCCCGGACGGTCGGACCGCCGTCTAGCCTTCGTTGGACCGCTGCAGTAACCGCCGGTCGACGCGCGCGCACACTGCGGCCGACGTCGGGATCCGGAAAACACCGAAAGATGAACTATCGAAGAAATAGATCAAACTATTTCAATTTTATTGCATCTAAAAGTGTTTACAAAGTGCAACAGCAGCACTCGTCACCAAAATCTCGACCTAACTCGAAACCCTAGCTATTCTCTCAAGTTTCGCTCTTGTAAATCGATATCTACGAGGCACACCCTCCCTCTCTATTTATACATGCAGTAGGTCCACGAATTCTTCACCAAGTAGGACTCCTAATCCATGTAGGAAACCCTCTCTTGCCACCATAGATTCCACTCTTTCCTTATCTTAATCAAACTTCCCAAATTTGGATTCCTTTTCAAATTCGACTCCACATACGATCCCTCTCGTATGCCATATAACTTCTCCATCTTCTATGTGCATTATCCTCTAGCCTTTTAGTATCCCGCGTGATGGACGTCTATTTCTCCCAAGTCTACTCCGATCCGACACCGGCAATACTATCCGAGGCCTCAAGCGATACCTGCACATATACGACAAAGAAACAATATACCGAGCACAATTTTGTCCAAACTTAACTCACATTAGCTTTTCAACAGTAACCATACGCATAGAAATCATCTACAAATTACATCCACAAAAAACAATCAAAAACCGAGAAATCAACCCAAAATCAGAATCGACCGGTCAGACCGCGTTGGTCTGACCGACTGAGAGTCGGAGTCCGACCGCGAACCAAAGTCGGTCTGACCGACTGTTAGTGAGACTCGCCCGGTCAGACCACGCATATACCTCCGGTCAAACCGTGCACATACCGATCTGACCGGTCATGTCTGGCCGGTCTAACCGCAACACAAAATATCACACATTCAATTCAAAGCACAAATCCAATGTTTCATCACATAAAATATAAATCAAACTCATTTGATTCAACACAAGTTCACTAACACACGACGCTCACGAACGGGCATGGGCAACATTCCTTGCCTACAATGAAGAAATGGCCACACCCCGTGGGCAAAATATTCTTGCGTGGACATGCATGGATAAGACACTCGCTACTATAAATTGGATTAGCACAAACGACTAAAAAGTGTTTTTATAGGTGGCCAACCACGTCGTGTGTGACTAAAGGCCTATGAAATGTTCGTGTTAAAAAGAAGGAACCATGGCATTACAAAACGCCAGGAATTTACAATCTCAATCTCATATCCCGAACGACGTCATATAGAAAGTATATATAGAGGTGAAACCATATAAGGCGACGATTCGTATCGCGGGGGGCCTCCGCCCCCACCCCCAGGCGTCCGGCCCATCACCTCCGGCGATGGGCCTCCGCTTCACTCCGTTCGAAGTGGCCTATATATGTGGGTAAATGAATTTGGATGACAACTCAACAAACTCCACCTTGAGACAAATTACTTCTTGTAGCATAAATCAAACCTTCACCATGAACAAAACAAAGAAAATACTTTCGGCGCCAAATAGCCTCTTCGGATAAACAGTTATACCAATTAAGCTTGAGCAAAGCTCAAACTTAGCAATAGGATCGGCTTTGTTATCATATCAGCAAGATTATCATGAACCGACTTATTTTGCATACCTTTAGCTTACCTTGTGCGACCACATCGCGAACATAATGGTATTTGTCATCAATGTGCTTTGTCCTCTCATGGAACATCGATCGTAGTGAGGTGTATAGCACTTTGACCGTCACAAAATAGGTTAATGCAAGAATCATCTCCATAAAGCTCAACAAACAAACCTTTTTCGAATCTGCAGGAGGGCAAAGATCTCCATCAGCATATCCTGTGACAGCTCCGGTAAATCTGCCGCCTGAGTCTCCATAGGAGGTGGATGCACATGCTCATATTTTCCGAATTCTTTCAGCAGGAGATCTGATAAGAGTCTGATGAGCAAGTGGCACAATTTTTTCAGGCGCATAGCTAGATCCCCTAAGTTGATAATCCTGGCTATGCTACAGGCTTTCATTGGTGCAGATTGAGCCCCTCTTGGAAGGTGATTCTGCTTGAATACTTGCAAAGTTGCAAAGGCTTCTTGGTTGTACTTATATACCTCAAGTCCTCGAAGAAAACCGACACGGGCACTGAGAAACAAGAAAAGATGGGACTCTGAATCGATCGGAACCTCTGACTCCACGCGAAATCGGAGTCTGGGGAAATCTTATTCCACAGTGATTTTTGCAAAGATTGAACATGGAGTGCTAACCGGCGGCTGTGTGGCTCGAGGAGGAGATTGCGCCGCCGAGGAGGAGCCGTAGCCGCCGGATCAGGGTCTCCCACTCCCAACCGGTGGTGGCGGCAAGGAACCCTCCCCACTCCCAGTTGAAGGTTCGGTGCCAAATGAGATCAGGGGCTCCGGGATTCTGGGTGTCGCGTGAGCTGATGACCCAAAGAAGCGCAGCGCCCAAGACGGTGATGCGGCGCTGGGGGAAAGGGGAGGAGCAAGGACCGGAGGAGAGAACGACGAGTGTGGATATTTTCTCAAGAAAAAAACTGAACGTCCGAATGAATCGATCAAGGACTGGGCGTTCGGGTTTACGAAAATTTCAGGTTAGGTAGTTTGGGTTTTTTAAATTTTGGGTTTTCAAGAATGATGTTCAAAATATTACCCGATCACCTATTTAGCCAAAATTTTGGGTACCCGTTATTTCGGGTTCCGATTTCGGGTTACCCGAGCGGCGCTGTGAGGGCGAGCGGCGAGCGGCGAGGGGCTAGCGGCGACGGCGAGCGGCGAGGGGTAGGGTTAGGGTTAGGGTTACGGGCGGGCGGGTGCACGGGGTAACGGGTTGCGGGTGCACGGGTTGTTCGGGTTGTTTGGGTTATCGGGTACCATAAATTACAACCCGATTAACCCGAAATAATATCGGGTTTTTTATCCGATATCGGTGTTCGGGTTTCGGGTAGTTCGGATTTGGGTTCGGGTTTTTTCGGGTTCGAGCTTCGGGCTCGGGTTTTATGTCCACTCCAAGATCCAACGCCCCTTCCCTTCGGGTGGTGGGTGCTGTTTGTGATACATGTTATGCATAAGTCCATTTTACACCTCTAAATTTTTGTGTTTGTTTAAAATATACTCTCAAACTTCAAACAGGCTATTTTGTACCTTCTAACTTCCAATACCATGCAATTTACCCTCTCGACGGTTTTGTAACCTGATTTTGACAAACATAACGCTGACGTGGCAATCTACTCATCATCAGGAATATAAAAGGATTGTGGGTCCCACATATCACTCTCTCCTTTCTTCTTCTACTACCTACGCGTCCGTCCATCCGTCTGAGGCATGTGCCGTCCAGGCTCATGGCACGCCGCTCGATCATCTCGATTCCCATTTCGTTCGCCTTGATGATCGCCCGGTGGGAAACCATGCTCATGAAAGTCGAGCATATGTTGCCTGTTCGTTGTTGTATGTACATGTCATGCAAGATAATGTCAGCGAGAGCCTCAGTCTGCACCGAAACTTGATCTCAACTTGCGGCAGCCTGACTAGCAGGGCTGGCTCTACAATTTTGAAGGCCCTAGACAAACTGTGGCGATATAGGACCTAAAGGCTTTTTTGGAGGCGTGCGTGGAGTGGGTGTGCTGCCATACCACAGTCACAGTCAAAGACTTTATGCCTTCTTTGCCTCGCAACGGGCAAAAAGGGGTGATGATGAGAGCGGCTGACAGGTGCGCCTCACATCGCATTAAATGCGGCGGGGCAGGCGCTCAGCCTATCCCTTTTTAGGCATTAAATGAGGTGGTTGGCGGTTGGACTCGCCCTCTCTCGAGAGGTGCGGGGTGAGGATGGGGGTCCGGTAATCTGGACCCGCCGCCGGGGTCCGGTGATCCTGCACTCGCTTGGGGAGTACGGTGGCCTCCGGGCCAGACCCCTCTTGGGGTGGCCACGTGGCCGCCCGTGGCCGGGACTCACTTGGGCCATCTAGGACATATCTTTGACGCACCCTGATGGGCGAAGGCGCCTTCCTTTTTTCAGATATCGTACCTCTGACATACCCCCAGGCCCATATCACCGACAGTAGCCCCCGGTGTTGACCGGGACCGAGTCGGGCTCGGGCGCGGTTAACGCCATTTCCTTGAGTGTGTGGGCCCAGGTACTGGATGTGCCTCGCTATGGCAGGAGGCCGGTACGCGACAACTAATGCCGCGCTAGGCTAAGCTTTCTCTGGACAGGGGGGCGAGTTTATTCGGGCTGCGCGCACGGGGGCCCATTCAAACCGCCTTGCTTTCTCCGTCCCACGTAGTGCGCCTGGTGGGTGCGAGGCCCCAAGTGACGCGAAATCCAAGCGGCGCGGGAACCAAAGGGGATGCGAAAAGGAAATGAAGGGGCGTAGAGGCAAGGAGGCGCGTCGTGTGGTAGTGGGGCGAAATTAATGCCGTGGAATCCGAGGGGGCCGTGGTCGCTTATAAAAACGGATCCGCGAGGAGGGGGACCGGTTTCTATGCTTTCCATAGCCATCGCCTCTCACAACTATTCGCCTCTCATCTTCCCAGCGTCCTTGCTCCTTCACCTCCTTCCTCTCGCCACCGGCTTTCCTTTCGCACTTCAGCGTCCACCTTTGAGATGGCCCACGATTCGCCTCTGGAGCCGGGGAGTGTGCTCCCCAAATCCTTTGTCCGCACCGCGGAGGCTCGCAGCCTCTTCAACAACTACCTTCCGCGCGGCACGCGCAGCGGCGGCGATGTTCCGAAGGAGCGGCCCCCAACGAGGATGGTGTTCTTCGCCTCCTTCGCCATGGTCGGGCTGGTGCCGCCCTTCTCCCACTTCTTCCTTGATGTGCTGGAGTTCTACGACCTCCGGCTGCACCACCTCACCCCAATGCCGTTTTCTACCTCACCGTGTTTGCCTACACCTGCGAGATGTTTGTGGGGGTGATGCCCTCACTGCACCTCTTCCAGCAGTTCTTCCGGGTGTGCCGGGCAGGCTCCCCCGGCACGGTCGGGTACGTGGCAATCCAGCTGCGGAACGATAGGACGGTCGGCACCCCCTTCATCGACATCCACCCTCGCTCCAGGTGGGAGAACTGGAGGGCGTTCTGGTTCTACACCAGCCTAGGCGACCACCCCTGCCTATTCCTGCTGACGGGGATCCTTGTGAACCAGAGGAGCTGGGGGCATGTCCGCGAGCCAGGAGGGAGCTGGACGGGGTGCTGGAGCGAATCAGCTACCTCCGAAAGGGGGGCCTGTCCAGCCACGCGGTTTTCCGTGATTTCCAGATGAGGCGCATTGCGCTGTTGCAGGAAAGGCCGTGCCCCGCCTACATGTACACGGGCCCCAACGACGACATGCGGACCCACGTGGGCGCCGCCTTCAACATGGACGAGAGGGACCTCGTGATCTTGGTCCGCCGCACCATCGGCGTCATGGCGATGGACCTGACGCAGCTCCCGCCCGGGTTGGTGCCGTTGTGCCAGGACTCGGCGCGCTCGGAGATCCTGCACACGCTGCAGGTGGTGGGCGACAGCGTGGGCTCATCGTCAGCAGCGCCGAACGCTACCCCGAGGAGTGGGGGCGGCAATTACGACGACGCCGATGACCAGGTGCCGATCGGGTGGCTGAACCGCCGGGGTCCGGGCCGAAGCGATTCGGGGGCTCTAGACCCCAAGGGGAAGAGGAAGAGGTTAGAGGAGGACCCCGCTCCTCCCCCATCTCCGCCACGCGGCGGCGGCACGGAGCGCGACGCTCCTCCCCGCAGCTCTGGAGGCTCGCGGGCGACGGGCCCGTCTCCAGGGGCCACTTCGCCGGGGGCCAGGACGGCCACAGCGACGGCGACGACAGCGATAGAGGAGGCCCGAAGAACGCCTATGGCGAGCGTGCCGTCGGCGGGGGCCGGTCGCGGGGCTCCAGCGTCGTCGGGGGCAGCGAGCGACAGCCCGTCGAGCCCTCCAGGCGGCCGCGCGAAGAAGAAGCGGGCCATCTCGCGGGTTTCCTGGGACTTCAACCCCGCCCACAGGTAACACCTTGCCGATACGTACATACTCATTGGGCCTTGCGTTTTTGTCTTGTTTTTGATCCCTTGCTATATTTATTTTTTTGCTCCAGCCGCGAGCAACAACATTTTTGCCCCAGGGTTATACCCATGGGTGGTTCTGCCTCGGGCTCGGGGGAGGAGGCGCAGGAGAGGCTCGGGGCGCTTGAGCCCTCCGGGTCCGAGTCGCCCCTTACGGGTTCGGGCCCGGATCTGGTGCGATCCGAGGAGGGGGCCCACCCAGAGATCGGGGCGCCGGTCGTCCACGAGGGGCGACATGAGGGCAGCCCCGACGCAGAGGGGGCAGTGGAGGACGGCAGAGAACAGCCCCAGGGGTCTCCTCCATGGCAACCATCGCCGCCGCCACAACAGCTGTCGCCCGCGCCGCGTCGGACGGCGCCGTCACTCCACCGGCCACCGTTAGTTCTGCCAGCGCCGGCCCGCTGCGAGCCCCCAACGCAAGGAGCGGGTGGCTCTGGCCATGGGGCGTCTTTGGCTTCCCGCCCCGCACAGGTGGCTGATCCTGGGCTGAGCTCCGACTCCGAATCCGGGGGTGCTTGGTCCGGGTTCGTGGCCGCCCTGGACACCGAGCCCCTCGTCCGGTTGCAAGAGCGGACAAGGAAGATTGTGTCCAGGGCACCGGAGGAGGCCAATGCAGTCTCCCTGGAGGGGCTCTGGGCCCAGGTGCAGGCCTTGGCCGCCAGGGAGGTTGCGGTGGCGAGGCGGGAGGCTGAAGTTGAAGAGGGCCGTCGGGAGCTGGCGGCCACGGCGAGGGTGGAGGGCCTCGTCCGCAGGCGGGAGTTTGCAGAGATCGAGCAGCACCAGGAGAAGCTCAGCCAGGTGTTCGAGGACACCGTCCCCTCACCGGCGTCCCACCTTAGGGGGGTTAGCCACTCACATAGATGAGCTGGCTGAGGGGATCAAGAGGGTGCCGGAGGAGGTCGACGAGGTGGCAAAGGAGTCATCATACGACTTGTCCCGCCAAGTCGCTACGCTCATCCTGGCAAGCTATCAAGCCCACGACCCCAGCTTCAACCCCTACATCCCCACCGAGGACTTCCCCGAGGGCACCGAGGAGGCCGCCCGTCTTCGTGTCCAAGACGCCGTCGACTCCATTATGGTGGGTTTTGACGGCACTCCGACAGCCTTCCAGCTTGCTTTCCATGAAGATTCGCCAGACGAAGGCCACCCGGACAACGCCCCCAGTGACCCGCCGGCCGCCTAGGACTCCCCACCCCCTTTTTGCCTTTATCTGTATTTGTGAACAAAGATATTTGCAATATTATTTATAATGTCAGTGAACTTGCCTTTATCTTGTTGAACTTGTTTTGTAACAGCCCATCGTGGCTGCTTCTGATGATTCATGTGTGTATGTATATTATGTTGGGAGCCCCCGGCCAACTTAGCGCACACGTAGTGGCGGTTAGTTGGCCCGAGCCTCCGTCTGTTTGCTTTCCTGCAATGATAGTTCAACTCTTAGTTAGCTTAGCCATTGCAAGAATGCGGTAGCGTGGTCTTCCGCCATGACTTGTGCCATGTAGTTGGGGGCTGGTCCGGGTTCGGGCAGCATGCACTGGCCGTCAGCTGGTGCCTTTCTCGGGGTTTCGGGTAGGAGCGAAGGCATAAAAAGGCTAGCGAGGGTAGCGGCAACGGGGGGTTCGGGACAGGTGTGTTAGTACGCACCCAAGCCCCCAGGCGTTGACTACCCCAGGCGTGGTAGTATGCAGCATCACTGTACCCTCGACGCTCTTAGGGCTCTCATGCTAAGGCGGGCAAGGCCAGGGAACCACTGAAAAACTGCATCCGCAGTACATGCTCCAGCACATGGAGGAAAACACACTACAAATAGGTATTTTGCAAGAAAATCATATGGAATGTAACAACAAACTTATTGTTCATGCCACCGGAAGCAGTGGATGAACTCCCATGTATGTTTCAGCACACCATGCGGCTTATGGGTAAAACCTGCGCAGGTGGGAAATGTTCCACGGGTTCGGCAACGGAGTGCCGTCCTCTGTGGCTAGGCGAACTACTCCCGGACGCTGGGTGCCAATAACCTTGTATGGTCCCTCCCACATCGGGGATAATTTGCTCAGTCCCGCACGCGTTTGCACGCGGCGTAGGACGAGATCATTGACCAGCAGCGCTCGGGGGCTGACTTTGTGTTGATGATAGCGGTGGAGGCTCTGCTGGTAGCGGGCCGCGCGAAGCGTCGCTCGGCGCCGTCTTTCTTCCATGTAATCCAGGTCATCACGATGCAGCTGCTCTTGATCTGCTTTGGTGTATAACGTGGCTCGGGGCGATCCCAGGGTGAGCTCGGAAGGAAAGACTGCCTCGGCTCCATACACCAAGAAGAAAGGTGTTTCCCCGCTGGCGTGGCTCGGGGTTGTCCGATTGGCCCAAAGGACCGCAGGCAGCTCGTCAATCCACGAGTCCCCATGCTTCTTGAGCACATTATGGTCTCTGTCTTGAGGCCTTTCAATATTTCTGCGTTTGCACGCTCGGCCTGACCGTTGCTTCGGGGGTGGGCGGGCGAGGCGAAACAGAGCTTGATGCCCATATCGTCGCAATACTCGCCAAACAGCTCACTCGTGAACTGGGTGCCGTTGTCGGTGATGAGCCTGTTAGGGACCCCGAACCTTGCCGTGATGCCCCTCATGAACCGCACAGCCGAATGCTTGTCAATGACGCTGACTGGATAGGCCTCGGGCCACTTGGTGAATTTGTCGATGGCGACATACAGAAACCTGCATCCGCCCTGTGCTTGCTTGAATGGACCCAGGATGTCCAGCCCCCAGACCGCATACGACCACGAGAGCGGGATGGTCTGAAGGGCCTGAGCCAGCAGGTGCGTCTGCTTGGCGTGGAATTGGCACGCTCGGCACCGCCGCACGAGGTCTATTGCATCCTCCAACGCGGTGGGCCAATAAAATCCTTGGCAGAATGCCTTTCCCACCAAGGTTCAGGAGGCTGAGTGCGTCCCACATTCACCTTCATGGATCTCGGCTAGGAGCTCGAGACCCTGTTCCCGAGCGATGCATTTCATGAGCACTCCGTTGGCACCGCGTCGGTAGAGTGCCCCTTCTACCAACACGTACCTCTTGGAGGTCCGGGCAATGCGTTCGCTTTCCTCGCGTTGCTCGGGCAATGACGCGTCTTGTAGGTACGCCTGGATTTCCCAAATCCAAGCCACCTGGCGCGTGATGTCGGCTCCGGTAGGGCCAGGCTGTGGCTGGCCCGCCGAGTCCGAGACGCCGGGATCAGCCGATTCCTGCCCTTGGGACGGTTCGGGGTGCGCCGACGGCTCTGTGAGACTTTCTTCAAACGCGCCTGGCAGGGCTGGGGCTCGCACGGACGCGATCCTAGATAGCTCGTTCGCCAAGGTATTGTCTCTTCTGGGAACGTGGCGTAGCTCGAGGCCATCGAAATGGCGCTCCATACGCCGTACTTCCTTGACATAAGCCTCCATCTGGGGGTCGGTGCATTGGTACTCCTTGGAAACCTGGTTTACAACCAGTTGGGAGTCCCCGAGGACCAGCAGACGGCGGATGCCCATGCCTGCGGCCGCTCGCAACCCCGCTAGGAGCCCTTCGTATTCGGCCATGTTGTTGGTTGCCTAGAAGTCAAGCCGGACGATGTACCGGAGCACGTCGCCCTTCGGGGAGGTTAATGCCATGCCCGCCCCGGCCCCGTACAAGGTGAGCGAACCGTCGAAGTTCATCACCCAGTGCGCGGTTCCTTGGCCGCGATCCTCCGCACTCTCGGGTTCACACGGGGGTGGATCGTTATCGGCCGTTGGCGTCCATTCTGCCACGAAATCGGCCAAGGCCTGGCTCTTGATCGCGTGATAGGCTTCTGTTGACGAGAAATCTCTCTCACGCGCTGGCCTGGGAGATCTGCTTGACTGCAGTGCAGGTCCTTCTTAGCTGCCTACAATGTGTAGAGCGTGCCAGTTGATTTGATCTGCCAATCAACAAGAGAAATACAAGAAAATATTCGTTAAGCGTTAGGTCAAACCCCCGCGGGATCGGCCGAGGAACTCGATGAACGTATATATGCTATTCCAAGCCATATTTGGGCCAAGCGACCGAAGCGCATCGGCTATGCCAAGACGATCATCGGCCACCCGATCCAAATATGACGAAGAATAACAAATATACAGATCAATAAACCAGCCGACGCCGGGAAACTGACATTAAATCGGCTGATGTTCCAATGAATCTCGGGCAGGCGCAACATTCCTAGATTAAGGACGTAAGTAAGCACAATCTAGGCACGAACTACAGCCCTACCGCCGATCTGATAACAATTATATTGAAAGAAACATATTAAGATAAATAAGGTCGGCTGAAACCCCGACGCTATCCCCAGATAATGTAAGTCCAAAAGAATAGATTGCCAACGATTCTAAAGACGACTTAACAGTTCAATCTTGATGCAGCATTAAGTATCAAAAGAAGCATTCAATCTATTGCTTTCGACTTACACTCCGTAAGATGGTAGATACCGCACACGAATCAACCAGCCCTTAAACCTAGCCTTGTTGACCACACACCCTCGAAAAGACGAGTCAACTACAAGATAGATCTAAACACCGGATTGGTTCATACATAGCGCAGCAAAACTATTGAATCCAATGTGTCATTGCGATGGAAGCATCAGAAACAAGTAATCTTACCACTAACGACAAACATTTACCTAAGTTTGGGGATCGAGACGATGCAGCCCAAAGCCAAACAGGGTGTTCGTCTAAAAGGAAAAGGATGGCGATGCGCCGAAGATTAGATTGATTGAATCATCCTTATACACAGGGTCTCGGGTCCTATTTATACCCATGATACAAATATTTGTAACAACTTCAGACTCTATCTAAACTACTTTTTAAAACATCATATCATCCCTAACGAGATCCATTACAACTAACAATTTAACAAACTCCTAAATTACAGATACAGCTGCCACTACAGGACTCTATCCATAGATGGCAGTATCCTTAAACACGCAATTAACATCCGAATCCCCACTTATCTTACAATTGGACACGGTTTTATCTCTTCTGAACTCAGAATCGGCTGTCGGCTGTTCCATTCAACCCATTCTCAGCCGACCAGCCCTGCAGCCGATTACTCTTTTAGCCGATACAACCCCTGACCTCAGCTGATCTGATTCCACCTTGCTTTCTTAGGACTTGGGAACCTCGTTACAAAATTCCAGTGTTAACACATGCCCCCCAAGTCCGTAACATAAAGTGTTGCGGATTTGTACTCAAACTCTTACTCCCTTCTTGGCCCGAATCGTCTCGGCTTCTCCCAAGGGCTCCTTAAATATCCACTTTCCTCGGGCGAGCCACCCACGCTCCCATCGTGCGCTCGGCTTCCTTCTCAAACAAACCTCTTGCCCTTCTCTCTCTCCTCCGGCGACTTCATCGGTGTTCGACATTTTCCACGTTCTTCGAACCCCATCTTCGTCTCCGACCAACCCGATGGCCTCCGCTGCGACCTCAAGCACCTCCAACTCACCGGCCACCGTCGCGCCTGCCGCGACCGCAACATCGCCTGCCGCCGCCACTGGAACTGCCCCAGCCACTACCACGAACGAATTCCCTCAGGTATTTCCCTTCTTTTTTTTACTTTATAATCTTTCCCTCAACTCATTCCTCCAAACACCCTTATACCAAAAGTTTGTTTGGTAATTTTCAATATTACCTCATCCGCATTCTTACTAATTAATACCTTTCTTATTTCAAACTATAACCACCATCACCTCTGATCAGTACTTTTTCCTCCTCCTTCAAATTGCAGCACCTCTCTCACCAAGTGCTCATCCCCAACTCAACACAAGAGGGCAAATACTTCCTTGGGCCTATCGGCGATGAAGACCCAACTGACGTGATCATAGCCGAAACCAACCGCATGCCCTTCAACACTGCCAAACCATCCCTTTCCCACTGGAACGGGACTTTCAAGGCTTGGCCGTCTACCGACGTGGCCTGGACCGAATGGTACAAAAGGATACAATCGGCTAAGTACACCCAATGGGAAGAAAGAAAGCTTGCCCAATGCTTGGAACTGTCCATCGTCAGCATGGAAAAAGACGAACCACTCCTATCGGCTGCGGCCTACTTCTGGAACGACAGTTTCAATGCCTTCCTCTTCAGGCAAGGGCCGATGACCATCACATTAGCCGATGTGCATATGACAATTGGGTTGGACATCGAATCATCGGCTAATCCATGCGTCTTGAACCGCAAAGGCCAACACCAATTTAAAACCAAAGCCATTGGTGGATGGAGTGGTTTTATTGCCCAAAACATGAAAGATGGAACAGTCAGCCACCGGGAGTATACCGCCTTCCTGATGATGTGGCTAGAAAAATTTGTGTTCTGCGGATTGAGCTGTGGGCCGACCGCTAACTGGCAAATAATGGCCGAAATCTTAGCCGACGGGACAGAGTTCGCATTGGGAAAATACCTCCTCGGCTACACATACCAAATGTTACACCATGCCGCCATAAAAATAGCCGCCAACGCCCCAGTCAACACCGGCGGCCCCTGGTGGTTTCTCCAGATCTGGTTGGTGTTGGCCACCCAAAACGTGGCCGGTCGGCCCCGCCTGGCAGACGCCGGATTCCCAAGGCTGGAGCCGATCGAAGATGAAGAAGGTGACCAGATCACCACTAGGCGATGCACCAACTATGGAGAAGCAGCCGCCGCCCATGTAGGTTCAAGGCAATCGGCTGAGCTGTTGGCCGATTGGTTCGTAGCTTTCTACGATGGGTTGTCCCGCGACAACCGCACCTGGTACTTCTACTCTGACCAAGGATCTTTCGAGCTGCCGATCGATTTCAAATGGGACGACCTCAACTCAGCCGGCAGTCCAAGGTGTAGAAAGTTGTTCTTCGCCTCTTTATCTCCCTGCATTCTACCGACCGGGGTTCATCAAGGCCGATCAACAGCTCGGAGTTATGAATTTTACTACCCGGCATCGGCAGCGAGGCAATTTGGCCTCGGGCAACTTCCCATCAGCTTCTTTTACGCCGATAAGATCGAGACCAGAGGAGCGGTCGGCCAAGATCTGATGATGAACTCGCTGCTGAACATAGCCGGTCCTACCTTCGGCGATGCCGGCAGAATCACCCTGTCGACAAGAAGAAGCGCCGCTTACGACCGATGGTGGTTCAAACTTAGATGCCATATTTTTCACCAACGGCCGTCCTGCTACATCGATTTGCTCCTGCCGGACGAGATCCCCTCGGTATATTTCTACTCACAGCTGATTATTCCTTTCCTGCGATTCATCCACCGACCGTGTCAGCCGATTTAACGTTCGTGCTTTGACTTCGTAGGAAACAGAAATGGAGCGGCCGACGGTAAGCAATTCTGGGCGCCCCATTGAATACAAACCAGGCGTTTTGGACACGGGGGGCCTTGCTCCGTCGGCCATCGGCTGGGGGGCGCCCAAGCTTTCGTCTTTATTGCGAGGACAGGTGCGCCATCCGATCGCACCCAAAAGGAAGACGGCACCACCACCGCGTCCATCGGCTGCACCTGCCCCCAAAAGGGCGAAAAAAATAGAACTGATCGCCTCGGCCGACAGCCTCCCTCCTCTAGATCCGGCCGTCGAGCGGTTCCTTAACGCTGCTGCCGACGAAGAGGCGCCAGTAGCCGTCCAGGCGACGGTCGAAACCGGGGCTTCGAGTCCTGAATCGGTAAATGCCCCAACTGATGCTCCGTCAGCCCCAATCCCACCGATGAGACGTCCTCCCGTAAGTTTTTACTTCGCTGTTCCGGCCTTGCGATGTCCACCCGTATCCGATTTGTCTGTTCCCCGTAGTTCAAGAAACAGGCCGGTCGCGCCCTCGCCCGCTCTACCGGTAATCGGCTCTCTTATCCCTTTGTCTGTGACAATCAATTAGTTCGTCCGCCAATCCCGTTTCCCTTTTGCAGCTTCCGTGGTCCCCGCCGGCCGCTCCCCAGGCGGTGAGTGAATGTACCGCGCCTGTCGGGGGTGGCGACGACGACATAGGCAGGGAAAGCCAGATGGCCGCGGGGAATGACCCGGCCGAACCGGTAATCTCGACAACGGCGCCGACGGTAAGCTGACAGGCCCCGACCATTGGTTTTGCCATACTCCTGACCCGTTCTTTCTTCTGCAGCGCGTGGCCGACCTTCTCAACTTCGACTTGTCGGAGTTCGAGGAGCCCGGCAATGCTGACGAGGAAACGCTCACCGCGTCGGCTGAGAACCTGAAGGCCACCCTGGCTGATATCAGCAATCGACTGGACGCCTCATTAGATGCATTGGTGGTCGACTACGGCTCCATACGCGCACGGTTTAGGGATATCCAAGACCAGCTGCCGGATGCTGTAGCGGAAGCCATCGCGCCGGCGACCTTCATGGAAGCCTACCAGCTAAAATACGAAAGAGCCCGGCAGCGAGCCATCGATCGGCGTGAAAGTAAGGCATGGTCGGCCGCCATCCAATCGACCAAAGACGCTATCGAAGCCCGAAAAACCGCCTTCTACCGCCTAAAAACCGAGCCGGCAGCCAAGCTTGAACAACTTTGTGCCCGCCGGGACCAACTGGTAGCCGATCTCGCTCAGATTACCAACGAGATTGACGTCCATGAAGAGTACATGGCCGATTTGCCGGCCAGGGTTGAAGCTGAGCGTAGAAGCATCGGGGCGGCCGTTGCGCATTTACAGGGCTTGGTGCAGAGTGCTCGATCGGTGGCGGGGTCCGAGGCCGACGACCTCAGGGCAATCAGCGAGATCGACCAGGTTAGGCTGACAGCTCTATCGGCGATAGCCGATTTTCTAAAGAAATGAAGATTGTAAAATGTCCGACCATGCGAGGTCGGCTCGTGTTTCTCTGACATGTGCTTCGTGATGTAACCGAACAGCCTGTATCAATCGTGCTCGTATCGTTTAATTCGAATTTGCTCAGAAGTGACGCCCCGACGCTCAACGTCCACCTTTCGGTTATTCGATTCTCTAGCCATCGGCTGATAATATCCGATTACTTCGTTGCCCTCTTTTCGTAGGCCGACCCTTTCGAATCTGTGCCCCGGGAACCCGTGAGCCTAGGGTGACAGGCATCCACACCTGCGCAATCGCTGGTTTTCAACGATTCCCGACGCCCTTAATAATGATCTCTTTGACTCCCGGGTTGGCAGCGACCTTTCATATCTAAGAATCGTATCTCTTCTTTTCCATAAATGGGCTTCCCTGGCTCTTCTGAATAACTCACGGCCGAAAGCGACGAACTTCCAATAGTGAAACACCTAGTCCTTTGTAACAACTTTGATTTTGCGGCCGGGCTTCTCATGGCATCTTCTAGCTCGTCGGTGAACCAGGTGGTACCTCAACTCTTCTGCTCTCACCGATTTCTATTTATGAAAAACTCAGGGACGGAACCCATTGCAGCGGCCGCACCAGCCCGGGTGATCCAGGGAATCATGGAGACGTCGTACAAGCCGTCGGTCGCCGGGACCGACGGTGAGGGCGCACCTAAAGCGCTTTAGGGAATTGGAGGCTCGCCACCCGGCGGCCGGGCCGCCTTTCCACCTCGGTGGCATTCCGCTGCTGCCCCATGGCGTACCCGACACTCGCGCGCCTCGACCGGCTGGAGGGGAGGCAGGCCCAACTCGCCAACGAGTTGTTGATCACCACCACCGATATAAGGGTCACTCGGCTGGAGCATCTGATCCTGGATGCTCTGGAAATGGAAACTGCGGAGCCCTTTGAACGAGCCCTGGCGGCCATTAGGGAGTACCTGGCAAACATGTAATCCAAGACGGCTTTGCGCCGACTCTGAATAAAAATTTGTGTTCCTTCCTGATTTAAGGTTTCCTCAACTCTCTGGCGTGATTGGTCAAAAGTTGGCTTTTCCGACCATGCGCATTGTCTGATTGTCTCACACATGTGTAGTGTATGTGCATGCCCCCCAAGTTTTGGCGATAGCTGCGATGTCGACGAAACTTGCTGAGAATAGTCATGTAGATCGCTGCCGAGGGTCCTGGGCTGATCATGGGGCGTGGGAGGGGAAAGCGAATGCCTAAAGGCGATGCCCCATAAGGCATCGGCTGTCATGGGTCGGCCTATTGTGGCGATAGCCGACTCACGCGTTGATCCACACGCTCGGGTAGTATTTCTTTAAATATTTTCCGTTGAGGGCCCTTCCGAATACCTCCCCATCTAGTCCTTTCAGCATGTAGGCTCCTTTGGATACGCATTTGTGGACCTTGAAAGGCCCCTCCCAATTCGGCGACCATTTGCCGAATTTGTTATCTCTGGATCCGATTGGGAGTATGAGCTTCCAAACGAGCTCGCCTTCCTCAAATGATTTAGGGACGACCTTTTTATTGTAATGTCTGGCTACCCGTTCCTTATCTCTTGTTACTTTTTCTAAAGCTCTCATTCTGGATAAGGCAAGGTCCTCCGATTCGTCTATCATGAGATTGTAATAGTCGTCGTGTGAGTTGGTCTTGCAACCGAATGCGTCTTGAGCCGATTACGCTTTCCCATGGAAGTACCGGTTCGTGTCCATAGACCAGTTTGTATGGCGGAACTTGGATGGACCCATGACATGCCATCCGATAGGCCCACAAAGCTTCGGCCAATCGGGTGTGCCATTGTTTGGGATGCTCAGATATCTTTCTTTTGATCAGCTTGATTAAGCTTTTGTTTGACGCTTCGGCCTGATAGTTGGCTTGTGCGTAATACGGCGAAGAGTTAAGCGGCTTGATTCCCATGCCGTCGGCGAACCGGGTGAATTCGTCCGAGACAAAGATGGACCCTTGGTCGGTCGTTATCGTTTGCGGAATGCCGAACCTGTAGATGATGTGTTCTTTGACGAACTCGATTGCATCTTTAGAATCCACTTTTCGGAGGGGAATCACTTCTACCCATTTTGTGAAATAATCTGTGGCCACTAGTATAAACTTGTGCCCCTTGCTTGAAGGTGGATTGATTTGGCCGATCATGTCCATGCCCCACCCTCTGAAAGGCCATGGTTTAATGATCGGGTTCATGGCCGACGCCGGAGCTCGTTGCACTGTGCCAAATTTTTGGCAGTCTTGGCATCCTTTATAGTATTTAAAACAATCTTCTAGCATTGTCGGCTAGAAATATTCGGCTCGGCGAAGTAGCCACTTCATTTTGTGTGCCGACTGATGTGTGCCGCAGATTCCTTCGTGTACCTCTCCGATGGCCACTGTGGCTTGATCGACGCTCAAGCACTTGAGCAGTATGCCATCGATTGTCCGATAGTATAAATCTTCGTCGAGCAACACGTACCGCAACGCCTTGTACCGTAGCTTCCTTGTGGCCGATTGAGAAGGGTTTTTGAGGTAATTGTAGACGTCGAATCTCCAATCGTCGGTCGTGATGGTGGTGACGCCTATGTCGACGTCTCTTAGCATCGGCCGGTAGCCTGGTGCCCTTTGAGCCAAGTCATTGGCCTCCGTGTTCTGCTCCCTGGGAATATGCTTCAAAGTGACTAGCCGAAAACCTTCCATTAACTCCCGGCACCGTTGATGATAGATCATCAGTGCGTCGTTTTTGCACTCATATTCCCCTGACAATTGACTAATGACGAGCAATGAGTCTCCCATTATCTCGACCGCGTCAGCCTCCATTTCTCTGAGTAGGAGTAACCCCTTAAGGACGGCTTCATACTCGGCTTGGTTATTCGTAACGTGGGGGTCGATGGCGAAGGCGAACTCGAAGCTTGCCCCCTTGGGAGAGATAAGAACTAAACCGATTCCACAGCCGTTGGTACATACTGAGCCATCGAAAGTCAAGGTCCAAGGCGTGATTTCTACGGAGCTGATTGAGTCGTTTCTATGCTCCACAATGAGATCGGCCAGGGCCTGTCCCTTCACTGCCCTTGGGGCCTGATACCTCAAATCAAACTCGGTCAGCGCGAATATCCACTTTCCGATCCTCCCTTTGAGCACTGGAGCCGATAGCATGTACTTGACTACGTCGGCTTTGCAAGTCACGGTGCACTCATTTGACAGCAGATAGTGCCTTAACTTTGTGCATGAGAAATAGAGGCACAGACATAGCTTTTCGACGGGTGAATATCTAGTCTCTGCATCTAGTAGCCGCCGGCTAAGATAGAAAATAGCCCTTTCCTTGCCATCGACTTCTTGGATCAGAACAGAGCCGATTGACTTGTCGTCGGCCGACAGGTACAGCTTGAATGGCATTCCTTTCTGCGGGGGCATTAGAACTGGGGGAGAGCTTAAATAATTTTTTATGTCATCTAACGCCTTCTGTTGTTCTGCCCCCCATGTGAATATCTGATCGGCCTTAAGCCGAAGCAATGGCGTGAACGGTTCCATTTTCTCTGAGAGGTTAGCTATGAACCGTCTAATGAAGTTTATCTTTCCGATCAATGATTGGAGTTGTCTTTTATCCTTAGGGGGTTGAATTTTCTTAATGGCATTAATGCTCCTTGGTGTTACTTCAATTCCTCTTTCATGAACGAGGAACCCTAAGAACTGCCGGCCGACACGCCGAACGCACACTTAAGCGGATTCATCTTCAATCCATATTTCCTCGTCCGTTCAAGCACCTGCCTTAGATCTGCAATGTGGCTTTCTATCTCTCTTGATTTGACGACAACATCGTCGATGTATATCTCTACTAGTGCACCGATCATGTCGTGAAAAATATAATTCATTGCTCTTTGATATGTTGCCCCGGTGTTCTTTAGGCCGAACGTCATCACCACCCACTCGTAGAGGCCGATCGCACCGGCATCGAAAAGCCGTCTTATGGACGTCCTCTTCGGCCATGAATATCTGGTTGTACCCTGCATTGCCGTCCATGAAGCTGATGATTTTGTGGCTCGAGGCGGCGTCGACAAGCGGTCGGCTATTGGCATTGGGTATTCGTCTTTTGGGGTTGCCTTGTTTAGGTCTCTCGAAGTCGATGCATACTCGAAGTTTGCCGTTCTTCTTTAATCTTGGGATGATATTAGAGACCCATTCGGCATACGGCAAGGCCGAATGAACCTGCGTCGTATAGCCGAGTGATTTCGGCTTTAATTGCGTCGTACATATCGGCTTTGAACCTCCCGGGAGGTTGTTTGAATGGCCGATATCTTGCCTTGATTGGCGGTGATGGACCACTATCGATCGTCTTAGACCGGACATTTCGAAGTATTCCCAAGCGAAGCAATCTTTATATTCTTTTAATAATTCAATAAGTTGGGATCTACAAAGAGGAGATAAATTTTTACTAATGTACGTCGGCCTTGGCTTGTCGCCAGATCCGATGTCGATCTCTTCTAACTCGTCGGCCGACGTGAAGCCTTGTCCTAACTTGCCATCGTCTTCGTCCACGGTGGCTACGCCGAGCACGCTGGATCCCTCCACCATGTCTTGTTCAAAGCAGCTGCTGTGGCTCGTCGCTTCCGATGGGCTGTATTGTTGAATTGGACACGTTTAGAAAATCGGCTTGCCAGACTTTCCCAGATAAACATTTGATGCCTTCGATTTCCCAAAGCGGCAAATCGGCACCGACGATACTAACGGCTGTCGGCGGCACGATCTCGATCTTATCGCCGCCCCACCGGATGAGGCTCGGTGCATTGTAGAAGGGATGCAGGCGGTTAGCGTGGATCCAGTCCCTTCCAAGCAGCAGGCTGTAAGACCCCTTCCCGTCGATGACAAAAAACGTCGTGGGCACAGTTTTGTTGCCGATGGTCAGCTCGACGTTGAGAACGCCTTTGGTCTCTGATGGGTTGCCGCCGAAGTACTTGAGTACCATGTTGGTTTTGATCAGGTCTTCGGCTCCTTTTCCAAGCTTTCTAAAAGTTGCGTAAGGCATGAGGTTGACTGCCGCTCCCCATCGACTAGCATTTTGGAAATCGGCTTGCCGTTGACGAATCCTTTAATGTACAATGGCTTCAGATGTCGATTTCCGGTCCCTTCCGGCTTGTCGAAGATGGCCTGGTCCGGCGAGATCATTAGTTTTGCCGGGTCATCTTCGATAGTATCTGCGTCGGCTTTGGGGGCACTGAATTCGACGGGCAACACGAAGACCATGTTGACCGATGCGGTAGCTTTACCCTTCCCCTTGGCTGCCCTTCGGCTTGGTCGGCGGGGCTTTCTTCGCCTTGCTCTTCGGTGGTCGTAGCGTTCTCCCGCTTGGGTACCCACTGTCTCTTAATCTTGCCTAGCCGACGGCGTTGTTCGTATATCATTTGTGCCACCTCGTCCTCTCTCCCTTCACGCTTAAGCCGCTGAATTCTCCTCTTCTGGGTCTTTGTAAATAGATCGGACGGGCACCACTGGGGATTGGCTGATCCCTCTTCGTCGGCCTCTTTGTTACTGTGATCGTCCCGACCCTGATCTTCGTCGACGAAGAAGTCTTGATGGATCGGACCGAGGCGATCGTGGACAGGTCGCCGTCTCCGGTTTAGTTGGACGGCTCTGGGAATAAACCGGACTGGGCTTGTGGATGTCGAGCTCCTGTGTTCGTCATGACTGTGATGATCGTTGCATGCCGAGCAGTCTTCCAGTGTTGGCAGTCTCATGCCGGATTCCCAGCAATGTCTGAAGAAGCCGCAATGCCAATGTGGATCGTCATGGCTTGCTGTGCTCCGGCGGCTTTGGACTCTTGGCTCGTGCCGGTGAGGTGCTTCGTCGTAGATTTCTTCACGCCGAGATCGATATTAACGGTGGTATCTGCTTCGTTCGTGGATCGGCTGTTGGCCGGCCGACCTGATAACTGGACGCACCATGTTGATCTGTGCGGTGGGGTTTTCAATCTGGCCCTCTCCTGTTTCGGCCTCGATCACCATACCGGCTAAGCCATACGTCGTTCTGCCCTGCCGATCAACTCGTCCGAGGCCGGCATGGACTGTGTTGACCGGGAATGGATTGCCGTCTACTTTCATGGGCCGACTTGAATCAGCAAACTTCAACTTCCCGGCCTCGATGGCCGATTGGATCTGCTGCCTGAAGACTTTGCAATCGTTCGTGGCGTGAGATGTGGAGTTGTGCCACTTGCGTATTTCTTCTTCTTCAACTCTTGGTGACGGGATCACATGATTTTCGGTAATGAATCTGTTTCTCTTTGAGCAGAAATCGAAGATCTTGTCGGCTTTAGTGATGTCAAAATCGTATTTCTCTTCTTTAGCCGTCTTCCAGCCACGGCGCGATGGCCTTCTTGTTGTTAGCCCATTCGGCTGTCGCCACTTCCGTTTCGTCGTCGTCGGATCCATAATCTGAGTCGACGACGACTTGTGTTATGGTTTTGACGGCCTTCCTGGTTTCTTGGAAACGTTGTTCGTGGGCCGTTACCCTCTGCGCCAGGTGGGCTAGACTTTCGAAGTCCTGCGCAGAGAATCTTTCCCTGATTGGCGCGATTAGACCATGGAAGGCTAAATCGGCCAGCTGGGCGTCTGATAGCACCAGGCTGTAGCATCGGTTTCTCATTTCTCTGAAGCGCTGAATGTAGTCTGAACCGATTCATTATGTTTTTGCCTGACGCTGGTGAGGTCCGACAACTTCATTTCATGGTTGCCAGAATAAAAATAGCTATGAAACTATTTCTCAAGATCGGCCCAACTCTGAATCAAGTTGTAAGGCAACGAGGAGAACCAAGTGAAGGCCGACCCTGAAAGGGAAAGGGGAAATAGCCAAACTCTCAAGGGGTCAGTAGCCGATGCTTCACCACATTGTGCTAAGAATCGGCTGATATGCTCGTAAGTAGATACGTTGTCTTGTCCTGAGAACTTGGAGAAATCCGGGATTTTGTACCGGTTGGGCAATGGAATTCTTTCGAAATGCTCCGGGTAAGGGTACCGGTACATATTTCCTGAGTCTTTTGGTTTGAGGCCGAATTGATCTCGCATAACATCTGCGATTAGTTCGGCCCAAGTCCTATTGTCTTGCTGTATCGGCTCGTATGGGTCATATGGCATACGTGCCTGTCGATACATCTGTGGCGGTGTCTGAGGCCAGTAATGATGATCCTGACGGTCCCCTTGGTATTGGTAACGATGATCAGCGGGTGGCGGCCGAGATTCCGGTGGTGGCGTTGGCGGGTCTGGAAACAGCTGTCGGCCCCCGACATTCTGGTGTCTGCCATGATCAATCGGCTCTGTCTGCCGATTATGATGAAATATGTCGAATTGACCTTGGGGCAGCGGCTGTTGTCGGTTTAAAATAGTGACCGCTGGTTTCACAGCCGTCCCACTTGGACTCAAGTGGCCGACTCCTCCTGGCGGGTTGGGCTGCACTATTAGTGGAAGCGGCCGGTCTTGGGTGACTAGTGTCCTGTAATCAGGAAACTTGCCATCCGTGAAATATGTAGGGCCCCTTTGCAGCTGCTCGGCCACCTTGGCATCAACCACATGAGAAATCATATTGTTGAGGGTGTTGACCAGGATGCTGCTCTGGTTGACCAGTGCGTGATGGACGGCCGAGTCGATCCGATCTTGCAAAGAGTACACGGCCTGATCATCCTGCACTTGAACTCGTTCTTGCACTTTCTGTTTGCCTTTCGCATCACTCGACGAGGATGCTATGGTGTCGTTGAGGCTGAACTTGTACTTTTGGTGGACCGTACCAGACCATGTTTAGGTGAAGGATTGAAGATAGTTGTTCTGGAGTTCCTCCACCATCCTCTTATACTCGGCTTGCTGTTCAGCCGATAGTTGATCCATTATTACAGGTATGACATTGTCATGTGTGATGCCAGGGATCTTGGAGTCGACCATCTTGCCGGCTGAGTCTATTCGTCCGAGTCGAGCCGACAAAGATAGTCCCACTGGGCGTGCCAAGAAGCGTGTTGACGAGAAATCTCTCTCACGCGCTGGCCTAGGAGATCTGCTTGACTCCAGTGCAGGTCCTTCTTAGCTGTCTACAATGTGTAGAGCGTGCCAGTTGATTTGATCTGCCAATCAACAAGAGAAATACAAGAAAATATTCGTTAAGCGTTAGGTCAAACCCCCGCGGGATCGGCCGAGGAACTCGATGAACGTATATATGCTATTCCAAGCCATATTTGGGCCAAGCGACCGAAGCGCATCGGCTATGCCAAGACGATCATCGGCCACCTGATCCAAATATGATGAAGAATAACAAATATACAAATCAATAAACCAGCCGACGCTGGGAAACTGACATTAAATCGGCTGATGTTCCAATGAATCTCGGGCAGGCGCAACATTCCTAGATTAAGGACGTAAGTAAGCACAATCTAGGCACGAACTACAGCCCTACCGCCGATCTGATAACAATTATATTGAAAGAAACATATTAAGATAAATAAGGTCGGCTGAAACCCCGACGCTATCCCCAGATAATGTAAGTCCAAAAGAATAGATTGCCAACGATTCTAAAGACGACTTAATAGTTCAATCTTGATGCAGCATTAAGTATCAAAAGAAGCATTCAATCTATTGCTTTCGACTTACACTCCGTAAGATGGTAGATACCGCATACGAATCAACCAGCCCTTAAACCTAGCCTTGTTGACCACACGCCCTCGAAAAGACGAGTCAACTACAAGATAGATCTAAACACCGGATTGGTTCATACGCACTATATGATATATAGCGCAGTAAAACTATTGAATCCAATGTGTCATTGCGATGGAAGCATCAGAAACAAGTAATCTTACCACTAACGACAAACATTTACCTGAGTTTGGGGATCGAGACGATGCAGCCCAAAGCCAAACAAGGTGTTCGTCTAAAAGGAAAAGGATGGCGATGCGCCGAAGATTAGATTGATTGAATCATCCTTATACACAGGGTCTCGGGTCCTATTTATACCCGTGATACAAATATTTGTAACAACTTCGGACTCTATCTAAACTACTTTTTAAAACATCATATCATCCCTAACGAGATCCATTACAACTAACAATTTAACAAACTCCTAAATTACAGATACAGCTGCCACTACAGGACTCTATCCATAGATGGCAGTATCCTTAAACACACAATTAACATCCGAATCCCAACTTATCTTACAATTGGACACGGTTTTATCTCTTCTGAACTCGGAATCGGCTGTCGGCTATTCCATTCAACCCATTCTCAGCCGACCAGCCCTGCAGCCGATTACTCTTTTAGCCGATACAGCCCCTGACCTCAGCGATCTGATTCCACCTTGCTTTCTTAGGACTTGGGAACCTCGTTACCAAATTCTAGTGTTAACAGCTTCGAAATGCAGATCAAATTCTGACAACTCGATGGCCCACTTGACTACCCGTCCCGTGCCCTCTCGGTTATGCACGATTTGCCGGAGAGGGTAGGACGTGACTACCGTTACCCGATGCGCCTGGAAATAATGTCGCAGCTTCCTGGAGGCCACGAGCACGGCGTAGAGCATTTTCTGTGCCTACGGGTAACATGTCTTTGCGTCCCGTAGCGCCTCGCTGACAAAGTAGATCGGCCGCTGCACCTTGGTGCGGGCCTTGGCTACTCTGCCAGGGGCGACAGGTTCGGGTGCACCGGGACGGGTTACCTCGGTGTCCGAGGCTGCCGGGCCATCGCCTTCCCCGGGGCCCTTAGGGCCGCTCTGGATGGAAGGGGCCTCGGGAGCCCCCAGACTAGGGGGCCGGGCGGCTCCCTGAAGCTCGGGGGGCCATAGGCCGCCTCCGGGTTCGGGTGCTTCCTCGGCCAACACCGTTCCAAGGTTTCTTGCCTCCGGGTTTGATGGGGCTGGGGGCGACTGAGAGTCTAGCTCGTCGTCACGCTCCACAACCAAAGCCGCACTAATCACTTGGGGGGTCGCCGCCAAATATAAAAGGAGGGGCGCTCCTTCTCGGGGGGCTACCAATATGGGCGGTGAGGAGAGATAACGCTTGAGCTCGCCCAAGGCTTTCTCTGCTTCGTTCGTCCAAATGAAGGGGCCAGTTCATTTTAACAGCTTAAATAGAGGGAGCGCCCGCTCTCCTAGCCTTGATATGAAACGACTCAGGGCAGCTACACAACCAGTGATTCTCTGCACATCCTTGAGTTTCCTAGGGGGGCGCATTTCCTCTATCGCTTTTATTTTTGCAAAGTTGGCCTCAATGCCTCGGGCAGAGACCAAAAACCCTAACAGTTTGCCTGCTGGTACCCCGAACACACATTTTTTTGGGTTCAGCTTCATACGGGAGGACCGGAGGTTATCAAATGTCTCGGCCAAGTCCGGGAGCAAGGTTCTTTGGTCCCGGGATTTGACCACGAGATCATCGACGTACGCCTCAAAATTGCGCCCTATTTGGTCTTTCAACGTGATGCGGACACCACGTTGAAAAGTGGACATGGCATTCTTCAAACCAAAGGGCATAGACATGTAGCAAAAGGTACCCACAGGGGTAATAAATGAAGTTTTCTCCTCATCCTCTATAGCCATGCGGAATTGGTGATAACCAGAGTATGCATCTAGGAAACATAAAAGGTTGCACCCCGAAGTGGAGTCGACTATCTGGTCTATTCGAGGTAGAGGATAAGGGTTTTAGGACATGCCTTGTTGAGGTCGGTGTAGTCGATGCATATGCGCAGCTTGTGGTTGGCCTTCGGGACGACCACCGGGTTCGCCAACCACTCCGGATGCAGCACCTCCCGGATGAAGCCAGCCTCCTGGAGCCGTGTCACCTCTTCGCGGATGAACGCCTGCCGCTCCGAGGCCTGCCGCCTCACCTTCTGCTGGACCGGTCGTGCATCCGGCCGTACTGCAAGTCGGTGCTCAATCACCTCCCTGGGGACTCCGGGCATATCCGACGGCTTCCAAGCAAACACGTCGGCGTTCGCCCACAGGAAGGAGACGAGCGTGTCTTCCTATTTGGGGTCCAAGTTGCCGCCAATGTTGGCGGTCTTGGACGGGTCGTCGCCCATCTGGATAGACTTGACTACCACCTCATCGGCTGAGGTGATATGCTGTTTCGGGGCCCGGGAACCCGAGGCCTCCCCTTGCGGGCCCTCAGGTTCAACGCGGTCGGTCGCCGCGATGTCGTCCATTCGTGCTTCCGCACAATCCAGCACGGTTTTAACGTCGGCATGGACGGTGATGGGGCCTCCGGGGCCCGACATCTTAAGCTGGCGGTAAGCATAATGGGTAGCCGCCATGAACTTCACCAACACCGGTCTCCCAAGCACAGCGTTGTAGGGCAGATTGAGGTCCGCCACATCGATGTCGATCCGCTCGGTGCGGAAATTGGCGGGGCTCCCGAAGTTGACCGGCAGCGCGATCTGCCCGAGAGGCCACACCTTTCCGGGCGTCACCCCAATGATGGGATAAGACGGCCCGAGCACCATCCCCAGAGCCTTGATCGCATCAAAGGCCTTCGGGGATAGTATATTGAGGGCCGCACCTCCGTCAATTAAGACTCGGGCAACCTTGACGTTGCAAATGGTGGGGGAAGTCACGAGGGCCAAGTGGCCGCTACGTGCGATGCACCCCGGGTGATCGGTCTGGTCGAAGGTAATGGGCACCTCCGCCCAGCACGACCTTCGGGCCGCCTCGTGGGACGGCACAGCCGCGAGGAGCTCACGCCTCATGGACTTGAGGCTCCGGCGGGACACCGGAGCGCCTGCCCCACCGTCGATGGTGGCGACGACGTGCTGGGGATCTTGGTAGCCCAGGTCATCATTGTCCTCCCCGACGGGGGCCGTACCTTTGGCCTCCTCTTGCTGGTTATCCGAGCGCTCCGCCGGGGCCTTGCCCTTGCGACGGGTCTCCTTCTCCTTCTCCCTCCGCTCCTACTCATACTTCTGTACCCGCTCAGCCAAGTTCTTGACCGAGCGGCACTCGGAGAGGTCGTGGTGGAAGGTTTGGTGCACCATGCACCATTTGTCCCCGACCCGGCCCTGGGGCGAGGGTCTGGGGAGCGCCTGTGGTTGCCCGCAGGCTTGCCCTTCCGCGAGGGCTTCTCGGCACCGTCGGTGGCGAGGATGTGACCCTCCTCGCCACCGCGCGATGGCTTGCACTTTCGCCGCCGCTCGCGTCGCTCTTCCCGAGATGCGGAGGGGGCAGCGCCGGTGGAGGCTGTGGCAGGATTCCTAGGATTCCAAACCCGAGCCTCCTCCTTCCGGGCCACTCGGTCAGCGAGCTCGAAGAGCTCTGTGGTAGTCCGGGGGGCCTTGGACTCGATCTTCTCCAACATAACATCATGGCATACACCACTCCGAAAGGCGAAGATCACTGCATGGTCAGCGATGGAGGGTATGGTGTTGCGTACCTGGCAAAAACGCTGGATGTATTTGCGCAGGGACTCGTCCTCCCCTCGTCGGACCATGTGAAGGTCTGCCTCCACCCCCGAGCGCGGGTACGTGCCCTTCGAGCCCGTCGCCGAGAGGACGAGCTCACCGCGGTATGTGAACCGCGTGGTCGGTGGATGGAGGAAGCGAGGTCAGCGGCCAGCTGACGTTGGGCCGTGCCTACCAGCTTTGCCACGTCGTCGAACCAACGCTTGGCGTTGGATCCCTCGCCCGGAGTGACCGGGGGGTGGCACAAGAGAGCTTCTGCCGCCTGAAGGGCGCCTTCAGGCATGCCAAACTCCGAGCGGCTGGGACGTCTCCCGGCATGGTTCGCGTACGCTGCTCGGTGCGGCGGGATCTGCGAAGCATTGGCAATCTGCGGGGCGCTGGCCCTCCGCCGCGCCGCCGTTTCAGCGGGGGGCAAAGAAGGTGGCGCGGCCCCGGCTGCTGCCGCTGCCGTCAGATGCGGTGAGGGGGACGAGGGCCCTCCCTCCCCTGAGCGGAGGTGGTGGAAGTTGGGGCTATGTCCGCCCATGTCAACCTCCTCGGCCGCCTTGTTGGCCAGGTCGCACTCGCGGGTAGCGAGTGAACCTGACGCGGACCGCGGGGCGTGGCCATGAACCATGGCCAAGATGGGAGGAGGGGGTTTCCCGCGAGAGATGAATGGAATACGGGAGTTTAAACCAAAATGCAGTGCGCTCCCCCTACCCGGCGCGCCAGCTGTCGATGTCGGAGATCGACATGCGGGAATCCGAGGGACCCCCTTTTTGGTTCGGCACAGGGGAGCGGTGAATCTAGGCTTAAACTCACGGTGAGGATGAAATGACACTGATAACCGGGAAGAATCGAGACTGCAAGGACGCAGAGGTTTATACAGGTTCGAACCACCTAGAGGTGTAATACCCTACTCCTGTTCTTCGTGTAGTATGAAGGATGGATTACAAGGACCAATGATGGTATTCCCCCTCCCAAACGACTGATGGATCGAGCCTTTTTTATTATGGACTTGGGCATCCTTTTATAGTGCAAGGGGACACCACAGTAGACCTAATTTCCTCTACTTCGCTCCACGTGATGGAGCGGCTCTTGCCTTGTCTTGTCGGAGAAGCCACCCCCATCTTTGTTCCTGTTGCCGCGTCATGGGAGTAGGCGGAAAAAAGTGGGCGTCGTGGCAGCCATACTGCTGACGCGGTGATGGGCTGGCCTACCTACTTCGATGGGGCCCACTGGTCAGCGGCCCATCTCGTGGGTAGCTGCTGACACAACGCCTCCTGCGCTCGCACTCTCTCTCCCACGCGACCGCCCAAAGCATTTAACGCGACTAGACGGGGCGTGAGGGAGGCGTGCGCGGAGTGGATGTGCTGCCATACCATGGTCGCAGTCAAAGACTTATGCCTTCTTTGCCTCGTGACGGGCAAAAAAGGGTGATGATGAGAGCGACTGGCAGGCGCGCCTCACATCGCATTAAATGCGGCGGGGCAGGCGCTCAGCCTCTCTCTTTTTAGGCATTAAATGAGGTGGTTGGTAGTTGGACTCGCCCTCTCGAGAGAGGTGCGGGGTGAGGATGGGGTCGGGTAATCCCGGTTCACTGCCGCCCGGGTCAGGAGATCCGGACCACTGCCGCTGGGAGTTACGGTGGCCTCCGGGCAGCCTCCAGGCCAGGCCCCTCTTGGGGTGGCCACGTGGCCGCCCGTGGCCGGGACTCACTTGGGCCATCCAGGACATATCTTTGACGCGCCCTGATGGGCGAAGGCGCCTTCCTTTTTTCAGATATCGTACCTCTGACATACCCCCGAGCCCATATCACCGACAATGATAATCTAATACTTGATAGCCGATTGATCTGTCTAATGTGATGGATATAACAAATCTACCTAAAGCGACATTACGTTTATAGAAACATCGACTTGATCATAATATCGAACCTAACCAAGAAAGTCCTAACTAAGCCGATATATCTATGAACGGTAATGAAACTAAAGATAGATAGATACGATATACCTGGGCCGGCGGGACCTTGGACTTACGCCTTCGCCGGATATCGAAGCCGATGCAGCCCCTCGTTGGGTGCCAAGTTTCGCCGGATGATGAACAAAGTAGCCAAAAGTAAAAAGGTTGCGATGCGCCGAGTTGTATTGATCGTGAGGATAGATTACATGAACCCCGGGCTTACATATTTATGCCCACGGGCTAACAAAGATCCTAACAGACAACTCAATCTTTCCTAAAGATAAAAAGAAACAAACCGAGTCTTTATTGGACACTAAAAACATTTCTAAAGATAAAATAGAAAGCTAACAAATTCTTTCTAATTAATATATACAAGTCGTATCCTTCTTGAACTCGGTGTCTTCTGGATAAGATCTTCCCAAACCGAATCTGATAAGAATCCGACTGCTGGAGACTGATAAGGGAAAATCCCCATCAGCTGACCAAAACTCTATGCCGATACAGGCTCTGAGCCGATTTAAACCTTGAGCCGATGAGGGTTTCGGGGCTTACCAAATTTTTGCGTTAACAGATGGTGATAGACCCCTCGTCGGCGCTGGCCCTAGGCGGTCACACAACCCGCCTAGGCCTAGAGCTGGCCTTGAGCCTGAGCTTGACTGGCATTGTCTCCATCTTAGCTAAGACGGTGTACAGGTAACCCGATGTCATGGTGATCACGTCCACCATGACAGCGAGGGTGCGAAGCAACCATGTATCATGACTACGAGGATGCGAGGCATACACAATCTCTATAGCATATTTTTTTAAAGAAAAGTCCAAATACCTCCTAAACTTTGGATGGAAGTCCATTTGTCATCCCGAACATTAAAGCCAGACATTCATCCCTTAAACTTACAATACCTTTCATATTACCCACTAAGGTGGTTTTGGATAGTGGTTTTGCGTATTTGGGATCTTAAACAAATGGCTTTAAATATATAATACAATATATCTACGTATCATCAATTGTAGGTTCTCAATTTGTATTATATGTCTATATGGTGATGTCATACTATTGCTACGTTGGTATTTTTCTTATGAGTGAGAGCGAACAAGAAGGAAAAAGAAAGATTTACATGAAAATTTTAACACATGTCTGATGCGTATGTCACGTGATCAAAGCTCAGCCAACATATATGCAAATTTAAAAAACATTGTAAAACCATCATAGAGAGCCGTTTGAATGGTATTGTAAGTTTAGTGGGCTGAATAACCGGTTTCAAACTTCTAGGTGCTAGATGTCCTTACAATCATCATTTAGGGGGTTGTTTACACTTTTTCCTTTTTTTGTTTGTGCATGTGTGTGTTAGTAGGGGGGTGTCGACGTCGGTTGATCAACCGCGGCTTGGTCATGATACATCTCAAGTGAACAATGGTGGAGCCAGCACTGTCGAGAAGCCCGCTACTAGTAATGTTTTCAGGTGTAGACGTCGATGACTAATGGCAGTGAAGACCGTAGGAGCTTGGGCGTCCGCCCGACCTACGTGGGAGCCGTCTCCGCAGCAACTAGTGAATGATAGATGCATGACGTTCCATCCCAACCCTACAGATTAATACCTGCACACATAGATCAACCGTGCAGCACAACAATACTGATTAAACAGAAATAAAGGGGACCCTATTAGAGTGTAACATGAAGAAAAGCTACCTGTTAGAAATAAAAAAAGATGAAGAGAAGAACAATTTGCTAGTAGCATTTTGGAATTTTTTTTATTCAAAAACAAAGGGACAAGAAAAAAATTGGCAGAAAAAATGGAGCGTCAGAAGAAAAAAAAGAAGAGGCATGCGAGATTCGAACATAGGACCTAAAGGTTAAACAATACCGTGTAAACCAACCAATCAATGCAAACAGAATGTGTGAATAGAAATTGGAACCTTATTAGACAGTAAAAAAGATGAAGAAAAAAATTTGTTAGTAGCATTTCGGATGTTTGTTTTATAAAAACAATTGAGGGGATAAGAAAAGCAACCTATTGGAGAGTAAAAAAGATGAAGAAAAAAACAATTTTCTTGGTAGCATATTGGAAGTTTTTTTATTAAAACAATAGAGGGGACAAGGAAAGAACAATTTGCTAGAAAAGAAATTGGAGCATAAGAAAGAATCAAACCTAGGACATAAGGGCTAAAATCAATACCTGCAAACCAACCACACAATGCAACCACACTGTGTATAACGAAATTGAAATTTTTTTTGACTAACAACTTTGGCTTCGCCTCCACCAAGCTTAGGGCCCCTGCTCAAAGCTTGGAGCGCAGTGATGCCATTTCTCTGGCTTGCTTGAGTGGTTGAGCCGCACACGCACCTGGTGCGAGCGCAACATGCACAGCCCGGCCACCTCTCGGTCGACATTCTCTGCTCGTGGCTGTGAGCTAAGGGCACAACGGCGGATGAACTGAGACGTCGAAGCGGCGTCCGAATGAGGACAGATACCTGTTCACCGGGCGGTGAGGCGGGTGCAGCCGACGGTTATAACAATCTTGTCTTCCTATTTTCTGGGTCTTGAGCTCCAAAAAATTCCCCTCCCGCTCACGTCCATCGACACCACCCATCCGCTTCCCACCACCGCGCACAAGAAATGATTGCGGAACTCCGTTGCCATCGCTGCTTCCCCCGATGGTGAATCCATTCTGCAACGCACGCGCAGAGGGCCTTCCCCGCCACCGTGACGCCGTATCCGCTCCGCCCGCGGTGAGCCTTCCTCGTCGCCGCGCACTTTCTGAATGCACACTACCTGTTGGACAGGAGGCCTCCACCGCTGTCGCTGCTTTCCTCGCTACCGTTCATGCCCGATGCCCTCCTCGCTGCCGGCCTTACTTCACACGCGGTGCGTCCTGCTCTTCGTTGTCCGCCATGCGCGCCCTGCGCCTGCACCGTCTGCCCCATGATCACAAGGATGCCAAGACGAAGATGAAGAAACCGATTCCTCGGAAAAGAGACGGCTCCGCCACCGCTGATGTCTTCCCCAACGTCTTCGTCCACAGCCGAGACACCACCAGATGGACGAGGACACATGGGAGGGTGCATGCACTGCATCTGGAAGGGCTTGAAGAAGTGGGTTGCATGATTGTTTGGGCGGTGCACCTCTTTGGCTGCACCGCACATTGCCGCCGACCCCACGACAGGACCAACAGCACCCAAGATACATCGTCCAACACACCACACATCGACATATGTGGACATGGCAAGAAAGGAAGAGGAGCCGAAGGAGGAAGAGGGAGACGATGAGGCGTAGGATGAAGAGGGAGGCGACGAGCCGTAGGACGACAATCTGGAGGATGATCAGGTACGATTTTATTTTCTTGCCTTTTCCTACATTGTGCCATTTTGTTCCTCTCGTTGTCTTGCATTTTCCTGCATTGCGTGGTTTTGTTCATGGGAACATGCTTAATTCTGCTCTATTTGTTGCTTTATTCGTTGTATCTTAAGTGCTCTGTTTAGTAGTAGTTGATTTTCTATACACACCAAAATGCCACTATGTTTGAACTTAACTTTGTCGATTGATGACCATTTGGTACATTTTGTACAAATCAGATTGCGCAGTAGCAACTATTCCCTGCAAGAATGTGTTTCGTAGAGATACATATTCTTAAGACTTGTCTGCATAACAACATAACATTAGATGACTAGATTAATCATTAAGCAGTAGCTGCTGGAGGGAGGCCAGCAGCAGCAACAAAAGCTGGAGGGAAGCGAGCAGCAGCAGCAGGATCAGATACATTTTTACATGATTTTGTTTCTTGCTTTGCATTGTGGCTTCTACTCCTCTTGCAATTTCCTGCATTCTGTTCGTGGGGACTTGCCCCTTACTGTTAGAAATAGGTCAATCACAGAGGACAGGAGATTTTTAATGTGGAAAACCCTCCTAAGGTAGGAGGGATAAAACCACGGGCGTCAGCCAGTAAAACTTCACTATATCGGATGACATTACAAAACGCCAGGGATTTACAATCTCAATCTCATATCCCGAATGACGTCATATAGAAAGTATATATAGAGGTGAAACCATATAAGGCGACGATCCGTATCGCGGGGGGCCTCCGCCCCCCGCCCCCCAGGCGTCCCAGCCCGTCACCTCCGGCGACGGGCCTCCGATTCACTCCGTTCGAAGTGGCCTATATATGTGGGTAAATGAATTTGGATCACAACTCAACAAACTCCACCTTGAGACAAATTACTTCTGGTAGCATAAATCAAACCTTCACCATGAACAAAACAAAGAAAATACTTTCGACGCCAAATAGCCTCTTGGGATAAACAGTTATACCAATTAAGCTTGAGCAAAGCTCAAACTTAGCAATAGGATCTGGCTTTGTCATCATATCAGCAAGATTATCATGAACTGACTTATTTTGCATACCTTTAGCTTACCTTGTGCGACCACATCGTGAACATAATGGTATTTGTCATCAATGTGCTTTGTCCTCTCATGGAACATCTGATTTGTAGTGAGGTGTATAGCACTTTGACCGTCACAAAATAGGTTAATGCAAGAATCATCTCCATAAAGCTCAACAAACAAACCTTTCAGCCAAACTGATTCCTTACATGCTTCAGCAATTGCCATGTATTTTGTTTCAGTGGTAGATAAGGCAACAACACATTGCAATGTGGCCTTCCAACTCACAGCATAACTACCAATAGTAAACACATAACCTGTGAGTGACCTTCTCTTATCCAAATTAGTAGCATAATCTGAATCCACATAGCCAATGAGCCTCTTATCAGTCTGTTGATGAGAAATCTTTCCCACGCACTGGCCTGAGAGATCTGCTTAGCTCCAGTGCAGGTCCGTTCTTGGCTACCTTTGATGAACTAGGTGTGCCAGTTGGTTTGATCTATCAACCAACAAGAAATAAATAGATAAATGCGTTAGGGTTAAGGTTAGACCCTACCGGATCAGCTCAGGAACCAACTTACATATAATTGCTATCCCAAAGCATATTTAAAGAGAAGTGATTGGGATAGATCGGCTGTATCGAGCCAATATAATCAGTTAATCTAAATATACATCACGATAATAAATATATGTGTTTATAACCTAGCCGATTGTTGATGAGAAAATTCTCTCACGCGCTAGCCTGGGAGATCTGCTTAGCTCCAGTGCAGGTCCGTCCTTGGCTACCTGTGATGAACTAGGCGTGCCAATTGGTTTGATCTACTAACCAATAAAAAATAATAAATAGATACATGCGTTAAGGTTAAAGTTAGATCCTACTGGATCGGCTCAGGAAACCAACTTGCATATAATTGCTATCCTGAAACGTATTTGAACTAAGTGACTGGGATAGATCGGCTGTGTCGAGACAATATAAATCACTTAATCTAAATTTACCTTAGGATAATAAATATATGTGTTTATTACCTAGCCGATGCGTAGCTCTAACGTGAATCGACTAATACTCCGATACATCTTATGAAAAGATATCGATTTAACCTAAATGCACTAAACCTAGATCAATCGGCTGTCGGCTAATGCCAACAGATTGATATCGATTTAAAACATTTAACTAGATCGAGATCTTAATATAAAAGACAGTTTTAATATATCTTATAGTAAATAATGCTAAAAGATTATTAAAACAGGTAAGGCTGGCTGAAACCCCAGCACTGTCTCTATAAGTAGGCATCCAATCGAATAGTTCTAAACACTTCTAAGAGCGACTTAACAGATCATAGATGATGCAGCATTAAGTACAAAAAGATAGTATTAGATCTATATAAATCGATGCAAACCCTTCAAGACGGTAGATACAACATATGACCTAATCCAACATCTAGATCTAGCTTTGTCAGCTGCTGTCTCCAGAGAGAAACGAGAAGACGACGAGATAGATCTAGACATTGTTCTAGATAATATGCCGTATATGATAACTTACGTAATTAATAACATTAAACCTAGAGTGTCATGACGATGTTGTTAGTGATATGCCCTAGAGGCAACATGAAGATGTTGGATATCATGGTCAATGTTTATGTATTTATGAATAAAGTATTATTCAGTTCCATGAAATAGACAATTTATATTGATCAATAAGTATGTGACTTATTTATGAGACTCTTTATGTATGAATCTATTTCTAAACAACCCCTGATCATATGTCATATTGCTGGAACAAATATGATTCTAAGATCGGCATGTTTATTGATTGATGATCATGTCTCATAGATCATGGTATGACAATATACGTGGACATGTGTTAGAGAACACATTGTTGGATAGACCCACCCTGAGACACTAAGGAATTAATGTGCCATTAGTTGGTCTCAAGTAGTGTTGGTACAAAGTCCTTAGACCTGAGATCATCATGAATTCCAACATGTGTAGTAGCCTACTTTGGGACTACCAAACGCTATTCCGTAACTGGGTAGTACAGTAAAGAGTATCGTTAAGTACTTGAGAAGAACTAAGGAGTATCCTTAAGTACTTGAGAAGAACTAAGGATATGTTCCTAGTCTATGGAGGTGAAGAAGAGCTTGTTGTAAGTGGTTACACCGATGCTAGCTTCCAAACGGACAAGGATGATTATAGATCACAATCTGGGTTCGTGTTTTGCCTGAACGGAGGCGCAGTCAGCTGGAAGAGTTCCAAGCAAGATACTGTTGCTGATTCTATAATGGAGGCCGAGTATATCGTTGCTTCAGAAGCTGCAAAGGAGGTTGTTTGGATCAAGAAATTTGTTTCTGAGCCGGGTGTGATGACCAGTGCAACTGGTCCAATGTCTCTCTATTGTGATAATAGTGGAGCCATTGCGCAAGCCAAGGAGCCGAGGTCACATCAGAAGTCCAAACACATACTTCGGCGATATCATCTCATCCACGAGATTATGGATAGAGGTGATGTCAAGATATGCAAAGTGCACACGGATCTCAACATAGCCGATCCGTTGACAAAACTTCTCCCTCAGCCGAAACATGACTTCTCCCTCAGCCGAAACATGAGGTGCACACAAGAGCAATGGGTATTAGATACTTACATGATTGACTCTAGTGCAAGTGGGAGACTGTTAGTGAAATGCCCTAGAGTCAACATGGAGATGTTGGATATCATGGTCAATGTTTATATATTTATGAATAAACTGTTATTCAGTTCAATTAAATAGACAACTTATAGTGATCAATAAGTATGTGACTTATTTATGAGACTCTTTATGTATGAATCTATTTCTAGACGGTCCTTGATCATATGTCATATTGTTGGAACAAATATGATTCTAAGATCGACATGTTTATTGATTGATGATCATTTCTCATAGATCATAGTATGACAATATACGTGGACATGTGTTAGAGAACACATTATTGGATAGACCCACCCTGAGACACTACAGGAATTAATGTGTTATTAGTTGGTCTCAAGTAATATTGGTACAAAGTCCTTAGACCTGAGATCATCATGAATTCCAACATGTGTAGCAGCCTACTTTGGGACTACCAAACGCTATTCCGTAACTGGATAGTTATAAAAGTAGTCTTCGGGTTTGCTATGAAACATGTAGTGGGATGTGAATGATCAAGATGGAATTTGCCTCTCCTTTGGAGAGATATATCTAGGCCCCTCGAGGTAATGGATTATGGAAGTGCATGGCCATGCTGAGTTGATTGAGGAGTCAATCAATAGACAGATAATCCAATACGGTTCGAGTGAATGGTTAAGCTATTGAAGAGATGACACACACATCTTGCCTATAGCTGAATTGGTATCGTGAGGCAAAGGGATTTGTGTACACATTACAGGTTCAGAGTCGATATTATATTCTTGTATACTATGGTGTCAATATGTGCTGCTAGGCGCCGCTGTTGACAGATCGGCTGAGTTGGACTCGAGTCGACGATCGGCTGAGTTTGACTTGGGACGAAACCGAGTATACCTGAACCTACAGGGTCGCACACTTAAGGGGATAGAACAAGCATTCGAGTTGGACTCAGATACGGCTCGATCGGATAGGGATCCGATCAGATAGAGTCTTATGGGCTTACGAAGTATGGGCGGCAAACTCTATGAGATTCGGATTGGATCCGATTCAAAATAGAGTCCCGATCAGCTACTAGACCCAGTCGGCCAACTCTATATAAAGGGGCGAGCGGTGGAGAGTTGCTGCATTGCATTAAACCGAATCAATCTGATTTGGCACAACAGAAGTCGGCGAGATCAATCTCCACGGAAACCCTCCCCACTCCTGAGCCAAACCCTAGCCTTGCATCGCGTTCTAGCACACGGGTGTTCGACGTTCTGTCCTCGGACGTGTGGATACCGGTAGAGGCGCTGCTACGTCGCGGTGCTGTTCGTCGGCTACGAATCGGCTGTGGTGGAATCGGCTGCGGTCGGGCGCATTGGAGCGAGGCGCGCAAGCGCGTTCGGACGACAAGCTCACACCCAAATCTGACAAGTGCTTCTTTGTGGGATATCCTAAGGAAACTAAGGGATATTACTTTTATAATCGTGAACAAGGCAAAGTGTTTGTCACCCGACACGGTGTTTTCTTGGAGAAAGTTTCTTTCAAGAAGGGTTAGTGGGAGCAGGGTGCATCTTGAAGAAGTTCAAGAAACACCAGAAAATGTTTCAGCTACCACGGAACCACAACAGGAGGAACAAGATGTTGCGCCACCTGTTGTAGATACACCAGCCCCACGGAGGTCTGAAAGATCACGTCGTGCGCCTGACAGGTACACAGGTGCAGAACAACGTGATATATTATTGTTAGACAACGATGAGCTTAAGACCTATGAGGAAGCGATGGTGGGTCCTGATTCCAACAAGTGGCTTGGAGCCATGAAATCAGAAATAGAATCCATGTATGATAATCAAGTTTGGAACTTGGTTGATCCACCTGATGGTGTCAAAACCATTGAGTGCAAATGGATTTTTAAGATAAAGGCCGACATGGATGAAAATGTTCACATCTATAAGGCGCGATTGGTGGAGAAAGGTTTTAAACATATTCAAGGTGTTGATTATGATGAAACATTCTTACCCGTCGCGATGCTTAAGTCTATTCGGATTATTCTAGCGATTGCTGCATATTTCGATTATGAGATATGGCAGATGGATGTCAAAACGGCTTTCCTTAATGGAAACCTAAGTGAGGACGTATACATGATACAACCTAAGGGTTTTGTCGATCCACAATCGCCTGGAAAGATATGCAAGCTACAGAAATCCATTTATGGATTGAAGCAAGCATCTCGGAGTTGGAATATTTGTTTTGATGAAGTAATCAAAGGGTTTGGTTTCATAAAAAATGAAGAGGAGGCCTGTGTTTACAAAAAGGTCAGTGGGAGCGTAATTGTATTTCTAATCTTATATGTGGATGACATATTACTGATTGGAAATAATATCCCTATGCTTGAATCCGTCAAGTCTTCATTGAAAAATAGTTTTTCCATGAAAGACTTAGGGAAGGCACCATACATATTGGGCATTCGGATCTATAGAGATAGATCCAACAGGCTAATTGGATTAAGCGAAAGTACATATATTGACAATGTGTTGAAAAGGTTCAACATGCATGAATCCAAGAAAGGTTTCTTGCCCATGTCACATGGCATTAATCTTAGCAAGAATCAGTGTCCTCAGACACATGATGAGCGGAATAAGATGGGTATGGTTCCATATGCTTTGGCAATTGGATCCATCATGTATGCCATACTTTGTACACATCCAGATATCTCGTATGCTTTGAGTGCTACGAGCAGATACCAGTCAGATCCAGGTGAAGGTCACTGGACTACAGTAAAGAGTATCCTTAAGTACTTGAGAAGAACTAAGGATATGTTCCTAGTCTATGGAGGTGAAGAAGAGCTCATTGTAAGTGGTTACACCGATGCTAGTTTCCAAACGGACAAGGATGATTATAGATCGCAATCTGGGTTTGTGTTTTGCCTGAACGGAGGCGTAGTCAGCTGGAAGAGTTCCAAGCAGGATACTGTTGCTGATTCTACAACGGAGGCCGAGTACATCGCTGCTTCAGAAGCTGCAAAGGAGACTGTTTGGATCAAGAAATTTGTTTCTGAGCCGGGTCACATCAGAAGTCCAAACACATACTTCGACGATATCATCTCATCCGCGAGGTTGTGGACAGAGGTGATGTCAAGATATGCAAGGTGCACACGGATCTCAACATAGCCGATCCGTTGACAAAACCTCTCCCTCAGCCGAAACATGAGGTGCATACAAGAGCAATGGGTATTAGATACTTACATGATTGACTCTAGTGCAAGTGGAAGACTGTTAGTGATATGCCCTAGAGTCAACATGGAGATGTTGGATATCATGGTCAATGTTTATGTATTTATGAATAAAGTGTTATTCAGTTCAACGAAATAGACAACTTATATTGATCAATAAGTATGCGACTTTTATTCTTCAAGACCTAGCCAAAAAAACTCTCCTTCTCCCTTCGGCGATTCTGGCGAACCGAAGCAGAACCCCTCCGGTGATCTCCCTGCGGCAGCAATCCCCTCCACCAATGGCATCCTAAAGCACCATGTCAACGCGCCTCAACAAGTGTACCGCGAGGTAAGTCTCGTCGGCCATAACTCTTTTCCTTCCACGATTAAATCTTTTCGCTTTGTGTAATTCCTTCGTTCTTCCTTGCAACCTGTAGCACATTTCGCATCAAATCACCATTCCAGATCTTGTTCATTCCAACCAATATTTGTTAGGGCCGATCGGCAACCTAGACCCAAGTGAACTTATCAACGCCGAAACCGACCGGATCCCCTATAGGTTCTCAACCCCAGATCTGGCATACTGGACCAGTGCCTTCAAATCTTGGCCCTCAACAGACAAATCTTGCCCAGCATGGTACCTTAGAATGTTGGCTAGGATGCAAACCCACCGGATCGAGCTTGGCATAAGCCAATGCCTAGAACTGACAATAGTTGACATGCCCAAGGACGAACCCCTCCTATCGGCTGCAAGTTACTTTTGGTCCGACACCCTCAATGCCTTCTTGTTTAGGCAAGGACCAATGACCCCAACACTCCTGGACGTTGCAATGATCATCGGACTAGACATAACATCCACAGCCGACCCCGATGGCCTCCAAGTAAAATGCCATCACAACTTCAAGACCAAAAGCATAGGGGGCTGGAGCGGATTCATATCAATGAACATGAAGGACGACCCAGTCTCCGACAGGGAACATGCAGCTTTCTTGATGATGTGGTTGGAGAAACTCGTTTTCTGTGGATCAAGTTGTGGGCCGACCACCAACTGGCAACATGTAGCCGAAGCATTAGTAGAGAAAAGGAAAATCCCCCTGGGGAAATACCTACTTGGCTACTTGTACTAAATGCTAAGCAATGTGCCGATGAAGCTAGCTTTGAAACAATCTAACAACACCGGAGGGCCCTGGTGGCTGTTTCAGCTGTGGCTCAACCTGTACACCTATAAAGTTGCCAATCGGCCAAGCCTGCTTGAGACCGATTTCCCCCTAGCCGAGCCGAAACACCGTGATAACGAGGAGATAACCACTCGACGCTGTATGTCATATGGAGAAGCTGCTTCTTCTTACTCGGGCTCAAAGCTGTCAACCGAATATTTCAAAAACTGGTTCAGCAACTTCTACAACGGGTTCCCAGCCGACTCTACCATCTGGTTCGCTTATGATAAGTTTAGCAAATTTGAGCGGCTGGACGACCTTCGGCTAGATGAAATCAATTCCTCAAAGTTTGATATGCCGAGAGAGATCTTCACCACTGCCATCTCTCCTTGCATCCTGCCAGTCGGCATCCACCATGGAACAAACATTCAGATGAGCTACGAATTCTACCATCCGATGGCAGCTGCAAGGCAACTTGGGTTAGGTCAGTTGCCAATTGGACTGTACTACTCAGACAAAATCCAGGCCAGGGGCATTATCGACGACAGAATCATGATGCTTCGGCTGTTAAGCCTCCTAAGCCCTCCTCTTGGCAGCTTCGGGGTCATCGAGCTAGCGGTCACAAGGATAAATGCCTTCAGCCGATGGTGGGCAGAATGGAAATCACACATATTCCACCAATCGGCTTCCATGTATCTCACCACCATCGACCTTGACATGATTCCATCGGTAAGCAATTCTTTTCCAGTCCTTTCTCCTTTATCGGCTATGATGTGTATGTCTCATCACTCACGCCTTTGTTTCTACAGACGAACGATGTTTCTCCTCCCCGAGCCAACCGATCAGGAGCGTCCATCAGTTATGGCCTTGGCGTGCTGCCAAGCGGCTGTGGGTTGGCGCCATCCATAGTCGGCTTCAACGTGCCGAAGGTGTCAACCCTCCTCCATGGCCAAACCCGCGAACCTCTTCGTCGGCAAAAATGGGACAAGCCGTCGGCTACCGCTGCACCGGTTGCAGTGAAGAAGAAGCCTGCTAAGAAGCAGAAACCAAGCCCGGCCGATGATCTACCCCCCATCGACCCGGATGTCAATGCTGTGCTCGATGAGGAGGTTCAGGACGAGGAGATGGAAAAAGCCCTCGATGACGCGACAGCCGAATCAAGCTCCTCCGACCAGTACGCTCAAACTCCGTCAGTCGACGAGGCCTCCGTGCAGAAAATGCCAAGTCCACCAAAATGTCGCATCCATCCGACGCCAGTAAGCGACCTTCATTACTTTTGGTCTCCTGACTTTTCTATTCATACTTGTCCTACTATATTTTTTACATCGGCAGAGGAAGAAGCTAGCCAACAAGAAGAAAACAGCTCCCCTCCGTTTAGTAAGTTATCTTGACTCTGCATACTCTCTCTTATTACCCGATCTTTAACCTTGTGCCCTTTTCGGCCTCCTCGCGCCTCGACACCTGCCCCCCAGGTATCAAGTGAACACACTCCATCGGATGCAGGTGATAGGAATGTCGATGACGAAGCTACGTCGGTTCCAGCAGTCCAAGTAAGTGTTATAACTGTCTTCTCCGCAATCGGCTCCATGATCTCCATCCATGCTATAACTGTTCTTTGCCTGGCAGAGCGTAGCCGATCTCCTGGGCTTCGACTTGTCGGAGTTCATCAACCCGGATGAGGCCGCTGACACGGCCCTGGTGCCGCTTGATGAAGACCTAAGGACCACGCTAGCTGACATCGCTAATCGACTGGAGGGTTCATTGGACGCGGCTGGTAGCCGATTGCGGTTCCGTCCGTAATCGGTTCGAAGAGATCCAAGCCAGGCTTCCAGATGAGTTGGCCAATACAATCGCACCAGCAACCTTCCTTGAAGCGCATCGGCATAAGTACAAGCGGGCAAAGCAGCGCATAGCCGATCGCCAAGAGAACAAATCACTAGCGGTGGCCATCAAATCTAACCAAGAAGAGATCAAGGCGAATAAGGCCAAGTTTGATGCGTTGAAGACAGAGCCGATTGCCACACTCGATTCGCTTTGCGTGCGTCGGGACAAACTGGTAGCTGAACTCATCCAGATTGAGACCGAGATCGCAGTCCAAGAAGAATACGTGGCCGGCCTGCCGAAGGAGATAGAAGATGAACGATCAAGCATCAAGGCGGCCGTGTCCTCTCTGACGGATCTAACGAAGGCGATGAAGCCAGTGATCAGGACCAATGCAGCCAACATTAAGGTGATCGAAGACATCGACGAGATCCGTCGTAAAGTGATCTCGGCTATTGCTGAATTCCTTGGGCGCTGAGTCGGTTGTAATAGTTGGCCGGGGCAAAACTCGTAAATCTTGTAATCGAACTATTTTTGTAATTGGCTTTCACCATCTCTTGTAACTGATTTGAACTATCTTTTGTAATCAGCTTGCCTTACTTGATTTCCACTTAATGCATGCTTGCCGATCACATTACTTCTGTATTGGTCATGGCCTTGAGAGCATAAAAAAATTGTAAGTTGTCTTCCCGATATCTGTTGTGTATGTATATGCCCCTAATTTTGTTAATGGTGTCTTCAGCGTAAACAAAATTAGTAGGCCAAAAACTTTATCGTGTCGGCTAGACCGAGCCGATTGTAGAAAACCCGGGGGAAAACTTGGCGGAAAAACGTCCTAAAGGCGATGCGTGCATCACAACGCATCGGCTATCGTGAATCGGCACAACCATAGCCGAATCATGAGTTGATCCATACACTTGGGTAATATTTCTTTAAATATTTGCCGTTCAGAGCCCTCCCAAACACTTCTCCATCCAAACCTTGTAGCATAAGCTCCTTTAGAGACGCATTTGTGGATCTTGAAAGACCCTTCCCAATTTGGTGACCACTTGTCGAACTTATTATCTCTTGATCCGATCGGCAATATCAATTTTCAAACAAGTTCGCCTTCTTCAAATGATTTAGGCACAACCTTCTTGTTATAATGGTGGGCTACTCGTTTCTTATCTCTTGTTACCTTTTCCAAGGCCCTCATCCGTGACAACACCAGATTTTCTGATTCATCGACCATCAGGTTGTAGTAATCATCGGCTATAAGCTGATTTTGTAACTGAATCCTTCTTGAGTTGATGATGTTTTCTCTTGGCAAGACTGCTTCATGTCCATAGACCAGTTTATATGGAGGCAATTGGATTGATCCATGGCAAGCCATCCGATACGCCCAAAGTGATTCGGCTAATCGGCTGTGCCATTGCTTAGGATATTCAGCGATCTTCCTCTTTATAAGCTTGATTAGACTCTTGTTTGAGGCCTCCGCCTGTCCGTTAGCCTGAGCATAATATGGCGAAGAATTGAGCAACTTGATGCCCATGCCATCGGCAAACTGAACAAAGTCGTCCGATACGAAGATAGAACTCTGATCTATTGTTAGTCCGAGGGACGCCGAATAGGTAAATAATGTGCTCCTTAACAAACTCGATTGTGTCCTTTGAATCAACCTTCTTTAAAGGAATTGCTTCCACCCATTTTGTGAAATAATCTGTTGCCACCAATATGAATTTATGTTCCTTGCTTGAGGGTGGATTGATCTGGCCAATCATGTCGATTCCCCAACCTCTAAACGGCCAAGGCTTGATGATTGGGTTTATAGCCAACGCTGGTGCCCTTTGTATAGCTCCAAACTTCTGACAATCCTGGCAGCCCTTGTAGTACTTGAAACAATCCTCCAACATCGTCGGCCAAAAATACCCTGCTCTTCGAAGTAACCATTTCATCTTGTGAGACGATTGATGTGTGCCGCAGATTCCTTCATGCACCTCTCCGATAGCTACCTTGGCTTGATCGGCACTGAGACACTTGAGCAGCACTCCATCAATTGTCCGATAGTATAAATCTTCATCGAGCAAGACATATCTCATAGCCTTGTAGCGTAATTTCCTTGAAGCCGACTGGGAGGGGTTTTGCAGATTGTTGTAGACCTCAAACCTCTAGTCGTCGGCTGTCATGGTGGCAATCTCTATCTCAACATCTTTTTGTCATTGACCTGTAGTCTGATTCTCCTTGAGCTAAATCATTGGCTTCTGCATTTTGCTCTCTGGGGATGTCTTTTAATGTTACTAGCCAAAAGCTGTCCATCAATTATCAGCATCGTTGATAATAGACCATTAGCGCATCATTTTTGCACTCCTATTCTCCTAACAACTGGCTGATGACCAATAGCAAATCTCCTATTATTTCGATGGCGTCGGACTCAACTTCCTTGAGAAGATGTAATCCCTTAAGCACTGCCTCGTATTCAACTTGATTGTTTGTGGCATGGGGGTTGATTGAGAAGGCAAATTCAAAGCTTGCCCCCCTTGGTGATATGATGACCAAGCCGATACCGCATCCATTTGTGCAAACCAAGCCATCAAATGTCAAAGTCCAAGGCATGATCTCCACCGAGCCGATTGAACCATATCTGTGTTCTACGATGAAATCGGCTATGGCTTGTCCTTTAACTGCCCTGGGTGCCTGATATCGTAAGTCGAACTCCATTAAAGCAAAAATCCACTTCCCAACTCGTCCTTTGAACACTGGAGCTGATAGCATATATTTGACTACATCGACTTTGCTACCACTGTGCACTCATTGGATAATAAATAATGCCTCACCTTTGTACATGAAAAATACATGCAAAGACATAATTTCTCCACTGGGGAATACCTTATCTCTGCATCCAGTAGCCGTCGGCTGAGAAAAAAGATGGCTTTATCTTTTGTTTCGATCTCTTGAATCAGGACTGAGCCGATGGACTTGTCGTCGGCTGATAGGTACAGTTTGAATGGTACCCCTTTTTGTGGAGAAATCAAGACTGGATGTGAGCTTAAGTAATCCTTGATATTGTCCAACGCCTTCTGCTGCTCTGCCCCCCAAATGAATGCTTGATCGGCCTTCAACCGAAGCAATGGTGTGAACGGCTCCATCTTTTCTGAAAGATTGGCTATGAATTGCCTGATGAAGTTGATTTTGCCGATCAAAGATTGTAGTTGCTTCTTATTTTTCGGAGGTTGTATCGTCTTGATGGCATTAATGCTGCTTGGAGTAACCTCAATCCCTCTCTCATGGACAAGAAACCCTAAAAATTGCCCGGCCGACACGCTGAACGCGTATTTCAGTGGATTCATCTTCAGGCCATATTTCCTCGTTTGCTCCAAAACCTTTCTAAGATCGGCTATATGGTTTTCCATTTCCCTGGATTTGACAACAACATCATTAATGTAAATCTCGACCAGAGAGCCGATCATCTCATGGAAAATGTAGTTCATGGCCCTTTGATAAGTCGCTCCAGCATTCTTCAAGCCGAACGTCATGACGACCCACTCATACAAGCTGATTGCTCCTGGGCATCTGAAAGCAGTTTTGTGGATATCTTCTTCGGCCATAAAAATCTGATTATACCCTGTATTACCATCCATAAAACTTATGATCTTGGGGCCAGAAGCAGTATCCACGAGCAAATCGGCTATGGGCATTGGGTATTCGTCCTTAGGGGTAGCTTTGTTGAGGTCCCTGAAATCGTTGCACACCCTAAGTTTACCATTTTTCTTCATGACTGGAACAATATTTGAAACCCACTCCGCATATCGGCAAGGTTGAATAAATCCAGCATCGTATAGCCGAGTGATTTTGGCTTTGATCGCATCATGCATATCGGCCTTAAACCTCCTGGGAGGCTGTTTATGCGGCCGATACCCGGCTTAATAGGCAGCCGATGCACAACAATAGATGGGCTAAGACCAGGCATCTCAAAATACTCCTAAGCAAAACAATATTTATATTCCTTTAATAGATCAATAAGCTGGGATCTAAAGCAAGAAGACAAATTTTTACTAATATATGTCTGCCTGGGCCTATCTCCAGAACCTATATTAATTTCTTCTAGCTCATCGGCCGATATGAAACCTTGTCTAAGTTTGCCATCGTCGTCGTCTGTGGTGTCCTTGCCATAGATGCTCGAGCCCTCCACGACACCCTCAAAGTAGCAATTGAGGCTCCTCGTCTCCAATAGGCTGTATAGCAGAATCAGACACCTTTAGAAAATCAGCTTGCCAGATTTTTCCAGACAGACAATCGACACCGTCGATTTCCCAAAGTGGCAAATCGGCATTAGCAACATTCACTGACCTGTCCGCTGGCACGATCTCAATCCTGTCGCCTTGCCATTGGATCAGACTTTGGTGCATGGTAGAAGGGACGCGACAATTTGCACGAATCCAGTCTCTCCCAAGCAATAGGCAGAGATCCCTTCCCGTCGATGACGAAAATGTCGTGGGCATGGTTTTCTTGCCGACGATTAGTTCAACATTCAACACGCCATTGGCTTCCGATGGATTGCCGCCAAAGTCTTTGAGAACCATGTTTGTCTTGATTAGATCTTCGGATCCTTTGCCCAGCTTCCAAAAAGTGGCATACGACATGAGGTTGACTGTTGCCCCTCCATCGACTAGCATCTTTGACATTGGCTTCCCATTAACGAATCCTTTCATGTACAGTGGTTTGAGGTGTCGATTGTCAGTCCCCTCTGGTTTTTTCAAAAACGGCTTGTTCCAGGGAGAATGCTAGTTTCGCCATGGCGTCTTCGACACTATCTGCATCGGCCTCTGTGGCGCCGAATTCGGCTGGCAATATGAAAACCAAGTTGACCGATGCAGTTGCTTTCCCTTTACCTTTACCCGCCCTTCTGGCTTAGTTGGCTGCGCTCTCGTCGGCTGGGGTGCTCTTCTTCTTGGGGCGCCACTGTTTCCTGCCCTGCCGACGTTGTTGATGCTGAATCATCTGTTGGGCCTCATTTTCGTGCCCTTCGCTTTTTAGCCTCTGAATTCTTCTTTTATGCGTTTTAGTGAAGAGGTTAGAAGGGCACCATTGTGAGTTAGCAGATTGCTCATCTTCGGCTTCTTCTTCGTAGTATTCGTCTTCGTCTTCGTCTTCGAAGAAGTCTTGGTGGATCAGCCCAAGCCTATCATGTACCAATTGCCGCTTCTGGTCAAGCTGCACGGCCCTGAGGACGAATTAGGCAGGGCTTTGCATCGGCGGATCCCTGTATTCATCCTCATGATATTCACTGCATGCCGGGCAATTGTCTATCATGGGCAGCCTCATCCCTGATTCCTAGTAGAATCGGAAAAACTCGCAACGCCAGTGCGGGTCGCAGTTGTTGTGGTGTGTGATAACTCGGAGGCCCCTCACCTCAGGTTCCCTAACGTACGGCTTGCCGTGCCGGGCCTCCTCTTCTTGCCAAAACCGCTGCTGGAAGCGATGTCGGCTATCCATGCGAATCGGCCGCCGATCGACCGATCGGCCGGTTGGATGCACCATGTTGACTAGCACAGCTTGATCTCCAGTCGGCCTCTTCTCTGCCTTGGCCCCCTTGAGAGTTTCGGCTAAGCTGTACGTCATTCTGTTCTGCCGATCAGCTCGCCTGGGGCCGACCTGGACCATGTTGACCGGGAAGGGGTTGCCATCGACTTTCATCGGTCGAGGTGAATCGGCAAACTTTAGCTTCCTGGCCTCAATAGCCGACTGGATTTGCTACCTGAAAACCTTACAGTCGTTAGTGCTATGAGAGGTAGAGTTGTGCCACTTACAGTAATTCTTCTTTTTGAGTTCTTCAGCCGATGGGATCGTGTGGTTGGGAGGAAGCTGAATTTGCTTCTCCTTCAACAATAAATCAAAGATCCTATCGGCCTTGTTAATGTCGAAGTCGTACTTCACCTCCCTAGCTGTTTTCAGCAGCCATTGGGAGACGATGGCCTTTTTATTTTTGGTCCATTCGGCTGCAGCAACTTCTGCGTCATCATCACTTGTTTCTGAGTCAGTCTCGACGATGACGTGGGAAACCTTCTTGATGGCCTTCCTTGATTCCTGAAACCTTTGCTCGTAGGCCGTCACCCTCTGCGCCAGATGGGCCAAGCTGTCGAAGTCTTGAGCCGAAAACCTTTCACGGATCGGCGGCAGCAGTCCATGACAATCTTTTCCAAACGGGCGGCATGGGCACTACACGGCTCGACCCTATCAGGCACGGCACTATCAGGCACGGTTTCACTGTCGTGCCGTGCCGTGTAGTGCCACCGTGCCGCAACTCCGGCCCAGGCACTGAAGGGTTACGCGGAGGCTACGCTAGCCGAAAAGGAAACTTTTTAACCGCGCAAACCAGGAACACTTGCAAGTAAGGGCCGATAGATCGTTACCGATTGAAGTAGAGTGCAGCGGAATAGCCAATCAGGGCAATCCGATCCGAAACAGTGTAGCCGATTCCTAGAGACAGCCGATTCGCCAATCAGTCGATTCGAGTCGTTCGGCCGCGTTCTCACGCCTCGCTCCGATGCGCCCAACCGCAGCCGATCCGGCCGATCAACAGCGCACAACGTAGCGCCGCCTCTACCGGTATCCACACGTCCGAGGACGTAACGCCGTACACCCGTGTGCTAGCACGCGATGCAAGGCTAGGGTTTGGCTCGAAAGTGGGGAGGGTTTCCGTGGAGATTGATCTCGGCGACATCTGTTGCACGCGATGCAATTGACTTCCACAACTCTCCACCCCTCCCTCCTTTATATAGAGTTGGCCGACTGGGACTAGTGGCCGATTAGGACTCCATTTTGAATCGGATCTCATCCGTATCTCATAGAGTTGGCCGCCCATACGTCATAAGCCCATAGGACTCTATCCGATCGGATCCCTATCCGATCGAGCCGTATCCGAGTCCAACTCGAATATCTATTCTATCCCCTTAAGCGTGCGACCCTGTAGGTTCAGTTATACTCGGTTTAAGCTATAGTCTAACTTAGCCGATCGTCGGCTCGAGTCCAACTCAGCCAACCTGTCAATAGCGGCGCCTAGCAGCACATATTGACACCATAGTATACAAGAATATAATATCGGCTCAACCTGTAATGTGTACACAAATCCCTTTGCCTCACGATACCAATTAAGCTATAGGCAAGATGTGTGCCATCCCTTCAAAAGCTTAACCATTCACTCGAACCGTATTGGATTATCCGTCCGTTGATTGACTCCTCAATCAACTTTAGCATGGCCATGCATTTCCATAATCCATTACCTCGAGGGGCCTAGAGATATCTCTCCAAAGGAGGGGCAAATTCCATCTTGATCACTCACATCCCACTCCATGTTTCATAGCAAACCCGAAAACTACCTTTATAACTACCCGATTACGGAATAGCGTTTGGTAGTCCCAAAGTAGGCTACTACACATGTTGGAATCCATGGTGATCTCGGGTCTAAGGACTTTGTACCAACACTACCCGAGACCAACTAATGGCACATTAAATCCTGTAGTGTCTCATGGTGGGTCTATCCAACAATGTGTTCTCTAACACATATGTCCATGTTTATTGATTTGGTATCTCCATACCCATGATCTATGAGACATGATCATCAATCAATAGACATGCCGATCTTAGAATCATATTAGTTCCCATAATATGATATATGATCGGGATCATTTAGAAATAGATTCATACATATCGAGTCTCATAAATAAGTCACGTACTTATTGATCAATACAAGATGTCTATTTCATGGAACCGAATAACACTTTATTCATAAATACATAAACATTGACGTGATATCCAACATCTCCATGTTGCCTCTAGGGCATATCACTAACAATCTCCCACTTGCACTAGAGTCAATCATGTAAGTATCTAATACCCATTGCTCTTGTGTGCGCCTCATGCTTCGGGAGGGAGAGGTTTTGTCGGCGGATCGACTATGTTGAGATCCGTGTGCACTTTGCATATCTTGACATCACCTCTGTCCACTATCTCGCGGATGAGATGATATCGCCGAAGTATGTGTTTGGACTTCGATGTGACCTCGGCTCCTTGGCTTGCGCAATGGCTCCATTATTGTCACAATAGAGAGACATTGGACCGTCGCCTGTCATCACACCAAGCTCGAAACGAATTTCTTGATCCAAACAGCCTCCTTTGCGGCTTCCGCAGCAATGTACTCGGCCTCCGTTGTAGAATCAGCAACGTATCCGCTTGGAACTCTTCCAGTGACTCGTGCCTCCGTTCGAGCAAAACACGAACCCAGATTGCGATCTATAATCATCCTTGTCTGTTTGGAAGCTAGCATCGGTGTAACCACTTACAACGAGCTCTTCTTCACCTCCATAGACTAGGAACATATCCTTAGTTGTTCTCAAGTACTTAAGGATATTCTTTACGGTAGTCCAGTGACCTTCACTGGATCGACGGTATCTGCTCGTAGCACTCAAAGCGTACGAGACATGCGGGCGTGTACAAAGCATGGCATACATGATGGATCCAATTGCCGAAGCATATGGAACCATACCCATCTTATTCCGCTCATCATGTGTCCGAGGACACTGATTCTTGCTAAGATTAATGCCATGTGACATGGACAAGAAACCTTTCTTGGAATCATGCATGTTGAACCTTTTCAACACCTTGTCAATGTATGTACTTTGGCTTAATCCAATTAGCCTCTTGGATCTATCTCTATAGATCCGAATGCCAATATGTATGTTGCCTCCCTAAGTCTTTCATGGAAAAACTATTTTTCAATGAAGACTTGACGGATTCTAGCATAGGGATATCATTTCCAATTAGTAATATGTCATCCACATATAAGATTAGAAATACAATTGTGCTCCCACCGACCTTTTTGTAAACACAGGCCTCTTCTTCGTTTTTGATGAAACCAAACCCTTTGATTACTTCATCAAAACGAATATTCCAACTCCGAGATGCTTGCTTCAATCCATAAATGGATTTCGTAGCTTGCATATCTTTCCGGCGATTCTGGATCGACAAAACCTTGAGGTTGTATCATGTATACATCCTCGCTTAGGTTTCCATTTAGGAAAGCCATTTTGACATCCATCTCGCCATATCTCATAATCGAAATATGCAGCAATCGCTAGGATAATCCGAATAGATTTAAGCATTGCGACGGGTAGAAGGTTTCATCATAATCAACTCCTTGAATCTGTTTAAAACCTTTCGCCACCAATCGCGCCTTATAGATGTGAACATTTCCATCCATATCGGCCTTTTTCTTAAAACCCATTTGCACTCAATGGTTTTGACACCATCGGGTGGATCAACCAAGTTCCAAACTTGATTGTCATACATGGATTCTATTTCGGATTTGATGGCTCCAAGACACTTGTTGGAATCGGGTCCCACCATCGCTTCCTCATAGGTCTTAGGGTCATCGTTGTCCAATAACAATATATCACATTGTTCCGCACTGTGTACTGTCGGGTGCACGACGTGATCTTTCGGACCTCCGTGGGCTGGTGTATCTACAACCGGTGGCGCAACACTTTGCTCCTCCCGTTGTGGTGTTCCGTGGTCGCGAAACGTTTTCGGTGTTTCTTGAACTTCTTCAAGATGCACCCTGCTCCCACTAACCCTTCTTGAAAGAAACTCTTTCTCCAAGAAGACACCGTGTCGGGCGACAAACACTTTGCCTTGTTCCCGATTATAAAAGTAATATCCCTTGGTTTCCTTAGGATATCCCACAAAGAAGCACTTGTCGATTTGGGTGTGAGCTTGTCGATCGTAAACGTTTTACATAAGCTTCGCATCCCCAAATTTTGAGAAAAGACAGACTAGGGGTTGCCCTGTCCATATCTCATATGGTGTCTTTTCAACCGACTTAGATGGAACTCTATTTAGTGTGAGCGCAGATGTTTCAAGAGCATATCCCGAAAGGATAACGGAAGATCACTTTGGCTCATCATCGACCGCACCATGTCCAATAAGGTGCGATTTCTCCGTTCGGACACCCCATTCCATTGTGGAGTTCTGGCGAAGTCAACGTGGAACAATTCCACAATCTTTCGATGATTACCAAACTCTTGGCTCAAGTATTCTCCTCCACGATCTGATCGTAGAAACTTGATTTTTTCCCTAAATGATTCGTACTTCATTCTGGAATTCTTTGAACTTTTCAAAGGATTCGACTTATGCCTCATTAAGTAGATATAACCATATCTACTAAAGTCATCGGTAAAGGTAATGAAGTACGATAACCACCTCGGCCGTTGAGCTCATTGGTCCACATACATCGTATGTACGAGTGCCAACAAGTCACTTGCTCTTTCACTGTGTCCCATGAAAGGTGCCTTTGTCATCTTACCAAGTAAACAAGACTCACATGTCTCAAATGATTCAAAATCAAAAGAGTGAAGCAATCCATCCTTATGGAGCTTCTCCATGCGTTTCGATTTATATGGCCTAAGCGACAATGCCGGATAAACGTGGGGTTTATATCATTAGAGAGTTGCCTTTCGTATTAATGTTATAGATGGGAGACGCTTCAAGATTCAAAACGTATAATCCATTCACCAATGGAGCATGAAAATAGAACATATCTCTAAGATATATTGAACAACCATTGTCCATTGATCTAAAATCATATCCTTCCGCTTGCAAACATGAAGCGGAAATAACGTTTTGACATAGTGTTGGAACACAATAACAATTATTCAATTCCAAAACTAATCCTAAGGTAGATGAAGTGGTACTGTGCCGACAAGAATCGTAGCAACGCTTACTCCATTGCCGACGCGCAGTTCACCTCACCCCTTCTCAATCCTCTACTTCTTCTCATTCCCGCAACGACTTGCAAATATGAGCTACCGATCCGGTATCAAATACCCAAGAGTCGGTAGGTGAAGTAGCAAGATTAATGTCTATAACATTAATACCTAAAGCGAAGTCGTACTTTGCTTCTTTTTGAGATCCTCCATGTACTTCTTGCAGTTCCTCTTCCAAGTCATGTCTCCTTGCAATAGAAGCAAACGGCATCGATGTCGCCGACCCCTTCTTGCCCTTTTTTGCATTAGAGGCACTCGCGATCTCATCGGGAGTTAACTTCCTCTTGGTGCAAAGTTTCTTGACAGTGGTTTTGCATTTAGCCTTCGCATCATCATCACATGATGACCATTCTTCTGATACTCTCCTCACTGTTCTTTAGCATCCCATGCAATTCAGCCAAGGTTCTATCCATATTGTTCATGTGATAATTCAATATGAATGGCTCGAAGCTCGGAGGGAGCGACCGGAGAATCACATCGTAGCCAACTCTTGGCTAAGGGGAAAACCTAGTTTTCCGGACTCTCAATGTAGCCAATCATTTTTATCACATGCGGATCGACGGGATTCCTTCAACAAGCTCGCACGCAAACAAGGACTTTGAGGTGTTGAACCTCTCGGCCCGAGCTTGGTTCTCAAACATGCCATGCAGTCCCCGAATAATAGTGTGAGCATCGCTGCTCTCATATTGCTTCGAAGCTCGGGGGACATTGTAGCAAGCATGAGACAGCTTATGTCTAGGGCATCATTAGTGTGCTTCTCGTAAGCTCTTCGTGCGTTGCGTGGCGTTATTAGGCAAATCCTCGGGATAGGGTACTTCAAGAACGTACTCCTTACGCTCTTGCTTGAGAACAATTCTCAAGTTGCGATACCAATCCATAAAGTTTGTTCCATTTAATTTTTCCTTTTTGAGAATAGATCGCAAATTAAAGGTACTGGGTGTAGTATTAGCCGCAATTTATTCTACAACGAAAAACAAAGTTTAGCACAATGTTTATGCTATGTCTTTTGTTAAACAATTTAACATAAGACTCCCATTACGTATTTTTCACCTTCTCTCTAGGTTACGTATTGGGTCAAGATCCACATGTTAGTTAATTTTCTAGTGAGCTTTGGCATCACCGCTAGAAAATTAGTAATATCGGTAAGCAACACCTTGCTAATCACATCTCTATGTGACTCTTGTTGTTGGTGTGGCATCTCCATGCCCCGGCGCCAACCTATGCCCCAAGGCCCAAAACTGTTTTGATAGCCTTGTTAAGTAAACCAAATGCTCCCGCATGTATATGTCTCGACATATACCCCTCGTGTTATGATAGAGAATGGCACTCGCTTTGCACCCACCGTTGACGAGCATAACGGTGACGGGTGCAACATTTGGAAGGGCATCATTACTACTTAATTTTGCGAGGGATGTTATCCTATCAAACAAACATATCACATATATGAAAGCAGGTAGAATAGCATGAAATAGTATGGCCCCCTTCACATGGTGATCTCCATCTCCATGCTGGTGTAGAGGATCTCCATCTTCATCACCGTTCTTCCGAGTGCCGAATGCTTGATTTCTTCAAACTAAGCTACTACTATAGAAGCCCTAATTGAAGATTACATCGACTCGCAGTCGTGAAAGAATATTACAAGCATTGCACGTATGAAAGAATATTACAGGATTGCACATATGAAAGAATATTACATGCATCACATGCATCTCATACATACAATAGGGCCATACCATCTCAAAGCATTCTCTGCAAAAACAAGTTAGGCGTAGAAACGTTTTCTACCTATCGCAGAGATACGACATCGAGACAACCTATAAGGGGTACGCACACGGCGGTCCCGCTTCGGCATAATCACATTATACCGTTCCGATACACTATCAAGGAACGCTATCTTGAAGCCGACTCAAACCGAGTTCTATGGATATTGCTTCGACGTAATCACATTACGCCGTTCCGATACACTATCAAGGAATGCAATTACCATCAACTCTCCTCAACAAATCCCGTAAAACCGATTGATCTAATCAACCCGTGCACAAAACTTGTTCCAGATCCAATCTAAAACCCGAACTAAGCAAGATTAGCTCTGATACCACTGAAGGGTTACGCGGAGGCTACGCTAGCCGAAAACAAAACTTTTTAACCGCGCAAACCAGGAACACTTGCAAGTAAGGGCCGATAGATCGTTACCGATTGGAGTAGAGTGCAGCGGAATAGCCAATCAGGGCAATCCGATCCGAAACAGTGTAGCCGATTCCTAGAGACAGCCGATTCGCCAATCAGCCGATTCGAGTGGTTCGGCCGCGTTCTCACGCCTCGCTCCGATGCGCCCGACCGCAGCCGATCCGAAGCCGATCAACAGCGTGCAACGTAGCAGCGCCTCTACCGGTATCCACACGTCCGGGGACAGAACGCCGTACACCCGTGTGCTAGCACGCGATGCAAGGCTAGGGTTTGGCTCGAAAGTGGGGAGGGTTTCCGTGGAGATTGATCTCGGCGACTTCTGTTGCACGCGATGCAATTGACATCCACAGCTCTCCACCCCTCCCTCCTTTATATAGAGTTGGCCGACTGGGACTAGTGGCCGATTAGGACTCTATTTTGAATCGGATCTCATCCGTATCTCATAGAGTTGGCCGCCCATACGTCATAAGCCCATAGGACTCTATTCGATCGGATCCCTATCCGATCGAGCCGTATCCGAGTCCAACTCGAATATCTATTCTATCCCCTTAAGCGTGCGACCCCGTAGGTTCAGGTATACTCGGTTTCGGCTATAGTCTAACTTAGCCGATCGTCGGCTCGAGTCCAACTCAGCCGACTGTCAATAGCGGCGCCTAGCAAGACATATTGACACCATAGTATACAAGAATATAATATCGGCTCAACCTGTAATGTGTACACAAATCCCTTTGCCTCACGATACCAATTAAGCTATAGGCAAGATGTGTGCCATCCCTTCAATAGCTTAACCATTCACTCGAACCGTATTGGATTATCCGTCCGTTGATTGACTCCTCAATCAACTTTAGCATGGCCATGCATTTCCATAATCCATTACCTCAAGGGCCCGAGATATCTCTCCAAAGGAGGGGCAAATTCCATCTTGATCACTCACATCCCACTCCATGTTTCATAGCAAACCCGAAAACTACCTTTATAACTACCCGCATTAACAGCGTTTGGTAGTCCCAAAGTAGGCTACTACACATGTTGGAATCCATGGTGATCTCGGTCTAAGGACTTTGTACCAACACTACCCGAGACCAACTAATGGCACATTAAATCCGTAGTGTCTCATGGTGGGTCTATCCAACAATGTGTTCTCTAACACATATGTCCATGTTTATTGATTTGGTATCTCCATACCCATGATCTATGAGACATGATCATCAATCAATAGACATGCCGATCTTAGAATCATATTAGTTCCCATAATATGATATATGATCGAGGATCATTTAGAAATAGATTCATACATATCGAGTCTCATAATAAGTCATGTACTTATTGATCAATACAAGATGTCTATTTCATGGAACTGAATAACACTTTATTCATAAATACATAAACATTGACGTGATATCCAACATCTCCATGTTGCCTCTAGGGCATATCACTAACAGGCACGGCACTAAACCCCTGAGATAGTGTCGTGCCGTACCGAAGGGCACGGCAGCCCATCGAGTTAGTGCCGTGCCTGGACACTAACCCAGTAGCAACTTTAACATCTCAGAATGAAACGAACTTATCGAAATCAAACTTTCAAACTGATGAAACTGATATGACAAAGACAGAAATCACAGAGATTACAAAATAAGTGGAGCTGTGCAATGGCTGCCTCATTAAAAACTTGTCTAGGTAAAACTCACCCTTGTGAGAAACCCTAGACAGGGAAAAAGAGTGCAACCAGCTCCATAAATTCAATTGTTCATTACATCCACAACCAAAGGTCCAGTGCATCAAGTCTTAAGATTACAGAACCATTACATAAATGACTAATCAAGATAAAGTTGTTCAAATGCTTCCTCAAGCTCCTTATCCTCCACCATATGCTGTAACCTTGTCTCTGCAGCTTCCCAATCCTTGATGCATGTGAGGGCCTCCACAGTTTCAGGGTTCAGCCTCCGTCGTCGGTCTTCAATGATCCTGCCAGTGGTACTAAAAGTAGCTTCAGAGGAAACGGTAGAAACATGCACACTGAAAACATCTCTAGCAAGGGTAGAAAGAACTGGATATGTTAGTTTATGCTGATGCCACCAACTCAAGATGTTGAAGTCATCATCCATCTGACTAACTGTGTCACAGTCCAGATAAGATGAAAGTTCAGAACAAGTATTAGATGAATTTGCTGCATGTAACAAAGTAGTAGCAGGAATAGCTCTGGACATTTCAAGATTAGGAGGAAGAGAAGAACAGCCAGCTCCATGCAAACCACCACCATCATCATCATCATATATCTCAGCCCAAGCTGTTTGTGGAGATTATGGCAATCGGGTATCTACATGGCAAGCTTATCCGACTGGAGATAGGGATAGGTTGTGCCTACCAAATATGTAAACCAACTACGACTTGGGTATTACGTTGCCGATTAGATAAGGCAACGGCTCATAGTCATAGTTTGGTAAGATTGAGGAAACCGACTTAGAGTATGATAGGGTTTCCGATTTGTAAGCCCACCTCCCAAGACTATATAAGTGGGGTAAGGGGCGTCCCTTGAGGGATATCTGAGGCTAGATGCGAGATCAGAGTTGATGAGCAAGAGCTTTAGACTTTAGGAGCTACAGATCTTGAGATCAATATACACCCGGCGGATCGAATCCACCGAAACAGGAGTAGGGTATTACCTCACGAGAGGGCCTGAACCTGTCTAAATCTTCTTTTCCTCCTAACCCATCGTGCTTGGCGATCTCGACTGCGACCCAGAAATTATATTGCCGAGACCAAGTTTCGACACTGTTCTTTTCTTACCAGATAGGGTTGGAGGGTCAGCCCTTTTTGCCCTAACAGAACCATACAAATCATCATACTTATGATACAGTTTGAAAAGAAGAGTTCTAGTTTCCACCATCTTATTAGAATAATCAGCATCAGGAAGCATATTTAACTTCCTAAGAACTTTGGTAAAACCTTTAATTTTAGCTCTTGGATCCAAGATAAATGCAATGCAGTAAAGTTCAGGTATGGTTCTCCAATATTTATTGTACTTATCAATCATAGGCTAGACAACAGTTCTAATATGCTCATCATTTTGATACTTATGCAGGTGTATAGCAATTTTAACAATATGATGAACCATAAGTGGGGCAGTAGGATAGTACACACTAGACAAAGCAACCGTTGAGTCATAAAACAGCTTCAAGGAATTCCAAGATTTTAGTTGCCATAGCCCAATGATCATGAGTCAAAAGAAAGGGTTCACCTCTTTTTCTAGGATAATTAGACTCAATGAAAGTATGAAAAGTTTCCTTGTGTGGAAGCAAATGCCTAAGCATCAGGTAGGTAGAGTTCCACCTAACCTCCATGTCCAAGCCAAACTTCCTAGGTCTAATACCAGATGCCATGCAATAGCTCTTATATGCAGTAACTCTCTGATTAGAAGAATTAATGAGTGATATAGCAGTTCTGAAAGCATCAAGCATAGGAGTAACAGCAACCAGAGCCTCTTTAACAATCAGGTTTATGATATGACAAGCACAGCGTTGATGCAAAAATAGATCAGCACCCAAATACTCTCTAAGTACAGGTTTCAGTTTATCCATAGCTTTAGTATTAGCAGAGGCATTGTCCAAAGTAACAGAAAAAACCTTTGACAATATACCATAGTCATTAAGCACATTACTAACACGTATAGCAATGTTATCAGCATTATGTGATGCATCAATAAGCCTTAAGCCAAGCACCCTTTTTTCAAGTTGCCAATCAACATTAATGTAATGACCAACAACACTTAAATAATCCTCTTTTGCATTTCCAGACCAGATATCAGAGGTAATAGCAACAGATGAAATAGCATTACTCTTCAAATAATCAATCAAACGATCACGATTTTCATTGAAGTACTTAAAAAGATCTCTAGTTGTAGTTTGCTTAGACACGTGGTGTACCTAGGGTTATGAGCAGTTTTTATGTAATCTTCCCAGCCTCGGCTTCCCAAGACGGAGGGGAAGATCTAACCTAGCAAGCAAACGAACAAGCAGGATATGAGCAACCTCAGCCGGATACTCCCAATTACGCATAGTACCGTCCTTATTGAAAGTAATGTGGGACTGAGCCATGCGACATTTCTCACGCTTCTTAGGGCAAGTATCTTGATGACGGAGAAGATGGCCAGTCCCATATTTAGAGTACGCAGAATACTCCTTACGGCAGTGAAGACAACGAGCGCCATACCTGACATTCTTACCATTTACCTTCTTGGTGAGCTTCTCGAAATCTTCCCAGCATACTGAGGTAGAAGGGCGGTTAGGCCTGCTGGTGGAGCAATCATCAACATCGGCGTCACCATCGCGGTGTTGGGGGCCTCGGTGTCGTCGACGGAAGTGGATCGCCAGCAGCACGGCCGTAGAGTTCTCGACAAGACGACGGCCGAAGAGCTCCTCGGCATCCCCACTGACATCGTCCTCGTCGTCTCCGGCCACCCCGTAGAGCCGTAGCTCGTCGTTGATGGTCATGGTCATGGAGAGACCGATGTCCTCCTGCTCGTCCGACATCTCATCGTCGCCGGCCTCCAGTCCCTCAACGCCAAGGCCTACCAAAACATAGGGTTAATAGAATATCATGAAGAAATAAAGAAGAAGAAGAACCAAAATGAACAGATCTAGGGTTACGGCTTACCTTTCTTGACAGAGCACCAGAGAAAACGGCGACGACGACGTCGCCGAGACCCGATACCCTGGTACCTCAACGCATCAGAGAGGAGCCCCACACCCGGGTAACTCAACGCATCTGAGCGAAGCCCCAAGGATGCCGGATTCCGGCGAGGTCGACGAGAGCGACGAGACAGAAAGGAAGGACGGTGGTGGATATCGACAAGATAGCTACATTGACGGTCAGGGAGAAGGAAGAATGGCGTGGAATAGGCCGTGCCGTGTGCCCGTGCCGGCAACTGCTGCCTTAACCAGCCACCGGACGGTGGGAAGAAGAGAGGAGAGCGCTAGGGTTTCAGTCGATGGGAGAGCGGAGACCGAGATGCGCCGAAGCGGATTGGGGACAGAATGAGCTAGGGTTTGGAGGCGGGGAGCGGGGGCGAGCGGCGGATGCCTTATATACCCGCCTCACCGAACCCCTTGATCCAACGGTCAGGAGGCGAGGAGAGCTCCACATCCGACGGCCCGTGCCGCTCCCGTGCCGAGGCCCCGTGCCGCTCCCGTGCCGGCCGTCGAAGCGTGCCGTGCCCGTGTCGTGCCATTGTGCTGGCATCGCGGCCCAGGCACAGGCACGGGGGCGTGCCGTGCTTGGCACGGGCACGTTACCTAGCAGGCCGGCCCGAATTCGTACCGGGCCAATTCGTACCGGGCCCGTGTCGGCCCAGCGGGCTCGGCCCATTTGGAAAAGATTGGTCCATGAAAAGCCAAATCGGTTAACTAGGAATCAGACAGCACCAGGCTATAACAGCGGTTCCTCATCTCTTTGAATCTTTGAATGTAGTCCTGAACCGACTCCTCATGCTTCTGCCTAATGCTTGTCAGGTCCGACAGCTTCATCTCATGGTTACTGGTGTAGAAGTAGCTGTGGAATTGTTTCTCGAGATCGGCCCAGCTCTGGATGGAATTGTAAGGCACTGAAGAAAACCACGTAAAGGTCGACCCCGATAGCGAGAGCGGGAATAAGCGAACCCTCAGGGCGTCTGTAGCCGATGCCTCCTCGCATTGCGCTAGGAATCGGCTGACATGTTTATATGTAGAAGTACTGTCCTGCCCTGAGAACTTGGAAAAATCTGGGACTTTGTATCGGTTGGGCAGTGGCACCCTCTCAAAATGTTCTAGGTATGGATAGCGATACATATTGTCAGAATCTTTCGGTTTGAGGCCGAATTGATCACGCATGACGTCGGCAATCAAATCGGCTCAGGTCCTGTTATCTTGGGCTTGCTGTATCGGCTCATATTGATCGTATCGCATGGGTGCTTGCCGATACTAAGGTGGCGGTGTATGCGGCCGATAATGTTGGTCATGCTGGCCTCCCTGGTACTGATATTGAGCTGGGTCAACGGCGGGAGGCGGCCGATTCACCGGCGGTGGCGATTGATCAGGGAAGAGCCGATGGCTGTCGACGTTGTACTGTGCCCCTTGAATGAGGTTGGCGACCGGTTCTCGCCGTCGATTGAAGTCGAACATGCCGGCTAGTTGTTCCTGGGAAGGAGGTTGCTGCCGGTTCAGAACGATGGGCGGCGGCCTTGAAGCCGATGCAGATGCATTCGGCTGACTGAGGGTTCCTCCTGGTGGCCTCAGCTGTACTGGTGGTGGCATCGACCGGTTCTGGGATGCCAAAATCCTGTAGTTGGGGAACTGGCCATCAGTGAAATAGGTTGGCCCCCGCTGCAGTTGATCAGCAATCCGCGAGTCGACCACGGTGGCAATCATGTTGTTGAGGGTGTTGATCAAGATGCCACTTTGGTTGACAAGGGCGTGATGTATAGCTGAATCGATTCGGTCTTGCAAAGTGTGCAGTCCTGAATCATCTTGTTCTTGCTTTACCTCCTCCATCTTGTGCTTCCCTTTCGTGTCCTCGGAGGAGGATGCCTTGAAGTCATCCATGCTAAATTTGTACTTCTAATGGATGGCCCCAGATCTGGTCTAGGCGAAAGATTGTAGATAATTGGCCTGCAGTTCTTCCACCATCTTCTTGTAGTCAGCCAACTGCTCGGCCGACAACTGTTCCATCTTGACAGGAACCATGTTTTGTCCGCTGATCTCGGGGCTCTTGATGTTAACCATCGCGTCGACTTTATCAAACTTGTCGATGGTCCCACCGGGCGTGCCAAGAAGCGTGTTGATGAGAAATCTTTCCCACACATTGCCCTGGGAGATCTGCTTAGCTCCAGTGTAGGTCCGTTCTTGGCTACCTTTGATGAACTAGGCGTGCCAGTTGGTTTGATCTGTTAACCAATAAGAAATAAACAGATACATGCGTTAGGGTTAAGGTTAGACCCTACCGGATCGGCTCAGGGAACCAACTTACATATAATTGCTATCCCAAAGCATATTTAAACTAAGTGATTGTGATAGATCAGCTGTACCGAGACAGTATAAATCACTTAATCTAAATATACATCAGGATAATAAATATATGTGTTTATAACCTAGTCGATGCTATAGATCTAACGTGAATCGGCTAGTACTCCGATACATCTTATAAAAGATATTAATCTAACCTAAATGCACTAAAACTAGATCAATCGGCTGTCGGTTGATATCAACAGATTGATACCGGTTTAAGACATTTAACCAGATTGAGATCTTAGTATAAGAGGCAACTTTAATATATATAATAGTAAATAATGCTAAAAGATAATTAAAGCAGATAAGGCTGGCTGAAACCCCAGTACTGTCTTCAATGGTAAACATCTAGCCGAATAGATCTTGATAATTCTAAGAGCAACTTAATAGATCATGGTGATGCAGCACTAAGCACAAAAAGAAGTACTAGATCTATATGAATCGATGTAAACCCCTCAAGATGGTGGATACAACATATAAACTAGTTCAACATCTAGATCTATCTCTATCAGCTACTGTCTCCCAAGAGAAACGAGCCGATGGCAAGATAGATATAGACGTCACTCCAGATTATATGTCGTATATGGTAAATTGCGCAGTCTATAACATCAGATCTAGAGTATCATGACGATGTAAACACTAGATTCAACGATACAAACCACTAATGACAAGTGTTTACCTTATTCGAGGGTCGAGATCGATGTAGCCCGAAGCGGGATCAAGAACTCGTCTAAAAGAAAATAAAGAGGCGATGCGCCGAGTTGATTGTGTTATGATTGTCCCTTTTACAAAGAGCCTTCGGGTCTTATTTAAACCCAGGCATAACAAAGTCCGTGTAAAACACGATTTCTACCCTATCTACTGTACATGGTATGACAATATCCCGGGACGTGGTCCCATGCCGCATCACAATAGGGACATTTATGCAAATCCTTATTTTACAGATACAATTATCGTTACAGGACTGTATCCATAGATGGCAATATCTTAACGAACATTTAGGAACCGAATCTTCCTTTTATCTTCAAGCTTCTTCATCGGAAACAGTTCCATCCTCTTCTCCGAATCGGCATCGGCTATCGGCTATCCCTATTCAATTCGGCCTCGCCGATTGGTCTCCACCGATTTGATCATAGCCGATGCGGCCTCCGTCTCTCTGCAGACCACTTTCCCGATCTGATTCCGCTTCAATTCCAACCTTGAATTTAGTGATTTGGTTACCAAATTTGGTCGTTAACACAGTCTTGCCAAATTTCAAACAAGCATCTCATGTGCCTCAAATGTACCTGAAAATCCACTGAATAGCCTTCCAGTGTTCTTTACTAGAATTAGCCATGTATCTACTAACCAAACTCATAGCATGAGATAAATCTAGACGAGAGCAAACCATGGCATACATCAAAGAACCAACAACACTAGAATAGGGAATCTTAGACATGTACTCAACCTCCTCATCAGTACTAGGATATTATGAAGCTGATAATTTAAAATGAGCTGCAATAGGAGTGCTAAGAGGCTTTGCACCATGCATGTTGAAACGCTGAAGAACCTTCTTAATCTAATTTTGCTGACTAAGAAATAACAAACCAGAATTTTGGTCTCTAGTAATTTCCATACCTAGAATTTTCTTAGCAGCACCAAGATCCTTCATCTCAAACTCACTACTCAAACAATTTCTTCAATGTAGTGATTTATTCCTTGCTCTTGTCAGCAATCAACATTTCATCAACATATAAGAGTAAGTACATAGGTGATCCATCAACAAATTTAATGCACACACAGCTATCATATTTAGACCTCTTAAAGCCATGTGACAATATAAATGAATGAAACCTTTTATACCATTGACGAGAAGACTGTTTCAAACCATATAAGGATCTTTTCAATTTGCAAACATAATCCTCCTTACCAGTTACTATGAACCCTTCTGGCTGGTCCATGTATATCTCCTCCTCGAGCTCTCCATGTAAAAATGCAGTCTTCACATCTAACTGCTCAAGCTCAAGATCACGCATAGCAACAATGCCGAAAAATGTACGAATTGAACTATGCTTTACAACTGGTGAGAACACATCGTTATAATCAACATCAGGAATTTGACTCAAACCTTTTGCTACTAACCTTGTCTTAAATCTCGGAGGCTCACTAGGAGATAAACCCTCCTTTCTCTTGAAAATCCATTTGCAACGGACAATCTTCTTCTGTTTAGGCAAGCGCACAACCTCCAATGTGCCATTCTTCTTGAGAGAATGCATCTCCTCTTGCATAGCTGAGATCCACTTCTCACGATCACCAGAAACAACAGCTTCAGTGTATGTAGCTGGTTCATGAGTGTTCTCCACCTGTTCAACACAACTCAAAGCATAATGAACCATATTACATTCCTCAATTAAACGAACTAGAGGTCCACAACTTCTATTTGTTCTGCGATGTGCAATAGACTCATTTTGACGCTGCAAAACAGGAGGTGAGTGCTAAACAATATCATGAAGATTATTATCAACAATTTCATTAGCAACAACTTCATTTTCTTGATCATCCACGTGCTCCACCTCCACGCTGACATGTTGTTGCTCCCCATCGGAATCACATGCTATAACATCTGTAGACAAGCTATCATTAAACATAACAGATTCATTGAAAACAACAGTCCAGCTCATGAAGGTCTTTTTAGTTTCAGGATTCCATAACTTGTATCCTTTTACTCCTGAACCATAAACAAGAAACAGACACTTAATAGCTCTAGGCTCTAGTTTTCCATCATCTACATGAGCATAAGCAGTGAAACCGAAAACTCTCAACTGTGAATAATCAGCAGGTGTACCAGACCATACCTCAATGGGAGTTTTCTTATCAAGTGGGATAGAAGGTAACCTGTTGATCAAGTAGCAGGCGGTGTTAGCAGCCTCTGCCCAAAAACGCCTGTTCATACGAGCGTTGGACATCACGCAACGAGCCTTTGAGATGATGGTTCTGTTCATGCCCTCAGCCACACCATTTTGTTGTGGAGTGTACGAGATGGTCTGATGCCTAACAATGCTTACGTTCCTACAATAATCATTAAAAGCATCTAAATAGAACTTTGCTGTGGTGTCTCCTCCGGAGAGGTCAACTCCACAATACCACATAACCTCCCAGGAATTTGGTTATGCATGAAATAGTACAGACATAGAAACTTCGTATATTTTAACAAATCGGTAGTGTACAAGTACAAGTTATAAAGAAAAAAAGACGCGACACTTCCACAGGGATAGCCCGAGTGTAGAGTCGACCTAGAGTTCGTGTTTTTCCTTGGCTTCGAGATTTCCTGAAGTTATTATGCAAGAGTGAGTACTAATGGTACTCAGCAAACCAAACTGAATACAATCTTACTTAAATTAAGCATGCTGAATTGCTAAGAGAAATAAGTTATAAATATGTTTCTAGCATAAATATGTATCCTATTTTTCATTTAGATTATTCTATATAAACAATTAGGAAAACAAATTATAAACCTAGCTTTAGTGTAACTCTATATTCTATCCCTTCCTATAGATGTGCAAGATATTTTGGAAGGGAATGACATAAACTTAAGTTCTAACATGAATATCTATGATAGGTTAAGTAACATAAATCTAGCCTTAGCATGATCCTAGGTTATATTCTTTCCTACAATTATGTACATATGAATGTTCAAATTTTTAAGATGGCATTTTAGAAAATTACTTATGCCATTAAACTAGATTCACCCATAGACACAACTACATTAACCGGAAGTACGGCGTATTCGAATACAAATCGACTCTGCAACGTCTGCCCAGCTTTCCCCGAGGATTAACCTTAGTTAGCTAGACTAAAGGGTAACATGACTTTTATATAGTTCTAACCTTTTCTGATGTGTGAACGAGACCGGTGGACTATCTTAATAGGGGCACCAATTCTAACCAGTAATTGGTGGATACATCCCATCCCCTATTTAATAGTTGTTCGTCACACACTTGCCCTAGCTTGGAGAGACCTGTGGACTATCTTAACAGACGATACTGATCTGGTTAGTATCAGCATTGTTATCTGCTATTTACATAGTTGTTCTCCAATTAGACTTTCTCCAGAACCTCCAATGTTGTAATGTGCATATATAAATCCCCTAAGTCTCTAGGGAGATCGGAGAGAAATATATAAATGCCATGCCGTTTTAACCGGTCCATCGGATGGGCGAAACTATGTCCTTATTCAGCACAATAGTTTTTATAATTTTCTGGCATACAGCCAAAACCATTCAGGTCATATGAATAATATTTTTTGGCATATAGCCAAAATTATCCTTATATCACATGAGATGATAGGACTTATATTTGCCTATCATATAAAATAATGAATAATTTTTCTATTTTATTATATAAAATAATAATATAATTAATATGACCTTTGCATAAAATATTAATGCATATGATAATGCTTATTTTATTATTCTCATGATTTGTATTAAATGTAGGTTATCAAAATGTTGTCTAAGGAGAAGGAGAATATATCCATAAACATGGAATAATAGTCCTCTCCTTTTATACATAAAATGATATGATGCTTCTAATGCATGAAAAAATATTCTATATGAACTATATAAAATCTAAAGAATATATAGGACTACATAAAATAATGTAATGTTTCTAAGGCATAAATTTACATTCTATATGGATTAAATGTTAATCATATAAAATGATGGATAACATAAAATAATAATTTATAACTATCTAACCCATCCCGCGAAATATTTCTATCCAAACTAAACATATTACTAAAAACATGATAATTTATTATTTTTAATTTAAATGATTAAAACATTTTGATTTGCCTACCAATGATCTCAAATCTTTCTTCTCTTTGAATAGCAGCAAGGATGCTTATGTCGACGATATAGTCGAGCTTGGTTTCTTTTATGAATTCGATATCGCGATCTATCGGTAAACGATAAAATAAACAAACAACTTCAAAGAAATGCCAAATAAATATATAAATTCAAAAGGTGTTTAAAAGATGATTTTTGAATATTTAAAGGGGAGGTTATTTGTTAGACACTGGAACCTAAAGAGTATTTAAAATATGCTTATGAGGTAAAAGTGAGAATTTTTTTAGAGTTTTCAATAAGAAGATTTTTTGCCGGATTCTAAGATTTGAGGTGTCGGGCACTTGTTTGATTGGTCTTGTGGATCAAACATATCGGTACATACTGTAGTTTAGGCCCGACAAAGATAAGTGAATCGATGATGGGTTTTTGTCCGAGAGAGAAACTACTCACATTAGTGACCTTGCACTATGATGAATGTCATACCCGATACAGATAAGAGGTTACCTTTCGATTGAGATGAGAATAACAATTGTAGTGTGTCAAGGTGGCCGTGAGCACCTTGGCAAGATCGTCTTTGCGGGGTACGTCCTGGATAGCTGCTTTGCTTGCTGGGTGGAGTGACGATGATTAGCTGCTTGTCTTTATCTAGTTAACTATCTACCAATACAGTTTTACTGGCAATAATTTTTGCATGATTATTCTGCTATTTGTACTTCTTCTACGAGGATTTGTTGTTCACTCATCCTTAACTAGCTGCTATTTGTAAACTGCTTAAAAAAATCGGAGTATTCCTACCTACTACAATTTTTCTGAAGATTTATGTGCTCCAAATGAATACAGTCAACTTTCAGTTCAGAAACCTTGCAATCCAACCATGAATATTAACATGTTATAGCAAGCAGGTCACAAACTATAACCAAGCGCAAAAAATTGATCGTGCCTCTACAAAATCCCAGTGGCTCAAGCAGATTACTCCTCTGGCTGTCTGCCTCTACAGAATCCCAGTGAATCCAGCAGATTTCTCCTCCGGCTGTCTGTCTGCCTCTACAAAATCTCAGTGACTCCAGCAGTTGACTCTCCGGCTGTCTGCCTCTAGAAAATCTAAAGTGACTCCAGTAGATTGCTCCTCCGATTATCTGCCCCACAAATTCTCTCGAGCTGATGCAACTCCGGGTTTGCCTGAGTTATTTACAAAGAAGTCATTGATTAATTAATAGTGCGCACTAGATAAGTTACATTAAAAATCTCTCACCTGAAGTTCTTGACAATACTGTATGTGCAAAGAAGCGATGTGTTGGATATTTTAATTTAAGTTAAGTTTTAATTTCGGTCAATAATAACCAACTCATATAAGGAAGATATCAATGCGTATCTTACCAGACTCGGAATCTTATTCCGAGTCCGATTTCGCCATGATCGGTTGACGATCCTTAGCCTTTTGGGCTCGGCCCCTTGCCTACGATGCGACCCTATAAGAAGGGATTAACACCGAGTTAAACTCTAACGCGAAAATCACGATCCCCATGCTTTTCCCCAAACCCTAATTTCACCCTCCGATCTATTAGCGCACTGGAAGGCTCGAAAGCTCGAGTTCCATGCCCAGGACAGTGTAGGTGACGCCCCGAAGGACGCCGCTACCCCGAGCGATCCCTGAAGAAACGACTGCACTACATCCCTAACTATCCTCAAGCCATCAGTTTCATCACGGGATCACCGACGACCATGGACGCCACGGCCGCTGGTATGGGCCGAACTACTTGTTCTATTCCGCATAGTCTAAGTTAATAGATGTTATTAGACTAGATGATCCTGCTTTAATTTGTGTAAGCTAAGTTCAGATCAAGATTTTTGTTGGCACCTTTTTTGACAAAGGCACGAACACGATCGGTTCACCTAAAGATTTGCGGTGGTTCTTGGTACAGAGTCGTCAACCACTTCAATCTAGCAAAAACTAGAACAAAGTGGGTTTTGTAGATTAAATCGGCTAGCGGAACCAATTTAGATAGATATGTTGATAACTACTCGTCTCGTGAGCAAACGGAAAGTTTCCAAGACAAACATACAAAGAATTGTCGCACTCTCGCAACGGCGGCGGACGATTTACGACGCAAATCAACAAAGATTGACTAAACTAGGACAAAGTAGAAAATAAGGCTGAAAATAAAACTAACGATTCAAATAGATTGATTGTGTGTTGTGTGTGTCGATATATTACAATTGAACCGGCCTTGGCCCTTATATAGGGGTTGGTCTTGCCCTCTACAGGCCCTTCTCTACGTCCTATTCGGGATAAATATGTTTGGAAACCCGAGATACACCGTATGGAGAAAGGAAACCCGAATACCGACGAAGTCGTCTAGGTTTTGGACTCTGCCGGTCAGACCGGCCATATGCCTCTGGTCTGACCGGCCCCACTGCCCGGTCTGACCGGCCTATACCCGGCGGTCAGACCGGCCTCTCCGAAGAAACCGACAAATTTCCAAATATTGGCAATCTTTCCTATTTTGAACACATGCCCCTGCCTTTTATGATGAACATCGTGAATCTAAAAGCATAAGACATGTTTTAACTTGGAACGATAACTCAATTATCGGCCACACAACTCCCTAAGCATCTTGCCAAATACTCGGGAAGTATTTCTTAGATATTTACCGTTGATAGCCCGCTGAAACCGTTCTCCTTGAAGTGTCTCCAAGAAATATGCATTGCCTCGAACGATTCCGTATATCGGATAAGGTCCCTCCCAACTTGGCAACCACTTACCGAATTCTTTAGATCGGGAACCCAAAGGCAAAATAGTCTTTCATACTAGATCTCCTACTTGGACGTCTTTGCCTTCACCCTTTTGTTGTATGCTTTGGCCACTCTCTTCTTTTCTTTTTCTATCTCTTCCAAAGCCTTCAAACGTTTGTCGACTACTTCATCAAGATTATCACCCATCAAGAACCTGTAGTCTTCAGTTGACAAATCGTCTTGCTTTATAAATCGAAGAAAACCAAGATTTACCTCCACCGGTAAAACGGCTTCTTATCCATAAACAAGCTCAAAAGGGGTCACCTTGATAGCACCATGATTGGATATTCTATGTGCCCATAAAGCTTCAGAAAGCACCTCATGCCACCTTCTCGGATGTTCCTTGACCTTTTTCTTGATTAGCTTCAACAACGTCTTATTACTAGACTCGGCTTGTCCATTAGCCTGAGCGTAGTAAGGAGACGAACTCAACAACTTAATTCCATAAGATTCGGCAACATTTTTCACCTCTTTAGACATAAAAGAAGCTCCTTGATCTGTAGTTAATGTTTGAGGAATGCCGAATCTATGAATAATATGCTTCAGAATAAAATCAATTACCTCCTTATGTGTCATATTCCTGAGCGGCACAGCTTCGGCCCACTTAGTGAAGTAATCTGTCACAACTAGCACGAACCGATGCCCCTTTGAAGACGGAGGATAAATCTGACCAATAAAATCTAAAGCCCACCCCCGGAACGGTCATGGTTTAATTATAGGATTCAACACCGAAGCCGGTGCCAATTGAACATTACCGAACTGTTGACAAGCTTCACATCCCTTATAGTACCTGAAGCAATCATCAATCATCCTCGGCCAATAGAATCCCGCTCTTCTGAGCAGCCAGTTCATCTTATGGGCCGATTGATGAGTCCCACAAATTCCCTCGTGAACTTCACCCATAGCAACCTTAGATTGATCGGTATCTAAACATTTTAATAGTACACCATCTATATTTCGGCGATATAACTTTTCATCAAGCAAAGTGTACTTATATGCCTGCCGCCGAATTTTCCAATCAACTCTAAGACTAGGATCCTTCAAATAGCTAATCAAAGGAATTCACCAATCATTTACTGTCTCCAAGGCACACATGTCCGAATTTCCACTCAATTCGGCCCCTGTATTAAGAAGATTGTGCCCCCCAACACCTTCTGTGAAGTCGGTCTGACCGGCCAAGCAACTTCGGTCAGACCGGCAACCACCCGCGGTTAGACCGGCCACAGAACGCCGGTCAGACAGGATGCCATCCACGGTCAGACCGCGCGACAGTGTGCCGGTCAGACCGCCTACGGTCTGCCTCTTTGCCAATTTCGCCCAAAAAATTATAATCAAGCACCGGTTGATCTAATATGAAAAATAAACCTTTTTTGATGCTATAACCAGATGCTTGTTGAGCTAAGTCATTTGCCCTAGAATTTTCATTCCTAGCAATATGCTTAATAGTAAATTCATCGAAACTGGAAATAATATCTAGGCATTGATCTAAATACATGTTCAATGATACGTCGAAGCACTTGTAGATCCCGGCAACTTGTTGCACCACCAATTTTGAATCACCGAACGCTTCTACATGTGTAGCTCCAACGATCTCCATCACTTGTAAACCGAATAACAAAGCATTGTATTCGGCTTGATTATTTGTACAATAATATTCTAAACGAACTGATGCTCCAAAGCATTGACCATTGGGTGAAACTAAAACTACACATATGCCTTGACCCTCCTTACATGAAGAGCCATCAAAATAAACTTTCCAAGGTGTAACACTAACTACACAGACTTCATCTCCACAATCAACGTCTACATGATGATCTACTATAAAGTCCGCTACAATCTGGCCCTTCATAGATTTCAATGATTCATAGGCCAAATCATATTCAATTAATGTATACAACCATTTGCCAATTCTACCACTTAGAATTGGCCTTTGCAACATGTGCTTAATGACATCGGTCTGACAAGCAACTATGCATGTACTAGATAACAAGTAATGACGCAACTTGGTACAAGCATAGCACAAACAAAGACAAAGCATCCAGAAGACGGCGACTTAAATTTGTAATCATGTACTCCTTGTCGTCTTCCTCTTGTGTCAAAACGGCTCCAATAACTTTGTCTTCGCAAGCAATATACACCAAACGGAATTCGGCTTGGAGCTTGCACCACGAGTGGAGTAGATAGATATTTCTTCAAACCTTCAAACGCCTCTTGTTGTGCTGCCCCCAAGTAAAATTGGCTTCTCTCTTCAAACGTAGAATAGGCACAAAAGCATCGATTTTACCTGCTAGGTTAGATATGAATCTTCTCAAATAGTTCACTTTACCTAGCAACCTCTGAACTTCCCTCTTGCATGCCAGCGCTTTGAAATCTCTAATCTTTTCAACTTTCTTAGGGTCAATCTCAATCCCTCTCTCATGCACCATGAATCCAAAGAATTTTCCCGCCGACACACCGAAGGCACACTTGAGTGGATTCATCTTCAATCCATACCGACGCATTCTCTCAAAAGCTAACCTCAAATCGGCCATATGTCCATCCATATCATCCGATTTGACCACAATATCATCAATATAGATTTCTAAGATAAAACCTAACAAATCATGAAAAATTAGGTTCATCGCCCTTTGATATGTTGCGTCGGCATTCTTTAATCCGAATGTCATGACTACCCACTCAAAGAGCTCTACAAATCCTGGACACCTAAAGGTTGTCTTATACATATCCTCCTCTGCCATGAAGATTTGGTTGTAGCCAGCATTGCCATCTAAAAAACTAATCACTCGATGACCTGAGACATCATTTATTAGAATGTCGGCTATAGGCATAGGATACTCATCTTTAGGAGTGGCTTTATTTAAATCTCTAAAATCTATGCAAACCCTGATTTTGCTGCTCCCCTTCTTCTCTACCGGTACTATATTGGACACCCACTCCGCATACCGGCATGGCCTAATAAACCCCGTTTTCAATAATCGGTCTATCTCTTCTTTGACACGATCATATATAAGTGGGTTAAACCGACGAGGAGGTTGTTTATAAGGCCTAAACCCTAACTTTATCGGAAGCCGATGCTCAACAAGATCACGGCTAAGTCCAGGCATTTCATGGTATTCCCATGCAAAACAATCATTATATTCTCTAAGCAGCTCGATCATCTTAACTCTATGATCGGCTCTCATGTTTTTATTTATGAAGGTCGGTCTTGGTACGCTCCCAACTCCTATGTCTATTTCTTCCAATGGGTCGGCTGATGTAAACCCTTGACCGAGCTTCTCTACCTCGTCAAAATCCTCTATAGTTTCCCCAATATCGTTCTTTGTTGACCGATATTCTTGAACTCTCTTTTGTAACCATTCCAAATTGGCTGTTTTACTCATCATACAAAGTAATGTCACCAAGCCGTGCTAAACTAGCCGGCTTTACAGAAATGGGTACAAAGCCTTCTTTGGAAACACTAATAAAATCAAAACTAGAAAGATCTAGCCCTGACAAGTACTGCATGTCTCCATGTTTCCATCCCACAGAAACATCGGCCATGGCAACCTCAGCCGATGTATCCGCCTGAACTACCTCAACCTCATCGCCATCCCATTGTACTAGGCACTGATGTAAAGTAGATGGGACGCAGCAATTGGCATGAATCCAACACTGCCCCAAGATGACACTATAGTTACCTTGTACATCGACGATGAAGAAGGCGGTAGGCAACATCTTGTTCCCCACCGTAAGCTCCACGAACAAGATCCCCTTCGCCTCCGTTGATTCGCCGTTGAAGTCGTTGAGATGCATGTTGGTCTTCTTTAGCTCCGCCTCTTCGCGACCCAACTTCTTGAAGAGAGAGTAAGGCATCAGGTTCACCGCCGCGCCTCCGTCCACTAGCATCCTCGAGACCGGCTTCCCATCAATGTGGCCCTTCAGATAAAGAGGCTTCATGTGACGGTTGGACTCATCGGGCTTCTCGAAGACCGCATCCTTTGGACCTAGTGACATTTGAGCAACCTCGGCCTTGTCCATGGCGCAAAACTCCATGGGCAACATGCAAACCATGTTGATCTCCATGTTCTCGCCGGACGATGCCTCCACAGCCAGTTGTTCATCCTTTTGAACAACTACTGGCTTCCCAGCAGTTGATGACTTACGCTTCCACTCCTTCGCAGGTGGTGGTCGCAACTCATCGAACTCCCTGTCTCTCCTCTCTTCGGCTTCCTTCTCCCTTAACTCGGAAGCGCGAAGACGCTGCAACCTTCTCTTCTGAGTAGCCGTCAAATCCTCAGGCATCCACCTAGGATTCGGCTCTGTTCCAGGAGGCAAATAGTGTCCCCCGTTGCCTTTACCCGAAGAGGGAATTACCCTAGTATCCTTCTTACCAGAACGTCGGTCGAGGCCCCGTGGCGGCCGACCGCATCGTGCCTGCGGTCGACCGACGACTGGCCCGGCCGGACCGGAGCGAACATCGACCGCCAAATGGCGCGGTCGACCGGCCTGACGCGTGGTTAGACCAGCCGAAGGCTCGGTCCGACCGGCTATTGAACCGTGGTCGACCAGCCGTGACGTTGGCCCGATCGTCTTCCTGCGCGACATCCTTCGCGACTTTGGTTCGGGGGCCAAATATCAACTTAGCCTCCTTGCCAGATGGCACTGGCACATCATATGATCCTATCTTGATAGTGATTGCCTCTGAAGCCCTCTCCTCAGGCTTGGCACGCTTGTGTGCCCTTTTCTCGCCGTCAAACCGGTCCTTTGTGGGGAACCGGCTTCCACTAGAAGTAGATGCCTGCCTTCGCGGCGATCTTTTCTCCCCTCCATCCTTGGTGATCCTGCATTGGAGGCATGTTGTACATAGGCGGGGGTGCCCCCCAAGGCATGAAGTAAGGGAACGGATAACCTGGAGGCGGCATCGGGCATGGTCCCCATGGCATAACTTGAGGGAGATGGGGAAACGGCGGCTCCAAAACCTTTGACGAAGGACCAAATCGCTCCTTAGGAGGCGATCTTGGTCTCTTTCCTTTGGCACGCTCCTTCTCGACACTCTTCTTCTTGTACTTGTCAAGGAGCATCTCAAAGGTCACTTTGGGCTTGTAGGGCTTCCTTGATGTAGACGCCTTGGCCTTATTCTCCTTCCATGTCCCAACCTTTGGGCTCTTTGGGACAAGCATCTTGGGCCTAGGCTCCCCGATGACAACCTCCTTTCCCTTAGCCGATTCGGCTTGCTCCAGCCGAATCAACACCTTCTTACCATCAAGATCAATGGCATTCACCGGGAAAGGATCGCTGTCAAGCTTCATCTTCGGGCCCTCGGTGAATTTCAATCGTCCTTCATCTATGGCCGATTGAACCTGTCAACGAAAAAAATTACACTCATTAGTAGAATGTGAATAAGAATCATGCCATTTACAATAAGAACGGCACTTCAACTCTTCTAATGAGGGTATGATGTGGCCTTTAGGTAATTTGATCTGTTTTTCCCGCGCAAAGATAGTCAAAAATCCTATCACACTTGGCCACATCAAAACCGTACTTAATCTCACTCTGCCCGATCCTTGCGAGGAGTCGGCGTCAAGCTAGAACAAACAAAGGGTTTGTTCTTGTTTGTCCAAGACCACTCATGACATACATATCATGATCGACTTCATCGACTCGAGTCACTAGTAGGACAGTCGATCACGCTAACATGAGGTTTCTTATCACTGGGCCTAACAAACTTTTTAGCATCCCTGACCCGGCTTTCCTAAGCTAGAGCCTTCTGCATTACTTGACTAACATCGAGAAATTGTTGTGTCGAAACTTGGTTTCGGCAATATATTTTCTGGGGTCGCAGTCGAGATCGCCAAGCACAATGGGTTAGAAGAAGAAGAAGGTTTAGACAGTTCAGCCCTCTCGAGAGGTAATACCCTACTCCTGTTTCGGTGGATTCGATCCGCCGAATGTCTTTATTGATCTCGTGATCTAAAGGTGAGAGCTAAAAGCTGATCTCCTCTCGGAATCTCTGATCTAGAATCTAATCTCTGATATCCCTCAAGGGACGCCCCATACCCCCCTTATATAGTCTTGGGAGGAGGGCTTACAACTCGGAAACCCTATCTTATTCTAAGTTGGTTTCCTCAATCTTACCAAACCGTGACTATAGGCCGATTGCCTTATCTCTCTCGGCAATCGTAATACCCAAGTCATGTTTGGTTTACAGATATGGCAGGCGCAATCTATCCCTACCTCCAGTCGGATAAGCTTGCCATGTAGATACCCGATTGCCACAATCTCCACAGTAGCCCCCGAGTCCTTTTCAGTCGACGAGACGACTCAGCTTCAAACTAAAGCAGCACTCAACCAAAAAAATCTCTTTGACTGAGTGCTTTTAGCGCCGAGTGATTCCATCATCTCTGCCTGAATCTTCCCGAGTGGCTCCAAAGACTGTGAAGGGCTGGAAAAATATATATAAAAATTTCTCAAAAAATAAATATCTAGGTGCATCTCCTGATGCACCTAATTAGGTGTAGCCCCCGACTATGTGGTTAGTCAAAAATAGGCTAAGCATATAGTCAAGAACTATAAAAAATCATTCTCATGTAGATGCCTAGCTCATGCTAAAGCAATCACTGAAATCTCATTACCCGGCAAGTTCATACTTATCCGAGTGATTTTGTCTGAGTTATCTCAGAACAAATAATTCAATCAACCTTTATAGGTAAAAAGCACTCGGTAGGCTCTTGCTTATCCGAGTGGATTTGCCCGAGTAATCCCGGAATAAATATTTCATTCATCCCTCATGGGAGAACAAGTTCTTTCAATCATATGAAAAATATGACCAAGTTATTAAACAATTTTGCCATAATACTGGTCTCAATCTATAAAGATCTTCACCAAGGTGGAAAACAAAAAGCATTGGTAAGATTACCCGACCAAATGCCAAAAAACCAAACAGCCCTTGTTCACCAAGGCAGCTATAAAAACTCAGCTGTTGGTCACCTTCCAAATTGCATCGTGCCAGCTTCTCATAAAGTCAAGCAAACCGCGGTATGGAAGGATCTTTAAAGGTATAGGGCACTCGGACACGCGCATATTGCCAGGGCAAATCTGCTTAAGCTCATCCGCTTAAGTCCCTAAGGACACGTATCGGACCACACCTTAGCTGGGCCGTAGACTTTCTTATGGGCTCGGCCCACTCACCAGAAAACCTAACGCAACCCTCAAATCTTTCTATAAAGACGCGAGGTCGTCCCCGCCTCTTCGTCTTCCAAAAGATTCCCCTCTTCGCAGCACTATTCAACAGTTCACTGCGGAGAACCCTAGACTCGCGCGCTCCCAAATCCATCCATCTAGGAGCTCGCTCTCAGCAACAACCAGCCTCCACAGCCAAATCTCCCACATTCCATCGCCCAAGATCCAACTTTTCTCAGCCAAATCCACTTCCCAACAACATCGCTCTCATGGCGGAGGAGAAGAGGATTCCGTTCGACCAATGGGCCACCTCGGATGTGAGCGAATCTACCCTCAAAGAGATGGTGAAGCACGGCGTGCTTCCGCCAAAGGAACTTGTGGGATGGCGCTCGGCGGCGGGGGAGGACTTCCCGACCCCAAACACCGGTGAGCTCATCGTTTTCACTTCCTTTTTCTATTGCGGGTTCAGCCTTCCCACCTCTGAGTTCTTCCGGGGGCTTCTGGACTATTATGGACTTCATCTCTACCATCTGAACCCCAACTCAATGCTTCACATAGCACTCTTCGTTCATGTGTGTGAAGCCTTTCTTGGCATTCTCCCCCACTTCCAACTCTTCCGGCGCATGTTCTATCTCAAACCGCATCCGAACAAAGATCAACCTTGCGTCGTTGGCGGGGCAGGTTTCCAGCTTCGCGGATCTCTCCGCAAGGATTACTTTTCTCTCCCTTTGAAGTCTTCCAACAAGGGATGGCACGCAGGCTGGTTCTACATTAGCAACCTCGAACCCAGCCTGCCCGCCTTTGTCGGTCTTCCTCCTGTCCCCAAGCCATCTTGGAGCACCGTCCCGGTAGCCCAAGACTGGGACGAAGCCAATGATCTGCTCGCGAAGATCCTGGCGATGAAAAAGAGAGGTCTTCGCGGGGAACAAATCACTCGGCACTTCATCAGGTGCCGACTGGCGCCGATCAAAGAAAGGTCAAAACCGGCCTTCGAGTATGAAGGCGGGACGGACCCCAATCGGGAAGACCCAGATCCACTCACATACGAGATCCTGAAGATTCGGATGTACAAACTCTTCTCATCTGGGATATCAGTCGAGCGGGCCCTCATTCTGCCAGTCCTTCCCTTCAGCATCCACCAGCCTCCTCCTCCGGTAAGCCGACTGGTTGCTTCATAATATCTTTTAATCTTGACATCTTGTCTCTTAATGTTGCACTTTCTTTCTTCTGCAGGAAAACACCTCTATCGCTTCCAAGCCATACAAGGTGGCTCATGATGACGCGCCGCGTCGCCCTGCCAAGAAGCCGACTGGCGGGATCAAAATCCAAGCTGACCCAGTCGGGAAGCGGGCAGCGCCGAGTGAGGACTCGAACAAACGTGCAAGCAAAAGGAGGCTAATTATCGAAGATTCGGATGACGACGTCCCGGCTCCTCCGGTCGAGACCCCGCCTCTAAGGCGATCACCGCGGACGGCGCCGAAGATCCGCCGGTCATCCAGGTATGCTCTGAAACCAAAGTCTGAACTCTTTCGCTGAAAACTTTTCCTTGTCTTTACCCTTGCTATATTCACTTTCGCAGGAGGCCCCAGGACATAGATCCTGTTGGAGGGGATGAAGGACCGACTCCGGCCGCTGCTCCCGAAGTACCAAGACCAACAGAGCCAAAGCCCCGGAGCCCACAACCGAGTGCGAGCGCTCCGGGCAAACAACCTTCGCCTCCGAAGGAGGATGCCCCTAGGAAGGAGCCCCGATCGCTGGGCCGATATCCCGACCGGAAACCGCCGTCGGCCGGGGAACCCGCGGCGCGGCTCAAGCACCCCCGGGGGTCACTCGGCGCAGAGCCGAAGAAGAAAGCCACCCGCCGCTCCACCTAGGCAAAGTAGCCCAAACCGGTGAGACTTGCTTCAAAGCATTCTTTCACTCTTTCAATTTTCAATCTTTCATGTCTTCATTTGTCCTTCTTGCTTGCCAGCCACGGTAGAAGAGATCCCCGGGTTGCAGTCTTCTGAGACCTGGGTTCCCCCGATTAGAATCGAGTGGCGGGATTCGGAAGGCGAGAGACAGGGCATCATCCTAGACCGGCAAGCCGAAAAGATGAAAGGGATGCCCTTGTCGAGAGCCTGAATGAGGCGACCCGGCTGCTCAACGTAAGCCTTTGTCTCTCTCTTTGATTATATCGTCGTTATCTTTCGCCGATCACTCCTCGCTTTCGCGTGCGAAGAATATTAGCCGCTCAATGGCAAAATCTGAAGTGCTAGAGAAGCTGGTCCCCCACTTAAACTCCTTGGAGGACGTTCAGCGACAGCTGAAGGCCACTCGGGAGGAGGCCGCATCAAGGGAGGCGGCTTTAAGGAGGGAGATCGCGGAGCTCCGGGAAGCGAACCTCGACCTCCGTGGATCAATCGGGAGTAAGCCCGCCTCTCCCAGCTTCATTATGATTCTCACGTTGACCTTGGCTATTGATGATCTTCTTTCGTTGTAGAAAATTCTTCGGAAGTCCACTCGCTTCAAGTCCAGCTGGAAGCGGTCAGCCTTGATAAGGCCGAGGTGGAGGCCGAGTTTGAAGGTAATCTTCTTTGAAATCCAACTTCGTGTGCTGCTTTATATCCGAGTGCTTTGAATGATCTGGGACTTTTGGCAGCTTATAAGATGAAGACCCGAGCCCAATACGACGTCTTGCTTGGGCGGATCAAATCCAGCGACGAGATACGGGAAGAGGTCGCCAACGCCGCCACGCCGATCTTGCTGTCCTTGTTCAATCAAGGAGTTGGGGCCAGCTCGCTGGAGCCGATCGAGATATTTGACAAGCTGCGGCTGGCTCCTGACCGATATCCGGCCAATATCACCGAAGCGGCCAGCATGGGGGCTGGTCGGCTCTTGCTCGAGACCAAGTCCCTTTACCCCGAGTGGATATTCATTCGTCGGGAGGGCTTCGCCGACGGAACAACGGACGAGCGGCCTTGGACATGCTAAGTGAGGTGCGGGAGGCGGCGAAGAAGATATCTCTGGATGTAGTGAACAACTTCAAGATTTAATCTGTCTTTCTAACTTTGCTTTGTAAATGTCGCGTAACCGTAACACTTTGACGTGGAACTTTGTGACTATTTTTAGTTTATTTATGTCAATGCCTTGATTCGAGCTTTTGCGTGAAATTTCTTAAGTAGTTTTCGTCTGGCTGTCATCAAGCCTAGGCTCGATTAGGTCATCGGAAAACTCTCGGTCCTTAGACACCGAGCTCGAGTCGAAGGACATTAAACAATGATAAACCAAATTATGCACAAAAGTTGATGAGGAAAACTTGAGCTTTATTGACATGTGTAGCCCCACCGCTAGCTCAAGAAGTCATCTTGCTTGAGGTTGGCAATCAAGGAAAACATGAGGCCTTAGCCAAATTAGGCATAAAATCGTCGAAGATGCTCGATGTTCCGGAGTTCTCCACCATGGACCCGTCTTGCGCTTTAGCCGGTATGCACCTGGCCGAGTCACTTCAGCGATTATGTACGGTCCTTCCCATAAGGGAGATAACTTGTGTCGGTCTTTGGTGGTCTGGATCTTGCGTAGGACCAAATCGCCAACAATGAAAGCTCGTGCTCGCACGTTGCGACTATGGTATCTTCGAGCCCTTGAAGGTATTTGGCCGACCGGATGAGGGCTGCCTCGCGGGCCTCTTCCAATCGGGTGAGGTCATCCACTCGGTCGGGTCGTAGCGTTCATCGTTGAAGCTGCGGACCGGAGGGACTCATACTCCATCTCGTTTGGCAACATGGCTTCGCGCCATAAACCAAAAAGAAAGGAGTTTGGCCGTGGCCCGACCGGGTGTGGTTCGCAGCGACCATAGAACCGAGGGAAGTTCTTGGACCCACTTGTCGGCGTAAGGGCTTAGTCGGTCGAAAACGCGAGCCTTGATGCCTTGAAGGACCATGTCGTTGGCTCGCTCGACTTGCCCATTGCTTTTAGGGTGAGCTGCGATGCGTAGCGATTTTGATTCCGAAGTCTTCGCAGAATTCCTTGAAGATGCCTCCCGTGAATTGAGTCCCATTATCAGTTATGATTCTGTTTGGGACGCCGAAGCGGTGCACGATGTTGAGGAAAAAGTCTCGTGCTTTGTCAGCAGTGATTGTGGCGACCGGCTTGGCTTCAATCCACTTGGAGAACTTGTCGATTGCGACGAAGAGGTGTGTGAAACCTCCTGGAGCTTTCTTGAAAGGACCAACCATGTCCAGCCCCCATACCGCGAATGGCCAGGAAAGTGGGATTGTTTGAAGCTCCTGGGCCGGGACATGGCTTTGTCGGGCGAAAAACTGGCAGCCTTCGCAGGTTCTTACGACTTTGTCCGCGTCGGAGACCGCAGTAAGCGAGAAGAATCCTTGCCTATAAGCTTTGCCGACTAGAGTGCGTGCTGCCGCGTGGCTTCCGCATATGCCCGAGTGGATATCTTGGAGTAATTGTTTCCCTTCTTCGGGTGTGATGCACCTCATTAGAATTTCGGAGGGGCTTCTTTTGTATAGATCGGAGTCGACCATGACGTACGCTTGGCAACGACGCCGGACGCGTTCTGCTTCATCCCGGTCATCCGGCAGCTCTTGCTGGGTTAGGAATTTGATGAGCGGCGTCCTCCAGTCGGTATCGGTCATGGCGACTTCGTTCGTGGTTTGTTCGTTGGGAGCCGTCTTTGCCATGATGGTTGGTTCGTAGAGATGTTCGACAAAGACGTCTGTTGGGGCAGCTTCGCGCTTAGATCCGAGCTGTGCCAACTCGTCGGCAGCTTCGTTGTTATGTCTCGGGACGTGTGAGAGTTTGAGCCCGTCAAACTTGTCCTCAAGCTTGCGGACCTCTTGTCGGTAGGCCTCCATGGTGTCATTTAAGCGGACCAGTCCTTCATCACTTGATTGACGACCAGGGGAGTCGCCTTTCACAATAAGCCGCTGTATTCCGAGTGAAACTGCGAGCCGCATCCATGTAGAAGAGCTTCGTACTCGGCGACGTTGTGTGAGGCGGAGAAGTGGAGGTGAAGGACATATCTTAGCCTTTCCCCAGTCGGGGAGATCAGCACGACTCCTGCTCCCAGGCCGGTGATCCTCTTGGATCCGTCGAAGTGCATGGTCCAGGTGTTGGAGGTCTTCTCGAGGCGCATTTTCTTGTTGTTCAGTCCACTCGGCCAGGAAGTCCGCTAAGGCTTGTGACTTAATGGACGTCCTTGGCTTGAAAGTCAAGTCCAGCGGCATCAGTTCTAGGGCCCACTTGGCGATGCGCCCGGTTGCCTCGCGGTTGTGGATGACGTCGCCGAGTGGGAAGGAGGTGACGACGGTGACCGAGTGACCTTGAAAATAGTGTGCCAATTTCCTCGCGGTTATTAGAACACCATAGAGCAGTTTTTGTACCTGAGGGTAGCGGATTTTGGCTCCTGCCAATACTTCGCTAACAAAGTAGGTTGGCCTTTGGATTTTCTGAGCTCGTCCTTCTTCCTCGCGTTCGACCACGAGGACTGTGCTGACCACTTGCCGAGTGGCTGAAACGTACGAGCGAGGGTTCCTGGGGCGAGGCGAGGCCGGGACGGGCGGTGTTGTGAGGAACTCTTTGAAATCTTCAAAGGCCTTGTCGGCTTCTGTGGTCCACTGGAAGTCGTCTGTCTTCTTTAGCAGTCTGAAGAAGGGCATGCCTCGTTCGCCGAGTGAGGATATGAAACGGCTTAGTGCCGCCATGCAGCCAGTGAGCTTTTGGACGTCTTTCTGATTACTCGGGGGCTTCATGTTTAAGATAGCGTTGATCTTCTCTGGATTTGCTTCAATGCCGCGATGTGACACCATGAAGCCGAGCAGTTTGCCTGATGGGACGCCGAAGGTGCACTTCTCCGGGTTCAACTTCATTCTGAAGGCCCGGATGTTTGCAAAGGTTTCTTCTAAGTCGGCGATCAGGTCTTCTTTCTGCTTGGTCTTGATGACGACATCGTCGACATAAGCTTCGACGTTCTTGCCGATCTGCGTCTGGAAACATCTTTGGATCATGCGTTGGTATGTAGCTCCGGCGTTCTTCAGGCCGAAAGGCATGGTGATGTAGCAGTAAGCCCCAAACGGCGTGATGAACGATGTCTTCAAGCAGTCGGATTCTTTCAAGCTGATCTGGTGATAGCCCGAGTAACAATCCAAGAAACTCAGGAGTTCGCAGCCGGCTGTTGAGTCAACGACTTGGTCGATACGAGGTAGCCCGAACGGGTCTTTGGGGCAGGCTTTGTTGAGGTTGGTGTAGTCAACGCACATGCGCCATTGCCCCGTTTTCTTGCGGACCAGGACTGGGTTGGCTAACCAGTCGGGATGAAGGACTTCTTTAATGAAGCCGGCAGCCAAGAGCTTTGCAAGTTCTTCTTTGATCGCGTCTTTTCGATCCTGTGCGAATCTGCGCAATCGTTGCTTTATCGGTTTGGCGTCATCTTTGACGTTCAAAGAGTGCTCGATCACCTCCCTAGGAATTCCAGCATATCGATGGTTTCCAAGCAAAAACATCTTTATTATTTTGGAGGAAGGTGACGAGCGCGTTTCCTATTTGGGATCTAGGTCGGCGCCGATTACAGGCAGTTTTGAGGGGTCAAACGAATCAAGGGAGATCTTCTTGGTCTTGGCATCGTCGGATCCCGATTTGACTATCTTCTTCGCGGGGACTTTGCCCTCTCGCCGAAGTCGATGCAGCCAATCGGACTTCTTGTTGGCCACGTAATCTCTCGCGAGATTGGGCCATGTCGCAGCTCTCCTTATCGCAGGTGAAGGCTTGCTTCACGTCGCTGCGAAGAGTGATGACGCCGTTGGGACCCGGCATCTTCATGCAAAGGTAGGTGTAGTGAGGGATCGCCATGAACTTGGCAAGCGCAGGCCTTCCGATGATGGCGTGATATGCTGTTTCGAAGTCGGCCACCTCGAAGGTGACGTTCTCCGTTCGGAAGTTCTCTCGGGCTCCGAAGGTGACTGGGAGGGAGATGTGCCCGAGTGGTGTTGAAGATAGCCCAGGGATAACTCCGTGGAAGGGAGCTGAGCTTGCTTTGTTCGGCCCTTGGGATTCGCATCTCATCCATGGTCTTGGCAAACAGATGTTGAGGCGCGCCCCATCGATGAGGACGCGCTTAAGCTCGATATTGCGGACCACGGGGTCCAAGACGAGTGGATAGCGCCTCGGATGAACCACTCGGTCAGGATGATCCGAGCGGTCAAAGGTGATGGCCACTTCCGACCATCGCAGATACTGAGGGACTTCGGGTTGAGCCGCATTGACCTCCCGGTCTGTTAGCTTTTGTTTCCTCTTGGACTCATAAGCTAGCGGGCCTCCGAAGATGTGGTTGAGCTCCCCCACTGGGTCTTGAAAAGGTTCGGCATTTTCCGCCGCGTTGTTCTTTTTAGCGCCGACGGGCGCTTCGTCGCCCGGCTTCTTGTTGAGCGCGCCGCGTCGCTTCGGCGAACCGCTTGTAGATAAAGCGGTCCTTCGCCGCGTGCTTATGATTCGGATGGTGGGTGCACCGGGCGTTCATGATGGCGTCGTAGGCGGCGACTCGGGGACGGCGTTGAGTATTGGAGGTTGCGGCCACTAGGTCTTCAGATCGGCGCTTGCGATCTTTCGGGCCCTGGTTGCCGTTGTTGCCGCCATCCTTCTTAGGGTTTCGGCTTCCTCCTGCTTGCTTGTCCTCCCTTCTGTCGGGCCGGTCTTGGTGGGCGGCCTTAATGGCGTCATTTGATTTGGCGTATGAGTTCGCCGTCTCGAACATTTGTTTCACCGTCTTCGGTGGTTTGCGCCCAAACTTGCCGATAAGCAGCTCATCACGGACTCCTTTCTGGAAGGCGGCGATGATGATGTCATCGGTGATGTTCGGGATCTTGTTGCGCTTCTCGGAGAAACGACGAATGTAATCCTTCAGGGGCTCGTCCGGCTTCTGGATGACATTGTAAAGGTCGAAGTGTGTGCCGGGCCTTTCGAAGGTGCCTTGGAAGTTGGCAATGAAGTGGTCCTCGCCTCGCTCCACGAGCCGATTGAGCCTCTTGGCAGCTCGTGAGCCAATTTCGGCCGAGTTTGCGAGGGCCACGGCGTGAATTGGCCATGGCTTTATTGTCGCCACCGCAGCTCGGATGGCAAGGGTATATACGCTAACCAAGATTCGGGTCGGTTTTGCCATCGTACCTTTCAATCCCCGTAGGCTTAAAGCCACTCGGCCAATGCACTCGGCGGAGCTCCCGAGTGAAGGCCGGTACTCCATCGTCGCCACTATCGGGTGATCCCCTTCGATCCTCCCGAGTGCGTCGGTCGCGCTCCGGTAGCGGCGATCGAGGACTTCCCGCAGATCACTCGGCGGGGTCTTCGGTTGCTGGTTGGATAGCTGGAACCGTTGCGGCGGACTCGGTGGTGGACGGGTGGACGTTCGTGTCGTTTGTCGCGGGAGTCGGCTGTCTGCTCTTGGTACTTCAGTGTGGACTCGCGGGGTGGGCCTCTTGGCCTAGTTGTCGACCGAGCCGGTTCGGGCCTCCTGTAGTCTCCTGACTTTAGAGGTGGAAGCCGGCTTTTGTCTGGCGTTTCGGCCACGGATTCAGTCGGCCTTCGTGCCGAAGTGGTGGGATGGCCGTTAGCCGTGGCAACAACGATGGTCTTGATTTTGTCGAGTATAGGAGTCACGTTGGCCGGAGCCGTCTCCATGACGGTGTCCAAGAGCGTGAGTGCGGCGACAGCGTTCTGCTGTGGCGTCTGGAAGATGTTGGTGTTGCGAACCCGTGTTTGGAGGATGGCCTCCTGGGCAGATCGTCCGGCTGCACGTAGATCCTGCTTCCTTTTGTCAGCCTCGTCCTTGCGTTGTTTATCCTCCTCGGCTGTCTTGCGCTCAAGCTCCACTCTGGCTCGCTCCTCTTCGGCAAGCCTTCTGGCCATGGCTGAGTCGGACTCATCTGGCTCGGCCATGAGGACGTCGAAGCACTTCGGCTCGCAGTCCATGCGGCAGTCGGAGTTGTCGGCTTCGTCGGAAGGGATGCCGTAGAGATTGTCGAAGCCAGCGGAGCTGAGGTATCCGTTGAGCTCTGAAGATGAGCAGGAGCCGAATGACGGGAGGATGACAGCGACCTCCCTTGATCCTGGGTAACCCGGATCTGGATCGTTCCAGTCCGAGTCAGAGTCTGGGGGAGTAGGCTCCTCCGAGTGGATGGCCGCTAACTCGGGGGAGAGGAGTTTGCTGTAGATCTCGGCGGCATTTGGTAACCCAAACGGCACCGAGAGGTCTTCGTCAGAATAGATCGCTTCCGTCGGGGAGGCGAGAAGATTGGCGCAGATCTCGGCGGTATTCGGTAATCCGAATGGTGCCGAGTGAAGTCCGTCGTCGGAGAAGGTGGATCGCATCTTGGTCTTCAAGATGTTGTCGAAGATCTCGGCGCTGTTGGGGAGCCCGAATGGCGCCGAGTAGGTCTTTCCCTCCGACCGGTTCGAATCCGAGTCGAAGGAGGAGTCGTCGGCGAAGTTGGCGGCGAAGTCGCCGAGTCTTGAGGGAGATCCCATCACGCTTGTCGGCGAGATTATTGAAGAAGTCTCGGCGCGCTTCCCCTACCTGGCGCGCCAACTGTCGAAACTTGGTTTCGGCAATATATTTTCTGGGGTCGCAGTCGAGATCGCCAAGCACAATGGGTTAGAAGAAGAAGAAGGTTTAGACAGGTTCAGGCCCTCTCGAGAGGTAATACCCTACTCCTGTTTCGGTGGATTCGATCCGCCGAATGTCTTTATTGATCTCGTGATCTAAAGCTGAGAGCTAAAAGCTGATCTCCTCTCGGAATCTCTGATCTAGAATCTAATCTCTGATATCCCTCAAGGGACGCCCCATACCCCCCTTATATAGTCTTGGGAGGAGGGCCTACAACTCGGAAACCCTATCTTATTCTAAGTTGGTTTCCTCAATCTTACCAAACCGTGACTATAGGCCGATTGCCTTATCTCTCTCGGCAATCGTAATACCCAAGTCATGTTTGGTTTACAGATATGGCAGGCGCAATCTATCCCTACCTCCAGTCGGATAAGCTTGCCATGTAGATACCCGATTGCCACAATCTCCACATGTTGGCCATCTAACCTTTCTTTAATGGGAGCAAGCAACCCATTGAAAGCGAGGTCGGCCAAGTCTCTCTCGGTTATACTCAAGCTAAAACACCGGTTTCTAGCATCTCTAAACCTCTTAATGTAATTTGTAACATATTCATTATGTTTTTGCCTTACCGATGTCAAGTCACAAAGTCTAAGCTCAGTTTCACCAGTATAAAAGTAATCGTGAAATTTATGTTCTAACTAAGCCCAAGTATGAATAGAGTTAGCCGGTAAAGATGTAAACCAAGTAAAAGCAGTACCAGATAAAGATAACGAAAATAAGCGCAATTTAAAAGCATTTGAAGTGCTACCCTCCCCGCATTGCGCTAAGAATAGGCCGATATGTTCCCATGTGGTCCTATTATCATCTCCACTGAATTTGGTGAATTCAGGGACTCTATAACCACGAGGATATGGGATGTTATCGAAATAGTCAGGATACGGCTTTTGGTAAACCTTAGCACGATTCCTGGGCTCAATTCCGAACGACTCTCTAATGATGTTCCTAATTTGTTCCTCCATATTTTCAGGCCTAGGCGGGTCGGGCACGACCGGCGGCCTAAAAGGTGGCTGTTGCGGCACAATATTATCATATTGGCCATCTCTCGTATCACGCGGATATCCCCTATTAGGATCATTGTATTGATTGGGGACATGCAGGGGAATTGGTGCATGGACAGTAGTCACTGGGGAGTCGTGTGCGGGAACGTGGTATAGAACCGAGTTGCCCGTGATGGGATCTACCTCCTCGCATCAAGCCAGCCAGGCGCCGGTCCTGGCCGTGGGCCCGCCTCACCGGCCAAAGAGGCAGCACGGCCCGACCGCCGGATAGCCGCCTTTCAGGGCCAGGGTGGGTAGATGGGTGTGTCGACGGCCGGTCCACCGATGTAAGGTGAGCAGGTCGACCGACGTAGAGATTTCGGGGGCCGACCGGCCATAGGCCGGTCCACGCCGTAATCCAGGCCTGGCCGGGACGTGCCGCCGCCGGCGGGACCGAGATATGATGGGCAGCCGGACCGCCGCCGAGCCGGTCGAACCGGACGTAGAGAAGGCCGGCCGACCGGCCGTAGGGCCGCCTGTGACCGGCTGCAGGTGGCGTAACTACTTTCGCCGGGGCCTTGGGCAATCGCCCCATCGGTTTTACTAAATATGTGGTTCACAGGGGGTTGGCTCCCCCCAAAACCGAGGTAGGCGGCGAATTGGTCGCGGGAAGACCGGATTTACCACTCATGTGCGCTTTAAATAACCTATTAAAACAAGCCTCCATAGCGGATTCAACCTTATTGTTCATGGCGGCGATAACGGACTCATCCACCATACTAGCAACAAGTTTTTGAATAGGCATAGAGATGTGATCAGCGCTTACCTCGCCGCGAGTTACCTTGAGCGGGCTCCCGGGCTTGATGATGACGCCTTGTCGCGTTTTGGTGCGGGATTGATCTAGCACCTCCTGAGTGATCGCTCGTATGTGCTCCTCCATTATTTGGCGAGCCTCCCCATCCAAGTCGTCCAACGAGATGTGGACAACATTGGATGGCTCCACGTCTTGCGCCGCTTGCTTGGACATGGCGGCGTCGAAACTGAGTTGGCGTCGTGTCTTCCCCAGGGGAGTCGCCAAAAATCATGTTGGCACCTTTTTTGACAAAGGCACGAACACGATCGATTCACCTAAAAGATTTGCGGTGGTTCTTGGTACGGAGTCGCCAACCACTTCAATCTAGCAAAAACTAGAACAAAGTGGGTTGTGTAAATTAAATCGGCTAGCGGAACCGATTTAGATGGATATGTTGATAACTACTCGTCTCGTGAGCAAACGGAAAGTTTCCAAGACAAACTTACAAAGAATTGTCGCACTCTCGCAGCGGCGGCGGACGATTTACGGCGCAAATCGACAAAGATTTACTAAACTAAGGCAAAGTAGAAAATAAGGATGAAAATAAAACTAACGATTCAAATAGATTGATTGTGTGTTGTGTGTGTCGATATATTACAATTGAACCGGCCTTGGCCCTTATATAGGGGTTGGTCTTGCCCTCTACAGGCCCTTCTCCACGTCCTATTCGGGATAAACATGTTTGGAAACCCGAGATACACCGTATGGAGAAAGGAAACCCGAATACCGACGAAGTCGTCTAGGTTTTGGACTCTGCCGGTCAGACCGGCCATATGTCTCCGGTCTGACCGGCCCCACTGCCCGGTCTGACCGGCCTATACCCGGCGGTCAGACCGGCTTCTCCGAAGAAACCGGCAAATTTCCAAATATTGGCAATCTTTCCTATTTTGATTTCTAAGTGCCAATTTTGGGTGTAAACAATTTTGATCTAACATTTGGTATCAGAGCCATTTAGATCTAGTCTATTACATCCTTTAGTTCGGTCTAAGAAATCCCGAAGCTTTCATCTGATCTAGTTCATGTTTTAGTTAAGACTCAATTAATCAGTAAGTTCGCATGCTAGATCCTTTAAGTTCTTATGTTTATTATGCTTTTAATTTTAGATCTATGAGTTTAGGGTTCGGATTAAGAAAAGGAGTAAGGAAAAAGAAGCCGAAACCACAAATCAGACAAAACCGAACCCTAACCCGAAACTAAGAAACCCTACCTGGGTTTTGCCGCCATCATATTTGGCCGGCATGGCTGCGCGCGAGCGCGCGAGTTAATCCGGCCATTAGATCAGCCGGCACTCGCGCGTGCGCCGCTCAGATCCATCGCCGTTGAGAGAGGGCCTCGCGTGCTGACGTGGACACTCTCGACGGCCACACGCTCACCGCAAGGGAAGCGCGCGCGCGCCGGCGAGGGCATCCGCAACAGTCCTGCCTCTCTCTAGCCGCCGCATCGCCATAAGTCCTTTGTTCCTCTCGCTAAGTTGAGTAAGAAGAGGGGAGAAGGGAAGCGGGGCTCAGCCGATTGAGAAGAGAATAAATGGGGATTAGGGTTAGGTTTTCCCCGATTTTCGTCCTTTTATAAGTGAGGCCGGATCGAGCCTCGGCCGTTCGATCAGCACGGACGGCTACGATCCGGCCGATCTACTCAGTTCAGCACCGGCGCATGTGAGTGGGCCGATTTGGCGGCCCATTTAGCACAGCAGCCGAGCCGACGCACGGCGGCCGACACGTGGCATGCGGTGATTAGGCGGCTGCACGGCGCGGCGCGTGGAGCGAACGGGCGCATGTGGGAGCCGAGCGCATGGCGCAAGCGGGAGCTGCGGTGGCGGCACGTGGCACATGGACACGGGGCGACGCGACAGTCGCATGAGCAAGCGACAGCTGGCGCGTTAAGTAAGGTCGGCCGAGCGGCGCGTGTGCGGGGGCGCGTGTGCGGGAGCCGTGCGCGGGACGCGTGGCGCAGCAGAGGCGGCGGTCGGGTCCGGCCCCGACGCGTGGTGCGTGGAAATCGGCCGGCGCATGTGGCCGAGCGCGGGCGCGCGCAGGAGCCGAGCGGCCCGCCCGCTCGGTGCACATGTGGCCTGCGCTGGTTGGCCATCGAGGCGGCTGGGCGGCATCGCGCACGGGAAACGGTAGGGCAACCGACACGTGTCACACGGCGATAGGCCGTTGCGGCGGCCGCCCGTTAGGTTAAAAAAATCCTTTATTAAGGTTTAAGTTTAGTCTTATTAATTTTATTCAGTTTAAGTTCAGTTTAAATTAAGTTTAATTATTTCCGCTCAATTTTAAGATAAGCTTTAGAGTAATTTATTTTTTTAGTATTTTTAGTAAGTTTATTTTATTTTAAGACTTGAGTACATTTATTTACTATATTGTTGGTGTTGTATTTTTTTAAATCCACCACTATACTTTGAGATGCCTCTAAATAAATGGAACCACCGAGAAGTTTATTTAGAGAAAACTTGTGATTATTCTAACCACCATTGTTTAATCATGAGTATTAAGACGAATTTCGATTGTTTTCCCCACCGTGATGCAATTTGAAATTTAATTGTATGATTTTAATCAGACCACCGTAGGGTTATTATCATACTCTAATTTGCATTTCATTGTATATGCTTATTAAGTTAAGTTTTAACTCAGTTTAATTTATTTTCAGTTACTAATGTCAATGTTGTGGCCTCCTACCTAAACAACATTGAGCCGCTCAATGGAGCGAACTTTCATGAGTGGAAGGGCAAGGTCATCACGTGCCTCTCATGGAATGACCTTGACGTCGCACTCAGGGAAGATATGCTTGCTGAGCCCGCTGCAGGAGCGAGTTCAGCTCCCAATCAGAAATGGGACATATCTGACCGCATGGTTCTTATGGTCATGAAGCAGACTATCAGTGCTGGCATCAAGGGTGCCATCCCCACTAAGAATGCTCAAGGGGTGGATCTGACTGCCAAGGAGTACCTGGCCAAGATTGAGGAGAATTTTAAGAGCTCATCCAAAACCTATGCCAGTACACTCATCATGAAATTGGTGGGTTCTCAGTATAATGGTCTCAGTGGCATTAGGGAGCACATTCTCAACATGTGTGACATGGCCAACAGACTTAAGGAGATACAGATGGAGATTTCTGAAGGATTCCTTGTGCATTTCATCATGACATCATTGCCAACACAATATGCTGCCTTTAAGAGCAACTACAACACCAACAAGACCGTTTGGTCCATCAGTGAGTTGATCAGCTACTGTGTTGAAGAAGAAGAAAGGCTCAAAACTGAGAAGATGAAGGATGTTGTGAACATGGTTGGCAACCTCAACATTTCAGGCACTCCTAAGAATCAGCATGAATCAGGTAGCAGTAAGCAAGGCCCTAAGAAGAACAAGAGAAATGGGAACAAGAAATTTGGTCCCAGGAACAACAACAACAAGTTCAAGCGCCACCAGACTAAGGGTGGCAAGATGTTGTGCTCCTTCTGCGATTCACCCAAGCATCTTCAGAAGGCTTGCCCTGGGTTTAAGGAATGGCTGAAGGAAAATGGTAAGTGTGATATTGTTTCATTCATAGATGAGTTATTCTTAGCAGAATTTTCCCCTGATACTTGGTTGATTGACTCAGGTGCCACTCTGCACATTTCTAAATCATTACAGGAATTTCGTTCGATCCGAACTATAAGAAGAGGGGAGCGAAACCTAAGAGTGGCTAATGGACATCCTGTTGAAGTCGAAGGCGTTGGAAGCTTCGAGTTAGAGTTGCCAAGTGGCTTCCAACTTAAGTTAGATGATGTTCTTTATGCTCCTAGTTTAAAGAGAAACATTATATCAGTTTCAGCTTTAGATGATTCAGGATATTATTGTGGTTTTGGCAACAATAAATGTGAGATTAAGTACAACTCTATTAATATAGGTCTTGCCGTCAGGCAAGGCAAGCTTTATATGCTCTCTCATGATTCTGTAATGAATGTCGATAGTGTTTTGCATAAGCGTAAGCGTTTTAATGAGACATCTTTGAAGCTGTGGCATTGTCGTTTAGGCCACATTTCGAGGGGGAGAATGGAACGTCTCATTAAAGACGACATAATCAACAAATTAGACTTCTCCGATTCAGACCGCTGCATTGACTGCATTAAGGAAAAATATGCTAAGACAATTAAGAAAGGAGCCACTAGGAGTACGGGCGTCTTAGAAATAATTCACACAGATATCTGTGGCCCACTCTCAGTGACGACAGTAGATGGTTATGATTTGTTTATAACATTTACTAACGATTGTTCCCGCTATGGACACATCAACCCCATTAGTAAGCGTTCAGATGCGCTAGAAATATTTAAGATATACAAGCAAGAAGTTGAGAAACAGCACAACACCACCATTAAGGTTGTAAGATCAGATAGGGGTGGAGAATACTACGGGAAGCTTGGTCAATATGGTCAAATTAAGGGACCACTCGCTAAGTACTTAGAAAAAAATGGCATTAAGCGCAATACTCCATGCCAGGAGAACCACAGCAAAATGGAGTGGCTGAACATCGCAATCGTACGCTTATGGATATGGTACGAAGCATGCTTAGTTATTCCAATTTGCCGTGGAGCCGTGGATGGAAGCATTAAAGACAATGCCCACATACTTAATTGGGTTCCATCTAAGTCGGCTCCCAAGACACCTTTTGAGTTGTGAAATGGGAGGAAACCGACATTGAATTATCTAAAGGTGTGGGGCTGTCCCGCTGAGGCTAAGTTATTCGATCCACATTATAAGAAATTAGACTCTAAGACAATAAGTTGTCACTTTATTGAATATCCTGATAAGTCTAAAGGGTACCGATTCTACTGTCCTGGTCGCTCCACTAAGTTTGTAGAGACCAGACATGCTGTATTCTTAGAGGACTCAGGTATTAGTGGAGAATTCCCAAAGAGGGATATAAGTCTCGAAGAACTGCGAGTCGAACTTCTAGATTCAGCAGTTCCAGAGCCCGCGATGGTATACCAGTTTGTACCACCGGTGATTCCACATATTAGTAGCACCGCGGCGCCTCGACCCATCTCCGAGGTGCAAGCACCGATCAGAGCCAGCTCCGAGGTTCGCACAACCGAGCCATTATAGCAGCCTCAACCCGATCCTCAACCATCAAGGAGATCAACTCGGGAAAGGAGACGGGCTCTTCCTGATATATATGAAACATACTTAAGTGAGGATATGTAAGGATATGTATGATATTGGGAAGATAAGTGATCTTGCCACATTTAAAGAGGCAGTGAGAAGTGAGAACTCCACTAAATGGATTGAAGCCATGGAAGATGAGTTAAAGTCTATGAGCTCAAATCAAGTTTGGGACTTAGTAGAAATTCCCGATGGAGTCAAAACAGTAGGCTGCAAATGGGTCTACAAGACTAAATGTGATTCCAAAGGGAAGATCGAAAGGTTCAAAGCAAGGCTTGTAGCTAAGGGGTTTACACAGAAGGAAGGGATCGATTACAATGAGACCTTCTCTCTTGTGTCTACCAAAGATTCTTTTAGAATAGTTATAGCTCTTGTAGCTCACTTTGATTTGGAGTTACATCAGATGGATGTTAAGAATGCATTCCTGAATGGTGATTTAGATGAGACTATTTACATGGCTCAACCAGAAGGTTTTGTCATTAAGGGTAAGGAACTTATGGGATGCAGGTTAAGGAAGTCTATTTATGGACTTAAGCAAGCATCCAGACAGTGGAACCATAAATTCGATGAAGTCATTAAGAGATTCGGATTTATGGAGAACGATGCAGATAAGTGCATCTACATTAAGACAAAGGGTGGAAAACTAATGATTCTAGTACTGTATGTGGATGACATACTGTTAGCTTGCAACGATAAGAACATGTTATATGAGACTAAGAATTTCCTCTTATCTCATTTTGACATGAAGGATCTTGGTGAAGCCTCGTATATACTTGGCATTGAGATAGACCGAGATAGAGCCCGAGGAGTTCTAGGATTATCTCAGAAAGCTTATATTGAGAAAATGCTTAAGAGATATAAGCTTGATAAGTGCAACACAACACCTGTTCCGTTACAAAAGGGCAATAAGTTAAATGGAAGTCAGTGCCCTAAGAACGATTTAGAAAGAAGTAAGATGGAGGATGTCCCATATGCATCAGCTGTTGGTAGCTTGATGTATGCTCAAGTCTGCACGCGTCCGGACTTGGCATTTACTGCCGGAGTACTTAGTAGATTTTAGTCTAATCCAGGATGGGCTCACTGGGTAGGTGTCAAGAATGCATTAAGATATTGCCAAGGCACCAAGCATTACATGCTCATATATAAGAGGTCAGATAAGCTTGAGATTGAATGTTACACTGACGCTGACTTTGCTGGTGATGAAGATGACAGGAAGTCTACTTCTGGTTATGTTTTCACATTAGCAGGGGGAGCGATATCGTGGAGAAGTAGTAAGCAAAGTGTAACGGCTGCGTCCACGATGCAAGCCGAATTTGTATCATGTTACCATGCCACGGGACAGGCAGTGTGGCTTAAGAATTTTATACCGGCATTAAGAATTGTGGATAGTATCTCGAGACCTATCACAATGTACTGCGATAACCAATCTGATAACCAATCTGCAGTTTTTTTTTTGCGGAAACGATAAACTAAGTGGTGCTTCTAAGCACATGGATCTTAAGTATCGTGTCGTGAAAGAAAGAAACCAGGACAATACACTTAAGATTAAGCATATAAGTACTAAGGAGAATATCGCGGATCCGCTCACAAAAGGTGTACCACCTCATCTTTTTCATAAGCATGTCCTAGGCATGGGTCTGGTGGGTAGTCTGGATCAAGTCCTAGTTCAGGGCCATTGATTTTCCCAAATAAGAGTAAGAGTTTTGACAAGGTTTCTCAGTGAGACTATGGGTAATGTTGTCCCAGTATGCTGCTATGCTGCTGATGACACATTGGTCTGGTACTTGCTGTTTGACTAAGGAGGAACTTAAGTTTAGTTTAGTTTAAGTCAGTGATTGAATATCGGAAGTTTAAGTTAAGTTACTGACCTTCGGTCAAGGGGGAGAATGTTGGATATTTTGATTTAAGTTAAGTTTTGATTTCGGTCAATAATAACTAACTCATATAAGGAAGATATCAACACGTATCTTACCGGACTCGAAATCTTATCCCGAGTCTGATTTCGCCGTGATCGGTTGGCGATCCTTAGCCTTTTGGGCTCGGCCCCTTGCCTACAGTGCAACCCTATAAGAAGGGATTAACCCCGAGTTAAACTCTAACGTGAAAATCACGATCCCCGTGCTTTTCCCCAAACCCTAATTCCATCCTCCGATCTATTAGCGCACTGGAAGGCTCGGAAGCTCGAGTTCCACGTCCGGGACAGTGTAGGTGACGCCCTGAAGGACGACGCTACCCCGAGCGATCCCTGAAGGAACGACTGCGCTACATTCCTAACGATCCTCAAGCCATCAGTTTTAACACGGGATCACCAACGACCATGGACGCCATGGCTGCCAGTATGGCCAAACTACTTGTTCTATTCCACATTAGTCTAAGTTAATAGATGTTATTAGACTAGATGATCTTGCTTTAATTTGTGTAAGCTAAGTTCAGATATCTAACACGATGCTCCTCGGTACAGAATCGCACATCACAGGGACGCTCTTGACAGCCAACACCACCGATTCCATGATTATTACGGACGTGAGTGATAATCTGTAGAGAGAAAGAAAACAAATTTCTAACTTTACTTTCTTCATCATAAAATAAGTTTATATGTCTATCCTATTTGTAGCGAAGGGAGTAGATTAATTAAATCTACCTCTTTACGAGGCACTTTCCCATCCCAAGGCCACTTGGGCGCTCCTTAAAAAACACATGTGACATATCTCAAATTTTTCTGAAATTCCTGCCCTTGCATATACAAATTCCTAGTACCTCTTCCTGTTCTCATAAGGATTATTCAAGTCCTAAAACAGTGCGGAAAAAAATGTCAATTTTGTTCAGGTTTAGAAAAATATCAAAACATTTAAAGATGTTAATATTATTATTGCCGTCATACAAAGATAATGAATACAAGCCTGCTAGCTAATGTAGTACCAGTACAACCCACTAGTACTGCTACTAGCCATTCAGGAACCTTGTAGAGCCTAAACATATGGACATTTTACTGGATTGCCAGCTCTAAAGATATGCAACATCACGGTTTTAAACAGATGATAAAAGAATGCCCGGTCTCAACAGCAACAAAATGTCAAATCTTAGGAGTATGCCTTGCTACTACTCCATCCGAATGTACTCACAATTTTCAGGAGATTGCACACGAATTAAGAAGAAGGGTAAATAAACTAATTTGTCTTCTCGTGATGGATGAGAAATATATAGACTCAGATTATAGTGTAGCCAAAAGATAATAAGGTATTATGGGTAGTTTAGTGGTAAAAGTTACCTTTTTACATGTCCTAGTTTTACTATATTTGGGATAAAATTTAAATTCTTGCTACATTGCTCCGGAAGGAGTCGTACACTAGTTTTGCTACTAGTAAGTTCGATGCAGCCTGTTCCATGCAACAAAAATAAAAAGGTCATGTTCCTGTTCAATCTAAAAAAGATTTTTCGTATAGCTATTTCAAACAGAATGTAAACAAGCTGATAAGAGGAAGTTTTCTAACACATTGGTGAATCGACAAGGAGGACCAGTGCGATAAAATCACGGTGACAGTGATGTTTACAAGTGATAATCAGCTAAGGTTGAAGCCATAAAACACATACCCAAGTCATTTGAGCAGAATGTCAGTCAGATAATTCAGAAAGCCAACGACGCCGCTAACACGACTCTGAAAACGAGGACCAAGGTTCGAAGCAGTTAATCATAGGTCTGCAACACAAGAACACCTGTCACTGGGCGCAACTCTAAAATGTAACTCAGGTTAATTTGATGATAAAAAAACAGAAAATGCGTCGAACACAACAGAAAAGAATCCCAACCGCACTAACGTAGTAATTCTCAAATGTCATTAAGCGCTTTTGTTCAAGAAGTTCTAGTTGCTGGTACTTGCTACGTCGACATAAGGGAATGCAGAATTCAGTAAATTCCAAGAGGGGCAGAACTCCAACCTGACAACCTCACAATGAATGACAATGCAAAAAAGCAAAAGCATGTCAAAATGTACGTACTTATGTTTATTACATTTGGGATAAAATTTAAACTCTAAACATTGCTATATTTTAGGATAAAGGAAATACACTAGTATTAAGTTCAATGCAGCCTGTTCCATGCATCAAAAAGGAAAAGGTTTTGTTCCTGTTCAATCTAAAAAGGAACTTTCATATTGCTATTTCCAACAGAATGTAAACAATGTTATAAGAGAAAGTTTTCTGGCACATTAGCGAATCTACTAGGACGACCAGTGCAATAAAAACACAGGGACAATGATCTTTACAACACATGCCCAAATTATTTGAGTGGAACATCAGTCAGATAATTCAGAAAGCCAACACGTCATGCCTACAGAGCAGAACCATCCTAGGACGCTGCTAACTTTGACCCTGAAAATGATGACCAACATTCGAAACAGTTAAACATGCAATTTATTTACAAATGATAAAACATTTTATAAAGTAGGCTCAATATGCTTCAGGGGGAATGTGTGTGTGAAGATTATGACAATCGGGTATCTACATGGCAAGCTTATCCGATTGGAGGTAGGGATAGATTGCGCCTGCCATATCTGTAAACCAAACATGACTTGGGTGTAACGTTGCCGATAGAGATAAGGCAACGGCCCATAGTCACGGTTTGATAAGATTGAGGAAACCGGCTTAGAGTAAGATAGGGTTTCCGATCTGTAAGCCCGCCTCCCAAGACTATATAAGGGGGGTAAGGGGCGTCCCTTGAGGGATATCAGAAGTTAGATCAGCTTTTAGCTTTTAGCCTTAGATCACGAGATCAATAAAGACACTCGGCGGATCGAATCCTCCAAAACAGGAGTAGGGTATTACCTCACGAGAGGGCCTGAACCTGTCTAAATTCCTTTCTCCAATCTAACCCATTATGCTTGGCGATCTTGACTGCACCCCAAATTTCTATTGCCGAAACCAAGTTTCGACAGTTGGCGCGCCAGGTTAGCGCCAAATTTCGTACTCGAAGGCTGGCTTCGACCGCTCTTTAATTGGAGCCAGTCAGCACCTGATGAAGTGCCGAGTGATCTGCTCGCCGCGAAGACCTTTCTGCTTCATTGCCAGGATCTTCGCAAGCAGTTTGTTGGCCTCGTCCCAATCTTGAGCCACTGGTATAGTGCTCCAAGTATGCTTGGGTACGGGAGGAAGGCCGACAAAGGTTGGCAAGTTGGGTTCGAGATTGCTGATGTAGAACCAGCCCGCGTGCCATCCTTTATTGGAAGATTTCAAAGGGAGAGAGAAATACTCCTTGCGGAGGGATCCGCGGAGTTGGAAGCCTGCCCCGCCAACAACACAGAGCTGGTCCTTGTTGGGATGCGGCTTGAGATAGAACATGCGACGGAAGAGATGAAAGTGGGGTAGGATGCCAAGGAAAGCTTCGCATACATGGATGAAAAGAGCGATGTGAAGCATGGAGTTAGGGTTCAGATGGTAGAGTTGAAGCCCATAATAATTCAAGAGCCCCCGGAAGAACTTGGAAGTGGGGAGGCTAAATCCGCAGTAAAAGAAAGAGGTAAACATAACAAGCTCACCGGTGTTCGGGGTTGGAAAATCTTCACCCGCCGTCGGGCGCTAGCCCACGATCTCCTTCGGGGGAAGCACGCCGTGCTTCACCATCTCCTTGAGGGTAGATTCCCTCACATCCGATGTGGCCCATTGGTCAAAGGGGATTTTCTTTTCATCCGCCATGAGAGTGGTTTGGGTGGGAAGTGGATCTGGTCGGAAAGGATGGGGCTTGAGCAAGGGATCTTGGGAGTTGGCTGCGGAAGCTGGTTTGTGACAAGAAGCGAGCTCTTGGGTGGATGGATTTGGGAGCACGTGAGTCTAGGGTTTTCCGCAGGGAGCTAGTGAACAGCGCTGCGAAAAGAGGAAATTTTTGGGAAGACGAAGTGGCGGGGATAACCTCGAGGCTTTATAGAAAGATTTGAGGGTTGCGCTAGGTTTTCTTATGATTGGGCCGAGCCCATGAGAGAATCTGCGGCCCAGCTAAGGTGTGGCCCGACGCGTGTCCTTAGGGACTTAAGTGGATGAGCTTAAGCAGATTTGCCTTGGCAATATGCACGTGTCCGAATACCCTATACCTTTGGAAATCCTTTCATACCGCGGTTTGCTTGACTTCATGAGAAGCTGGCACGATGCAATTTGAGAGGTGACCAACAGCTAAGCTTTTTATAGCTGCCTTGATGACAAGGGCTGTTTGGTTTTTTAGCATTTGATTAAGTGATTATATCAATGCTATCTTCCACCTTGGTGAAGATCTTTATAGATTGAGACCAGTATTATGGCAAGAGCTATTCAATAACTTGGTCATATTTTTCATGCGATTGAAAAACTTGTTTGCTCATGAGGGACGATTAAAATATTTGTTCCAAAATAACTCGGGCAGATCCACTCGGATAAGCATGAGCTTACCGAGTGCTTTTCACCCACGAGGGTTGATTGAGTTATTTGTTCTGAGATGACTCGGGCAAATTCGCTCGGATAAGCACGAGCTTGCCGAGTGATGAGGTTGCTTTAGCTTGAGCTAAGCATCTATATGAGAATGATTTTTTATAGTTCTTGACTATACGTTTAGTCTAATTTTGACTAACCATATAGTCGGGGGCTACACCTAATTAGGTGCATCAGGAGATGCACCTAGATATTTATTTTTGAGAATTTTTTAGATATTTTCCAGCCCTTCACAATCTTTGGAGCCACTCGGGAAGATTCAGGCAGAGATCATGGAGTCATTCGGCGCCAGAAGCGCTCGGCCAAAGAGGTTTTTGGCTGAGTGTTGTTTTGCTTTGAAGCTGAGTTGTCTCGTCGACTGAAAAGGACTCGGGGGCTACTGTGGAGATTATGACAATCGGGTATCTACATGGCAAGCTTATCCGACTGGAGGTAGGGATAGATTGCGCCTGCCATATCTGTAAACCAAACATGACTTGGGTGTAACATTGCCGATAGAGATAAGGCAACGGCCCATAGTCACGGTTTGGTAAGATTGAGGAAACCGACTTAGAGTAAGATAGGGTTTCCGATCTGTAAGCCCGCCTTTCAAGACTATATAAGGGGGGTAAGGGGCATCCCTTGAGGGATATCAGAAGTTAGATCAGCTTTTAGCTTTCAGCCTTAGATCACGAGATCAATAAAGACACTCGGCGGATCGAATCCTCCGAAACAGGAGTAGGGTATTACCTCATGAGAGGGCCTGAACCTGTCTAAATTCCGTTCTCCAATCTAACCCATTATGCTTGGCGATCTTGACTGCACCCCCAAATTTCTATTGCCGAAACCAAGTTTCAACAGTGTGACTTGCCTTACTTCTTCAGATAATTTTTTGAACTCTTTTCCTCGCAAGTGCAAACTTTCGAAACGGTGGAATCTACACGCTGGCACGCACAACAAGAAAAAACCCTAATAAAAACTAAATAAACAATATATGAAAAGTAAACAAATATGTAGAGCTCAAATTTTGCAAGTTGAATGGCCCAATTTGGAGTTCGTATGAATTAGATATGAATTTTAGAAGTTTTGGCCTATTTAAATGAATTTTTGGAAATTAAATCAATTTATTGTGTAATTATTAATTATTTTCTCAAAGGAAAAGGGGATTTATTGCGTCAGTAAGGGGAACGGCGCCGATAGGTGGGCCCCATGCGTCAGAGGGTTCGTGAGGCCGGTCCACGGTGGACCGAGTCCACTCGCAGCCAAACCACGCGCCTACCATATGGCACCCACATGGCTGCCACGAGGGACGGGTGCGCTGACGTGGCGTCGACAGGGCAGCGCCGCTGGCAGCCATGGCGAACGCCACGTGGACGGCCCAGATCACCCCGAAGGGGATCGGGCGACCATGGAGATCAATGGCTCGGATCGGACCAAGACCAATCCGACGGCCGAGGGCGAGGCAGGGGACGGCTCGCCGGTCATCCGTGCGGAGGGCGGCGTGGCGACGATGCACGCGACCCGATGGTCGCCGACGGCAGCCATCAGCACAGTGGCATGCATGGGAAGGCGGCGGAGGAGAGCGGAGAGGGAAGGGAGAGCTCGGCGGAACCACAGAACAACGCGCAACGTGGGAAGGGGACGGTGACCGGCGCAAGGCGATGGCGATGCGGACAGCGGTTCGGCTGCTCCTTTTGATGGCGGAGGGACGGACGAGGCTCGGCTTGGCGCCACGGAGCCAAAGGAGGAGTAGGCGATGCCCGGTGGTGGTTCAATCGCCGTCAGGAGACGACTGGAGACGAGGAAGGTGGCAGCGGCTTCGGGCGCACGATACGAGACCGGCTCCGGCGACGGGCGGTGCTTGGGAAGGGGCAGACGAGGCGTGGCGCAGCGCGGCAAACCCAACGATGTTGTCGGCCTGTCACGGCAGTGGCTTCGACGACGGTTGTGCGTGACCAGAGGATGACGGCTCGGGTTGCCGGGGAAGAGGGCGACTGAAAGTGCATCTAGCCCCCTAAGTGGGTTTTGATGGTTAATAACAATTTGGTTAAGAGACTAATGCGTTTAATTGAGATATGTGCAACAAAATTAGTCCCTAGATGCTTAGTTGTGCAGGTTTTGAGAAAGGAGAATCCTCAAACATCAATTGCAAAAGGAGAAAAGATTCGACGACGGTTTAGAGTTGTATTTTTCTCAAATCTTGAGTTTTAGGAAAAACCGTACTATTAAGAGGGGTGAAACTCATGCCATGAGATGATCTAAGTGCTCTTAGCCAGAATATCCTTTAGTGAGATTTTTTGGAGCGATTTTTGGAAAATCACTCCTTCCACAGCAGAGCAAGCCGATTGGAAGTTCCAGGGTTCCAAGCCGGAACTTCTGGTCTTCATCACCTCACCGCCAAAACCTATGCACCAAGTATTGGCCGGAACTTTCGATAATCCCAGACCGAAACTTCCAGAAAGTATTCCAGCTGAGTTTATGAGTAACGGCTAGGTGACACAATCATGTACCTATATATATACCACCTTGTCCTCAGCTCACTTTTGGCCATCCAAATTTTGTTTTTCAGTCCCCTAGCCTCTCCCAAGGTGTTCTAGCCCATTTCAACTCAATTCTTGTGCCACATAACCAAATTTGTGAGAGATTTGAGTGATTGGAGGGATTGTAAGAGTGAGAGAGCTAGATGACTTGAGCACTTGGTGATTCTTGCAGGGCTTTGAAGTGGTGCCTATTACTCTTGGAGAGCAATCTCCTAGATGGTTAAGTGTCTCCTGCGAGCTTCCAGAGAATTGTGGATTGGCCCGGGAATGTTTGTGAAGGATCACCTCTCCTCCGCAAGGAAACGAGGTGTGGATAGTGTGAAACCAAGCTAATCATTAGGAGGGTGTCTAAGTAGAGCAACTTATGATTGTGGTTTGTGCTAGAGGATCAAATTGGGATCTTTCTTGTCATTTGATCTCAAGGCAAGAACCTAGGAACGTAGGAATTGAAGACCATAGACTTCTTCCTGGGATTTGCTTGGTGAGGCAAGGGGTTAATTGAGACCCAACTCCATGGAGTTCCTCAATGTAGAGTATGATTCTTTGAATCTGAACTTCGGGAAAAAAATCCTTGTGTCTCGTGTGCTATCTCTTTTCTTCCTGCTGTTTACCTATATTGTGTGTTTGTACCTTCATGTTTGGCTCTAAACTTGTGTAGAAATAGTTTGAATTTGAGTTCATATCCTTTTAGTCACAAAACATAGGAAGTTCCGGACAACTTATACTGATCGGAAGTTCTGAGGTTCAAGTATCGGAAGTTCTGGTGCCTGTGTATTTTAACCGCTGCATTCTCAACAAAATTTTAGGATCGCCTATTCACCCCCTCTAGGAGACATCTATGGGCCTTCAGCGACCCGATGGCGATAGGGGGAAAGGGACTGGAGGTAGAGGGGTGGCGGGGCACGGCGAAGCCAAAGGCAGCCTTGGCACTGTGCAGTGGCGGCTAGAGCGGTGAGAGAAGGAGTGGCACGGAGAGCGCTGGAGAGGGCACGACGAGCTTGGGAACTTTGGAGATATGAGGGAGGGAGGCTTAGGGAGCATTTTTAAAGGCACGGGAGGCGGAGAGGAGGCCAAAAGCTCAGGATTCAGCGGCAGAGTGGGGTGCGACTGACGTGGGGAGGTGGAGGTGACGGCGTCGGGTTCCATGGGAAGTGGGGAAAGGGCGCGCGGTGAGTGGGCGGCGGGATGCGCACATGCGGGGAGGGAGGAGGGCGCGAGGGTGGCTGGACGTGGGCACGGGCGGCGACGACGCGGGCGCAGCGGCCGACCTTTTTGGATGGAGGAGGGGGATGACGGATGGGGTCGATGGTCCCACCCATTAGAGACAGGGAGAGATGAGACCGGGGGAGGCAAAGCAGACTTTGCGCGGAGAGGAGACGAGGCCACGAGTCGATGGGTTGGGCCGTGCCGAGGGGACAGAGAAGAAAGGCAAACTAGACTTTTGGAGGGATGGGCCGAAACTGTCCAGGAACCGTGAAGGAATTTTAATTTGTTTTTTAATTTATTTAATCGCATAAATGAACTTTGTATTATTAAAATTATTTCTAGAGCTCCAAAATTTCACAAAAAATTTTAGAGGATACTTTAGGGCATGGAGAATATTATAAAAATATTTCCAGCCATGATTTTAAAAGGAAATTTTCAATTCCCTTATTAATTTCACTTGATAATTTATTTTAACTTTTAATATTATTTTAAAAATATATTATTAAGTCATTTTTAATCCTGAATGAAAATCGAGGCGTGACCCGAAGGCACCGCCATGGCGCGCCACGCGCTTGTCGATGAAGGGCTTCGAGTTGGGCGTCTTTGTAGGAAAGATGAGCTGCAACATCTTGCTAATCAAAGGCGGACTTGCGCTCCTCGGCAGTGCCCTCTTCCTCAGCCTCCCAGCGGTAGGACCCTCGAGCCATCTGAGCACCATGGTGGCGGCTGCAGAGCATGCCGACTTGGAAGAGAAGAGGGGAAGCAGAGGAAGAATTTGAGGTGGCTACTTACATGTTGGCCTCACATGTTTCTATATTCTTCTTTTGCTGATTAGGATGTCTCGTTAACAAATCAGTCTTCAATCCTACTGTGGGACCTAATTTAACTTTATAGGTTGGAGGGGGTAAGATTTCTCATATTATGATTTAGGATATAAATTAAACTCGAGGAAAGATCAAGAACATAAACTAGACTTATTGCTAGTAAAAATAGGCAAAGGCCCGATCGCTCGTCAAATTTCAAGGCCCAATACCAATACCAGGCAGTAGCCGTACTACTGGGGTTTAGTCCTAGCTCGCTTATCCTAGAATTTTTGGTACTTTTAATTATTTAAAAAACATTTTCAAAACTAATTCTACTTTTTGAAAAATTGCAAAACTAGATTCCCGCCGCCCTTTGGGAGGGAGAAATTTAAAATCGCCCTCCGAGAGGGCGATTTTGCCGAGATGGCAAACGGTCGTTGGTCGTCGTCCGCCCGCTAGCCGCCATTTTGCAATTAAGTCCATTGCCGCCCTCGGCAAGGGCGGTTTTTCTGCTGTTCACATAGGGGGCCGCTTGCAAAAGGGCAACCGGCCTAGGAAATTTGCACGGCCCCTTGCTGCCCTTGCAGAGGGCGATTTTGAGGAAATCTCGCCCTCTGCAAGTGCGATTTTTGGCCGACTAGGTATAAAAGCCCAATGCCCTCTCAAACTCGTCATTTGAAACATGCTAAATTCTAGGAAAAAAGAGAGAGAGGCGAGGAAGGAGGAGAGCGGCGAAGCCCCGTCGGTGTGCTTCTCGATCGCATGTAAATACAATATCCCGATCTATGTTTATATTATTTATTTTGTGTAGAATAATAGTCCAAATAGCATGTATTTGTAATATTTGAATAGATGTGTAGCACTCGGATCTGAGAGCACAACACGAACCCGCATTGCGATCTAAAATGTGTATTTATAAATTAAGGCATGATTTATTTTAGCGAATTGGACCTAGGACATAGCGGACATAGAGGTAGCGTAGATCTAGATGGAAAAAAGCATATGGATTCTATAGATCTTAAGATGTGAACGAGAACATATTTTTAGAGACTTTGACAACTAGGCAAGAAACCTTTCTTGGAATCATGCATGTTGAACCTTTTCAACACCTTGTCAATGTATGTACTTTGGCTTAATCCAATTAGCCTCTTGGATCTATCTCTATAGATCCGAATGCCCAATATATATGTTGCCTCCCTAAGTCTTTCATGAAAAACTATTTTTCAATGAAGACTTGACGGATTCAAGCATAGGGATATCATTTCCAATCGCAATATGTCATCCACATATAAGATTAGAAATACAATTGCGCTCCCACTCGACCTTTTTGTAAACACAGCCTCTTCTTCATTTTTGATGAAACCAAACCCTTTGATTACTTCATCAAAACGAATATTCCAACTCCGAGATGCTTGCTTCAATCCATAAATGGATTTCGTAGCTTGCATATCTTTCCAGCGATTCGGATCGACAAAACCCCGAGGTTGTATCATGTATACATCCTCGCTTAGGTTTCCATTCGGAAAGCCGTTTTGACATCCATCCGCCATATCTCATAATCGAAATATGCAGCAATCGCTAGGATAATCCGAATAGATTTAAGCATTGCGACGGCGAGAAGGTTTCATCATAATCAACTCCTTGAATCTGTTTAAAACCTTTCGCCACCAATCGCGCCTTATAGATGCGAACATTTCCATCCATATCGGCCTTTTCTTAAAAACCCATTTACACTCAATGGTTTTGACACCATCGGGTGGATCAACCAAGTTCCAAACTTGATTGTCGTACATGGATTCTATTTCGGATTTCATGGCTCCAAGCCACTTGTTGGAATCGGGTCCCACCATCGCTTCCTCATAGGTCTTAGGTTCATCGTTGTCCAACAACAATATATCACGTTGTTCTACAACCGTGTACCTGTCAGTGCACGACGTGATCTTTCGACCCTCCGTGGGCCGGTGTATCTATAACCGGTGGCGCAACACTTTGCACCTCCCGTTGTGGTTCTCGTGGTCGCCGAAACATTTTCTCGGTGTTTCTTGAACTTCTTCAAGATGCACCCCGCTCCCACTAACCTTCTTGAAAGAAACTCTTTCTCCAAGAAGACACCGTGCTCGGGCGACAAACACTTTGCCTTGTTCCCGATTATAAAAGTAATATCCCTTAGTTTCCTTAGGATATCCCACAAAGAAGCACTTGTCGATTTGGGTGTGAGCTTGTCGATCAAACGTTTTACATAAGCTTCGCATCCCCATATTTTGACAAAAGACAAACTAGGGGGTTGCCCTGTCCATATCTCATATGGTGTCTTTTCAACCGACTTAGATGGAACTCTATTTAGTGTGAGCGCAAATTGTTTCAAGAGCATATCCCCGAAAGATAACGGAAGATCACTTTGGCTCATCATCGACCGCACCATGTCCAACAAGGTGCGATTTCTCCGTTCGGACACTCCGTTCCATTGTGGAGTTCTGGCGGGAGTTAACGTGGAACAATTCCACAATCTTTCGATGATTACCAAACTCTTGGCTCAAGTATTCCCCTCCACGATCCGATCGTAGAAACTTGATTGTTTTCCCTAAATGATTCTCAGTACTTCATTCGGGAATTCTTTGAACTTTTCAAAGGATTCGGACTTATGCCTCATTAAGTAGATATAACCATATCTACTAAAGTCATCGGTAAAGGTAATGAAGTACGATAACCACCTCTCGGCCGTTGAGCTCATTGGTCCACATACATCGGTATGTACGAGTGCCAACAAGTCACTTGCTCTTTCACCGTGTCCCGTGAAAGGTGCCTTTGTCATCTTACCAAGTAAACAAGACTCACATGTCTCAAATGATTCAAAATCAAAAGAGTGAAGCAATCCATCCTTATGGAGCTTCTCCATGCGTTTCTTATTTATATGGCCTAAGCGACAATGCCGGATAAACGTGGGGTTTATATCATTAGAGAGTTGCCTTTCGTATTAATGTTATAGATGGGAGACGCTTCAAGATTCAAAACGTATAATCCATTCACCAATGGAGCATGAAAATAGAACATATCTCTCGAGATATATTGAACAACCATTGTTCATTGATCTAAAATCATATCCTTCCGCTTGCAAACATGAAGCGGAAATAACGTTTTGACATAGTGTTGGAACACAATAACAATTATTTAATTCCAAAACTAATCCCGAAGGTAGATGAAGTGGTACTGTGCCGACAAAGAATCGTAGCAACGCTTGCTCCATTGCCGACGCGAGCGTTCACCTCGCCCCTTCTCAATCCTCTACTTCTTCTCATTCCCCGCAACGATTTGCAAATATGAGCTACCGATCCGGTATCAAATACCCAAGAGTCGTAGGGTGAAGTAGCAAGATTAATGTCTATAACATTAATACCGAAGCGAAGTCGTACTTTGCTTCTTCTTGAGATCCTCCATGTACTTCTTGCAGTTCCTTTTCCAAGGGCTGTCTCCTTGCAAGTAGAAGCAAACGGCATCTCGATGCCGCCGACCCCTTCTTGCCCTTCTTTGCATTAGAGGCACTCGCGATCTCATCGGGAGTTAACTTCCTCTTGGTGCAAAGTTTTTTGACAGTGGTTTGCGCTTAGCCTTCGCATCATCATCACATGATGACCGTTTTCTGGATACTCTCCTCACTGTCTTTAGCATCCCATGCAATTCAGCCAAGGTCCTATCCATATTGTTCATGTGATAATTTAATATGAATGGCTCGAAGCTCGGAGAGCGACCGGAGAATCACATCGTAGCCAACTCTTGGCTAAGGGGAAAACCCGCTTTTCCGGACTCTCAATGTAGCCAATCATCTTTATCACATGCGGACGACGGGATTCCCTCAACAAGCTCGCACGCAAACAAGGACTTTGAGGTGTTGAACCTCTCGGCCCGAGCTTGGTTCTCAAACATGCCACGCAGCCCCCAATAATAGTGTGAGCATCGCTTCTCATATTGCTTCGAAGCTCGGGGGACATTGTAGCAAGCATGAGACAGCTTATATCTAGGGCATCATTAGTGTGCTTCTCATAAGCCCTCCGTGCGCTTGCGGTGGCATTAGTTGGCAAATCCTCGGGATAGGGTACTTCAAGAACGTACTCCTTACGCTCTTGCTTGAGAACAATTCTCAAGTTGCGATACCAATCCATAAAGTTTGTTCCATTTAATTTTTCCTTTTCGAGAATAGATCGCAAGTTAAAGGTACTGGGTGTAGTATTAGCCGCCATTTATTCTACAACAGAAAAAGCAAAGTTTAGCACAATGTTTATGCTATGTCTTTTGTTAAACAATTTAACATAAGACTCCCATTACGTATTTTCCACCTTCCCTCTAGGTTACGTCTTGGGTCAAGATCCGATGTTAATTAATTTTCTAGTGAGCTTTGGCATCACCGCTAGAAGATTAATAACATCGAAAGCAACTCCTTGCTAATCACATCTCTATGTGACTCTTGTTGTTGGTGTGGCATCTCCATGCCCCGGCCCCAACCTATGCCCCAAGGCCCAAAACTGTTTTGATAGCCTTGTTAAGTAAACCAAATGTTCCCGCATGTATATGTTCCGACATATACCCCTCGTGTTATGATAGAGAATGGTACTGCTTTGGCGGACCCACCATTGACGAGCATAACGGTGACGGGTGCAACATTTGGAAGGGCATCATTACTACTTAATTTTGCGAGGGATCCTATCCTATCAAACAAACATATCACATATGAAAGCAAGTAGAATAGCATGAAATAGTATGGCCCCCTTCACATGGTGATCTCTATCTCCATGCCGGTGTAGAGGATCTCCATCTTCATCACCGTTCTTCCGAGTGCCGAATGCTTGATTTCTTCAAACTAAGCTACTACTATATAAGCTCTAATTGAAGATTACATCGACTCGCAGGTCGTGAAAGAATATTACAAGCATTGCACGTATGAAAGAATATTACAGGGATTGCACATATGAAAGAATATTACATGCATCACATGCATCTCATACATACAATAGGGCCATACCATCTCAAAGCATTCTCTGCAAAAACAAGTTAGGCGTAGAAACATTTTCTACCTATCGCAGAGATATGGCATCGAGACGACCTATAAGGGGGTACGCACACGGCGGTCATAATCATATTATGCCGTCCCGATACACTATCAAGGGAGATGGTTTGCGTAGGCGCGAGGCAGCTAACAAGATCGGACTACGAGATAGCTTCGGCATAATCACATTATACCGTTCCGATACACTATCAAGGAACGCTATCTCGAACCCAACTCAAACCGAGTTATATGGAAATTGCTTCGACGTAATCACATTACGCCGTTCTCGATACACTATCAAGGAACGCAATTACCATTAACTCTCCTCAACGATCCCGTAAAACCGATTGATCTAATCAACCCGTGTGCAAAACTTGTTCCAGATCCAATCTAAAACCCGAACTAAGCAAGATTAGCTCGATACCACGAAGGGTTACGCGGAGGCTACGCTAGCCGAAAACAAAAACTTTTACCGCGCAAACCAGGAACACTTGCAAGTAAGGGCCGATAGATCGTTACCGATTGGAGTAGAGTGCATGAATAGCCAATCGAGCAATCCGATCCGAACAGTGTAGCCGATTCCCGACAGTCGATTCGCCAATCAGCCGATTCGAGTCGTCCGGCCGCGTTCTCACGCCTCGCTCCGATGCGCCCGACCGCAGCTCGATTCCACCACGGCCGATCGCTCCGATTGCAGCCCGATCCGGCCGATCAACGCCGCGCAACGTAGCGCGCCTCTACCGGTATCCACACGTCCGGGACGAACGCCGTACACCCGTGTGCTAGCACGCGATGCAAGGCTAGGGTTTGGCTCGAAAGTGGGGAGGGTTTCCGTGGAGATTGATCTCGGCGACTTCGTTGCACGCGATGCAATTGATGTCTATTCAGCTCTCCACCCCTCCCTCCTTTATATAGAGTTGGCCGACCGGGACTAGTGGCCGATAAGGACTCTATTTTGAATCGGATCTCATCCGTATCTCATAGAGTTGGCCGCCCATACGTCGTAAGCCCATAGGACTCTATCCGATCGGATCCCTATCCGATCGAGCCGTATCCGAGTCCAACTCGAATATCTATTCTATCCCCTTAAGCGTGCGACCACGTAGGTTCAGGTATACTCGGTTTCGGCTATAGTCTAACTTAGCCGATCGTCGGCTCGAGTCCAACTCAGCCGACTGTCAATAGCGGCGCCTAGCAGCACATATTGACACCATAGTATACAAGAATATAATATCGGCTCAACCCGTAATGTGTACACAAATCCCTTTGCCTCACGATACCGCTTAAGCTATAGGCAAGATGTGTGCCATCCCTTCAATAGCTTAACCATTCACTCGAACCGTATTGGATTATCCGTCCGTTGATTGACTCCTCAATCAACTTAGCATGGCCATGCATTTCCATAATCCATTACCTCGAGGGGCCCAGAGATATCTCTCCAAAGGAGGGGCAAATTCCATCTTGATCACTCACATCCCACTCCATGTTTCATAGCAAACCCGAAAACTACCTTTATAACTATCCACATTAATAGCGTTTGGTAGTCCCAAAGTAGGCTACTACACATGTTGGAATCCATGGTGATCTCGTGGTCTAAGGACTTTGTACCAACACTACCCGAGACCAACTAATGGCACATTAATTCTGTAGTGTCTCATGGTGGGTCTATCCAACAATGTGTTCTCTAACACATATGTCCATGTTTATTGATTTGGTATCTCCATACCCATGATCTATGAGACATGATCATCAATCAATAAACATGCCGATCTTAGAATCATATTTGTTCCAACAATATGACATATGATCAGGGATCGTTCAGAAATAGATTCATACATATCGAGTCTCATAAATAAGTCACGTACTTATTGATCAATACAAGATGTCTATTTCATGGAACTGAATAACACTTTATTCATTTATACATAAACATTGACGTGATATCCAACATCTCCATGTTGCCTCTAGGGCATATCACTAACACATACATGATTGTCATGCGAGCATGTTGAGGGCAATTGACTACCTGCAGAATGGTTGGCCGGAGAAGGCACTTCCTGCTAGGTGGCATGATGTTCGGAGTAGATGGTGCATGCATCATATGGGTGTAAATTTCTACAAGCAATTCAAGAACAAGCACCTGATGGATCTCTTTAAGAGGCTATGTGGTCAGAATCAAGAGAAGAAATTCAATGAGTTGTGGAGGAGGTTGGATGAGCTGACCACGAAGCAAACCGACGAGCAATCTCGTCGGCCACAGGATGACGAGCCTCCAGTACCGCTTAGTGCACTACACGATGACCAGCCCATAATGAGAAGGAGGTCCGCATCATCAATCCGTAATTTCTCGCATCGGATAGACAATGAACCGAAAGAAAAGTGGTCTCTGTTGTATGACACTGATGGGTCTTGATATGATATAATGATAACCAACCTTGCCAAGGTGTACAACTGGGTAATGCGAGGAGTGCGAGGACTCCCATTGGTTGGTATTGTTGAATTTATCCTTCACAGCACACAGGCATACTTCATGGATAGATACAACAAAATTGCTCCTTCAATGGCTGATAACAACATTGTATTTGGGAATGTGGTGACAAAGTATATGCAAGAAAAAATTGCAAAGGCTATGAAGCACTGCGTTATTCCCCAAGGTACCCAAGTTCATAGGTACGAGGTGATGTGTGTTGACAGGAGAAGGCGTGGCATCAACTGCCACCAAGCTGTGAAGGAATGTGTGCTGCATGCGGATGGTGGATGCAGTTGCAGTTGCATGAAGCCCAAGCTTGGACATCTGCCTTGCTCACATGTACTTGCGGCAGCTAGAGATTGTCGCATAATTCCTGATGTCTATGTTTCACCGTACTATAGGAAAGAAACAATTTTTCATACATGGAGGGAGGAGATATATGGGTTTGGGATATCTAGATCTTATACAACTCTGAGGCCGCAAGTGTTCTATATTCCAAATTCGTCGAAGTTAAGGGTGAAAAAAGGCCAGCATCAGACGAGACACATCAAAAGCAACAAGGACGAGTCAGAGGCAGGTGGGAGGACTCTACGGTGCAGCAAATACGATGAGCGTGGTCATACTTACAAGAAATGTTCGAAGAATGCTACAGCTCCAAACGTCCTGGCTACAGGTCCATCTGGATAGGAAACCGATGGCAGCCGTCCATCCGGAGAAGGAACAACAACCAGGCGACCACATCCTAGGCATTCTCAGGTGGCAACTACATCCTTGGCTAGCGATGCAATGGCCTAATTATGTCTGTGCACAATCAAGTATTCTGGTTGCACTGATTAATGTGATTGTCGGTGTAATATTTATCCTTCCCAAACTGGATGTATTGTAATGTTGTTGTCATTTTTGTACTGTGTATTTTACCAATTTGCATTATCATTGTACTGAACTATTTGTGTAATGTTTGCAAAATTCTGAAATATTTAGGACTTTTATTCATCGCTCTGAATTTTAGTTCTATGTTTCTGTTGCTCTTGATTTTGATTTAGATATATGTTGCTCATGTCTAATCAGTTATATGTATGCAGGTATGGCGCACGACACACCAGCGCTCTTCAACAGCGGACTAGACAGGTGCCACCGCTCGTACCTGTCGGTAGTGGAGGGTGCGCACCTCAGCACCTTCCGTCCACGTCCTTCATGTGAGTTGTTGCATGTCGATCCGCGACACGTTCCGTGGCATGTCTTACCTCATTTACTTGAGGGAAAATTTGACTTGACTGTAATTTGTTTTCACTAATGTTTCGACTTGACGCTACGCAGGTTGTGTGAGGCAGGCCTGATTGCGCTTTGCAGGCTTGTTGAGGCAAGGACGGACGAGAGAGACCCAATGAAGCACTGGGATGCCGACCGATCGCTCCTGGCTGCTTTAGCAGATCGGTGGCGGCCCGAGATGCACACCTTCCATCTTCCCTGTGGGGAGATGGCACCGACACTGCAGGACGTGTCGTACCTGCTAGGTCTTCCACTAGCCAGAGACGTTGTCGGGCCAGTGGACGGTACGGGGGGGATGGAAGGACGATATCACGGAGCGCTTCGCGCTCGTGATCTGCTCGTTTGTACAGTTCATGGCCTACACAACATCTACTAAACCAAATGACGAAAAGCTTTCGGCGCGTGAGAGTCCTCTACGTTAGGTCGCTATCAGCTTTCAGCACGTGAGAGACGTGTCCTTTATGTCTCCATCATCTTTCGGCACGTTCACGCTGTCGCACTCAACTTTTGGCACTGCTTTCTAAGAGTAAATGAATCTTTTTCTGCTGTCGCGTGGACATGTTGTCACATCCATTGAATGAATTAACTCCCGTTAGGTTGAGATGTCCCTCTGCTTGCTCCACTATATATTACACCACCCGAATACGAGCTCTTCATATCTTCTTTCAGTTTCCTACACATCTTGATAGAATGCAGCATCCATTTTCTGAGCATCTCAACTTGCGAAGCCATCCCTCCGTCGGTTGGATTTCACCATGGTGTGACCGTCCGTTGTGCCATTGTGGGGATGGCTGCATACTTACGTCATCCCTCAACACACAAACTCGGGGGAGGATATTCTTCCAATGCGCCAACATGGATCAGGTATGACTAATCTCCTCCGAGTTGTAATACCTATGCTTAATACACAAAACGTTAACTTGTTCCTACAACATGGTACCATCTTACGCAGGCATACCGTCGGTTGTGATACTTCTTTGAGTGGATAGATACAGAGAACCCACGAGTCGACGGAACACGTTCCTACCACTTAGCGAAACAAGGTCGGACTACCTCCGGCGGAAGGCTGAGTATCAACGTCGAATTGCTGCAGAAGCTTTGGATAGGCAGGTAGATTCGTTGGGACTACCCACATGGCGGGAATGTCCAGAGTGTCATTGTGGTCTCCGTTGTCAGGTGATAAAGTCCACTAGACAAGCAACTCGAGGACAAAGATGCTTCGTGTGTCCTGAGATTGTCAACGATTATTTTGTCATGAGTTTCAATTTTTTTGGTAAAGCTAATCACTTGTTTCATTGTCTAACCTATTCTGCAACAAATGTACAAACATGAGGATGTACGGTAGTGTGGATTCAAACAGTGGATCGATACGGTGAGACCTACTTCCATCGGTCCAACGGTAACGCAGCCTGAGCCGAACGAACAATTCATCCAGGCATGGATAGAGTACGAACGTCGGACGGAAATCACAAGCTTAGATTGGAGGAACAATCCATTAGGTTACCCTGAATGCTCGGAGCGTCCCAGATGTGGTTGTAGGAATCGTTGCCAGATGGCTACCTCCTTTGAACCAGAAACATATGGCAGGAGATATTTCGTTTGCCCCAACTTAGACGACGACTTCATTGTACGTCTTACATTTTTTGAATTCCGCTAACGTCTTCATAATATTGTCACTCTAACTGACCACCTACATTTCTTTCTCATGGCATTCCAAGGAGGTGAGGATTCACTTTGTGGATCGACAATGTCAATACACAATATAATGGGCAAAAGATAACTCAGTGCGAAACACAAGCAGAGTACAAGCAATTGAAGGACTACGAAAATGCAAGACACGTTGCACGCCATAGAAGGGGTCCGTAGGAAAGCTGAGTCTCGATTCGTCGGGTTGGACTAATTTGTATCGTGTATCCATGGCTCAATTCTGAGAACATAATGTTATGAAACAGATATCATGGTTTGTACCACCAATGAAATCTAAGTTATGCATATATTATTATGCACGTTGCCTACCGTGTGAATTGCTTAAATTCTAAATGTCAAAATTGAGTTCAAAATGTTTGTATTTTGATTAAACATACATTTTTAACTTTGCCATCAAATGTATTTATATTTTTTCAATTCATATTTTCTAAATTTTTTTCACTGTTTACTATTTACTTTTATTTTTTAAAAGTTATATATTACTTTAAGAGAATTGCAAAAACTATTTTTGTTTTCTTAAAGTTATATATTACTTTCAAAGAATTGCAAAAACACTAATTTTATTTTTTAAAAGTTATATATTTCTTTAAAAGAATTGCAAAAACTCTACTATTATTTTTCAAAAGTTATTCTTTAAAAGATTTGCAAATTATTTTTGGGGGCCCAGGCCAAAAGTCGCCCTTGCGATGGCGAAATTTCGAAAAATCGCCCTATGCAAGGGCGACGAGGGGCCGCTTGCAAATTTGTCGCCCGATCGCGGTTTTGCAGTGGCCCCTACTTTGTCACAACCCGATTTTTGTTCGGAATTAAAAATAAATAAATCATTTTTCGAAATTAAATAAAAAGGAAAAAGAAAGTTATCAAGTGGAAGTATTAAGGAAATTAAAATTTCCTTTAAAAATCATGGCTGGAAATATTTTTGAAATATTCTCCATGCCCTAAAGTATTCTCTGAAATTTTTCGTGAAATTTTGGAGCTCGAAATAATTTTTTAATGATACAAAGAGCATTTTAGTAATTATTTAATAAATAAATTAATCACTAAATGGTATGGATATATTTTTATTAAATACTTTGGGTGTCCTTATATTTTCAAGAATTTTCTTGGAATTATTTGAGCACTGGAAGTATTTATAAAAATTCCAAAACCATTCATGCGATTAATTTAAAAAAACAAATTAAAAATCCCCCGTTCCTCGAAAGAACGCTTTTCCTCCCCTCCCCGCGTGCACCTTTTCTCTCTCTCTCCCCGGCCGGCCTGGCCACGGCACGTTCCCGCCGCGCCCGCTAGCAAGTCCGTCCGACTCCCTCCCGCTCCGAGCCAATGACAGGTGGGCCCACTGCCGGCCGCCATTGCCGCCGCAAGCAGCGCCTCGCTGCCGCGATTCCCGCCGCCCCGCTCATCCTGCGCGCCCTAACGCCACACCAATCACGCCGCCGCGTTTCCCCCTATTTTCCTCCCAAAACCCGCCGTCATTAATCGCCGCATTCGCTAGCCGTGTTAATGCCGCCGGCCAGCGCCTCTCCCCGCGAAATCCGGCGAGCACCAACCTTGCTCGCGCCTCCCGGCCTATAAAACGCCATGACGCACTCTCCTCTCCCATTTCCCCAATTTGCTCGATCCCGCCGAGCCCTCTCTCGCTCCCCGCGCGCCCCTCTCTCCGTCGCTCACGCGCTTCTTCTCCGGCCGCGCCACCGCCGTTCCCGAGCCCGCCGCTGAGCGCTACGGCCGCCACCACCTCCCTCGCATCACCCCACACCCCGGTCGCCGCTCCCCATGCTCGGATCACCGCCGAAACGCCCGCCGCCGTGCTCCCGAGCCGCCGCCGCCATTGCCACCTTCGCCGCCATTTTCGGCCGTCGCGCCGCTCGCCGGCCTACGCCGCCCTCCCTTTGGCTTCGCTAACCTCCCCGAGTACCGGTCGCCCTCGGCCGTCGCCAATCTTGTCCGGACCACCGCCGCGCCGTCGTCCCGAGTGCTGGCCGCCCCTCGGCCGTCGCCAATCTTGGCTGGACCGCCGCCGCGCCGTCGTCCCGAGTGCCGGCCACCGCCGCCCGTCGCCGTTCGCCCGCCCGCTACTTTTCCCGCCGCACCGCGCCGTGGCCGTCGCCGGCCGTCGTCGCCCGCCGTCGCCCTCCGCTCGCCCGATCTACCTCGTGGCAGATCGGGGCCATCCATTTGGCCGCCCGCTTGGTTGCCGCGTCGGCGCTACGTGGCATGCCCGCCCGTGGACCGCCGTGGGCTTGGTCCACGGTGGACCGACCCATGGACCGCTCTTGCCCGCCCTTGGCCGCTGACGTCAGCGTCGCCCTATTGACGTCAGCCCTAGCCCTTTTTCCTTTGAAAATAATTAAAAATGGCGCAATAAATCTAATTAATTTCTAGAATTTATTTAAATGGTCCAAAACTTCTAAAATTCATATCTAATTCATACTAACTCGAAATTGGGCCATTCAAATTACAGAACTCATGTAAAATTGAGCTCTACATGTTGATTTACTTTTGATGTACTGCTATTTGGTTTTTATTAGGGTTTTTCCCTTGTTTTGCGTGCCAGCGTGTAGTTTCCGTCGTTTCGGAGGTTCGCGCTCGCAAAGAGTTCAGAAGTTTGTGGGAAGAAGCAAGGCAAGTCACACTTCCCATAAAGCATATTGAACCCATTTTTATAAGTGTTTTACTGTTTGCAAATAAAATTGCATGTTTTGTGAATTACATGGAATGATGGGATTACCTATCTGCCGTCTTGTGCCATACCTCTTGATATCCGTCCTTTGTTAACCTTGGACGATAATTTGACTAACTTTAGTCACTTATGTGACTTTTGCTAGAATTATATGCTTAGCCATGCTTAATTACTACTAGCTCACTAAATGGGGTAATCGCACTATCAAAACTTAGTTCAGATGAGCTGCAAGCTTGGAACACCTGGCCATGTTTTATTGGTCGTAAATCCCAAGTAAAATTTGACTAAATGGTGGGTTGTGGGTGCATGGTTTTGGCATGTCGCACCCATGGCAATTAAGGACCGGTTCATGGGAAACTCCTGGAAGACTTACAGTGCTTACCACAAGCAAGAATGGGCAACAGCTGGATCCGTAGTATAGCTTTTCCCTAGCCAACGATCCCCGGCAAGGGTGAGCGTGATGGAGTTTCAGTCGGTCCCGGTATAAGGGTTGCTGGGCTGCCGGATTCACGCACTCGGGGGGCTGCCCATGTCCCAGGGTTTGGGAGTGGGGGCGAAACCTTGGTGTGGTTCGCTTGATTAGGAGGAGTTATGCTATAGGTCTTGTCACGATTCCCCCCCTTTGCACTATCGTGGCGATACTTATGGGGCATGGCAACATGTGTGGAATCGTGTCTTGTGGGTAAAGTAGCGCACCTCTGATCAGAGTGAAACTATTCGAATAGTCGTGCCCACGGTTATGGGCGATCGACCAGCTTCACCATGATTAGTCCCACCTTTAATAATTTGGCTTAATAATCTGGATTAGACTAGGTGGGAAATGGTTGGGCCTGTTCAACGTGGGGATAACATTGTTCAGTAGAGGATTAATATTGACCTAACTACTCAACAAGGTTTCCCATTTTCTGAAATAAAGTGTTTTGCAACCGCCTTTCCGCAAAGTAGCCCCAAGCCTCTCCCTGCCTTCCCTCGCATTTTTGCATTCCTTGGTGTGGCTTGTTGAGTACGTTGGTTGTACTCAGCCTTGCAAATTCTTTCCCCTTCACAAGTGTAGTGCTTCTGAGTTGAAGACGGTGTTTAAGGACCAAGGCTCAGACCCCAGTTGAGTTTGCCTGTGGAGTAGAGCTGAAGCCCCGCTAGGATCGTCTTTTCCCGCTGTCGCTGCTTTCTTTCGAGTGCAAGGACTAAGTGCCTATTTTCCTGTAAGTTTTTATATGCTTTATTTATACGTATGGATCTGTGTATTGATTATTCATTTTGTGTACCCTGGTTGATGCCTAGACAGGGATTAAATACACAAAATAGTCTGGAAATTCGGGTCTGAATTTCTGGGCATGACAAGTTGGTATCAGAGCCATCTCGACTGTAGGTTGAGCCAAATGGTCAAAACCCTTAAGGATTAGTTTTGTAAAAACCCTATTTGCGAAAATATCTCTTCTATCCCTCTGGAGTCTTTGTAAAATGATTTGTCAAATTTCTCTCCTTTCCCCTCCAACTCTCTAGCTGTTAAGCCTGGAGTACAAACTAGAAGATCAGCTCGAGCCTCAAGCTTCAAGCAAGAAGACCAAGCCAAGCAGCCTGAGTCAGCGCTTCTCGAGGATCAAGTGAAGTCTTCCCGGAGTTTGCCTAAACCCAATTGTGGAGATTATGGCATTCGGGTATGTACATGGCAAGCTTATCCGACTGGAGGTAGGGATAGATTGCGCCTGCCATATCTGTAAACCGAACATGACTTGGGTGTTACGATTGCCGATAGAGATAAGGCAATCGGCCTATAGTCACGGTTTGGTAAGATTGAGGAAACCAACTTAGAGTAAGATAGGGTTTCCGATCTGTAAGCCCTCCTCCCAAGACTATATAAGGGGGGTAGGGGGCGTCCCTTGAGGGATATCTTAGACTAGATCAGAGAATCATATGCTTTATGAGTTTTTAGCCTTCAACTTTAGATCACGAGATCAATAAAAACACTCGGCGGATCGAATCCACCGAAACAGGAGTAGGGTATTACCTCACGAGAGGGCATGAACCTGTCTAAACCTTCTTCTCCTTTTAACCCATTGTGCTTGGCGATCTTGACTGTGACCCCAGAAATCATATTGCCGAAACCAAGTTTCGACAGTTGGCGCGCCAGGTAGGGGACCGCGCGTCGAGACTTCTTCAACAATCTCACCGACAAGCGTGATGGGATCTCCTTCAAGATTCGGCGACTTCACCGCCAATTTCTTCGACAACACCTCCTTCGACTCGGATTCAAACCAGTCGGAAGGAAAGACCCACTTGGCGCTGTTCGGGCTCCCCAATAGCGCCGAGATCTTCGACGACTTCTTCAAGACCAAGATGCAATCTACCTTCTCCGACGACGGACTTCACTCGGCACCATTCGGATCACCGAATACCGCCGAAATCTACGCCAATCTTCTCACCTCCCCGACGGAGGCGATCTATTCGGACGAAGACCTCTCGGTGCCGTTTGGGTTACCAAACGCCGCCGAGATCTACAGCAAACTTCTCTCCCCCGAGTTGGGGGCGACCCACTCGGAGGAGCCCGCATCCCCAAGCTCTGACTCGGACTGGAACGATCCAGACCCGGGCTACCCAGGATCAAGGGAGGTCGCCGTCATCCTCCCATCATTCGGCTCCTGCTCATCTTCGGAGCTCAACGGGTACCTCAGCTCCGCCGGCTTCGACAACCTCTATGGCATCCCTTCTGACGAAGCCGACAACTCCGATTGCCACATGGACTATGAGCCGAAGTGCTTTGATGTCCTCATGGCCGAGCCGGATGAGTCCGACTCAGCCATGGCCAGAAGGCTTGCCGAAGAAGAGCGAGCCAAGATGGAGCACGAGCGCAAGACGGCCGAAGAGGAGAAGCAACGCAAGGACGAGGCTGACAAGAGAAAGCAGGACCTGCGTGCAGCCGGACGATCTGCCCAGGAGGCCATCCTCCAAACACGGGTCCGCAACAACAACATCTTCCAAACGCCACAGCAGAACGCTGTTGCCGCGCTCACCCTCTTGGACACCGTCATGGAGACGGCTCCTGCCAACGTGACTCCGATACTCGACAAGATAAAGACCATCGTCGCAGCCACAGCTAACGGCCACCTCACCACCTCGACACGAAGGCCGACTGAATTTGTGGCCAAAACACCAGACAAGAGCCGGCTTCCGCCTCTAAGGTCAGGAGACTATAAGAGGCCCGAGCCAGATCGGTCGACGACCAGGCCAAGAGGCCCACCCCGTGAGTCCACGCTGAAGTACCAGGAGCAGACGGCCGACTCCCGCGACAAATGACATGGACGTCCTCCCGTCCACCACCGTGTCCGCCGCAACAGCACCAGCTACCCAACCAGCCAACCGAAGACCCCGCCGAGTGATCTGCGGGAAGTCCTCGATCGCCGCTACCAAGAGCGGGACCGGCGCACTCGGGAAGATCGGAGGGGATCACCCGATAGCGGCGACGACGGAGTACCGGCCTTCACTCGGGAGCTCCGCCGAGTGCACTGGCCGAGTGGGTTCAAGCCCACAGGAATTGAAAGGTACGACGGCAAGACCAACCCTGAATCTTGGCTAACCGTATACACCCTCGCCATCCGTGCTGCAGGTGGTGACAACAAAACTATGGCCAATTACCTGCCCGTGGCCCTCGCTAACTCAGCCAGAAACTGGCTCACGAGCCTGCCAAGAGGCTCAATCGGCTCGTGGAGCGAGCTGAGGGACCACTTCATCGCCAACTTCCAAGGTACCTTCGAGAGGCCCGGCACACACTTCGACCTATACAACGTCATCCAAAAGCCGGACGAGCCCCTGAAAGATTACATCCGTTGTTTCTCCGAGAAGCGCAACAAGATCCCGAACATCACCGATGACATCATCATCGCCGCCCTCCAGAAGGGAGTCCGTGATGAGCTGCTAATCGGGAAGTTCGGGCGCAAACCACCGAAGACGGTGAAACAGATGTTCGAGACGGCGAACTCATACGCGAAGTCCAACGACGCCATTAAGGCTGCCCGTCAAGATCGGTCCGACAGGAGGGAAGACAAACAGGCAGGAGGAAGCCGGAATCCTAAAAAGGACAACGGCAACCGCAACAACCAAGGCCAGAAAGATCGCAAGCGTCGATCTGAGGATCTAGTGGCCGCAACCTCCAACACTCAACGCCGTCCCCGAGTCACCGCCTACGACGCCATCATGAACGCCCAGTGCACCCATCATCCGAATCATAAGCACGCGGCGAAGGACTGTTTTGTCTACAAGCAGTTCGCCGAACAATACACGGCGCAGCTCAACAAGAAGCCGGCTGACGAGGCTGGTCCGTCAGGCGCCAAAAAGAACAACGCGGCTGAAAATGCCGAACCTTTTCAAGACCCGATGGGGGAGCTCAACCATATCTTCAGAGGACCGCTAGCCTATGAGTCCAAGAGGAAACGAAGCTAACCGACCGAGAGGTCAACGCGGCTCAACCCGAAGTCCTCGCATCTCGCGATGGTCGAAGTGGCCATCACTTTTGACCGCTCGGATCACCCCGACCGAGTGGTTCACCCGGGGCGCTATCCACTCGTCCTGGATCCTGTGGTCCGCAACATCAGGCTCAAGCGCGTCCTCATCGACGGGGGCAGCGCCTTCAACATCCTGTTTGCGAAAACCATGGATGAGATGCAGATCCCGAGGGCAGAATTAAAGGCAAGTTCAGCCCCCTTCCACGGAGTCATCCCCGGGCTATCGTCCACACCACTCGGGCACATCTCCCTCCCCGTCACCTTCGGGGCCCGAGAGAACTTCCGAATGGAGAACGTCACTTTTGAAGTGGCCGACTTTGAAACAGCATATCACGCCATCATCGGAAGGCCAGCGCTTGCCAAGTTCATGGCGATCCCGCACTACACCTACCTCTGCATGAAGATGCCAGGTCCCAATGGCGTCATCACTCTTCGCAGCAATCTGAAGCAAGCCTTCACCTGCGATAAGGAGAGCTGCGACATGGCCCAATCTCGCGAGAGATTACGTGGCCAGCAAGAAGTCCGATTGGCTGCATCAACTTCGGCAGAGGACGAAGTCCCCGCGAAGAAGATAGCCAAATCCGGATCCGGCGACGCCAAGACCAAGAAGATCTTCCTTGATCCGTCGGATCCCTCGAAAACTGCTGTAATCGGCGCTGACCTAGACCCCAAATAGGAAAGCGCGCTCGTCACCTTCCTCCAAAATAATAAAGATGTTTTTGCTTGGAAACCATCTGATATGCCTGGAATTCCTAGGGAGGTGATCGAGCACTCTTTGAACGTCAAAAATGACGCCAAGCCGATAAAACAACGATTACGCAGATTCACGCAGGATCGAAAAGACGCTATCAAGGAAGAACTCGCAAAGCTCTTGGCTACCGGCTTCATTAAAGAAGTCATTCATCCCGACTGGTTAGCCAACCCAGTCCTGGTCCGCAAGAAGACGGGGCAATGGCGCATGTGCGTTGATTATACTGACCTCAACAAAGCCTGCCCCAAAGATCCGTTCGGGCTGCCTTGCATCGACCAAGTCATTGACTCAACAGCCGGCTGCCAACTCCTGAGTTTCCTGGACTGCTACTCGGGCTATCACCAGATCAGCTTAAAAGAATCCGACTGCCTGAAGACATCGTTCATCACGCCGTTTGGGACCTACTGCTACATCACCATGCCTTTCGGCCTGAAGAACGCCGGTGCCACATACCAACGCATGATCCAAAGATGCTTCCAGACGCAGATCGGCAAGAACGTTGAAGCTTACGTCGACGACGTTGTCATCAAGACCAAGCAGAAAGAAGACCTGATCGCCAACCTAGAAGAAACCTTTGCAAACATCCGGGCCTTCAGAATGAAGTTAAATCCGGAGAAGTGCACTTTCGGCGTTCCATCAGGCAAACTGCTCGGCTTCATAGTGTCACATCGTGGTATTGAAGCAAATCCAGAGAAGATCAATGCCATCTTAAGCATGAAACCCCCGAGTAACCAGAAAGATGTCCAGAAGCTCACTGGCTGCATGGCGGCACTAAGCCGTTTCATATCCCGACTCGGCGAACGAGGCATGCCCTTCTTCAGATTGCTAAAGAAGACATACGACTTTCAGTGGACCGCGGAAGCCAACAAGGCCTTTGAAGATTTCAAAGAGTTCCTTACAACGCCGCCCGTCCTGGCCTCGCCTCAACCCCAGGAACCTCTGCTGCTGTACGTTTCAGCCACTCACCAAGTGGTTAGTACGGTCCTTGTGGTCGAACGCGAAGAAGAAGGACGGGCCCAGAAGATTCAGAGGCCAATCTACTTTGTTAGCGAAGTGTTGGCAGGAGCCAAAATTCGCTACCCTCAGGTACAAAAATTGCTCTATGGTGTTCTAATAATCGCGAGGAAATTGGCACACTATTTTCAGGGTCACTCGGTCACCGTTGTCACTTCCTTTCCACTCGGCGATGTCATCCACAACCGGGAGGCAACTGGACGCATCGCCAAGTGGGCTTTAGAGCTAATGCCGTTGGACTTGACTTTTAAGGCGAGGACGTCCATAAAGTCGCAAGCCTTGGCAGATTTCCTGGCCGAGTGGACTGAACAACAAGAGAACGTACCTCGGGAAGACCTCCAACACTGGACCATGCACTTCGACGGGTCCAAGAGGATCACCGGCTTGGGAGCAGGAGTTGTGCTGATCTCCCCAACCGGGGAAAGGCTAAGATATGTCCTTCACCTTCACTTCTCCGCCTCACACAACGTTGCCGAGTACGAAGCTCTCCTACATGGACTGTGTCTCGCAGTTTCACTCGGGATACGTCGGCTTATTGTGAAAGGCGACTCCCAGCTGGTCGTCAATCAAGTAATGAAGGACTGGTCCTGCCTAAACGACACTATGGAGGCCTACCGGCAAGAGGTCCGCAAGCTTGAGGACAAGTTTGACGGGCTCGAACTCTCACATGTCCTGAGGCATAACAACGAAGCTGCCGATGAGATGGCACAGTTCGGATCAAAGCGCGAAGCTGCACCAACAGACGTCTTTGTCGAGCACCTCTATGAACCAACCATCACGGCAAAGACAACTACCAATCAAGAAGTTGCAAACAAAGTTGCCATGACCGATGCCGACTGGAGGACGCCGCTCATCAAATTCCTAACCCAGCAAGAGCTGCCGGATGACCGGGATGAAGCAGAACGCGTCCGGCGTCGTTGCCAAGCATATGTCATGGTTGACTCCGATCTATACAAGAGAAGCCCCTCCGGAATCCTAATGAGATGCATCACACCCGAGGAAGGGAAACAGCTACTCCAAGACATCCACTCGGGCATATGCGGAAGCCACGCGGCAGCACGCACCCTAGTCGGCAAAGCTTACAGGCAAGGTTTCTTTTGGCTTACCGCGGTCTCCGACGTGGACAAAGTCGTACGAACCTGCGAAGGCTGCCAGTTCTTCGCTCGACAAAGCCATGTCCCGGCCCAGGAGCTTCAAACAATCCCACTATCCTGGCCTTTCGTGGTATGGGGCTTGGACATGGTCGGCCCTTTCAAGAAAGCTCTAGGAGGATTTACACACCTCTTCGTCGCAATCGACAAGTTCTCCAAGTGGATTGAAGCCAAGCCGGTCGCCACAATTACTGCTGACAAAGCACGGGACTTTTTCCTCAACATCGTACACCGCTTCGGCATCCCAAACAGAATCATAACTGACAATGGGACTCAATTCACGGGAGGCATCTTCAAGGAATTCTGCGAGGACTTCGGAATCAAGATCTGCTATGCATCAGTTGCCCATCCAAAAAACAACGGACAAGTCGAATGAGCCAACGGCATGGTCCTCCAAGGCATCAAGGCCCGCGTTTTCGATCGCCTAAACCCCTACGCAGGCAAGTGGGTCCAAGAACTTTCCTCGGTCTTATGGTCGCTGCGGACCACACCCAGTCGGGCTACCGGCCAAACTCCCTTCTTTTTGGTCTATAGCGCAGAAGCCATGTTGCCAAACGAGATGGAGTATGAATCCCTCCGGGTCCGCAACTTCAACGATGAACGCTACGACCCTGACCGAGTGGATGACCTCACCCGATTGGAAGAGGCCCGTGAGGCAGCCCTCATCCAGTCGGCCAAATACCTTCAAGGGCTCAGAAGATACCACAGTCGCAACGTTCGAGCACGAGCTTTCATCGTTGGCGACCTGGTCCTACGCAAGATCCAGACCACCAAAGATCGTCACAAGTTATCCCCTTTATGGGAGGGACCGTACATAATCGCTGAGGTAACTCGGCCCGGTGCTTACCGGCTAAAACGTGAAGACGGGTCTATGGTGGAGAACTCCTGGAACATTGAGCATCTTCGACGATTTTATGCCTAGTTTGACTAAGGCTTCATGTCTTCCTTGACTGCCAATCTCAAGCAAGACGACTTCTTGAGTTAGCAGTCGGGGGCCACACATATGTCAATAAAGCTTAAGTTTTCCTCATCAACTTCTGTGCATGATTTGGTTTATCATTGTTTAATGTTCTTCGATTCGAGTTCAGTGCCTAAGGACTGAGAGTTTTCCGACGACCTAATCGAGCCTAGGCTTGGTGACAGTCAGACAAAAACTACTTAAGAAATTTCACACAAAAACTCGGATCAAGGCATTAGCACAAATAAACTAGATATATCACAAGTTCTACATCAGAGCACCACGATTACACGACATTTACAAGACAAAGTTTGAAAGATGAATCAAATCTTGAAATTGTTCACTACATCAATGGATATTTTCTTCGCGCCCCTGCGCCTCACTCGGCATATCCAAGGCCTGCTCATCCGTGGTCCCATCGGCGAAACCCTCTCCGACCGAGTGGATGTCCACTCGGGGGTAAAGGGACTTGGTCTGCGCAAGAGCCAGACCAGCCCCCATGTTCGCGGCTTCAGTGATGTTGGCCAGATACTGGTCGGGAGCCAGCCGTAACTTGTCAAAGATTTCGGTCGGTTCGGTGAGCTGGTCCCGACCCCATGATGGAATAAGGATAGCAAGATCGGCATAGCAGCATTGGCGACCTCTTCCCGGATCTCTCTGGTTTGTTTGACCCGCCCAAGCAAGACGTCATATTGAGCTCAGTCTTAACCTTGTAAGCTGCCAAAAGCTTCGGATCATGCAAAGCACTCGGAAATAAAGCAAGACAAGAAGTGTTACTCCAAAGAGGCTTACCTTCAAACTCAGCCTCCATCTCGGCTTTATCGAGGCTGACTACCTCCAGCTAGACTTGAAGCGAATGGACCTCCGAAGAATTTTCTACAAAAGAAGATCGTCAACAACCGAGATTAACATGAGAATCATGAAGAAACTTGGAGAGACGGGCTTACTCCCGATTGATCCTCGGAGGTCGAGGTTCGCCTCCCGAAGCTCGTGATCTCTCTCCTTAAAGCCGCCTCCTCGACGCGGCCTCCTCCCGAGTGGCCTTCAGCTTTCGCCGAACGTCCTCTAAGGAGTTCAGTGAGGACCGGCTTCTCCAAGACCTCGGACTTTGCCATGGAGCGGCAATACTCCTTCTGCGCGTGAAAACAGAAGAGTGACCGACTGAAAAATAATGATAATACAATAAAAGAGAAAGACAAAGGCTTACGTTGAGCAGCCGGGTCGCCTCGTTCAAGCTTTCGACAAGGGCATCCCTTTCATCTCTCTCGGCTTGCCCGTCCAGATGATGCCCGCCTTTCACCCTCCGAGTCCCGCCACTCAATCCTAATTGGGGAACCTGTGCTCGCAGGGACGCAACCCGGGATTTCCTCCACCGTGGCGGCGAATAAGAAGGACAAATGAAGACATGAAAGGTTCAAACTGAAAGAGCAAAAGAATACTTTGATACAAATCTCACCAGCTTCAGCGGCTGCGTGCTTAGGTGGAGCGGCCCGGCTGGTCTCCTTCCTCTGACTCTGCGCCGAGTGGCCCTCAGTCGGGGGCGCTCGAGCCGCGGCCTGAGGTTTCCCGGCCGTTGACTGGCTTCCAGTCGGGACATCCCGGCTGGCGGCCGGGGGCTCCTTCCTCGGGGCATCCTTCTTCGGAGGCGAAGGTTGTTTGCCCGGAGCGCTCACGCTCGGTTGTGGGCTCCGGGGCTTTGGCTCTGCTGGCTTTGGCACCTCAGGAGCTGCGGCCGGGGTTGGCCCTTCACCTCCCCCGGCAGGATCTATGTCCTGGGGCCTCCTGCGAAAATGAATACAGCTGGGGTAAAGATAAAGAAAGCTTTCAACGGAAAAGTTTGGACTTCGGTTACAGAGCATACCTGGACGACCGGCGGATCTTCGGCGCCGTCCGCGGCGATCGCCTTAGAGGTGGGGTCTCGACTGGAGGAGCCGGGACGTCGTCATCCGAATCCTCGATGATCAGCCTCCTTTTGCTCGCCCGCTTGTTTGAGTCTTCACTCGACGCCGCTCGCTTCCCGACTGGATCGCTTTGGATCTTGATCCCGCCAGCCGGCTTCTTGGCGGGGCGACGCGGCGCATCATCATGGGACACCTTGTACGGCTTGGAGGTGACAGAAGCATTTTCCTGCAGAAGAAAGAATGCACAACGCTAAGAGACAAGATATCAAGATTGAAAGACACTATGAAGCAACCAGTCGGCTCACCGGAGGAAGAGGTCGGTGGATGCTGAAGGGAAGAACTGGCAGAATGAGGGCGTGCTCAACTACAATTCCAGTCGAGAAGATCTTGTACATCAGGATCTTCAGGATTTCATAGCTGAGTGCATCTGGATCTTCCCGATTGGGGTCCTTCCCGCCCTCATACTCGAAGGCCGGCTTCGACCGGTCCTTGATCGGCGCCAGTCGGCACCTGATGAAGTGCCGAGTGATCTGTTTGCCATGAAGACCCTTTTGTTTCATCACCAGGATCTTCGCAAGCAGCTTGTTGGCCTCGTCCCAATCTTGGGCTACTAGAACAGTGCTCCAAGTTGGCCTGGGGACAGGGGGAAGACCGACGAAGGCTGGCAGGCTGGGTTCAGGGTTGCTAATGTAGAACCAGCCCGCGTGCCATCCCTTATTGGAGGACTTTAAGGGAAGAGAGAAGTACTCCTTGCGGAGAGATCCGCGGAGTTGGAAACCTGCCCCGCCAACAATGCATGGATGGTCCTTGTTCGGATGCGGCTTGAGATAGAACATGCGGCGGAAGAGTTGGAAGTGGGGGAGGATGCCAAGGAAGGCTTCACATACATGAATGAAGAGGGCAATGTGAAGCATCGAGTTGGGGTTCAAATGGTAGAGTTGAAGACCATAGTAATCTAAGAGCCCACGGAAGAACTCGGAGGTAGGAAGGCTGAACCCGCAATAGAAAAAAGAAGTGAAAACAACGAGCTCACCGGTGTTCGGGGTTGGGAAGTCCTCCCCCGCCGCCGGGCGCCATCCCATTATCTCCTTTGGCGGAAGCACGCCATGCTTCACCATCTCTTTGAGGGTGGATTCCCTCACATCCGATGTGGCCCATTGGTCAAACGGGATCCTTTTTTCCTCCGCCATGAGAGTGGTGTTGATGGGAAGTGAACCTGGTCGGAAAAGGTGGGGATTTTGACAAAGGAACTTGGGAGATTTGGCTGCGGAAGCTAGTTGTTGCAAAGAGCGAGTTCCTAGATGGATGGATTTGGGAGCGCGCGAGTCTAGGGTTCTCCGCAGGGAACTAGTGAACAGTGCTGCAAAAAGGGGAAACTTTTGGAAGATGAAGAGGCGGGGACGACCTCATGCCTTTATAGAAATATTTGAAGGTTGCGCTAGGTTTTCTTATGATTGGGCCGAGCCCAAAAGAAAATCCACGGCCCAGTTAAGGTGTGGCCCGACGCGTGTCCTTAGGGACTTAAGCGGATGAGCTTAAGCAGATTTGCCCTGGCAATATGCGCGTGTCCGAATGCCCTGTACCTTTGAAAATCCTTCCATACCGCGGTTTGCTGGACTTCATGAGAAGCTAGCACGATGCAACTTGGAAGGTGACCGACAGCTATGTTTTTATAGCTGCCTTGATGACAAGGGCTGTTTGTTTTTTGGCATTTGATCAAGTAATCTTATCAATGCTATTTATTTTTCTACCTTGGTGAAGATCTTCATAGATTGAGACCAGTATTATGGCAAAAGCTATTTAATAACTTGGTCATATTTTTCATATGATTGAAAGAACTCGTTTCCCATGAGGGATGATTAAAATATTTGTTCCGGGTTGACTCGGGCAGATCCACTCATATAAGCATAAGCTTACCGAGTGCTTTTCACCCACGAGGGTTGATTGAGTTATTTGTTCTGAGATGACTCGGGCAAATTCACTCGGATAAGCGTAAGCTTGCCGAGTAATAAAGTTGCTTTAGCATGAACTAAGCATCTACATAAGAATGATTTTTTATAGTTCTTGACTATATGCTTAGTCTGTTTTTGACTAACCACATAGTCGGGGGCTACACCTAATTAGGTGCATCAGGAGATGCACCTAGATATTTATTTTTGAGAATTTTTTAGATATTTTCCAGCCCTTCACAGTCTTTGGAGCCACTCGGGAAGCTTCAGGCAGAGATGATGGAATCACTCGGCGCCAAAAGCACTCGGTCAAAGAGGCTTTGGTTTGAAGCTGAGCTGTCTCGTCGACTGAAAAGGACTCGGGGGCTACTGTGGAGATTATCGCAATCGGGTATCTACATGGCAAGCTTATCCGACTGGAGGTAGGGATAGATTGCGCCTGCCATATCTGTAAACCGAACATGACTTGGGTGTTACGATTGCCGATAGAGATAAGGCAATCGGCCTATAGTCACGGTTTGGTAAGATTGAGGAAACCAACTTAGAGTAAGATAGGGTTTCCGATCTGTAAGCCCTCCTCCCAAGACTATATAAGGGGGGTAGGGGGCATCCCTTGAGGGATATCTTAGACTAGATCAGAGAATCATATGCTTTATGAGTTTTTAGCCTTCAGCTTTAGATCACGAGATCAATAAAGACACTCGGCGGATCGAATCCACCGAAACAGGAGTAGGGTATTACCTCACGAGAGGGCCTGAACCTATCTAAACCTTCTTCTCCTTTTAACCCATTGTGCTTGGCGATCTTGACTACGACCCCAGAAATCATATTGCCGAAACCAAGTTTTGACACCAATCCTTCCCAGAAGAGTAGTATCGGTAGTTTCTAGGTCGTGTGTTGTTTGCTGTGCGCAGGTGTATGGTTTACATCAGTGGTGGAGATGTGACCATACTAGGTTGTTTTCTTAATCAACTTGAACAATAAAAGTATACCCACATCAGATCAGTAATCAAGCGGACTAAGGTCTCATCTTTAGTTTAACCTCTTCTTTTCCCTCTTCCTTCTTCTTCGACAACAGATGGATAAAGTCAGGGGTAGTGTCAGTGGATCAAGACCACAGCAGTCCCATGGATCAGCTCAGAGCAACCCTGCGAGCACTCCACTTCCTTCTCCTCGGAATCCAACCCTAGCCCAGGTAATGGCCAATCAAACGCAGTTAGTGGCCATGATGATGCAACTGATGCGGTGGCAGTATCAACAGCAGTAGCAGATGCAAGCCTTGGTAACTCCCGCCAGCATATCATTAGTTTTTCAGGAGATGAGGGCACCAACCCCGTCATCCGACCAAAGAGAAACGCCTGCCGTCTGCTAGGATTATAAGGAGAAAGATCGTAATGCAAGGAACGGTTCGCAGGAAGTGTACACCATGACACCGACTGTAAATGAGATGCAATGTCTCAGAAGGAAGGAAGTATCCGGTCAGCTAAACAACCAAGATTTCGGTACACCACCGTCCAACTCAAAGAAGAGAAAGGCACCAGAATGGGATATAGCATGTGCCAACAAGATGATCGTCACCGGTACAGAGTTTACCCCCGAAGATGCTGATAAGGTTCCCCGACGCTCGAGAGGGAATACTTTCCGTGATGCACGTCAGCTAACCCGTCATCTCAGGCTTTATGGTCCACCCAAGCCAAAGGATGATGAGTCAGAAGAGGCATCCTCTGACGAGGAGGAAGCAATCTTTGAACGCGCCAGTGAAAAAGAAATGCAGCTCAAAGCATGTACTCGCTGTGGAGAAGTTGGACACACTGTGAGCATGTGCAACAACACCTGCCTTTGAGAGGATGACACCCATGTATCGGAAGAATGCCCCATGAGCAAGTTCACATGTTTCTTGTGTGAGGGAACAGATCATGTGCCCAAGAGTTGTCGGTTGAATTCGGTTCTAATCAAAGACGAGGAAGACCATGGGACAACCCGACAGTCTGTCTGTCGACTTGTGGTTGGTACCATCCATGGCGATGATGCTCCTGGTCATCAACCAACTCCAACCCCTGTGAAGACCACCAGTAATAACAAAGGCATGGAAAACAAGGCCCGCAAGCCAGTGCACATTTCAGTTCTAGTTGTGAGTCTGCAGACCCAGAAGAGTGCTTACCATGGTAAAACGGGTCAGATTTGTTTCAACTGTCGCAATCCAGGACATTACTTCAACAAATGTCCATTTCCAAGACCAGCAAAAGATGCTCGTCGTTGTTTCAACTGTGGGGAAACGGGTCATGTACCTAGAAGATGTCTAGTGCCCAAGCGCCACCATCCTCTAAGTACTGGCACTGTCTGCAACACCAGTATTATGCAAGCTGTTTTAGTTCCAGCGCTGCAGGGTCCAATCCAACCAAAAGGCGCTCGTCAGCCCAAGGATATCAGTCATCGCCTATGCATGAAATCTCCACCATGGCGTTTTGTCGTTAATGGCACCAGTAAAGGCTCTAAGGTTCACCCACCAACCTATCCCCAAGCTACAGAATCAGCAGCAGGGCAAGCAGTGCAAGGAAGCAGTGATTCACTCCAGCTGAGAAGGAACGATACTCTCCTTCAGCAGAAACTGCAACGATTGTCGCCAGCACCAAGTCATGAGGTTACCGTGAAGACCAGCAAGGCGCCCCGTGTTGCCTCAGCCCAGATGCTTAGCAATCCACCGATCAAGAGCAACACCTCAAGCAAGAAGGTCCTGCCTACTGCAGCTACTAAGGAGGTAGAAGTGTCTGCATGTGAAGCAATGTTCCTGTTGGAACACCTGAATGTGAGCAAGGACAAACCAAGTCAACCCGGCCAGAATCACAGGAGTGAAGGTCACACTAGTCAAGCCGCCTCCTAGTCAAGCCGACAACAGTCTACAAGTGTGTAATCCTTAAGGAAATTTACGCTTGTATAGGGAAGTTTCATGGTGAGTTATGTAATAAGAAGGGATTATGGAATGAAGGCTGAGAGGTATAGTCTCTCTCATGTTATGATTTATCTCGAACATCCAAAAGCAAGTTAACTTGTTCAACCGCCAGTGTTATATGAAACCTAGAGTTTCATTCTTCCCGTTCAGTCCAGTTTTAGTTAGGCCTCAAGACATAATTGCTAACCGCAAAAAGTAAATGGTCGATCAAGGAAGTGTGAATGGTGAGACCATTGAAACCTTTAACCTCAAGAGATACATCAAAAGGGTCGTACGATGGACACCTGAAGAGTATGGGAAGGGCACAATATGTTCGAGTGAAACATTATATAAGGATTACCAGAATTCTTTGACCTGGAAAGTCATGTGGAAATAGTAAGTGGCAGTAGCACTCTGGTGCTGTGAACACAGATCAAGGAAATGCGAATGTTTAGACCACAGTAATATTCAGTTGATGCGACCTCCTTAAAAGTCAGAATTAGGGGCACCTTAAGGAAATGAGAAGAATGACGAAAGTTTGGTAATAACATCATGGGAGAAAGGTCCACACTCTCAATCTTAGAAGTTTCTCTAGGAAATAATAAGTGTAACTGCACCCTAGCTATGAATATGGATCGAGAACGGCTATCCTTAGTTCGAAGCGGCCACTCCAGTTCTTGGAGACCACCTCGATGCTTCCTGGAATACGACATTGGAAAACTTTCCATCACCCTGATCAAGAAGCGAATTGATCCAAATGTCAGGCTAGAACATCTAGACACTCAAGTATGTTATGGAGAATTCATCTCGGCAAACCATCTCTACTCAAGGGTTGAAAGTGAACTTGTGAGATTAACAACAAGAACCCTTTGTGGTTTCAAAGGCAGTTCCCGACGGTTCATCAATTTCGTCAAAGCAATGCCAAAGTTTGGGACCTGTCAGCATTCAAAACTAGCAAATGATATGAGGACCAACAGAATAAGAAGTTACTAAGAGTGCCATTTCGGACATGGTTTGATAAGTAGCCAGTGTTTGCTCTATAGACCAACAGCTAAGCAACCCAAGCAGAAGGTTGACTGCCTCAGTAAAGCCAGAAGTAGAAGAGTCATGTCAGTAGCTACAACTGATGGGAAAGTCAATCAAGAGTCAGGAGGCTCGATAGTGGTATGAGAGTCACCCTTTTGGAAGGATTCCCAATCATCAGTTGAGTGTTGAGTTCCAAAAGTCCCTGGAATAAAAGTGCACAGTCTTTGCCTCTTTTCGATCGACCAAAGGAGGGTCCCATTGGTAAAGTCAAGGTTCTTAGTAAATCAGAGAGATGAGGGACAAACTCAAAGATGGCAGTGTGTTTGTTCATGGTCAGGCGAAAGCATGGCTACTCGTTGTAAAGGTGAACCGGAATCACTTTTACAAGGAACTTCCCATCGTTAACTGGAAGGTATATTCCAAGCCTTTCCCGCAGAAAAAGGGCTGGTCAGTACTTCATTTCGAGGGAATGACGAAGCGTCAATTCTATGAATTGAAGTTTCCTAGAAACCAAAGAGGTGAATCAATCTCAAGGGCAGTAGTCTCACTAGTCGCAGTCAGGTGAAAGCCCATCTACCCTGGTAAAGTGAGCCTGAAGTCAAATTCAGTTTACCCCGTAATTGTATTGCTTAAAGGTTCAACCCTGTGAAGCAGATAGGGTTGTAATCAAGGGAGTCCGTTGCAAGCCGTTAGCGAAGCTACATCAATCCTAAGTTAACAAGCTCGAATCTAAGACACGCCAAGCAGTCATGGCCGCAGTTCAGCCAAAAGAAGCAAAAACTCAAGGCGCACACAGTTACGAAAAAGGTAGATCAAACCACTTCTTGAAATGCTTGTCGTCAAACTCAAGAGCAGTTCGAAGCGGAACTAAGAGACCATGGTTCCCAAAAGTGAATTTCAAGGTTTCCAGAACAATTTCATCGGTTTCGAGTCAAATGGAATTCTTAGATTGCCAAAGATGCGGTTGTGAAGTGTGCAATCTAAAGGAATTGCAGAGGTCAGAGTGTTCAAGACGAGCTAGTGCAGTTTTGGCAAATGCAGTAAAACACCAAGTTTGGTGCCAGCAGGTTCAGCTGTCCAAGTTAGGTCGGTTCCGTCGGTGTGAGCCGAAGAAAATCGTAGAAGTCGCCACCAACCCAATCCAACCATACCTTTTTCTTTCTAGCCCGAATCTCGGGACGAGATTCCAGTAAGGGAGTAGATTTGTCACAACCCAATTTTTTTCGGGATTAAAAATCATTAAATAAATTATTTTCCGAAATTAAATAAAAAGGCAAAAGAAAGTTATCAAGTGGAAGTATTAAGGAAATTAAAATTGCCTTTAAAAATCATGGCTGGAAATATTTTTGAAATATTCTCCATGCCCTAAAGTATTCTCTAAAATTTTTCGTGAAATTTTTTGGAGCTCCGAAATAATTTTTTAATGATACAAAGAGCATTTCATAATTATTTAATAAATAAATTAATCACTAAATGGTATGGATATATTGTTATTAAATACTTTGGGTGTCCTTATATTTTCAAGAATTTTCTTGGAATTATTTGAGCATTGGAAGTATTTATAAAAATTCCAAAACCATTCATGTGATTAATTTAAAAGAAAAACAAATTAAAAATCCCCCCTGTTCTCGGGCCGCTTTCGGCCCATTTTCCTTGAAAGTGCGCTTTTCCTCCCCTCCCACGCGCTCCTTTTCTCTCTCTCTCCCCGGGCCGGCCCAGTGGCCACGGCCCGTTCCCTCTCGCGCCCGCCAGCAAGTCCGTCTGAACTCTCTCCCGCTTCCGAGCCGATGACAGTCGGGCCCACTGTCATCCCTTCCTCGTGCCCGGTCGCCATTGCCGCCGCAAGCAGCGCCTCACCGCTGCGATTCCCGCCACCCCGCTCATCCCGCGCTCGCCCTAACGCCGCACCAATCACGCTGCCGTGTTTCCCTACTTCCCCAAACCCGCCGCCATTAATCGTCGCATTCGCTCGCCGTGTTAATTCCACCACCACCGCCTCTCCCCACGAAATCCGGCGAGCACCGACCTTGCCCGCGCCTCCCGGCCTATAAAACGCCTCGACGTGCTCCCTCTCCCATTTCCCCAATTTGCCCGAGCTCGCGAGCCCCTCTCGCTCTCCCTGCGCCGTCCATCTCTCGCCGCTCACCACCGCTTCTCCGGCCACGTGCCACCGCCGTTCCGAGCCCGCCGCCGAGCGCCACGGTCGCCACCACCTCCCTCGCATCACCCCGCTCCCCGGTCGCCGCTCCCCGCGCTCAGATCGCCGCCGAAACGCCCCGCCGCCGTGCTCCCCGAGCCGCTCGCCGGCCTGCGCCGCCCCTCCCTTCGGCTCCGCTGCGTCTCCCTGAGCGCCGGTCGCCCCTCGGCCGTCGCCAATCTTGGCCGGACCGCCGCCGCACCGTCGTCCCGAGCACCGCCACCGCCGCCCGCCGTAGTTTACCCGCTCGCCGCTTTCCGCCGGCCGGTGAGCCCTCCCTCTTTCCGCCTACTTGCCACTCGTCGCCGCGCCGATGGCCACCTCCAATGACCATCAGGCCGCGTGCGCCGCCGCCGCGCCATCGCCGGCCGTCGCCGACCGTCGCCGCCTCCGCCACCCGATCCGCCTCGTGGCGATCGTGGCCGTCCATTGCCGCCGCGTGGCTGCCGCGTGGCGCCACGTGTGCGCCACGTGGCATGCCCACCTGTGGACCGCCGTGGGCTTGGTCCACGGTGGAGCGGCCAATGGACCGCATAGCCGCCGCGGTGATGTCGGCATGACGTCGGCGCTTGGCCGCCGACGTCGCACCGCCCTATTGACGTCGGCCCTAGCCCTTTTCCTTTGAAAAATAATTAAAAATGGTGCAATAAATCTAATTAATTTCTAGAATTTATTTAAATGGTCCAAAACTTCTAAAATTCATATCTAATTCATACTAACTCGAAATTGGGCCATTCAAATTAAAAAACTCATCTAAAATTGAGCTATACATGTTGGTTTACTTTTGATGTACTCCTATTTGGTTTTTATTAGGGTTTTTCCCTTGTTTTGCGTGCCAGCGTGTAGTTTCCGTCGTTTCGGAGGTTCGCGCTCGCGAAGAGTTCAGAAGTTTGTGGGAAGAAGCAAGGCAAGTCACACTTCCCTTGAAGCATATTGAACCCATTTTTATAAGCATTTTACTGTTTGCAAATAAAATTGCATGTTTTGCGAATTACATGGAATGATGGGATTACCTATCTGCCGTCTTGTGCCATACCTCTTGATATTAGTCCTTTGTTAACCTTGGACGATAATTTGACTAGCTTTAGTCACTTATGTGACTTTTGCTAGAATTATATGCTTAGTCATGCTTAATTATCACTAGCTCACTAAATGGGATAATCGCACTATCAAAACTTAGTTCAGATGAGCTGCAAGAATGGCAATTAAGGACCGGTTCATGGGAAACCCCTGGAAGACTTACAGTGCTTACCACAAGCAAGAATGGGCAACTGCTGGATACGTAGTATAGCTTTTCCTTAGCCAACGATCCCCGGCAAGGGTGAGCGTGATGGAGTTTCAGTCGGTCCCAGTATAAGGGTTGTTGGGCTGCCAGATTCAGCGAGGCACTCGGGGGGGCTGCCCACATCCCAGGGTCCGAGAGTGGGGGCAAAACCTTGGTGTGGTTCGCTTGGTTAGAAGGAGTTATGCTATAGGTCTTGTCACGATTCCCCCATTTGCAGTATCGTGGCGAAACTTCGGGGGCATGACAAGATGTGTGGAATCGTGTCTTGTGGGTAAAGTAGCGCACAGAGTAAAACTATTCGAATAGCCGTGCTCACGGTTATGGGCGATCGACCATCTTCACCATGATTAGTCCTACCCTTAATAATTTGGCTTAATAATCTGGATTAGACCAGGTGGGAAATGGTTGGGCCTGTTCAACATGGGGATAACGTTGTTCAGTGGAGGATTAATATTGACCTAACTACTCAATAGTTTTCCCAGTTTCTGAAATAAAGTGTTTTACAACCGCCTTTCCGCAAAGTAGCCCCAAGCCTCTCCATGCCTTCCCTCGCATTTCTGCATTCCTTGGTGCGGCTTGTTGAGTACGTTGGTTGTACTCAGCCTTGCAAATTCTTTCCCCTTCAGAAGTGTAGTGCTTCTGAGTTGAAGACGGTGTTTAAGGACCAAGGCTCAGACCCCAGTTGAGTTTGCCTGTGGAGTGGAGCTGAAGCCCCGCTAGGATCGTCTTTTCCCGTTGTTGCTGCTTTCTTTCGAGTGCGAGGACTAAGTGCCTCTTTTCCTATAAGTTTTTATACGCTTTATTTATACCTATGGATCTGTGTATTGATTTGTCATTTTGTGTACCCTGGTTGATGCCTAGACAGGGATTAAATACACAAAATAGTCTGGAAATTCGGGTCTGAATTTCTGGGCATGACATACTTCAACAGTGCAAAAATCGCCCTTACCGAGGGCGGTAAGGGGGTTTTTTGCAAAACAAATTTGTGGTGTGGCAGACGACAGCCAATGGTCGTCTCCCGCGTCTCGCAAAATCGTCCTCCGAGAGAGCAATTTTAAAATTTCACCCTCCCGGAGGGTGACGGGAGCCTATTTTTGCAATTTTTGGAAAAGTAAAATTAGTTTTGAAAATATTTTTAAAAAAATTAAAAGTACCAAAAATTCCTTATCCTGTGGGAGTCTCACCACTTTATAAGTTGGATTGGGAAAAGAACACTGTCTAGCCAACGCCTTGTTCATACAATGCATACACCGGACACTTGGGTTGTGTCTAATTTATCCAATAATAAATGGTCGTTGTTATTTGTGATGCGCTTCGGAATTATTGTCTGAAATGTATATTTCTTTATATGTTGAAAGTGCTCTTGCTTGGGGTTGGGGATGCGGTGTTATTCCGGTCATCTTCCATATTCTTCTCGTGTGGGATGCAGTGCTGCACATTCAACTCTTGTCGGGCGTCCGGGATCATTTAGCTTGGCGCTGAACGCAGGACCTGCGATACTTGGCGCCCTCGGCATACTAGGCGCTTTTCGTCAGACAGCACCACTTTGCTTGTGTTTCTCTACTCTGGCGCACGAAGGGCCCTGCCAAATGCAAGTTCCTCCTCTGATTTGCGCTTCAGCAGCGTTGCTGGACAGCCGATCTCCTCCAAAAACACAGCATTGGTAGTCATTCCGCTTGCCCCTTTTGCACGCAAGAGCTGGAGATGACGAACCACACCCTCCTAGATTGTGTGTTCACTCAGTAGCTCTGGCTTCGAGTGCTATCACCATCTGGCTGGGCGGCCCTCTCCTCCTCCAGGGTAGTACGCTGCAAGACTGGTGGTCGTCCTCCCGTTCTCGTCTTCTTAAGTCCCTGTGAGCCGGTTTCGACTCTCTGGTTCTCCTAATCTCTTGGTGGCTTTGGAGGGAACGCAACTCCAGGGTTTTTGACTTGGCCCTTGCTTCGGTTTTTAGCAGTCCTGGATTCTACCTTCTCAGAGGGCCAGCTGTGGTCGCTAGCGGGTGTTGCCGATTTTGGGGTTTTCCTAGGAGAGTAGCGTGTTTTTTTTCGGAGTTCGTTTCTGTCACTTTAGTTTCCTTTCAGGTTTTTTCCTACTCTTCCCTTTAGCATCAGCCGTTCCGAGTGATTGCTTTGTGTATGTAAAACCTGCTTGTACGTGCAATCCTTTTGTGCATTCACGAAAAAAATAAAGTAACCATTGAAACCAGAGCAAACAATATTGTTCCTGAACTGCCAAACTGAAATCACTAGCATCAAATGCACAAAAAGCTAACAGCAGCAGCGAGCGAGCAGCGGCTCTAGGTTGATGCCTCGTAGCGACGACCATGCCATGGCGGCGGTGGCCTCCCTCGACCAGAGGTGGAGCATGGACCGCTGCACGAACATGAACCCCAGCCCGTCGCCACCGCTACCCTCCGCCGTCATGAGGAGGTCGTGTCCGGCCATTCCCGGCCGGCGACCAGCGAGTCGAACACCACCAGCGTGTGGCCGCTCATGTCGCACTCGAGGATTTGGGCGCTCCGGACGCAGGGTAAGTAGATTGCGTTCCCCACTTGGACGTCGGGCTTCCTAACCTTGACGGCGTCATCGGGATCAGGGTGCTCGCGCTTAGAGCTAGGACTTGGGCCATGCCGAGCTAGCACAGCAGGGCCTAGCGTGCTTCGTGCCAAAACGGGCCATGCCAGCCCGGCAAGGCCCGCATGTCGTGTCGTGCCGTGCCAGCACAACCTCTTCAAGGACGTGGCCCAAGCACGGTCCAATGGCCCGATGGGCCTATTCGTGCTGGGCTAGCACAAGCACAACCCAGAAGATTAGGAGCCAGGAGCCGAGAAGCTAACACAATGGAGGCGGGTAGGTGGGTGGTGACATTTACGGCGATGGAGGCGTGTATGCGGCAGCGGCGGCGTGCGTCTTCCTACTCATCAACCTCCCCGACGGCTGTGCCCATCCCTGATACCACTCATCCTCGTCAGCGCGTCGCGGCGACGCAGCCCACCGGCGTGGCAGCATCGAGCTGCCGATGCAGAGGTGCTCGTGCCGCCGACGCCGCTCGGTGCCTCGACGAATCCTCTCGTTGGATGCAGTCCATCGCCCCACTCAAAGCAGTCCATGAACATCCATGTGAAGTAGCCTTCATGTTCACCCCGTTCCTGATGACGATGGATGCAACACGTCGACCACCGGGTAAGCTATCTCCTTCCAGGATGCAGCACGCCGACCGTCGGGTAAGCATAGAGCATCTCCAGGACTACTAGACTAGATAGTAGGCTGGGTACCTAGGATTCCCTTGCTCGGTTGCTCCTGTCCTGCTACCTGCCATCGCCATTCACCGGTGCCGTGTGGTCATCTCATAGCACGACGCCGCGGAGAAAGGCCGGCGCCTCGGACTGAGACGAGACGACTCGGAGTACAACGAAGACATTGACAGTGATGAATTTCTTCAGAGGGGACCCTTACCGTCTAAACGGTGATGAATTTCTTTAGGGCTTCGTTTAGATGGTTCATACCAACTGAAATGGTAGAATTTTTGTCTAGGAGTTTTTGGTTCAGATCAATCGAAAGGTCTAGAGTAGGATTGGTTTCCATTTTTTGAGATGTGCAACCTACCTGATCTGAACTCACGTCCATCAAAGAAATAATTTGCATCATTATCATCTTATGTTTCAAACTTTAAAGTAAATCATGTGGTGGTGTTTTCATCCCCTCGAATTATCTAAGTGCTAGTATTAATTAATGAATGGATACTGTGGATGGATACTGGCGCCTGCTTGGGACTGACGCTGTGGAGATGGGACGACTCGGCATGGAGCAAAGCAATATCAGTGCTCCGTGACTGTACTCTATCTGTGCCTTCGTAGTGCTAGCAATTTGTTTTATAAATTCCTCCTCCTTTTCTTCTTCCCAGCAACAATTCAGAGTAACATAGTTATTTCCCTCCCAAAGCAAAAATGTGGGGTGATACTCGTCGACGGTCGACCTCGTCGAGACCCCCGCAAAAGGCGCTGCCAATGCTCACCTGGTCCTTTCTGTATGTCGGTCGATGCCCACCAACTATCCCCGGGTATGGACGACTACGAGATGGATGACCGCCATATGGATGGTCTGGAGGGAGACGGGGATGATCCCTCGCAACAGTTCATCCCCGAGGCCAATGATGACACGGACTTGCCAATGCCAGGAGGTGAGGCCGAGCCATCCGCACCGTCTGCAGGGAGAGCGGAGTGTTGGTGACACTTCAAAAAAATCAGGATAATGGTAGATGGTCAACAAGTAACACGTGCTACATGTAAACATTGTGGAAAAACTTTGTCTGCATCTTCTAGTTCAGGAACAAGACATCTCAACCGGCATTATTTGACACACCTCACGGATAAAGCACCAGCAGGAGCAAGACAGACACAATTGAGCTTCGGACCCAACGGTCCTGTAAGTACATGGACCTATGAGCCACGAGTAGCTCGAGATGAAATTGCGCGTTACATAGTTTCAGAGGACCTACCGATTAGGATGGGTGAAAGCAAAAATTTTGAGAGGATGACCCAAACTGCCTTTTGTCCACAGTACACCCATGTTTCAAGGAAAACAACCAAGAATGATATTGTTGTGTTATATCGTTCTAGGTTGGATGAGTTGAAACGGTCATTCAGTACTGTTAGCTTTTCTTTTGCTGTGACATCTGACATTTGGACATCCAAGCACCAGTTAACCTCTTATCTTAGTGTTGTTGTGCATTATCTCGACAACAATCACACACTAAATAAGAGGGTTATATGGTTTAAAATGATGTCGTCACATACTGGACGAGCCATTGCTACCACACTGCTAAATGTACTACAAGAATTCAATTTACAATCTAGGGTGGTTTCTATTACTCTTGACAATGCATCAGCAAATACAACGGCCATGACAATTTTGGAATCAAATCTTCAAAGCTATATTGGAGGTTATGTTATCCATCAAAGATGCATCTGCCACATCATCAACCTGATTGTGCAAGCAGGTATTATTGTCATTGATAATTTAATGATTTTTTGTGCAAATAATTTATCAATTCTAATGCATCTGTGACATCATGAACTTCATTGTCTAAGCAGGCATGGGAGTTATTACTACTGTACTAAATAAGATCCGTCAAGTTGTTTCTATCATCGAGGGTCATTCAGTTATGAAGGAGAGGTTCCGAGACTTTTTCCGAGCAAAGAATAAACCTGTGAGGATATTTGGCATTGATGTTAAACATAGGTGGAACACAACATACCTCATGCTGCGTCAACAGAAAGGGTATGAGGAAATAATTTCTGTTTTCATCAATTCATTGCACTTTAAAAGTAATGATACTGACGAGGATGGTGATGGTGAGATTTTGCTTCTTATTGTGGAAGAATGGGACATAACAACATGTCTGCATATATTCCTAAAGCCTTTTTATAAAGCTACAGTATTGCTATCTGGAATTTACTATCCTACTTCTTGTAAGGTGCTTGAATGCCTTTGGAAATTGGCACTTGTGTTTCAAGAAAACCGACATGATAGAATTTTAGCTTCCATTGTTCAACCCATGCAAGAAAAATATCTCAAATACTTCACTGCTATTCCACACCTATATTGCTTTGCTCTAGTACTTGATCCTCGTAAAAAGTTGGAGGTCGTGGAGGCTGCTTTCATGTCAATAGGTGATGCACTGGGTCTTGATTATTCTGAAGCTTATCAACATGCTAGAGATGAGTTGTTCAAGGTTTTCCGTCTGTACCAAACTAAGCTAAGTGTTGCACGTCGGGTGCTTAAGGAAAACTCTTGACGCGAAAAACACACATGGCCTGGAAGATCTGCTTAGCTCCAGTGCAGGTCCTAAAAATGATGAAGCGCAGACGTGCCAGTCAGTTGGATCCTGCCACTAACAAGATATACAAAGCAGCATAATATAAAGCGTATCGGCTGGTAGGCCGATACCCAAAAACTAGCCGATCAACTGATAAAACAATGGTGCAATTCCAGCAGAGGCCAATGCCAGCCGATGGTGTTAGGGTTTGAATCCATCGGCTGTGTGTTGAACAAATACCTATATAAAGGCGATCAGCTGATGATAACATGATGATATATAACATTGCATAAACCAATCACATGATAAAGTAGATACTGATTTAAAGATTAAAGCACACATCGGCAGAGAGTCCGATGTCATTAAATCCAAATGATTAAATATCCAATGAAGCCTCTGCTGCAATCGGCTAGATCCAACTTGTGTACATTCTTTGTAAGCCGATGCGATATCCAAATAACTCATCAGCTGAAACCCCGATGAAACCCTTAGTGGCAACCAACAGGCAGGCTAGAGATTATGGTTCTAATCACGACTTAGTAGGTCAAACTGAATTGATGCAGCACTAAGTATGAAAAGAAACACAATATCTAGACAATCAAGCCTTTTTTTAGGGTGGTAGATGCCTAAGCTAATCTAATCTAGTAAACAATTTAGATGGTATCAATAGAAACCCTAAAGCGAGAGACAATCGATAGAACTAAATTGAAATACCAGGACTAGATTAACAGATGCATATGATAAATAGGCAGGCAAACATGTTAACCAAACCAGAATAATCCAAGAGGTCGAATGTACTGATGCAGCCTTGGACAATGCCAACGTAGCCAATACAATTGCCTGGGCTGGTGAAACATTGTACTTACCCCTTCGCCGAAGATCGAGGCCGATGCAGCACTGCGTCGAGTGCCAAATCCCGCCAGGTGATGAATAAAGTAGAAAAGGTAAAGGGTGGCGATGCGCCAAATTGTATTGATCGAGAGATATCATACATGAACCCCGGGCTTACATATTTATACCCACGAGCTAACAAAGATCCTAACAGATTACAATCTGAACTTTCCTAAAGATAAAAAGGAAACAAACCGAGTCCTTATTGGATACAAATACACTTTCCTAAAGATAAAATAGGAAACTAACAAACTCTTCCTAATTAATAGATACAATTACCTTTTTAGGACTCTATCCTTATATGGCAATCCTCATGAAGCACATCATCTTGATCCGGCGGTGTCTCCAATGTTGTCATACTGGAATCGGCTAAATTGGCTTGTCTTATCCGATTCAACATCAGCCGATGGACACCTTAGCCGATTCGGGCTCCGGGGCTTACCAAATTCTGGCGTTAACACATGTCCCCTAGTTTTGGAGTATGAGAAGTCATGCTTGACACCCCAAAACCGATTCTTCCTTTCTTCTTGACATCAGCTCTCGTAAGCCGATACCTTTTGCATTAGATGAGCGAGGCTGTCAAACTCATGGAACAAAAATCTATTTTTGATTGGTATTGACAACCCTTGGAATGCGAGTTCTGCCAGCTGCTCATCACTTAGATCAAACCATAACATCCGCTGTGAACAATACGAAACCACTGAATGTATTCCTTAGTCGATTCCCCTTCTTGCTGTCTAACCGATACCAAGTATGCAAGCTTCAGTTCACCAATCCCAGCAAAAAAGTACATATGAAACTGCCTCTCAAGATCGGCTCAACTTCTGATAGACTTTGGTGGTAATGAAAAAAACCATGTGAAGGCCGATCCAGTCAAAGACATCGGAAAAATCTAACCGATGCCTCCCCACATTGAGCTAAGAATCGACAAATATGCTCCATTGTAGAGACACCATCCTGCCCTGATGTCATGCCCAGAAATTTAGCCAAATTTCTAGACTATTTTGTGTATTAAATCTCTGTTCAGTAATCAGCCAGGGTACACAAAACGATATATCAATAAACAGATTCACAACGTAAATAAAGCGTAAGATACTTACAGAAGAGACACTTAGTCCTCACATCCGAAAGAAAGCAGCAGCAACGAAAAAAGGCGATCCTAGCGGGGCTTCAGCTCCACTCCACAAGCAAACTCAACTGAGGTCTGAGCCTTGGTCTTCTAACTCTGTCTTCGACTCAAAAGCACTACACTTCTGAGAAAAGGAGGAAATAGCAAGGCTGAGTACAACCACCGTACTCAGCAAGCCACACGGAGAGATGCAGACGTGCAAGGGGAGACAAGAGTGGCTTGGGCTATTTTGCATAAATGCGGTTGTAAACCTTTCTAGTTTAAAATAGTAAAACAGTTGATTATTTAATCAAGATTAATTCTTCCACTGAACAACGTTATCTCCACGTTGAACATGCCTAACCAAACCACCTGAACTAGTTCAGTTCTATTAAGTCAAATTATTAAGGTGGGACTAATCATGGTAAATCTGGTTGATCACTCATAACTGCGGGCACGGCTATTTGAATAGTTTTACTCTGGCCAGAGGTGTACAACTGTACCCACAAGACACGATTCCACACATGTTGCCATGCCCCGAAGCACCACCATGGTACTGCAAGGGGCAAATCATGACAAGACCCTTCGCATAACTCCCCCTGACCAAGCAACACCACACCTCAGGTTTCGCCCCTACCTTTATATCCAAGGTAGGCAGCCCCCTCTCGTGCCTAGGTGAATCCGGCAGCCACATAGACCTTACCCGGTCCATCCGAACTCCATCATGCCCACCCTTGCCTGGATGCGTTGGCCAGGAAAAAGCTACACTACAAGTCCAGCCGTTGCCCACTCTGGCTTGTGGTAAGTACTGTAAGTCTTTCAGGGTTTCCCATGAACCGGTCCTTAATTGCCATGGGTACGACAAGCAAAACCATGCACACACGCCCACCATTTAGTCATATTTTAATTAACCATGCACCTTTGCCAAGGTACCTCTGGTCTGAGATCGTCATTTCATGTGACTATCAGCTAGTAGTATAGTTCTCCCATTAGGTGAGCTAGTGTAATTAAGCATGACTAAGCATAAATAATTCTAGCAAGATCACGTAAGTGATGCTAGCTAGTCAAATTAATCACCCAGGTTGACAATGAACGGGTAACAATTAAATAAGGCACAAGCGATCAGATAGGTTGTCCTGATTTTTGTGTAATTAGCAAAACATGCAATTTTATTTGTAAACAATAAATATTTTATAAATTGGGATCAATATGCATCAAGGAGGAATGTGACTTGCCTTGCTTCTTCACGATCTTCTCTTCTTCGCGAGCGAACTCCCGAAATGACGAAGTCTACACGCGGCATGCAAAACGAGGAAAAACCTAATAAAAATCAAATAAACAAGATATGGAAAGTAAACGAACACGTAGAGCTCCACTTAGATGAATTTTGCAACTTGAATGGCCCAATTTGGAGTTCGTATGGATTAGATATGAATTTTAGAAGTTTTAGGCCATTTAATTGAATTCTGGAAATTAAATTTGATTTATTGCGCAATATTTAATTAATTTCCCAAAGGAATAGATATCCGCTGACATCAGCAAAGGGCCGGTACCGACACGTGGGCCCCATGAGTCAGCGACACAAAGGGGCGGCTCACCGTGGACCAAGTCCATGGAGGCAAGGACGCGGACGGGAAGGGGAAGGTGAACTGGACCTTTCGAGGTAAGGACAAGGAGGAGAAGTGGACTTTGGCGATGGAGAAAGCCTATGGGCTGCGGACCAAAGGGGAAAAGGTGTGAGAGGGAGTTGAGGGACCCAAAATAGACTTTGCAGCAAGGAGGAGTCGGTCTGGGCCGAAGAGAGAGGAAAAAGAAGGGGAAGGCCCAGAGGTAGCTGAAATAGACTTTTCTTTTCGAGAGGGAGAGGACAAATGGGCCGCACGGGGAGAGAGCGGCCCAAGGCGACAAGTGGGCCGGCCTCAAGGCCGGTCCGACCGGACGACCTAGGGGAGAAGGAGGCCAGCTCGGCATGGCCGACGGCGGAACCACCGGTCACCGGCGGCGACCAGCGACCGAGGGGAGAGGCGGCGCATGGGCCTCGACAAGACGACGGGTGACGAGTGCGCGTGCGACGAGGTACGATGGCTCGAACAGTGGCGCGGTGGGTGCATGGGTTTGGGTGGGCACGGGGCCGAGAGGCCATCGGCAGCGAGCGGCGTTGACCGAGAGGGTCGCGAATGAGAACAAATGGGAGAGGGAAAGGAGGGAGTTCTCACCGAGCACCCGATAGTGGCGAGTGGCGGCACAGGAAGCTTCACGGCGGGGAGATGATGGTGGTAGTGCGCGGGTCGACGGCGTGGGTGGAGTTCCCGCGGCGGACGGCGGAGGCGGAGGGCCGGCCGGGGTTCGAGGTGACTTGTGAAAGGGGGTAAAGGTGTTAGGTGGGGAACAAGTGGCTCGAGGCGGCGTGAATTGCTGCACGGAGATGGCCAAGGGCGGCAGCGCTTCGGGTTTACGGTGGAAGCAGTGCTACGGTGGGCGGTAGAGGAAATAGGATGGGAGCCATGTTGTGGCGCGGCGTGGAGAAGCCAACGGCGCAAACAAAAATGCTCGGCGGCGGCTAGGGTGGCGGTGGCGCGTGACCGAACATGGCCGGCGGCGGCAGCGGTGCAGTTTCTCGGCGCGGGAGCTCGGGAAGCAAGGAGTGACGCAAATGCTTGAGGAGAAGAAAGCTGGGCCGAGGAGAGAGAAGAGGTAGGCGGCCGCTAGGAAGAAGCCCGGACTTTTGGAGGATGAGTGAAAACGGCCCACAAAGAGGAACAAGATTTAAATTTATTCCTTTTATTTAATCAGATAAATGATCTTTATATTTTTATTAATAATTCCAATGCTTAATTAATTCCAGGAAAAATCCTGAAAATATATGGGCACTCAAAGTATTTAATAACAATATAAAAACATCATTTATTGATTAAATAGTTTATTTACATAATTAATTAAATGATTTTTATATTGTTAAAATTATTTCGGAGCTCCAAAATTTCACGAAAAATTTCGAGAGTATTTTAGGGCATGGAGAATATTACAAAAATATTTTGAGCCATGATTTTTAAAGGAAAATTTAATTTCATTAATTAATTTACTTGATTTAATTACTTTCACTTTCAATAATTTCTAGAAAATGTATTATTTAATGATTTTTAATCCCGATCGAAAATCGGGGCATGACACCGAAAACATGGAGAAATCTAGATCCTTATACCGGCTTGGAAGTGGAACCCTATCAAACTACTCAAAATATGGCAGCTGATACACAGAAATTTGATCTTTGCGTTTAATTCCAAACTGCTCCATCACATTTGCAATTATTTCGGCCCAATCCTCTTTGGACAGATATCTTTGAGTTTCCTCTGGCCGATATTGCTGATATGATTCTTCATACTGATATTGATCAACTTGCCCCCCGAGCCAATATTGTTGTTGCCAATGATGCTGGGATTGCTTACCAATTTGCCCCCCATGCTGATTTCTTAAGGCAATCACCCTGGGAACTGTCTCCTCGATCAAACCATGCAATGTACTCATCAAAACTCCAGATTGATCGAACATAACACGACGAATGATGTTATCAACCATCTCTTGAAGTGTCTCGTCATCCATCGGATCAGTAGATTGTTCCTTGTCTTCATTCATCAGTTTGGGAGATTGTTCTTCCTCGGCCTTGACTTCTTTATCAGACATCTTGCGATGGGTCCGTCGAGCCGTGTAAAAAGATATGTTGTCCAAAACACGGTCCCACCGAGCGTGCCAAAAATGTGTTGACGCGAAAAACACACGCTGGCCTGGGAGATCTACTTAGCTCCAGTGCAAGTCCTAAAAACGATGAAGCGTGAGCATGCCAGTCAGTTTGATCCTGCCACTGACAAGATATACAAAGTAGCATAATATAAAGTGTATCGGCTGGTAGGCTGATACCTAAAAACTAGCCGTTCGGCTGATAAGCCGATGGTGCAATTCCAGCCGATGGTGTTAGTGTTTGAATCCATCGGCTGTGTGTTGAACAAATACCTATATAAAGGGGATCGGCTGACGATAACATGATGATATATAACATTTCATAAACCAATCACATGATAAAGTAGATACTGATTTAAAGATTAAAGCACACATCGGCTAGGAGTCTGATGTCATTAAATCCAAATGATTAAATATCCAATGAAGCCTCTGCTGCAATCGACTAGATCCAACTTGTGTATATTCCTTGCAAGCCGATGCGATATACAAATAACTCATCGGCTAAAACCCCGATGAAACCCTTAGTGGCAACCAACAGGCAGGCTAGAGATTATGGTTCTAATCACGACTTAGTAGGTCAAACTGAATTGATGCAACACTAAGTATGAAAAGAAACACAATATCTAGACAATCAAGCCATTGACTGATTTTCGGGGGGGGTAGATGCCTAAGCTAATCTAATCTAGTAAATAATTTAGTCGATATCAGTAGAAACCCTAAAGCAAGAGACAACCGATAGAACTAAATTGAAATACCAGGACTAGATTAACAGATGCATATGATAAATAGGCAGGCAAATATGTTAACCACACCAGAATAATCCAAGAGGTCGAATGTACTGATGCAGCCTTGGACAACGCCGACGTAGCCAGTACAATTGCATGGGCCAGCGGAACATTGGACTTACCCCTTTGCCAGAGATCGAGGCCGATGCAGCCCTGCGTCGGGTGCCAAATCCCGCCAGGTGATGAATAAAGTAGAAAAGGTAAAGGGTGGCGATGTGTCGAATTGTATTGATCGAGAGATATCATACATGAACCCCGGGCTTACATATTTATACCCATGGGCTAACAAAGATCCTAACAGATTACAATCCAAACTTTCCTAAAGATAAAAAGGAAACAAACCGAGTCCTTATTGGATACAAATACACTTTCCTAAAGATAAAATAGGAAACTAACAAACTCTTCCTAATTAATAGATACAATTTCCTTTTTAGGACTCTATCCTTATATGGCAATCCTCATGAAGCACATCATTTTGATCCGACGGTGTCTCCAATGTTGTCGTACCGGAATCGGCTACATCGGCTTGCCTTGTCCGATTCGGCATTAGCCGACGGACACCTTAGCCGATTCGGGCTCCTGGGCTTACCAAATTCTGGCGTTAACAAAATCCCACAAAAAAACAAAGCAGATCTAGTGCAATGAATTTGTGGAAGAAGATCAGGGGCAAGGAACAAGCCTCCTCATCAGGGAGCAGGTCAAATTGGAACCCAGATGCAGAGCTTAACCATTACCTCAACACCAATCATATAGAACATGATCGAACACTTGATGGTGAAAATGTTGATCTCCTTGAGTGGTGGAGAGAGAAAGAATGGACTCTTCCTGTGCTAGCTCACTTTGCATGGGACATTCTTTTGGTTCCGGCGTCCTCTGTCTCTTCGGAGCATGCATTTAGCGAGGTTGGAAGAATTATTGAAGAACGGAGGTCATGCCTTGCACCAAAGACAAATGAGGCAATCTTTTGCCTTAAATACTGGATGGATGCAGATGCAAGGATGCAACACCAGCTAGAGGATCCTGAGATTGCGGATGCAGCGGCAGACGCATTGGTGGAATTTGGCATCAACACTGATGGCGACGGTGCTAATCAAAATTAATAATATAATTTATGTAATAGTGTAAGCAAGTTATTGTACTCTTTTCCTTACGAGGGAACCCTATTTTAGGGCGTAAGGTTTTTAGCGAGGCAATAACTTTGTATCCCTATTATGAATAAATTTGTTTTCCCCCAATTTTTATGTCTCAAGTTATTTGCATTCAGAGCGAGGAAAAAATATACTGCATATTTTTAGATGAGGTGAATCAAATATAAGTATTTAACTTTTTTGTTCCTTTAGAAATAGATAAGAATTAGTTTGGTGAATCGGAAACTTTTTTTCAATTTTATAGAAAAACTGAAGTAAAATTTTCAAGTAAAAATTGCAATTTCTTTTCTTATGGAACATACATATCAATATGCATGGTAATCCCTCTTATATTTCCATCCCAAAAATTCCCCTCTCTATTTTAGATTGCAGGCTGCAGACTGCACAGCCCATCTGCACCGCATGCAGCTAGCAGCCACGGCCCAAGCACGAATCTGTACGCAGCTACCTAACCATGGCCCAAGCAACAACAGCCCATTTGCAATCAGCTAACAACAGGTGAGCCATTGGGTTGTCGTTGTGCCTATGGGCCATTTACGTGCCGGGCCGGCCCATGCACGGCCCACTGGTCGTGTCGTGCCATGTCACCCGTCGTGCCTGATGTCCAGGCCCAAGCACAGCGCACATACGGGCCGTGCCAGCCCGGCCCATTACGGGACGTGTCGGACCGTGCTTTTTACCGTGTCGGGTCGTCGTGCCTTGGGCCAGCCCGATAAAGCACGGCCCAAGTCCCAGCTCACTTGAGCGAGAGCACCCCAATCCCGATGACGCCGTCAAGGTCGGGAAGCCCGGCGTCCAAGTGGGGAACGCGATCTACTTCCCCTACGTCTGGAGTGCCCAAATCCTCGAGTGCGACATGAGCGGCCACACGCTGGCGGTGTTCGACTCGCCGGTCGCCGGCCGGGGATGGCCGGACAACGACCTCCTCATGACGGCGGAGGCCGGCGGTGGCGGTGGGCTGGGGTTCGCGTTCGCACGGCGGTCCATGCTCCACCTCTGGTCGAGGGAGGCCACTGCCGCCATGGCATGGTCATCGCTGCGAGGCATCAACCTAGAGCCGCGCTCACCATGCTGATCCGGAGACCACCTGACCACTCCGTCACGCCTAATCTGGTCGGCTTTGCTGACGGCGTCGGCGTCATCTTTGCCGAGATTGGTGGCGATGTCTTCACCATTGAGGTGAGATCTCGACGAGCCAAGAAGGTGTACAGGAGGGGAGACATCCACACCCACTTCCCTTACACGAGCTTCTACACTCCCTGCGGTGGTATGAACTTTGATCCATTACCATGAACTCACTCGGTGCTGCTGTTAGCTTTTTGTGGATTTGATGCTAGTGATTTCAGTTTGGCAGTTTAGGAACAATATTGTTTGTTCTGGTTTCAATGGTTAGTTTATTTTTTTATGAACACGCAAAAGGATTTGCACGTACAAGCAGGTTTTACATACACAAAGCAATCACTCGGAATGGCTGATGCTAAAGGGAAGAGCAGGAAAAAACTTGAAAGGAAACTAAAGTTGTAGAAACAAACTCCGAAAAAACACGGACACCAAAAAAACACGCTACTCTCCTAGGAAAACCCCAAAATCGGCAACACCCACTAGCGACCACAACTGGCCCTCTGAGAAGGTAGAATCCAGGACTGCTGAAAACCGAAGCAAGGGCCGAGTCATAATACCTGGAGTTGCGTTCCCTCCAAAGCCGCCAAGAGATTAGGAGAACCAAAGAGTCAAAACTGGCTCATAGGGACCTAGGAAGACGAGACCGGGAGGACGACCACTAGTCTTGCAGCGTACTGCCCTGGGGGGAGAGGGCCGCCAGCCAAATGATGATAGCACCCGGAACCAAAGCTGCTGAGTGAACACACGATATAGGAGAATGTGGTTCGCCGTCTCCAAGTCTTGCATGCAAAAGGGGCAAGCCGAATGACTATCAATGTCGCGTTTTTGGAGATCGGTCGTCCAGCAACGCTGCTGAAGCGCAAACCAGAGGAGGGGCTTGCATTTGGTAGGGCCTTTCGCGCGCTAGAGGAGAGAAACACAAGCAAAGTGGTGATGTCCGACGAAAAGCGCCTGGTACGCCGAGCGCGTCGAGTATCGCTGATCCTGCGTTCAGTGCCAAGCTAGATGATCACGGACGCCCGGCAAGAGCTGAATGTGCAGCACCGCATCACACACAAGAAGAATCTGGAAGATGACCGGAACAGCACCGCATCCCGAACCCCGAGCAAGAGCACTTTCAACGTATAAAGAAATATACATTTCAGACAATAATTCCGAAGCGCATCACAAATAACAGCGGTTGCTTATTATTGGATAAATTAGTCACAAGTCAAGTGTCCTATGTATGCACTGTATGAACAAGGCGTTGGCTGGAAAGTGTTTTTTCCCAATCCAACTTATAAAGTGGTGAGACTCCCACAGGATAAGGAATCTTTGGTACTTTTAGTTTTTTAAAAGATTTTCAAAACTAATTTTACTTTTCCAAAAATTGCAAAAATAGACTCCCGTCGCCCTGTGGGAGGGCGAAATTTTAAAATCGCCCTCCCGGATGGCGATTTTGCTGACGCAGCAGACAGATCTTATTTAGTACAGTAGTAATAATGCCCATGCCTGCTTAGACAATGAAGTTCATGATGTCATAGATGCATTAAAATCTATAAATTATTTGCACCAAAAAATCATTAAATTATCAATGACAATAATACATGCTTGCACAATCAGGTTGATGATGTGGCAAATGCATCTTTGATGGATAACATAACCTCCAATATAGCTTTGAAGATTTGGCTCCAAAATCGTCGTGGCCATTGTATTTGCTGATGCATTGTCAGGAGTAATAGAAACCACCCTAGATTGTAAATTGAATTCTTGTAGTACATCTAGCAGTGTGGTAGCAATGGCTTGTCCAGTATGTGACGACATCATTTTAAACCCTATAACCCTCTTATTTAGTGTGCGATTGTTGTCGAGATAATGCACAATAGCACTAAGATAAGAGGTTCTTTGGTGCTTGGATGTCCAAATGTTAGATGTCACAGCAAAAGAAAAGCTAACAGTATTGAATGACCGTTTCAACTCATCCAACGAACAATATAACACAACAATATCGTTCTTGGTTGTTTTCCTTGAAACATGGGTGTACTGTGGACAAAAGGTAGTTTGGGTCATCCTCTCAAAATTTTTGCTTTCACCCATCCTAATCGGTAGGTCCTCTGAAACTATGTAACGTGCAATTTCATCTCGAGCTACTCATGGCTCATAGATCCATGTACTTACAGAACCGCCGGGTCCGAAGCTCAATTGTGTTTGTCTTGCTCTGCTGGTGTTTTATCCTTGAGGTGTGTCAAATAATGCCGGTTGAGATGTCCTGTTCCCGAACTTAAGATGTAGACAAAGTTTTTCCACAATGTTTACATGTAGCACGTGTTACTAGTTGACCATCTACCATTATCCTGATTTTTTCGAAGTGCCGTCAACACTCCGCTCTCCCTGCAGACGGTGCGGATGGCTCGGCCTCACCTCCTGGCATTGGCAAGTCCGTTTCGTCATTGGCCTCAGGGATGAACTATTGCGAGGGATCATCCCCGTCTCCCTCCAGACCATCCATATGGCGGTCATCCATCTCGTAGTCGTCCATACCCGGGGATAGTTGGCGGGCATCGACCGACATACGGGAAGGACTAGGCGAGCATTGGCAGCACCTTTTGCGGGGGTCTCGACGAGGTCGACCGTCGACAAGTATCACCCCACATTTTTGCTTTGGGATGGAAATAACTATGTTACTCTGAATTGTTGCTGGGAAGAAGAAAAAGAGGAGGAATTTATAAAAAAAATTGCTAGCACTACGAAGGCACAGATAGAGTACAGTCACGGAGCACTGATATTGCTTTGCTCCACGCCGAGTCGTCCAATCTCCACGGCGTCAGTCCCAAGCAGGCGCCAGTATCCATCCACAGTATCCATTCATTAATTAATACTAGCACTTAGATAATTCGAGGGGATGAAAACACCACCACATGATTTACTTTAAAGTTTGAAACAGAAGATGATAATGGTGCAAATTATTTCTTTGATGGACGTGAGTTCAGATCAGGCAGGTTGCACATCTCAAAAAATGGAAACCAATCCTACTCTAGACCTTTCGATTGACCTGAACCAAAAACTCCCAGACAAAAATTCTACCATTTCAGTTGGTATGAACCATCTAAACGAAGCCCTAAAGAAATTCATCACCGTTTAGACGGTAAGGGTCCCCTCTGAAGAAATTCATCACTGTCAATGTCTTCGTTGTACTCCGAGTCATCCCATCTCAGTCCGAGGCGCCAGCCTTTCTCCGCGGCGTCGTGCGGCCGTGGCGTCGTGCTATGAGATGACCACACGGCACCGACGAATGGCGATGGCAGGTAGCAGGACAGGAGCAACCGAGCAAGGGAATCCCAGGTACCCAGCCTACTACCTAGTCTAGTAGTCCTGGAGATGCTCTATGCTTACCCGGCGGTCGGCGTGCTGCATCCTGGAAGGAGATAGCTTACCCAGGTCGGCGTGCTGCATCCATCGTCATCAGGAACGGGGTAAACGTGAAGGGCTACTTCACATGGACGTTCATGGACTGCTTCGAGTGGGGCGACGGACTGCATCCAGCGGAAGGATTCGCCTAGGCGCCGAGCGGCGGCGGCGGCACGAGCACCTCTGCATCGGCGGCTCGGCGCTGCCACGCCGGTGGGCTGCGTCGCCGCAACGCGCTAACGAGGAGGAGCGGGATCCGGGATGGGCGCAGCCATCGGGGAGGTTGATGAGTAGGAAACCGCACGCCGCCACTGCCGCATAGTGGGGGAGGCGGCGGAAGGACGAGGTGGGGGCGAAGAAGACGACGTCGGGGTCTTCCCCGAGCTGGTTGAAGAGGAAGCCGAGGAGGGGGCGAGGCGTCCGGCGGTGGAACTCGCGGAGGAAGACGGGGTCGGAGGAGAGGATCCGACGCCATGGCTTGCAGACGAGGGAGCAGCGCAGACGAGCAGCGCGGGGTCGTCCGGCGGGAGTGTCGAAACTTGGTTTCGGCAATATAATTTCCGGGGTCGCAATCGAGATCGCCAAGCACAATGGGTTAGAAGAAGAAGAAGGTTTAGACAGGTTCAGGCCCTCTCGTGAGGTAATACCCTACTCCTGTTTCGGTGGATTCGATCCGCCGAGTGTCTTTATTGATCTCGTGATCTAAAGTGAAGGCTAAAACCGATCTCCTATCGGAATCGTGATCTAGAATCGATATCCAATATCCCTCAAGGGACGCCCTTACCCCCTTATATAGCCTTGGGAGGAGCGCTTACAGATCGGAAACCCTATCTTATTCTAAGTTGGTTTCCTCAATCTTACCAAACCGTGACTATAGGCCGATTGCCTTATCTCTATCGGCAATCGTAACACCCAAGTCATGTTCGGTTTACAGATATGGCAGGCGCAATCTATCCCTACCTCCAGTCGGATAAGCTTGCCATGTAGATACTCGATTGCCATAATCTCCACAGGGAGGCGGAGGAGGATCTCGCCGATGATCTCGTCGTTCGGCTCCGGCGACGGCGAACGGCGCGCGCTCGCCGCCGGCGGAGTCGTCATGCCGGCGTGTGGCGGTTGCGGGCGAGGAGACGCGAGCGAGATGGACGAACGAGACGTCCGAATTTTTTGTTTTTTAGCCCAAAACTTAAAAAATTTTCACAAATAGACCCCTAGCGGTTTGAATTTTAGAAATGGACCCCGATCTCGGCGCCAATAGTGATGGCGCCGAGTTTGAACTACTCGGCGCCAATACTATTGGCGCCGAGATTTTTGCGCTACGTAGGAGCCGGGTCCGACATGGCAAATCTCGACGCCAGTGATTGCGGCGCCTAGGTTGGCGCCAGTGATTGCGGTGCCTAGGTCGGCGCCAGTGATTGCGGCGCCTAGGTCGGCGTCAGTGATTGTGGCGCCTAGGTCGGCGCCAGTGACGGTGGCGCCAACCTCGGCGCCAACTATGGTGGCGCCTACCTCCTAGACCTCCTATCAACACATTCCTATTCTCCTATTTCTCTTCATGTCTGTCGTATTCAACTGTCGCCAGTGTTCCCTTCACCCCTCGTCACGAATCTTCACCCTTCGTCACGAATCGACATTTTCACGATCGTGGAAAAGTGAGTTTGAGCTATCGTATTTCTGTTGTATAAGCAATTGACACGGTAGAAAACTTTTGTAGTAATACAAGCATAACTCAGCATATATTAATGATATAATACATGACATATGGTTCATAAGGAAAATTACACGTAATTAAACCGCGGAATGTATGCCATGCATACACGATACAAACTAATCAGACCCGATGAGTCGAGTCTCATGTATCATACAGATCCATTCTATGGTTTTCAGCTTGTCTTCAATGTTCTCTTTCCTTCTCGGCGTTGTACTCCTTCTGTATTTCACATTCAGTTACTTTTAGACCGTTATATTGGGGAATGACATTGTCGATCCACCTAGTGAATCCGCACCTCCTTTGAATGCCTTGGTAAAGAAACACATGTTATCAGTTAGAGAGCCAATAGATGAAAGACGTTAGCTGGATTGATAAAACGAAAGGCGTACAATGAAGTCGTTGTCTAAGTTGGGGCAAATGAAATATCTCCGGCCATAGGTTCGTGGTTCAAAGGAGGTAGCCATCTTGCAACGATCCCTACAACCGCACATGGGACGCTCCGACCATTTTGGGAAACCAAGTGGGTTGTTCCGCCAATCTAAGCTTGCAATTTCCACTCGACGTTCGTACTCCATCCATGCCTGAATGAATTGTTCGGTCGACTCAGGTTGCGTTACCGTCCGACCAATTGAAGCAGGTCTAACCGTATCGATCCACTGTTCGTATGGACACTGACGTACATCCTCCTGTATGTTCATTTGTGATGTTCGAGGTTAGAAAATGGAACAAGTGAATAGGTTGAACAAGAAAAATCGGTACTTACGACAAAATCGTCATCCACAATCTCGGGACACACGAAGCATCTTTGTCCTCTAGTTGCTTGTCTTATGGATCTTACCACCGGCAACGGAGACCACAATGGCATTCGGACGTTACCGCCATGTGGATAGTGCTAGCTGATCCATAGGCCAATCCAAAGCTTCAGCACCAACTCGACGTTGGTATTCAGCCTTTCGCCAAAGGTAGTCTGACATTGTTTCGCTTAGTGGGTAGTACCGTGTTCCATCGGTTCGTGGGTTATCCATATCTATCCACTCAAGGAAGTTGCAAACCCGACGATATGCCTGCATGATTTGTTAACGTGATACACTATTAAAGTTAGCTTTTTCTATGTGAATATTTTGTAGAAGAAAGCATTGCAGATCAGGCATACCCGATCAACGTTGGCGCATTGGAAAAATCGCCTTCCCCGGGTTTCCGTGAGGAGGGACGAAGTAAGTATGCAAGCATCCCCACAATGGCATAACGGACGGTCACACCATGGTGGAATGAAACCGCTCGAAGGATGGAGTCGCCAGTGGAGACGCTCAACGAAAGGACGAAATGAAGAGCTCATTGTACGTGTAAGTGTAGAAAACAGAATGAAGATATGAAGAGCTTGTATTAGGATTGAAGTAATATATAGTGGAGGGAGGTGAGTGTGGAATCCTTCACGCGCCGAAAGGTCAGTGGCGAATCCTTCACGCGCCGAAAGGTCAGTGGAGAATCCTTCACGCGCCAAAAGTTCAGTGGGGAATCCTTCACGCGCCGAAAGTTGAGTGGGGAATCATTCACGCGCCGAAAGTTGAGTGGGGAATCCTTCACGCGCCGAAAGTTGACAGCGACATATCATACATGTCTCTCGCACGCCGAACATGTGGGTAGCAATAATATGTGTGTCATTTTGTCAGTTTTGAATGAGTAAATTGTAATTGAAGTATACAATCCAATTTCACTCTAGCTGTTAGAAGTAATTCTAGTGACTCACTCCATATTTTACTGAATTTTTGACGTTAGAAACTTCGAGGAGAAAATTTTGACAGAATTTCCCCTGTTTATGTACTCAAAGATTACACAAATATCAATCTAGCATATAACAGTCACAGAATATATACCACATTCATCCCCATCCCATATATATGACAACACGAAAATATCACAAACTTCATAACAGTCCGTAAAGTCCAGAATAGTTATGACATTCCAAAAGAAGAGTCCATCCAAGACATAATAATATTCCATACAGTCCAGCAGCAGTTTTGCATACATGTAGCACAATATGTACAACCAGGTTCACTGCCTCCTACTCTTACTCTTGCCCTTGTGTCCAAGAGCGTCACTGCCTGGAGTAAAATGGACCGGTGGGTTCCTTCTCCTGGTCCGAAGGTCCTGCATAGGCTGAGTCGAAGGAGCGTCCTGTAGCTGAGATGAGCCAATCTCATCATGTCCCCGGAGCGCATCCTCCTCATCGTCGGTGTCGTCGTCCTCATCGGAGGCAGTGCATCTGGAGGCCGTCCGTGCCTGGCTTGAGGAACCGCCAACTCCTGGGGAAGGAGACGGCACATGCACGTCCTGACTTGTGATTGTCCTGCAACCACAACGTGCAGCCGCACGACGTAGCCGACGTACTACTCTCTGTTGCACATAACTCAGTACTTATGTCACATATTGCAATATCAAAGGGATGTAAAGTTCAAAGATCTTGGAAAATCTTACATCGAGGAAGTTGCGTGTGTCATCGTCGCTAACTCTCTCGTGAAAGTGCGTCATCTCCACGACTGTGGTTCGGAGGGTGTTCCCCTGAAACAAATTTCGCACTTAGACCATCAAGTTATTCAACTTAATACATAAGAACCAAGTACTGACGGACATACCACTCTGTCCAAGATTGGCCCAGCCTCCACTTGGCTCCCAACCCGCGTACTTTGGTCGTAGGTCGTGTCTTCATCGTCGGATGACGCAATGTCGACATAGTCATCCTGCGACCACTGGAGTCTGAGCCGTGTACGTGTCACACTGTGGTACCAAGGCAAAAGATCAAAGTTTGCCTTCACACCGTCTTTCCGGAGAAGATTCTCGGCAAGGTGCCGTGTACACCAACGATGGTGCAAAGGTGCATAACCCACTATCTCCTCTCGCACAGCATTAAGTATGCCCTGGTGCCTATCAGATATGACCCCAACTTCTCTACCAGGGCCGACCACATGTACCCTCACTAGCCTCAAGAACCATCCCCAACTATCGTTGTTCTCTCTCTCAACCAAAGCAAAGGCCAGAGGAACCAGCTTGTTGTTTGCGTCACAGGCTATGGCTATAAGAAGTGTGCCCTGATACTTGCCAATCAGGAATGTACCATCGATGGAGAAGATAGGGCGACAGTGCCTGAAAGCCTGCACACATTGAGGGAAGAACCAAAAAGCACGGAAGAATATCTGCCTCCCATTCATCCATGCATCTTGTCTAGGGATGTACTCGTAATGCATTCCTGGATTCACCGCTTTGATTGCATTGAAAAGTACTGGTAGCTGCTCGTAACCATCCTCCCAATCCTCATATATCATCTTCCACGCCCGCTGCTTAGCCCTCCATGCTTTACCGTAAGTTATCACATATCCCTGGTAAATCTCGCGAACTGTCCTGATAATTGTCCTAACCTTCATGTTGGGCTCTCCCTGCAATATTCCCATCAACCTTTTGGCAATGAGGGTAGATGTCAATTGTCGATGCTTCGTGTTGAGTTCAAGTGAGGCACAACTATGAGGCCCCACAACTCTTGTTATCTTCCATTTTCCGCTGACCTTTTGCTTCCTAGCACAAACCTTCCATGGGCAACCTTCTTGTTCACAGACAACCGTGTACCGTCGCTCTGCATAGGAGTGCAGGACCTTGTAAGGCCTCTTCCGTATCACTGCAAACGCCTGCAACCAACGCTTCAATGCAGGAAGGTCATTGAAAACCCTGTCCTTGACAATTTCCATGCTAGGACCCGCCTCTGGAGCTTCCATCAGCTCATCATCACGTTCCTCAGTAAACGCCTGATCGAAAAGAGTAAGATCACTAAACTCGTGAACTCTAGGATCACGACGGTCGGGGAAGATACGCCTTAACATCTCAATGTCACTCTCCGTCAGTTCTCCAACTGGTCGATCATCATCGGAATCAATAGCTCTTGCGACCTCATAAGGCTCTAAATCATTCATAACTTCAACACTGTATGAGTCCCGGAATTGGGCAAAAAAAGAACCAGCCACATTGTCAGGAATATCACAACATATGCATAAATATGACGAAAGTAAGATATTAGCGGTAGAATAGAAGGGTGGATGATGACGAGAAACGATCCAATATTCAAACTTACTAGGATGATTCTGTGTCAAAGGGATCTCCTGAGGAGGATCTGCCACATTTCCATCCAATGGACATGCATCTCCATATGTCTCAACAATTTCGACCTCATTGGGGGCAGATTGAGCATCCGGAACCGTATGTGCAGCCTCCGCAAAGCAAAGTGGTTCTGGAACATCTATGGCAAGGTATGGCTGATCAGGCATCAATGGGGAAACCTCACGACGAATGGGTTCAACCACCACCCGACGCACAACCACCTCCAAGCTGGGGAGTTGACTCTTCATAACAGATCTCACATACTTCTCCCACTTATCTGCACAACCTATTAGGGTCAGCCTCCTTAGGGTGTTGAAAGGAGATACTACATGAAGTACACCCTCAACTATGATGGAATCATCTCCAGAGCAATGTAGCTCCTCCCGAGCCCTTTCAAGCAAATCACTAAATGTTGGCTTCTCATCAAATATAACAGGCTCGCTTTGCATGTCAACAAAGTTGATATATCCATAACAATCTCTTGCCACGGTGCCTCCATGATATATGATCACTACGTTGTCCATCTAGTAGTTCGAAAAAATTACAAATATATTTAGTTCAGTCCAAATTAATTGCTATATAGTACTAAATTTGTCCAATCCACTATATAGTACTAAATTTGTCTAATCAACTACTAAATTTGTCAAAAGTAATAGAGGACTAATGGTTTCCCGAAAAAGTGAAACTGTCCAAGTTGATAACGTCTTCTACATTAGTAGTGACAAGTAGTAGCAAGTACTCCTGCTTTTTTTTTCTTTTCAGATAGTAGTGTACTGTTATGTCTAACTAAAGGCATAAATATATATTTGTTACTTATGTTATATAGTGGGATAATTAGAGAAAAAAATTTAACAACAGTATGTTGCATTTCAATCCAAAATCACATATGTTGCATTTCTAAATTTTACATACTAGATACATTGGATTTTCAAATTGTATCTACATTGCCTATTCTAAATTAAATGCATTGAATTTTTTAATTTGCACATTATAAATTTTAATTTGATCTACATTTCATACTCGAAAATAAACTTACATGCCGTGCGGCGACCGAATGTGGGCGTGCGCGACGGCGGGAGGCGGCGGGGGTCGCGGCGGCCGCGACGGCGCGGCGGGCGGCGGGCGGCGGCGGCCGCTAACGGCCGCGCAGCAGAGCGGGCGGCGACGGGCGCACGCGGTGACGGGGCGGCGGCGGCGCGCGCGACCGGCGGCGGCGGCTTGTGCGGCGGCTTGTGCGGCGGGCGGGACCGGCGCGCGCGCGGCCGGGCGACGGCGGGCTGTGCGCGGCGGCGAGCGGAGGGTCGGGCGCGTACAATACTGGACGAGAAAGACGAGACCCCACGTGTAAGCAGATGTCGGCGCCAGCTATAGTGGCGCCGAGGTCGGCGCCAAGATCTATGGCGCCGAGCTCGGCGCCACTATTGATGGCGCCGAGGTTTGCCACGTCGGCCACGTGGTGCCGAGATTTGCCACGTCGGACCCGGCTCCTACGTGGCGCAAAATCTCGCGCCAATAGTATTGGCGTCGAATAGTTCAAACTCGGCGCTATTGGCGCCGAGCTCGGGGTCCATTTCTAGATTTCAAACCGTCAGGAGCTTATTTGTGAAAATCTTTTAAGTTTTGAGCTAAAAAGCAAAAAATTCGGACGGGACGTGACCAATTTGAGCCTTGAGATGGGAGCCCTCGGCTCACTGACGTGTGGGCCCCGGTCCAGTGGGGTATGAAAATTTGCATTCAACCTGTAAGATTTCAGTAGTACAGTTTTTAGTATCTGAATAGTCCAAGTGAAGAAGCTCGGATCACATACCTCTGCAACTAAACAAGTTGATGCTTCGCTCTAACCATCTTGAACTAATATACTAATCTACTGAAGGACTTCATGTGGTACGAAACAAATCTTTTTAAACCTTAGATACAGATCACAATCATAAGTCACTATTGACTGCATTTTTCTCCCAAGTTTTTACTCAAGCCTTGTTTAAAGTCATATTCATTTAACTCGCTGTATGATCAATCGAAGCCTACAAGGGAAATAAACTGAACAGAGAATGGAATTATTTCATTTCCAAGTATATGCCTAAAAATTCTGAAGCAACCTTGCTCAAAGACTGAAAACTGAAACTGAAAGTCTGTTCAATGTTTTAACTAAGATAAGCTTAGAAATAAAAATGAAACATGGTTCGAAAAATTATGATCACAAACAAATGGATGGGAAGAACCCCAGTTAGGAAGGCTATTTTGCTCTTTTGTTAACTGAAGTGCCCAACAGAAACAAAACACCGGGTTTTCTTTGTAATGCGTGTGAACTATATTCTGTAGTATATATGATAAATCATCTCTTCATTTACAGTAACACCCAAAAATCAAAGCAGGAAATGGCACCAAGTAATGAAGGTCAGCTAGCAAACAAAAAGGAAAACCAAAATGAGAACTGAATTATACCACGTCTAATCTACCAAACCCATGACAAGTATCCTCCCAACGTATAAGAATAACCAAAAACTACTTAACCAAATGGCAAAAATGGGATGCATCGGCTTCAGTGAAGATTTCTGCATTCGTCGCTTTAAGTAATTCCCCAACATCTCCAAGCTGAAAACGGGACACTTCAGGCCTGCAAACATCAGCACTTCAGGGTACCAACAGCAATAGGCTCAATCTAGCATGACCTGAAAATCGAGATGCAGAAAAAGTTATAATCGTTTTTCTGCTTAATATTTACCACGATTTTGAGACAGTAGAATTGTCCCTACTACAAAGAAATAGTACCAATAAGAAATATTATCCACACCCAAAAAAGGATAACATGAATTTAGATCCTTGAGCCAGCATCACAATCTACGTGCACGGTGCACCCAACAATCATGTATTGATATCCCTGAGCTTCTCTTGAATAGGACATATTCTGCCCTTGATGTCCCTAAATCCAGGATATGTGCAACCTGAGCTAACCTGGGTGGCACGTCAAACAGGCAGTGTATGCTTCTAGTCATCAACCCCAAATTTTGTTCCAGCTGGTCTCTTCTTTTGATTTATCAGTATGCCTTCTTAAGTAATGGAGCAAGGTAATTAGGTAAACCTGGACATATGTTCCATGTTAATGCCAAATCCTGTACAGACAGAAGCCAAAATAACTAAAAGGAAAGTAAAGGTGTAAAACATTGAGGAAATATATCCTTACAAACAACTGTCAGAAAACATTGAAGACGGTCCCGCGATGGCTCCATGGCCGTTGCTTCAAATGCCTAGCTCTGGGCCATCAGAAGGCAACCTGCCGAAGCAAACTCCGTGCCACAAGTGTTGGTTTCTAGGTCATCTTGCAAGGGACTGTGACCGGGCGAAGGCGGCAGGGGTGCAAGAGAGGAAGGGGAAGGGAGCCACGCTGCTTCAAATCTCACCCAAGCAGAGCAAGGAGGCGGACCTAGCTCCGGCAGCGGGACGGCGAGCACAGCTCGAAGATCCCTAGTGCGTTGTCTCGGCGCAGGCGGCGGAGTCCGGGGCAAGGCAGGTAGAGTCAGAAGGGCTCGACGAAGCTGCTAAGGAGGAAGGGCAACTCAGAGCCATGGCTGGTTTCCAGATTAGCGCGCGGCAGCCCTCGCATCTCTTGGAGGAATGGCCGACTGGCGAGCTGTGCTCTGTCTTGGACGCCACGGATGGTGGACAACGAGGCCTACTTTGAGCGACTAGCTCTGTTGGCCACGGTGATGGGAACGCGGCCGTCGGTCTCGCCACTGGAGATGTTGGAGGTGGTTGTGAACTGCAGGGTGAGGCCATCAACCGCTCGCGTGGAGGTATCCGCACTCGAAGACTTCTTCATCGTCTTCAGGAGTGCGTGGGATCGGGATTGGGTGTTGAGTCGATCTCGGGAGGTTAGCTGCAAGGGAGCTCCGATCTCGTTCAAGCCTTGGAATCAACGTCAGCAGGCAACAAGCACGAAGCTGCGTTTCTTCACCAAAATGTCCTTTGAGTGCTTGCCCCAGCATGCCTGGGAGGAGGGAGTAATCGCACAACTTGTGCGACAGCTGCGGGGTGAGCTCGTGGAACTCCTAAGCCCAGCCGATGCCAAAGTGATCACTTGCTTTGCTTGGTTGTCGAATCCGAACAAGGTGTCGAAGTGGCTTGTGGTGGAGATCCCAGAGCGCGCCAGAGGCGGCCCGCCAAGATGGGAGCGATATCCTGGCTGCTCTCTTCCCTAGAGCACCACTTCACAAGCAAAGCCTTTCTTACGGTGTGATTCTCCACATTGAGGAATTGATCGACCCAACACCACTGCATTACCCCTTTGATGTTGGTTTGGATGGGGAAGACGATGAACCTAGGCGAATCACATATTCCTGCTGGGCGGGCCGGTTCGACGGGACAGGGCCGTGTACGGCGGAGCAAGGCGGTGGCCAAGCTTTTGGCGGTCCGTCAGGGGCGACGGGTGGCCTCCCGGGGCGTATCTGGTCCACGGGCATTCGACGCTTCGCAGGGCCGGCCGAGGGGAGCGATGTTGGTGGGCAGCTTCCGGGCGGCCAATCAGAAGATGTTGCAATCCTTGGCGGCCATGGTCGAGCACCTGCTCAACCTCAGGAGCCGGATATGTCATTACAGGAGCCGGGATAGCCAGACGAATTGCTTGCGATCTCTTAGGCCCCTGCTTCTTCTCAGCATCAGGGGCAGCTCCTACCCTGTCTGTCGCAAGAAGAGCAAGGAGGAGGACGGGTGGCGGCGGCGGCCAGTACGGTTGTTTGTTATGTCTAGCGTTCATCGAAGGCAGACATGCTGGCGGTGCTGAAGGACGAGCCCTGGAAGGCGGCCATGGCTCGTGCATGGCTCAAGGAGAAGCTGTGGACGAGGTCCACGACGTTTTGGTCAGGGCGCAGACCGAGGAGAGCACGCTGATGCCAACAGCCATATCTCCTACCGGTCAGATCATTTCGTTAGCTGTTAATGCCATGGAGCCCGAGGAGCTGACGCAAGATCTTGCCGTCAGAAATCGGGGGAGAGTTATTGTTGATGTCTGACTTTCAGCGGCAGGATAGAGAAGGTGGGGATCAGGAGTAGGTGTTGAGTTTGGAAACAGAGCTTGTGGCGCGAAAAATGGCTGCGACAGGCCAAAACTCACTTGCAGGACCAGAACGGCAAAGAGCCCAGGAGGCATCTGCATTGGGTGGGCTACAGCTGATTGAAGGCTGTGCCTGCGTTTACTCACGACACACTACAGGACCGCCTCAAGCGACAACAGCACAAGCCGCCGACAACCAAGACGAGCTACAGCAGTTCTTCTCCTCCCTAGTTGTCGAGCCACAGAAATCTATCCTGGGCGCCCGGCCATCGGCACGGACTCTGGGTAGGCGAAGAAATCAGATTGCACCGGGTTTCACTCCTTGGCGAAGCAAGAGGCTACAGCAGCAGGGTTCCGGAGCTCACTGCCATGCCATCACTAAGGCGCAGACTGTCATTATGCGCAAGCTTGAACTGTTGCAGGAGACCGAAGCGGCGACAGAGGCAGAAAGCAAAAAGCTTCAATCTATCTTTCAGACTCCACTGTCCTCTGACAGAGGCAGCTCTGGCAGCACCCTGGATGTTGAAGTCGTCTCTCAGCCTCTGAATTTGGCAATGGTAGTGCAAGAGGAACAATCTCAGACAGTGACCTCGGTGGCATGAGTGTTAGCTAGCAGTACTGCTTCTATGGGTTCTCCTTTCTAATGTCGTCCTCTTCTCTGTCCTTTAGTGTGATGAGTTGGAATGTGAGAAGGCTAAATAATGTTAGTAAAAGAGCCCTGGTTAGGGAGTGTGCTAGTTCAAGTGGTGCCTCCATAATTTGCCTTCAAGAGTCTAAATTAGCTGAAGTTAATCGCTCAACTGTTTATGAGCTCTGTGGTCCTGATTTTGATGAATTCGTTGCCCTGTCGGCGCAACACACTAGGGGAGGAATTGTAATGGTTTGGAAGGGGAGCCTTTTCAAGGGAACTTTGATCCATCAAGGGACTTGGTCAATCACTGTCAAGCTTGAATGGATACAGGGACAAAGATCATGGTGTTTAACGTCTATCTATGGACCCCAGCCAGATTCAGAGAAATTAGTCTTCTTGGAAGAGCTCCGGGAAATCAGAGATGTGTGCCAGGCTGAGTGGATGATAATTGGAGACTTTAACTTGATTGCAGAAGTTGCGGACAAAAACAACACCAAGATTAATAGACGAATGATGAACGCGTTCAGAAATGCAATGAACGGGTTGGCTCCGAGACATGTACCTTTTCGGTAGACGTTATACTTGGAGTAATGATCGGCGCAATCCAACATTGGTTAAACTTGATAGAGCCCTGGTGTCGTCATCCTGGGAAGAAATGTCCCCCGAAGCTCGTTTGCAGGGGTTAAGTTCTTCTACCTCAGATCATTGTCCGTTGCTGTTGACCTGTGGAGATTCTGTGCAGCGGAGAAGAAGGTTCAGATTTGAGTCCTTTTGGACAAAACTGGAAGGCTTTGATGATGTGGTGCGGGAATGCTCGGAGCAGGAAATTCAAGCACAAGACCCATTTCTTGTGCTATACAGCAAACTAGCCAGGCTCAGCCGCACTCCTACCATCTGGGGTCAAAAGCGGATCAGGCAGTATAGGTTGCAGATACAGATCACAACTGAGATCATCCTGAGATTTGATCTGGCCCAAGAGAGTCGATGCTCACTGACTTAAGAGAGGCAGCTTAGGGCGTTGTGCAAGGGCCGAAGTCTAGCACTGGCATCGCTGGAGCGAATTTGCCTGAGACAAAGAGCTAAGGTGAAGAATCTAAGAGAAGGTGATGCAGGCTCAGCATATTTTTATCTCAAAATTCGCTCAAGATAGAGGAAGCTATTCATTCCCATTTTGGAACACAAGGGGAGGATTGCCTCTACTCATCAAGACATCCTGTAGATGGCCAAGGATTACTTTGTGGGCATGATGGGCCAATGTGACAACGAAGGGCAATCTATACTTTTCAATCAACTTCCCATAGCTGTGGCGGATTTAACAGCCTTAGAGTCCCCGTTCACTGAAGAAGTTTGGGTGGCAATTAAAGTGATGCCAGCAGAGAACGGCTATACGGGTATGTTCTTTCAAAGATGTCGGGGCACGATTAAGCAAGATGTGATGGCTGCGCTAGCAAAGTTCTATGCTAGGAATAATCAGAATCTTCAGAAGTTAAACTCGGCTGTGATCACCCTCATCCCGAAGAAAGATAACCCAACTTTACTCAAGGATTTCCGCCCCATTAGTTTGGTGCATAGTTTCTCTAAGTTGGTGATGAAAATCTTGGCTCAACGCTTGGTGCCAAGGATGAATGATCTTGTTCCTTTTTCCCAGACTGCTTTCATTAAGGGACGCAATATTCATGAAAACTTCTTATATGTGAAGGGTCTGGTTCATCAGCTCCACAAACAGAAGAAGGCGACGATGTTGCTCAAAATTGATATCTCAAAAGCCTTTGACACGGTGTCCTGGACATTTCTCTTATCAATGATGCAGCACAGGGGCTTTGGTCAGAACTGGGGATGATGGATTGCTTCGATTCTGCTGATAGCCGAGACAACAATCCAGATCAATGGGGATTTAACAGAGCCTTTCAAGCCGGCGCAGGGACTGCGGCAGGGAGATCCCCTCTCGCCCCTTTTATTTGTCTTAGTAATGGACACTTTGCAAGCCTTGATATGCGTCGGCCAACCTTCTATCACCTTTAAGGGCAAGGAAAAATCTTCCACATATTTCGCTATATGCCGATGATGTGGCCCTATTTTTTCGCCCGACACAAGAGGAGGTACGCGTGGTCAAGGGGGTGATTGATCTATTCAGTGCGACTACCGGCTTGAAAATTAACCTCACGAAGAGTACAATCACGCCCATACACTGCCAGGAAGATCAGGTGCTTCTAGTACAATCTGCTCTGGCCTGCTCTGTGCAAGAATGTTCTATTATCTACTTGGGCCTGCCATTGGGAGTAAGAAATCCAACCAAGGCCGAGTTACAATCAATGATGGATAAATTGGGAAAAAAGGTGGCGGGTTGGAAACCTAAGATGCTATCTGTCGATGGTCGTTTGTGTTTGGTTAAATCGGTGATGCTGGCCATCCCAGCCTACCTCATGGCAGTGATTCAACTCCTGCGCTGGGCAATCAAGGAAATAGAACAGAAGTGTCGAGGGTTTCTCTGGAAAGGGCAGGAAGACGTTAATGGAGGGCATTGCCTGGTTGCTTGGAAGAAGATATGTCGACCAATAGAAAAAGGAGGATTAGGTATTAAAGACATCTCGCTTCACGGACAAGCTCTGCGCTTGCAATGGCACGCTAAGGGGATAGAACAGAGAAGCAAGCCTTGGGTAGCGGCGGGGTATAGAGCAGAAAAGGATGTGTCCTCTTTGTTCAATTCAGTTGCTCGATTCTGCTTGGGGATGGCCAACACACACAATTTGGGACAAATAATTGGACGGGGACTGGGAGTTTCATCTGGCGTTGGCCAGTGCTGTGCTCTTAGGTTCGCCGCGGTAGACTGACGGTGGTTGATGGCTTAACAAGGAATAGGTGGGTGAGATGGTTGCAAGGTTCCTTGTTTGTTGAGGCAATCGCAGAGTTCTTGCAAGTTTGGGATGAAGTGCAAGGGGCAACATTAGACTCAACGGAGGATAGAATCAAATGGGTGGTGGCGGCGGACGGGAATTTCTCAGTTCGCTCAGCTTATTCTCTGTTCTTCTTCACCGCGGAGGACTGTTCGTATGGGGCATTGTTATGGAAGAGAGATCACCCTCTTGCGTCAAATTCTTCATGTGGTTGATGCTTAGGGGGAGTTGTCTAACTGCTAACAATCTTGCGCTCAAAATTGGCCGCATGACGAGCTGTGCCCACTCTGTCATCTTGAAGCAGAGACTTGTCACCATTTGTTTGTGAGCTGCATTTTTTCGACGGAGGTGTGGCAAAGGCTGAGAACTTGGTTTGGGATAGAGTTTCAGATACCCTCGGAAACGGATGGGGAGTTAGCTGACTGGTGGGTGGCAGCGCGGTGGCATTTTCAGAGGATGAACAGGACTACGTTCGACATGGTGTTCCAGCTAATCTGTTGGTTGATTTGGGAGGAGCGGAACGCTCGCATCTTCAAAAACAGAACGAGGTCTGCGGCACAACTCGCGGAGGAGATCAACGAAGAAATTGCGGTGTGGGGCGTTGTGGGGCGCAACGGGACTGTTTCCTCGGAGCGGCGAATAATCCTGCGCTTGTGTACAGTTTTTGTTTTCTTTTACTCTACTCCCCTGCCCCTGCTGAATAAGCTAGGCCTTCTGCTCAAGGTCTGAACAGCACCGTTGTGTCGTTTTATTTGTAAACTTTACCCCCTACAATCTTAAGGAAATCAGACGGGCTTCCAACCCGTTTCCCGGCAAAAAAAAATATTTGTGTTTAAACAAGAGAAATAATAATTTCCAACACACTCATGTCCCATTTAGCCATTTCAGTAACTGTTACCATTAGAGGGATCTTGTTCCAACCCACCCTGAATTCAAACCCTAGGATTGACATAGTGTGTCTCATTTATTTAGAATATGCACATGCATGTGTGTTCAACGGACAAGTGGGGCCTTGGTTTCTTGGATGTCCGAGTTTCTCTGGAGTTTGTAGTAAAAGATGCATGTGTGTGTGCTGTGAGTGGGTGTGTGATTTGGTAGCTTCTGATTTCTACTGCAGAAATCAGATAATACAGTTATCTATATTACTGACAAGACTTATACTCATTTGGAAGCTTATCAAAAGTTTCAAACTTTTCAAGTTTCCACTAATACAGCAACTAAAGAAATCACATAAGAAAAATTATGCTGATATAAGTATTGCACAGGAACAGAAGTTGCATACCTTTTCCTTTTGGCTTTGAAGAAGTGTTTTTTTCCCTTTTGCAGATAACATTCATCAATAGGTGCATGGATAGAAGTCACCAATAATCTCCACATGAGCATTGATATTTTTTGAAGTGATGAAACCTATTATTGTCCCTCACAATTATCTCCCTATCAACGATACCAGATATAAACTTGAAAGCTCGATGACAATCCACACATATTCTCAGGTTCTTCATGATTCTTATAGGTACACTAGGTGGTATGCAGATAAGTCCAAAGGCCAGAGCAAGCTTCTCACTGTGTTGGAACACCTCTGATTCTTTCTCTTCTTCCTCAAGATCATAAAGGGAATATTGTGTGTCTGGCATGTATCCAGCAGCTTGCATTTGCTTTCTGAGCTTGCTTAGTAACGCCTGGATCTCATTACACATTTCATGTTTGGTGTCCTTTGCTCGGAAAACATGAACAACATTTTTCCAGGTTACCCAGCTACAACCCGGGTCCTTCTTTATTCCAACATTCTTCATCTCCTTCCTTATATCTGTTGCTTCTGCCCACCTGGACAAGTTCGAAAGATACATTAAGTAAATAACAAAATTATGAGCAACAAGTTTCAGGAATCAGCATTAGTCTACTTCAAGTTCTCAACAAGCACATTCTAGATTATAGTTTCACAGCTGATTGGAAGTGTATATGGATTATGGAAACGGATGCTCATCTAATCTGCATTAAAACCTGGCAGATATGCCGTCAAATGTATCTTATAATTCTGCAATATAGTGCGTCAGTTTAGCATTTTATGTTAGTTTACCGGTTGTCCATCAACGATGGAGAATATTTACAAGCATTATAAGCTCAGGGACATTCCACATTCAGAAGAAGCCAAGAGACATCAAAATATACTTCGGTATGTCCTAGAGCTATCTTCAATCAAATGACATCAGGACCATGAAATTTACTGAGAAATCACCAGGAGTGGCTTTTTGTTTGTTTGTGTGTGTGTCTCTGTGTTTGGACCTGAGCTATCCTGGAATTTTAACATATAAACATCAAAGTGAATAAGGTAATTTTACCTGCCAGCTGAAGCAAACATGTTTGAGAGCAGCACATGATTGCCAGAGTCCTGGGGGTCAAGTTCAAACAACTTCTCAGCTGCAATCCTTCCCAGTTCTGTCTTCCCATGCATTTTGCACGCCCCAAGTAGAGCTCCCCAGACAGAAATGGAAGGTCTCATAGGCATCCCTTGTATGACCTCGTAAGCCTTTTCTTCCATTCCTGCACGACCAAGCAAGTCAACCACACAAGCATAATGCTCAGTCCGCGGCTCTATCCCAAACCTCTTCCTCATTGTCTCAAACAATTCATAGCCTTCCTTTGTTAAACCTCCTCTGCTGCATGAAGTGATCACATTGACAAGGGTGATGTAATTAGGTGCTGTCTCCCCACTCCTTATCATATCATCAAATACCAAAAGTGCATCCTGAGCATCACCAATGTGAGCATAACCACCGATCATTGCATTCCAAGTGACAAGATTCCTCTGTGGTGTCTCATAAAAAATCTGTTCAGCATCTTCAACACAGCCACATTTCCCATACATGTCAACCAATGCACTCGCAACAAAAATGTTTGCATCAATACAAGAACGGACAGCAACCGCATGCAGAGCACGTCCAAGGTCAAGGCCTAGCAGCCCTGCACATGTAGTGAGTGCACTCGAAACCATGAAATCCGTTGGCTCTTCCCCAGCACGCCTTGCACCCAGGTATGCTGCAAAAGCCTCCTCTTCTGCCCCGTTCTGAGCATATGCAGCAACCATTGAACACCAGGACACGCTGTTCCTAACTCCCATGCCATCAAATACCGCCTTTGCCTTCCCTGCACATCGGCACTTCCCATAGAAATCAATCAGTGAATTCAACACAGAGACATCCATCCCAAACCCACACTTCACAACAAAGCCATGGAACTGCTCCCCGAGTGACAAGTACATCGCCCCAGCACACGCGTTGAAGAATGCACAGACCGAGACCATATTCGGAAGTCCACCAGCCTCCCTGAGCCCAAAGTAGGCCTCAATTGTCTCCAGGGGCCTCCCGTCGAGCACAGCATTCGTCATGACAGCGTTCCACGCAACCACGTTCCTATTCGGCATTTCACCAAACAAGTGGCGGGCCAGCTTGAGGCGGCCGGTTTTGAAGTACATGTCCAGCGCCGCGCAGGACACGAAGGGGTCGACGGGGAGGTAACCAAACCTGATGGCGAGGGAGTGTATCTGGGGCCCGATGGTGGAGCATGGAGGCGCGGAAGCGGCGGCCTTGAAGGCCGACGGGAAGGTGAAGTCGTTGGGCCGCAGGCCGAGGCGGACCATGCCGGCGAAAGCGGAGAGCGCCGGGAGAGGGCGGCCGTGCTGCGCCGCGCCGGATATGTAGGCGGTGTATGAAACCACGGTGGGGTGTGGGTCGGAGGCGAGAGCCGCCGCCGCCGCGGCGGGGAGGTCGAGCTTGGAGTAGAGGTTGACGAGGTGCGCGCAGATGAAGGGCGGGAGTGCCGGGGCGATCAGCCTCAGCGCTCGCGCGTGCGCGGCCCGGCCGAGGCGCGGCGACCGCGACGCGATGGCCGACTCGAACGCCGTCGCCAGCAGCTGCGGGTCGGCGGGCGCCACCGCCCCGGCGGCGGTGGCGGCGGCGACGGCTCTGCGCATTTGGGGTTTGCAAAACTTTTTTGGCGCGCGTTCCAGTTTTTTTAGAGACACGGCCCAAATTAGTTGGCCACGTGTTCCAGTTTTTTTCTCTCCACTGAAATTTTCTTCCAAATGTTGCAGTATTTTCATTTGTTTTGTCAATAGGACAATTTGGTTACACAAAAACTGTGTAGTAAAGTTAGTTCGCCACGTGTTCCAGTTTTTTGTGTCCACCGAAATTTTCTCCCAAATATTGCAGTATTTTCATTTGTTTTGTCAATAGAACAATTTGGTTACATAAAAACTGTATAACAAAATAAGTTGGCCACGTGTTCCAGCTTTTCCTATTCACTGGAATTTTCTCCCAAATGTCAGTATTTTCATTTGTTTTGTCAATATAGGACAATTTGGTTACATAAAAGATTGTGTAATCAAGTACAAGTTCTGTGACCATTTTTTTCTAAAAAAAAAAACTAAATAAAACACGTACTGATACAAAAGTGGATGACAAAATTATTACAGCGTTCTACGACTTGGGGTCTGTTTGGTTAAGGGACTAAAAGCAAATCCCTTTAATCTCTAAACTCCCAAATAAAAGGAACTAAAACAGACTAAAATATCATTAGTCCATTAGTTGGTTATCTTATTATGCCGTGTCAGCTTGTAACTTTCTCCCATTAAGATTCGTACCTTGAGTCTTGGACAAGATTTCAAACCGCTTAAGCTATGCAGTTTTGTGCTGCGTGGACTTCGATCAGTATTTCAGTTCGGATAAAATTCCTCCAAAAGATGAGAAAACCTCTCGTGCACGATTCAATGTCTCGTTCTCTTAAATTTATCAAACTCTGCCGCTACAAATACACGTCGCGCACCATGCAAAACTCCAATCCAATCAATCGATCGATCCCACCATGGCGCGTTCAAGGTTTCCTCTCCTCCTCGTCCTCGCCGTGGTCACCGCGGCGGCGGCGGCGTGCCTCCCGTCGCCGGCCTCGGCAGCCGCCGCCGCCGGCGGTGGGGAGTACTGCCGCGACTCCCTGAGCGGACTGCTCGCGTGCAAGGACTTCATGTTCGGCGGAGCGGCGGCCGCGTCGCCGGCGTGCTGCGCGGCGTACAGCGCCGCGTTCGACGCCGACCCGTTCTGCCTCTGCTACATCGCCAACGGCGTCTTCGGCCGCGCCACCGGCTACGACGTCAACGTCACCCACGCCCTCGAGATCCCTGTCAGCTGCGGCCTCGTCGCGCCGCCCATCGAGCTCTGCGACAGTAAGTGCACACGTGATTCGTAGCTAGCTAGCTAGCTCGCCGCCGTCGTGCCGGCGCGCACGTCACCGGATCGTGTTACTGACTCTGCGTTTTCTTTGATTTCTTTCATCTTGCAGTGCAAGGGCTAGTGCTTCCTCCCTACGAGCCGTCGCCGCCGCAGCCTCCATCAGCGGCGAAGCTAGCAGAGTCTCCGGCGGCCACGCCGGCGCAGTCTCCAATGGTGGCGCCTTCGCTGCCACAGGCGCCCAAGCCGTCGTCCTCGCCGCCGTTCACTTCGCCGTCGCCCCTGCCGCCACCGCCGCCGCCGACCTCTCATGGAGCGCGTGGTGCGGCAATGGGGATCGGTACAGTGGCTGCTGCGGTGGCTGTGACGACCTTGCTGACCTTACTATCTTAGATGTTTACTACTAGTAGTGAACTATAAATTAGAGTGGGAGATTAGTATGATCAATGTCGGTGATATTTTTAGTTAAATTAGATTGATAGATTAGTATGATCAACACAAAAGTTGAAAACAAGCAGACTATCAGTGGGGTATTAACAGATTGATTTTATATAATCAATCTAGTTATTTCTTTTTAATGCAACATGTCATTCCACCTTAATTAATTTCCCGTTGATTTTTGTATATGCTGTTATGCTATTATTTCTCTTTCGATTTTTATATTTATATGCAATCATGTTCTTATTTATACCTTAATTCTCCTGTTCATATATACGGAGTATTGAGGCATTTGAGGGTTCTGGATTTTTGGATCCTCCTCCGGCAAGTCATATCTCTCACATCAGCTTTAGAGCAAAATTTATGACACTATAGACATGCATTTTTTTTCAATATGCTTTTTTTCTGAAGCATGCATTGCACAAGCAGGTCAATGCTAAATATCAAATATTCAGACTAGTTTCTATGTTTTTGTTTCTATTATATATGTACATACAGAAACGTGTGAGTTATTTGTTGCATATAGGTGATAGGTTACGTCGAGTTAATATATATTGGCCATTTAAGTATATATATATACATACATATACATATATATATATACTAGCAATTATGCCTGTGCGTTACAACGGGTAAAGTCGAGGCGCGACACGGATGGGGACGGCACAGAGGGGCACGAAAGCTCCGAGCAGCGATGGGAGGGAGGAGCGCAGTCGCGATGCTGGGCACGGCGCAGATGGGGACGAGAGGGAGGGGCGCAGGGAGGGAGGAGCGAAGGGGGTTTTTTTTTCATCCAAGCCCTCCTTTTCTTTTCAGCGTTGGGATTGCGGGTAGGGCTGACGAAATACTCGTGGCTCGCTAGCTCGTTCGGCTCGGCTCGTTGAGAAATGCTAATGAGCTGCGCCAAGGGTTTAGCTCGTTAGCTGTAATGAGCCAGCTCGAGTCAGCTCGCAAGCTGCTCGTGAGCTCAACGAGCCAGATGCAATGTACAAAGTAGGGCCTAATGTTTTGCTTGTTTTGCTATTCTTTTGCTTGTTTTGTTATTGATGTGACAATAAATCAATAATTTTTATAATTTTGTGATGGTCAATATGGATCTAATGCTTTAGATTAATAGTAATAATATCTAATCTAGTTGCATCATTACATTTGAATGGATAATTGTCGATGGACAAGTGTTATTACGTTAATTATGGACTTAATGTACTACTTTTTATTTTTTTCAATTGTATATTTGCATATTTAATAGACTAAAAAATAAAATATAATTTGTACATAAATTGCACTGTATTAAAGTGGCTCGCGAGCTAAACGAGCCGGCTCACGAGCCGAGCCGAGCCTCCTGGCTCGGCTCTCTACCGAGCCGGCCGAACCGAGCCAAGCCGAGAGCTGAGCCTCCTGGCTCGGCTCTCTACCGAGCTGAGCCGAGCTGGCCGAGCCTAGCCGAGCCGAGCCGGTATCCACCCCTAACTGCAGTTACTTTTGGAAAAAATCAAGGGGTTTTTGCAAAATAGCTAGGCGTAATAAAATTTTGGATAGAAACACTACTTGCTTTATAGATAGCTAGCAAAATGTCCGTGCGTTGCAACGGGACGACGATGCATGAAGGGAAGCAGGCGGAGGACGAAGGTTCAGGCGGCGGCGCGGGAGCTCTGAGCGGCGACGAGAGAGAGGGGCGCAAGAGAGAGGGGCGCAAGCGCAGCACGGATGGGAGCAGAAGAGAGGGACGTAGGAGGTCTTTTTTCATCCAAGCCCTCTCTTTCTTTTCAACATTGGGACTGCAGTTTAATTTTATAAACAATCAAGGGGTTTTCTATAAAATAACACTTTTTTCTTCTTTAATTGGGTTTTTTAAAAATAGCCAGACGGGTTACGGATTAATTTTGAAAAAAATTTTGGGGTTTTCTGCAAAATAGCCAGACAAAATAAAATTTGAGTGAAAACACTACTTGCTTTATATATAGGTATAGATATAGATATAGATAAATGAATTGCTGACCTTCTCCATCAGCTTAAGTGAATTGTTGGCATTTGCATATCAACCTAAGTAAATATTTATGGTTCTCTTCTCCATCAACTTTTTTTTGGGGTGGGGTTGGGGGGTTGTGAACTAAGGGAACCATCGGCACGTTGTGCGGATTATAGCTGTGCATTCAAAACATTTTAAATGACAATAATGCCTTAAGCTTTATCTATGCAATTTAACAATTACAATTACTTAGAAAAAAATACCATGACGTTGCAACGACTAAAAACAATCTCGCCAAAACTTTGTCCTTTAAGCGAACCCCCTGCCACTTGCCTCCCCAACCTTGAAAAATTACACCACTGACTTTTTGAAAATAAAAAATTTATTGAACTAAGTAATTCTGAGGGTGCTCTCGGCCTCTAAACCACGAAAATGCACAGAGTCAAAACACCCAGCGCACAAAGCTAAAAAGGAAAACAAGAAACAATCAAACACCGAGGTAAAAACTCTTTGACCACATGCTACAATCGAAAACAAGTCGCAGAAGTGAAGCTTTTCAAAATAGGCTTCTGAAGTACGTATAATCAAGAACACACGAACACGAACACCTCCTTTCTCAAGGAACCAGGCATGTCACCTTCTTTCTCAACCCTCGCGCTGACCCCCATTGTGAAACGGTTCCTCTAATATATTTTCTATATCGGTTCCTCTAATATATTTTCTCTGATATAGGATGGTTGACATATGAGCCTAGCCACTCAGTCATGAGTCGGGCCGTTATTTGCGTCGGGCTCATGGACTCGACGGATCGATCGAAGTCGACCATGGTCCTGCGGCGTGCATGTCTTGTAGTACTGATGCTGATGCACTAGCACGTACTTCCCCGTTTCATATTATATAAGACGTATTTTGATCAAATTTATTTAAGTTTGATTAAATTTATGAAAATAATTGGTAACATCTATAACATCAAATTGGTTTCATTAAATTCAATATTAAAAATATTTTGATAGTATGTTTGTCTTGTGTTAATATTATTAACTATGTTTTTCTATAAACTTAATCAAACTATTAAAAAATTGACTAAAAAATAAATCAAAGCATCATATAATATGAAATAAAGAGAGTATAAATTTTTTTTATTTTTCTATCTCTGTTCCGAATTAATTCATATCGTACAAATAAATCTTCTTGTCCTAAACGTGGGTGATTTTGGTCCAACATGACACACATATGAAGTTTGATCTAACATGACATACATGTGACGCTCTAGTGAACAGAAATTTTAATAAAGAAATAGTACCATGGGATGCCCGTATTGCCAACGACGGTCCATTTATATGCCGGTGGCTACGCCTCAATGGCATGAAGTAGAACGTCTCTCCACACTGCCGGTGGAAGGATGGCCAGTGAAAGCTCCATCTCCATGAGGCCCTCCGTATGGTGGTGATGGTCATCTTTTTGGTCGTTCTCCATTTCCTTTTCTTCCTTGGCATCGGTTGCCCCTACAATGCCATTGGTTGTCGCAACCCCTTCCCCCTCTCCTGGCACGCCTCCTTAAAGCAATCCTCCAATCCACAACATCACTGCCCCGTCGCCATTGCTAGCGAGGGGAAAAATGAAGGGACTTACATGTTAGGCCAACCAAACATTTTTTATCATTTATGTTGGAAACCCACGTGTACTAACTCATGCCAAAACCATTCAAAAAAAATGCCCGGAGAGGGTTGTTATTTGTCCGGTGTAAAAACTAAGGATGCCAAATGTCTGAAATCGTAGTTTATGACAGTAGTTGGGACTGTACGAATAGTTTAGTAATACTTTAGAGACAGAGTATAACAGTAATTCGGACTGTCCGAATAGATTAGGGATAGTTTAGAGGGTAATTCCAAATGATGTATATAGATATATGTGGTGAGGTTGCTGAAGAGACCACCAGGCTAGCATGGGTGTTGTGATGTGGGGAAAACACTATATAACCACATATTATACTCTATAAACCAAACCGGTGAAAACTACTACGGTTCAACGACCGGTCCAAGTCTTTTTAATAGGAGCTCTTACATATTTGTCCTTATTTTGTATTGAAATTATGCTTTCGCCTCTATTTTTTACTTTGTGAATTTATCTTTATGTTTTCAAAACGAAGCAGCACATTGCTCCTATTCTGTTATTCTGTTGTAACGGTGTTAACTTTTATTAAAGAGACCAAAATGCCCATGTAATTTTGCAACGATGCTAAATGTCCACAAATTTAGCAAAACATTTCATCCCCACTTTAAACAGAGCTAGCTAATGAAGTGTGCATACAGCTCCAATCAAGCTCAGCGAACTCGTGACCCAAAAATATACAAACCTTAGCTTAATCTTTCGTAGCTGAGCACGTGAACCCTAGAACCGAAAAAGGAACGAACAGGGAGGAAAAGGGAGGAAGCCGTCAACACCAGCGCCGTGGCAGACGACGACAAGGCTAGGGTCGGTGAGGAAGGTGGGCGGGCCGGGGAGGCGGGCGCCAAGCGCCTAGAGGCAGAGCAGCACAGTGAGGCGGAGGACGAGCAACCGCGCCCCGAGCCACCGCCACGCCCGAGCAGCCGCCGTGTATCGCCTCTTCCGTTGCCATGCCCCTAGCCGCCGCGTGTCGCCTCTTCCGTCGCTACGCCTCGAGCCACCACCACGCCCCGAGCAGTCGCCGCGCGTCGCCTCTTCTGTCGGTGCTCCCCGCGTCGTCGCCATGCCCCGAGCCGCCGCCGCGCCCCGAGCCAAACTACCGCCATCACCGTGCCCTAGCGCCGCGCCATTGAGAAAAAAGAAAAATCTATGCGTGAGGGGATGGATTGAGATAAGGAGATGAGGGTATTTTGGTCTTTTCACCGTTATTTTTTTATATTTCATATTTTTTAAATTAGTTTATTTAACACCCTACAGCAGCTTCATTTCAAATTCACAAGACCAAAATCATAAAGTTAAAAAACAAGGACAAAATTAATCGATGGATAGGGATAAAAATCATAATTATCCCTTTCTAATATGCTTAGAACCACTACGGTGTAGGCCCCGATATATGTAGCTTGATGTATTGATTCAGACTGTAATAATGTTGACGAAAGAGAGGTTTGCAGTATAATAGTGAGAAAAGTTGATCGAGTGAAAATATACTATTTTTCTTAATAAGTTGGCGTATAAATTTTAACGGGTAGTCTATAATTAATTGATAGCTAGAATTAATAACTATATATGGAATTCATTCAATACTTACGTGCATTTCTATAAACGATATAAATATTGTTTTCTTAAAAGGTTAGACGTTTACAATTTAATTGGTCTGCATGAATGACAAATAAATCAATGCTGTTTGTTTGGTAAGTGAAGTGGGATTAAACACCCGCACTAGAGTCTAGCGCAGGCGCAGTGGCTGCCCCGAATTGGGCCTTGAAATTTGGCAAGTGAACGGCCCACAGCCTATCTGCTTCTGCTAAGATGTCACCGGCGCCGTGAGCTGCCATGGCGCTCGTGTACGCCGGCAACGGCACGCTCGCCAAGCCGGTGGCGCCATGGTCGCCACCAAAACGTAGCCACCGGTGAAGAAGTATTGCGTTCCAGCCGCAAGAACGCTTCGAGAAGCTTTGAGTTTGCAGAGCTCGCCATCAAACACCTGACGCCGCCGGAGAAGACGATGGCCTTCCGGGATGGTCGGTGAAGGGATTGGGACGACTCTTCCTCGATAAATACCATGACGTTTCCTTCTCCATCTCCCCTCTCTCCCCTTCCCCTCTTAAACATTGCCACCAACAACTTGGCCTCGATTTCCATCTTCTTTCTCCACCTTCTCGCCAAGAACTCCCTACAATCCCGCTCCCTTCTTGCCACCAAGAACTCGCCGTCAGCTTCCATCTTCTCCCTCCATCAACCTTCCCACCACCGACGACCGCGCTCGCCAAGAACTCCGCCGCCTACACAGGAACCCGCCGCGGCACCTCCACTGTTCCTGCCTCGACGCGGCAAGAAGCAAGAAACGCCCGCGGGTTCCTCTCGGCTCGCCGGCGACCACGGGTCCGCGCGCGCCAACCTTCCCTACGGGCGACACGTGCGACGCCCGGAGCTCCGCTGCGCCAAGAGCCGTCGGGGAAGACACCACCTCTGCCGCGGGGAGCTCCGCGGCGCCAAGAACCGTCGAGCCGGGCTACAAGAACCCGCCGGCGAACGCGGGTCCGCGCGCACCACCATCCCCGCGAGCGACACCTGCGTCGCCGGGAGCTCCGCCGGGGACGACACCGCCTCTTCCGCCGGGAACTCCTTCTCGCCAAGAACCGTCGGGGAGCTACTCTGCACCGCCTAACGTGAGCTGCAACAATCCGCCGCCAACCTCCACCACCCGCGTTCCCGGTGTCGGCGAGCCAAGAACGCGTGCGCTGGGCGATGAGCCAAGAAATCGCGCCTACGGGTTGGTGGGTAGAGTGATCAATTGAAAGTTCGGCATGTTTTTGGATTAGTGCCTTGCTGGCTACTCTTATATTAACGCCGATATCTGTAACCCCTATATCATAATTTGATTTGATTGCGTACTCTAGATGTGGTGAATGACAAGTGCGTGTGGCTAGAGTGATTACTGATTAGTATCTCAGCAAAAATATGTTTGTAGTAGCCTTAATATCTGTATGAGGAATAAAGCAACAACCAAGCATCATTTGACAACAACTAAGTTTGTAGCAATACGGCTAGATGGAAGTCACAGAACAGAATATAAAATATACACACCATCAGAATTTATTTGAGTTTGAGTACCCCCGCCACGCCCTGCTTGTTCTGCTTGCTCAGAATTTTGATCATGTTTCAGCATGGTTGGTTTCAATTTGGCAAGGCAATTAACCTGTATTTTGTACAAATTCCACAGACTTCACGGAAGAATCTCAGCCCTCAAAACACCCTTCTAGTCTTTGCAGTTGAAGCAAAACTTTCTCAACTGACCAGCCTAAATGAAAGGGGCAAGCTTCCCAATGAACAGCAGACACCAGACAGCTTCTCTGATATTTTCCTTGCACAAATCAACCGAAGCATTGGTAACCTTCGGAGCATAGTAACGCACCTTTATTTTTGCAATTATCTCATCAGCTATCATTTCCTGAATGTTTTCCACCTCCAGCTGCAAAACGGTGAACACTGCCATTCAGCTCATCCAACTGCATCCTTTCTCCTTCTACGTCCCCTGGACTTCCATTACTCTCCCCACATCCTTAAGACCTTAACATAATTCTAGTTGCCATATTCCACGAATGTATTTGATAAGAGCTCATGCACTCTGCCATGATGAAACAAGAGCAAAATCCTGCTTGATGAAGCAAGCAAATATGGTCCATCCTTAACTCCTTTCTGCGAAAAAAAACGACTTTCGTTCAGAAAGCAGGAGAATGCTACTTAAACTGAGAAACATGGAACAATGGGTGCACAATATCTGAAGTTATAAGCTGTTGCTGGTCCAATCTTTGCCAATACAGTGTAATGTGCATAAAACTTGTTTAGAAGTTCAGAAAATTACCTATGAACCACCGAAGCTTGAGCATAAGGTTAGCCAATGGATAATATGTTATACTGGCCCTAATTCTCAGTTAAAGAATGGATCCATCTAGAGTTAGCAAGGGCACCAACTAGCACAAGCAGCTATGATGCACAGCACTAAACCAAATACATCGACTGCATATGTGTACCTGAGATGAGTTAGTGTTTGCACCTGAACATCTTTGCAAGTAAATCAAAAGTGAATTAGTTTGAAATTGGGCTGGAACCTCACCAAAACCAACCATCCACGCCGGCCCGTTCTGCTTCTGCCAAGCGGAGGTCACCGGTGCCGTCAGCTGCCATGGCGCTCGTGCGCGCGGCGCTGGTGGCCGCGGGAGCCGGCGGCGGCACGCTCGCCGAGCCGGTGGCGCCATGCTCGACACAAAAACGGAACCACCGTATAATAAGTATTGCGTTCCAGCCGTCAGAATGTTCCGAGAAGCTTTGAGTTTGCAGAGGTTGCAATCGAACACCTGACGGCGCCGATGGCATTCCGGGATGTCGGTTGAGGGATTGGGACGATAAATACCAACATATTTCCTTCTCCATCTCCCCTCTCTCCCCTTCCCGCTCCTTCCCCTCTTAAACCTTGCCATCAACAACTCGCCTCGACTTCCATCTTCTTGCTCTTCTTCTCGCTAAGAACTCCCCCTTCTCGCCACCAAGAAATCGCGGTCAGAATCCATCGTCTTCCTCCACCACCTTCTCCCCAAGAACTCCCCCATCAACTTCCATCCTCTCCCTCCACCACCAACCACCGTGATCACCAAGAACTCCGCCGCCGTGCCCCTGCCAAGAAAGGAACCCGCCGCGGCGCCTCGACAAGAAACCAAGAACGCTCCCAGCGACCGCGGGTCCGCGCGCCAGCCATCCCCACCAGCAAAACCTGCGCCGCCCGGACCCCGCGAACTCGCCGTCAGCTTCCATCTTCTCCCTCCATCACCTTCCCACCGCGCTCGCCAAGAACTCTGCCGCCAAGACAGGAACCCGCCGCGGCGCCTCTCGAGACGGCAAGGTCTTAACAAGCACGAAACGCCCGTGGGTTCCTCTCGGCTCGGCTGGTTCCTGCGGCGGACGCCCGCGCCGGTGACCGCGGGTCCACGCGAGCCAACCTTCCCCGCGGGCGACACGTGCGACGCCCGGAGCTCCGCTGCGCCAAGAACCGTCGGGGAAGACGCCACCTCTTCCGCCGGGAGCTCGAACGTGGGTCCGCGCGCGCCACCATCCCCGCAAGCGACACCAGCGTCGCCGGGTACGACACCGCCTCTGCCACTGGGAACTCCGCCACGCCAAGAACCGTCGGGGAGCTCCTCTGCATCGCCTACCGTGAGCTTCAAGAATCCGCCGCCGACCACCACCACCCGTGTTCCCGTTGTCGGCGAGCCAAGAACGCGTGCGCTGGGCGACGAGCCAAGAGATCGCGCCGCCCACCGCCGCCGTCAGCTCGCCGACCGTAGAGGAAGCATGGGCAGAAGGAGGCGGCAGCGCGCGGCTTCGGACCAGCGCCGCGAGTGCGCGCCAGAGACCCCGCAGCCGGCCGTGACGTCGCCGTCGACAGAGGAGGCGGCGGTCGCGCCACCGGCTGACTCGGGCTGGATCACGACAGCTGTGCAGAGAATAATGAGTTTCTTCGGTGGTGGCCACGCCCGGCGTTCGTCAGAGGTGGCACCTGCACCAGCCCATGGCGAGGTAGGAGGAGCGCGCAAGAACGGGTCCTGCACCAGCCCATGGCGAGGTCGGAGGCAAGGGTCGAACAGGCAACCAAGCCTGGATGCACCATTTCGTTCGTACAAAGAAGGATACCGCGGCTCCCACTCCATCTCCACCACAAGCTCAGCGCCAACCTCGAGTGGTCAATGGCGAGGAGGTTCCATTTGAGGTGGAAGACCAGTATATTGCTTACTGCAGAGAATCTTCTTCAATTGTTCAGAAAACTATATGTCATATCTGTTTCTTTCAAGAACAAAACTTCACTGGGAGCAACAAGTTTCGAGACAATGAGGTAAGTACTCCAGTAATGCTTTGGTCTTCTATTCTGTAGTATAGTCATCAAGGCATGCTTCGTTCTTCTACTGTGTTGTGTATTTCTTAACAACAATTAATTAATGTTGTGATTTGCATTTGCAGTTTTTCAGTAATGTTCTGTTCTTATATTATGTTGTATAGTCAATATTGTTTTGTTCTTCTATTGTGTTGTGTGTTTCTTAACAACAATTAATTAATACTGTGATTTGCACTTGCAGCTGTTGCTTCACTGCCACACGCTGCACAGCAAGTTTCCTCTCGTTCCTTGTGAGGCCGAGGACTGCCGTATCTATGTTACTACGGCTCGTGATCTTCAATTGCACAACTACTTCTGTCACACATTGCCGGCTGATTGGTGGATAGAGTGATCGCTTCTGAAGAAATTTAGATTCTACCATCATCATTTGTTCATCAGCATATAAAGCTGAGATCTCAAGGAGATAATTCTTAGTCATCATATCAGCAAATCAGACTCTGATTGACCAATCTTTGTGCATTAATCTCTACATACATATGTTTGCACATTCTAGTTGTATTCTATATTTGCGTAGATTGTTACAACTCAGATATGTACACTCATTCCTTGAAGCTTCAGCTCTTCAGTGATCACTGTAGTAACAAATGACATGTGCGCGAAGATGTTCTTCTGTCATCATATAACCAGTTGCCGGTTGATCAGTCACTGTAGTAACTTTTGTCATCATAAAATGAACAAGCTAAGAGGTCCATCCTTAACTCCTTTCTGTGAAAAAGGACTTTCGTTCAGAGAACAGGAGAATAATAATTGAGGAGCATGGAACAATGAGTTCACAATAACTGAAGTTATAAAATGAGGAACATGGAACAATGGGTTATGGAGCTCTTCTGGTTGTGACTCATGTTGATGACTGCTGTTATGATGTCCATTATAGTGGGGAGAAACTCAGATGTAATAGTCAGAAGACCTGACAGCTGCATATGAAAGAACATCCTGGAGATTAGTTCGAATTATACGTGTCGCGTAATTCAGTTGAACTGAAATGCACTAGATAGAAATTTAAGAAGAGTTTGGCTGTGTAAATCCACTTATGGATATAGAGGCCAGATTTTTATCCATTACTTTTAAAAAATAAATTTAAGAGAATAATTCTGCCTGATGAAACAAGCTAAGGTGATCCAGCCTTAATTCCTTTTAAGCAACAGCGACTTTGGTTAAAAGCACTGGGATACAATTTATGTGAAACGAGATGCGTCGAATCTTACCGTGCCATGGCGAAAATAGGCTGTGATGTCATATTGCAACCATGCAGCATAGGATACCATGAAGACGACGAAGAGCCCCAGAAGATATAAAGAGTTCCTGTCCAAGAGCTCATAAAACTGGTTAGCAGTTATATATGCTAACTATCAAGTTTGAGATTTCTCAGTTTATGCATTAATGCAACAGAGAATCCTATCCTTCACAAGGATAAGCAAGCTACTTCATTGAGATGATTACCTTAGAAGAAACATAAATTCGTTGTAACCTAAAATTGCAAGAAGTAGAACAGTCCACGCAGGTGGCAGCCAATTATTGCTGCGTCTGCGTGCTTCCTGGTGGAAGAAAATTTGGAAGAATTTGGTCAGCACATAGCACCAACGGTCAGATCGAAATATCATAAATGGAGTTCAACATAATGGACAAAAATAACATATTTCATGAAAAGCTTATCACTTCAGTTTTTTTAAGGGCATTGAGGACCCTCTGAAATCAGCAGGCCAGGTTTCATGGTTCATAATAAGAAAACAACAAATTCAATTATGCTTTACCTATCCATTTGATCAAAATAGATCAGTGTTATGCAATCAACTGGATAAGCACTTGAGCAGAAATGGCCAAGGAATATACCTGCACAGAAATTGCTTGTGCAACAGCATACTCAGTCTCTGAGTTGAATTGCCTCCAGATGGATTTACACTGCACTGGTGTGATCAGTGTATTTTTTTTCTGACACCTGTATAGATGTGAAAATGTTACGACTTATTCATCGCATTTCCTTGAAAATTACAATTTTCTAAATCTAAGTGCCGGCACCTCTTCCCATGTGCTTAAGGCAAGAGGATCGGATGTGAATTCAATACTCCTCTTCCGTGAGAGCGGTCCTCCATCTAAAAGAGCAGTCGTTAGAGTCCGTTCTATTTTATCTGGTTTATCGTCCAAACGTATAGCAGCCATTACCGACATAAGTCTTAAAGCCTGCAGCGTGAAGATGATATACAGATCATGTTTCTACACCATAGATCAGAATACCCAGTAAACGGTGCAATATTGATTAAAAGAAAAAAAAGATATACCACTAAACCTGCTTCTCTAGTGATTGCACGTATGTCTTCATCCCCTTTCCATGTCCTAGGCATGGAGCCCTTATCACGGCTCAACACAGTGGAAAACCTACAGTCCAATGAAATGGGCATGGATAAGATAAATGTTGCAAAAATGGCTAGTATAATCTGATAATCATTGAAAATGTAAGAGAGATTTGAATAATTTTTCCTCCAAATTCCACCTTTCTTTCATAGGCATCAGAACATTCTCAGCTTCTTCTCTAGCTTTCTCTTCTACTATACTTCTTGCATGTTCTCTTAATTCCATGACCATCTTATGGATAGTTGTCTGGTCTAGTTTAGACTCGGAGAGGGCAGCTGAGAATGCCAAAATAGCATTTTCAGTCGCATGCCTATAAAGTCTTCAAATACATGCCCAGGAGTTTTTTTTCCACCAGTTTCCAAGATTGACTGTAAAGGTCCAGCAAGTGCATCCAAGAGATTTTTCTGAACATCGCGGCAACAAAAGGTCCAAGCATGAGGATGGTTTCTTTTTTTAAAAAAAAACATGGTAAGAGCTCATGAAATGAGGAATTCTAGGAACATGCTGAAATTGCAATAATATACTGTGCATTGAGTATGAAAAATAACCTCATAATTAGCCTTCAGTTCAGCCAGTTTTATACCCCGAACAGATCTTGCATGAGCTTCTATATGGTGCTCCAGTTTGCTCCTAACTTTTGTAGTGTCCCACTGTGCATGCTTAACCAAAGAATCTGCATGACAATGCAGAGAGTTGATGTCATGTATTGTAGACCAAAGATTTAAGGAATGATGAGTTTCAAATCACATTACTTCAAACTGCTGGGAATTTACTTATGTTGAATACTGCCGTATTTCTACTATAATCTGAATGCATAAACTATCGATAAGCATATAATATTTGAAAAACATACACAGTATGGTTTTGGCAGGAGCAAGCACAAGAGGCTTAAAACAAGATCAAGAAGCAAAGGCTCGTAATACTAGTTGACGTATGGTTTAGACATTCATTGTCAATAAAACTATCAGATGAGCTCCAAACTTTGGAGATTTGGCTTTTGCAGAATTGGATTGCAGGACAAAAAATAACAGCAGAAAGCAGTCCATTTACATTTTTTCTGACAGATATCATCCTCTCTAATTAGTAAGAGACAAATGTTTATATTATAATAGCCATATGCAATTATCCAGAGTGCCTGAAATATCTGCAGGACCTTTATTGGAACGTATGTGTGAATATTAGCAATCCATTATTTGAAATGTCATGAACAAGCAAGAATTATTAAGAAAAAACAAACATTTTCTTAATAACCAAACACCATCAGCTGGTTAAACTACTTTCTCTAAGTCATAACTCGAATTAGTAACATGGAAATGAGTAACTCACTTTTAGGATTTCAGATTCTAACTGCTGCCGTTTAGCAGTTCTCACATCCTCATCAAAGTACATGGCTTCTGTGTCATACCTGCAGGAAAATGTAGTAAGTTTAGATTTTCAGAACTCAGGACAAAAACAAATAAATATTTGTTACATGTGCAATCTGAGAACTCTATATTTTTACTTTGTGGCATCCGTGATCCCAAATATATTGAATTTACTAGAAAAAGAAAACTCCAAAATCGATGGACGAAGAAACATAAATAAGAACAAGAAGCAATATCCACTCTTTCAGATTACCGTTAAAATATACATTGTTAATGGACATGCTGCATGATAGGATAACTAGTCATAGATAGCAGAGAATAAAACTAAGAGGTTAATGGACATGTTAAGAAAGAACAGAAACACTTTATAATACTTGCAAACATTGCAAGGATAATTAGTCATAGTTCAAAATAAAATTAGATGGCAAATAGAGCAATCAATCTTCTATCCCTGCAGTTGTAAAAATATGAAGTACATGATGTCCTCCAGGATACTTAAATTATGCTTCCACAAGGCTTCTCCAAATTAGCCCAGTCATCCTGCCAATTTTGCATTCAAGAGTCTCAGAGTTAAGTTATTTTGGACACAGTACTTACAGCTTTGCCATTTTCCAAAATAACATTGGTCACATTAGCCCTGTATATTTCACTAATTCCACTGAAGTGGCGATAGCACAAGACATGTTGTTTAGACCTTGAGATAGCAGAAATTTAAATAAACATAATAAAGGTTGGTACAAAACAAATATGGAGCAACTTAACCTTCCCATTCACCTTTAAGTTCTCCAATCATAATTTTACAAATAAATTGCACAGGACAAGAAGAAACATACACAACTATAATATCCATAAACAAGAAAACTAGCCTTAAAGGTGCTTCTTCTAGGCGAAGTTCAACTTTGTGAAACTAAGTGTAATCCATACAGGAGCAGGAAAGTTGGACCAAAGCTGAGGAGACACAAGTTCCTCTCTGCTGTTATGTTTCAAATCAAGTAATCCAATATCACGACGATTATTCTTGCGTCCAAATAGCGCAAGATCATAGTCATCAGTAAAATATGTATAATTTTCCTTGAGATGTGGATATTCTTCCGTGCTGAGACAAAGTGATTGATTATGCCCAAGAAATAACACATGACCATCCAGGTTTTCGATCTCCACATGCTTTTTTTCCACAGTGTCAACACTAAATATTTTAATTTCCACAGTATTCCACACAAATGTTGTAGGGTCAGCAAGCAAGTCAGCCTCGTCATCCTCCTTAATGTCCTCATATGACCTCCAAACTTGCAGAAGATCACCCCATGGAGCTTGCACAATGTACATCTTATCACAATCATATCCTGGCTCCCTTCCAATTATCGTCTTCATTGTGACCACAGGGCCACTGAGATCGAGTGCATGGATTTCTCCCACTTGATTCACTGCATACAATATGCCATCCTTGTAGATGCAGTCAGCATAGTGAGTGTGTGGTGGAAGCCAGGTCCACTTATCATCCCCAAGCCTTGCAAACGAAAGTTGGTAACGTGGATTGTGAATTAGTACCACAAGGTAATTTTCTGTGGATGTATCAAAAAACACAAAAGCCTTAACAAGAAGGTAGTCACGCAGCTCGTCAAGGGCAAAAATTGATGGCTCGGAATGATAAACCATCGATCCACTGTACCATGAGTACTCATACTTGTGGACAGCACCGGATTCATTGAAGATGGGATTCACATGCTCGATTGTGATAACAGAAGGGAGAGCTATTTGTTCCCCTGTAATAGGATTGACTAGGTGCATCTCGGATAAGTCATCAACTGTAACCAGCCAGCCAAGCGAGGACCCGATCAGAAACCTACTGCGCATGGGTGGCTCCGGTAGAGTAATCTTGTACTCCCTCTTCTCGGCAAGACTGTAGAGACACACGACGCTATCGCCAGCAGATTCAGAGGTGTAGAGCAGGCACGGCGTCTGGGACAGTTTATAGATACCTAGGCTGCGCAGTTCATTGTAGGCGGAGCGCCAGGAGTTACAGATCGATCCTGCACGCACAAGGTCAGGGATCTCCAGGAGGGCAAATATATCCATTAAGATGTCCTGAGGCAGTTCTGGTAAATTTGCCGCAACAGTCTCTGTAATTGATGGGTGATCAACCTCATCTTTTTGCACTTCCTTCAGTAAACTGGGAGAAAGGGCTAGGATCTTAGACACACCTCTGAAGAGTAGGTTGCACAAATTTTTGGGACATTTTGCTAGATCCCCAAAGTTCATAATCCTGGCTATACTACAGGCCGCCATTAGAGCAGATCGAGCCCCTGTTGGAAGGTGAAATTCGTTGTTCGCTTGAATACTTGCAGACTTGGAATATTTGATGAAGCGAGAGACACAAGGTATACCTTAATAATATATACCTAAATTCAGCCAAGGAAAACTGAAACGGATACGGACACCGGCGGACTTTGTTGTCCTGGAAAGAGAAGTCCGACTCTGAATCAGACTTGTTCCCGGGAAACTCGTGGCTGCGCGCGAATCCACTCTGAATCAGACTGGCTCATACGGATCCGTATTCCGAATAGAGATCAGTAAAGGTTCATCGAGAACTCACCGGCGGCGGGATGGCCCGGTGCAGAGGAGGAGCAGCCGCCGTGAAGTGGAGCGCAGGAAATCCGGTGGTTGATTTGGATTTTGGCCGCCGTAGCACAGCCACCGGGCCGCCACACGCACTGCCGCATCCCCGAGGACTAGACGGCCGGCAGTTGAAGCGGCGGAGGCGGCGAGTGGTGGTGGCCAGGTGGGGCTCCGAGCCGGCGTCCTCGTCGGCGGAGAGGATGCGGCGGCGGCGGCGGCGGCGGCGGGCGCGCAGCCACGCTAGTGTTTTGTTATTTTTTATTTCCCTTCCGAGAAGATATGTCCATAGTGATATAATCAATTTCGAAATCTCAGATTTAAAAAAATTCGAAATATCAGAATAAAAAAGTCGAAATCGTAAGTGAAACATGAGAAGGGAATTTAACTATTTTCCATTCTTATAAATTATACTTTTTTTCCAAAATAATTTATTGACAAATGTTGTTTAGCAAAGATTAAGGTTTAGAAAAAAATAACCGTGATGTACTCATTAAATAATATATAAATGTATATAGTTAGAAGGAAGGGGTAATTGGAGGTAGCATGGAGAAAATTTTGAATTAAAGGTGTCGTGCCATCGGGAGGCGTGTGAGTGTGACGACACATAGAAAGGACGGGATCCCTCGGTGTCCCGGCATGAGAAAGCCACATAGTGGAGGTAGGCGAAGGCCATGAGCGTGAGACGTGACTTGGTTTTCGTGCAGATCATGGACATGTAAGCGCGGTCGGAGTCGGGGTGCACACAAAATGACGACGAGAAGGGGTGGCCACGCGAAAATGGTGGGCGTGGAGCTCACCAAGTTGGCAAGGAGAGGGGCTCCTGAAGCCGCTTATTGGTTGCAGGGCCTGCGTAGCCAAACAGATTGAGTGGTCGTATGTATGGTGTAATTGAGCGATCTGAGCCGTCCGATCAGTTTTGGACGGTCGATAAACAATAATAAAGTTATTTGATCATTTCTCTAGGTGGCATTCCGATATATTTGTTTCTAAAACGAATCAGAAAAATTACATGGGGCCTAAGATCTTCAATATGATGAGTTGACAAAAGGGAATCTAATATGATAATTATAGATTGCTTCTTATATGAAATGCGGATTGTCGATGATATGGGCTCGGGGGTATAACGGGAACACGATATCTGAAGAAGGAAGACGCCCTCACTTACCAGGACACCCCAAAGATATATCCTGAACGGCTCATGCGGGTCTGGGCCACGAGCGGCCACGTGGCCATCCCAAAGGAGACTTGGCTCGGGGGCTGCCCAGAGGCCGCCGCTTCCCGGATGGCAAGGTTCGGGACCACCCGGATCCCCGTCCATCAACCCACACCTCTCCGAGAAAGGAACGAGATCAACTGCCAACTACCACATTTAATGCTTAGAGAGAGGCCAGACGCCTGCGCCGTCGCATTTATTGCGATGTGAGGCACGTCTGTCAGCTGCTCATCATTACCCTTTTTGCCCATCACGAGGAAGAGAGGGGAGAAAGTCTTTGACGGCTACCGCGGTATGGCCACACGGTTAGTCCGCGCACGCCTTCCTCCACGCCCCGTCCAGTCGCATTAAATGCGTTGGGCGGCCGCAGAGAGGATACGAGCGCTGGGGGTGTCACGTTGACCCCTCTCCAGGCGGAGAGCCACTGATCAATAGGCCCCACTGGAGTAGGTAAGTTGACCCCTCCTCACGTCAGCAGCATGGCAACCACGACGCCCGTTTTTTCTCCCCCAACTCTTGCAACGTGGCAACAGGAGCAGGAACGGGGGTGGACCCTCGACAAGACAGGACAAGAGCCGCTCCATCACGTGGAGCGGAGTAGAGAAATCTAGGACTACTATGGTGTCCCCTTGTACTATAAAAGGAGACCCAAGTCCATAAAATAGAGGGGGTTGGTTGGTCTTTTGTTCAGCCTCTTCGACCTTGGGCTTTAAGCATTTCGCCTCAGCCATCAGCTCCAACTTCCCCAGGGAAGAACAACCACACCAATCCTTGTAATTCATTGTCCACATAGCACAAAAACAGGAGTAGGGTATTACGTCTCCCCGACGGCCCAAACATGTATAAATTCTTCTGTGTCTCTGCGATTGCGGCTTTTCTCCATCTTCCTACTTTCCCTTTACCTCATCCCGAGATTGAACCCTGATTCACCGCTCCCCTGTGCCGAACCAAAAAGAGGGTCCCCGGGTCCCCGCGTGTCGAGCACACGCATCGACAGCTGGCGTGCCAGGTAGGGGAGTGCACACATCGACAGCTAGGGCGGCGCTTGGCGCTGCTGACGACGAACCCGTGCCGTCACCCACCACGTGCAGAGCATGCAGGATCTCCGGGCGCGCCGGGTCCTGGCACAACGGAACCAGCCCCGGAGAGAGTTGCGTCAAATCCATCGCAGTGACGCCAAGGGTGCGGCGGACCAGGATCGCGAGATCATTCTCTTTCCAGTCGAAGGGAGCGTCAACATGGGTGTGCATGTCGTTGTTGAAGTTCGTGTACATGTAGGTTGGGCGCGGCCTCTCCTGTAATGGCGAGATGCGCCGTGTCTGGAAATCCCGAAAGACGGCGTGGCTGGACAGGCCCCCCTTCCGGAGATAGCTGATCCGCTCCAGCACTCCATCCAGCTCTCTCCTAGCACGCGGCTGCGCCCCCCAGTTCCCCTGATTCGCCGGAATCCCCGTCAGAAGGGAAACGCGGGGGTGGTCGCCCAAACTGGTGTAGAACCAGTAGGCCCTTCAGTTCTCCCATTTGGAGCGAGAGTGGATGTCGATGAAGGCGGTGTCGACGGCCTTGTCGTTGCGCGGTTGGATCGCAACGTATCCGACCGCACCGGGGGATCCCGCCCGGCACACGCGAAAAAACTGCTGGAAGAGATGCAGTGAGGGCATCACCCCTACGAACATCTTGCAGGTGTAGGCGAAGATGGCGAGGTACAAGACCGCGTTGGGGGTGAGATGATGCAGCTGAAGGTCATAGAACTCCAGCACATCGAAGAAGAACCGGGAGAAGGGCAGCACCAACCCGACCATGGCAAAGGAGGCGAAGAACACCATCTTCGTGGGGGGCCGCTCCATCGGAATATCGCCGCCGCTGCGTGTGCCGCGCGGCAGATACTTGTTGAACAGGCTGCGAGCCTCCGCGGAGCGAACCAGGGACTTGGGAAGCACGCTCCCTGGCTCCAGGGGCGCATCGCGGGTCATCTTCGAGGGAGGCGCCGGAATGCAAAGAGAAACTGACGACGGAGAGGATGGAGTCGAAAGGGCAAAAGCGCCGAAAGGAAAAGAGGCGATGGCTGAGGAATGCGTGGAAACTGATCCCCCCTCTCGCGGATCCGTTTTTATAGGCAACCACAGCCCCCTCGCATTCTACGACATTAAATTCGCTCCACTCCCGTGCGACGCGCCTCTTCGGCTTCGCGTCCCTTCGTTTTTCACGTCTCTTCGATTTTCGCGCCACTTGGGTTTCGCACCGCCTGGGATTTCGCGCCACCAGGCGCACTACACGGAACGGAGGGAGGTAGGCGGTTAGATGGGCCCCCCGTGTGCGCGGCCCAAATAACACGCCCCCCGTCTGGAAAGGCCTAAGCAAGCGTGGCGTCAGTTACCGCATGCCTATCTCTTGTTGCGGCGCGGCACATCCAGTACCTGGGCCCATCCACTCAGGAATATGGTGTTAACCACGCCCGAACCCAACTTCGGTCCCGGTCAACACCGGGGGCTACTGTCGGTGATATGGGCCTGGGGGTATAACGGGAACACGATATCTGAAGAAGAAAGACGCCCTCGCTTACCAGGGCGCCCCAAAGATATGTCCTGAACAGCTCATGCGGGTCCGGGCCACGGGTGGCCACGTGGCCATCCCAAAGGGGACTTGGCTCGGGGGTTGTCCGGAGGCCGCCGCTTCCCAGATGGCAAGGTTCGGGATCACCTGGATCCTCGTCCATCAACCCGCACCTATCCGAGAGAGGAACGAGATCAACTGCCAACCACCACATTTAATGCTTAGAGAGAGGCCAGTCGCCTGTGCCGTCACATTTATTGCGATGTGAGGCACGTCTGTCAGCCGCTCATCATTACCCTTTTTGCCCGTCACGAGGGAGAGAGGGGAGAAAGTCTTTGACGGCGACCGCGGTATGGCCGCACGGTCAGTCCGTGCACGCCTCCCTCCACGCCCCGTACAGTCGCATTAAATGCGTTGGGCGGCCACGTGGGAGAGAGGATACGAGCGCTGGGGGTGTCACATCGACCCCTCTCCAGGCGAAGAGCCACTGATCAGTAGGCCCCACTGGAGTAGGTAAGTTGACCCCTGCTCACGTCAGCAGCATGGCAACCTCCCCCAACTCCCGCAACGTGGCAACAGGAGCAGGAATGGGGGTGGACCCCTGACAAGATAGGACAAGAGCCGCTCCATCACGTGGAGCGGAGTAGAGAAATCTAGGACTACTGTGGTGTCCCCTTGCACTATAAAAGGAGGCCCAAGTACATGATAGAGGGGGTTGGTTGGTCTTTTGTTCAGCCTCTTCGACCTTGGGCTTTAAGCATTTTGCCTCAGTCATCAGCTCCAGCTTCCCCAGGGAAGAACAACCACACCAACCCTTGTAATTCATTGTCCACATAGCACAAAAACAGGAGTAGGGTATTACGTCTCCCCGACGGCCCGAACCTGTATAAATTCTTCTGTGTCTCTGCGATTGCGGCTTTTCTCCATCTTACTACTTTCCCTTTACCTCATCCCGAGATTGAACCCTGATTCACCGCTCCCCTGTACCGAACCAAAAAGGGGGTCCCCGCGTGTCGATCACACGCATCGACACGGATGAAACTTGATGAACGGATCGATTAGTTCATAAGGAAAAATTAAATTTTATATATTATAAAACTAACCGATAGTTTAAAATAAGTGTTATAAAAAATACTGACATAGAAAGTTTTTTTGAGAAATGGTAATTTTTTAATGTGTGGCGTGGATAATCCGTAATATCCATCCGATAATATCAAAATACATGGCTTTAATACTTAGGTGGTGTTTAGCACAACTTCTGATCCAAGATTTTTTGGAGAGCTGTGCATTCGTAGCTCCACAAATCCATCGATTTGAATCTCTAATTATAATTGATAACATTTGGATGAATTATTTTGCTTTAGTTTTAAATGAAGTATAAAATTTTAAACTATTATAATTTAACATACAAATTTAAAATTTAACATGGATCTAAAATAAGATTTAAAGTTGTGCCAATCAGAGCTTATACCACAATGTAAAATATTTTATTTCTATTGACAGGAGCAGGACAGTAGCACGAGTACATGTTCCATGTTACAATGTGTATGTCCATACATATTGCAGAGTATACATATACTAATATTAGCATGGAGTATATGCCAGTAATCCAAAGCTAATATATACTTGTCTTTTAACAACGTGATATGTTGGTTGGTCTTGTATACCAAAGTTACTTCCATCTTTGACTTTTAGATATGTTGAAGTCACTCCATTGGTAACATTTATTCTTTTCTCGTTATCCTACTTTGAGGCAAATTGCTCAAGACATCTTGGCTATTCCAATCACAACAATGGTCTCTGAATCGGCTTTTACTAGTGAAAGGGTTTTAAGTGAGCATCGTAGCCGTTTTACTCCTAAAATGTTGGAAGCTTTGGTGTGTGGCTAAAGTTGGCTTCGGCATACTCTAGAAGATAGATTGTTCATTTACATATAAGAACTATTTGATGTAGCTACTAAAATGTATAAAACTTTATTGTAATGGAAGAATGAATAACTTCTGGTCATGCCTTGAAGACATTGAAGAAGGGATGAAGGAAGAATCATGCATCACTGGTGCTGATTTTGGCTAAGCAACTTGAACTTTTTATGTAATGTCTGCAGCTTGCCTTTATTTATGTTAAATTGTTATTATGCTACGACATGTTAGACATTAAAACTTATTTATTTGCTTGGTCAGATCTTTATGTGCTGTTTAATGTGCTGAAAACTCAGAATTGAGATGGTTGGATGGATTGTTGATGTTTATAAGTTGCTATGCGAGCACGAGTGTGCCCGCGGGCATGCGGATATCCATGGGTAGCGGGCATGGACACGATTTTCTGCCCATGACGGGTGGCGGGCATGGATTCGGGCACAGATTTTCCTTCGCAGGTTTGGATATTTGGAGTGAGTATCCGCATGGATTTTACCCGTTGCCATCTTTAGTCTTAATGAATGACAAATAAACGAATATACCATTGTAAAAGAGAAAAATTGACGTCTACAATTTTAATGGCCTATACTAGTATTAAACAAGCTGGATATATAAAAATTAGTAAAAAAATTATGAAGACTGACGGGAGAGAAGGATCAATGAAATGTTAATTCAAGCCAGGATATAGAAAATTAGTAGAAAAAATTATGAAGTGACAATCCAAAACACTTCTCTCTCGATCCCATTTGCACTTCAGAGCAGTAAAAACAACACAACACAATCAAATTTTCATAATTTGCCGAATACTGGTGGGTCTTGCAAGTTGAGTACCCGGTTCGGTTTATAAACCATTGAAATTTTTGCTTGGTAAGCTAGGTGGGATTAAACACCGCACTAGCACAGCGGCTGCCTCGTATTGGGCCTTGAAATTTGGTAAGTGAACGGCCCACAACCCATACGTGCGTCGTGCTCGGCCCGTTCTGCTTCCATGGCGCCGTCAGCTGCCATGGCGCTCATGCACGTGGCGCTGGTGGCCGCGGGAGCCGGTGGCGCCATGCTCGACACAAAAATGGAACCACCATAGAATAAGTATTGCGTTCCAACCGTCAGAATGTTTCGAGAAGCTTTGAGTTTCCAGAGGTTGCAATCGAACACCTGATGGCGTCAGAGAAGACGATGGCTTTCCGGGATGGTCTTTTGAGGGATTGGGACGATAAATAGCAGGACATTTCCTTCTCCATCTCCCCTCTCTCTCTCTCCTTCCCCTCTTAAACATTGTCCATCAACAACTCGCCTCTTCCATCTTCTTCCTCTTGTTGTCGCCAAGAATTCCCTCCTTCTCACAACCAAGAAATTATGGAGATTATGGAATCGGATACCATCATGGCTAGCTTGTCCGATTGGTAATAGGGATAGGTTACGCTTCATGATTATGTAACCTGGATATGACTTGGGTGTTACGTTACCAATGAGATAAGGTGACGGCTCGTAGTCATAACTTGGTAAGATTGAGGAGTCCGACATAGAATATGATAGGGTCTCCGACTTGTAAGTCCACCCTCCAAGACTATATAAGGGGGGTGAGGGGTGTCCCTTGAGGGAGATGCGATATACGAGATCAAGAGATCAATAAAAGCACTCGGAGGATCGAATCCCAAAATAGAAGTAGGGTATTACCTCACGAGAGGGCCTGAACATGTCTAAACCCCTTTTTCCACTTAACCCATCGTGTTTGGCGACTTGACTGCAGCCCCAATTTCTATTGACGAAACCAAGTTTCGACAGTTGGCGCGCCAGGTAGGGGAAACGCGTCAAGACTCCTTCTCCATCTCGCCGACAAGCGCGATGGGATCTTCATCAAGCATCGATGACTTCGCCGCTGATAGATTCGGCAAGCTCTCCCTCCTCGACTCGGATTTGGACCAGTCGGGAGGGGGAATCCACCCGGCGCCGTTCGGGTTACCAAACGACGCTGAGATCTACTACAACCTTCGGACTTTCGAGTTGGAATCCATCCACTTGGGAGGAGAAACCCTCTCGACGCCGTTTGGGTTACCAAACGCCGCTGAGATCTATTGCAATCTTCTGTCTTCCGAGTTGAAATCGACCCACTCGGGAGAACCATCGTCTTCAAGCTGCGACCCGGACTGGGACAACCTAGACTCAAGCAATCCGGGCTCAAGGGAAGTCGCCGTCATCCTCCAACCGCTCGGGTCATGCTCATCCACGGAGCTCAATGAGTACCTCAGCTCTTCAGATTTTGATGATCTCTACGGCATCTCTACGGACGGGGCCAACGACTCCGACTTCGACAAGGATTATGAGCCAAAGTTCTTCAACATTCTCATGGCTAAGGTAGCCGAGACCAGGGTTACTGATGCCGGCGGCATATGCCATGCCGCCCTCGGCGCACATGCGAATTTTGCCGAAATTCGCGAAAGCCGTGGCAATGAACAAGAACAAACTTGAATTTGAACGATTTCGTGCGTATCGTGAAAAGCATGCGAAAACCGCAAAACCACGCGAAAACCGCGCAAAACACGCGAAAACCGTGAAAAACCATGGAAACCGTGAAAACCGTAATTTAAATTTGAACCAAATCGAAATGCGCGTCGTGCCGCGGTTTTCGCGAAAACCGCGCCATATACCGCGGTTTTCGCGGCAAACATCGCAAAATTTATATTTTTTATAAAAAATATATATTTTTTTATAAAAAATATATATATTTTGTGTTAAAATAAATTTTTTCAAATTTTTGAATTCCCATGAAATTATTTAAACGAAACCGCGGGGATGCCGTGCCGCACCCCGCGAAACCACCGAAACCGCGAAAGCCGGGCCGGCTTTCGGCATTAGTAACCCCGGCCGAGACCGACTCGGCCATGGCCCAGGTTGCAAGAAGAGCAAGCCAGCTTGAGTAAGAGCGCAAGCTTTCGGAGGAAGAGAATAGGCGCAGAGAAGAAGCCGACAGGAGGAAACGAGACCTGAGGGCGACTGGGCGATCCGCCCAAGAGGCTATACTTCAGACACGAGTCGACAACACCAACATCTTCTAGACGCCTCAACAGAATGTCGTTGCCGCCCTCACCCTCCTCGACACTGTTATCGAAGCGGCACCCGCTACGGTAACACCAATTCTGGACAAGATCAAGATCATCGTCGCGGCTATAGCCAACTGTTCTCCCTTCACCTCAGCACGAAGACCGACCGAGTCCGTCGCTGAATGTCACGCCCAGAAATTCCCACCAGAATTTCCGCAGCTAATTTGTGCATTACACCCTCGTCCAGGCATCAGCCGAGGTACACAAATCGACGTTATTGATAGTACAGAAACCTCGTCTTAGAAACAATATAAAAGAGTTACACAAATGCAGCGGAAAGGAAAAATAAAACTGACTTAAGCTAAACTTGACTCGAGCGAAGCGAAACGCCAACACCACAGCTAACCCTTAAGGTCGAACAAGCCTACACCTCCTCGGAGACCTCGATCTCAACCCCTGGCACTAAAGGGGGAAAAAGAAACAAGGCTGAGTACAACCACCGTACTCAAAAAGTCACACCGGAAAAGGGGACATGATGCAAGATAAATATCAAGGAAAAGGATAAGGCTCAATTTGCATAAACAGCATTTGCAGAAATAATAATAATATTTGAAGACAGTAAAACAGTAGTAATGATTAAACAGGATTAAATAAACACTGTCCAACGTTAAAACCACGTTGCAAGAGGCCCATCCATCCACCTGCACTAGTCACATTCCAACATTTCATTCAAGTAAAAGTGAAACTAATCAAGGTGAATCTGGTTGATCGCCCGTAACCGCGGGCACGACTATTCGAATAGTTTTACTCTGATCAGAGGTGTACAACTGTACCCACAAGACACAATCCCACGACACGTTACCGTGCGCCGGTGCACCACCACGGTACCCCGGAAAGGAATTTGTGACAGGACCCTTCACATAACCCCCTCTAACCAATCGTACCACACCAAGGTTTCGTCCCCACTCCCATCGGGCAATGGGCAACCCCCTCTAGTGCCGCGGTGAATCCGGAAGCTGATCAACCCTTAAAATCGGCCGACCCAACTCCATCACTCCCACCCTCTCTAGGATACGTCGGCTAGAGACAACTATGCTACAGACCCAGCCATTACCCATGCTGGTTTGTGGTATGCACGGTACTTCTTCCAGGGTTTCCTAAGAACCGGTCCTTAATTGTCATGAGCACGCTAACCAAAGTCCAACCATGTGCTCACGACCCACCCTTTTTCATAATTCAATATTATTAGAAATAGAGTCACAACTTAACCTCATCTGAGAGTTAGCCTCTAGTAATAAACTTGATTAGTGTGATCCCCTTAAGTGAACTAGTTGAGCTAAGCATAACTAAGCAAACCTTAAGCTATCATCTAGTCATATTGAACCCCAAGTTATCAATGGTATAAGGTAAACAATCCTATGGTTGAGTACAATAGGTATAATCATCCCATGAAATGACATTCTAAAACATATGCAATATTTGAGAGAAAAAGAGATATTTAATTAAACTAGGTACAATATGGTCAATGTAAGGTATGACTTGCCTTGTTCTGGAGACTGAGGAACCTCGGCGACTACTTCGAAGAGAACGGGCTCGCCGAAAAACTCGGGATCTACACGACAAACAAAGCACTCAACAAACACCCTAAAAGGTCTACTAAAACAGCATTGAAAAGTATTTTTAATGGATTCTTGACATTTTTCTTGATTTAATGAAATTTGAATGGACTAAAACGGAGCTTGGATTCAAAAGATATGGATTTTAGAAGTTTAATTGCGATTTTTACACTAACAGAAAAGATTAAAACATTTATTGCGCAATTAAGCCCCCGGGTGACGCAAGCATGGCGCAGGCGGGTAGGGCCGACGTCAGCTGGCGCAAGCAGCTAACGCAAGCGGCGCGGGCGCTCGGTCCACGGTGGACCGAGTCCACGGCGGCGGCGGTGAGCGGGGACACGCGGCACGCATCCGCGGAGCGGCGCGACGGACGGCGATCGCTTGCACGGGAGCGACGGGTCCAGATCCGCCCGATCCGAGGATCGGACGGTTCGGATCACGGCTAGGGTTAGGGTTCGGCGGCGATGGGCGGACACGCGGCGGCCATCCAGAGCGTGGCGATCGGATCGGACGGCCATGGCTCTGGGCAAGATCGGACGGTGCGGATCCTCCCGATCCGACCGTCGGACGGCTCGGCGAGCGGCGCTAGGGTTAGGGTTTGGCGGCGGCGCTTGAGCTCGTCCGCCGGCCATGGCCGCGCGCGCGGCGGCCGATCTCCGGCATAGGCAACGACGACGGAGGCGCGCTGGGGCGCGGAGACGACGGCGAAGAGCGCCACGATTCGGGGCAACGGCTCGAGAGGCGGCACGGAAACCGGAGGGAGTGGAAAGAAGTGGCGGCGCACTCACCGGAGTTGAAGAAGACGACGATGGCGGCGACGGTTTTGGGGCTAACACACGAGAGCGACAAAGGGAAACGCGCGGCGGCGGCGAGGGAACTTTATAGGGCGTAAAGAGATCGGAAGGTGCACGGATAGACGCGGATTCGTCGCCGTTGGTTATGGACTCGGAGAGAGAGAGAAAACGACGGCGGCGAAATCCACGCGGATAGGGTTTCCTTTGAACGCGATGGGCGCGGGGATGGATGCGGCGGTGCGGGATCGGGCCCGGCATGGGTCCGATGTGGCACGGCTCACGCGGAGCGGAGCGGAGCGGTGGCGCGCATGGCGGGGGCGCGGGGCTGGCCGCCGGCGCGGGGATGGAGACCCGACAGCGGGGCCCACTGCCGGTGACCCGCGGAGTGAGGGACGGTTTGCGGACTTGCGCGGCGCGGGCGGGCGTCGTGGGCTTCGCCCACCGGCCGGAGGCGCGCGCGCGCGGAGCGGCTCGGGCGGGAAAGCCGGCGACGGCCCAAGCCGGGGGAGCGGGAAACCGTACGGCGGTACGGGAAAAAAAAAAAAAAAAAGAAAAAGGAGAAAAAGGATTTTAGGGCTTAATTAAATTCCTGATTTCTTATTTAATTGATTAAAAATACTTAGAGTGCTCTAAAAATTCTAGTAAAAATCCTGTTATTGCATTTTGACATGCAGAATTCAAAAAAAATCCTACCATGTCGTTTCCATTTATTAGTTGCATTTTAAAATTACTGGTTGGCTCCAGATTAATTCTAAAAATTCCGATTATTTCAGGGTAAATTATTTAAACAATTTAGGGCAAAACTCAGGGTGTGACAACCTACCCCCCTTAAACGGAATCTCGACCCCGAGATTCGAAGGTACTAGCGAAAAGGTGCGGGTGCGCGGCCTTTAGCTCATCTTCTCTTTCCCAAGTAGCTTGTTCCTTTGAGTGATGAGTCCAGTGAACTTTGCAAAACCTGATAACCTTGTTCCGAGTCCTTCTCTCGCTGATCTCGAGAATACGAGCTGGTCTCTCTACGTAGGTCAAGTCCTCTTGAATTTCGATCTGGTCTGGACTCGCTTGCTCTTCCGGTACCCTTAAACACTTCTTTAACTGGGACACATGAAACACGTCGTGAATACCGGTCATGCCGGAGGGAAGCTCAAGCCGATAGGCTACTTCTCCTCGACGTTCCCGAATTCTGTATGGTCCCACAAAACGTGGTGCCAACTTGCCTTTGGTTTGGAAACGGTGTACCCCCCGGAGTGGTGTAACGCGATACACAAAATCCCCTGCTTCAAAAGCGAGGTCTCTACGACGATTGTCTGCGTAGCTTTTCTGTCGGGATTGCGCAATCTTCAACCTTTCCCGAATCGTTCGGACCTTTGCCTCTGCTTCACTTATTACTTGTGCCAAACAAGCGGCGTTCACCGATCGATCCCGAGAAAAGGGGTGTGCGGCACTTCCGTCCATACAATGCTTCATACGGTGCCATTTGAATGCTGGCTTGATAGCTGTTGTTATAGGAGAATTTCGCATAGGGCAAGCTTTTGTCCCACGCTATTCCAAAATCAAGCGCACATGCTCTCAACATGTCTTCCAAAATTTGATTCACTCTCTTAGTTTGACCATCTATTTGCGGATGATAGGCCGTACTAAAGTTCAAACGGTACGAGCTCTTCTTGCAACTTCTTCCGAACACGGAAGTAAACCGACTTCCCTATCGACACGATCTTTTTAGGCACGCCATGCAAACACATGATCCTTGCGAGATAAAGCTCTGCTAGCTTCTTCCCCGAGTAGGTAGTATGCACTGGTATGAAGTGGGCCACCTTGGTGAGTCGGTCCACAACGACCCAAATTGAGTCATATCCTGACGATGTGCGGGGTAAACCTGTGATGAAATCCATTCCAATTTCTTCCCATTTCCACTCTAGAATCTGGAGGGGTTGCAACAGCCCGGCGGGCCGTTGATGTTCGGCCTTAACCCGCTGACAAACATCACAAAGTGAAACAAACTCAGCTATCTCCCTCCTCATACTGACGCACCAAAACTTTTCTTTAAGATCTTGATACATCTTTGTACTGCCTGGGTGAATTGAGTATTGAGTTTGGTGAACTTCCGTAAGGATCATTTTTTTCAAATCCTTGTCTTCTGGCACACACAATCTCTTTCCCAACCAGATTGTGTCGTGCTCATCTTCTGTAAAACCACGGGCTTTTCCAACCCTCATGTTCCTCTTGAGTTCGGTCATTTCGGGATCTGATGCCTGAGCAGCCCGAATTTGATCTATGAGAGTGGGTTGGGCTTCCAAAGCAGCCACAAAACCAAAATCCACCACTCGTAGATTTAGATACTCGAATTCTTGCTGCAACTGGTCGCACATTCTTTCAACGTTGAGGGTGGTGCAGTAACTCTTTCGGCTTAGTGCATCTGCAACCACATTAGCTTTGCCAGGATGGTAATGTATCCCCAAATCATAATCTTTGATCAGTTCCAACCATCTTCGTTGTCGAAGGTTCAAATCCGGTTGGGTGAAAATATACTTGAGACTTTTATGATCCGTATACACTTCACAATGATTACCAATTAGGTAGTGTCGCCAGATCTTCAGGGCATGAACCACCGCGGATAATTCCAGATCATGAGTTGGATAGTTGTTTTCGTGCGGGCGCAATTGACGAGAAGTATATGCGACCACTTTGCCTTCCTGCATCAACACACATCCCAACCCTTGGCGAGATGCATCACAATAAACTTGGAAGTCCTTTGCTGGATCTGGCAGTATCAACACTGGTGCAGACACCAACTTCCTCTTAAGCTCTTCAAAACTCTTGTTACATTCTCGCCGACCACTTAAATTTCTCATCTTTCTTCAACGGTTGAGTCATCGGCTTGGCGATTTTGGAGAAGTTCTCAATGAAGCGGCGGTAGTAACCCGCAAGTCCAAGGAAACTTCGGATCTGCGTGGATCGTTTTTGGCGGGTCCACACGTAATTGATTCCACATTCGCCGGATCCACGGCTACTCCTTGGGCATTCACAATGTGACCGGAACTGTACTTCCTTTAACCGAAAGCACACTTGCTAAACTTGGCGTAGAGTTGATGATCCCTCAACTTCTCGAGCACTATCCGAAGATGTTGCTCATGTTCTTCCTCCGTCTTAGAGTAGACCAAAATGTCGTCAATGAACACCACCACAAATTTGTCCAAGAACTCCATAAACACCTTGTTCATCAGATTCATAAAGAAGGCTGGTGCGTTGGTCAATCCAAAAGACATGACCGTACACTCATACAGACCGTACCTGGTGGTGAAAGCAGTCTTGGGAATGTCCTCTTCCCGAATTCTCAACTGGTGATAGCCTGATCGCAGGTCTATCTTGGAAAACACTTTGGCCCCCTTGAGTTGATCGAATAAATCATCAATCCGTGGTAGAGGATACTTGTTCTTGATAGTGACCTCATTGAGTGTGCGATAATCGACACACATTCTCTTGGTCTTGTCTTTCTTCTCCACGAAGATCACCGGAGCACCCCAAGGTGACGTGCTCGGGCGGATATACCCTTTTTGCAACTGTTCATCCACTTGCTTCTTTACTTCGGCCAACTCGTTGGCTCCCATTCTATACGACCTCTTGTGTATTGGGGCGGTCCCGAGTACTAAATCGATCTAGAATTCAATTTCCCTTTCTGGTGGCATCTGAATTAAATCTTCTGGGAAAACTTCAGGGTATTCTCTGACGATGGGGATATCCTCTAACTTCATAGGGGTCTTTGCCGCCACTTCGGACGATCCACCGGCGGAAACATGATTCAAACTTGCTACGGTCTTGGCTTGCATGGGAGAACGAAAAACAATTCCTTCTCCTTTCGTATTGATTAAAGTAATGGTGCGACTAGCGCAGTCAATTACTCCCTTATGTCTGGACAACCAATCCATTCCAAGAATGACATCTATGCCTTTGGACTGAAGGAGGATGAGGTTGGCTAGAAACATAGATCCTTGGATTTCTATGGTCACTGAGGGACAAAACTGAGTAGTATCCAAGTGGTTTCCAGGGGTTTGAACCCGCATAGGTATCTTAAGTCCCACTACTGACAACCCATGTGCCCCAACAAACTGCTTTGAGATAAATGAATGCGTAGCGCCAGAATCAAATAATACTGTGGCAGGAGTAAAGTTTACAGGAAACATACCCAGTATAACTTCAGGAGCGGTCTGTGCTTCCTCGGCGGACGCATGATTGACCCGGGCCTGGATGAACCTTGGCCCAGCGCGTCTTGGCTTTGGACACTTGTCTGCAAAATGCCCGGGGTCACCACAGTTGAAACAGACACTTGGCTTTCCTCCAGAGTCCTTCCTTGGAGGTGGTGGCTGTGATTGTTGCTGGGGTGGCGCCGTTGGAGGACGCGGGGCTGGAGTGCGTTGTTGTTGACCACTGCCACTACTGCCAGTTTGGAAATTCCCTGGGTGATAAGGTCGATGCTGACGAACAATCATGGTGGTAGGTCCACTCTGACTTCCAGGCATGAAACGCGGCCTCTGCTGATTTCCCTGCTGTTGAGGAGGTCGGGACTGGATTGCTTTTCTCTTCTTGATCATCTTGTTGCGCTGATCTTCCTGTCGAATGGCCTTGTCAACCAGCTTTTCAAAGTTAGCATACTCTCCGGAGATTAGCTTGTCCGTGAGTTCATCATCCAAACCAGCCAAAAACTTTTCCTGCCTTTCTGCATCGATGCGCACATCTTCTGGGGCATAACGGGCAAGACGATTGAACTCATGTAGATACTCAGTAACTGATATGTTACCCTGCTCAAGAGAACGGAACTCACGCTTTTTCTGTGCAACTATTCCCGCAGGAATGTGTGCGGTCCTGAAACTGTGACGGAACTCTTCCCATGTAACTACTGCTCCTGCTGGGCGAGTAACCAAGTAGTTGTCCCACCAAGCCGAAGCAGACCCCGCAACCGATGAGTGGCAAACGAGAGTTTCTCGGTCCGTGCACCGCAAAAGATCTAACTTCTTCTCTATGGCATGAAGCCAATCATTAGCCTCCATGGGATTAGTGGTGCTGGAGAAGGTCGGCGGTCGGACACGAAGGAACTCTGGCAACTTGGACTGGGGTGGTGGGGTGGCAAACTGATTGTTCTTCTGCTGCTGTTGCTGCTGCATTTGCTGCAACATCTGCTGTTGCATCTGCTGGTGTTGTTGTTGCATCTGCTACATCATTGCAGCCATCATCTGTCTATGAAGCAAGCACTTGAGCAATAGTGGGGTTCTCGGGTGGCGGTGGAGGAGCATTGCCGTTGACGTCATGAGCCTCGTTGTTGTTGGCACCTGACTGCCCATTGTTGTTGTTCGCTCCGCTGGTCCTGGTGTTCACCATCTGAAGGAGGCGACCGAACCGAAGAGAGAAAAGAAGAAAAACAGACAGACTTAGAAACTAATCTTTATCATTAGAATTCAAATGCATTGTTCTGATCTTTGACTAAAAACAAGGAAAAGCACCAAACATCCTTAATTGGTCAGTCATATCACACTTGATATCGACTGCCAGCTATCCCACACACAGCAGCCTAACACACAACAACTACAAAGAAGACAAACTAAGCTAAACGATAAAACTAAGGAGGGAAACTAGAACGATCCGCGAGGCGAGGAGTCAAAACTGCTTCCTTCAGAAGATCCCCATTCTTCAGAACGGCTCCTAGAGTCCTCTGGCGTCACCTCGGACTTCGACTCTTCTGAATCGGTTGCTGTAGCCCAACCAATCCTGCCTCTTCCCTCCGAGGAACTTCGAGTTTCTTCTGAGTCCATGTCTTCAGCTGAATTCTCTGAGCTTGAGTCACTGGAGATGGAGATCCAACCGTTACTGCCACCTCCGCCTTGATACGCCGAAGCTGGAGCAAAGGTGAGAGCAGAACCTGCAGCAGGAGGAACTGGAACAGGCGCTGGAACTGGAGCGGGTGGAGCTGGAGTGGCTGGAGAAGCTGGAGGAGACGGTGGAATCCGAGGCGCCAGCTGGATACGGACAGGCGCGGTGGTGGTCTTCCGAGGCGTAGTGCGAATCCTGACACCAACTGGTGCCGGAAGTCCCTTCAATTCAGCTACCTCCTTCTTAAGGCGAACCACTTCGTCCTGCAGTCGCACAATCCTTAGCATCTTCTTGTCATTCAGCTCTTTGGTTGCCTTGTCTAGGTCAGAGTGCATCTTGTCCAGGCCTTTGATCACGGTGCACATGTGGCCGAAGGTAGAGTCGTTCTCCTCTGTTGTAGACTTGAATGCACTGACCTCGGAGGAACTACCTCGACGGGGATGGTAGCGGTAGGAGGAGGTGCAAAGGTCAGCATCATGCAGCTCCCTCATCCTGGCCATCATCAGGTAGGCGGCTTCTTGACAAGCGTGATCCGACGTGCCTCCGGAAGCTGTGGCCTCCATGTTGGGAAGACACGTTCCCACAAACCCGTGAACCTCCAACCGAACACGGTAGGGCAACTCGCCACTGAGAGGCGCAACTGTTGTATACTCCGGTGCTTCGGATATCCGACTACAAGGGCCATACGCGCCGCTTCGCAACAAAACCCGTCATCCCTTTTCCGCAGCTGCGTGCCGGGGAACCCGCCATCTATAGAAACAAAGGAGTGGGAAAATCAAAACATGCTCAAAAACCCACGACCAACCCCCATTTTCACAATTCCTAACCCCTAGACTGACTCCACTTTTCAAAACACCCCCTTTTTTTAACATATGCAAATGAAAAGAATTAGAGGGCTCTTAAGGTTTCCAGTTGGCTCGTCTTACAGTCAAAGGAAGGCTCTGATACCAACTTGTCATGCCCAGAAATTCCCACCAGAATTTCCGCAGCTAATTTGTGCATTACACCCTCGTCCAGGCATCAGCTGAGGTACACAAATCGACATTATTGATAGTACAGAAACCTCGTCTTAGAAACAATATAAAAGAGTTACACAAATACAGCGAAAAGGAAAAATAAAACTGACTTAAGCTAAACTTGACTCGAGCGAAGCGAAACGCCAACACCACAGCTAGCCCTTGACGTCGAACAAGCCTACACCTCCTCGGAGACCTCGATCTCAACCCCTGGCACTGAAGGGGGAAAAAGAAGCAAGGCTGAGTACAACCATCGTACTCAACAAGTCACACCGGAAAAGAGGACATGATGCAAGATAAATATCAAGGAAAAGGATAAGGCTCAATCTGCATAAACAACATTTGCAAAAATAATAATAATATTTGAAGACAGTAAAACAGTAGTAATGATTAAACAGTATTAAATAAACACTGTCCAACGTTAAAACCACGTTGCAACAGGCCCATCCATCCACCTGCACTAGTCACATTCCAACATTTTATTCAAGTAAAAGTGAAACTAATCAAGGTGAATCTGGTTGATCGCCCGTAACCGCGGGCACGGCTATTCGAATAATTTTACTCTGATCAGAGGTGTACAACTGTACCCACAAGACACAATCTCACGACACGTTACCGTGCGCCGGTGCACCACCACGGTACCCCGGAAAGGAATTTGTGACAGGACCCTTCACATAACCCTCTCTAACCAATCGTACCACACCAAGGTTTCGCCCCCACTCCCATCGGGCAATGGGCAGCCCCCTCTAGTGCCGCGGTGAATCCGGAAGCTGATCAACCCATAAAACCGGGGCCGACCCAACTCCATCACGCCCACCCTCTCTAGGATACGTCGGCTAGAGACAGCTATGCTACAGACCCAGCCATTACCCATGCTGGCTTGTGGTATGCACGGTACTTCTTCCAGGGTTTCCCAAGAATCGGTCCTTAATTGTCATGAGCACGCTAACCAAAGTCCAACCATGTGCTCACGACCCACCCTTTTTCATAATTCAATATTATTAGAAATAGAGTCACAACTTAACCTCATCTGAGAGTTAGCCTCTAGTAATAAACTTGATTAGTGTGATCCCCTTAAGTGAACTAGTTGAGCTAAGCATAACTAAGCAAACCTTAAGCTATCATCTAGTCATATTGAACCCCAAGTTATCAATGGTATAAGGTAAATAATCCTATGGTTGAGTACAATAGGTATAATCATCCCATGAAATGACATTCTAAAACATATGCAATATTTGAGAGAAAAAGAGATATTTACATAAACTAGGTACAATATGGTCAATGTAAGGTATGACTTGCCTTGTTCTGGAGACTAAGGAACCTCGGCGACTACTTCGAAGAGAACGGGCTCGTCGAAAAACTCGGGATATACACGACAAACAAAGCACTCAACAAACACCCTAAAAGGTCTACTAAAACAGCACTGAAAAATATTTTTAATGGATTCTTGACTTTTTTTGGATTTAATGAAATTTGAATGGACTAAAACGGAGCTCGGATTCAAAAGATATGGATTTTAGAAGTTTAATTGCGATTTTTACACTAACAGAAAAGATTAAAATATTTATTGCGCAATTAAGCCCCCGGGTGACGCAAGCATGGCGCAGCGGGTAGGGCGACGCCACCGGTGCAAGCGGCCGACGCAAGCGGCGCGGCGCTGGTCCACGGTGGACCGAGTCCACGGCGGTGACGGCGAGCGCGGGACACGCGGCACGCATCCGCGGGAGCGGCGCGATCGGACGGCGGCGCTTGCGCGGGAGCGAAGCAGTCCGATCCGCCCGATCCGAAGGATCGGACGGTTTGGATCGCGGCTAGGGTTAGGGTTCGCGACGGCCGATGGGCGGACATGCGGCGGCCATCCGAGCGCGACGATCGGATCGGACGGCCATGGCTCAGGCGAGATCGGACGGTGCGGATCCTCCCGATCCGACCGATCGGACGGCTCGGGCGGCGGCGCTAGGGTTAGGGTTTGGCGGCGGCGCTTGAGCTCGTCCGCCGGCCATGGCGCGCGCGGCGGCCGGCCGATCTCCGGCGGCATAGGCAACGGCGACGGAGGCGCGTGCGGGGCGCGGAGACGACGACGGAGAGCGCCGCGATTCGGGCAACGGTTCGAGAGGCGGCACGGAAACCGGAGGAGTGGAAAGAAGCGGCGGCGCACTCACCGGAGTTGAAGAAGACGACGATGGCGGCGACGGTTTTGGGGCTAACACACGAGAGCGACGAAGGGGAAACGCGCGGCGGCGGCGAGGAACTTTATAGGGCGCAAAGAGATCGGAAGGTGCACGGATAGACGCGGATTCGTCGCCGTTGGTTACGGACTCGAGAGAGAGAGAGAAACGACGGTGGCGAAATCCGCGCGGATAGGGTTTGCTTTGAACGCGATGGGCGCGGGGATGGATGCGGCGGTGCGAGATCGGGCCCGGCATGGGTCCGACGTGGCACGGGCTCACGCGGGAGCGGAGCGGCGGCGCGCATGGCGGGGCGGCGGCTGGGCCGACCGGGCGCGGGGATGGAGACCCGACAGGTGACCCGCGGAGCGAGGGACGGTTTGCGGACTTGCGCGGCGCGGCCGGCGTCGTGGGCTTCGGCCCACGACCGAAGGAGGCGGCGCGCGCGGAGCGGCTCGGGCGGGGGAAGCCGGCCGACGGCCCAAGCCGGAAGGGGAGCGGGAAGCCGTACGGTGGTACGGGGAAAAAAAGAAAAAAAGAAAAAAAAGGAGAAAAAGGATTTTGGGGCTTAATTAAATTCCTGATTTCTTATTTAATTGATTAAAAATACTTAGAGTGCTCTAAAAATTCCAGTAAAAATCCTGTTATTGCATTTTGACATGCAGAATTCAAGAAAAATCCTACCATGTCGTTTCCATTTATTAGTTGCATTTTAAAATTACTTGTTGGCTCCAGTTAATTCCAAAATTCCGATTATTTCAGGGTAAATTATTTAAACAATTTAGGGCAAAACTCGGGGTGTGACACAAACACCCGACGGAAGCCGACTTTCGCCGCTACGGTCGAAGGACTACAGGAGGCCCGAGCAAACCAAGACGGCCGTTAGGTCAAGAGACCCCCGCCACGAGACAATACGGAGGCACCAAGAACAATCGACCGACTCTCGCGAAAGAGGACATGGTCGACTACCCGTCCACGACCGGATCCGTCGCAGCTATAACTCCAACTACCGTAGCAGCCTGCAAAGAACCCCGCCGAGTGATCTGCAGGAAGTCCTTGATCGACGCCATCGGGAGCGTGAGCAACGCTCTCATGTAGACCGAAGGAGGTTGCCCGACTACACCGACGACGGAGTGCCTGCGTTCACTCGGGACCTACGTCGAGTGGATTGGCCGAGTGGCTTCAAGCCCACAGGAATCAAGAAGTACGACAGAAAGACCGACCCCGAGTCGTGGTTGACCGTGTACACCCTCGCCATCCACGCAGCAAAAGGAGACAGCAAGGCCATGGCCAACTACTTGCCCGTCGCCCTCGCCAACTCAGCCAGGAACTTGCTCACGAGTTTGCCAAGAGGCTCGATTAGCTCGTGGAGTGAGCTTTGGGACCACTTCATCGGCAATTTCCTGGGCACTTTTGAAAGACCTGGGACCCACTTTGATCTCTACAACGTCATCGACATCTTAAGAGGGTGAAATCCCCACGAAGAAGATAGCCATGTCGGGACAAGGCGACCCCAAAACAAAGAAAATCTGCCTTGATCCATCTGATCCTTCCAAAACCGCTGTAATCGGCGGTGAGCTAGATCCTAAATAGGAAAGCGTGCTCGTCACCTTCCTCCAAAATAATAAAGATGTTTTTGCTTGGAAACCATCTGACATGCCGGGTATTCCTAGGGAGGTGATCGAGCACTCTTTACACGTCAAAGATGACGCAAAACCTATTAAACAGCGACTATGCTGTTTTGTCCAGAATCGAAAAGATGCCATCAAGGAAGAACTTACAAAACTCTTAGCCGCCGGGTTTATCAAAGAGGTTTACCATCCCAACTGGCTGGCTAACCCGGTCTTGGTTCGGAAGAAGACAGGGCAATGGCGCATATGCGTCGACTACACCGATCTCAACAAATCTTGCCCTAAGGACCCCTTCGGACTGCCTCGTATCGACCAAGTCATGGATTCAACAGCCGGCTGCCAACTCCTGAGTTTTCTGGACTGTTACTCAAGCTAACATCAGATTAGCTTGAAGGAGTTCGACTGCCTCAAAACAGTGTTCATCACACCGTTTGAAGCTTACTGCTACATCACGATGCCCTTCGGCCTGAAGAATGCTAGAGCCACGTATCAGCGCATGATCCAGAGATGTTTTCAGACGCAGATCGGGAGAAACGTGGAAGCTTACGTCGACGATGTCGTCATCAAGACCAAGCGGAAGGAAGACCTGATCGCCGACTTAGAGGAAACCTTCGCAAACATACGGGCCTTCAGAATGAAGCTGAACCCGGAAAAATGCACCTTCGATGTGCCGTCAAGAAAACTACTCGGCTTCATGGTGTCTCATCGCGACATTGAAGCAAACCCGAGAAAATCAACGCTATCTTGAACATGAAGCCCCCAAGTACCCAGAAAGGCGTTCATAAGCTCACTGGTTGCATGGCGGCGCTAAGCTGATTCATTTCTAGACTCGGCGAACGAGGTATGCCTTTCTTCAGGTTGCTGAAGAAGACCGATGACTTCCAATGGATCATGGAAGCCCAAAAAGCCTTTGAAGACTTCAAAGAGTTTCTCACGACGTCGCCCATCTTAGCCTCACCTCAGCCTTAGGAAGCCTTGTTGCTGTATGTCTCAGCAACTCATTAGGTCGTCAGCACAGTTCTCGTCGTTGAGCGTGAGGAAGAAGGACGAGCCCAGAAGATTCAAAAGCCAATCTACTTTGTTAGCGAAGTGCTGGCAGGAGCCAAAATTCGCTACCCCCAGGTACAAAAATTATTATATGGTGTTCTGATAACCGCGAGGAAGTTAGCACACTATTTTCAGGGGCACTCGGTCATCGTCGTCACCTCCTTTTCACTCGGCGATGTCATTCATAACCGGGAGGCTAACGGGCACATCGCGAAGTGGGCTCTGGAACTAATGCCACTCGACTTAACCTTCAAGGTGAGGACGTCTATCAAATCCCAAGTCTTGGCAGACTTCCTAGCCGAGTGGACCGAACGACAAGAAGATGTACCTAGGAAAGATCTACAATACTAGACCATGCACTTTGATGGATCCAAGAGGATCACTGGCTTGGGAGCAGGAGTCATGTTGATTTCTGTAGACCCCCGATTTTGAGGCGGGAATCTTTCGTGTTCATAGTACCATTTCCCTGGATCAAGTAGTTGGTACCCACGAATACAGTACTGGATAATCAAGTGCGCATGCACGAATAGTCTTACAATACCGTTATTACATTAATAGGCCCGAAGGCATTGTTCATCCCATAGGACCTTATGGTCCGAATACAACATAAAAACAGAGTTTAGATAAGGCAGCGGAAAGAGGCAGCGGCTTGTCCATTGCCACAGGCAACGACCGGAGCTAAAGTCTAATATGCGCCGTCGGTTCCTCGTCCTCCCGGTGATATGCGTATGGATCTTCCGCTCTTCAACTCCATCACGGAGGTTTGTGCGTATAGCAAGGGTGAGTACCAACCGTACTCGGCAAGCCAACACAGAATTGATGCATATGATAGGGTTATTCAATGAACATGGCTAGGGTTATTTTTGCGTAAAGCCAGTTTTCACAATTCTTTTCACAAGCCTATCGACTAGCCAAATCAAGTTTTAATTTCATAGTTCATTAACCCAGCGACGATTCTGTCTACCATCCATCGTGATTCCAAGGATGGCTTCCCGCCTCCGGTTCGTCATGTTTTTCTCGGGAGTCCACCCCTTCTCGCATTCTCGAGAAGTTGATCCACCAATAAAATCATCATGCAAACCCATCCCAAGTATTTTTAAGTTCAAAGTCTAGCCAAGCGAAAGTCTTGTCACGATGCTCAATATCCCGAGCACGGCTATTCGAATAGATTGATTCACTCACACTGCAGTGGATGTACACTTTACCCGTACTCCGCGACAGCCCAACAAATGAGCCTACGCCTCAACACATGAGACGGTCACGGCAAAGCCTTTCGATAACCTCACTTTGGCGCACCCGCTCCATGAACTTATGTCCTCATGCACTCTAGCCGTCCTTTTCTAGCGGTGAGAGGAGTTCGCGCACCGGGGTAAGGGAAGACTTTTCCAATCTTTAAGTTTAATTAACATTAGTTTAATCCCACCATTCATAACAAAGGCCGCAGCCTCATTCTCATCCCATAACCACATCATAGAGAACCATCTATGCAAGGATACCGCCTCCGCTCGGCTATCTAGTCGCTAGGTCTATACCCATTCGAGAAGTACGGTTGTGCGGCTCGTTTCCGGCTATCTCATGGCTCGGTCCTTAATTGACCGTGGTCGGCACTTGCCTTTTCCGGAATCCACCCAATTCATCCGCCGCCCGATCCTAAAATATTTGTATAGTACTTTCAATTTTCATCAAACTTAATTCATCATGGCCATGTGGCGCTCATCTCTCCACATGCCGAATCTCAACTACCTCCCTAAGGTAGTTGCCCAAGCACAAAGCTTTTTCATAAAGTCATGAGTATGCATAAATCTAAGTATAGCATGGCTAAGCGGTTTACCGAAGTTACTCTTCGGTTATTTATATCACATCGCGAGTTACAAGGAGTAATTCTAAAGGTAATCAACGCAAGGTATGGCATAACAAGTATAGGTAACTCTGAAAGCATGCATGTTTAGAGTTTAAAATAACATCATTTCGCAATTGGGATCGATATGTTCAAAGGGTGTGAAGACTTGCCTTGCTCGCACGCTGATTGAGTGGGGTCTTCCGCGTAGTCAGTGTTCACTTCTTCGGACGCTATCCGTACGTGCGAAAAGAAGGGTTGAATCCAATTAAAATCCAACAATATCAACGAAAAGAAAGAGATCTCAAAACGATCGCGGAAGGCGGATTCCAAACACAACCTCAAACTTTGGAAATTTTAATAGTTGAATCAACGAAAAGGAGTCCAGTTAAACCGAGCGAACCATCTCGTAATAAATATATATTTTGTTCCTAAATTTGAAGATATCCTAAAATAATTAGATTTCTAATTTCCATATCTCCAATAATTTATCTTTAATGTTGCAATTATATTTGCTAGGTTTTGGAATTCTAACGACAGGATAATGTCATTCATGCTTAACTAATTATTTTAAAAAATCTTATGTGAACTTCGATAACAATTTAGAGGTCGGACAATATTTGAATTCACAAAAAGGAAAAGTTTAATCTATAAATTATTTTCACCAAGTATTTCTTTTTGGAAGGAAAAAGAATATTATATCCATTCCTAGATAATAATATTTCAAAAACCTTATTTTATATCCTAAAATATTTCCAAAATAGTGTTTTTACCTTTACCCTAATTCCTTTACTATTTTTCTTTTTCTATTTTTTTCTCTTTCTTTTCTTTTTCCACTTCTTTTCTTTCTTCCTCTCGCTTCTTTCCTTCCTCTCCCTCGCTCTGTTTTCCACCGCGCCGACGGTGAGGGAGGGGTGCCGACGGCGAGGAGGGGGCCGGAGCTAGGAAAAGAGGGGCGCTACACCATCCTGGGACCACGAGGGTTTCATTTCTCCACTCGGCCGAGACCGGGGAGCGGCGGAAAGGGCTGGCGACGGCGAGGTGGTTCGGCGGCGGTGGCGCTCGTCGGCGGCAAAATCCGGCGAAGCCCTGGCTAAAGTGAGGGGTCTACGAGCTTCAGCGAACCCCGGGATGCTAACGGTGAGGTTGGTTCGGCCGGAGAGGCGCGCAGGCGGCGCGACGGCGAGGTGGTTCGGCGGCCGAGACAGGGAATTCGAGGGTTCGTCGCCGGCGATTTTCCGGCGACCATTTGGCTCAGGAAGCTTAGGGGAATTAATACCTAGAGCACGGGGATGATAATGGTACCTTTAATTCGGGAAGAAATCGGCCGAGGGTGACGAATTTCGGAGTGTCGCACGAGCGGTCGAATTAGGGTTCTTCCGGCCGAGCTCCGATCTTTCCCAAAATTCGCGCAATGTAGTGGCTAATCCTTGGGGGAAATTGGGGGGAAAGCACGAGTGAGCACTGGGGAGTATTTTTGATGTTGAGGGCTGGGTCTGGGGAGGCTTCTTATAGGCGGTCGACGGCGAGGGCGACGCGACGGCAGCAATGGCGCAGGCGTCAGCGGCATGGCGCGGTCGCGGGGAGATCGTGCGCGACGTGCGGCAACTGCAGCCGATGTGTGTGTGTACGGTGGGCGCGGCAAGGACGGTGCGTGCGAACTGTACAGGCGCGGCGCTCACGCGGGTAGTACGGCGATGACATGGCTACGGCCTAGCGCGGCGTCAGCGGCGACTTCGGCGACCGCGGGGTGGCGCGACTGTACCTGCGGCAGCTGTGTGCGCAGGACGGTGTCGTCGCGAGAGCACGCGGCGAGGGCATCCTGTACGGCGCGGCACGGCGCTCGGCGCGCGCGCGCGAACGTGGCGACGGTTTTGGTCGAACACCGTGACGCGATGAATAGTGCACTCTTCCATTTATCCCGATTTTGAAATCCTATTTTCCATTTCCATTTCTTTTATCCCTAAAAATCCCAAATAAATCTTGATATTCACGAACCATTTCTAAAATTATATTTTCCACTTTTCCCTATATTTTTGTTTATAGATATTTTCCATTTTTCTTATTTTGTCTCTTCTCTTAAATTCAAGAAAATGGAATTTTGATTTAAGCCAAATTTCAAATTTTATTTCTCTTTTTCCATAAATATTTTTGCCATCCAATTCTAATTATTTATTATATTTCCCCATTAATTAGAGTTTAAACATTAATATATCCCTTTTTGTAATGCACCATATTATATACATATATATATCTATATGCTCTTTTCAGGGCACACACATGTTTATTTTGAAATTGTTTTCACCGGCTGGGGTTGCAACGCTTAGGGTTTTATTCCATTTTACCTCAAAGTAATTCTAGAAGAAAATCTTATATCGCTGAACCGGCAATTAAGATCGAAAAACACGATAAGAAGTAATGATTCCAAAAGTTTTTGTGAGTTCCGATTTTTGCGTTCCGAATTCCACTCCTTCGATTTTCGGGATGTTACAAACCTACCCCTAACAATAAATCTCGTCCCGAGATTTTCTTACGTTGTGAATAGGTGTGGATATTCTATCCTCAGGAATTCTTCGCTCTCCCAGGTAGCTTCTTCTTCTGTGTGATTGCTCCATTGTACTTTGTACATGCGCCACGACTTGGTTCATGTCTTCTTTTCTGCTTCGTCTAGTATCTTGATTGGATGCTGGGTAGGTAAGATCACTGTGGACATGGATGGTTTCTAACGGGCTTGCTCTTCCGTACCCGCAGACATTTCTTCACTGCGACACGTGGAATACGGTGGACATCGGATAGATTCTCGGGCGCTTCAATTGGTAAGCCACTTCTCCTTTCCTAGCGCTTATCAGAATGGGCCCACGTATCGTGGTGCGAGTTTCCTTTGACTTTGAATCTCTGTGTTCCCTGTAGTGGTGAGACCTTTAGATACACGTAGTCACCCTCTTTGAATTCCAATTCTCTTCGTCGAGTATCCGCGTAGCTCTTTTGTCGTGATTGAGCGGCTTGTAGTCGGTCCCGGATCGGGCGAACCTTTTCCTCGGCCTCCTTGATTATGTCGCCCGAATACGGTTCGTTCACCGGTTTCGACCACATCAATGGGGTTCGACATCGGCGACCAAATAGAGCTTCGTTTGGCGACATCTTCAGACCGGCTTGATAGCTATTGTTGTAAGAGAACTCGGCGTACGGCAAGCATTTCTCCCAATCCTTGGTGAAATCCAATGCACGAGCTCTCGGCATATCCTCCAAGATTGTTCGTCCTTTCGCCCGCCCATCGGTGCCGTGGATGATAGGCGGTCGAAAGTGAGATGACTTCCGAGTGCCTCGTGGACTTTGCTCCAAAAATGAGATGTGAATTGGGTACCACGATCCGATATGATCCTCTTTGGTACACCGTGAAGACATACAATCCTACTCATATATAGTTCCGCTAGCTTGGCACCGTTGTAGTTAGTTTTCACGGGTATAAATCGGCGGTCTTGGTGAGCCGATCTACTATTACCCAAATGGAATCGTAACCGTCGTAGTTTTGGGTAGTCCCACTATGAAATCCATGCCTATCTCGTCCCATTTCCATTCGGGAATCTTGAGTGGCTGCAGCAAGCCACCGGCCGTTGATGCTCGCTTTCACCCTTTGGCACACATCGCACACGCGCTACGTATTCGGCTACATCTCTCTTCATATTGGGCCACCAGTATTCTCCTTTCAAGTCCTGGTACATTTTCGTGCTTTCGGGATGTAACGAATATGCCGATTCGTGGGCTTCCTTTAAGATCAATCCTCTCAAACCGCCTCGTTCAGGCACACGATTCTTTTCTTGTACCACAGGATTCCCTTGTCATCTACTGAAAACTCCTGAGCGCGTCCAGCGGCCATGCGTTCCTTGATTTCTTGGGTTTCCTCATTCCCTTTTTGGGCTTCCTCTATTTGAGTCCTCAGTAGGGGTTGGATTTCCAGTGAGTTCACTTCTCCGTGAGGAATCGGGTGCGATTGAGTCTAGCCATTTCTTCTTGGAGTTCGCGGCCATACCTCCCAATCCCATGTGGTTGCATTGGGCTTTGCGGCTCGCGCATCGGCCACTACATTTGCCTTGCCAGGATGATAGTGGATTCCTAGATCGTAATCCTTGATCAACTCCAGCCATCGCCTCTGTCGTAGATTGAGATCAGGCTGAGTAAAGAAATATTTTAGGCTCTTGTGATCGGTATACACATCACAGTGGTTCCCGATCAGATAGTGTCTCCAGATCTTCAATGCGTGTACAACCGCGGCTAATTCCAGGTCGTGTGTGGGATAATTCTCTTCGTGGGGTCGTAACTGTCGCGAGGCATATGCTACGACCTTCCCATCCTGCATTAATACTCCTCCTAATCCTTGCCGGGATGCATCACAGTACATCACGAAGTCCTTCCGGTTGTCGGGTAAGGTCAAGATTGGGGCAAGTGGTTAACTTTTCTTTTAATCGGTCGAAGGCTTTTTGGCACTTCTCATTCCATTCAAACTTCTTTTCCTTCTTCGAAGTTGAGTCATAGGTCGGGCTACGGTGGAAAACCCTTCGATAAACCGTCGGTAATAACCGGCCAAGCCCAAGAAACTCCGAACTTCCGTCACCGACTTGGGTGCCTTCCATCCCGTAACGGCTTCGACCTTGGCGGGGTCTACTGCTACTCCTCCGGCTGAAACCACGTGGCCAAGAAAAGCGACTTCCTTGAGCCAGAACTCGCATTTGCTGAACTTTGCATACAGCTGGTGCTCTCGTAACTTTTCCAGTACGAGTCGTAGATGCTCCGCGTGTTCCTCATCGTTCTTGGAGTAGATAAGTATATCGTCGATGAACACCACTACGAATTTGTCCAGGTATTCCATGAATACCTTGTTCATCGAGTTCATAAAGTATGCAGGGGCATTAGTCAATCCAAAGGACATCACTGTGAACTCGTATAAGCCGTAACGTGTAGAGAACGCCGTCTTAGGAATATCTCTGGCTCTAATTTTCAACTGATGATATCCTGACCGTAGATCAATCTTGGAGAACACCTGCACACCTTTAAGTTGATCGAATAGGTCATCGATTCGAGGTAGCGGGTACTTGTTCTTGATAGTTACTTCATTCAGCGATCGATAGTCCACACACATTCTCATACTCCCATCCTTCTTTTTGACGAAGAGTACGGGGGCTCCCCAGGGAGAAGAGCTGGGGCGTACGAATCCCTTCTCTTGTAGTTCCCTTATCTGCTTCTTGAGTTCCTCTAACTCGTTGGCCGGCATTCGATAGGGTCTCTTGGATATGGGGGCGTACTGCATTAGATCGATGATAAACTCTACGTCGCGATCCGGGGCATTCCGGGTAATTCCTCGGAAACACATCCGGGTATTCTTGTACTACGGGCATTCCGCCTAAGGGTAGCATGGTGAACACTCCCGCAGCTTGCTCACATAGCTTTGGGTTCTGATCCATAGTTATGCTCATCGGTGATCCCCATGGGGTGGATACCGTGACTTCCCTTCGACTGCAGTCTATAATCCCATTATTTTTGGTCAACCAATCCATCCCGAGTATGACATCTATGGTTTGGGGTGATAGCACCATAAGGTTTGAGAGAAACACCACGTCTCTAATCCGTATAGGCACATTAATGCGGGCATGGGGTACGGTTATGTCTCCCCGTGAGTGTACCAACATAGGCCTCTTAAGTGCTACTTGGTGTAGGTGGTGTTGTTTGCTTACTTGGGAAGATATGAATGAATGCGAGGCTCCGAATCGAATAAAACTTTAACGGTGCGAGTTGATAGAGAACATACCCATCAATACGCTCCGGTCCTCCCGAGCTTCTTCCGCCCGCACATGATTCACCGACCACGTCGAAACCCGGTGGCAGCCTCGTTGGGTAGCGGGGTCCAATAGACCTCGTCCCGCCGCAGGGGTGGGGGTTCCTCGGACGGGCGTTGCATTGGCGCCTGCGCACGTGGGCGTTGCGTGGTTTTGGGCAGCTATTGGAGTAGTGCCCGAATTCTCCGCAATTGAAACACTCACATTCCTTCTTCCTGGAGCCAGCTAGGGTTGGTGTGGGCGTACGAAACGAGGTGTAGCCGACTGTTGACATGGTCGGAAGCGGGAGAACGTCCGGTTGCGGAGCATTTGGCTTCCATCCGGACGGGGTGGCTCCCTTGGGGCGTTGTGGCGTTCCCGAAATGGTCGAGCCATAGCGAGCCTCCTCTTGCGGTTATTGTCTACCACCTTTTGGTCATGCTCAAGTCGGACGACCTTGTTGATGAGGCTTTGGAACCGGTGTGATCCTGCCCGATCATTGGTCCCCTCGGTTCGTCATTTAGTCCCTCAATGAATTTGTCTATCTTTTCTTCTTCGTCCGCGGTCACGGTGGCGTAACGGCAAGCGGGTGAACTTGTTCGATATTCTTGGAGGTGTTCCCTTGACGCAGTCTGCGGAACTCGTTCTTCTTCATCCTCGTCACTTGCAGTGGCACGAAATTCTCACGGAACGCAGCCGTGAATTCCTCCCATGTTGGTTCGCCGGCGTCTTCACTCCGTGTCTCCTTGTAGGTGTCCCACCGAGTCCCTCGCGGGACCCTCCAGTGGTTAGTAGCGAAGATAACTCTATCGGCTTCTCGGACTCGACGAGGGTTAGCTTCTTCTCTATCACTCTTAGCCAATCTTCGGCATCCATAGGCTCTTCGGCCGTGGAAAAAGTGGGCGGCTTAGCTCTCATGAACTCCCCGACTCGATCCTCCTCGACCTCCTTGATTATTAGCAATCGCTTGGAGTAACCGGGTGCAAAGCCATGACCTCCGCCGGGGTGGAGGGGTTAGGTTCCGCGGGTTTTCGTTGGTTGCTGCGGCTCTGCGATGATGTGCCATCGAAGAAGGGAGATGAATTAAGAGATCGGACTAGTTTAGGTTATAGTTCACGGGAATTTTTCTTCAAGTTCTTTCGAATGATCTTCAATCAACAGACAAGGTGAAATAATAATAAGCATACGAATTTAGACATCGCAAGGCGATGCTCAGGTTCATCATATTACATAAGGGTACACGACGTACACACACAGTCCTTCATGCCGATAGCAATAATAATTATATCGTCCAACTACATCAACTAATTAGGGAAATAGGAAGTGTTGCCGAGCTGGGAAGGTCCTCCCCGCCTAGTCATCCAACCACCCGCAAGAGCCAGGCGCCGGAAGTGGATGGTCCGCTGCTCGCGAAGCAAACCGAAGTCCCCATGGCTCGGAGGTGGTGGCCTCGGAGTCACGCCGAATCTTCCGACTCGGTGGCCGCGTACTCTTGCGAGCGATGCGGCGGGTGAGGGGCCTCCCGTGTGAGTCGCGACGAGGGGGAACTTCCTCCTCCATTGAGTTGGTGTCGCTAGACTCCCATTTGATCTCCATGGGCTCTGCCTCGGACTCCGTATCGGTGTAGATCGGATGGGGTTACCCTCTCCCGATCCCGGCTCGGATGGTACGGTACGGAGCTCGGGTGGGTCCCATGGATGTGGCAGGGTGGGGTCTACTAGGTACGGTGCGTGCTCGTGCTCAACATAAAGCTTGCTCCATCATAGCTTGAAAAGTATCTAAGCTTGCTGGAGTCATAAGGTAATAGTGATCGGGCACAGGGGCAGGAGGTGATGGTGCAGGCTCGGTGGAAGTACCTGCAGCGTAGACAGGACGAGTGCGCACTGCCTCTAGCCGGTTGATCTGCTTGCTCTTCCCGAGCTGCTCTTCCAGCTCAACCAGCCTCTCCTCGGGCCATGTAGCGGTCCGAGAGTTGCTCATACGAGCACCATTGGCCTGCACTGAGTCCGGCATGTTTATCTGGTCTCCACGGCCTTGGTGGTGTTGACCGGATCATTGAGGCGTGATCGCGATCGTTGATCTCGAGCGGGGCCTCCTCGTACGATCGTCTGCTGTCTCCGCCCAACACGATAGACGCGTGACCATCGGGTTGTAGCAGCAGGGGGTAGCCTCCACAGTGCAGACTGGGTTGCCCTCTTCGCGGTAAGGATGATGCACGAACTCTGTCATTGTGAGTTCGGCACGATGTTCCGCATTAAGGCGAAGGAAGGCCTCGCGAGCCGCATCCCGAATAGCCGCTCGCTAGGTCCCGTAGTAGCGAGTGTGGAAGCGTAAGATGTCTCGCTTCCCATGCGGGCTTCTATGGATACGGCCGCCTCCCGTGCTGGATACATTTCGGAGCCATGTCTTTTGGTGTGATAGGTGGGTGGTTCCGGTACCTCAAACACCATAGTAGGGACTGAAGTTGTACCACGAACCCCTCGTCTCGCGGAACAGTGACTTCCCAGGTTCCATCGTGGTTTGACATCTACTTTTATAGGCAACTTGGGGTTAGCGGAGAGAGCTATCATAATCATTTGGTAAAAGAAATACAGATGTAGAAAAGATATATTTGCATTTTCGGAAATAATAGTTTAAAACTGATCCTACCGTAGGGATATTTCCCTTTAGCCATCTAGTTAGGGGTAGGGCGCCATTTGGTCTTAGCCTACGGTCGCATGGCTCGATACCACTCGTAGACCCCGATTTTGAGGCGGGAATCTTTCGTGTTCATAGTACCATTTCCTGGATCAAGTAGTTGGTACCCACGAATACAAGATCGATAATCAAGTGCGCATGCACGAATAGTCTTACAATACCGTTATTACATTAATAGGCCCGAAGGCATTGTTCATCCCACAGGACCTTATGGTCCGAATACAACATAAAAACGAGTTTAGATAAGGCATGGAAAGAGGCGGCGGCTTGTCCATTGCCACAGCAACGACCGGAGCTAAGGTCTAATATGCGCCGTCGCTTCCTCGTCCTCCCGGTGATATGCGTATGGATCTTCCGCTCTTCAACTCCATCACCGGAGGTTTGTGCGTATAGCAAGGGTGAGTACCAACCGACTCAGCAAGCCAACACGAATTGATGCATATGATAGGGTTATTCAATGAACATGGCTAGGGTTATTTTTGCGTAAAGCCGTTTTCACAATTCTTTTCACAAGCCTATCGACTAGCCAAATCAAGTTTTAATTTCATAGTTCATTAACCCAGCGACGGTTCGTCTACCATCCATCGTGATTCCAAGGATGGCTTCCCGCCTCCGGTTCGTCATGTTTTTCTGGAGTCCACCCCTTCTCGCATTCTCGAGAAGTTGATCCACCATAATAAAATCATCATGCAAACCCATCCCAGATTTTTAAGTTCAAAGTCTAGCCAAGCGAAAGTCTTGTCACGATGCTCAATATCCGCGAGCACGGCTATTCGAATAGATTGATTCACTCACACTTGCGGGGATGTACACTTTACCCGTACTCCGCGACAGCCCAACAAATGAGCCTACGCCTCAACACATGAGACGGTCACGGCAAAGCCTTTCGATAACCTCACTTTGGCGCACCCGCTCCATGAACTTATGTCCTCATGCACTCTAGCCGTCCTTTTCTAGCAGTGAGAGGAGTTCTGGCGCACCCGGGGTAAGGGAAGACTTTTCCAATCTTTAAGTTTAATTAACATTAGTTTAATCCCACCATTCATAACAAAGGCCGCAGCCTCATTCTCATCCCATAACCACATCATGAGAGAACCATCTATGCAAGGATACCGCCTCCGCTCGGCTATCTAGTCACTAGGTCTATACCCATTCGAGAAGTACGGTTGTCCGGCTCGTTTCCGGCTATCTCATGGCTCGGTCCTTAATTGACCAGGGTCGGCACTTGCCTTTTCCGGAATCCACCCAATTCATCCGCCGCCCGCCTAAAACATTTGTATAGTACTTTCAATTTTCATCAAACTTAATTCATCATGGCCATGTGGCGCTCATCTCTCCACATGCCGAATCTCAACTACCTCCCCTAAGGTAGTTGCCCAAGCACAAAGCTTTTTCATAAAGTCATGAGTATGCATAAATCTAAGTATAGCATGGCTAAGCAGTTTACCGAAGTTACTCTTCGGTTATTTATATCACATCGCGAGTTACAAGGAGTAATTCTAAAGGTAATCAACAGCAAGGTATGGCATAACAAGTATAGGTAACTCTGTAAAGCATGCATGTTTAGAGTTTAAAATAACATCATTTCGCAATTGGGATCGATATGTTCAAAGGGTGTGAAGACTTGCCTTGCTCGCACGCTGATTGAGTGGGGTCTTCCGCGTAGTCAGTGTTCACTTCTTCGGACGCTATCCGTACGTGCGAAAAGAAGGGTTGAATCCAATTAAAATCCAACAATATCAACGAAAAGAAAGAGATCTCAAAACGATCGCGGAAGGCGGATTCCAAACACAACCTCAAACTTTGGAAATTTTAATAGTTGAATCAACGAAAAGGAGTCCAGTTAAACCGAGCGAACCATCTCGTAATAAATATATATTTTGTTCCTAAATTTGAAGATATCCTAAAATGATTAGATTTCTAATTTCCATATCTCCAATAATTTATCTTTAATGTTGCAATTATATTTGCTAGGGTTTTGGAATTCTAACGACAGGATAATGTCATTCATGCTTAACTAATTATTTTAAAAATCTTATGTGAACTTCGATAACAATTTAGAGGTCGGACAATATTTGAATTCACAAAAGGAAAAGTTTAATCTATAAATTATTTTCACCAAGTATTTCTTTTGGAAGGAAAAAGAATATTATATCCATTCCTAGATAATAATATTTCAAAAACCTTATTTTATATCCTAAAATATTTCCAAAATAGTGTTTTTACCTTTACCCTAATTCCTTTACTATTTTTCTTTTTCTATTTTTTTTTCTCTTTCTTTTCTTTTTCCACTTCTTTTCTTTCTTCCTCTGCTTCTTTCCTTCCTCTCCCCTGCTCTGTTTTCCACCGGCGGCCGACGGTGAGGGAGGGGGTGCCGACGGCGAGGGAGGGCCGGAGCTAGGGAAAAGAGGGGCGCTACACCATCCTGGGACCACGAGGGTTTCATTTCTCCACTCGGCCGAGACCGGGAGCGGCGGAAAGGGCTGGCGACGGCGAGGTGGTTCGGCGGCGGTGGCGCTCGTCGGCGGCAAAATCCGGCGAAGCCCGGCTAAAGGAGGGGTCTACGAGCTTCAGCGAACCCCGTGGATGCTAACGGTGAGGTTGGTTCGGCCGAGAGGCGCCGCAGCGGCCGGCGACGGCGAGGTGGTTCGGCGGCCGAGACAGGGGAATTCGAGGGTTCGTCGCCGGCGATTTTCCGGCGACCATTTGGCTCGGGAAGCTTAGGGGAATTAATACCTAGAGCACGGGGATGATAATGGTACCTTTAATTCGGGAAGAAATCGGCCGAGGGTGACGACTTCGGAGTGTCGCACGAGCGGTCGAATTAGGGTTCTTCCGGCCGAGCTCCGATCTTTCCCAAAATTCGCGCAATGTAGTGGCTAATCCTTGGGGGAAATTGGGGGGAAAGCACGAGTGAGCACTGGGGAGTATTTTTGATGTTGAGGGCTGGGTCTGGGGAGGCTTCTTATAGGCGGTCGACGGCGAGGGCGACGCGACGGCAGCAATGGCGCAGGCGTCAGCGGCATGGCGCGGTCGCGGGGAGATCGTGCGCGACGTCGCGGCAACCGCAGCCGATGTGTGTGTGTACGGTGGGCGCGGCAAGGACGGTGCGTGCGAACGTACAGCGCGGCGCTCACGCGGCGACGGCGACGACATGGCTACGGCCTAGCGCGGCGTCGGGCGACCGCGGCGACCGCGGGTGGCGCGACTGCACGGCGGCATTGTGTGCGTAGGACGGTGTCGTCAGCGAGAGCACGCGGGCGAGGGCGTCCTGGTACGGCGCGGCACGGCGCTCGGCGCGTGGCGCGCGCGAACGTGGCTGACGGTTTTGGTCGAACACCTGTGACGCGATGAATAGTGCACTCTTCCATTTATCTCGATTTTGAAATCCTATTTTCCATTTCCATTTCTTTTATCCCTAAAAATCCCAAATAAATCTTGATATTCACAGAACCATTTCTAAAATTATATTTTCCACTTTTCCCTATATTTTTGTTTATAGATATTTTCCATTTTTCTTATTTTGTCTCTTCTCTTAAATTCAAGAAAATGGAATTTTGATTTAAGCCAAATTTCAAATTTTATTTCTCTTTTTCCATAAATATTTTTGCCATCCAATTATAATTATTTATTATATTTCCCCCATTAATTAGAGTTTAAACATTAATATATCCCTTTTTGTAATGCACCATATTATATACATATATATATCTATATGCTCTTTTCAGGGCACACACATGTTTATTTTGAAATTGTTTTCACCGGCTGGGGTTGCAACGCTTAGGGTTTTATTCCATTTTACCTCAAAGTAATTCTAGAAGAAAATCTTATATCGCTGAACCGGCAATTAAGATCGAAAAACACGATAAGAAGTAATGATTCCAAAAAGTTTTTGTGAGTTCCGATTTTTGCGTTCCGAATTCCACTCCTTCGATTTTCAGGATGTTACAATTTCCCCGACTGGAGAAAGGTTGCGGTATGTCCTTCATATTCATTTCTCCGCCTCACACAATGTTGCCGAGTACAAAGCCTTGCTTCATGGTCTACGACTCACCGTGTCACTTGGGATACGACGGATGATTGTGTAAGGAGATTCCCAGCTGGTAGTTAATCAAGTAATGAAAGACTGGACCTATTTAAATAAAACTATGGAGGCCTATCGACAAGAAGTTCGCAAACTCGAAGACAAGTTCGATGGATTGGAGCTATCCCACGTCTTGAGGCAAAACAATGAGGCAACAGACGAGCTGGCGCAATTCGGGTCCAAGCGAGAAGCAGCCCTGACGGACGTCTTCGTAGAACATCTTTACAAGCCGACTGCTGTCGCCAAATCAACTCCTAATGAGGAAGCTACAAACCAGGTTGCCATGCTTGACGCCGACTGGAGGACTCCACTCATCAAGTTTCTAACTCAACAAGAGCTGCCGAAAGGCCAGGATGAGGCAGAATGAATCCGATGTCGCTGTCAGGGCTATGTCATGATCGATTATACACTATACAAGAGAAGCCCTTCTGGAGTTCTAATGAGATGTGTCACGCCTGAAGAAGGACGACAACTATTGCAAGACATCCACTCGGGCATTTGCGGCAGTCACGCTACGGCACGAACCTTGGTGGGAAAAGCTTATAGACAAGGCTTCTTCTGGCTCACGGCAGTCTCCTACACCGACAAGGTGGTTCGCACGTGTGAGGGTTGCCAGTTCTTTGCTCGACAAAGCCATGTTCCAGCCCAAGAGCTACAAACTATTCCATTATCGTGGCCATTCGTGGTGTGGGGCTTGGATATGGTCGGTCCTTTCAAGAAGGCTCCAGGAGGATTTACACATCTGTTCGTCGCGATCGATAAGTTTTCCAAGTGGATTGAGGCTAAGTCGGTTGCTATGATCATCGCTGACAAAGCACGAGACTTTATCCTCAACATCATGCACCGGTTTGGTGTCCCAAACAGAATTATAACCGATAATGGGACTCAATTCACTGGAGGCGTCTTCAAGAAATTCTGTGAAGATTTTGGTACCAAAATCTGCTACGCATCGGTAGCGCACCCTAAAAGTAATGGGCAAGTTGAGCACGCCAATGGCATGGTTCTTCAAGGCATCAAGGCCCGAGTGTTTGATAGGCTGAATCCTTACGTCGACATATGGGTTCAAGAGTTGCCTTCGGTTTTATGATAATTACGGACTACACCCAGTCGGGCCACTGGTCAATCTCCTTTCTTCTTGGTTTACGGAGCAGAGGCGATGCTGCCGAATGAGATGGAGTATGAATCTCTTCGAGTTCGCAGCTTTAACGACGATTGTTATGATCAAGACAGAGTTGATGACTTGATCCAACTGGAGGAGGCCCGTGAGGCAGCCTTGATCCAGTCGGCAAGGTATCTTCAAGGACTTCGACGTTACCATAATCGCAATGTTCGGGCGCGTGCTTTCATCGTCGGTGATATGGTTTTGCGCAAAGTTCAGACCACCAAGGATCGTCACAAATTATCTCCATTATGGAAGGACCTTACATAATAGCTGAGGTGACTTGGCCAGGAGCATATCGACTAAAGCGTGAAGACGGGACCATGGTGGAGAATTCCTGAAATATTGAGCATCTTCGACGATATTATACTTGAACCTTTTTGAGCTTCATGTTCTTCTCGACTGCCAACTCCAAGCAAGATGGCTTCTTGGGTTGTTAGTCGGGGGCTATACATACATCAATAAAGCATGGTTTTCTTCGATAACTTGTCCATATTTAGTTTATCATTGTTCAGTGTTTTTGATTCGAGTTCAATAGATAAGGACTGAGAATTTTTTGATGACCTAATCAAGCTTAGGCTTGGTGACAGTCGGACGAAAATTACTTAAGAAATTTGATATAAAGACTCGGATCAAGGCACTAACATAAATAAGCTAAACATTTACAAGTTCACATCAGAAGTTACATACAAAATCTGCAAAACAATCAGGATTGGAAGTTCTCAATCACATCAGCAGCCACTTTCTTCGCCGATTCCTATGCTTCATTTATGAGCTCTAGGCCTCGCTCATCTGTGGTGCCGTCTGCGAAGCCCTTCCCAATAGAGTCAACATCTATCCGAGGATAGAGTGACTTAGCTTGAGCAAGAGCGAAGCCGGGCACCCATAGCGGCCGCGTAAGAGATATTAGCAATATATTTTTCTGGGGCCGTCCTGAGCTTGTCGAAGACTTCAACAGCATCCGGCGAGCTTGTCCCGAGCCCATGCTTGTATAGCACTAACAGGATTGGCGTGGCTGCGTTGGCAATGTCATCCCTTACACTTTTGACCCTTCGGACCCGCTCGGCAAAAACTTCGAACTGTGCTCGGGACTTGACTTTATAAGCTGCAAGAGTCATGTGATCACATAAATTTCCAAGATTGACAAGATGCAGAGTGCTATCTTACAAGACTCACCTTCGAATTCTTCCAGAATTCGCTCATTGTCAGACTCCAGCTTAGCTTTATCAGCTCTTGATTTCTTCAGCTGGGTCTTGAGAGCATCAATTTCTGTCGAGTTTTCTACAATAAAAAGATTTGCTAACATCAAGATCAGGACAGATCACATACAGAAGCATACAAAGATTAAGTTGATTAAATCTACTTCCGATTGAACCCCGGAGGTCGAGCTTTTCATCTCGAAGCATGGCAATTTGTTTTCGCAAGGCGGCTTCCTTAGCTATGGCTTCTTCCCTAGCGGCCTTGAGGTCCTGTTGAATATTTTCTAGGGAATTTACATGAGGAACCAACTTTTCAAGGGCGTCCGTCTTGGCCATTGACCGGCAATATATTCTCTGCACGCGAGTTCAGAATCAAAATCATGAGGTCATGATAGAGAACATTGATACTCATGTTTAATAGCCAGGTTGCTTCGTTGAGGCTGTCCACAAGCATATCCCGTTCCTCATTCTCTTTTTGCCTGTTCAAGATAATGCCTTGCTTCAAGCCTTCGGAGTCGCGCCACTCAATTTTGATAGGAGGGATCCAATTATCTGACGCTTGTAATCTGGGGATCTCCTCCTCTTTGGCTGATTGATTTAAGGAAGACAAATAAAGATAGAAGAAAAGATACACTGAAGACAAGAGACAAAAGGCTACGTTCAGGCTTACCAGTGTAGGCGTCCGAGTCCTCAACTGGTGCACTTCGACTGCTCGTCCCCTCTCGGTTCACGTTCGATTGGGTTTCCAGTCGGGACACCCTGATTGGCAGTCGGGAGCTCTCCCTCGACCGACTGGTTTTTAGCAGGGATTTCCTGGCTGGCAGTTGGGGCTCATTCACTGGGACATCTACACTGGAAGCCGGAGGTTCTCCGGTAGGAGTCTTTTCACTCGGGAAAGGGCTTTGAGACCCTTGTTCTGCAGGCCTTGTCTCTTCAGTCGCTGCAGTTGGCATCGAGGCCTCGTTTTCTTTAGCAGGATCTATGTCCTGGGGTTTCCTGCGAGAAAGAAGACAAAGACAATTGGAATAAAGATGGAAAAATTTTTAAGAAGGCAACTTTGATTATAAGATGTACCTGTTTGATCGACAAATTTTAGGAGTAGATCTGGCGGACGGCTTCGGAGGGTTTACGTCAGCTTGAGGAGTCTGTGTCTCATCATCCGAATCGTCAATCACCAATTTCCTCTTGCTTGCTCGCCTGTTGGTGTCTTCACTGTCGGCAGCCCTTTGGTTGTCAGGCTCGGTTTGGATCTTGGGGCCGCCGGATGGCTTTTTGGCAGGCTGAGCTGGCACATCGTCGTGATTCACATTGTATGGCCGAGATATGATGAGAGCATTTGCCTGCAAGGGACATTTTTGAGATACATCGAGAGATATAAAAGCTAAAAAATTGAAGAAGTTGAGTTGATTTACCGGGGAGGAGGACGGTACAGACTATAAGGGAGAACTGACATCTTGTGGTTGCGGTCAACCACGATCCCAGAGGAGAAGATCTTGTACATTCGAGTACACAAGGTCTCATAGCTTAGGGAATCGCGGTCCTCCCGATTGGGGTCCTATTCGCCCTCATACTCGAACGCTGGCTTGGATCTCTCTTTAATGGGCGCCAGTCTATTCTTGATGAAATGCCGGGTAATTAATTCTCCTTGGAGGCCTTTCTTTTTCAGCTTGAGAATGTTGGCCAGGAGTTTATTCGCTTCTACCAATCCTGGTTTTCCGGCATTGCGCTCCAGTTAGCCCTTTGGATTGGTGGACGGCCGATGAAGTTGGGCAGACTGGGTTGAGGGTTTGAAATATAGAACCAGTTTGCGTGCCAGCCTTTGTTGGAGGATTTCAGAGGAAGGGAGAAGTAATCTCTGCGGAGAGTGTCGCGGAGCTGGAAGCCTGCCCCACCGACGACGCAAGGGTCATCTTTATTTGGGTGGGGCTTGACATAGAACATGCGACGGAAAAGGTTAAAATGGGGAAAGATGCCAAGGAAAGCTTCACAGACATGGATGAAGATTGCGATGTGAAGGATAGAGTTGGGGTTCAAGTGGTAGATTTGGAGGTCGTAGTATTCGAGAATACCACGAAAGAATTCAGAAGTGGGAAGACCAAAGCCGCAATAGAAGAAAGAGGTGAAGACAACAATCTCACTGGTGTTTGGGGTGGGGAATTCTTCACCAGCCGTAGGACGCCAGCCGATGATTTCCTTGGGTGGAAGAACTCCATTCTTCACCATCTCCTGGAGGGTTGATTCCTTCACATCCGAGGTCGCCCACTGCTCAAAGGGGATTTCTTTCTTTTCCGCCATGGATGCAATCAGAAAGAGAATGGATCTAGTGCGGAAGATGGGGCTTTTTGAGGAAATGTGGGGAGCTGGATGTGAGTGATGAGCTGCGGTGGAAGCTTGAATTCCTGGATGGTTGGATTTGAGTGAGCACGAGTTTAGGGTTTCTGTGAGGAACCTGTGAATAGGAGCGCGAAAAAGGAAATTTGGGAAGATGAAGTGGTGGGGATGACCTAGATACTTCGATATAGAATTAGGGTTTTGTTAAGTTTTCTCGTGAGTGGGCTGAGCCCATGAGAGACTTACGGCCCGGCTAAGGTGTGGCTTGACGCGAGTCCTTAGGGGCTTAAGAGGATGGACTTAAGCAGATTTGCCCTGGCAATATGCACGTGTCTCATTGCCCAATACCTTTAAAATCCTTTCATATCGTGGTTTGCGCAACTTCATGAGAAGTTGGCATGATGCAATTTGGAAGGTGACTAACAGTTAAGCTTTTTATGGCTGTCCTAATGACAGGGACTGTTTGTTTTTTAAAGCATTTTGACTAAATGATTAGGTCAATGCTATTTTGCCACCTTGGTGAGCTCTTTTTGATTAAGACCGATATTATGATAGGAGCTATTTAATATTTTGGTCATATTTTTCAGATAACTGAAAAATTTATGTTGAGTTTAATAACTCAGTTTATTCACCCATGAGGGTTGATTGAGCTATTTGTTCCGAGATGACTCGGATAAGCATGAGCTTGCCGAGTGCTTGGATTCATTATACACTATGCCTTAATTATCAGGTTATGTGTTATATGATTTTTTATGAACACTTTTAGCTTGAGCTAGGCATTTATGTGAGTTCTTGACTATATGCTTAGTTTATTTTTAACTAACCACATAGTTAGGGGCTACACTTAATTAGGTGCATCAGGAGATGCACCTAGGTATCTATTTTTATTTTAAAGAATTTTTGAGACGCTTTTCAGCCCTTCATAGTCTTTTTATCGGATGATGAGGCACTCGGGAGAATCATGCAGAGATGATGGAACCACTCGACAACAGAAGCATTCGGCCAAGGAGTCGTTTGGCTGTGCATTATTTCGGTTCGAGGCAAAGTTATCTCGTCGACTGCGAAGGTCTCGGGGGCTACTGTGGAGATTATGAGAATCAGATACCCTCATGGCTAGCTTGTCCGATTGGTAATAGGGATATGTTACGCTTCATGATTATGTAAACTGGATATGACTTGGGTGTTATGTTACCAATGAGATAAGGTAACGACTCATAGTCATAACTTGGTAAGATTGAGGAGTCCGACATAGAATATGATAGGGTCTCCGACTTGTAAGCCCACCCTCCAAGACTATATAAGGGGGGTGAGGGGCGTCCCTTGAGGGAGATGCGATATACGAGATCAAGAGATCAATAAAAACACTCGGAGGATCGAATCCCAAAACAGGAGTAGGGTATTACCTCACGAGAGGGCCTGAACCTGTCTAAACCCCTTTTTCCACTTAACCCATCGTGTTTGGCAACTTGACTGCACCCCCAATTTCTATTGACGAAACCAAGTTTCGACAGAAATCATCGTCAGAATCCATCATCTTCCTCCACCACCTTCTCGGCACCAATCTTTGTGCATTGCCATCTCTCTCTATATATATATATATGTTTACACATTCTAGCAGTAGTCTTAATAATCTCTATATTCATCAAGATTATTAACACTCTTGGGCTACCTTCATATATTACTTGTTTATGGAGGAACTCTTGCTGCTCGGCTTGCAATCATCAGCTCTCTGCACAGTTACGCTTATAGACCTTACGGTGTACATTACACTATTACAGATAAGTTTTTCTTTTTCCACTAGTCAAAACATGTAAAATATGCTTCCACAAGGCTTCTCCAAATTAGCCCAGTCATGCTGCCAATTTTTGCATTCAGAGTGTAAGAGCAAAGTTATTTTAGACTCAGTACCTACAGCTTTGCCATTTTCCAAATAAACATTGGTCACATTAGCCCTGTATATTTCACTAATTCCCCTGAAGTGGCTATCACACAAGACCTGTTGTTTAGCCCATCATATAGCAGAAAATTAAAGGTTAGTACAAATAATGTGAAGCAACCTAACCTTCCCATTCACCCTTCACTTCTCCAATCATAATTTTACACATAGATTGTACAGAACAAGAAGAAATATACACAGCTATAATATCCCCAAACAACAAAACTTAAAGGTGCCTCTTCTAGGCGAAGTTCAACGTTGTGAAACTAGGTGTAATCCATACAGGAACGGAAAGTAGACCAAAGCTGAGGAGACACAAGTTCCTCTCTGCTGTTATGTTTCAAATCAAATAATCCAATATCACGACGATTATTCTTGTGTCCAAATAACCAAGTTTCTTCGTCATCAGTAAAATAGGTATAATTTTCCTTGAGATGTGGGTATGTTCCGAGCTGAGACAAAGTGATTGGTTATGACCAAGAAACAACACCATCCAGGTTATTGATCTCTACATGCTTTTTTTTCCATAGTATCAACACTATATATTTTAATTTTCCCAGTATTCCGCACAAATGTTGCAGGGTGATCATATAAGTCAACCTCGTAACCCTCCTCAATGTCCTCATATGACCTCAAAACTAGCAAAAGACCACCCCATGGAGCTTGCACAATGTACCTACTATAACGAGCATATATCGACAACCTTCCAATTATCGTCTTCATCGTGACCGTGCAGCCACTGAGATCGAGTGCATGGATTTCTCCCCATGCAGTCAGTGCATACAGTAGGCCATCCGTGTAGATGCAGTCTGAATAATAAGTGTGTGATGGATGTCATGTCCACTTATCATCCCCAAGCCTTGCAAACGAAATTTGACCAACCGGCTCGTGAATTAGAACCACGATGCACCCCCCTGTGGATGTATCAGAAAACACAAAAGCCTTGCTATACATGTAGTCCCGCAGCTCGCCAAGGGCTAAAATTGATGGCTTTATATAATTAACCCTTTTTGGAGTGTGCAGTGAGAACTCGTACTTGTGGAGAGCACCGGACTCATTGAAGATGGGATTCACATGCACCATTGTGATAACAGAAGGGAGAGCTATCTGTTCCCCTATGATCGGATTGACCAGGTGCGTCTCGGATAAGTCATCAGCTGTAACCAGCCAACCAAGTGAGGATGAGGACCCGATCAGAAACCTACTGCGTATGGGTGGCTCCGGTAGAGTAATCTTGTACTCCCTCTTCAGAGGTGTAGAGCAGGCACGGCGTCTGGGACAGTTTATAGATACCTAGGCTGCGCAGTTTGTTGTAGGCAGAGCGCCAGGAGTTACATACTGATCCTGCACGCATGAGGTCAGGGATCTCCAGGAGGGCAAATACCTGAAGTTAGCCAAGGAAAGCTGAAACGGAATTTGTTGTCCTGAAAAGAGAAATCCGACTCTGGATCAGACTTGTTCCCGGGATTCCACTCTGAATCATACTGGCTCACACGGATCCGTATTCTGAATCGAGGTCAGCAAGAAAACATGGAGAACTCACCGTCACGCGCTGCCACCGTGCATGGTGGGGCGGGAGTGAATTTGTGCGTGGAGGAGGAGCAGCCGCCGTCAGGCCGCCGTGCAGTGAAGCATAGGAAATTCGGGCGGTCGATTTGCCCGAGGACATGACGGCCGATAGTTGAAGCGGCGAAGATGACGAGTGGTGGTGGCCAGGGTTTCCAATTCCGCAGATTTCGCCACGAAATCCGCGGTTTTCACCGGTTCCGGCAGGTAGCGAAACGGTAGATGTGAAAAAAATTTGATGAATTTCGGTAGAACTTAAAAATTTTGGAGACTTTTATTGAAAAAATACATCAAGTAGATCTCGATTTTACAAGAATTATGGTATTTTTTGTATATGAAAATACACAAGTTTTTGGCCCTTAAAAATCATTTTCTGTTTCGGGAAAAAGAAAAAGGGAAATTACATTGTTTTCATGTACTGTTCATAGAGGCCCATTGAAGCCCATCAACTTTCCCATCCGGATAATATCGGCTTCTTCCCGCAGCCGACGCTCTTGCAAGTTGCTTTCACATCTGAGTTGAGCGAGAAAACCTTTGGCGACGCCAGATCTGCGTTTTCCGCCGTCAGCGACGGAAAATCTGTGCGGAAAGCACTGGCTTTCGCGGCGGCACATGCGGAAACCTCAGAATTAGGTACGAAGTTTGTTTCCTTTCGGAGTCCACGGTTTTCGGCGGTTTGTTGTCGAAATTCGCCTGGATCCAGCTTGTTTCCACGCAGTGCTCGGCGACAAGGTAGCACAGGGCTTCCCGCACGAAATCTTGAGAAAACCGTCGGCTTATGAAGTGCATGCCATCGCGGGAAGTTAGGTTTTCGCCGTATTCAGTGCTTTCCGTATGTATTCGCCACTGTTTAGTATGATGTTTACAAATTGTATAAGAAGTATTCACTAATTATATTAGCACAAAATACTCATATGGCCCCATATTATTTGTACAAATTTATGTTTGCATACTATATAATATGTATTCCTAGATTTATTTTCTTCATCGAAAGCACTGCGCGCAAGCAACCAAAAAAATTACGAGAAGGAAAAGACAAGAAACCTCTAGTTCTCTCACTACTGAATAAATTACAAGGCCATTTTTATCAATCAATTATATTAATTTAAATTATATACATAGTTATCACTATTTTTTGTTTTTTACTACATGTTAAACATCACATTAAGTATTTTCCCTCATAATTCATACAACCATACTTATATCAATATTATGCATATTAATACAAATTTTTCACACAAATATATTAGTGTAATATCATAATTATTATTCACTAATTTTAGTTTTTTTCCTAATTTTTTGGACATCATTTACACATTTTTCACGACGGTTTGGCTATTTTCCGCACTAATCTTCACGGTTTTCACGCGGAATCCGCAAAATCCGCGGTAAGCACAAAATTCTTCAAATCCAAATCTGGTCACTGGGCGGCGGCTTTCATGGCTTTCGCACGAAATTCACCGTGCCGACGAGGGGCGGCACGGCATATGCCGACGGAATTGGAAATCCTGGTGGTGGCTCCGGGCCGGCGTCCTCGTGGGCGGAGAGGATGCGGCGAGCTACGGCTTCGCGCCGCCGTTCTCGGCGATGGCGGCGGGTGGGCAGCCACGCAAGCATTTATTTATTTATTTCCCTTCCGAGATGAAATGCCGGATCGTACAGTAAGAAGTAAAGGGTAGTATGGGGAAAAAATTGAAGCTGATTGATGCGAGAAATTTATAAATGATAAGGTTTTTAGAACAAATTTTGAATTAAAAACAATTATTTTAGGATAGAGGCCCCCCTACTCCGTGAGGCCCTAGCCAACCCAACAATCTAATCGTGTCTTCTCACATGTGTTTGTACATCACTGCCTATGTTTTTTTCTTACCCTCTCATCCTACAAAACCACAATCTCCTGCTACTCCCTCCTTCTCCTTCCTGTTCCCGTTTTCTGGTCTTCCTTACTCTAGTCAATTTTGTCGGTCACCCACAAGCTGAGGGTGCCATATCTAGGCTCGCATAGCAACGAGTAGATCCCATGACTGTTCTAAGGGAATCTGAGTCATCGGTTCCCACGATCACTCCGAGATATCGGCAACACTCTTTTATTTTGATTGCGATGAACGACCATGACCGGCAATGATGATGAGCCAATGGCGAAGTTCAGATTTGTGTTTTTCATCTTCTTAAAATATTAGTGATTTGTGTGATTATTTTGATCTACTTGGTCATGATCAAAATTGAATTACTCTGTCTTCCTTATTTTGCGGCACATTTCGGTCTTAAGCTTTAGATTACCCAAATTTATCAATGATCAAAAGATCGACAGGCTATCCTCTGGTGTTGGCACTTCGCAGTGGCAATGGTTGGTCTCCACCCTCGGATCAACAATCAACGGTTCTAAACTTTCTAATCAAAAGTCAAGAAACAAGGATCCGTGTGTGCCTTCGCCAATGGAGCTTGTCGAGACGGCGAACATGATGGTGCTACGCGTGACGATGATGATGTTGATGTTTTTGTTCATTGATATTGAATTTGTTGATGTTTGCGTGTCGCTGTGGTGGATTTGAATCAAATCATGTTGTGAAAATCATTTTTATTTCTTTTCCCCCAAATATCTCTTTGCTGGCGGTTGACTTAAGAGTGTCGCCAACAAAAATGATTTTCTCTAGCGTTGATTGCCCACTATCGAAATCCATGATTTTCTCTGCCATTTGTGCTAACGGCTAACCTAGCCGCCTACAAACGTTGGTTTTGGCTTCTAGAAATTGCTTTTTTTAGTAGTGAGCCTGACCACAAGATGGGTGACAACAAATGTGATGGTATGAGGTGGAGGCGACCAGTGATTTCGCTGGTGTGCTGGGCAGGCGCTGGCGGCAGGCAGCATCAATGATGAGCAGGGCCGACAGTCGCAGCTGACAGCTTTGACTAGTGGTGGGCAACCTTGATGTGAAGGGGTGCCTGATGTGGTGGCTCAGTGACCCCTCAATGGCATGGGACGTAGGTGGCACTGCCGTGCATATGTGCGTGGTTGGGTATCGATATAGCAGAGGTGCCGACGGGGACTGATCGGCGAAGTTCCCTCTTCCATCAAACGCCCATTCTCTCTCCCTCCTTTCGCACCATCGCCTCACTTAGTGTTTTATCGATCATGCTCTCTCTTCCTAATTTTCTTGCCTTTTTCATAGTGCTTTGTTGCTTCTTCTTTTTGGTACTTTTTTCTGGAAAGAGAGAAATGAGGAGATACCAGGACGTGGTAGAGAAGGATAAAAGGGAGGCCGCTAGTGGCAAACTCCTGGATGATGGGAAGAGAAACAAATGAAGAGATTTGACTTTACACTCGGACTGTAATACTCACTCTAGAAGAAGATGTTTGGAGTAAAAATGAATTTTAAAAAAGTAAGAAAAATGGTTCGGCCAGCGATGGCACGATTGGATCTCCTTAATTTTGGCAACCTCTTCTTCCCGGGTTCTGATCAACGAGGTGCCTGGCCCCCGCTTCCCCCATAGGCGAGATCTGAGGCAGGGGGATCCTTTGTCCCCTATGCTCTTCATTCTGGTTATGGAGGTGCTCAACACGATGCTACGCAAAGCCTCGGACTCCGATGCGTTCCTCCCGCTTAATGATCGCGCTTTGCGGCATCGCGCCTCCCTCTATGCTGATGATCTAATTCTCTTTCTCTCGCCTGTCCGTCAGGATCTGGAACTCATCCAAGGTATCCTCTCGGCCTTTGGCGTGGCCTCTGTCCTGCGCACCAACTTTGCCAAGTGCTCGATCACCCCAATTCGGTGTACGGATGAGGATCTCGAGCTAGTGCAGTCCTGCTTCCCCTGTGCGGTCTCTGACTTCCTCTCTACCTACCTCGACATTCCGCTCTCGGTTCGCAAGTTGCCAAAGGTGGCGCTGTAGCCACTTGTGGACAAAGTCTCCTGCCGCCTTTCACCTTGGTAGGGTCGGCTTCTTACTCTGCCCGGCCGGCTGTTACAGTCCATCGGTTCTCTCTTCTATTCCGGTTCATGTTTCCTTAGCAATCGGTCTGCCGGCCTAGGTGGTCAAATCCATTGACAAGAAGCGTCGAGCCTTCCTGTGGGCCGGTGCAGACTTGGTACATGGGGGCCAGTGCCGGGTAGCTTGGTCCAAGGTATGTCGTCCTAAGGAGCTGGGTGGCTTGGTTATTTCCGATCTTAGGCTGGCTAGCTATGCTCTGCGTGTCTGCTGGCTTTGACTTCAACGCTCGGGGCCACCCATGCTAGGGGAGGGGGGTTGAAGGCCCCGGTTGAGCAGGTCGTGGCTGACCTTTTTGCGGCGTCCTCCTTTTTCGTGCCAGGGGATGGAGAGTATTTGATCTTCTCGTTCGACCGTTGGATTGATGGCCGTTCTATCGCCTTCTTTGCTCCCGACCTTCTTTCCGCTATGCCCCAGTGTGTCCGAAAGACACACTCCGTTGCTTTTGGGTTGGCGCAAAATGTCTGGGTTGCAGACATTCGTGGTGCCCTCATGGTCCTTGTCATTGCACAGTTTCTGCTTCTTTGGGATGCGGTGAGCAATGTTCAGCTCTCGCCTGGCTTGGAGGATCGTCTTGTGTGGACTTTGTCTGGTGACCACCGCTACTTGGCGCGCTCGGCTTACCAGGCTCTCTTTCTTGGTCAGCTTCCTCTCGCTGAGGCTTCTCTCCTATGGCGAGCGAAGGGGCCACTGAAATGCAAGTTTCTCCTCTGGTTTGCTTTTCAGCAGCGCTGCTGGACGACGGATCTCCTGTTGAAGCGTGGTATCGACAACCACTCAGCCTGTCTCTTTTGCGCGCAGCTTGAGTCGGCAAATCACATCCTTCTAGATTGTGTCTTTGCCCGTCAAGTCTGGTTCCAGTGCTTTCTCCTTCTGGATGGGCTGGACTTGCCCCGACGCTTGGTAGCTGGCTTAAGGACTGGTGGCCGTCTTGCAGGTCTAGGTTGCCGGATCATCTCCGTGCATGTTTTGACTCCCTGGTTCTTTTGGTCACTTGGTTGTTGTGGAAGGAGCGTAACTCTAGGGTTTCTGTCCAAGCAGAGGGCCTGCTGTGGTCCCTAGCGGGGGCTGCGTCTTTTGGAGTTTTCCTGGGAGCTTAGGGTGGCGCTGGCCCTTCCCGTCCTTTCTTGGAGTAGCTTCTAGCTTTAGTTCCCGTGTTCAGTTTTTGTGCTTTCCCCATCACCGTTTGTCGTCGGTCGGTCTGGCGGATGGCGTCTTGTATTGAAATTTTTTCTGCCTTCTAATATATCTGATGTGCAATCCTTTTGCACGTTTGAGAAAAAATCTAAGTTTAAATAATGAAAATATATTGTTGTTATTTTTTAAATTAAGTTAACATATAAATTAATCGGTAGTCTATAATTTTTTAAAAGGAATGGTTGACAGTGGTCATGTATGAATGACAAATAACGACATGTAACATTTGTTGAAAAAAAGATTGATGTTTACAATTTAAGTGGTATATATTAGTTTGTAGTAACATTGAAGAAAAGAAATAAAATACCAAACAAAATGGATGTAACATTGTAGAAAAATAAAACTATAAAAATGTGCAGACGAGAAGAGAGGGTCAAAGGAGCCATGCTCAATACGAGTGAGCACGAGGCCAAGCACAGAGAACTGACAATCCAAACACATTGCAAACACATTTCAACTCCAGTTGTATCTGGTAAGTGAGCTATCGGCTTTAGTATATAAACTAGCGCAGCCCCATACGTGTGCCGCGCTTAGGCCGTACAACCTCACCGCGACCCACCATATATACCGCGACCCTGGGCCACTGCCCGGGCTCATCGGTGGTGGCACAACGGTGGTGGTGCACCAGTGGCCGATGAACTAGGGCAGACTGGGCGATCGGCAAAGTACTCGAGGGATGGGACTAGGGCGTGCCGCCGCAGGGATCTCCAGCCGTCCAGCGGCAGGCTCAGGTGTGCGTAGAACGCCGTCGTCTCAGTGCAGCGCCCCGAAGTCGCGCCTCCTTGCTGCTCACGCCGCCCGAGAGGCAGGTGGAGTGGAGGCAACTGTTCCTGCATAGCATCGTTGTTCTCCGTTCCACTAGCACTGTCACTCCGCCACGCCCCTGATGGCCCTGTGTTCTACCGTCGTCAACGTCCTCTCTTCTGCCGGTGTCGCCACTCAGCCACACTGATGGTGGTCTGGCTTTCCGCCGCTGTCTATCACAATCAAATAGGAAGTTGCGCTGATGAATCAGATAAGTCAATCATCTCCCATCGCTTCAAATCTTCACTAAACCTCACAACATAGTTAGGTTCAACATTGTTCCTTCTATTTTCTATTGGCGTTCTTGTTCCCATTTGCACATTGCACGGTAGGTGCTCGATGGAATGCTTACTCAGAGCAAAATTATGCATTGCAGTTGAGCAGAGAAATTAGTACCAATGAGATGAACTGGCAACGACAATATTGCTATGGTCCAATCTGTAGTGTTTTCACACTGACCATCTAAAAACCTCAACAACCAATTCACGACATTAGAATTGCTGAATTGGACACTGCTCTTCATTAGAGTATCAACAGCAACTTGAGTTACCTCTTTAGCAGTCATTTGCTTCCATCTTATTAGTTATATTATCATTTGTCAAGAGAAGTTCAGCTTAGGGAATAAGTGTGGTCAGCTGATTGCTATATCAGTGGGGAAATGCTAGAAAACAATGGAGTTGGTAGTATTCAGGTAGCAGCAGGAGTTGCCTGACAAGAGGTTAGTGCAATGCGCATGCCTTTTATTGCTCTTATAAAGTCACAGTTTGTTTGTCCATAGAGAACAAATGTTTCATGATAGTAGACTTGTGGTTTTTAATTATTACTAACTGTGCAACCACTCGATGGTTTGTTACATTGAGCGGGAGCTAATGAAGCTACTATTCTTTGACGATTTCAGAATATTAAGACTCGAAAGATGTAACTGTGACGTACCTGTAACCGTACTTAAGGTATGGATTGATATGTTTGCATGATTGTTCTTATTGATTACTTTGTTCGTGGTTTATGCAGGCTATTAGAAATTTCTGGATCCGCCACTGTTACTGGCCCAATGGATGTCGCCGGCGCCATCAGCACGTAATCGTCGTACGAGAAGGATGGCAATCAGGACATGCTCTTATAATCAGCCAGTCCATAATCAAGCGTGTGAGGAGGAGGACGACGACGGCACATGCTCTGTGACTGTGACTCGCGCTAGCTGTTATTTGCTTCGATCGGGATCATGGACTCGATCCATCACTCGTCTCGCTCGACGCACGTGCGTTGGCGTCTCATCATGACCGGTGCACTGCTACGTACAATGTGACCATGTGAGGTCATCTTTGAGACATGGTACTGTTTCTCACTACTATATATATAGTACGAAATTGTGTAGCTCTCCTCCATTGTCTACCCCTGTCACAAATTAATTTGTACCGTACAAATATCCCTCGTCTTGAATATGGATGGTTTTGAACTTTTGATCCGAGCGCATATGCACGTGATGGTCTAGTCAGCAGAACTTTCAATAAAAAAAGCCATGAAACCGCATGTCATCCGCACGGGAGTGGCGCGGGATGAGGTGTCGCAGGATGAGCTTGTCTACCATCGTCATGTCCTCAAAGCTGAAAACGCCGGGAGTGAGAGACAGATCGGATGGCACGACACACCGATGTGCATGACGCGCCATCATGAAGAGTCCATGGTTGCACTTGCACACCACTACCTCCATGTCAAACGACGCGGCGGTGTCCATGAGGGCATGGCTAGCAGAACCTCTAGCTCCAAGCGGCAAGATGGTCATCTTCCAGTCGTTCTCCACTCCCTCTTCTTCCTTGACCTCGGTGTTGGCGTAGAATCACGCCGCCACACCTTGAGCACGTTATGTGTAACCTACGGCGGTATCCAGAGATGCACCATCGTAGGGAGTATATAGATGTCGCCGAACAAACACCTAGGAGGGACCCCGTCAAGGTGAACACGTGCCGGTTTGTCCTAGGCTCGACAGGCCAACTAGGACGTCCTCGAACGCCGTAGACACAAGAAATGATGGGCATTTGGGAGATTTGAGGAGAATATACTTTGGGATAGGTAGCAAGAAGGAGTGAGATGTAGAATATAGAGGGTTTGGATACTAAATTGATTTTGACGATTGATTGGTTGTTCTTTCAATCGGTCTTAGCCCCCTTATATTTATAGAAAGGGTGGACTTGCTTCTCTGGGTCTTTTCCACGTCCAATTAGGTGTACCAATTAGGACTCCAAAATCTCAGGCCTTAACAAGTAAACCCGATAACCAACAAATCAAACTTGGAGTCGGACTCTGCCGGTCTGACCGGCCACATGCCGCCGGTCAGACCAGCCCTATGCAGTCGTTCTGACTGGCCCGATGGCTACGGGTAGACCAGCCTCGCGTGGCAAGTCTGGGTTCTTTCTAAAATTAGCTATGGTTTCCTACTTCTTACTCTAGGAGCCAAATTTAGGTATTAAGACTTGGGTGCCCCTGCAACGCCAACTATGGAGTAGCCCACTCCGACTTTAATTGGTCCGAACGGAGGGCAAATAGGTAAACAATGGGTAAACACAACATTGTTGGAAAAAGTTGACGTTTACAACTTAAGTGATCTATATTAATACCGAATAAAATTGCAGACGAGGACTTAAGTGGTCTATATTAATACCGAACAATCTAATGTAAGTCTATATTAATACCGAATAAAATTGCAGACAAGGACTAATCTAATATAAAATTGTAGACGAGAACTTAAGTGGTCTATATTAATACCGAATAATCTAATAAAATTATGATCTATATTAATACCGAACAATCTAATTGTAGAAGGGGAGAAAGGGGGCACAGGAGCCATGTTTCGTTCCAAGTCACAAGCACGGAAAACTGAAAATCAAAAGAATAACTTCACCAAAGCCCATCTGCCGAACAAATAGATGACGATAGTACAACTGATTACCAAGAACGTTCCCTGAATTCAACTCAAGTTGTTTCTCAAAAGTTTATAACCAGTGAGACGTTTGTTTGGTAAGCGACTAAGCGAGGCGGGACTAAACAACCGCACTAGCGCAGCGGCTGCTCCGTATTGGGCCTTGAAATTCAGAAGCGACCGGCCCACAGCCCATACGTGCGGTCCGCTCGGCCCACAGCCCATCGAAACCGAACGTCCATGCCGGCCCGTTCTGCTTTTGGTAAGAGGAGGTCACCGGCGCGGCGCTGTCAGCTGCCATGGCGCTCGTCAGCTGGTGGCCGCGGGAGCCGGCGGCGCGCCGGCGCCACGCTCGCCAATCCGCTCGCCTTCCTCCGTCTCAGGCGAAGAGCCACCGAAGCAACATGAACTCTATGGTGATGAACTACCTGTAATAGCTCCGGCCTCCGGGCACCGCCGCCGGCAACTAGGAAGAAGACATGACATGGCTGCGGATGTACAGTTGCATGTTAGACAAGTTCAAAAGAAAAAAAATGGAACAATGAGAGAATAAGTATTGCGTTCCAGCCGTCAGAATGTTCCAAGGAGCTTTGAGTTTGCAGAGGTTGCAATCGAACACCTGACGGCGCCGATAGCATTCCGGGATGGTCGGTTGAGGGATTGAGACGATAAATACCAGGATATTTCCTTCTCCATCTCCCCTCTCTCCCCTTCCCGCTCCTTCCCCTCTTAAACCTTGCCATCAACAACTCGCCTCGACTTCCATCTTCTTGCTCTTCTTCTCGCTAAGAACTCCCCCTTCTCGCCACCAAGAAATCGCGGTCAGAATCCATCGTCTTCCTCCACCACCTTCTCCCCAAGAACTCCCCCCATCAACTTCCATCCTCTCCCTCCACCACCGACCACCGTGATCACCAAGAACTCCGCCGCTGTGCCCCTGCCAAGACAGGAACCCGCCGCGGCGCCTCGACAAGAAACCAAGAACGCTCCCAGCAACCGCGGGTCCGCGCGCGCCAGCCATCCCCGCCAGCAAAACCTGCGCCTCCCGGACCCCGGAGCTCCGCCACGCCAAGAACCCCCAGCGCCGACACCGCCTCTGACGCCGGGAGCTCCTCTGCGCCAAGAACCGTCGCGGACGACAGCGCCTGGCAACAAGAACCCGCCGGCGAACGTGGGTCCGCGCGCGCCACCATCCCCGCAAGCGACACCAGCGTCGCCGGGTACGACACCGCCTCTGCCACTGGGAACTCCGCCACGCCAAGAACCGTCGGGGAGCTCCTCTGCATCGCCTACCGTGAGCTTCAAGAATCCGCCGCCGACCACCACCACCCGTGTTCCCGTTGTCGGCGAGCCAAGAACGCGTGCGCTGGGCGACGAGCCAAGAGATCGCGCCGCCCACCGCCGCCGTCAGCTCGCCGACCGTAGAGGAAGCATGGGCAGAAGGAGGCGGCAGCGCGCGGCTTCGGACCAGCGCCGCGAGTGCGCGCCAGAGACCCGCAGCCGGCCGTGACGTCGCCGTCGACAGAGGAGGCGGCGGTCGCGCCACCGGCTGACTCGGGCTGGATCACGACAGCTGTGCAGAGAATAATGAGTTTCTTCGGTGGTGGCCACGCCCGGCGTTCGTCAGAGGTGGCACCTGCACCAGCCCATGGCGAGGTAGGAGGGGAGCGCGCAAGAACGGGTCCTGCACCAGCCCATGGCGAGGTCGGAGGCAAGGGTCGAACAGGCAACCAAGCCTGGATGCACCATTTCGTTCGTACAAAGAAGGATACCGCGGCTCCCACTCCATCTCCACCACAAGCTCAGCGCCAACCTCGAGTGGTCAATGGCGAGGAGGTTCCATTTGAGGTGGAAGACCAGTATATTGCTTACTGCAGAGAATCTTCTTCAATTGTTCAGAAAACTATATGTCATATCTGTTTCTTTCAAGAACAAAACTTCACTGGGAGCAACAAGTTTCGAGACAATGAGGTAAGTACTCCAGTAATGCTTTGGTCTTCTATTCTGTAGTATAGTCATCAAGGCATGCTTCGTTCTTCTACTGTGTTGTGTATTTCTTAACAACAATTAATTAATGTTGTGATTTGCATTTGCAGTTTTTCAGTAATGTTCTGTTCTTATATTATGTTGTATAGTCAATATTGTTTTGTTCTTCTATTGTGTTGTGTGTTTCTTAACAACAATTAATTAATACTGTGATTTGCACTTGCAGCTGTTGCTTCACTGCCACACGCTGCACAGCAAGTTTCCTCTCGTTCCTTGTGAGGCCGAGGACTGCCGTATCTATGTTACTACGGCTCGTGATCTTCAATTGCACAACTACTTCTGTCACACATTGCCGGCTGATTGGTGGATAGAGTGATCGCTTCTGAAGAAATTTAGATTCTACCATCATCATTTGTTCATCAGCATATAAAGCTGAGATCTCAAGGAGATAATTCTTAGTCATCATATCAGCAAATCAGACTCTGATTGACCAATCTTTGTGCATTAATCTCTACATACATATGTTTGCACATTCTAGTTGTATTCTATATTTGCGTAGATTGTTACAACTCAGATATGTACACTCATTCCTTGAAGCTTCAGCTCTTCAGTGATCACTGTAGTAACAAATGACATGTGCGCGAAGATGTTCTTCTGTCATCATATAACCAGTTGCCGGTTGATCAGTCACTGTAGTAACTTTTGTCATCATAAAATGAACAAGCTAAGAGGTCCATCCTTAACTCCTTTCTGTGAAAAAGGACTTTCGTTCAGAGAACAGGAGAATAATAATTGAGGAGCATGGAACAATGAGTTCACAATAACTGAAGTTATAAAATGAGGAACATGGAACAATGGGTTATGGAGCTCTTCTGGTTGTGACTCATGTTGATGACTGCTGTTATGATGTCCATTATAGTGGGGAGAAACTCAGATGTAATAGTCAGAAGACCTGACAGCTGCATATGAAAGAACATCCTGGAGATTAGTTCGAATTATACGTGTCGCGTAATTCAGTTGAACTGAAATGCACTAGATAGAAATTTAAGAAGAGTTTGGCTGTGTAAATCCACTTATGGATATAGAGGCCAGATTTTTATCCATTACTTTTAAAAATAAATTTAAGAGAATAATTCTGCCTGATGAAACAAGCTAAGGTGATCCAGCCTTAATTCCTTTTAAGCAACAGCGACTTTGGTTAAAAGCACTGGGATACAATTTATGTGAAACGAGATGCGTCGAATCTTACCGTGCCATGGCGAAAATAGGCTGTGATGTCATATTGCAACCATGCAGCATAGGATACCATGAAGACGACGAAGAGCCCCAGAAGATATAAAGAGTTCCTGTCCAAGAGCTCATAAAACTGGTTAGCAGTTATATATGCTAACTATCAAGTTTGAGATTTCTCAGTTTATGCATTAATGCAACAGAGAATCCTATCCTTCACAAGGATAAGCAAGCTACTTCATTGAGATGATTACCTTAGAAGAAACATAAATTCGTTGTAACCTAAAATTGCAAGAAGTAGAACAGTCCACGCAGGTGGCAGCCAATTATTGCTGCGTCTGCGTGATTCCTGGTGGAAGAAAATTTGGAAGAATTTGGTCAGCACATAGCACCAAAGGTCAGATAGAAATATCATAAATGGAGTTCAACATAATGGACAAAAATAACATATTTCATGAAAAGCTTATCACTTCAGTTTTTTTAAGGGCATTGAGGACCCTCTGAAATCAGCAGGCCAGGTTTCATGGTTCATAATAAGAAAACAACAAATTCAATTATGCTTTACCTATCCATTTGATCAAAATAGATCAGTGTTATGCAATCAACTGGATAAGCACTTGAGCAGAAATGGCCAAGGAATATACCTGCATAGAAATTGCTTGTGCAACAGCATACTCAGTCTCTGAGTTGAATTGCCTCCAGATGGATTTACACTGCACTGGTGTGATCAGTGTATTTTTTTTCTGACACCTGTATAGATGTGAAAATGTTACGACTTATTCATCGCATTTCCTTGAAAATTACAATTTTCTAAATCTAAGTGCCGGCACCTCTTCCCATGTGCTTAAGGCAAGAGGATCGGATGTGAATTCAATACTCCTCTTCCGTGAGAGCGGTCCTCCATCTAAAAGAGCAGTCGTTAGAGTCCGTTCTATTTTATCTGGTTTATCGTCCAAACGTATAGCTGCCATTACCGAAATAAGTCTTAAAGCCTGCAGCGTGAAGATGATATACAGATCATGTTTCTACATCATAGATCAGAATACCCAGTAAACGGTGCAATATTGGTTAAAAGAAAAAAAAGATAGACCACTAAACCTGCTTCTCTAGTGATTGCACGTATGTCTTCATCCCCTTTCCATGTCCTAGGCATGGAGCCCTTATCACGGCTCAACACAGTGGAAAACCTACAGTCCAATGAAATGGGCACGGATAAGATAAATGTTGCAAAAATGGCTAGTATAATCTGATAATCATTGAAAATGTAAGAGAGATTTGAATAATTTTTCCTCCAAATTCCACCTTTCTTTCATAGGCATCAGAACATTCTCAGCTTCTTCTCTAGCTTTCTCTTCTACTATACTTCTTGCATGTTCTCTTAATTCCATGACCATCTTATGGATAGTTGTCTGGTCTAGTTTAGACTCGGAGAGGGCAGCTGAGAATGCCAAAATAGCATTTTCAGTCGCATGCCTATAAAGTCTTCTAATACATGCCCAGGAGTTTTTTTCACCAGTTTCCAAGATTGACTGTAAAGGTCCAGCAAGCGCATCCAAGAGTTTTTTCTGAACATCCGCGGCAACAAAAAGTCCAAGCATGAGGATGTTTTTTTTTAAAAAAAAACACACATGGTAAGAGCTCATGAAATGAGGAATTCTAGGAACATGCTGAAATTGCAATAATATACTGTGCACTGAGTATGAAAAATAACCTCATAATTAGCCTTCAGTTCAGCCAGTTTTATACCCCGAACAGATCTTGCATGAGCTTCTATATGGTGCTCCAGTTTGCTCCTAACTTTTGTAGTGTCCCACTGTGCATGCGTAACCAAAGAATCTGCATGACAATGCAGAGAGTTGATGTCATGTATTGTAGACCAAAGATTTAAGGAATGATGAGTTTCAAATCACATTACTTCAAACTGCTGGGAATTTACTTATGTTGAATTCTGCCGTATTTCTACTATAATCTGAATGCATAAACTATCGATAAGCATATAATATTTGAAAAACATACACAGTATGGTTGGCAGGAGCAAGCACAAGAGGCTTAAAACAAGATCAAGAAGCAAAGGCTCGTAATACTAGTCGACGTATGGTTTAGACATTCATTGTCAATAAAACTATCAAATGAGCACCAAAACTTTGGAGATTTGAATTTTGCAGAATTGGATTGCAGGGAAAAAATAACAGCAGAAAGCAGGTCAGCATGAATGTCACGTTTGACAAATGGCAAAATATTTTAGTCCCAGTATATCTTGGCTGTGGTTTGTTTACCTCTCAATCCAGCATCGAATTTCGCCATTGATGAGTGCGCACAATAATGAGCTGATGCTGCAAATCCCTCACCGCTCCTTAATGATTGTTCTAGATTGCTTTTGAATTTGTTCGGAACCACATGATGCAGGTGTTCTAACATTTTCTTGAAAGCAGGATACATGTGCTGCAAAACCCAAGATTTATGAGACCAGTTGATCAAATAAGGACAAATAAAACAGTACATTTACATTTTTCTGACAGATACCATCCTCTCTAATTAGTAAGAGAAATGTTTATATTATAATAGCCATATGCAATTACCACTGCAATTATCCAGAGTGCCTGAAATATCTGCAGGACCTTTGTTGGAATGTATGTGTGAATATTAGCAATACAATATTTGAAATATCATGAACAAGCAAGAATTATTAAGAAAAAAACAAACATTTTCTTAATAACCAAACACCATCAGCTGGTTAAACTACTTTCTCTAAGTCATAACTCGAATTAGTAACATGGAAATGAGTAACTCACTTTTAGGATTTCAGATTCTAACTGCTGCCGTTTAGCAGTTCTCACATCCTCATCAAAGTACATGGCTTCTGTGTCATACCTGCAGGAAAATGTAGTAAGTTTAGATTTTCAGAACTCAGGACAAAAAGGAATAAATATTTGTTACATGTGCAATATGAGAACTCTATATTTTTACTTTGTGGCATCCGTGATCCCAAATATATTCAATTTACTAGAAAAAGAAAACTCCAAAATCATTGGAAGAAGAAACATAAATAAGAACAAAAAGCACTATCCACTCTTTCATATTACCGTTAAAATATACATTGTTAATGGACATGCTGCATGATAGGATAATTAGTCATGGATAGCAGAGAATAAAACTAAGAGGTTAATGGACATGTTAAGAAATAACAGAAACACTTAATACTTGCAAACATTGCAAGGATAATTAGTCATAGTTCAAAATAAAATTGGATGGCAGATAGAGCAATCAATATTCTATCCCTGCAGTTGTAAAAATATGAAGTACATGATGTCCTCCAGGATACTTAAATTATGCTTCCACAACGCTTCTCCAAATTAGCGCAGTCATCCTGCCAATTTTGCATTCAAGAGTCTCAGAGTTAAGTTATTTTGGACACAGTACTTACAGCTTTGCCATTTTCCAAAATAACATTGGTCACATTAGCCCTGTATATTTCACTAATTCCACTGAAGTGGCGATAGCACAAGACATGTTGTTTAGACCTTGAGATAGCAGAAATTTAAATAAACATAATAAAGGTTGGTACAAAACAAATATGGAGCAACTTAACCTTCCCATTCACCTTTAAGTTCTCCAATCATAATTTTACAAATAAATTGCACAGGACAAGAAGAAACATACACAACTATAATATCCATAAACAAGAAAACTAGCCTTAAAGGTGCTTCTTCTAGGCGAAGTTCAACTTTGTGAAACTAAGTGTAATCCATACAGGAGCAGGAAAGTTGGACCAAAGCTGAGGAGACACAAGTTCCTCTCTGCTGTTATGTTTCAAATCAAGTAATCCAATATCACGACGATTATTCTTGCGTCCAAATAGCGCAAGATCATAGTCATCAGTAAAATATGTATAATTTTCCTTGAGATGTGGATATTCTTCCGTGCTGAGACAAAGTGATTGATTATGCCCAAGAAATAACACATGACCATCCAGGTTTTCGATCTCCACATGCTTTTTTTCCACAGTGTCAACACTAAATATTTTAATTTCCACAGTATTCCACACAAATGTTGTAGGGTCAGCAAGCAAGTCAGCCTCGTCATCCTCCTTAATGTCCTCATATGACCTCCAAACTTGCAGAAGATCACCCCATGGAGCTTGCACAATGTACATCTTATCACAATCATATCCTGGCTCCCTTCCAATTATCGTCTTCATTGTGACCACAGGGCCACTGAGATCGAGTGCATGGATTTCTCCCACTTCATTCACTGCATACAATATGCCATCCTTGTAGATGCAGTCAGCATAGTGAGTGTGTGGTGGAAGCCAGGTCCACTTATCATCCCCAACCCTTGCAAACGAAAGTTGGCAACGCGGATTGTGAATTAGTACCACAAGGTAATTTCCTGTGGATGTATCAGAAAACACAAAAGCCTTAACAAGAAGGTAATCACGCAGCTCGTCAAGGGCAAAAATTGATGGCTCGGAATGATAAACCATCGATCCACTGTACCATGAGTACTCATACTTGTGGACAGCACCGGATTCATTGAAGATGGGATTCACATGCTCGATTGTGATAACAGAAGGGAGAGCTATTTGTTCCCCTGTAATAGGATTGACTAGGTGCATCTCGGATAAGTCATCAACTGTAACCAGCCAGCCAAGCGAGGACCCGATCAGAAACCTACTGCGCATGGGTGGCTCCGGTAGAGTAATCTTGTACTCCCTCTTCTCGGCAAGACTGTAGAGACACACGACGCTATCGCCAGCAGATTCAGAGGTGTAGAGCAGGCACGGCGTCTGGGACAGTTTATAGATACCTAGGCTGCGCAGTTCATTGTAGGCGGAGCGCCAGGAGTTACAGATCGATCCTGCACGCACAAGGTCAGGGATCTCCAGGAGGGCAAATATATCCATTAAGATGTCCTGAGGCAGTTCTGGTAAATTTGCCGCAACAGTCTCTGTAATTGATGGGTGATCAACCTCATCTTTTTGCACTTCCTTCAGTAAACTGGGAGAAAGGGCTAGGATCTTAGACACACCTCTGAAGAGTAGGTTGCACAAATTTTTGGGACATTTTGCTAGATCCCCAAAGTTCATAATCCTGGCTATACTACAGGCCGCCATTGGAGCAGATCGAGCCCCTGTTGGAAGGTGAAATTCGTTGTTCGCTTGAATACTTGCAGACTTGGAATATTTGATGAAGCGAGAGACACAAGGTATACCTTAATAATATATACCTAAATTCAGCCAAGGAAAACTGAAACGGATACGGACACCGCCGGACTTTGTTGTCCTGGAAAGAGAAATCCGACTCTGAATCAGACTTGTTCCCGGGAAACTCGTGGCTGCGCGTGAATCCACTCTGAATCAGACTGGCTCACACGGATCCGTATTCCGAATAGAGGTCAGCAAAGGTTCATCGAGAACTCACCAGCGGCGGAATGGCCCGGTGCGGAGGAGGAGCAGCCGCCGTGAAGTGGAGCGCAGGAAATCCGGTGGTTGATTTGGATTTTGGCCGCCGTAGCACAGCCACCGGGCCGCCACACGCACTGCCGCATCCCCGAGGACTAGACGGCCGGCAGTTGAAGCGGCGGAGGCGGCGAGTGGTGGTGGCCAGGTGGGGCTCCGAGCCGGCGTCCTCGTCGGCGGAGAGGATGCGGCGGCGGCGGCGGCGGCGGCGGGCGCGCAGCCACGCTAGTGTTTTGTTATTTTTTATTTCCCTTCCGAGAAGATATGTCCATAGTGATATAATCAATTTCGAAATCTCAGATTTAAAAAATTCGAAATATGAGAATAAAAAAGTCGAAATCGTAAGTGAAACATGAGAAGGGAATTTAACTATTTTCCATTCTTATAAATTATACTTTTTTCCAAAATAATTTATTGACAAATGTTGTTTAGCAAAGATTAAGGTTTAGAAAAAAATAACCGTGATGTACTCATTAAATAATATATAAATGTATATAGTTAGAAGGAAGGGGTAGTTGGAGGTAGCATGGAGAAAATTTTGAATTAAAGGTGTCGTGCCATCGGGAGGCGTGCGAGTGTGATGACACATAGAAAGGACGGGATCCCTCGGTGTCCCGGCATGAGAAAGCCACATGGTGGAGGTAGGCGAAGGCCATGAGCGTGAGACGTGACTTGGTTTTCGTGCAGATCATGGACATGTAAGCGCGGTCGGAGTCGGGGTGCACACAAAATGACGACGAGAAGGGGTGGCCACGCGAAAATGGTGGGCGTGGAGCTCACCAAGTTGGCAAGGAGAGGGGCTCCTGAAGCCGCTTATTGGTTGTAGGGCCTGCGTAGCCAAACGGATTGAGTGGTCGTATGTATGGTGTAATTGAGCCTGCGTAGCCAAACGGATTGAGTGGTCGTATGTATGGTGTAATTGAGCGATCTGAGCCGTCCGATTAGTTTTGGATGGACGATAAACAAGAATAATTAAAGTTGTTTGATCATTTCTCTCGGTGGCATTTCGATATATTTGTTTCTAAAATGAATCGGAAAAATTACATGGGGCCTAAGATCTTCAATATGATGAGTTGACAGAAGGGAATATAATATAATAATTATAGATTGCTTCTTATATGAAATGCGGATTGTCGGTGATATGGGCTCGGGGGTATAACGGGAACACGATATCTGAAGAAGGAAGACGCCCTCACCTACCAGGACGCCCCAAAGATATGTCCTGAACGGCTCATGCGGGTCCGGGCCACGAGCGGTCACGTGGCCATCCCAAAGGGGACTTGGCTCGGGGGCTGCCCAGAGGCCGCCGCTTCCCGGATGACAAGGTTCGGGATCACCTGGATCCCCGTCCATCAACCCGCACCTCTCCGAGAAAGGAACAAGATCAACTGCCAACCACCACATTTAATGCTTAGAGAGAGGTCAGACGCCTATGCCGTCGCATTTATTGTGATGTGAGGCACGTCTGTCAGCCGCTCATCATTACCCTTTTTGCCCATCACGAGGGAGAGAGGGGAGAAAGTCTTTGACGGCGACCGCGGTATGGCCACACGGTCAGTCCGCGCACACCTCCCTCCACGCCCCGTCCAGTCGCATTAAATGCGCTGGGCGGCCGCAGAGAGGATACGAGTGCTGGGGGTGTCACGTCGACTCCTCTCTAGGCGGAGAGCCACTGATCAGTAGGCCCCACTAGAGTAGGTAAGTTGACCCCATCTCACGTCAGCAGCATGGCAACCACGACGCCCGTTTTTTCTCCCCCAACTCCCGCAACGTGGCAACAGGAGCAGGATAGGGGTGGACCCCCGACAAGACAGGACAAGAGCCGCTCCATCACGTGGAGCGGAGTAGAGAAATCTAGGACTACTGTGGTGTCCCCTTGCACTATAAAGGAGACCCAAGTCCATGATAGAGGGGGTTGGTTGGTCTTTTGTTCAGCCTCTTCGACCTTGGGCTTTAAGCATTTCGCCTCAGTCATCAGCTCCAACTTCCCCAGGGAAGAACAACCACACCAATCCTTGTAATTCATTGTCCACATAGCACAAAAACAGGAGTAGGGTATTACGTCTTCCCGACGGCCCGAACCTGTATAAATTCTTCTGTGTCTCTGCGATTGCGGCTTTTCTCCATCTTCCTACTTTCCCTTTACCTCATCCCGAGATTGAACCCTGATTCACCGCTCCCCTGTGCCGAACCAAAAAGAGGGTCCCCCGGGTCCCCGCGTGTCGAGCACACGCATCGACAGCTGGCGCGCCAGGTAGGGGAGTGCACACATCGACAGCTAGGGCGGCGCTTGGCGCTGCTGACGACGAACCCGTGCCGTCACCCACCACCTATAGAGCATGCAGGATCTCCGGGCGCGCCGGGTCCTGGCACAACGGAACCAGCCCCGGAGGGAGTTGCGTCAAATCCATCGCAGTGACGCCAAGGGTGCGGCGGACCAGGATCGTGAGATCATTCTCTTTCCAGTCGAAGGGTGCGCCAACATGGGTGTGCATGTCGTCGTTGAAGTTCTTGTACATGTAGGTTGGGCGCGGCCTCTCCTGTAATGGCGAGATGCGCCGTGTTTGGAAATCCCGAAAGACGGCGTGGCTAGACAGGCCCCCCTTCCGGAGATAGCTGATCCGCTCCAGCACTCCATCCAGCTCTCTCCCAGCGCGCGGCCGCGCCCCCCAGTTCCCCTGATTCGCCGGAATCCCCGTCAGAAGGGAAAGGCGGGGGTGGTCGCCCAAACTGGTGTAGAACCAGTAGGCCCTTCAGTTCTCCCATCTAGAGAGAGAGTGGATGTCGATGAAGGCGGTGTCGACGGCCTTGTCGTTGCGCGGTTGGATCGCAACGTATCCGACCGCACCGGGGGATCCCGCTCGGCACACGCGAAAAAACTGCTGGAAGAGATGCAGTGAGGGCATCACCCCTACGAACATCTTGCAGGTGTAGGCGAAGATGGCAAGGTAGAAGACCGCGTTGGGGGTGAGATGATGCAGCTGAAGGTCGTAGAACTCCAGCACGTCGAAGAAGAACCGGGAGAAGGGCAGCACCAACCCGACCATGGCAAAGGAGGCGAAGAACACCATCTTAGTGGGGGGCCGCTCCACCGGAATATCGCCGCCGTCGCATGCCGCGCGGCAGATACTTGTTGAATAGGCTTCGAGCCTCCGCGGAGCGAACCAGGGACTTGGGAAGCACGCTCCCGGGCTCCAGGGGCGCATCGCGGGTCATCTTCGAGGGAGGCGCCGGAATGCGAAGAGAAACTGACGGCGGAGAGGATGGAGTCGAAAGGGCAAAAGCGTCGGAAGGAAAAGCGGCGATGGCTGAGGAATGCGTGGAAACTGATCCCTCCTCTTGCGGATCCGTTTTTATAGGCAACCACAGCCCCCTCGACATTCTACGACATTAAATTCGCTCCACTCCCGCGCGACGCGCCTCTTCGGCTTCGCGTCCCTTCGTTTTTCACGTCTCTTCGGTTTTCGCGCCGCTTGGGTTTCGCACCGCCTGGGATTTCGCGCCACCAGGCGCACTACACGGAACGGAGGGAGGTAGGCGGTTAGATGGCCCCTCGTGTGCGCGACCCAAATAACACGCCCCCCGTCTGGAAAGGCCTAAGGAAGCGTGGCGTCAGTTACCGCACGCCTATCTCTTGCTGCAGCGCGGCACATCCAGTACCTGGGCCCATCCACTCAGGAATATGGTGTTAACCGCGCCCGAACCCGACTTCGGTCCCGGTCAACACCAGGGGCTACTGTCTGTGATATGGGCCTGAGGGTATAACGGGAACACGATATCTGAAGAAGGAAGACGCCCTCGCTTAGCAGGGCGCCCCAAAGATATGTCCTGAACAGCTCATGCGGGTCCGGGCCACGGGTGACCACGTGGCCATCCCAAAGGGGACTTGGCTCGGGGGCTGCCCGGAGGCCGTCGCTTCCCGGATGGCAAGGTTCGGGATCACCCGGATCCCCGTCCATCAACCCGCACCTCTCCGAGAGAGGAACGAGATCAACTGCCAACCACCACATTTAATGCTTAGAGAGAGGCCAGTCGCCTTTGCCGTCGCATTTACTGCGATGTGAGACACGTCTGTCAGCCGCTCATCATTACCTTTTTTGCCCGTCACGAGGGAGAGAGGGGAGAAAGTCTTTGACGGCGACCGCGGTATGGCCGCACGGTCAGTCCGCGCACGCCTCCCTCCATGCCCCGTACAGTTGCATTAAATGCGCTGGACGGCCGCGTGGGAGAGAGGATACGGGCGCTGGGGGTGTCACGTCGACCCCTCTCCAGGCGAAGAGCCACTGATCAGTAGGCCCCACTGGAGTAGGTAAGTTGACCCCTCCTCATGTCAGCAGCATAGCAACCTCCCCCAACTCCCGCAACGTGGCAACAGGAGGAGGAACAGGGGTGGACCCCCGACAAGACAGGACAAGAGCCGCTCCATCACGTGGAGCGGAGTAGAGAAATCTAGGACTACTGTGGTGTTCCCTTGCACTATAAAAGGAGGCCCAAGTACATGATAGAGGGGGTTGGTTGGTCTTTTGTTCAGCCTCTTCGACCTTGGGCTTTAAGCATTTCGCCTCAGTCATCACGTCCAGCTTTCCCAGGGAAGAACAACCACACCAATCCTTGTAATTCATTGTCCACATAGCATAAAAACAGGAGTAGGGTATTACGTCTCCCCGACGGCCCGAACCTGTATAAATTCTTCTGTGTCTCTGCGATTGCGGCTTTTCTCCATCTTCCTACTTTCCCTTTACCTCATCCCGAGATTGAACCCTGATTCACCGCTTCCCTGTGCCGAACCAAAAAGGGGGTCCCCGGGTCCCCGTGTGTCAAGCACACGCATCGACACGGATGAAACTTGATGAACGGATCGATTAGTTCATAAGGAAAAAATAAATTTTATATATTATAAAACTAACCGATAGTTTAAAATAAGTGTTTTAAAAAATACTGACATAGAAAGTTTTTTAGAGAAATGGTAATTTTTTAATGTGTGGCATGGATAATCCGTAATATCCATCTGATAATATCAAAATACATGGCTTTAATACTTAGGTGGTGTTTAGCACAACTTCTGATCAAAGATTTTTTGGAGAGCTGTGCATTCGTAGCTCCACAAATCCATCGATTTGAATCTCTAATTATAATTGATAACATTTGGATGAATTATTTTGCTTTAGTTTTAAATGAAGTATAAAATTTTAAACCGTACAAATTTAAAATTTAACATGGATCTAAAATAAGATTTAAAGTTGTGCCAATCAGAGCTTATACCACAATGTAAAATATTTTATTTCTATTGACAGGGCATAGCAGGACAGTAGCACGAGTACATGTTCCATGTTACAATGTGTATGTCCATACATATTGCAGAGTATACATATACTAATATTAGCATGGAGTATATGCCAGTAATCCAAAGCTAATATATACTTGTCTTTTAACAACGTGATATGTTGGTCTTGTATACCAAAGTTACTTCCATCTTTGACTTTTAGATATGTTGAAGTCACTCCATTGGTAACATTTATTCTTTTCTCGTTATCCTACTTTGAGGCAAATTGCTCAAGACATCTTGGCTATTCCAATCACAACAAGCTTTTACTAGTGAAAGGGTTTTAAGTGAGCATCGTAGCCGTTTTACTCCTAAAATGTTGGAAGCTTTGGTGTGTGGCTAAAGTTGGCTTCGGCATACTCTAGAAGATAGATTGTTCATTTACATATAAGAACTATTTGATGCAGCTACTAAAATGTATGAAACTTTATTGTAATGGAAGAATGAATAACTTCTGGTCATGCCTTGAAGACATTGAAGAAGGGATGAAGGAAGAATCATGCATCACTGGTGCTGATTTTGGCTAAGCAACTTGAACTTTTTATGTAATGTCTGCAGCTTGCCTTTATTTATGTTAAATTGTTATTATGCTACGACATGTTAGACATTAAGACTTATTTATTTGCTTGGTCAAATCTTTATGTGCTGTTTAATGTGCTGAAAACTCAGAATTGAGATGGTTGTTTCATACTAGCACTTGTCTGATGGATTGTTGATGTTTATAAGTTGCTATGCGGGCACGAGTGTGCCCGCGGGCATGCGGATATCCATGGGTAGCGGGCATGGGCACGATTTTCTGCCAATGACGGGTGGCGGGCATGGATTCGGGCACGGATTTTCCTTCGCAGGTTTGGATATCTGGAGTGAGTATCCGCATGGATTTTACCCGTTGCCATCTTTAGTCTTAATGAATGACAAATAAACGAATATACCATTGTAAAAAAGAAAAATTGACCTCTACAATTTTAATGGCCTATACTAGTATTAAACAAGCTGGATATATAACAATTAGTAAAAAAATTATGAAGACTGACGGGAGAGAAGGATAAATGAAATGTTAATTCAAGCCAGGATATAGAAAATTAGTAGAAAAAATTATGAAGTGACAATCCAAAACACTTCTCTCTCGATCCCATTTGCACTTCAGAGCAGTAAAAACAACACAACACAATCAAATTTTCATAATTTGCCGAATATAGGTGGGTCTTGCAAGTTGAGTACCCGGTTCGATTTATAAACCAGTGAATTTTTTGCTTGGTAAGCTAGGTGGGATTAAACACCGCACTAGCGCAGCGGCTGCCTCGTATTGGGCCTTGAAATTTGGTAAGTGAACGGCCCACGACCCATACGTGCGTCGTGCTCGGCCCGTTCTGCTTCCATGGCGCCGTCAGCTGCCATGGCGCTCATGCACGTGGCGCTGGTGGCTGCGGGAGCCGGTGGCGCCATGCTCGACACAAAAATGGAACCACCATAGAATAAGTATTGTGTTCCAGCCGTCAGAATGTTTCGAGAAGCTTTGAGTTTCCAGAGGTTGCAATCGAACACCTAACGGCGTCAGAGAAGACGATGGCTTTCCGGGATGGTCGTTTGAGGGATTGGGACGATAAATAGCAGGACATTTCCTTCTCCATCTCTCCTCTCTCTCTCCTTCCCCTCTTAAACATTGTCCATCAACAACTCGCCTCGACTTCCATCTCCTTCCTCTTATTGTCGCCAAGAATTCCCCCCTTCTCACAACCAAGAAATTATAGAGATTATGGAATCGGATACCCTCATGGCTAGCTTGTCCGATTGGTAATAGGGATAGGTTACACTTCATGATTATGTAAACTGGATATGACTTGGGTGTTACGTTACCAATGAGATAAGGTAACGGCTCATAGTCATAACTTGGTAAGATTGAGGAGTCCGACATAGAATATGATAGGGTTTCCGACTTGTAAGTCCACCCTCAAAGACTATATAAGGGGGGTGAGGGGCGTCCCTTGAGGGAGATGCGATATACGAGATCAAGAGATCAATAAAAGCACTCGGAGGATCGAATCCCAAAATAGGAGTAGGGTATTACCTCACGAGAGGGCCTGAACCTGTCTAAACCCCTTTTTCCACTTAACCCATCGTATTTGGCGACTTGACTGCACCCCCAATTTCTATTGACGAAACCAAGTTTCGACAGTTGGCACGCCAGGTAGGGGAAACGCGTCAAGACTCCTTCTCCATCTCGCCGACAAGCGTGATTGGATCTTCATCAAGCATCGACGACTTCGCCGCTGATAGATTCGGCAAGCTCTCCCTCCTCGACTCGGATTCGGACTCGGTCGGGAGGGAAATCCGTCCGACGCCGTTCGGGTTACCAAACGACGCCGAGATCTACTACAACCTTTGGACTTCCGAGTTGGAATCCATCCACTTGGGAGGAGAAACCCTCTTGACGTCGTTTGGGTTACCAAACGCCGCTGAGATCTATTGCAATCTTCTGTCTTCCGAGTTGAAATCGACCCACTCGGGAGAACCATCGTCTTCAAGCTGCGACCCGGACTGGGACGACCCAGACTCAAGCAATCCGGGCTCAAGGGAAGTCGCCGTCATCCTCCAACCGCTCGGGTCATGCTCATCCACGGAGCTCAATGAGTACCTCAGCTCTTCAGATTTTGATGATCTCTACGACATCTCTACGGACGGGGCCAATGACTCCGACTTCGACAAGGATTACGAGCCAAAGTTCTTCAACATTCTCATGGCTAAGGTAGACGAGACCAGGGTTACTGATGCCGGCGGCATATGCCGTGCCGCCGAATTTCGCCAAAATTCGCGAAAGCCGGCGGCAATGAACAGTAACAAATTTGAATTTGAACAATTTCGTGCGTACCGCGAAAACTGCACGAAAAACTGCAAAAACCGCGGAAAACACGCGAAAACCGTGAAAAACTGTGGAAACCGTGAAAACCATAATTTAAATTTGAACCAAATCGAAATCCGCGTCGTGCCGTGGTTTTCGCGCCATATACCGCGGTTTTCGCGGCAAACATCGCGAAATTTATATTTTTTTGTGTTAAAATAAATTTTTTCAAATTTTTTAAATTCCCACGAAATTATTTAAACGAAACCACGGGGATGCCGTGCCGCACCCCCGCTAAACCACCAAAAACCGCGAACGCCGGGCCGGCTTTCGCGGCATCAGTAACCATGGCCGAGACTGACTCGGCCATGGCCCGCAGTGTTGCAGAAAAAGAACAAGCCAGGCTTGAGCAAGAGCGCAAGCTTTCGGAGGAAGAGAATAGGCGCAGAGAAGAAGCCGACAGGAGGAAACAAGACCTGAGGGCGACTAGGCGATCCGCCCGAGAGGCTATACTTCAGACAGGAGTCGACAACACCAACATCTTCTAGACGCCTCAACAGAACGCCGTTGCCACCCTCACCCTCCTCGACACTGTTATCAAAGCGACACCCGCTACGGTAACACCAATTCTGGACAAGATCTAGATCATCGTCGCGGTTATAGCCAACTGTTCTCCCTTCACCTCAGCACGAAGACCGACCGAGTCTGTCGCTGAAACACCTGACGAAAGCCGACTTTCGCCGCTACGGTTGAAGGACTACAGGAGGCCCGAGCAAACCAAGACGGCCGTTAGGTCAAGAGACCCCCGCCACGAGACAATACGGAGGCACCAAAAACAATCGGCCGACTCTCGCGAAAAAGGACATGGTCGACTACCCGTCCACGACCGGATCCGTCGCAGCTATAACTCCAACTACCGTAGCAGCCTGCAAAGAACCCCGCCGAGTGATCTGCGGGAAGTCCTTGATCGACACCATCGGGAGTGTGAGCAACGCTCTCATGTAGACCGAAGGAGGTCGCCCGACTACACCGACGACGGAGTGCCTGCGTTCACTCGGGACCTGCGTCGAGTGGATTGGCCGAGTGGCTTCAAGCCCACAGGAATCAAGAAGTACGACAGAAAGACCGACCCCGAGTCATGGCTGACCGTGTACACCCTCGCCATCCGCGCAGCAGAAGGAGACAGCAAGGCCATGGCCAACTACTTGCCTGTCGCCCTCGCCAACTCAGCCAGGAACTTGCTCACGAGTTTGCCAAGAGGCTCGATTAGCTCGTGGAGTGAGCTTTGGGACCACTTCATCGGCAATTTCCAGGGCACTTTTGAAAGACCTAGGACCCACTTTGATCTCTACAACGTCATCGACATCGAAGAGGGTGAAATACCCACGAAGAAGATAGCCATGTCGGGACAAGGCGACCCCAAAACAAAGAAAATCTGCCTTGATCCTTCCAAAACCGCTGTAATCGGCAGTGAGCTAGATCCTAAATAGGAAAGTGTGCTCGTCACCTTCTGTCACACCCTGGGTTTTTCTCTAATTCATTTAAATAATTTACCCGGAAATAATCGGAATTTCTGAAATTAACCTGGAGCCAACCAATAATTTTAAAATGCAATTAATAAATGGAAACGACATGGTGGGATTTTTCTTGAATTCGCATGTCAAAATACGCTAACAGATTTTTAAAATTTTTAGAGCACTCTAAGTATTTTTAATCAATTAAATAAGAAATCGGAATTAATTAAGCCCCCAAAAATCCTTTTTCCCTTTTTCTTTTCTTTTCCGTACGGGCTGCACAGACTCCCCCTTTCCTTTGGGCCGTCGGCCGGTCCTCTCCCGGCCCAAGCCGCCGCGCGCGCCGGTCGTGGGCCGAGGCCGCAACGCCCGCCGCAGCCGGCAGTCCGCGGGCGCCCTCGCCGCGAGCCACCGACGGGTGGGCCCCGCTGTCGAGATTCCCGTTCCGCGCCGGGCCGGTCCGCCGCCGCCCGCCATGCACGCCACCGCTCCGCTCCTTTCCGTTTGAATCCGAGCCACGTCGGCCGGGCCGGCTCAATCTCGCGACGCCGTTTCCATTCCCGCAACCCCCGCGCCCAATGGAAACCCTATCCGCGCGGAATCCGTCGCCGATTGTTTCCCTCTCTCTCCGATTCCGTGAACAACGGCGAAGAATCCGCGCCGTTTCCGTGTTTGTTTCGGTCCCATTGTACCCCTATAAAACTCCCTTTCGCCGTCGCACGTTTCCCCTTTGTTTCCCCATGTGCTTTAGCCCCAAATCCGCCGTCGCCATCGTCGTCGTCTCCGTCGCCGGTGAGTGCGCCGCCGCCCTCTTCCTCTTCGGTTTTCGGGTCTCCTCCCGAACCGCTCCCGCGCGCATCATTCCGCCTCCGCCGTGTTTTCCCGCACCGCGGCACCCTCCGCCGCCGTCGCCGGTGTCGCCGGAGGCCGGCCGGCCACCGCGCGGCCATGGCCGGCGGGCGAGCTCGAGCCGCCACCGCCCAAACCCTAACCCTAGCGCCGCTCCTCTGCACCGTCCGATCTTTCGGATCGGCGGATCCGCACCGTCCGATCGCGATCGATCCGTCGCCGGTCGATCCGGCCGCCGCACACCCGATGGTTGCCGCGTGTCCGTCCTCGGCCGCCGCCCGAACCCTAACCCTAGCCACGATCCGCACCGTCCGATCCTTCGGATCGGCGGATCCGCACCGTCCTCGCGCGCAAGGCCATCGCCGTCCGATCGCGCCACCCTCCCCGATGCGCGCCGCGTGTCCCGCTCTTCCGCCCCGCCGTGGACTCGGTCCACCGTGGACCGCGCCCGCGCCGCTTGCGTCAGCCGCTTGCGCCCGCTGACGTCAGCCCTACCGCTTGCGCCATGCTTGCATCACCCGGGGGCTTAATTGCGCAATAAATCGTTTTAATCTTTTCAGTTTAGTTTAAAAATCGCAATTAAACTTCTAAAATCCATATCTTTTGAATCCGAGCTCCGTTTTAGCCCATTCAAATTTCATTAAATCCAAAAAAATGTCAAGAATCCATTAAAATTACTTTTCAGTGTTGTTTCAGTAGACTTTTTAGGGTGTTTGTTGAGTGCTTTGTTTGTCGTGTAGATCCCGAGTTTTCCGGCGAGCCCATTCTCTTCGAAGTAGTCGCCGAGGTTCCTCAGTCTCCAGAGCAAGGCAAGTCATACCTTACATTGACCATATTGTACCTATTTTATGTAAATATCTCCTTTTCTTTCAAATATTGCATATGTTTTAGAATGTCATTTTATGGGATGATTATACCTATTGTACTAAACCATAGGATTGTTTACCTTATACCATTGATAACTTGGGGTCCAATGTGACTAGATGATAGTTTAAGGTTACTTAGTTATGCTTAGCGCAACTAGCTCACTTAAGGGAATCACACTAATCAAGTTTTTACTAAATTTGACCTTCCGATGATGTTAAGATATGACCCTGTTTTTAATAATATTGAATTATGAAAAAGGTGGGTCGTGAGCACATGGTTGGATTTTGGTTAGCGTGCTCATGACGATTAAGGACCGGTTCTCGGGAAACCCTGGAAGAAATGCCGTGCATACCACAAGCCAGCATGGGTAATGGCTGGGTCTGTAGCGTAGCTGTCTCTAGTCGACGTATCCCAGAGAGGGTGGGCGTGATGGAGTTGGGTCGGCCCTGGTTTTAAGGGTTGATCAGCTTCCGGATTCACCGCGACACTAGAGGGGGCTGCCCATTGCCCGATGGGAATGGGGGCGAAACCTTGGTGTGGTACGATTGACTAGAGGGGTTATGTGAAGGGTCTGTCACAGTTCCTTTCCGGGCACCATGGTGGTGCACCGGCGCACGGTAACGTGTTGTGGGATTGTGTCTTGTGGGTACAGTTGTACACCTCTGATCAGAGTAAAAACTATTCGAATAGCCGTGCCCACGGTTATGGGCGATCGACCAGATTCACCTTGATTAGTTTCACTCATTTATTTGAATGAAATGTTGAAGCATGACTAGTGCAGGTGGATGGATGGGCCTGTCGCAACGTGGTTTGAACGTTGGACGGTGTTTATTTAATACTGCTTAAATATTACTACTGTTTTACTGTCTTCAAATATTGTTATTATATTCTGCAAATGCTGTTTATGCAAATTGAACCTCTTGACCTTTCCTTGTAATTTATCTTGCATCATGTCCCCTTTTCGGTGTGACTTGTTGAGTACGGTGGCTGTACTCAGCCTTGCTTCTTTTTCCCCCTTCAGTGCCAGAGGTTGAGATCGAGGTCTCCGAGGAGGTGTAGGCTTGTTCTCGTCAAGGCTTAGCTGTGGTGTTGGCGTCCTGCTTCGCTCGTGTCAAGTTTAGCTTAAGTCCATTTTTCTTTTTCCTTTCCGCTGCATTTGTGTAACTCTTTTATATTGTTTCTAAGACGAGGATTATGTATTATCAATAACGTCGATTTGTGTACCTCGGCTGATGCCTGGACGAGGATGTAATGCACAAATTAGCTACAGAAATTCTAGAGTGAATTTCTGGGCGTGACACCTTCCTCCAAAATAATAAAGATGTTTTTGCTTGGAAACCATCTGACATGCCGGGTATTCCTAGGGAGGTGATTGAGCACTCTTTACACGTCAAAGATGACGCGAAACCTATTAAACAACGACTATGCCGTTTTGTCCAAAATCGAAAAGATGCCATCAAGGAAGAACTTACAAAACTCTTAGCCGCCGGGTTTATCAAAGAGGTTTACCATCCTGACTGGCTGGCTAACCCGGTCTTGGTTCGGAAGAAGACAGGGCAATGGCGCATATGCGTCGACTACAACGATCTCAACAAATCTTGCCCTAAGGACCCCTTCGGACTGCCTCGTATCGACCAAGTCATGGATTCAACAGCCGGCTGCCAGCTCCTGAGTTTTCTGGACTGTTACTCAGGCTAACATCAGATCAGCTTGAAGGAGTCCGACTGCCTCAAAACAGCGTTCATCACACCGTTTGGAGCTTACTCCTACATCACGATGCCCTTCGGCCTGAAGAATGCCGGAGCCACGTATCAGCGCATGATCCAGAGATGTTTTCAGACGCAGATCGGGAGAAACGTGGAAGCTTACGTCGACGATGTCGTCATCAAGACCAAGCGGAAGGAAGACCTGATCGCCGACTTAGAGGAAACCTTCGCAAACATACGGGCCTTCAGAATGAAGATGAACCCGGAAAAATGCACCTTCGATGTGCCGTCAAGCAAACTACTCGGCTTCATGGTGTCTCATCGCGGCATCGAAGCAAACCCAGAGAAAATCAACGCTATCTTGAACATGAAGCCCCCAAGTACCCAGAAAGGCGGCAGAAGCTCACTGGTTGCATGGCGGCGCTAAGCTGATTCATTTCCAGACTCGGCGAACGAGGTATGCCTTTCTTCAGGTTGCTGAAGAAGACCGATGACTTCCAATGGACCATGGAAGCCCAAAAAGCCTTTGAAGACTTCAAAGAGTTTCTCACGACGTCGCCCGTCCTAGCCTCACCTCAGCCTCAGGAACCCTTGTTGCTGTATGTCTTAGCAACTCATCAGGTCGTCAGCACAGTTCTCGTCGTTGAGCATGAGGAAGAAGGACGAGCCCAGAAGATTCAAAGGCCAATCTACTTTGTTAGCGAAGTGCTGGCAGGAGCCAAAATTCGCTACCCCTAGGTACAAAAATTATTATATGGTGTTCTGATAACCGCGAGGAAGTTAGCACACTATTTTCAGGGGCACTCGGTCACCGTCGTCACCTCCTTTTCACTCGGCGATGTCATTCATAACCGGGAGGCTACCGGGCACATCGCGAAGTGGGCTCTGGAACTAATGCCGCTCGACTTAACCTTCAAGGTGAGGACGTCTATCAAATCGCAAGTCTTGGCAGACTTCCTAGCCGAGTGGACTGAACGACAAGAAGATGTACCTAGGGAAGATCCACAATACTGGACCATGCACTTTGATGGATCCAAGAGGATCACTGGCTTGGGAGCAGGAGTCGTGTTGATTTCCCCGACTGGAGAAAGGTTGCGGTATGTCCTTCATATTCATTTCTCCGCCTCACACAATGTTGCTGAGTACGAAGCCTTGCTTCATGGTCTACGACTCACCGTGTCACTTGGGATACGACGGATGATTGTGTGAGGAGATTCCCAGCTGGTAGTTAATCAAGTAATGAAAGACTGGACCTGTTTAAATGAAACTATGGAGGCCTATCGACAAGAAGTTCGCAAACTCGAAGACAAGTTCAATGGATTGGAGCTATCCCACGTCTTGAGGCAAAACAATGAGGCAGCAGACGAGCTGGCGCAATTCGGGTCCAAGCGAGAAGCTGCCCCGACGGACGTCTTCGTGGAACATCTTTACAAGCCGACTGTTGTCGCCAAATCAACTCCTAATGAGGAAGCTATAAACCAGGTTGCCATGCTTGACGCCGACTGGAGGACTCCACTCATCAAGTTTCTAACTCAACAAGAGCTGCCAAAAGGCCAGGATGAGGCGGAACGAATCCGACGTCGCTGTCAGGGCTATGTCATGATCGATTCTACACTATACAAGAGAAGCCCTTCTGGAGTTCTAATGAGATGTGTCACGCCTGAAGAAGGACGACAACTATTGCAAGACATCCACTCGGGCATATGCGGCAATCACGCTACGGCACGAACCTTGGTGGGCAAAGCTTATAGACAAGGCTTCTTCTGGCTCACGGCAGTCTCCGACGCCGACAAGGTGGTTCGCACGTGTGAGGGTTGCCAGTTCTTTGCTCGACAAAGCCATGTTCCAGCCTAAGAGCTACAAACTATTCCATTATCATGGCCGTTCGCGGTGTGGGGCTTGGATATGGTCGGTCCTTTCAAGAAGGCTCCATGAGAATTTACACATCTGTTCGTCGCGATCGACAAGTTTTCCAAGTGGATTGAGGCTAAGCCGGTTGCTACGATCACCGCTGACAAAGCACGAGACTTTATCCTCAACATCATGCACCGGTTTGGTGTCCCAAACAGAATTATAACCGACAATGGGACTCAATTCACTGGAGGCGTCTTCAAGGAATTCTGTGAAGATTTTGGCATCAAAATCAGCTACGCATCGGTAGCGCACCCTAAAAGTAATGGGCAAGTTGAGCACGCCAATGGCATGGTTCTTCAAGGCATCAAGGCCCGAGTGTTTGATAGGCTGAATCCTTACGCCGGCATATGGGTTCAAGAGTTGCCTTCGATTTTATGGTCATTACGGACTACACCCAGTCGGGCCACTGGTCAATCTCCTTTCTTCTTGGTTTACAGAGCGAGAGGCGTGCTTGCCGAATGAGATGGAGTATGAATCTCTTCGAGTTCGCAGCTTTAACGATGATTGTTATGATCAAGACGAGTTGATGACTTGAACCGACCGGAGGAGGCCCGTGAGGCGCCTTGATCCGATCGACAAGGTATCTTCAAGGACTTCGACGTTACCATAATCGTAATGTTCGGGCGCGTGCTTTCATCGTCGGTGATATGGTTTTGCGCAAAGTTCAGACCACCAAGGATCGTCACAAATTATCTCCATTATGGGAAGGACCTTACATAATCGCTGAGGTGACTTGGCCGAGAGCATATCGACTAAAGCGTGAAGACGGGACCATGGTGGAGAATTCTGAAATATTGAGCATCTTCGACGATATTATACTTGAACCTTTTTGAGCTTCATGTTCTTCTCGATTGCCAACTCCAAGCAAGATGGCTTCTTGGGTTGTTAGTCGGGGCTATACATACATCAATAAAGCATGGTTTTCTTTGATAACTTGTCCATATTTAGTTTATCATTGTTCGGTGTTTTTGATTCGAGTTCAATAGATAAGGATGAGAATTTTTTGATGACCTAATCAAGCTTAGGCTTGGTGACAGTCGGACGAAAATTACTTAAGAAATTTGATATAAAGACTCGGATCAAGGCACTAACATAAATAAGCTAAATATTTACAAGTTCACATCAGAAGTTACATACAAAATCTGCAAAACAATCAGGATTGGAAGTTCTCAATCACATCAGCAACCACTTTCTTCGCCGATTCCTATGCTTCATTTATGAGCTCTAGGCCTCGCTCATCTGTGGTGCCGTCTGCGAAGCCCTTCCCAATAGAGTCAACATCTATCCGAGGATAGAGTGACTTAGCTTGAGCAAGAGCGAAGCGGCACCCATAGCGCCGCGTAAGAGATATTAGCAACATATTTTTCTAGGGCCGTCCTGAGCTTGTCGAAGACTTCAATAGCATCCAGCGAGCTTGTCCCGAGCCCATGCTTGTATAGCGCTAACAAGATTGGCGTGGCTGCGTTGGCAATGTCATCCCTTACACTTTTGACCCTTCGGACCCGCTCGGCAAAAACTTCGAACTATGCTCGGGACTTGACTTTATAAGCTGCAAGAGTCATGTGATCACATAAATTTCCAAGATTGAGCAAGATGAAGAGTGCTATCTTAAAAGACTCACCTTCGAATTCTTCCGAATTCGCTCATTGTCGAGACTCCGCTTAGCTTTATCAACTCTTGATTTCTTCAGCTGGGTCTTGAGAGCATCAATTTCTGTCGAGTTTTCTGCAATAAAAAGATTTGCTAACATCAAGATCAGGACAGATCACATACAGAAGCATACAAAGATTAAGTTGATTAAACCTACTTTCGATTGAACCCCGGAGGTCGAGGTTTTCATCTCGAAGCATGGCAATTTGTTTTCGCAAGGCGGCTTCCTTAGCTATGGCTTCTTCCCTAGCGGCCTTGAGGTCCTGTTGAATATTTTCTAGGGAATTTACATGAGGAACCAACTTTTCAAGGGCGTCCGTCTTGGCCATTGACCGGCAATATATTCTCTGCACGAGAGTTCAGAATCAAAATCATGAGGTCATGATAGAGAAGATTGATACTCACGTTTAATAGCCAGGTTGCTTCGTTGAGGCTGTCCACAAGCATATCTCGTTCCTCATTTTCTTTTTGCCTGTTCAAGATAATGCCTTGCTTCAAGCCTTCGGAGTCGCGCCACTCAATTTTGATAGGAGGGATCCAATTCTCTGACACTTGTAATCTGGGGATCTCCTCCTCTTTGGCTGATTGATTTAAGGAAGACAAATAAAGATAGAAGAAAAGATACACTGAAGACAAGAGACAAAAGGCTACATTCAGGCTTACCAGTGTAGGCGCCCGAGTCCTCAACCGATGCACTTCGACTGCTCGTCCCCTCTCGGTTCACGTTCGATTGGGTTTCCAGTCGGGACACCCTGATTGGCAGTCGGGAGCTCTCCCTCGACCGACTGGTTTTTAGCAGGGATTTCCTGGCTGGCAGTTGGGGGCTCATTCACTGGGACATCTACACTGGAAGCCGGAGGTTCTCCGGTAGGAGTCTTTTCACTCGGGAAAGGGCTTTGAGACCCTTGTTCTGCAGGCCTTGTCTCTTCAGTCGCTGCAATTGGCATCGAGGCCTCGTTTTTTTAGCAGGATCTATGTCCTGGGGTTTCCTGCGAGAAAGAAGACAAAGACAATTGGAATAAAGATGGAAAAAATTTTAAGAAGGCAACTTTGATTATAAGATGTACCTGTTTGATCGACAAATTTTAGGAGCAGATCTGGCGGACGGCTTCGAAGGGTTTACGTCAGCTTGAGGAGTCTGCGTCTCATCATCCGAATCGTCAATCACCAATTTCCTCTTGCTTGCTCGCCTGTTGGTGTCTTCACTGCCGGCAGCCCTTTGGTTGTCAGGCTCGGTTTGGATGTTGGGGCCGCCGGATGGCTTTTTGGCAGGCTGAGCTGGCACATCGTCGTGATTCACATTGTATGGCCGAGATATGATGAGAGCATTTGCCTGCAAGGGAGATTTTTGAGATACATCGAGAGATATAAAAGCTGAAGAAATTGAAGAAGTTGAGTTGATTTACCGGGGGAGGAGGACGGTACAGACTATAAGGGAGAACTGGCATCTTGTGGCTGCCCTCAACCACGATCCCAGAGGAGAAGATCTTGTACATTCGAGTACACAAGGTCTCATAGCTTAGGGAATCGCGGTCCTCCTGATTGGGGTCCTGTTCGCCCTGATACTCGAACGCTGGCTTGGATCTCTCTTTAATGGGCGCCAGTCTATTCTTGATGAAATGCCGGGTAATTAATTCTCCTTGGAGGCCTTTCTTTTTCAGCTCGAGAATGTTGGCCAGGTGTAGACCCCCGTTTTTGAGGACGGGAATCATTCGTGTTCATAGTACCTTATCCCTGGATCGAGTAGTTTGGTACCCACGAATACAGTTCTGAATTACCAGGTGCAAAGTGCACGAATAGTCTTACACCGAAATTATTACAATAATAGGCCCGAAGGCAATATCCAATACATATAGGACCTACCGGTCTGGATACAACCAAAAACAGAAATTAGATAAGATAGCAGACGGAAGGCAGCAGCATGCCGATTGCCATAGGCAACGACTGGGGACTAAGACCTGTTGTGCTCCATTGTCTTCATTCCTCCTGGTAGTAGGCGTAGGGGTCCTCTAGTTCTTCGTTTCCTTCATCTGAAGTTTGTGCGTATAGCAAGGATGAGTACCCAACGTACTCAGCAAGCCAACACGGAATGATGCACATGATAGGGTCATTCAAAGGATGGCTATGGTTTATTTGCGCAAAGCCAATTTTCACAAATCATTTCACAAACCTAACATCTAGCCAGGTCAAGTTTTAGGTTCATAGTATATTAAGTCGGCGACGGTTCTGTCCACCATCCATTGTGATCCCAAGGATAGCTTCCCGCCTCCGATTCATCATGGTTTTCTGGGGGTGTCTTTTCCCTTCTCTCAGATAGAGAAGTTGGTTTCCCCAGCACATAAAGTCATTATGCAATCCCACTCATCATTTTAAAATTTATGAGTCTAGCCACGGAAGAAACTTGTCACGTCGCTCATTAACCGCGAGCACGACTATTCGAATAGATTGATTGATTTACACTGCAGTGGATGTACACTTTACCCGTACTCCGCAACTACTCATTGAATGAGCTTACATCCCCCTATATGGGACGGTCACGGCAAAGCCTTTCGATAACCTCACTTTGGCGCACCGCTCCATGAACTTAAGCCCTCATGCACTCTAGCCGTCATTTCCTAGCGGTGAGAGGAGTTACGGCATTCCGGGTAAGAGAAAGAATTGCTCTATCCTTGCACTTTCCATCTTCATGTCCTTTTCTTCATGTCTTCATTTCTTCATGTTGATCGCATGCCCGATCTCGCCCGTACCAACCAGCGGTACACCCCCTGCCGGTAGGCCTTAACTTTCGTCCAGGCACCCACCAGTGGTGCACCCCCACCGGCAAGCCCTTACCTCAACACCAACACCTGAACCTACTATGCAAGGATACTGCCTCCGCTCGGATATTTAATCAGCTAGGTCTATACCCATTCGAGAAGTACGGTTGTACTGGCTCGTTCTAAGTTGTAGTCTCATGGCTCGGTCCTTAACTGACCAGGGACGGTACTAGCCTTTCCCGGAATCCACCCAAATCCATCCATCCGCCCCGGTCTAAAAATGTTGGTTTCATATTTTTGTTTTTCCATCAAAACCATTTTCATCATGTTCAAAGCAATGTGGCGCTCATGTCTCCACATGCCGTAGCTCAACTACCTTCACCAAGGTAGTTGCCCAAGCATAAAACTCTTTTATAAAATCATGAGTATGCATGAATCTAAGAATAGCATGGCTAAGCATTTTACCGAAGATATTCTCCGGTTGTATATATCACATCGAGGGTTACAAGGAATAATTCTAAAGGTAATCAATAACAAGGTATGTCATAACAAGTATAGGTAATTCTTTGTGTATAGCATGCATGTTTAAAGTTTAAAACAACATCATTTCGCAATTGGGATCAATATGTTCAAAGAGTGTGATGACTTGCCTTGCCCGCACACTTGTTGAATGGGGTCTTCCGCGTAGTCAGTGCTTGCTTCTTCGGACGCTATCCGTACGTGCGAGAAATCAAAGTTGAATTCAATTAGAATTCAAATAAAATCCAATAAGATCCAATAAAGGCCAAGTAAATCGCAATAGCGGCTCCTAACACTAGGCTATGACTCTACGCGAACCTAGGCTCGAGTTTTGGTGAAATCCGAGTTAGAGCGAAAGAGTTATAAAGACTGAAGTTTTGTATTGAATCCGCTTTTGTTAAGAAGGATGCAATATTTATTTTAATATGCTTAAAGTTTGAGAAATATTAGAGTTGATGATTCAATTAATAAAAGAAAGTGGTTATCTTTTAATTTCATCGAATTATTTCTCGGTTCGAGAGGTCCTAGGGTTTATAATAATCTAAATCGAAATTAATTGATAGAAGCTAGACTTGTATATAAGTTGGATCTCTAGATTTTAGAAAATCTATATGATGAACATTATGTGATGATGAACTAAGTCGTAAACAAAATCCCAAACGAATAAACTATGCGATGATCAATAAGTTCTGGATAATACGACCTAGGGTTAATAGTAATCGATCCCAAAAATAATCTCGAAGCTAAGTATTATACTAGTAATCTAGGTTTTAAGTCTAGCAAATATATAGATCAAGAATAATATTTTGGAGATAAGTTTAAGACATAAATAATTTTCCTTGAAGGATAAATAAATGCTATGATTAAATATTTTTGGAAAACATGTTTAATAATCGGTCCCGAATTATTTTTCGAGACCAAATTTGTTTTGAAGAAAAATATGTAATTTTGCCCAGAGATTTTTCCTGAAATATCTTAAAAAAAATCTTTCCTAATTTTTCCCAAATTTTCCAAATTTTTCTTCTTTTTTTCTCTTTTCTTTTTTTCTCTTTTCTTTTTCTTTTCTTTCCTCTCCTCCCTGTTCATCTTCTTCCTCCGCCCATTCTGTTTTCCTCTCCCCTCCTCTACCCGGCTCTTCTCTCCCTTCTCCCTCTCCTCTCTCTCGAGCAAGGGCTGCGCACAAGGACGGCGACACGGGATGGGCGGCTACGGGGCTTACCGGCGAGGGGAGGGGCGTCGGCACAGTGGGGACTCCGGCGGCGGCGCGGCCTTGTCGCGGGGAGGAAAGAAGAAAAAATAAAAGAAAGCGAGAGTGAGGGAGGGCAATCGGGCGGTGAGGTGAGGGAAAGGAGGGCTCGGGCCGTCCTTTTATGGGCGCGGCCGAGAGGAGAGAGGGGGACCGTGCGCGGCGCGCGAAACGTGGCGCAAACGCAAGGGGGCCGCGCGACGCGGTGGCGTGCGGCGCAGAGCGCGAGAGGGGTCCGGCGGCGAGGCGACGCGTGGCGCGGCGCGCAGGGGCGGCGCGCGGCGAGCGGCACGGGCGCGAGGCGCGGGCGGCGTGGACGCGGGGCGGCGCGGTGCGACATGCGCGCGCAGGAGTGGGGGCTGGGCTCGGGCATGACGCGTGGGTGAGGCGGCGGGGGCCGAGCGCACGCGGCGCCGGCTTGCGACACGGGCGCGGGTGACACGGCGGCATGGGCGCGCGCGCGGGCGCACGACGCGGGCATGCGCGCGAGGAGGGGGGGCCGGTACTCGGTCGAACACATGGCAATCAATGAAGAGTGCATTTTTGTAATTTCCTCGATTTAATTCCTAATTTCCCAATTCTATTTCCTTTCACCCCTAAAATTCAAAATAAAATATAACACACCCAAAAATAAGTTGTAAAATATATTTTCAACCTCTTCACCCACTTTTGTTATTTTAAAAATATATTTTACATAATTAATTTAATTCTTTTCCTCATTTCCCGAAAACGCGATTTTTTGATCCAAATTAATTTCTAGATTTCATATATATACCCTAAAATATTTTATTACTCATTGTGCTCACTAATTAATATTACTCAATCTTCTAAATAATGTTTTGCTCCCAAATATATATATATATATATTTTAGAATCCATAACCCTTTTCCTATTTTATATTAAAATTCCTAATTCTAAACTCCGAAAATTTTCTCCCAGCGGAAATTCAAATCGTTTGGTTTTTCAAAAACACCGAGATGAATCGCTTGCGTATAAATTTATGCAACCAAGCTGGTAAATAAGAAGCGAAAACTCGATCAAGAAGCAACAATCAAAAGGTTTTTGTAAGTTCTAATTTTTAATTCCCGGTTTTAAATTCTCCGATTTTCAGGACGTTACACCAGGAGTTTATTCGCTTCTACCAATCCTGGTTTTTCGGCATTGCGCTCCAGTTAGCCCTTTGGATTGGTGGACGACCGATGAAGTTGGGCAGACTGGGTTGAGGGTTCGAAATATAGAACCAGTTTGCGTGCCAACCTTTGTTGGAGGATTTCAGAGGAAGGGAGAAGTAATCTCTGCGGAGAGTGCCGCGGAGCTGGAAGCCTGCCCCACCGACGATGCAGGGTCATCTTTATTTGGGTGAGGCTTGACATAGAACATGCGACGGAAAAGGTTGAAATGGGGAAAGATGCCAAGGAAAGCTTCACAGACATGGATGAAGATTGCGATGTGAAGGATAGAGTTGGGGTTCAAGTGGTAGATTTGGAGGTCGTAGTATTCGAGAATACCACGAAAGAATTCAGAAGTGGGAAGACCAAAGCCGCAATAGAAGAAAGAGGTGAAGACGACAATCTCACTGGTGTTTGGGGTGGGGAATTCTTCACCAGCCGCAGGACGCCAGTCGATGATTTCCTTGGGTGGAAGAACTCCATTCTTCACCATCTCCTGGAGGGTTGATTCCTTCACATCCGAGGTCGCCCACTGCTCAAAGGGGATTTCTTTCTTTTTCGCCATGGATGCAATCAGAAAGAGAATGGATCTAGTGCGAAAGATGGGGTTTTTTTAGGTAAATGTGGGGAGCTGGATGTGTGTGATGAGCTGCGGTGGAAGCTTGAATTCCTAGATAGTTGGATTTGAGTGAGCACGAGTTTAGGGTTTCTGTGAGGAACCTGTGAACAGGAGCGTGAAAGAGGAAATTTGAGAAGATGAAGTGGTGGGGATGACCTCGATACTTCGATATAGAATTAGGGTTTTGTTAAGTTTTCTCGTGAGTGGGCCGAGCCCATGAGAGACTTATGGCCCGGCTAAGGTGTGGCTTGACGCGTGTCCTTAGGGGCTTAAGAGGATGGACTTAAGCAGATTTGCCCTGGCAATATGCACGTGTCTCATTGCCCAATACCTTTAAAATCCTTTCATATCGTGGTTTGCGCAACTTCATGAGAAGTTGGCACGATGCAATTTGGAAGGTGACTAACAGTTAAGCTTTTTATGGCTGTCCTAATGAGAGGGACTGTTTGTTTTTTAAAGCATCTTGACTAAATGATTAGGTCAATGCTATTTTGCCACCTTGGTGAGCTCTTTTTGATTAAGACCGATATTATGGTAGGAGCTATTTAATATTTTGGTCATATTTTTCAGATAACTGAAAAATTTATGTTGAGTTTAATAACTCAGTTTATTCACCCATGAGGGTTGATTGAGCTATTTGTTCCGAGATGACTCGGATAAATTGACTCGGATAAACATGAGCTTGCCAAGTGCTTGGATTCATTATACACTATGCCTTAATTATCAGGTTATGTGTTATATGATTTTTTATGAACACTTTTAGCTTGAGCTAGGCATTTATGTGAGTTCTTGACTATATGCTTAGTTTATTTTTAACTAACCCCATAGTCGGGGGCTACACCTAATTAGGTGCATCAGGAGATGCACCTAGGTATCTATTTTTATTTTTAAGAATTTTTGAGACGCTTTTCAACCCTTCATAGTCTTTTTATCGGATGATGAGGCACTCGGGAGATTCATGCAGAGATGATGGAACCACTCGGCAACAGAAGCATTCGGCCAAGGAGTCGTTTGGCTATGCGTTATTTCGGTTCGAGGCAAAGTTATCTCGTCGACTGCGAAGGTCTTGGGGGCTACCGTGGAGATTATGGGAATCGAATACCCTCATGGCTAGCTTGTTCGATTGGTAATAGGGATATGTTACGCTTCATGATTATGTAAACTGGATATGACTTGGGTGCTACATTACCAATGAGATAAGGTAACGGCTCATAGTCATAACTTGGCCCCTTTGAGTTGATCGTATAAATCATCAATCCGTGGTAGGGGATACTTGTTCTTGATAGTAACCTCATTGAGTGCGCGATAATCGACACACATTCTCTTGGTCTTGTCTTTCTTTTCCACGAAAATCACCGGAGCACCCCAAGGCGACGTGCTCGGGCGAATATACCCTTTTTGCAACTGTTCTTCTACTTGCTTCTTTACTTCGGCCAACTCGTTGGCTCCCATCCTATACGGCCTCTTGTGTATTGGGGCGGTCCCGGGTACTAGATCAATCCGGAATTCAATTTCCCTTTTGGCGGCATCTGAGTTAAGTCTTCGGGGAAAACTTCAGGGTATTCTCTGACGATGGGGATATCCTCAAACTTCACAGGGGTCTTTGCCGCCATTTCGGACGATTCCCCGGTGGAAACATGATTCAAACTTGCTACGGGATTGACTTGCATAGGAGAGCGAAAAACAACTCTTTCTCCTTTCGTATTAATTAAAGTAATGGTGCGACTAGCGCAGTCAATTACTCCTTATGTCTGGACAACCAATCCATCCCAAGGATGACATCTATGCCTTTGAGAAGGAGGATAAGGTTGGCTAGAAACATAGATCCTTGGATTTCTATGGTCACCGAGGGACAATGCGAGTGGTCTCCAAGTGGTTTCCAGGGGTTTGAACCCGCATAGGTATCTTAAGTCCCACTACTGACAACTCATGTGCCCCAACAAATTGCTTTGAGATAAATGAATGTGTAGAGCCAGAATCAAATAATCGTGTGCGGGAGTATAGTTTACGGAAACATACCAGTATAACTTCGGGAGCGGTCAGTGCTTCCTCGGCGGACGCATGGTTGGCTCGAGCTGTATGAACCTTGGCCCGGCGCGTCTTGGCTTTGGACACTTGTCCGCAAAATGCCGGGATCACCACGGTTGAAACAGACTCTGGCTTGCCCCCGAGTCCTTCCTTGGAGGTGGTGGTGAGATTGGTGCTTGGGGTGGCGCCGTTGGAGGCGCGGGCTGGAGTCTGTTGTTGTGGACCACTGCCACTCTTGCCGGTTGGAAATTCCACGGGTGATAAGGTCGATGCTGACGAACAATCATAGTGGTAGGTCCACTCTGACTTCCAGGCATGAACCGCGGCCTCTGCTGATTTCCCTGCTGTAGAGGAGGTCGGGACTGGAATACTTTTCTCTTCTTGATCATCTTGTTGCGCTGATCTTCCTGCCGAATGGCCTTGTCAACCAGCTTCTCAAAGTTAGCATATTCTCCGAGATAAGCTTGTCCGTGAGTTCATCATCCAAACCAGCCAAAAACTTTTCCTGCCTTTCGCATCGGTGCGCACATCTTCGGGGCATAACGGGCAAGACAGTTGAACTCGTGCGAGATACTCGAATGCGATCATTACCCTGCTCAAGAGAACGGAACTCACGCTTTTTCGTGCAACTATTCCCGCAGGAATGTGTGCGGTCTGGCTGCGACGAAACTCTTCCCGAGTGTAATGCTTGCTCCGCGCGAGTAACCAAGTAGTTGTCCCACCAAGCTGAAGCAGGGCCTTGTAACTGGTGAGTGGCAAACGAGACTTTCTCCGATCCGTGCACCTGCAGAGATCTAACTTCTTCTCGATGGCATGAAGCCAATCATTAGCCTCCATGGGATTAGTGGTGCTTGGAGAAGGTTGGCGGTCGGACACGAAGGAACTCGGCAACTTGGTGGGGTGGTGGAGTGGCAACCGATTGTTCTCTGCTTTTCTTTGCATTTGTTGCAGCATCTCTGTTGCATCGATGGTGTTGTTGTTGCATCTGCTGCATCATTGCAGCCATCATCGTGTGCGTGAAGCGAGCACTTGAGCGATGGTGGGGTTCTCGGGTGGCGGTGGAGGAGCATTGCCATTGGCGTCGTGAGCCTCGTTGTTGTTGGCACCGATTGCCCATTGTTGTTGTTCGCCCGTTGGTCCCGGTGTTCACCATCCGAAGGAGACGACCGACCGAAGAGAGAGAAAAGAAGAAAACAGCAGACTTAGAACTAATCTTTATTATTTGAATTCAAATGCATTGTTCGATCTTGACTAAAAACAAGGAAAAACACCAAACATCCTTAATTGGTCGGTCATATCACACTTGATATCGACGCCCGGCTATCCACACACGCGACCTAACACACAAGCAACTACCAAGAAGACAAACTAAGTTAAACGGTAAAACTAAGGAGGGCAACTAAAACGATCCACGAGACGAGGAGTCGAAACGCTTCCTTCGAAGATCCCCATTCTTCCGAACGGCTCCTAGAGTCCTCGGGCGTCACCTCGAGACTTGGACTCTTCGAATCGGTTGCCGTAGCCCAACCGATCCTGCCTCTTCCCTTCGAGGAATCTCGAGTCTCTTCGGAGTCCATGTCTTCAGCTGAATTCTCTGAGATTGAGTCACTAGAGACGGAGATCCAACCATTACTGCCACCTCCGCCTTGATTCGTCGAAGCCGGAGCAAAGGTGAGGCGGAACCCGCAGCAGGAGGAACTGGAACCGCGCCTGAACTGGAGCGGGTGGAGCTGGAGGAGGCGGTGGAATCCGAGGTGCGGTGGATACGGACAGCGCGGTGGTGGTCTTCCGAGGCGTAGTGCGGAGCCCGACCCCAACCGGTGGCGGGAGTCCCTTCAACTCGGCTACCTCCTTCTTCAGACGAACCACTTCGTCCTGCAGTCGCGCGATCCTCAGCATCTTCTTGTCGTTCAGCTCCTTGGTCGCCTTGTGTAGGTCAGAGTGCATCTGATCCAGTCCTTTGAGCACGGTGCACATGTGACCGAAGGTAGAGTCATTCTCCTCTGCCGTAGACTTGAATGCACTGACCTCTGAGGAACTACCTCGGCGGGGATGGTAGCGGTAGGAAGAAGTGCGAAGTTCAGCATCATGCAGCTCCCTCATCCTGGCCAACATCAGGTAGGCGGCTTCTTGACAAGCGTGATCTGACGTGCCTCCGGAAGCTGTGACCTCCATGTTGGGAAGACACGTCCCCACGAACCCGTGAACCTCCAACCGAACACGGTAGGGCAACTCGCCACTGAGAGGCGCAACTGTTGTATACTCTGGTGCTTCGGGATAACCAATTGCAAGAGCCATACGCGCCAGTTCTGCAACACAGCCCGTCATCCCTTTTCCGCAGTGCGTCGCTGGGGAACCTGCCATCTATAGAAACAAAGGAGTGGGAAAATCAAAACATGCTCAAAACCCACGACCAACATCCCATTTTCGCAATTCCTAAACCCTAGACTGACTCCACTTTTTCAAACACCCCTTTTTTTTAAAACATATGCACATGAAAAGAATTAGAGGGCTCTTAAGGTTTCCAGTTGGCTTGTCCTACAGTCACAGGAAGGCTCTGATACCAACTTGTCACGCCCAGAAATTCACACCAGAATTTCTGCAGCTAATTTGTGCATTACATCCTCGTCCAGGCATCAGCCGAGGTACACAAATCGACGTTATTGATAATACAGAATCCTCGTCTTAGAAACAATATAAAAGAGTTACACAAATGCAGCGGAAAGGAAAAAGAAAAACGGACTTAAGCTAAACTTGACACGAGCGAAGCAGGACGCCAACACCACAGCTAAGCCTTGACGAGAACAAGCCTACACCTCCTCGGAGACCTCGATCTCAACCTCTGGCACTGAAGGGGGAAAAAGAAGCAAGGCTGAGTACAACCACCGTACTCAACAAATCACACCGGAAAAGGGGACATGATGCAAGATAAATTACAAGGAAAGGTCAAGAGGTTCAATTTGCATAAACAGCATTTGCAGAATATAATAACAATATTTGAAGACAGTAAAACAGTAGTAATATTTAAGCAGTATTAAATAAACACTGTCCAACGTTCAAACCACGTTGCGACAGGCCCATCCATCCACCTGCACTAGTCATGCTTCAACATTTCATTCAAATAAATGAGTGAAACTAATCAAGGTGAATCTGGTCGATCGCCCGTAACCGTGGGCACGGCTATTCGAATAGTTTTTCACTCGATCGAGAGGTGTACAAGCTGTACCCACAAGACACAATCCCACAACACGTCACCGTGCGCGGTGCACCACCATGGTGCCCCGGAAAGGAACTGTGACGACCCTTCACATAACCCCTCTAGTCAATCGTACCACACCAAGGTTTCGCCCCATTCCCATCGGGCAATGGGCAGCCCCCCTAGTGCCGCGGTGAATCCGGAAGCTGATCAACCCTTAAAACCGGGGCCGACCCAACTCCATCATGCCCACCCTCTCTGGGATACGTCGACTAGAGACAGCTACGCTACAGACCCAGCCATTACCCATGCTGGCTTGTGGTATGCACGGCATTTCTTCCAGGGTTTCCCGAGAACCGGTCCTTAATCGTCATGAGCACGCTAACCAAAATCCAACCATGTGCTCACGACCCACCTTTTTCATAATTCGATATTATTAAAAACAGGGTCATATCTTAACATCATCGGAAGGTCAAATTTAGTAAAAACTTGATTAGTGTGATTCCCTTAAGTGAGCTAGTTGCGCTAAGCATAACTAAGCAACCTTAAACTATCATCTAGTCACATTGGACCCCAAGTTATCAATGGTATAAGGTAAACAATCCTATGGTTGAGTACAATAGGTATAATCATTCCATAAAATGACATTCTAAAATATATGCAGTATTTGAAAGAAAAGGAGATATTTACATAAAATAGGTACAATATGGTCAATGTAAGGTATGACTTGCTTTGCTCTGGAGACTGAGGAACCTCGGCGACTACTTTGAAGAGAGCGGGCTTGCCGGAAAACTCGGGATCTACACGACAAACAAAGCACTCAACAAACACCCTAAAAAGTCTACTGAAACAGCACTGAAAAGTATTTTTAATGGATTCTTGACATTTTTCTGGATTTAATGAAATTTGAATGGGCTAAAACGAAGCTCGGATTCAAAAGATATGAATTTTAGAAGTTTAATTGCGATTTTTAAACTAAACTAAAAAGATTAAAACGATTTATTGCACAATTAAGCCCCCGGGTGACGCAAGCATGGCGCAAGCGATAGGGCTGACGTCAGCGGGCGCAAGCGGCGACGCAAGCGGCGCGGGCGCGGTCCACGGTGGACCGAGTCCACGGCGGCGGAGAGAGCGGGGTACGTGGCGCGCATCGGGGAGGGGTGGCGGCGATCGGACGGCGACGGCCTTGCGCGCGAGGGGCGGTCGGATCCGCCCGATCCGAAGGATTGGACGGTGCGGATCGTGGCTAGGGTTAGGGTTCGGGCGGCGGCGGCGAGCTCGCCGCCGCCATGGCCGCGGGCGGCGGCCGGCCTCCTCGGCGACACCGGCGACGGCGGCGGAGAGGTGTCGCGGTTCCGGGAAAACACGGGGAGGGCGGAACGGTGCGCGCGGGAGCGGTTCGGGAGGAGACCCGAAAACCGAAGAGGAAGAGGGCGGCGGCGCACTCACCGGCGACGGAGACGACGACGATGGCGAAGGCGGATTTGGGGCTAGCGCGCGGGGGAAACAAAGGGGAAACGCGCGGCGGCGATGGGGGAGTTTTATAGGGGTACAACGGGGCCGAAACAAACACGGAAACAGCGTGGATTCTTCGCCGTTGTTCACGGAATCGGAGAGAGAGGGAAACAATCGGCGACGGATTCCGCGCGGATAGGGTTTCCATCGGGCACGGGGTTGCGGAGATGGAAACGGCGTCGCGAGATTGCGCCCGGCACGGGGCCGACGTGGCTCGGATTCAAACGGAAAGGAGCGGAACGGCGGCGCGCATGGCGGGCGGCGGCCGGACCGACCGGGCGCGGGAATGGGGAACCTGACAGGCAGGGCCCACCCGTCAGTGGCTCGCGGGCGAGGGGCGCCCCGCGGACTTGCGCGCTGCGGCGGGTTGCGGGCCTCGCCCACGACCGGGGCGCGCGCGCGGGCGGCTTGGGCCGGGGAGGGGACCGGGCCGACGGCCCAAAGGAAAGGGCGGGAGTACTGTGCAGCCCATACGGAAAAGAAAAGAAAAAGGGAAAAAGGATTTTTGGGGGCTTAATTAATTCCTTATTTCTTATTTAATTGATTAAAAATACTTAGAGTGCTCTAAAAATTTCAGTAAAAATCCTATTAGCGTATTTTGACATGCAGAATTCAAGAAAAATCCCACCATGTCGTTTCCATTTATTAATTGCATTTTAAAATTATTGGTTGGCTCCAGGTTAATTTCAGAAATTCCGATTATTTCCGGGTAGATTATTTAAATGAATTAGAGAAAAACCCGGGTGTGACAATATACGAGATCAAGAGATCAATAAAAACACTTGGAGAATCGAATCCCAAAACAAGAGTAGGGTATTACCTCACGAGAGGGCTTGAACCTGTCTAAACCCCTTTTTCCACTTAACCCATCGTGTTTGGCAACTTGACAGCACCCCCAATTTCTATTGACGAAACCAAGTTTCGACAGAAATCATCGTCAGAATCCATCATCTTCCTCCACCACCTTCTCGGCACCAATCTTTGTGCATTGCCATCTCTATATATATATATATATGTTTACACATTCTAGCAGTAGTCTTAATAATCTCTATATTCATCAAGATTATTAACACTCTTGGGCTACCTTCATATATTACTTGTTTATGGAGGAACTCTTGCTGCTCGGCTTGCAATCATCAGCTCTCTGCACAGTTACGCTTATAGACCTTACGGTGTACATTACACTATTACAGATAAGTTTTTCTTTTTCCACTAGTCAAAACATGTAAAATATGCTTCCACAAGGCTTCTCCAAATTAGCCCAGTCATGCTGCCAATTTTTGCATTCAGAGTGTAAGAGCAAAGTTATTTTAGACTCAGTACCTACAGCTTTGCCATTTTCCAAATAAACATTGGTCACATTAGCCCTGTATATTTCACTAATTCCCCTGAAGTGGCTATCACACAAGACCTGTTGTTTAGCCCATCATATAGCAGAAAATTAAAGGTTAGTACAAATAATGTGAAGCAACCTAACCTTCCCATTCACCCTTCACTTCTCCAATCATAATTTTACACATAGATTGTACAGAACAAGAAGAAATATACACAGCTATAATATCCCCAAACAACAAAACTTAAAGGTGCCTCTTCTAGGCGAAGTTCAACGTTGTGAAACTAGGTGTAATCCATACAGGAACGGAAAGTAGACCAAAGCTGAGGAGACACAAGTTCCTCTCTGCTGTTATGTTTCAAATCAAATAATCCAATATCACGACGATTATTCTTGTGTCCAAATAACCAAGTTTCTTCGTCATCAGTAAAATAGGTATAATTTTCCTTGAGATGTGGGTATTGTTCCGAGCTGAGACAAAGTGATTGGTTATGACCAAGAAACAACACCATCCAGGTTATTGATCTCTACATGCTTTTTTTCCATAGTATCAACACTATATATTTTAATTTCCCAGTATTCCGCACAAATGTTGCAGGGTGAGCATACAAGTCAACCTCGTAACCCTCCTCAATGTCCTCATATGACCTCAAAACTAGCAAAAGACCACCCCATGGAGCTTGCACAATGTACCTACTATCACGAGCATATATCGACAACTGTCGAAACTTGGTTTCGGCAATATAATTTCTGGGGTCGCAGTCAAGATCGCCAAGCATAATGGGTTAGAAGGAAAAGAGGATTTAGACAGGTTCAGGCCCTCTCGTGAGGTAATACCCTACTCCTGTTTCGGTGCATTCGATCCGCCGAGTGTCTTTATTGATCTCGTGATCTAAGGCTGAAAGCTAAGGGCTCATAAACATATGATATCCCTTAAGGGACGCCCCTTACCCCCTTATATAGTCTTGGGAGGAGGGCTTACAGATCGGAAACCCTATCTTACTCTAAGTCGGTTTCCTCAATCTTACCAAACTGTGACTATAGGCCGATTGCCTTATCTCTATCGGCAACCGTAACACCCAAGTCATGTTCGATTTACAGATATGGCAGGCGCAATCTATCCCTACCTCCAGTCGGATAAGCTTGCCATGTAGATACCCGATTGCCATGATCTCCACAGTAGCCCCCGAGTCCTTTTTAGTCGATGAGACAGCTCAACTTCAAACCAAAACAGCACACAGCCAAAAATCTCTTTGACCGAGTGCTTTTGGCGCCGAGTGATTCCATCATCTCTGCCCGAATCTTCCCGAGTGGCTCCAAAGACTGTGAAGGGCTGGAAAATATCTAAAAATTCTCAAAAATAAATATCTAGGTGCATCTCCGATGCACCTAATTAGGTGTAGCCCCCGACTATGTGGTTAGTCAAAAACAGACTAAGCATATAGTCAGGAACTATAAAAAATCATTCTCATGCAGGTGCTTAGCTCAAACTAAAGCAACCTCATTACTCGGCAAGCTTGTACTTATCCGAGTGAATTTGCCCGAGTCATCTCAGAACAAATAACCCAACCAACCCTCATGGGAGAAAAACTCTCGGTAAGCTTATGCTTATCCGAGTGGATCTGCCTGAGTCATCTCGGAACAAATATTTTAATCGTCCCTCATGGGAAAACAAGTTCTTTCAATCATATGAAAAATATGACCAAGTTATTAAATAGCTCTTGCCATAACGCTGGTCTCAATCTATTAAGATCTTCACCAAGGTGGAAAAACAGCATTGACATAATCACTTAGTCAAATGCTAAAAAACCAAACAGCCCTTGTCGTCAAGGCAGCTATAAAAAGCTTAGCCGTTGGTCACCTTTCAAATTGCATCGTGCCAGCTTCTCATAAAGTCAAGCAAACCGCGGTATGAAAGGATTTTCGAAGGTACAGGGCATTCGGACACGTGCATATTGCCAGGGCAAATCTGCTTAAGCTCATCCGCTTAAGTCCCTAAGGACACGCGTCGGGCCACACCTTAACTGGGCCGTAGATTCTCTCATGGGCTCGACCCAATCACAAGAAAACCTAGCGCAACCCTCAAATCTTTCTATAAAGGCTCGAGGTCGTACCCGCCTCTTCATCTTCCAAAAGATTCCTCTTTTCGCAGTACTGTTCACCAGTTCCCTGCGAAGAACCCTAGACTCGCGCGCTCCCAAATCCATCCATCCAAAAGCTCGCTTTTTGCCACAATCAGCTTTCGCAGCCAATCTTCCAAGATCTCTTGCTCAAATTGCCATTCTTTCCGACCGATCCACTTCCCATCCACACCACACTCATGGCGGAGGAAAAGAGGATCCCATTTGACCAATGGGCCACATCGGATGTGAGGGGATCTACCCTCAAGGAGATGGTGAAGCACGGCGTGCTTCCCCCAAAAGAGATCGTGGGGTGGCGCCCGGCGGCGGGTGAGGACTTCCCAACCCCGAACACTGGTGAGCTCGTTGTATTCACCTCTTTCTTCTATTACGGGTTCAGCCTTCCCACCTCCGAGTTCTTCCGGGGGCTTTTAGATTACTATGGTCTCCAGCTCTACCATCTAAACCCCAACTCTATGCTTCACATCGCCCTCTTCATTCATGTATGCGAAGCATTCCTCGGCATCCTTCCCCACTTCCAACTGTTCCGCCGCATGTTTTATCTTAAACCACATCCGAATAAAGACCACCCATGCGTTGTTGGCGGGGCAGGTTTCCAACTCCGCGGATCTCTCCGCAAGGAGTACTTCTCTCTTCCCTTAAAATCTTCCAAGAAGGGATGGCATGCGGGCTGGTTCTATATTAGCAACCTTGAACCCAGCCTGCCAGCTTTCGTCGGCCTTCCCCCTGTCCCCAGGCCTACTTGGAGCACCGTTCCAGTGGCCCAAGATTGGGACGAGGCCAACAAACTGCTCGCAAAGATCCTGGCAATGAAACAGAAGGGTCTTCGCGATGAGCAGATCACTCGGCACTTCATTCGGTGCCGACTGGCTCCAATCAAGGAGAGGTCAAAGCCAGCCTTCGAATACGAAGGCGGGAAGGAGCAGGCTTCTTGGCTGGGCGACGCGGCTCATCATCGTGGGGCACCTTGTACGGCTTTGAAGTAACAGAAGCATTTTCCTGCAAGAGAAGTTCGCGCAACACTAAGAGGCAAGATATCAAGATTGCAAGACATTATAAGCGGCCGGTCGGCTCTGGGAGGAGGAGGCGGTGGATGCTGAAAGGAGAACCGGTAGAATGAGGGCACGCTCAGCGCAATTCCAATCGGGAAGATCCAGATCCACTCAGCTACGAGATCCTGAAGATCCGGATGTACAAGATCTTCTCGATGGAATTGCGGTTGAGCATGCCCTCATTCCCGCCGGTTCTCCTTTCAATCCACCGGCCTCCTCCTCCGGAGCCGACCGGCCGCTTTATAATGTCTTGCAATCTTGATATCTTGTCTCTTAGTGTTGCGCGAACTTCTCTTGCAGAAAATGCTTCGTTACTTCAAAGCCGTACAAGGTGCCCCACGATGACGAGCCACGTCGCCGCCCAAGAAGCCTTGCAGGATTAAGATCCAAAGCGATCCAATGGAAAGTGGGCGGCCCCGAGTGAGGACACAAACAAGCGGGCGAGCAAAAGGAGGCTCATTATTGAGGATTCGGACGATGACGTCCCGCCCCTCCGTCGAGACTCCTCCTCCAAGGCGATCGCGAGGACGACGCCGAAGATCCGCCGGTCGTCCAGGTATGCTTTATGACTGAAGTCCGAACTTTTTCGTTGAAAGCTTTCTTTGTCTTTACCCCAGCTGTATTCATTATCGCAGGAGGCCCCAGGACATAGATCCTGGGTTCCCCCAATCAAGATCGAGTGGCAGGACTTGGAAGGCCAAAAACAGGGCATCATCCTGGACAGGCAAGCTGAGAAGGAAGAGAGGGATGCCCTTGTTGAAAGCTTAAACGAAGCGACTCGGCTACTCAACGTAAGCCTTAGTCTTTTTCTTTTATTGTGTTATCATCCTTTTCCAATCGGTCACTCTTCAGATTTCGTGCGCAGAAGGAGTATTGCCGTTCCATGGCAAAGTCCGAGGTGCTGGAAAAGCTTGTTCCTCACCTGAGCTCCTTAGAGGACGTCCAGCGAAAGCTGAAAACTACTCAGGAGGAAGCCGCGTCGAGGGAGGCGGCTTTAAGGAGGGAGATCGCGGAGCTTCGGGAGGCAAACCTCGAGCTCCGAGGATCAGTCGGGAGTAAGCTCGTCTCTCCGAGTTTCTTTATGACTCTCATGTTGACCCCGGTTGCTGATGATCTTCCTTTCTTGTAGAAAATTCGTCGGAGGTCCATTCGCTCCAAGTCCGGCTGGAGGCAGCCAGCCTCGACAAAGCCGAACTGGAGGCCGAGTTTGAAGGTAAGCCTCTTTGAAGTAGCATTCCTTGTGCTGCTTTATTTCCGAGTGCTTTGCATGATCAGATGCTTTTGGCAGCTTACAAGGTTAAGACCCGAGCTCAATACGACGTCTTGCTCGAGCGGGTTAAACGAGCCGGAGAGGCCCGGGAAGAGGTCGCCAATGCTGCCGCACCAGTCTTGCTGTCCTTATTTCATCAAGGGGTCGGAGCCAGTTCGCTAGAGCCAGTAGAAATTTTCGACAAGCTGCGTAGGGCTCCCGACCAATATCCGCGAACATCACCGAAGCCGCCAACATGGGGCTGGTCTCGGCTCTTGCACGTACCAAGTCCTTTACCCCGAGTGGATATCCACTTGGTCGAAGAGGGCTTCGCCGACGGGACCACGATGAGCAGCCTTGGATATGCCGAGTGAGGCGCAGGAGTCGGCGAAGAAGATTTCCGTTGATGTAGTGAACAATTTCTGGATTTGATTTATCTTTCGAACATTGTCTTGTAAATATCATGTGATCGTGGTGCTTTGATACAGGCTTGTGGTATATTTAGTTTATTTATGTTAATGCCTTGATCCGAGTTTTTGTGTGAAATTTCTTAAGTAATTTTCGTCTGACTGTCACCAAGCCTAGGCTCGATTAGATCATCAGAAAACTCTCAATCCTTAGACACTGAACTCGAATCGAAGAACATTAAACAATGATAAACCAAATCATGCACAGAAGTTGATGAGGAAAACTTAAGCTTTATTGACATATGTGTAGCCCCCGACTGCTAACTCAAGAAGTCATCTTGCTTGAGGTTGGCAGTCAAGGAAAACACGAAACCTTAGTCAAATTAAGCATAAAATTGTCGAAGATGCTCGATGTTCCAGGAGTTCTCCACCATAGATCCGTCTTCACGCTTTAGCCGGTATGCACCGGGCCGAGTCACCTTAGCGATTATGTACGGTCCTTCCCATAAGGGGGATAACTTGTGATGGTCCTTGGTGGTCTGGATCTTGCGTAGAACTAGGTCGCCAACGAAGAAAGCTCGTGCCTGAACGTTGCGACTGTGGTATCGCTTGAGCCCTTGAAGATATTTGGCCGACTGGATCAGGGCTGCCTCTCGGGCCTCTTCCAGCCGGGTAAGGTCATCCACTCGGTCGGGGTCGTAGCGTTCATCGTTGAAGCTGCGGACTCGGAGGGATTCATTGTGGACCCCTGTTTTTGAGACGGGAATCTTTCGTGTTCTTAGTACCATTTCACTGGATCGAGTAGTTGGTACCCACGAAATACGATCGAGCAATCAGTGCACATGCACGAATAGTCTTACGGCGACTTTATTACAACAATAGGCCCGAAGGAATGTTCAACACACGGGACCTCATGGTCCGAATACAACACAAAAGAAAACAGAATTTAAATACGGCAGCGGAATGGTGGCAGCGGCATGTCATGTGCCACAGGCAACGACCGGAGCTAAGATCTAGTAAGCGCCATCAGTTCCTTCACCCTCCTGGTAGTACGCGTATGGATCCTCCGGCTCTTCATTCCCATCAGCTGAAGGTTTGTGCGTATAGCAAGGGTGAGTACCAACCGTACTCAGCAAGCCAACACGGAATTGATGCACATGATAGGGTTATTCAAGGAATGGCTGGAGTTTCTTTTGCATAAAGCCAATTTTCACAATTCTTTTCACAAGCCTAACGACTAGCCAAATCAAGTTTTAGTTCCATAGTTCATTAATCCGGCGACGGTTCTGTCTACCATCCATCGTGATACCAAGGATGGCTTCCCGCCTCCGATTCGTCATGATTTTCCGGGGAATCCACCCCTTCTCGCATCTCGAGAAGTTGATCCACCAATAATGAAATCATCATGCAAACCCATCCCATCGGTTTTAAGTTTAAAGTCTAGCCAAGCGAAAGTCTTGTCACGATGCTCGATATCCGCGAGCACGGCTATTCGAATAGATTGATTCACTCACACTGCAGTGGATGTACACTTTACCCGTACTCCGTGACAGCCCAACAAATGAGCCTACGTCTCAACTCATGAGACGGTCACGGCAAAGCCTTTCGATAACCTTGCTTTGGCAGTACCCGCTCCATGAACTTAAGCCCTCATGCACTCTAGCCGTCCTTTTCTAGCAGTGAGAGGAGTTCTGGCGTACCTGAGGTAAGGGAAAACTTCCTCAATCTTTAAGTTTAATTAATATCGATTTAATTCCACCATTCACAACAAAGGCCGCAGCCTCATTCTCATCACATAACCACATCATAGAGAACCATCTATGCAAGGATACGCCTCCGCTCGGCTATCTAGTCGGCTAGGTCTATACCCATTCGAGAAGTACGGTTGTACCGGCTCGTTTCCGGCTATCTCATGGCTCGGTCCTTAATTGACCGGGGTCGGCACTTGCCTTTTCCGGAATCCACCCACATCATCCAGCCGCCCAGTCTAAATCATTTGTATATCATTTTCAATTTTCATCATTCTCATGGCCATGTGGCGCTCATGTCTCCACAGGCCACATTTCAACTACCTTCCTAAGGTAGTTGCCCAAGCACAAAGCTTCTTTGTAAAATTATGAGTATGCGGGATCTAGTATAAGCAAGGCTAAGCATTTTTTACCGGTTAGCCTCCGGTCATATCACATCGAAGGTTACAAAGAATAAATTCTAATGGTGATCAATATCAAAGCAGGTATATCAAGCATAGGTACTGTTTGTGTATAGCATGCAATTTGTAATTTAAAATCAACATCATTTCATAAAGTAGGATCAATATGTTCAAAGAGTGTGATGACTTGCCTTGCTCGCACGCTTGAGGGGTGGTGTCTTCAACGGGGTCGATGCCGGTTTCTTCAGGTGCTACCCGTACGTGTGAAGATCAATTAAATTCAATTAGAATTCAATAAAATACCGAGAGATCGAAAAGAACCATAAAAGCCATGAAAACGACTCCAAATGTTTTGCCTAAGATTCTACTTGAGTTAGGACAAGGGTCGCTAGGAAAAAGCCGAGTTTTGGAATCGAGTCGATGTCCTAGGGTTTTCGCAAAAACGACGATCGCAATTATTTGAGAAATTAGGTTTGGAAATGTCCACGGAGGAATTCGTGCTCGAGGTTTTGAAGGCTTGAGCACAAAGGAGAAACCTATTTAAATGGCGAGAAAGAATTAAACGAAGTCCGGATTTAAAAACGACGCGAAACGAAATTCCGGAAAAAGTCCGATTTCGATTTTCAACTTTGCACCGAGAAAGCATACAAGAAAATAATTTATTTTTGCCCAAAATTTTACTCAAATCATCCCAAAATATTTTTCCAAATTTTCTAAAATTTTTCCTAATTTTTCCCTTATTTTTCTTTTTTTCTTTTTTTTTTTTTTTTTTCTTTTTCTCTCGCCTGTTCATTACCCTCAAGTGTTCGACCGAAGTCCGGCCGAAACAGAGGCGGCGGTGGCGCGACAAAAAGGGGCGGAGCAGGGGGCTTACCGGCGACGGCGGCCTCGGGGAGGAGCGATGGGCACGGGGGAGGCTTTGCGCACGGCGGCGCTTGGGTTGCGGCCGCGGCTCTCGGTGGCGGCGCTCGGGAACGGAGAGAGGAGCGGCGGCGGTGCGGCAAAAATGGGCGGGCGCCACCCCTTTTATAGGCGCGGCCGAGGAGGCTCGGCGCGGGCGCGGGGTGGAGAGGGGGGCCGGCTCGGCGCGGCGGGGTGGAGACACGCGGCGCGCTGGGGATGGGCGGGTGCAGGCGGCGCAACGCGGCGGCGGCGCGGCGCGGCGGGTCGGCGCGACGTGCGTGCGCGGCGTGGGGTCCCGGCGCGGCTCGGCCGCGTGGCGCGAGGGCACGGCGCGGGCGCGGGGCGGTACGGTGCGTGCGGCGAGCGCGGGCGCGGGCGCGGCGCGCGGTCGCGGGGTCCGACGCGGCAGCGCACGCGCGGCGCGTGGCGCGCGGCGCGGCGCGCGTGCCGCGGGCGCGTGGCGCGCGGGTAGGGGCAGTGCGCGCCGGCGCGCGGCGGCCAGCGCGTGGCGGCGCGCGCGGCGGGCGGCAGGCGCGTGCGGCGTCGAACACTTGGCGCGCCATGAACAGTACAATTTCCGATTTTTCCCGATTTTCCATTTTAATTTTCCATTTCTATTTTTCTTTCTTCTAAAAATTCCAAAATAAATTCATAAAATTCAAAAATAATTTTTAACACAATATTTTCAACTTTTCTTCACTTTTATTTTCACACATTATTTTTCATATTTATTTATTTAAAATCTTTTTTCGATTTCAATATCCTCTCCTATATTTTTCCAAAATTTTCCCGGATTTCGAGTACGACTCCCGAGAATTTTATTATTTATTTTGTGTCCTAATTCATCTTCTCCCAACCATAATTTTTATTTTATATTTTCCAAACGCGTTTTCATAAATCCGCGCTTTCCCGATTTCTTTCTAAAAATCCCTTACGGACTTTCGCATCTTTCATTTTGACAACTCCAAATTATCCAAAAACACCGAAAGGAAAATTGATCACGTCTAAATTTATGCAACTGAGCTGGCAAATAAGAAGCAACAAACCCGAGAAAGTAGCAACAAGCGAAGGTTTTTGAAAGTTTCGATTTTTACGTTCCGATTTCGGTTTCTTCGATTTTCAGGATGTTACAAACCTACCCCCCTAACTATAAATCTCGTCCCCGAGATTTCTTACCGGTTGCTGAGTAGGTGTGGGTATTCCGTCTTCAGGAACTCCTCGCTCTCCCATGTAGCCTCTTCTTCCGTGTGATTGCTCCATTGTACTTTGTACATGCGCCATGACTTGGTCCGTGTCTTCTTTTCTGCCTCGTCCAATATCTTGATTGGATGCTCCGGGTAGGTAAGATCACTGTGGACATGGATGGTTTCTAAAGGAGCTTGCTCTTCTGGCACCTGCAAACATTTCTTCAACTGCGACACGTGGAATATTGGGTGGACATCGGAGAGGTTCTCGGGCAGCTCCAACTGGTAAGCCACTTCTCCTCTCCTAGCGTTTATCAAGAATGGGCCCACGTATCTTGGTGCGAGTTTCCCTTTGACCTTGAATCTCCGAGTTCCCGTAGTGGTGAGACCTTCAAATACACGTAGTCACCTTCTTTAAATTCTAATTCTCTTCGGCGGGTGTCCGCGTAGCTCTTTTGTCGTGATTGAGCAGCTTGTAATCGGTCCCGATTAGGCGAACCTTTTCCTCGGCCTCTTTGATTATGTCCGGCCCGAATACGATTCGTTCACCGGTTTCTGACCACATTAATGGGGTCCGGCATCGACGACCAAATAGTGCTTCGTTTGGTGACATCTTCAGACTGGCTTGATAGCTATTGTTGTAGGAGAACTCGGCGTACGGCAAACATTTCTCCCAATCCTTGGTGAAATCCAACGCACGGCTCTCGGCATGTCTTCTAGTACTTGATTCATCCTTTCGCCCGTCCGTCGCCCGTGGGTGGTAAGCGGTGCGAAGGCGAGGTGACTTCCGAGTGCCTCGTGGACTTTGCTCCAAAAATGAGACGTGAATTGGGTACCACGATCCGATATAATCCTCTTCGGTACACCATGGAGACATACAATCCTACTCATGTATAGTTCCGCTAGCTTGGCACCGTTGTAGTTAGTTTTACGGAAATAAATCGGGTCTTGGTGAGCCGATCTACTATTACCCAAATGGAATCGTAACCGATCGCAGCTTTGGGTAGTCCCACTATGAAATCCATGCCTATCTCGTCCCATTTCCATTCGGGAATCTTGAGCGGCCGCAGCAAGCCTGCCGGTCGTTGATGCTCGGCTTTCACCCTTTGGCACACATCGCACACGGCTACGTATTCGGCTACATCTCTCTTCATATTGGGCCACCGTATTCTCCCTTCAAATCCGGTACATTTTCGTGCTTCCGGATGTAACGAATATGCCGATTCGTGAGCTTCTTTTAAGATCAACCCTCTCAAACCACCTCGTTCAGGCACGCAGATTCTTTTCTTGTACCACAGGATTCCCTTGTCGTCTACTAAAAATTCCTTAGCGCGTCCAGCGGCCATGCGTTCCTTGATTTCCTGGGTCTCCTCATTCCCTTTTTGGGCTTCTTCTATTTGAGTCCTCAGAAGGGGTTGGATTTCCAGTGAGTTCACTTCTCCGTGAGGAATCAGGTGCAGATTAAGTCGAGCCATTTCTTCTTGGAGCTCACTGGCCATACCTCCCAATCCCATGTGGTTGCATTGGGCTTTGCGGCTTAGCGCATCGGCCACTACATTTGCCTTGTCGGGATGGTAATGGATCCCTAGATCGTAATCCTTGATCAATTCCAACCATCGCCTCTGTCGTAGATTGAGATCAGGCTGAGTAAAGAAATATTTCAAGCTCTTGTGATTGGTATACACATCACAGTGGTTCCCGATCAGATAGTGTCTCCAGATCTTCAACGCGTGAACCACCGCGGCTAGTTCTAGGTCGTGTGTGGGATAATTCACCTCGTGGGGTCGTAACTGTCGCGAGGCATATGCTACGACCTTCCCATCCTGCATTAACATGCCTCCGAGTCCTTGCCGTGACGCATCACAGTACATCACGAAATCCTTACGATTGTCAGGTAAGGTTAAGATTGGGGCGGTGGTTAACTTTTCTTTTAGTTGGTCGAAAGCTTTTTGACACTTCTCGTTCCACTCAAACTTCTTTTCCTTCTTCAGAAGGTGAGTCATAGGTCGGGCTACAGTGGAAAACCCTTCGATGAACCGTCGATAATACCCAGCCAAGCCCAAGAAACTCCGAACCTCCGTCACTGACTTGGGTGCCTTCCATTCCGTGACAGCTTCGACCTTGGCGGGGTCTACCGCTACTCCTCCGGCTGAAACCACGTGGCCAAGAAAAGCGACTTCCTTGAGCCAGAACTCGCATTTGCTGAACTTTGCATACAGCTGGTGCTCGCGTAGTTTTTCCAGTACCAGCCGCAGATGTTCCTCATGTTCCTCATCGTTCTTGGAGTAGATAAGTATATCGTCGATAAATACCACTACGAATTTATCCAGGTATTCCATGAATACCTTGTTCATCAGGTTCATAAAATATGCCGGGGCATTGGTCAATCCAAAGGACATTACTGTGAACTCGTATAAACCGTAATCGTAGAGAACGCCGTCTTAGGAATATCTCCACTCTAATCTTCAACGATGATATCCCGACCGAAGATCAATCTTTGAGAACACTTGCGCACCCTTAAGTTGATCGAATAGGTCATCGATTCGAGGTAGTGGGTACTTGTTTTTGATAGTCACTTCATTCAACGACCGGTAGTCCACGTACATCCTCATACTTCCATCCTTCTTCTTGACGAAAAGTACTGGGGCTCCCCAGGGAGAAGAACTAGGGCATACAAATCCCTTCTCTTGTAGTTCCCGGATTTGCTTCTTGAGTTCCTCTAACTCGTTGACCGGCATTCGATAAGGTCTCTTGGATATGGGGGCAGTACCGGGCATTAGGTCGATGATAAACTCTATGTCGCGATCCGGGGGCATTCCGGGCAATTCCTTGGGAAACACGTCCGGGTATTCTTGTACTACTGGCATTCCGCCTAGAGGTAGCATGGTGAATACTCCCGCAGCTTGCTCGCATAGCTTCGGGTTTTGGTCCATAGTTATACTCATTGGTGATCCCCATGGGGTGGATACCGTGACTTCCCTTCGACTGCAGTCTATGATTCCATTATTCTTGGTCAACCAATCCATCCCGAGTATGACATCAATGGTTTGGGGCGCTAGCACCATAAGGTTTGAAAGAAACACCACGTCCCTAATCCGTATGGGCACATTGATGCAAGCATGGGGTACGGTTATGTCTCCCCCAGGTGAGTGTACCAACATAGGCCTCTTAAGTGCTACTTGGTGTAGATGGTGTTGTTTGCTTACTTGGGAAGATGTGAATGAATGCGAGGCTCCAGAATCGAATAAAACTTTAACTGGGGTAGAGTTGATAGAGAACATACCCATCGCGCTCCGGTCCTCCCGAGCTTCTTCAAGACGCACGTGATTCACCTGGCCACGTCGAAACCCGGTGGCGGCCTCGTTGGGTAGCGGGGTCTTGAACAGACCGCGTCCTGCAGCAGGGGTGGGGGTTCCTCGGACGGGCGTTGCATTGGCGCCGGCGCGCACAGGAGTGTTGCGTGGTTTGGGGCAGCTATTGGAGTAGTGCCCGTATTCTCCACAATTGAAGCAGCTCACATTCCTCCTTCCTGGAGCGGCTAGGGTTGGCGTTGGTGTACGAAACTGAGGTGTAGCTGGCCTGCTGACATGGTCGGGAGCGGGGGAACGACCGGCTGCCGGAACGTTTGGCTTCCATCCAGACGGGGTGGCTCCCTTGGGTTGTGGCGCTCCCTGAAATGGGCGGGCCATAGCGAGCCTCCTTTTGCGGTTATTTTCTACCATCTTTTGGTCGTGTTCAAGCCGAACGACCTTGTTGATGAGGCTTTGGAAACTGGTGTGGTCCTGTCCGATCATCGGTCCTCTCAACTCATCATTTAGTCCCTCGATGAATTTATCCATCTTCTCTTCCTCGTCTGCCAGATCACTTGTGGCGTAACGGGCAAGCTGGGTAAACTTGTTCAGGTACTCTTGTACTGAGGTGTTTCCTTGACGCAGCCTGCGGAACTCATTTTTCTTCATCCTCATAACTGCAGCTGGCACGAAATTTTCACGGAACGCAGCCGTGAATTCTTCCCATGTCGGTTCTCCGGCATCTTCAGCTCGCGTTTCCTTGTAGGTGTCCCACCAGTCACTTGCGGGACCCTCTAGCTGGTTAGTGGCGAAGACAACTCTATCTGCTTCTCGAACTCGGACGAGAGTTAGCTTCTTCTCGATCACCCTCAACCAGTCCTCAGCATCCATGGGTTCTTCGGCCGTGGAGAAGGTTGGTGGCTTAGCTCGCATGAATTCTCCTAAACTTGATCCTCCTCGACTCCCTTGGTTGTTGGCAATTGCTTGGAGCAGCTGGGTTTGTAAAGCCATAACCTCTGCCAGAGTGGAGGGGTTGGGTTCCGGTGGGTTCTCGTTGGTTGCTGCGGCTCTGCGGCGATGCGCCATCTGAAGAAGATAGATGAATTAAGAGATCGGACCTGTCAAGGTCATGGTCCCTAGGGAACTTTCTTCAAGTTGTTTTTAAATGATCTTCAATCAACAAGCATGGTAAAATAATAATAAGCTCATTAGTTAGGATACCACAAAACGATACTTAGGTCCATCATATTACATCAAAGGGGTACACGGACTGTACATGCACAGTCCTTCTTGCCATGATAACAACAACTACATCGTCTAACTGCATTAACTAGTTAAGGGGGAATGGAGTGTGGTCCTTGCTGCCGAGCCGTCGAGCGAGATCAAGCCGGGTGGTCCTCCCGCCTAGTCGTCCAACCATCCGCAAGAGCCGGTGCGGGAAGGGGGTGGTCCGCTGCTGAAGCAAATCGGAGTCCCCATGGCTCGGAGGTGGTGGCCTCGAGTCATGCCGAATCTTCCCGCTTGGTGGCCGCGTACTCTTGCGAGCGGTCCGCGGGTGAGGGGCCTCCGGTGTGAGTCACGACGAGGGGGAGCTTCCTCCTCCATTGGATCGGTGTCGCGGACTCCCATTTGACCTCCATAGGTTCCGCCTCAGACTCCGAGTCGGTGTGGATCTGGATGGGGTTCTCCTCTCCCGATCCAGGCTCAGATGGCACTGCTACGGAGCTCGAGGTGGGTCCCATGGACGTGGCAGCAGTGGGGTCTATCAGGTACGGCGCAGGCTCTGTGCTCAACATAAAAGCTTGCTCCATCATGGCTTGAAAGGTATCCAAGCATGCTGGAGTCATAAGGTAATAGTGGTCGGGCACAGGAGCAGGAGGTGTTGGTACAATCTTGGTGGAAGTACCTGCAGCGTGGACAGGGCGGGTGCGCAGCTGCTCCTCCAGCTGGTCGACTTGCTGCTTGCTCTTCCTGAGCTGCTCCTCCAGCTCTACCAGGGCTTCCCCACGGGCCATGTAGCGGTCCGAGAGTTGCTCGTATTGGGCACCGTTGGCTTGCAGCTGAGTCTGCAGCATGTTGATTTGATCCTCACAGCCCTGGTGGCTCTCGACCAGATCATTGAGGCATGTCTGCTGGTCGTTGATCTCAAGCAAGGCCTCTTCGTAGCAGTCATCTGTCGTCTCCGCCCAGCGTGATAAACGTGTGACCATCGGGTTGTAGCAGCAGGGGGTGGCCTCCACGGTGCAAACTGGGTTGCCTTCCTCGCGATAGGGATGGTGCACGAACTCTGTCACCGTGAGTTCAGCATGATGTATCGCATTAAGGCGAAGAAATGCTTCGCGGGCCGCATCCTGGATGGCTGCTTCTGCTAAATCCCGGTGATAGCGGGTGTGAAAGCAGAAAGATGTTTCACTTCCCATGCGGGCTTCCACAGAAACGGCTGCCTCCCATGCTGGATATCCTTCGGAGCCATGCCTTCTGATTTGGTAGGTGGGTGGTTCCGGGTATCTTAAACACCACAGCAGGGACTGAAGCTGTGCCACAAACCCCTCGTCTCGTGGGATGGTGATCTCCCAGGCTCCGTCATGGTTCGACATCTGCTTTTGAAGGTAACTTAGGGTTAGAGGGAGAGAGCTATCATTATAATCATTTGGTAAAGAAAAGGAAATACAAATGTAGAAAAGGTATATTTGTATTTTCGGAAATAGTAGTTTGAAAAATGATCCTATGTAGGGATATTTCCCTTTAGCCAACTAGTCAGGGGTAGGGCGCCATTTGGTCTTAGCCTACGGTCGCATGGCTCTGATACCAGCTCTGTGGACCCCCGTTTTTGAGACGGGAATCTTTCATGCTCTTAGTACCATTTCCCTGGATCGAGTAGTTGGTACCCACGAAATACAGTACTGAGCAATCAGGTGCACATGCACGAATAGTCTTACGGCGACTTTATTACAACAATAGGCCCGAAGGCAATGTTCAACACACGGGACCTCATGGTCCGAATACAACACAAAAGAAAACAGAATTTAAATACGGCAGCGGAATGGTGGCAGCGGCATGTCATGTGCCACAGGCAACGACCGGAGCTAAGATCTAGTAAGCGCCATCAGTTCCTTCACCCTCCTGGTAGTACGTGTATGGATCCTCCGGCTCTTCATTCCCATCAGCTGAAGGTTTGTGCGTATAGCAAGGGTGAGTACCAACCGTACTCAGCAAGCCAACACGGAATTGATGCACATGATAGGGTTATTCAAGGAATGGTTGGAGTTTCTTTTGCATAAAGCCAATTTTCACAATTCTTTTCACAAGCCTAACGACTAGCCAAATCAAGTTTTAGTTCCATAGTTCATTAATCCGGCGACGGTTCTGTCTACCATCCATCGTGATACCAAGGATGGCTTCCCGCCTCCGATTCGTCATGATTTTCGGGAATCCACCCCTTCTCGCATCTCGAGAAGTTGATCCACCAAATGAAATCATCATGCAAACCCATCCCATCGGTTTTAAGTTTAAAGTCTAGCCAAGCGAAAGTCTTGTCATGATGCTCGATATTCGCGAGCACGGCTATTCGAATAGATTGATTCACTCACACTGCAGTGGATGTACACTTTACCCGTACTCCGTGACAGCCCAACAAATGAGCCTACGTCTCAACTCATGAGACGGTCACGGCAAAGCCTTTCGATAACCTTGCTTTGGCAGTACCCGCTCCATGAACTTAAGCCCTCATGCACTCTAGCCGTCCTTTTCTAGCAGTGAGAGGAGTTCTGGCGTACCCGAGGTAAGGGAAAACTTCCTCAATCTTTAAGTTTAATTAATATCGATTTAATTCCACCATTCACAACAAAGGCCGCAGCCTCATTCTCATCACATAACCATATCATAGAGAACCATCTAAGCAAGGATACTGCCTCCGCTCGGCTATCTAGTCAGCTAGGCCTATACCCATTCGAGAAGTACGGTTGTACTGGCTCGTTTCCCGGCTATCTCATGGCTCGGTCCTTAATTGACCAGGGTCGGCACTTGCCTTTTTCGGAATCCACCCACATCATCCAGCCGCCCCAGTCTAAATCATTTGTATATCATTTTCAATTTTCATCATTCTCATGGCCATGTGGCGCTCATGTCTCCACAGGCCGCATTTCAACTACCTTCCCTAAGGTAGTTGCCCAAGCACAAAGCTTCTTTGTAAAATTATGAGTATGCAGGGATCTAGTATAAGCAAGGCTAAGCATTTTTTTACCGAAGTTAGCCTCCGGTCATATCACATCGAAGGTTACAAAGAATAAATTCTAATGGTGATCAATATCAAAGCAGGGTATATCAAGCATAGGTACTGTTTGTGTAAAGCATGCAATTTGTAATTTAAAATCAACATCATTTCACAAAGTAGGATCAATATGTTCAAAGAGTGTGATGACTTGCCTTGCTCGCACGCTTGAGGGGTGGTGTCTTCAACGGGGTCGATGCCGGTTTCTTCAGGTGCTACCCGTACGTGCGAAGATCAATTGAATTCAATTAGAATTCAATAAAATACCGAGAGATCGAAAAGAACCATAAAAGCTATGAAAACGACTCCAAATGTTTTGCCTAAGATTCTACTTGAGTTAGGACAAGGGTCGCTAGGAAAAAGCCGAGTTTTGGAATCGAGTCGATGTCCTAGGGTTTTCGCAAAACGACGATCGCAATTATTTGAGAAATTAGGTTTGAAATGTCCGCGGAGGAATTCGTGCTCGAGGTTTTGAAGGCTTGAGCACAAAGGAGAAACCTATTTAAATGGCGAGAAAGAATTAAACGAAGTCCGGATTTAAAAACGACGCGAAACGAAATTCCGAAAAGTCCGATTTCGATTTTCAACTTTGCACCGAGAAAGCATACAAGAAAATAATTTATTTTTGCCCAAAATTTTACTCAAATCATCCCAAAATATTTTTCCAAATTTTCTAAAATTTTTCCTAATTTTTCCTTTTTTTCTTTTTTTTTTTTTTTTTTTTTTTCTCGTCGCACTTTTCATTACCTCTCAAGTGTTCGACCGAAGTCCGGCGAAACAGAGGCGGCGGCGCGCGACAAAAGGGGCGGAGCAGGGGGCTTACGGCGACGGCGGCCTCGGGAGGAGCGATGGGCACGGGGAGGCTTTGCGCACGGCGGCACTTGGGTTGCGGCGGCGGCTCTCGGCGCGCGCTCGGGAACGGAGAGAGGAGCGGCGGCGGTGCGGCAAAATGGGCGGGCGCCGCCTTTATAGGCGCGACCGAGGGGACTCGGCGCGGGCGCGGGGTGGAGAGGGAGGGGCCGGCTCGGCGCGAGCGCGGGTGGAGACACATGGCGGCGCTCGGGGATGGGCCGGACGGCGGCGCAACGCGGCGGCGGCGCGCGGCGCGGCGGGGTCCGGCGCGACGTGCGCGCGCGCGTGGGGTCCCGGCGCGGCTCGGCTGCGTGGCGGCGAGGGCGCGGCGCGGGCGCGGGGGCCGTACGGTGCGTGCGGCGAGGACGCGGCGCGCGGACGCGGCGGCGGCGCGCGCGGGGTCCGTGGGCGGCGGCACGCGCGCGCGTGGCGCACGGCGCGGGCGCGCGTGCCGCCGGCGCGTGGCGCGCGCGGTAGGGGCCGGGCGCGCGCGCGCGCGCGCGCGTGGCGGCGCGCGGGCGGCGGTGCGCGCGTACGGCGTCGAACACTTGGCGCGCCATGAACAGTACAATTTCCGATTTTTCCCGATTTTCCATTTGAATTTTCTATTTCTATTTTTCTTTCTTCTAAAAATTCCAAAATAAATTCATAAAATTCAAAAATAATTTTTAACACAATATTTTCAACTTTTCTCCACTTTTATTTTCACACATTATTTTTCATATTTATTTATTTAAAATCTTTTTTCGATTTCAATATCCTCCCTATATTTTTCCAAAATTTTCCCGGATTTCGAGTACGACCCCCGAGACTTTTATTATTTATTTTGTGTCCTAATTCATCTACTCCCAACCATAATTTTTATTTTATATTTTCCGAAACGCGTTTTTATAAATCCGCGCTTTCCCGATTTCTTTCTAAAAATCCCGTTACGGACTTTCGCATCTTTCATTTTGACAACTCCAAATTATCCAAAAACACCGAAAGGAAAATTGATCACGTCTAAATTTGTGCAACGAGTGGCAAATAAGAAGCAACAAACCCGAGAAAGTAGCAACAAGCGAAGGTTTTTGAAAGTTTCGATTTTTACGTTTCGATTTTGGTTTCTCCGATTTTCGGATGTTACATTCATACTCCATCTCGTTTGGCAACATGGCTTCGCGCCGTAGACCAAAAAGAAGGGAGTTTGGCCGTAGCCCGACCGGGTGTGGTTCGCAGAGACCATAAGACCGAGGGAAGCTCTTGGACCCACTTGCCCGCGTAAGGGTTTAGGCGATCGAAAACGCGGCCTTGATGCCTTGGAGGACCATGCCGTTAGCTCGTTCGACTTGTCCATTGCTTTTGGGATGGGCTACGATGCGTAGCAAATCTTGATTCCGAAGTCCTCGCAGAATTCCTTGAAGATGCCTCCGTGAATTGAGTTCCGTTGTCGGTTATGATTCTTTGGGACGCCGAAGCGGTGCACGATGTTGAGGAAAAGTCCCGTGCCTTGTCGCGTAATTGTGGCGACCGGCTTGGCTTCAATCCACTTGGAGAACTTGTCGATTGCGACGAAGAGGTGTGTGAATCCTCCCGGAGCTTTCTTGAAGGGGCCGACCATGTCTAAGCCCCATACCGCGAACGGCCAGGATAGTAGGATTGTTTGTAGCTCCTGGGCCGGGACATGGCTCTGTCGGGCGAAGAATTGGCAGCCTTTGCAGGTTCGTACGACTTTGTCCGCGTCGGAGACCACGGTAAGCCAAAAGAAACCTTGCCTGTAAGCTTTGCCGACCAGGGTGCGTGCTGCCGCGTGGCTTCCGCATATGCCCGAGTGGATGTCTTGAAGTAACTGCCTCCCTTCTTCAGGTGTGATGCATCTCATTAGGATTTCAGAGGGGCTTCTCTTGTATAAGTCGGAGTCAACCATGACATATGCTTGGCAGCGACGTCGGACGCGTTCTGCTTCATCCCGGTCCTCCGGCAGCTCTTGCTGAGTTAAGAATTTGATGAGCGGCGTCCTCCAGGTGGCATCAGTCATGGCGACTTCGTTTGCAGCTTGTTCGTTGCAAGTTGTCTTTGCCGTGATGGTTGGTTCATAGAGGTGCTCGACAAAGACGTCTGTTGGGGCAGCTTCGCACTTGGACCCGAATTGTGCCAACTCATCGACTGCTTCGTTGTTATGCCTCAAGACGTGTGAGAGTTCGAGCCCGTCAAACTTGTCTTCAAGTTTGCGAACCTCTTGTCGGTAGGCCTCCATGGTGTCATTTAGACAGGACCAGTCTTTCATTACTTGATTGACGACCAGCTGGGAGTCGCCTTTCACGATGAGCCGACGTATTCCGAGTGAAACTGCGAGACGCAGTCCATGTAGGAGAGCTTCATACTCGGCAACGTTATGAGAGGCAGAGAAGTGGAGGTGAAGGACGTATCTTAGCCTTTCCCCGGTCGGGGAGAACAGCACAACTCCTGCTCCTAAGCCGGTGATCCTCTTGGATCCGTCGAAGTGCATGGTCCAGTGTTGGAGGTCTTCCCGAGGTACGTTCTCTTGTTGCTCACCCACTCGGCCAGAAATCCGCCAAGGCTTGTGACTTTATGGACGTCCTCGCCTTAAAAGTCAAGTCCAATGGCATCGCTCTAGAGCCCACTTGGCGATGCGCCCAGTCGCCTCCCGGTTGTGGATGACATTGCCGAGTGGAAAGGAAGTGACGATGGTGACCAAGTGACCCTGAAAATAGTGTGCCAACTTCCTCGCGGTTATTAGGACACCATAGAGTAATTTTTTTACCTGAGGGTAGCGAATTTTGGCTCCTGCCAACACTTCGCTAACAAAGTAGATCGGCCTCTGAATCTTCTGAGCCCGTCCTTCTTCTTCGCGTTCGACCACGAGGACCGTACTAACCACTTGGTGAGTGGCTGAAACGTACAACAGCAAAGGTTCCTGGGGCTGAGGCGAGGCCAGGACGGGCAGCGTTGTAAGAAACTCTTTGAAATCTTCAAAGGCCTTGTTGGCTTCCGCGGTCCACTGGAAGTCGTCGGTCTTCTTCAGCAATCTGAAGAAGGGCATGCCTCGTTCGCCGAGTCAAGAGATGAAGCGGCTTAGTGCCAACATGCAGCCAGTGAGCTTCTGGACGTCTTTCTAATTACTCGGGGGCTTCATGCTCAAGATAGCGTTGATCTTCTCTGGATTAGCTTCAATGCCGCGATGTGATACCATGAAGCCGAGCAGTTTGCCTGATGGAACGCCGAAAGTGCACTTCTCCGGGTTCAATTTCATTCTGAAGGCCCGGATGTTTGCAAAAGTTTCTTCTAGGTCAGCGATCAGGTCTTCTTTCTGCTTGGTCTTGATGACAACATCGTCGACATAAGCTTCTACATTCTTGCCGATCTGCGTCTAGAAGCATCTTTGGATCATGCGTTGGTATGTGGCGCCGGCGTTCTTCAGGCCGAAAGGCATTGTGATGTAGCAGTAGGCCCCAAACGGCGTGATGAACGATGTCTTCAGCAATGGATTCTTTCAATCTGATCCGGTGATAACTCGAGTAACAATCCAAGAAACTCGGGAGTTGGCAGCCGGCATTGAGTCTACGACTTGGTCGATGCGAGGTAGCCCGAATGGATCTTTGGGGCAGCTTTGTTGAGGTCGATAGTCAACGCACATGCGCCATTGCCCCGTCTTCTTGCGGACCAGACTGGGTTGGCTAACCGTCGGGATGAAGGACTTCTTTAATGAAGCCGCAGCCAAGAGTTTTGCGAGCTCTTCCTTGATAGCGTCTTTTCGGTCCTGTGCGAATCTGCGTAATCGTTGTTTTATCGGTTTGGCGTCATCTTTGACATGCAAAGAGTGCTCGATCACCTCCCTAGGAATTCCAGTCATGTCAGATGGTTTCCAAGCAAAAACATCTTTATTATTTTGGAGGAAGGTGACAAGCGCGCTTTCCTATTTGGGATCTAGGTCAGCGCCGATTACAGTAGTTTTCGAGGGATCCGACGGATCAAGGGAGATCTTCTTGGTCTTGGCGTCACCGGATCCTGATTTGGCTATCTTCTTCGCGGGGACTTCGCCCTCTGCCGAAGTTGATGCGGCCAATCGGACTTCTTGTTGGCCACGCAATCTCTCGCGAGATTGGGCCATGTCGCAGCTCTCCTTATCGCAGGTGAAGGCTTGCTTCACATCGCTGCGAAGAGTGATGACGCCATTCGGACCCGGCATCTTCATGCAGAGGTAGGTGCAGCGTGGGATCGCCATAAATTTGGCAAGCGCAGGCCTTCCGATGATGGCGTGATATGCTGTCTTGAAGTCGGCCACTTCAAAAGTGACGTTCTCCGTTCGGAAGTTCTCTCGGGCCCCGAAGGTGACGGGGAGGAGATGTGCCCGAGTGGTGTAGATGATAGCCCGGATGACTCCGTGGAAGGGGCGAGCTTGCCTTCGCCGGCCTCGGGATCTGCATTTCATCCATGGTCTTGGAAAACAGGATGTTGAGGGCGCTGCCCCCATCGATGAGGACGCGCTTGAGCCTGATGTTGCGGACCATGGGATCCAGGACGAGCGGATAGCGCCCCGGGTGAACCACTCGGTCAGGGTGATCCGAACGGTCGAAAGTGATGGCCACCTCCGACCAGCGCAGGTACTGAGGGACTTCGGGTTGAGCCGCATTGACCTCTCGGTCGGTTAGCTTCTGTTTCCTTTTGGATTCATAGGCTAGCGGCCCCCCGAAGATGTGATTGAGCTCTCCCACAGGGTCTTGGAAAGGTTCGGCGTTCTCAGCCACGTTGTTTTTCTTGGCGCCCGACGGACCAGCCTCATCAGTCGGCTTCTTGGTGAGCTGCGTCGCGTACTGCTCGGCGAACTGTTTGTAGATGAAGCAGTCCTTCGCCGCGTGCTTATGATTGGGATGGTGAGTGCACTGGGCATTCATGATGGCGTCGTAGGCGGCGACTCGGGGACGGCATTGAGTGTTGGAGGTTGCGGCCACTAGGTCCTCGGATCGGCGCTTGCGATCTTTTTGGGCCAGGTGGTTGCTTGCCGTTATCCTTCTTAGGATTCCGGCTTCCTCCTGCCTGCTTGTCTTCCCTCCTATCGGGTCGGTCTTGACGGGCAGCCTTGATGGCGTCGTTGGACTTTGCGTAGGAGTTCGCCGTCTCGAACATTTGTTTCACCGTCTTCGGTGGTTTGTGCCCGAACTTCCCGATTAACAGCTCATCACGGACTCCCTTCTGGAAGGCGGCGATGATGATGTCATCGGTGATGTTGGGGATCTTATTGCGCTTCTCGGAGAAACGACGGATGTAATCCTTCAGAGGCTCGTCCGGCTTCTGGATGACATTGTATAGATCGAAGTGTGTGTCGGGCCTCTCGAAGGTACCTTGGAAGTTGGCAATAAAGTGGTCCCTTAGCTCACTCCACGAGCTGATTGAGCCTCTTGGCAGGCTCGTGAGCCAGTTCCTAGCGGAGTTGGCGAGGGCCACTGGAAGATAATTGGCCATAGCTTTGTTGTCGCCACCTGCTGCGTGGATGGCGAGAGTGTAGACGGTAAGCCATGACTCAGGGTCGGTCTTGCCGTCGTACCTTTCAATTCCTGTGGGCTTAAAACCACTCGGCCAATGTACTCGGTGAAGCTCCCGAGTGAAGGCTGGAACTCCATCGTCGCCGCTATCGGGTGATCCCCTCCGATCTTCTCGAGTGCGTCGGTCCCGCTCCTGGTAACGGCGATCGAGGACTTCCCGCAGATCACTCGGCGGGGTCTTTGGTTGGCTGGTTGGATAGCTGGATCTGTTGTTGCGGCGGACGCGATGGTGGACGGGTGGACGTCCGTGTCGTTTGTCGCGGGAGTCAGTCGTTTGCTCCTGGTACTTCTACGTGGACTCGCGGGGTGGGCCTCTTGGCCTTGTCGTCGACCGATCTGGCTCGGGCCTCTTATAGTCTCCTGACCTCAGAGGCGGGAGTCGACTTTTGTCGGGCGTTTCAGCCACGGACTCAGTCGGCCTTCGTGCCGAGGTGGTGGGGTGGCCGTTAGCTGTGGCTGCGACGATGGTCTTTATCTTGTCGAGTATCGGAGTCACATTGGCGGGTGTCATCTCCATGACGGTGTCCAAGAGTGTGAGCGCGGCAACAGCGTTCTGCTGTGGCGTCTGGAAGATGTTGGTGTTGCGAACCCGTGTTTGGAGATGGCCTCTTGGGCGGATCGTCCGGCTGCGCGTAGATCCTGCTTCCTCTTGTCAGCCTCGTCTTTGTGTTGCTTCTCCTCTTCGGCCGTCTTGCGCTCGTGCTCAATCTTGGCTCGCTCTTCTTCAGCAAGCCTCCTGGCCATGGCTGAGTCGGACTCGTCCGGCTCGACCATAAGGACATCAAAGCACTTCGGCTCATAGTCCTTGCGGCAGTCGGAGTCGTCGGCTTCGTCAGAGGGGATGCCATAGAGGTCGTCGAAGCCGGCGGAGCTGAGGTATTCATTGAGCTCTGAAGATGAGCAGGAGCCGAATGACGGGAGGATGACGGCGACCTCCCTTGACCCTGGGTAGCCCGGGTCTGGATCGTTCCAGTCCGAGTCAGAGCTTGGGGATGCGGGCTCCTCCGAGTGGGTCGCCCCCGACTCGGGGGAGAGAAGTTTGCCGTAGATCTCGGCAGCGTTTGGTAACCCAAACGGCACTGAGAGGTCTTCATCTGAGTAGATCGTCTCCGTCGGGGAGGCGAGAAGATTGGCGCTGGTTTCGGCGATATTCGGTAATCCGAATGGTGCCGAGCGAAGTTCGTCTTTGGAGAGAGTAGATTGCATCTTGGTCTTCAAGACATCGTTGTAGATCTTGGCGCTGTTCGGGAGTCCGAACGGCGTCGAGTGGATTTCTCCTTCCGACTGGTCCGAATCCGAGTCGAAGGAGGAATCGTTGATGAAGTAGGCGGCGAAGTCGCCGAATCTTGAAGGAGATCCCATCACGCTTGTCGGCGAGATTGTTGAAGAAGTCTCGACGCGCGGTCCCCTACCTGGCGCGCCAACTGTCGAAACTTGGTTTCGGCAATATAATTTATGGGGTCGCAGTCAAGATCGCTAAGCACAATGGGTTAGAAGGAAAAGAGGATTTAGACAGGTTCAGGCCCTCTCGTGAGGTAATACCCTACTCCTGTTTCGGTGGATTCGATCCGCCGAGTGTCTTTATTGATCTCGTGATCTAAGGCTGAAAGCTAAAGGCTCATAAACATATGATATCCCTCAAGGGACGCCCCTTACCCCCCTTATATAGTCTTGGGAGGAGGGCTTACAGATCGGAAACCCTATCTTACTCTAAGTCGGTTTCCTCAATCTTACCAAACTGTGACTATAGACCGATTGTCTTATCTCTATCGGCAATCGTAACACCCAAGTCATGTTCGGTTTACAGATATGGCAGGCGCAATCTATCCCTACCTCCAGTCGGATAAGCTTGCCATGTAGATACCCGATTGCCATAATCTCCACAACAACCTTCCAATTATCGTCTTCATCGTGACCGTGCAGCCACTGAGATCAAGTGCATGGATTTCTCCCATGTAGTCAGTGCATACAGTAGGCCATCCGTGTAGATGCAGTCCGAATAGTAAGTGTGTGATGGATGCCATGTCCACTTATCATCCCCAAGCCTTGCAAACGAAATTTGACCAACCGGCTCATGGATTAGAACCACAATGCACCCCCCCTGTGGATGTATCAGAAAACACAAAAGCCTTGCTATACATGTAGTCCCGCAGCTCGCCAAGGGCTAATATTGATGGCTTTATACACTACTGGAGAAAGCCACAATTATCCCGGTTCGTAACCCTCAGTAGTTCCAGTTGTCAAACTGGGACTACGAATCCGGGACTAGAGATGGGCAATCTCTAGTCCGGTTAAATAACCGGACTAGAGATGCATCTTTAGTCTGGTTGAAGCCACCAACCGGGACTAAAGATGGTGGAGCCGGCCACGTGGCTCCGCCATCTTTAGTCCCGTTGGTGGCTTCAACCGACTAAAGATTTTTTAGAATTTTTTAATTTGCCCTTTCTCCAGCCCACTGCCCCTCGATTCTTTTGTTTTTGTCAAAATCCTAAAATCATCACGAGATACTGAAATCAAATATCATAGATTCACAAATAGCAATGAACATACATATCCCAAATGTTTTTCTCATTTTTTCTCCACATATCAAATACATCTTCAAAATCCAAAAAAATCACAGATCAAATACTATCACAAATTTGTTCACACATATATATAACAAAATCCACTATATACAATAAAATACAACAACATCAATTTTCGTGCGTGCCGCCGCCGCTCCCGCCGCCGCCGCCGCCGCCCCGCTCCCGCTCCCGCCGCGGTGAGAAGATGACGCCCGCCGCCGCGACCTCCTCCCCCGCCGCCGCCATTTCCTCCCCTTCCCTTGCTTGCCGAGGGGAGGGAGAGAGAGAGGGAGAGGGAGAGGGAGGGAGAGGAGAGGAGAGGGAGGGAGAGGAAGGGGAAGAGAGCTAGAGAGAGGGAAAGAGATATGAAAATGTGCTAAGTGTTGGATCTGTGGAGAAGACGATGCGAGCCACGGATATATATAGCCAATTCATCTTTAGTCCCGGTTGGTGGCACCAACCGGGACTAAAGATAATTTCCCGCTATTTCTAATTCATCTTTAGTCCCGGTTGGTGGCACCAACCGGACTAAAGATAATTTCCGCTATTTTCAATTCATCTTTGGTCCGGCTAGGGTTAACAATTAAATAATTCATTAAATAGGGTCAAATTAAATTCATTGAATATAGGTTTAAAATAATAATATTAAAATTTAATCAACATAGATAATCCTAGACATTAATGTGCTCCTCTAGATATTGTTTCTCTTTTGCCCCTCACTTTTCTTCATTTTCATCTGCTGTTGAGCAAGAGAGGAAAAATTTGACTTTTTTGTTTATTTTTTTTATATTTTTATGGACTTAGGAGCATACGAGAGATAACCACATAAAATTTGAGCGTAAACAAGCAAAAGACGTGGCCTCTGAAAAATTCGGAAGACACGCTCAAAATCGAAAAAAAGCTTTCGGGCTCGAAAAGACAATCTTCTGAGGCTTTTTTGGGGAAAATAAAATCGCCGAACGTGGCGAAGCAGCGAACAAACGCATCCAAAAATTTTTTCTGATTGATTTTCATATATGGAACGTCTCGATCGGAGTCCGTATGCGAAAGTTATGGTCGTTTTGAAAACCGACTCCGAGTTAGAGGGCGAAACGGGAACAATGCGCGTAAAACTTGTTAAACGCGCATAAACTAGACGTGACGGCCAGGGTTTAAATGTTCTTATCAATATTATACATCCCTCCGATTCGTATATTATCACCAAAATAATTTTACAAAAGATTTTGTATATTGAGAATCATTAGTTAATAACAATATGATGATATGTAATAACAAAATTAAAGCTTCCTTCTATCTTCAATCACCCACCTCCGCACAACATCACACTTTTTAAAATTATAGATTTTCTTAAATTAATTTTTGGCCATTTGAATCATGTAGCAAAATTTATATATTTTTATTAGGTTCAATTAAAAAATAAGCACATTCACTTTTTTAACTGGGACAAAAAATAGCATCTAAAGATGGTGTCGAGGCCGTCGAACTCGTCGAGCACCAAGCATCTTTAGTCCCGGTTGGTAGCACCAACCGGGACTAAAGGTGTCCGGCTCTCTGACAGGCTCTGACAACATTTGAACCGGGACTAAAGGTGATCTTTAATCCCGGTTCGTGACACGAACCGGGACTAATGTTCCTAGAGAGCCGTAGACTTTTTAAACCGGGACTAGAGATCATCTCTAGTCCCGGGTGCAACTCAAACCGGGACAACTATGGTTTTGCCACTTCAACCAATGATGATTTCTTCAGTAGTGATATAATTAACCCTTTTGGAGTGTGCAGTGAGAACTCGTACTTGTGGAGAGCACCAGACTCATTGAAGATGGGATTCACATGCTCCATTGTGATAACAGAAGGGAGAGCTATCTGTTCCCCTGTGATCGGATTGACCAGGTGCATCTCGGATAAGTCATCAGCTGTAACCAGCCAACCAAGTGAGGACCCGATCAGAAACCTACTGCGTATGGGTCGCTCCGGTAGAGTAATCTTGTACTCCCTCTTCAGAGGTGTAGAGCAGGCACGGCGTCTGGGACAGTTTATAGATACCTAGGCTGCGCAGTTTGTTGTAGGCAGAGCGCCAGGAGTTACATACTGATCCTGCACGCATGAGGTCAGGGATCTCCAGGAGGGCAAATACCTGAAGTTAGCCAAGGAAAACTAAAACGGAATTTGTTGTCCTGAAAAGAGAAATCCGACTTTGGATCAGACTTGTTCCCGGGATTCCACTCTGAATCATAGTGGCTCACACGGATCCGTATTCTGAATCGAGGTCAGCAAGGAAAACATGGAGAACTCACCGTCACGCGCTGCCACCGTGCATGGTGGGGCGGGAGTGGATTTGTGCGCAGAGGAGGAGCAGCCGCCGTCAGGCCGCCGTGCAGTGAAGCATAGGAAATTCGGGCGGTCGATTTGCTCGAGGACATGATGGCCGATAGTTGAAGCGGTGAAGATGACGAGTGGTGGTGGCCAGGGTTTCCGCGAAATCCACGGTTTTCGCTGGTTCCGCCAGGTAGCGAAACGGTAGATGCGCAAAAAATTTGATGGATTTCGGTAGAATTTAAAATTTTTGGAGACTTTTATTGAAAAATACATCAAGTAGATCTCGATTTTATAAGAATTATGGTATTTTTGTACATGAAAATACACAAGTTTTTGGCCCTTAAAAATCGTTTTCTGTTTCAGGAAAAAGAAAAAGGAAATTACATTGTTTTCATGTACTGTTCATAGATGCCCATTGAAGCCCATCAACTTTCCCATCCGGATAATATCGGCTTCTTCTCGCAGCCGACGCTTTTGCAAGTTGCTTTCACATCCGAGTTGAGCAAGAAAACCTTCGGCGGCGCCGGATCTGCATTTTCCGCCGTCGGCGCAGAAAATCTGTGCGAAAGCACCGGCTTTCGCGGCGGCACAGGCGGAAACCTCAGAATCAGGTACGAAGTTTGTTTCCTTTCGGAGTCCACGGTTTTTGGCGGTTTGTTGTCAAAATTCGCCTGGATCCAGCTTGTTTCTGCGCAGTGCTCGGCGGCAAGGTAGCAGAGGGCTTCCCGCACGATATCTTGCGAAAACCGTCGGCTTATGAAGTGCATGCCGTCACGAGAAGTTAGGTTTTCGCCGTATTCAATGCTTTCTGTATGTATTCGCCACTATTTAGTATGATGTTTACAAATTGTACAAGAAGTATTCACTAATTATATTAGCACAAAATACTCATATGGCCCCATATTATTTGTAAAAATTTATGTTTGCATACTATAATATGTATTCCTAGATTTATTTTCTTCATCGAAAGCACTGCGCGCAAGCAACCAAAAAAATTACAGAGAAGGAAGAGAGAAGAAACCTCTAGTTCTCTCACTACTGAATAAATTACAAGGCTATTTTTATCAATCAATTATATTAATTTAAATTATATACATAGTTATCACTATTTTTTGTTTTTTACTACATGTTAAACATCACATTAAGTATTTTCCCCCGTAATTCATACAACCATACTTATATCAATATTATGCATATTAATACAAATTTTTTTCACACAAATATATTAGTGTAAATATCATAATTATTATTCACTAATTTTAGTATTTTTTCCTAATTTTTGGACATCATTTACACATTTTTCGCGATGGTTTGGCTATTTTCCGCACTAATCTTCAAGGTTTTCACGCGGAATCTGCAAAATCCGCGGTAAGCACGAAATTCTTCAAATTCAAATTTGATCACTGTTCATCGTCGGCGGCTTTCGCGGCTTTCGCATGAAATTCGCCGTGCCGGCGAGGGGCGGCTCGGCATATGCCGACGGACTTGGAAACCCTGGTGGGGGCTCCGGGGCGGCGTCCTCGTGGGCGGAGAGGATGCGGCGAGCTGCGGCTTCGCGCCGCCTTTCTCAGCGATAGCGGCGGGTGGGCAGCCACGCAAGTGTTTTCGTTTATTTATTTATTTCCCTTCTGAGATGAAATGCCGGATCGTACAGTAAGAAGTAAAGGGTAGTATGGGGAAAAATTGAAGCTGATTGATGCGAGAAATTTATAAATGATAAGGTTTTTAGAACAAATTTTGAATTAAAAAACAATTATTTTAGGACAGAGGCCCCCTACTCCGTGAGGCCCTAGCCAACAATCTAATCGTGTCTTCTCGCATGTGTTTGTACATCACTGCCTATGTTTTTTTCTTACCCTCTCATCCTACACAACCACAATCTCCTGCTACTCCCTCCTCCTTCATGTTCCTGTTTTCTGGTCTTCCTTACTCTAGTCATTTTTGTCGGTCACCCACAAGCTGAGGGTGCCATATCTAGGCTCGCATAGCAACGAGTAGATCCCATGACTGTTCTAAGGGAATCTGAGTCATCGGTTCCCATGATCACTCCGAGATATCGGCAACACTCTTTTATTTTGATTGCGATGAACGACCATGACCGGCAACAATGATGAGCCAACGGCGAAGTTCAGATTTGTGTTTTTCATATTCTTAAAATATTAGTGATTTGTGTGATTATTTTGATCTACTTGGTCATGATCAAAATTGAATTACTCTGTCTTCCTTATTTTGCGGCACATTTCGGTCTTAAGCTTTAGATTACCCAAATTTATCAATGATCAAAAGATCGACATGCTAACCGAAATGAAACCCCCCCTATTTCTAGGCATCTATCGGTTTCCTCATCTACTTAACATTAACAAGTTTGTGCACCTGCAAGCCTAGAGTAATTTCATGGACTGCGGTCCTCTGGTGTTGGCACTTCGCAGTGGCAATGGTTGGTCTCCACCCTCGGATCAACAATCAACGGTTCTAAACTTTCTAATCAAAAGTCAGGAAACAAGGATCCGTGTGTGCCTTCGCCAATGGAGCTTGTCGAGACGGCGAACATGATGGTGCTACGCGTGACGATGATGATGTTGATGTTTTTGTTCATTGATGTTGAATTTGTTGATGTTTGCGTGTCGCTGTGGTGGATTTGAATCAAATCATGTTGTGAAAATCATTTTTATTTCTTTTTCCCCCAAATATCTCTTTGCTGGCGGTTGACTTAAGAGTGTCGCCAGCAAAAATGATTTTCTCTAGCGTTGATTGCCCACTATCAAAATCCATGATTTTCTCTGCCATTTGTGCTAACGGCTAACCTATCCGCCTACAAACGTTGGTTTTGGATTCTAGAAATTGATTGTTTTTTAGTAGTGAGCCTGACCACAAGATGGGTGACAACAAATGTGATGGTATGAGGTGGAGGCGGCCAGTGATTTCGCTGGTGTGCTGGGCAAGCGCTGGCGGCAGGCAGCATCAATGATGAGCAAGGCCGACAGTCGCAGCTGACAGCTTTGACTAGTGGTGGGCAACCCTGATGTGAAGGGGTGCCTGATGTGGTGGCTCAGTGACCCCTCAATGGCATGGGGCGTAGGTGGCACTGCCGTGCATATGTGCGTGGTTGGGTATCTATATAGCAGAGGTGCCGACGGGGACTGACCGGCGAAGTTCCCTCTTCCATCAAACGCCCATTCTCTCTCCTTTCTTTCGCACCATCGCCTCACTTAGTGTTCTATCGATCATGCTCTCTCTTCCTATTTTCTTGCCTTTTTCATAGTGCTTTGTTGCTTCTTCTTTTTGGTACTTTTTCTAGAAAGAGAGAAAGGAGGAGATACCAGGACGTGGTAGAGAAGGATAAAAGGGAGGCCGCTAGTGGCAAACTCCTGGATGATGGGAAGAGAAACAAATGAAGAGATTTGAATTTACACTTGGACTGTAATACTCACTCTAGAAGAAGATGTTTGGAGTAAAAATGAATTTTAAAAAAGTAACAAAAATGGTTCGGCCAGCGATGGCGCGATTGGATCTCCTTAATTTTGGCAGCCTCTTCTTCCCAGGTTCTGATCAACGGGGTGCCTGGCCCCCGCTTCCCCCATAGGCGAGATCTGAGACAGGGGGATCCTCTGTCCCCCTATGCTCTTCATTCTGGTTATGGAGGTGCTCAACGCGATGCTACGTAAAGCCTCGGACTCCGATGCGTTCCTCCCGCTTAATGATCGCGCTTTGCGGCATCGCGCCTCCCTCTATGCTAATGATTTGATTCTTTTTCTCTCGCCTGTCCGTCAGGATCTGGAACTCATCCAGGTATCCTCTCGGCCTTTGGCGCAGCCTCTGGCCTGCGCACCAACTTTGCCAAGTGCTCGATCACCCCAATTCGGTGTACGGATGAGGATCTCGAGCTAGTGTAGTCCTGCTTCCCCTGCGCGGTCTCTGACTTCCTCTCTACCTACCTCGATATTCCGCTCTCGGTTCGCAAGTTGCCAAAGGCGCCTGTAGCCACTTGTGGACAAAGTCTCCTGCCGCCTTTCGCCTTGGCAGGGTCGGCTTCTTACTCTGCCCGGCCGGGCTGTTCTGGTCCAGTTGGTTCTCTCTTCTATTTCGGTTCATATTTCCTTAGCAATTGGTCTGCCGGCCTAGGTGGTCAAAGCCATTGACAAGAAGCGTCGAGCCTTCCTGTGGGCTGGTGCAGACTCGATACATGGGGGCCAGTGCCGGGTAGCATGGTCCAAGGTCTGTCGTCCTAAGGAGCTGGGTGGCTTGGTTATTTCCGATCTTAGGCTGGCTAGCTATGCTCTGCGTGTCTGCTGGCTTTGGCTTCAACGCTCGGGGCACCCATGCTGGGGGGGTTGAAGGCCCCGGTTGAGCAGGCCATGACTGACCTTTTTGCGGCGTCCTCCTTCTTCGTGCCAGGGGATGGAGAGTATTTGCTCTTCTCGTTCGACTGTTGGATTGATGGCCGTTCTATCGCCTCCTTTGCTCCCGACCTTCTTTCCGCTGTGCCCCAGTGTGTCCGAAAGACACACTCTGTTGCTTCTGGGTTGGCGCAAAATGTCTGGGTTGCGGACATTCGCGGCGCCCTCACGGTCCCTATCATTGCACAGTTTCTGCTTCTTTGGGATGCGGTGAGCAATGTTCAGCTCTCGCCTGGCTCGGAGGATCGCTTGTGTGGACTTTGTCCGGTGACCACCGCTACTCGGCGCGCTCGGCTTACCAAGCTCTCTTTCTTGGTCAGCTTCCCCTCGTTGGGGCTTCTCTCCTATGGCGAGCGAAGGGGCCACTGAAATGCAAGTTTCTCTGGTTTGCTTTTCAGCAGCGCTGCTGGGCGATGGATCTCCTGTTGAAGCATGGTATCGACAGCCACTCAGCCTGTCTCTTTTGCGCGTAGGAGCTTGAGTCGGCGAATCACATCCTTCTAGATTGTGTCTTTGCCTATCAAGTCTGGTTCTAGGTGCTTTCTCCTTCTGGATGGGTTGGACTTCCCCTGACGCTTGGTAGCTGGCTTAAGGACTGGTGGCCGTCTTGCAGGTCTAGGTTACCGGATCATCTCCGTGCATGTTTTGACTCCCTGGTTCTTTTGGTCACTTGGTTGTTGTGGAAGGAGCGTAACTCTAGGTTTTTGAGTCTGCCCTTTCCTCGGTATCGGTGGTTGTTGCTGCTGTCCAAGCAGAGGGCCTGCTGTGGTCCCTAGCGGGGGCTGCGTCTTTTGGAGTTTTCTGGGAGCTTAGGGTGGCGCTGGCCCTTCCCGTCCTTTCTCGAGTAGCTTCTAGCTTTAGTTCCCGTGTTCAGTGTTTGTGCTTTCCCCATCCCCGTTTGTCGTCGGTCGGTCTGGCAGGTGGCGTCTTGTATTGAAACTTTTTCTGTCTTCTAATATATTTGACGTGCAATCCTTTTGCGCGTTTGAAAAAATTCCAAGTTTAAATAATGAAAATATATTGTTGTTATTTTTTAAATTAAGTTAACATAAAAATTAATCGGTAGTCTATAATTTTTTTAAAAAAAGGTTGATAGTGGTCATGTATGAATGACAAATAACGACATGTAATATTTGTTGAGAAAAAGATTGATGTTTACAATTTAAGTGGTATATATTAGTTTGTAGTAACACTGAAGAAAGAAATAAAATACCAAACAAAATGGATGTAACATTTTAGAAAAAATAAAACTATAAAAACGTGCAGACGAGAAGAGGGGGTCAAAGGAGCCATGCTCAATACGAGTGAGCACGAGGTCAAGCACAGAGAACTGACAATCCAAACACATCGCAAACACATTTCAACTCCAGTTGTATCTGGTAAGTGAGCTATCGGCTTTAGTATATAAACTAGCGCAGCCCCATACGTGTGTCGCGCTTAGGCCGTACAACCTCACCGCGACCCACCATATATACTGGCCAGGGGCGGGCCCAGGGCCCAGCGACCCTGGGCCACTGCCCGGCTCATCGGTGGCGGCGCAACGGTGGTGGTGCGCCAGTGGCCGATGAACTAGGGCAGACTGGGCGATCGGCAGAGTACTCGAGAGACGGGACTGGGGCGTGTCGTCGCAGGGATCTTCGGCCGTCCAGCGGCAGGCTCAGGTGCGCGTAGAACGCCGCCGTCTCATCATCCTCCTTGGCGAGCACCCCGGCGCAGTGCAGCGCCTCGACGTCGCGCCTCCTTGCTCCTCACGCCGCCCGAGAGGCAGGTGGAGTGAGGCAACTGTTCCTGCATAGCATCGTTGTTCTCCGTTCCACTAGCACTATCACTCCGCCATGCCCCTGATGGCCCTGTGTTCTACCGTCGTCAACGTCCTTTCTTCTGCCGGTGTCGCCACTCAGCCACACTGATGGTGGTCTGGCTTTCCGCCGCCGGCTATCACAATCAAATAGAAAGCTGTGCTAATGAATCAGATAAGTCAATCATCTCCCATCGCTTCAAATCTTCACTAAACCTCACAACATAGTTAGGTTCAACATTGTTCCTTCTATTTTCTATTGGCGTTCTTGTTCCCATTTGCACATTGCACGGTAGGTGCTCGATGGAATGCTTACTCAGAGCAAAATTATGCATTGCAGTTGAGCGAAGAAATTAGTACCAATGAGATGAACTGGCAACGACAATATTGCTATGGTCCAATCTGTAGTGTTTTCACACTAATCATCTAAAAACCTCAACAACCAATTCACGACATTAGAATTGCTGAATTGGACACTGCTCTTCATTAGAGTATCAACAACAACTTGAGTTACCTCTTTAGCAGTCATTTGCTTCCATCTTATTAGTTATATTATCATTTGTCAAGAGAAGTTCAGCTTAGGGAATAAGTGTGGTCAGCTGATTGCTATATCAGTGGGGAAATGCTAGAAAACAATGGAGTTGATAGTATTCACGTAGCAGCAGGAGTTGCCTGACAAGAGGTTAGTGCAATGCGCATGCCTTTTATTGATCTTATAAAGTCACAGTTTGTTTGTCCATAGATAACAAATGTTTCATGATAGTAGACTTGTGGTTTTTAATTATTACTAACTGTGCAACCACTCGATGGTTTGTTACATTGAGCGGGAGCTAATGAAGCTACTATTCTTTGATGATTTCAGAATATTAAGACTCGAAAGATGTAACTGCGATGTACCTGTAACCGTACTTAAGGTATGGATTGATATGTTTGCATGATTGTTCTTATTGATTACTTTGTTCGTGGTTTGCCCAGGCTATTAGAAATTCTTGGATTCACCACTGATACTGGCCCAATGGATGTCGCCGGCGCCATCAGCACGTAATCGTCGTACGAGAAGGATGGCGATCAGGACATGCTCTTATAATCAGCCAGTCCATAATCAAGCGTGTGAGGAGGAGGAGGAGGACGACACATGTTTTGTGACTGTGACTCGCGCTAGCTGTTATTTGCTTCAATCGGGATCATGGACTCGATCCATCACTCGTCTCGCTCGACGCACGTGCGTTGGCGTCTCATCATGACCGTAACCGATCGAGCCGGCGGATCGATCAAACACGGTATGCCTTGTGCCATGCATGCATGATCTTGTACTACCGGTGCACTGCTACGTACAATGTGACCATGTGAGGTCATCTTTGAGACGTGTAGCTCTCCTCCATTGTCTACCCCTGTCACAAATTAATTCGTACCGTACAAATATCCCTCGTCTTGAATATGGATGGTTTTGAACTTTTGATCCGAGCGCATATGCTTTGGATTTTAGAAGATGAAGAGGGTCTGCCTGAAACAACTATGATGCTACCATACCAATCGACTGACCATCAATCCATTTATCAGACCTAAAACTCGAATTGAGACCATTTCCGACAATAGAGGTCATCGAAACTTGAAACATATCCGACACATTTTTCTCGTGTGTAGCCTTAAAGGCTTTCCATCAAGGATTTCCTTCGACTCATATCGTGGTTTCCACATCTATCTGAGCTCATCCCTCTTACAACGTGTGCGAGCCAGACTTCGTGCAGGCACCCAAACAAGAATTCCAAATCAACATGAGACCATGAGATACACTGCACCAGGATCCTTATGTCCACCGATTACAGCTAAGTTCCCTCTTCCATTAGATGCCTATCCCCTCTTTCCATAGCACCACATCACTTAGCCTTCTACCAACCATGCCCTCTCTTCCCAATTTTTTTGTCTTTTATTCCCAGTGCTCTTTTTGCTTTTTATTTTTGGCGCAACATTTGCGCTTTTTTTAGGAAGAGAGAAAGGAGGAGATATTGGGACGTGGTAAAGAAGGAGAGAAAGGACACTGCCCAGTGGCAACACTTGGCAATGGGAAGAGAAATAAATGAAAAAGTTTGATGTTGCACTCCTCGGCCTATAAAATTTTTTTCTAAAAAAGTAAAAAAAAGTAAGGGATTTTGGTTTGTTATTAGGAATTCTATATTTTTTGGATGACAGGTAGTTTAGAGTTTTGGGGTTTGTATAAAATGGCTAACAACGGAATTCCTAATCATGGGATTAACTCCTTGCTTACTATTTTGTGTGATTTTTCTATTATTCCTTTTGCGGTTGCGAAATCGGCACAATTCTCCCTTCACGTATGATTACCTGATGGTATGGAAGGACCTTATACACGTAGCAACTACGCTTAGTTGTTGCAGGGATTTTTCTTCCTCCTTTTGATAGAGAAGAAGAGAAGGGACATTGCCATTGGTAAACACCGAGATACAAGAGAGGAGCGAGCGCCGACAATCCTGGCACTCCTTCGGAACTTTCCATCACTCTCCACCTATTTTCTCCACACTACTAAAGTGGTGCTTAAAGTATGAAAGTGACTTGTATTCCATTTTGTTGTGTGTTTAGAATGACTTGAGCTCCTCCTTTTATAGGGCCATATGATGGTTGTAATGGCGGTTATGAAGGTTGGTTCACCCACAACCACCATCACCATCCAATGGGAGGCCGCCATGTGCAAAGGGGGTGGTCGGGGACGCTAGCCTTGGTTTGGCTGGACCAGGCAAACTGTCTTTGGCCAACGATCTTTTTCAGTGCATGATAGGTGGGCCCTTATGACGGCTGGTCTTGGATTAGCTCAATTTTAGTTTGTTTTGACTGACATGTGGGCCCTCCAATCCTTATTCTCGCGTATGATTGGTCAGAGGTATATTTCGTTGCATGGCGGGTGTAAATTCATCCAAAATTACCTGCATACATCTTTCTATCAATACTGTGAAAATGGTTAGTAATAAACCCATATCACTAAATTTGATAGTATATTTTATATTTTTTTATATAGGAGTTGATGGTTAAAGTTGGTACTGAACGACCATCAACAGGAGGCGTGTGAGTGAGTGAATCTAGTGGCGACAAGGCTCAAGGGCATAGGTCCTCTGGCAAAGCTCAGCCAGGGAGATGTGCGGGCGACAAAGCTCGTGCATGGCCGGGGGCTGGCAGTGAAGCTCGGGCCATGGCCATGGTGGAGCGACGGGGAGGTGGCTGAGGGCTCTAGATCTAGCTCCGCTCCCATCCTTCCTCTCTCTACCTTCGACGATCCAGATCCAGATCAACTCCCGCTTCTTTGGCGATGGATTTTGTTTGTGATCTCTCTTTGTAATCCCTCTCTTTTGATGTATTTATGATTTATGAATGGACTATGAGTTTAATTTATGATTTGTGAATGGATAGAGCGCTTTGTGACTAATTTGTGATTTGTGAATAGATTATGGGCAGCGAGGGATTTTGGATCTGCTTAATATTTTTTTGCCAAAAGTATTCGTGGTGGGTCGCTTAAGCGTCCTGTATGGAAAGATTTATTTTCACTGATTTTGCCTTTTAAATACCCGTAAGTGAAAATAATATATTTTCGCAAGCGACTAATCCATGCTTATGAAAATTATATATTTTCACTGGCCTTCAGTTGTTGGCGGTTGATCTGAACGTCGGTGAAAATATGATTTAGCCCCAATGATAAGCTTTTTTAAGTAGTGCGAAAAAAGGTTGACGCCTATAATAAGTGGTCTACTATATTAATATCAAAGATATAACAGTGTAGAAAATTTAATTGGTCCGAACGGATGGCAAATAGGTAAACACAACATTGTTGGAAAAAGTTGACGTTTACGACTTAAGTGATCTATATTAATACTTGCAGACGAGGACTTAAGTGGTCTATATTAATACCGAACAATCTAATGTAAGTCTATATTAATACCGAATAAAATTGCAGACGAGGACTAATCTAATATAAAATTGTAGACGAGAACTCAAGTGGTCTACCGAACAATCTAATTGTAGAAGGGGAGAAAGGGGGCACAGGAGCCATGTTTGGTTCCAAGTCACAAGCACGGAAAACTGAAAATCAAAAGAATAACTTCACCAAAGCCCATCTGCCGAACAAATAGATGACGATAGTACAACTGATTACCAAGAACGTTTCCTGAATTCAACTCAAGTTGTTTCTCAAAAGTTTATAACCAGTGAGACGTTTGTTTGGTAAGCGAGGCGGGACTAAACAACCGCACTAGCGCAGCGGCTGCTCCGTATTGGGCCTTGAAATTCAGAAGCGACCGGCCCACAGCCCATACGTGCGGTCCGCTCGGCCCACAGCCCATCGAAACCGAACGTCCATGCCGGCCCGTTCTGCTTTTGGTAAGAGGAGGTCACCGGCGCGGCGCCGTCAGCTGCCATGGCGCTCGTCAGCTGGTGGCCGCGGGAGCCGGCGGCGCGCCGGAGCCACGCTCGCCAATCTGCTCGCCTTCCTCCGTCTCAGGCGAAGAGCCACCGAAGCAACATGAACTCTATGGTGATGAACTACCTGTAATAGCTCCGGCCTCCGAGCACCGCCGCCGGCAACTAGGAAGAAGACATGACATGGCTACGAATGTACAGTTGCATGTTAGACAAGTTCAAAAGAAAAAAAATGGAACAACGAGAGAATAAGTATTGCGTTCCAGCCGTCAGAATGTTCCAAGGAGCTTTGAGTTTGCAGAGGTTGCAATCGAACACCTGACGGCGCCGATGGCATTCCGGGATGGTCGGTTGAGGGATTGGGACGATAAATACCAACATATTTCCTTCTCCATCTCCCCTCTCTCCCCTTCCCGCTCCTTCCCCTCTTAAACCTTGCCATCAACAACTCGCCTCGATTTCCATCTTCTTGCTCTTCTTCTCGCTAAGAACTCCCCCTTCTCGCCACCAAGAAATCGCGGTCAGAATCCATCGTCTTCCTCCACCACCTTCTCCCCAAGAACTCCCCCATCAACTTCCATCCTCTCCCTCCACCACCGACCACCGTGATCACCAAGAACTCCGCCGCCGTGCCCCTGCCAAGACAGGAACCCGCCGCGGCGCCTCGACAAGAAACCAAGAACGCTCCCAGCAACCGCGGGTCCGCGCGCGCCAGCCATCCCCGCCAGCAAAACCTGCGCCGCCCGGACCCCGCGAACTCGCCGTCAGCTTCCATCTTCTCCCTCCATCACCTTCCCACCGCGCTCGCCAAGAACTCTGCCGCCAAGACAGGAACCCGCCGCGGCGCCTCTCGACACGGCAAGGCAACAAGCACGAAACGCCCGTGGGTTCCTCTCGGCTCCGCTGGTTCCTGCGGCGGACGCCCGCGCCGGTGACCGCGGGTCCACGCGAGCCAACCTTCCCCGCGGGCGACACGTGCGACGCCCGGAGCTCCCTGCGCCAAGAACCGTCGGGGAAGACGCCACCTCTTCCGCCGGGAGCTCCCTGCGCCAAGAACCCGCCGGCGAACGTGGGTCCGCGCGCGCCACCATCCCCGCAAGCGACACCAGCGTCGCCGGGTACGACACCGCCTCTGCCACTGGGAACTCCGCCACGCCAAGAACCGTCGGGGAGCTCCTCTGCATCGCCTACCGTGAGCTTCAAGAATCCGCCGCCGACCACCACCACCCGTGTTCCCGTTGTCGGCGAGCCAAGAACGCGTGCGCTGGGCGACGAGCCAAGAGATCGCGCCGCCCACCGCCGCCGTCAGCTCGCCGACCGTAGAGGAAGCATGGGCAGAAGGAGGCGGCAGCGCGCGGCTTCGGACCAGCGCCGCGAGTGCGCGCCAGAGACCCCGCAGCCGGCCGTGACGTCGCCGTCGACAGAGGAGGCGGCGGTCGCGCCACCGGCTGACTCGGGCTGGATCACGACAGCTGTGCAGAGAATAATGAGTTTCTTCGGTGGTGGCCACGCCCGGCGTTCGTCAGAGGTGGCACCTGCACCAGCCCATGGCGAGGTAGGAGGGGAGCGCGCAAGAACGGGTCCTGCACCAGCCCATGGCGAGGTCGGAGGCAAGGGTCGAACAGGCAACCAAGCCTGGATGCACCATTTCGTTCGTACAAAGAAGGATACCGCGGCTCCCACTCCATCTCCACCACAAGCTCAGCGCCAACCTCGAGTGGTCAATGGCGAGGAGGTTCCATTTGAGGTGGAAGACCAGTATATTGCTTACTGCAGAGAATCTTCTCCAATTGTTCAGAAAACCATATGTCATATCTGTTTCTTTCAAGAACAAAACTTCACTGGGAGCAACAAGGTTCCAGGCAGGGAGGTAAGTACTCCAGTAATGCTTAGTAATGCTTTGTTCTTCTATTCTGTAGTATAGTCATCAAGGCATGCTTCGTTCTTCTACTGTGTTGTGTATTTCTTAACAACAATTAATTAATGTTGTGATTTGCATTTGCAGTTGTTCAGTAATGTTTTGTTCTTATGTTATGTTGTATAGTCAATATTGTTTTTTCTTCTATTGTGTTGGGTGTTTCTTAACAACAATTAATTAATACTGTGATTTGCACTTGCAGCTGTTGCTTCACTGCCACACGCTGCACAGCAAGTTTCCTCTCGTTCCTTGTGAGGCCGAGGACTGCCGTATCTATGTTACTACGGCTCGTGATCTTCAATTGCACAAGTACTTCTGTCACACATTGCCGGCTGATTGGTGGATAGAGTGATTGCTTCTGAAGAAATTGAGATTCTACCATCATCATTTGTTCATCAGCATATAAAGCTGAGATCTCAAGGAGATAATTCTTAGTCATCATATCAGCAAATCAGACTCTGATTGACCAATCTTTGTGCATTAATCTCAACGTACATATTTGCACATTCTAGTTGTATTCTATATTTGCCTAGATTGTTACAACTCAGATATGTACACTTATTCCTTGAAGCTTCAGCTCTTCAGTGATCACTGTAGTAACAAATGACATGTGCGAGAAGATGGTCTTCTGTCATCATAAAATCAGTTGCCGGTTGATCAGTCACTGTAGTAACTTCTGTCATCATAAAATGAACAAGCTAAGATGGTCCATCCTTAACTCCTTTCTGTGAAAAAGGACTTTCGTTCAGACAACAGGAGAATAATAACTGAGGAGCATGGAACAATGGGTTCACAATAACTCAAGTTATAAACTGAGGAACATGGAACAATGGGTTATGGAGCTCTTCTGGTTGTGACCCATGTTGATGACTGCTGTTATGATGTCCATTATAGTGGGGAGAAACTCAGATGTAATAGTCAGAAGACCTGACAGCTGCATATGAAAGAATGTCCCGTAATTATACATGTCGCGTAATTCAGTTGAACTGAAATGCACTATATAGAAATTTAAGAGGAGTTTGGCTGTGTAAATCCACTTGTAGATATAGAGGCCAGATTTTTATCCAATATTTTTTAAAAAGAAATTTAAGAGAAGAATTCTGCCTGATGAAACAACCTAAGGTGATCCAGCCTTAATTCCTTTTAAGCAACAGCGACTTTGGTTCAAAGCACTGGGATACAACTTATGTGAAACGAGATGCGTCGAATCTTACCGTGCCATGGCGAAAAAAGGCTGTGATGTCATATTGCAACCATGCAGCATAGGATATCATGAAGACGACGAAGAGCCCCAGAAGATATAAAGAGTTCCTGTCCAAGAGCTCATAAAACTGGTTAGCAGTTATATCTGCTAACTGTCAAGTTTGGGATTTCTCAGTTTATGCATTAATGCAACAGAGAATTCTATCCTTCACAAGGATATGCAAGCTACTCCATTGAGATGATTACCTTAGAAGAAACATAAATTCGTTGTAACCGAAAATTGCAAGAAGTAGAACAGTCCACGCAGGTGGCAGCCAATTATTGCTGCGTCTGTGTGCTTCCTGGTGGAAGAAAATTTGGAAGAATTTGGTCAGCACATAGCACCAACAGTCAGATAGAAATATCATAAATGGGGTTCAACATAATGGACAAAAAGAACATATTTCATGAAAAGCTTATCACTTCACTTTTTTTAAGGGCATTGAGGAACCTCTGAAATCAGAAGGCCAGGTTTCATGGCTCATAATAAGAAAACAACAAATTCAATTATGCTTTACCTATCCATTTGACCAAAATAGATCAATGTTATGCAATCAACTGGATAAGCACTTGAGCAGAAATGGCCAAGGAATATACCTGCATAGAAATTGCTTGTGCAACAGCTTACTCAGTCTCTGAGTTGAATTGCCTCCAGATGGATTTACACTGCACTGGTGTGATCAGTGTTTTTTTTTCTGACACCTGTATAGATGTGAAAATGTTACGACTTATTCATCACATTTCCTTGAAAATTACAATTTTCTAAATCTAAGTGCCAGCACCTCTTCCCATGTGCTTGAGGCAAGAGGATCGGATGTGAATTCAATACTGCTCTTCCGTGAGAGCGGTCCTCCATCTAAAAAAGCAGTCGTTAGAGTCCGTTCTATTTTATCTGGTTTATCATCCAAACGTATAGCTTCCATTACCGACATAAGTCTTAAAGACTGCAGTGTGAAGACGATATACAGATCATGTTTCTACACCATAGATCAGAATACCCAGTAAATGGTGTAATATTGATTAAAAGAAAAAAAGATATACCTCTAAACGTGCTTCTCTAGTGATTGCACGTATGTCTTCATCCCCTTTCCATGTCCTAGGCATGGAGTCCTTATCACGGTTCAACACAGTGGAAAACCTACAGTCCAATGAAATGGGCACGGATAAGATAAATGTTGCAAAAATGGCTAGTATAATCTGATAATCATTGAAAATGTAAGAGAGATTTGACTAATTTTTCCTCCAAATTCCACATTTCTTTCATAGGCATCAGAACATTCTCAGCTTCTTCTCTAGATTTCTCTTCTACTATACTTCTTGCATGTTCTATTAATTCCATGACCATCTTATGGATAGTTGTCTGGTCTAGTTCAAACTCAGAGGACAAATGTTTATATTATAATAGCCATATGCAATTACCACTGCACTTATCCAGAGTGCCTGAAATATCTGCAGGACCTTTGTTGGAATGTATGTGTGAATATTAGCAATCCATTATTTGAAATGTCATGAACAAGCAAGAATTATTAAGAAAAAACAAACATTTTCTTAATAACCAAACACCATCAGCTGGTTAAATTACTTTCTCTAAGTCATAACTCGAATTAGTAACATGGAAATGAGTAACTCACTTTTAGGATTTCAGATTCTAACTGCTGCCGTTTAGCAGTTCTCACATCCTCATCAAAGTACATGGCTTCTGTGTCATACCTGCAGGAAAATGTAGTAAGTTTAGATTTTTAGAACTCAGGACAAAAACGAATAAATATTTGTTACATGTGCAATCTGAGAACTCTATATTTTTACTTTGTGGCATCCGTGATCCCAAATATATTCAATTTACTAGAAAAAGAAAACTCCAAAATCATTGGAAGAAGAAACATAAATAAGACAAAAAGCACTATCCACTCTTTCAGATTACCATTAAAATATACATTGTTAATGGACATGCTGCATGATAGGATAATTAGTCATGGATAGCAGAGAATAAAACTAAGAGGTTAATGGACATGTTAAGAAAGAACAGAAACACTTTATAATACTTGCAAACATTGCAAGGATAATTAGTCATAGTTCAAAATAAAATTAGATGGCAGATAGAGCAATCAATATTCTATCCCTGCAGTTGTAAAAATATGAAGTACATGATGTCCTTCAGGATACTTAAATTATGCTTCCACAAGGCTTCTCCAAATTAGCCCAGTCATCCTGCCAATTTTGCATTCAAGAGTCTCAGAGTTAAGTTATTTTGGACACAGTACTTACAGCTTTGCCATTTTCCAAAATAACATTGGTCACATTAGCCCTGTATATTTCACTAATTCCACTGAAGTGGCGATAGCACAAGACATGTTGTTTAGACCTTGAGATAGCAGAAATTTAAATAAACATAATAAAGGTTGGTACAAAACAAATATGGAGCAACTTAACCTTCCCATTCACCTTTAAGTTCTCCAATCATAATTTTACAAATAAATTGCACAGGACAAGAAGAAACATACACAACTATAATATCCATAAACAAGAAAACTAGCCTTAAAGGTGCTTCTTCTAGGCGAAGTTCAACTTTGTGAAACTAAGTGTAATCCATACAGGAGCAGGAAAGTTGGACCAAAGCTGAGGAGACACAAGTTCCTCTCTGCTGTTATGTTTCAAATCAAGTAATCCAATATCACGACGATTATTCTTGCGTCCAAATAGCGCCAAGATCATAGTCATCAGTAAAATATGTATAATTTTCCTTGAGATGTGGATATTCTTCCGTGCTGAGACAAAGTGATTGATTATGCCCAAGAAATAACACATGACCATCCAGGTTTTCGATCTCCACATGCTTTTTTTCCACAGTGTCAACACTAAATATTTTAATTTCCACAGTATTCCACACAAATGTTGTAGGGTCAGCAAGCAAGTCAGCCTCGTCATCCTCCTTAATGTCCTCATATGACCTCCAAACTTGCAGAAGATCACCCCATGGAGCTTGCACAATGTACATCTTATCACAATCATATCCTGGCTCCCTTCCAATTATCGTCTTCATTGTGACCACAGGGCCACTGAGATCGAGTGCATGGATTTCTCCCACTTGATTCACTGCATACAATATGCCATCCTTGTAGATGCAGTCAGCATAGTGAGTGTGTGGTGGAAGCCAGGTCCACTTATCATCCCCAAGCCTTGCAAACGAAAGTTGGTAACGTGGATTGTGAATTAGTACCACAAGGTAATTTTCTGTGGATGTATCAAAAAACACAAAAGCCTTAACAAGAAGGTAGTCACGCAGCTCGTCAAGGGCAAAAATTGATGGCTCGGAATGATAAACCATCGATCCACTGTACCATGAGTACTCATACTTGTGGACAGCACCGGATTCATTGAAGATGGGATTCACATGCTCGATTGTGATAACAGAAGGGAGAGCTATTTGTTCCCCTGTAATAGGATTGACTAGGTGCATCTCGGATAAGTCATCAACTGTAACCAGCCAGCCAAGCGAGGACCCGATCAGAAACCTACTGCGCATGGGTGGCTCCGGTAGAGTAATCTTGTACTCCCTCTTCTCGGCAAGACTGTAGAGACACACGACGCTATCGCCAGCAGATTCAGAGGTGTAGAGCAGGCACGGCGTCTGGGACAGTTTATAGATACCTAGGCTGCGCAGTTCATTGTAGGCGGAGCGCCAGGAGTTACAGATCGATCCTGCACGCACAAGGTCAGGGATCTCCAGGAGGGCAAATATATCCATTAAGATGTCCTGAGGCAGTTCTGGTAAATTTGCCGCAACAGTCTCTGTAATTGATGGGTGATCAACCTCATCTTTTTGCACTTCCTTCAGTAAACTGGGAGAAAGGGCTAGGATCTTAGACACACCTCTGAAGAGTAGGTTGCACAAATTTTTAGGACATTTTGCTAGATCCCCAAAGTTCATAATCCTGGCTATACTACAGGCCGCCATTGGAGCAGATCGAGCCCCTCTTGGAAGGTGAAATTCGTCGTCCGCTTGAATACTTGCAGAGTTGGAATATTTGATGAAGCGAGAGACACAAGGTATACCTTAATAATATATACCTAAATTCAGCCAAGGAAAACTGAAACGGATACGGACACCGGCGGACTTTGTTGTCCTGGAAAGAGAAGTCCGACTCTGAATCAGACTTGTTCCCGGGAAACTCGTGGCTGCGCGCGAATCCACTCTGAATCAGACTGGCTCATACGGATCCGTATTCCGAATAGAGATCAGTAAAGGTTCATCGAGAACTCACCGGCGGCGGGATGGCCCGGTGCAGAGGAGGAGCAGCCGTCGTCAGGCCGCCGTGCAGTGGAGCGCAGGAAATCCGGCGGTTGATTTGAATTTTGGCCGCCGTAGCACAGCCACCGGGCCGCCACACGCACTGCCGCATCCCCGAGGACTGGACGGCCGGCAGTTGAAGCGGCGGAGGCGGCGAGTGGTGGTGGCCAGGTGGGGCTCCGGGCCGGCGTCCTCGTCGGCGGAGAGGATGCGGAGGCGGCGGCGGGCGCGCAGCCACGCTAGTGTTTTGTTATTTTTTATTTCCCTTCCGAGATGATATGTCCATAGTGATAAAATCGATTTCGAAATCTCAGATTTTTTAAAAAATCGAAATATCAGATTAAAAAAAGTCGAAATCTCAAGTGGAACATGATAAGAGAATTTAACTATTTATCATTCTTTTGTTCCGAAATAATTTATTGACCTATGTTATTTAGCAAAGATTAAGATTTAGAAAAAAATAACCATGATATATCTATCTATATCTATATCTATACCTATTTATAAAGCAAGGAGTGTTTCCACCCAATTTTTGTTCTGCCATACAATTTTTAAAAAAAAACCCGTGCCACGTGCGATGACGAGAACGCCCCGGGGCCGCGCGGCGCGGTCCAGATGGTGAGTTGTCAGTCGCCACGCCTAGCCGCCGCAGCCGTCCGCCGTGACGTCCCCGCTGACGCCTCGCGCCGTTGGACGGGCTCGGTGGAGGCGGTTCGCTGTCGCCGCACGGCTCGTCGTCGTCCACCTACCCCCGGACACGTCCGCCACCTGCTTAAACCCGCGCCCGCCACCCGCCGCTTCGCCATCCGGCAGCTTCCCCCGTGCACCTACGTGGATTGGCGAGATGGGGTGGAAGGGCATCCTGGGGTTCGACTACGGCGTCGTGCAGGCGCCGCTCGGGCCCGACATCTCCGGCCCGGAGCTCGCCGCCGCCGTCGCCAACGCCGGTGCCATCGGCCTCCTCCGCCTCCCCAACTGGGTACCCACCCCTCTATTCCCCTTTCCCTTCGGTTCTTCACAGCTATTCTGTTCGATTTTTCTGATTCCCTCACTGCAGCCGGCGCCGGACCACGTGAGGGATCTCATACGGAAGACGAGGAGCCTGACGGAGAAGCCGTTCGGGGCGGCCATTGTTCTGGCCTTCCCGCACGAGGAGAACCTAAGGGTCGTGCTGGAAGAGAAGCTCGCCGTGCTGCAGGTTTACTGGGGAGAGTTCCCGAGGGAGCGGGTCGACGAGGCGCATCACGCCGGTGTTAAGGTGTTGCATCAGGTGAGAACTTAGCCCTTGTTACGCCATTGTCAGCTTAATTAGCTCCTCTGTGCCAGTGGGGTAGCTAGAACTTTGCTACTTAATATTTGTTATGCTAAACATGGTTACTTATTAGTGGGGTAGCTAGAACTTTGCTACTTAATATTTGTTATGCTAAACATGGTTACTTATTAGTATTTGTTATTTGTTATGCCAAACACTCCTACTTAGCTAGAACTTCGCTACTTAGTTATAATAGCTGCTGAATAAACCATTTGTTCCCAGTATGTAGTAAATGATCACGTAATAACACTTGTCCATCGACAATTATCCATGCAAATGTAATGATGCAACTAGATTAGATATTATTACTATTATAATCTAAAGCATTAGATCCATATTGACCATCACAAAATTATAAAAATATTGATTTATTGTCACATCAACAACAAAATAAGCAAAAGAATAGCAAAACAAGAAAAACATTAGGCCCTACTTTGTACATTGCATCGGCTCGTTGAGCTCACGAGCAGCTTGCGAGCTGACTCAAGCTAGCTCATTATAGCTAACGAGCTAAACCCTTGGCGCAGCTTGTTAGCATTTTTCAACGAGCCGAGCCGAGCCATCCACGAGCCGAACGAGCTAGCGAGCCACGAGTATTTCGTCGCCCTACCCGCAATCCCAATGCGAAAAGAAAAGGAGGGCTTGGATGAAAAAAGACCCCTTCGCTCCTCCCTCCCTGCGTCCCTCCCTCTCATCCCCATCCGCGCGCGCCCAAGATCGCGACTGCTCCTCCCTCCCATCGCTGCTTGGAGCTCCCGCGCCCCTCTGTGCCGTTCCCATCCGTGTCGCGCCTCGACTTTACCCGTTGCAACGCACGGGCATAATTGCTAGTATATATATATATAGGAGTGAGTAAAATGAAGGAAATTTTGAATTAAAGATGTCGTGCCACCGAAGCTGTGCGAGCGCGACGACAGGGACAGGAGCCCTCAGTGTCTCGGCATGAGCAAGCCTGCACAATGGAGGTAAGCGAAGGCCATGAGCGCGAGACGTGACTTGGCTGCCATGCGGATCTACCGTGTGGATCATAAATATATATAAGTATGGTCGGAGTCAAGGTGCACAGTGGGTGGCGACAAGAAGCGGTGGCCATGGTGAAAGAAGTGGGAGTGGAGTTCGCCAAGTTGGTGGGAGAGACGCTCCTGAAGCCGCTTATTAGTTATAGGACATGTGTAGCTAAACAGGTTAAGTGGTTGTATGTATGGTGTAATTGAGCGATATGAGCCGTTCGATCAGTTTTGGACGGTCGATAAACAAGAATATCAAAGTTGTTTGATCATTTTTTTAAGTAGAAACATGGCTCTTCGTTGGCATTCTGGTGCATTTATTTCTAAAAATGAATCGAAAAAATTACAGGGGCCTAAAATCTTTAATATGCTGGGTTGATAGAAGGAAATCTAATATGATAATTATAGATTGCTTCTTATATGAAATTGCGGATGGAACTTAATGAACGGATCGATTAGTTCATAAGGAAGAATTAAAATTTATATATTATTAACCGATGGTTTTAAAATAAAACATACTGAGATAAAAGTTAAAGTTTTTTTTAGAGAAATTGTAATTTTAAAAGTGTGGCACGAATAATCCGTAATATCTGTCCGATAACATCTTTAAGTACTTAGGAGGAGGAGTTTAGTACAGCTTCTAATCTAAGATTTTTAGAGTTGGTATTTCTAGCTCTACAAATCCATTTATATTGATAACATTTTGGATGAATTATTTTACTTTAATTTTAAATAAAGTATAAAATCTTAAACTATTATAATTTAACATACATATTTTAAATTTAACATGGATCTAATAGCACGATAGTAGCACTGAGTACATGTTTCGTGTTACAATGTGTATGTCCATGCATGTGGCAGAGTATACATATACTAATATTAGCATGGAGTATATGCTAATAATCCAATGCTAATATCTACTTGTCTTTTAACAACGTGATATTGATATGTTGGTCTTGTATACCAAAGTTACTCCCATCTTGACTTTTAGATATATTGAAGTCCCTCCATTGGTAACATTTATTCTTTTCTCATATACACTGCACGAATTAAAAGCACTTGTTATTATAAACAAAACAGCTGAATTATATGAGTAGTTACTGTAAAAGTTTAACATGATTAACTTTTTTGGGAAATAATATTGTAGTTGATGATGGTTTACCTCAGGCAGATGGAGCCGGGCAAGAGTAGAGAGGCGGCACACCACCTACACAAGTCAAGCATGGTACATTAGTTAGCACTAATCAATGTTTGCACTTTTAAAACTTAAATCTAAATAAACAGAGTCCTAGTTAAAACTGATATTTTAAACTTTGATCGTTTGGACATCGTTTGGGCCCGGGGTTTGTATTTTCGAAATGCAAAAAAATCAGGTGTACCGAAATTCAGAAATTTGGAACAGAACAACTTAAAATTTAAACACATTTTGACTGAATTTAAATACATTTACCAAGTTCAGAATATTTAAAAAAAATCTGAAAATTTTGAACGAAATATTCCCGAATTTCGAACCGAAATTTTAAACCCTAAATTGGGCCTGGGCCTACAAACAAGAGAGCCCAGCGGCAAAACAGAATTTAGAAATTGAGATTCTATTTACAAAGGAGTATTAAAGACGCGTCAAGTTTAGATCATTTGAAAACCGTCTGTATTGGACTTTTGCCACACGCCACGCCACGCCACGTGGCGCATCGTTGATTACCTTTGTCGTTGGCGCAGGTGGAGATGATGTCCGCCGGCGGCGAGAGGCGGCAGACGTCGCGGAGGAGGGCGAAGGCGCGGTCGACGGGGATGTCGACGCCGATGGCGCGCTCCAGGGTGTGGTTCACGATGTGGCACAGGCACACCGCCTCCCCCTTCACGATGGACGCCAGCCCGGCGCAGCAACCCTCCGGCGCCGCCGTCGCCGCCTTGTCCTTGAAGAACGGCAGGCACGGGCTCAGCTCCAGCAGCGACGCCACGCACGTCGCCGCCGCGTCAGCGCCGCTCACCGCCGCGGAGACGAACAGGACGAGGACGGCGGCGGCAGCGGCTGTGGACTTGGACGGCGCCATGCTAATGGATTAGCTTGAGCTAGCTAGCTTGGTTAATGGGAGTGATGGGTGTGTGTGTAGAGGGGCTAATTGCTTGTTTCTATTTATAATGGCTGTGATTAGGCTTGCTAAGAGTGCTCTAAGCTGTTGTGAAATTTGAGCTGGATCAACATGAAAATGGTGTGAATGATCAGAAAAATTAATTAGCAATGCTTAATTTCCACTGTTTTTTGTTTTGTTGTTATATCAGTTATTAAGATTGAGAGAAGGTAAAACATTTTCAACAAAAATAGTTATTAAAATTACAGCATGTCCTATGAATGAACAGGACTTTGTTAGACTGATCTCCCGTGCAACGGTCCAACGACCGATTGCACACTTGATCCGCGCCCTGATCGGGGGCGCACAACCAACTCATGGTTGGTGGGCCCCCGTCGCACAGCGTCATAGAAAAGGAAGGAGGAGGCCGGGACGTGGACGTCGAGGTTCGTCCGTCGCATTCGCTCGCTCCTAACAGATCCTAAACCCTAGACCGGTCGAGAGGGGGCGCTATGAGTGGCGGGAAGCCTATCCTAACCACACTGCAACGCCGACGACACCACCGACGACCCATGGCGAGTTCATCCATGAAGTTCGACGGTGAGTCCCGCTTATACCTACTAGATCTGTGCCTAGCCAAGATCCATACAATCTAACAATGGTATCAGAGCAACTAGGCGTCGGTTCTAGCTAGGGTTAGACTTTACACGGATCAGACCCGAAAGGGGCAAGACAAATCGAGATCGAACCCGAAAGGGGCAAGAAAAACAAGCAAGAATCAAACCACAAGGGGCCAAGAACACAAAAGGAAGGGATCCGGGGAGAAGGAACTTACTTGATGCTCCTCGGAGCCACGCCGCCGACTCGCCAAAACCTCACCGCCCTCCGTCGTCTTTTCCTCGGTACACACGCGTGCGCGCGGCCAAGCAAAGAGCCCTACCTGTAGATCCACTCGACGGCGCAGCGCTCACCCTCAAGTGGACGCGACGCCGGTGAGGAGGCCTGCGGGAGAGGGGGAGAAGAGAAGGGGAGATGGCGACGAAGGGTAGGGAGCAGGACGGCAGCGGCAGCACAGAACAAATCGGCGCGGCGCGGGGGAAACACGGATTGCGGGCGGAAATCCTAGGGTTTCTGCCGCGCGGTTTTGTCCCTCCTCCCCTCACGCAAACGGCGCACGACCGTCGATCTCGATCCAACGGTCAAGATCTACCGGCCAAATTCAGCCCAGGCGTGGTCGCAAATTGGCGGCCCAGGCACAGGTTGCGGTCCGGCAAGCACAGTGCGTCGGCCCGAATGAACAGTCTAGCACAGTACTAGGCCGACCCGCGTGAACAGTGCCGCACAGTAACGTTTTATTTTTTCTGCCCAGTATAGTACATTTACTTTTTTTATTTATTTAAATTTTAAGGTATTGATTATTATTTTCATTACCTTGTGAGATAAAATTCCTAAAATAAGTTTCAAGGTTAAGTACAGTTTCCGCTGCATTAAGTTTAATTTTTGATGAATTTTAGTGAAGTTTTTACCTTTTTCTAATTAATTTAGAACCAACGGGATATTTTAATTAGAAAATATGAATCTTTTTTATGTAATATGATAATTTTATCTACTGACCAAAGTTGTTGATAAAATTATTATGCTAATATGTTGACATGTTTTGCTTGATTCTATTTCTGCCCAACGGTGATATAGAGTTAAATGTGAGGAACAATTCATTTTAATTTGACCAACATCGAATTAATTCAAATTTTGTTTATGAATTTTTTTGTTTCAGGTAATCCGCTGAGTTACATATCGTCCATTGAGCCTCTTAACGGAGGAAATTATAACTCATGGCGAGAAAAGATTGAGATAGCACTTGCGCTATCAGATATTGATCTAGCATTGACGACTGAGTGTCCCATATCTCCTGCTGATCTCGTAAGGGGTGAAGAAGAGAGCCAAGCTGATTTTGACAAGCGAGTGTGTGATCATGCACCGCAAAGGATGAATTACGACGTTGATCATGCCAAGTGGGACCAGTCAAATCGCAAGTGTTTGTTGGTGATCAAGAGCTCCATTATTGAGGCTATAAGGGGTGCAATCCCGGAGTGTGTAACTGCCATAGAGTACCTAAAACGAGTGAAGAGTCAGTTTACTGGCTCTTCAAAAGCATATGCAAGCACTCTAATAAAGAGGCTTGTAACAGAGAGGTACACTGGTGGTGGTGTCAGGGAGCACATCCTGAGAATGAGCAACATGGCATCCAAGTTAAAACCCATGGAAATGGGGCTAAGCGATGAGTTTTTAGTTCATCTGATTTTTGCCTCCTTGCCTAAGGAATTTGAGGCTTTTGTTGTTAATTACAACTCACAACCTGAAAATTGAGGAGTTAAAAAGTTAATTGCCATGTGTGTTCAAGAGGAGGAAAGGATCAAGGGTTCACGTGGTGATTCCATTAACTGCGTGAACCACAAGAGGAAGAATTATTATAATTATTCGAAGAATTATAATAATTCTTCCCCATCTAAGCCACAAGGGAAACCTCAGTGGAACAACGCCTCCTCCTCTAGGCCACATGGAAAAGCTCCAATGCCTGAATACAATCAAAGATCTAAGCTTGACTTGAAAGGGACCAGTGCTTATGGTGCAAAAAGAAAGGGCACTATAAGAAAGACTGTGTGGATTTCCTGAAGCACTTATGCAAGAGAGGTGAGGATATTATCATGTTTGTAGATGAGTTCCTATATGTAAGTTATGAAAAATCTACTTGGTGGATTGACTCAGGTGCAACTGTCCATGTTGCTAATTCTCTACAGGGATTCAGTATGACGATGATGCTGCAAAGAGGAGAAAGAACAATTAAAGTTGCAAACGACGTCGCTGTAGAAGCCAAAGCCATTGGAGAACTCCCGCTAGTATTAAGAGATGGTTTTGTACTTCATTTACACGATGTTCTCTATGTACCCTCTTTGCGAAGAAATTTGATTAGTGTCCCACGATTAGATCGTGATGGATTTCAATGTGTTTTTGGAGATGGACAATGTAAGGTTCAGTTTAATAATAAGTGTTTAGGCATAGCTTTCAAACAAGATGAGCTTTATTTGTTATCACTTGGTGATACCGTGAATGTTTTGAGTAATGAGAATGCCTCCTGATCTATGAATGTGAGCAATAAAAGGAAAAGAATTGATGATGTGTCTTCAAAATTATGGCACTGCCGTTTAGACCATATTTCGAGGGGGAGGATTGAACGGTTGATTAGAGAATCAATTCTTCCACCCTTAGAATTTTCAGATTCAGATCAATGCATAGATTGTATTAAAGGAAAGTATGTCAAGAAAATAAAGAAAGACGCCAAACGAAGCACAAGAATTTTGGAAATAATTCACACAGACATTTGTGGTCCGTTTTCTGTGACATCTGTGGATGGTTATGATTCTTTTATAACATTCACAGATGATCATTCTCGTTATGGCTACATTTATCCTATTAAAGAACGGTCAGAAGCATTAGATAAGTTCAAGATATTCAAGGCTGAAGTTGAAAATCAACATGATTTAAACATCAAGATAGTAAGATCTGACCGTGGGGGGAGTACTGCGGTCGTCATACCAGTATGGCCAAGTTCCTGGACCTTTTGCAAGGTTCTTACAGGAAAATGGTATAGTTTCCCAATACTCTACACCGGGCGAGCCTCAGCAGAATGGAGTAGCTGAAAGACACAACCGTACCCTAATGGATAAGGTGAGAAGTATGATAAGCTACTCCACTCTACCGATTAATTTGTGGATGGAGGCGTTAAAAACCGCCATTCACATACTTAATCAGGTGCCTACTAAGTCCGTGTCTAAAACTCCATATGAGTTATGGACAGGGAGAAAACCCACATTAAACTATATGCATGTGTGGGGTTGTCTAGCTGAGACAAAAGTGTTTAACCCGAATATTAGGAAATTAGATCCCAAGATAGTCAGTTGCCATTTTATTGGCTATCCAGAGAAATCTAAGGGGTTTCGTTTCTACTGTTCTGACAAACACACCAAGTTCGTGGAAACGAGACACGTTGTTTTTCTGGAGGATGAGATGATGAGGGGGAGCATGGTAGCCCGAAAGATTAGCCTTGAAGAGAAGCGGGTATTTGTACCTACTCCGATGATTCAAGAACCTTTTTCTCGATACCTGTTGTTGTTGCACCGACGATGCATGACACTGTGGTGACGACACCTGTTGTCAGTTCTCCCGTGGCAACAAGTGAAAGTCAGGAACATGTCCTTCAGGATTCGACAAAACCTGTTGTCACATATGAGGAAGAGCCACAACAGCCCAACTCAGAGAGTGTGCCAGATGTTGAGGCCCCCAGGAGGTCTCAAAGAGTTAGAAAATCGGCTATCCCAAATGAGTATCAAGTATATGTAAGTGAAGAAATTCAAATGGAGGGAGATCCCACCTCATTTGAAGACGCCATGAGAAGCGCTCATTCGTCCAAATGACAAGAAGTCATGGAATACGAAATGAAATCTATGAGTTGCAACAAAGTCTAGGATTTAGAAGAAATTCCCAAAGGAGCCAAGACAGTAGGCTGTAAATGGGTCTACAAAACCAAGTGTGATTCCAAAGGGAATGTCGAGAAATACAAGGCACGACTTGTGGCAAAAGGCTTCACGCAAAGAGAAGAAATAGATTATAATGAGATATTTTTTCCAGTCTCATGCAAGGATTCTTTTAGGATCATAATGGCCTTAGTGGCGCACTATGATTTAGAATTACATCAAATGGATGTAAAGATGACATTTCTCAATGGAGATCTCCATGAGGATGTCTACATGGCACAACCGAAAGGTTTTGTCATGAGAGGAAAAGAAAATATGGGATGCCACCTAAGAAAATTCATTTATGGATTAAAGCAAGCCTCTAGACAATGGTATTTAAAGTTTGATGAGACAATAAGAAAGTTCGGGTTTAATGAGAAGAGGACAATTGTGTTTATGCAAAGTTCAAGAATGGGAGATTCATCTTCCTTATCCTTTATGTGGATGACATCTTACTAGCTAGTAGTGATGTCAGTCTGCTATTGGAGACTAAGAAGTTTTTGTCCTCAAACTTTGAGATGAAAGATCTTGGTGAAGTGTCATACGTTTTGGGAATTGAGATTCACCGAGATAGAAGAAAAGGGGTATTAGGCTTATCGCAAAAGACATATTTAGAAAAGATTTTGAAGAAATATAGTATGAATGTGAGCAAACCTACGCCTGCTCCCATAGTCAAGGGCGATAGATTTGGGAATTTTTTGTGTCCCAGGAACCAGTATGAGATCGATCAGATGAGAGCGATTCCATATGCTTTAGCTGTCAGAAGCTTAATGTATGCTCAAATCTGTACACGCCCTGACTTAGCTTTTGTAACCGGAATTCTTGGCAGATATCAAAGTAATCCAGGCATAGATCACTGGAAAATGGTTAAGAAAGCTTTACGTTACACACAAGGCACGAAAGGCCTTATGCTAACATATAGAAGATCTGAATCCCTTGAAATAGAGGGGTACTCAGATGCAGATTTCGCGGGAGACCTAGATGACAGAAAATCCACGTTAGGTTATGTATTTACTCTCGCAGGTGGAGCCATATCGTGGAAAAGCTCTAAGCAAGTTGTAACAGCATCATCTACGATGTTTGCTAAGTTCGTAGCATGCTATGAGGCCATGGGACAGGCGAAATGGTTAAAGAAATTTGTACCCGGTTTGAGAGTGGTAGACAGTATTGAAAAACCACTCAGATTGTACTACGACAATGAGCCAACAGTGTTTTATGCTCACAAAAACAAGTCAAGTGGTGCTGCCAAACACATTGACATCAAGTATTATGTTGTGAAAGAAAATATCCAGGATTATACTATTAGTCTTGAGCCTATAAGTACAAAGAAAATGCTTGCGGATCCGCTTACGAAAGGCTTACCGCCTAATGTGTTCAGAGAACACTTAGCCAGCATGGGATTATGGGAAAGCCTATGATTCCTGGATAGTGAGGGGCCCAAAGCGAGTGAAGAATCTATTTTCAAAGTAGAAAAGTGTATCGTAGTTGTTGAATCCGATAGTACGTAACTGACTATTGTGACGATACATACTCTATATGCTGATCTATAATGAAATGGGTGTCAAGTGAGTTTAGCTAAGGTGAGATCAAGGGGGAGAATGTTAGACTGATCTCCCGTGCAACGGTCCAACGATCGATTGCATACTTGATCCGCGTCCTGATCGGAGGCGCACAACCAACTCATGGTTGGTGGGCCCCCGTCGCGCAGCGTCATAGAAAAGGAAGGAGGAGGCCGGGGCGCGGACGTCGAGGTTCGTCCGTCGCATTCGCTCGCTCCTAACAAATCCTAAACCCTAGACCGATCGAGAGGGGGCGTTGTGAGCGGCGGAAAGCCTATCCTAACCACACTGCAACGCCGACGATACCACAACGACCCATGGCGAGTTCATCCATGAAGTTCGACAGTAAGTCCCGTTTATACCTATTAGATCCGTGTCTAGCCAAGATCCATACAATCTAACAGACTTTACATCGTCCAAATCAAAGCATAAATGCCGGGTTGGCCGCCGGCATTGCAATTAAAGTTATTTCTTCGGTTTGGGTTAATTTGCAACATACATGATTAATTGTTCACGATGTTAATTTGCTGGAACTAATTAATTAAGTTGTTTGTTGGAGCTTCTAGAAAGTAGATTAGTTGTGGCCATGTGATCGAAATGTTCTCTACGAAATCGATCTAAACTGTGTTGCACGCAATGTGCGTGTGTGCTGATTTAAGGGATTGTATTTTGGAAGCACAAAACAAATGATGTTTCGTTGGTTTCACCACAGCTAGCTTAATTTGCAGATAAGCAGCGAACTGACACACTAGCTAGCAAGTATATGAAGATAGTGACCAACCTAAACTGATTAACTGCCATCATTGTTTTTGTATAATACCTTTATTATGGATTTATTTATTTATTTTTTGCCGCCTTGGGGTAAAGATGCAAGCTGAATTTTATGAAAAGAAATTTGAACTAAACCATTACAAAAGCGACGGGGCAAAAATGTTATCGAAGATGCCTATGTAACAACAGACATCTGGGGCGGCTACAGAGTTGGGAAACATTTCAGAAATTTTTTAGACTGATCCATACTGTGTCACTCGTGTATTTGGATCTCATTTGTGTGCCAAAAACATTTCATTGGTATACATGCATTTTCGAATGATTCAGGGTTTAACTCTTGTGAGCAATTTTCATTCCAAGTGTAAAGACAATAGAAAGGTGGCTGGTATGGGTGTGCCTGTTCAGCGGTTGTCCGTCACTTTTATTTGTAGTGGACGATCCATTTCATTGCATGCTATATTATTAAATATTAAACTTCTGTTAACTGGAAATATACTGAGGGTACCAGAATTCACTTTGAACTATGTAAAAAAATCACTTTTGAACTTTGAGATTGTCAATCTCAACTTATTCAACTTGGAAGTGGTTTGCGTTTCTACTCGAAACTACAAACTTGACTTTTCAACTCAGAAAATGCTTCAACTCTCTACTCGAAATTGCAACCTTAGCCTCAAAGCTCATATGTCCAACCTGAAAACCCAACCATATTATTCTCAACTCAAAAACCAAAAAGAGCACCTAATCCAAGGGTTGACTCATCATTGATCATCGGAGTTTAAATCATATCCCTAAATCACAATACCAAAATTTTAATTTCCAACATACGAAATCAGGTTAAATTAGATCCCTTGGCAGTATGAGTGGCTGGTTTAACTGACTTGACAGGAATAAATAAATAAACATGTGGGGCCCACATGTCAATGCACTCTTCATTCTTCTCTCCTGGCGATGGGAAGGCGGCTGGGAAGGAGCGCAAGGTGGAGGGAGAGCGCATTCAGGGAGGCACCGAGCAGGCCGGGGCAGGTGCTCGAAGGCGGTCGAGACGCGGACCGCCACCATGGGAGGTGGCCGAGGGAGAGGCGGAGAGGAAGAGGGAGGCAACTGACGAGCCTGTCTGAGCTCAAGCTCGCCTGACCTCCATGCAAGAGATATGGATAGCATGGTTGTGGAGCTCGGAAGCATGCTAGCGTGAGCGCAGACGAGGTGTGCATGGACCACGACGGCTAGCGGCGAAAGGTGGTCTAAGGCGTGGGCGAGGCAGTCGAGGCACGAGTTGCCACCGTGTTGGGTTGTCATGTAGAGGTGGCCGAGGGAAGTAGAGGCGGGAGATGGAGCGGGGCTGCCGGCGAGCCCGTCCGAGCTCGAGCTCGCTCGGTCTCTGTGCGAGGGAGGGGGATGGTGTGGTTGGGGAGCTCGAAGGCGTGACAACGTGCGCGTGGACGAGGTGTGCGTCGACCATGGCAACCACGGAGGTGCAGGCTGCCGTCGTGCTAGGCCACCATGGAGGGTGGCCGAGGAAGGAGGAGGCGGCCAGTGAGCTTGTCTAAGCTCGAGCTCGCTTGGCCTCCGTGCGAGGAAAGTGGAGATAGGCGAGGGAGGGGGATTGTGCGGTGAGGAGCGACCAGAATGGGGGCGACGTGTCGGCGTGTGCGCGGACCACAACGGACAGCAGAGGCAGGTAGTTGGAGGCGAGGCTCGCCCAGGCCATAGTTGTCGTCGTGCGGGGCCGCCATGGGGGGGTCCCTGCAGCCCCTCCTCCCCCTCCAGACTGGACCGAGCACACACGATGGAGATGACGGGTTCCTTGGGGCAGTGCTAGCGGTCGGAGAAAAGGCTGAGCTTCGCCGTTGGCATGGAGGTGGTGAGCAGAAGAGACGAGAAGAAAAGAGAAAAGAGAAGGGAAGTAAAAGAAGGTGAGGTGGACACTTACATTTGAGCCCCATAGGTATTTTATTTAATTTTTTGTTGACTAGCATACCATGTCAGCGAAACCAGCCACCCATACTGCCATAAGACCTAATTTAACCCGTAACTTAGGGGGTCAAGATTTTTGATATTATAATTTAGGGATATGATTTAAACTCGACGGAAAGATAAGGACTTTAAGTGGACTTATTCCTTGATCATCCCATATCCCACCCTGAGCCAACGGAGCACGTCGAAGCCCAGGCCAGCCCACCAGATCAGTTACCAGCCGACAAATAAGGCCCAATTTGGCCCAAGAAACAAAGCCCAATTTTGTCCGGCCCATGCATGCACCACCAGCTTCCTCGTAGGCGCATGGCGGCCACCACATCGGCACATCCATATCCACATGCATGCCAGCTCGTCCCTTCCCCGGGCGAGCCGCATCCAAATCGAGATCCTAGTACACTCCATGGCCAAGAAACGACAAGCTCCACCTACTCCCCTGATCGGCGTCGCGTCCGCCGCGTAACAGCTGCTCCGCAACCCCGGCCGGCCGCCCGCTCATGCCGCGCTGCGCTACCCGCCAACTCGCACCTACCCCGCCCGCGACGTGTGCTCGCTGCATGCGGCCATAGCGGACACGTCGCCGCCTCCCCCCCGCCGCCCTCCGCCGAGCTTAAATGACCCCGCCTCCTCCATCGCTATCCCCACCATCAGTCCACCATCACCACCGGTCGAGTACTCCTCCTCGGTGCTTTGCTGGCCAGCTTCTTCCAGCCATGGGTGTGAAGTGGAAGGGTGGTGGCGCGGTGTGGCTCCTCCTGCTCGCCGCCGGGATGCTTCTGGTGGCCATGGCGGCGGTGGAGGAGGGTGATACGGCGGTGGACGCCGGTGGCCGCCGGGACCCGAAAGAGGAGCTCCGGTGGTGCAAGAAGCAGTGCCGGTGGGAGGCGGGGCAGGACCAGCGGCAGCGGAGGGAGTGCGAGGAGCAGTGTCAGCGGCGGCAGCAGGAGGACGCCGCCGCCGACGACGACGACGAGAACAAGCACGGCGGCAGCGGCAAGGAGTGCCGCCGCGAGTGCGGTGGCTACCGCGACGAGCCGTGGCGGAAGCAGGAGTGCATGAGGCAGTGCGAGCAGCACCAGCATCACGACGCCGGCGGCCATGGCGGATCTAGGCCGGACTGCAGGGAGCAATGCGAGCATCGGCAGGACTGGTGGGAGAAGCAGCGTTGCCTCATGGACTGCCGCCGCCGGCGACAGGAGCAGCAGCAGGAGGAAGGCGACGCTGACGTCAACGACAACCACCATGGCAGAGACCCCTGCTACAAGCAGTGCCGCCACCACCACGACCAGTGGAAGAAGCAGCAATGCATGGAGGAGTGCAGATACCACCAGCCCCAACAAGATGCCGTCGACGAAGAAGACGACAACCACAGCGGTGACCGCTGCCGCAAGCAATGCCAGCACCACCATGACCAGTGGAAGAGGCAGCAGTGCATCCAAGATTGCAGGTACCACCAGCGCCAAGAAGACGACGACGTCGTCGAGGAAGAAGACAGCCATGGCGATCAGCACTGCCGGAAGCAATGCCAACACCACCATGACCAATGGAAGAAGCAACAGTGCATGCAAGACTGCAGGCAGCGGCGGCGCCAGGAGGAGGAAGACGCCGCTGTCGACGAGGAAGACAACCATGCCGGTGATCGCTGCCGCAAGCAATGCCAGCACCACCATGACCAGTGGAAGAGGCAACAATGCATGCAAGACTGCAGGCAGCGGCGGAGAGAGGAGGAGGAAGACGCCGACGTCGACGAGGAAGACAACAACTACGGCGGCCAGAGAGAGCAACACTGCCGCAAGCTATGCCAGCACCACCACGACCAATGGAAGAGGCAGCAATGCATGCAGGACTGCAGGTACAGGCGCCAGGAAGACGACGATGACAACCACCACGGTGGCGGCGGCGGCCATGGCGGCGACCACTGCCGCAAGCAATGCCAGCACCACCGCGAGTGGGACGAGAGGCAGCGGTGCATGCGAGACTGCCATGAGCGCCGCCATGGCTGGGCCACGGTGGCGGCCGAAGCAATCCTCCAGGCAGTGTAAGTGTGTGCAACACATACACGCCCTAGGCTAGCTAGGTGTAATTCCATGGTCGACCTAGAGCTAGGGAGGCTACTGCTGCTCGTGCGTGCGCACGCATGTGTACAGCTATGTACGTAAGAGTTGTGTGGTGCACGCGAGGAGGGAGATGAATAAGGAGCAGTAGATGGCAATGGCTCTCCTAGGAGAGAGCTGTAGTCTGAGACTCAGGAGACTTTGGAAGCTAGCTTAGCTTACTGTACTATGTATCCGGTTGTTGCAGTACACTGTGCTTGAAGAGGCTACGTGATGTAAGTGGTATGAGATAAATAAAGTGAGAGCCCTTTTCTATGTAAGTGCTGAGAGATGGCAGAATGAATCTGGAATCTCCAATGTTGATCAGATAGTGATGAGAAAGTAATTCTACTCTGTTTGAGAAAAGGCCTTGCATTGTTCTACAGCAAGCTAGTTCCAATTGTTAATCCTGAATTATATATGACTGGGTTCACTCTAGATCAATTAAGCTAGAATGACAACATTTTGTCAGTTGATATAGTATTAATTACTGGAGCTAGGCAGCTTAGCAGCAGACATAAGAAGTTGCATGATCTCTGCTCATTCTGATTTTCTGTACTGCAACACGCTGAAACTGATGGCCATTTTACAGTGACTGCAACAGTACACATGTCTACGTAACCAGGAAACGAATTGAACAGGTTGTTAATTAGTAATACGACTAAAAATTAACTTGTCTGCTAACTGAAAATCTCATGGATGGACTGACAGACCATCACTGTCAGTAGGGAGACGGGAGGGCGGGGTGCGGGCACGCCATCGTCGATCCGTGCCCCTGCCGCCGGATCCGCGCCCCTGCCACACTCCACCTGGAGCGCCGCACCGGATACACAGTCGTCGTCGTTGCCGCCACCGCCGTCGCCGTCTTCTCGAGCTCCATCAACAGAGGCGCGCGCGGATCCGGCCTCCCCGCTGCTGGCCCGACGCCGCCGTCCTGCCGGGGCTGCCCCGTGGCCGGCCCGCTGTTGCCATCGCCGTCCTGCTGCCGGCCGCCGCCGGCCGCCTCCGTCCTTGCTACGGCTCCCCCAGCCTCTCCCGCCGACGACGCCGCCGCCGCCTGCCTCTAGCTCAAACTAGGAGAGAGGGGAGAAGGATGTAGAAGTGGATGAGCACGAGGGATACACTTTCTGAATATGTCTCCAACGGTAAGTTTCGCCCCTGCCCGGCGACCGCGCGTCGCCCCTCCCCACCGGCGCCGGATCCCGTCCTGTCGGCCGTGGCCGCCCCCCTCCGTCGCCTGCCTTCACCCCGCGTCTCCACGGCCTCGTGGCCGGCTGTGGCACCGCCTCTCCGCGCGCCTCTGCCCGCTATATCTGGGCCGGCCGCCGGCCGCACATCCGCGCTGGCAGCGGCTGTACCTCAAGCAGCGGCAACCCCACAGCAGCTTTTCGGGCTTCGCTCCTTCGCCGCGGTAGCGCGGGAGAAAAGATTGTCGTCTTCAAACTTAAAAAAACGCCTGAGGCGGGAGCGGCGGACTTCACTCCTTTTACAGCTTCTGTCCGACTCAACCACCGCGCCCTTAGCGGCGTCTTGTCGTCGCCGTGGCGGAGTATCGCCTACGACGCTAGCATGCCGCCTTGTCCCGTCGCCGGCGGCACGCAAGACGGCGCTAATGTGGGGGATTCACCCTGGATTCCAGTTAGACCGCGACGCTGGTGGCGTCGCGCAGATCAATCGCCTTCTCTCACCCATTCAAGTCGGCAAACTACCACCACCTTGCAGCGTCATTCAAGGTATCCGCGTCTCTCCAAGAGTTTAAGGCCATCACCAGCGGTAGGTGCTTGGGAAGGGGTCACCGTGCGGCTCACTGTCGAGACCTTGTGTGCTGCTTCACCTGTCGTCGTTCCGGTCACCGGGCGAGCCAGTGCCGCCGTGCGTGCCAGCCACCAGCGAGCGACTCCCGTCGTGCGCGTAATCCACCACCTCCCCCACGCAGCCCTCTCAAGTCGTCACCCGCCTCGGCTGGGAGTGAAGCCTGGTCCGGGCGGGATTTGGTACCGGTCGCGCGAGTCTTTGGGTGGATCAGGGACGCCTTGTCGTCGTCGAATTTGGAGCAGGTCCGCCGGGTCGAGGAAGCACTGGCGGAATTGGGGCTGGAGGCAAACGGCGGGGGCGAAGGGGAGCTCGCGCAGCCGCCTCCAATGCCCCTGTCTCCCGACCGCGAGGCTGGGGGTGTCGATCCAACTCCGACGCTGACCAAGAACGCTGATAGCGAAGGAGAGCTCATGCAGTCGCCACCAATGCCCCTGTCCCCTGCTTTCGAGGATGGGGATGGGACCGCCCCAGCTTCGACGCCGACCCAGAGTGCTAAGGGAGGCATCGCCGCTCTGTTCGCGCAACCCCGCAACCCATCCTGTGCCGACAAAGCGGGGTTGCCGCGCCAACTCCAGGCCAAGGACAACAACCACGGTTGCTAGGCGAAGCGAGCGAATTGCGCGACAAGGTGCAGGTCCGACAATGGAACGATGCCGCCGTTGTTAGATAACCCAAGCTCGACAATGGAATAATGAGCTCAAAATCAGTTGAGCGCGTCCTGTGTAAAAGACCAGACGCATGCTTTGTTCATGCCTTTTCTCTAGCTGGTAGTGGTGAGCGTGTGCGCGTCGTTCTCGTCCGTGGGATGGCACGAGCTTGTCGGAGATCGTGGCATACGTGCAGGAGTGGCGATCGGCATGCATCCAGTCGTGGGATGGCACGACAATGGCGAACGCATGAAGACCGCAGCGTCATGGTTTTGAGGGCATTTTGTAATCTGCTATTTATATTGCAAAGAGTCCAGAAAATGCTGCGGTTGTTAGCGGCACCAAAAAAAAATCTCTTGTCTGTGTTCTCGTGTTCCACTGTGATTCGCGTGTGTTTCAGGAATACACCGGTCATCTTCCTCATCTCCGGCGGCGGGCGCCGGCGATCCGGGGACAACAAGTGGTATCAGAGCAAGGTTTCGTCGGTGGACACGAGATCGTGCGATCGCGGCGGAATTTATGGCGGAGCAGCGACGGTGATCCTCCTCGCTGATTAACAGGCGCCGCCGCCAGGTGGCGGCGGCGAAGGGTACACTGGTGACCGTGATCTGGTGATTCACCGGGTCGTTCGTGAAGAGAGCGGCAACAGGTCATACCCAATGTTGGGGAAGGCCAACTACTACGGGTGGGCGGCGCTGATGAAGCTCAAGCTGCAGGCGAGGAGCTTGTGGACCGCGGTGAACGTCGGCACCGACAACTTCGTCGACGACCGGAACGCGCTGGAGGCGATCGCCCCAAGGTGTTCCAACGGAGCTGCAGGGGAGCATCGCCAGCAAGCCGTCGGCGAGAGTAGCGTGGGACGCCCTGAAAAAGATGCATCTTGGCGTCGATCGGGTGCGCGAGGCAAAGGCGAACACGCTCCGCCGCCAGTTCCAATAACTCAAGTTCAAGGACGGAGAGACGGTGGACGAGTTCGGCGTCCGCATTAGTGATCTCGCGAATCAACTAGAGGTCCTCGACGCGGCGTACTCGGAGCCGGACATCATCCGCAAGTTCCTGCAGGCCACACCGCCACGGTACGCGCAGATCGTGATGGCGATCGAGACCATGCTCGACATCAACGACATGACGATGGAGGAGCTGATCGGGAGGCTCAAGGCGGCCGAGGAGCGCTACGGCCTCAACGGCAGCGGAGGCGGAACGATGGCAAGTCTCAACCTCACCGAGGACGAGCTGATCGCGCGCGTCATGTCGCGGTTGTAGTTCTCGGGTGACGGTGCGCGCGACGGCAATGGCAAGTCATCCTCATCATCAAGCCAACGCCGTGGGCGCGGTGGCCGTGGACGCGACGGAGGGAGGAGCAGCGGCTCCAAACCTCCTTCCAGTCACAACAGCAACGGTGGCGGGAACAAGAAGAAGGGGAAGCCGCTCGCTAGTGACGAGTGCGCTTACTGTGGCAAAACGGGTCATTGGGCCCATGAATGTCGCAAGAAGAAGAGGGACGAGGCAGCGCACGCCGCTCAGGCCGAAGAGGAGGAGGCCGCGCTCAACCTCATCGTGACGTCGTTCGACGCCGAGGTGTCTCCGGGGGAGCTGCACGCCAACCTTGAGACTGAGGAAGGCGCAGTGGCACATGCACTGGGTGTTCGAGGAGGAGTGCTCCCACCCTGTGCCACTCACCCATCCTGAGGTGAACTGGGTCCTGGAGGAGGAGGACAGCGCCCCGACGTCTTTCGTGGGCGTGATCGCGGCGAGCATCACCGAGCCGGCGTCGTCTGCATCGCCGGGCTCTCGGGAGCCGATCCACATCCGTGAGGACAAACTATTTGTGCAACTCGGCGAGAAGACCGAAGGGGGGAGCACACGCTGGATCCTTGATACGGGAGCCACAAACCACATGACGGCCGAGCGCTCCATCTTCACCGAGCTAGATACCGGCGTGCGCGGCACCGTGCGGTTCGGGGATGGCTCTGTCGTGGCGATCGAAGGGCGCGGAACGATTCTGTTCAAGCTCAAGAGTGGCGAGCACCGGGAGCTGGTAGGCGTCTACTACATCCTGAGGCTCACGACTAACATCGTCAGCCTCGGCCAACTCGACGAGGACGAATACAAGGTTCTCATTGAACATGGCGTCCTGAGGATATGGGACCAACAACGGCGTCTCCTCGTCAAGGTATCACGTTCCGCCAACCGCCTGTACATGTTAAACCTCGAAATCGATCGGCCGGTGTGCCTCGCCGCGAGGTGCTCCGAGGTGGCTTGGCAGTGGCACGCTAGGTTCGGGCACCTGAGCTTTCAGGGATTGAAGGAGCTGTCCAAGGGACAGATGGTGCGAGGGCTGCCGCAGATCGACCACGTCGAGCAAATATGTGACAGCTGTTTAGCGGGCAAGCAGCGACGTCGTCCGTTCCCGGCAGCAAGCAGCTACCGCGCCAAGAACTTGCTCGACCTGGTTCACGTAGACCTCTGCGGGCCGGTCACGCCGGAGACTACGGGCGGCAAGAAGCTATTCCTCCACGCCGTCGATGACAAAAGCCGCTATATGTGGCTCGTGCTGCTGAGTTCGAAGGACCAGGCGGTGGACGCGATCGTTCGTCTCCAAGCGCGGGCTGAAGCCGAGGCGGGGCGCAAACTCGACACGCTGCGTACCGATCGCGGCGGCGAATTCACATCACACACATTCGGGGAATACTGCGCCAGGGAGGGCGTCCAACGCCACCTCACCGCGCCGTATACGCCGCAGCAAAACGGCGTGGTGGAGAGGCGGAACCAAACTGTGCTAGGCATGGCGCGCAGCATGCTCAAGGCCATGCGCATGCCCGGCTGGTTCTGGGGGGAGGCTGTGCTCACGGCAGTCTTCATCCTCAACAGATCGCCGACAAGGAGCTTGGAAGGGATCACTCCATTTGAAGCATGGTATGGTTCAAAACCACCTGTGCATTTTCTTCGCACGTTTGGTTGTGTTGCACATGTGAAAGCTGCAGGTGGTCACCTCAAGAAGCTTGATGACCGGAGCACTCCCATGGTGTTCATTGGCTACGAGATTGGAACCAAGGGGTTTGGTTGTGTTGCACATGTGAAAGCTGCAGGTGGTCACCTCAAGAAGCTTGATGACCGGAGCACTCCCATGGTGTTCATTGGCTACGAGATTGGAACCAAGGGGTATAGGTTCTATAACCCTGTGTCCCAGCGAGTTCACATCTCGCGGGATGCAGTGTTTGATGAAGGAAGGGCGTGGAACTGGACCGAGCGCGACGGTGGCACTCACGCGGCGGACGCGGAGCCGTTCCACATCGAATACACGACGGTGACGGTCCGCCATGGAGGCGCGGGCGAACTACAGCCGGGTAATGACCCAGGCAACCCGCCTGGTGGGAGCCCAGCGCACTCGGGTGGTAACGAGTCCGGAGGGACGCCAGCCACGCCGGGAACACCTGCATCAAGCGCCAACATGCCGAACAGCACGCACGGTAGCGGCACGCCGGGGTCTCCTACGTCATCTGCATCAAACCCACCGGTGGAGTTCGCCACCCCTCCTTCCGGTGATCCAGATCTTGACGAAGATCATGATGAAGAGGCTCCCCTTCGTTTCCGCACACTCGACAATGTGCTGGGACCGGCCGGGGTGCCGGGCATGGCCGAGCGGGGTTTCACGGTCGATGAGGACCTGCTCCTGGCCGTGGGAGAGGAGCCAGCGACGTTCGAAGAAGCACGACGGGAGGAGTGCTGGCGCCAAGAGATGAAAGAAGAGATGGCCTCCATCGAACAGAACAAGACGTGGAAGCTTGTGAACCTACCCCATGGCCATCACCCGATCGGTTTGAAATGGGTGTTCAAGGTAAAGCGTGATGAGGCGGGCACCATCATCAAGCATAAAGCCCGCCTTGTCACCAAGGGATATGTCCAGCAAGAAGGAGTTGATTTCGATGAGGTGTTCGCTCTAGTCGCTCGGATGGAGTCCATACGCATGCTGCTCGCTGTGGCCGCGCGGGAGGCCTGGCTTGTTCATCATATGGACGTTAAATAGGCTTTCCTCAATGGGGAGCTGCAGGAGGAGGTGTATGTCCGGCAGCCCCCGGGCTTTGTCGCTGCGGGACACGAAGGCAAGGTACTGAAGCTGCAAAAGGCGTTGTATGGGCTCCGGCAGGCACCAAGGCATGGAACATGAAGCTCGATGGCAGTCTGCGTCAGCTCGGGTTCAAGCGCTATGTCAGTGAGCATGGCATGCACACCCGAGGCGGCGGCAAGACACGCATGGTGGTGGGCGTCTATGTAGACGTCCTGATCATCACAGGGGCGAACCCGGAGGACGTCAGCACATTCAAGGAAGAGATGCGCCGAATCTTTCGAATGAGTGATCTCGGCCTGCTGTCATATTACCTCGGCATCGAAGTGAAGCAGGGCCGGAGCGCGATCACGTTGGGGCAAGCGGCGTACGCGAAGAAACTGCTGGAGAAGGCGAGGCTGACTTTCTGCAAGCCATGCTCGACACCCATGGAAGTCCGCCTCAAGCTGTCCACCAAGAGCACGATGCCGGAGGTGGACGCGACGATGTACCGTAGCCTGGTGGGGAGCTTGCGGTACCTGGTGCATACACGGCCTGACATCTCTTTCGCCGTGGGATACGTCAGCCGCTTCATGGAGAAGCCTAGGCAAGAGCACCTCGTCGCTGTCAAGCATTTGCTATGCTATGTTGCCGGGACAACTGATTACGGCCTTGCCTATCCCAAGCTGTCAATCAGCGACAACAGCCTGATCGGCTACACTGACAGTGACATGGGTGGAGATGTTGACGAAAGGAGATGTACCGCAGGCGTTCTGTTCTTTCTGGGTGAGATGCCAGTCACATGGCAATCCCAGAAGCAAAAATCGGTGGCACTTTCGACCTGCGAAGCTGAGTACATGGCCGGGGCCGCCGGGGCCTGCCAGGCCGTGTGGCTCGTCCAGCTGTTGAGCGACATCACCGGTGACGCCGTTCAGCCGCCCACACTGAAGATGGATAATCAGTCCGCGATCGCCCTATGCAAGAATCCCGTTCTCCATGACCGCAGTAAGCACATTGATACGAAATTTCATTTCATACGTGAGTGTGTAGACAGCGGGAAGATTTGCGTGGATTACGCAAGCACTCAGGAGCAGCTTGTCGATGTCCTGACGAAGGCCCTGGGGCGCGTGAGGTTCTGTGAGCTTTGTGACAAAGTGGGCGTCGTGAAATTGCGATAAGTCGAGCATGTGTTGGGGGGAGATTGTTAGATAACCCAAGCTCGGCTATGCTCCATTTCCTGTTCTTAGTTTTCAGTTAGTGGAATAATGAGCTCAAAATCAGTTGAGCGCGTCCTGTAAAAGACCAGACGCATGCTATGTTCATGCAGCGGTTTTCCTTTTCTCTAGCTGGTAGTGGTGAGCGTGTGCGCGTCGTTCTCGTCCGTGGGATGGCACGGGCTTGTCGGAGATCGTGGCGTACGTGCAGGAGTGGCGATTGGCATGCATCCAGTCGTGGGATGGCACGACAATGGCGGACGCATGAAGACCACAGCATCATGGCGTTGAGGCCGTTTTGTAATTTGCTATTTATATTGCAAAGAGTCCAGAAAATGTTGCGGTTGTTAGCGGCACCAAAAAAATCTCTTGTCTGTGTTCTCTTGTTCCACTATGATTCGCGTGTGTCTCAGGAATACACCGGTCATCTTCCTCATCTCTGGCGGTGGGCGCCAGCGATCCGGGGACAACGGCCGTGTCTTGTTGAAACGTCTGGGGATGCTGCAAGAAGACTCGAACTCCATTGATAAGTACTCAAGAATTATGTGGCGATGTTCGAAGGCCCTTTACCCCCGCACGTCATGGCCAGCCTTACGGCAATTTTTGGCCTTGATGATCAGACCGCCGATGTGGCGTTGATGCCAATTGCTGGTGAAGGAATCGTGGGAGCGGCGGAGGAGGTGGACGACTTAATAGACGGGTAGTTCTACTCCAGATGCCGAGCAGTTTCGAGAACCCCTTTGTCTAATGTTAGCTTTATTTTCCTCGTGTTCTTCTTGTTCATCTGGTGCGGCATCATGGTTGGCCGCCGGTCACCGCTCTGCCGCTGTAAGCACTCCTTCAAGGATGGACAAAAGCGAAACCCCCGTTGCCCAATGACAAACAATTTGGACCTCCTCAGCTGGAACTTTAAAGGGCTTAACTCGCCAGCAAAATGCAGCATGATCCATAAGCTGATGTGTGATACAGTTTGCGACATTGCCTGTTTCCAAGAAACGAAACTCCAAAATCTAGATGAAAGTCTGGCCCGCTTTCTAGGAGGCTACAGGTTTGATAAGTTTGCCTTTAAGCCGGCTAGAGGAACGAGAGGGGGTATCCTCATCCTCTGGAATAGTGTGGTGTTTTCGTTTGACAACATTTGCATTGGTCGCTTTTCGCTTTCAGCAAGTGTAACAAATGTCCTCACTGGGAGCTCTTTTAAATTGTCTGGGGTGTATGGGCCAACAAGGCATCGTCATAAAAGCACTTTTTAAAGACACATTAGGAGGCTCAAGCCTGATGAAGGAGTGGCCTCGCTGCTTTTCGGAGACTTCAACATGATCTACCAGGCGAGGGATAAGAATAACAACAATTACAGCCGATCCATGATGAGACATTTCCGTTCTACCATTGACACATGTGAGCTCATCGAAATTCCATTGCAGAACAGAAGATTCACCTGGAGCAATGAGCGCCGAAGACCTACTTTGGTCAGACTAGACCGATGCTTCTGCAACAAGGCCTGCGATTTGGCCTACAGTGAGCACGTTCTGCACGCCCTCCCGACAGGCCCTTCGGGCCACTGTCCGCTAATGCTATCTAGTTCACGTTGCCCAAAAAGGCCTCGCCCTTTTAAGTTTGAAAACTTCTGGACTAGGTTGCCGGGGTTCAAAGAGGTGGTTAAGGACTCCTGGGTTCAACCTTCTCCTCACACAGACCCCTCTCATCGCCTGAATCATAAGCTGCAACGCACGACGGTTGCGCTAAGGAAGTGGGCAAAGGGCTTCGTTACTGAAGCGAAGCTCCAATTCCATATGGCTCTCGACGTGATACAACAACTTGATGTCGCACAAGACCGGAATCTATCCGAGTCAGAAGTTCATCTAAGAGCGTCCCTTAAGCGCAAGCTCATTGCCCTTGCATTAATTGAGCGAGCAAGAAAGAAGCGGTCCTTCGAAATTGCGCACATCAAAGAAGGTGACACGAACACCCGATTCTTTCATCAAAGAGCTAACGCGCGGAGAAGGAAAAATAGTATCCAAAGATTGCGTAAGGGTTCTGGATGGGCTCTCTCACATAACAAAAAGGAGGAAGTAGTCTACGACCATTTCCAACAAATCATGGGTCGACCTGGGCCAAGGCCAAACAACCTGAACTGGGAGGCGCTGGACATCCCCCCATTGGACCTCTCGGCATTGGCAGAACCTTTCATAGAACAGGAGATACATAAAGTTGTCAAGGAGATGTCACCTGATAAAGCCACCAGACCAGATGGTTACACGGGCATGTTCTTTAAAGTATGCTGGGAGATTGTGAAGGATGACATCTCTGTAGTCTTCAATTCCATTTTTAACCTAAAGTGTGCGACCATGGGTCTCTTTAACTCGGCAAACATAGTTCTTATCCCCAAGAAGGAAGGGGCAGAGGGTATCTCCAACTTCAGGCCAATCAGCTTGATCCATAGCATTGCGACAATCCTCTCCAAACTGTTGGCTCTACGCCTTAGGCCTTTCTTAAACTCGCTGATTTCAGTTAACCAAAGTGCCTTCATTAAAGGCCGAAGCATTCATGACAACTTCCTCTACGTCCGGAATATGGTGAGGAGACTCCACCGCTTGAGAAGACCAATGCTACTTTTTAAGCTTCATATCACAAAAGTCTTTGACTCGGTGCGTTGGGACTACCTGTTGACTCTCTTGCAGCGAAGGGGCTTCCCTTCAAAATGGACTGACTGGCTCTCAGCCCTGCTCTCCACCTCAACTTCTCACGTACTACTAAATGGAATCCCGGGTCAACAAATCTGTCGTGGCAGGGGTCTCAGGCAGGGAGACCCTCTCTCGCCACTCATGTTTATATTGGCAATCGACCCAATTCAGCGAATTCTTGCAAAAGTAACAGAGTCAAGGGTACTCTCCAAACTACGAGGAAGAATGAACATGCTTCGAATTTCAATGTATGCGGATGATGCGGTCATCTTCCTAAACCCGGTGTGCAGGGATGTGCACGCTTTCACGGAAATTGTTGAGCACTTTGGCATGGCCACTGGTCTAGTCACGAATCTTCAAAAGTCACAGGTTGCGACCATTAGGTGTGGGAGTATCAACCTCGAAGAAGTTCTAGAGGGGGTCCCGACGGTTCGCTCATAATTTCCCTTGAAATACTTGGGCCTCCCTCTTGTGCTAGGAAGGTTGCGCATGTCAGACCTGCAACCAGTCTTCGATAAAATGACTGGCCGAATGGCAGGCTAGAGGGCAAAGTACATGGGGATTGCTGGTAGAAAGATGTTGGTCAAGTTCGTGCTATCCTCACAGCCCATCTACTTTTTGACGGCTCTCAAAGTAACAAAAGGGGCGCTGGAGAACCTTGATAAGCACTGGCGATGCTTCATCTGGGCGGGCACTGGGGACATCACAGGTGGGAAATGCAAAGTAAACTGGACGAGAACGTGTATGCCAACCAGGCAGGAAGGCTTAGTGTGCTCAATTTGGACAAATTCGCAAGAGCGCTGCGACTGAGGTGGCTTTGGTATGAGCTGAAAGAGCCAAACAAGCCTTGGGCTGGCCTAGGCACGCCTTGTGATGAAACGGATAAGACCCTATTCGCAGCTGCAACAAGGATTACAATAGGAGATGGAAACACAGCCCGTTTCTGGGATTCACCTTGGCTGGGTGGCTGTAGGCCCAAAGACTCCATGCCCCTAGTCTATGCAATTGACACGAACAAAGGAAAGTCCCTGCACCAAGGAAGGCGACGTTTGGGTCGGCGATCTAAATCTGCAAGCGAACCACCCGCTCTCAGTCAAACTAGTTCACCAGCTTGTGGCGTTGTGGACCACAATGCGTGATGTCCAGCTGATCGAGGAACATCCAGATCAGGTGTCCTGGAAGTTCACCAGTCATGGTCCAGTATTCGGCTTCCTTCGCCTACCTCGCGCAGTGTCTAGGCGCTCCGGCCACAAACTTCGACTCCATTATATAGAAGGTATGGGCGCCCGAGAAAAGCAAAATGCATGCATGGCTCATTATTCAGAATAGAGTTTGGACTTCGGACAAGCTGACGGCTAGAGGATGGCAAAACAATGGCCTATGTCCGCTCTGTAGAAGAGTAAATGAGACAGCACTACACCTCGTGGCGGAATGTCGTTACTCTAGGAGGATTTGGACCATTGTTGCAAGATGGGTGGGTAGTGAGCACCTCCAACCTTCACATTGGGAGGTCATGCAGTCGGTCTTGGAGTGGTGGGAAAAGCGGGCAAACACGGTGGGCATACCCAAGAAAGGACTGTGTACCCTCATCCTCCTTGTCGTCGGGAAATATGGAAGGAGAGGAATTTCCATATCTTTCAACACAAGGAATCCTCGGTGGGAGCTCTGACTTCGAAAATCAAGGAGGCTAGATTATGGACGCTAGCCGACGCTAGACGTCTGAGCGAGATTCTAACAGCCATAGTATAGCTCCGTTTCTTTTGTTCCCTTCCCGTCTCTGCGCGGGTAATTCTTTTTTTTTCGTCCCTAGGAGTTGTCTGTGTTCCTGCTCTATTAAATAAAATAGCACAGTCTCATGTTGCTTTTCCTTAAAAAAAACTTGTCTGCTAACTCGAAGGCCTCTCTCTAAGTCAGCAATTTATTTGTGATCGTTGTATGGCTCTGTCAATGTTAACATAGGACAGAACATGAAACAAAATCTATTAAACTACATTTGAAAGGTCTGTCATTGTCAGTCTCAGGCTATATGATGCTGTAGTTCCTCACGGGTTAATACTAATAGAACTACAGTCACTTTGGGTAATGTGAAACATTTCAGTGAACATATTCAGCCAATTTACCGATGGGAGTATCTATATATATGGCGCTATATTTTTTGGTAAAAACCAGTCAATTTTTTTACTATAACAAATAGATGAACCGTCGAGTTTAATCAACCAAACAAATTGACATACACACCATTTATGAACTATTGACATACACACCATTTAAAAATCGTTGTTTGTTTACATTATAATTATATTCTATTTGCACAGTGCGACTAATATAGTGTAACTTAGATATAATTATAGTGTAATTAGGATATAAGTACCGTATAACTAGAATATGAAATAAAGGTAGTATATATATACACCGTAATATTTTTTTCTCGGTAGTACCTTTAATCGACTTAGAATCTGATTGAGCTGTGAGAACGAGTAACATTTATTGTGTCAGAGCGTGGGCATAGGCACTGTTCAATAGCTTGTTAACATGTAACTCGCACTTTAATTATCTATTGGCTGGTAGTAGTTTCGTATTCTGGCGCTGCCCTGCACGAATCAAAAATATGTCGAGATAATTTTAGCAAATTCATTTACGAATTAATTCTAGGGATGCTTGGAAGAGTTGGCTTCTGCAGCAGCTGCAGCAGAAATGAATTTGTCCTGCTGGTATCGTAGTTTCAGGCACAAGCGAGCAAGCCCTACAACTCACGGATCTGTTACTGTATCAATCCGCTAAGAAACAAGCGCAGATCCTTGCTGTATCAGTATAACAAGAGCAGTGAAGTTTTTTCCTATCAAAGTGAACTGACCTGAATAAAGTCAGGATGCAGCTTTGCATGAGGTGGAAGAAGGTGCTCATGTGAATCAGCTTGGTTTGATAGAATCACTGTGATATTTGTCTGCAAAGAGATGTTTTCTACACTACTGTTACACGAACATGTATGTGTATAAATGCAGGTCATTGCATGAAGACATGTTTTTTTTTCAGAAAGAGAATGCATGAACAGATAGACAAAGGAACAAAATTAGGGCAATTAGAATCACTGTGATATTTGGCTGCAAAGAGATGTTTTCTACACTACTGTTACACGAACATGTATGTGTATAAATGCAGGTCATTGCATGAAGACATGTTTTTTTTCAGAAAGAGAATGCATGAACAGATAGAGAAAGGAACAAAATTAGGGCAATTAATATTTTTTATAAACGACCAGCACCAGACGATACGATTATTCATTAAATAGAGTGAAAAAATTACAAAGCTAGCACCTATCCAGAAAAAACCCACCACCACGCATCGACAACATCTACACAGAACCCAAGAGAAGCCTAGTACCAGACCAGTCGCCGTTAAACGTGACCGACTACCATTAGACAAAAAAAAATTATAGCTGAACCACCCCAAACCAAACATTAACAGCCGAGGACCTCTCAACTCCAGCCACGTCTTGAGGGAAGAGGGTGAGAGAGAAAAATGGAACCGCTCTCTCCAACTAGGCATGTCAACATGCTCAACTTGCATTATATATGCGTTGTCGCAAAAGGACAAACATCTAGAGTAGACGATGTCTCCATGAAGAAAGCGATAATGAGCACAGACGTCGTCATCCGTCGAGGTCTCGAGGAAAACCAAGACAGGGTTTTCACCTGGCAGCCCCATCAAAGGAAGAGGGACGGCTCAACAATGCCACAAAGAAGGAAAACAACTTCGAAGCACCGTCGTTGTCGGCCCGGCAAGACCGAGCTAGGTTTTACACCCGTCGCCCGCTCCTTGTTGACCTGCAGCTATCGCTTCATTGCTTCACCATTGGTCATCCTCCGTCAGCGCGTGGACACCCGACGCCTCCCGCCAGCCCGCCTTTGCATGCATCCATGTGAAAATGTGGTACACCCGTCATTCCTGGCATCCATGCCGCCACCACGTCGGCCTCCCTGTCGTCACCTCGTCGACCTCCCACGCTGTCGGTTGGCCCGGCCTCCTTGCCGTCATCTGCACCGACCTCCCGATGCCACTTCCGTCGGCCTCCCGCAGCCACCGGCGCCATCCGTGTCGGCCTCCCGCTGTTGTCGGTGCCACCCAGGCTAGCCTTGTCGTTGCCCGCATTGGTCATCCGTTGTTGTCGCCCACGTCGGCCTCCTTGCCGCCAGCCGTGGTGGCCTCTCGCTGCCGACGCCTGTGCCTGCTTTCTATCGTCGATTGCTGCAGCCTCTCGACACCGTCACCCACATGGACCTCCTGCCACCATCATCTGGGCATGCCATCTGTTCCGGCAAGATCCAGCCATGGAGGAAGGGCAGATCCAGCCACGACGGCGCCGGATTTGCAGCCTCGTGTCGTGCCGCCTTCCCCGTGTGTCATCCTGTCTTCCTCGCGCCAGATCTATAGTATAGCTTTGCGTCATGCCACCTTCCCCGTGTGTCGTCCCGCCTTCCTCACGCCGAAGACGGGACATGGGGATTTGGCCCCGCCGCGGCCATCCCGCTTGGTTGCACGGTTTTCTGGCGGTGTCAAGATGAAGAAGAGGGGAGGGTGGAAGCAGTGGGGGCAAGGTTCACCCCCAAGCCGTCTGCGCGTGGACGATGCGAGAGCTTTTTTAAGGCTAATCCCAGTGAAATGTTTCATGAGATTTCATAAACAAGAAAGAGAGATTAAAGAAAAGAGAAAATATCACTCTTCATGAGTCATAAAATTACGATTTTGATCCTATAAAACCACAAAATTATACATTAAAAAATTATACATTAAAAAAGGTTATTTTAAATTCTATTTTATTTCATTCATACGTACGTCAATATAAAATTGAAAAACTTTCAATTGGAATTAATAACTATATAAATCTTCCGGGCAACTAATATATTGATTACCATTCATGTAAGAGTTCGCGGTGTTAATTAAGGCGTTGACAAAACCAAGGCTGTAATTAAGTTACCAGCAAGAACCATTACTACTAGTCCGGTATTTAGTTCCACATCTAGTTCATTTCCATCAATCATCTATACACATACACGGTTGGTTTATCCAGATACTTTTGCTGCTAAGCCAATCAGCTATCACCAACTGTACTCACAGTTACGCATACAGTACATTACGCATGAAGTTCTCTTTTTCTTTTTTTCCTTTTCACCTTTTTACAACGTCCTTCCTGAAGACACGAAACGTTTATTCTACAGGGATGTTTTGTGAGGCTTCAGGATTCGTCATCGCTGTTGGAGCCCACCGAAGAGGAGGATGACAGTGAACCAGGAGCCTGATACTGCACCTGAGCCTGTTGCTGCGCCTGGTTCTTGAAGCTTTGAGGATGGAGCGGCGGACGATGTCGAGGCGGTGGGTGCGACGAGCTCTTGTGGTTGTGATTCATGTTGATGACTGTCGTTATGATGTCCATTATTGTGGGGAGAAGCCCAGATGTAATAGTCAGAAGACCTGACAGCTGCATATGAAGGAAAAACATCCCTGAGATTAGTTCGAATATTTGTCGCACGATTCAGTTGCACTGAAATGGACTACACAGAAATTTAAGAGCAGAATTTTCTGCTTGATGAATGAAACAAGCCAAGGTGATCCAGCCTTAACTCGTTTCTAGCAACAGCAACTTTGGTTAAAAGCACTAGGATACAATTTATGCGAAACGCGTTGTGTAGAATCTTACCGTGCCATGGCGAAAATAGGCTGTGATGTCATATTGCAACCATGCAGCATAGGATACTACGAAGGCAACAAAGAGCCCCAGAAGATATAAAGGGTTCCTGCCCAAGAGTTCATGAACAAAAGAGAAGATACTGGTTAGCGGTTACATATGTTAACTGTCAGGTTTGGGATTTCTAAGTTTATGCATTAATGCAACAGAGAATACCATCCTTCACAAGGATTAGAAAAATCTAATCCGTTGAGATGATTACCTTAGAAGAAACATAAATTCGTTGTAACCTAAAATTGCGAGTAGTAGAATAGTCCACGCAGGCGGCAGCCAATTGTTGCTACGTCTGTGTGCTTCCTGAAGGAAGAAAATTTGGAAGAATTTGGTCAGCACATAGCACCAACAATCAGATAGAAATATCATAAATGGAGTTTCACATAATGGACAAAAAGGAACATATTCCATGAAATACTTATCACTTCTTTAGTTTTTTTAAGGGCAATGAGGACCCTCTGAAATTAGCAGGGCAGGGTTCATGGTTCATAATAAGAAAACAATACATTCAGTTCCACTTTACCTATCCATTTGATCAAAATAGATCAGTGTTATGCAATCAACTGGATAAGTAGTTGAGCAGAAATGGCCTATGAGTATACCTGCATAGAAATTGCTTGTGCAACAGCATACTCAGTCTCTGCGTTGAATTGCCTCCAGATAGATTTACACTGCACTGGTGTGATCAGTGTATTCTTTGGTGAAACCTGTATAGATATAGAAATGTTACGAGTTTTTTCTCAAAATTTCCCCTTGTAAATCACAAATTTCTAAATCTAAGTGCCAGCACCTCCTCCCATGTGCTTGAAGCAAGAGGATCGGATGTGAATTCGATACTCCTCTTCTGTGAAAGCGGTCCTCCATCTAAAAGAGCAGTCGTCAGAGCCCGATCTATTTTATCTGGTTTATCTTCCAACCGCATAGCTGCCATTACCGATAGAAGTCTTAAAGCCTGCAGCGTGAACATGGTATGTAGATCATGTTTCTACATCATAGATCAATACTTCACCCAATAAATGGTGCACTGTTGATTAACTGAAAAAATTATACCGCTAAACGTGCTTCTCTAGTGATTGCACGTATATCTTCATTTCCTTTCCATGTCCTAGGCAGGGAATCCTTATCACGGCTCAACACAGTGGAAAACCTACAGTACAACAAAACAGGTAGAGATAAGATAACTGTTGCAAACATGGTAAGTTTAATCCCTCAAAAGTCAAGATATATTTGCTAATTTTTCCTCCAAAATAATAGTAATAAATTCTACCTTTCTTTCATACGCATCAGAACGTTCCCAGCTTCTTCTCTAGCTTTCTCTTCTACTATACCTCTTGCATGTTCTGTTAATTCCATGACCATCTTTTGGATAGTTGTCTGGTCAAGTTCAAACTCAGAGAGGGCAGCTGAGAATGCCAAAATAGCATTTTCAGTCTCACGCCTATACAGTCTTCTAATACATGCCCAAGAGTCTCTTTCACCAATTTCCAGGATTGACTGTACAGGTCCAGCAAGAGCATCCAAGAGTTTTTTCTGAAATTGCGGCAACAAAAGGTCCAAGCATGAGTATGGTTAAAAAAACACTGTAAGAGCTCGTGAAATGAGGAATTCTAGGAACATGCTGAAATCGCAAGAATATACTGTGCGCTGAGCATGAAAAATAACCTCATAATTAGCCTTTAGTTCAGCCAATTTTGTACCCCGAACAAATGTTGCATGAGCATCTATATGCTGCTCAAGTTTGCTCCTAACTTTTGTAGCGTCCCACTCTGCGTTCTTAACCAAAGCATCTGCATGAAAAATGGAGGGAATTGATGTCAGTGTATTGTAGAGCAAAGATTAAAGAATCATGAGATTCAAATCACATCACTTCAAACTTCTAGGGATTCACTTATGTATACTGCCGGTATTTCTAGGATAATCTGAAAACCATGATAAGGATATAATATTTGAAAAACATATACAATATGGTTGGCAGGAACAAGCACAAGAACCGAAGCTTAAAACAAGATCAAGAAGCAAAGGCTCATAATACTAGTCGACATCCATTAACCATGAAACTATCAAATGAGCACCAAACTTTGGAGATTTGGCTTTTGCAGCATTGGATTTGCATGACAAAAAATGACAGCAGAAAGCAGGTCAGCATGCATGTCATGTTTGACAAATGGCTAAATGTGTTAGTCCCAATATATCTTGGCCGTGGTTTGATTACCTCTCAATCCAGCATCAAATTCCGCCATTGATGACTGCGCACAATAACGAGCTGATGCTGCAAATCCCTCACCGCTCCTTAATGATTGTTCTAGATCACTTTTGAATTTGTTCAGAATCACATGATGCAGGTGTTCTAACATTTTCTTGAAAGCAGGATGTGCGTGCTGCAAAACCCAAGATCTATCAGACCAGTTGATCAAATAAGGACAAATAAAACAGTCCATTTACATATTTCTGACAGATGTCATCCTCTCTAATTAGTAAGAGCCAATCTTTTAGATTGTAATAGCCATATGCAATTATCACTGCAATTATCCAGTGTGGCTGAAATATTTGCAGGACCTTTTTTCGAATGTACGTGTGCATATTAGCAATCCATTATTTGAAATGTCATGAACACGCAAGAATTATTAAGAAAAAACAAACATATTTCCTAGCTTGACTAGTGTCATCTTCATAACCAAACACTGTCAGCTGGTTAAATTACTTTCCCTAAGTCATAACTGGAATTGGTAACATGGAAATGAGTAACTCACTTTTAGGATTTCAGATTCTAACTGCTGGCGTTTAGCAGTTCTCACATCCTCGTCAAAGTACATCGTTTCTGTGTCATACCTGCAGGAAAATGTAGTAAGTTTAGACTGTCAGAACTCAGAATAGAAATGAATAAACTGTTGTTACATGTGCAATCTGAGAACTCTATAATTTTACTTTGTGGCATCCATGACCACAAATAAAGTCTGTTTACTAGAAAAAGAAAACTCCAAAATCATTGGAAGAAGAAACATGAATAAGAACAAAAAGGAATATCCTTTCTTTCAGATTACCATTAAAATATAGTACATTGTTAATGGACATGCTGCATGATAGGATAATTAGTCATAGATAGCAGAGAATAAAACTAACAGGTTAATGGACATGTTAAGCAAGAACAGAAACACTTTAATACTTTCAAACATTGTAAGGATAATTAGTCATATCACTCACTCGGATAGATAAAAATCAAGAATAGCATTAAGCTTCTTTCCAAAGCCTGGTACTAGACCAGAATTTACAGCTGTTTCTAGCTCCAACCAGCCCTGCAAAGATGAATAATTAATTATCATGGTACAAAGATGAATAATTAATTCTCATGGTACCTATTAAATAAAATAATGTAGAGATACAAAAATGACAACACACTACCTTATCGGATTTGAAACTTTTGAGCTTTTCATCCGCAATCTCTTCACATCGAACAGTAGCAACCATGACCTACAAAATATATGAAACAGATAAAATATAATATATGATTTGCAACTAAGTTCATGGAGTGGTGAATTAGTAATGCCTATAATCCAAGTATTTAGTTGTTCACAATCAAAAGCACCAAAAGGCACAAAAAACCTTGTGAGCAGGAAGGTTGAGATCCTTGTTTTCCGTATTACTTTCCAGACCTGGAGTGCACTAAGACAAAAACCTGAAGCAGGAATCACACCTCTTCTATCAGCTGCTAGACCACCTGGAGCGATTGAATGAATAAATCTCTGCCTGAGTTGCCCAACCTGTAGCAACAAAAGTAAGTAATAATACACTATGTCTCCATTGAAGTGACAAGCTTGCAAGTTGTAATTTTCATTCTGCGGTGGATGCAATTATACAATTAGTAGAAAGAACATTCTGTGGTGCAGGATAAAAAATAAGTATTTTACCTGCTCCTTAAATAAATTTTCTTTTTCTTCATAACTTGACAGAGCAGTGACCTCCACCTTTATATTACAAAAAATATATATCAGTTTATATATGCAACTTCCACTTCAGAAAACCCAAGCACTGACATTGAAGAATTCACTTAGTGCAGCTTCCTTGTAAACTTCCGGTTTGCGAACCGCATCCCATATCTGTACGCACAGAAGAAGTGATAAAAACTTTAGTGTGGCAATGAGAAAAGGCAACTGAGCAAAACATAAGACATAAACACCTTCTGGATATCCTCCTTCAGAGCTTGGGTTAGATACTCTAGTGGAGTCTGCAGAGAATAAAAGAACTCATACCAGTTAAGGATGTCTGCCCAAGAAATAGGAGGAAAATATGTTGTAAATATTATTTGGTTTTCTCTGAGACTGTCCAAACCTTGGTTTTATCGCGAATAACAAGTAGCAGAGTTGTTTTGCGGGGGCTGAATAAACGCATCAATACCTGAAATAGAAAGAGAAAAACGAATAGATTAAAACATGTTATTGAGAAAAAGTCATGATGAGTGTCACTGAGACAGATGCTACCTCGAATATTGTTTTCAAAAGAGGCCTATTGGCTGCATGTTCTCGTCCTATGTCATGACACCACCTATAGAAGGCATATTCACCAAGCCACATAAGGTTGTGAAAAACAAAATGAAGTTCTCCCGACTCATTAACGTTATATTTGCCAATAGTGAAGTATAAAATGACATAGAAACTCACAAATTTATCATAACAATATCTGACACTGCCAGAGCAAAAAGGGCGCTCTGCTTCTCGAAGGCTGTATCATCCTGCAAGCATAACAGATGGAATTTGGATGAGAACTGAATGCGATGTAGCTTCACAAATGAATGGTTCACATAGATTGATAAACTGAAAGTGCAAGATAAAGAGCATCACTTTAACAAAAAAGATGTCACAATTTACTGTAGAAGTGACAGTGACAGATATTCAGAGTTAATGCTAGAAATGACAAGCTAGAAGTGTTGAAGAGAAATGCATAGAGTATTAGTATGACTTCTTTGCATTTCTAATAGATGCGCCCTTGAATAAGCTGCACAGGGTGATTAAGTAATTGTACTACAGCAAAAATAACAGCATTTACTGCTCATTGCAGGCCGAGCTCTAATGACACCCACTATATGGCAATTATTTTGGAAATAAGGACCTAAGGTCCTAGCAGAGAATTAGTAAGGGAGACAACTCCACATGAGGATAAAGCAAGTACTAGAAAAAAAACTTTTTTATTTTCCACAGCCTAAATACTCAGGTACACAGGACTACTGCTACTAATTAACCACAATGGACGCAACGAATTAGCAACAGATAAACCGTCAAAACTATTTTACGCGGTGAAAAATAGCATGGAAGAGCTGTACTCAGAATCTTACACAAGGAAACATGATATGTAAGGTTTTTATCATTCGCAAATAAACAAAAGCATATAACACCCAACCTCCCCTCTTTCCCTGCCGTCCGTACCCTCCAAATCCATGACAACAGTGAACGGCTCAATGCCAACAGCCTTGGCAATCCAAATTCCCTTGGTTGTCTGGCTCCTGAAATAGGCAGAAAATGGAAAACCAAAAAAAAAGGGCAGCACCATCATGACATCATCTGCAGTTCTAAATGTGTCACACTTCAGAGAACCGATCGAATGCAATCGAAGTGCAAAAAAAAAAAAAACAACGCGCGTTTCGGTCGGCAGCAATGTTTACCTCCCTTTCAAGGCATCCATCTCAGTGAAGCTTGTCCCGAAGAGATGGTTGAGCAGGGTGCTTTTCCCTGGGCGAGCAGCAAGGCAAAGCATCAGAGAGGTTGCTGAATGAGTTCATCTCCAACTACCAGCATCCGAACAAAATATCTCTTGCAAATCGATTCAAAATACTCCGAAAAATAATACTGCGCAACAATCTAGCAACATTCAACAGCGTATGCTACTAGTCCCATCCATCCAATTTCATCAACCACCCCCACACGAATATACAGAGCAGAGCCCAACGGAGGTCTGCTCTCTACAAGCAGGAAATTAAACCGCCGCCGCGATGATAGGAGGAGGAGGAGGACGAGAAGGGTACGCGGTTGGTCGGTTTCTCACCGCTGCCCTGGGGCCCGACGATGGAGACGACGGCGTAGGAGAGCCCCCGCCCCACCAGCCCGGCCCCCGCCGCGAACCGCGCCATCGCCTCGCCGTCCATCTCCCCGTCCGCCCCCACCACCTGCGTCGCGTGGCAGCTCTCCCCTCCGCCGCCGACGTAGATGGGGACCACCTCCATGGCCACAGCCGCAGATAGGAAGCGGAGGAGGACACCGCCGATGAGCTCGCGACGAGACGAAACGCCTCCGCCCTCCGCCGCGCGGCGAGAGAGGAAGAGGAGGAGGGATACGTGGCAGCGCGAGGGGGAGAGGAGTTTTGTACGTGGGGGAGGGGAGGGGAGGAAAAAGGATGACGTGTCGAGGACAAGGTAACGGCTGGGATTCGCGAGGGGGTTCCATCCAACGGCTGATACACACGTGGCACACGGGAGAGGAAAGTGTGGGTTTGGGTTTTGTCGCGGTGGCAACCCAACGGAAAAAAATAAAAGGGGATTGATGAAGGTCACAAGAGAAATAATATATGATGTTTATTTTTTTCTCCTATATATTACAGTTTTAGTGTTTTACTCGTGTCTTCGTGGATAGTTGATTATGAGCTTAATTGATTTTTTAAAATGTTACACGTGTTTAAGTTATGGTAGGTAGATAAATGAGATGGTAGAAAGGTTGTATTGCTTTTATCGAATAGGACAGAAGATTGCTATTTTCTAATAAGTTTTACGTGTGAGTGAAATAGGTGATTGATTTATAACTTGGATTAATTTTCTAAATATTCAATGGGTGTAATTAAGGTCTGGTACCTTTGTCTTCACACCTATTGATCGAAAAACAATTAATAGAGAGGACACTTAATTGCTTGGATACGATACCAAGCATTTTTTTTAAATATAGGAGTTTTACAACAACCTTATAGTATTTTTATACTAAAATCATATCATATTGCAATCCTACGAGGAAATTAAATGCACTGGCATGTTTTCGTGGAGCACGAGCACATATAATTCTCCACATATATGCAGAGTACACAAGATTGTCACCATGCATGATCTGAACATCGGAGGCCAACATCTATTTTTCCCTTTAAATTATGGTAAACATTCTTTAGTTCCTTAATTTCTTCAGTGAAGTGCACGTACGGTATTGAAGAGAGTGAAGCAGATCGCCATTTAAAATTCACGGCCCATTACTAATTTTGGGCTCTAACAGACGGGCCGGGTCGTGTTCTATATGGGCTGTTCTGGAAATTTTGGCATTTATAATTTTAATTTTTTAAAGATTTACAAAAATAATTTTCGGATTCAAAAATTTGCAAAACTAGTCCCTTCCCGCTTTCTGGGAGGACGGGATTCAAAAAACGCTCTTCCAAAGGGCGTTTTATCCGACGTGGCAGATGGCCGTTGGGTGCCGTCTGCCGCGCGCGTGTAATTTTACATTTTACCCGCCCCTGCTACGAAGGCGTTTTTCACTGTTCACCACTGTTCACCGCACCGTTCATCACTATTCACTATACTGTTCGCTACTCGTTTACTATTCACTGTTCATTACATTCTTCACCGCACGGTGAAAACGTCTTTGTAAGGGCGGGAAGGGACCAAAATGCAAAATTACACGCGCGCGGCAGACGACACCCAACGGTCGTCGCACGTCGGATAAAACGCCCTGGAGGGCGTTTTTAATCCCGCCTCCCGAGGACGGGAAGGGACTAGTTTTGTAAATTTTTGAATCCAAATTATTTTTAAATCTTTAAAAAATTAAAATTATAAATGCTAAAAATTCGGCTGTTCTGTGGATCGCCATAATTAAGGAGGTCTCGCCAATTTATACTCTCTAATTAATATAAGACCCCTAATTACACAATGAAGTGCATGTTTAATCAGCGTAAATGATCTTTTCGACGGTATGTAAATTAAATGACATCAAATCGATATCAGTACGTACTCTTATCGGTGTGCACTGTGCACCGTGTTTAGTGAATTAATTATTGGTTTAACAGTAAATTCAATACTACCTCCTGTCTATAATATAACAAGGTTTTGACTACGTGAGTATGTTCACATATATAACTAAAATTGCTATATTTTAGTATGGATGTAATATAATTTTAATTTCTGACATTTCTGTCCAAAATTTTCATGTGTTTTTGTACTGACTTGTCTACACATAGATTCATTTCATATTCAAGTGGTGGCCTAATAGACCAAGATAAACATTTTGAGCCTCTGAATGAACCAGCTCGACCACTATATCTTAGATAATTTATTCCTCGAGACCTTGAAGCTTTCACATCCATCGAGAGTTTACACGGAAGTTCACATATCTGAGCATCATAAATTCATAGGATGCCAATTAGATAGAGACAGTGACATGGCGATGGAGACCCAATGGTCAATGGTTTGGACAAACAATGAAACCAACGATTAATTAACCGGAGTTAAGCATACGCTGCTTCCGTCAAAAATAAATTAACTCTTTTTTAAAACATTAATATGTTTACATTCGTAAATATGTTTACATTCATATATAAAAATTAATTTATTTTAAAAATGAAAAGAGTATATGGACTGAAGATTGACGGTATGGCAGAGGTTGATCACATACAAATGGGCGAAGAAAAATTATAAATGATGATGGGTCTCAGTCGGAGCCTAATAATGTAACATAAACATCAAAACAAACATATTATTAGTTTCAACTGACGTTATTTCACGGCATACATCTTCAGTACGGTATCGTACTGTCCCTCATGAAACTGTACTTGCTCATCATTTAAACTGTCTAAAACATATGCGCGTCTTTTTATATAAACAAGTAGGAGGACTCTTTTTTTTTTCAAAATTTACAGGTTCTCTAGAGGAACCACGCCAATTTTCGCATGTTTCTAGTGATCTAAATTGGTTCACTTTGCATTGCATACTACGAAACTATAACAATTTTAGATCACTTGAAACATACGAAAAGCGTTCCTTTAGAAACATGTTTTGAGTGATGTAAAATTTTAGAGACCATTTGAGATTGTCAACTCGACTTTAGAGACCATTTGAGCTTGGCTGAATGGAATGTTCCGTTCCTGGATTAGTAAAACATAAATGTACTATTAACAACAAATCATCAAAAAATCACGCGTAATAATAGTGTTTGACAATGATGGCAATGAGAGAAAATATGGCATATATGTAAGTGACTTTGTAGTTCAACATAATTAAAAATTGACTAAGTCATATTCGACAGAAGGATCACTTATTGTAGAACAGTACAGAAACAAGTCGTATACCGGTATGTCAATTTCGATCTCATTCCGGTCAATACCGACCCAAAATATGGCATAGACAAAAATGACTTTATAGCGAAACGTAATTAAGGAACTGATTAAACCAAATTCGACGGAACGATCATGAGCCATGGCTAGAAATGGGTTTACGATAGGTTATCGCCCCTCCTTTTCCTCGCGGTTCTACCGTGGTAACCACCGTAAAACTATTCAAAATTATTCAAATTGCCGACGATTTTATGGTTTGATCGTAGTTTTCCGTGCTAACCTCATGATGTAAGATGCGGTTATCATGGTTTGAAATATTTTCTTCTTATTTTAATTTTAATGAGCTAAGTGAACAGCGTAAATCAAGGCACATCACTTTATTTCTTTTTTAATTTTATAAACTACTCTCGGTTTTATCATCAAAAGTGATTTTATCTTATTTTTTAAAAAAAATTTCACCCATCTATCACTAAAATTTAAAAACTACATCCACGATTTTTCTTTTTTTAATTTTATAAACTACTCTCGATTTTATCATAAAAATGATTTTATCTTATTATTTTAAAAAAATTTCACCCATCTGTCACTAAATTCAAAAACTACATCCTGTGATACAATGGTATGTCAATTTCAGCCTTTCCGGTCCATAGATTTAACTGGAACAACCGAAAATTAGGTCGAGTTTATGTCTTTGATAACTTTTTTTCACGTGTACGCTTTTAAAACTATTAAATGATATTCAGAAACTAGTTTTCAATTATATGCGTACGAGAAGCTAGTTTTCAATTTCAAACGAACGAACTCAATCTTAATCGGGGACCGGCCGATACCACACATTAGTAGTAACGCGGTATTATCAACGTCACGATATCATCGATTGGTGGTGTCCAATGTGCATATCGTTTTCGCCTTTGTTTTTTTAAAAAAAATTTCGCTCTCAGAATTTTCTGAAGAAGCTGCCGCGAAGCATCCGTGACGCTATGTGGGTTGACCGTTTTGCCCCTGGGGAAACAGTGCCAATTATCTCGTGATACTTTCTGGATGCAAAGAAGCTGGTTTTCTGTAATCCCTTGCAGCCTTGCTTACGCTGGGGCATATTGGAATATCTCTTTATTCTTTTTCGAAACCGAATATTAGACAGATTTTTGGACGTACGGTGTTAAGACATGCTCTGAGACACAGTAAATACATTTAAGAACATGTTTCTTAATTCCGAAGGGTTTTCTTAAATCTTAAAGAAAATTAATTAATTTAGATATGATTCCTCACTCACACTATGTGAAATGATGGTACAATCATTATTACACCAGAAGCATGAACGAGCTTCGCATCTAACAAGGTTTAATAGCTTGTGGTTGATCTTATTATGTGAACGAGGAACACTACTCAACTAATTTTCCATATTTCCCGCCATAAGCAACTTTCTCTCTAACCAAGAAAGCTAGCCTTGATTTATCTACCTTCTTCGATAGTTGCAATTAATGACATCACTACGACCTGTTTCAACTAGGGAAAGCATCTTCACTGTATGGCTCGACATATGCACACAAACGGTTCTGATTTCATGATGCCACCGTTTCAGAGGCTCTAAATGTTCATTTATTTAAAAAAAATCAAACGACCGCTTAGGTCTATGCCGTTATACAACGATTTGTTCTACATACATTCAATATTGAAAAAAAAAACAACTTTTATATCATATTCTCGTGGTTTTCTATTAACTACTCGTGGTTTTCTATTAACTACTTCAATAATACATATTGATACATCCCGTTATCAACCAGTCAATTCAAAACATATTCTCATCATTAGATATAATTTATGTTATCCTATCATCTATACTAAAATATAATACCATCTTATCTAGAATACAGAACAAAAACATCAAAACATATTACTCCTACTTAAATAAGTAACAACCAAAATGATAAAAAACAAAACGGCCCTTCTCAAATGCATGGATGGATAAATCAAGGATGATACGTCATGCCAAGGGCGAAAAGGTAATACACCATCCCAACTCCCCACAACAATACTACCCTCAAGGTCCCCAACCCTGCTGCTTCCTAGCAGCGTCCACCACGTCACGTCGTCGTCTTCCTCCTCGTCGCCGTCGCCGTCGCCGTCGCGGATTTCCTTCCCCCGTCAGGCCGCCACCCTGTATAAAGCCCAGGGAGAAATTTCTCCGAGCTCACCCACCCACCAACCCCATCGAGGAGACGAGGAGGAGGAGGAGGAGGAGGAGGAGGATGCTTCCGGGGGTGGAGCTGGCGAGGCGGCGGCGGGTGCACTACCACGGCGACGGGGCGGCGACGGCGGGGGAGTACCACCACGGGCACTACAACTACTTCCACCAGCAGCACCACCGTCACCAGGGGGCCGGGGCGAGCGCCGCGGCGGAGGCGGGCGCAGGGGGAGAGGTGAGCCCCGCGGTGGCGGCGCGCATCCGGCTCGAGGAGAAGCTGCGGGGCGCCGCGGCCGCGCCCTCGCCGTCTCTGTCGAGGTGAATGAATTCCCCCTCTCTATGCTTCACTTCCCTGTTCATTTTCTTTTCCCCCCTTTTTCAATTTGAGATTCAGTCATGGTCTCGTGGACAAAAGATCGCGTTCTAATGGCTATCGGTTCTTGAATTCGATGGCAAGAAGGGAGCCAAGATCTGATTGTTTCATCAACCAGTTTCTTGAATTCAATTAGAAGCTATATATATATATATATATATATATATATATATATATATATATATATATATATATATATATATCACATACTCCTAGTTTCATATCAGCAGTGATTGTTCCATGTGTATCAGGCTTTGCTAAATTTCATCATCCAGCTATTCCACCACAGCAAAATTCAGACATAGAATACTTTTAAATTCCTTAAAAGAAATAAGAATATATGAACACCATTTGATTTTTTTTTCCAAGGCAGAAGATATGAGGCTATTTAGAACCACCTAGTTTTTTTAAGCTCCTGCAAACTGTTGAAAACTACGTCTTTTACGACAAATCCATGTGGGTGATCTTATTTGTATCCATAGGCCAAACTAGTTGGATGGCGGCATCTGATGTCTCTACTTTCTGAATACTTCCACATGTTAGATCAAGCCACACAATGATATGCGCAGGGAATTTGCCGATGTATGCCTTACGCCATCACTGTTTCAGTTTGATTGTTTTGGGTAATATCCAGAAATTAGGACAACGGCTGCACACACATGCGAAAGGCATGTGCCCTTTTTCCCGCGTATTTGTCACTTAGACGTCACAGCGTCTGTATGGGTTCTGGATTGTTCAGTAAATAGAATCATCCTTCAGTACATGATGGGTTCGTGCTTGTGCAGCTTGGCTTAAAATTGACAAGACTACTTGGGAAAGATCCGACATGGTTTGATTAACCAAACAGCCAATTATGGAGATAATCATAAACTATATTAATCAATTCTGCATACAAGTAATGTATTGTATCAGCATTACTAGCTGCTGCTGATACCAGATTAGTTTCCAACAATAATGTAGTAACTTACTTGTTACTTGTTTTGCGGATTACCACTGGCATGAACAGTAAACCTGTCACAAGTGATTGATTTTGGTAATTTATAATTGATTTGGGTAGCTCTTCTTATTAGATGTTGTTTGAAGTTGAAAATGCTAGGAAAATCTTGTAGAAAAATATTTTTTTACCTAAACGACAACTGTAATCTGCCATCTCCATCTCCCAGAGGGGTTCAGGATTTTTTTTGCAATACCGTTTTCTTTTTCCCACTGCTTGCCTGAATTTCCTTTGAAAGGTTTAGCATTTCCCCATTCATCATCAATGTGTTCTCTTCATAAACAGCTTCCATGTGCAACAGATCTTGAATTGGAAATAACAAAATGACCTAAAACTGAATACCGATATTCCTCTGAGTTAACAATCAGTTACTTACGCAGGTGGGGCAGACGATTCCATGAACGAGATGGGAGCGCAACCACCAGACAACAGAACAACCAGCAAGAGCAGCAGATTCAGCTGCCCACTGAACCCAGGCCTCCTCCCAGACCTTCGATGACCATGCTGGAGGTGCCATCAACAAGAAAAGCCCACCACCATGAGATGAGGAGGACATTGTCCAAGGCTGATCTCTGCGCAGTGTGCCTCGACGAAGTGAGGGAGCGCCACCAGCGGGTCACCAGGCTACCCTGCTCCCACAAGTACCACTCGGAGTGCGTCCTCCCCTGGCTGGCCATCCAACCGGACTGCCCCTGCTGCAGGACGCAGGTCCCTTCGGTGGATTCCCTCTTTGTAGCTTGATCAGCTTGCTGGAAGATTTGGTATCTTCTTCCTTCTGCACAGTTTCAGAAAGAAAGGACCAAAAGGAAAGGGTTTTCATTGTCTTCAGCGGACACATGAACTGACATAGACACCATGACAAAGTTTTGTTCTTCAGTTTTCTCTTCTTTTAGGTTTTGTGATATTGTGTGTTTTATCCCGGTTTGTTTATATGAGCTGCGGGAGCTGAAATATGTTGGGAAGTTTGTTGTAGAGGATTGGTGATAAATGCAATTGCAAATGATATGGTTTTGAAAAAAAAGTTTTTTTCCAACTTTAAGTGAAAGATGGGTCCGGACAACTGACACATCTGAATGTATTTTTTGGTGTACTTGAGACTATGCTGCCGTTGCTGAAATCATGGCCTGGGCTTGGTCTGTAGTTGGTCATCTGGTTATGGATTTTGTTCTGTGCTCACACTTGTGACAACTTACAAGACTCCTTGTTCATCATGCAAGTCTTTATTAATTTTGTTAGCCAAATTTTAGACAAGTTAGAAAAATAAAAATTATAACAAACATTAAAAAGTTGAGTATACCAACCAAACATGCTAACTACTCCCAAATGATCCGTGCACACAGCCTAGCCCGACAAGTAAGAAGAGAGAAGCTAAGGGATTTTATTTATTTTTTAATTAAAAAACTTTTAAAACTTATTTTCAAATATGAATCTTTTGACCACAACTTGTTTGGCTAATTTGGTCTGGCTGGGTGGCAGAACAAAACTGTCCTGCTAGACGGGTGGCATTTTGCAGAAGTTTTGTAAGGATTTGTTTTTAAAATAAAAATTAAAAAGTTTCAAAAATAAATAAAAAATTCGAAGCTAAGCCTCGGCGACATGCCCAACGGTGAAAAATACTGTTTTCTCATACTCGCACAATCATAACACGGAAAAAGATTTAAAGTTTTTTAGATGATTTAGTAGGTGCATGAAAGTCCCTACACAAATGCTGACTCTTTATACCTCAGCCTTCGAGAAGCAAAGAACACACGCCACATCATTGCAACAACAACAGCAGCCAGGTATTATATTTCAGCAAGCACCAGATGTTGGTCCATTCAATGAACCAGAAAAAAAAATTCAGTTATCTGCATTTCTCGGTCATTATTTCCACACGGAAGAAAGAAATTCCAGGTCGGCCCTGCCCTGGAGTGCATGCAAAACTAGAGCGATTAATAATTAATCAAGCATGGACATCCATTGACCTAAGACAGTTTCATCCATACATTTTACACAGATTGTTGCTCGTACGTCTCCATGTTCTGGAAGAAACATGCAAGGAGAGGACGCATCTGTCGCCCAATTAATTAGGGTGATGACCATTTTTCCTTTGTCGAATCTGACGTTATAACTTGAGATGCAGTATTTTTTGTTCAGTCTTAGTTTAGTTCCAAGCTCCATTGCGATCGACATCACGCCAAAAATATATAAGTCGCCACTACATCCTTCTATCTTCCTGCAAACAAAGCTTACCTTCCTTCTCTCTCTCTCTCTCTCTCTCTCTCTCTCTCTCTCTCTCTCTCTCTCTCTCTCTCTCTCTCTGTGTGTGTGTCTGAACTCTGAACTATCTGAAATTTGAGACGATGAAGTGCAGCAGAGTCAGATTGGTTCTTGTGATGGTTTCTCTGCAGGCAATGATCGCCATGCTGCCCGACGGAGCTGCAGCACAAAGTGAGCAGAGCTGAATGCCTGAATAGTACAAGCTAGCTAATCGAGTGATCGATGAGTGTTCTTTCTTCTTCTTCTTTTTTTCCCTGAATTTTTGGGTGGTTGAATTGCTGGTTGGTTGCAGATGGAGATGGAGATGGAGATGGTAGGAGGTGTAGCAAGGTGAGGTGCGGGATGGGGAGCTGCGGCGAGTCGAGCGACTACGTGTTCGGGTTCGCGTGCCGGTGCAACTCCGGCTGGAGCCGCTACCGCCTCGGCGACATGCAATTCCCCTTCCTCCCCTGCGTCATACCCAACTGTAAAAAATTTTCATCTCATCTCAAACTTTACTTACCTCTTTGTTGATCTCTTAATTTAATTACCTCTTTGATTTGGGTGTACGATGGTACTGGGCTGAAAAAATGTCTTTAATATAGCTAGCAGATAGTACGAAATTTCATATTAATTTAGTAGAAAAAAATGTAAAATTATAACCTGAAAGTCTGTAAGCAGGAAAAAGAGTCTTGTTAATTATATGAAATTTGTGGTAACATTTGGTTCAGGATTTAGGCCATTTAACCACCTGAACATTAATTACGTAGAGACAGTTTTCAGACTAGGCAGGTGGCATCAAACCTAGTGATCATCTTAGGTTATTTTTGTCCTTATATAATAGAATAAAACTTTTTTTTCATAAACACTACTTTGAGCACTCGATCCATAGGAGATGCCCTAATGGCATTCCCAAACCGAGATGCTGGCAGATTCCTCTAACATAATCAAACCCTCTTGCCAACTTAATTAACTGAATATTCCTACTTGTTCAATGGTTACTTTTACCAAATCCCCGTGTCAGAATGGTTATTTTTTGCATAAGCACCATTGTAACTGTTTGTTTCAGTTTAGACTTTTTAAGTAGATCTTTTGGCTTATTTAGTTTATAATTTGGTAGCCTTATAAGTATCAAGTTAAATGGTGTAGTTCTATTTCTACTTTAAATAGAAAAAAAAGCTACTTAAACTTCTAGCTTAACAGTTCATAAATAGCTTGTGACTTTTTAAAAAGAACAAATTAAAAAAAGTTGCTTGCTTGATTACATTCAGCCATAGTCTAACGAGATGTTGGAAGATTCATCTAACATAGTCAAACCCCTTTGCCAACTTAATTAATCGTACACTTGTTACTGGTCAAACGGCGTGCAACAAGGTCCAAAGTGCATCCGTGGACATAGCCATCACACTCTTGGATTTCCTCATGAAACATGAGTTAAAAATTCCATTTTCTTGAAATAAAAACGAGTTAAATTTCAACGTTAAGTAGGTGCTTAAGCTAATCTTCTCGCGTCAAGAAGTCCATGTTCCAGAAGTAGGAGTAGAAGAGTACAAGTACTAGTTACTGCTCGGTTAACCAAAAGTCAAAGTAAAAGTCATCCAGAGTTGCCACGTGTACGTAGTTACGCACGCTGGAGACCTGGAGTGCCACGTGGGCAGAACAGTGATTACCCAGAGAAGAGTTTGACCGTTGACCCTCCATGTATGTGTCTCCTTCCTCCATATGCAGGCACCATCAACTACTCGTGCCAGAACGGGTCGTCGCCGTCGCCGTCGCCGCCTCCGCCGCCGTCGGCGATGCCGTCGCTGACGAACCTCTCCATCTACGACCGTAATAATCTCAACCGTTCTCAAAACCCACAAGTTTAATCACATCGTCGTCACTGTCAATTACCTAGCTGATCATGGCGTTCTCGTCGTCTGCTGCAGCTTGCCTCCTCCAGTACTGCGGCGACGGCGGCAGCTGCGAGAGGTCGTCGGCGTTCGGCCACCGCTGCGCCTGCCGCGACGGCTTCCAGAACCTTCTCAACGACACCTCCTACCCTTGCTACCAGCAGTGTAAGCATCAGCGACATGATCCAGCTGCCGGCTGGATGAACGCCTACCTCGCCGCCAGCGACTGATTTTTTTCTCTCCGGTGGCAGGTTCGCTTGGATCGGACTGCTCCGGCCTGGGGATCAGCGTGTTCAACGGGTCGCAGCCAGGGACGGCGCCGCCGGCGCCATTCTCGTTCACCGTCAAGAAGTCCGGAGCCACCGCCGCGTCCCCTCTGCCGGCCGCCGGCGGCGTGCTCCTCCTCGTGCTGGTCTCCTCCTTTGTCCAGGGAATGTGGTGACATGAACAGCAATATCACAGGTAGCAATAATACAGAGATAGGCAGAGATTTCTTTTCCCATACGAGATGAGATGTTTTTTTTTAATTTACACCCTTTTTCAGTAGGAATTTTGTTTGTCATTCATGTGATCATCAGTGTATGTTAATAATTTCATAGAAATAAAAGATTTAGCAGTACAAGATCATGTGCACATCAGTAGGTAATAATGCTGTGCTAACTCATCATACCAATCATACACTTCAGAAGATGTAACCACCATCAGCAGCAGTAACACAACTTCAGAAGATCTGTGCACAGTGATGCATCGTGCATAGACTGATTGGCAAGATGCAAGAGCAACTAGCACACCAACAAAACATGATAGATGCTTGATTGATCATGGCCCAGATTAAATCAAGTGATTTGTGAGAATTAACATCTCCATTGAAGTTTTTCGCTCCATTGATTAGAGCTAAACCGATGTAGTGCAGATCACTGCAAACATGTCTCAAATGTACCAGAATATATCTATCGTGCTATCAGCGCAACGACAGTGCCAACATAGCTAGAGATGATTAAACTAATTACAGGTCCAGAGTCTCCAGCTCTGCAAAACTTCTCGCTGCATACATAGTAGGATATGATAGGTAAGGTAACTGTAACTAAGTTTCTTCCGCTGTAAGAACCACCATGTACAGGACAACCGTTGCAGCGGGGAAGTTGAGTTGAGTGGGGGTAAGAACAGACGTGCCACTTAGACGGAGAACGAGAGCTGAGCCATGAAGAGGTTGATAACGTCGAGGTACAGCGAGATGGCGGCGATGACGTACTCGTTGTAGGTGTGGCGCTTGATCAGCTGGTGGGTGTCGAGGACGATGAAGGCGGCAAACAGCACGGTGGCAAGGCAGCCGTAGATCGTCATGCCGGTCCTCCCCAGCGGGAAACAGATCTGCCGGGTCACGTTGAATTACATACACAGTGAGTTAGACAGACAGCAATTGAGAGGAAAATAAAAAGGGAGCAGGTTGTGCAGTGGAGAAGAAGATAACCTGAATGATGAGGTATGCCAGAAGCACCACAAGGCTGGAGGCCAGGAAGGGATACATGAAGGTGAAATCATGGCCCCTGTGGGCTGCCCAGAATGTGAAAATGGTGAGGCCGATGACGGCAACCGCTGTAAGGATTGCAGCTTGCAGAACCACTTTACCTGTTAGCGTTGAGCAAAGAAATGTGAATTTCATTAGAGGACACACAAATCATTCTCAAGGAGTATTTGGATCTTTTTTGCACAGAGCAAAGACAAGAGAAATCAGGCATCAGTAACAGGATGTAAAAAGGAACTCTCTGAACTAATGAGCTGACAAGAAAATCATCAATATAATTTAGCTCAGATCTACAGAACAAGTGCTGTGTTTGGGGGTTCCAGTCTTTGAAATCTACAATCGCTCAAAATGAGAAGCCATGTGTTGTACTATAACGAATATTGTGATAACAAACAATGCAACTAAGACTCAATTGCCAATAAAGACAGAAGATATAAAAGGTTGGCAGATCAATCATGATATAAAACATAACCAAGTACATAGTGCAGGCCATCTCAGCCGAGGTTTCTGCAAGTAGATCAGGAAGAGCCACTTGATCCATCACAAAACACAGACTAAACAGAAAAATAGAGATGATGCAACAGGGATCAATGCAAACTTAACATCCTACTAGTGCCCACAACAAATTTGTTGACAGAATAGTAGTACAGTGATTAGCCAGAATCTATTGTATTATTAAGACAGTCTTGAAACGAGACACTACGTTTGCTGTTTGCTGTGGAGGCCAGAAATTTCCATATTAATCGGGAAAAAAAGAAAAATTCTGCACCATTAGATCATAATAGATCTAAATTATAACTGTCTAAATCTATATTTATATCTATACTATCTATAAAGCAAATAGTGTTTTCACCCAAAATTTTCGTCCGTCGGGCTATTTTGCAAAAAACCCCTTGAGTGTTTATAAAATTAACCCGTCAATGCTGAAATAGACCTCAGGTGAAAACAAAGAAAAAAATATAAATTGGAATTACATGAGACTTCAACTTTGGAATAATTATGATAAAATAAAATGACCCGCAGTCCGTCTGACTATTTTGCAGAAAACCCCTTGAGTGTTTATAAAATTAACCCGCAGTCCCAATGCTAAAATAGGCTTAAGGTGAAGACAGAAAGAAAAAAATATAAATTGAAATTACATGAGACTTCAACTTTAGAATAATTATGATAAAATAAAATGACATTCGTTGTAACATACATGCATATTTACTAGTTTGCTATAGAAAAGATAAATAATTGTAGAGCTTATGATCATCAAGTTTGCTGTGGAGTGAAATTCTCATATTAATCAGAAAAAAAGAAAATTCTGCACCATTAGATCATAATAGATCTAAATTATAACGGTCTAGATTTGCTATAGAAAAGATAAATAATTATAGAGCTTATTATGCATATTAAAAGTCCATGTCCGCTTAGAAAAGTCCAGTTGGATTACTATACGGTACCAAAAATCCAAGGGGGATACAATACGGTACAGAGTTAGTTATGATTCTAAACAAAGCATATATGCATTGTCACCGCACAGATATAACGCAGATACGAAGCCAATACGTTTGGGCTGCAGCGGCAGAACAAGTGACAAGCAAAGTTGATTATCATCTCAAATAACACATTTCCTCCAATAGGTATAGCAAACAAAGCAAAGCTGCAACCAGCATTCCAGCAATGCAACGCACACAAATAAGTGTCCGGCCACAGTGGCAACTGACAACAAATTATAATCATCATCGTGTAGATTTATTTCAAAAGTATTCAGCTCTAAGCTGTATTCACCTCGGATCATAATTTAGTGTTAACTAGCAACTATGCCCGTGCGTTGCAACGGGTGAAGTTGGGGAGCGGCACGGGAGCTCCGAGCAGCGACGAGAGGGAGGGGCGCAGGCGCGGCGCGGATGGGGATGGGAGGGAGGGGCGTAGGGAGGGAGTGGTGCAGGAGGTCTTTTTTTCCATCCAAGTCCTTTCTTTTTTTCAGCGTTGAGGCTGCTGGTTAATTTTATAAACACTCAAGGGGTTTTCGCAAAATAGCAGACAGAACAAAATTTTTTGGGTGGAAATACCACTTAATTTATATATTTAGTGTTAATTAATGTGGTTAAGCCTAAAATATAAGGCTTATAGTTATAGGTTATAAGTTTTGCACATACCATGCAGAACACAAAATGAGATTAATAAAATTTAAAATAAAATATAATATAAAATTCAAAATTGGATTTTCGATACGGATCCAAATAAAATTAAAATATCATGAAAATTTGAAAAAAATATAATAAAAAATAAATAAGTAAAGACTATGTACCAATAAAAGTCACAAAATACAATCTATAAATATCCAAAAGTAAGATTTATTAAAATTTAAAATAGAAAATAAAATAACTTCTAAAATAGCATTTCAATATTCATCCCAAATAAACAAGTAAAGATGGCAAACCATGAAAAAGAGTACATATAAATACAATAATTAAGTAAGATTTTTTAAAATTATAACAGTACTACATATAAAATAACATTGAAGTGTAAAAAGATAAGTCAATAAGGAAATACAATTTATAAATAACAAAAATTCGGAATAAAAATTAAGGAATATTAAGAGAACTGTCTGTCTAAAACACCACACGAGATTACTTAAAATTTGAAATAAAATATAAAATAAACTCTAAATTGGATTTTCAATACAAAATCAATATAAGCTTAAAAATCATTAAATTTCGAAAAAAATAGAGTAAAAAATTAAATCAGTAAAGACTATGTACCAAATGCATAGCAAAATACAATATACAAATATCTAAAAGCAAGAGACACTAAAATTCGAAATAAAAATAAATTAAATTAAAGTAGGAACATATTTTAAAAATAATTGCAATTCAGAATAAAAAATATATTAAAAACAAAATGTGTTGTTACGATTAATATATGGCCCTAAAAAGGAAGCACCAATGTGCACTTTGGATATTTAAAAATTACCAATTAATTGAAGAAAAAAGAAAAGGTTACACCATATGATTAAAATAGATTATGAGATTGTTGCTTAAGAATAAAAGAGGTACAAAAGAATTGCAACTCTATTTTTACATCTAGACAAGGGTTATATATGTGTTCTATTTTGATTATCAAAATAAAAAAAGGATTGACAATTGAAATGGCACATTGGGCTCTAGAAAAAGGTTTTCAAAAATTAGTCTTACTGCGCCACGAGAGGGCAAGCTGCTCGAGTGTCATCATCGCATCCCCTGCTCAGTAAAGGAGTAAGGTGTCGGCGGTTGATGCACATATAAAAACTGTAAAGCAAAACCCTAATGACGATTATGTTCACATTTTGGAATCCCAATGATGGTAAAGGAGTAGTGTCGTGGCGGTTGATCGGACTTATAGAAAGTAAAAAAAGAACCCTACAATAATCAGGTTTAATGTTTAAAATTCTAATGACAATAAAGAGAGGATGGGTACACCAGGCCAGCCGTAAAGGAGTAAGGTGACAATGTTGTCGAGACTTCTAAACACTATCAAAAGGAACCCGACGAGACAATAAACTCTAAAACTATATGTCTTTAAAGCAAATAAAAGGAAAAACGGTAGGCAAGTCGTGAAGCATTAGAGTCATGGCGGTTTATGGGACTTCTACAAAGTAAAAAAAGAAACCCCAACGATGATCAAATTCGATTTTTTAAATCCCAATGACAATAAAGAGAGGGGCAGCAGGCTGGTCGTAAAGGAGTAAAGTGGCAGCATTTGACGGGACTTAAAAAACATTAAAAGGGAACTGATGAGGCAATGAACTTTACAAAAATATAAGGTACGATTTTTAAAGGTCCCAAGGAGAATGAATAAAAGTCGTGAAAGGCTAAACAAGTAAATAAAGAGGCGATAAGGGAGTAAGGGGTGACGACTATTGTGACTTTTAAAAATATAAAATTAGAAACCCGATATTTGATATTTTTTTAATATGGTAAGACAACGAGATAATTTTTTAATAAATTTTGAGAAAATCATGTGTAAAAAAACTTAGATAATTTTGTATGGGTGCTAACTGTGTAATTGCGTGGGTCACCCGACTAGTTATATTATTAAAACAGCCTTGAAAGAAGACTTCACGTTTCTTTGTAGAGGCTAAAAATTCTCACATTAATCGAAGAAAAAGAAAAGGAGAGTTCATGCAAAAATACAATTTAAAAATAACTAAAATTCGAAATTAAAAATAAGAATATTAAAATAAGAGTCCATATAGAAACCTAATATGGGATTAAATAAAATTCAGAATAAAGAATAAAATAAATCTTAAAATTAGATTCTTTTAATTAATGAGAGTCCGAATAGAAAAACGAATAAAAGATTAACACCAGGCTATTCTTTTCTTAATTATAATGGTGAAATCAAGAGTAATTAATTGCTTTGACTAAACTGGAGTCGGACATACAGTCAGGGTTTTACTTACCATTTTTTTAGGGTTACCGCCCTCCGCGGTAAGGCGGTAACCGCGGTAACCGCCCAAAACCGCACGAATTTCAACGACAAATTTTGAAATGGTTACCGCATGGTATGACACGATTAACGCGGTTTGACACGGTTTGGCGTGGTAACCGCGGTTTGGGCTGTATTGGGCCTTATGAACAATGTTGCTTTGGGCCCATCAAGCTTTTTCTTTTTTTTAATTTTCTGACCTAATATCGGTTTAAATCTAAAAATTAATTTTATCTTGTTCGTTTTCAAAAAAATTATTCACCATCTGGCACTAAATTCAAGAACTACCTCCACGAATTTTTTTGTTTTTTCGATTTTGAATTTGGATGAAATTTGCCCAAACCTTACCGTCGGTACCCCTTACCGTACCCCGGCGGTAAGGGCGGTTACCGAAGTAATCACGTGGTTACCGGTGGTAAGTCAAACCCTGCATACAGTTAGGCTCATGTACGACTACATAATTCCTGAGACAACAAATAGAAGGAGAGGTGGGAAGGCGAGCGAGTCGAGGGACGACATGACTTCTATAAATCATAAGACCGAAACTCTATAGACAACAATGTTCGATTTTTAAATGTCTCAGGATACCAAAGAGAAGTGAAAATGATAGGCAGGCGAGCATTTTATAGATCTTTCTTAACCTAATGTGTATATAGAGTTATCTCCAATACAATAAATGATAGAAATACAATAAATGATAATAGCCGGCGAGTCAACTATTTTAATTTTTAAAAATATAATCATGTAGGAAATGTGTGGATGTATCGATGCTAGCCGTGCAATTGCGTGGGCCACCCTGCTAGTTATTTTTAAGGCATGGAAGCATATAAATAGGGAAGGGTATACAGATCGGCCTATAATAATGCAGAATGAAAATGGAACATGTGATGGTTAAATGATACAACAGACAAGAAATAAAAAGTAATTGAAAATGGATTCAGCACACAACATGTAGTTGCAAACAGTTACATGCAAAACTTACAGGTTATCCAAAAAAACGAAAATTGAGAATTCTGCTTAACAAATATTTCTGTATGGTGTTTTCGAGGGGAAAAAGCACCTTGTATGGTGTTGGCACATCAGGGACTCAGGGTTTGTTTTTTATCAGGAAAAAAAAGGTTGACCCCAAGATCATCCCCACCACCACCACTAACCCCCAATTACAAAACGTAGGTCAAGACCATCATAATCTATTCAGGTCCTCCGTAACAGCAACCAAAATATATCCACAACAATCAACATTCATAATTAAGATTCCTGACACCTGACAGCAACATAGTCATATCATAATCTCCCAGGTAATAGGAACTAGGAAGTGGTCCAGGTCCTAATGGTCCTACCCGTACAACAATATGCAACACTACAACCAATATATACTCCAGATCAGAATAACCTCAAAAGTCAAATGTTTCCTTCCCACCAGAAAACACAACACAAATCTTCTTTGTTCAATAATGCACTACCAACTACATCCCCTGAAACTATGAGAGAGCAATAAATTTGTTGACTGAACAGTAGTACACTGATTAGCCAGAATTACAGACCAACCTGCAGTGAATACAGAATTACAGTAGTGCATACAGAATTACAGACCAACCTGTAGTAATAACATAGTGTGTATGAAAAATGTGATGGTTAAGTGATACAACAGACAAAAAAGAAAACAGTACTTTGAAATGGACTTAGCATACAACACGCAATTGCAAGCAGTTACATGGACAGTTTGTAGAGGTTTTCTAGAAAAAAATTTAGAGATTTCTTCTTAACAAACAGAATTCCAGCAATCCAAGAATGATGATCTTGTATGGTATTCTTTTTATGGGAAAAGGCATCGTGTATGGTGTTTCCATGCAGTGCGTGCATTTTGTAATAAAAAAAGTTGACCACCAAGATCATCCCCACCACCACCACTAACCCCAATTATAGAACATGTGCTAAGACTATAATAATCTAATCAAAATCTCAATCAGAAGCAATCACAATATATAATAATCAACAGCCAACATTCATAACTAAAATTCTGACACCTGATAGCAACAAATATCATAATCTCCAATGCAATAGGAACAGGAAGTGGTCCAGATCCTAATGGCCCTACCCGTACAACACATTATGCAACACTACAACCAATATACTCCACAGCAGAAAAACCTCAAATGTTTCCTACCCACCATAGAACACAACACAAATCTGCTCTGTCCAATACAGCGGCTACATCCCTGCAACAATGCTAAGATCCAGAGAACAAAAAAATCCTAGGAATCAGAATCCAATCAAAACCAAATCACAGACAATCAATTGGCCCAAGACCAGCCATAAATTTCACCCATCCGAACCAAACTGCATCTTCAATCAGTCAATCACCACGTTTAGAGATCACAAATCCCCCCCAAAAAAATGGAGACCTTTTTTGCGGAGAAAAAAAATGGAGACTTTGGGGAGTAGAGAAATGGAGAGGGCATTTCGCGTGTATACCAAGGAAGGTCGAGGAGCAGACGGCGATGGTGAGGCTCTCGCAGAGCGTGAAGAGGCCCAGCAGCAGAAGGTTCACGGGGTGCTTTTCCCTGTACTTGAGCATCGGCCACAGCACTGCGCAAATCCCAAACCCACCACAAAAACCACAATCAGAACCCACCATGGAGGGAAGGGAGATCAAATCAGGCAAGGAAAGGGAGGAGGAGGAGGCGCAGACCGATGAAGGGGCAGAGGAGGATGGCGAGGTAGACGAGCCAGGAGGCGAGTGAGCCCGTCGCGAAGAACCGCGGGATGGGGCGGACGGCCCACGCCACGACGGCGATCGCCGCCGTGAGCGCGAACTGCAGCGCCAGGATGCAGTACACCTTCCGCACGAACGCCCACCGCAGCCGCGGGTCCTCCTCCTCCGCCACATTCTTCCTCGCCGGCACTGCCGCCCTCGCCGCCTTCTCCCCCGCGACGACTACTCCTCCCATCTCCGGGTCGGTCTCGGAGTCGCCTGCGGCGGCCTCGGCCTTCGACATTGCGCAGACGGCGACGGCGGTGGCTAGGGTTTTCGCCGCGGGTTTTGTTGTGTGTGTGGGTGTTTGGGGGGGAGAGGTAGACGAAGCAACTGCGCAGCGGAAGCCATGGTGGTGTGGCCTCTGGGGCGGATATATCGAGCACGGCTGAGTAACTGACATGTGGGGCCAAGAGAGTGGGGACCACTTGTCAGTTAGATGAAGCGTCGCCGTTTCTTCGACTGGTCGTACAGTTTGGAATTCTGTGGACACGTGGCTAGGGGTGGTTGGAGGATTGTGATGGGTGGGGCCGACACACGCGCATTTAGCACTTTGAGTATATATGTGCTAGTAGATGCTTGTAATTAATAAACTGTGATTGTCGTGTACAGTTTTGCACGTAGCTAGAATAATTCATGTAAAGATAAATTTAATATACAACTTTAAAATTTTATTTCTAAAGATATCATTATATGGTAGAAGTTAGAATTTTATATACAACTATTAGCTTTTGTTTCTATGAGCATCTAGATTTTATAAACAACTTTTAGATTCTATTTTTATAATCCTTAAATTTTATATATAATTTTTAGCTTTTATTTCTATGAACCAACTCTTAGATTGTATTTCTATATCTTTAGATTTCGTATATAACTCTTAGTTTCTATTTCTATAATTACTGAATTATTACGTATACAACTCGTAGCTTATTTTTATAATCTTTTGATTTCATATGCACCTTTTGATTATATTTTTACTAGCAATTGTGTCGTGCGTTGCAACGGGTGAAGTCGAGGCGCGGCGCGGATGGGGACGGGAGGGAGGGGCGCAGACGCGGCGCGGGAGCTCCGGGCAGCGATGGGAGGGAGGAGCGCAGGCGCGACGCGGGGCATTGGGACTGCGGGTTAATTTCAGAAAAAATCAAGGGTTTTCTGAAAAATAGCTAGGCAAAACAAAATTTTGGGTGAAAACACTACTTGCTTTATAGATAGTTATTATATAGACTAGCAATTGTGCCCATGCGTTGCAACGGGTGAAGTCGGGGCGCGGCGCAAATGGGACGGGAGAGGGGGGCGCAGGCGTGGCGCGAGAGCTCCGAGCAGCGATGGGAGGGAGGGGCACAGGCGCGGCGTGGATGGGGACGGGAGGGAGGGGCGCATGAGATTTTTTTCATCCAAACCCTCTCTTTCTTTTGCATTAGGACTACGGGTTAATTTTATAAACCCTCAGGGTTTTACGCAAAATAGCCAGGATGAACAAAAAATTTGGGTGGAAACAAGTTATAGATAAGGTATATATTTCATATAAACTTTTAGATTTTATTTCTATAGGGTTTGGATTTCATATATAACTCTTATATTTTATTTCTATTTTTATAGACTTAGGCCTCATATATAACTTTTAACTTATATTCATATATATATATATATATATCTCTCTTAACTTCTATTTATATAGATATGATTGTATTTTATATATAACTATATCAATCAATCTATACCATTATAACCTCGGTCGACCCACTATGATCTAATGGCTAAGATTTTTCTTTTGATTAATGTCGGAATTTATAGTCTCAACAGTGAACGTGGTGTCTTATTTCAAAGCTGTTTTAATAATATAATAGATAGATGTTTAGTGCTATGTACTTTCTCCGATACCATGATTCTTCACATTCTAAATAATGACATGACCTATAAAATATATATTTAACTTTTATTATAATATATATAATAAATAAAATACATGTTTATTTTTATTATAATATTTTAAAAGATAAATCTACATATGTTATTATATTTTTAATAATATATTTTTAAAGTTATTGATGATTAATAAAGTTATAAAATCGAGAATTATATATGGAACCGGAAGAAGTATGGCTTAATTTTGTCGATGAAATACCTCTAGTAAATATCCTATACGTCTTGCAAACTATTTATTACTTTCTCTGTTCTAAAATAAAAATAAATATAGTTTCTTCAGTTCAAGTTCAACTATAAAATAATGGAATTTGCTTATAGCTGACTTAGAGAACGTTTGGTTCTATACACTAAACTATCCGTATCACGTCAGACATTTAGACATTAATTTGGAGTAAACATGAAGTAATTATAAAAATAATTGCATAATTAATGGATTATTTATGAGGTGAACAGATGAAGTCTAATTAATCCACCATGATTAGTATATGGTTACCATAGCATCATCCTCACATGGGAGTATGGCGGTAGCTAGAGTTGAAAACGGACGAAATTTTTTCGGTCCGAATCATCTGTTTTTCTACATTTGACCTGATTATTTTTCGTATTTTTGAAAAAATCCGAAAACGGTTCGGAATTCGGGACGGAGGTTGTCGGAATGCGAACGAAAATAGAAACGACGTTTTTCCGTCCGTATTTTCGGAATTCTGTATTTGGTTGGAATGTCTCCGTATTTTTACCGTATTTTATCTGGAATATACCGTATTTTATCTGGATTTCAGGCATGTAGAGGCCCAATCCAAAAAGCCCAACCCCAGCTCATGAAAACTCATTTTAATTTGTTAGTTATGATATGAACTAAGGATGTTATGTGAGTATGTGACAATAATAGTATATGGATAGGTAATTCTAAACTATTTTTATATGGATCTAAATCTCTGAATTCATGCTCTACCTGTTTTTCGTTGGCAAATATGTGTGTAATTGTGATTGAGTATAAAGATGTGCGGTATTTCGGCTTCATAACTTCGACCGTTTCGTTGATTTTCCGATCGTATTTGTTTGTTTCGGTGTACCCGCATATTTTATATTTTGATTCCGTTTTTGAATCCGTATTTTTAACTCGTCTCGTTTCCGCCAAAAATATATATAAACGAAATTAGAAATGAAGTTTTTCTATCCACGTCCGTTCGTTTTCATGGCTAGCGGTAACCGGTTGGCTCTCTTTTGTGAACCGCATGTCACCAACTGCGCTTCCACACCTATTCTCAATGCATCTTAAATTACGATTAGCATGATAACTTTAGCTCAAAGTTCATCTTACAGTTAGTTCACGTGCTAGCTTAAAGTTAGCCTTACATTTTAAAGTGTTGGGATTATCAAATTCATAAAGTATCCGGGAATACATTCATCAAGAAATCGAGACCTATAATTCCTCTAGTGGTTGGGAAAGGTAATAATGAGTATTTAGGAAGTACGTGCAGGCGTAAGAAATAAAGCAATGGTAAATTATGTAGATATTTAAAATATGTTTGAGAGGGGAGAAAAAATACATATAGCCATTAGAGTATTAGTTAATATTAATTATTTTAAACTTGAAAATAGATTAATATATTTTTAAAGTAATTTTTATATAAAAAAATTTATTAAAAAAACGTATTATTTACCTGTTCAGAAAGCATACGTATAAGAAAACGAGTGACTTTTCTTTTATTGTGCTTCAAACGAGCGTACCCTTAATACTAACAACTTTGTTTTGTGTCATGCTCCACATTGCCATGACCGCACCATGTAAGACCAAAGTATAGCATTTTTCTTTTTTTCTTATTTGCTCAAAGTTTTTTAAAAACATATTATTTAATAGAATAATTTAATAGTATAGAAACGTGCGGTTCAGAAAATGTATGTATAAATAAAGAAAGAGTGACTTTTCTCGTTGTGCTTCAAACGAATTAGTAACAACTTTGTTTTGTGTCATCCTTGTTGTATGCCACATTGCCATGACCACATCATACAAGACTAAAGTGTAGTATTTCTCTTTTTTTTCCTCATTTGCTCAAAGTTTTTCCAATCACTCCACCACCTCATCTTTTAACTTCTTTCCCTATTTTTTTTGAGCATACGTGGTTTCTGATTTACGCGACGCCCCAACTAACCTCACCCTCTCATCCTTCTTTGACTCATATCCAAATATCATCCAGCAACCCAAAAAAAAACACCCCGGAAATGGCACACAAACTTGAAAGGAACTGGCACAAGAAAACAAAACAAGAAGAAAAATGAAATAAATTCCTCCGTAAATCAAAATTTTGCCGTGCACAGGGCTGTGGGAAATTGCACGGAATTTGCCCTGCCGTGTCATTTGTCACTTCCCCAAATTTGGGTCCAATAATTTTGCAACCTTTTTCCTCTCCGGTGTAACTGTGTGCCATCTCGTTCAACTCGTTTTCCCTTTTTATGGTATAATATTCATGCAGGTGTTGTAGCTGGCTTGTTCACTTTTTTTGTTTTGACCATGAAAGCTAGCTTGGCCACTTCACACGCCATAGCATCCTCTGCCTTGCAGTTCACATCTTGCCGCTTGGTACTCCGGCGCCGGCGACGGCGACGTCGCCGGCGGTGATGGACTCCCCCGCCGTGGGCTGGTCACCATGCAAGCCACGTCTGTACGTACTCTGCATGGCAAGGGGCCTTTCGTGAGGAAGTTCAGAGAAGGAAACAAAAGCCCATGAAGATTAGGCCCATGTTGAGAATTTAAGTCGGTTGTATTCGGCCGTGGACTGTTGATTTTTGGTTGTGTGAAAATTGGTAACACCTCGGGAACGGCAGGAAGGATGAGGTCAGGGTTTTCCTACCCACGCTAACAAATCGTATAAAATTTATTAAAAATTTAAATTATTTTTAAATTTTATTTGAATTTGACAGGGTTTATCGTGCAGTTGCGGTTTTGTAAATCCTAGATAAAATGGCAAGATGCAACTTGTATTTTTTTGGGCTTTTGGCTAGATTAAGTGTAGTATCTGTTTTTATATTAGTTTAATGTTTGATATGTGGGTCATGTGCTCAACTTTGATATTAAATAAGCTTTTTTGAGGGATGAACTACCATAATGGCTTGCCATCTGGTTTCTCGAGCGTCGCTTAGGTGTTGCCCTATGGCGCACCTCAACCAAACCTAAATGTAAGTTTAAACAACCTTTCCAGTTGCATTTTTATATGTTTTTCAAACAGGCTACACAGGTTTGGACTAATTTCATCTCACGAAAACAAACCAAAAATTGATACGAAATAATCAATTGAACACAGGGTAGTTATATTAGCAGCAGACATTTCACTTGGTGCTTGTGTTAAGGTCACAACAGCTAACTATGCACACAAAAGATTATCATCTGTGAATTAAAGCGAAATAAGAGAGAGGCTTAAGGAGAAAGAATAGGAATTTAAGGAGGAAGCAATAATATGGTGGTAGAGTAGGGTTAAAATATTGGTGTCAAAAATGCTACGTATATGTCGATGGGTTTTTAACTAGATTTTATTAAAATCAGATATATACGTTGATTTACGTCTCTTCAAACATGTGTTAAGAAACAAATTCAAAGAAAATGTGAGTGTGATGTTGCGTGTGTGCGGTCAGCGACGTCGTGATCAAAGAGGCCTCTCTACATTGCAAAGACGAGAGAAATAATCTAGGTTTATGTTGGGCCGGCTAGCCCATTCAGATTTTTTTTACAAGAAACAGCCCATAAGGTTGGCCGGGCCATGGCTGTGCGAAAACAAGGACAGTTTGATCCGAACAATTTTCATCTTTTTTTTTTACAAAAATGCTTTTCAGTACAACATCGGCAATTAAACGAAGTGCACCATGCATCATTTTAATATCCAAATATGTAGGTAAATTTCTTTGATGTTGGCTTGTCTTTTTTTAACCACTCGCATCGACATCGCGAAGTTTATATCGATAAAGTAGAAAAAAACACAAGATTACAACCCTAACAGGTCGTAACCAGAAAAACGAAGAAAAAAACCACCACCCCATGCACTGAAAGCATCAACACACAGAACCGGGAAAAGGCTAGCACCAGACCAGCCATTGCTAAGCGTGACCGTCCACCGCTAGGCCAACAAAGAAGCAACAACCGAGATCGCCCAAAACCCAACCCTAACAATCAACACAAAACTACACTCTATCCACATCTTTGGGATTGAGGGAGAGAGAGAGTGAGAGAAGAATGGGACCGCTCTCCCCCTAGGCCCTCCGACGTGGCCAACTTGTAAAAGCTATAGGGCCTTGACACAAGAGGACCGGAATCGAGGGCGATCTAGAACCAATTGTCTTGGAGGTTTTGGCAAGGGGGTTGCCTAGACGACGTCTCCAGGGAAAGGAGTGATGAAAGCATCGCCACCACCGTCTGTCAAGGTCTCAAGGAGAACCGAGATTGGGTTTTCACCCGGTAGCCCCACTAGAGGAGATGGGATGGCACGATAACGTCCTCAGAGGAAAGTGACGCTCGAAAACGCCGTCGTTGCTTGGCCCGGCCAAGACCGGGCTAGGTTTCACCGCGACCCACGCGCTAATCCACACCCGACGCACCATTGCTCCACAACCGTCAATCCTCATCAGCACGTGAGCCCTATTGCACCAGCGTCCCCCGTCGGCCAGCCTCCGCGTGCCGCTGCCCTGCGCCCGCGCTAGCCTCTCGTAGCCATCGACGCCACCCATTCGCCCGCGTTTTCCCATGTCGCGTCGACCTCCGTCGCCATCGGTCGTGCCTCCTAGCGTCGCGCTGGCTTCCCAAAGTTGTCGACTATGTCTCCTCGCGCCATGCCAGCCTCCGTCGCTGCCGGCCGCATCTCCTAGTGTGGCGTCAACCTTCGTCGCCGTCAGTCGTGCTTCGTCGCGTGACGCTGGCCTTCACCGATGGTCGTGCCACCTCGCGCGGCATCAACCTCCACAGCAGCCGGCCACTCCTCCTTGCATTGGCGTTGGCCTTCCCCACTGCCGGCAGCGCCTCCTCGCGTAGGCACCGGCCTCCCCCGCCGTCGGTTGCGCCTCCACTTGCCGGCTCATGTCGCACCCCGAGTTTTGCCTCTAAATCGTTTGAATAATTTACCCTAAAATAAGCGGAATTTTTGGAATTAATATGGATCCAACAAGTAATTTTAAAATGCAATTAATAAATGGAAATGGCATGGTAGGACTTTTTTTAAAATTCTACATGTCAAAATACACTAACATGATTTTTACGGAAATTTTTAGAGCACTCGAACTATTTTTAATCAATTAAATAAGAAATCTGCAATTAAATTAAGTCCCAAAATCTTTTTTCTTGATTTTCCTATTCACCCGTACGGCTCCCGCCCATTTTCCCTAGCCGGGCCGACAGCCCAGCTCGCCCGCCGGCCCCTCCCCTCCTTTCGGCCCAAGCCGAGCTAGCTCGCCCACGCGAAGTCCGCCCGGCCTCCCTCTCTCTCGCGGGCCATCGACAGGTGGGCCCCACCTATCGGGCCGCCTTCCTCGCGCCCGACAGCCCAAGCCGCTGCCGTCGCCATGCGCGTCGTCGTGTCCGCCTCTCCGCGCCACCCCGTGCCACCTCGGACCCACGCCGGGCCCGAGCCCACGCCGCCGCCCTTCCCACGCGCCGCAACGCCGCCGCCGCCAGCGGCCGCCGCCGCTTTCCTCTCTCTACCCGAGTCCTAAACCGACGGCGAGAGATTCGCGCTCAACCCGTACACAATCGGCCTCCTTGCGCCTCTATAAAAAAACCCCTCGTGCTCCGCGTGTTTTTCGTTTGCGCCGCCGTTCTCGTGCCCTAATCCACCGTCGCCCAATTTTGCTTCGCCGTCACTCGTCGTCTCCTTCCCCGTCTCCGATGAGGCTCTCCCTCTCTCTCTCCCTTCCAATCCCGAGTGCTAGTCGCCGCTCCCGAGCCATGGCGCTCTTCTCCGTGTCGTTTCCCGTGCTCCGTGGCGCCCGCCGTCGCCGTTTCCCGCGTCGCCGAAGCACGGTCGGCCGCCGCGCGGCCATGGCCGACAGCCAAAGCTCGACCACCGCCGTGCCCGAAAACCCTAACCATAGCTACAATCCCGCCCCGTCGTCCGATCGCTTGGATTGGGCAGATTTGGGCCGCCCGATCCCGCAGCCTCGCCCGCCATCCGATCGCCGGCGCCTCTCGGGTGCACGCCGCGTGGCGGCATCCGAGCCGCCGCCGCGCGCCCACCCGGATGCGCCACGCATCTCCGCCACCCCAGCCGTGGACTCGGTCCACCATGGATCGAGCCGCTCGCCGCTCGCGTCGGCCGCGCGCGTCGGCCTAGCCAACATCGGCTGACCAGCGCCGCCGCCGGCGTCGGCATGACATCATGCGGCGTCGGTCCTAGCCCAACCCGCGCGTTGATGTCATCCCGGGACTTAATTGCGCAATAATTAATTTAGTCTTTTCTGTTTAGTTTAAAAATTACAAGTAAACTTCCAAAATTCATATCTTTTTAATACAAGCCAGCATGGGTAATGGCTGGGTCTGTAGCGTAGCTATCTCTAGCCGACGTACCCTAGTAAGGATGGGCGTGATGAAGTTGGGTCGGCCCCGGTTTTAAGGGTTGATCGGCTTCTGGATTCACTGCGGCATGAGAGGAGACTGCCCATTACCCGATGGGAGTGGGGGCGAAACCTTGGTGTGGTACGATTGGTTAGAGGGGGTTATGTGAAGGGTCCTGGCACAGTTCCTTTCCGGGGTATCGTGGTGGTACACCGGCACATGGTAACGTGTCGTGGAATTATGTCTTATGGGTACAGTTGTACAACTCTGATCAGAGTAGAACTATTCGAATAGTCGTGTCCACGGTTACGGGCGATCGACCAGATTCACCTTGATTAGTCTCACTTATTTACATGAATGAAGTGTTGGGACTTGACTAGTATAGATGGATGGTTGGGCCTGTTGCAACGTGGTTTTAACGTTGGACAGTGTTTATTTAATATTGCTTAACTATTACTATTGTTTTACTGCTTTCAACTATTATTACTATTTTTGCAATGCTATTTATGCAAATGAGCCTATATTCCTTCCTTGATATTTATCCTATATCATACCCTCTCTTCTGGTATGACTTGTTGAGTATGGTGGTTGTACTCAGTCTCGCTTAATTTTCCCCCTTCAGTGCCAGAGGTTGAGGTTGAGGAAGTCTCCGAAGAAGTGTAGGTTTGTTCGTCATCAATGGTCTGCTGTGGTGTGGTGTTTCGCTTCGCTCGAGTCAAGTTTAGCTTAAGTTAGTCTTTTTCTTTTCCGCTGCATTTTATGTAATTCTTTTATATTGTTTCTAAGACGTGGATTTTGTAATATCAATAATTGTCGATTTGTGTACCTCGACTAATGCCTGGACGAGGATTTAATGCACAAATTAGCTGCGGAAATTCTGGCTTGAATTTCTGGGCATGACAGCTCCGGCCTTCACCACCTCCAGCCGCGCCTCCTCGCACGACGTTGTCCTCATGCCGCCTTCACGTCCCGGTCGGGCGGGTCCTGACCCCGTCGCCCTAGCCGCGCCTCGGCCAGATCCAACCTAGGGCTGCCCGTGGGTGGTCGGATCCGATGACAGCGGTGCCGGATCTGCCGTCCTCCTCGCCGGGAGGGCTCGCCGCCACCCTCCCAATTGTCGGTCACCGCGCCTCCTGCAGCTATGTTGGCTTGTCTTTCCACTGCAGCTTCAACTTCCGGCAAATTGCCCAACCAACTGAAAGTTGAGAAAGTTATTTTTCCATGTTTCAGACGAGGAGATATGCCCTTTATTTTACAGAAAATTTAGCAATCTGCCACTTTTTAGGTCTTGTTCGTTTAATTCCTCTTAAAAAACAAGAGAATTTTTTTAAAAAAATTATTCCACACCTATTATGATATAGTTATTCTCTTTCATTCTCCTCAAATCTCTTTTTTCTTGAGAATTAAACAAAATTTTAGATTGTCTCTAGCTACCCATGACTAACACCTTAATACGTTAGACCCTTCGAGTTAGTGACACGAGGGGCAGGATTACAAATTATCACGCCCCCCTTTTTTACTAGGAATTTCAGAATTAATCTCCACTCAGTACCATAAGATATTTGACCACCTCGATCGATCCTTTAGAAAGTAAAATTCAGTATGCATTCCCATCCTATCACTACTGGAGAAACGGTTTTTCCATGCGGGCCGAAAGGCATCTTCCCGTGCGGAAGGCCTGCCCTCATGCGCGAAAAGGTCTGGGAAAAGTTCATTTTCGCGTGCGGGCGGCCCAACCGCACGGGAAGATCGATCATCCTGTGCGGTCGACTTAAGCGGCCCGCACGGGAATATCGATTATCCCGTGCGGGCCGCTTAAGCCGACCGCATGGGAAGATGGTCGTGCCCATTATTTTATGTACAACGTTGTGTGAGCTAGCCATTGTCCTCTCTCTCTTCTCTCCTCTCCTCTCCTCTCCTCTTTGTCTCCCTCTCCTCTCCTCTCTCAGTAATGTTAAATGGGTCAATATATATATTTTTCGTGCACGAGAAAAAAAGACATTTAATATTATTTCCTTATAAAAGATATATATATATATAACACGGATCGATCATGCGTAATGTATAGATATCAAGCTAGTTTCGTCTCGCAAATTAACATAAGTCTAGCTAGCAACAAATTTACAAATAATTTAATGGTGTTGCTCTTTTTCCCACTCCCTAAGTCGTTTGAATTTATCGTCCGTCGCCAGCTCGCTCTCCGGATCGTAGAAATTGTCCAAATGGCTTTAGACATTGCGACGGATGAAGCGGCAAAGATATGCAACCAAGTTAAGCATGGTTCTATCGTCGAACCGGTTCGCTACAACTGGAACTTCCATGATCTGTTTTAGAAAAAAATAGTACACATATACATGCAATTAGGAAAATTATACAAGATCGATAACATGTAGAAAGATATATTTCTCTGATGAACTTACTTCTTTGAACTTAGTAGTGTATAATCCCGTAGATTCTGAGCATCTCACACACGTATTTCTCGCAAAGGTTAGTGCCTGGTGGTTGCTTATAACAACTTGTGAAATTTGTGAACGAATCGACTAGACAGTTGTAATATGGTGTATATAAGAGGTGTACATGTGAACACAATGTTTACCCTAAAAGAAAGATGATCGAAAAGCGAGAATTAGTTTCGATTCTGAATCATCTTTCACATCAGAAGGAAATCATAAGTCTATAGCTAGCCTATCTATGCATGTGATAAGCGACGGTCGGCTCATTCTCGATGGCTCCCTGTGCCCTGCGAGGTGTGCTTTCTCTGTTTTCGGCGGCATTAATGTTCAAGTTCTCGTTGCTAATGTCTTCGGCCGAATTCTCGTGAATTGTCATATCTTGATCGACGCCTTCTTCCTGCCTTCTTCACCGATCTTGGTCTCTTCAACATGTCATGATCCATCATAGTAGCCTTCTTCACCGATCTTGGTCTCTTCAACATGTCATGATCCGATCTTAGTCTTTTTTCTTGCTCTTCTCCCTTTGTTACATACTCTTTCTGTATTGCTCTTTCTTAGAGTACGGCGTAAAAGTACTCGTGTATCTCCATCAAACCGGGTATCATGGATAACCGCTTTCATGCATGCAAAGAGGAGGCTAAATTTTCTGGTCGGGGCACTTGATTTTACACCCAATTATTCTTTTGGGAAGCGGTCATGCCTGTTGATTCCCAATGATGTCATTGGGTGTAAAATCAAGTGCCCGACCCAGAAAATTTAGCATCCTCCTTGCATGCATGAAAGCGGTCATCCATGACTCTGGTTTGATGGAGATACACGAGTACTCTACGCCATACTCTAAGAAAGAGCAATACAGAAAGATTATGAAACAAAGGGAGAAGAGCAAGAAAAAAAGACCAAGATCGAATCGTGACATGTTAAACAGACCAAGACGGTGAAGAAGGCTACTACGATCGATCATGACATGTTGAAAAGACCAAGATCGGTGAAGAAGGCAGAAAAGGCGTCGGGCAAGATATGACAATCACGAGAATTCAACCGAAGACATTAGCAACGAGAACTTAAACATTAATGCTGCCGAAAACAGAGAAAAACACACCTCTAAATCATGGGGAGTCATCACGGAATGAGGTGGCTGTCAGATTTTTATCACAATCTATATATGTAAAAGAGAAGAAGAATGAAAAAATATATTTCTTTCCTTCTTCTTCTCTTTATTAGAGATGAGAGATAAAAATACATATGTTTGCCTATTTTTTCCATGAGAAGAGGTGAGATAGGGGCGGAGAAGAGATGAGAGATGAGAGACCGGAGAGAGGGAGATTAGATTTGTAGGTCGTTCGGTAGGGGTGGGTATATGTGTTTGAAAATTTAAAAATCTAACCTAAAATCTAAAATTCATCAAAAATATTCACCTGAACTAATCTCCACGAACGAACGAACACTCGTTCGTTCGATCGTCCATTCGTCTGTTCGTTCACATCAACAACCGACCGAATGAACGATCGTACACTCGTTCATTCGCTCGTCCATCCGTCCGTTCACATCAACGACCGACCGAACGAACGACCGAACACTCATTCGTTCGTCCGTCCGTCCTTCCGTTCACATCAACGACCGACCGAACGAACGACCGAACACTCGTTCGTTCGTTCGTACGTCCGTTCGTTCACATCAACGACCGACGAACGAACGACCGAACACTCGTTCATTCGTTCGTTTGTCCGTCCGTCCACGAACGAACGAACGCTCGTTCGTTCGCTCGTCCGTTCACGTCCATCTTTTCAAAAAATTCACATCAACTATTTCACATGAAAAAATCATCAAATATATAACAGTCCATTTTACATTTCCATCAAAATTAACTATAGTTCCATCAAATAAATAATAGTCCATTTTACTAATTATCATCCCAAATTAAAGGAAGATTTCATCACTTGTGAAGTAACAACCACTAGTCTCTTAATGTACATCAAATATATAACAAACACTAGTCTCACTAGTCATCACTTGTTATTCATCAAACATATAACAATCCATTTCACATGTACTCTTAATGTACTCACTAGTCTCTTATCTAAAATATAGCACTAGCTAGTTTGTCCTAGAATTCACGTATTATATATTTATCATTTTGATATATTGGTTAGTATAATTTATTTCTATATACTTTCACAATGCATGGCTCATCATTTCCTATTGCATATCAATATTAAAACAAAAATCCATATATTGCATGATTTGTACCGTGGCGGTGGCGGCGACGGAGGGGAGGACGTTCTCCGGTGGCACGGTGGAGCGGCTGGCGGCGGTTGGCGGCGGAGGGGAGGACGTTCTCCGGTGGCACGGTCGATCGGCTGGCGGCGGTTGGCGTCCGGCGGGGAGGCGTCGGGCGGCGGCTGGCGGCCGGCGGGGAGGAGTTGGTTGAGGCCGGTGAGGCCGGCGTCGGCTTCGGTGAAGCCGGCCTTCGCCGTCGCCCTCGCCGTCTCTTTCTCCGTCTCCTGCTGCGTCGCCGCCTCGTCCGCCCGCTCGGCGGCGTCTCCCTTGCCGCGGTAGCCGCCAACCTCCTTTCCGTGCCTGCCGGCCCGAGCGCCGGGGTGCGGTAGACGTCGCGGGCGGTAGGGGCGAGGCCAAGGCGCGATGAGTGGATGCTGGCGGTCGGTGAGGTCGGTGCAGGGGCGTGGGCGGCTAGAGAGGCGACAGATCTAGGGGAAAATTTTGGCAGCGTGGTGGCGCTAGATCTGTTTTCTCCGGGGACTTGGAAAATTTTCGGGAGCCCGCACGATATTATATAGGCAGCGATTGTCACGTGCGAGCAGCTTAAAGGACCGCACGGGATAACGATCTTCCCGTGCGGGCGGATTAAGCGGCCCGTACGGGATAATTCTTTTCCCGTGCGGGCCTCTTAAATTGACCGCATGGGAAAATATTTTCCCGTTCGGTCCTTTAAGTAGCCCGCACGGGAAGATATTTTCCTGTGCGGGCTGTTAGGCCGCCCGCACACGATAATCGCCCCCTCTCCAACTTTTGCACCAAAATTGAAATTAATGAAAAAAAATTATCAAACAGACTCAAAAAATTACCAAAATTTTCCATACATCAATATATGCTAATTATTGCCTATGAAAAAAAATTTGAAATCAAATGACAATTTGGCCATCACTTCCTCTCCAAATCTAACCAATCTTTCTCAACACTTATAATCTTCTCCGGAGAATCATCGGTTTTGTGAGCGTCGTATGTGATAAAATATTCAAAACCTTCGCAATTTTTTTCACAGCCTCTACATATAATATCATGACATCCACACAATTTTCAAGATTTTCCGACTTTGTTTGCTATTTATACAATTTTAAAATCATTCGATCAATAGGTTCCTAATCATGTTTCTTGAAGAAAAATTCAAAATTTATTATCATTTACAGGATAATGACTCAAGCGGGTCTAAACAACATGAATATAATTTTTCCACTAATTTTATTATATTTTTAATCACTTGCAGTTCAAATGTGAGACTTGGCAAAAAAATTCATGAAAATAAAATAAATCAAAGAAATATAGCAAAACCAAACAAAAAATTATCAAATTTTATAATTAGCAGTAATATGTTGTATTTACAAAGTAGAGAAAGTTTGGAGGGTGGAGAAGAATTTTTTTCAAAATTTTGCGAGTGCGAGGGCCCTTAAGCCGACCGCACGCGATAACGTATCGATAAAATATTCGAAACCCTCTCAATTTTGTACCACAACCTCTACATACAATATCATGACATCCACACAATTTTCATGATTTTCTGACTTCGTTTGCTATTTATATAATTTTTTCTCATTTACAGGATAATGACTCAAGCAGGTCTAAACAACATGAATATAAAAAAAACAAACTAGCGTTTTACAATTTTTGGATTAACATCCTTCCACACGATACAAACTTTGATTCGTCGAGGACACTTTCAATGTGTTTTATCCACGTAGGAAGATCAGTGAATAACGAAATGGCGTCGTATTGATTATAGTCGGACGCGTCTTCAATGTTATCAATACCAATGATGTGTTGCTTGCCCGATACAATAATGTCCATCTTTTTATCGGAAGGATCCTTCACATAGAAAACTTGTGCAACACGCTCGGCAAGGACCCATGGATCATCCTTGTGTCCAATTTTACTCCGTTCAGCACACATAAATCCAAATTTATCTACCATGGAGTCTTTCACCCATTGGCATCTGCGAACAGGGATCTGAATGTTTAAAGTAGTCAAGTTCCCATATTTCTTGTATGATCCCATAGTATGATTTTCTCTGCCCTGTTGCGTCCAACGCTTCGACACGAACCCCACTGTTCTACGCTGAGCTTTTCTTGTCTTTGCTATTGGTGTAAAAAGAGTATCCACCGATGTCATACCCTTGCCATGAGGTCACAAGGCTTCTTGGGCCAACTGCAAGTCTTTCTACCGTTTTTTCCTCGAGTGATTCACCAGACAGTACATTTTGATCCTTAAGCCATTGGGGGAAAGTGCGCTTCTGTTCTTTCGAAACCCAATGCCCATATCGCCCAGGATTGCATGCTCTGATCTCGGAAGTGTGTTGCTCAATGTAGGGCGCAACGATGGCGAGTTGTTGAAGAACACTGCTGTGTGCATCTGATACCGCTTTGTAATCGTTGTCGTAGAAGCATTTTCTTCCTACCGTACCCTTCCCAGATAATCTTCCATCATGTCGAGGCATCAGTATCCCAATGGGGTTGGCATCTTTCATATAATCTAGGCAACACTCGACAACCTCCTCAGTTGTGTAACCCTCTATCATCGAGCCCTCCGGATGAGCACGATTACGGACATACCCTTTTAGAACAGGCATGTATCGCTCATACGCCCACATTTGATGTAGGTATAGAGGACCAAGTTCAATAATTTGAGGGACAATGTGAACAATGAGATATTCCATCATGTCGAAGTACGATGAAGGAAAAAACATCTCTAGCTGGCAAGCTGTCTCCACTACGAATTTCTGAAGGGGTCCTAATTCTTCTAGATCAAAAACTTTCTGTGATACTTGATTAAAATAATAGCACAGCTTTGTTATCACAACCTTGGTGTGCACTGGTTTCATCGCCCTTATAGCGATAGGGAGAAACAACGTAAGCATCTTATGACAGTCGTGAGCGTTGTATCCAGAAATTGACAAATCTTTCATTGATACTAGCTTCCGGATATTCGATGAGAATCCAGTCGGCATTTTCAATCCACGAAGACATTTACAGAAAGTTTTGTCTCTTCTAGTGTCATTGAGTAGCATGCCGGAGGAATCTCAATCTTACCATTCGTTAGCTCTATTGGGTGGAGATCTTTCCTTGTGCCCAAATTGATCAGGTCGTTACGTAACTTCCACCCATCCTTTGTTTTACTAGGGATGTCAAGTAAAGTCCCGATGGTGCTATCGAACATGTTTTTCTCGAGGTGCATGACATCGATGGCATGACGAATCTCCAGGTCTTTCCAGTACGTCAAGTACTTGAAAAAGATTGAATGTTTCTTGAAGGGCAACGTGTTTTCTACCACTTATTTCTTCCTCTTGCCTGAAGCTCTCTTTCCCTTGCCGAACACGACCTTTATGTTCTTTGTCAGCTTGAACATCGTGGAACCATCCTTTGCTTCGGGGGCAATACCTACCTCGACAGTTTTGTCAAAAAAGGTAGCCATCGCACGATACCTATGCTTCTGTGGTAAGAAACTGCGATGATGCATGTAAACTAACTTTTTTGACGAGGTCAGGTATATGTACAATGTGTCGTCCAGACATATCAGACATCCGATCTTTTCTTTAATCTGTCCGGATAGGGAAAAATTGGTTGGTAGATCGTTGATAGTAACGAATATGATAGCACACAAAGTAAAATACTCCTGGCAGTATGCATCAAATAATCGTAGACCCTCTTCCCACATTTCTTGCATATCCTCCATCAAAGGTTCAAGAAACACATCTAGGTCGATGCCAGGCTATTTTGGCCCTTGTATAAGGATAGTCAACAAAATGTACTTTCGCTTCTGACATAACCATGTCGGAAGGTTATACATAGTGAGCAGAACTGGCCAAGTGCTGTGCGAGCTGCTTAGGTCACCAAACGGATTCATTCCATCCGTGCTCAACGTGACATTTCTCGGATCATTTGCAAATTCTGGGTGCTTCGAATCAAAGTTTTTCTACTGTCGAGCATCGACGGGATGTCGAATCATACCATCCGTCTTTTGACCCTCTTGATGCCATCTCATCAACTCGGCGTTGGTGGGGTTCGAGAACAATCGCTTCATTCGATCTTTGACCAGCAAGTACCACATCACCATGGCCGAAATCTTTTTCCCTGCCTCGACCAATGAATTTGGTTCGGCAATGTCACTATCGGTGACACTGTTATCCTTTTTGTACCTACTCGCCCAACAAGTCGGACACTTGTCCATGTCAGCGTATTTCTTGCGATAAAGTACACAGTGATTAATACATACATGAATCTTTTTCACACCAAGTGATAATGAACATATCAGTTTCTTGGCTTGATAGGTGTTAGCTGGCAACAAGTTAGGCTTAGGAAGCATAGCTCTCAGGAGACCCATCAAGTCGTTGAAACTAGTATCAGACCATCCGTGCCTGGCCTTCAATCTAAGAAGTTTTAGCACCGACCGTAACACTGTATAATCCATATCACATCCCTTTGCTTGATCGTATAAAAGATCTTTTGCTGCTTTCTACAACGCTGTCCAATTGTTTAAATATCTTGCTTTCTCTGTTAGGACCTCTGGTTCAACATGTCGCAACAAATCCTCAAGATCAAGATCAATATCAACCTCTGCCTCGTCAAAACCAGAGCCGCCAAAATCACCCGTCGTTTCACGAGACATATCCTCAATTATAAAATTCTCTGCCTCATCGAAACAAATATCAGGATTCTCTTCCAGAGGGGCGACTTCCCCGTGATAAGTCCAAACTGTGTATTTCTCCACAACCACGCTGAATTATGTGTCCGAGAATTATATTCGGATCTTTCAACATCTTCTGATTCTTGCAATCCACGCAAGGACAAAAAATATCCTTCCTATTCTCCCTGAAAGCGTGTGCCTTAGCCTTATCAATAAATGTTGATGCTTCTCTCATGAACACCAGATGAGTTCTCCGTGTCTCATACATCCATATCCGATCCATCTAAAAACAAGACAGATAAATTAATATTATATTGTCGGTGTTTCTAAATAAACAAATTAAACTTAAATCCTATAAATAATAAAAACAAAGTAAAATATTTGACAAATAATAAAAACAGTGAAAACATAAATTAATATTGCACAACAAATAATAATAATGAGACAAAAGTAGTTACCAAAAAATGGTTTAATAAAAAAACAAAATATTTGACCTACAAATTAAAAAATAGCTCAACACACATATACAATTCAAACAAGTTTAAATATCTTCGCATTCAACCGATGAAATACTACAAAAACGAAAGCAAATGAAGTAGATGATCAAGCACATTACCTTTTATATTGATTTTAATTGAAGATTTAAAGTCTATAGCCTTCCACAAAATAAAATGCCTATTATTTGGAGAGAGAAAAACCGAGTTAAAAAAGTTTAAATATCTTCGCATTCAACCAATAAAAATTTTTAAAAATGGAAGCAAATAAAAAAGGAGATCAAGTATGATACCTTTTTTATTGACTTCAATTGAAAAATTCAAGTTCAAAACCTTCCCTTATAATTGCCTTTTTTGGAGAGAGAAAACATCGTGGGTAAATACGCCACTGTCGGGTTGAGCGGAAAATTTATTGCGCCACTGTTGGACATCATCGCATGCGGTCCTTTTAAAGGCCCGCACGAGAAAATGAATTATCCCGTGCGGGTCCTTAAGTGGACCGTACGGAATAATGCGTATTATCCCGTGCGGTCGGTTAAGTGGGCCGCACGGGATAATCGCATTATCCCGTGCGGTCCACTTAAGAGACCGTATGGGATAATAGCCCGTGCGGTCGCTTAAGTGGCTCGCACGGGATAATGCATTATCCCATGTGGGCCAATTGCAGGCCCCTGGGAACGGTTTTTCCAGGTGTTGGCTCTTATGGCCCGCCTGGAACCTATTGGGGACCTCGTTCAGAAAAATTGTTTCTCCAGTAATGTATGTTATAGGAAACATAAATTGAGTTAGAGAACAAAGTTTTTTTTTACGGATGCGCCATTCACATTAACTAGCACCAATAATTTAATAAATACATATAGGATCAAATTGGCGATAGAGTAGTTTATATGTAAGGATTGGCGACAGACACCAGCTGATGGCACGTGATGATCGATCGATCTCCATACATGCAAGCAGCCATTGAACTTATTTTTCTTTGAGACCTGGCATTATTGATCACTTGCATGTTCAGGAATGGTGCTAATGTATCGAACCACTCCCTATTGAGCACTACTCTCTTACATGTTCAGTAGTGCATCTAATTCGGTTAATCGATGGTGGTGACTGAATTGATCAAATAAAATTCAATTAGTTAGCAGTTGAGACCGAACTATATATACTAATTAACCGAATTTCTCGGTCTTGATTTTTTCAGTCGTAGCTTGATCTTTTAGTTTCAACCCGTTTTGCCCACCTCCATCTATATATCTCTGTGTCTTGTGTGTCTGAGAAAGTAGTGGCACACAGTATCTCTTACAAGTATCAATGTGCACAGTATCTCTCAAGTATCAATATGCATGTGTGTGCTTCCTTTTCACAAGGACGGTACGGATTCAGGGTAAGTACCCTTGAACCTCACATGACAAACAACAAAGACATACACTGTCAGATACACTTAATAGTACGGTGATAAGGGTATGTAGTTTAATCCGAGATTTGGAGAGACGTCTCTTTCTCCAAATCTCGTTTTTTTAAAAGATACACTGTACTCCTTCACTTGTGTAGAGTAGAAAATGTAGAATACAAAGTACTTCAGAAATGACAAACTATTTTGATCTATATTTTCCAAAGATGCTGCTGCTAGCCAAAGCCAACCGAGTATGAGGGGGTTGCTGACCCTTGCTATGCCATGGGAACACCATTTCTCAACCCATCTAGTCTTCTCCTGATAATATTACTCCTATCTGAATACTGAATGATCTTTCATTCAGAAAGACATGAGTACCATGATGATGATAGTATTGCAGTAACATGGAGCAGCTGATCATCAGACAGCTCCTGCCTCATGCTTTGGCAGTGATCATTTTGGAATCAGTGTGAGACATAGCCAGTCTACCAGGTTGAAATGGGATGTTGTAAAGCTAGCTGGTGAGTCGCCTACATAACATATCTGTTCAGGGATGTTGAGGTTTTTGAGACTGCATGCAGTTCAGCAGTTTCAGGTTAGGGAGGGGTACAGTTGACAGGTTGTTATTGAGTGCATCCTGCAGTATCATTCCATCCCTACTTACAGTTGACAGCGAACGTTCGCATTAATTCAGATGGTAGAATATGTGCAGGATTCCAAATATAATATCTAGCGGCTATCATATAATCTTGGACACATGCCTATACAGCAACATGTAGAAAATAGCTTAGTGTTTGTATTCAAGTGCCTTCTATGATATTCTCTATCGCAGTTACGAATATGTTAGAATTTATATACGGTCACTTAACTTTTTTATGGGTTCTGACAATCGATTAAAGTGTTGCTCAAGAGCCAACTTTGATAGTATCTATCTATTTTAAAAGAAGCCGGTATTGTGGTTGTTTTGCCAACCATATCACTGGCAGTAGGGCTCATGTAGTCCATCTTTTTTTGTTTGCTCTCACCAACTTCAAGTCAAGACTCTCATTTCAGTCTTGAGGCTTTTTTACCTCGTATAAGTTCATAGTTCATGTTTTATGACTAATCTACTAACTACGCTGTAAAGTTGTTTTTTCTTTTACTTTTAAGAACAAATGTGTTGAATTTACATGCAGTTATTTAGCCATTCCTATGTGTTATGGCAACCAACTAGCTAGAGTGTCGCCCAAGAGCCAATTTCGACAAATTATTGGTGTGCGTGTGCGCATAGCCATTTACCTTACTATATACTCCTATATGCAATGCTCACATAGAATTGCTGAATCTCACAGGAGAGATCCTAAAGTTCTACACCTATAGCACTTTCACATCTGAAGCAACCACACATGAGTGCACGGTTTTTATGGATAGCGTGTTGTGTTTGCATCGGCCGATCATACATATGCACGCATGCATGAAACGGGAGGAGATATCTGCACGCCTTGTCTTCTTTGCTCAAGAATTCAGAGTTTTTTTTTTGCATATCATCAGTAGTTCAGTACAATCCCATCTCCTATTTCAGTTTACTCGTCTACAGGGATGTGTATAGTGTGTGATACTGTGGATAGCTAGCTATAGCTATAGCTGCCACAACAAGCCTCTTGCATATAAAATCTCTGAGATTATTTATGTGCAAACATGGATGGAACAGAAAGGCCAAAAAGATAGCCATTCGAGCAGCTAGGCACAGATCAGAGAGACTCATGGGATGGCAACATGATAAGTAATATAGTCAGCTGCTTTCATCATGTTTGTCTTGAAATGTGTAATTTGGACACGACCCATCATAAGAGTCCTCTGAAACATAGGGGTTTTTTAATATAGATTTTAGTTATATTCTTGAATTTGTTATGAAATTTTCCGCCATCCACAGAAGTCCTTAGTTTTATATTCAAAAGATGTTAGTCATATTGTTACGGTTACTTTTATAGCCTGTGTGTCCTATATAAGACAACAGAGTTTTGAATGTAGATTGACCGTAACCAAACTCTGAATTATAAAACTTATTTTTCGTGAGGACGGAGAGCGGTGGTTTGTTGGAGTCTATTTTTCAGCTTTGTCTTTCAAACATCTTAAAATAGTAATATAAAAGGTTTATACGTTAATTATTTTGTATAACTTTGCTCATTTTTTTGTCTTATTAGTCGCAGCTAGCTCAATCAAAGTCATTACTGTGTAATTGTGTACAAATTAATCCGGTGAATAACTAAGGATGCAAAGAGGAAGCTGGTGTTTGAACATTATATTTGGTCGGTGTGTGTGTGTGAGAGAGAGAGAGAGAGAGAGAGAGAGAGAGAGAGAGAGAGAGAGAGAGAGAGAGAGAGAGAAGGAAAGATAGAAAGTAAGAAAAGGAGGAGAGGAATAAAGTGTGGATGTGGCTTGGACTGGAGGAGTACTCTTGCAGAGTTGCATGGGCCAGCTTTGAACCCCGGGTCCCGGTCCTGGCCATGCATAGACGTCAAATCCTGGAGAAGACGATGGAGTTCATTCCAAGCCAAAATTTTTAATCATGAGCAAACAGACAAGCTTTTGTATTTTTCTTGCTTGGTTGTTTCTCCGTTTACCAGTCAAACAGCGGTAATTCATTCGTTTTAAAATGTTACTATATAAAATAAGATGCAAGTCCTCTGTTCAAATTTATTATTCTAAAATATATCATATCTTAATATTTTATACTAGGTAGCAACATTTTAAGATTGAGATAGTAACAATTTTGACCAAACTATTAATAATTTGTTGCCCTTTCTATCATGTATAATATAGTGTGTTCATAAAAAGATAAAAAATACTGGCTATATATCTGGACAACGAACTGGACAAGTACAATGTACATGCTATTGTGTGTGTATATGTTGTTAATTTGACCAAACTAATGCATTTCATTGGCGGATCACCGCCCGGCGACCCCGGACTGTCGTCTGAGCTCTTCAGGCAGACACACAATAGAATTTAATTGAATGTTTTCAGAAGATTTGGAGACAAAACTTTCATTGCAAATACTTGATATAACAAGATTTGCTCAGACTACTCTGTTGGATTCGCCGCAAATGCAAACTGAAATTCAGCTAGCTTGTTACCTGAATAGTGAACCATCGAGGTAGTAGACGTTTGAGACGAGCTATGACGGTACAAATGACCATGCATCGATGTACAATATCTATATTATTTAAAATATTAAAATATTAATAATAATGATGTTTATTCTTACATCTATCACCTCTATTATTCAACCTCACATCTACATTATTACATCACCTTTTAACAAATCTTTTATCTGAACCTCACAATATACATTATTATATCTCCTTTAAATTTTAAATAACTACTTAGTTCAATAAAAAATAAAAAAATTCATAATATTATTTAAATTAAATAAATTAATTTTTTTAATTGATTTAATAAGTTAAAAACTAATTAATTTGCCCGCCCGCCTATATGCTAGTTGAGAAAAAGGTTTGCTCCATCTCCATGCATAGTATATGCATGATCATGCATGATCCATGCTGATGTAAAAGGTATAGGCACTGTATTCCTAGTATCATGGGTTACGTAGCCTGAAGTTTCAGGATAACATTGTCCTGACATTTTAGTACGATATAAACGTTGCTCTCTCCGTGCATCCATGTGATGATGTGATCTATCAGAGTGAGTCACCTCACCAGACATTTTAGATCAGCTGAGAATTGCTTTCACGCTGTCAGTCCAAATAGACTTGTAACTCAGATCATATAGCTTCTTTTATTTTATTTTTTCTTCGTCTCACTAGATAAGACATACTCGTATTTTAAAATTTTAAAATTTAAATATTTGATTAATAATTATCTCATCTCATTATAAATAATTATTTCAGTGGAGCAGAAGGAGTATTAATTATAAGTCGCTTTGTCTATTTAATTTTTTTAAGTTTGATGAAATATAGAAGAATACAGTAATATTTTCAATACAAAACAAATATATTGTTACTTAATAAAACTATTTGATGTTTTAGATGTTGTTAAATTTTTTTTCTAAAAATATTAAAAAAAGTAAAGCGATTTATAATAGATGAAATGGGAGGGAGTATACTGTAAATTTAGTTAGGTTGGTTTAATTATTAGTCGAATCTCAGCGCATATATATTTTGTAATACATATTATTCGTCGAACTATTCTGTTTCTTTTCCAAGTACTGCTTTCAGTTTTGGACGGCTTGTATGGCTTTAAGATTCGTGCCGAATCCCTAGTTAATTCTTCTCTCTTCATTTCCCACCCACTTTTAGACGGCCGGGGAACTCTTGCCTAGTCCAATATGAGCACAAGACAGATAATGCTCCATCTTAATTTACAATTACAATGACACAGTATAACCCTACAACTGAAGAATGCAAAATAAAAAGTTACCTAATAAAAATAACTAGTCGAAAAGCAGATAGATCAAAAAAAAAGAACATGCACGGTAAAATTAAGATCTTAATTTGCACATTTACAACATTACCAGCATCAACAACTCAGTACACCAATACCATATAATAAGATCGCGACCTAGTTGATTAATTAACTAGTTAATCATCACAAAATAACCTTTAACTTAATTACTTTCTCTCCTCTTTTACACCTCTTTCAAAACTATGCTACTGATCGATCCACGCAGTAACATGCATGGCCCTACGTACGTTGCATCGCCGGCGGCGACACGCCGAGCCGACCAGCCGGCGGCGGTCACGGCATGAATAGTTTATTGCCACACTTACAGCGCCACACCTCCGGGTAGTACTCCCACTGAGCGCCGACGCCCGGTTGGATCGTCACGTGCACCGGCCGGCACGGTGTGCACCGCCCACACCGTGCTCGGCACGTCGGCGGCAACGACCCGGGCCCGATCAGACGTCGCCGCTGGATGACATCGTCGTTGTCGCCGCCGCTGGCCGCCGGCCACGGGTTGGTCCTCGCTAGCATCAGCGACGACGCCGAGTCTAGTCTCCTCACGTGCGTTGCTGCTCCTGGTCGTCGTAGTACACGGATTGGCCTCCCTACAGCGACAACTGTAGCATATAGGTTCATCGACACTGTTTTTATCTTTTTAGTATAACTTTACTGAAAGCTTATGTATATATATAACTATATTGATATATAATAGTTTTTTTTACAATGAACAGTGGATGAATCTCTAGAAAACCAATATATCTATGATTTTTTTCTCCAGCAGTTTGTATTGTTTAATCTATAAAAAAATATAACCATATATAAAATTTTAAAGAGAATGAAAGTACGTCAGGTTCTTTTCAACTACTTCTTTACCACCAATTATTTGCTCCACGCCTCTAAAAATACTGGTTTTTTTAAAAAATTAACTTTTTTACTGCATTGTGTAGATCATGGAGTATTTGTTAAGTTTATTTTTTAAAATATGTAATATTTCTCAGTGAACTAGACAATCTGCTTGAATTATATATATATATATATTATTTCCATATTCAATGAATAATACTTCAGATTAAAATAACAAGAGACATCTACCACTCAATACCGCAAAAAATACCTTGAAAAATCTCCTAATTATATATATTAATCATGCATGTGTGGTGACCAGTTGCTAATTAGAACGGGTAGTTAGCTAGTAGCTAGGATCTTAAGGAGATTGGAGCATATGGTCGGAGCCCTAAACGTTAAGCAGGTGAGACCAAAAACGTATTTGTGGCTAGCTGATTGAGCTGTGGATTGTACGTGTATTGGTTTTGCATGGGCTGTTTTCTTGCAGAATCTTTCTTCTTCTCTCCCTGTACTAAAGTTGATGTCGTGTATTATATTAGTAGGTCGTGTTATATATTCCTTTCTGGATCAGAGCGTTCAGTGCCAGCGTGTGGGCACCAGGACACCACACTGCTGGAAGAAAAAGGCTCTGGTTGGTGAAGACCAAATGAGAATATGTGTGTGTGAGGGGGAGAGAGAGTATTTTCTAGAGACTGTTTTAGGAAGCAAATTAATATAGGTTGCATCTTGAAGATGTGTGCAGATTGCTGAGCTTATTAATCAGAAAGTTAAGATCTTGATCTTGGTGGCTTTCTTTCACTAGCTAGCTAGCTAGGATGTTGCAAGTGCGAGGAAATTAAAGATCAATGACATGCAAGAAGAGAATTGAAATTGTTAACTGCAATTTAATTAGTGTTTGGGCTAGTTACACTTTACTCTCTGAGGAGATGCCTTATATTATTGCATTGATAGCTAGGTGATGAGAGGAAAGGTAATTAGCAGGAAAGGGTCTTGAATGCATATGGAGCTTTGCAAGCATGCAAGAACTACACCGAGACTTTTCATCAAGAGAGAAGAGAAGCAAATAAAAATTAATAATGTTACCATTTGAGAGAGAAGCCTCTTGGTACATGTATTCGGTAAATGAAGAGAGTAGAGACGGCATGCTAATTAACCATAGGATTTAATTTCTAAGAAAAACTAACCATAAAAACAACACCTAATTTAACTAAGGTTCAATTTTAAGATTGTTTAAGGTAGTTTTCTTGAGAGAGAAGACCTGAAGATAGCCAGCTAAAGTGCTAGACCTAATGAAAAGTAGTAAACCTGCATGCAGTTAACTAGCTCCTGATGAACCTAATCAAAGATTCGGTTTGGTCTTCGGACAAAAAGAAAAGCACCAAAAAGAGGAAGAAAAAAAGACAGCGATAGCAAGTAATCACTGATTATATGCAGAAGATTAAAAGACTATACGCTCAGATTAAAAAGTGTACGCATGAAAAGAATAGCTGACAAGCTAGCTAGCCTCTGCCCCTGTACTCACCAGCTGCCGCGGCGAAGACGACAACGACGGAGAGGACGAGGGCGATAGCGCGTCGCCGCCAACTCCGGCTCCGGCAGCGGCTCACGGCGCCTATCACCATCGCCGCCAAGAAGATGACAGCCAGCTAGCAGCAGCAGCAGCCAAGCACACGCCGGCTAGCTCCAGCAAGAAGAAGGCTAGCTAGCTAGCTCCTTCAGACTTTAGAGCTTGATCAGCAGGCAGCAATGGCAGGCGAGCTCCCACCACGAGCTAGAGGAAGCAAGCAGCCGGCCAGCCGGCCGGCCAGGGGCTCGATCTGGTCTCTGATTTGCAGCTCGGAGAACGCACAGGCGCCCGCTCGTGCGTGCCAGCAGACAGTCCGTCGTCAGTCACAGGCTCACAGGCACACGCTTTTGAGAGAGAGAGAGAGAGAGAGAGAGAGGATGTGATTGCTGGGGAGTAGTAGTAGGAATCCTACTAATACTGCTCAGCTGTGTGACTGTGTGACTGTGTGAGTGAGTTGAGTGAGCAATGCAAGCTGCCTCTGCTCTGCCTGAATGAGTCTGACTGCTGCTGCAGCTGCAGCTGGCCGCAGTGTGTGGGAGTGAGTGAGTGAATGAGGTAGCTACAAATAGGTGGAAGCAATGGTGTGATGGTGTCCCAGACTCCCAGTGACACCCAATGTATATCAAGCACCTCTGCTGTAATATTGTTTCTGTTTATTTTTCCAATGTAAGAGTAGTTGTAATGTGTAGATAAAACATAATGTTTCTTGTGGTTTTATTGGGTGCATGCCTGCCTGTGCCTGGCCTGGATAGCAGCTGTCTTGACCAAGAGGGCAAAGGGAGGAAGAAAAAAATTAATGAAGCTCATGTTCCCATTTTTATAAAAGATTGAAAAATAAGTCTTATAGGTATGAACAAAGTGGAGTAAGTATTAGTGATGAGCCGATTAATAGTCAATGAGATTTGTAGGTTTGTAGTAGCGGAGTCTGGCTGACTGACCATTGGTATATGGTTGATAAATTTTCGTACTATCTATATTAAAAATTATATATTCAACTATGAGAATTTTCACTGTTGTTGTCTAGCTTTATATGCTTTGCAAATTACATATTAGCATGCGGCAGGTTGGATTTAGTTTGCACCAAAAATACATTGATAGTACACCACAATTCTCGTAAAACTTAAGACACACGTACATATCCAACCAGTGGGTTATATGGGTTGAAAAAAATATGAAGCCTTTTATAGAGCTACATCAGTAACAAAATAGATTATGATCACTCGCTATCACCGTAGAATGACTCATCGAATGGTTGGTGCGTGATGTTGGGTTTGATCCAACGGCTTGAAAGTAGCTGAGTGCGTGTGCAAGTTTCACATATTACGTAAGGATGATAGTAAGGTTAGCCCTTCTCAAAAAGAAAATAAAAAAGGCCCTGGTAATGTTTGGCAAATATGTGGCAACAAACCAATTAGTTGCCAAAATACTTTTTTAAGTGTGGACATAAATAGGTAAGTGCTCTAGGTGACTCTTCACCAAACTAAACGACCGGTGAGAGTGCTAGCTATATATCTGCCCTAAAACCTAGAGTTTGGAAGGTATGTATACTTGGTTCCAACATGATCCACCATATTGATGTACGTTTCATCAACCAAATTAACTTGCCATCGAGACTGCTCCTGTATATCAATCGATCGAGCTCACAGATGTCAAACATGGAATTAACGATCGATCACATCGATCTCTATGTAGTACTGTGTACTATTGCCGTGGCCGGCTGATTTAATTGCCATTTGCCGGGATTTGTTAACTCAACAACAAACCCTACTTGCACTAGTGATCATCACTAGTTCAATAATGGATCATCAGCGACCAGTCGATGGATTGAGCTCGATCAGCTAGCTAGCTAGGTATCTAGCTTTGCTAGGGTTTTATGGTTCATGCAAATGTCGAGTAGCTGAGAGGTCGCTTTTGAGCATTGCTTCGTATTCGGCTAAGCCAGTACAGCTTTAGCAACAGGGGTGGCGGCCGGGAAGAAACTACGGCAAGCTCACCGGAGAAGATGTCGAAGATGTGAGAGGCATGCATGACAAGAATCTTGAAGCAAAATCGAAAGGTAATGGCATGTTTTTCCTCAATAGTTGAATGGCTGAATGGGCGAATATAATTTTGTGATAACTATTTGAGGGTACAGACTATTATAAAGTTGAAAATTTGATTTAATGCAGTTTTTTAGGAAATAAATATATACAATGTTTTTAAAAATCACATCGTTTAGAAGTCTGGGTAGTGTGCCGCTGCATGGAATAGTTTCTAAAAAAGAACACCAGAAATTCAGTTCAATTAATGCAGAATGATTTTTTTTAAGTTAAGAACGCACAGTTTCACCCAAGTGGTCTCAATTAGCCAGTACATCGAGCTGTAGAGGTTAATTTATTTTCATCTTCTTAGAACTGTACATGCAAGCATACATTGCTTCAGCTGGAAAACAACATATCTCTCTCCGGGAACATGCATGGATATGATACACACAAAGCAGGGGTCATCGTCTTCATTTGCTACCGCGATCAAATGATGACGCGTGCAGAGACAATTCCATGAAAAGCATAAGCATTTGCATCCATCCATGCATGTTGCGTGTAAATTATGGTTTACTTGCTAGCTATAGTGTTTGTATCATGAAATGTACTTATATGACAAAAAATATATGATTTTAATTTTAAGGTCTCGTGTTTAATTCTTTACACACTCATAATTTATTTTAAAAAATATTTGGAGAGACATCTCTTTCTCCAAATCTCTTTTTACTATGTTTGCATCATTCGCAGTTCTGCGTTCTTTTGTTAGTATGTGTTTTAAATATTTCTTCAATTCGGTATCCCCTTTGAGCTTTCGCCCGGCTTTTACATAATTAATTAGATCCTTGAATAATTCAACAACATAATGATTTATACGTTTACAGATCTTAATAATGATCGCATCACAATATACACAAGGTAAGTACGTACTAGCGCGGCTAGTTCGATTAACCCAAAAATGTATTTGGCGCATAAACCAATTCTGGAAGGGAAAATTGATTTGCCAAACACCAAACCCTCTGAACTCATCATGCAGTAGTTGTGCAAGAGGTGTAAATCTGAGTAATTTTTAAGGGATTAGACCATCCATTCTTATCATTATTGGAAGGACATACTGATGCTACTGTACTATATATGATCCCTTGATATGTGTGTTACTTAAACATACTGATGGAATACTGCATGGAGCATGAGATTTTTAATACACTTGCATGCATGTGTGCATGCATTGTTCTTTGCTGTACATATATTTCTTGTACAAGTACACGTCTAATCATCTCTCTACTAACTCAATTGAAAAGATTATCATTTCTTCTCCTCACACCTGTTCCTCCCCTCCTCTACAATGGCATTTCACCTGCCTCTCTTCCTCCAGACACATGGGGGCCATACATCTCACTGATTGTGCCCATGGTCTAAGGTGAGAGAAGATGATCAAGCACACAAAAGAGGAGCTAGGAAGAAAGGAATCTTAGAAATGAAAAATTCTTGGTCATCAAAATCAGCTACACTACACCTTTCTTTACTGGAGGACCCTACCACATGGGTGTAGTCCTCCCTGAGTTTTGTTAACTTGTGTCTACAGTGAAAAATTCAGGGGTAGTAGGGCCCTTGCATATACTATATGGAACATGGTCATGGTCATGGTGGTTGGCCAACACATTGCCCTAGCTAAGGTTAGGAATTATACTGGCCATACCTTTTGTGTAGCTTCACTGTTCATGGCAGAAAGCCAATTCACCTATGCTATCCCTTCCCCGCTTTGCACATTGCCATTCTATAGCTGCAGATAGATAGATATGCAGCTTTATGTTTAGGGTGTTAGCTCAAGTGTCCAGAGCACCTCACGTTTGACAGGCCAAATCAATGAATAGCTGGCATTAGATTAATCTGCACTATATGTAGCAGAAAGTATGACATATTTGTTTAATTACTTCTTATTTGAATTTATAATAAATTCATGTTGGCTAAAAACATGTATTAAAGTTGGCGTTTTATCGAATAGCTATTCGATAAAAAATTGCATTAAACATCATTTTATTATTAAATTTGTATTAAAGAGCCCACCGTTATAACTTCGCTCCAGGTCTATAAATTGATAGGACTGAGCCTGGGTTTATCTGATTTGATTTCGAGACTGTCGATGCGTGTGCTCGACACGCGGAGAACCGGGGACCCCTTTTTGGTTTGGCACAGGGGAGCGGTGAATCAGGGTTCGAATTCGAGGTGAGGTAGAGGGGAAGTGAGAAGATGGAGAAAAGCCATAATCACAAGAGACACAGAAGAGTTATACAGGTTCGGGCCGTCGGAGACACGTAATACCCTACTCCTGTTTTTGGGTTATGTAGAGGATGAATTACAAGGATGTGTGTGGTTGTTCTTACTTGGGGAAGCTGGAGCGGATGACTGAGGTGAAATGCTTAAAGCCCGAGGTTAAAGAGACTGAGCAGAAGACCAATTCAGGAACCCCTCTATCATGGACTTGAGCCTCCTTTTATAGTGCAAGGAGACACCACAATAGTTCTAGCTTTCTCTACTTCGCTTCACGTGATGGAGCGGCTCTTGTCCTGTCTTGTCGGGGATCTACCCCTATTCCTGCTCCTGTTGCCACGTTGCGGGAGTTGGAGGAGAAAAACGGGCGTCGTGGCTGCCATGCTGCTGACGTGAGGAGGGGTCAACTTACCTACTCCAGTGGGGCCTACCGATCAGTGGCTCTCCGCCTGGAGAGGGGTCGACGTGACACCCCCAGCGCTCGTATCCTCTCTCCCACGCGGCCGCCCAGCGCATTTAATGCGACTGGACAGGGCGTGGAAGGAGACGTGCGCGGAATGACCGTGCGGCCATACTGCGGTCGCCGTCAAAGACTTTCTCCCCTCTCTCCCTCGTGACGGGCAAAAATGGGTGATGATGAGTGGCTGACAGACGTGCCTCACATCACAATAAATGCAACGTCGCAAGCGTCTCGCCTCTCTCTAGGCATTAAATATGCTAGTTGGCAGTTGGCAGTTAGCAGTTGATCTCGCTCCTCTCTCGGAGAGGTGCGGGGTGATGGACCGGGGTCCGGGTGATCCCGAACCCTGCCATTTGGGAAAGCAGCGGTCTCCAGGCAGCCCCCGAGCCAAGTCCCCTTTAGGATGGCCACGTGGCCGCCCGTGGCCTGGACCCGCATGAGCCGTTCAGAACATGTCTTTGGGGCGCCCTGACAAGCAAAGGCGTCTTCCTTCTTCGGACATCGTATTCTCGTTATACCCCGGGCCCATATCGCCGACGGTGACCAATTAATAATCTCTATCGCTTATAATGCAACTTAGCAATGGTTCGATCTAACCTCTTTCTCTTACTCACTCATAATTCAACGGACAAAAATCGAGTTCACTTCTTTGTTTCATATTATTTTCTATTTTTATTGTGTGTATGCATGAATAGATTAAATTGCGAGATGTTATCTGAAATTTGCTTTTTTGCTTGCATGCATACAGGTTATTCGAGATTTGTTTCTTTTTTAAATGCATGTACGTTTGGATTTAAAAAGAGTAATCTATTATATTACTATAATGTTAACACGAATATATTACTAGTTAATTAAACAGTGGGTTTTACTGTGGCCGCAGCATGCATGAAGCAATTGGTGAAGGCTTTGACTGGCCGGTGCACTAATTAGTGCGAGATTTTGTTCATGTGGTGTGAATCTGTTCGTGGGCCATGCATGACCTGTATGAGAACAGTATATGTAGGACACGTTTCTGAAAATCATTCAGTAGTACATGGATCATACGTGATCGAGCTGCATAAAATCCTATTGGGCAAATTGCAAAAAAAAGTACAAATAAATTCATCTTATATTGCAATAGTAACCAACACGACAGGAGGTGTGTAGTACATCATCTAGTCGATCGGTATTTTTGTGTAGATATGTTTGTACTACCAAACTACCTAAAAGATTGGTAGCTAGCTAGGTAGGGCTAGTAATGCTAATATGCATAAGCCACACACATATATATATATATATATATGCATATATGCTACTTTGTGACGCGTCGCACAGTCTCATCCCATGTGGCATGACCAAATCTTTAATTTGAGAACTCAAATTGAAAATCCGAACCGTTCAAATTGTTTTACGTATTAATATCGCCTTCTATACCAAATTTTACATTTTTTTAAATATTTTTACTATTTTATCAGATAGGTCAAAAGATGCATTAATCCAACGATTTCTGGAGTATCTATTTTATTGCATCTTTGACCTATATGATAAAATAGTAAAAAATTTAAAAAAATGTAAAATTTGGTATACACAGCGATATTAATATGTAGAATAATTTGAATGGTTCGGATTTTCAATTTGAGTTTTCAAATTAGAGATTTGGCCATGTCATACGGGATGAGACTATACGACGCACCACACGCGCCACACAGTAGTGTGTGTATATATATATATGCATGTTATGCTACCATCAAGCATCGTTCATGCTGCTAGATAACAAGCTAGTGAAAGCAACTATGGGAAACGGACGAGTTGGATGGGTCTATCACCTTAATTATTTGCATGTTCATGTGGATATCGGGCATAAGCACGAGTAATATACAAAGTAAATTCGGAGAAATTTTAGAGGAAAATAGGTAATGGAAGGAGCCAACCGTGCTGGCAAACCCCACACACTCCTCTTCCTCAAGCTGCGGCGGCGAGTGCCTCCGACCGTCGTCTTTCCTATATCCGACATCTCTTCCACCGTCCTCCTTCATCTCCATAGCTTTACCACTACTGTCGGTCACTGGAGGTAGAGGAGATTAGGAGGAGTTGGGCATAAGAATCTTCGAGCAAATCGAGTGGTTCAAAATATATAAGAAATTCTCTTCGGTTTTCTAGTGAGTAACATTTAGCAATTATATATATATATATTTATAATTGTAGTATGTAGTGAGATTATGTGTGTTCTTGAGTGTATAGTGACTCATAGCCTTACAGATGCATCGACATGAGAAATGATGTGCATGCTACGTCATCATTATTTTGGTGGCGTTAGTATGTATCGATAATATACATGTCTAACTATGTATGTATATTCGTTTCATTTTTTTTAAAAAATATATCCGTTTCATAGATGTAGAGGCCAGGTTTTAATCTATTATCGAATAAATATACAAATGTATTTTACATGAGGTCAGAAAATTTCATAGATCCATAATCGAAGCCAATTTTGGATAATACGAAAGGGGAATGATTTTCCCGCCCACCAAAATGTAACTTTGATTAATCGAAACCATTTTAATTTTTTTGCCTCATTTCATCTTAACCTTTAGATCATTTTCCATACTATATATCCTAATCCTACGCTACATATCGCACTGTGAACAGGCCCTCTATGTGTACACGCATCGTCTCCCTTGTGCACTTGGCAGTGCACAATGCACGGTTGGTCAGTTGCACACACATCTCTGATTATCTGAACTCACAACTCGCGCGGAAGCTTTGGTGGGTGAGCACCCCGGGCCCCTATCACCTCTGTACTAAAATATAATTTCTCTATTTTATATTATAAATAAATTGTTTTGACTTTTTTAAACTTTTTAGAATAAATTAAGATTATAAAAAAAATTATATCTATCACACTAAATTAGTTTAATTAAATATAACATTAAATATATTTTAATAGTATACTTATTATATGTTAAAAATATTATTATATTTTTTATAAATTTGATTAAACTTTAAAAAATTTAACTAAAAAAATTAAAATAATTTATAATATAAAATTGAGAGAGTAATTATTTCATGCACTGCCGCATAGTGCCAGGTGCAACGTGTGCATATGTTCATGGCCCTCAAAATTTAGGGGCTCAAATCCACAATTAATATTATTTATCTATGCCTAATTAGCAACAAATTAAAAATAAGCCCCAAAAATTACAAGGCCTAATTCTATCCCTAATGCTTATTATGTTTGACACTTTGTTTATTTATCAGCCACAACTTTGCCAACTCCTTTTTTTTCCTAATAACAATTTCTTTATTTATTTTATTTTTTCTTAACAAACCATAACCTTATTTTAATCATATTTTTACATGTTTTATTGATACTCATGACCATCACAAAAAAATGACGATACTATACACAGTGCGCATGCATGGAATAGGCTGTCCGATCGACGCCAGCCCTGAGCCTGCTGCCTGCGAAGAGTGTCATGAAGGCTGGCCGGCCGGCATCATCTCCTGATCTCCGGCCGTGTGGCGACGAGCTAGCTTGATATGTGCCAGAGCAGTACGAGTACACCATCGCTATGAATTCTTGGCGACCAAACACCACCTGATCTGAAGACGAGCGAGCGCGACGTCGTCGTCGCCGTCATCGCAGGCGGGAACGCCGGCCAGCCGGCGACAGTGGAGGAGTCGTCGCAAATCTCCTCCGCAGTACCGTTCTCTGATTTGAATCACTGATATATATGAATTTGATAAAATGTGATAAGTATATATGAAGCTCACATTTCATTCGCATAAAATTAGAGGACGCAGCGGATCAGTTTCCAGCCGATGCATTTTGCAGTGACAGTGCCAGCAATAACTCGCTCGTGCGTGCAGGTGCAGCCAGCCATGGCCCCTCTCTCATGACTCGTACTCTTGCCTGTCTTTTGCCTCTGCTCTGGTCGTGTGCATGAGACTCTGCCTCTGACCGGGGTGTGTCCTCTTCTCCCCGACTGATCGAGATGGCAATGGGACTCTCTGACTTTCGTGGCCGGTGATGTATATAGGACGTGTTTGGTTGCTCGCGTCTCTCTGACCTGACTCATCTCTTTAATTTAATTTAGGTCGAGTTTGGTGGCTTGTTCTAATCAACTAATTAAGTTTAGTTGTTTCTTATTTTTCGTTAGTATTTTTTAAAACTATTAATGATATATGTTTCATGTGAAACTTTTTTATACATATGTTGCTTTGAAAACAAAATTTAATTTTAAATTTATAATAGTTAATATTTAATTATTCGTTAACTGCTTTCAGAGTAAAGCTAACGCGCCCTAAGGACATGCACATGCAGGTTGCCCGTATAACATGAACCTGGATGGTTAGATGTTGTTTGATTTGTATAGAAAATGCTGGATGTAAACATATTTTGTTTGTTTGGTTGTATATATAGACTTTGAGTGTAGTTATTTCTTTATTTGGTAAGATGAGGTTACCTCAATAATATCACATAAAAGTATCCATATGACCGTCCAGTTTAACCAATTTGATGTTTTTTTATCACGTGCAAAGGATAGTATTGATGTGGAATACATGCACCAGTATGCACGTTATTTCATATAGCTTTAAAACATCACCATGAACCAATAAAAAATGAAAATAGAAAGTGGCGTACACCACTTTTAAAAAGTATAATATTATAATATAAACGAAAGGTTAATCACACCAGATTTTGTGGCTCAAATTACGTGGTACACCATCATCGGCTTATTAACCGATGAGAAAAAAAAGAGGGAAAAAAACTCTAAGCCTCATCCCTATCGCCCCTCAACAAGGCCGCCGCTCGACGCAAGACGCTCGTCCCTTATGCACCCCACCATTCTCAACGTCGTTGGAGTTTGTGGCCTCCGAATCCGATGGTCACTAGTTAGAAGAAAAACGGATCTGGCGTTTTGAAGTCGTGGCTATCGGATCCGACTGGCGAGTCGCGCCTCATGAAGGAGGAGGTGGCCGACGAGGAAGACAACGCCAGTGAGAGTGAGGATAAGAGGAGGAGGATGGCGGCGGTGACCCCTGAAGTGTCAAGATCCGGGTATCCTCCTTAGACCCTTAGACCCTCCTTAGTCTCACTCTTTCCTCCCGATATAGCTGAGCTCAAGCTCGAAGCCTACCTCTTTGCCATATCTTGGGGGTGGTGAGGTTTTGGCCACTGGATCCGAGGAACTTGAGGCATGGCTCACAACAATCGCTAAAGGCAAGGACGAGGAGCTCCAGGAGACATGCAGCGATGGAGACGGCGATGAGTGGAGGCAGCGACCGAGCTATCTCAAATGAGAGAGAGGGAGGTGACAGGAGCACAACCTCCTCTCGGCTCCTGCATGCGCTCATCCCGTGGCTTCACCCTCTCGTCCTCGTGCCTGCACATGAGCATAGTCCGGACAAGGAGCAAAGCTCAATTCCTACGTCCAGACAACCAAACGACACTCCCTGGACCTAGATATGTGAGCTATGCATCATACAGGATACTAAACACGCCCGTAGCGTACTGTATACATGTGCCTGCATGTTCAGTGGGTAAACGGGTGGGTACTCACCGTAGGCATCTTAATTTGTATGCCTCTAACCTATAATTGGCCAAAAAGCCCGCAGCCCGAAGCCTTGGTCCACGGCATAGAGATTTGGCCCGGCCCAGGCATGGTATGCTCGACTGTTGTCGGGCCTGTGCTGGCCCACCCCAACCGTTGGGTTGTGTCTGGGCCTCTTCCTCGGCACAACATGCCAGCTTTGCACAGCATGGCCCAACGAGATAAGGAAGGCAAAATAGATAAGGGAGGCATAATAGACTTATTCCAAGGACAAGCATGGTTGGAGGCCCATTGGCGGCCAACCCAAAGAAATGAGGGACACAAAATAGACTTATTTCAGCCATATATAAGGCACGATCCAATGTTATGAGGGAGGCAAAATAGACTTATTCCAAGAACGAGCACGGTTTGATTGGTCGTGCCTTCGGGCCGGCACGGCACGGCCTGAGTCTTATTGGGCCGTGTCTGGGCCGTAGGTTGTATAATTTAATGCTAGAAAGGGAAACTTTGAGGTGTGATATAGGTGTAGCCCATGGGCAGGCACGACACGGCATGTCTGTCGAGCCATGCCGACTCGACTGATCTTGGGTTGTGCCTTGGTCGTGCTCGTGCCGAGCCATGTTAGGCGGGTCATTTCGCCATCTATACTCTGATCCCTGTTCGTTTCTTTCTTTATTTTGCTTTTTATCTTAGCCCTGTTCATTTCTGATCAATAGATGAATGGATTGATATTTTTGAAATTTTAAATAGTGCGACCTAGTGACAGTAAGACAAAGATACATTATCGACCTCTCTTTTCACGTATGCTATCTACTGGTGATAGTAAAAGATAGAGAGAAAATTCCTCGTTTACTCCTGTGATTTTACTATATCGCCTATGTCTTTGAGATTTACTTAATTCTTTGTATGCTCTTCAATTTTTTTATCCTTCACATGCTCATGTCGTTTGTTTCCTAAGTTTTGGCACACATTTCTCGGTTTTTGCATGATTGCATCCACAGATGCAGGCCACCTTGATTTCTGGCACCCAAACTTCCAAACACACATTAGGGCCTTCATTTGGAAGCCCATAATCTTCCAGCCCATCGCTCAAGAAACACTGTTTGGATGGACCTCAATGTTGGCCCGTCCACGTAGAATAAAGGTGTCGTAAACCAACACATCTATTAGTGGATCACCGGATTTGTTCACCGTCCCTCCCACAGCAATAGAGACATGAGATGATGTAGAGCACCCATGTCCTTCCCTTTGCACTCAAGAACATTAATTGCAGAAGACGACAAAAGGACAGATGTAGGGTGAAACTCTTTCTTCATTATAGAACTAATCTCGAGTATAAGCCAACCATAGATGGTTCATCCTACCCCTTATATATGGGGGTCTTAGGAGAAGATAAACCTTATCTTCACTCTTATTTGGATTGGCCCACAAGAAACTTATCTTTTACAGATTTGTTTCACAACACTCTTCCTTTGGCCTATCCACGACCAACTCATCTCACATCAAAACTCCTACCAAAGCCCTGTGGAAAAAAGGCTAGGAGAAAGAGTACATAGTTGCCGCTCATGCATTGCACGTTGTTGCCTTGTTAAATGCCTTATGTGAGGAACAACAACTCCACTCACTCAAGTAAAAAAGAGCAAAACATTATGGATTAACCGGTCTATATTATGGATCTTGTTCTAGGGTGCTCTCCCCGTGAACCCAACAAGTATCAAAGTCTAATCATCCCAATTCTCCAGACAAGCTTCCAAGTACTAACAGTTAGGAGAGACTAGGTGATCAATCCGCTAGATTATCACTTGACTTGACTTGCTATTCACCTCGTCTCACCTTAGGAGTCTGTGAGGTAGCCCACTTGTATCAGTAGTGTTGGTTTACTGAACCAAACTTTATGTGATAGGACCTTTAAAATAGGTCTAAGTGTTCATCATAGAGTCGATGTCCCAGGTGTACTCTAAGACATTTCAATGTCTCGCAAATGACAACCAACACATAGCACATACTCCCCCTGACAACGACCTCTATTATAGGGCATGTTCCTATAGCATTAAACATCTCTTAGATATATGCATAGGCAAGAATCCTTTAGATCCTCAAACCATTAGCCTCAATGACTTATCTCATTTCATCACTAAAACAAGAATAGGGAACATATAGAGTAAACTGCCACTATCATGTACCATAATACCTATACCGTTGTGCAACGCAATTTATTTTGTCCTTCCAAAGGACTATGGGGATAAACAAGTTGCAATGGAACGCACCTCTTGAGCGTGACCCTATCAAGCACTAGGCCTTGATCATTACAACTTTCTTTGATAGTGTCAACAATAATTGGGGATCCATCAAGATCAATCACAAGTTTTCCAAAGACCCTTTGTACCAATCAGAGTAACTAGCCAGTCTGAAAACTCAAGCATTGTAGGGGATAACACACAACCAACAACATCAAGTATACCTTAGCAAGTATTAGAGGACACCACTATTCCAACCATCGGGTGGAGCAAATTTCACAAGTGTACACACTCCCGGCGATAATCGCGAGATGCACATGTGCTTATAGACCTCATCTATTTGATCTCATCAGGTTTCTCGTTGCAATCGTATTAGGTCACGAATGGTCATCATCCCTCCAAGGGATTACACAATCATTGGTGTGTTCAGACTTGCTTATTTTGTTTCTCTGAGGAAATTTCATCAATAGGGTCTCCTCCACAGAAAATTCCATCAATGAGATTTTCTCCTAACGGGAGATGATACTCTTACTGGAATACCTATTGGTATGAGATTTGCATGCTACAATTTTGACTACGAAGTCTATTCAAGACCATCTTTTGGATTTTCAAATCCCTTAACTACATATTTAATTTCATGTCATTTTGCTAGTTGTATTATATAGCGGAACATTCAACTCATGTGGGAAAGGTCACGTCAAGAACCTACTTAACCATCACACATCACCACCTTATTATTTCAATAATGACCCATTAAAGTCTGAATAACGTTCATGGCTTTCAATTGGTGATTCGGTTCTTCCTCAATTGCATTTTTATTTGACCTGATTTGAGCGCTACACACTCATGTCATGGACTTTGTTTCGGATCTGGGTTCTCTCAGAGAGAATCATTATCAAGAGGTGACATATTGTCGACACATTTAACTAGTTTTCATCATTTCCTAAAACGATCGATCCACGGTTGTTCCGTATTCCTAACATCATTATACGCATGCATTGCTTGGAATGTCGTCTCCACGATGAGTATCATTAATGATGTATGTCGTCTTCCAAAGGTGAGTTCTCCTTCCAGAAAATTAGAGGAGTATCCTCAATCAAGTGAGAACTCCTATGCTCTTACTAAGGCTCACGGACCGTGTTAGCAAGCGTCCCTGCAGAACATGGTCAAATGCCATAATTCTTATGTGGATACGATATTATTCTCAGATCTATCCATAATTTACCAAAATTAGGAGCATTACACATATAACAACCATCTAGTTGTTGCTCATAGGACTATGTTTGGCAAAAACTCCATGTCCCCAACAACCAGGAGTATGAACTGAACCCACAAGTTCAGTTCGTTTAGTGCATTCACTCAAACAAATCTCCAAGCATTTAAAAATGGGCATTTCACATAAATGCAGGAAACATAAAACCATCATAATCTTGCCAAGGGGGATTCTACACTATGTGAACATAATTTATGGAAGCATCGTAACCTAGAAATTCATATATAAATTATTAAGTTGGAATTGTAACAATTTTTAAAAGCAATGCGATGTTTAAAAAACACCATTATATGGTTATTACGAGTCCAGGGACCCACATGCAAAACCAAACTATACAGGGCCTAAGCAGCAAGATAAAGCCACATAAATAAAATTAATGCAATTCTTGTTAACCATAAGGTTCAAATTATAAAATTACATTAAACAGTGTACCACGGTGTAACAACCCAACACTCCATGGGCTTAAACGCAAATCAAAATTAACCGAGCCGAATTACTATGTGGTCCACGATCTTATTTGGGCCAGCAAGCACAGTATAGCCCAAAATGCCAAACAAGCCAAATTTCCAAAACTCTTGGCCCATGAGGATTTACAGGTTTATTATTCCTATTAATTTTGTTTGGGTTGTCTCGTTACTATTGGGCTTTATTCGATTGGACGAGGGCAGGCCGGCCCTGCTGGTTCGCCTAAGTGACTAAGACAGAGGAGGAATTAGGATTTCCCCTTCCTATTCATTGCCCGCAATGGTATCCGCTGCTTGGCGCGCCGTCCTCTCAGGCATGGCGACGGCGTCGAAGGCGCCGTCGACTATCGACTTTGAAAGGAGTTTGGGATGACACACGACGAGGAGGTCATCGATGACTCATCCATAGCCCCGATTGGCAAGACGACGGCAGCGACATCACTCTCGTGTGGCAATTGGTGAGGTAGAGGTTCGGTGGTGCACAACAGAGGTCCGCGTTGACCCACACATCCTCAAGACGCGGCTAGGCGAGCTCAACAACGGCAACCGAGGCCGAGCGACGTGACCAAATTGCATCCGACCATGTCATCTTGGTGGTGGTCAATTCGGTTTCAAGTAGCCGATGACCCATCATCCTCCCATCACGGCTCGATGGCAGAGTCGATGGGAGGTCAATAGCGACGGTGCCTCGCCTCAGCATTAACTCCCATGGCAACGACGACATGGGTTTGAGGCTTTCTCTGAGACGACGGTTTTCTACGACGGCATCGAGGCAAGGCTGACAACATGCTCAATAGCGGCAACGAACTATGGTCGACATGTCTCCAAGTCCGACTACACATAGTGAGACTATGTCGCCACGTTCCCGGCGTAGTGCCATAAGAGAAAGAGAGAGATATGAGAGAGACGGGTGAGTCGGCCGATTCGGCCCAACCGAATTAGGCACGTCTCCAATCCAAGGTTTGTCATCGATTTTAGTGATTTCTCTCACATGATTTTCTCCGGTTTTCATCAAATACAACAGATGCGCATATATAAAAAACAAAAAATTAATCCACCGCTAGATCAACAACAGGAACAAGTCGACTACTAACAAAGCACAAAAACAAGAAAACACATAATCAATATACATAAACATACAGACCGCATGTCTTAATAGGCACATGCTCGAATATATCTATAAATTAGTAAATTAGTTTTAAAAACTAATTTTACTAATTACTTTCTCTATTTATTAATATATGACATCGTTAATTAACTTTTTAACGAAACGTTTGACTATTCGCCTTATTTAAAAATTTTGTGCAAATGTAAAAATATTAAGTCATGCTTAAAGAAAATTTGAGGATAAATCAAGTCACAATAAAATAAATAATAATTATATAAATTTTTAAATAAGACGAATGGTCAAACACATCTTAAAAAGTCAACGACATATATATTAAAAATAAAAAATATATATATTAAAGAACAGAGGAATACCTTATACCACGTGCTTGATAGAAGCGCGTATTTATCTCTTGGTAGTAATCTCAGGTGCACATTGCAACCCAGCGTCGCATGTGCATCAGTGCGTGCGTGCTGCCCGGTGCAGGCCCGACTGACTCGGGCCATGCATGAGATTGATCATGCATATGGCCGCTCCGTGCGGCAGGGTAACACGCGCCACGTGACACATAGAGCTTGTTTGATTAGGCTTTGATAAAGAGTTAGAGTTATGGAGTAGGACCCTGTTTAATTGCTGTAAATTATTGTAAAGTTTTGGGATTTTGATAATTTTTTGGGATTTTGGAAGTAAATAGGAGGGTGTAAATTTGACATGTAAAGTTTTTGGATTTTGGAGGGTTTGGAGCCAAAAAGGTGTAATTTTTTTCTTGGAAGATGCGTTGGACACCCCTGTCCTGCACGGCCCCGCATGCCTCTTCCTCATCCGCATCCCTCGGATCCCTTTCTTTCCCCTCTTCCTTCGGCGCCGAACAAGACCACGGTGGCGCCGATGGCCGACGCGACGGCCGCGGAAGCGCTAGTGGGCGCAGGCGCCGGGGCCTCGATGGCAAACGCCACGGTGGCCGAGGCGGCGACGGAGTCCAACGCCGACGCCGGTATGGTCTCCGTCCCCGTCGCGGCGATGGTTGCCGGCCACGTCGCCCCGGATCTCCCCCGGCCACGCCGCCCCAGATCTCCCCGGCCACGCGACAGTCCACGCCGTTCTCCACCCCGGCATCCCCATACTCGGCGCTCCACCTACTGCTGCTCGCCGTCGACAGCGCCGTCCAGGAGGCGAGGGAGAAGAGGGCGCAGATGCCGCCACCGCCACCGTGGACGCCGCCACCGACGACGAGGTCGCCGCAACCGCCGAGGCCGCCGCCGGAGCCGAGATGGAGAGAGTGGGAAGGGGGAGAGAGTGGGGGTAAATCTGTATTTTTATAGCATCTCAAAAAATTTACACAGAGAAAAGTAAACATCCCTCTTGGGTGTAAACTTTACATCCAAAATCTTTTGGGTGTAAAGTTTACACCCAAAATGAAGAACTAAACAGGGCCTAGGTTAAGAGCATTTTAATCAGCTTTATTTTTACTAGTAAATATGTCCGTACGTTGCAACGGGCGTCATTTTATTTTAGTGAGAAATTCAACATGGACATGCCATGAATTTCGATTGAAATTCAGCATTGACGGACGTGGGGGCAGGCCGCCTGGCCTCGGGCGTCCGCCTCTGGGTCGACCGAGCGGTGAGTCGACAGCGGGGACGGCGACGCGAGGAGGGAAGCGAGGCGGAGGTGAAGGTCCGGCGGCGGCGGGAGCTCCGGCGGCGACGGAAGGAAGGGCGCGGCGCGGATAGGGACGGGAGGGAGGCGTAGGGCGCAAGCGGGAGCTCCGGCGGCGACGGGAGGGTGGGGCGTAGGCGCGGCGCGGATGAGGACGGGAGGAAGGGGCGCGGGAGATCTTTTTCTATCAAGCCCTCCCTTTCTTTTCAGCATTGAGGCTGCGGGTTAATTTTATAAACACTCAAGGGATTTTCTGCAAAATAGTCAGGTGAGATTCGGGTTAATTTTATAAACACTAAAGGGGTTTTCTGTAAAATAGTCAGACGGACGAAAATTTAGGTAGAAACACTACTTGCTTTATAGATAGTTATAGATTTTAGATGAAGTTAAAATTGTTTGGCTAAGTTTCAACTTTAGAAGATATGAAGCCGAAATTTTAACTCTGTCAAACATGCTCTTGGTTCGTAGTGTTAATAATAAAAAATTAGTTAGGCGAAATTTAATACGTATAGACTTTTTCATTGCAAATCCACCTACTGAAAGGGCCTGGATTGTGTCCTCTCCATAGAGTCCCAAGAGGGTAAAAGACGAGCTGGGGACTGGGGGCCCACGAACGCGAACCCACCTCTACGCGTGGGCCTTCCGGTCCACACAAACCGAATCCTCCACGATCCCAACAGGCCTAACACAGCCCACGCCCGCGGGTCGTACCAACCTGTCGCTGCCGGCCCATTCCAAACGGCTCATCCAGCCCACACTCGGGCTCTCTCCTCTCTGGGCCGAGCCAAAACTGCCGCTTCCAGTCCACTCCAAGCGGCCCATCCAGCCCACCACTGCTCGCGTGGCGCCGCCACTACCACGGCCGCAGTGGAGGAGGGAGAGGAAAACTATTTCGGTGCCTCGCCTCTCCGCCGCCGCCGCCGCCGCTGCAGCTTTCCTCTCCTCGCCGCCGTCCGATGCGGGCCCTCCTGCGCGCCGCGTCGGTGCTCCGCCGCGCGGCGGCTCCGGCCCTCTCCGCCAGCTCCGGCGGCGGCCGCGGCGTACCGCTTCCCCCCAAGGTTCTCCGGCTCCTCCCCCTCCCTTACATCTCGCTCTCCTCGCTCCCCGCGGTTCCCGTTGCCCGTCCAGTCGTCGGCGCGGCGACGGGTATGAGATAGCGCGTCTACAACGCCTCCTCCGGCTGCTGGTTTCTGGTCGGTCGCTGTTCGGGGTAGGGTTTAGGGGCTACGGGATTTTGGAGATACAACCTTGTGGGCGCTTGGCCAATTACTTGCTCTTTCTCATGACTAGAATTTGTGGTGGGTTTGATGCCGTGGAGCGCGGAATGGTTGGGAGTGTTAGAAACGGGGCCTGGATCGCGGTGGGGTTTTGGATTTTTGGTGCAGGTTAGCACGACCACTTAGATCCAAGTCATGTTCAGTTTGAGCTTGGGTGATTTGGTCAGGAGACATATCATGAGCTAGCATTGCAGGGTTCTATGCTAGGCTAGTTAACATGTTCAAGAACTGTTGCATTCTATCTCCCGTACCGCAGAAAATGTTCCAGCTACACATGTACTAGTATGATTGTATGAATGATGCTCCATTGTAGAAAAAGGTTTAAGTGGCAATAAAAGACTATGTAAGACTGTTCCAGAGGTTGCGCATAATCCAACTAGAACAAGAGTGGAGTGGATATTGGTCGTTTTCATATCTGGATTGAGATATTTTCATCTGCATTTGTATTCTGTCAGGTGTGAATCTTGATTCAGTTGTGCTTTATTTGGACTGCCTTCCACCTCCTACATTTTTGGCTTGTCTAAATTCTAATCAAGAAAATTTGTGTTATGCTTTTTGCTGTTGATGGTGTACTCTAGTCTGGAGCATTCATTTTCCACAGTTTGGTTCAGAATGGCGGACTGACCAGTTTTTGGTGTTTGTTCAGTCAGCAGTTTCGAAATGTTATTTGGGTTGAAATTTGGAAAGTTGACTTCCTCTGTTCCTTTGCTCTAACAATGCTCCTTGGGTTTGTATCATGCAATACAAGTTTGATCCTGCGTTGTAATTCGGCTACTTGTTTTATTTGCAGATCTTGCCAGCTGTCTGTTTGAATGGGTATTCTACTCTGTTGGCTCCAGCTAATGAAGTGCTGATTCCACAAGAACTTCTATCCAGCAAGACTGTTTGGACTCCAGATCGGGAGCTTGGTACCTTTCTACTACTATATCCTTTTTGCATGTTAACCATTTGCATGCTTCCTTCTTAAAATGCTATGCTCTCAAGATTAACCTGCTCATGTTTCTTTCTAGCCAGCATGAATTTGTTACATGATACTTCATGCATTGTTAAATTGACAAGTCTGTCTTTTATATAATCGGACAGGATTGTACATAATTGAAAATTTGAAATTCGACTTCACTTTTAGTCGTATGATTGTATTGCAATTGGCTGATGCCTGACTGGAGGATATATGTTTGCTGAACTTGGCTCAGTTATAAGTAATCTGAAATTCTGTATTGCAGGGCAGTATGAAGACCTAGTAGCTCGAGTAACAAACTTCCACAATGAGGATAAGGGCTTCATGGTTTTAGACGGTGATGTTTTTGATGTTCCAATCAGGAAGGATATTGTTCACAGAGTAGTAAGGTGGCAACTTGCTAAAAGGCAGCAGGTGCAATCTGATATCTCCTTTTCTTTTGCTTGGCTCCAATTCTCGACTCCCATGCTATTGCGATCTACTTTGCGAGATTTTATCAACTATTGTGGTCCTTTCTCCTTCACAGGGAACACACTCTACCAAAACTATCAGTGAAGTTAGTGGCACAGGAAGAAAACCTTACAAGCAAAAGGGAACTGGCAGAGCACGACATGGTACACTGCGTGGCCCTCAGGTTATGTTACTATTTTTAATGTTGTCTGGCATAAGAGTTGTTTATAGCCTGTAGAGGTATCCACATCTGGTTTGGATTTCATTTTAACTAAAGTTAGACAAAAACCGAAACAGTTTCGCGGTGGTGCAACCATGCATGGGCCTAAACCACGAAGCCATGCGATTAAGTTGCAGAAGAAAGTACGGCGTCTGGGACTTAAGATAGCTTTATCTGCTCGAACCGCTGAGGGAAAGGTAACTGCAGCTTTACTGAAATTATTGTATTCCTTCTTTGATGTTCTCAATTGTAGTTAGCTTCTGCCTCATGCCTAGAAAACAATTGTGCTCTAGATAAATTGTTTGCATTGAATCTTCGCTCAGTACTATGGTCAAGGAATAATTTGCTAACTGCATGCATTACTGGCTGCTTCAGCTTACAAAAATTGGTGGCATGACAGTTTGTCACCTGAAAGACTTCCTTCTTTTTTTTTCCTATGATGGAGTGTTTCTTATGGTCTCAGTTGTAGTTCGCTTCCCCTTCATGCTTATAAAACATTTGTGCTCTAAATGAATTGTTTGTATTGATTCTTAGTTCAGTATTATTGTCCAGGAATAATTTGCTAATAGTATGCAAGACTGGCTGCTTCAGTTCACAAAAAATGGTGGCATGACGGTTTGTCACCTGAAAGACTTCTTTTTTGTTTTTAATGGAGTGCTTTGTTGGGGGAGTTGGGCGGTGTGCAGGGGCAGACCTAGGGGGGTGCCGGGTGGGCACCGGCATACCCAAATATTTCAGAGAAAAATTAGGATATAGTATTCGTTCGTGGCCTAAATATTTGGTAGATGCCTTGTTCCTCACCAAACGGAAGACCAAAAGCAAAAGCCCTACTTGGCCACTCCAGCGCAGCACATCCACCAACAATCGAGAGTTTTACAGTGTATGCATGCATTCATGCGGTAGGGTTGGTGGTGCAAGCAAATCAGCAGGAGCAATGGCCATACGGTGTGTTGCTGTGGCCGGCGACGATGAGGCTGAGACCAACGCAGCCCATGTTATGCCGGCGCCAACGGTCTGGAGCCTTGAGGCCCTAGCGCCATCACCGAAATCAATGAGTTACAAATTGAATACATGTTTTTGTGATTTGTATGATTAGATCAAATTGAATCAATTAAATATGAAGAGGAACATTCGAAGGGCATTCGCCATGGGTTGCAACAATGGAACAAGCAGGAGTAAAATGGTTTCTTCTTTCAATTTTTTTTCTAAATTTTACCGATCTTTCATGAATTTTGACTAAATTTTGATTAAAATTCTTTAATCAAAATTTTGCTACCTGGAACCTGGCAAGTTTACTTAAAGAATGATATTATACACTTTAGTGTGGGCTCACCCAATGTAATTTTCCTGGGTCAACCACTTGCGGTGTGGGATCCTTTGCTGTGAAGTTTAGGAAAATGGCCTAATCGCTTACTGCATTTCTATCAATCCTCGGTTGCATGCTGTCCTCTTTATTTATATTCAACCAATGTTATCTGCATGCCTTACTGAAGATAACTGCATTTATGGAGTCACTCACTCCTATAAACTGTCCTGCATATAAGCTATCTTGACATTTTTTGGCCTTCTTAGAAATGCCTGTTTGACAAATAATTGGACTTACGAGTTCATTCTTCACCATTAAAGTTTGCTTCTGTCATTTTTTGGTAGCTCTTGGTCTTTGATGACCTCAAAGTTCCTAGCCACAAGACGAAAAACATTGTGCAGTATATTAGTCAGATGGAAGGCACAAAGAAGGTATTGTTGGTAGATGGAGGTGACATCGATAAGAAGTTAAAACTGGCTACCCAGAATCTTCACTATGTGAATGTTCTTCCATCCATTGTGAGTGTCTCTGAATCTCATCACTTGATTGGAGTAATGAAGATGGCATAGTTTTCTCAGGCAGATTATTTTACTGATGCTTAAATATCATCAAATGCAGGGCCTAAATGTTTACAGCATCCTTCAACATGACACTCTTGTAATGACGCGGAATGCTATCAATAGAATTGTTGAGCGGATGCACACCCCCATCAGCCGCTAGCATGTTGAGATTCCATGCCAACACCAGTGTTTTGTAGCAGATGTCCTAAAGCTACGTGCATGGCAGTTTTCACTTTGCTGGTGTAAGGCAGTAGCGACAACACCATTTTCCTTTTCCTTCTGAAAATGGTCTGTTTGCTTCAGCTAGTGATTTCAGTGAACAATGTTCTGTCAGATCCAATATATCAAAGTAGGAAGTGAAGGGTTAATCAGGGTATGCACTCATATGACTCCAGGATTTCTAAGAAAGACAATTTCTGATAAACTTGAGATGCTATTCCGGAGATTTGCGATTCATTACGATTTACGAATTTGTCTGTCAATCATCATTTGGTCCTAGTTCTTTTTTGTTCTGCATGTATGCAGTTCCGCATTTGATTGTGAAACATTAACAGAATGTAAAATCAAACATATGCAAGCAAGCAACTTTATGTACTTCTTCAAATCATGGTCAAGCTATTCCATTGTTTATGTTTGTGTGTTTAGTAGCATATAAACCTGGGTTTTAGTGTGCCATTTCTTAAGTTCATATTCCCTTTTTGTTCCAGTTCATAAAATGTAAGACATCAGAGTTTAGACTATATATTGTGTCACTTACAAGTCACAAGTTGCCTAAGATAAGCTTTCGAATCTTGTCATGATTTAAATTCTGCATTGACAAAGCCATATTACATGTATGTAAGGAAGATATCAATATAAACGATTAAACTGCACGGTTTGGTTGTACTTGCTTCATTTAATTACGTTACAAATTTTCAGCAGTTGAGGCTGCTCCACTCCAACATAGACGTGACAGCAGGAGTGAGCGAGCAAGAACAGCTTTGTACGGTAGCCTTTCCCATCACAAGTACGCAACGCAAGAATCCCTAATCATGTCGTGAGCTTGCTTAATCACGCCATGCGTGTACGTGATCCAAGGGGATTAAGTGAATTGAAAGCAGATTACCAAGTGCAATATACTCTTACCACATCTTCTGTCCATGCTCATCTCATTGGTGCCAATTGTAATTAACAGAGTGATTAGGAGAGATTAGGATGAGATAAACAAACATAATTATGTTAGCTAAGCTAACACATGTTTGTTTTGGTGCCAATTGTAATTAAGAGAGAACTTGGGAAATATTAGGATGGGATAAAACTAACACAAACACAATTATGTTAGCTAAGCTACGCACATGTTTTTTAGGGTGCCAATTGTAATTAAGGGAGAACTTAGGAGAGATTATGATGAGATAAACTAACACTAACACAATTATGTTAGCTAAGCTAGTTAGGCCCTGTTTGGATTTGAGACTAAAGTTTTTGGTTGCTGTCCTATCGAATAGTTAGGTGTTATTTAATAGTATTAAATGTAGACTATTTATAATCGAAGGATAATTTATGAGACGAATCTAATAAACATAATTACATCATAATTTGATGATGTGATGATACAATAAACATTTGCTAATCGTAGATTAATTAGGCTTAATAGATTCGTCTCGCGAATTATCTTTTAATTCTACAATTATATTTTTAATTAGTTCACGTTTATTACTAAATTAATGTCCAAACATTTTGATGTGATTAGTCCTCAATCCAAACATCACCTTAAGCACATGCTGTTGGAAGGGTTAGGTTGGTCAAATGTACGAGCGTGCTTGCTTTGGGGGACAAGAACATCCTTCGTGTACTCACAAGGCACAAGACAAAGAAAGTGGTTTTTTGTACGAAAAGGTGAAGCTTTTGTGCCTGCTTAGGGAGTAAGTAGGAGGAGCACTTCACACCCGTGCCATGCATGTACACTAACACTACAGTGTTAATTAATCCCCTTTCTAGGCAGGTGGTGATGATAATGATGATGCACATTGCATTACGTGTCCTTTTTTATTTGTCACATACATTGATCTCAAACATGTTCGATTCCTCTTGGTGTGAATTAGAGACTTGCTAGGGTGCTAGCTAGGGCCTAAGGACAAGGTTGCTCAACATCTCAACCTTCCTAACCAGGGTTTACGATCTCGATTGGCCAGTGAAATTCGAGCCCCATCAAGATGTTGATTTGTTTGCGCTAATTTCAAAGGAAAAAAAGACACATTTAGAATGAGTTTAGAGAATTTTTCGATTGGAATTTGCATAAGTTGATAAAAATTCATCGAGATTGTGAACCCTGTCACTTACTCGGAATCAAATCATGGGATTGATAATCTTTATGTAACGGACGTAGGATTTATGACCATTTTTGGATTTTTTTAATGAGCCACATTTTGTAGGATGTGTTTATGAAAATTCGGAGGTGAGATTACGCATGAGAGACTATTAGTTTAGTCCTTTGTGAATATTCTCCTCTTTTTGGCTACGGGATAAGCTCAAATGTCAAAAAATATTGTCAAACTAGATCACTCATGAAAAAACATATCACAAAAAACGATAGTGTTAAAGTAGAATAACTATATAGATTACCGCATGGGTAAGATTACAATTGACAGCAACAGAGACATATGCTCTTATAAATTATTGTCCACCGTTATTTCATAAACTCCATAAAATTTTCAAAATTTATGTATCAAATGATCCTATGTAAGAGATACGCTAGATGACGTCGTAAACTGATGACACCTAAAAAAATTGTAATTTAAACCATCATCATCCTAACATATTATGATTTAGATCCATCTTTGATCACCTGATAACAACATATACGAGATCACATGATCTATAAAGATTAGTTGGTCAATCCATCAGAAAAAGTCAAAGCTGAAAATTCATCTTTTTTTCCTCCTCACGGTTCAGACTCAGAGACACCTCCCCACCCCAACGTTTGACCACCCCAGTCCTCTCGTAGACCAGGTCTACAGAGCAGGCGGTTGCCAGCTGGTCCCGTGGGCCCACGGTGCATAGCCGTTGTTGGTTCGGTTTGGTTAAGCGACCGCTCTCACCTAACCCGCGTCCATCATGGGCCAGGTCTACGGTGCACCGCCGCGGCCCACGCTCACGCGGCTTAAGCCGACCACATCGATCCAGCGCTTGGTCGGGTCAGTTGCGCGTGCGACGCACAGACTAGCCGTTATCCTCGCCCGGTTTCCCTCCTCCCGGCCTCCGGTTCCACCGTCACTCCACCTGCTGCTACCGGGCCTCTTTTTTCCCGATCACCCGGCAAACGTCCACGCACATGTATCATTATACACGTAACATCATACCCGTATTCCTTACACATATATATATCTCCTAATATATATTCTAACAGACAGAAACGAACAACACATTCATAATTATCAGGACTATAGATAGGACATACATAATATTTATGTTAAGTTTGGTTAGACCTATCGTATATAAAATCTTATATGGAATCATGTCTCATATATGATATTTTGGATAAAAAAGAGAAGCGAAGTCATACTTAGACATAATAAAAGACTACTTGAATCGTATCCATATTGATTTATTAGTTCTATTTAGACAAACGAACATCCAAGTAAGAGGGGACACGCTAGGAGAGATCAACACAAACCAATAAATATAGATATAGATAAGCCAACATACATCGAGACAGGCCAAGACGAACCCAATCTAAAAGACCTACATGAGAGATCTAGAGCTATATTTAATTTCGCCGAGTTTCAACTCGAAGAAACCGATGACTATTAGCCATCGACCACTTACTTGAGCTTTATGTCGTCAGGCTGACAAAGACTAGATTAAGAGAAACACCAACTTCGTCTAACAGAAGTAGAACCATACATGTCAATTAATATATCATGTTTTTTACTTCAATCTCATCTATACCCTAACACCAACTATTTCTATACAGTACAAATACCATCAACGGTGACAGAGGACTAAAAAACAAAGGTGTGGCTCAAACAAGTCAGCAGTTAGCACTTTGCACTGATATTTCACAAGCCATTCGGCACAAGCAATTTGCAAACACACTTTACACTTTGTATCCTCACAAATCGTAAATACCAAACAAAAAATTCAATTCACAACCAATTGACAGTCTACGAACCTACCTTTAACTGGCCTGTCCAGCTCGTTACACGCCCCTACTGTAGCCCACTGCTACGCCCGCACGCGTTGCACGCCCCTATCATAGCCCACCGCCGTCGCCCGCACACACACTGCCTCTACCTACCCGCCTCCCATGCACGCCGTCGCCACGTGCCCATGGTGTCGCCTTAGTCGTTGATGTCGAGCAGAGCACGAAGTCAAAAAGATTACAACTAGGGTTGAAGCCTCAACAACACATTAGAAAATGCAGGCATGCAGCCCCAGCAAAGTTCTACTCGGGCTATTGCTCTCACATGCATCGAAACACCGGCGTCGGTGTAAGGGGTCAAGGACGCTCGCGACGTGAGTGAGATATGGCCTGCGCCAGCCCTTACCCTACCAAGCGCTCCGCCAATACCATCGACGGGTATAGTCCGTTGTAAATAATCTCACTAAAATTTTATTAAAAATGTATATGTATGTGCGTGATTTTTATGGTCATACTCCACCACCTGCTTTCCCTGCTGGCTTCCCTTGCTGCTATTGGTTTATTTTGAGTTGATATTTATTCTGTGGAGTGGAGTGGAGTATTTCGTTTCACGATCTGTTTGATTTTTGGTTTTCTCTGCTAAATACCACCATAACTGAAAGGGATCATGTGTGGATTTGAGGTAGAAGGGATGTAATTATTTAGGTTCATTTTAGGCCCTGAAGGCGCGGTTCTGGCGTGAAGTGTCTGGTACGATACGGAAAAGTAAGCGTATAAAGCAGAAGGGAAAAAAAATCTAAGACCATTTATCTTGTTTAGACTCTTCTAGTAAAAACTAACAACCTTTCAGATGGTAGTTATACCTACGTGTCATGTTGCGAGGAGAATCAAACCAGGGGAGTTTTTTTCTTCTAAAAAGATGTTTGCAAGGAATATTTGCTCCACATTTTTAAAAATACGATTTCTTAAAAGTAAATTTTTATTGCATTGTTTAGATGACTTGTTCTGAGTTATTTCCTTTGTTCTTTTTATGTTTAGTGTTGGCTAATTTAATTTTTATGTCTATTGTTGGCTAATTTAATAGGAGCAGGTTGTATTTGTGAAGTTTATTTTTTAAAACATTAATTTATTATGTTGATCAAATAAACGATCCTCTTTAATAATCAACAAAAATATGTTTCATATAGGATCCGCCTAATATATTTCTTCCTGTATAATACCCCCTCTATCCAAAAGTGACCACGTAACCTAGCTCATCCGACGAATAGGTCCACTTACATATATCATTTCACTTATATTTTTTTATCCTTGTTTTATGTAAAAGAGTTAACCCGAAATTAAGATAAGATCTTATAAATTGGTTTTACTCTTCATAATAGTAAATATACACACATAGCTTTTATGGACCACACATGTCATATTTTAATTGGATCAGGATGTCACACTTATATATTTTATTCTTTAGTTTTTCTTAAATGAGATACTCGTGTTTATAGTCTTGATGCATTAACGGCTTAAATAAAGTATAATGTTTCTTTGTTTAGCAGTGTTGGATTAGATTTATCTTAAAACCCAAGCAGCCATCCTCCAACCCCATTACATGCACGCTACAGATAAGTTAATTTATTCTTAGTCTCGGTAAAAAAGTACGAATGTGACTTTTGAACATAGGGAGTATACCTAGTATTACATCTTTTGAGGCTGAAAAAAAAATAACGCTCCTTATGGCAAGCACGTGTTTATATTTTTTTTCTTTAAATGAACCGAGGGGCCAATGACCTATATTTTCACGAGGGCTTCAAAAGGAGAGTTTTGTTAGAGTGGTGTTTTGCTTGTGAAAAAGAGCATTTGTCCAATCAAAATCCAAACGAAACCACAATTAATGCCAACAAAGTATCATTGTAACATCGGACGGCAACTTTAATTTTTTGAAGGAACGGCGACATATCAGTTACTCATTCTGATCGTATAGTAACATGGAATTGCAATTTCCATTCTTTTTCCTTTTTTTGATTGTTTTCTACTTTTTTCTACCTAGAAGTGTACTAAAAGTAGATAGATGCATAGTAACGTATGCGGCCGGTCTCCAGCAGCATTCAGGTCCTTTAATTCTGACCTTGTGAGGCAGGTTGGTGGGACCAAGTTTGACTTCCCCAAAAAAGAGATGATTAGAGCAAAGATGCAGTAAAGATCAAAGAGTAAAGTTAGAAAGTTAAGGCGAATGTGCTTCACTTAACAAAAGCTGTTACCATCAAGAGAAACTTAACTAAGCTGTTAATTAATTACTCCTACCCCTGGTACTTTATTACCATCAACTTAATGTAAAACATTACCTTCCTGATTTTCTACCATTTCTATGGATAAGTTTTCAGCATAACTTAACACATAAAATTTTAATTGCATGGACATGGAAGAATCTTAGAAGTAAATTAATAATTAACCATGACAAAATGAATTTGATTGCATGGACATATATATAGAAGAATCTTGTAAATAAATAAATAAATAAGTCGGATGAAATGGCACAGGGAGTGTGACCTGTTGCATGTTGGCAACCATGCAACGTACTCGCAACTCTAGTTTATTGCTTGGGGGAAAGAAGATTAGTGCACATGCATGCTGATGGAAAAGAACACCAAGAAATAAATAATACTAGCCAAGACATAAGACAGGTTTAGACCAAGGGAGCAAGGCACATATTACTTAATTGGCGTTGGCAATACTTAATTTATATGGATAGCTTGATTCTTGGATTTTGCCAAGCTACCGCATGGATATTAGAAATCAGGTCAGTGTGGACATTAGAATTAGAGAAATTAAACACCCAGTCTGATCCGTATATAGGACCCTTGAAATTGAAACATCTGTACAATTAATAATTTTCAGTGGATAAACATGTCATAAAATCTCTGCAGATTTAATCTTGCCTATTGTCAATGCTGTGATTTGCATGGTTTTATTTGTTTACATCACATTGAGCTTGATGCTTACTATCTCCGTTCCATTCAATTCTAAATTGATTTATTTTGGGAAAGAAAAATTACTCTCTTCGTAAAAAAGATTAACCAATTTTTAACTATAAAATTAGAAGTAGGCTATTTTCAAACTCATAGCTAAAGTTGATGTTTTTTGATAGACGATGCAGCATCTATCAAACTATATAAGAACATCTTTCTACAAATGTTATTATCAGTTTACTTTTTCATTTATTTTGACGGTTAAAAAACCTACCTGGAGTAGGACAGCTAGAGCCCTATCCGGAACCTAAATACCCACTAATTTATTACTTCAAAATTTGAAAAACTAGAAGAAAAATACAAACATATGGAAATTAATTACAGTAATTCAGTTTTAGACTTAAGATAATTTTGGCTCCGCCACTCTTCATAACTGGCGGAGTTCACCGCGCAATCGCATCACTATTATTGAAGTTTGAATCTAAATGACAATGAAGATGGAAGAAATGAAAAAACTATGTTTGTTTTGTCCATTGATCAATCTATTTATACAAATAGAGGTGTTAACTGTCACCCCTACAAAGTGGGATGTGATGGTTCAAATCGGGTGTGAAGAGGTGGATAAGGTGGTCTATTAACTGCTTGATGAGGATCAAATATGTTGTAACACTTTCCCTTTGATCGAATCCTCCTTGAGATCAATGAACAATAATATTAATTCTCCAAAGTATTCTGCAGGACAAAAACGAGGAGTAATACTTGATAGATATGTTGTGAAAACTCCTTCAAAACCCAATGGAAAAAATAAGGAGAAAATGATACAACATATAATGTTTATCGCCTCATTGTAAACTCATATGAGAAAACCTTATAGGAGAAAACTCATATAGTTTAGAGGACAATATATGTCATTGATATCTCTTTAAAAACCCCGATGGGGAAAAATTGAGATATGACATATGCTTATGTTAATATTGCCTCATTAAAAACTTCATATGAGAAACCTTGAAAGTAAAACTCATACAAGAAAAGAGTGTAATATGATGGTTTAGATATGACAACATCTATTAAATTTCTTCTCCTGAACCTTGCAAATCTCGAAGTTTTCGCATACCAATTCCTTGAACACATTTTTGGAACAAGGAAGGTGGTAAGGACTTTGTGAATAAATCAGCTAGATTATCACAAGATTTGGTTTGCAAGATATATATTTCACCCATTTGTTTTAACTCATGGGGATAAAATAATTTGGGAGAGATATGTTTGGTTATGTTATTTTTGATGTAGCCTGTATCCATCTGTGTAACACAAGCTGCGTTATCTTCATAGATAACTGTTGGTGAATCAATTCCACCAATACCACATGATTGTTGTATGTGGTTGATCACTCCGCGAAGCCAAACACATTCACGTGATGCCTCATATAGTGCAATTATTTCAGAGAGATTGGTGGAGGTAGACACAAGGGTCTGTTTTGATGACTTCCATGAGATGGTTGTCCCTCCATTTAAAAATACAAAGCCTGTCTAGGACCGGTCATTATGGGGATCAGATAAATAGCCGGCATCAATTTATCCAATCATATTGGAGTCTGGGGTCCTTTGGAAACATAATCTGAGATCTCTCGTGCCATTCACATATCTGAGGATATGTTTGACTCCTGTCTAATGACGTTTGGTTGGAGCAGCGCTATGTCTAGCTAGCAAGTTCACTGCAAATGCAATATCAGGCATGGTGCAATTTGCAAGGTACATAAGCGCTCCAATGGCACTGAGGTACGGGTACTGAGGTCCCAGAATTTCTTCTCCTTCATCCTTTGGTCTGAATTGATCAGTCTTAAGCTCTAAAGACCGAACGACCATCGGAGTTTTGGAAGGATATGATTTATCCATATTGAATTTCTTCAATACCTTCTGGACATAGGCAGATTGATGCACTAAAATTTCAGTGGGAAAATGCTCAAGTTGTAAACCTAAGCAAAATTTGGTTTGACCCAAATCTTTCATTTCAAACTCCGTCTTTAGATGATTGCGTGCCTCATTAATATCTTGTGGATTGCCAATGATATTTAAATCATTAACATACACAGATATGATGCAAAATCCCGTTTGAGATCTTTTGATGAAAACACATGGACAATCATCATTGTTAGTGTATCCCTTCTGCAAAAGGAATTCACTAAGTCAGTTATACCACATTCTTCCCGACTGCTTCAGGCCATAAAGTGACTTCTCAAGCTTTACACAATACATGTTGCGGTTTGCGTTCTGATTCGGGATAGAGATTCCATCGGGAACCTTCATATAAATGTCCGAATCAAGTGACCCATAAAGATATGCAGTCACTACGTCCATCAACTGCATAGATAGACGATTTTATACTGCTAGAGATATAAGGTATCAGAATATTATTCCACTCATAACTGGAGAATATGTTTCCTTGAAATCAATGTCGGGCCTCAGCGTGAACCTTGTGCTACAAGCCTTGCTTTATGTCTCACAACCTCGTTGTTTTCATTCCGTTTCCGGACGAAAACCCATTCGAATCCCACAGGAAAGATTCCACGAGGTGTAGGTATTGCATGAGTGAATACCTTTCTTTTGGAGAGTGAGGCTAATTCCGCTTGAATTGCATCTTTCCATTGATTCTAGTTCGAGCGCTTTTTGCACTTTGTCATGGTCTTTGGATCTGGATCATTTTGGATAATTTCTGCAATTGAATCAGCGAAATGTATGTCGACAACTGTAGACTTTCTATCATAAGATTCTCCAGATTCAATGTAGTTAATGGAAATTTCACGCACCCTTTGTGATGCATCATTATTTCCCAATATGACTGCATCGGGCCGTTTCGATGTCCCAACATCAGTAATTGAGTGCACTGTTGATGTGGGATGTGAAGGTTGAACCTCCACAGGGTGTTCCTCAGCAAGTGGTTGAGTTGCATTTGCTGTGTTGGGAGATATGTTCTTCCCTTTCCTTTGCTTGCTAGAAGCTGCCTCCGTGGAAATAGCCGTACTTCTCCCCCTCTTACTTGGGAGTTGAGTAGTTTTATTTGGTACCTCTACTCTTTCTGGCACATTTCTCGTGGGATTGTAGGATTTTGTAACACCCTTATAATTAGCAAATGCATCTGGCATATTATTTGCAATATGTTGCAAATTTATGATTTTCTGAACTTGAAGTTCAGTTTTAGATGTACGTGGATCTTGATTGGAAATGTCTGTGGCATTCCAATTAATTTGGCATTGTATGTGGTTTTCAGTTTCTCCCCCTAATGTCTGGAAATGATCTTCATTGAAGATACAGTCAGCGTACCGGGCAGTAAATACATCCCCTGTCAGGGGTTCCAAGTATTTAATAATCGACGGAGATTGATATCCCACGTAGATCCCCATTTTTCTGTGTGGGCCCATTGATGTATGCTGCGGTGGTAAGATCGGTAAGTATGCAGTGCAATCGAACTTCCGCAGATGGGAAATATTTGGTGTATTTCCATGTGCAAGTTGAAACGAGGAGGTTTCATGGTATGCAGTTGGACGCAATTGAATCAAGTCAGCAGCGTGTAAGACTGCGTGACCCCAACAAGTTGTGGGTAGATTGCAATTCTGTAGTAACGGTCTTGCAATAAGTTTAACTCTCTTGATGAGAGATTCTGCCAACCCATTTTGAGTATGGACATATGGGACCGAGTGTTGAACTTCAATTTCTAAGGCCATGCAATAATCATTGAATGCATGTGAGGAAAATTCAGCAGCATTATCCATTCGGATAGTGCGGATTTGATGTTCAAGATATTGTGCTTTAAGTTTGATAACTTGTGCAACAATTTTAGCGAATGCATGGTTCCTCGTAGAGAGCAGACTCACATGAGACCATCTAGTAGATGCGTCTATGAGAACCATGAAATACCTGAACGGCCCTGACAATGGTTGAATTGGACCACATATGTCTCCTTGAATGCGTTCAAGGAACTTTAGAGGTTCGGCTTGAATTTTGAGGTAAGAGGGTCTCAAAATTAGTTTCCCTGTGGCACATGCGGTGCACACAAAATCTGAGGATTGGGAAAATTTTGAATTACTTAGTGTATGACCCACAGAATTGTTGATAATTTTCCGCATCATCCCTATACCAGGATGACCAAGGCGATCATGCCAAGTTTGGAATGCGTTAACATTCTGGAAAATTATTTTGTAAGCAACATGTGGTACGAGTTTTATGTATGTGCAGTACAATCCTGACGGGAGTGAGGGAATTTTTTCAAGTGTCTCTCTGCCATATCCGTGATCTTTTGTAATGAGAAGAAATTCCTCATTATTGTTCACATGAGTTTCCACATGGAACACATTCTTACAGATATCTCTATAACTCAATAGGGTACGCGTTGAATCGGGATACAATAATGCATCCTCAATTGTTAGCGTTGTACCCATAGGGAGCATAATAGTGGCCCGACCAATGCCAACTATTACCGCATCGCGTCCAGCGATTGTTAAAATATTTCCTTTATTCTTTGTGAGAGTTTGGAAATATTTTATCTCCCTGAATATAGAGTTAGTGGTACCGCTGTCCACTAGGCACATTTCCTCATCCATCGGATCGACGCCCGTACAATCTATGTAAAATAGAGAAAATTGAACATGTAATTATCAACTAATATATGTAAAATACTTACAATACATATAGGTATTTAATTGTACTTAATACAAATACAATATCGTAATAATGTCATCAAGTGCTGATAATATCTAGCCTATTACAACAATCACAATTAAACATCGTCCACATAATAACAATGTATCCCAAAAATGATAATGCTAGCTAAAATCTCCAAATATGTCACCAGAGGCAAACTCTATGAGCATGTTGTCCTCAATAGTGGGGTTCCCATCAGTAGGTGGTTGTGCCTCGATGTTGCTTGTGTCCGCTGAAGCAGTATAAGAACACCCATGAACATCTTGTTGAGGAATGTCAAGTGAAAAATCTTTATTTATGTTGACATCCGGTTGAGAGTTGAAGTATGCTTCAAATTTCCCACCTTGATTGGAACGTCCTTGGTTGGAGCGTCCGCGTCCCACGGAATTCAAATACAAATCCACTAAGTGCTTAGGGGTGCGACATTTCTGAGTCGGGTGGTTGTAACAACCACATTTGGCATAAGTGTTGGACTTGTTTTGCTTCTTGTTATCCGACTGTGAAATATTATTTCCCTTTGGAGCACCATGAGACTTACGCTGCCTCTATCGTTTGCGCTTGTTCTTGCCTTTGAAGTTTCCAGGATTACTAGTATGGTTAGTATTCCTTGGTTATTTATTCTGAGTGTTAGTATGCACTTCGGCAAAGGCTTAGTTTCTACAGCCGTAGGTTGGAGTTCCAGAGGAGGAGCTCATTGTGCCTTTCTGCCTGAAGTAAAGTTTTGATCAACTCAGAATAAACGGTGAAACCTCTTTGACGGTATTGTTGCTGAAGGATCATTTGAGCAGGAAGCATAGTAGACAAAGTCTTTTCAATTTTATCTGCATCAGATGGTTCCTTTTCGCAAAACCTCAGTTTGGCACTGAGTTTATGAACAGCATGGTTGTATTCTCCAACAGATTTAAAATCTTGGATGCGGAGATGATTCCACTCATTTGTGGCCTCTGGCAGGATAACTGCCTTTTGCTGTTCGTACCGTGTTTGTAGCGCATTCCACAGAGTGCGTGGGTCTTCCTCCATCAGATACTCAGCCTTGAGATCTGGATGGATGTGGTTCTTTATAATATATAAGGCATTGTATTTGAGATGCGGTGCCAATTCAGCAACTCCCTGTTGGGGAGGAGCAATTGCTGCATACAGTCCGCGCCACGACAGACTAACTTTGAGATCCATTGCCCATGTGGGGAAGTTTTGGTCGTCGAGAGTGAGTGCCTCAAACTCTTTGCTAGCCATTATGCCTACATATGTAGGGCCATAGATGTGTTAAAATTCTATGACAATGTTGAATAAGTCATGCGAAATGCAAGTAATCAAGGTATACTTGAAAAATATGAATATTCTCTATTTATGAAATAACATAGTCAAGCACCAATGGTGTTAACTTTGTTTTTAATTCATTTTTTAACATCGGGTACACACGTTGAGGATAAAAATCCCACAGTAGTATATAATACTACCTTGTGTGTGATCTATGTGAAAAATAAATTGTATGGTAATCACTTGGGTATAGACTTGAATTATTCATAATCAAATTGGATACGCACATTGAGGATAAAAATCCCGCAGTAGTACTGAAGTACTACCTTGTGTATGACCAATTTTAAGATAAATAAAATTCGTCACCCAAAGTGTAGACCAAAATTTTCAAAACTTCAAAATATTGGGTACGCACGTTGAGGATAAAAATCCCACAATAGTAAAAAGGTACTACCTTGTGTATGGCCAATATCGAAGTTAAGAAATTAATTGTTATTCCAAAAATGAGAAAATCAACCCAAAGCATTCGCAAGTAATTTTAATTGCTTGTATGAAAAGCTGAAAACTAAATATATATAAAATGCATTAAGTAAATTGCATAGAAGATTGATAAATATGTACATAGGTAGCCTATGGACTGAGTTGCAATTTACATAAAACTGAGCACTAATATGTAATATGTTTGCTAGGATTTAAACGCAATTTACAGAGAAGTTAAGGACTAAACTGCAAATTCGTAATTCTAAAACAGAAAAAATAAAAATCTAATTAAATGGCCTGTTGGGCCTAATGGACTAAGGCCCATTAAGCCAAATCGGCCCATCTAGCCCATTAAAAAATAGGGGCGGTTAGGGTTGAAACCCTAGCCGCCCCAATCCTTCCCAGCCGCCGCCTGTTTGGTAAGGGTAGGGCGCGACGCCGGCCACGCGTCGCACCCTCCGCCGCCGGAGTCCGCCGCCGACCACGCGCCTCTCGGCGACGCCGCGCTGAGCGTGGAGCCGTCGCGCCGTCGGGCGTGCGGCGCAGCCGCCGCGCGCCGGGCGTGCGGCCACCGCCGTCGGCACGGGGCCACAACGCCGCGCGTGTGCCACGAAGGCCGCGCCAGCCACGGCGCCGCTGGGGTCGTGCGTCGCCGAGGGGCGCGCCGCGCGTGTGCCGCCGTCCCTGCCCCCGAGCCGCCCCCACTCCCCGCGCGATTTACTCCGGCGACGAGGCACGGCCCTCAACTCCATTGGAGGAGGAGGACCCCGCGCCACCTTTGCCGTTCGGGAGAGCACGAGCCGAAGCTCCATGGGGAACGTGAAGCCACGTCGGGCGGAGACCCGGGCGACGGTTGGCGGCTTCCCCGGCATGGACACGTCGCGTGAGAAGCGGAGAAGGCGGCGGTGGAGCGGCCGGTGCCTCGGCGTCGCCGAGTGCAAGCCGAGGAAGACGAGTCGGGGCGGAGATGTGTGCCGCGATTGTAGGTAGAGAATGGCTTCGGTTCCTCGTCAAGACAAAGATGGGGAGGGAGAGGCGGGCGGAGACGACCGGCTCTACCTCCATTGCCGTCAGTGCTGCCCAAGACGAAGGACCTGCGGCATTTGGTGAAGGTGGTGCCGGTGGTTCTGCAGCGTCGCGGGTAACGCCGCGGTGTCCACGACGACCACCATGGCGTCTCCTCAAATTCCTTCTCCCGCGATGTTCACCACCATGGCGCTCACTGAGGATGTAGCGGAACATAGCGAGGAGTTCGGCGCAAGCATTGAATTGGTCGCCGCGGTGGAAAATCAAGTAAACAAGATCCACAAATAAGATCGCCAGAGGTAAATAGCGAGGCATTGTTCTTTACATTCTTCTTCCTCCTGTTCTGGTTCTTCTTTCGGAATGAGAACTTCTCTAATGTATGAATGAGAAGAGACTAGGTGCTGATAACGTATTGAAGTTTGAATCTAAATGACAATGAAGATGGAAGTAAATGGGAAAACTCTGTTTGCTTTGTTCATTGATCAAACTATTTATACAAATTTATACAAATAGATGTGTTAACTGTCACCCCTACAAAGTGGGATGTGATGGTTCAAATGGGATGTGAAGGGGTGGATAAGGTGGTCTATTAACTGCTCGATGAAGATAAATATGTTGTAACATCTATGCTCAAGATCGATCTTTTATTGCATTGAATATAAACACAACATATCTGTCAATCGCATCACTATGCTTCCTTCTTTTTCACTGTTCGAGCGATGATGATGATCATACGGTATTAATTATTACTCACTTCTCCTAGAATATAACATAAATTTTACCATTTAAAATTTATCTTAAAATATAATAATTTTTTCATCGTCCATTTTCTTTTCAACCAATTATAATCTTTTACCATTTAAATTCTCCAACTACTTTTTCTTTCTCTCCCAATTATAACTTTCTTCTATATAAATTTATTTATTTTTTTAATAGCGTGCTAAATTAAAACAATTTATATTTCGAAATGAAGATGGTATAAAATAAACCTGTAAATTTGAGTAAATCAAAGCCGTCAGGGAGCATTGATATACACTACCTCCGGGATCGATGATCCGATCGAGAGTAGCTGAGCTGACTCTCTCTGCAGATCAGATCACCATTTAATTCCTACGTACTCACCGCGACCAAATACGTACGTTGACCATAAATGACCATCGAATCCATTTGCATATGCTCCTCCACCACCAAACCGCGTCTTCCCCTCCCCTCCCGCTTGGCTACTCACTTAAGTACACACATTAGTACGCATCTCCTCCTCGCCCTCGCCCATGCCGGCCACCGGCCGCCGTCGCCGCCACCATCTTACACGATGACGTCACGACACGTCATAGAAGATGAGGAAAGCGACGGCGTTTTATTTATTTATATCATCGAGAATATCACTGAACGTAAAATTTTGTTTTAACAGATAATTTTATCATCATTCACGAGTTTATCGATGCAACCAAAAATTTAATTGTAAAATCAAGTAAAAATTTTAAATTTGAAAACTTATTTTTTTTATTTTAATGTTTTTTAGTTTATTTTTTAAGTGGAGTCACTAAAAAATAAATAAAAAATTGTACAAATAAATTAAGCGTTAAGGTTTGGGCCTATCCATCGACTTGTCTATCTATCTCGTTAGCACGTTTTTAAACAACCAAACAATACATTTTGTGAAAAAAATTTATATACATAAGCTGTTTTAAAAAATTCAAATAAATTTATTTTCCAAATTTTTAATAAATAATATTACTCAATTAACTATATACTACAACTACTATCTGGTTTTGGATTTGAAGTACACCGTAGCGATGCCCTAACGGAGCATGGCTACACCGGACCACGCGCGCGCGCGCGCGCGCTGACGCGCAGCACAGTGGCCAGGTGGATGATGGGGGTTAGGCTGTCCTGGATGGATCATGGATGGCCGACTTAATCCGGAATTAACGCGGAGTAATCTCGCCATTGCGACCACAACAACTTTCCTCTCGGTTTCACACCCCCCCTCTCTCTCTCTCTCTCTCTCTCTCTCTCTCTCTATCTATCTGCTTCTCCTTCCTAGAGAAAGGAGGAGAGGGGGATAAAGCGCACAAAGAGCAGCCGCTTTGTGCCAATCTCTCTCTCTCTCTTCACCAAAAAGAACACCAAGGTTTGTGGCTGCTTGTTCAGCTTAGGATTCCCAAGAATTCCATTCCAAAGCAGCAACTCCTTGAATCTTGGGATTCAGTGCACGCCTCCTGCGTCTTCCTCCTCCTGCCTTGCAAAGCAGAGCAAGAGGCAAATCTTGGAGCTTTTCTCGCTTTTCTTGTAGGAGAGTAGGAGGGAGGGGTTGGAGTGGAGGAGATTGGATTTGGTGGTGGTGGTGGTGTTTTGTGCGGCGGTTGGGGGTAGAGGAAAGTTTGGGGGGAGTGGTTAGTTCTTGGCTGCTTCTTTTCTTCAGCGGGAGCTACTACAGCTAGCTCGTGCTCGTGCGCCATTAAAGGCCTCGCCTTTGCGTCTCCACCTCTTTCTACCAGCCCATCTCTTCTTCTTCTTCTTCTTCTTCCTCGCTTCTACCCTGGTGGTTGGGTTGGATTAGGGCCTGAAAGGCGGCTGCTTTCCCGGCGACGGCGACTTTCTGGTGCGGAGGAGGTTGAATTCTTGCGGTTCTTGGAGGGGGATTTGAGGAGGCGGCGCGGCGCGGCTGGATGCGGTCCTGACTGATTTCGGGCGTGCGTGGTATGTGGGCATGAGGAAGCTCTTCTTCTCCGAGTTGACCTCCTGCAAGGAGACCAAGCTCCACTCCGCGCCCCACTCATGGCTTCCCCTCGAGAAAGGGAAGCTCTCCAAGTTTGCCGGTCACTCCAGCTCCTCCATGTAAGCGCCTCTCTCTCTCTCTCTCTCTCTCTCTCTCTCTCTCTCTCTCTCTCTCTCTCTCTCTTGCTGTTACATGATGCGTTTGGCTTGTTCTGAATCCTGCTGCTTTAGCTTGTTGCCTGGTCGTTGTGTAGAAAAAGAATCACAAAATTCAGATTTTCTCACCCCTCCCTTGTGATTGTTGCTGTTTAGTTCTGTGTTCATTCTTTAATTCTTGGTGTTTGTGATGCAGAGAATCGTTGATGAAAATGCCGGAGCCGGCGGTTCTTCCCCACTTCAAGCCTGCGGATTATGTGGACATATTGGCCCAGATTCATGAGGAGCTCGAGTCTTGCCCTCCTGATGAGAAGTCATGTCTGTACCTGCTTCAGTTCCAGGTTTTCCGTGGCCTCGGCGAGGCGAAGCTGTCGCGGAGGAGCCTCCAGTCTGCGTGGGAGAAGGCGAGCACGATACATGAGAAGCTGATATTTGGGGCATGGCTGAAGTATGAGAAGAAAGGGGAGGAGCTGATATCCGACCTCCTTAGCTCATGCGGCAAGTGCTCTCAGGAGTTCAAGCTGCTGGATTTCGTGTCGCAGATCTCCACCAGGTCACATGAGATAAGCTATGATGATGAATCGGATGTGTTTTGGGGCTCCCCAGTGGTACATTTCCGGATAAGTGATGATATGATTGCATGCGATCGGCGAAAGCTTGCTGCTTTGTCGACTCCGCTGTATGCTATGCTTAATGGCGGCTTTCGGGAATCACATCTTGAGGTAATCGATATGTCTCGGAATGGCATCTCCCCTATTGGTATGCGAGCAATCAGTAAATTCAGCTTGTCAGGAAGACTACCATATTTATCAGCAGATGCTATTTTGGAAATGCTTGATTTTGCCAATAAGTTCTGCTGCAATGGCCTCAAGGATGCCTGTGAGCGAAAGCTTGCTTCTTTCATTTGTTCCAGGCAGGATGCTATAGACTTCATGGAGTGTGCTCTTGAGCTGGGCTGTTCCATCCTTGCTGCTGCATGCTTGCAGGTGCTCCTGAATGAACTGCCCGAGTGCTTGAATGATGAACAAGTGGTTAGGATATTCTCCTGCCCAAGTAAGCAGCAGCGATCCACAATGGTTGGAAATGCTTCTTTCTCCCTATATTGCCTTCTTAGTGAAGTCTCGATGAGCATCAATGCGACATCGGATGTCACGGTGACCTTCTTGGAAAAATTGGTGGATTCAGCATCAGATTCTAGACAGAAGCAGTTGGCCTTACATCAGCTGGCATGCACAAGACTTCTAAGGAAAGATTATGCTGAAGCTGAGCGCCTGTTCAATGCTGCCTTTACTTCTGGACATCTCTATTCGGTAGTGGGTTTGGCTAGACTGGCCTCTATGAGGGGTAATAAACATTTTTCTCTCAAGTTGCTTGATTCTGTCATGTCATCTCGCTGGCCACTTGGATGGATGTACCAAGAGAGAGCACTATATTTGGAGGGTGATAACAAATTGGAAAATCTTAACAAGGCCACTGAGTTGGATCCTACCCTTACATACCCCTACATGTTTCGAGCTGCATCTTTGATGAAAAGACAAAGTGTTGAAGCTGCCCTTATGGAGATCAACCGGATCCTGGGATTCAAGCTTGTTCTGGAATGCTTAGAGCTAAGGTTCTGTTGCTATCTTGCACTTGAGGATTATAGAGCTGCTTTATGTGATGTCCAGGCAATCCTCACACTTGCTCCAGATTATCGTATGATTGGTGGCCGGGTGTCTGCGAAGCAGCTGCGTATGCTTGTGATGGAGAATGTAGAGCAGTGGACAACTGCTGACTGCTGGATGCAGCTTTATGATCGATGGTCATCTGTGGATGATATAGGATCCCTCTCGGTCATATATCAAATGCTGGAGTCAGATGCTGCTAAAGGAGTTCTCTATTTCAGGCAATCTTTGCTTCTTCTCAGGTAACCTAATTCATTTATTTATTTCACAGAATAAGAGTTAGCATGATTAAAAAATGATACAGCACATCAATGATTGGCATTGTAGATGTATAGCACATGGTTTGCATTGCCTGGCATGTCTTACACCTTCTAGTGTGTGGATTCATTTGGAATGCAAACTACCAGATGGTTGATCAGCATAGTTGCACATGCCTCCGACCAACTTACATCATGGTCTAATTCTTGTGCTAGAATCTCAGGGATGTTGTGATTAATACTATTTTAGCATCTTTTTTCCCCAGATTAAATTGTCCTGAGGCTGCGATGCGCAGTTTGCAGCTTGCTCGTGAACATGCTGCAAGCCAACATGAACAGCTTGTTTATGAGGGATGGATAATGTATGATACTGGCCACTGCGAGGAGGGACTGCAGAAAGCAGAAGCATCCATCGCAATACAAAGATCATTTGAAGCATTCTTTCTGAAAGCTTATGCTTTGGCTGATTCGAGTCTTGACCCTTCAACCTCAGCAACAGTTGTATCGCTTCTTGAAGATGCATTACGCTGCCCCTCAGATAGACTACGGAAGGGTCAGGTATGGCTTTATGGCTTCATTTTCTTCCACATCCTTTCATCCATTCGACTTAGCTAAACAGACCATGCATGATAAGGTGTTGCTGTCCTGTCTCTGCTGTGACATAATGCAAATTCTGAGATCATATTTCTCATAACAAAAATAGGAATACTTTATGCTCTTCTAGCACATTCTAAAGTATTCAAACAAGGGTTTCATCTTGGGCTCTTGGTACATGAAGTGTAATTTTACCTTGTTATCTCTTAATACATTCGTACTTGAGGCATAATGGCATCATTTTCCAAATTTGTTAATTGTTATTTAGATCAGGTGTTGTTTCTCTACCTATGTTAGGAAGTTAAGATGTCCTATTTATTATTGTATTATTAATGCCAATGGCGCTCTCACTATTAAAAATGGTTGTCCTGGTACTCATAACATGCCAACCATCAATTCTTCTCATAGGTGCACAGCAAGCATGATTTGATTTCCTATCAAGTGTCTAACATGCTTCTAAGTTATAAGTTATGACATCTGATACCATTGATGGTACTGATAATTGCCAACCATATGGATGAGTGGACTGACAGGGCCCTGTTCTTTTATGATTAAGATTCAGATTTTATCTCGGTTTATGTTAGCATGCTTTATAAACTACTAAACGGTGCGTTCTGTGCGAAAACTTCCTATATAGAAGTTGCTTTAAAATATCAACTGTATCCATTTGTCAAGTTTTTATAATTAAAATTTAATTAATCATGTGCTAATGGCTTTCTCGTTTTATGTGCGTCAACTTAATCTTCATCTTCATCAGTTTCAAACACCACCTAAAATAAAACTTTCCATTTTTTCATCAGTTTAGCTGAATGGACCGACCTACCACAATCAGTACTTTCTTCTATCAGCTTAAGCTGACGGTTTACATCTTATTTCTGTAACATATGGCTCTATCCAATCTGCAGCATTGCATTTGATTTGAGATGTTCAGGAACGGTACATCTTATTCATTGTAATGTGTGACATCTTGTAGGCTCTGAACAACCTTGGGAGTGTTTATGTGGATTGCGGGAAGCTTGACCTGGCAGCTGAATGCTACATCAATGCCCTAAAGATTGGTCATACCAGAGCTCATCAAGGCCTTGCCAGGGTCCATTTCCTCAGAAACAACAGAACTGGTGCATATGAGGAAATGACCAAGCTAATAGAGAAGGCCAGGAGCAACGCATCAGCTTATGAGAAGAGGTCCGAATACTGCGACCGTGAGCTAACAAAATCAGACCTGCAGATGGTGACCAAACTAGACCCCCTGCGTGTATACCCCTACAGATACCGTGCGGCTGGTAAGCGCTGCTTCCTGCCTAGCATATCTTTTTTGTTATGATATAGGTATGACTGGGACAAGATTTGTCGTGATTGCAAACCACCAGTTTCTAAGCAGGTTGAAACTTGGATATAAAATTGTGGTCGCAGTAGTTTAATTTGTTTGTAGATGTAGCTCATCGGTGTCCAACTCCCAGAGGTTTCTATTTTAACTAACCAACTACCCCTTTTCCTATCATAAGCTGGTAAGAAGTCAATGTTGTTTGCCAATATTCTATGCTCAACTTGATCAGTTGGTGTAACAACCACACATTACACTCAGCTCAAAAATTAGCTCATCTGTTTGATATTCTTATGCATCTTTTTTTGCTGACCTGGAATCCTCAGTACTGATGGACAACCACAAGGAGAAGGAGGCCATTGCGGAGCTGACAAAGGCAATCGCCTTCAAGGCGGACCTGAACCTGCTCCACCTGCGAGCCGCCTTCCACGAGCATGTCGGCGACATCTCAAGTGCACTCCGGGACTGCCGTGCGGCACTCTCCGTGGACCCTAACCACCAGGAGATGCTCGAGCTTCATCACCGGGTGAACAGCCAAGAACCCTGAGCCCCCATTGTTGTACATACAGGAGCTCTACATAGCCAACCACAGCAAGTGTATGTTTTGTACCATACACAGCAGATCAATGTAAGGATAGTAGCCAATTTAGGACCCCCACCCCAAAACCAACCCAATTCCTTGTGTCCTTAATTAGAATTTGTTGCTCATCATAGTGTCCTTTTTTAGTAAATTATTATATTTTTGTGATTAAGCCCCCTCCTAATTGTGCCCTCCATGTGCACCCCCCAGCCCATGTTCCCAACAAGTTTTGACTATCTCATGTGTAAATGAAAATGGAAGAAGAAGAAAAAGAATGGAGAAGGTTTGTGTCGGCGTCTGCGCAAAACTGTCAAAGTTGCTACTAATCACTGATTGCACATGTGCTTTGTTTGTCTTCTGGTTATAAAAAGAATGAACTAATCAGGCTTATCAGAACAATGCCATGTGGATTATAAGAACTTGGAATTGTTCTTCGTTTAATTTGTTTATTAACAGCAGTCATCATCATCATCAGTCTGTAGAATTGGTGGCATCCATTGATCAGTCAGGTCAGTGCTGCCATGATTGGAGCACTTTTCTTGACAGTGGGTGGATGGTCCATGAATGGTGAAACTGGAAGAGAAGCAGTGAATTCATGGGATACCAATCTTTTTCTCCTTACAAGTCAATCATCAGCAGTATCGGTTGAATTAACTGGATGATTATCATCTTCTGATGATGCGTCATGGGTGATCAATGGCGTACGCATGATGGTCCATGGATGTCAGAGAGATCAGACGGCTGTGAGACAGTGAAAGATTCATAATCACGCTGACCTAGGATTCCTTCAGTCTGCTGCTGCACTGGAGTGAAGGTACATGCAGGCTACTAGACAAAAATGGACGGTCCGGATGGATCTCTGTGGACGAACTGACGAGTGCCAAAAATCTCTGACATGGTCCATGATTTGGATTTATGAAGGCACATAGTTTTTTTTTGTCTTTTGAATTTTTAACATGTCAGAATATATGTTTTTGTTTTTTATAATCAAAAGAAGCTTTAAAAAGCCACATCGTTTTTTCTATAACTGACTATAAGTCGTGACGTTTATTAAAAAAATTTGGGTAAACTTTTTGATATGTGTTTTACCGATTTAAAAGTCAATGATAAAAAATCAAAATCAGCTCTAAAATCTAAAATTAAGTTTAAAAAAATCACATTTTGAGATGCGGCTGATAAGCCAAAGAGCAAACAATGGAGCTGTTTCTATGAATCACTACAATTCATAGTTCTATGAATTATATTGATGTGAAGTTAGAAGAGGTAATGCTTTTCAGATAGTACTATCATACAAGGTCATAAAATAAAATAAAATGAAAGGTTGTGATGCAAGATTTCATATCAGACTCTTGTCTTTGGCTTCATGCAAGTCTTTTTCTTGGTCTGCCTAACAATTTCAACAAACAGAGCTGGATTTCATCACCTATAAAAAGAAGAACATGTTACAACACAAGATCTCAATGATATCACATCTAAAGTTGTGTTTAGGTAAATGATAGGTATAACCATCCATGCAGACATGACAAAGTTTGGCCTTTTACCATTTAATTTCATTTCTAGTTTGGCATATCCATCTGCAGAATGTCAAGAAAACGTCAAAGGATGCTCACCTCATGGGTAGTGGCTGTCTGCCTCAAAACTTTTTTCCTGATGGAATTTCAGCTGCAAGCTTCTCTGTCAGACTCAGAGCCACATGCTAAGAGAAAATGAATCTGAACTCGTTGAATTGAATCGTTTATTAATGGTCTTGTGGTAGCTCTCAGATGAGCTCATATAGCACATGATGAGGCTCGAGAGGATAAGAGCTTGTGATGATAAGCTCTCTTATGCGTCCAAAACACTACTGATTTAATGAAAGTAATCCACTACTGGAAGAGCCTTGTTTACATGAACATTATTTGGGTTTTAATTTGTGTGTTTGATGTCAAAAGTTTTGCTTGTTTTTATATTGACTACTTCAGTTCAGGTTCAGAAAAAGTGGCAAATTGGCCAATTGCTGATGTATCGATGTGGATACTTCGGTTTAAATAGGCATGAAAGCAACAAATGAATTGTGGTTAAATAGCAAAACTGAGCTATAAGTATGAAGTTATTGACAAGTGTGTTAACTATATCTTACACGCGAAAAAAAAAACTATATTTTACGCACGAACAAACTTTACGCAAACCAACTTGAATTTGACCTAAAAACGTTTGAATTTGTTCTATGAATGAACGGTACCTATCACTCTGGCTTGCTAATTTCATTCAGAGCTTAATGGGCCTAATTTACCAGGCCCACAATAGTCCAAACTGATCCATATTCGTACGGCCACATTCGGCCCATTTATGTCCTAACCGATATGGCCCACACGTGCCCCGTACTCCCCGTTCCAGCCCAACTAATATGGGCCGCTCGTACACCGGAATCCCGTTCGGGCCAATATGGGCCGTGCATATGTGACATTCCCGTTCTGGCCCAACCTTTATGTGACGCGAGTATATGCAGTACCGGCCCAACCAATATGGGCCGCACGAACCCTGCAATCCTATGGGCCGCTGGTACCCCGCGATACTGTTCCGGGCCAACATATGGGTCGCATGGAGGTCGCGAGCCCTCTCAGGCTCAACTGCAACGATCGAAGGAATAAGTCCATTTGAGGTTGTTTAACTTGACCGTTTGTTTTTTTAAGGGAAGGACCACCCTAGACGGTGCGAAGTTTATATTAATAGAGAAAAAAAACAAGATTACAACCTTGACAGGTCATAACCAAGGAAAAAACAAAAAAAAAAGAAAACCACCGCCTACACATTGACAGCTCCAACACACAGGCCCAAGAGAAGTCTAGCACCGGATCGGCCGATGCTAAGCGTGATCGACCGCCGCTAGGCCAACAAAGGGAGTGCAGGCAGATCGCCCAAAACCCACCCTTACAACCGACACAGGGCCCGCTCTAACCACATCTTTAGGGTTGAGGGAGAGAGGGTGAGAAAGAGGAATGGAACCACTCTCCCCCAGGCCCTCCGAAGTGGCCAACTTGCCGAAACTAGGGCGCCGACATAAGAGGAATCAAATCTAGAACGAGCCTGAAACCGAGTTTGGGAGGTTTTGGCAAGGGGCTGCCTAGACGGCGTCTCCAAGGAAAGAAACGATGGATTACCGCCGCCGTCGTCCGTCAAGGTCTCAAAGAGAGCAAAGACTAAGTTTTCACCCGGCCACCCGCTAGAGGGGAAGAGACGGCACGACAACGCCCTCAGGAGGGGGAGTGACGCTCAAGCGACACCATTGCCGGCCCGCTACAAAGCCAGGCTGGGTTTTCACCCGCCACCCGTCGCCTGCCTATCTACCACTGTCGCCCCAATGCTCCACCACCGTCTCAACCTTTCTCGACGCGTAGGCACCACTACGCCGACGCCCCGCGTGCCGCCATCGGCCACGCCTTGCCATGCCGCACTGCAATTCCGTCTCGCGGCCTCTAACGCCGCCAACGCGCTCGCGCCACGCCACCTGCGCCGCTGCCGGCCTCAATGTGGGAAGACCCCGACGCCGCAAAGAACCCGTCGCCGCCGTCCATGCCGCGCCGCTACCCTAGCAATGGCGAGCAGGCGCTCCGTCGCGCAGAGCAGTAACGCCGGCAGCCCTCGCCATCGTCGCTAGCCCCCGAGGTGGCGGCCGCGTCGGCAGTGGGACGAGCTCGTGGCGTTCCTCGGGCATCAACACGCGCGTGTGGGGACCCAAGGCGGATGTGGCGCGCCGAGCTGGAGGACGTGGTCCGCGCGGTCGAGGCATACAGCCGTCCACCAAACGCCGCCACCGCCGCCAAGTTGCCTTCCCGCTCTCAGATCCAGGGACGGCGAAGCCGGATCCGTCGCCTCCACACCGGGGGGCCTCACCGCCGTCCTTCCGGACGCCGGTCACCGCGCCCCCCCGACCGCCGGATGAGAAACCCAGTCGTGGTGCCGGCCACCACTGCCCGATGCCCGGTCTAGCCGCGGAGGGGCCAGATCCGCCCCCGCGGAGGCCGGATCCACCATCGGTAGGGTCGGATCCGCCGCGTCAATGCCGTTCCGACCGTCGGCGCCCACCGCCACGTCCGCCCGCGCCGAGGACGAAGCATCTCCGGGCTCTTATCCCCGCCACCGCCTTCCCGGCTAGCCGCTTGGCTTTCCGACAGCGAACTCCGGCGGCGACGAGGCGGTGGAGAGGGTGAAAGGGTGGCGGCGCGGGCGGCTACGGTTTCGTCCTCGAGCCGCCCGCGCGAGAGCGACGCGAGGGCCTTTTCTCACTGGTCTTTTCGTGCTTGAAGTGAAATACCAGATACCACGTGCCCTCGACTATCAAAATCGGTGCAATATAGGTTCCATAGCAGTTATAACAGGTGATTTTTTTTGAAGTGGTACTTTGATCCGAGTCAACAACGCTGAGGCAACATGGGCCCCAGGATGTAGGGCCTGTTCACCTATTTCTCTCTTCCTCCCTCGGTTCCCATCTCACCAGGCGGGTGAGCGGTGAGGATGGTGGCTGATGACTGATGGTGAGGAGGACGTCGACCAATGGGAGAAGCTAGCTCGATGGAGGAAAGACGTCGGCAATGGCAAGGCGAAGTAGAAGAAAGTCGAGACCCGAGAGCTCGGCATCGTCTTCCCCTCACCACTCACTCTCCTTGCCCGTTCTTTCCGCCACCAGCATAGGAGTTGGCCTCGCGCCGTCCCCTGCCCTCCCCTTCGGTGTTACTCCACCGTGTTCCTCCTCTTCTCGATAAACGATGCTAGTCTTCGTCCTTAATCCTCTTGATCTAACCGTCAGGACGGAACGAGAGTTGCAGCACGTTGGCGGGGCGTTATCACCGCATGCCTCCAGAGGTAGCGTCCTGTCCCGATTTCATGCAGATCTCAGACCTCGTCATCGTCGCCCTCCTTCGTGCTCTCGTTGTCCCGTCCTGACCTCGGGCAACGGCGGTACTCGGGACGGGAGTTGTGGCGTGCGGGTAGGTCGACATTGTCGACCCGCCTCTAGAGGCGGCATCCCATTGGATTTGGATCCCTGGTGGCGAAGCTCATGACAAAGTCCAAATCAACCCCGACGGGTTCTCGCAACAACCGCACCCAGGTCAAGAGTTCCAGCATGCAGGGAGGACGGATATGCCGCCCGCTTCTAGCGTCGACGTCTTCAGTCCTCGCCTCCCACAACCACCCTCGTCGTGCATGACCGAGGTCTTGTCTTCCTTCTTGTCCGCCTTGTCACCGCTGACGTCCTTCCTCCATCGAGATAGCTTCTCCTGCCGACTGCTGTCCTCCTCACCACTCATTGCCGGCCACCGTCTTTCTCACCACTCGCCGCCAACCTTCTCCTCACCGCTCACCGCCTAGTAAGATGAGAACACGGGGAGGAAGATAGAGAGAGGTGAAGAGGCTCTGGCATGCATGTGGGGCCATACTGATTCATGTTAACTTGGGTCAAAACTGTCATGTTGGACAGAATCACTTGTTATAATGAGATTTATATTACACTGGTTTTTACAGTTGAGAGTTATATTTAATATTTTGATTGAAGAATAAAAACCGAACTATAATTAAAAGGACGAAAACCGAACTTTAAAGTGACCTCAAATGAACTTATTCCACGACGGAATGGTTATTCAGTTTTGGGCCCAAGCGGTTCGTCTCATGGAGGCTGTAGGGTGGGGCTCACCACGAGCTCGGGACACTTGCATTTTACACACGCAAGCCTCGCCCACCATTCCTCCTCCTCCTCCCCCAACTCCGGCGATTCCCCGATGCGCCTGGGTTGCTCCGGCTGTCGCCTGCTCCGAGCTGCGCCCGTCGTAGTTGTGGTCGCCGCGCTCCTCCTCCTCGTCGCGCCGCCGCGGTGCGCGGGGGAGTCGGCGACCTGCCTCGCCGTGTACCGCGAGGGCGGGGCGCCCGCGGTGTTCCAGTCCGCGCACTGCCCGCGCTGGACGCTCCTCCCACCCGGCGGCGGCGGAGAGGGGTATGGGTACCAGAGGTCCTCCTCCTCGCCGCCGCCGCACCCGAGGGGGTGCCACGTGGCGGTTGACAGAGGCAGGCGGCGGTCCCAGGAGGATCGCGCCGTCTGCGCGCTCGGCATCCGCATCCCTTTCATAGGTATGTGTACAAGCCTAAATATCTAACCTTTTTACTTTCGTGTCATGGTTGAGTATGAGATGGGCAAACTGACTATGAGACTCAGCCTAGGATTTTGAGATATTCTATCAAATTGAATCAGAACTTCGAGATTATGCAAGGAGCATAACGCAAAATCTTTTTCTTCAAAATCAGGTCTTCTATGGTATATGCTTTCTCCTGTGAAATGTTAATTGGCACCTCTTTGCAGAGAATGGTTTCTTAACAAGTCGTTAACTATAACTGGGGCTGTGGGGAGCTGGGTTTTACTTACACTAGAGAGATCATGATTTTAATGTGTTGGAGGTTTTTGTAGAAAGGTACCGTATACTATTTGCTTGGTCCAACCAAGGTTATCGATGGAAAATATCCTTTGCCTGCCGTAAAGGCTACATGCTGAAGGTTGCTCAATGTTGAAGATGGTTGTATCATGTATAGAGATCAGATCACAGGCTACTATTATTCGGTCAATCAAAATATCAGATATCTTACATGTAGACCTATTTTTTAGAAGCGTTTTGTTTGTTCCCAATTTTGTATCTAATGCTTTAAGATGTACTCTCTTCATTTGTAATTTGATCTGAGCTATCTTGCCAAAAAACACAGAGCATATGAGGATTAAAGAGGTGGATGTCGGAGTGGTTGCAGTATTTGATGGTCATAATGGGGCTGAGGCTAGTGAGATGGCTTCTAAGCTTTTGCTGGAGTATTTCTTGCTCCATGTTTATTTTCTTCTTGATAGTATATACTCCATCATGTTCAGAAAATCTACTGGAAAGCTGACATATAAAGAAGTTACTGTTCTTAATAATGTCATTAATCTGTACAAGGAGGAACAGTCCAATCATGGCAAGGGGTATGTTGTTCTTATATCTATGTTTTGTTTATGTTAGGGTTTAACATGTTGGAGCAGAAAGTCTTAACTTATTATGATGTATCAAGTAGCAATTCTGTAATAAAGAAAAGACTAATTTTGTGTTTCCTTGATCTTAAACTACTAAATGTTTAAATGGCATTTATAATGATGCAAACCTTCTTTTCAGAGTAACTTAAGTTGTTCTATACTGAAAAATATTTAGGTCATGTTGGACTTCACCTGCTATTCTAGATCGATCATTCCACATGGAAGTTCTGAAGGAATCATTATTGAGGGCAGTTCATGATGTTGATTTGACATTCTCCAAGGAAGGTGTTATTTCGACCTACAAATTAAATTGCATCACCCATTTTCATAATAACTGAAAATGGACTTTTTGTTGTTCAGGAAGCTTTACGGAATAATTTTGAGTCTGGTTCAACAGCGGCTGTGATATTGATAGTAGATGGCCAAATCCTAGCTGCTAATGTGGGAGACTCAAAGGCTTTTTTGTGCTCAGAAAGTCACGACTCGTACCATCAAAAGAGTCAGTCTTCTTTCTTCCATTATTTAAATGAATTAGCACAACCATCTGTTTTGCCTATGCTGTGAGTTTTAATACATATGTTTCCTTTGCTCCTATCAGCATGACCTAGTGATTTTCAAGCTTCTCTTCTTTATTGCATCCTTTTGTGCTATGAGGCATTGAGGTGGCATCATTTCATGTCATTACTTTACCTGGATGCACATCAGCCTTAATTTTTTGACTAGCTGCTCTGTTCATTCAGTACTTTTTTCATGTTTAGACACATCTTTGTGGAACTATTTCTGCCATGTCATCGAAACAATTTGGGTAGGCTGCAATCACCAAGACAAATATGAGTGCGTGTATGAATTGAAGTTCCGGAAAGAACTATGCTCAAACTATTTCATCATTTCAACAGGGAGTGCCCCCTCTTTGTGTGAAACCTTGTCCACAATTGGATAACCGCTTTGCAGATGAAGGTTTGATGATATAACTTGAAGGAGATTAGATTTCCAGAGCCAGGGGAACATATATGGGTTGTGGTCAGAGAGATTGAGGGACTGATTATAGAAAACAAGGGATAAAGATATAATTTTTCTTGCTTGATAAAGACTGAAATATAGTACAGCGATATGGGATTCCTTCTATGGACTCAGAAAACTCTATTACCATCAGTTAACAGACCAAATATTTCCTGCACCCTGTCTCAAATACCAACTTCTTCCTGGAGAGACTCTTAGCTGATTTGCCGTCCATGCTAATGCAGCCACTTGGGCATGGACAGGGCCCATGCCATGTTGCTGTGCACATTCGTATCTCTTGCTGCCTGTGCTGCTACTGTTGGCTCTTGTGGCCTTGTTTGCTTGTTTGTTTGCATATTCATCTCTGCACCCTTATTTGCTTGTGTCTCTTGCACTGTCGAGAAGTATTGATAAGAAAACTTCCGTTGTATCAGGAAAACGGAGAAGAAAGAGAAACTCCAACAATCACGACTACTTTGCATTAACAAATTATGATGGACCGTTCTATAATGTAAAGGAATTGACCAAGGATCATCATCCTAATAGAGAAGACGAGAGAAGCCGTGTGGAGGCTGCTGGTGGTTATGTTCTTGAGTGGGCTGGTGTGCATCGTGTTAATGGTGAGCTAGCACTATCAAGAGCTATTGGTGATGTGCCCTACAAACGGTTAGTACACATTCTGTAATTTCTACCTGTCTTTCATTTACCAGTTTCAGAAATTCGTTTGTTGTACTCACAGAAACCAAGCTATACCTAAAAAAGACCATGCTTACCTCATTCAAAAAGCCTCCATTAGGTTCTTATTATGCTTGAGATGGTGTGTTACTCTAATACATGCCATAAATGACCTGTAAATAGAAATGGATCATTAGAAGAGGAGAGAGTATATGAGGAAAAATGGGTAAAAGGTCATCTCGAAGTCATATAATGGCATTTTGGAAGAAAATCTGATTGCTAGAATGACATGAGTTCAGGAACTGAATATTAGTGTTTGCATCGTGATATTTTGACAGATAGACCTATTTCCCTTTTAGTAAACATTGGTCATGGTCATAGATTGGCTGGATGTTGTGACTTTCTGGCTAATAGTTATATATTATTTATGATACCACTAATGGAGTATTTAATGCCTTGCAATAGGACTTGTGGATCTTGTTCTTCAGTAACCGCCTTTAAGTCCAACAATGTTATTTTAAGAAACAAAAACAAAACGATAACACCTGCCCATTTGGTGGTGGTCTCACACTGGAGATTTGGAGTATGCTGTGGCAGAATATAGTGCTTGAGAAGTTCAAATGTAGCACTTCTAGTTCTTTTGGGGAAGTGAGGATGAAGGCCCAAGCAAATTGCTATGGGTGTTCAGGCCTATCCTAAGAGGCTGTTCTTTAAGAGAATATAGTGCTTGCAGAGTTCAAATGTAGCATTTCTAGTTCTTTTGGGGAAGTGAGGATGAAGGCCCAAGCAAATTGCTATGCGTGTTCAGGCCTATCCTAAGAGGCTGTTCTTTAAGTTTTGGGCCTAGACTGTTCAAAGAAATCCAAAGATGTACTGCATGGCAGTAGAATTGCATGCTATTGGGATGAATATGGAAGCCATGGTGAGGAATCCCTGGCCCTTGCAAATCCACTTAGCATCGCCCTCATGGGATGAATATGTAAGCTACGGTGAGGAGTCGTTAAAAAGCCAGATGATGGCCAACCATCCATACTTTCACAAAATTGTACAGAAATCAGAAATCAAATAAGTAAACAATAACTAATCATTGATTTTCTCTAACTAAGAACTGTCTAACACACCAGATTCTCAATACATACAGATTACACTCATTAGCAATGCGAACAATATTTATGCTTGTAACTTTTGGCCTGTGATATGCAATATGTTAATTATTATTCTGCAATTAATATACAAATTGCTTGGATAGGTTGAATTGACCAGTCTTATTGTTTTTGTAGGTATGGTGTAATATCAACACCTGAACTGACAGAGTGGGAATCTCTGTTACCAAATGATACCTTTCTTATCGCTGCCTCTGATGGCATATTTGAGAAAATGACTATGCAGGATGTCTGTGATCTGACGTTGCATGTGAAACTTGGTGTTAACCAAGAATTAGGACCCTTTGCAGTAACACAACAGAATTTGGCAGATTATGTAGTTGATCTTGCTTTAGAGAAAGGGACAACAGACAATGTAGCAACTGTGATTGTTCCATTGGGATCTCGCTCCAAAGTTACACTAAAAGATTGGTACATTCTTGAAGAAAATTCCTGGACTTCTATTTCACCATTACAGACCATTCCATACCAACAGAAGTCTGGTAGGTTCAATGTACAATAACTTAAATTTTTTTTTGATCACAATCACTTGGCAATTTGTAATCGCGACCACTTGGGAAATTTCTACATTTTGTTTTGTTTAGAAGATTGAGATTTTTATTAGTTTTGACTGATAGCAAACTACTCCAATATTATCTATTTGTTTCAGGTACGTCTTTAAATTTGAAGCTTATTGGAGTTTACATGGTAGTCCATTCCCTACTGTTAATATATTGGACACCCTATAAACATACCAAATCTTCACAGAAGAGCAGACACCACACTTTGTTTGATGATGCTATCCTCTTATTTTACCATCCTGCTGCCACATTGTGTAAATATTAGAGAATTGAAAACCTGTTAAATTGAATGCTATTTAGTTCATATATGTTATCACTTGGCTTACTCATTCAACTTGCTAGACTTAGTACACTCAGTGTTTACTTCAAGTTCTCCTGTAAAGTCCTTAGTTGGCTAGTCCTTAGTTTTGTTGATATGTATATTCATGTGGCTAGCAGATGATGGAGTTAGTTCAGCTCTTATTGGCATGGAGTATTACAAGCATTCATCAGCAAAGTTCCACCGGTTCTTGGTAAATGAGAAACTTGCTATGCCACTGCCTGTCCTAAAAGATATACCAACTGAAACAGTTGGATTGCATAATCTGTACTTTATGTCAATTGGTAATTTGTTTCAGTTGGCATATAAAATGTTCTGTATGAAGAAGTCATCTAGAAGAAATTCCTATTAGCATTCTTACTTTCCTGTATTAAGTTACCTTGTTCAATGTTGTAACTTGTTAAGAGTTAACAGTAAATCAATGTTGTAAAAGTTTCTTTGCTTCATCTGAAATTAGGTTGAAGCAAAAATGAAGAGACTGGGCTGTTTCTACTTATCTGAGAGTCTTGATGAAGATATGGACTATATATTTAGAGTACCAGAAGCCTATCAGCGTGATGGAGTCAATGACTTTGATCACATGCCAGTTGAAACTGTCTTATTTTCTGATGGTAAATTTTCTGTTAGTATCTTCATGGGTGGGGTCCTTTTCAGTAATAAGTGTCATTGTTTCTTTCCTTAGGGGGTTAGCTTGTTGGTAGGTGTAATCCTGTTTCAGTGGCTTACCATCCTGTCTTAAATTTTTGGTACCCTTCTTTCAAGACCTGATATATATACCTCTGATTGAAATGGTGGAGAAAAGGATCATTCAAATTTCTATGCTTACATCTTATACAATTATACATCAAGTTGTTTGCCCATGATTTGGAGTTTCATTGTCATATTAGTACTTCAGAGAGCTGTGGATTTCTGATTTAACGCTTATTGGTATTTAGTGTTCCCTATCATGCTCATGCCATCAGTTTTTGCCTTCTTTTTACATATGAATACAGGAAATCTTGATAAATACAAGGACAGAAATTTTTGTTGGTACCTTGGTCATCAAGATGGCGAAATGGGACGGTGTCATAGTCCTGAAGCTTTTGCAAATTTTTTTGGATTGCTTGACTCTGTTTCACATAATGGAAGCAAACCACATAGTTCACATTCATTCGGCTACAAGATCGCTGATTTTAGGTACTATTCGTGTCTCAAGTAGCTTTGTACCTTCAGATCATCTATAGATCCGCCTGTATATTTTTGGCTTAATTCATTTCAAAACTTAAGATCTCACACCAACTTAAGTTGATAATATGCCCACTTCACACTGTTTGAATACCTACCTTATTGGTACATACTAACATGCCAATCTAACTTCCTTTTGGCAAGTCCTATCTATTATATTATTAAAACAGCTTTGAAAGGAGGCACCACGTTTGCTGTGGAGGTTAGAAATTATCACATTAATCAGAGAAAGAAAAAAGATACATGCCGTTCGATTATAGTGGGTTCAAATTATAACAGTTGAGATCTTTCTTGACAGATATAGAAAGATATATTGTAAAATAGAGTTGTGGAAATAATCCAATCGAACAAACTATCTGATTATCTAGTTAGTATTTGCTCTTTGTTTCCGACTCAGTTACCATACCGAAACAAATAGATAGGTATTAATATCCCTGGTCATGTGCCAGCCAAAAAAAGAGCTTTATTAACGTACGCTGGGCGGACGACGACTATTGGCTAGCCAAAAAACAAACGCCAGGCGCTCGGTAGCCAAAAAAATAGCACTTAAATTTTGTTTCTAGCAGCTTAGGTGCATGCAACCGTATATAGCATATATTAAGATGCATATGACAAATTATTAAAAGAAAAATCCATCTAAATCAAAAATATATTTATAAAAGAAAGGTCCATCTAAATTAAGACAGACCCAATGATATTTTGAATTTAGAATAAAAACATGAAAACAATAGTATTTGATTTCAAGACAAATTCTATAGTATAATTCATACATCACTAAAATTTTAAATAAAAAATATTAAAAATGTTAATAGAAAAGTTAATGTTAAGTACCATAAAAAATAAATAATAATAAAAACAAGGTTCTAAAAGATTAGAACTTGGACTGCCGAAAGCAGCCTTGGTCGATCGATCCATGGTCTCAGGTGGGTCCTTTGCACCAACGGTGCCAGGAATGTGGTGGCGACAAGAATGGAAAGAATATAACAATTACACAACAAAAGAGAAAAGTATTATGGAAATGAGTTCAAATGGAAGATAAAAATCGGTTGCTAAATGAATCCCAATTTGTTGAACGTTATTTAATTCTCAAATTAATCGAAGAAAAAGAAAAAAATTCAATCATAAATAAAATTTAGAAATAACTAAAATTCAAAATAAAAATATATTAAAAGAACAGTCCATGTAAAATACAATACAAGATTAATTAAAATTCGGAATAAAACATAAAATAAATTCCGAAATTAGGAAAATATAAATAAGAGTTCAAGTAGGAATACAATTTCGAAATAACTGAAATTCCGAATAAAAAGGAATACTAAAATAACAAACACAATACGGGATTAACTAAAATTCGAAATAAAAAATAAAGTAGATTCCGAAATTAGAAAAATAAACACAAGAGTCTAAGTATGAATAAAATTTATACATAACTGAAATTTGGAATGAAAAACTGGAAATATTGAATGAATAGTCCACGTAAACACAATACAGCATTAATTAAAATTCGAAACAAAAAATAAAGTCTATTATAAAATTGGATAAGAAAAAAATAAATTGAAAATAAAGCTAGAAGGCAACACAAGATCCATTAAAATTCAAAATAAAAATAAAATAAATTCTAAAATTAGAAGAAGAAACATAAGAGTTAAGTAGGAATAGAATTATAAATAACTAAAATTGTAATTCGAAATAAAAAGTAAGAACTACGAAAGAATATACCATTAAAGAACACAACACGTGATTAAGTAAATTTGACGTAAAAATAAAATAATTTCTGATATTAGAAAAATAAAAATGAGAGTTCATGTAGTGATACAATTTGTAAATAACGGGAATTCGGAATAAAAAATATTGAAAGAACCCTACATGTATAACACAATACGAGATTAAATATATTCAGAATAAGAAATAAAATAAAACCGAAATTAGAAAAAAAGAGACTTCAAGTAGCAATACAATTTATAAACAGTAAAAACCTAGAATAAAAAAGAATATTGGAAGAACAACCCAGCTAAAATAGAATAGTGGCAAATGGCAATAAATAGCAGAAGAGCAATGAGCGAGACGTAAAGGAGTAGGTTGGTGAAAGTTGATGGGATGAATTATAAATCGATGATTAGGTTTGATTTTTAGATTCCTAATGATGATTAAGAGAAGGGGCGGCGGGCAGGCCGTTAAGCAGCTTTGTCATGGTGGTTGACGAGACTTCAATGAAGTAAAAAAAGAACCCAACGATGATCAGATTCGTTATTTAAAATCTCAATGACAATAAAGAGGGAGGGAGGCAGCGGGCGGGCCATAGAGGAATACAGTGGTGGCATTTGAAGGGACTTTATAAAACTACAAAAACGAAACCCGATGAGACATTGAACTCTAAAAACTAAACTACAAGGTCCAATTTTTAAAGGTTTTAAGGTGGATGAATAGAAACCGTGGTAGGTTAGGCAAGCAAACAAAGGGGTGATTGACAAAGGAATAAGGGGTGGCGGCCGGTGTGAATTTTAAAAATTATAAATTAAAGATCGGATGATGACAAGGTTCGATCTTTTAAAGTACTAAGACAACATTTAACAAATTTTAAAGAAAATCGTGTGTAAAAAATAGATAATTTTGTATGGATGTTCATTACGTAATTGCATGGGTCACCCAGCTAGTTTGTACTAAACTTTGCGGCTTGTTTGAGTCTTCGATTGTTTTGTCTTCTTAATATAATGATGCGTGTTCGAGAAAAAAAACTTTGACTCGAAGTTATCTGCACATTTTCTTCTTGTGTCATTTTTTTCCGTAAGAGTTAAAATAATTCTAGGGTAATGATGCCTTCTCAGAAACATTTTAAAAGGTACTTAGCTCTTTTTTCCAGATAAAGGAGCAAAGCTCAAAGCTTACCTTTGTTGTCTTGGTTTCTTTTCATTAAAGATCTATTTTTGAGTAAAATGAAGAATAAGCACAACCTAATTAAAAGGTCATTTGTGAAGATGACTTCATATGGCAAACTTTTATTAGTCTGGTTCACCTAGAAACAGGCCAAGGCCTGGGCTGCCCTATTAGAGTTTTGGCCCAGCAGAAGTTTATATGGTAAAATTTTAAAGTGCTCCATGGGCCTTCGTCCTGGGCCCCAGGCCATGGCCTAGGTGGCCCTGGGTGTGGGTCCGGCCCTAGGTATAAGGACTGTCGAAAGTTGAGGTGAGCCATGATTTGATTCATTTGGTTCTCTGAAATCATTTTCTTAAAATATGAATGAGTTTTCTCTACATCAAAACACGAGTAGTATATATTGCATTGCCTAAAGGAATTCTTTTTCGCTCATGTATGCACATATTTGAGTTTTTTGCTATTGTTCACCATATTCAGGTACAAGCTGAAGAAAAGATTTGATCGTGGGTCATATGGTGAAGTCTGGTTGGCATTTCACTGGAACTGCTCTGAGGATGTAGACGTGCATAAAGATCATTCACACTTTAGCACTATACTTAAACCAGACTCATACAATTGCACAAGCTTCAACACAACTTCGCCTGATGAAAACCATGTCTCAGACACAATAGATGGGGATTTATTCATATTAAAGCGCATAATGGTAAACCAAATATCCTTTCCTGATGAACTATCTGCCGTAATGTCGTGTAACAAGCTTTGTATTTTTGACCTGGCATCGAGTAACTAGTATTAGAGGTAAAAGTGTTTCGTTCTACCAAACAAATTTATTTTAAAACAAGATTCTATGAACTACCGTGGGTTGTGTGTTCACACTGCGGCAGGTGGTAGCTGTCACTAATCTCCTGAATTTGCATCTTATATTACCTTTGACTAAATGCTGGGTTACATACATAGTTGCTGTGGTCAGTTTTATATGTACAATCTCCAGTTTGTCTACTACATTGATTATGAAAACAAATACAGGCATACAACACATGCTCTTTTTAGATGGTTCTAATGTAACACAGTAAATTTTATGCATGGTATTTTAAACATCTAAAAGTAACTTAGTCTTATTGCGCTATTTTGTCTTGATTATTTTAATCTTGGAAACTGCAGGTGGAGAGAGGACGCGCTGCTTACTTGAGTGGATTGCGGGAAAAATATTTTGGGGAACTATTTTCAAATGCTTCAAGAACTCTTGAAGCTTTGTCAAGGGCAGAGTCATCCACAGCCTTTTCGGTGGACACACAAATTAATCCTCATATCTTTGCAGAAAGTAACGTGTCATTTACTGAAGAACCACTAAACCACATCTCTAGGTTTGTAGAATCTTTTGAATCAGAATTGAAGGAACTATGGCTTGTGTACCGTAATGAAGGCCGGTCATTATCTAAACTGATATATACAGCTGAAGAAACAAAGTTAGTTACTGGTAACAATAATGAGAGGGTCAGGCATATTCAAGTTCTTCAACCATCAAAGTGGTGGTATTGGTTAAGGACAACGAAAGCTGGGGAAAAGCAAATGCAAAATCTCTTGTGGCAGCTGGTATGTTTACACCATTCTTTATGATCCTGTAAATTAAACACCATTCCTCCATAGACCATTCTAGATGCTTCTCAAGTTGTTCATATTTGTCTCTTTATTTATTGTTAGCCTGTGTAAATTAATTTCTCCCCCACCTCTCTCTCTCTCTGTGTTTGTGTGTGTGTGGCTCTTGTCAAATTCAAAAAAAAAAAAGAAACAGATAATCTGTGAGATGGCTAACCTGTTAATTATATTACATGGTTAAACATATTAACATCTGTTTTTTTCCTTGCTTCTTTTAGCTGATGGGTCTGAAAGCTTGTCATGATCGTAATATCACTCACAGGGATATCAAACCTGGTACAAATGCTATAGACTTCTATTCTCTAGTTATTTTCATACTAGTTGAACCATTACTCGTCTTCATTTGTTCCATAAATAACTCTTGTCAACTAGGCATGCTGACATAATTTATTGTATGCCATGCAAGAGAACATGATCATCTGCTTTGAGGATCTGGAGACAGGAAAGTGTTTGAGAGAGATTCCGTCTGAAGCAAAACATAACAAGCTGAACATGTAAGGAATTATATTTTCCTTTACTGAGATTTTGCACAAAACTTTATTTATTTGTTGTTTATTTTACTTGGGAATTTCATGATTCTAAATGGTTGGATTGACAAAATTTTATTACGATTATATAGTTGGCCTCAGTGGCAGAGGCGCATATGCAGGTGTGAGGTTGATTAATCCAACAGAATTATTGCAGAGCGCCTTTATATTATATCAAAAATTGAATCTAGGTGTTTAACATAATATCAGTAGCACAATAATTTTAGGAAATTGACTTCACATGTACTTTGATCTAGGTCTGCTTCTGGCTGAATGGCTCTTTGACTAACTATTTAGAGAGCCTTCATGCTCATGCATCTAGCTCAATATTTATCAGTCTCAGCATAAAATTCGTTTCCTTTGGATCTCAGTTATTCAATGCATTTAGTGAAGAACATTTCCTACAAATTCTTTATTTTGTCTTTATTCTCATTTATTAACCAAAATGATGGTTAGAGCTAATACATAAAATGGAAATTGGATTAACCATCAGTACATGACTTGCCCTTGTTAGGTGAACTAGCGACCTACAAAAGAATGTTTGGATATACTAGTTTTTTGATTTGCAACATAATGAACTGTTATGTGTACCCACCTAATAATGTTAGAATGATGTTGCATTGCACTTCTCAAATGTTTTGTTGTACATGCAGGCGTCTTATTGACTTTGGCAGTGCCATTGATGATTTCACATTGAAGCATCTTTATGATACAGGGCCTACTCGGTGCATGATCATCTTCCTCCCTTTTCTTCCTTCTACTATTTGGTTAAGAGCATACATTTCGGAGCTTTTGTCCTTGAATTATTGAATATAGAATCTGTTTTATTTCCTGGACTTTGAATTTGATGTCAGTTGGGTTTCTTTGTAATGCCTCTTTAGTCTTTAGTTTACCTCTTGGAGGATTAATTACTAATTAGTGTGAACTACCGTGCCTCTACAAGTTCTTTTAGTACCGAATTAATCTTTAAGATTTAGTAGTACTCTGAGCTGGATTCTTGGCTACTTGCACAGCAATGTCAGATCAAAATTGAAGCATGTGAATTGTAGAATATGCCAGATATTTAAACTTAACACAACTTTCGGTTCACTATTTTTAAATTATATACAAGCCATTTCTTTCATTTGTCCTGTCCATTTGGCTCATTGTAAAATTAGGTTCTTTCTTAACCAACTTCAATGGTTTCCCTCCCTGATGGACATGTTTGATGGTGGTGAGAAAACATATTTCTTAACCAACTTCAATGGTTTCCCTCCCTGATGAACATGTTTGATGGTTTTGAAAGAAAACATTCTTTTAAGAGGGTTGATACAATGTTGATAAAGGATTTAAACCCAGCTTAAGCAGTGGATACAGTGTTGGGCTTTCAATTTACTTACTGTCTGACAAAATGAATCTATGGCTTGCATGTAAAGTCTACCCTACATTGTTCAATATGCTGTACCAAAACAAGATATTTGGTGCATGACTCTAGTTTCATTTGTTGTGATTGAAACTCCAATCGATTTTAATCCTATATCAGAACTAAACTCCAGGTCTGAGCAGACTTTTGAGTACACTCCTCCAGAGGCACTTCTTAATTCAAGTTGGTTTCAGGGATCAAAAAGTACCAGACTTAAGTATGTTGATGTTCTACTTGCTTTACTTTCACCAAGAACCAGCTGCATTGAAGCTCTCATCTTGTTATTTACAATTTTACAGGTATGATATGTGGAGTGTTGGTGTTGTCATGCTGGAGTTGATAGTAGGTTCTCCACATGTTTTCCAGATAAGTGACCGTACACGTGCTGTAATGGATCATCGCCTTGAAGGGTGGAGTGAGCAAACAAAGGAGCTTGCATACAAGTGAGACATTATTTCGATCTTTCTGTGTGAAAATTGTGAAGGTTGTTTTCTATTTCTGGATTAGTGAAAACTGTTGGGGCTGCATTTTGATTCTTTTGCCAAAGCTTAAGAACATCAAAGTTATTTCACTGTAAATGAAAGAGTATAAGCTCCATGTCAGATTGTCAGCCACACGGTTCTCGGGGTATCCCAAAATATTCAGAAAATTACCAGACCCTTCTTTTTAGCCAATCAAAGAAATCAATGACCTTTTCTGAAGTGCATGATTAACAGTAGAATCCATTATTGCTGGAAATTCGATCCACCCTACTGCTAGCTATGTAATTTTGGTTTTCTAACTATCTGTAGGCAATTTACCAAAATGGCCTTTCTATTGATATGATGTAATAGGTAGTAGCATGATTTAATTTGTCTGGTTTGTTGCCCTGCCAGACCTTTGAAGATGCTCTACTTATTGGAATTACGTATTTAAGTATTTCCAAATTAATTTTGCATTATGAGAAGATATTAGTCCTGAAGAGTACATTGTTTGACTAACTATTTCTTCTGTTCCTGTTGTAATGTTAGGTTGAGGTCTTACATGGAATTGTGCATTTTAGTCCCAGGAATTTCCTCGCAACATCAGGGCAGTGGTGACTCCGAACATGTCATTATCTCAACTCCACTTTATGTCCATTTAACTTGTAACCATTTTTTACAGTATATATGTTTATATTCTTCCAAAATGTGATTTAAATGGTTATTCCTTTATTTACACATTGTTGTGCATTATGGACCAACACAATCTGTATTTTATTGGAAGGAAAAAAAATGAAATGTAAGAAATGTACATAACTGCAGATACATACTTTCTTTGAGGCTTGAAAAGAAATTCATTGGATATACCGTCGTTATGTCTTTAATGTAGAATAAGCTTCCAGGAGATTGTTGCCGACAATGATTTCTTTCTCTTTGTTTTAGGGTCAGTTTCAGCCGGCTTCTTGGAAATGCTCTGAAGAATCATTTGCGCATCAAGTGAAGATCAGAGATCCTCTTAAAATGGGGTTGGTATTGTCGTTTGTTGTCCACATCTTGTACAGTCGAGATTATTTTCATCTTTGTATCTAATATTCTTACGATTGCTGTTGCTCTCCAGCTTTCCTAATATATGGGCATTGCGACTAGCACGCCAGTTACTAGTATGGCATCCTGTAAGTTTCTTGAACCCCATCTGTAAAGAAAAATGGTATGCTTGCACTCTGTATATTTTTGAAAGACTTTATAAGAACAAGTGAGGCATTCTACAAGCACACAAAGAGTGAAGACACAATTGTGGAAACTACCACAGTTCTGAAAGTTTTCTGTCGGGGAAGTTCAACTCTTCCTATGCATCTCTAAATAAAACTATGATCTGAAACACTGTACATAAAGATACTAAACTGTGGGCATAATGCATTGTATTTATTAGGCTTCTCCTTGAAATATGAAGATGAAAATGGATTAAAGGACAACCATTTCACAGAATGCACCGATGAGAACTATACACAAGCTACTGTTTCTGTTATTTGCATCCTGCTAAACTTTAAAATAATTATGTTAATGCCACAATCTGGCCAGCCCATGCCTTGCAGTTCTATTTTATGATCACTTTATTCATTGATGTGGTTCCATCTCTTAACATATACTTACCCTTGTCTTGTAGGAGGACCGCCTAAGTGTTGATGAAGCATTAGCACATCCTTATTTTCAGGAGCCACCATAACCTACACATGATAAAGATCTAACTTACTCGTAACCTTTAACAAGCCCTCCAAATTTTACTGCTGACTGTACATTTATGTGCTTGGTGAGTTCGATCGAAGGAATTGCGAATCATTTGTAGATGCCAACCCGATTGTCTCACCAGCTGTTGTAAATACCACACGAAAAATAGTTGTACGCAGCAATATAGGTAGATGCAGGCTATTGATATTTGTAAGGAACAGAATCAGATGTGCAGACCTACAGATCATATGCTCAACCGAAATGAAGAAGAATGAAAGAACTTTCAGCTGTGTTGAATTGTATGCTTAGGTTGTGTTCGTTCCCCACCTTTCTCAACTTTTTCACACGTACGATTCTCAAACTACTATATTATTTTTTACAAAAGTTTTCTGTAGAAAAGTTATTTAAAAAAATCATATTAATCTTTTTTTTTATTTTTTTTCTACTACTTAATTAATCACATGTTAATACAAAACGACATTTTTCATGTGGGGACGAACACTGTTAGTCTCTTTGGCAGAATAAAGAAGATTATATATAATTATATATAATTTTTATCTAATAGTTATGCAATGCAAAATACCTCCTTGTCCAATCATGACTTGTAACACCCAGATTATTACATGAGATTTGGATATTTCTTGGATATTCCATTTGCTCACGATATTATGAAAGAAGCATCAGTCACAAACAGCATAATAGCTGCATCAGAACTGAAGAAACATGGCATGCATGTAACTAAATTTCCCAGCAAACAAATAGTACAGTACACTACATGAACAATCAGGCATACCACAACTTTGCGTTTCACACTTCCATGAAATCAAATGGCATCTAAAATGATTCCAGATACAATTTCTGTCCGAAGAGAATCAAAAAATCGTTTACGTGCTCATCATAACTCGCTTGAACTCTTCGTAGTCAACTTGCCCGTCGTTGTTGCTATCAGCTGCCTTCATCATATCATCAATCTCATCTTCTGTCATCTCCTCCCCAAGACTGGCCATCACCATACTCAACTATGGACATAAACCGACCAATTTCTAAGCTACAAATACCAACTTGCAAGGTGATAAAATTGCGCAAAAATCATACCTCATTGCGTGATATGAATCCATTGTCATCCTTGTCAAAAATTCTGAAAGCTTTCCTCAGTTCTTCCTCCTCGTCACCCTTGCCGTTCTCCTAAATTTGCAATGAAAAGAAGAACTTCATTTTTTTCCACCTAGCTATTTATATGCAAGATCACGAAAATATACTTGTAAATTATTCTGCATGTTCCAGTTGCATTTTACATATAGTTTCTTCTTCATTATGGTGATGAACTCGTCGAACTCGATCGTGCCGTTGCCGTCCTCATCAACGGCCACGATCATGTCCTGCAGATCCTCCTGGCTTGGCGCCATGCCCAGGCGTGTGAGCACGGTGGCCAGCTCCTCCCTACTTATGCAGCCTAATCACCAGACATACAACCGTTTCAGGTTACAAATTTTCAGTGCAGATCATTTCATCATTCTTCAGACTAAGTTGAACAAGAACAAAATAATATCGAAAACATATATACAATCGACTGCAGATCAAGTATTTAAGTCCATGCATTCAAAAAATGAAGTAAGAAAAACTTTGCAATCAAGTCCATGCTATAACTCATGGTTCCAAACCCAGACATAAATTGGTTGTACTGCTACATTCAGAGGCATTCAGCTGCAGGTCCATGAAATTCAGTACTGTCATGGACAAACCTGAATTTTAGGACGTAAAACCCATTGCAATGCAAAACTAGCGGAGGGAACATGAAAAACATACCGTCATTGTTCTTGTCAAACAGCGAGAAGGCGTCGCGGAAATCGGAGATCTGCTGCTCGTTGAGATGGCTCTCCATGAACTAGATACCAAGCCTTGAATTCGATCGCTGGTATGTGTGAAACTTTCTTGTCGTAGAAGTGTAGGAGATATATAGCAGGAGATGTTTCTTGCTTGTTTTGCCTTTTGATGGAATGAAGTGTGAAGCATATGGAGGAGCTTTAAGAATTCTCGTCAGAGAAGAGGGATCAGGAGGGAGAGAATATGTGCATATTCGTTTTGTACTAAATTGGGGTTTAATTATATCTCAACCTTCATTAGTCAAACCTAATTTATTTCACATCTGTTTTATTTTATGCTCATTTGCTACAGATCACCAGATTGCATAGTCATGTTTGCCATTTTCTGCCATGAAGAGCAGAATGTCAACGGGCGTCGGATGTCGACTGGTTTATAGGTTCGGCTAATTGCAATTCCATTGCACAATAACCTATCTGACAGTAGCATAAACTTCTCTTTGTTTGACCCATTTTCTTTGTGGATTCTGGTCGTTTCATTTTTAAATTTTGAAGGACATGGATGCACTCCTCCAAAATTATAATTTTATATGAAGAAACATGACTGTGTCACCTGCACTGACGATGTCCTACGCGCTTGCGTGGTATAGGATGGCCTCCTCTTTGTTGTGTACATGTAAAACAGTTAATCAGTTGCATTTCAGGAGCAAATTTGGCATTAGGTTCAGTGGCTGTTAGGATTTGAAATAAAATTTGAATTCAAATCCCTGTAAAATTCCTTTCTATTCAAACAATCTCAAAGGGGAGCAATTCTTGATACTAAAAGAAGGAACCTTTCTATTGCATAGTAGCATATGAACTTTTGATAACATAGCTCGGTTCAGGTATTGGCATTGGACCAGGACAAGAGCTGAAATCAGCCATTCAATCTTATTATACAAGCATGGGCTCTTCAGCAAGATCAAAAATGAAAGATGGCATGTAGCCAACTACTTTTTATGATAGCAATCGAGTAGATTCTAAATATCTAATCTTTTTGGGGCTTAGTGTTTCTTGGAGTCTGCCTCTTTACAGACCGGAGCTGCACTGAGTTGTTGAAGCAGTGTTCGAAGCCGAAGTGTGGAAATCGCTCATACCAGGTGTCCTGCGGGACGTGTGTGTCCCAGTGCTCGCCGCTGCTGCTCCTCCCATACTTGTGCACCCAACCGGTGCCGTTGTGATGCTCGCCCCAGGTGCGGTTCCACCGGTCCCCATACTTGCCTGCCCACCAGGTCTCCCCTTGCTTCACTCCATGGCCATTCGGGTCGAAATGCTCATCCCATTTGTCGCCCCACTTTGACCACCCGTCGCCTTCTGATCGTTCAGCCCATTTGTCAGTGTATTTTGCACTACCTCCACAGCCATCATACTTCTCACCCCACCTGTAAAGGATGAGCCAGAGAAATATTGAGTTGATTGATGTGTCTGTCTAGGTTGCCATAGTTTACAACAGTACTAGCACAAATGGTGTATGCGGCAAACAATCTGATTCCTGAAATATTTGCTCTTTTCTTTTTCTTTAACAAGAAATGTTGGTTCTTGAATGTGATATGACTTGGACAAAAGCAAGATAAGAGTACGAACAGATAGCATTCTGAAAGAAGCTATTGAGAAGCTCTTACCTTTCATGCCAAACATGAGCATGACCAACATCTAGTGGTGTATTTGGATCCAAGCTGCACCATTTATCAGCCCATTTCTCAGCTTTACCGCTTGAATCGTAATGCTCCCACCACTGCTCTTGCCATTGCTCCCCTTTACCATTCTGTCCCCACTTGTCTGCCGTCTTCTCCATGTGCATAACACCACAGGTGAAATCCTGCAAATATTCAAAAAATAGTCAGTTACTAGTATATTCTAATGAGTAATGAGGCTTCTGTCAGTACAAATAGGCCAAATATTACAATGAAGTTTAGTAAATCAGTATTGTCGGAACAGAAAAAACTTCAGTAAATCAACATATGATAGTGAGACACGTCTCTCTACACACGTCTACATCACTCAAGCCAGATAATCTTATAAATGCAGCATAACACTTTCGATTGAAAAAAATACCCATAATTTAATGCTTATGATGTAACATTGCAACCCATGGAGGTTTCATGAACAAGGAATAGATGGTTGTACAAAATGAGACAGCAACTCACCTGCCACATTGATTCTTTCCAGTATTCCCGCCAAACATTGCCTGTAGCATCACGGCCAGACTTCTCAGAACCTAGCTCTTTGTGATCAAACCGGTCTGAAGCCTCCCAATACTTGTCTTCCCATTCAACAGCTCCATCAGCACTAACTCCCCTAATTACAGTCCACTTGCAAGTTACACCATCAGTCCTTTGTTCTACACCAGTCTCCTTCCACCACAATGAACCATCTGGACGTACCCCATGTGATGACTTCTCATCGCTTGCACTAAGAGCTCTAGCTGCCTCAGCTGCATTTTTCGAAAACTGATCTTTGAATGTCTCCTCTGCATCAGCAGTAATACTGGGCTCGGATTCCACATTTTCAGGCTCAGCAAATGACTGGAAGGGAGGAAGAGATCGGTCTTCCTTCTTCTTGAAGAAAGAGGTCTCGAATGGGAGTGATAAAATGTCTGCTGACTGTTCCTTTTCCATCAGCAGATCAGGCTGACTGGCAAAGGAGTCTAATTTCTCGGATGGTTTTAAACCAGCGTCGATTTCTCCTAGTTTTGTGCTTTTTTCAACTGGCGGTAACCACGACCAGAAGTCTGGGCCAGGAGTACCAAGCTTGGAACTTGACTGCTTGTAAGGAGATGAATCACCAGAGTCCGGCACTGAAACTGATTACTAATGTCAGATGACAGATTAAGAACATCGTGATTTTACAATAGCTTAATAACTAAAATATTGCAGTTAATTGTGTATCCGCATAAGATTACATGTATGTTTGTAAAAGAAAAATACAAGAATACAGATGCAACTTGCAACTAATAGAAGCACTAATAAAAATATTTCAGATACAACTTGCAACTAATAGAAGCACAAATAAAAATATTTTTTTATATATACCTAATGTTTACCATGTATATTTTGGTTCATTTACACTACTTTTAGCTACATTTATTGGACAGTGGGAGCAAGTGATTTGGTAGAATCAGCATTGCACTAAATGACACTGACAAGAAATTCATGTTGGATACCCAGTTAAATTGAATAAATACGCATGAATAACAAAACCAGATAGCAATAGTTAAGGCACCAATGTGTTATCTGCATAGTTACAATTGCTATTGCCAATCGTGGGAGCAAAATGACACTGCGCACAATCGAAATTTTCCAAAAATATCTGACACTGATCATACTTTGACAAGTTCCCTAAATCCTAGTAGTTTCGATCTATTCACCTATCAATGAATCAATCCAATCAAACAGTTTTCATAAAGTTCTATTCATAAACATTAAAAAGATCAACATAAAGATACTCCGGTTTTCAACTATTCATCACGAAGGGATTTATGGTTGGATTCTTCGTTTTTAAAATCCAACTCACTTTATCAACTCATCAGCTGCATAGTCGTTTCATATATTTGTCAGACTAAAAAGGAGTTATCTTTTTATAGTTCAGTGATCAGTGATCACGCCAACCACCGTGAAAAGGTAAAAATAATCGTTAAGATAATGTGACGTTCACAAGAAAGAGTAGTAATCTTTAATCAACCTCACGTGCACCAATCAGCCCATACCTTTCGCCGGCTGCGCCGCCTCGATCGCCGGCGCCGGCCGGGACGCCCGATCCGACTCCCCCGGAACCGTACGGGAACCCAGCCCATTCTCTGATCCGGTCTGGATCGTGGTCGCCGCCGGCTTCTGCTGCTCCTGCTCCTGCAGCGGCGTCGAAGGCGTGGGGAGCGGCGGGGACGAGGGAGGAGGCGGCGGGTCCTTGAGCACGGCGCGCGCCGCCGCCAGCGCAGCCGCGGCGCGGTCGATGACCTGCCGCCGCTGGACGCGGTCCCGCTCCTCCCGCGGCACCCGCAGCATCTCCTCGAACCGCGCCGTCCTCCTCTCCACGTCCCCCGCCGCAGCAGCCTTCATTTCTCCCTCCTTCACGGCGGCGGAGGACTGCTGCAGCCGGTGCGCGATCTCCGCCGACCGGCGCTCCTCTCCACCGCCTTCTTCCACATGTCCAGGTACGACGACCCTCCCGCGCCATCCCCACGGACGGTGGCGCGGACGCAGGCTGCGGCGCGGCCCCGGAGGCGGAGGAGGAGGAGGGGCCTGGGTGGGGCGGTGGGAGTGAGGGAGGCGGCGGCGTGGGAGGGCGACGCCATTTTTGTGGGTTTCGAGGTGGAGGCGAGAGTGGAGAGGAGAAGTGTTTGGGAGTCGAGAGGTGGAAGAAGAAGAGTGTGGAGGAGATGGAAAGTGTGAAGGTGTGGGGCCCAGGGGGCACGGTGCTGACGTGGAGGCGCGCGAGTGAAACGTGGTGGTGAGCGTGCGGTCGACACGTGGCGTTTCAGCCGGGTGATTGTAGACCGTTGGTTTCTGTATAGTACGTGGACCGGGCCGGGCCGAGTGTGATTAGGCTGTCCTGGATTGTGCACGGTTAGCCTACTGGATTTGGGCCTGGAATCCACATATAATAAGAAATTTTTAAACTGCAGAAAAAAGGTGTATTTTTGAGGCCGTTTAGTAGAGCTCCGATTTTATGATTTTATGATTCTCTTATTTTAGATTTTGATTCTTCTAAATAAACAATATTTCAAGTGATTTTATGGTGGTTCTTGGAGAAACTGGTCCAGATAATTCTAAAGAGAAACTGGTTTTTAGATGATTTTCACTTTCTATATAAAATTGTTATATCATTTGAAGTGATTCTTATTAAATTCAGTTATAAAATAACTTGTTTGACAAAAGATTCTATGAATTGTGGAGAGAATTCTTAAGAAACGAGGCCTCGTCTGTGATGTGTTTTTGGAGCTGAACAAACCATTACTGCATTTTTTTTGTTAAAACAAAAAGATAACTGTTCCCGAAATGTTTGCTGAGAAGTAGGACTAGCTCACACGAAATATAATTAATCTGAGCTTAATTATGATATATCGTCCATATTATCCTTCTTGTCTATTTCCTCCTCTTTGATCATCTTCTTACAGTTAGGACAATTGAACTTGATGTGGTTTAACTCACCATATTCAAAGCATCTAACGGGTCCACCTAACTTCTTGTTCCTTAAAATTTGAAAAACTCTAAGAAAGCTTGTTAGTAATCAAAAACCAAGTCCTCCTTATCGAGTTGCTTGAGTTGATCATTAGACATGACATTAAAAGCATTAAAAACTGATAAGGAAGAGGCATCAATGAAAAAAACTCGAAGAAGAAACTATAGCACTAGATTTAGAAGCAATCTTACGGGAAAGAATATTCATCTCATTAGTTTTAAGTTTGGTGTAAAGAGAATCCAAAGTCAAAGGAAATGTAAACAAATTCTTGAATTGATGTAACTTTTATCTCCTATATTAACTGTCGATGATATGGGCCCGGGGGTATGTCGTGGGCGTGACATTTAAGAGAAAGGAAGGTGCCCCTGTCCATCAAGAGGCGCCAAAGTTATGCCCTGAAAGGCTAGGCAAGTCTCGGCCACGGGCGGCCACGTGGCCGCCCTAGAAGGGGCTAGCCCGGAGGCTGCCGGAGGCCATCATATTCCCAAACGGCGGGGTCCGGATCTCCGACTCCCAGTCGGAAAAGTCCGGATCACCCGGACCCCCATCCTCCATCCCGCACCTCTCGGAGAGAGGGCGAATCCAACTACCAACCAACTCATTTAATGCTCAAATAGGGGAAAGCTGAGCGCCTGCCCCGCCGCATTCAATGCGATGTGAGGCGCGGCTGTCAGTTGCTCCCATCATCACCCCTTTTTGCCTATCACGAGGCAAAAAGAGCTAAAAGTTTTTGACTAAGACCATGGTATGGACGCGCACCCACTCCGCGCACGCCCCCGCGCCTTGTCCGGTCGCATTTAATGCACCGGGCGGTCACGTGGGAGAGAGAGTGCGGCGCAGAAACGCGGTGCCTACACCTCCCTATGGAATAGGCCGCCGATCGGTGGGACCCATCGGAGGGGGTAGGCAAACCATCATCACGTCAGCAGGCATGGCAGCCACGACGACCACTCTTTTTCCACCTTCCATGACGCGGCAAACAGGGAGGAGTAGGAATGGAATGGCTTCTCCGACAAGACAAGGCAAAAACCACTCCCTCACGTGGAGTGAAGTAGAGAAATGGTAGGATTGCTGTGGTGTTCCCTTGTTCTATAAAAGGAGACTCAAGTCCTTCATAAAAGAGGTTCACGGTCCGATCCAAGAAAAGAGGTTCACGGTCCGATCCAAGAAAAGAGGTTCACGTTCCGATCTGAAAAAAGAGTTTTCGCCCCAGGTTGAGTCCCTCCAACTAGCCTGTAGAAATCTCCCATCCATCACAAAGTCTAAGGGAGAGGAACACCCTCATTGTTCTTGGCAACCTGCCCCATATATTACATACACACAGGAGTAGGGTATTACACCGCGCTGGTGGCCCGAACCTGTATAAATTCTCGCCTCATCTGCATTATTTCATCTTTTATACGAGTTTGAGCCAGGATACATCGCTCCGTGCTTAGAACCAAAAGGGGTCCCCGATCCCCGCATGTCGACCTACGACATCGGCAGTGCGCGCGCGGGTAGGGGAGCGCGCTGTGTTTTGGTTTAAACTCCCGTTTTCCATCCATTTTTTGGCGGGAATCCTCTCTCCCCGTCTCAGCCATGGTTCACGGCCGCGCCCTACGCTCCGCGTCAGGCTTGCTCGCTACGCGCGAGCGCGGCCAGGCCGATGAGGCGGCAGAAGAAGTCGACGCGGGCAGGGACAGCCCCAACTTCCGCCACCTCCGCTCGAGGGGGGAGGGACCTTTGTCTCCCTCACCACCGTTGGTGGCGATGGTGGCAGCTGCGCCCGTGCCATCCCCTTTGCCCCCCGCTGAAGCAGCGGTCGGAGGCGGAGGGGCCCGTGCGTCCTATAGGGCCGACAACGCTCCTGTGGGACACAGACCACGCCCTAGCGGGCGTACGGCGAGCCCCGCCGAGGCGACGTCCATCGCCGCCCGGAGTTTGGCACTCCTGAGGGTGCCCCGCAGCGGCAGGCTCTTTGCGCCACCCCCGCCACCCCCGGCGAAGGGTCCAACGCCAAAAGGTGGCTCGACGACGTGGCGAAGCTCGTAGGCACGGCCCAGCGCCAGCTGGTCGCTGACCTCGCTTCCTCCAGCCGCCAACCGCGCGGCTCGCACGTCGCGGTAAGCTCTTCCTCTCGGCGATGGGCCCGAAGGGCAGCAGCAGCCGCGAGGGTGGAGGAGAACCTCTCGGCGGCGGCCCAACCGAAGCCGCCCCGGGATCTGTTGTACGCAGGGCGCGACGCTCGCCTTCGCATCGAGCAGCGCCGAGATGAGCGCCGCTTAAGGCGGGTGCCGGACTACGCCTCCTCGTCGGGAGGGCGAGCTGGAAGGCCGCCGGGGTGCCGTCAAAGCCCATCATGATGGAGTCGACGGCGTCTTGGACGCGACGGCGGGCGGCCTCCTCGGTGCCTTCGGGGAAGTTCTCGGTGGGGATATAGGGGTCGAAGTTGGGGTCCCGGGCTTGGTAGCTCGCCAGGATGAGTGACGTAACCTTGCGGGATAAGTCATACGATGACTCCTTCGCTACGTCGTCGACCTCCTCCGGCACCCTCTGTATCCCCGCGGCCAGATCGTCGATGTATGTGGCCAATTCCCCCAAGGTAGGGATGCTGGGGGGTACGGTTCACCCCCACCCTGCGAGCCGCCTCCCGAAGGCGCCCGACGGACGAGGTCAGACCCTGGATTCCTAGGCGCAGGACGCGCTCCAGCTCCGTGATCCAGCGGTGTGCCTCCTCCAGTTCCGGCCCCGGCCCCCGCAGCTGCGCCTGCGCGTCCATGACCACCTGCTCCCGGGTCCCATCGCTCCAGCTCGTCCTGCCGGCGGCCCGAGGCGGCGGCGAGCAGCTGCTCGCGATCCCACACGCCCTTCAGACATCGGGAGGCCTCTTCCTGGGCTTCCACCACCACCGCCTCTCGACCCCCCACGGCGACCTCACGCTCGGCGACGGCCTTCTCCTGGGCCAGCACATTGGCCTCCCGCGCGGCGGAGTCTTCTTCGGCCTTGGCGACGGCGGCCTCCCGGCTCTCAACCGCCCGCCACGCCGCCTCAAGGGCCCTCTCCTGCTCCGCCAGGCCGGCCTCGCGGGCCTGGAGGTCAGCGTCGGCGCCGGCAACGGTGGCCTCAGCGTCGCACAGGGTGCACTCGCGCTCGTCGAGGCCTTGGGCTCGCTCCCTGAGGTCGCGGAGGAACTGCCCGGCAGTGGTGCGCACGCTTCTCTCGGCGGCGGCGGCGACTGCTTGCGGAGGTCGACGACGTGCCGCTCGGCAACGGTGTCTTCAAACACCGGCCGAGCTCCTCCCAGGCGCCGCTCGATCTTCGCCGGCTCCCGCTGCGGATGAGGCCCTCCGCCTCGCCGTGGCCGCCGACTCCCGACGGCCCTCCTCGACCTCGGCCTCCCGCCGCGCCACCTCGACCTCCCCGGCGGCCAAGGCTCGCACTTGGGCCCGAAGCCCCTCCAGGGAGATGGCGTTGGCCGCCTCCAGGCGCCACGCGACGACCTCCCTCGCCCGCTCCTGCGACCGGACGAGGGGCTCCGTATCCAAAGCGGCGCGAACCGGACCGGCGTCCCGGACTCGGAGTCGGAGCTGGCCGGATCGGCCGCTGTGCCCCGAGCCGCCGAAGATCCCCGTGGCGGCGCTGCCCGCTTCTTGCCTTGGGGCTCGCGGCCGGCTGCGCCGGCGGGATTAATGGCGTCGGCGAGGAGATGGCGCCGCCGAGTCCGGCGCGGCGAGGGCTGCCGTGGCGGCGACGATGGTTGCCGCGGAGGGGACCCCGAGGTTGCTCTCCGCCGCCCTCCGCCCTCCTCTGGCCGGCGCCGCCACGGCTCGCCCTTCATGGGCGGCGGCGCTCCGCCCCAGGGTGGGCCCCCTCCTCGGATCTCGCCGGATCCGGGACCGAGCCCGAAGGGGCGACCCGACCTTGGGGGCTCGGGCGCCCGGACCTCTCTGTGCGCCTTCCCAGAGCCCGAGGCGAGACCGCCCTTGGGGACAACCCTTGGGCGAAAATGCCGTGCTCGCGGCTAAAAACAAAACAAAATCGCAACAAGAAATTAAAAAACGAGACAAAAATGCAAGACCACGATGGGCACCCGCACATCAGCGAGGCGTACCTACGGGCGGGGTTGAAGTCCCACGAGATCCCCGAGATAGCCCTCTTCTTCTTCGCGGGGCGGCCCGGAGGACTCCCCGGGCTCTCACCCACCGCGTCCCCTGACACTGGAGTCCCGCGGACAGACCCGCCACCGGCGTGCTCGCCGGGGATGCGCCCTGGGCCTCTGCCGCTGCTGGCGCCCTCACCGGGAATGTGCCCCGGGCCTTCCCGCCATCGTTGTCGCCGCCGTTGTGGCCGGCCCGGCCCTCGGCATAGCGACCCCGGTGATGGGCCCGCCGCCCGCGAGCCCCCGGCCTACGGGGCCGCGCGCGCTCCGCTCCGCCGCCTCGTGGTGGAGACGGGGGAGGAGAGGGGTCCTCCTCTGGCCTCTTCCTCTTCCCTTTGGGATCCGGGGCCCCCGGATCGCCTTGGCCCGGACCCCGGCGGCTCAACTGCCCAATCGGGATGTGGTCGTCGGGGTCGTCGTCGTCGCCTCCGCCTTCGCCCCTCGGAGCAGTCCCCGGTGCAGCTTCCGGTGCGGCCGACGATGAGCCCACGCCGTCGCCCCACCACTGCAAGCGGTGCGGGATCTCCGGGCGCGCGGAGTCTGACACGGCGGCACCAACCCGGGCGGGAGGCTGCGCCAAGTCCATCTCCGTGATGTCGAGGCGGAGAACCGGGTCCGAGGTCCCTCTCGTCCCGTCGAAGACGGTGCCGCGAAGATCCGCATGTTGTCGTTGGGGCCCGTGTATATGTAGGCGGGCGCGGCCTCTCTGCAATGGCGCTATGCGCCTCATCGAAGTCGCGGAAGACCGCGTGGCTGGACGAGCCCCGCCGAAGGTAGGCGGATCCGGTCCGCACCAGACCCCGGCTCACTCTCCGGCTCGTGGCGCGCCCCAGGTTCCTGCAGTTCACTGGGATCCCCGTCGGCGAGGAGGGGCGGGTGGTCGCCCGGCCGGTGTAGAACGAACGCCCTCCGGTTCTCCCACTGGAGCGAGGGTGGATGTCGATGAAGGGAGTTCCGACCGCCCTGTCGTTCCACGGCTGGATCGCCACGTACCCCACCGCGCCGGGGGAGCCGGCCCGGCATACCCAGAAGAATTGCTGGAAGAGGTGAAGAGAAGGCCTCACCCCCACGAACATCTCGCAGGTGTGGGCGAACACGGCGAGGTAGAAGACGGTGTTGGGGGTGAGGTGGTGCAGCCGGAGGTCGTAGAATTCCAGGACATCGAGGAAGAAGCGGGAGAAGGGCGGCACCAGCCCGACCATGGCGAAGGAGGCGAAGAACACCATCCTGTGGGGAGGCCGCTCCTCCGGGATGTCTCCGCCGCTGCGCGTGCCGCTCGACAAGAACTTATTGAAGAGGCTGCGAGCCTCCGCAGTGCGCACCAAGGACTTGGGGAGCACACTCCCCGGCTCCAGAGGTGAATCGCGGCCCATTGCGGGGGTGGATGCGGAAGCACAGAATGGGAAAACTGAAGGTGGAAGAAAGGAAGCGGAAGGAGCAGGAGGTGCTAGGTAGACGAAGGGCGAATGGCAATGAGAGGAGATGGCAGTGGAAAGCGTAGAAACCGGTCTCCTTCCATGCGGATCTGGTTTTATAAGCTGCCACCGCCCCCTCGGATTCTACGGCATTAAATTCGCTCCACTACCACACGAAGCGCCCCCTCGTCTCCGCGCCCTTTCGATTTTCGCATCCTCTTGGATTCCCGCGCCATTCGGATTTCGTGCCGCCTGGGGTTCTGCGCCTGCCAGGCGCACTACGCGGGACGGAGAGTGCTAGGCGGTTTGAATGGGCCCCCATGCGCGTGGCCCAGACAAACTCGCCCCCCGTCCTAAGAAAGGGCTTGGCCAGGTGCGACATCAGTCGTCGCGTATCGGCAACTTGCCATAGCAAAAACACCCAAATACCTGGGCTCACACGCTCAAGGAAATGGCGCCAAACGCGCTCGAGCCCGACTCGGCCCCGGTCAACGCCGGGGGCTACTGTCGGTGATATGGGCCCGAGGGTATGTCGTGGGCGTGGCATTTAAGAGAAAGGAAGGTGCCCCTATCCATCAAGGAGCGCCAAAGTTATGCCCTGAAAGGCTAGGCAAGTCTCGGCCACGGGCGGCCACGTGGCCGCCCTAGAAGGGGCTAGCCCGGAGGCTGCCCGGAGGCCATCATATTCCCAAACGGCGGGGTCCGGGATCTCCCGGACCCCCATCCTCCATCACGCACCTCTAAGAGAGAGGGGCGAATCCAACTACCAACCAACTCATTTAATGCTCAAATAGGGGAAAGCTGAGCGCCTGTCCCGCCGCATTCAATGCGATGTGAGGCGCGGTTGTCAGTTGCTCCCATCATCACCCCTTTTTGCCTATCACAAGGCAAAAGGGCTAAAAGTTCTTGACTAAGACCATGGTATGGTCGCGCACCCACTCCGCGCACGCCCCCCTCACGCCCTGTCCAGTCGCATTTAACGCACTGGGCGGCCGCGTGGGAGAGAGAGTGCGAGCGCAGGAAGCGCGATGCCTACACCTCCCTATGGAATAGGCCGCCGACCGGTGGGACCCATCGGAGGGGGTAGGCAAACCATCATCACGTCAGCAGGCATGGCAGCCACGACAACCACTCTTTTTCCACCTTCCATGACGCGGCAAACAGGGAGGAGTAGGAATGGAATGGCTTCTCCGACAAGACAAGGCAAAAACCACTCCCTCACGTGGAGCGAAGTAGAGAAATTGTAGGACTGCTGTGGTGTTCCCTTGTTCTATAAAAGGAGACCCAAGTCCTTCATAAAAGAGGTTCACGGTCCGATCCAAGAAAAGAGGTTCACGGTCCGATCCAAGAAAAGAGGTTCACGTTCCGATCTGAAAAAAGAGTTTTCGCCCCAGGTTGAGTCCCTCCAACTAGCCTGTAGAAATCTCCCATCCATCACAAAGTCTAAGGGAGAGGAACACCCTCATTGTTCTTGGCAACCTGCACCATATATTACATACACACAGGAGTAGGGTATTACTCCGCGCTGGTGGCCCGAACCTGTATAAATTCCCGCCTCATCTGCATTATTTCATCTTTTATACGAGTTTGAGCCAGGATACATCGCTCCCCGTGCCGAACCAAAAAGGGGGTCCCCGGGATCCCTGCGTGTCGACCTACGACATCGACATTAACATATCAAGACCATTAAAAAAATATCAAGAAATCTCATATTGAGTATAAATTGCATTATAAGATTCATCAACAAATCTAAGATTACTCAAAACCTTATTAAAACGTGTAAGATAATCATCCAAGGCCTCTTCAGATTTCATGCCAAAATTCATGTAATCTTTTTTAAAAACATCTTTGTGCAATTCCTTAATATTGGAAGTCCCTCGGTGAAAATCAGATAGAGCCTTCCAAATCTCATGCGTAGTTTCAAGATAAGAAACATGATCAAAATCCAAACGAGAAATTTCATTAAGTAAAATATTGCGAGCTTTACAATTGTTTTCAGATTCAGTCTTATAGCAACAATATTAATCCGAGTAGGAATTTCATAAGGATTTGCAACTTTTAACCAAATATCATAATTCTCAGCTATCATATGAGATTTCAGCTTTTCACACCAATAAGAAAAATCAACTCCATCAAAAACATGTGGCTTGGTCGAAAATTTAGTAGCCATGGCAAAAACTTAAGATCGACAAAGATCAAAACGAGTAAATGTGGCTCTGATACCACTTGTAGGATCGAATTCAAGAACCAAGCCAACCAGAGAGAAGTGAATGGTAGGAACACCAAAAACCAAAAAAAATAGCAAAATTAAAAGTTACCTTCAAATCGATGAAGATCCTCGGCGTAGCTGGTCTGACTATCGTGTGCACAACGGTCGGCCGCAACCTCGCCATCGGTCGATCGGTGTTGTTCGGCCGGCCGCCGCCGTCTCCCACACCTCTGCTTGTCACCGTCGATCTTACCGCTTGCCTACCGCCAGTTAGACAATCAATGTCTCGCCGGTTAGACCACCTACTTGCCTCCAGTCAAACCGTCAGGATCCAAAAAACACGTATCGACGAAATTCTTGAAAGTAGATCAACTTTATTGCATCAATATGTGTTTACAAGTACATCTAAAGCACTCATCTCTCAACTCTCGAACTAGAATTGAAGCCTCGAAGCAAACCCTAACTTTTTTCTCTCAAAAAGTCGATATCTTCTAGCTTCAACCCTTCTTATATTTATACCCACAACATGACTGCTCCTAGCCACGAATCCAACCAGAACTAGAACTTCTAACCAAATAGGAAACCTACTGAACTAGGAAAACAATATCTCCATACAACTCCAAACTCCAAACTTCCCAAATATGGACTCCAATCCAAATTTGACTCCTTTTTCCATACAGACACAACATCACATGTATGCATACACAAACCTTCACTTCCCGTGTATTGTTCTCTAACCTAAGCATCTCGCATGATCTCTTTGACCATCTGGACCTTAACTTTTTCTAAGCCTAGTCCCGATGCATCACCGGCTATACTCTCATGGCCTTAAACAATACCTGCACATGAACAATAAAGAAACTTCATATCCGAGTATAAGTTCGCATCAACTTGACTCACATTAGCACACAAATAGTATCACATATGAATAGAAACCATCTAGAAGAAATAAACATGAAGCAATCTAAAAATTCCATGAAAACAATTCGAAAATGACTCCAACCCGAAGTTTGCCCGGTCAAACCATCGGGTCATCCGGTCAGACCACCTGGACACCTCCGGTATGACCGACATGCATCACTTGGTTTGACCGGCGACACCCGCCCGGTGTGACTGGCCTCACAGTGTCAATCACCGTACTGTTCACTGTCCAAAAACATATCACCGTATTTTCAATAAATACTTATCTTTGATAATTGTTTATCATATAGATTAAATCAACATCTCAATTCTACATCTATCTGCTAGTAGTAGTTCAATTGAACGCTTTCCCATTATAGTATCTTTATTTTTAGTTTTAGAATTTTTTATTTCTTTTGAATGATCAATCATGGTATGATGAATGCGAAAAAGGTGCGGTGGTTCCAACTCCATGTATGTCTGGGGATTGATCACGTCAAAATGGTGCTTTGAGTTTTTCTTTATAGCCTCATGTTTTTTCACGTTGCATCAATTATATCATTAACCACGATTATTTGTTGAAATCTTTGTTCGCATGAAATATGATAATTTGGTCCTGTCTTCTAATTTATAAGTCATTGGCACTACAATATGTAGACATATATTCTTAGGTTAAATGAAGACATAGCAAACACTGTTAATAACAAGGTACCCGTTAAAAAAATAAAGTATACCTTTTATGGTACCACAACTGCAGCGCGGCCCATCTAGCAACAATGAAATTAACAAAAGCAACAATGAAGTAACACATAAAGAATGAGGATCTTGTCGCGTACTGCAAATCAGGTGTGGACCGTATATTATATGTCAGGAGAGAAGCTAACCTAACAAATTAATCTTGTCGAAATGTAACAAGTAATCTTGTCCAATGTATACGAATATACATGTATATTATATAGCCAGGAGAGAAGCTAACCTAACAAATAATCTTGTCGAAATGTAACAAATAATCTTGTCCAATGTATACGAATATACAAGTCAACGACAGTCGTGGTGGCTTCGGTATATAACAGGACATGGTTTCACGATTGATTCTCCCTAACAACCCCCCCAAACCACCACCAAAAAAAAAAACATCAGTTTTCATCAGTTTGGCGAGGAATGAAGCTCACTGGGTGCGCGCTTATCCTCATCGCTGTCCACGTAGCGGCGGCCATCTCCTGCCCCGAGCCACTGGCGGCCATGGCCGTCGTGGACGTGCCGCTCCTCTTCCTCTGCCGCTACCTCCTACGCCGCCGCGACGACGACGGCGGTGGTAGGCTCAAGTTCCGGCTCAAAGCCGCCGTCTTGGTTCTCTACATGGTCATGTCGGCGCTCTTCTTCCTCCGCTTTGCGCCAATCACGCCGTGGTGGGGCGCCGTTGCCGCCTGGGCCATGATGCTGCTCATCCTTGAGCTCATCTTCGCCTTCTTCTTCTTCCCCTACAGCCACTGCAACAAGCTCGGTTGGGACGTGGAGAATCCGGGAGGCATTTTAACTTAATCATGTTGATTAGTCGTTAGGTTGGTTTTGTATAAAAGGTGGCAGTTCATTTGTCCCTAATTTTATTGCCCCGTTAGAACTGGAAGCTCGTGCTCTTTTGTAGTACTAGTATGTACTAAATGCTTTTTTTTCATGTATTGGTTACTTAATTCTTTTTCTTAAAGAGTATCACGTTTGAGATGAACAGTAATCATACACGTATGTAGCAATATATATTTAATGAATAATGCCAGCCAGTCAACATATTGATTTAATAAAATGTTATAGTTACACCGTCACCATCATGCTCAAAATGAAGCAACAGGTTGTGCCAGCAATAACGCTACTTTCCGTAAGCTAAATTTTGATCTAACACTTATTGATCGCAAGCTAAGTAAAATTGTAAGTAAAAAAAATAACTACCAAAGCCTTATTTTTCTTACATAAGAATAATAAATGGCATTATTGTCTAAGAACTACAAAACAATTATAATTTGAAGAAATGGGAAAAATCACAGATTTTGATCTGTCATTTTGTAAACTGTATTTACCTAAATTACTCCCCTCCTCAAAATGAAAAATAATACCCAAATATATAATCCGAGATAATTTGTTGTAGTATCCAAACAATTGGTGTATATGTAGGGATGAAACCGAACGAGAACGGACGGAAAACCTCATTTCTACTCCCGTTTCTATATTATTTAGTGGAAACGGGATCCGATTCGGAAAATACGGGTTCGAAAACGGAATCAGGATATACGGATGCACGAAAACGGTCGAAACCTAGAACTTAAGTCGGAATTTACATATATTCTAACCATGTCTTGTTCGTTTTTTTATAATTAACGAGATAATTAAGATAATTCTACCAACCATTCAAAATCAAAATTATAAGATAATTGATATGAACGGTCTGTGATGACATACAATTATTCATTTCAAATCAAAAGGATCTCGACGGATAGATGATAGGGTAGGTTTTGTTTAGATAGGCCTATACGGTTAGGCCTTCGAGACACAAATATTGATGGGCCTGAAATTCGAGTTATATCCGGATACAATCCGGAAATATTCAGATTAAATACGGAATTTCGCAAAAACGGACGGAAAAATATCATTTCTACTTTCGTTACGTTTCCGTATTTTTCCGAAAATACGGAAACGGTCAGGTCAAATGTAAAAAACGGACGGGTCGGGGCGGGAAAAATTCCGTCCGTTTTCAACCCTATGTATATGATACAATCCATTGTGTATCAGTGAATCAGTGATAAACTTGTTAAATATATGATCCGAATTTGGATTAGTTTTCTAGTGAGACTCTATATCGTATCTTATTAGGTGTTTTCTTTTATCTTCGGGAATGGAGACACTTTCATTGTTATTTTTTTTAATCAACACCTTAATAATCGGTCGGTGCCCGTGATTTTTTTTCTGTAAAGATTTTTCACGTAAAAATTTATGTCTTATATATTTATTTTCCTAACAAAAGATATCAGCTTTGATCTATACCATACTGCCGCCGCGCGTTCATCGTTCTGCCGAATAATCTGTTCGGCAACCTACCCGTCAAATTCGCTTCCCCTCTACCGTCCACGCAAAGAAGAAAAAAGCGAGCAGCAGCGCAGCGCACACGCACACGTCAGGAGCACACAGCAGCAAGCCACGCACGGGTCAAGGCACCCACGGCCAGAAAGTCTTGTTTTTTCCCGACGGAAATTGTTAAGCGCACCCAAGACAGGTGAATTACCATGAGTTTTTCGACCTACACTACATGCACACGCAAGTGTATCGAGATCACTTTCTGCTAGGTTTATCCTAATTTTTTACCAACAAATTCAGAATTTATTTTCATGACGAGTTTGAAGTATGATCTATCACTTCTGGACCGAGACACAAGATTCTTCCTATGATAAGTAAAGATGCGAGTCATTTTTGCACAATAAAACCTCGATAATGCGTTATCGGAATTTGACAAGAGGACTATGAATTGGTTCGATGATAAGAAAAAAAGGAATCGTAAGGCTATGATATACATTTATCTTTATTTATCTAATAATATTTTGCAGGAGGTGCTTAAACAGAAGACAGCCGCTGAGCTATGGTTAAAGCTGAAACAGATATACATGACAGAGGATCTGACTAGTATGCACCTAAAGCAAAGATTATTTTTGCACAAGTTGCAAGATGATGAGTCTGTGATGGATCATCTCTTCACTTTCGAGAAAATTGTTACTGACCATGAGTGTATGGAGGTAAAATACGATGAAGAGAATTTAGGTCTTATTCTATTGTATTCGTTGCCTAACTCATATGCAAATTTCAGAGATACTATCTTTATAGTTATGATACTCTAACTTTGAAAGAAGTTTATGATTCTTTGTATGTGTTGATGTCAAATCTGTGCGTATCAAAATATGTGTTGACGCAAAACACACGCTAGCCTGGGAGATCTGCTTAGCTCCAGTGCAGTCCTAGAATCGATGAAGCGCGGGTGTGACAGTTAGTTTGATCTTGCCACTGACAAGATATACAAAGCAGTAAAGCATAAAGCATATCAGCCGATAGGCCAATAACCAAAACAGTCGATCGGCTAAAACAGCCGATAGCCAAAATAGTCGATCGGCTCATGATGCGATTCCAGCCGATAGCCAAAATAGCCGATGGTGCGATTCCAGCCGACGCCGATGCTAACCGATGCACTTAGGGTTTTAATCCATCGGCCACGTTGATGAGAAAACTTTTATATAAAGGTGATCGGCCGATGATAACATGATGATATAGCAATATAATATAGCACAAACCAATCACAGGATAAAATAGATATTGATATAAAGACAGTAAAACCATCAAGAAAAAATTTAACACATCAGATAGGATCGGCTAACCCTCCGATAAAACATTAGTGTAAACCTGTCGGCTTAACAAGACTTAGATTATGAACAACAATCTAGTAGGTCGAACCTAACCGATGCAGCACGAGATTGTATATGATAATCTAATACTCAATGAGCCGATAGATTTATCTAATGTGATGGATATAACAAATCTATCTAAAGCGACATTATGTTTAAAGAAACATCAACTTGATCAGAATATGAGATCTAACCGAGAAAGTTTTAACTAAGCCGATGTGACTATAAACAGTAATGGAACTAAAGATAGAGACGATATACTAGATAGGCAACACTTGGACTTACCCCTTCGTCGGAGATCGAACCTAACCGATACAGCCCCGTGTCAGGTGCCAAGTCTCGTCGGATGATGAACAAAGTAGAAAAAGTAAAAGGTGGCGATGCGCTGAATTGTATTGATCGTAGAAGATAGATTACATGAACCCCGGGCTTACATATTTATATCCACGGGCTAATAAAGATCCTAAGAGATTATGACTCAATCTTTCCTAAAAATAAAAGGAAACAAACCGAGTCCTTATTGGACACTAACAAACTTTTCTAAAGATAAAATAGAAAACTTAACAAATCCTTTTTAATTAATAGATACAAGTCACATCCTTTCTGGACTCGGTTTCTTCTGGATAAGACTTTTCCCAAACCGAATGTAACAAGAATTCGACTGCTGAAAATGTAGATAATAGAAAACCTCCATTGGCTGATGTAGGACTCTAAGCCGATTCTAGCTTTGAGTCGATTTAGACCTTGAGCCGATGGGGACCTTGGGGCTTACCAAATTCTAGCGTTAACAGCATGTCAAAAAGAGATGAAGAAGATGGTACCATCTGAAGGTTTAAATTCACAAACAGAAGGCTTGGTTGTTCGAGGTAGGCAACAAGAGAGGAACACAAAGAACAAATCAAAGAGACAGAAGTTCAAGTAGCTACCGTGGGAGATCAAAGTCCAACAGGTATAAGTCATACAAATACTGTAATAGAGATGGACATGGTATCTTTGAGTGTTGGAAGCTATAGAACAAAGACAAAAGAACCAAAAATTATAGACCGAAAGGTAATTAAGAAGAAGAAGGTAAAGTCGCACTTGCTACTGATGATAAGCCTGGTGTTAAATTGCTTGTTGCTTATGCTGGTTGTGCATAAACTAGTGACCAGTGGATTCTTGATAGTGCTTGCACCTATCACATGTGCCCGAATAGAGATTGGTTTTCCACCTATGAAGCTGTGCAAGGTGATACTGTTTTGATGGGTGATAATATGCCATGCAAGGTTACGGGTATTGGAACAATTCATATCAAGATGTTTGATGGTTGTATCAGAACATTGTCAGATGTGCGGCATATTCCAAATTTGAAGAAAAACCTCATATCTTTATGTACTCTTGATCACAAAGGGTACAAATATTCTGGTGGAGACGGAATTTTGAAGGTAACTAAAGGCTCTCTTGTTGTGATGAAAGCTGATATTAAAATTGTCGACATGTACCATCTGTGAGGTACAACTATATTAGGTAATGTTGTTGCAGTTTCAGATTCATTATCTAATTCTGATGCTGCAAATCTTTGGCATATGCGTCTTGGACATATAAGCGAAATTGGTTTGGCATAATTAAGCAAGAGAGGATTGCTAGCGAAATTGGGAAGTTGAAATTTTGTGAGCATTGCATCTTTGGCAAGCATAAGAGGATGAAGTTTAACACATCTACATATACTACAGAAGGTATTCTTGATTATGTACATTCTGATTTATGAGGGCTTGCTCGTAAGGCATCTTTTGGAGGTGCTCGTTATATGATGACTATCGTTGATGATTATTCGCGAAAAGTTTGGTTTTATTTCTTGAAGCGCAAATATCAAGCTTTTGGTGTGTTTAAAGAGTGAAAGACTATGGTTGAAAGACAAACTGAAAGAAAGGTGAAAATACTTCGTACTGACAATGGAATGGAATTTTGTTCTAAGATATTCAAAACATATTGCAAGTCTGAAGGCATTGTGCATCACTACACCGTTTCTCATACACCTCAACAAAACGACGTAGCTGAGCGTATGAACAGGACAATTATATCAAAGGCCTGTTGTATGTTGTCTAATACAGGTTTGCCTAAACATTTTTGGGTAGAAGCCGCTTCCATAGCTTGTTATCTTATTAATCGGTCACCTAGTTATGCCATTGACAAGAAGACTCCAATTGAGGTATGGTCTAGTTCCCCAGCAAGTTATTCAGACTTAAGAGTATTTGGTTGTACTGCTTATGCTCATGTTGATAATTGTAGTAAGTGCATCTTTCTTGGTTATCTGTCTGGAAAGGCTATAAGTTATGGTATCCTGAAACTGGTTTTTTAAAAGGTTGTTATTATAGAAACATTGTCTTTCATGAATCAGTTATGTTACATGACAAATCTTCTAGTAATATTCCTGTTGAGAGTCAGCAGAAAGCAAGCATGCAGGTAGAGCACTTGATCTGTTCAGGACATGCACCAGAAAAAAAATGTTGCTTAAATCAAGATGCACATGTTACTGAAGATTCTGATTCTTCTACTGTTGAGCAGTCGCCAAAACATTCTATTGCGTAAGATAGGCTCATAAGAAATATTAAACGACCTCAAAGATATATTGAAGAAGCGAATATAGTTGCTTATACTTTGAGTGTGACGGAAGAAATTGAAGGTATTGCAGAACCTTATTCATACCCTGAGGCTATTATTTCTGATGATTACAATAGATGGATAACTACTATGCATGATGAGATAGAGTCACTTGAAAAGAATCGTACTTGGGAATTGGTGAAATTGCCAAAGGAGAAGAAACCTATCTGTTGCAAGTGGATCTTGAAAAGAAAGGAAGGCATAACTCTAAGTGATGAGGCAAGATACAAAGCATGGTTAGTTGCTAAAGGTTATAGGCAGATTTCAGATATTAATTTCAATGATGTCTTTTCCCCTGTTGTGAAGCATAGTTTAATTCGCACTTTACTCAGTGTCGTTGCAATGCATGATTATGAGCTAGAGCAAATGGATGTTAAAACTGCATTTTTACATAAGGGGTTAGAAGATGATATTTATATGGAGCAACTTGGAGGTTTTGTTGTTCCTGAAAAAGAGAACCTAGTCTATAGGTTGAAGAAATCTCTTTATGGTTTGAAGCAGTCATCTAGATAGTGATATAAGAGATTAGACTATTGAAAAAGTCCTTCGTTTCAATATGCATGATGCAAAACCAGTGAGTACTCCATTAGCTGCACATTTCAGATTATCTTCAGATTTATGTCCACAGTCTAATTATGATGTTGAGTATATGTCTAGAGTTTCATATTCAAATGTAGTTGGTTCACTTATGTATGCCATGGTATGATATGTTTTCGTTCTGACTTATCATATGCATTGAGTGTTGTCAGTAGATACATGACTAATCCTGGCAAAGAGCATTGGAAAGCAGTTCAGTGGATTTTCAGATATCTGTGTGGTACTTCTAATGCTTGTTTGCAGTTTGGAAGATTTAGAGATGGACTTGTTGGTTATGTGGATTCAGATTTTGCTAGAGATTTGGATAGAAGAAGATCGCTCGCAGGATATGTTTTCACTATTGGAGGCTGTGCTGTTAGTTAGAAGGCAAGTTTAGAAGCAACTGTTGCCTTATCTACTACCGAAGCAGAGTATATGACTATTTCTGAAGCTTGTAAAAAAGTTATTTGGCTAAGAGGTTTGTACACTGAGCTTTGTGGAGTTACGTCTTGCATTGATATATTTTATGATAGTCAAAGTGCAATATGTCATACAAAGGATCAAATGTTTCATGAGAGAACAAAACACATTTATGTGAGATATCACTTCATTCGAGGTGTGATTGCTGAAGATGATGTCAAGGTATGCAAGATAAGTACTCATGATAATCTAGCTGATATGATGACAAAGTTAGTTCCTGATACTAAGTTTGAGCTTTGAGCTTTGCTCAAGCTTAGTAGGTGTTACAATATAGTCTTAGAGACTATTTGACGCGTGGTGATTTTACCTACATGAGGTATTTTGATGATTGATGATTTTTATGCTAAAAGAGAAAATTCGTCTCAAGGTGAAAATTGTTAAATATGTTACCAAATTTAGACTAGTTTCCTAGTAGGACTCTATGTCGTATCTGTTAGGTGTTTTCTTTTATCTCATATATATACTCTTGTATGCCATACGGGAATCGAGACACTCTCATTGTTATTTTCCTACGTTTATAATCAACATCTCAATAGTGATCATTGCCGATCGGTGCCCGTGGTTTTTCCCACAAGGATTTTCCACGTAAAAATTCGTGTCTCCGTCGTGCATCTATTTTCATAACAAAACTTACTAAACAACATATACACATTACACAATTACAGTCTCCTCCAGACAAAGGCACAAAGCTACCACCAAACACATCTCAATCTCAATAAATACAAGACAACAGTGTTAAATTTTAATTTTTGACAGTGTTCTGAGAGGGCAAGACGTCACCCAAGATATATTTGGGATTGATCTTGCAAATATACAGTCGAGCAACTTGATAGTACAAGGTAGCCCCAGGAAATCCGAGCCGATTTCTTGCAGCTAGATTCCGACTGCAAGCTGCAAAAGCAAAAATATTTTATGAAACATTTTTTACGGCAACAGTGTAGTTAGAATCTATATTGAGGTGTCTTGTCTGTATAATCTTTTCTTTACTAACCAAGAAGCTAAAAACAGTACCAACAAGGTTAGGAAACCACCTGAAGAACCATGTTAAGTATGCCTTTCCGTTTACTGAACCAAAATACCAAATACTGCCAAGCTCGTTCATTGAGCTTACTTGTACAGCCGTCCCTGCCGGCCGCTCGCTTGTAGAACATCTGCTGCCGCCGTTGCCGCAGGTTCAAATTGAAAACGACAGATCAGGAGCCTGGTAGGTGAATTCCTCCTTCACCTCAAGCTTTGATGTCAAAATTCTTTTTCTGAAGATCTGATATTTCCCACAATATACTAATGTGAGTATCTCGATTGAAAAATCGAACACACGCTCAACGATTTTGCAATTTCCTCCACAAATTTCGATTGCCATTTGGGGTTTGTGGAGATGAGCAACGAAATACTGACATGTATCCGTGATCGGCGTAGTAGGGTTTATCGATGCCGTCGTCCCCGACACGTGTGACCTGTGGAGTTCCGGCCTGTGAACACTGGACAGGCCAACTGCTATCCTCTTCAAAGTGCAGCTAGGTTTCTCCTATCTCCACCATGGACCCATGCTGCTGCTCTATTGCTCTCGGTGAATTCTGGCTTACATACGCAGCAATTTGTTTTACAGTGTTGAGGTTAAATCGCAAATAGTACAACTTACAAACTTTAGACAGTACTGTTAATGAAGCTAGATATTACCAATGTAGGGTTTCTTCATAAAAATTAGAAAATGGATATACTACTCACTGGTGAGAAAGATATTCAAGGACTAACATCTACATATTGATATTGCTATTCCAAACAATGGTACTAGCTAGTCATTTTGTCCTCCAATCACTGTCATCTCGTTTAGTGCTTATACAGTTTATGCATGCATATAGTGAATTCTTACTGCCATTAAATCATTTTTGGCTACATGCACAAATGCAATTTTTCAGCTGATAGTATCATGACTTAGCTCAGTACACATCTTGATAGCGTTAACAGCTAGCACGCTCATCTTTTTAGCAAATCAAGGAAATTTGTGATGCAAGCTTGTCTTAAATTTATAGCAACTAATGAAGATGTAATAGTAAATTATGAATAATGCTTTAAAGAGCATGTCAATATTCATACAACCATAAATTCTAAACTATATAGACATGTAGGATTTTTGCTAAATCAACCATATAAGCAAATCAGCTAATTCAGCCTGTACAAAGTAAAAATAAATAAATCATAGACAATAACCACTTTTTTTGGTTGCCCTCCTGATTCATCATGTTGATTTGTTGCAGGGAAAGTGATGAATTACAGGGGCACTCACTCCGCTTTAATATAAGTGTAGCACCATGCTATTATAAGGCAGGGCAGCTACTCACATTAGTATAAACACCAAACTGTTGAACATGCATGTTCAATCGGTTTATTATTTAGATTATCTCATATTCTCAATTTTTGCATGCATCGTTTGATTGAAGTAATTATAATTAGAACCAGGTAATGATTGCATTGACCACTCGACGCCGTCTTCGCTTTCTTCTCCTTCCCCTATTTGCTTCTGCAACGATCAGCCTGATGTCGACAATAATCCGATCAGTAAATTAAACATGCAGTTAGCTTAGCTGCATATCCGCGTAACTGCAGTAATCAGTTGGGTCCATGTACTATTTTTCTTTTGATGTTAGTTCAAGTTGTCTTAATTCGCTTAATTTTTTACTATATAGTAGTATATATGCATTTTTTTAATAATGGATTAATTAGAACCGGGACTTTCCATCCAACTGATATAAGATATGCATAACTCATTTCCATTTTGGACAATTTTATTTTCGTCTTGTTTATTCGGCACGCATGCAAATCGACCTACTTTTGCTCCTACTCTGATTTCTGCTAATTTTTCCCGAGTCAACATCGTCAAAGTCAACCCTGTTAATTGGGTTTGTCAAATTTCGTGCTACGAAGAAGAAGAGTCGCAAGCAAATGCTAATCCAATTAACTCACCAAAGTTTTAAGAGTGATGAATCGAAGTCTGAAGAAAGCCGTGGCAAAGGTAAGCATCTTGTTGCTGTTCAGACTAATGTTGATAAATTCGATAGTGAAGAAAAACTTAGTTACGATAAGTTAAAACATGATGTTTTTAAATTCTTTGATAAAATTAAAATATGTTTTAATTTTCTTAAGGAGAGTGATCACGCTATCAAGATTCTAAAAGCTGAAATTAATAGATTGAATTAATCTTGTAAAGCTTTTTTTTTAATTACTGCTTTGCAAGATGTCAATTTTGCTAATTGCTTGAGGTTGAAATCTGAAATTGAAAATTTAAAATGGTGGAGTCTTTTTTTTTAGATTTGCTTTGTTTGCAGGTTCGCGTTGTTGATGAATTGATTTTGACCGTTTTGAGAAAAAAATATATAACTGTTTTTTTAAGTTCTTTGGAAAGCAAGCATGACATAGCCCAACCAGAGCCCATGCGGCCCAGCCCAACTCCCTCTCGCCGCCTTCCCCTCGGCCGGCCATCGGGCCATGAGAGGAAGCTTCGCACACGAACACGAGCACGAATATCCGCATCAATTCCCTTCTCCCTTTCCTCCTCCAATCCGACCTCCTCTTCTTCCTCCACCCCCATCGCCGATCCGATCCCCCAACCCGGAGCCCTCATCCTCCCGCGGAGATCCATCCGTCATCCGCCTCACCCACCCACCCACCCACCAGCCGGCCGCGGCGCGAGATTCAGATTTGGTTCTTTTTTGTTTGAGGAAGGGAGGAGGAGAGGAGGTAAAGATGGGGGCGTGGATGTCGCGGGTGTGGTTCTTGATGTTCCCGGCGAAGGAGTACAAGATCGTTGTCGTGGGGCTCGACAACGCCGGCAAGACCACCACGCTCTACAAGCTACACCTCGGGGAGGCCGTCACCGCCGCCCCCACCATCGGCAGCAACGTCGAGGAGGTCGTCTTCAAGAACATCCGATTCGAGGTCACCTCTCCTCCCTCTTTGCTTTCTTCTTTCTTGGCAAGTTCAGTCCCCGCCTGATCTAAGGACAGGGTGGGTGTCGCCGCCGGTAGGCAGGCCGATCTGTGGTCATGTAGTAGTAGTTAGTAATCATGGTCAAAACGTAATTTTTTATTGATAAGAATTAGGCTCAAGAGATAGAGGGAAAGGAAGAAGAAAAAGATTCTTTGTTGGTGTAGTCTGTAGGTTTTTTAAGAGACGTTGGGTGCCTCAGATCAAGATATGTTTCGACGTTTGTTGCTCAATTCCCACCTTTGAATTTCGTGAGGAGAATCGGTGAGGTAAAAGAGTGGATGAGAGTTCTTTTGTCGTAGGACCTATCCGATAATTGTGGTTTGCTCCATCGAGTCTAGTAGTAGTCCATCGAGACAAACTGTAACAATACCCTGTTTCATCATTGCTCTTTTTTTTCTGTGTTTTGAAGGACTGGATTCACCCTGTAAAAAAACGCGTTCATCACTTTATCTTTACTTTTAGATCTAATCATGTTGAGTGTTATCAATGAGCAAAAGTTCATCCTTTTACCTGTAATATAGAATGTAGAAATCGGCTTAACATAGTCTCTGCACTAGCCTAACTGCCCAAGCAGCAGCATGCCAGCATGTCTTTCTGGAATTGGGCATTGCTCAGCCAATAACTTTGTTTTTTTTAGATAATGAGGCCAATAACCTTGTTGGACCAATAGGGAAATTAGGCTTGTCATATACGCTATGAGATATGAAACACGAATACTAGGACCATAGGAAAACCATGGTCAAAATGTGTTTTTTTAATGATAAGCATGCTCAAGATGTAGACGAGAAGGGGAAAAATATTCTGTCTTGATAATCCGTAGGTTGTTTTGGGAGACTTGATTAGCCTGGCTCAAGATTGCTTTTGTCGCTCAATCCACCTCTGAATTTGTAAATAGCAGATGAGAATTGCGTGTTGTTGTAAGGCATATCCTGTAACTGCAGTTTGCTTCATCTAGTCTAGTGGTATATCAAGACAAACTGTTAAAGAAACCCTTCCTTTTTGCCATTTCATCATTGTTCTTTTCCCTGTATTGTTAAGGACTGGATTCACCCTGTAAAAACCATGTTCATCTCTACTTTTAGACCTAATCATATTGAGTGTTATCAATAAGCCAAAGTTCATCCTTTTACCTTTCATAGAATATAGAGATCGGCTCAACATAGTACTCTACACTACCCAAGCAGCAGCATGTCATTTCTGAAGGACAACAGGCCAATAACCCTGTTGGACCAATAAAAAAATTGGTCTTGTCATGTACACTTTGAGATATGTAATATGGTATATATTAGGAGTGAAGCCATTGTGGATTCCATCCGAACTTACACTAGGACAAACTATCTTTCTAAAAGAACTGCAGTCCTATAAGAAAGAGCTAAGCGTGATCAAGGTTCATCTAAGACAAAGTAACAAACAATTCAAAAAATCAATATTTGTCATTGTCAATAAAATGTTGCCTAGTATTTTTTTTGTAATAATTGTTGTAAGAAATGGCATGCTGCATTCACATTTTTTTCTGGGTTCAGTCTTTGTTGGCGCCTTTGTTATGTGCTACAACCATGAATTTTCATAGAGTAGTATTCCTGGCTCCAGATAGGTGTTAATCAGATAGATCAAAGATATACCTTTCTTTAAAGAAAAGGAGAGAACTCTGTATGACCAGTTGAGTGTGCCAACGCAGAAGGCTATCGAAATGTATCCCTTGCTTTACGAGTTTGCATGCTATGGTTGATACCTTTCAGCTTTGTAAGTTTGCATGTATATTTTTGTTCTTCCATAGTCTAGTTTCCATAACAAATTCACCGTACAATTGTACATGTTGCTGTATTTGTACAGCAAAGTCACATTATAACTCGTTGGTTGCCTGCACAGTATACTGATACAAACGCTATGATGTTTACATTTCATGTTTTCTTGATAAAGCTTAAATACCTCACATGTTACTGTAGGCTTTCTCAAAAGTAAAGGTAACGTTTAGTGTTTTCAGACTTTCAATTAGTCACCCATATACCCCAATACTTGTCAAAAATTCCAGAGACATGAAAGTCACTTCTTTCCTGGAACAATCGTCTGTGGCTTTTGCTTAAATCCTGATTCCATATATGTAATATCATGTTACTTATTGACAATTATTTTTTTCATGTCACATAATTTACCATATTGACAATCTTCTGGGACACTTTTGCCACGCCTATGTTATTGATACTGAAATTGATGCTTGTTAAACCAGGTGTGGGACTTAGGAGGACAAGAGAGTCTACGCACCTCATGGGCGACATACTATAGAGGAACCCATGCTGTCATCGTAGTAATTGACAGCACCGACCGTACTCGGATCAACATAATCAAGGACGAGCTCTTCCAGCTGCTTCAGCATGGGGATCTCGAGGGCACAGTCGTCCTTGTGTTCGCAAACAAGCAGGATCTCAAGGACGCCATGTCCCCAGCGGAGATCACCGACGCCCTGTCGCTCCACAGCATAAAGAACCACGACTGGCACATACAAGCCTCGTGCGCGATCACCGGCGAGGGCCTCTACGACGGGCTCGGCTGGATAGCTCAGAAAGTCGCCGGCAAGGCCACAACAAGCTGACCCATATCGCCTGTATTTCCATGGATTTGTTGGTGGTGGCAGGTTGTGTCTGTTTCTGCTGCTGCCGCCGCCGCTCCACTGTTTATTTGTCTCATATCTGAAAACTCTGTCTGTATTCCTACCAATCTGAAATATGAAAGATCAAATTTGTGCGCAATCAATCAGCTACAAGTTGCTCCATTTTCTCCTCATATTCTCTGACATAAGCATATCATTTTCGTATGCACAATTTACTCAATATCCAGAGCTTTGAGATTTCTGCATACTCCTTAAAAGTCTCTGCTAGTGCGGCGACATGTCGCCTCCAGGTTGGTACTAATCTGTTTGCCCTTTTGCCACTTTGGATTGCAGGATGCAAACAATTTGCAAATGCTGGTCGAGCAAGCAAGCAAAGCAGAATTGGAGGCAGGGCTGAGCGTAGCTGCTCACTGATGCCGGCCGGGAGCGTACGACGCAGCGATGTCACGTTGCTGCACGCATCGTTTTGTTGCAGTACAAACGAATGCAGCTGCCGATGGTTGCCTCTGATAAGATGGATGGCACTATCAGAATATTGATGATGGCTTGGCCATAGCATGTGTAAATGCTCTTCAAATGTTTACACCTCCACACGTTACGGCACTACATATGCATACAGCATGCGCACGCATATATTCGCGAGTGCGCCCTCTCTGATACACGCTTAAAAAGAGGGCCAAGGTCAGCAGCAAATTCTTAATCTCACTAAGTTAAAAACATTTTAGTTGAATCCGAAACATACATTATAGTATCATAAATTTGAACAGACTCCGTTTACTATATTATGGAACGAAGATTATGTATATAAAATTGTTGGCAACACAATTTGGGCCCTACCGTGTGTGTAATTATACATGCTTGATTTTTTTTTTGCAACTATTGCTTCCTCCCAAACTTGAATAGTATCCGATGAATATTTTGTTTGGTACCAATTTTTGTCCACGTTATAATTTAGATTCTAGACTATCAAATTTGGTAAATTTGGCAGGTGTCCAAAATTTCAAATTTGACAGTGTCAGAAATTCTAAAGTTTCGACGCTATCAAAATTTCAATATGGTAAAAATTGGCTTCAAACCAGACTGAGTCCTATAGTTTTCGACTAATTGTGTAAGGTTAATGTTTTGTTTTGGATTATAAGACACATCTAGAGAATTTTAGCGGCGGCTAGCTATCTAATACAAGAAAGAAAAGGGTAGCTCCTGGAAGCATCCACATAAACTAATCTGTGAGATACTGGTGTGAAGGGCCTATGAAACGCTGTGCACAAATTCTATTCGAGAGCTTCGTTTGAACCTCTAACCAAAATGGGGGTACTAAAAAGATGGGAAGTGTTTCAATTTAACTCCATCGATCGGGTCACGATTGTATAGCAAGACAGTTGACAAAAGAATGACATTATTAATGGGATGTTTGGATGGAGGGTTTTGTATCACGTCGAATATTTGAACATCAATTTAAAAAACTAAACGTGAACTATAGAATAATAATTCGTGAGACGAATTTGTTAAGCTTAATTAATCAATGATTAGTAAATATTTATTACAACATCACATCGTCAAATCATGACGTAATTAGGTTCATTAAATTCGTCTCGTGAATTATCCATCGATTATGAATGGGTTTCGGAAACAATCCATATTTAATACTTTAAAATACCATCCAAATATTTGATGTGACAAGTACTAAATTTTAGTCTTTTAGTCCCAGTATCCAAACAGTTAAATTGGTAAATGTGAAGTCGATATTATATTCAAACAAAAGTCAAATAAAAGCCAATGCCACGTCAGGAGAGCTTTCTGTTTTTCACAAATATTTTCGTGTAGTAAATGGTTGTGGTAAGAGTCAAAGTACTGGAGACAGGGTGTGTTGATTTTTATAAAAAAACAAAATGAAGCCCATTAATTATTTTGCCATGCAAACTTTAGCAATACTATATTTTTGGGCGTGTTCGGTAGTCATTGTTGCGGCTGTGCTGCATGTTGTGCGTGGTTGCGGTTTTGTTGCTTTCGGCTGCAACTGGCTGCGTAGCCGCAACACTGCCAGTCGAACAGGCTTATCTCACTTCGGTCGCTAAAAGTTCTTGTCAAAGTTATATCTTAAGATAATATCAAGTTTTAATAAAACTAAACTATGGTATTGTTTTATGGATACTGGGTTCAGACAAAGTTGGCACTGTTTGACTTAATAAAACTAAAAAGAATTATAAAAATCACCATATAAGCTACTTAAAGTTTGACGTTACATTTCACAGGTTATTTTGTCGTAAATACTTATTCTCGACTCAGTTTTGTTTAAAAAACACCCTAAAACACTTATTTGTTTAACCGAATCAACCTGTTTTAGTTGATGTAGGGCCACCACAGGCTAAGCTAGCCGTGTTAATTTTGTCCAAGTACTTGCATATAGCAAACTCAGTGCAATAATGTTTAAGCCCTCATCAACAATTCTATTTATAAAATCTCTGAAAAAGTGTCAAGGCTATACTCCTAATATTTAGTTTTGGAATTTTTGGAATTTTAGTAAAGGCCATATTTATGACTTACAATTTATGAAAACATGTTGATTTGGTTAAGCACGTGCATACTAGGACGGTTTTTCTAATAAAACTGAGTAGAGGTTGGCATTTGCAATAAAATAATTTAGGGTTAATTGGATCCATGCTATTATAAATATGCTGATTCAGATAAATACCATTACAATTCATCTATTCGTGTCCATGTCATTCAAATTCGCATAAAATTAAAACCATGTCATCACTGTCATATTTTTCATCATCATATAGACAAAAATAGCCTCTAAACATGGGACCTATACATCAATTCCATTCTTCCTCCGCTCTTCACTTTTCTCTCTTCCCCCTCTCTCCCTCTACATCTTCTCTGGTGGTCAAGGTATAGCACCAAATCTGGGAGAGACAGGAGGGATGGCGAGGACGACACGAAGCTCACTGGCTGTGGACGCCACAGCGTCAGGGAAGGGATGCCACCACGAGCAAGGAGAAGGGCAGCGTCGGCGGCGTGTTGGACAAGAAAAGAAGAGCCGTCATGGCCACCGCCAGGGACAAACGCCACCGTCGAGCGTCCATCGTGCACGCATGGGTCGACGTCAACCGGAGTCGCCATGGCCACCACCAGGGACAAACACCGTCGTCGAGCGCCCATCGTGCATGCATGGGTCGACGTCAACCGGATCTGCTCCTCTTCCCGACCGCCACCTGCCCTCTTCCTTGTCTTTGCCGTCCATATCTAGAGCACTCCGGGCAAAGGATAACGGCAGCCTCAACAACCTCGCGAGCACGGGCGGTGGAGGAAGAAGGAGCCTCCATGTCGCCGTCGGCGGAAGAAGCTCCACGGCACCGGCATCGGAGAAACCTCGTCATCGCATTGCTTCGGTGCTCCTGCGCCATGTCCTCCTCATCGAGCGCACGTCCCATCCTCCCCGAGCACGAGCACGGGAGCGGGGGAGAGGCACACTAGTACAAAAATCCTAATAGGTGCCGGTTCGGAACCCCCAATAAGTGTCGGTTTCGGACCCGACACCTATTGGTCGACACCAATGATCAAAGTAATTGATGTCGGTTCTTCAACCGACACTTATTCGGGAATAGGTGCCGGTTCTATATAGGAACCGGCACCTATTCGGCCTAATAGGTGTCGGTTTTTAATAGGAATCGGCACCTATTCGCCTAATAGGTGTCAGTTCCTATATTTTCGTCGGCACCTATTAGGCATTATGGGTGTCGGTTCCTATGAACCGGCACCTATTCCCCTAAAAACCTAAAAAAATAATATTTAGCATTAAATTCGTATTCCTCACTTGTACTTTGCATAAAACATTTACAATCAAACTTTGTACTTCATACATAGATACAGATTATGCAGCAACATACATGGATACAGATCAAACAGAGAATACATCAGAGAAGGCGTAAATTATTGCCTAATGTATCAGCACTGCATAACTTTATCGAGTGAAATTTAGTTCAATTCTAAAAACTAAACTATGATCAATTTTCTACCATCTGTTAAGCAAGTAGGTATTGGTTCCATGGACTTCATGGCCATGATCTACAAGTAAGTATATAATATACATGATCCATGTAGAGCATATCAAACCTGTCAACATTAACTCATCCCATGCCCTGGCCAATGCTTTAGCAAATTGACTGCTTGCCATATTTCCAGGAACTCTCTTGGAGTCTAGACAAAATAAGTCTCCATACTGATCAATTAAGGTCCTGCATGGCAATTAGTGAAGATCAGTTGGTATTCATCATATTGATGACCCAACAGTAATGCTGCAAATTGATAGGGAGAAAATATTTAGAGGTAACAAATGGAAGTTACTCCTATTTTATGTTAGAAACTAGGAAGGCAGTTCCTCAATTTTCTTTCACTGGCATGGAAGTTGGAGCACTACAACACTTGAAAGAAATCTTTAGTGTTTTACCTTCTTAAGAAAATTGAATATTAGAGAGGGATGCAGAAGATGCATTATATAGATCTTACATATGATCTCATTACGATTACAAATTTGAATTGCATACCAATATCAGTGATATGGATGCAATAACTAGTCAACTCATCACGACACAGGACATCCGTTTTGAATACTGGAGCATAGTTAAATATCATATGCGCAGAAAAAGGACTACAACTCTGCCATGTGTAAATCTAGTAATCTATAGATTCCTAAACATCTGTATTTAAATATATATTAAGCCATTTTTTAACAGTGAAAGTACAACGTGATATTCTTTTTAAACAGCATTGAAAAGATATTTTTAAACATAGAAACCATGTGCATTCCACCTTCCATTTTATCTCAAGGCAGAGTTCTCATAACATGTAGAATCATAGCAGTATAGCTCTACTAAATATATTAATTGTTTGCTTTGATTTTACCTATGAAGCTCACTTATTACTAAGGAACCAAGCCCAGGGAAAGATGCTGAAATAGTATTGAGCTCTATTTGAAGAAGAGAATTGGTCTCTGAATCAAGCATATAGTCTGAACGATGCAACCCCAACCGAATATTCTGATATAGCAATTTTTAGCATCAGATTACAAGGACAGTACCAAAAATGGAAAAATAATAATAAAGTAACTAGCTCAGGTGAAGCACCTCCTTATTTATGGAAGATGAGTAACATACATTATGGATTTATTTTATCAATAGTAAAGCATGGGTATTCAACTATCCAGTAAGTTCTAAATATACTTACAAGTACTAGAGGGCGGTAAGTAGTGTGAACTTGTCAGATATCGACCCTTGCAAGTTGTTGTTAGAGAGATCACTGTAAAACAAGTAGTCAAACATGAAAAAGGTACCAAACTGTACGTACAAAACATCGGCCTTCTGATGCAAAAAAATTACTCTCAGATCTTGGAGATAGTTCTGATGCAAAAAAATATTACTCTCAGATTGGGTAACTATCCCCAATGAACTATCCCTAACCTTCAAACATAACTAATGAAGAAACAGAACTAACCTCAAATCACAGACCCCACAGCATCTCACGGGCAATTTTAAACAACAATTGTTCAGCGAAGTAGTCTAGAACCCTAGATGATCTGAAAAATCAGAGAACCAATAATGCACCTTGGACGGCGGCGGCGGTGGAGAAGGGTCGAGGGGCCAGCAGTGCAGATCTTGGGGCGTCGCCGGCGGTGGCCGCCTCGGAGCCCCGGGTAAGGGAGGTGGGCGACGAGGGTAGCGGGCGAAGCAAGGAGGAAACGCCTTGGATGCGGGAGGAGGACGTCCACGGCGTTGAGGAGCGGGGCTTGAGGTCGCCGGCGGTGGACGATGTCGTCGGCGTGGCGCCGGAGGGAGACGGGCCGAAGGGCGACGGCGGGCGACGACCGGCGGAGGGCGACGGCGGTGACGGCCGACGGAGGCCGATGGCGGGCAGTGGTGGCTCCCACCTCTACGCCGACGACCCCACCTTCACACCGGCCTCCGCAGACCCCACCTCCACGCCTACTGCCATAGAGGGGAGAGGAGAAGGGGGGGGGAGGGGAGGCGGGGGAGAAGGGGAGGAGAGGGGAGGGTGGCGAGTGAGATAGTGCGAGCGAGAGAGAGAGCGATTGGATAAGCTCTCCCACGAGCGACTGGACCCGGTTAGGCTAGAGTTGTATAGGTGCCGGATTTCTCAACAAACCGGCACCTATAAGATATTAAAGGTTTCGATTTTTTAAAAAACCGTCACTTATGTTATATTATAGGTGTAAAAATCGACACCTATATTATAAGTGTCGGTTTTTAGTCTATAGCCGACGGCGACACAGAAAGAGTTAAATAGGTGTCGGTTCATACCAAGAACCGACACCTATTTCTTTTTCATCGAAACCAACACCTATAATCCATTGTTGGGGCAGGAAACGACTAATAGGTGTTGATTTTTATTGAACCGGGACCTATTAGGTCGGCACCTATGCATGTTTTTGTAGTAGTGGCAATAGCCAGAGCGACGATTTGTTGGGGAGCAATGGGCACGGCCGGCCTCCGTGGTGCTCGATGAGGAGGAGAAGAAAAGAAGAGAAGAAAGAAGAAGGAAGAAAGAAACGAATATGATGATAGTGGCACGGTTCCAATTTTACAAAATTTTAATGGCAACCAACCGATATCACAAAAATAGTAATGATATTTTTTTAATACAACATATTTGTAATGGCATGGATTAAATAACCTAATAATTTATGAGATAGATTGTTAAACTTCAAACAACTTATCGACTTAGATGGTTTTTGTAATTTTTTAAATGTAAATGCTTTTACTTCTAAATTACTAGCATCAAAATACTTTGTTCACACGGAGTTGGAGCGTCTGAGTGTGAACAAAAGCTTTGTCTTACTAGTGGGATTATAGTTAGTTACGCGATTATCTTGGACAACACTGATTAATTACTAGCATTCCAAGTTGGCACAAGATTTTTTTTTAAAAAAACTCACTTCATCTAGAGATCAATGTTAGAATCCATGCTGCCTGGGTCTTTTCGCCAGCTGACCAATCAAAGAAGGAAACATCAATATAACCAAAGCCCATTAGAGATGGACAGCTCTTGTCCATACATAAAGTACCACTTAACCATCATCAAAATAATTAAGTAGTAGCATGAACCTTAAAAACGTAATTAGCCACTTTGATTCCTTATTCCCACCACAACCAAGATGCCCTCTCCCTTCCATTTGGTTTCTTCTTCCTCCTTGCAAATTGCATGACCCTCTCTCTCTCTCTCTTTCTCTCTCCACTCCTCTCTATAAACATCCTCTCTCCCATACCTTTTCTTTTTGCAACCTACAAATAATTAATAATTAATATACCATTCTCTCTCTACATGTCCATGGAGACCACCACACTTGTGCAGCTTCTTCCTCATGGCGGCGTATGGCCGGCGGCTGCAACGATGACGGGAAGCTACATGAGGAGAAGGTGTTGTTCGACGGTGAGGGCGGTCATGGCGAGGCCGCAAGAGGCGCCGGCCCCAGCCAAGAAGACGGAGACGGCGGCGCCGGCGACGGTGTACCGGGACAACTGGTTCGACAAGCTGGCCATTGGGTACTTGTCCAGGAACCTTCAAGAAGCTTCTGGTTCGTGCCTATATTTTGCATACGTATATATGATCTATTACATGTACATGCAATCTTTGGAATGAATTCGTGAATGATTATCAACCATGCAAGTTTGTGCGTATTTGTGCTGTTTTTGCCATGGAGATTCGATCTCCATGGTTGATTTGATTTCTGAGTGGAAGAAATAACATAAGAGATTGTCTAATATATGGTGAATAAACCAATGTTTTTGAGCTATTTTTAAACAATTAATTATAGTATAACAATTAAAGTATACGTCGGATCATTCTTTTTTTATTATTGTTTGGCTATTCTCTTTGTTCTGTCTGTTCTTCTCGTCGTTAATTAGTTACATGTTGCTTGGCCAGTGAGTGTACTTGCATGCTTGCTAGTGTCATATTATAATCGAATTAGCTCATGATTTATACATGCAAAAGAATACTTTATTTCGCTGCCTATGATTACGTAAGCCTATGCATGAGACGCCATGTGTTCTCCGGCCTAAGCATGGACCGTCCATGACATGGTCGGTGAGGAGTGGCGAAGCACGCTATGCTGCTCCTGTGCAGCTAGAGCTTCGGTCATGGGTCCGTGACGAAGGACTGGAGGAGGACCGGAATGGCTCCCGCGGCTCACGTCCTGGCAGCGTAGGGAGGACCGAGCTCGACAGCCCGCGTGGGGATCGGGGAGGCTGGTGCCAAGAAAGGAAAAGGGGATCGGAAAGGGGAAGAACCCGAATGAGCCAAGAAAAAAACACGACATTGTGTGCTGGGCCAGAGTGGAACAGGCCGTCGGGGGTGGGTGGGGGTCTGGGCCATGTTAGGTATGAAGCGGGCCATACCTTATCCTATCGGGCCCTCCACCAATATATATATATACACGCGTGCGTACACCACCCAAAGAATACGGCCGTATTTGATAATTTAATTATTACAAGACAAACTTAAAGCTTAATTATTGACATATATATATATACATATATATATATATATATAATACACCCAACATAGATTATATCAGTATCAGTGACACGGTTGGCAAAAGAAAGAAAAACAATCATTTTTTCACCGTTCCTAAAATATGTTCAGATATATATAATTAGAAAAGTTTTTAAACGGAAGGAGTAGAAGATATACCGCACAACAGTAAGATTTACGGTGCAAAAAGATACCAGAAAAGCTTTTTGATTAGGTGCATTGGCGCATTTAGTATTACAGTAACATGTTATTTCACGAATAGATTAAATTAAACGGAAGTGCATGATCATCAGCAGCATATAAGCAACTACGAGAGGTCAACCGTTGATTTGTGAAAATGTGAGGTTCACATTCTAGGAATCTTTTAGTGCTTGAATCTAATCCTTTCGCTTGTTTACCCGTGGACTTTTTACTTTGATCGAATTACTTATCTGAATATATAATGGGAAGGTCAAATATCACACGTACGTACGTCACCGGGTTCCTCTTCTAGAATTTCAGCCACTTACCTATAATCGAAGCTGGTTTTGAATTTGTAGACATTTATATATTTTGGAACAGTTTATGGGGTTCTCTTCGCCATTAATTCTCGCTGCCCGACTCCCTTTACATGGTTGCTAAGAAAGATAAGAAAGTTCCAACCTAAAATTATTCTTTACTTAAGGATCAAAATTTAAAATTCAAAATCGCTGCGAAGCAACGACAATTGATAGTCCATGGAAGTACCAGCTACAACCAATACAAATTACTACCAGCTATTAGTACAAAAAAAAAATGCAAACTACAAAATTAATACTGTAGCATAGAGCCGTTCATCAACAGAATATAATGCACACAACATAATTATATTTACAGACCTGTTTAGACTTCATTAATACTGTAGCATCCACTACATGTTTATGATATCACCTGAGCCACCGTCACCTCCTTGGCCCCCTTACATGTTTAAGAAAGTCATTCATATAGACAAACCTGAAGTTTCCAAAAGAAAAATAAGATGATTTTTTTAGTATGGGTAATTAAGCATATAAGACGTTGTTCACTAGTCCCTTTGACGCTTGATGTTTGTTCAGGCGCAAATTAACCACAAAGGCTGATGCCCTGAAAGGAACTTGTAGCACTTGCTGACTGACACGAACATGCATGCAAAATGTATGACAGGGCTAAAGAATGAAAAGGATGGCTACGAGAGCCTGATAGATGCCGCCCTGGCCATCTCAAGAATCTTCAGTCTACATAAACAAAGCGAGATTGTGACCCAAGCTCTTGAAAGAGCACTTCCAAGCTACATCCTCACATTGGTAAGTACCATAGTCCATGACAATTGGCAAGCATGTATAAATTATTGAAATTGAAAAAAAAAAAACTAAAGTTTCTCTTTGAACAGGAAGTAAAATTCAGAATTTCTTCTCTCTTATCTTTTTTGAGAAAAAATACAGAACTTCTGCTATCTATATCTATATATGTATATGTATATATGCACGCTAAGTTCTCTAAAAAGGGAGGAAACTGTAAAAGTTATGTTTTTTTATTTCTTACCTCAACTTTGATTGAGAATTCTGGCCACAGATCAAGGTGATGATGCCACCTTCAAGATTTTCCAGGGAGTACTTTGCCGCCTTCACCACGATATTTTTTCCTTGGCTGGTTGGGCCGTGTGAGGTATATACACAGTTCCTCCTTTTGTTACTTCAGTTCAGAAAGGAGTAGCTGCCTGATACCTGATTAGTGCATCTTCACAAGAATGAATTCATGATTGTGCTTCTGCTGAAGGTAGCTCTGCAGAATGAATTAATATAAAGCCACACATTAATTTGAGAAATATTGCTACAGAAGATCTTACAATGCTGTCGAATGTAGGTCGCCACATATAATAATCTCTTTGTTTTCAAGACATTACATTGTTTAAAGTAGTTGTACGAAGCATTTGTGGTGCAGATATCATATAATGTACGGAATAAATGCCCTTGTATGGATATCTTATCTTCTGAGTGATCATTCTGTCATTGAACAAAGGTCATGGAATCTGAAGTTGATGGAAGGAAAGAGAAAAACGTGGTATATATCCCCAAATGCAGGTAATTCAATCATCATCAAGAAATTTATCGCAAGTTTGACTAGGATGAACATTTGTAAAGAAAATTTCTTCAACTATTGGGTATCACGTAACATATCGGTCAAACAGTTTCCTGCTCCCAGCTCTTCATAGCCAGATTACAAAATCTTCAGGTATGAAAGTAGTAACTTGATGGTTTGCAATTAACAGTGTACGACTCTGCAACCATCAATACTTCTGAATGAATTGTTGCAGTACGTCAACTCTTACTCAAGTAAATCCACTCATGAAAAACAATTGAAGAACTAAGGCTGGGACACAAGTTGTATTGTCAATGTCGTAACTGTAGCAACTGACAATCCTACTCATACTCCACAAGCTGCCTATTACCATTTCTACCAATGTTAGACAAACTATCACGATTAACACTGGGTTAAGAAATAAAATAAAATTTGAAGTACAGACATATCAATAAATACTGAACCACCTTAAAAATACATAAATACTGAAGAACAGGATTAAGATACTGGTGTTGCTGTTTTCCTTTTTAATTTCCAATCTTATTTGTAGCAGATTTTTGGAAAGCACAAATTGTGTTGGTATGTGCACAAACCTTTGCAAGATTCCATGCCAGAAGTTCATCCAAGATTCACTTGGGATGAAGGTCTACATGTCTCCCAGTAAGCTTCCTCTGCTCTGATTCATCAGGGGGCCTGAATATCAGTGGATAAACACAACAGCGTAAATATAATTTGGTAGAATAAGGTAAAATAATCAAACTCTATTCCTTTGCATAAAGTTGGCAAGAAACTAATAATGGATTGTCATGTCAACATCATCTCAAAGTTGGAAAATTGTGTTGAAACCTGGTGTGCCTCTAACTTCTCAGGACATTGACCTAATTTTACTGTAGCATAACATTATACTGACTGCCGCTAAAACATGAATGAACTCAAAATATCAACTTTATACTTTAAGCAGAATTAGTGAATTAAAATTGAATCAATGTAATAGGTCTGTAGACCACCAACTGCTTAGAGCTCTGAAAGGGAATATCTCCCTTCGTATCATGGTTCTCATATGAGAAATACAGAACTTAATTTGACACATTAATAATAGCATGCCACCTCTACCTACCGACTATCTGAGGACTGTGCCCTTTTTGGGTATGGGAACCACTGGCTACCAATCAGGAAACAGAAAGGGCTGAAGTGGGGCCAACATGTTTGCAGGTTATAAAGCAATCACAAGCAAGTTGTACAGAAGAAGAAAGGGCTAGCCCCTACTTGTCATTCTTAGTGGGGAACGGTAGATAGCATGAACAAGTTGTGGAACAGTAGTGTCAAATCCAGCAATTCCACAATGTAGTGCTGTGAAAATACAGTACAAGCACCTTCACATGGCAGTGAAGAGCCAGCATGTCTTGATGATCACAGCAATATGGCTCAATTTCACTTATGAGAAGCACTAGATTTGAATGTTGGTCTTCTATGGTGATACACTGAACATTTCAACATCAATCATCGTTTCTAGGTCAAAAGATACTGATATTTTATGACATCACTCCACAGAATCAGATATCAACCTCTGTTAGAGTTTGCAAGGCACTCTCTCCTTTTATCCTGTCAAGTGGTTAGATCTAGGAGTAGCCAATGAATGTTATTTACTGGCAGTGCTACTAAATAGTCCTATACAGATTATTTTCCCCCACTTTCCCCACTCTTGTATATTGCGAAGGACTATGCCTAAATATGACCAAAGCCCCCATGTTTGGTGCCAGCAAACCAAATTAAGCAAGCAGGCTTTTTCCAATACTAGGTCAATAAAAAAGAGAATAAAGCCCAGTCCCTAAAGATAATAGTGACATTATGTATCAAGAGAAATGTAACAGTATTACTTACATCAACTATATATTTACTCTTCAGATTTTGAAGACATGAGCTGTGAGATGATATTTGGACAGCAACCTCCTGAAGATGACCCTGCATTAAAGCAGCCATGCTTCCGGACAAAATGTAAGGAATTCCGCACTGAGGCACCTTCACGGATTCAATCAACACCTCGATATTCATACTTTTTACTTCATGAATATGCAGGCATCGCAAAGCAGGATCATGGTGTGAATTGCTCCATCTGATCTGAAAGAAATTATCAATAGATAGATTTCAAATCAGTAAAATGCCTTAAGCTACATTTCCTTCATTCCTTGGGAAAAAAAACTAGCACCATCATTGTTTTTTACCACGACACCCAGCATGTTTGGTACATAAACTCTTCATTGTAATCCAAAAGTAAACTAAGAGGAAATGAAAGACAGCCATGCCCAACAGTGACCATTTTAAGGTACATCTGCTCCATATGTTGTTAAAAGAGGAACTGAAGAGCAATGAAAGCGGGCATGGAATGCCGATTTCAAAAAATTCTAATGTTAATCAGACAAATTAAATCGATGCACCCCTTGCAGAGATATGTTCTATTAGTTTGACTTTATAACTTCATGATATATAGTTCTATACTACTGTATAATTGTAGAAAATTTCAGTTTAATACAAAAAGATGAGAGTGGAAAGCAAGTACTATGTTATGGACGAAAACTATAATGCACGAATTCCTCTAAAAGAATTATTTGAAAACTCCAACTGATATAACTCTCAATCCACTGTCAGTTATTAGGGGAAATATTCTCTTTGTCACCAAGTGTTTTGAGGAAAATAGAATAATATATGTATATGGTTGTCTAATGTGCTAAAAGATTTGAGCAGGGGCATTCAAATTATTAGAGATGGCAATTGAGGCATATGGGATATATAGGACATGCCTAACTCATAAATATATGTCAGAAAACCATTCTCCACACTTACATCAGGAATAGTATGAAATGGGGAAACTGAAAATATCTACATGTACTTCTAATGATCAGCTTGCATTTTGTACAAAAATGCCAAAGCCAAGATTGCAATGCCAGACCTGCGGGAGTTGTTGGAAAAGAAAATGATTCATCACCTCCAGAGAGGTCCATGGTTCTAGCAAATACCAAAAGAAAGTACCTATCCATGCTTCTAGCAAATACCAAAAGAAAGTACCTATCTCACATGTTGATTCTGGAGACATTGGTACACCAATTATGACATACTTGACCAAAAGTGTGTAAAGTAACACAACTTTAACATATTGTAGAAAAAAAATTGTTGGGATCTACAACACTGATGAAGCCACTTTTTGAGACCTAGAGCACTTACAGGATAAATTCACATAAAGAATTCAAATGTCACAACAAAATCATGACAGGGATAACCATTGGTACTGACGAGGGGATCGTGCGCCACATTACTGTTCTTTGTCTCCTGATGCATGATCTGTTTTGATACCTCTACTGTCTTTAGTTTATTCTCCACAAGATTTCCACGTTATTGTTCTCTGTCTCCTGATGCATGATCAGTTTCCACAGCTATATTGGCTTTAGTTGTTCTCCACAAGATTCAGAGAAGGTCCTGACTGAATGTGCTACGTAACTATAGGTTCCATTAGTATTGGTGGTTCAGTCTATCAAATGGTGCACGCAGAATTTAAGGACCATTGAGAGTTTTATCCTAGTTCCTGAAATTTTAGAAAAAGTCATGCATTCCAAACGGAGCGGGGCTTAAGAAGCCACTGTATTCTAGGTTGTTAACAATGACAATAGCCTTTAGTCCCAAGTTGGAGGTTAGAGATGAAACCCAAGCCAAGCCACATCCCACATGAATGTCATTACAAGTGAAAATTTAATGAAGCTCCAGGTTGTCCCACTTTTATACATACTGTACAAGATAGCATATCTGCACGAATCATGATATTTGATTGTAAAAAGGAAAAACTAATACTTCAAAGTCAGTTCAAGATTCATGCAAATATGTGCAGTACTTTTTGCAAATTAGCTTACTGAAAGAACGATTTAACAAATAAGAAATGGGAGAAACACAACATTCCTAGCTGTTCATTTTTGCATGGTATTCAGCTAGGAGCCTTGTGGAGTGGTGATGCCATTTTGCAAGTGATACACTTAGTTGGCACCTAGCTAATTTCCAACCTTATATACAATAATCAGGTCAAGGCCTCACTTGGCTTCAAAAATGTTAGAACCTCTGCAGAAATATCTTACTATACATTAATGCTTTAAAAAATCGCAATCGTGAAAAGAAACCGTAAACACAAAGGTATGGTATTGGTACCTATAAGACCAACTTGAAAGCCCCCAACTTTTCCCACATCAATTCTATTTTGTAACATTACATATTCCTCAAAGAAACATCTAAATGCCAACAAAAGTAAATGACAGAAATGCAAAACATCTAAGAGAATAATATCAAACCATGCACAAAATTGAGAAATATGGCGGTTTAATCATATTTAAGTCATACCTTATACATGTATTGCAATTTGCAAGCTTTAGACACCTTCCATCCTGCTGCAGCCTGGTCTCAAGTCCAATCCTCTTGGCATTGATACTCTTAGGAGATTGTCAGCGTCATCCCTTCTCCCAAGCAAGACATAAATATCAGCAAGCATCTTAGAGTTGGCCCTATTTTCTGGATCAAGAGATAAGAGATGTTTTGCTGCTGCTTCTCCGATCACCAAATCTCCACATGAACGGGAAGCGCTTATAAGCATCCCCCACAATATTGTATTGTTAATGTGTTCAGAATTATTATATTTAATAAGGTGGTATGCATCAGTCAGACGTCCTGCACGGCAGAGCATATCAACAACACACAAAATATGCTCAATTCCTGGTTTTAGGCCACACTTCTCTTGCATGTACTTGATCAGCTCCATTCCTTCCTCAACAAGACCTGTGTTTTTACATGCAGACAGCACAGCAAGAAAAGTGTAGTGGTTTGGTTCTGTTTCTGTTTTCTTCATCATCTCATAAAGCTTAACAACTTCATTACCATGTCCATTCCACGCATATACCTGCATCATAGACGTCCAAGAGATTACATCCTTGTTTGCAATCCTGCTAAAGACTTCAGATGAATGCCTAAGGCTCCCGCATCGACCATACATGCTAATAAGTGAGTTTGCAATTGCCCTTTCATTCAGGAAACCTCTTCTGATAATCTGAGCATGTGCTTCCATACCTGATTTCAGTGATGGAATTGATGAGATCATAGGTAGGATCACCAAATATGTAATAGCATCCGGATCAACACCTATCATCAGCATTTCTACTACAAATCCAACTGCCTTTTCCACTAGCCCAAGCTGTCCACACCCTTTGATCATAGCATTCCATGCAATTACATCACCTCTAACTTCTGCAACCCCATATAGAAGACTGACTGACGAATCTAACATTCCACACTTTGCATACATATATATTAACGTTGTTACCACAGATGGATCTCTCTTGAATTCAAAACCGTTGCAGCACATATAGTTCTCTTCAACCCATTTTCCTTCTCTCCACTCACCCAACTCAGCACAGGCCATAATCACATTGAGCAAAATAGACCTAGTGACCAAAACTGTCGAATTCAACACCATCCAACGGAATAGCTTAAGAGCCGAACCCGGTCTTCCATTCCGAACAAGCCCACCAATCATTGCACTCCAAGTGACAGAATCTTTCACCGCCATCTGACGAAACAAAGTCACAGCCTCTCTCAAACAGCCAAACTCGACATATAGATCCAGGAGAGCATTGGAAACAAAGAGATTAAGCTGGAAGCCATGCTTGATTACAATGGCGTGCATCGTACCCCGGCCCTCCCAAGAACCAAAACTTGCATAACCAGAAACTAGGCTCACCAGTGTTGCCTCAGTTGGGAGCACACCATCCACAGACCTCATCCTCATAAACAGCTCAACGGCCTCGCGCAGATGTCCTTCACGGGCGTAGCCAGCAATCACCGCGTTCCACGCCACAGCATCCCGCCGCGGCATTTCATCGAACACCTTACGAGCAGTGCAAATATCCATGGCTTCAGCGTACAGCCCGATCAGGGCCGTCGCGACGAGGAGGTCGGAAGCGAACCCCTTCGCAGCGGCCTCCGCCCCGATACGCCGGCCGACCTCGAACTCCGACGCGCGCGCGCACGCCGCCAGAGCGAGGTGATACGTGTGGCGATCGGGCGGGCACGCCGCCGCCATCTCCCCAAAGACACCGACCGCCATCCGCGGGAGGCCGTGCGCAAGGTACCCACGGAGCATGGAATTGTATAGGAGCGCCTTCTGCGGCGGCGCGGAGGCGGCGGAGCGGGAGGGGGCCGTCGCGGTTGCCGCGTCGAACACCTTGCGGGCGGCGCCGGCGTCCCCGAGGCGGAAGTAGCGGGAGACGAGGAGGGACGCGACGTAGCCGTTAGAGGCGAGGCCGGAGACTACGGCGAGCGCGTGGGGCCTGCGGTGGTCGGCGGCGTGGCGGGCGAGGTCGCGGCCGGAGATGGCGGTGGCTAGGGCTTCCTTGAGCGCCTGGTACCGGTAGGCCGCGGGGGACATCCACTTCGGCTCCGCTCCTCCGCCTCCTCCTCGCCGGATTGCCCCAGCAGCTCGAGGTCGGGCTCGTACCTGCAGCTCGCCGGCGAGCAGCACCGGGCGGGGGGCCGTCGAGGGGGTTCTCGCCGGCGCTAGCCCGCGATGGCGCGAGGCATTGGGCGGCGGAGGTTGGAGGAAGGGGACGATACTGGGCCGACGAAGAGAGGTGGGCCGTTTGAGCTTGGCCCATCGAAAAAGCATGGAAGGCCTTACGTCATCATGGCCCAGCAACGTAGAAAATGAAGCAAAATTGGGAAAAGATATGCAACTTCAATGTCGATTTACTGCGAGTTTTGGTTCGTTTTGTATTTTGTTTTCTGGATCAATCTAGATCGTTTTCATGTTTATGTAGATTTTTTTTACATTGGTAATGATGTACACCAAAGTGAATTTTTAAATCTTTGATAGAACATTCTTGGAAGAAAAAAGATAGACACTCAACTGTAGTTACTTTTCGTATGATAAAAATAATGATTGAAAGATTAGAAAAATCGACACTCGACACTTCATCCATTACATATTATAAATCATTTTTAACTTTTTTTAATTTATCAAGTTTACCAGAAAATCTATCAACTTTGTAAAACAAAATAAATATATTATATATTTGATGAACCTAATTTGATGTAATAGATATTGTTAATTTTTTTATAAACTTAATAAAAACTTAAAAAATTTAAACGATTTATAATGTCAAATAGAGAAAGCAAAGTCGCTATATATTTAGGACTGACGAACCACCAGGCTCCGGCAAGGACATGTAGGTGATCGATTAGCTGATAGCAAAACTCTCAGCTCTGTAGCATGTACTCCCTGTATCACTGCTTCAACTCCTCTTTTTGTCCTAGATGCTCCATTACATTTACGCGCGAGGTTCCAAACATATAGGCGAGCTAGCCAGCCGATACGCCGGAAAATCGTTTTTGGGTTTATCATCGTTCACAATAAAACTGTTATCGTGATAATCATATGGTTATAAAAAATCATATAATTACTATGATATATTCCGTGGTTTTAAAAACTACGAGGCAGTACGTATTCCTGTCGCTACAAAAGCCAAAAGAATCGTCGTCACTGGTAGCTATAGTGACGATCGATCGATCGATCGATCCCTCATCATTTCCATGGCGTCCATCGCCATTATATTCAATCATCATTCGTTCACGCACACACATGTAGGCTGGGAGTACTAGTAGTACATGGCTAGACGATGAACACTGCCTGTATTTCCTGACTACCACTGAGCTACATGTATGGCTATCTACAGTTTTGGGCATGTATATATATCCGACATCATCACAAAAAGAAAACTGTTCCTCGATTGATGATATTGCTTCAGCCCCAGCATTTAAGGGCTCTGTTACAACGAAGGAAGAGTGAATGGATTCTAGAGGAGTTGAATTGAATCCTTAAGTAAAATCCCTATGAAGTCATTTGGAGCAGAGGATTTGATGCCTCGAAAATTCCTTTGGAATTCTGATGGAATGAGCTAATTTGTTGGGATTTTGGAGGAAAACAAACATTAGGCATTACCTCCCACGCATCATTCGACCAACTAGTTTGGGACATTCGTGTATGTTTCTAGCTCTGATAGGAATTTGCAAGGTGAGACATTAAAACTTAGTGGTTTTTCTGTTTCCGTATTTTCAAAATATTGTCTTCAAAGGTGTCCTAAGGGCTTTATTGAAACACATAAATTTAAGAAAAACAGTTAATTTGTTTTAAAATTCTCACATAATCCTTTCATTCCATAGAAAACATAAGATTTAATAATCTCACGCAATAGCTTAAACTACTCATCCTTATGAAAATGACGACGGATTGATTCTTCACAAGACAACCTTCAATGGTCATGGTGACTTAGAGTATGATAAGTAGCTAGTTGGTACCTAGTGAGAATATAAATATTAATTTATATATTCTGCATATATCAAGCCTCAAAATGCGATAACTACACATATCCAGAGTTTGGAATATCACACGGTTATCTAAGGTTATCATGGTTACCATGTGTGATAAACTTATAAGTTTTCAAAACCTCACGAATTTTTACGTTTTTTCCGGTAATCATGAAACCGAAGAAAACCCTGCACATGCCTGGCTTGTGAGAAAAGATCTTGAGCTAGAAAGCTTCTTTCTAAGCTAGCTATCTTCCTCTGTTTTCTGGTATATCCCAGGTGATTTCGATATTATTCAGTTACTGTACTGCAGTATATATGTTCATCATATCGTTCCTCCTCTCATCAATACCGTGTGCCGTTGATCGCCCTAACGCAAATTTTGTTCCGATCTATAGTACCGGACCCAGCTTCAATTCCCAGCCCAGCGTCCGCCAGTAAATAGCTCCAACGTTCTGAGTGTCCCGCTGTAATGTTATTCGTCCCAGGTGATTTCGATCTGATTTCTACTGTAATGTCCCTCTTATCAGTGCCTTGCTGTTCATCGCATTAATGCAAAAATTTGTTCTCATCTGTAGTATTGGACCCAGCTTCAATCCCATGCTCATATGATCAGTAAATACTACATACGGAGTAGCTCCAGTGGCTTGTATCTCTCTTGTATCAGTAAATTATACCTATAGTTCATCCAAATCTTATCTCTCAAATTAAATGGATAGAGAATCACCCACACATACCTCTTCTATAACAGATCATCCAAATCTTTCACCCAAACATAAATTTTAAAATTTATTTGAGAGTTCCCTATATTTGGGTGATGGCAGAGTCCCCTCCATTTGGGTGACCAGAAGTTTAATTTGGGTGGTCATCTATTTTAGACGATGGTTTAGATGGTTTGTTGGATCATATTTTTCATCCAAAACACTCAAATTTAGTATAAAGCATCATTTGAACGAGCTGTTGGTGATGCTCTTATTCCTTTCGCTTCAAAGTATTTTACATTTAATGTTTTACATAGAGATTTAGAAGAGAGATTAAACTAAATAAAAAAATAGTTATGATTTATTAAGATGAGAATGTGCAAAAATTAAATAAGAAATTGTAGGGGAGAAGTTGTTATATTGTTGGATAAATTTTAAACGCTAGTTAGCTTCTCATCAACTGTTTTTCACCTTATAAGCTTCTGCCAAATTTTATTTTTAAAAAACTTAATTTAGAGTTGATTTTTCTGGTAGTTCAATTTTTTATCCTTCATATCACGAAATAACACAAACATAAAAATTTTATTCATAAATTATTATTTTTCTTTTTTACATATGTTCGTTTTACGGTTGATCTCAAAATAACTTTTTTATAGATTTATATATATATATATATATAAATAATAAATTTATTTTTATTTTGAGACGGACGATGCACTTATCAGCCATAGATCAAACAATCAAACTATTGCTATATTTATCATAGGAAGGAGGGATGACAGGGACTACCCTGCGTTTAATTTACTGTACTGCTTAACCAAACACGCACCCCACCACCACTCCGCCATGCGATCCTGTACTCGCGAACGAGCGATTGGGCGGCGTGTCGTGTACTCGCGTACGCGCGCGGCCGAGACAGAGACGCCCGTTGCTGCTGCAGTAGTCCGCGCGTCCAGCGGCGCGGATGGTCCATGGGGGACGCTGCCTGCCTGCAAAATGCTGAGGCGGCCCCGGCTATGGCGTGTCCACCGCCGCATTGCATATGCCGCTCCCGCCGGCGCCAGCCCTGGACCGCCGCCCAGCCACCGTCGCCATCCGATCGTATCTATCCTGCGTATGTTTCAGCGCTGCCGCCGCGCGGAGCCGGCAGAGACACCACGACGGCGACGACGACAGTGCAGCGATGAATTGCGTTGCTTCGCATGGTTCGATTGGAATTTGAATCAGCTAGCGGGGAGTGGATGAACGGATGGTCTCATCGTTTATCCACTCTCCACTGGTTAATCCAAATCTCAATCCAACCATGCAATACAACACAATCCATCCTTCTCGTGTCGAGCCCTGATCCATCTGGTCACCTATAGTCCAAAGCAATTACACTTCTGTTTTTCTTTTGCCTCTTAATCCAGTGGAAGCTATAGCCATCCATCCCAGTATGTTGGCTATTGGCACACACGTGACAACAACTCCACATGAGCGTGCCGCTCCCTGTCTCACATGCTGCCAGCAGCAGCACTAATTAAATTAAATGTCTTCCAAATAAAATCTCTTATTGCTATAAACACATTCTATCTTCATGTCAAAATAAATACAATCATCTAGTACTTCATGTCAAAATAAATACTCCTCTAGTTCAAAACGAAGAGAGTAGTACGAATTTTTTTTCATCCTTTTCTTTACTACTCCACTCCGTTTACGTAACTACTAGAATCAATATTTTTCATTTCTAATTAAATTGGATTGACCGGTTGCAAACGCACGAACATGTTCCCAGGGACCTTAATTTTCACTTTCCCGCGCAAAGGCCCAACCGTCCCAAAGCGTACGGCGAGACACAGACAGGCAACGCATTCAAGTGTACGAGAGGACACCGTATCAGACCACGTACATATACGTTGTACTTACGTACGTATACACGCACGAGCCGTCCTCTTCTTCCCGGGAACCAACCGATTTCTCTCTTGCCTCCTTGACTGACTCCCCCTCTTTCAGATCTGGTCGAGATTCGTGACAAGTACTAATTTTGGTTTCCTCACTTTGACCCACAGCAAATCGAGGAACAAGACTACACTCTAGCTAAGAAGCCCTAAGCTTAGCTGAGCTGAGCTAGACTCCATGAAAGCCAGATTAAAGATGGGAAAGCTCGAGACGAGCCATCTAAAATCTGCTAGAGTTATATGATCTAAAATTCAGTTATATATATATATATATATATATATATATATATATATATATATATATCACTTTGAACAAAATGAAGTGGAGACCCGTGGCAATGGGCTAGAGTGGAGAGGAGTCTGAAGTGGCCCATTAGGGTTTCACTCCCGTATTCGAGGACGCATGGGGGTGTAGGGGGCGAAGCCCCCGTGACACGGAGTCGCCTTTATGGTTTCACCTTTATATTTATATATAATTTCTGTATGTCGTTATTTGAATATGAAGCCTCGTTCTCGTTCGGTTGGTGTAATCAGTCGGCTTATCAGCCATTCGATCAGTATTTTTCTCACATAAAATCAGCTGGCTTGTCTTATCAGCCAGCTTATATCACCAGCCGATTATAAATTCATCAAGTTCGTAACCAAAAATTAATTTTCTGACTGACGTCCGTGTCACGTTAAATCTATGATTAATCTTTGTTGTCTTTATTTCGCTATAGTTTCTAACCAGATCTTCCATGGAAGGGCTACGAGTACCATCTTCATGTCCATCTCTGCAAACCTGTACCATCCCAAATAATGGCTCATTCAAGCGACTGTACGAACTCCAGTCAAGAGGAATCCAGATGTGCATGACGCCATTGTCTGCATTCAAGATCTCCAATGCCAGCCATTGTGTGTTTGGGTCTACTGCTCTGCCTGCCTCTCCCACTGTTCCACATGGACAAAACATATAATCTCCAAATCATCATCCAGTTGTAACAAAGATTAGTACGCTTAATTAACAGTAACTAAATAGTAGTAAGTAATTTTACATGACACTGATCTCTCTCTGTGGACAAGAAGCAATCAAACAAGCAAGCAGTACAAACTAGGAAGAGAGATTAATGAGACGAGATTATTCGATTAATTTTGGTTCCTAAATCCCCAGCTCTACGTTCTAGTAATAATAAGTGTGGTTGTTTTAGAAGACCAGCTTCCGACGTGGCAGGCGGGGGCCCACGTCGGCGAGCTCGCGGATGGTGTCGGCCACGAGGTCCTTGAACACCAGCCGCTCGATCTGCAGCACTGCGTCGCCCACCTCCACGCCGGGGACGCCACGATGCTGCTGCGACGACGGCGGCCAGCGGTGGTGGTCGGCCGCGAGGTCGCGAACCACGCCGCCGCGGATCAGCTCGTTCAGGTCCAGGTCCGCCTCCGCCGGCGCCACGGGCTCCCGCGCACGCCTCACCTCGGACCACACGTGGTCCACGAGCTCCCCGCCGCGGAGCCAGGACACCGGGTCCCACGCGCAGGCGGTTCGCCGGCGGTCGAGCGCCTCGACCGCGGCGGCGCAGAGTAGCCTCCGGTCATGGTGACACGTGTCGTCGCCGCCGCCGACGCGGGCGGTGGTCTTCTCCGCCGCGGCGTATACGCCGGATGGGTCCCGCATCCGCTCGAACAGCTTCACGACCTCCGCCACGTAGGCGTAGTCCGGGTCGGCGTTGGGGCCCACCGTCCACGTGTCGCTGTGGCCCCACTCGTCATCGTCTGGGTCGGACGCGGACGCGGGCCGTGGGCTCGGGGCGGCGCCGAAGAAGATGGCGCGCTTCGACCCCGACGACGACGGCGAGTCCTCGTCGGCGAGGAACGCCGCCGCGTGGAGCACGGACACCGGGCTCGGCTGCTGGTCGTCGCCGGCGGTGAACGCCTGGATGCTGCTCACCAGCTTGCCGCAGCGCTCTAGCAGGCCGCGGTCGGTGCGGAGCTCGTCGGGGCGCGCACGCTGCTGCATTGCAAAGATTTCGTCAGATGAGACTCCGACATGGTGGCCGCCATTGCCGGGATGTGTGTGCAGGGGAAACGGAGGGCTCACCTCGAAGTCCCAGCGGGAGGATGCGCTGAGTGAGCCGCTGCTGGTGCCGTCGGAGAAGGTGGTTGACGCGTCGTCATCGAGAGACAGCGCCGCGCTACTGTGACCGCTGCGGCGGGCCATGCGGGAGCAGACGCCGGCGGCGTCGCCGGTGCTCGGCTTCCTGAGCGGAGGTTGGTACCTCGGGGACTGCGCCGGCGAGACGCGTCGCTGCGGGGACTGCGGGCCGCGTCGAGCGGGGGAAGCCGGGCTCCGTGCGGGCGACGCGGCGCGGTCCGGTGAGCGTGGACGGCGGGCGTTGTCGGCGTCGACGCGGACTCGGCGGGTGGGCGACGTCCGCGACGCTGGTGGCTGTGGCGGCCGCGACGATGGGCGCATGACGACGATAGGAGGCGGCGGCTGGGTGCGCACCGATGAGACCGGCGGCGGCGGGGTGTGGCGGAGGAGGCCCTTGAGCTGGAGCGCTTCCAAGATTTGCTTGAGGGTCTCCAGATCCCTGGCTGGCTCGGCGATCCCGCGCTTGCGAAGGCGCCGCTCGATCTCGCCGTAGAGCGCGATCTCGCCGTGCCCCGCGGCGGCCGAGTCGACGACGCGCTTCGCCGGCTCCGGGAACACGTCGTGCGCGTCGAAGCGGCTACGCCTCTGAAGCCCACGCGGACACGCGGGATCCGGCGCGCGCCGAAGCGCCGCCTCCGCCGCCGGTGAAGACGGCCTCTGCTGCGGCGTCACCGGCGGCGAAGGCTTCTCGAAGAAGCTTGGGTCAACGAACCTGAAGCAGGCCGGGTCACGCGGCACGCGCTCGGACGCCGACCGCCGGAGCTCACCCCCACACGGCGCATCCCGCTCGTCCCCAGCCGACGCACCATGCGGCAGTGCGTCGAGGCCCATGAGTCGCGCGACGACGCTGGGCGAGCGCCTCTCATCCCCGCCGGCCCCGGGGGACGGCGGCGCGACGGGCGACGTCCGGATCTCGCGCGGCCGGAGCTTCCCCCTGGCGTCGACCACCGCGCGGCTGTCCAGCGATAGCCGCGGCAGCCGCCACACCGCGGGCGCCCCTCCCCCGTCCTTCATGTCCAACGGCGGCAGCTGCAGAGACGGCCTCGGGGCGGCCGGGGCGTCATGTCGGGCGACGGAAGAGGCGTCGCCCGCTCCGGCGACCGGTCCAGCTGCATCGACCTCTCCGACGGCGTCGCCGACCCCTGCACACACCACACCATTTCAACATCAGTAACCCGTCAAAGAACCACCATTCCCGCCGGGAACACGAGGCAACACAAGAGGGGAGGGAGGCGCACGCTGGACGACGACAGGAGGCGGCGGGGTTGGTGGTGGAGGCGCTTGCCGGAGAGGATCTGCGGGCGGTCGAACAGATGGAAGAACCCGGCCATGCAACCCTGGTGCATCCGCCGCTCCTCCTCCACGTCCGCGCCCATCGCCACCATCTCTATCCCGACCTCCTCTCCTCTCCTCGCGGCGCGGTGGTGCGGGCGGGTACGGCTCTCTGGGTGTGTCGCTCGCCGTCGCCGAGGCGGAAGAGGGGGCTCCCGCTTTTGGGACGATTTTAAAGCGGAGGCGGGGCGAGCCATGAGATGACGCTTCTACCCCTCGGTCTTCGCAGTATGCACGTTACGTGCCATCGCGTCGGGGTGACGCGCATCGGGCGAGCCGTCCGCCTAGCTGGCCGTGCAGGTGGATGACGCGGTGGGACCCAACTGTCAGTGTCTTCTGGTGGTGCTTTGTTGTTGTTTAATAAAGGTGTCAGTGCGGGCTCGTGGGCGTACCGCTTTTACAGCTAAGACGCGGTCGTTATTGTGTGTTAGTAGCGCGTTTATTCTACGACAAGCATCATCTTGTGCGGGCGTGCTTTGTTCCGAGATGGATCTAACGTTGGTGACGTCACGTCATTTTTTGCACGTACCAGAGAAAAGCCATTTTTTGTTGTAACGATGTGAGTAGCAATGTTTTTTAGCTTCAAGAAATCATTTCCTCGAATTTTATCAACAATACCATATGATACATACTTCATCCATCGGATTCTAAAATATAGGAGAAAATATAGGAGATTTTGGTTGGTTATATTTTAAGAAAAAAATAATAACTAACAAGTGTTTTATATATATAACATGACATCATGACTTGTATCTATATCTTTTGTGTAGCTAACGCATGATGGTCTCATAAACAGTGTATATTATAGTTAACATTTACAACAATAGACGCTGGAAAATGATATTACCGCTCACGTTGAATCTTAACTGGCCTTAGTACTAAGAAAAGAAACAAGAAGAACCAAATAGCTTCAAACGTGTCAGGCATACCATGCAAAAGATATGGTAACGTAGAAAAGAGGTGGCTCAAGATGAGAGGGGTTTGGACGAAAAAAGTTGCAATTTGTTATTTTGTCCACACCACGCATAGGACGGTATCGTGTGGTTACATGGTAATGCAAGACACAAATCCCATAGACGTCGAGGAGTTCGACGATGATTTCTTTTGGACCATATCATGGCCAGATCTAATGAGCTTAGACTTCGATGATATATATCACTTCTATTGTACGTAGCTATATAGCTTACATGCATGGTTTTTTTCTCGAGATATCATGCCATGTCGTTACTCTCTACCCATCATAATGCTTGTTGGTATCGTTCATGACATTACTCATGTACATGTTATGGAAGACATCCCATTAGGATTGAGTAGTTGCGTACATGCATTCAACGCGAAACACATCAAGCGAAAGTTTGTGATGCAGATCGATGAATGAACCAATCGGTTTTGGAGTCGCGAATTCCTGTAGGCATTAAGGGCGAAGTACGTTGGGGGTACATGCAAAGTATGCAACGTTGGAATGCCAAACTATGGAGTGCTTAAATGTGTGGAGGTACTAGCACCTTTTGTTTTGTTCAGTTGAGCTACTTGCTTCCTCGTCTCGTAATGAGTTTAATTTCAATTTCTTTAGTTTTTTTATTTTGTCTCAAAATAATTTTATTTTTAAAATAATTATTGTATAAAAATATAAAATAATTATATTAGAAGTAGATAAAATAAAAAATAAATTACATTAGGATTTGATAAAATATGGTTATTTATAATTTTATTTTTTATTTTGTATAAATATATGTGAGATGTGTGAAAAACAAATTTATTTGAGAACGAAGATAATAGTATCGTAGCATTACTTGGTTGGTTGGTAAATAATACTCACTCCATGTTAGTACTACCAACGAGTCAAGCATCCTCGCTCGCAACGCCTTCAAAACTTCAGCAGCGAACACTCGCGCCAAGTTGGTAGGCGCCTTTGCTATATACTTCTTTTCTGCTGAACGGATGAATGGACGATCAAGCGAATGGTTTCTGATAGTAATTCGGGAGTAGTACAAAAGAAGGGATTAACTATTATAAAGCCCAAGAATGAGCTTTAAACAATATTCTAAAATCTTCATATGTACAAAGTAGTTTTTTTTAAAAAAAGAACATTCTGTTTTGAAGCTTGGAAGCATAATCGTTAATCCATTCGTCGTAATATTTAAGATGATGTTTATTTCTAATTAAAATGAAGATAAAGTTAGTACACATAAGGATAAGGATAAGACCATTATAGCATATAAAGTTTTAATTATCATATACTTAAAAATTTAATTATAGGATGTTTTAAAATAATTTTTATATAAAAAGCTTTCGTATAAATATATAATTCAGTAATTTAAAAAACATGTTAATAGGAATCAAAGAAAAAAAATTATATCTCAACCCAAAAGAACGGACCTATATCTTCTGAATGTAAGAACTTCATGTGAATTTGACGACAATATTATACTAAGAAATTGTAGAAAGAAAAAGAAACTCCGGCGTTCAAAGCATCGGTCGTTCGCCTCGGAGACGACCTGGCGGCCGCCGGCGCCGCACCGCGCGCACACTGAGGAGACATGAGAGACCGCGTCTACGCCCGCCCGCCCGCTCGCTCGCTCGCTCGTGGCGCGCGCCGTCCGTCACTGCCGCCGCCCGTCGCGCGCGCACACACGGCCTCCGAGCCGGCGCCCCCGCCGGGGGCAGAACGCGAGGCCGCATTTGACATCGACGCGGAGACCACACAAATCACGGCGGCTGTGCTGTGCTGTGCGCGCGTCCGCGCCCGCGCACCAACCCAACCCCCCAATCCTCCTGACTCCTCGCCACGCCACGCCGCGGCTCGCGCGCCTGGCCTGCGCCGCGTGCGCGCGCGTGTACGTACAGTGAAAAAAAAAACACAAAAGGCAAAGCGCCACGCCGTGGCATGACATGCCATGGCATGGCATCCAGCCATCACTACGGCTACTGCGACTGTGCGTGTTACAGTTGGATGGACGCAGGGTGAACACGCGCGTGTCGCATCCTCGCTGCCTCTGCACGCTTTGCCGACGGCGAGCAGACAGGCACAGGCAAACCCCGCTGGCCGGCCGGCCGGCCGGAGGGAATCCGATGGCCGGTGCAGCAGAGCAGAGCAGACGCAGTCGCACTGCACCATCATCATTAAGGTCTTAATTAAACTACACCGAGGAGGAGGAGGAGGAGGACCAGCTTAGAAATAGTACTAGCATAGTATTAGCGTTAGATCGCTCTACGTAATCAGTGTTAGATCCGAGTGCTCTTAACTAATTACACATTTACAACTTAACAACAAAAATCGTGTCTGTTTTTTTTACTGTAACCAGGGTGCGTGCGTGTTGCGTGGCCGCGCCGCATCAGCCACACCTTTTCCTCGGTGCCGGCGAACGCACACATGACTCTGCATTTGCACCATACAGTTAGTTATAGTTATATTACTAATATTGATTTGTTAGTGATGTAACAGTACATGGAACTATGACCTCTAATTTAGGGCTTACTCTCTCCAACCCGTAAAAAAACTAACCTCTAAAAATAAATCTGAAAAAATGTGTGCCTATATTCTTTCCTAAAATGTGATTTTTCCTAGACGAAGAATGTATTTGGTAGGGCTTCAACTCTTAAATTTAATTTCAAAAATTGTGGGTTTTGAGTTGAGTTATGGAGCAGCCAAAGCTTCACCATTTTAGTTTATTTTGTAAGAACACTTCACTGGCTACGCTTCTATTTTAAGTGAAGCTAACACTATTTGGCTAGCCATTTTAGTTTATTTTGTAAGAACACTTCACTGGCTACGCTTCTATTTTAAGTGAAGCTAACACTATTTGGCTAGGTTTCAATTTGAGAAGAAGTGGAGCTGAAGCTGAAAATCTACCGAACAAACTTTGATTTTGAGATGCTGATATATGAGTCGAGTCGCATAGCTCGTAGCTCATATGTCAGATATTCAAAAGACAATATATGTTAGCTCAATTTCAACCCAAACACCATGAAGTATTTTTATATACTATGTATAAAAATTATATGTCCAATGGTTGACATATTCAAAATAAATTATCATCCAATCACCTTTTCTTCTTTTCTTTTATCCATATATCTTTTGTTTTTGTTTTTGATTTTTGTGTAAAAATGGTTTTTATATGAGAAACGGTTTTCTTTCCTTTCATCTCAGCTTTTTATTCATGCAAGAGTATATTTAATGCTATGATATTAGCTAAGATGATGCTTTTTATTCATATTTAATGTTATGATATTAGCTAAGATGAAGGATTAAGATTGGGCTTAAAAGGAGTCTATTGGTAGTGGTATCAGCAGCAGCAAAACAGTGGAGTGTGCACATGGCGGGCGGTCTCGAGCGAACTAGAGGGCGCACGGTCAAATCGGGAAGGGCGAGGCGCAGCGCAGAGACGTTGCCACGCATCGGAAACGGTTTCTCTGATGTTAAGGTACGTGACTTTACCTGTTAGTAAATCAAAGTTAGGTGCTTAAATTAGAGGATCTCGTTTGCCACGTATCGGGCCACGTGTCCAATTGTCCATTTCACCCATTAAGGAAAAGAAGTTGCCACGGTATAATACAATCTGATGAGCGATGATGATCTGACCCATGGCCGATCTTGAGAGGACGTACGTGGAGGAGCAACTGTGATGTCTCACTTTGTAACTTTTTTCATCATCATTAAAAATGGTTTTCCGACGTAACATGGGCTTTTATATTACATACATGATAAAAAATAATATACGTTGGAGAATCTTGTTTGATTTGTCATATGCCAATGATCTTCTAGTTTATTTTTTAAGCTGTTTTGGTTAGTAAACAGTAGAGTATATTATAAAACTTGCCTAACCAAATTTCTTGTTGTGTGTTTGGATCAAAACCAATGGAGTATATGTGACAAATCAATATCGTTGTGAAATCTTACCCTTCCAACAAACTGATTATAGCGCCAGAACTTTGCTAGGCTTTAACACTATCCACATTTTGGTAGGGTACTGATCAGGTTCGTGATACCGCGAAAACCTTGACTCAAGGTTTTCGCATGTACCACGGGGGTGCGGCACGGTATCCCCGTAGTTTCGTTTGAATAATTTCGTGCAAATTCAAATTTTTTTAAAAAAATCATTTTATCACACACATATATATATTATTAAAAAATAAATTTCACGTGGTTTGCCACGAAAACCGCGACACAACACGGATTTGAATTTGATTTAAATTTAAATTACGGTTTTTATGGTTTTTGGCGTGGTTTTGACGTGATTTTTGGCGCGGTTTTCATACGGTTTAGATGAAAACCGCGGTAGGAACAAAATCGGCTCATATTCAAATCACGATACATGATACTGTTCATCTCACGGCTGTTTTCATGGTTTTCACGCGAAAACCACACTACCGTAGGGGTGCGGCACGGTATGGTAACGCAAAATGCAAAACCCTGGTACCAATTCAAAATAAATGGCCCAAAAATCTTTCCTTGGGAGGTCATGTGAAGTGCATAACAAGTTATAGCAGTATGATTTATGTTGTTTTTTCATCATCTTGTTGAAGTCAAGAAAACAACATGCATAATTAATGAGTACTGATTGTGTTGCATGTATCCATCAGTTTATCCAAACCAAGTGCAAAATGATGGCTAACTAGAGATATCGGTGCAGCCATGCCATGCTTAACACGATGAGTGTCATGCCGATTCCTTTGTAATCAAGGATGACCCTTTTTGGCAACATGTGGCTAGGACTTAGAATCTATAGCTATGGAGGTAATTAAGTACAGTTTTATGCGTGGGATCATGAACTTGTATCAAAAACAATTACAACATGTTGCAAATAAGTAACCAATCCAGATAGAGCCATGGGCAAGCACACTACCCATGTAGCACAAGGGAGAGTAAACTATTACTCCCAAGTCACAGCTAATTAACTTGATTTATCATGCTTTTATTTGTGGGAACATCAATCATTGAACTAACTCGGTAACCATAAACGGTTCACCTTATATTTAATCAAACAACCACTTGCTTGATCTAATATAAACATTGGACTTGCCACATTTACCTATTTCGAGCTTTCAACTGCTCCAAATTTACCAAACAAACCATGTAGAAGAAGGTTTTCCAAATGGCCATATATGGAGCTTCATTTATCACTGCCATGGGGAGCTTCCTCCACAGAGCATCAACCAGCAACTGCCTGGCCAAAGTGAGAAAAACCACACTGTTCTTCAAGGCCAAAACGTCCAGATCACATCTCCAATACTCACTGCATGATAGTTTGCATGCATAGATGTGGGCCATTTCAGCCTTCTTGGAGTGTAGCCACAAGAGGGTAATGGTGCTTTGCATATTGCAACCAAGATTCATCAATTACTATAACCAACCAAACTAGTATTACTGGTGATGTTCATATTGAATGCATTAGGCACCGTTCATTTCTAATTAAAACAAGCTTTACCCCTATTTTCGTTAGCATGATATCAAACTGCTAAATGGTATATTTTATGTGAAACTTTTTACATAGAAGTTGCTTTGAAATATTAGATAAATTTTTATTTTAAGTTTGTAATAATTAAAACTCAATTAATCGTGCTACTGTTTTTTTCATGCTCTAACTTCACCTTTTACTTTAATAGAAATGAATGACACCTAAGGTGACCGAAAATGTGAGGAGGGAAATTTGGAGAGAGAGAAAGGCGCCTTCAATTGGTGACAAGATCTCGGCATCGAAGGGATTAGGTCCCCATTAATTTGGAGGTGTAGGGGCTGGAATCATGGCTTGCTTTCTGTGAGCTTGACACTGTGTATATATGGACGGTCCCCGGTAATCAAACAGATGAACTCTTAAATGGTCATGGCAATGCGAGTATAGAGTGGCATGCTATGTTTGGTCTATGGATCAGGTCATCACATTGGATTGATCTCCACCTTATACCAAAAATATTGAATGTTTATATGATAAGTCGTTTGATTTTCTTTTCCTTAGTCAAACCTTTTTAAGGTTAACCAAATTTATAGAAAATATACTAATATTTTTAATATATTATAAGTTGTTTGATTTTCTTTTTTATCAAACCTTTTTAAGTTTAACCAAATTTATAAAAAATATACTAATATTTTCAATACAAAATAAAAATACTATCAAAATTATATTCAATGTTAAATTTAATCAAAGTAATATGGTGTTATAATTTTTGCTATTTTTTCTATAAATTTAATCAAACCTAAATAATGCGACTAAGAAAAAATCAAACGACTTATAATATGAAACGGAGGGAGTACTATTTACCGCAACATGTCGTGCATTTAGGTTTCAGTTTGTGTTTGAAAAACATGGATGATATTTGCTTGTATTTGGAATTTTTATATATATATATATATATATATATACTGAATAGAGTCGGGTTAGGGCCCCTTTGAATTGCAGAAATAAAAAACAGAGGAAAAAACACATGATTATGATAGGAATGTAAGTGTAAAAGATATGATTGCATAACACAAGAAAAACAACAAAAAACATTTGATTGGACCGTAGAAAAAACACAGGAATCGGATGAGAGAGACAGACTCAAAGGAAATTTTTCATGAGGTTGGAGCTCTTGCTAAGTTTTCTTCAAAATCTATATAGAATTGTCCATTCCATAGGAATTTTAAAAGGATATGATAGGATTCAATCTTTTGTTTCAAAGGTCTTTATTGGAAATTTTTTTATAGGATTGAAATCCTCCAAAATTTTTATGTTTTTTTTACAAATCAAAGGGGTCCTTAGTTTGTAAAAGTGTTGAGTTGTTGAAGAACATGAGCCAGGTTAGGTAGCATGAAGATAATAACCGAGTACGTAGAGAGGAGGGAACGTAGGAATCGATGCGCCTCACCATTAAGAGTAAGTTTAATAGTAGAGCCAATCATGAGCTTAGGGCAGTCCCAATGGTGAAACTATAAGTAGTTTCTACAGTCTAGGATATCATAGCAAGAAACCATTCTTTTCAATGTAACTTTTCTATCTGGTGTGTACACAAAAATCTGGCCAATCATTTACCGTGTGCTTCTCCCCTGTCTGTGGATCCTCTGTGCATTTTATTTACCGTGTGGCACCGACTAGCAATCGCGCGCACAGGACCACTGACGGAGGAGGATCAAAGGGCGTCAGCGACAGGTGGTGGCGGCGGTAGCGCGTCAAGGCATGGCTGTGTTGTGCCGACCGCCGAGGAGCTCCGTCCTCTACCCTTCGCGCTGTCCTTCATCCTTCGTGCCGTCCTCCGTCCTCTGCTCTGCCCTCTGCCCTCCGTGCCACCCTCCGTGCTCAGCGCCACCCTCCACCCTCCTCACTTGATCGCGGCGGCGACGGACAGGATTGGGCGCCCCGCCTGCGTCAACGACGGATGGGGTCCATCGACTATCTCTGCACGCGGGCGCACGTCCTCGTGGTGTCCGTCGACTACCGCCTCGCGCCCGAGCACCTCGTGCCTGCCTGCCACAATGACGCGTGGTCCGGGCTGCAGTGGGTCGTCGTCGGTGTCGACGTTGTTGCCGCGAGCGCCGACCCATAGCTCCACGACCACGGGGACAAGAAGCGTGTCTTCGTGCTCGGGTACAGCGCCGGCGGCCAAGAAGAGGATGGCACTGCTTCACCCGTACTTCATGGCGGCTAAGAAGGCCGACGACGAGATGAAGAATGTGTGGCTGAGGTGGAAGCCGTCGTCGGAGAGCTGTTTCGAGCACGGCACGTGGGCAGGGGGTGGGGTCGCTGGGGGCCAGCAGCGCGGATCTCCCAACAACCCTCCTCCACAGTGTCGTGCCGCCGCCCGCAGGCCCGACCCGCCGCTGCTGTGGTGCCCGCCCTTCGTGGCGCTGTCCGACGTAGAGCTCCGCATCCCCCTCCCCCTCGCCGTCCGCAGCCACTGCCGAGCTCAACCTCCCCTTCCCTCTCCACCCATCACATGCCTTGTTGCCGCTCCTTCTCCTCCCTAGCGCTCGGTGGAGCAAAGGATCGGATAGAAACGAGCAGTTTCTCCCCAACGCTATTTTGTTGGTTTCCTTATGCGTCGATTCACGCGAAGACTCAGTTTTGTCCGGTAGAAATCATTTTTCTCTCTCTCCATTAATACCTATGTCACCTCAACAAAACGATGATGTGTCATACTATTTAAAAGAGATAGAAACCACAATTAATGTCTCATTGGGACTATCCTTATAGTTCATATTAAAGTTAACATGTATAATAGATGAACTATAAGGTTTCTTTTATTTTTCTTATTCTCTTTATCTCTCACCTATACATTTAATGTGTTCATCTTAAAATATGTGAAAAGATAGCTCATGAGCTTATAGCTCATATTAAAGTTAACATGTAGTATAATAGATGAATTATAAGGTTGTCTTTATTTTTCTTATTCTTTTTATCTCTCACCTATACATTTAATGTGTTCATCTTAAAATATGTGAAAATATAGCTCTTGCATGAGAGCCAACCCTTTTTATTTTTTTTCTTTCAAATAAGTTTATGGTTGGCTTAAAGTCTCCTATTAAACTTGCTCTACAAGGCAAAGATTGGGACAAAAGGAGAATGTAGTTAGGTTGAAAAGTTAGGGTGCACTTAAAATGTAATTATTTATAGCTACAAACCTAGATCTATAACTATCTATAAAACAAGTAGTGTTTTCATCCAAATTTTGTTTTGCCTGGCTATTTTACAGAAAACCCCTTGAGTTTTTTCAAAATTAACCCGCAATCCACCTGGCTATTTTTAAAAAAACCCAGTTATACATACGATAGAGCTTATCTTAACTACTTAAAAATCTATAACTTTTCAATCATCAAATCGGTTTTTCGTCCAAATCTATAAAATTTTCGATCCGTATAACCTCTCGCTCCATTGTTGCCTCACTTTCCTCATCTCCAGCAGGCGAGCCCGACTTACGCGCCTCTTGCGTTGCCGTGCATTGCCCTGAGCGGCGGCCGAGCACACGCTGCACGCGTGAGCTAGCGCGTCGCCGTCGATATATATGCAACTTTTCCTATTTATCAATATACTTTTCTAACTAATAATATCCGAGTCATAAATATTTTGAACTTTTACCAAATTTTTAATCAGTTTAAAGTATCAGTAAGTCAATATCTATTTTCATTATATTTTTACTTAATTTAGTAAAATTAAATTAACTTACACTAAATGTTTATCTGATATTATTTCTTAATCAAGGTCCAGTGGTACAAAAAGTTAAAGATATCCTTGCTTCCAAAGTTATATATATATATAACTATCTATAAAATAAGTAGTGTTTCTATCCAAAATTTTGTTCGTCTCTGGTTATTTTGCCAAAAAACCCCTAAGTGTTTATAAAATTAACCCGCAATCCCAATGCTGAAAAGAAAGGGAGGGCTTGGATGAAAAAAAAGACCTCCTACGTCCCTCTCTTCCGTCCCCATCCGCATCGCGCATGCGCCCCTCCCCCGTCGTCGCTCGGAGTTCGCGCGCCGCCACCTGGACCTTCGCCCTCCGCCTGCTTTCCTCCCTACGTCGTCGTTCCATTGCAACGCACGGGGGATTTAAGAAAATGAGTCCGAAATGGTCGCCCTAATCCCGTTTGAATCCCTCACACAACATACTGCGGACTTTGTTCAATTAATCCCTTTTACAAAGGAATTGAAGAGGAATTGAAGAAGATTATTTTACACATATCAAGTTGTTAAATTAATTCCTCTTAATCCTTTTTAATTTTTATGGGATTAGTCGAGTAAGTCCTCCTCACTTCATCGGTGAGTTAGGGGTGTTTGTTTCTGGGAGTACGTGTCACGTCGAATGTTTAAATACTATTTTGAAGTACTAAATATAAACTATTTACAAAACCTATTCATAATTGATGATTAATTCACGAGACGAATCTAATGAGCCTAATTACGCCATGATTTGATGATGTGATGCTACGGTAAATATTTGCTAATCATGGATTAATTAGGCTTAATAGATTTATCTTGTTAATTATTCTTCGGTTCTACAATTATTTTTATAATTAATTTATGTTTAATCTTTTAAATTAATGTTTAAACATTCGATGTGACAAGGATAGTCCCTTAATCCAACCACCTCCTTCATCATGGGGATTAAAATGTGTAAGCACTCTCCTACCACAGCGAGAGGACACTGTGGCATGCAGTGGGGCCCACTCGGCAGATGGATCAAGGAGGGGGGACGCAAATGCAACTGCCGATCAGCTCTGGCGCCAGTGGATTTCATCGCTTAAAAACTCACTCGCTTCTCTCTTCTCTCCGATCAGAAGAAGCCAGAGTGGTCAAAGATTTGGTCAAGGGCATAAAATCAATCATTAAAAACGTTTTGCTGCATGCATGCGTGAATGGCAGGTTGGTTGGTTTTGTTTGTTCAGAGCTCCAGAGCAACACAGATGGACGAACCGGACAAGTTGTTGTAGTAGTAGTAGTAGTAGCTGCTGCTTTGGTCAGCTACTGATCCAGCTGCAGGGTCAGCGCTGAGGCAGACTAGTACTTAAGACGCTTGTTGGCTTTTGTTGTTGCTCTGGAGCTTTTTGGAAGGCTTTGAGAGACTGAATTTATTGTGGTTCGTGGTAGTAAGTGAAATCTTGTCACCGGCTGGTCGTCAGAGAAAAAGAAAAGATTGGCATTGCCTTAGTTTTGAGGAAAGGAACTCCTCCGTATAATTTTATATCTAAATTTATTATACTAGAAAATATAAACGTCAGATTCTATTCTATTAATTTTATGAGACAGATAAATTACTGTATACCTATTGTATAAGTATGAGTATTTGTGAAGACAAGGCAAAAATATACTCTAGATTTGGTTCCTTGTGAAAGATAAAACTTTCTCTAATTTAGAATGGGAAAAATATGAGTGAAAATCATTACATACGTAAAATCAGTAAAACATATATGAAAGTTTTTTAAATTCACCGAATATTTTTAGGGGTTTTAGTAAAAATATTAAGATGCCAATGGTAAGGTGGCAGTTAGGGTAATATGGAAGAAAATTAAATAAGGATTAGTTGATAGTACAAATGGTATTGCAGATATACTTGTATTTTGATATACATTTTAAATGATAGAAGTATTTATATTTAAAAACGGATGAGTGAAATTTACTACTAGTCGACTACTATTCAACACAGAGCATAGGAATTATATGTAAGACATTCTTGTCATAACACCATGTATGCATTCTTCATCTCTCTTATTGTCATCCTCATTCTTCATGAAGAGACAAAAAAACAAACACTATAAAGAAACAAAGTATTAGTGATAACACAGCAGCAACATATAATAATAATAATAATAATAATAATAATCTGATCCAGATGAGATGGATAACTACAGGGACGCTGAGAATGAAAGCTTAGAAACGAAGACAGGTGTCGCATGCTCATTGGATCAAAACAGAAGAAAGAAAAAAGAGAGGGGGACAAGGCAGAGGCGTGCTCACGTGGAGAGTGGCCACTGTCCACGTGACAGCGTCGCGCCCTCGGCAACGTGCGTGCCCATGCTTCCGTTGCGTGGCGCGCCAAAGCAGCCAGGCAGGCATGCACGCAGCCGAGATCGATCCGGGTCGTCTTCTCGTCAACTTTCTTCTCGCCACTGGTTACTATCGCCCGTCTCTTTCATTCTGATCTTACAAATTAATACTTTTTTTAAAAAAAACAGTTTGAGAAACTGGATAAGTTAGAATAAACCAACTAATAACGTCAATCGATTAACATATTGGTCTAAAAGGTCATCCATGTTGTCTCACGCGCACGGGCAACGATAACCCTAATTGCTGCTAGCATCCTTTCCCTTCCTTTGTCTCGCCGCCGTAAGAGCGAGCTACAGGAAAGCAGTCAGCGAGCTAGAACGACGGCGACAAGGCTTCAAGCAGCGGCATACCACTAGATTTGTCGTGAGTGAAGCTGGATGCACGTGGACGAAGACGGCCGGGGCAACACGAGGGTGAAGACGGACGATGTGGCGCCACGAAGGCTCGTGTTGAGGTCGTTTGCTGGTAGCGAGGCTGCCCGACGGTGTGAAGGTTGTGAATCGGTGAGATGAAGTAGTGGCGATGCGTCGAGGCGGTCTCCCTATGTGCGGGGACGACCATGGTGGCGAGATGGCGTGGGCCTTCTCGTGCGATCGCGGCCATTGTGGCGAGGCCTCCCCTCCAGCCGATGGCGGCGGGTCAGATCTGCAACTGCAAAGGCAGATACGACAGCGTGGGGTGACAGTGACACTATTAATATAAACATTATATTGTTTGGTGATTTAGTGATGTCCGTTTTAAAAAAACTAATAGCATCAAATTTCATTTTTCGTAAATAACTTTGTTCGAATTCTGTTGGTAATCGATCGGTTATCGGTTGTTATTGATGATTTATGGAGCTCACGTTATGTGCCACGGGGCAATTGATAATATTATAAATATGTATTTTTCTCCACTAAATCGGTATAAGTGTTTTATAAAAATGAATGAAAAAATGATACAAAGGTCTTGTACGGTTATCGCTCTAGGTGTTACGGAAGTGAATTATATTAAGAATATACTATAATATATTATAGAGATGCAAAACAAATGGATCCCTCGTTAAGGCTGTGCTCGTTTCTCCCTTTTTCCAACTTCTAGTTTTTTATTTTTCATGCACATGTTACGAACTACTAATAGTGGGTTTTTGAACAAAATCATAAAAAGTTGCTTTAATACTTAATTAATAATAAGCTAATGAGCTAATGAGTTGCTTCGTTTACGAGCACATAAATTGCTTCCACTATCCTAAACTACAAGGCCTATAAATTTTTTACACGGTTTTCAATGACATACTTTAACCACTAATTTGTTTTATATTATGTTATCAACAACTATAACATTAACACGCATAATAATAATAATAATTAGATATTGTTACTATAATCATTAGTAAAAAATATTAAGTGATTTTTTTAAAAAATAAATATGTTCTATAATTTAAGATGAAGTGAGTAATTTTCAACGAGGAACGCACCCTAAACCATCTTGCAAATTGCAAGGGCAGAAAAAATCAATCAATCACACGATATGCTGCACCTACATCAGATTCGGACCAAGGTTTTTTTGGGGGGGAAAAAACCGCGGGAAACCACCGGATTCGAACCCACACTGCCGGGCCCACGCGACCACTCATTCAAACGCACAACCAATCATGGCTGGACTCATGGGCCAAGATTTGAACTGACCAAGATCCAGACTTTTCCCGCGCCCGTCCATGGCGCCATAACCGTGGGCGTGGTCCACAGATCAATGGAGAGAGAGAGAGAGAGAGAGAGAGAGAGAGAGAGCACATACATCTGCATATGCTTTGGCGCCATCAGCAATATCAATGGGGAGAGAGAGATGGAGATGTACTGTTCATCCCTAATTATAGTTACAGGAGTAGTTCGATCTTTCTATCCATTCTGCAGGATGAACGCCCTGTTCCCGCCAAATTGCAATGGCCGATCTCTGATCTGCAGCTAGGCAACATTCGTTTCATTGATCCCCATTCCATCCCAAACTGTTGGCAGCCTACCTAGCAAACGGTATAGTACTACATGTGTACTAAAATACTAAATATGATGATGCTTTGATCTTCTTTCAAAGACAAAAAATTATTCATTCATAAATGATGGTGCATGCTTCGACAATCATGGACACATTTAATTCTTTTAAAGGATAGATATAATTTTTATGGATCAAATTAATTAACAACATAACGGTTGAATGGTCCAACTCTTATACAACCACTAAATATTACAAAAGAAAAAAGGGTAAAATATGAAGGGTAAAAAGCTTTGGTGAGCCAACAATCAGAGGCAGACTTAGGATTTCGATAGTGGATATTCAAAATTTATACTATGTGAAAGAAAAAGTAAGGAACATGAGAGGATAATTAGCAAAAACAAGATAGAGCCATGGGAATAGAACCGAGCACTTGTTGAGCAACTTGAGTGTGTGAATCACCTGCTGGCCAACCAAGCAATAGAGATTTATGTTTAGATGGACAGTTATTTGCTAAAATTACAGGTATTCAACTGAATACCCATGAGCCCTCCGAGGCTATCCTTGCCAACAATATAGTTAAGATGTATATATTTACGTCTAAGACAGCACATGTGAATACCTTACATGTGAATCATTCGATCACTTAACGTCATCGAGATAATGTTAAACCCCACTTGTCATATCTAGGATCTAATAACCTTACTTTTATGTTAAAAACAAAGAAGAAAAAGGATAAGAAAACGACCACACAGCTGCCACCCCACATTACCATGTCTCTGGTGATCACACAAGCTATGCACCTCTCTCTCATCTTCTCCCAAAGCTATCTAAGGGGTCCCCTTAGGCTTTAGCACAAGACAAGGAAGAGAGGAAACCGGGATAAGTTGGCATTTGCATATGCATGGACCCAAACTAAACCCTACTTTCGCATGTGGTGATGTGAGCTCAAAAACCCTTTTTCCTGTGGCCCTCCCCATGCATGCATCAACGTAGCTACATAGATAGGCACTTTGTTGCCAACTTTTCCCTCGATCTTCCGTTGTTGCTACTCCTACTTTGCAAGAGGGAATAATGGTGTCACAATCATCGATCCATGGAAAAGAACACCCTTGAATAAAGCTTTTGGTTTTGCACATGCTTTTGATCGCCAAGTTTGGCTTGTTTTTTTTATCATGTCAAGTCAACTATAAGGGCGCATATAATGTGTGAGTTAGTAGTGTGTAAGATCTTATAGTATGTCCAGCAAATGTGTCTGAGTTTCATTATCACATATGGAAGAAGAACATAAGGATTATACGATGCAGTTTTTTTAAATAAGTCTTCATAAAAAATGACCAATAAAAACAAGAGCTATTCCATTCCTATTATGATGAAGGATATACAACAATCGCAAGCATTAGATTCGAGCCTTGTCGTCTATTGTCGTAGACTGAGAGGTGACGTTGTCAGTAGTCTTGTTAAATCATCGTTAGTAGTCTTATTAAATTAGCTTTGGATTTCAATCTAATGAATTGGCGAGTATTCCTTCTGTTCCATAAAAAACCAAACCAAATCTTGAGGATGATTCACCAGATTTATTCCTATGATTTAAATTTTTATGGGACTAAGGAAATAGGTATACCATATCCCTTTTTTATTTTGTCAACATATTTTTGCTCACAAAATTGTTATTTTTAAAATAAAGGAAAATTTCCGGAAACCATAACAATTAATATATGGGGTAAGCAACCTGAAATGAACAGTATACCACAGTGACGAAGTGATCATCATCATGATATGTGATGACCTCGGGAACAACGTGTGCCCTGACCCATCATCCATGATCATCCTCATCCTCCTCATCCTGACATAGTGACATTTCTCCCTCACCTTTCAGTTACACGCATCTCTGATCCTTCTCTGGCATCATCTCACATCCCAAATCACACGAGAGAGAGAAAGAAAAAGCCAGTGATCACGCAGTGTGCACGAGCCAAGCACAAAGCCAAAACGAATTATGCACTGGCTTTGTAAAGCCAACACCAATGGCCTTTTCCCATGTACAGATCTCACCAATCAGCTCATCTTTCATTCTTCTCTCAAACATCTCACATGCAAGCACGCATGCTTTGCAATCCACAGATATGCGTTGTCCTGTGAACAAAGGCTGGTTGGATCGATCCTGGCCGTCCGATGGCTCATCAAGGGTGTGAGACGGGTTGTCTAGATTATTGCAATTTGCAAAGTGTCTAGCAACTGTTAAACGTTGGGTCACTACTAGCTAGAAGATGCCTGATGAGTGACGTGAATGTGAGTGACAGTCAGTTGATAGAGAAAGAGAGAGCAGATAAACAAATGAGATTAGAGAAGTTGTGTGTGTGTGAGAGAGAGAGCACATTTCCCAATTACTCAGCTCTCATCTCAGTGTCATTCACTTTTTTCTCTGCCACATTCCTTAGTCTTTCCAGCCCCCTCTCTCTCTTTCTCTCTCCTAAGACCAGCATACTATTACTGATTAGCCTCTTATTTTAGTTTTGGTAGTGTACCACCATGGTTACTGTTACTGTTACTGTGATTTATTGGAGCATTAGGACTCACTAAGTTTCTTTCTACTGCTCATTAAAGATAGTTAGACATATTTTCATTCGGTTATTTTATTGGTCGAATGTTAATTTTTAAATTGCTTGAATTCCTCTTCTAAGTATCTGATTGGATATAAGATTTTTTTATATAAGAATTAATGTCTTAAAAATACTTATGTTGTGTACTACAAAACTTAAATCCTAAAAATGCTTATATTTTTAAAATGAGTGATTAGTACCGCTAGATGACAGGATCCGTGCAATGAACTTACACAGTTCCATAAGATTTTTAATGTTGTTACTTTAAAGCTGAAAATATTCAAGTTCAGAACTACTACACTGCTAGTAGATCTGCAGACCCTGAAAAATCATCAAGCATCAAAATTCAGGTTCATTGCATCTGCTCTAGTCTATATATCCTAGGTAATCAAGGACATATACTGTGTTAGTACTCAATAATTAGTGTAGGAGTAGTAATGATAGTGTGGATGCATTCGCCATAGATGCATGCACACACCATATGCATATATGCTGTGCGGACTAATCTCATATGCCCGGAGCCATTGATTCCTTTGGCAACAAAGAAAAGAAAAGAAAAGAATAATATTGAGGCAGTCTTAGCAAGAAATGTTCACTCTTACTCCAGGCATTAATAAGCTGGTGATTTGCCTGATTGGATGGCTCATGGATGTTTACTATTTGAGCCGATGGAGAAGAATATACAAACAGTTTGAGCTGATCAGCTAATGCATGCTTGTGATACACTGACAGTGCTCTAAGATCTTTTTCCAGAGCTCTTGACACCAACCAATCTTTTAATTAATCCAGTCATGTTATCACTTAACCACCGGCCCAAGAGAGCTCTGGCAATGTTGTCTGTCTGATATATTAGTGTGGTAGTCCTCTGTGCGTGTAATCTGTAATTGGGAGATGTGCTTCAATCATGGTGAACATGGGAGTAAGTACTTTGATTCCTCCTATTAGCAGTCAGATGCAGGGAAAGGTAGGCTACTCACACCTTTGTTAATTACTAATACTAGCAGTCAACACAACTTCCAAGGACACCTAAGATAGTTTCTTTCTCCTTTTCCATGTCTTTCGACACATTGGAGGATGCAGCTTTTCATGGTTCAGTAGGTCATTGTGATATTCAGGCTATAACAACCTTAGGACCAGGCCTACAAGAACGCTAGAAAAAAGTCCACAGTAGGAATAGTAAACAGTCTAAGTCTAGAGTAAAATGACAAAATCTACAGTGAGGAGGCACTCTCACAGTGCATTTTTTCCTTATTACATCAGGGATATAACTGTTTAATGTCTAATTCTTTAGTTCAGGAGTTTCTATTTCAGGGTGTTCAATAATTGATCTTTCTCATATGCTTCATTTGGTCTCTTATGTTCCTGCTAAAAGAAAATTTGTTTCAATAATTTTTACTGTGCAAACAAGTCCTAAGTGCTGTATTTTACAACTGAGTAGGAGTACTGTACATTGTTCTAGGTTTGAACATTTGCTATTGGCACCAGTGAAATAAGCATGTGCCATGTTCTCTTGGTGCTGAGTGGAGCATAATTGCTCAAGCTAGGCATGTCATGCCAATGGAGATCTCCACCTTGCATTAGCCTAGTGATTTAGCAGCATTCCAGCTATAGTAGATGATAACAATATAGAGTATCTATCTAGTTACTGATTATTCCATCTACTAGTACTAACTAACGGCTAGATTGACATAACATCCCTTTCATTCCATCCTATACTAAATTCCTACCACTCAATGATAACTCTGATGATCTTTCTAATTAAACAAGAAACAGTAGACCACACCTACCTCTGAAGCAACAAGCAGACAAAGGTACTGTACAACAACAGTTGAACCATAAAAATGCAGCCTGTTTTTGCATTGCTACATCCAACATGTGAATGAAAATGTCTGCTCACACATTAATGATGTGATGATCATCAAAATGGCCAGTATCTTAGTGGCTAAACATTCTTCATTAGGCTCTAAAGGATCAACCACTACTGAAATATAATTATAAACCGAAGAAAAATTCCTGTGCAGTAGGCAGAAGTACTGGTGCTAAAAGGTACTATTGCATAGCTACAACTTTTTTGACTATTTCACAAGTTCCTTGAACCTTTTTAGTGTGGGTCAAGAGCTACATCATAGTGCAATAGAATACTATAAAATCTACTGCAACAGTTCAATGCTCTAGCACTATGTTAAAACTACATATTGCACATATACTGAACCTTTTAGTGTGGAGTATCATTTATCATATCAGTTTGTCAGTTTGTATATTACTATGGAGTAAGGCACTGTAAAAACAATGATAGTATGCACAAGAAGTGCAATTTATGGTGTTGGTTGCAAAGTTAATTTGCCTCTGATCGCGTACATATTCACCAAAATTCAGGTAGGACCACATTGGCAGCTCTCTGCTTGTCCCTGTGATGTCCAATAGGAAGCAGCCATAAGCTATGCACTAGTAGAGTGAGTATCAATCAGATTTCAGAGAGCTCTGCAAGCTGATGACATCACACATTTCTCACAAAGGGGCCCTTGCCCATACTTATGCCATGGTCATGCCATGCCATGGCAGCTTGGCTCAGCACAAGTGATTGGTATCTTTTCTTGGTATCCCTCCCTGCAACAGAGGAATCCAGCAAGGGCATGTGGTTGCATCAGAGCAGCAATAGTTAGTTAATAAAAGCTGGAATCTTTTTGCACAGTGGCATCATCTGTTGCTGCTGCTGTGGTCATGTAGCAGTAGTAGTATCATCAAGGATGAGTGAAATCCATGGTCCTTTGCAAGCACCAAAGCAAAGGACTCATTTTGCAGCAGCAGCAGCAGCCATTGGACACTTGCTGAGATCCAGAAACAGTGAAGGGCAGCACAACAACAAGTGAGTGACACACACCAGCAGCCAGCCTGCAAGAGGCTCTGCTCCTGATTGAGCCCATTCAGTTGTTCTTGGCATTGGCCTTGGCCAGCCAACAGAATACAGGAGGAGACATTGCCATCAGACGATGTCCACCACATGTTCCTCCCCTTCTCTGATGCTGATGCCAATGTTGATGCAATGCAATGCAACAGTAGCTGTAGAAGCTTCACTGTTGCTGCAACTTGTGAAAACCTTTGGCTAATCATATATGCAACCATGAACACAGGATATTCTCTAGCTGGTATCTGTGTAAACCTCCATCTTAAGTACATATGAACATATTGATTGCACAATGGTTTATGCAGTGAACAAAATTTCCTTTCAATGCTCATCTACATGGCCATAGATCTCTTTACCTGCCTTTGAGAGGGGAAGAAAAAAAGAACCAATCTTTATGTGGATCTGGATGAGTTTTAGCTGTTCTGATGTCATCCAGACAACAATGAAGCTTACAACATTGCATATGCAAATGCTAACAATGAGGGAGGGGCTCCCACATCACATGGGACTGCCTGCATGAATCTCTGAATGAATGCATATGCTTTGCTTTGCTCTTCAGACAATATTGCTCACTGCCCATGATGATAAGTATGCAATAATGTCATGCCCTGCAGCAAGAAATGTGCATTTGGCCTCTTATTAGATCAGATGCAGTGCAGTGCAGCTGTTGTTGGTGGTCCATGCCAGGATTGGTCTACACATGGATTCTTCCTCATAGGAAGCAGCAAAGAGTTTGATAAGTATATATGCATTTTAATACTCCTACTTGAGTGATTGCTACTGGTATATAGTATATATAGTATAGTACCTTGGTAACTGGAACCAATGTGATTGTGATGTAAGCTTACCTAATGATGGGGGTTTAACTATGGTTAAAGTGAGTATCTAGATGAGTATATTACTGTTGGAAGTTGAGATTAGATAAGGGTAATCGAGGATTGATTCCCTAGATTGACGAGGATAATGCATGTTTAAACCTGCAACTCTCTCTATAATATTTTTGCACACGAATTACAGCATGGTCTTGCTAGCAGAAAACTAGCAAAATAAAGTCAAGTAATTTATTTGTTTCTTCACCTTTTGTTTTCTTGGCTGAAAGCCTGGAAAAAAAAGAGAGCCAAAGTGCTAGAAAGGAAAACATAATGTCTGAATTTTCTTACCATAACATGGGAATGGGAATAGTTTGCATTTGCAATTGATTTAAGGGTACAACAAAAAAAAGAGAAGAAAAAATTGCATTATTATCTATCTTCTCTCCTCTGTCTCAACAAAATGTTAGTACAGTCCGCAAACAATACCATGCCTGTACAATTTCCATATGAAAAAACTGAAACTAGAGAGTACATGAAGCACTGTAAGAAATCTTGTGTAAAACTTGAGAGTTACTACCTCTAGGCAATCTATCTCCAAGCCCAAAGCACAAAGCCATGAGAGGACACAGACAAATAGGCACTGGAGCAACCTTGAAATCCTAATGCAGAGGTGGTCACACTGCAATGCAATATTGGACTGATCCAGCCTAGATTGCCTGTGAAAAAAGTTACTGTATTCTGTGGCAGGCAACAGTTTTGAGGATATTGTCATCTTACCCCTACCTTACAAACTACTATGCCACTATTTTCATACCTAAAGTAGTCCTACTAAACATGTAAGCATGTTGGTTAACCATTCTGCCAAGTTCAGAAATTACTTCTGTAAGAATTGCTTCCTTTTTGATTTGGAACAGTATTTCGACAAATTTTCACCTGTATCATAATATAGTTTCCTTAACTCAACAAACCTAGTCATACTCAGAACCGATAACCCCGCTCAATCCCACTGTGGCCATATACACACAATTTACCAAAATCTGCTTACTTAAAGATTCAGAGTTTCAGTGAACCTGACAAGCTATTCTACATTTCTACTCCTCCCAGTCCCAGAAGACTGAAGGAATGCAGATTTCTGGGAGACCTACAAACTGAACAAGCTGTTACTAGAATTCAGCAACACCATAATCTGCAGAAAATCTGTAGTGGCTACATTGGAGGCCCAATGAAGAGGGAGTACTACTTGTTTACTACTAGGAGAGAGTACTGATGAGTGTGGTACCAATGTGCCTACAGTTCTGGGGTTGTGAGAGTGAGGTCATCATAGAAAACAGCTACTAGCAGCTGCATGCTAGTTCTGCATAGTGCATGTACAATATAGGGGACATACTGCATATACTGCATAGTGCATGTACATTGTGCAATATACTAGCATTGGGAGTAATCACACAGCTCAGCTGTCAGTGGACTATCTGTCGGCAATCTTCCCCAAGTCACCTCACTGTGTGTTGGTTCTTGACTGTAGATTCCATCTCCATATCTCTCCTCATTGTATTCTGTTTTGGCGCCACACAACCGCTCTCATTTTTGGCATGCACTTGTCAAGATCTGAATGGAGAATGGAAATTTTCCCTATTCGTCTTCTCCAGGTTTGTGGGGGATAAAACCGTTTCCTATGAAATTCATGTGTTTCAAATGGGTTTTTGTTGTGCTTTGGGTCATTATCATGCGGTGGACATCTCACTTATTAGTATATGACTATATACTCCGCTTTACTCTAAGAATTCATTCCAATTTTCCGAGGTGGTATCATCGGGACGGAAGCCGTGCTGCTTCTTATAACCAAAAAACCTATACATGCAAAAGGGAAGAAATATTTTAAAGCATTGCGTTTAAGGCCAAGAAAAGGCTATGAAAGATGGCTCTTACCTGTACAATAACTTCATTGCTATTTTATCTTAATCCGTACTTTAGAAAAACACACAACAACTGGATTACTTGTCACCATGCTATAAGCATATTATCGATGATTTCAACTCTTAATCTATAATAAATAAAGGAATCAAAACTAGCTGTTTAATATATCGATATAGAACACCAATATAGGGCAATAAGGTAGTGAGGATTTTTTTGGATGCCCTAGTAACCCTCCTTCAAAATAAAATAAAATAAAATAAATGAAGAAGCAGAGGTGAGGTGTGTGGGCAACTGCCTATGTTTCATTTGGGCCAGCATGACAATGACTAGAGCCTAGCCAGGGCATGGCATTCAATCATTCAGTTATGAGGCTGAAACCATCTGATGGATTCAGCATGCATCACTCAACCAACCTGGGGCAGCCTCACATGGACGAACTGCAAGTGCTGTCATCTCTCTCATATTCATGTTCCTGCGTTGATGAACTTTTCAGTCTGTTCTTCAGCCTAGCAGAGTGCTCTCTCATTGGTGAGAGGCCAAGGCATCCGAGCAAGGCACATGTGAGGGTTTTGAGTCTCTGAGATGAGCCACTAAGCGTCTGATTGGTTCTTGTTATTGTCAATTTTGTCATTGCCAAAATTTTGGTAAAGATATTTGTTTGGATTACCGCCAAAATTTTGTTACAAAACAATCAATTTGGTACTGACAATTTTTCGTTTTTCAAACTATACGGACGATGAATTCTTAAGAAATTTGATAGTCCTTGAGAGGTACAAAAATATTTACTTACATTAGAAAATGCGATACAATGACCGTAAAACCACTCATTTATTTTGGCAATCCCAATTATTTAGCACGGTTGAGATTCTCTACCCTTGGGCAATGAGTTTTTACTTGTTGGGGTATCCATTTTTAATCGAAGCTATGTCATTTTCTTGGTTACAACCAAACATGCCTTAAAATGTTTCTTTGCTTTGGCTTGATCATGTATTGGAAATTTGGAACAGCACGTGATGTATCAGAAAGCTTGGATGACAAATGCATCATGCATGCTGCATTGCATGCCCCAGTGAGTGATAGATTCCTTGACATGTTGGGATCGAATCCAACATTGGTGGCCCTAAAAAGCATGCAACAATGCATGCCTTCTTACTCCAACATGCCTCGAGCAAATATGATCCAAATCTAACCATTTGATTGTGACTCGATCACGATGTCGCCTGAAACCAGCAAAAACACCTGTCTCGATCTGCTCTCCAACAGCCTACAAGAATGTGAAAGAGCTATCACTTAGGGGGTGTTTGACAGGACTCCAGATCCAGCGAAGCTGGAGTCCTGTCAAACGCTTTAGTTTCAAATAGATCTGAATGGAACACTCTAGTAAAATAAATTAGTAAGGTAAAACTAATTTTCACCAGCTCAGATTTAACTCAAATGTTCTTAGCTAGAGCCAACCCTACCAAACACATCTTAGTAGGAGGAGTACTTCGCAAAAATATGTGTAGTAGACAACTTTGAAAAAGCCCAACTTTGGAAAAAGCCCATGAAGCATCAGGTTGGGCCTTGGGCCTGCCACAAACAACAGAACACAGGCCGAAAGTTCAAACAAAACACATTTGCATTTACTAACACATCTGACTTTGTTTTAACTTTAACCACTAGATTTTTGACATTTTAGTTCTTTTGAAAAACATATTTTATAAACGGATGTGTTAAAGAAAATTTATTGCGAAAATGGACTCTTTACCTCAGCGTAGGGACGTTGGCACCCAAGTGGTAAGTCTCGGACCTCAGCGCCAGTCGTCAACCAACCCCATATGAGAATAGCTCTTTTTTTTCCTTCGAATTATATTGATTTGCTGTCTAATTTTGAAAAAAAAATCAATGTACGTTAATTCATATCTAGTTTATTTTGATTTAGAAAAGCTTAATCTGGGAAGAGGGTGTGGGTCCCTTCCCCCTCTCCATCCCTAAACCAAATTGAATTACTGTCAAAATTTGAAAACTAATAGGGGAATTGAATTATGACACATGATTTATAATCCCAAAAATTAGGCAGCAAATCGATAGGATTTAGGTACGAGGAGAGAGGGACCCACATCCTCCTCCTGGATTAAGATTTTATAAATAAAAATAAATTAGTGGAAGTGAATTAGGATATATAGATTTTTCAGTTTTTGCGAAATTTGAAAGCAAATCAATATAAATTGGAGGAAATAGAGGTCCACGCCAAATTGACTAATGCTGAAACTCGACCGTCAGGCAATTTGGCGCACCTCGCCACCAAACGTCTCCATGTTGAGGTAGGGATCCATATGTGCAATAAGTTTTGTAGGGATCTATCTATATACGAAATAAACTAGCAAAATGCCCATGCGTTTTGCAACGGCGACGACACGGTGAGGGAAACAGACGGAGGGCGAAAGTCCAGGCGACGGTGCGGGAGCTCGAGCGGCGACGGGAGGGAGGGGCGCAGGTGCGGCGCGGGGCGCGGATGGAGACGGAAGAGAGGGATGCAGGAGGTCTTTTTTTATTCAAGCCCTCCCTTTCTTTTCATCATTGGGACTGCGGCTTAAGTTTATAAACACTCAAGGGGTTTTCTGCAAAATAACCTCTTTTTTAAGTGGGTTTTTAAAATAGCCAGGCGGGATCGCATGTTAATTTCGGAAAAACTCAAGGGGTTTTACGCAAAATAGCCGGACAAAACAAATTTTGGGTGAAAACACTACTTGCTTTATAAATAGTTATAGATATATATAACTATGAAAGCAAGGGTATCTTCAACTTTATGTACCACTGGACCTTGATTAAGAAATAGTATCGGATAGACATTTAGTCTAAGTTAATTTAATTTCATCAAATTAAGTCAAAAATATAATGAAAATAGATATTGACTTACTGATACTTTAAACCAATTAGAAATTTGATAAAAGTTTAAAATATTTTACGACTTGGATATTATTAGTTAGAAAAGTATATTGATGAATAGGATAAGTTACATGTATATCGACGACGGCGCTAGCTCACGCGTGCAGCGTGTGCTCGGCCGCCGCTCAGGGCAATGCACGGCGACGCAGGAGGCGCGTGAGTTGGGCTCGCCTGCTGGAGGTGAGAAAAGTGAGGCAACAATAGAGCGAGAGGTTATACGGATCGAAAATTTTATAGATTTGGAAAAAAAATGATTTGATGATCGAAAAGTTATAGATTTTTTAAGTAGTTAAAATAAGCTTTATCGTACGTATAACTGGGTATTTTTTAAAAAATAGCCAGGTGGATTGTGGGTTAATTTCGAAAAACTCAAAGGGTTTTCTGCAAAATAACCAGGAAAACAAAATTTGGGTGAAAACACTACTTACTTTATAGATTACCCCTCAAACTATCATGGTCGACCGAATTAAAACCAATATTTTAAACCCTCAACTCTTCAACCCCGATAAATTACCCTCCTAAGCACTGTTTTGGATGGTTTTCGGATAGACTTAGTGACGTGACATTATAGCATGGCAAAAAATATTTTTAAAAACTAATGGGCCCACCTCTTAGTTTCTATATCTCCCCTCTTTCTCTTCTACCTTCTTCCTCCTCCATATGCTCCATCTCTCTCTACCCTTAACCGAGTAGAAAGAAGACGACAGCAGAAGAAGTTAGGGCGACGATGGAGAGTCCTAGCGCGGCGATGAAGAATCCTAGGGAGGCGGCGACGACGACGGAGGAGTAGGTGGAGACTAGTCCCCCGGGGCACTGTCGGTGGAGCGTGGTCGGCCGGAGAATCCTAGGATGAAAGCGGTGGCGGCGGAGGTGGAGACTAGTCCCCCAGGGCATCGATGGTGGAGCGCGGTCGGTAGGAGAATCCTAAGACGACGATGACAGCGACGACCTCAGATCCAGATGAGAGGCGCGCGGTCGGCCGAAGAAGCTCCAGTCGCCATCCTCCAAGAGCTCGCTCGCGGTCTGGGAGCTCCTAAGGCTCGTTGATGATGGCCGCAACAGTAGCCGTGACGAGGGCGCTATTGGGCATATTGCTCGAGGTGTGGCCGCGCGATGGAGGAGCTCGTGTAGCCTCCTTCCTCCCCTCCCCGTTCGAATCGGCCCTTGATACCGGCGCTGTCTCCTCCGCTCACCATGAGAGAAGCAGAGGAGGAGAGAAAAAACCTGCGCCGACAAGTGGGTCCCACTGGTTTTTATTTGTTTTTGCTTATTTGTATCACCACGTGTATGCCACGTAGGCTGAAAACCACTTTGGTTTTTGTCGGGGGGGGGGGGTAATTCACCCGGATTTAAGAGTTTGGCGTGTCAAATGTCCGCTATTGAAATTTAAGGGGGTAAATCGTACTACCACAATAATTTAGAGGTAATTCATACTTTTTCCATTTGTATAATATGTTTTTCAAAAGAACTAAAATTTCAAAAATCCAGCTTTAAGTATCTATAACTTTTAAATAGGTATACTAGGATGAACGGAGGTTTTTATGTTTATCTTTAGAATGCAAATACATTTTAATGGTACAACAACCATTTCAGTATATATACACTTTTTAAAAATACAGTTGGTCAATATGTTTATAATGAACAGTACTTTAGTGACAATATTTACAAACGGAGATAGTACTACAAACCATAAACAGAGTAGCTAGACCAAATAAAATGCTTTAAAAAAATCAAACAAATAGAACATCATGTATTGCATGTTCAATGTACAATATTTTTCAGTTTTACTATTTTACCATTCGCCTGATTTTTTTCATGTTTATCAGTTTTCCTATTTTTTCTCCTTTTGCACAAGCAGAAGGAAGATCAATGGACAATAAATCAAGAACTGATCATCTTTTGTCCGTTGATCGATGTGATCACGAGAAGTATCTGTCGCAGGCGGCGCCGACGGACTCCGGCAGCAGGTCGCCGTCGGAGTTGACGAGGATGTGGCAGTCGACGTGCATCCTCCGGCGGCCGGACTGGAAGCCGAGGGCACCGAAGCCGGTGGTGAGCCGGAAGCGGATGGCCGTGGTGAGCTGCAGCCGCAGCGGCAGGCGGCCGGCGCGCAGGCCGGCGGCGAAGGCCGGCCACGCCGCGTCGGTGGGCCTCGGCCCGACGACGTCCAGCACGCCGGCGATGAACGTCGTGGTCTTGTTCGGCTGGTACCAGCTGGCGGCGGAGGACGCCGCCGGGGAGCCGGTGGCGACCAGCACGCCGTCGTCGTCGCCGCCGTAGAGCACGGAGGCGCGCGTCGCGTCGTAGTGGATCCCGATGTGGCGGTTCGGGTTGCGGTCGGAGACGTTGAAGTTGACCTGCTGGACGGCGGCGGGCGGCGAGACGACGGTGAAGGAGACGACGTTGAAGCGGGGGCGGTGCGGGCGGAGGCTGAGCCAGACGACGAAGAGGACGACGCCGGCGACGAGGAGGAGGACAAGGAGGAGCGTGCAGAGCGTGTTCGCCACCACGGTGGTGCAGCTGGCGCGGGTGTGCGCGGCGACGCGCCACCTCGCGCGTCCGCTCGCCGGCTGCGTCGCCTTCGGCGTCAGCTGCATCGACGACGTTCCCTCCTCCGGCGGCATGATCACTCGCTAGCTCGAATCGTTCGTTTTTTTTATCGGTTTGGTAATAATGGTGATCATCGGATTGCTGATATGTGCAAGCTAGGAATTTAATCGAATGGAAGCAAAGATCAGCAGCTGTTGAAAATGTGCTTGCCTTGCCGACTGAGCTAAGCTGCAGCTGCCTAGCTAACTTCATTCCTTCTGGCTGGGGGGTGCCTATCGGCAGAGGAATGTCCTGCCTTTGTATTTAAGGTGCTGTTTGGTTCAGTTTTTTACAACACAGAAGCTGACTTTTGATTTTTAAAAGCTAAAAGCTAAAAGCCAGAAGCTTTTAAGTTGGCTTAAACTGAACCTTTCTGAGTTTTTATAGTTTAATTATGACTTTTGGCTTTTCAATTTTAAAAAGCCGGCTGCTATTTGAGAGCTAGCTTTTGAGTTGGGTTAAACTGAACCTTAAACTGAACCGTATTTTGTGTAACACTGCTACTGGTTTTTTGGTTTTTCTAGTTTAATTTTGGCTTTTGACTTTTTACTGTTTTTGGTTTTTCTAGTTTAATTCTGGCTTTTGACTTTTTCAAAATGATTAAAAAACCAGCTGTTTGCTTCTGGCTTCTCAGGTCGAATAGCCATCAAAAAGCTAAAATACTAGTTATATGCCCCTAAGTTGTGATGGCTTCGTATTGGGATAGAATACAAGAATAGATCATTGGATCCGGTGGTTACTCACACGAAGTATAATTAGAAGGATGAACGATGATTGAGAATAAAACTTTTGGATCTGGCACGCGGAGCGTACATATGCATTTTACAATAGTAGAGATAACACTGTTGATTATAACGATAATATATCTAGCAAAATTATAATACTGTTAAATTTTATGTTTTCAAACTAGATAAGCTGTTGATGGTCAAAGTTTCAAAGTTTCAGCGAATAAATTCTAACGGTGCCATATATTTAAATATGAAGTGAGTAAATTCATTTCAATTAAAAAAATTAACTTCAGTCTCGCATACTAATGACGATACTTACGTCCTATAATCAAACAATCAGTACATGAATAAGCAGAACGGTTTCCCATTCAAAAATCGTTGAATCCAACTAAAAGCGAACATGAATCATTCGCCTCCATATTGATTCATCAATAAATAATGTTACACGTAATATTCTCCGTATGGAATATGGTGTCTGTAGTTCAGTGGTAAGAATTCCTACCAGCCACAAATTAACCATTTCTGTACATTTTTCTTACAAACTAGGAGAAAACCAGGAGTAAAACAGAGCCATAATTTAAACCAGGAGTCAACCAGAGAGCATTGTTATGGCTTCTTTCCTTGCATCTGCCAAGAGAAGAACAAAGATTGGTAAACCGGTAGACATTATCAAGTATTCCAAACGTATGGTAATAAACTGCAGTAAAAGGAAAGTGCAATAGGTACTTTACCTTTTTAAGGTACTTTCTGTGAAGTTTCAGTGCAACGGCGCAAGCCTTTTTTGCATCCAGATTCCCATTAACATCGTTCAAAATCTGAAAAATTAATGAATGTGATTTTTTTTGTGGTACTCAAATTAATTTAGACCGTCCAGTGCACATTAATCAGATAATGATGCAATCTTATGAATTCTTTTTCTAAAGAAGATAAAAGGAATGGATTGATATAACTTACCCTGATAACATCGTCAATCCCTCGAGCTTCCTGCAGAAGCTTTGCACTGTTCTCCTTCAGAACACTAGCAACCAGGAAAACGGAAATAGGAACAGGACCATCATTGTCACTAGTAGTCCCATTCTTCATATTGTCTCTCTCGTACTTGCCAAACTGGCGCATTGATTTTACTTTTTGCTTATGTCCTGGAGTTACACCAGTTGAAGCACCAGTATGTTCATATGCGGAGAAAGTGTCCGGGTCATATTCTAGAGCCCACATCATCTGCAAACAGGTTTCAGAAGAAAATGTGATTATCATTCAAGTATCCATTGTATTGAAAAAAGCACAGCTGCAGTTACATTGGTTTTATTAGTCTTTGATAATATGGCTGACTGTATAGAACATCAATTCTGTTGGTTAATAGATCAGATCTCATCAGATGAATAAAATGAATATTTAGTATTTAGTATGGCATGTCAAAATGAGCTGTAGTGTTTACCTCCCAAAGGTATAGGGAGTCCCCAAATGATAATTCACGCCGAAACAATACCATGAACATGCGGAATGCAAAGAGATAATCACCCCCACCAAGTGTTTCTGCATTCAGGGATCAACAGGACCAATCGCAGAATGTAACATCAGCAAATGGAGGTCCAGGGTTGACTGTTATAATCCTGTGAGTTTTCGTTGTGTACCTAGGTGGTCATGTAATTTTGGGTCAAGCACTTGAATGATAGATGCAAGGTGCTGAAGCTGATTCTCCACCCCAACAGATTGCTGTGTGCATCTGAAATTTCCTCGCTTTATAACAAAAGTTACTACTAAAATTAGAAGAAACAACCCACATTAAAGACTCTTGGAGAAGCAGTTGTACCAGTCTACGCATTAGTCTCTCAAAGCACCAAAATGCATCTGCTTCGTCATTGAGTAGCACTATCATCGGTGAGCATAAATCACTCATTCCTGTTTAAGTTTAAATAAACATATGTCAGATTATTTGGGAACTAAATAAGCATTTTTGTGCAAGAAGACAGCATTGTTCACCCCACCTTGACAATAACCAATTTCTTTGTCGATCCAAGCATATACGGCAAGAATATCCCATAACTTCGAAAGATTTTTTTTGTTCTCATAAAACACCATGGATCGATCAGTGCGTAGCACATCAAGGCCTGCGTGCATAACATAACATGGACACAAAAGATAGGAAACATTTATAAGAGCAGGCACAATGGAACAATGGCAGGCAGGACGAACAAATGATTGATGTATGGACCTTACCAATTTGATGTAGTAAAAGCTTCCATTCAATAATTTGTTTATCCACCACACAGTTTACAGACTTGTCCACCTCATTATTGTTCCTGCTGCTGGATGAACTACCTTGCATTGTGTGCTGGTCTGAAGTAGCTTCGAGCAAAACCAAAGGATCCTTAATAGGTTTTCCATCCTCAGTAATAATTGGGGCTGTGATAATTTTACTGCTACCAACATGGGAGTCCATATCTTTGCATTCTTGCTTCCATATGGCATATTGTATTCTACATAGATCGTCTGTTACAATGTTGAGGCTAAACAGATAAAAAAAGGTGATTGGGTCCTAATTATCGCAATAAAAAAATAGTATGAAGAACCAGGGTAAAAGGAACTGCAATTCTTATCAGTCATAATAACCGATTTTCAGTTTGCAGTAGGCATGTCAAAGAGACTCAGCACTGATCTTCCATTTCCAAGGTAATATTGTTGTGCAAGAGTGCATGCTGCAATCCTATGCTGCACTTTGTGATCTGCACTTCAACACTTGTGTGTCTGGCTCTTCACCAAGGAGTAGTGACTAATGACTAATGCGAGCCGCAGCGAGCTCAGCTGGGTTCAGTGGCAAACCAAAGGGCAGGAAAATAGACCAAATAATATGGCGCAAAAGCACAAACTAGAGCAAGGATTGGAGCCAAGTGGTGGCACAGGCCACCTGACATGGTCGTGCATCCAGTATGACACTTTCTATCAGTGGCAAAGCATGAGCATTCAAGTATTCAACTCTTTGTAAGGAAAACCAAATTACCGAACAAATTTACAGAAAGTTGTTTACCTTCTTTTCTCCCTTATCTGCTCCCGCTCATCAAAAGTGCTCCCAGGATCAAAACAGCCAAGCAAAAACTCCCAGACCTCTCCCCTGATTGTAGGATGAACACCCTAAGAGAAATAAACAGAACATTATATTCGTGTATGCCAGGAACTATTGAGATGTTTATTTTGAGGGATGGGTTGTTCCACCATGGGGCCATCCCATTATTTTGGTTAGGGATGGGCGCAGGTCACTCCGTGGACATACACCATCGAGTTGCTAACCCTTCCCTTGTCAAATAGGGACTAACCCATGTTCAATCACTGAAGTATGATTGAGTGAGATGATCCACCCTACTTCAACTAAATCAACTAAAAATACATTTTCTTTCTAGTTCATATTGTGTGCGTAATTTACTTGTTAAACCAGAGTGCATCAACGGTTACCCACGGAGTAACCCCGCGCTCACCCACCTAATTTTGATGGAATGACTCCATTCCTTGTTCCTTCTATTAAACATGTGCAATTTGATGGCTAACCAATCCCGTTGCTCAAACCAAACGGACAGTATGGCATTATATAGCCTCCCAGCAAAATATATACTAAAAGGTTTCTATATCACAGAAAGGACAAAGTGGCAACGAGACAAATGTTTTTTTTCAAAGAAGGATTTAATTTTACCCCTTTCTGTATCCGGTTCAGAACCGAAGCAATATCCAAACGGCCTTCACGCGTAAACGCAGCATGCCATTTCCGAACGCTCAACGTTTTCCCAACCTGAAATTAATTGCAGAGAGGGATAAATCAATCTACCGGTAAACTCCCAGAAGGCTCAATTAATTGCTCAGAAACAAAAATTAATCCTTTGAATCAGAAAGATTAACTCGCAGCGATGAAGGAAGATACATCAGCAAAGTAAATTAAAGCAGTAGTGATTAATGAGGAGGAGAGCTCGGGGAATCAAAAGGTGAGACCTTGATCTTGAACTTGGTCTCGGGGACCTTGTGGGTGCAATCCGAGCGAATCTGGTAGAACCCATCTGCACCCTCCCCTTTGCCTCCCCTTCTCAGCATCCTCTTCTTCTTCTTCTTCCTCTAATTGCAGCTGTATTACTCGATCTTGTGCTCCCTTTCTGCCTCCAGCAGCGGCGGCCAATCAAGAAACGGGAAATCGACGAACGAATCGGTGGATCAAGAAGTCAGGACTCAGGAGAAGCAAGAAAGACTCTAGCTTTGGGTCAACTGGACGGATCAGAGATTGGGGAGATGAAGCGAAGAAGTGAAGACGACGCGTAGAGGTGGTTTGGGTTTCCGGGTGGTTCGGCTTTTCCGCGTCCAACTTCGCTGGTGCTTCGCTGTGCGTTGGCCGTACAGTACTCCTGGCCTCTCGGGCCCAGTTTGTTAACAAGGGGAGAAAACCCAGGGGGATTTTGAAGGTGAGCAAAAGGTCTCCTCAAATCCCTATGAAAAAAGAAATATTGCTATGCATCCAACCTGAATAGAACAGGGATGAAAACGGCAGATACGAACGAATAATCTCGTATCATATTTTGTTTTTATTTTTTTTCAGATATAAAAATGAATACAAATATATTTTGTTTTTATTTTCTTTCAGATATGAAAACAAATACGAATAGATCAGATAAAAAACAAATATGGATTATCTCGAAGATAGATAAAGATCGAATATGATCGGACATGAATACGAAAACAAATATTTCTCGAAACACAAAAACCACCTAAACTTATGATAGAAACAAATACCATCACACATAATTAGTCATTTTATATAAAAAGTGTAATCAATTATGTTCGACATATACAATATTGTTGATATAAATACATATAGTATAAAGGTTTAGAGTTAGAAAAAAATATATTTATGTCTTCTGCGCATATCCAAACAACACGTTCGTCAAGTATCCGTATCCGACGAAAATTCTCGTATCATATTCGTATTCATATCCGAAAAAAATATCTGTATTAGTATTCGTATCAGACTATCAAAAATTATCTGCTCTAAATAGTATCCATATTCATTTTATTTCGGAATAAACCATATTCATTTTATTTCAGAACGAACGAAAATTATCCGCTGTTTTTATCCCTGAACCTGAGTGTTCAACCTGCATACGACTAGTGTATGCACAGGCACTGTTGTTGCTTGCGGAGCCTGCATGGTGAAAAACCTGAGCACAATGATTGGTGGATGCGATAGTTGGATATGAGTCGTACGATCTACTCGTATGTATAGCAGGATTCATGAAAAAAAAAGTTCCATTTCTGCAGAAAAAGTAGCGGGCCAAATATCCGATTGTGTACAGATAATACCAAGAAGGGTGTATCATAAAAGAACGGCGAACCGTTTTGTACGAAATGACGTTTGCCAATATCAATCCTAGAAAATAATTGCTGGTATCAGCGGTAACATGATGAATCATTGTAATGCTATAATAAATTTATAGCTTTACGTTGTAACCTCGGATAATCCGTAAGTAGCAACCTTTATCTAGAAACAACAGCGAAACCTTAGCATAGCTAAAATACCAATCCACAAGCAACGACTTAGGTTTAGGGATGAAACCTATCCTCCATCTTCATCGACCTGAACTTAGAAAGGAGACAAAAACAACAACAATAAGAGGGTGCGTACTTTCATACTTCGTAAGCCACCGAAAAATGTAAATAATGCAAGCTTCAAAGAAAGGTTAGGTTTATTTTGTAAATCTTTCATTTCAAAACACTTTTCAAACTTCTAAGTGTGGGGTTTTTATAAACCATTTGGAAGGAGACTTTTCGTCTCGATTCGTTCGCGAGATGCTTTGCAACAACTCAAGCGGGTAAGCAAGATTTTAGTTGTATTCATTTTATTCTCTTTTTCTCTATTAGTTTCAAACATCTCTTACCAGTTTATACTCGTTTCACATTATCTCAAACACCTGCTCAAACACATCGCTCTTCCAAGCCGTCCATATCCTACGCTACTCTGCTTCCGCTCGAGAAGCCTACTCTATGATGCCATTCCGACATCCCGAGTCACACAGGCCCGTTTCAAACCACCTAGGTTATCTGTTAGTCACTCAGACCAACTCTGGCAATGATTCCCATCCCGCAAACCAATTTCACAAAGCACGAGCAAACGAATCTATGCTAAGAGAATCACCTCACATTCACCCTTGATCGTGGGCACGACTGTTCAAACAGTTTAGCTAAACTCTGGAGAGGTTGTATGCTTTACCCACATGATACAAAGCTTACACCAACACTTGTCGACATCGAAAGTTCATGACAAGGACTTTCCAAGGCTAACTCATAAATATCCCATGCCACATAGTTGGGCCGCTCCAACAAACCAAGCATCAGGCATGCCAATGCCCTCCTCTACTTAGGAACACCGGTGATGTCTCCTACTCCTACTCGTCTGGTACCATGTGTCATGTATAGAGGTGATAATTCAGGGTTTATGAAACTTGATCCATAACTTTGTCTCCTTGTTGATCCCAAATCGTGTGTTGACTTGGAAAATCACACGCTGGTCTGAGAGATTTGCTTTACTCTAATGCAGGTCCAAAGTATTGCTTCTTAGGTTCGTGAGCATGCCAGTTGGTTTGATCCTGCAACCAGCAAGAAACAAAGAAAGCAAGTGTTAGTATGCAAACGATAGCCGATCGGCTGGTGGCCGATAACATATTGTTTGTTGTTGAGCCGATGCGGTATGCACTGAATCGGACGGGATAATTAAATCTAATTGATGGGCTGTAGATATTCATAATACATAATCTAAGTATCAAATACATTTAAACTAAGTGATTGGGATAGATTGGTAGTGTATCGAGACAATATAAATCACTTAAGTCCAAAAGTACCTTAATATGCAGATTATATATATTTATAGCATAGCCGATGTTATAGATCTAATGTGTATCGGGTAGTACTTCGATACGACTTTATACTAAGATATCATTATAGACGAAATACATTAAATAGGAACCGATCAAGTGTTAAGACAACCTAACAGATCGATAACAAGCTTAATATATTTAATTGCAATGAGATCTCAACATAAAGGGCAGTTTTAACATATCAAGTAAATATAAAATAAACAAGATAATTAAAACAGATAAGATTGGCTTAAACCCCGATGCTATCTCTAATAGTAATCATAAAACAAGATAGATCCTTTATGATTCTAAATATGACTTAATAGGTCAGACCTAACCGATGCAACATTAAGTATAAAAAGAAGCATAAGATCTAAACAAGTTGATGAAAACCTTTTGAGATGGTGGATACACTGTATAATCTGAATCGACGATGATACCTAACCCTATCGGCTGTTGTCTAATAACAGAGGCTAGCCGATTAGGGTTAGATCGCATTATCGATCTAGATTATATAGCATTATGATAACTCGACGATTTACGTAAACAAGATTAGACTATCATAATGATGGAAGCACTAATCCCGAGAACATAAGCCGCCATAATAAGTTTTACCTTTTCGCTGAAGATCGAACCCGATACAGCCCAACTAGAAGCAAGAACTCGTCGAAATTACTAAAAGAAAAGGGTGACGATGCGCCGAAGGTTGTATTGAACTGGTTGTTGTTAATTTACAAGGTTCGGGTCGTATTTATACCCGTACAAGATAAGTCCTTGACGGACACGATTCCTATCTCTATTGCAATTCAAAATACAGATAATTACCTAAAACAAACTTTCACCGACATTATCTACAAGGAAACTATTTAAAATATCCTAATTAATAGATATAATTGTTTTTAGGATTTTATACGTGTATGGCAATCTCCATAAAGCTCTTCAAATAGAATCCGATGATGATTTCAATGTCTTCTCGCTAGAATCGGCTTCGTCGACTGCCCTTGTCCGACTCGGTCTCAGCCGACGAACACCTTAGCTGATTCGGCTTAGGACTTGGTGCGCAGCTCTACTTTCAACAATCACGGCTCCCGCCAAATCCGCTTCGGCTTTACCCCCAAATTTGATAATTTGGTGTTACCAAATTTGGTCGTTAACACTCCCACATCGCCAGCGTTCCACAACTACTGGCATACAAGATAGTCATGAATCATGATTTACTTTTCCAGGGGCATCCCAGAATACCTGTGTGGTCGCACTATAAGATGTTTGGATGGAATTCCCAAAGAAATCAGTCCTTACATGCAAATACGAGGCCGCACCCACACAGGCAGAACCTCGCATCACAAATTTTGCAAATGGTTTTTATTTTCAAATCCATCGATACCAAGTATCGGGTTTTCTCAAACAATTTTAAACCCCTTTTTCCCTAAGTCAACAAATAATAGTGACAGGTGGGGGTTGATCCATACACATTTCCTAAGGACATGCATATCGAAGTACCACATTGGTGGGGTGACAATGATTAGGGTTTGAAATATCCTATGTGTCGACGGGTGGGTCGGCAGTCCTCCAAGGGGGTCCCCAAGAAGGTAGAAGAGAGTTTGGTAGAGATGCTGTCCTCCGATGGATCCGATGGTTGACTCGAATCCTAAGATGAGCCAAGAAATGAGACATGAGGAGTTATACCGGTTTAGCCCTCCCGAAGGATAATAAGCCTACGTGCAGTGTGTGGTGTTCTTTCTCAAGGGTGGATGATGAACAAGAGTTACAAGCGTGAGAGAGAATGGAGAGGTTCTCCTCTTCGGCCCCCCTGCCCTCCCTTTTATACCTCAAGGGAGACAGGAACAGATGAGCTTGGGGGCCAAGAAAGCTAAGACTTAAGAGAGACAAACAGTGGGGTATAAAGAATAACTGATAAAGTACATGCTAGTCTGCTAGGTCCTGTACACCGTGGGTGTCTTATGCTCCTGCCAGCCCTGGGACCCTGCTCCTGTGCCGCCAGGTGGTGTCAGATGCTGTCGGGCTGTCTCCTCCCTCTTCCTCCTTGCCTGCCAAGTTTCCTCCCGAGGATGGTCGAGGTCGGGCGACGAGTCAGAGTCGAGAGAAGGGGCCAAGGTCGGACTCGAGGGAAGGCCGACATGCCTGACCCCCGGGGGGTCGGGCTCTCGGTCATATCCCGAGGACACTCGGTTTGACTTCTGTTGGGGTTCAATTTGGGTTTTTGAGGCACCCCGGGGTGACACCTCCCACAACAACCCCCGAGCCTAAGGAGGGATGAAACATCCATCCTTAGGGTCAGAGTTCTTTCGGAGTATTGTCTTCAAGTAATCCTCGGAGCTTCAAGCCAAGATTTTGGTAGGTGCACTGCCTAGGTGCACCTGCCAGGTGTATCCCTCGAGCCTAAGGGCGAATGGAACATTCGACCTTAGGGTCAAGCTTTCTTTCAAGGTGTTGATCCCTAGCAGTTCTTGTGAATCGATATTCTGTGGGTGCACCGTCTAGGTGCACCTGGCAGGTGTAGCCCTCGAGCCTAGGGTCGGATGACACATCCGAGCCTAGGGTCAAATCATCAATAGCGTTTTTCCAATCTCCTGATGATCCAAGCGATGCTTGAGGTCCACCAAAAGGTGTTAGCCGAGATGAACAGATTTACCGCCCGGAGGTGTTTGGCAGTCTCTGCTTCGACCGAGAGAGAGGCAACTTGGCCTTCAACCCCCCGAGTCAGGGAGTTCACTGCCCTAAGGCAATGAGGATGAGTGAGGTGTTTGGGGCTACAGGCCCTGGGGCTCGAGGTAGCCCCGACTTCACTAGTGGACTAGCTCGGAAGCCCACACTCAAGTCATCAAGGTCACCGCCCTTAGGGCAGCAAAGAACATGGTTATGGTCGAGACTACTGCTCGAGAGCACACGGTAGTCCCGACCTCAACCGAGGGCTAGCTTGGAAGCCTACCCTGAGTCGAGAAGAACCTGACCCAAATGGGGTTTTGCTAGTATCAAAGCAAAGTCTTCTGACATTCTCTGCTACTTCTTGAATATGGCGCGAGGATTGGGGGCGTCACTTTATCACATCGAATCTTTTGGCACCCCACCCTTTCCAAAGTGTCAGGCGGTGCTGACAGTTGAGATGGGAAAGGTGGTGTGACCTTTCGACGAGCTCTTTCGAGTGGACGACGAAAGTTGTGAAGATGCCACTCGCCCTTCCGAAGATCTGACGACCTAGATTTTACTCGAAGTCAACGTGTCAAGCTAAGGAGTTGGATGGGCGAGAGGCACTTCGGATGTTCCGTGTTGGCCATAAATGACGCTGCACGTTTTCCGAAAACTATGTCTGCGAGCCCATCCCCATCTCCCTATATAAACCCCGTCGCAGCCGGCTCTTCTCCTTACTCTATCTTACTTCTCCACTTTGAGGAAGAGAAAAATTTCTCAGTTCTCCCGCCTCCACTCTGCAACCTTCTTCTTCCTCTTAGCGGTCTTAGGCTCATGGCCTCATCACCGAGTTCCAGTGAAGGTTGGAGTTCGATTGGGAGCCCTGAGAACCGGCAGCGGCAGGTAGGCTTAACCTCACTCCCTTGCCTGAATGTTTCCTCCATTCCTCTAGTAGAGCTTCACCTGCGAGATGTTGATGCCGTGGCAGGAATTTGGAGTTATTTCAAAGCTGGAGATTGCGGAGATACGTCTTCTCGTTGTTAGTGATATGCCCTAGAGGCAACATGGAGATGTTGGATATCACGTCAATATTTATGTATTTATGAATAAAGTGTTATTCAGTTCCATGAAATAGACATCTTGTATTGATCAATAAGTACGTGACTTATTTATGAGACTCGATATGTATGAATCTATTTCTAAACGATCCCTGATCATATGTCATATTGTTGGAACAAATATGATTCTAAGATCGGCATGTTTATTGATTGATGATCATGTCTCATAGATCATGGGTATGAAGATACCAAATCAATAAACATGGACATATGTGTTAGAGAACACATTGTTGGATAGACCCACCATGAGACACTACAGGAATTAATGTGCCATTAGTTGGTCTCAGGTAGTGTTGGTACAAAGTCCTTAAACCCGAGATCACCATGGATTCCAACATGTGTAGTAGCCTACTTTGGGACTACCAAACGCTATTCCGTAATTGGGTAGTTGTAAAGGTAGTTTTCGGGTTTGCTATGAAACATGGAGTGGGATGTGAGTGATCAAGATGGAATTTGCCCCTCCTTTGGAGAGATATCTCTGGGCCCCTCGAGGTAATGGATTATGGAAATGCATGGCCATGCTAAGTTGATTGAGGAGTCAATCAACGGACGGATAATCCAATACGGTTCGAGTGAATGGTTAAGCTATTGAAGGGATGGCACACATCTTGCCTATAGCTTAACCGGTATCGTGAGGCAAAGGGATTTGTGTACACATTACGGTTCGAGCTGATATTATATTCTTGTACTATGGTGTCAATATGTGCTGCTAGGCGCCGTCGTTGGATGTCGACCGAGTTGGACTCGAGCCGACGATCGGCTAAGTTAGACTATAGCCGAAACCGAGTATACGTGAACCTACAGGGTCGCACGCTTAAGGGGATAAGAACAGGCATTCGAGTTGGACTCGGATACGGCTCGATCGGATAGGGATCCGATCGGATAGAGTCCTATGGTCTTACGACGTATGGGCGGCCGACTCGTGAGATTCGGATAGGATCCGATTCAAAATAGAGTCCGATCGACCACTAGTCCTAGTCGGCCAACTCTATATAAAGGAGGGAGGGGTGAAGAGGCTGCGGCACGTCAATTGCATCGCATTGAACCGAATCCGCAACAGAAGTCGCCGAGATCAATCTCCACGGAAACCCTCCCTACTTTCGAGCCAAACCCTAGCCTTGCATCGCGTGCTAGCACACGGGTGTTCGGCGTTCTATCCCCGGACGTGTGGATACCGGTAGAGGCGCTGCTACGTTGCACGCTGTTGATCGGCTGTGGAGGAATCGGCTGCGATCGAGCGCATCGGAGCGAGGCGCGAGAACGCGGTCAGACGACTCGGCGAATCGGCTACATCGGCTGATTGGTGAATCGGCTGTCTCCAGGAGTCGGCTGTCGGCTTGCGGGAATTGGCAGCACAGTTTCAGATCGGATAGCGCTGATTGGCTACTTCCGCTGCACACTCCAATCGGTAACGTTCTATCGGCCCTTACTTGCAAGTGTTCCTGGTTTGCGCGGTTAAAAGTTTTTGTTTTCGGCTAGCGTAGCCTCCGCATAACCCTTCACCCGTCGCAACGACCGAGCCTAAAGGGAAGTGAAAGCTAACTGCTTCCATAGAGGCTGGGCCGAGCGTCCACGGGAGGCGGGCGGGCAAGCATCGGGACTCGCCCCCAAGATTGCATGCCGTGGTGCCGTGAAGTTTGCAGCGTCCGCTAGGTGAGCACCATGGTCGCGTTTTATTGGCACTATCCCCGCTAACCGGTAGTGCGATAGGAAGCCGTCGGGCCGACCCTCGCCTTGTCGGGCCGTCATCCGCGGCGGAGCTGAAGTGGTTGCGGTCATTTCATAGCAGATCCAAGCCCTCATCCGAGACTTGACCAGGGTGCTTGACGACGCGGAGGCAAAGGCGTTGGCGTCGGAGGCGGCGACGGCCGAGCTGGAGGAGAAGCTGGCGGCCGCTGAGGCGGCCAGGGACGAAGCCTTGGCCAAAATGGCTGAGGACCAGGCCGCGCGAGTGAAGGATGTCCGTAAGTACCGTCCTCTTTAATTCCTTTGCTGTCAAAGTAGGAGTGTGCTTCAGCCAACCTATTTCGTGACCAGGCCAACTGGCGGGAGCCGGTCGACGGCTTCGTCGACCCGGGGACAACCTGAAGACGATCGACCGACGATGGGAAATTTGTTCGGAGGCGGCCCGAACACTCCTCGCCGAGGTCGATCCAGACACGTCGTCGCTCATCCGAACGATAGCGTGCTTCAGGCGCATCTACTGAGTGGCCGGGAACTTCTCCGGTGTTACGCTCAGGGGGTAGCCAAGACGACGGTGACGTATGTCCTTGGCGTTGTACAGAAGTTGTACCCTCGGGCGGACATCGACGCGATCGCCGAGGGGTGGCCTGCCGGCGTCGAGTTGGGCGACGTCAACGATATCTACGCTTTCGTAGACTCAGTGGCAGATAAGATTGTGAGCAACATGGTCCTATAGGTTAGGAAAACCTTTGGCCGTGTTGTTCCAATCATTCCAGCATGTGCACACCCTCGGCCCGATCTGTGGAACCGATAGTAAAAGAGGTCGCCACGTCGATGCTGCTGTATGTTAGGGGGACCTCGGGCCCTATGTATGATCATCACCCACAAGAAATGAAGAAGACCTTTTTTAGTCTTCCTTGTATGCTGTCTTCGACTCACAATATGTTTAAAGTTTTTTTTGGACATCCAACACACCACTATGCGACAGATCGTCCGGGTGACCTCGTCCTTCAACAGTCCAAGTTCGGAGGGCGAAATGGTCAAAACTCGGAAAGGGATATCACCTTAGGATAGCTTACATCGAGTGACCATGGCCGTCTACGAACCAAGGCCAGAAGGCTTCCGGTCAAACTCTAGGACGTCTGCGAAGGGGAGTAGATCCTGCCGAGCGATCTCGGCCGTCAACGGACCAAGTCCGGAGGGCTACCGATCGAACTCCAGGCATATCCTTGTCCTTCATAGCAGGTTGGAGCGCGAGGAGATAGCCTTCTATTCGTTTCCTGACTGGCCTCTAATGCCGAGCGTTCTTCGGGCCTTAACGAACGGATCCAAAGGCTTCCTTAGTCTACTCGGATTGACTCAACCGAGTGCAGGACGAATAGGAAGGTAGGGGAGGATCGGCGATCATTCGATACGTGTATAACTCTCATGACTAAGCGGCGGAAGCTGGAGGGACGGATCCCGACTATGCCCGATGGCCATTTCAGGGGCGCAACATTCGGTCAAGCAAAGTCACTTAGTTATGTACGCATCAGGTGAATGCGAGGTCATTGTTGATGCCAAATCCGTACCGCCGCTGTGATGCCAAAAGATGTGTTGACGTCGAATCACACGCTGGTGTTAACGCCAAAATTTGGTAAGCCCTAAAGTGTCTATCGGCTAAGTATTCATATCGGCTCACAGCAGAATCGGCTAAGAGTTCTGCGTCAGCCGATGGAGGAGGATCAATATCTTCAGCAGTCAGATTCTGGTTAGATTCGGTTTGAAAAGATCTTATCTAGAAGGCACCGAGTTCAAGAAGGATATGGCTTGTATCTATTAATTAGGATAAGTTTGTTAACTTTCTATTTTATGTTTAGAAAAGTGTGTTAGTATCCGGTAAGGATTCAGTTTGTTTCCTTTTATCTTTAGGAAAGTTTGAATTGTAATCTGTTAGGATCTCTGTTAGCCTACGGGTATAAATATGTAAGCCCGGGGTCCATGTAATGAATCCTCACGATCAATACAATTCGACGTATCGCCACCTTTTATCTTTTCCACTTTGTTCATCATCCCACGAGACTTGGCACCCGACGCGGGGCTGCATCGGCTTCGATCTCCGGCGAAGGGGTAAGTCCAAGGTCCCATTGGCCCAGGTATATCGTATCTATCTTTAGTTTTATTACCGTTCATAGATACATCGGCTTAGTTAGGACTTTCTCGGTTAGGTCCGATATTCTGATCAAGTCGATGTTTCTGTAAATGTAATGTTGCTTTAAGTAGATTTGTTATATCCATCACATTAGACAAATCTATCGGCTCCTCGAGTATTAGATTATCATATACAATCTCGTGCTGTATCGGTTAGGTCCGACCTACTAGATTGTTATCGATAATCTAAGTCTTGTTAAGACAATAGGTTTATGCTAATGTTTCGCTGGAGGGTTAGCCGGTCTTATCATATGTTTCTGTTAAATCTAGTCCTAGTATCTCAATTTGGCTTTATCGGTTATCTCTCGTTTTAGGGTTTCTGCCGATATCGGCTAAATCGTTATATTAGATTAGATTAGCTTAGGCATCTACGACCCTAAAAATTAGTCAAAGGCTTGATTGTCTAGATATTGCGTTTCTTTTCATACTCGGTGATGCATCAATTTAGTTTGACCTACTAAGTCGTGATTAGAACCGTAGTCTCTAGCCTGCCTGATGGCTACCAATAAGGGTTTCGTCGGGGTTTCAGCCAACGAGTTATCTGGACATCGACATCGGCTGGAATCACACAATCGGCTGTCAACAGATCGACTGTTTTGATTATCGGCTTATCGGCCGATATGATTTATGCTCTGCTATTTTGCATATCTTATCAGTGGCAGGATCAAACTGACTAGCATGCCTGTGATTCATCAATTTTAGGACCTGCGCTAGAGCTAAGCAGATCTCTCAGGCCAGCGTGTGCTCTGACGTCAACACATCTTTTGGCATCATAGTGGCAGTACGGATTTGGTGTCAAAACATTTTTGGCATGCCCGGTGGGACCTCATGATTGTTTACACGGCTTGTGGAACCCACAATGTATGATAAAGAAGTCAAGACCGAGGAAGAGCAATCTCTCAAGCCAATGAATGAAGATAGGGAACAATCTACCGAGCCGATGGACGACAAGACACTTCGAGAGATGGTTGATAAAATCATTCATCGTGTTGTGTTTGATCAATTTGGAGTTCTAATAAGTACATTACGTTGTTTGATCGAGAACATAGTTCCCAGGGTAATTGATAAGCGATTTCAACATCATCGACAACAACAATATTGGCTCGGGGGACAAGCATATCAACATGAAGAGCCGCAACAACATTATCGACTAGAGGAAGCTCGACAATATCAGTCTAAAGAAGATTGGGCCGATATTATTGCAAAGGTAATGGAGGAGCAGTTTGGAATTAAACCCAAAGATCGAACTTCTGTGTATCAGTTGCCATATCCTGAGTGGTTTGATAGGGTTCCACTTTCAAGCCGATACAAGGTTCTAAATTTCTCCATGTTTTCAGGGCAGGATGGTGTATCTACAATAGAACATATCAGCCGATTTTTAGCTCAATGTGAGGGGGGGCATCGACTGAAGAAGCTCTGAAAGTTAGATTTTTTCAATGTCTTTGACTGGATCGGCTTTCACATGGTTTGCATCCTTGCCACCAAACTCTATCAGAGCTTGAGCTGATCTTGAGAAGCAATTTCATATGTACTTCTTTGCTGGGGATGATGAGTTGAAGCTTCCAGATTTAATATCAGTTAAACAGCAAGAAGGGGAATCGACTAAGGAATATATTCGAAGGTTTCGTAATGTCCGCAGCCGATGTTATAATTTGAATTTAAGTGATGAGCAGCTGGTAGAGCTCGCATTCCAAGGGTTATCAATGCCAACCAGAGTTAAATTTTTCTTTCATGAGTTTGACAACCTAGCTCATCTAATACAAAAGGTATCAGCTTACGAGAGCCAATGTCAAGAAGAAGAGAAGGATCAGTTTTGGGGTGATCAAGGCAAGGATAACTTTTGAAGCATGACTTCTCATACTCCAAAACTGGGGGGGCATGTGTTAACGCCAAAATTTAATAGAAAGTGAGACATTGGCTACGTGGAGCACGTGGGCAGATGTGGAGCCGACGCGGGACGACACCGAGGCGGCCACGTGGACGGCCCGAATTCACCCGAGGTGAATCCGACGGCGTGGACCAAGGGGCAGCTGGCTTCGTCGGCAGGTGGAGCGCGTGGCGGCATGGCAGCGATGCCTGGGACCATAAAGTCACCGCAGCGAGCGGCAACGACGCGGGAAGGGGCGACACGCAAGGGAGGCGGTGACGCACACGGGAGGAAGCGACACCCATAAAGGAAAGGGAAAGGGGAGAGGGGCGAGCTCATCGAGATGGTGACAACCTACGCAGGGAAATAGGATGACGACCACGACAACTACGGCGACGATCTAGCGAACCGAGGGACAGACGGTGTCCGGTGGTGCCTAAGGGAGGAGAGAAAGGGGATTAGAGGGAGAAAGGGGGTGCATGATGGTGGACATCACGGCTGGAGGGGGACGGAATGGAGAAGCACACTAGCAAATGACGGGAACGGGGTTTCAGCAATGGAGGACGGCGTCCAAGTGACGGTCCGGTGCTTCACGGTCTCACGTAGCCAACGACGACAACGACGCAACCTGACGGCGAGAGGCGCGACGGCTAAAGACGGGCGAAAAAGCGGCGAAGAGCGGCGATGCTAGGGAAGAACGGTGCGAGAGCGAGAGAGATGACGGGGAGCGGCTGTGGTGCGAAAAGAGGGAGAGAGGAGCTCGGGGGCGGCATTTATAGGCCGGGGCATGCTTGGACATGGCTGGTATGGGGCAGAATTGCTAGCGACGTGGCGAGAGAGAAAGGGGAATGGGCTGTAGCCACAGGCCGCCCTAGCGAGAGGAGGTAAGGCGCGGGCACGGGACGGAGGCAGGAGAGATGGTCCAGAAACGGTCCACGTCCGAGAAAAAGAAAAAGAAAAAGGAATTTTAGATTTAATTTAAAACCGATAATCATATTTCAATTATTAAAATTATTTCCTTGCTTTGAAAATTCTAGAAAAATTCCTGTTAATGTATTTTAGCATAGGGAATTTATGAAAAATTTCACCAAGCCAATTCAACTTATTAAATGAATTTATTAATTAGGGTTTTTCTCTAGGTTAATTCTTGGTATTTTCTTCGAGCGATTTATAAAATAATTTAAGGAAGGGAAACTTCGGGGGTGTGACACGAAGCGGCTTGGCAGGAGGAGGTGGGACGGAGGAGATGGATGGCCGCTTTGGCGTGGTGGGATGGAGAAGGTGGGCAACATGACACGCAGGATTTATAGCCGCGATCTTAGGGAGGCGAGGACGGCGTCGGACCAGGGGACCAGAGGGGACACCATGGTTGCACGTGGGGAGAGGACAGGGATTGGCGTGGGTAGCCATTGACTCCCTATCGGTCCGAAATGGAGCTCGTCATGCTGCCGTAGTTGGGGGTAGGCGGTGATGGTGACATGCACGTTTTTGCCGGCATGGTGGCTTGGTGGTGATGCCAGCTAAAGTGGAGCATCGAGACCGGGTGAGCTCGATGCATGCTTTTGGTGTGAGCGAGTGACCACGAGCTCGTGCGATGTGGCATGGCAGTGCGTTGAACTGGGTGCAGCAGCGACGGGCTTGGCACGGGAGCAGGTGGGCGCGGAAGTTGCCGAGGTGTTGGAGCGAGGGCGGAAAGGACGACGGTCGGCGTCAACGGCATGGGCGACGATATGGACTTCTAGCGGCGCGACGAGGGTGGCAAGGACAACGACCGACGTCATCGGCATGGTGTCATACGGTGTGGAATTTGGGGCGGCACGGTGAGGGCGGGCATGGCGGACCGTCGCTCAAAACAGCGCCCTTTGGTCTGGTGGTTGCAGCGCTGTCTCGGCCTTTCGTCGAGCACGTGGGGTGCATGTGCGGCCGACCTGGCGAGGAAGAAGGGAGGGAAATGGACTTTGGCAAGTTGGGCTGGAGGGTGGGAGAGAGAATTGGGCCGAAGGAAAGGAGAAGGATAGGGTGGCCTAATTGTATAGTAACTTTTGATAATTTTTCAGAAAATTATTTGAAAGGGTAATGGAATATTTGAATGGATAACTGGATTCAAATTTTATGTTCGAATGAAATAGAAGAATTTCAACGAAGTTTTAGAATGGTTTGATATTTGGATTAAGCTTTGGTTATCGAAACAATTTGAATAACTTTGAATGGACGGAGGACTAGGGATTGTAAAATCAAAGTGTGTTTGATTCTTCATTGGATGATGAACAATTGGTCGCTGTGGTTGATCTTTGGATATTATTGATAATTTGGTTATGGAGATAGTTGAATTTTCGGACAATGAACAGTGTTTAGTCAGCTGCCACAGCCGGTCCGACCGGGCTTATACTGTCGGTCTGACCGGAGGTGTCTGGGCGGTCAGACCGGGCAGTTACCTTCGGTCAGACCGGTCAAGCCAGTCCGACTGGTTGCCGATTTTGATTCGGTTTTGGTTTCGGTTTGTTTCCTTACATATACATGGAAGTTTCGTGTTCCTATGCACGTGTCTGGTTGTTTATGCTAACAATGAGTCAAGTTTGGATAGCTTGTGCTCGGATATGATATTCTTTGTTTAATTATGTGCAGGTACTCTTTACGCCTCAGGAAAGTGTTGCCGGTGATCGAGTTGGAGTCAACTTGGAGATAAGGTGACGTTCAAGATGGAGATCATGCGGGATGCTGAAGGGTAGAGATTAGTGCACATAATTGGTGAAGTTTCCATATGGCATACAATGGAGATATTGTGTGCGTATGGAAAGCGGAATTTCAGTTTTGAGAAGACCAAGATTGCTACGATTGTTTTATGTAAAGTTCGTTTCTTGTACGGGAAGGTTTCCTAGTGGATTAGGACTTCTTGTATGAGTAAGATTCGTGGCTCTTGGCTGCGGATTTTGGGTATAAATAGTGAGGGGAGGCGTGGCCTCTCAGTATCGCTTTGAGTTCAAGTTTTAGAGTTTTTCGAGTTAGGATTTCAAGTTTAGCTTGAGATTTTATGAGGAGTGCTTTGTTTGCACTTTGTAAACACAGAGAGTTTCAATAAAGATCAATCTTCTTGATAATTCTTTGTGTCTTCTTCTTTCTCGGTGCGACGACGTAATTATCAGTTAAACCGGATCTACACGCCGGTCAGACTGCAATCTCTACTGCGGTCAGACCGCAGCTTCTACCCGGTCAGACCGCAATCACACCTTCGGTTAGACCGGACGGCATCGTCTTCATCGGCATCGGCTACATCGACCAATCGGCTAGGACGGTCAGACCGGAGCTTACTTGGCGGTCAGACCGGCCGAACAGCGCATGTCAGACCGGTGATTCAACCTCGGTCAGACCGGATTCAGAACAGAGGTAAAGTTTTATTTCCTCTAAAACTTTGTTTTTGGGGTGCACCAACCATTCACCCCCTCTGGTTGGCTTTTCATTGGGTATTCGATCCGACAAGTGGTATCAGAGCCACGTTTTTCTGCTTTGGATTTTCCTCAATCTAAAGTTTTCTCATCATGTCGGATAAATTTTCTACAAAACCACATGTTTTTGATGGCACCAATTTTGCGTATTGGTGTAGAAGGATGCAATCTTACATCATGGCTCAAGACTATGATGTGTGGCAAAAAGTTGCTCTTCCCTACACCATACCCGAAGCGATCAATTCTGATGCTTTGAAAATTGAGTTTAATAATATTTTGTTGAATGGAATTTCGCGTTCTGATTTTGACCGTGTTTCTCATCTTCAAACCGCTAATGAAATTTGGAACGGTTTGAAAAACTTTCATCAAGGAACTACAAACATAAAATAACTTCGTCGAGATCTTTTTAAAAAGGAATATATAAAATTTGAGATGAAACCTACCGAAGCTTTGGATGACTATCTTGGTAGGTTTAATAAAATATTGAGCAATCTTAGATCTGTTGATACTTCTTATGACACTAATTATCCACAGTCTGAGATTTCTCTTCACTTTTTAAATGGTCTTGACATGTCTGTTTGGGAAATGAAAGTAACTTCTATTCAAAAATCTGTTAACATGGCAAATTTGACTTTGGATTCGCTTTATACAAAACTCAAAACTCATGAGATGAATATTCTTTCTTGAAAAACGGATTCTAAGTCAAGTGCTTTGATTTTTCCTTTGACTTCTTCAGATGTTGCTTCTTCATCATCTCCAAATGCTCTTGCTTTAATTAACGCCATGTCCGATGAACAACTCGAGCAATTCGAGGAGGAGGATTTGGCTCTTGCTACTAACAAACTTTCTAGAGCTATGAATAGAGTTAGGTTCAGGAAAAAAGGAGGACCAATGCGTTGCTTTGAGTACGACGCCTTGGATCACATCCGCTCCAACTGCCCCAAGCTCGGGAGGAGCAAGCAGGATAACAAGAGCGCCGAAAAGACAAAAGATGAGAAGACCAAGGGTAGGCGCTCCAAGGAGATGATCAAGAAAGTGCTGAGTCAAGTCTATGCCACTTTTGAGCCACTCAACGACATAGATTCTGACAGTGAGGAGGAGAAGGGCAAGAACATCTCCGGCGTTTGTCTCATGACGCGTGGAGATGAAGATTCTTCAGAAGAAGAAAATGAGGTAAGCTCGCTTGAGGAGGAAATTCTTGTTTTAAGTGCTAAGAATAAAAAATGTGAGAAAATGTTTAAAAAACAAGAATTTGTGAATGAATATTTAAATGCTGAAATTGTTAGATTAAAATCTCATATTCCCAATGAAATTGTGAGGTTTTAATGCTAGAAATTTCAAAGATTAGAGATGTCAATAATTCTCAAGTTTTGGCTGCTAAATCTTGTTTAACTTGTGATGCTAATGAATTGAAATTAAAAGATGCTTTAGCTCGTGTTAAGCATATGGAAGAACTTGTTAAACAAGATGAGGTAACTTCTTGCTCTAGATGTCGCAAAGGTAAAAATGTCATGATTGATTGTGAAAATTGTGTTAATCTTGGAAAGGAACTTTCTTACTTGAAAAGTTCTTTGCAAAAATTTTCTGATGGTAAGAAACAACTTAACATGATTTTAGACAAATCTAAAGTGTATAGCAACAATAAAGGAATAGGTTTTGATGCTCATGACTATTTCACTAAAAATCCTCCAAATGTTTTAGGAATAACTAAAAACGGTGAAATCTTGACAAAACCTAAAACCATGAAAACAGTTTTTAAGTCTGCTGGAAATTTGTCATCCCTTTCTGTTTATCTAAAAGAAACTAAACCTAATTTTTCAAAACCATCTGTTACTAAAGAAAAGTTTTCTTGCTTTTTTTGTAGTAAAGATGGTCATCTTGTTGGTTTTTGTTTCAGATTAGCACGAAAACAGAAAAAGGAAAGAGGGAATAATTTTGCAAAATCAAAGTGGCAAAAATCGGTTTTCCTCGGGAAGGCTGGTCGACCGCACTGGTCCATCTGGTCGACGGCCGTGGCACCCGGTCGACCGTCCGACACCGCCTCGGTCGACCGGCGGTGGCACCTGGCCGACCAGACGTACCCACGGTCGATCGGCCCCAAAGGATTTTTTCTGAAAATTCTAAAACTGTTTTCTCTCGTGGTTTTGTGCCTATTTGATCTACTGGTCGTGTGTCTCAGTACTGGATTCCTAAATTTCTTTTAACTAACCCCAGTACTGAGGCCTCGACATCCCTTGTTTTGTAGGCATTTGTGGCGAGGAAGGAGAACGTGTGGATCATGGACTTCGGTTGTTCGCGGCACATGACCGGGGATAAAAATTGGTTCTCCTCCCTCAAGATGGCATCCTAGACGGAATCGATAATCTTTGGGGATGCTTCAACAAGTGCCGTTCTCGCTACCGGATCCGTCAATGTAAGTGACAAGTTTAAATTGAAAGAGGTAGCTTTGGTAGAGGATTTAAAGTACAATTTACTTTCAGTTTCACAAATTGTTGATGAAAACTTTGAAGTTCATTTCAAGAAAACTGAAAGTAAAATATTTGATTCTTGTGGTGATTCTGTTTTGAACATTTCTCGTTATGGGAGAGTTTTTAAAGCTAATTTTGAAAACCCTGTTTCTCCTGTTGTTACATGTTTAGTTGCAAAATTCAACAAAGATTTGATGTTCTGGCATCGTAGACTTGGTCATGTTGGATTTGATCATTTGACTCGATTAAGTGGTTTGGATCTTGTTCGTGGTTTGCCAAAACTCAAAAAGGATCTTGATTTGGTTTGTGCACCATGTCGTCATGGTAAAATGATTGCTTCTTCACACACACTAATTCTTTCTGTGATAACGGATGCACCGGGACAGCTTTTACACATGGACACTGTTGGTCTAGCTAGAGTGCAATATGTTGGAGGAAAATGGTACGTGTTAGTTATTGTTGACGACTTTTCTCGATACTCTTGGGTTTTCTTCATGGCAACTAAGGATGAGGCCTTTGGACACTTTCGAAGTCTTTTTCTTCACTTAAATTGTGAAATTCCTAGTTCTTTGAAAACAATTAGAAGTGATAATGGTGATGAATTTAAAAATGCTTCTTTTGAACAATTTTGTGTTGAAAAGGGAATTGAACATCAATTTTATTCTCCTTGTGTTCCTCAACAAAATGGTGTTGTCGACAGAAAAAATCGTTCTTTGGTTGAAATGGCTAGGACAATGCTAGATGAATATCACACATCTAGAACATTTTGGGCCGAAGCTATTAACACTGCTTGCTATGTTTCTAATCGCATTTTCTTGCGTTCTAAACTTGGCAAAACTCCTTATGAGCTTCGTTTTGGTCGTCAGCCCAAAGTTTCACATTTGCGTGTTTTTGGTTGCAAGTGCTTTGTGTTAAAATCTGGAAATTTGGAAAAGTTTGAATCACGTTCAACTGATGGTTTATTTCTTGGATATCCCGCACATACTCGTGGCTATCGTGTACTTGTTTTAGAAACTAACAAAATTGTCGAGACTTGTGAAGTCACTTTTGATGAGGCTAGTCCCGGTACTAGACCAGATCTTTCAGGTACACTGCCACAGGCTCAGGGGGAGTATGGTCGAATCTTTAAAGACAAAAGCGACGATGACGACGACGAGGTCGTCCTGCCCGGTCAGACCGGCCAGAGGCTCGGTCAGACCGACAGGGGCCGACCGCTTCGGACTCCGTCGATTCCAATCATGAGGATTCATCGAGTACCACAACCAGTGCTGAACTAGAACGTAAATCAAATTCTGAGATCACTGCACCTTTGCACATTCAGTGACGACATCCGCCGGTACAAATAATAGGTAACTTACATGAGCGGACGACGAGATCTAAGGTAACTGTGCATGATTTTGCGACTTCTGCTTTTGTTGCTTCTTTTAAACCCAAAGATGTTACTCATGCATTAACTGACGAATCGTGGATTAACGCCATGCATGAAGAACTAGAAAATTTTGAAAGAAATAAAGTTTGGTCTTTAGTTGAACCTCCGTCTGGACATAATATTATTGGAACCAAGTGGGTTTTCAAAAATAAACAAAATGATGATGGTTTGATTGTTCGAAATAAGGCTAGGCTTGTTGCTCAGGGTTTTACTCAGGTGGAGGGTTTGGATTTTGATGAAACTTTTGCTCCTGTTGCTAGGATTGAGGCAATTAAACTTTTGCTAGCTTTTGCTGCTTCCAAAGGTTTTAAATTGTTTCAAATGGATGTTAAAAGTGTTTTTCTTAATGGTTTCATACAGGAGGAAGTTTATGTTAAACAACCACCGGGTTTTGAAAAATCTGATTTTTCCAACCATGTTTTTAAATTGTCAAAAGCTTTATATGGTTTGAAACAAGCACCTAGAGCATGGTATGATAGACTTAAGAACTTTTTGCTTGAAAAAGGTTTTCAAATGGGAAAAATTGATAAAACATTTTTTGTTCTTAAACATGGTGAAAATCAACTTTTCGTACAGATTTATGTTGATGATATCATCTTTGGTTGTTCAACTCACTCTTTGGTTGTAGAATTTGCCGAGACTATGCGCAGGGAATTTGAGATGAGCATGATGGGTGAACTATCATACTTTTTGGGATTGTAAATTAAGCAAACACCTCAAGATACGTTTGTTCATCAAACAAAGTACACCAAAGATCTTTTGCGCAGGTTCAAGATGGAGAGCTATAAGCCAATCTCTACACCCATTGGATCTACTACTGTTCTTGATCCCGATGAAGAAGGTGAAGCTATGGATCAAAAGGAGTATAGAAGCATGATTGGATCTTTGTTGTATCTAACTGCTTCAAGACCAGACATACAGTTTGCTGTGTGTTTATGTGCACGCTTTCAAGCTTCTCCTCGTGCTTCACATCGTCAAGCGGTCAAGCGCATCATGAGGTATTTGAGTCATACACTTGAGTTTGGCATTTGGTATTCTACTTCATCTTCTATTTGCTTAAGCGGTTATTCAGATGCTGATTTTGCGGGTTGTAGAATTGATAGAAAAAGTACTAGTGGAACATGCCATTTTCTTGGAACTTCATTGATTGCATGGTCTTCTAGAAAACAGTCTAGTGTAGCTCAATCCACTGCTGAATCTGAATATGTTGCTGCTGCAAGTTGTTGTTCACAGATTCTTTGGCTGATTTCTACTTTGAAAGATTATGGACTTGTTTTTGAAAATGTGCCTCTTTATTGTGATAATACAAGTGCCATTTCATTGCTAAGAATCCTGTTCAACACTCACGCACCAAACACATTGATATTCGCTTTCATTTCTTGCGAGACCATGTTGAGAAGAAAGATGTTGAATTGAAATTTTTGGATACAAAATTCAACTTGCTGATATTTTCACAAAACCATTGGATTCTTCTCGCTTTGCTTTTCTTCGAGGGGAATTGGAAATCATTCATCCTTTTGGCATGTTTTGAGGGGGAGTTTTTGTGCTCTTTGTTTTATCAAGCTACATGATTAAAATAAATTAAAAAAGAGAGCTTTATCCATACATATTGTTGTTCATGTGCATGCTAGCAATATTATGAAGGTTTATTTGTCATTCGCATAGCTTATATGTATTCTAGTATTTTTATGTGATCTAGATTTTATATTTAAGTGAGATAATGCATGACACTTTAAAATCACATTTGAATTAAAGAAATATGCAATGTTGATACTAGTGCATGTGTTGGATTATAAATGCTTATATATATATTTCTTTGAATTATTATTCCTCAAATTACTTTAAAATTGCTCATTGTGAAAAGAGAATAAAATGTTATCTATGAGAAAAAAATGAATACCGAATCCTTGAAAACAGTCTTGACAACAAGGACGTATTCAATGTGAGCAAAAATAATGGGTACCGAATCCTTGGAAACATCTTGACGACAAGGACGTATCCAAAATAATTAAGAGAAAAAGAGCAAATATGGTTCCAATCAATATTGAAAATTTTTCTCTTGAATTATATGTGCAAAAAAGGTAAATTTGAGAAAGAATAAAAATTGCAATAGGTATATATATTTGGGTTTATTTTTCAACCTATGTGCTTGTAAAGATGTTGCATTTTAAATCGTTTGAATTCATGAATCTTTATTGCATTATTGTTCTTAATTATAAAATATTTGATTCATGATTATACTCTAGTACATATTTGCTATATAATTGATAAGTTCATCTTTTTATTATTGCAACACATGACATGACTTGCTTTATGTATGTTGCTAAGCTCTTGAATATTCATAAACATAATTCCTATGCTTGATGAATTTATTGTCAAAAGGGGGAGAAAATAATGTTGTTTGGGAACAAAAGTGCAAGTTTTTTTTGGGGTCAAGGAATTTTCTTTCTTTTAAAAAGGGGAGAAATTTTCTTTGATTTTTGAGCACTCAAATGCTTTTTACCATTTTTGTTTTTATTTTCCAAACACCAAAACAACACTTTCTATTTGTTTGCCAATGTGTTCATCAAGGGGGAGATTGTAAAATCAAAGCGTGTTTGATTCTTCATTGGATGATGAACAGTTGGTCGCTGTGGTTGATCTTTGGAGATTATTGACAATTTGGTTTTGGAGATAGTTGAATTTTCGGACAATGAACAATGTTTAGTCGGCCGCCACAGCCTGGGCTCGACCGGACTTATACCGTCGGTCGACCGAAGGTGTCCGGGCGGTCGACTGGGCAAGCACTCGTGGTCGACCGCCGAGCCATCCGACTAGTTGCCGATTTTGATTCGGTTTTGGTTTTGGTTTGTTTCCTTACATATACATGAAAGTTTCGTGTTTCTATACACGTGTCTGGTTGTTTATGCTAACAATGAGTCAAGTTTGGATAGCTTGTGCTCAAATATGGTATTTTTTGTTTAATTGTGTGCAGGTACTCTTTATGCCTCGGGAAAGTGTTGCCGGTGATCGAGTTGGAGTCAACTTAGAGATAATGTGACGTCCAAGATGGAGATCATGCGGGATGCTGAAGGGTAGAGATTAGTGCACATAATTGGTGAAGTTTTCATATGGCATACGATGGAGATATTGTGTGCGTATGGAAAGCGGAAGTTTGGTTTTGGGAAGACCGAGATTGCTATGGTTGTTTTATGTAAAGTTTGTTTCTTGTATGGGAAGGTTTCCTACTGGATTAGAACTTCTTGTATGAGTAGGATTCGTGGCTCTTGGCTGCGGATTTTGGGTATAAATAGTGAGGGGAGGCGTGGCCTTTCAGTATCGCTTTGAGTTCAAGTTTTAGAGTTTTTCGAGTTAGGGTTTCAAGTTTAGCTTGAGATTTTATGAGGAGTGCTTTGTTTGCACTTTGTAAACATAGAGAGTTTCAATAAAGATCAATCTTCTTGATAATCATTTGTGTCTTCTTCTTTCTCGGTGCGGCGACGTAATTATCGGTTAAACTGGATCTACACGTCGGTCAGACCGGATTCAGAACAGAGGTAAAGTTTTATTTCCGCTAAAACTTTGTTTTTGGGGTGCACCAACCATTCACCCCCTCTGATTGGCTTTTCATTGGGTATTCGATCCTGCAGGGATTTCAAAGTAGGATTTGATTTTGAATTTTGATAGTTTGTTTAGGAGGGTTCTCAGGGATTAATGGTTGTTACAAGGTCGGTATAATTGAGATCTTTGGCACTAGATTCTAGATGCACACAAAGATTCAAAATTTTAAACTTAGGATTTTAACTAAAATAGTTTTCATCGGCTACACGGAAATCCAAGTGTTACACCCATCAAATTTAAAAAGAAAAATATATAATAGTAAATATATACTTAGAACAGAGAACTCAGATATTGGAGCACTGTCACCCTCGTGGATGAGTTATACACGAAGCAAGAACTATAGCGCAGAGCGTCGCCTTGCCATATATCCTCAAATTTGTTGACGAGATCACTGCTGGTTTGACCCCCTGCAACCTCCACGCCTATTACCGCATCTTCACAATGGAATACTCCTCCCTAATGTACAACCCATTATTCGTCATTATATTACTTGCTTAATTCCATTCCTTGTTACTCATATTTGTGATTGAGACCACTAAGGGCAGCTGCTGATTGAGTGCAAAACTCTCTCATTCTCTACGCGCACACTTCCCGAACATTTTCTATAGGAAAGTTGCTTACAAAAATCACATCAATCCGTTTTTCAAGTTTAAAATAATTAATACTTATTTTGTGTATCTGTTAATCTTGTTAGTTTCTCCCCTCTCAAACACATCAAAAGCATAGTGCCACATGGTCTAATTTCAATGGGTTACCCACCATTCTAGGATTAATTCAGACGGGTTAGGGTGGGAACAGAGAGGTGAGTAAGCATGGTAGTTACTAACAAAACCTTTGCCTAGATCGGCAAAAAATCAAGCACACATTCAAAGATCCAACCATAAAAGGATACTAATATGTGGATGAATAGCTAAATGGGCATAATTGCCGTCTCTATTAGTGCTAGAGCAAACCACCTCCTTCTCTAAGAATGTCCTCACTCTCATATATTTGTCATGGTCAGGACCTTGGACATGCCAACCTCTTCACTGAACTTACCAATCACCTCGTGGCTCTTGTAGTGTGCACTATATCACAAAAGGGAGCACAATTGGATTTTTGATCATGGATGTGGTCCGGCAAGGTTAGGATGCAAATGAGAGGTTTTTACACTTGTGGCCCAATTTTCACAATTCCTGGAGGTTTATACAATCTCAGAATGGTTTGTTGGTTTGCAAATGGAATAAGAAATCACATCCAGGGCTTGGAATAGCATTGGTGTGTATAATAGATACATGAAGTGAATGTTTACAGACTGAACAATCTACAAGCACTCCTAATTAACTTAACTAAGTAATTGTGTTATGCCACAATAGTGTTGTGTAGTAGCTCTCTTTAGCTGCAAGTGGCATCGGCGGCCAAAAATAATGTCACTCTATGCATGACATACCTTCTCTATCGTTTCTGAAAGTTGAGGTACTTGATGGCATAGCCAAAGATGAAGAAGAAAAGGATGATGTAGCCGAAATGTGCGAGCACAACATACCCCAAGAAACTATGCCGCATCCCTAGGTTGTCCTCCAAGAATTGCTTCACTACCATAGGGCTCCCACCGGGAACCGAAAGCACGTCATCATTCTTACCAAACTGTGACGCGACAACACCATAGATGGTCCATGACACGGGGTTTACCCAGTAGTACCATCTCCACCAAATTGGTATCGTCTGCATTAACACATACCAAGTCGATCAGAGAACATAGCCAAGCTACTTATCAATACATAACAGTGAGAAATTAAAACTTTTTCTAGCTTACCGGCCTAACAACGAGGAAACCAGCAAAAAGATTCCAGAGAGGGAGTACGAAGGATATGAGAATGTTTGCGAGCATTGCAGATGGGGTGCATGCCACCAACATCATCCCAAACAATGTGAAGTAGTTGAAACTTGCAACAATAAAGAACATGAAATAGAAGAATTTGTCGGCTTTCCAGTCATATCCAATCGTTGCATAGATGATAATAGTGTATAGAATTCCCTGTAAGATGTTGTAGATGACCTCCACGCATGCCTGCACCATTTGACCCTAAATTAAAAATCATATTGTACCTTCCACACCCTCTTGGCCTCTTCACTTTTTGTGGCTGGTATTCAAGATTTACATTCTCAAACTCATTGAATATATTATCGTTTTAGAAAATATTATGAGGTTTATATTGTAATTTTTTATTTTATTTTCCCTTATATTTTGATCTGAACCATAATTATTTATAACTATCTTAGATGAAAAAATGAGGAAGAATTTTGATGAGCTCTTGGCGATGCACTTATGCTTGTTATATCAATATCTAGTGCTCATGGTCTCTCCAAACTCTTTTTGATGCTTCTTCATTAAGTCGAAGCATAGGAACATTAGATATCCCATATATTTAGAGCATAGTTTATGCAACCAAAACAATCAGATTTCACTCAATGCACCTAAGAACATTTAACATGTTAATTTGACATCACAATCGTTGCCTTACAATCTGTTTATATGAAAACTGAAGTTACCTCTCAAGATAAAAGTATTTTTGTGGTACCTGTACAAGGGGGTTATTTTAACAAAGGATAACTTGGCAAGACGACATTGGCAGGGAGATAAGAAATGTTGCTTCTGTTCTGAGATTGAAACAATTCAACATTTACTCTTTGATTGTCATGTTACTAGTTTTCTTTGGCGAATTATTCATGTGTCTTTTAATATACAACCTTCTTCTAGTATACATGATTTGTTCACGACATGGTTGACTGGAATTAATAACAAGCTTAAATCTTGTATTCTTGTGGGTGCAAGTGTAATTTGTTGGGCAATTTGCCTATCCATGAATGATGTTGTGTTTAATAGAACATTAGTGCCTTCTTATTTGCAAATCTTGTTCAAGGGAACATACTGGACCAAGTTTTGGTCAACACTACAAAAGGAGGAAGCTCGCTAATTGATAAAAAGCGGGTTATGTGAAAATTAAAGGAATTACTATGGAGTTGTTTGCTAGGCATGGATGGCGGTTTTTAATAGAATTGCTTTGTAATAAGACTAGTTGTTCCTTTCTTTATTTTCTCATGGATCAAAACTTTGTTTTTGAGATTCCTTGAAACTCTTCTTCGTAAGTTTGTATGCATTCATCGATGCAGAGGCTGAAATATTAATATATTTCCTTTTCTAAAAAACATGTTAATTTGATACATTACCTGAGCAAATGCATAGGACAATGAAGAGTACATCCCAGCTGCCCTTTCACGGTAGAAGACTGTTCGTTCGATTGAAACAACAGGTTGAACCGTGATACAATTGGCAGCCCCAAGGAAGAAAGTTGCAGCATAAGTGGCTCCAAGCAAATTGTACAAATCTTGTTGCGATGATCTATTCATGTAAACACAAATCAAACATATCTAAAAGCATTAGTATGCCACCAACGAGTTTAGTATAACATCACTAATTCCATCAGTATTGATGTCAAGTGTAGGATCATACAGCTTAGTTCCTTTTTGCCAAAATACCGTGCCAAATACAAGGCCATTGAGCAAAGTCATAAGATAGCGCATGGCATTGTATGGTGGATTCTTCCAGTAAGAACGATATTGCTTCCAGAAGTTTGCACTGCATTGACTATAGAAATTTTGAGAATACTTTGTAGGAAATGAGAGGTCTTGATATCCTGGTGGGGGAGTGCTCAATTCCTTGATTAGTTCTTGGTTTTTCCTGGGCATATTTATGAAAGTTGATCTTAATGTCAACAACAAAATTGACCACAATAGCTATTTTTTTGTTTGGTCCATACTACTTTCAATGCAAACAAGCACTAGTAGTTAAGAAAGCGATAAAAAGGAGGGTTTCAATTGAGGCTATGTACCTATAAAGCTCAGAATTAGCATAAATTTCAGCAAAATTTATGTTAAGGCGAGCCTCAGCTATAGGGGATGTGACTTCTAGCATCCATGTTGCAGGATTATATCCTTCTGTGATCTTCGGAACACCTGGAACTGCCTGAAGGGTGAAAGATAATCTCATGTGATGCCACATATAGTTTGTTACACCTACAAACAATTATCATTTGCTAATACTTCCAAGTTCATTGATCATATTTATGAGCAAGTCATAACTTGGCAAATAAGTAGCAAAAACCATTTATTTTTTTAAAATAATACAAGCAGGATTATGTTGCCATAATTCCAATTAAGTAGGAGGACAAAAGAAATCTTTGTTATCTGCAAACTAGAATAGGTATATTGTATTGAAAACAAGACACTCACCTCAAAATATTCAACTAGTTTATGAGAGTGGTGGCCGAGTTCACCAGCATAAATAACTTGCCCTCCCCTTTTCAATAACAGAAGCTAGAGAAGAAACAATCGTTATTTATTTACATAAAAAAGTTATCAAAATTTCAAAGAGACATAGAAAGAGATGGACCTCATCGAAAGACTCAAAAATATCAATGCTGGGTTGATGAATTGTGCAAACCACAGTACGTCCTGTGTTGACTGTATTTCTCACAGTTCGCATGACAATTGCGGCAGCTCTAGCATCAAGTCCAGAAGTTGGTTCATCCATGAATATTACTGAAGGGTTTGCTACCAACTCCACGGCAATTGTGAGCCTCTTTCTTTGTTCAGTTGATAAACCACTAACTCCTGGAAGACCCACCAAAGCATTACGTAAAACATCAAGCTCTACAAGGGACATGACTTCATCCACGAACATCTACATGGGTGAAAAGTTCAGTTAAATTTTATTAGATTACTATTTGGATGTTCACATATATAGAGCTCAACAATACAACATCATGAGTTAGGAACACGGTTTAGTATTACCTTCCTCGTATTGGTGTCAACATCTGACGAAAGACGTAGCCAAGCAGAGTAGAGAATGGATTCATAGACAGTAACATTTGGTGAATGAATATCAGTCTGTTCACAGTAGCCACTAATGCGTGCAAAAGTTTCTTGTTTTTTTGGGTAACCAGAGAGGGTGATGTCTCCTTCAATTACTCCACTTGTTTTCCTTCCTGCTAGGACATCCATTAGAGTGGTCTTGCCAGCTCCACTCACACCAACTAAAGCTGTCAAAACACTTGGTCTAAAAACTCCACTGATATCAGATAGCAGCTGGAGACGACTTTCTGTGAATCCTTGCTCTTTCATTTCCTAAAATTATTAAAAACAAAAAACATGTTAGCTTCATATTGATTTTTAACTTACATACACAAATGTTAAATTTGTCAAAGTGAGAATTCATATTTTACTATTTTAGCATGATATTTCTGAGGGTGTAGGTAAGCTTACTGTTGGCATATCCACATAGTAGTTTACATGGTTGAAACAAAGCGAAAGGGGTTGGAAAGGCAATGCAATTTGTGACCTAGTTTGCTGATTTGTTGATCTGCTACCACCTGTTTAACAAAATGTGTCAATTTTTACCATGATGTAAAATCACTTTACATCAGCTAATCATAAAACTAATAATAAACTTTAGTTTGATAATATTATAAAGGCTACAATAATATAAAATGGATAAATAAGGTCTCACTCATGGGGATCGATGATGTTGCAGATGTATTACTAGCTCCATTATTGCGTACAATTTGGGACATTTGTTGTTCATTTCTTGCTTTCATGTCCATCTTATCTTCACTATCTTCATTTGAAACTATTGTGTTTGAGCTGCCACCAGCTGAAAGAAATAATGTAAATGAAGTATAAGTACTGTGAATAAATATGACATCAAAGTAATAGGATATAATGAGGAAAACAGCGGTGCTTACGACTCAAGTATGTAAGGGCCAAAATGTATAAGATATTGAACAAAATAAGGAAACCTATAAGGGCTCCAATGGAAATCCAAAACCCCCCATCACTAGTAAACAAGCCTTTGGATTTAAGAATAGCCTTGCCAATAGTTGGTTCATCAATCGTTGCATCAGTATTTGGCTGTAACAAGAAAAATTCTCTTCATTTGTTAAAATGGAACAACATTAACAATAATAGGATGTCTCCGTTCCCTCTAAATTAATTTGAAGAGAGGAGAGAAACATCAAACAGGACATAAGTTTAGGTAAAAAACTTACAATAGCCCATCTAGTGGCAAGGAACTCATTGACTGATATCGCTTGTTGGCTATACATCATAGGAGATGCCCAATAACCCCAAATCCACCATGGTTTGATGTCATCTATATATGCCAAATCAAGGACATTAGTATCATCCATAAATATTAAATGGCCAATACTGATTCTTCATTCCTCGTGCCTACGAAATGTAAATATTTTTACATGGGAACATACTTACTTCTAGATATGAGAAATCCTCCAAAAATGAAGACAATAAGCAATACAAACATCCCAAAAGTATTGGCCACAACCATTGTTTTCAAAATAGCACCAAGAAATCGGAACATAGCCATTGCCATTTGGTGAGTAACAAAGAAAGCTATAAATTGACGAAAGAACCTACAATCAATATATAAAAGAACTCGTCATGAAACTTTGTGCACATATTTTAGTACTTAAACTACAAAATGAACCACACAAATTTACCTTCCTGCAGAGGGTGCAAACCCCATCACATAGTATGTGAGCACAACCCATACCGCTGCCTCCACAAGAGAAACAGGAATCTTCAAGATGATGTTTGCTACTCCAAAGGTCCATGCAGGGAAGAACAAGAAATCCCTATGTTTATAGAACACAGGAAGCTTCTTTATGGTCAGTTGTAGCTCAGCAAAGCCGTTGAACAAGATGGTGATCAAACTAAAGGTGAGAGCCCCAAGAAATTTAGTGCCATCGGAGATCGTCCCACTAGGCATCTTTGTTCTGAGGAACACAGTCATGGCCATGAGAGCAAGGATGATCAACTGGGTGACCTTGAAAATGTAGATGAAGGAGTTGCGCTTCATCAACAACCACTCTCTTGACATCACTGCCCTGAGTGACTCCCAACTGGATAGCCCATACTTGGTAGTTGTCAATGCAGCAGGATGTGTGTTGGATTTGTCATAAGGAATTTGCAACTCCTTCTGCATTTTCTGACCTACATGGAATGACTTGAAACGTTGTGCAAACTCTGGAACTGACACATACCGATACCGTTCTTGGTCATGGTACCAGTACTGTTGCTGGTCTTTCTTGGAAGTGACCTCTTGAAGGAAATCAGCAATTCCTTTCCTTTCAGGGCATCGGAAACCAGCATGTTCGAAGAATTCCAAGATGTTCTCACGTGGTCCATGATAGACTATATATCCTTCTGATAGTAGAATTATGTCGTCAAAAAGATTGTAGGTCTCTGGTGGTGGCTGGAGGAGGGAGATCATCACAGTCTCATTCATCACATGGACCAAATGCCCAATAAACTTGACAATCTCAAATGTGCTAGAGCTATCTAGACCGGTGGATATTTCATCCATGAACAATGCCCGTGCTGGTCCGGTTAACATCTCCCCTGCCACCAAGCAAGTAAAAAAAATAATTCTAGACAATTGATGTGAAATTAGAGTAACAAATGGTCTAAAATTTAAACAATAGATCGTAACCATTGCAACTTATTCTGCTGAAGTTAACTTGGTTTGAAGATTTTGAATGCATACCTGTTGTCACACGCTTCTTTTGCCCACCAGAAATTCCTCTAATCATCTCATCCCCAATAATAATATCAGCACAAATGTCCAACCCAAGCGCCTACATATCAAGGTAAATGAAAAAAAATGAGTATGTTCTTTTCTTTTATTTGCCACCTGGACAAATACATATAGGCAACATAAAGATCATAATCTCACCTTGAGAGTAACATCCGTAGTGATGTTAGTCTTATGCCCTTGCACTGCAGTAGCTTTCATGAAAGCATCGATCTCAGGATCTGGCTTAATGCCTGCATTGCGCTCCCTTCTTGCGAGTTCCGCGAGCATGTCATATCTTGCACCGATGCCTAAGCATCGCCCGGAGAAATCCAATGTCTCTCTCACAGTCATCTCTGCATTATGAAGATCATACTGACTGACATACGCACTGGTCCTCTCAGGGTAGAACTCAGAAAATGTGTGTCCACAGTATGTGATGTCGCCAGACACCTGGGTTGATTGCAATAGGATGAATGAGCATATGGCAAGAATGCGCTAACATGTAAATAATTAACCAGATGAGTGGATTTGAGTTTAATTACCTTGAGGTTTTTATCAAGCTTCCCTGTAAGTGCTCGCATAAGTGTGCTCTTTCCTGAGGATGGAGGCCCAAGAAGAAGTGTCATCCTGAAATAAGAAGAACTATAGTTCAGTACTTACTTTTCTTTTCAGAATTTTGAGTATTTTGGAACTAGTACTGTAGCAGTGTATGTTTCTACCTGGATGGCTTGATGATACCACTAACTTCTTGCAGTATGTTAATGGTTCTCTTGTTTGAAGAACCAAATCGTCCAATGAGACCCTATCCAGTAAACATCACATTTTCTATCCATCAAACACACACAAAAAATAATATGCTTCCGGATAGAAGCCCAAACAAGCTCAAAACGTTATAGCCCGTCACCATAAGATTTAACCTTTCAAAGAAAAAAATAATAGTAGGAAATTGGACACACAACGACTCCATTTTTACTTTGGGGTCTTAAGGGTTGTTCTTCAGCTATTGTTCTGGTCTTCTTTTTTGAACTTTTGTTTTGCCCGATAACCTTAAAGTTAAAGTTCCATCGCTCACAGTTCTTTCTTTGATTTCTTTAAACATAATTTTCTCCCTTTCTTTTTGTTAAGAAAGGTGTATACACACACTATCATACACGCCACACTATATCGTCTGACAAATATTCAAATAGATGGACACCAGCAAAAAACAGAGCTCCATGTTCTTCTGGTTGAGAATTTAAAAAATAATCGAAAGTAAATTGATCGAACTCTTTGAGCTAGTTAGTGACACACTGACACTTTCCCCTCTAGTTTTGCTTAAGCAAAACATCAAAGATGATTGATTGATCGATTAAACTCTTCGATCGATATTGTGACGTAGTACGAGTCTGCATATGCGTGATAGAATATGCGCGATAGAATATGCATGATCCCTAGCTGTGCTTTGCTGGAGGTTTTGCAAGGCCATGTCCATGTGCAGTGCATTCATGCTCGAAGCTAGGGATTCTAGAAGATTTTTCCCCTCTTTTTTTTGATGGAGGGATTCTAGAAGGTTTGACACATCTAAGCTGCCCATCTTTGCTAGCATGTGCAGGTGACGACTATCCTCGAATAAAAAAAACACAACACTTGCTAGCTACTGGACATCTGTTTATGTTAGACGCCATTGGATAAAAAATAATGATTATCTAATCTTACTTGCCTAAGAGTCCCATGATGAAATTACGCCCATAACTTATAATTTATCAGAAGACACTTCAACCACTATTTCATCGTTTTTGGCAAGAAAGATAAGCTAGAAGGAATCTGAGGTAGATGTACTTAGAGATATCAATAGTTAGTAGAGCTATATAAACTCTGGCCCTGTTTAGATCCACCTCCAAAACTTTACACCCTGTCACATCAAAAGTTTGGACACATAAATAAAGTATTAAATGTAGACTAAAAAATAACTAATTACACAGTTTGTATGTAATTTACGAGACGAATCTTTTAAACCTAATTAGACTATGATTTGACACTACAGTAAACTTGTGCTAATGACGAATTAATTAGGCTTAATAAATTCATCTCGTTGTTTACAGATGAATTCTGTAATTTATTTTTTATTAGTCTATATTTAATACTTCAAATGTGTGTCCAAAGCATTGATGTGACATTTCATCAGAAAATTTTCTAGAATTTAAACACAACCTCTATTATATATACCACAGTAATAAAACACCGATTCTACGATAATACTCTCGATCTTTTTATTTATATAAGTTTAAAATGAACTAAATGGAACGAAGGAATATGTCATTGACGAATTTAAATTCTATGAGGTGACATCTGTTATTAGCTAATTCTCTCCTTTACATCAAGTTCTGTTACTCAATGGTTTGCCAGCCTCTGTTACGTGAGTTTATTTTTCTTAATTATTAATTATACCAGAAATTCCCTTTGTTTCTACAAATATCATAGAATTTTTTCAAAACTGAAAAGAATCGCTTACTGGTACATATGGTACATCCTAAAACTATTTTATATGATAATATTGTACAGGAAAGACCTTTATTTATCTAACGGACGGATGTTGACTAACTACTATGGCATATATAACTGGAAGAGAACAGCTCAAGTACTCAAATCTTGTACTCCCTCTCTTCCCAATGTAACATTTGTAAGATTTAAATTCATACCAAATATAAGCATTTGTGGAACACTGTCAATCAGGTGCTTACACGGACACAACTCAAAATTTAAAATGTGACCAACCATCGAGGTAACAGAAATGAAATCTTTTCTTCTAACGTTACTCTGCGCTAAACAACATAGGCTGCATTCAGCATGATGAGTTATGAACATATCTCACCCACATAAAACAAAACGATTCTTTAACCATAATTTAATTATGTATTAAAAAACTTTAAAATATATTAATATGTTTTTTAAAATACTTTCATATAAAAACTTTTTGAAAAAACATATAGTTAAAAATAACAGTTTAGAAAACGTGTTTGTGGAAAAAAGGGTATAAAAGTTGAAAAATGAGAGTGCGGTTTATATTTCGTAACGGAAGGAAAGAGTAATAAGTTGTGACGTACTGCAGCTGCAGCAGGGGGCATACGCACCTGGAGGACGTTGGTGGCGGCGTTGGTGAGCGTGGGCAGCGCACGGCTGCCGACGAACACGTCCGCCTGGATCGACAGCTGCTCGTACCTCACCTCGATTGTTGGCAGCTCGATTCCCACCCTGCAACCATCGATCAGCTTGATTTCAACGAAGCTTTGTACGAAATCCATGGCGATCGATGCGATGAAACGCGTACATACATGTCGATGCGGTCCCGGAGGCGGCGGAGGAAGCGCTCGCTATCGTCCTGGAACACGCGGTCGAGGAGCGCGCGGCCGAGGTTGCCCGCGGCGAGCTTCTGGATGTCGACGAGCTCCATCCTGCCACCGGCGTCCTTCGCCGTCGCAACGCCGCCGTCGCCGCCGTCGTGGAGGAGCGCCGTCCGGATAACGCCGCGGCGCATGCGGTCGTAGGTGGGGAGCTTCTCGAGCGCCGCCCACCGGAGGTTCTCCTCCTCGTCGTCGTGCCCCTGCTGCGACATCGCGCGCCCGAACGGGTCGTCCGCCTCCGCCTGCCGAAACGACTGCGAGATCGACGAGCCCCAGCTCATGCTCCGCCGGCCGCTAGCCGACGGCGCCGTCGCCTCAGCCGCCGCGGACGCCATCCTAGATAGCGTCGCTAGCTCGCTCGAGCTCAGCTCAGCTGGCTGAGCTAGGCACTAAATTACCTATAGCTAGAGCTAGGCAGCATTGGAAGCTAGATATTCTCATGGTTTATATAGATAACTAGGAGAGCCACTGCCACATGCAGTAAGCTGGCCAGCCATGACCTAAGAGCAGACCTCACTAGCAGCCTCCTTTGAAATGTACACATTTCACCAAAATATTATACTCCCTCCATTATGTTACACACTGTTATCTTGATATTTGATCATTTAGTTTATTCGAAAGTGTTGTACTAATATCTTAAAAATATAAGTCATACTTGAAGTATATTAATGATGAAATAAGTGTAACAAAATAAATGATATTTTTTTAAAAAATGGACGGTTGGAAACATAATATCCAAACATCAATAATGTCATATTCAAAAACAAATAATCTAATATTTTTGAAAGGAATAACTATAGGGGAAAACCCCATAGTTCTGAAAACAAGAAAAGTCTAAACTTTTAAAAAAAATATATCCAAGCAGTAACATATGATCTCTCATCTAAATTTACACGATGTACAAGTAGATAAATATCACTCTTAAAGAGTGACTTCCAGGATCTTACAGAAGGGCTTTTGTTTTCGAAAATTTGGTCATTTCTTTGTTTTCATATATTTCAAGATGCATATAAAACTTTTTGAATGAAATGAGAGGAAATATAAGACCTCCTTGCTTGTTATAGCATTCCATCAAAGGTTAAAGATAAATCCCATATATACTATTTCAAACTGAGTACAACAATCAGAGCTAAGGTACATTAAAAAAACAAATGCATATAAGTCTCTCTTTCCCTACAGGAGCACAATTGGCATGTCAAAATCACTTCCGAAAGGTGCACAATGTTTTCTGTCAAACATATCCCTTATATTCCGCCGATCAATTAGTAATAGCAACAAAAACTCTGACTTTTCATTGTGCACTTACTCTGCTAGTTCCAATTTAAATAAATTGGTGGCTGAATGTACATGAAACTGATGGTAATAGTTCTTACTCGAATTAGTTTATTTCTGATAAAAACTAATACAATTCCCTCATTATAGAAGGATATTATTATTTTTCTTTTTTTTTAAAACGATCCCATGAAAACTGGCATTGTATCAAAAGATAAGGAGAGAGAAAGAGAGTATATCTTTACTATATAAGAGCTGAGGCTGACCATATACCCGGTCTGGTGCCAAGTGCCTAAACACATAAGAAAACAGGTTTAGGGGGGTAAAGCTTTGAAAGCGGCGGTGGTCATCAAAAAGCTAAGTCAAATCAAAAGCTTCGGCCTTTCTGCTCTACTTGTTAGTACCCAACATCTTATCTAATCAGTGATTCTGTGGATGAACTTCCCCATGGTAGACTTTTCCTGTCCAAGGACTCCTTTTTTTTTCTCACACCACACTTTTCATTTTCATTAATTGTACCAACCAATACAAAGTATGACTTGAAACCTTTTTTCCTTCCCAGTCAAGATGTAATATGATGTTTCAACATAATATATAGTTAACCCAGTTGAACTAGAGTGGGTTAAATTTTTTAAATAAAATTAATAATCAACCATATATTTAAAACCTATAACGCCGTATATATTAAAACAAAGAATAATCTCCTTTAATTATATACATATATATATATATATATCAAGAAATAGCTAGCCGCCGCACCTACTACAGTCGTTTTGGTCATATATATCACTATTCGAATGATACAGAGATGATCATGGATTGCATGCATGTGTTCGTGTGTGTTTGGATCGTCATAAAATAAAAAGAAGAGACAAAACTAGGCGATCAGCAAAATTGGAGAATCGGGGATGGACGGATGCACGCACTTGCATCAGCGTTAACAACAAAATTGTACTCTACTTAATATATATAATCAGCTTCAAATATATGGATTTCAGTGGTGTGGCTATGGTATAGTACGTGGCACACCGTCCGGCGCTTTTCATACTGTTTGCATACCAAAATATATATGATTGGCTTGGACTAGTCGTCCTGGCGGCTTAATTAGCCAGTCAAACAAGCATGCACGTATGTTGGAAAAGTAGTTGTAGAATATCTGGAAAAGGCATTTTTAAAACATATTAGAAGAGATTGTGCCGGTTTGTTGCGTGACGCCCAAGTAGATTTAGAAAGTTAAGAAAGAAGAAGGAGAAAGTATATTGCAGTGTCATTTACTCATCTGTTGCATATAAGGATTTCTATGACTCAGATTTTATATCCCAATATAACCATTCGTAAACTCATTCCCACATTTCCCATAATTTCAATAATTTTAAAGTTAATCTTATATTTGAAAAGAGAATCTAAACAATTTAAAATTTAAAAAATTGACAATTGAAGTGACAACAAAAATCTGATCTAATCTTAATATTTACTTAAATAACGTAGAAAATTATTTGAGAAAAAAATGTATAAGTTATTAACGTGTAAACACGTCTTTTAACACATACATCAAGTATATATATTGGAAATTTATATTGGAAGCTTGGAATTAAAAGCATCGATGGTGTAGCTATAGAGTAATGAGTATATGAACTTATACACCAGACTTTAAATCCTACATTTACGAATAATATACATGGGTGTGTTTTTAATAGGATGTAAATTGTAGTTTATGTCATCAATAGGATTTAGTTGCTCCTAGAAATATCGTCTTTTGATACGGTAAAAAGGATTTTTACAGGCGGGTAGACAAAACGTCTCTAATGAATAGCTAGCTATGAAAACCATCACTTTGTGAATTTTCACAAGCAGTTTCACACCCACATGTGAAGACACCCTCTTACAAAAACACTTCTTTAAACAAAATGAAAACGAACACCATAGATTCATATCCACATCCATCGACATCTAGAGAGTATCAACAATGGCCAAATGCAAACATACCGTCGTCACCATCGCAGCCCTCATCACGGTCATTGCAGCCAAACGCTCGCATCACTCCGCCATTGGTCATCGTAGCCAGATGCTTTCCCCACTTCGCTGCTAGTCATCATCGCAGTCCTCATGCATGGTCTTCGTCGCTATCGTTGAGCCATAGTCACCACTCCCAAGCACCGCAGTAGCCTGATCCAATGTTAGTGAGGCTCGTCACCATTGGATTAATTCGGATCGACGCTACGAAGCTCCAGCCACTACTAAAAATTAAAAATTTGAAACGTCAAAATTCATAATAGTTCCGGTTCTAATAGAAACTGAAACTAAAAACATTTTTAATCCTGGTTGTAAAGCACAATAAAATTCTATAACTTTTAATCCCGGTTGATGTTACCAACCGGGACAAAAGACTATTTTTAGTCCCGATTAAAAAAATCTTCTCCCATTATTTTTAGCTGCGGTTGATACTACCAATCAAGACTAAAAATCCATATTTATCCCGGTTTTTATCCAAACCGGGACCAAAAATCGTCTGGCTTCCTCGTCTCCTGTGCCACGCGCGTACTCCTCTCCCTTATCTTCTCCTCCGCTTCCTCTCCCTTTATCTTGTCCTTTTCTTCTCTCCTTATCCTCTCCCTCTCAGATCTCTCTCTCCCTCTCCATCTCCCTCTCTCCCTCTCCCTCTCCCTCTCCCTCTCTCCCGGTCCGGTCGTAGGCGGTGACGGCACCACGCGAGGCGGACGGTGGCGGCGGCCCCACGTGCGTGCGGGCGGCGGGCGGGCCGGGCGGCCGGGGCGGTGACGGCCGCGCGCGCGCGGCGGCGGCGCTGGGGCTGCATGCATCACGATCTGAAATTTTTGTTGTATTTTTTGATGTTTGATGATATGTGATTTGGGTCTGTGATGTGATAGTATTTGATCTGTGATTATGTGAATTTTGAAGATGTATTTGATATGTGGAGCAAAAAATGAAAAAAAGCATTTGTGATATGTGTGTGATATGTATTGTTCATTGCTAGATATGAATTTGTGATGTTTGATTTTAGTATCTGTCATGATTTTAGGATTAGATTTTGGAATTTTGGCAAAAAAATCTGGGGTAATGGGAGGTCGGAAGGGCACTTTTTTTTAAGTTCCGGTTGATAACTTTAACTGGAACTTAAAAATAACGTGATTTTTAGTTCCGCTTTTGTAATCTTTGGTTTGGTAAACGGAACTAAAAGAGATTAGGAACGGGATGAGTCTTTCTCCGGTAGTGAGCTGCATGCTGCTTGACTGCCGGTAGGCTTCCACGGTCCAGGTTGTGTCCTCGGCTGCCTCTCTCACCATGAAAACATTTACCTACTGTAGCTGTTCCATAGCGACGACATATACTGGTGTGGATCAGGATCCAGCAAGTACTGTTGCTGCTAGATCCGCCTCCTCCCTAGCATCATAGCTGTCAAATCCATCTCTTTCCACCATCGATGACCCTTATTTTTCGATGATACTCTAACTGTAAAGATTATTTTTTAAGACGATCCATGATCGATATCTTTTATACAAGTTTACTTCTCACATGTTACTTTTATTTTAGACCGTCTATAAAAATATTTTTAGGAACTCTCTTATAGAAACGGTATATCCTACCACATAGGCTACACCCTAACGCTTTTCCTCGGCTTCTTTTTTTTTCTGCCTGCTAACATTTTTTTAACTGCATTTCATAATTATTTTTATAATTAGTTTATATTTGTCCTTTAAATTAATGTCTAAATATTTGATATGATACGGACTAAAGTTTAGTTTCTAGATCTAAACACCACTTGAATTGTCTAATCAAACATGGCTATGCGCATGCGTCATGAAGTAATATGGTTGCATGCCCAATAGTATATAGTAGCATGCTCAATCTTCTCTCACTAGACGGCCACTCTTGTATCTATGTCCAATGATCATACCTCATGTACCAACGATGATATCTGCTAGCACCAGTGAAGTACCAACAATGGTACCTGTTAGAAGTCAAGAATCAATCATGGTACCAACGATGATATCATTAGTTGTTAGAAGTTAGTATCAATAATAATACTTTGTAGGTACCAACAAGTCAACAACGATACCTGATGGTATCAGTGAGTACCAACGATTGTATCTACCAAATATCGAGTGCTGCTAATGATACCTCCCAGGTACCAACGATGATACCTATTGATATAAGTGAATTACTACTAATGATACTTGTAGGGTATTAGTGATGGTGCCTAACAAATGTCCAGTACCAATAATAATATCTCATAGGTATCTTTTTGCTGGGAAGGCCATGGACAGGCCATCATATTTTATTAAGGATTTGGAGAGTAAAAAGCTTTACAAACGATAATAACATATCGCGCCATCCAGGACCACAACAGTCCTAGACAGCTAGAAGTTGAACATTAAAACAGAGGTTTTAGAGTGCCCTCTGAAGAACTCTGAAGAACATTGAATAGCTATTACCGCTGAAAAATCCCCGCAGCACTCTAAACTCCGATCTCGTCATTGATTGTATGAGCCAATTGTTGTACTGTCTTCGCCCTGTGATTAAAAATCCTCGCGTTCCTCTCCTTCTAAATCTCCCACGTTATCAGCATTAAGAGGGCGTCGAAGTTCTTTCTATAGTCTTTCCGACAATGCTTCCTCGTCTCCATCCACCACTGTGCAAGCTCTAGCCCGCTTTCTTCTGGTATAGTAAAGGCTTGATTACACCATAATTGAACTTGTCTCCACACCTCGATCGTGAACACGCACGTTGAGAAAATGTGATCACAATGTTCTACCTTGTCGTCGCGCCGGCAAAGGGGACAATTCTGCTCATGAGGCTAGTTGCGGATTTGTAGATTGACAGCCGTGAAACACTTCCCTTTGAGCGCCAGCCACACGAAGAAACGCACCCGAGCAGGCGCCCTCGAGCTCCATAGTAGTCGCCCGTAAGAGCAATCTTGGGTCGCCATAAAGAATAAACCATATGCTGATTGTGTCGTATATTTACCATCCGCTGTCGGCTTCCAAAACACGGTCTTTGACCGGTTGCAGTGCCGCTTGCTATAATTCATCCCAAAGTTGAAGAAATTCCCTCAACGCCCGGAGTGAAAGACTTCCCTCAGCTTCCTAATCCAGAAGTTATTCTCCATAGCTTTGGCCACCGAAAGCTTGTGCCCATCAGTGTAAGAGTATAAGATTGACCATTTTGCTTTGAAGCTCTGCCCTCCTAGCCAAACATCAGTCCAAAACTGAGTATCTTCACCATCACCGACAATGAAGCGTGCGCCTGCCTGGAAGAGTTGTTCCATCTCCTCCCCTGAATCAAAGACAAATTGTTTCTGTCCAAGTCCAAGGCTTGTCTCTTTGATTAAACCAGTTCACTCTCCATTGGAGTCTTAAGGCTTTTCCTAGGCAGTTTAAGTCCTTTATCCCCAGCCCTCCTTTTTAATAGGTTGACAAACCTTCTTCCAAGAAACCAAACAGTGGCCTCCAGCAACTCCATCTTGCCCCTTCCACAAGTATCCTCTACATTTTCGGTTAATCTCCTTCACAGCTCACTGCGGTAGTTCCAACACAGTCATGAAGTGAATTGGTAGCGCCATCAGTGTAGTGTTGTTTTGATAAGGCATAAACAACCATTCACTGACAGTAATCCTGGCTTCCATCCTGCCGTCTTCTTACCAAATCTGTCCATCAAAGGTTGAATTTCTGCTCTCGTTGATACCTGCTAATATCAGCAATGATACCTGGCTAGATACTATGGTATAATATTAATCTGTATATAATGAACTAAGTACTAAAACAATGCAAATGCTTCTGCTGTCTCTCAAAGCAACCACAATACATCAAGTTGCACTCTCTCTCTCCCATCCCAGTGCAAAGGAAACAATATGACTATATAAGTAAAGGAGTATCTGTTTACGGATGATTGCACACTCTGAATTTCTGAAATACACCTGATAAGAAAAATATCTTAAAAAAAGCTCTATCACTGCTAGTCTGCTAATACTATGATGCTACCATCACTAGTAGACAAGAACCACGAGGTGAGAGCAAAAGTGCATGCCTCTCAGAGCCTCATCCGCGTCTCGAGGGGATGTGGATACAAGTATCTAGCAGCCCTTTTTTTTAGTGTGCTAAGGACTTTTCGTTGGTATTCGTCTATTTGAGCATATTTTGTGGTACATTTATATTCATGGCATATGAGTGTAGCGTACATGTGTGCGTGTGTACATCTTTCTTAGTTTCATGTTTCAACCGTTGGATGAAAGATCCATTAGACAATGTAGATCGCCATCCTTTTTGGGATGGGCATTTTTAAACCGAAACAAAACCGAACCGCACCGAGCCAAATCGAGTTTGTGGTTTTTTTTTGGGTTTCGGTTTTGGTTCGTGGTATTGCATAAATCGAGCAATTTGGTTCGACTTTGGTTTTTAATGTCTGAGAACCGAACCACCAAAAAAACAAACCATAGCAAACCGCGGGCGAAACCCTAGCTAGCTCCGGCGGCGGCGGGCGCGGCTGTGCGGCAGCGAAACCCTAGCCCCGCGGCAGCGAGCGCGCCGCCTCCGCTCCGCCCCGCCCGCCCCGCCTCCACCCCACCGCCTTCGCACTCCTCCGCCGCTGCTTGTGCTGCTTGTTCGGTTTTTTGGTAAAAATTAAAAACCAAAGTGAAAAAACCAAACCCGAAATTGACGGTTTACTGTATTTACACGAACCGATCAGTTTTTACTTCATGCCAAACCGAACTATGCGTAGAAAAAACCGAATCGAAGTCTTGGTTTAAACCGATTGCCCACCTCTAATCCTCTTGTACCCAAGTCAAAATCATGAGAGGATATTTTTCCTCTTTTTTAGGAACCCCAGAGCTCTCTCAGAAAATCGCCACATAAAACAACCAAATGAGCACCACTGTGCTAATGAAAATTGAACCCTTGCACTGCAACCAGCTGTGAAAATGTGCAGGCATTGGTAGCTAGCTATGTACTGTCACTGGTAAAAAAATACTTGACCATAGTTTGATATTAATACTAGATCAAACCACATATGTGTGTAAATTAATTACAAACGTATCCAGATAAGATTTCTCTTCAAGTAAAAGAAACATATGTGTAGACACGTATGCACAAAAATCTCTGGTGGTTTTCCAGTTCTATAAGTTAGTGAGAATTATATATACACTAGTAGATCAAATTAATGCAATAGTAGTATACTAGAGCAGAACACATATTTGTACATGTTCTTTTGCCATGGGAAGTCAAACCTTCTAGACGCCATGTGTTCGTGTCGGAATCAACAGTAGTCCTTATTATTATAACTTAATTTCTATACAGGCATATATATATATATATAATATCTATGCTACGAATTCATCTGCCTGACTGACTGATTAGTTTTTAATTATTAAGGACTTGGCGAGGGGCTATCTGCTTGTGATTGGCGTGTTAGTTCGTCTGTGGCTTAGAAGTATGAGATGTACTGTCTCATCCGTTGAGTAGGTTTTACCAAATCGTTTGGAATGAGTTACAATGTGGTAACTGTGTAACCGTATTGTTACCGTGAGATTTATCGTGTTTAAAAACTAAAAAAAATTTCATACATGATAACCATATGATAACAATACCGTTTTGCAAACATTGTCATTGACTCTCTCAGGATGAGATACTAGATGACAGAGATAGCTAGCCAGTGTCTAACCATTGAAATCAAAGCACAAGCTGGTCTGTTTACTAGTACAGATTATCTCATCTGTGGCGGTCTCTCACATGTTTGGGTTTTGCGAGCCGTCACAACGAAGTCATTTCAAACGGGACTAAAAAGAGACCGACAAAGAAATACTCACACAGACATGTTAGATGTGTATAAAGCTCGAGCCTGTAACGGATGATACTTATCGGTGACGGGCTCAATTCAAGGCCAAACAAAGATAACCTATGATATCTTTGTCGGGCCTCAATAGAAACCAGTTACTGATGTTCGGTGATGAGCTCTAACTTGAGGCCCAATTGAGATAACAGTTAGGCCCGACACCGATCGGTGTCGGGCTCCAACTTGAGGCTCGATTGAGATAACAGTTACGATCGACACCGATTGCAGGCTATAAATACCTCACTATTTTTGTGGGAGGAAGAGAGGGGCGATTTTTGTCTCTTTTTTTCAAGAAAATCAAAAAGTGCAAAAGTAATTAAAAAATAGTAGTCAATTTTCATTAAACTTAGTAAATACTTACTTACAAAATATTTATTTAATATTTTTTAATTTTTTTATAGCTTAGGGATGGATCGAAGTTGGATGTATGGGAAAACTGTGCGACGTTATAGCGAAGAGTATAGAAATAACGTGTTAAATTTTATAAACGCCGTAGAGGAGGATAAGAAAAGAAGAAAGAGCGATTACATGTATTGTCTATGTGCAGATTATAAAAATGAGAATATGTTCGATAGCAGAGTGGATGTACACGCTCATCTGATACAACGAGGATTCATGGAGGGCTACACATGTTGGGTGAAACATGGAGAGCAAAAATCAAGCAGTGGTATAGCTATAGACAGAAGTGGTGTACAAAATCAGGAAGGTGAAGATGAATATAAAATGTTTGTACCTTCTCCATTGGGTGGTGAAATGGTTGATGTAGATCACGGTCTGCTGTAAGACATGTTATGTGACGTTGAGGACCCAGCCTACAACAAGAGAGATTTCACGAAGTTTAGCAGGTTGGTCAGTGACTCGGAGTAGCATCTATACGCCGGATGCAAAGCAAAACACACCAAATTGACAGCTACCTTGGAGCTAATGAAGCTGAAGCCAAGTAGTGGATGGACAGATAAGAGTTTCACAAATCTTTTGGGGGATTTTGAAGGCCATGCTTTCTCATGAGAACACATTGCCCGAGACGACATATGAAGCAAAACAAGTTTGTGTCCTCTGAGGTTAGAGGTCTGTAGAATTCACTGTTGTCCAAATGATTGCATATTGTACCACAAGCAATATGCAGGCTTAGATGCTTGTCCTATCTGCAGGGCTTATCGATACAAGAGAAAGAAAATTGCTAACGAAGGAAAGAAGTCAAAGCGGGTGGTCCGGGAAGGTTATGTGGTATCTACCTATCATTGATCGTTTCAAGAGAATCTTTGCTAACCTCAAGGAAGCAGAGTTAGTACGTTGGCATGCCACAGAGAGAATGAATGATGGTATGCTAAGACACCCTGCAGATTCGATTCAATGGAGGAATATCGATCGAAGACACCCAGAATTCGTAGCCGACCCTAGAAACATGAGAATATGTTTGTGTACGGATAGCATGAATCTTTTCGAAGACATGAGCAGTTTTCATAGCACATGACTAGTTTTGATTGCAAACTATAATCTACCATCATGGTTGTGCTTCAAAAGAATCATATTACAATGTCGACATATATCTCAAATGAGATAGTACGGATGTTGGGGATGGGCCGTGCTGGGACATAGACACATGGCAAGGATACGATATTAACGGATACACATTTTACACCGTCAAACAAGATGACAAAAGCACAGTATAAAATAGCGGAGTGCATATAGATGTATTCCAGGATCAAGTTGGGTCGAACACATACAACGGCCACATTGAACAGATCTGGGAGCTGAACTATGTGAAGTTCAAAGTCCCTTTGTTTCGTTGCCGTTGGGTGAATATACACACTAGTGTCAAAGGCGATAAGGAAGGTTTCACTTTAATAGATCTATTCAAGGTTGGATACGCCGATGAACCATTCGTACTTGCGAAACAGGTCGAGCAGATTTTCTACATAAAAGACCCTGGAAACAAGAAGATGCACATCGTTAGGGATGACAAGTATTTTGTATTAACAAGCCTTTTGTAAAAAAATATTTAGTGAATTATATGAAAATAGTATTTTTTATCATGAATTTAGTTAATTTGGTGAACTTTTATAGTGAATTTAGTTAATTTTGGTGAATTATTTAGTTAATCGGGCCTGTCACGAATGATTTCATCTGTGATGGGCTTTAGATTAAGCTCAATAGAGATGACATCATCTCAATCGGGCTCACACTTAAGCCCATCATGGATGTGCTTCGAAATTATTTAGCCTAGGATGCTAATTCAGATCTACACATTAGTGTGAAAAATTTCTAAGTCCTCACTCACTCTCAGAACCCTAGCGCCCTCGTGCCACCGCCGCCGCGAAAAATTTCTAAGTCCTCACTCACTCTCAGAACCCTAGCGCCCTCGTGCCACCGCCGCCGCTATCCTCTGCTCCACCACCATCGCCTCCGCCCTCCCGAGCCCGACGCCGCCATCCCCGAGCCCGACGCCGTTGTCCCCGAGACTGGCGCCATCATCCCTGAGCCCGGCGCCGCCCTCCCTCGCCACCTTCTTCTTCCTCGCCCTCGTCCTTCCTCGCCCGAGCGTCGGCGCCCGGTTGTATAATTTGGATGATATGTGGATGAATTTGGACAGTGGGTTGTATAATTTGGACTATTCTTGAACTCGATCGATTTGTTAACAGTGGGTTGTATAATTTGGATGAATGGATTATACTCGTACTGTTAGCTAACTAAAATCGATTTGCACTTTTGTATGACTTAATGGGTGCATGCTCTGCTGATCATTAAAGGAAAGATGCAATTATCTTTTAGTACGTTTTTTAGTGAACTTTAGCCTCTAACCCCAGTATGTTGTGAATTTTAGAGATTTCATGAATTTTATTGTCAATTTTGAACAGTAATTTTAGTGAAACTTAGTGAATTTTATTGTCAATTTTGTATAGTAATTTTAGGGGTAAATTATTATGCATGTATGGATTTATGTATGTATGGTATATTGCGGTATTTAATTTAGTTCATAGTGAAATTTAATGGAATTTGAAAAAAAAATTGCAAGCATTAGTGAACCGATTCTATTTTAATGTGAAAAAAATATGTGAATAATGGATGTGTATGTAAATGGATGTTTGAATGTCGATGTATGTGAACGTATGTGAAGGTCCGATGTGATTTCTGAAATATATGAATGGAGATGCTAGGAAAGGGAATATATATCTCTATTTCTCTTATTTTTACAGCGGGTATGACTAGCAAATGTCTGAGGCTAGCCAAAAAATAGAATATATTTTTTTGTTTGGGAAAAACTCATCCGTAATGGGCTTTAACTTAAGCCCGATGGAGATGACATCGTCCGTGATGGGATTAAGTTAAAGCTCGATTAAGTGGTTAGTCATCCGTGGCGGGTGTTATTTTGGAGCCCGGTTGAGTTGTTAGTCATTGGTGATGGGTCTAACTTAAAGCCCGATTGAGTTATTAGTCATCTGTGACGGACTTATGTTAAATCCTGATTGAGTTATTAGTCATCTGTGACGGGCTTTAGTTGAGGCACGATTGAGATTATATCATCGGTGACGGGGCTTTGTTTAACTGGTCTTCTGAGTCAAACCTATCGATGATGGGTTTTAGTTTAGGCCCGACAAAGATAAATGCATCGATGACGCATTTTTGCTCGATCTTACATCATTGACCTTTGCATCGTGACAGACGCCATACTTGACACAGATGAGGGTTACCGTCCGATTGAGATGAGGGTAACTGTTGTAGTGACTCCTGCTTTTTTCATATGGAGCTATATAAATACATGTACTATGGTGTATGTTGCAATCATCTAATAACACATGTACATGCTATTTTTGCCAAACTTTGACAAATAATTATCGTTAGAATATATTCACAAATTTTGATACTTACTCCCTTTATCTAAATATATACTTTGATTCGATGGTTTATTCAGATTTATAGTTTTAGAATACCTTCCATTAGATCAAAATATTTTATATTTTAGGACGAAATGAGTATATTATATTGTTTTTATTATATGGAGTGGTTTTTAATTAAGAGGTATGAATCTTTACGTGTGCTTATGTATATTTTTTAAAAATATAGTAAAAATCAGCACAACGGGAAAACTCATGTTTGCCGAGTGCTCGGAACACTCGCGAAGGCGTAAAACACTCGGCGAACACTTCGCCGAGTGTTGCACTCGGCATAGCTCACACGGTGAATTTTGGATCGGCAAAGAGCTCTTTGCCGAGTGTTTTCCATCGGGCACTCGGCGAAATCTTCGCCGAGTGTCCCTTCGACACTAGGCGAAATCTTCACCGAGTGTCCCTTCGACACTTGGCAAAAAAAAGTACACGTTAGGTTGGGTGGACGGTGACGGAAAATTTTGCCGAGTGCCGGAAAAAAAACACTCGACGAACTTTACATTTTTGCTGAGAGCCGCAAAAACCTCTCGCGAAGTTTGAACACTCGACAAAGAGGGTTCCCGAATCCCCGCTTGCCCCGGCAAAAAAAACTTTAGTTTTTATGCTTCTAATAATTTAAAAATTATCAAACGGATTGAAAAAATTACCAAATTTTTGCATAAACCAATATATGATATTTATTGCCTAGGGAAAAAGATTTGAAATGAAACGATAATTTGGCCGTCACTTTCTTTCTAAATCTAACCAATCCTTCTCAACACTTATAATCTTCTTCAGAGAATCTTCGGTTTTATGAGCGTCGTACCGATAAAATATTTGAAACCTTCTCGATTTTTTACCCTAGCCTCGACGTATGATATCATGACATCCTAACAAATTTTATGATTTTCGACTTCGTTTGCTATTTTTACAATTTTGAAATCATTCGGTCAACACGTTCCTAACCATGTTGCATGAAGAAAAATTTTGAAATTTCTGTTAATTTACCACATAATGACTCAAAAGGGTCTAAATAACATAAATATAATTTTTGCACTAATTTTTTTAACCACTTGCAGTTCTAATTAGAGAATTGCCAAAAAAATTCACAAAAATACAATAAATTAAAGAAATATAGCAAAACCAATCAAAAAAATTAACAAATTTGATAATTAGTGATTACATGTTGTATTTTCATAATAGAGAAAGTTTGGAGGATAGATGAGAAAAATTTTTCACATGTTTGCTGAGTGCCAGAGCAAGACACTCGGCAAAGGTGGTATTTTGCCGAGCGCCTAGCCCTGACACTCGGCAAAGAAGTATTTTGCCGAGTGCCTAGCCCTGTCACTCGGCAAAGATGTTGACAAACGGTGGTTTGTTGGTGGTGGTTACTATTTTGCCGAGGGTCCCTTATTGGCACTCGACAAATTGTTTTTTTGCCGAGTGTTTTTGTTCGCCGAGCGTAAACACTCGGCAAAGTGTACTTTTTGCCGAGTGTTTTTTTGCCGAGAGCCCGCTCGGCAAATAGATTATTCGCCGAGTGCCCGATATAAAGCTCTCGATAAACAATTTTACACTCGATAAACATGAGCTTTCCGTAGTGCAGACGCTCATACCGCACGCACCTTGTCCTGTAAATGTACATATGCACAATCTATCCTTACGAGTATCTCCGGAACACCGGATCAACAATTTTCATGTATCTAATCTAAATGTTAGAAAGTATTGATGCTTTAAGTTTTAAAATTTTGACTCGAAATGTTTATAGAAAGAGGTGCTACTTTTCATGACCGAATGAAGTACTACATACGTACAAATCTACGATTCCCTGGATGGTCGTGATCTGCTATAATATTCTATCCCTTTGCTATGTGCTGTGCTGATGCAACTAATTAAACATGGTTTGAAGTTTAAACCCCAAGACAATGCAATACTTTTCATGAAATTCCTTCAGTTCGTCCACTCCTAAGATCTTGTCAAATGATGGACCAAAGACCGGGGCAACATAAGAAATTACTAATATAACATGGCAACTTAATTTATATTTTAACTTAAAGCAACACGAGACAAATTGGATCCCCAGTAAATAAAATTCAATCATCTTATGTAACAAATCAAATTTTAGATTGCAACAAAGTAAAATAAAAGATGCAACATCTTGTAAACAAAGTTGCAACAAGAAGAAAATTAAAATAGAATTTGCAAACAAACTGAGAACACGTTTGCAATGATGTGTACTATATAAGTTGCAACGACAAAGCTCATAGATCTAGTAGGCCGAGATTGGGCCATCTCATCCACATCGATTGGCAATTCTTCTTCTTAATTATCGCCGCCAGAAGAATTCAATTTAGTTATGGAAGTAATTATAGTAGGAGTATGTATCAAAGAAGATGTCAATGCCCAAGCTAGGGATACTAACGAGAACGAAGGGAATTAATTAATGTTTATAGCGACCACACTGGAGTTTTCTTCTGTGGAAAACTGTAGAGTGACGCATGCATGCGTAAATTGACAGATACTCTATATTAGTGTTGCTTAATTCAAGCCACCACCGATAAAGGCCGAGTCAACAATCTATATATATATATATATATATATATATATATATATATATATATATATATATATATATATATATATATTAAAACAGTTTTAAAAACAACTTTAAAAACACACCACATTCATCATCATGAAGGCTAGAAATTCTCATATTAAAAAAACAAAATCTCAATTAAATTATTAGATTATGGTGAGTTCGATTATAATGGTATAGATCGATTGATATAGTTGTATATAAAATATAATTATATCTGTAGAATTTCTATAAGTTAAGAGTTATATATAAAATCTAAGGATTATATAAATAAAAGCTAATCCAGAGATTATATAGAAATAAAATTTAAAAATTATATATAAAATCTAAAGACTCATAGAAATAGAAAATAAGAGTGGTATATAAACTCCAATTATACTTATAATGCTATCTTTAAAAACAAAATTTTATAGTTATATATTAAATTTAATTTTATATGAATTATCTTAGCTCCAGTAAAACTATATGAGGTGATTCCCTAGTTAAGCTGAATTCGTACTATACTCGAAGTCAAAATCAGATTAAATGGGAATAGTAAAGGAACGAGAAGGAGGGTTGGCCAGTCACATCATGTTAATTAAGGAATAATAATGTTAATTAATAGAGGACTAATAATAAGAGAGGTACTGGTACAACATAAGAGTAGCTAGCTATTGTCAACTCCTCTTTTGATACCCACTACAGCATTTATCACTATATAAAGCTTGCATCATATTGAGCCACGTCATCATTTATTCTGAGCCGTTCGATTGTCCTGTACGTCTCCGGATCTACGGTGTCGTCGTATTGGGCCATCCTGCTCATTGGCCTTCCATCGAATGCCTTGCACGGTCCTATGTGTTACTTTCAGGAAAAAAAATTGGACTTGGCTTTCATTTACCCCTCATCTACTCTGATCTTTTTTGTTTTTCTAACTTTCTATATATATTTTCATCGCATCAGGTTATCACTACACTTGGATTTCAGTGGATAACTAACGAAGGCAATATTTTACATGTCTCTTTGGACGAAGACGTAATTGTTAGGCTTCTTACCTGACATGCTGACATGCGTAACTAGGATGCAACTTCAAGAACCAAATTTGATGTAAACAAAACATGCTTTTATACTCAAGAAACTCATTATATGTATTATCCAAAAAAAATCCAGAGAAGTGTTGTTTTCTTTTGGTTGAAGTCAATAGCACGGTGTGGCTGCTACTTTTCAAATTTTAAGCCCAGCTAGATTGTGATATTCTTTAGTTTAACCAGCAACCTTATTTTACTGCAAATCCCTAACAAATTATATGTTATACACCTAACAAATACTCCTTCCGTGAGGTGAACTCTATTGGTAACCTTTTAGTGGTAAACAATATACACATCAATAAAAAATAAGAAGAGACTTGTGATGACTTTGTTAATTTCAAAATATATTGATCAATTGTTTCATTTGTCATAGAGTGTGCATTTGTACTCATAAAGAATGTTTGTATATAATATAAACATCTACGTTTAAACCGTGTTTTAAAAAAACAATTACTCCTTGAATTCTGTTCCTAAGTAGTACTTGTCACTTAATACTATTTATATTTATAATTTGACCCCACTAGTCTTTTTTTAGAAGAATTTAAATACTTAAATATATGTTACATTACTTAAAGTGTGTTGCATAGCATTAAGCTTTTACTAATTATAATTTAATTATTTTAAATTATTAGTGGTAGAAGTTAGACTATTATTCTAAGAACACAGTAGAAGAATTTAATTTTAGAAAATAATGATATTTTGAGGACCGTGAAGGAAATTATTCGTAGCACTAATCCCGTAGTAAAGCTAAATTGAACACTACACTGGACAGCGAGATAGAGCTCATAGGTTAAATGAGCTTATCACAGAACGAAAGTATGATATATGATTTTTTTTTTTGAAAGAAGTATGATAGAGCTAGCACCAGCTCGTCCATATATCACTGTTCCACGTCAAAACCCTAGCTATAATATTTCGCAGTTTTCAGATCATCCCAGGGCCCAAAACAAGAAAGAAAGAAGTAGCGTACTTACTAGTATGTGTGAACTGGCAATCATTCATGACCCAGAACAGTTTTAGTCTTCAGGTTGCCAGGCCAGCCCGACCTGCAGGAATGGAAGACTGAAGAATAGATTTGTGGAAGAAGTCCACTCTACGTTCCTCGTCTAAGGGTCGAGTCCCAATCATGTCTCTCACACTAATGCAATATCGATTTTTTTCTGAACAAGACCCACAATAGTTTTTAGTCGAGCCACAAGTGGCCGCGCCTGAAAAAATCGATCCCGAGAGAGCCGGTTGTTGAAACGCACGGGATAATATGATTATCCCGTACAGCCCACCTAACGGCCCGCACGGGATAATTGCATATTATCCCGTGAGGCCCACTTAAGGGTCCACATGGGATAATGTATTTTTTCGTACGGGCCGTTAAGTGGGCCGCACGCGATGATGCACCATAAAACAATTGCCCAACTCGACATTGTCACATTTAACATGGTATTTCTCTCTCCAAAAAAAAGACAATTATAGGGGGAAGGTTTTCAACTTGAATTCTTCAATTGGAATCAATACAAAAGGTAACATGCTTGATCTTCTCTTTCATTTGCTTTCATTTTTAAAAATTTTTATTGGTTGAATGCGAAGATATTTGAACTTTTTAACTCGGTTTCTCTCTCCAAAAATAGACAATTTATTTTGGTGGAAGATTTTAGACTTGAAATCTTCGATTGAAATCAATATAAAAGGTAACGTGATTGATCATCTCTTTTATTTGCTTTCGTTTTTGTAAAATTTCATTGGTTGAATGCAAAGATATTTAAACTTGTTTGAATTGTCATTTTGAGCTATTTATGTAATTTGTAGGTCAAATATTTTGTTTTTGATTGAACCATTTTTTGGTAATTAATATTGTCTCAGTATTATTATTTGCTGTGAATGAGGTTTTAGTTATAAACTAGGATTTAAGTTTAATTTGTTTATTTAGAAAACATCGGCAATATAATATTAATTTATGGTGTGAATTTTTTAGATGGATCAGACATGGATGTATGAGACACGGAGAACTCATCCGGTGTTCATGAGAGAAGCATCAACATTTATTGATAAGGCTAAGACACACGCTTTGAGGAAGAACAGGAATTGCATGGATTGCAAGAATCAGAAGATGTGAAAAGATCCGAATGTAATTCTAGGACACATAATCCAGCGTGGATTTGTGGAGAAATACACAGTTTGGACTTATCACGAGGAAGTCGCCCCTCATAAAGAGATTCCTGATATTTGGTTCGATGAGGCAGAGAATTTTATAATTGAGGACATGTCCCGTGAAATGACGGGTGATTTTGGTGACTCTGGTTTTGACGATGCAGAGGTTGATATTGATCTTGATCTTGAGAATATGTTGTGGCAAGCTGAACCAGAGGTCCTAACAGAGAAAGCAAGAGATTTAAACAATTGAGAGGCGTTGCAGAAATCAGCGAAAGATCTTTTGTACGATCAATCAAAGGGATGTGACATGGATTATACAGTGTTGCGGTCGGTGCTAGAACTTCTTAGATTGAAGGCTAGACACGGATGGTCTGATACTAGTTTCAACGATTTGATGGGTCTCCTGAGAGTTATACTTCCTAAGCCTAACTTGTTGCTAGCTAACACCTATCAAGCCAAGAAACTGATATGTCCATATATCACTTGGTGTGAAAAAGATCCATGCATGTATTAATCACTGTGTACTTTATCGCAAGGAATATGCTGACTTGGAGAAGTGTCCAACTTGTGAGACGAGTAGGTACAAAAAGGATAACAGTGCTGCCGATAGTGATGTTGCCGAACCAAATGCATTGGTCGAGCCAGAAAAAAAGATTTCGGCCATGGTGATGTGGTACTTGCCAGTGAAAGATCGCATGAAGCAATTGTTCTTGAACCCCACCGACGCCGACTTGATGAGATGGCATCAAGAAGGTCAAAAGACGGATGGTATGATTCGACATTCCGCCGATGCTCGACAATGGAGAAACTTCGATTCGAAGCATCCAGAATTTGCAAATGATCCGAAAAATGTCAGGTTTGTGTTGAGCACGGATGGAATGAATCCGTTTGGTTGACCTAAGCAGCTCGCACAGCACTTGGCCTGTTCTGCTCACCATGTATAACCTTCCGACATGGTTATGTCAGAAGCAAAAGTACATTTTGTTGACTATCATTATACAAGGGCCAAAACAGTCTGGCATCGACCTAGATGTGTTTCTTGAACCTTTGATGGAGGATATGCAAGAAATGTGGGAAGAGGGTCTATGATTGTTTGATGCGTACCGCCATGAGTATTTTACTTTGTGTGCTATCATATTCGTTACTATAAACGATCTACCAGCGAATTTTTCCCTCTCCGGACAGATTAAAGGAAAGACCGGATGTCTGATATGTCTGGACAACACATCGTACATATACCTGACCTCGTCAAAAAAGTTAGTTTACATGCGTCATCGTCGTTTCTTACCACATAAGCATTGGTATCGTGCGATGGCTACCTTTTTGACAAAACTACTGAGGAAGGTACGGTCCCCAAAGCAAAGGATGGTTCCACGGTGTTCAAGCTGATAAAGAACATAAAGGTCGTGTTCGGCAAGGGAAAGACAGCTTCAGGCAAGAGGAAGAAAGAAGTGGTAGAAAACACGTTGTCCTTCAAGAATCATTAAATCTTTTTCAAGTACCTGACGTACTGGAAAGACCTGGAGATTCATCATGCCATCGTGTCATGCACCTTGAGAAAAACGTGTTCGACAGCACCATCGAGACTTTACTTGACATCCCTAGTAAAACAAAGGATGGGTTGAAGTCACGTAACGACCTGGTCAATTTGGGCATAAGGAAAGATCTTCACCCGATAGAGCTACCGAATGGTAAGATTGAGATTCCACCGGCATGCTACTCAATGACACTAGAAGAGAAAAAGCTTTCTGTAAATGTCTTCGTGGTTTGAAAGTACCGACTGGATTCACATCGAATATTCGAAAACTAGTATCAATGAAATATTTGTCGATTTCTGGATACAACGCTCATGACTGTCATAAGATGCTTACGGTATTCCTCCCTATCGCTATAAGGGCAGTGAAGCCAGTGCACACCAAGGTAGTGATAACAAAGCTGTGCTATTTTCTTAATCGAGTTTCACAGAAAGGTTTTGATCCAGAAGAATTAGGACCCCTTCAGAAATTCGCAGTCGATACAGCTTGCCAGCTAGAAATGTTTTTTCCTCCATCGTACTTCGACATGATGGAAGGAGGTTTGTCAAGTGTTGCCTAGATTATATGAAAGATGCCAACCCCATTGGGATACCGGTGCCTCGACATGATGGAAGGTTATATGGGAAGGGTACTGTGAGAATAAAATGCTTTTACAACAACGATTACAAAGCGGTATTAGATGCACACAGCAATGTTCTTCAACAACTCGCCATCGTTGCGCCCTACATTGAGCAACACACTTCCGAGATCAGAGCATGTAATCCTGGGTGATCCGACGATTGGGTTTCGAAAGAACAGAAGCGCACTTTTCCCTAATGGCTGAAGGATCAAAAGCTACCGTCTGGTGAATCACTCGAGGAAAAAAATGATAGAAAGACTTGTAGCCGGCCCAACAAGCCTTGTGACCTCATGGCAAGGGTATGACATCGGCGGATATTCTTTTTACATAAACAGCAAAGACAGGAAAAGCTCAGCGCAGAACAGTGGGGTTCGTGTCGAAGCGTTGGACGCAACAGGGCAGAAGAAATCTTACTATGGGATCATATAAGAAATATGGGAACTTGACTACGGTTTAAACATTCAGATCCCTGTTCTCAGATGCCAATGGATGAAAGACAGCATGGTAGATAAATTTGGATTTACGTGTGCTGAACGGAGTAAAATTGGACACAAGGATGATCCATGGGGCCTTGCCGAGCATGTTGCACAAGTTTTTTATGTGAAGGATCTTTCCGATGAAAAGATGAACATTATTGTATCGGGCAAGCAACACATCATTGGTATTGACAACATTGAAGACGCGTCCAATTATAATCAATACGATGCCATTTTATTATTCGCAAATCTTCCTACGCGGATCAAACGCATTGAGAGTTTCCTCGACGAATCAAAGTTTTCATCCGTGCGAAGGATGTTAATCCAAAAATTGTGAAACGTTAGGTTGATTTTTGTGCAATATGTTTTTTCGAGCGAATGTATCAAACGTATGAGGTTACAAGCGAATGTGTGGTTCTATGTGATGAATTGATATTTCTATGTGATGAATTGATATTTCTATGTAATAAAATTAAGATTTGATGAATTTACATTGATTAATTAAATTAATATTTGATGAATTTATAAAATGGGAAGCGATTATCCCGTGCGGGTGGCTTGTCAACCGTCGCCGCGCCCTCACCGCATCACCCTCGCCATCCCCCGCGCCGCGGCCAGCCTCACCATGCCGCCCTCTCTCTAGGCGCCTCCTCTCTCTCTCTCTTAGCACCGCCGGCCTCACCGCCATGCCTCAAGACCACCATGCTGCACTTCACCGACACCATCGCGCCCTTCCCCGGCCTCCACCCTGACGCCCCTTCACCAGCGCCCCTCCACACCGATGCCCCTCTCACCGCCGGCCTCCACACTGCCGCTCCTCACTGGCCTCCACACCGGCCTCCTCAAACCGCAGGTGATATTTTGATGAAAATTTTGATGTTGTGATGGATTTAGCATATAGTGTGTTGTTGATGCCGTGATGAAAATTTTGATGAATGATGTTTATATTTGTTGATGCCGTGATGGAATGAATGAATGGATTGATACAGTGGGGGTGGGGGCTTCAATTGTTGTGAGATTGTGAGATTGTGACAGCAAAAAATGGATGTATATACTATGTCAAAAAATGCATGGATGGATGGACGTTTTATAGTAAATGGATTGTGAAATAGACTGTTAATATTAGAAAAGGGTTGTAAATTGGATGAATTTTAGGAGTGCAAATGGACTATTTATTTTAGGATTTTTGGATGAATTTTAGGATTGCAAATGGACCGTATATTTTAGGATTTTAAATGGACTATTAATATTGTAAATGGATTGTAAAATGGACTGTTATTTTTTGATGAATTTTTGATATAACGTAAAATGGACTTTTATTTATTTGATGGAACTCTAGTTAATTTTGATGAAAATGTAAAATAGACTGTTAATTTTTGGATGAATTTTGGTGATGAAAATTTTTATGTGAAATAGTTGCTGTGAATTTTTTATGTGAATTAGTTGATGGGAAATAGTTTGTGTGAATATTTTTGATGAATTTTAGATTTTAGGTTATATTTTAGATTTTAGGATTCCCTACCGAACGACCTACAAATCTAATCTTCCTCTCTCCTCTCCCTCTCCTCGGTCTCTCATCTCTTCCCCTTCCCCTATCTCACCTCAGCTCACAGACGGCGGCTAGTGATAAATCTCTAATCCCTCTGAATTTTTAGATGGTTATGATTACCATTACGACTACGATTATATTTGTAGAATCTTTCGATGGTTATGATTATATGATACTACTATACTATGTGTGATCGTCTTGTCAATTATGTACCTAAGTTTGCTGGAAATATCGTCTCTCCTAGGGATTGCGATGAGAGTAGCTAAGGGAGCATGGAAATTCCCCTATCGGAGACCCCTATACGAAATCGTCAAATGTATGCATATGTATAGGGTTTACATTTGATGATTTGGTCTAGGGGTCTTCGATGGTGGAATTGCCTGTGCCCTTTCAACTTCATGCTCCGATAGTGGATATAGTCTTGTTTTCTGAGAGCAAAGAAATATAGTATCTTAGAAGTTAAAATATAGTCAATATAGACAAACCTAAAGAGAAGAAGAAGGAAAAAAATACAATATAGACAATTTTTTCCCTCTTCTTCTCTTTAGGTTTTTTCTCTAGGTTTTTTCTTTAGATTTTGAACTTACGCTAATTATTGTAAATATATTATTTTGCTCGATGATAAACTGGAGCCATTCAGACATGTTGCAAATTGCAACATCCAAACACGGTTCGAATTATTTAGGTGTATTGAAGGCTAGGTGACAACCGAAGATCTCCGCATCAAACCTTATGTCAAAGGTCACAAAGGAGATCTTCTGGTTGCCACCCAACCTACCACAACGCCTCATGCTATTACAAATATAGTCTTGTTGTTCTGAGAGAAAAAATAGTATTTTAGAAGTTAAAATATAGTCAATATAGAAAAACCTAAAGAGAAGAAGGAAAAAATAGTATTTCACAAATTATGTGTTATGAACGATTGTAGATCAAATGTCGAACAGAAAGCTCTCTCGGAGGCACCCAATGTCGAACCAACGCAAGAGTCTTCGAGCGAAGGAACATGGCGGACACCAAGCGATCCTTTCGAGATCGAAGTTACGCCAGCACCATCGGTTGAAGAAGACCCCGACTACATCCCTATCAAGCAAGCAGTAAGTCGAGCCGTATTGTTATGAATTGACCGGTGTACCTCACCAGATCGCGTTTAACATTTTTTGTTGTACATACAGATGAAAACAAGGCGCTGCTCAAAAAGAAAGGCCGTCAAGTCTGCCATCATAGCCGAAGTCGAGATGGACACAACAACGTCCGGTCCGGTAGAAACTGACACGTCCGCGAGAGCTGGAGGATGTCAAAAGAAAAGACGTGGTCAGAGAAGTAAGAACCAATCTCCCAAGAAGACATACTATATCACCTCTCTGAACCAGGATAGGAAGCCAGTGGAGCCCAAGGTAGCAATGACAAAATTTAGCAGTACTTGCAGGGTACTGGCCAGAACCCACGGACCTTTAAATGTAAATTCCTGAGAGCAGGTGGATGACAACCTGAAGAACTTCATGTGGAATGAGTTGTAGAAGTGGCTTGTATATCCGCCTGGTTTAGAGGCTCTAGGAAAAGAGTTTGCCTTGAAAACGATGGCGCATCGGTGGAGGCAGTGGAAATTGGACATGAACACTCACTACATGCAAAAGAACAAATCTCCATTCGAAGAACACGGTGGTATTATGCCCGCCGAATGGGACAGGTTCATGGTGAAGATGACAAGTCTTGAAGCCTTAGCGCGGAGGAAAAAGATGTCCGACCAAGCAAAAAGGAACAAGTAACCGCACCGATTAAGCTCTAGCGGCTATGATGGCCACGTAGAGAAGTGGCGAGCAACCGAAGAAAAGTTTGCCGCCCAACGAAAGCCCCTGCTTGGAGATGCACTAAAAGAAAGAAGCAAAAACTGGGTTTGGGCACGGAGCACGGGCCAAGTCACCGACGAGGGAGAGATCCTTTTCGAGGATCCAGATATCGAGCGTGTGACCACTAGTCTAAAGGACATTGCGGAGAAAGAGAAGTCAGAGGAATTCATTGCCAAGAGGGAAAATGATCAGTTGATAGCTGCATTGGGCAACCCCGAACATTCTGGACGAGTAACGGGTGTATCGTAAAGGACGAATTGGAAGGAAGGGTTTCCTAAGGAAGCTATAAGTTACAAGAAACGGGACAGGTACAAACAGAAATTGGAAGAGAAGATAGCAAAACAAGTTAAAAAATATTTCTACTCTCTTGTTGCACAAAATAGCCAAGCCTTCCCACAATTGTTTCAGCAATCCAAAGAACCAACAGTACAGATGCCCAGCAGCGTCGGGTCAGTTGACATCGCACCTTATCCAGTAGATAACATAACTGCTCCGATGGCGTGCAGCCTGCTCGTGTCGATAGGAAGGGCCGGGAAGAGACAGGAGGTGGGTACATGACTTGCTATACCAGGGCGTCAATTTCACAACACGTCAATCCCTGAGGAATATGCAAGGGTGCAAGTGACCAAGGTGCATGCAAAACATAATAGCTTAGAGCTAGATTTTCCAGCACCGGAAGGGATAGAATTGCTTGGGGACGCGGTGAATCAATTTATACTATGGCATCGATGAGATATCCTGCTGGTCGGTCCACAGTCAGCATCCCCAATCCCGTCGGTTCCTCAGATTGCTACTGCGCCTGCACCTCCTTCTCCACCAGGGCCAGATTCGCCACATAATTGGCCTGCTTTCCCACCTCCCTCCCCCCCTAAACGAAAAGGTCCTGATTCGCCAAAGCTGCCAGCCCCTGAAAAGTCGCCGCAGAACAACCTCCAACCGATGTACAAGATATTCATCAATCTCCTCCGACACCACAGTCAGCATTAGCGCTACCTGAAAGGCCTCTTCTAAAAACCACAAGTCTTCTAAGTCCGAGCAAGCTTGAACCTCGTCGGCTTATCCCAAAAATGGTTAGATCAACCTATGATAAGAAAGAAATGGCCATATACGAGGAGAAGTTAGCGATCTAGGCTTTCAGGGGAAGAGCACCGACTGACAAGAAGCAGGATCAAACTCCAAAGTTGTCGGATTCACAACAATCGATGAAAAACCAAGTGGAGGACCTACAAAACTGGACTTCAGACGAAGTGCCGACAAACTACGAGTACGGCAAGCCGTTTCTGCCGTGGCACGTCATGGAAGACATGCCCTGGGAAATGAGGCTAATGCATGACTGGTACCTAAAGGCATCCAAAATGGGGCTCAACATGATTACTGTGAAGGTCCCGGATCACGCTTTCACCAGTGGACCAAATGGGATACTGGTAATCGATTTCAACGACCTTCACACATTATTCAAGATTGAAAAAATGGATATAAATATCGTTGCTGCGTTTTGCCTGTAAGTATCAATCTCACTTAATGTCATAAATGAATTCATTTGCAAATTAACTTCTGAAAAATTACCCGCTTGCATTACTTATGATGCAATTCCACGACGCGTCAAAGACCAACTATCCAGTTGGATAAATTAACCCAACAAGGATACGTTGGACGGAACACGAGGTTCATATTCGTGGAGATTGTGATGAGCTCAAAGGCAAAACGAAATCCCAAAGAGACGTGACCATCAAAAAAATGCACAAGGCGAAGATGGTCGCGGTAGCACTGTACTTGGGCCAAATAATGCTCGAGCATAAAGACAAAAATGTCCTCATGGTCCCTTATGCGCTACGGTACGTAATATTCTTCTGCACAACCGATAGTTTACTATGATATCACCTACAATTAACATATCTTCTTCGCAGCGATCACTACATATTTTTTCTGGTATATCCGCGGGACCACATGGTTGTAGTGCTTGATTCGGCACACTACAAGGAGGATACATTCAAAGAGTTCATCATCTTCTGTAAGTACAATCATGCACCATTTAATAAGTTTTGTCTGTTGTTACTCTCGAAGAAGCAATTGACTGAAATAAATTATTTTATCTACATAGTGCACAAGCACATTACGTACGACACGGTGGACTGGTCAAGGATCCACAAAAGAAGAAGCTTCTCGTGAAGACACAATGGCCGGTAATTACATGCCCGCTATATGCTGACATTTTATACTGTGTTTAATTTTAAATATTAACGTACGTATATAATTTTATTCAACACAGTGTTATAAGAAACCTCCAGGCACTAACCTAAGCGGCTACTACGTGTGCGAGATGCTAAGAATATACGGGAGATACACTACAAAATTTGAACAAGTAAGTTCAGAGAAAATATCTTTCTACACGTTAAGATCAATCTTGTATAATTTTTCTAATCATATCTATGTATATTCCTTCTTAAACAGATCGAGTCCGTTTCAGTTGTAGCGAACCAGTTCGACAATCAAACCTTGATCAACTTGGTTGCAGATATTTGTCGCTTCATCCGCCGCGATGTCTGCAACTATTTGGGCGATTTCTACAATCCGCAGAGCGAGCTTGCGACAGACGATAAATTCAAATGACTTAGAGAGTGGGAAAAGACCATCTGTAATCATTTCTAATTAAGTCTATTTTTTATATGTGCTTTCGAACTATTGTAAATTACGAGACGAAACTTGATATGTATATGAACATGCATGCATGATGTGTACATTTATATCTTTTTATGAGGAAATAAATATAAATGTCTTTTAATTCTTCTGCGAATATATATACATGCATCTCGCTCGATCGATAATATTACTGACAGAGAGAGAGAGGAGAGAGGACACAGACAGAGAGCTAGACCTATAGCTAAAAACATGCTATAGCGCACATAAAATAATGCGCACGGGATGCAATTTTTTCGTGCGGTCAACTTAACGAACCGCACGAGAAGATCAATTACCCCGTACGGTCGAGTAAAGTGGCCCGCACGGGATAATCGATCTTCCCATGCGGGCCGCTTAAGCCGACCGCACGGGATAATTGATCTTCCCGTGCGGTTGGGCCGCCCGCACGCAAAAACGGTCTTTTCCCAGACCATCTCGGGCATGCGGACATGCCTTCCGCACGGGAAGATGCCTTTCGGCCTGCACACAAAAATCATTTCTCCAGTAGTGTCAACCATAGTTATTATGGCGACACGGCGTGGCGCGGCGACCAACCACCTTCACATGATATATCGACTATGGAGTGCGGCGTGACGACGCCATAGACTTTGCAGCGTGGCGATACAACCATAATCTATAGCAATATATAGATTTATAGCACACAATATAAAGGTTCATAGCACACAATATATAGGTTCATAGCATAGAATAGTCTAGGATAAGAGAAATTATCCAACATAAACACTCAAGGATAGCAGAAAATACATCAAATGATCAAATGTCTCATTGTTCAAGGCTTAAAGCTTCAAAAATCAGCAAAGTGCAACCCTAACTATCTCGCGAAAATAAAACAGATGGCTGGCGCAACCCTAGGTCCTAACCTCCTATGGTGTCCGCCACATCGCGCCATGGGGATATGGCAACGCCACATGCGCCACAAGGACGCCACATGCGCCACAAGGACACCACATGCGCCATGGCAGACGCCACAGACCATTGAGCTGTGGCGAGGCCGTGGAGAGTGGCGAATTCACGCCATGCCGCTATAGCATCGATATGGCGACGATATGGCGACGCCATAATAACTATGCTCTCAACCGCAAAGCTGAATCTAACATATCCTCATCTTTCAAAATCAATATAAAGATCTAGTTTTCCTAACCTTGTGTTATGATAAGTCTTGGTGATTAATGACAACATATTTTGAAACTAAATATTGCTATGAGCTTAAGTAATAGGTTATGTTTCGGCGTCGAGCAAAGGTTGATGGTTTATATGTTAGGAGCAATGATAAGATTATGGTCTAATGAAAAGAGATGGTGCCTCATATTAGGAATCGACGAGATACTTGGTGACTCCATCATGAGTTGATGGACATGTTGAAAGATATAAACACCATGATTGAAGTTGATAAAAAAATAAAGATGGTGTAAGAAGCTAAAAGATAGATTTTATCGTTTGAGGAGAATCAAAGAGAAAAGATTGAAGATGTGGGGTATAAAGTGGCTACCAATGACAAGATGGTGAAGTGCAAGAAAAACTCGACTACTATGGACCATGTGGTGTGAAGGACAAACAAAAGGCTTGGCATCGACGAATCGAATCTGGTGGTGAAGAGCGAGCGAAGACTTTGTTGTAAACTTGTGATGGACCATGCAAGGCCATTTGAAGCTATGGAATATCCACATCAATCATTTAAAAAATAAAAGATGAAATGCCAAATATCAAAAAGATGTGAATTGTTGGTATCAAGAAGGGAATTTATCAAGGAAAAGATATAATCTATTTAGGACTAATGTACTTATTGAATTGTAGGAGAATAGTCTCGAGGGTGAAATTACTTGGACGGGCAATTCTCAAAGTGAAGAAAGAAGATGGTATGAAGGCATTTTTATTGGTATAGCTTTTTTATTTGCTTTTGAGTTCATAGGTACTATTAAGAGGATGTTGTTTTGAGATCTAGGGATGAGTCCAGTGCTCAAATATTCTTTTGAAGTGGGTCCCATTCTTTTTCTCTGTATTTTTAGTACTCGAAGGGATTCTCGGATATTCTGAAATGATTGGATGTTACAAATTTCTCTCTTGTGATTTTTGGATTTTTCGAAAATCAGTTTCACATGTTCTGAGAACTTGTGTGACTTGGTGAAATTTCTCTTTGGTGTTTTTAGAAGTTTCAAAATGACTTTCAAATGTTTTGAAATGATCAAGAACTTTGAGTTTGCTCTCAGGTAGTTTTATGTGTTCCAAAAATATATTTTGGATGTTCCAAAACAAGTTGCATCAATTGCTCTCTATTGATTTTTAGATATTTCAAAAAAATTACATATTATCCAAAATGTTGTTTTGCCCATTTTTCTATTGCATCCACTGGATTTGTTTGTGACAGTCTATTCAAATTTTCCAAAAATAGTTTTGGAATGTTTGGAAAATAAAATCTTTGCCTTCAATTGACATATCTACGGGTGTGGATATAAATACATCCCTCTACCTTCAAGCTAGGTGGGCTGACTTTATTGCTTATTTTGTGCCCTAGCTTGTGTGATTTGAGATTCATTTGAGCCTTGCCTTGTCACTTCTTTCTCTCTACCGATCTTAAATCTCGGATTTCATGTGTGAGAGGTTGATTTTAGTTTGTTTGAGTACTAGATTTATCCCAAAATTATTGTTGCATTTGTTACTTTTGATGGTTGAGGACACTTAGACGACTATACATCAACCTCGAGCCACCGATTTAGTTGTGGTGTGTCGAGAAAAATTTGTGAAGGTCAGATCTCACCTAGAAAGGAAAGAGATACTACCACTAGTGGAAGAGGATTATATTTGTGTGCAACCTCGAGGATAGGGTTGAAATAGACCTAGCTCATTGTGAGCTCCTCAACGAAGAGTAAAATCCCCTTAAGGATTTGAACTTCGATAATATCTCTACTTGCAAAAATCCTGGTGACATCTCTCTTTCACTCTTTTAGCTTTGCTATTTGGTTGGGTGCCGCTAGTATTTTAGTCGCTCTTTGTGCAAACCCATCTCTTTCTACTTGTGACGCTAACCTCTTCGTGTGCCTACCTAGGTAGCTTGGGCACTTTGCATTTTAGAGTATCTGAAAGTTTCATAATATCCAAAAGTTCAGCTTCCACATTTACTTAAAAGTTATAAACACCTATTCATCAACCTCTAGACGACATCAAGAGGTATTTTCAGTATTTATTACCATTAAATTTTAGAATTATTAAAATAAGCAAAATAAAAGTAACATTAAAATAAATAAATTATAGAGGAGTCACGGAGTATATGACTATACCCACTAAGATTCATACCCACTAAGATTCAAATCCTTGTATCCACGGGATTACATGCATATTGGTGTGATTTTAGTGAGATTATGGATATGACACTGCCTTCACCCTTTTAAAAGTATGTTAGAGGTTACACTTGATGATGTGTGAGTGTGATATCCCATGTATAGTAATTTATGTGAATGTGTGTATTCTACAGAATAAAAAACAAACTATATTTAAGTTACCATTAATTTATTATCTAAACAATTTGTCTGACTCACTTGATCGATCGCCAAATGAAATGCAATCTTGCACATTCTGAGTGATTGTGCTCTTCATTTTAGGCTCCAAGTCTTGGCTGAGCCTACGTACCCATGGACCAACGTATGGCCAACGGCAGGGTGCTAAGTCTATCAAGAACGCTCGGGACTCGCAAGTTGCTCGAGCTTGACTTCTCCTAGGCTCAACTCAACCTCTAAACGAGCTGAGCCTGAGCCTATATCAAAACTCGCAAGCTTTGTCTGTCTGAACTCGAGCTTCTGTGAAACCTAACGATATATGATTTTTATTTTTTTATTTCATAAACTATAAAATCAACCACGCAATGAAATAACTGGTATCTGTTCCTATATTTATTTTTTCTCCCTATTTATTAGTTTGATTAAATGGAAATAAATTATTTTTATTGAGAGATTAGTAAAAAAGCCAAACCTGTCTGAAAACTCAAAGGTTACACGGGCAAGGGTTTTCAATTTCGTTTTGGGCCAACATTTCAGGATTTCGGTGGCACCGAAATTTCCAAAAATTTCAGGAATTTTCTTTTTTTGCATGAAATTATTTGAAAATTTAACGAAATTTAACTAAACTTTGACCAAATTATTTTTTTGAAAAAACCCCGAAGTCTTCGGACGGTACATTTGATTGCCGGAATTGTAAACCATGACACACGCTCGGCTGGTTGACAGCGGCACGCCAGAGACGGTGGCCGTGCATGGGGGAGATCGACATGCATGGATGGAGGAGAGGGACACGGGCTCGATCATGGTGGGATGAGATGCATGCATCGCATGTCATGTCGCGCGCCCGAGCCCAAAAATAGCTTTTCCTCCTCCCAGCTCCCGCCGACAATCGAGCGGCATCGATCGACGCGCCACCCCGATGGCCGACCGCGCCGTGCATGTGCTGTCGCCGCCGTGCGTTTGCGCCACCCTCGTCGGAGCCGCCTCCTTCACCTCGCTGCGCGCCGCGGTGGCTTCCGCCGGTGCCGCCGCCGCGGCGCCGCCCGCGGGTCGCCATGGCCGGGAGCGGCCTGCGGGCGAGAAGGAGGCCGCAGCCGATGGTGATGCGGCGGCGGCGGCGTGCTCATGGGAGGACGTGGTGATCGCGGCGGGGATGATGGGGGTGCAGCTCGCCGGGGCGGGGTACATGGTTGTGCTCGCGCCGGCTATGGAGCGGGGCCTCGACCCGCTCTTCCTCGTCACGTTCGGCAGCCTCGCCAATGCGGCGTTCACGCTCCCGTTCTCCGTCGCGCTGGAGCGCCGCCTCCTCTGGCCGCCGGCGGACCAGCTGCTCACCGGTCGGCTGCTCCTCCGGTTCGTGCTGCTCGCGCTCGGCGGCGTCACGGGGTTCCAAGCGCTGATGCTCCAGGGCATGAAGCGGACGTCCCCCGCCATCGCCGCTGCCATGCCCAACCTCACCCCGGGCTTCATCTTCGTCGTCGCCGCCTCCCTCGGCTTCGAGCGTGTCCGCCTCCGGTGCTGCTACACCTGGGCCAAGATCGTCGGCACCGCGCTCTGCCTCGGCGGCGCCATCACCATGAGCGTCATCCAGAGCGCCACGGCACCGCCGTCTCCGTCCCCCTCGCCGCCAGCGTCCGGCTGGGCGGCCGGCTGCTTCTGTTTACTGGGCGCCGTCGTGGTGGTGTCGTGCACCACCGTGCTGCAGGCGGCGACGATGGTGCGCTTCCCGGCGCCGATCACGCTGTGCACCGTCACCTCCTTCCTCGGCGCCGTGCTGACGGCCGTGTTCCAGCTGCTGGCGCGGGGGAGCCTCGCCGCCGGCACGGGCCTCGTCGGACTCCGCACCGTGCTGGCGCTGGTGCTCGTCGGCGGCGTGGTCAGCTCGGCGTGCGTGGCGTTCCAGGCGTGGGCGCTCAAGAAGAAGGGCCCCGTCGTCGTGTCCATGTTCAGCCCGACGCAGACGGTCGGCTCCGCCATCTTCTCGGCCATCTTCCTCGGCAGAGTCGTCAAGCCAGGAAGGTAAGCTGCTGCTTCTTTTTTTTTAAGAAAAAAAGAAAAGCACAACCGTATCAAATTGTGCAAAGTTTCGTATTGTATTGATATAGAAGCCAAAAAGATTAGTTAACATAGATATACATGCATAGATTGAATTGACACTATTTAAGTTGCGAGAAAACTAAAGGAGAAATTCCAAATTTTCGACATTGGAATAAAAACTACGCATCAAATGCTTACCACACACCACGCTATGACACGAATTTTAATTTACATGTAGTTACATCTGATTTACTTTGAAATAAAAACTGCGCATCAAACTCATGACGCTTATCACGCTACGTTATAACATTACATGTAGTTACATCTAATTTACTTTGAAATAAAAACTACACACATGACGCTTGAATTTTGATTTATATGCAGTTACATTTGATTTACTTTGAAATAAAAACTGCGCATCAGTTACTCATGACGCTTATCACACTACGCCATGGCATAAATTCTGATTTACATGTAATTACATCTGATTTACTTTGAAATAAAAACTGTGCATCAAACTCATGACGCTTACCACACTACGCTATGACACGAATTTCGATGTCATAGTAGTTGTAATGCTACATTTCAATTATATAACTATAGTTATATAATTGAAAACTTTTTAGGTACAATGTTTTTAGAGTCTTTTTTTAAAAAACAATAACAAATAGTTTACATCTTTTACCTCTGCCGATAAATACAAATGCCGATATTATTACTGATGCATTTTTGGTTTGTGTGTCTAGTGTCGTAGGGATGATTCTCCTCTTCTCCGGGCTGTATGTGGTGCTATGGGCAAAGAAGAAAGAGACCATCATCAGCAACAGCGAGGACTCATGCTCATCCATGGCAGTGACGAACAAGGATGAAGACGACCCAGAGAAGCAACCCCTCTTGTCTCGACGACACTAATACTCACTAAGCTAGCTGATCAAATTAGCTAGTGTACTTGTATGTAATATCGTATGTATATTATCATGTGATTAGTCTTTGGCTTTAATTTCGTTTATACAAATGGCAGCTTATGATGTGATGTTTTTAGATAATAGTAGATTGTATTTAATTGACATCTTTGCTATCAAATACACCATGAGATTTAGATTATTTTGTTTCTTACTGTATTCTGCATTAGCCTGTATATACATATTATTATGATAATGAAGAGAGACATTTTTTTCAACTTTTGTGTACAAGTAAATTTTATTAAGAAGCCTTGAATTGTTCGCACGCATTTTGGAGTGAACCAACTCCGAATTTCAAAGTTATTTAATTATGAAAATAAAAAAGTGAAACAACACACTGGCATGGATTCCTCGTATTTTTTTCTGCTGGATGACTAAATAGTTAAAGTTTGTCATAATTATCACGAGTATAGATGAATCTACAATTATAAAGCTGAAAATGCACTTAAAACAATATTCTATAGAAAGTTTTTTTAAAAAAAAGTTATATTATTTAGAAGCTTGCAAAATGTGCATATTCATCGATCTATTCATTAGAAAAGAACAGGTTTTTGAATTTAATAACTTTAGACAAAATTCTTTGAATGCCACTTAAACTTCACGACTTTTCTTATAAGAGCATCTTCAATAATCTTTCTAAATGGATCTCTAAAGTTGTTTTTGAGAATTTTTTTAAAAAAATTGTCTCCAACAGAGTTTCTAAATGAATCTCAAAAAATAAAAATTCTCTAAATTCGTTCTGCTGTTCTCTAGATTGAGAAGTGTGCCCGGTTCCAAAAAACATCGGCGCGCCTCGCTTCTGATATTTCTTTCGCGCGCACAACTTTCATCTTCCACGCGCGTCGTAGAGGAGAAGGGTTAGTGCGGACGCGGAGGAGGAGGCGGGCAGGAGAGGCTGCGGCGGCGAGCACGAGGCGAAGGAGCAACGGGGCCGCGGCGTCGCCCGGATGGGGGCTGCGCGGACGGGCGCGACGGTGCACGGGCGCGGCGTCGGACGGGCTGCGCGGACCAGGCGTCGTCGCGCTTGCGGAGGGGGGCGCACCGGAGAGGAGCCGTGCCGGCCGGTGTACTCGACCGGAGAGGAGCTGCACCGGAGACGAGTCGCAGCTGAACAGGGGAGGGGCGCCGATCTCCATCGCGAGCGAGAGCGGGGAGGGGATCTGGTAAGCATCCACATCCTCTTTCCTCTTTCCGGTGATTCATTTCTCTCTCTCCCATCGGAGTACTTTTCTCGGAATTTGTTTGCGTTAACCCTAGCTTCTCTTGTAGATCCGGAAGAAGCTCTTCTAGATTTTCCTCTCCTCTAGTTCTTCTGTTGTTTTTCTTCCATTACCGAATGGTAGGGATATTGTATAGATACGAAACAATGGATCACTACATTTGCATTTGCTTTGCAAGAAATGTGGTGTTAGCTATAGACAGACGTTTTGTTAATGCTCCATTTAATTAACCATGTTTGCCAAAATCAGCAGTTTGTTAAAGTTTACTTAATCTGTTCCATCAAAGTACCGTAGAACAATATCTGTAGTCCTGAAACAAAATACCTTCATCTCAAAATAGGGGAAAACGTCATTTTGTGAGCCACTGCCTCATGGATGCTTAGCATATACTCAATTCATGCATCTGCATTTTTTTTTTTTTGTTCAGATCAATTGTACAAACCATAGGCATGCAGTAGTATATGGGCAAAAGGGAAAAAAGAGGAAAAGTTGCTTGTCTTTATGTCTAGTAGAAATAGGTATTCTGGTATAGTTATATTAGGGCCATACTTGAATGATTTTTTTGTTTTTTCACAAACTTTGGAGCTGAAGTTTGAGCTCTTTGTGTACTATATTGAATTTCGAAAGTTTGGTTCTTTTCCTAGCACAAGGAGTAGAACTTTAACATGTTGATAGTGTCTTGCATCTTGACCGTGATGAGCTAGGAGTAGATCGAGTTGAACATGTGGTCGTTTTCGGGATTGATGGATCCTGTAGAAGCTAGTTGCCTTGCATATGGTGAAGCCGGTTGCCGATTATGCTCGGAGTTTAATATGGTGATGCTTTGGTACTCCCGCTCTTAAGCACATGATTCAATTCAGGGAGTACTTCATTATCATCAACCGAGTCCTCATTTCACCGACTCTTGTCAACAAGGCATTGTTGCATTTCTGTTGGAGTATATATCAGCAATAGTGAGCGGTGACAACTAAATTGTGCTATCGTTTTTGACATAATTAGTTAATGTATCATTGTTTTTTTGCATTTGCGGGAGGGCTGGTGTATGTGCGGGAAGAATATTTACTTGAATCAATTCTTCACTTGAAAATGTTCGAGAGATTCCATCCAAACTCGCCGTAACTTGAAATTCTTCGTTCATGCACGTACACTATAAATGATTCAGTTCATGCACAGTACACTATAAATGCACAGTACACTATAGATTTGCATTTGCTATTTGTTGGTTTTGGATATATGGTATAGTAGCTTGTGCTTGTTTTGAGGTGTAGACACTGACAGACATATTTTGGATTGAAGCAGAGATGACGCGAGTGCAAAACAGCCGTTTTCCTTGTGATTTTCCAATGACTCAGTTAGTTATCAAATAGGGATGTTTTTAGAGAATCTGCTGTGTACAATCTTGTTACCATGCTCTAAATATTTTGAGAATTCTCTATATGCTTTTTTTTGGAACTATTTTTTGAGATTTTGTTGGAGATGCTCTAAGTCACTCAAAAGTTACTATTTCCTTATATGACACAACTAAAAAAAATTTATCCCTTATATACCACTATCGAGGTAAAACTGCTTGTCAGTTCTACAAAATGACAAAACTATCCTCGTGTATTTTTCCGATTACTTCTGTTCAGCCGTTTCAACATACGTAATTGAGCATGATGGTCCTGTCATTTTTTCTAATGCATCAGGGGATGTTTCATCGTTATTATAATAATTCAAATAGTTATGATTTTTAAAAAATAAATTAATATGTGATATATCACAAAAATACAAGTTTAAATTTAATCTTCACAAGTTATAATAAAAAAATAAATTTAACTAAAACTAATATATATGTGCTCACAGTTAAATTTGTTTTTGGGATAAAATTGACTTTTAAAAAAGTGAGAAAGGAACGAGAGCCAAGAAAGTAGTTCTATCCAGATTTCGTGCAGAAAAAAAACGTGAAAGAAAGAAAAAGCAACAACTAATTTTATTGGAATTTTGTGGGAGGTGGAGGGGGCAGATTGGTCTTTGACTCCCTTTGTGCGGGATTGACTTGGATTAGGACTCTTCTGGGTAGTTGAGTTGGCAACTTTGCTTGGCTCTGCACGGACCAACGCCGACGACGACCGCCGGAGCCGCCGCAACAAGCGCCGCCCGCTTGCCCGCCATGCAGCCGCTGCTCAAGGTCTATGCCGACCGCCGGTCGCAGCCCAGCCGCGCCATAATCATCTTCTGCAGGTACCAAGCGAGTTCTTTCCCCTCTCTCTCGCTTTCCCATGAATCGTCCTGAATCTGTGTGCAGAGTAAACCGGATCGATTTCGAGGAAGTCACGGTGGATCTGTTCAAGCGCGAGCACCTATCCCCTGAATTCAAGAGTATCCACACGCTCTTTCTTCTTCGTCTTCATCTTCTTCTTCTTCTTTTAATTTTTTAATTTCTGGCAAGAAAGTTGCAATATTTTCCCCTGCTTTAGTTCTACTCGTCAGCTACTAGTACAAACTATAGTTTCTTCCATCTTCAGAGATAAACCCAATGGGACAAGTGCCAGCAATCGTCGACGGGCGATTCAGATTGTTTGAAAGGTATGTTATGTATGCATGCCCCCCTCGAAACTCCTTCAGAATAATAACTATTAACAACATAATTCAGTGACTCGTCCTGTTATGTCACCTGCCATTGTCAAATTTTGTTCAGGACCAACTTTTGGTTCCAATTTAGTTCTGGATGGCGTATTACCATTTATTTGGGCCACTCTTTTATCTTGTGTGTACCCTCGTTTAGTAGCAACACCAGAGCTGTGAATGGAATTTGGAATTCCTCGCGCTCCAAAATCAATTTTCTGCTGTTGAAAGACCATCCATTAAAGCTGCATACTGTGGGTTAATACATTTTGGTACTTATTAAGCACAGGATACCGAACAGTTCATTTTTCTGTTCAGAACACCTTCTTAGCTTCTTGATCTTTGGGTACTTATTGAATCCTGTGCTATTCCTTGGTTATTCATGTTCAGATAAAAACATAAATCGGGGCTATTTGATGCCACGAAGAAAAATGTTTATGTTCTAGACATTCCAGTAAGTCCATGTATAACAAAGTAAGGTTACATTTTTAGTTACATGTCATGGCTGTGGATGTTGTCGATTATTTTATTTTGTAGTAGTACAAAAATTTTAAAGCCCTGATGAAACTTGCTCCTTTCATGACAGTCATGCCATTCTGAGGTATCTTGCAACGGTGTTCCCTGGAGTTCCAGATCACTGGTGCGTAAGACAAGAATTTATTCTTTAGTTGTGGTTTTCTGGCGACTCATGCGTTCTTCTACTATTGGATTGTCTTGAAGTGTGCAGTATCCAAGGGTCAAGTATACCACTTTGTCTCATTGTTGCATTTTATCCACATATTTTCATAAAGTAGTGGTCTAGATGAATCATATCTTTACTCTAAAAGGATGCATTTGGTGTTCTGTCATTCCAGGAAATCTTATGTGGTTGAATATACGCGGACAAGTGTGTGTAATTTGCATGGTCTTTTTTTTCTAAAGAAGTGGCATTCTTTGCACATGCATATGTGATTGATTCATCTTACAGAAATCAGTCTTGTATACTGATTGGAGTGTTTTTTTTTGTATTTTTAACATTAAATCTTATAATGTTTATTTGACATCGTTGCCATGCACAGGCACTATGCTTATATAAGCTTGGTATTGGAACCTTCACTTGCTGTCTTTTTTAGGCTAGACATAAGAACTTGGATTGCAATTACTCTATCCCTCCTTATATAAACAATATCTTACACTATGTTCAGTCAAGCCTTTTGATTTTAACGGTTGATTTCCCAAGATACTGCGTAAGAATTTGATTTGCCTAAATTGGCTGTGAGGTGTGAGCTAATGGCTACACAAAGATTTTGCTTTGCTTCTGTTACTAGGCTTTGTTGTCGATTTTCCATGACAGCTCATGGAATCCGATTTGTTTCAGTCATTTCTGATATGCTAAGTTTTTTAATTGATTTTTCAAGCAATAGCACACGAGCTAGGATTTTTTTTTTGTTACTCCCTCTGGTCATCTTTATTTGATGCTGCAAGAGTTAAGTTTAGTTCTATCAGCATCGAATAAAAATGACTGGACAGAGTATTTTTGAGTTAACACATTGTAGTGTAGATTTACCATTGCTTTAGTCCAAAAAAAAATCAGCTTGTTTCAACCAGTGTTGAGATGACGAGTTGTCAAGAAGGTTTTCTCTATTATAACCCATGGAGTTCAACATGCTACTTAGTTTTAGCATGATGATTCTTGCATTGGATCTCCCACATTATAGCCACAAGTCTACCATAGTGCGAGAGTTTTTCAGCCATTTCTTTAATGAATGGGTATTTTGTTCAAACTTTTAAGTCACTGTTTTATTAAATCTTGCCTCATGTAGGTATCCTGCAGACCTGTTCACCAGAGCCAAACTTGAGGCCGTCTTGGATTGGCATCACTCAAATTTGCGTCGAGGTGCAGGTGAGAAGTGAACCCAGTAAAATGTAAAAGGAGAAGTAGTGTTAGCCTTTTTTGTTCGTCATGTGGAGTTATCATTATCCAGAAGTCCATGTTTCGGCTATAGCTCCGTACTTCGATTTCAAATGATCTATCCTTCCATTAATGCAATTAAAGCACACCTTAAACATAGAAGGGAACCTTTGCAGTTCGTGGCGACCTAAAAACATAAGTAGGTAAATTTATTTTGCAATAGCTAAGCCTTTGTCCATCCTTTAATTCGTTTTATGCAGCAACCTTCGTACTGAACACTGTGTTGGCTCCTTCTCTTGGACTTCCGTCAAGCCCTCAGGCTGCAAAAGAAGCAGAGAAATTACTTTTCCGGTCCCTGGGAATTATTGAATCTATGTGGCTCAAAGGCGACACAAAGTTCTTACTGGGAAACCCTCAGCTATCAATTGCAGATCTTAGCCTTGTTTGTGAAATAATGCAACTGGAGGTACGTGTTTTATTTATACGCACCATTTTAATTTTATTGCCCATGAGTGTCACCTCTAACGATGTGCTCGTAAATTCTAAATCTGCTGAAACCAGCCTGACTATGGTTGCCTCTTAAGCATGCAATGCAAACAAGCAACAGCCGCATCGTTTCTAACATGAGAAACTTGAAAAGTGCACAATAGGAGAAAAAAGGAAAATGACTCTGAAACTAATATGCAGGTCCTCAGTGATAGTGAACGTGACCGGATTCTTGGACCTCATGAGAAAATCCGCAGTTGGGTTCAGAATGTGAAGAAAGCCACAAGCCCTCATTTTGATGAAGTCCATGAGCTCATTTTCAAAGTGAAGGCACGTACGGCTGCAAAGCTTGCGTCTGAGCCGAGCAAAGACTTGAAGGCAGCATCAAAGCTGTGAGACTACTACTCTCGTATATAGCAGCAATGCAAGGAAAAGAAGGAACATCAAGAAAGTATAGACAACTGTTGCATGGTCTGTAATAATAGGGAAGTACTTTGCTATGGTGAAGCTGTTGATGCATAACTTTACTTACCATGGTCTAAATCCTGGTATCCATGAATATGGCCATATGCTTCTTTTGTTGTGCAAAAGCCAAAAGTTATACACATTTTGTCTTAAAAAATGATTTGTGGTAAATTTAAGGAAATTACGCTTTATTACTAGGGAAAATATCCAAACCATCGTAAAAACATGTGAAAACCATATCTAAAAGTTTATGAAAAAATATTAGAGATAGGTATATACATAAAATATATTTATACTAAATCTAAATCTAAATCTTAAGTTCAAACTTAACTTCATTTGAGAAAAAAAAGAAAAAAAAATAAATTTAAGATGAATAGTGTCATGTTACTATTTGTCTGAAATTTGTCTTTTTTATTTCATAATAAAATTAAGTTTGAACTTAAAATTTGATGATAATGTATTTTATGTCTATACCGTGATTTTTTATAAATTTATAGAATCTTTAGGTCCGGTTTTTATGGGTTTTTACTTATTTGATGATTTCACCGGATAAGCCCCCTTATTACTATTCCAATTTGTAACATTACATAGTTTTTTATATTAGAACAAAAGTGGTGTTTGGAGCATTTCTTTGTTACTAGAGAAGAGTGATTGCACATGCTTTCTCTGATTTTTCAAAACTACTCTCTGCCTTACTCTTCACATGTAATCACGGGGCGTTGCATTGGAACATGATATATGTGCACTTAGATTAACACTTCGATTAAGTTAATGCAGCTTTTTGGAAGAGGGGAGGCTTTGCATCTAGCTGTGTGCCTGTATGAATACCTCTCTTCTTCTTCCTCCTCATGTCTCACCCTCACTCTAAATCCTGAGTCATCCATGGCGGCTCCACCCACCTGAGCAGCAAGCTCTCCACCACCATCACCAGCAGCAGCAGCCAAGAGCAGCAAGAACAAGAGCTTGGCTCTCTACTTCTTTTGCAAGGTCAGTTGCACCTACTTTTCAGGTGCAGTTTTTAGGTGAACACTTGTCTGTTCTGAGTTGTTAGGCATCTGCAAGAACATCTAAAACATTTGCAGAAAACACAGCAATTAATCTGGGTAGACTGGGTTTTATTGTGTAAAATTGGGACCGAAACAAATAGCAACGTTTAGTTTCTTCTGTTTCTTGTATGAACTGGTCGTTGGTACTGCCAGATCTGAGCAAACGATGTAGGATCTGGTCATCTGATAGTTGTGTCCAGTGAGAGTTAAAGTTACAGAGGATGCCACAACCATCTTCTCTTTTCTGCATTTGAAAGAACATCTGAAACATTTATATACAACTGGATAAGTTGTGCTTTATTGTGACTATGAGAGTTTGATGCGATTCATTTGGATCCTGAATCATTGTTGTTAGTCCCTGACAAATATTATTGTTACTTGCCGATATTGAGTGAGTTTGGCTAGCAACGATACCTGACTACCTGATAACTGTATTTCTGTCCTCTATTTAATAGCTTCAGCAGTTTCAACAATTATTCAGTTTTGCATTGTTTCAAAACTCTGCCTGATGTGTAAACATGCGCCAGCTCTTTTCCGAAAATTTCCCATCCTTCATATGCTAACAGATTTCTTCATATGCTTTTCATTCCAGCAGTGCTTTTCAAGGAACAATATGATATGCAGAAGAGTGTGAAGGATGGGATAACATTCCTCATGGCTGAGCTCAAGAGCATACAAGCTGCCTTGAGAAGATCTTCAAAGGTGCCCTTAGACCAACTTGACAAGCAAACCAAGATCTGAGTTTGGGACATTAGGGAGTTAGTCTTATGAAATTGAGGACAACATTGATACCTTCATGCTACGTGTGGATGGCCTTGAGCCAGCCAAGAAACATAATTTTACATGGTTAATTGACAAGTGCCACAAGTCGTTGTCCAAGATAAAGATCCGCCACAAAATAGCCAATGAAATCAAAGATATCAAGAGCCAAGTCATGGAGGTGATGGAACGACGCGATAGGTACAAGGTTGATGATGTCGCTACTAATCTTCCAACATTTGTGGATCCTCGTATCTTGACATTATACGAGAATGTCACCAAGCTTGTTGGCGTTGATAAGGCTAGTGATGATCTAATGAAGAGGTTGTCTGTGGGGGGATGAGGCGTCCAAGAAGCTTAAGATGGTCTCTGTTGTCGAAATCGGAGGATTGGGCAAGACAACTCTTTCCAAAGTAGTGTTTGACATGTGTAAACTGCAATTTGATTATGCTAGCTGCTTTTGTTCCTGTCGGTCAAAACCCTGAAATCAAGAAAGTTTTGAAGGACATCCTAGTTGAACTTAACAAACACAAGTACATGTCATTTGACGTAACAGCAGTAAGTGAAAGGCATATGATTAATGAGCTTCGAGAATACATTGACAATAGGAGGTAAGTGTGTTGTACCCATCAATTTTTTTTTTTTGCTTTTCATGATGAACTTATGCTTAAGTTAATTGCAGAACAGGAAAAGATATTTGACCATCTAATAATACCACTACATTAATACATTCATTGTTCGTGTCAGGGACCAATTTGATCTAAAACCATTTGATTCAATAGAATTAAATAATAAAGTGAGAATTATTTTTGCACATAATTGTTTTGGGCACTCATATTGCTTCAGTTTGAGAAAATGCGACCTGAAACTTAACGTGTTAGCAATGGAAGCATGGGACATGGACATGCTTGCAAGGATGCCAGCACTCCGCACACTGAACCTGAGAACCCAACAGAGAATTTCATGGACAGTTGGTGGTGCCGGACTCTTTCCGAACCTGAGATTCTGCGAGATGAACATTACGCTCACATTTCTTCAGGGAGCGATGCCGATGCTCATGGAGCTCCGATTAGCGCAGCTCGCGCCTGAAGATGGTGCCGCCAGTGACGTTGGCTTGGGACACCTCCCTCTGCTCAATGGCGTCCTAGTTTTCCACTCCTGCAAAGGGTGTGTACCGACATGGAGAGGTATGGCTGGTTTGCTTAATCATGACTAATGAATTCATTAGTCCACATTCCCCTACCTACACACACTTCTGACTGCTGTCCATATTCTGTAACCGATCAGCTTTACTTGTTCTCAGTTGGCGTATTTCGTTCCTCAGTTCATGTCAATTTCCTTTTTAGAGCCCGATGAAAATGTTAGAATTTTAGACATTTTACGACATATTTTAATCTCCAACTTTATAAAATAAATGACTAAATCAGGTAATACGGTGCTAATATTGAAGAAAGTATTCATATTTAAATCACATTTAAATATAAACACAAGGAACCAAAAATTGCTAAAGATGAATACATATCCTAAAGCAGAAGCATTTTGCAAGTGTAACAGGAGGATTGTTCACCGGAGACACGCTGTTCACCAGAGTCATAGAAGCAGCTATCGCAAAGGTGAAAAAGTGGAAGCAAAACGACCAACCACTGCGAAGCAGATTGACTGGCCACCAGAAAGTAGTCGTATGTAGCTGGGAAGTAGTCGAACGTAGCCGGAAAGTAGACAAAACAAATCAGCATAGCGAGCAGTCCCGCAAGGTTACACTCCCATAAACTCAATTTCTCATCTACTCGTGCAAGTGTCTCAACGGGAGGAGTTTCAGAGGCTTGCTCTCGCAAGATTTGTGCGCGCAAAGCTTGCGATGAAAATGAAGGCAACAATAGTAGTGATCTCTGGTTGTCGTGTTTCTCCCCCATGCCACAAAACTCTTGTACTTATATAGGCACAAAAGCAGGAGGAGAAGAGTCACCAGGGAGGATAAAATACATGGACACCATTAAAGGGGAAGGGGCATGGGCGCCATTCACTAGGGAGGAGAAGGTGCAGGGGCGCCATTAACCAGGGAGGAAGAGGAAGAGACAAATGCACAAGAAAGTCGACCAGTCGCAAAACCAAAACGACAAAATTGTTTGCATTCCAGGCCAGGCCTTCCCTAAGGCCCAAGCCCGGCTTGGTGAAGCGAGCGAGCGCGCGCGTGTGTGACTTTCCTCTATTCCCTCTCGGCTTCTCAAATGGTAGTCATTGAGTCCACTTTTTTAAGCCAATGAAAATTCTCCTAAATTCTTTGTATGGTACTAAACCATTTTCAGCATTTTTCGTGGGCCTCGGAATTAATTAAATGGTCCAAGCCCAATTACTCAACAATCTCCACCAAACTTTACGGCTCATGAGAAATGCTCTCATTATCACTGCTGCTTTTAATATACCAGTATTTTTGATGGAGACTGTTAAGTTGAACATCCATCTAGAGCAAAGGTTTACACTCATTCACAACTGATCAATGGACTAAGCCTTGAATTAACAGTTTTATGCGAACAAGCTTTGCCAGAGCACTGTTACTAATACTAGGTTGCTTAAGACATTCCCGCGATTTGGAGCGTATAAGTCTACTCCAAGGCTTTCATGAGTATCTAGAGATTGCCCAAATCTCGTAGACTGTGACTAGCAATCGAACTCATATAGGTGCAATGTTCTATAGGACAACATCTCTACTTTTGACAAAGCCACTTGGATCACATTAAGGAAAAAAACCAACCTGTCTTACAGTTTTGAAAAGAAATGCACTTTCATAGGAATGAGCCTAATTACAAGTTCTCTTCCCTCAGTTATTCAATGGCTTGTTTTGCCGTCCAAATTCATGGGATCTCTGATCACAAAGGACAGGTTACCACCAAAGCATGACACATATGATGGGTCTCAAGCGCAATTCCCTGAATGCATTATCTATCACATTTTGTGAAAGACCCTTTGTAAATTGATCTGTCAGGTTTTTAGCCGTTTGGACATAATCCAATGATATCACTCCGGAGCTTCATATTACTTTAGAATCAGAGACCATTGAGCAAGACCTAACCTACAAGGCTCGTCCGACGAAGATCCTAGAGGTGTCTGAGCGAGTACTAAGGCGTCAGACATTCAAGTATGTGAAGGTTCTGTGGACTAATCAAACAGAATGTGAAGCGACATAGGAGCTTGAGTCTCAAATGCGTGAGAAGTACCCAGAATTGTTCACGCCAGGTTAGTAGCTTGTATTCCTTTATGTTCACTTCCTTTCTCGTGTTTCAAGTATATCAAATTCGAGGACAAATTCTTTCGTTCGGGGGAAGAATGTGACATCCCGTATTTTTTCTTGCGGTTTGACCAAATTTTGACTTTTTGAACCGTGGGTCGTTTGGACGATTGGACACCGTGGTTGCATAGATCTCGTTGAGATGAGTCCGTTTGACTACTCATGTGTCTTGTTCAGTCGTGATTCAGCCTGGTTTTGATTGCGACAAATTTGAGTCGTTGGATGTCTTGTTAGGTTACGTGATAGGGACTAAAACTCCTGCTTTTTTCCTGCTCGTTCCCTCACGTCGTCGCCCCTCCCTCTCCTTCCACGGCGCCCCTCCTCTCTCCTCATCTCCTGTGTGCACTTTTGTCTCCCTCTCCTCTTCATCAAACCTTGCTCTCCGTAGATCTTCACCACGACATCTTGGATCAAGAGGAAAACTAGAAAAACGGACTGAGGAGGAGGAGAGGAGTAGGAAGGTGTGCCAAATTGGCGTTTCCTCGTCATGTTTTTCTTGTGGGATTATCCAGGGAAAACCCTAGGTAAGGCTTGATCCCCTATTTAGCACGTGAATATGGGTGCTTTTATGCCCTAAGTCGTGGTTAATAGGGATTAGAGGAGGGTTTTGGGAGTAGGTTTTTAGATTGGTCGCGCAGGGTGAAGGCATATTTTCAGAGCTTCTGTATTTCGACGATTAGACCGCCAAAACGATTTTTGCTGAACAAGTGCCTAATTAACTAGAAAGTTGTAGATATCTTTGTTACCTATCAGCTGGTAAAATTTGCTAATTTTTGCATAGCTAGAACTCTAGATATCGCCGTATTACTCTTTTTATTTGAATTTCTAGGCAGTTGCAGAAGGCTGTTTTGAAGTGCGAATTAGAGTACCTTAATGACAAAATTAAATTATGGCTTCAACACAAAAGTTGTAGATCTTTCTCTTTAGATTCTGAGAATGTACTTATTTGTTGTCATAGCCTTTGTATTTTAAAATATATGAAAAAAATAATGTGCTAAATTCGTTATTATAGGATATAATTGCCCTAGGTCTAAATTAGCACCTGAGTTTAGTTATATTCTATAGGTTTGGGAAGTTCCGGTGCCGAGGCCGTGACGCCAAGATCACGTCAAGGTTAAGGCAAGTGCATAATGAACTTATGATTGGCTTAATGACTATTTTCCTCAACGATTGCTCTTTGATCCAGTGTCTTTGTAATTCATATTTATTACTTTGCCTCTAATTCATGAATCAAGTTTCATGTTATCTGTATAAATTTAGTTCATGTTCCGAAGGATCCGGATGTGCAAACTCGGTTCTTATATTCATGTTCTTATGAGTAAGTGCTGGCCCCATTTGCTTGTGTGTACCGGTAAATGCTAAGGATGTTTCAGGTTATGTCCGTTTCAGACGGAAACTATTGTTTCAGGAGTAATCACAATTCATTATTCATGATTCCTAGTTTTGTATGTTTTTTCAGTTTTGATTGTGTTTCCTGAGTATTTTATACTCATCCTTGTGTTTGTTTGGTTTTTAGGTACTCGATGAACAATGCATGCATGGGGATGGACATAGTGATTATCATATCACACATATATTTCACATCTAGTAGCGAACATTGATTCATAAAGATTGTTATTGTTTAATTGTGGTTGAAATGGTCTTGTGGATGGTTGGAATATTTTTCTGGGTTTTTAGTATGGACTGTTGTCGGTGATATGGGCCCGGGGGTATGTCAGAGCTATGATATCCGAAAATGGTAAAGCGCCCTTGCCCATCAAGGCGTGCCAAAGACATGTCCTGAATGGCCTAAGTGAGTCTTGGCCACGGGCGGCCACGTGGCCGCCCCAAGAGGGGCCAGGCCCGGAGGCTGCCCGGAGGCCGCCATGCTCCCAAGCGGTAGGGTCCGGGATCACCCGGACCCCCGGACGGTAGGGTCCGGGGTTACCCGGACCCTCCATCCCTCACTTCGCACCTCTCTGAGAGAGGGGCGAGTCCAACTGCCAACCACCCCATTTAATGCCTAAAAGAGAAAGGCTGAGCGCCTGCCCCATCGCATTTAATGCGATGTGAGGCGCGCCTGTCAGTTGCTCTCATCATCACCCCTTTTTGCCTGCCACGAGGCAAAGGGGGCCTAAAGTCTTTGACTGCGACCGCGGTATGGCAGTACACCCACTCCGTGCACGCCTCCCTCACGCCCCGTCTAGTCGCGTTTAATGCATTAGGCGGCCGCGTTGGAGAGAGAGTACGAGCGCAGGAGGCGCTGCTTCAGTGCCTACCCGCGAGATGGGCCGCTGACCAGTGTGTCCCATCGGAGTAGGTAGGCAGACCATCACCGCGTCAGCAGCATGGCTACCACGACGACCGCCTTTTTTCCGCCTGCCTCCATGACGCGGCAACAGGAACAAAGATGAGGAGGCTTCTCCGACAAGACAAGGCAAAAGCCGCTCCATCACGTGGAGCAAAGAAGAGGAAATCAGGACTATTGTGGTGTCCCCTTGCCCTATAAAAGGAGGCCCAAGTCCATCATAAAAGAGGTTCCAGATTCGGTTAGGTTCCCTCGACTCGGTTCATCAGTCCCCTGAGCGACAGCTAGTTCTTAGCAACTCCTTGTCCACCTCTAACTCCTAAAAAGAACATCCTCATTGTTCCCTGTAATTCATCCCTCATACTTGAAGGGTTACGCGGAGGCTACGCTAGCCGAAAACAAAACTTTTCTACTGTGCAAACCAGGAACACTTGCAAGTAAGGGCTGATAGATCGTTACCGATTGGAGTGTGCAGCGGAAACAGCCAATCAGGGCTATCCGATCCGGAACAGTGTAGCCGATTCCCGCAAGCCGACAGCCGATACTCGGGGATAGCCGATTCGCCAATCAGCCGATTCGCAGATGTCGTAGCCGATCCAAGTTGTCCGACTGTGTTCTCGCGTCTCGCTCCGATGCGCTTGATCACAGCCGATTCCTCCACAGCCGATGAACAGCGTGCAACGTAGCAACGCCTCTACCGGTATCCACACGTCTGGGGACAGAACGCCCGACACCCGTGTGCTAGCACGCGATGCAAGGCTAGGGTTTGGCTCGAAAGTAGGGAGAGTTTCCGTGGAGATTGATCTTGGCGACTTCTGTTGCGGATTCGGTTCAATGCGATCCAACTGATGTGTCGCAGCTCTCCACCCCTCTCCCCTTTATATAGAGTTGGCCGACTAGAACTAGTGGCCGATCAGGACTCTATTTTGAATCGGATCTCATCCGTATCTCATAGAGTTGGCCGCCCACACGTCGTAAGCCCATAGGACTCTATCCGATCGGATCCCTATCCGATCGAGCCGTATCCGAGTCCAACTCGAATATCTATTCTATCCCCTTAAGCGTGTGACCTTGTAGGTTCAGGTATACTCGGTTTCGGCTATAGTCTAACTTAGCCGATCGTCGGCTCGAGTCCAACTCAGCCGACCCGTCAACAGCGGCGCCTAGCAGCACATATTGACACCATAGTATACAAGAATAATATCGGCTCTCAACCTGTAATGTGTACACAAATCCCTTTGCCTCACGATACCAGTTAAGCTATAGGCAAGATGTGTGTCATCCCTTCAATAGCTTAACCATTTACTCGAACCGTATGGATTATCTGTCTGTTGATTGACTCCTCAATCAACTTAGCATGGCCATGCATTTCCATAATCCATTACCTCGAGGGGCCCAGAGATATCTGATGAGGACATCACCACCTCGGATACAACCACATTGGGAGCTTTTGATTTAAAGGTGCACGAATTCTTTATAAAGCTTATATTTGTTCTAATCTGAAATATTCTTTCGGGCAACAATACTATGATCAAATAGGGGACAACATTAACACTAACAATGTCATGCAAAACTTTCCTAGTTTTTCCCCTATGCAACAGGGTAAGCCCAAAGAAGGGGAGCATTTTTGGTCTTGGCCGTGCAGCATAGCCATCGCTCCATGTTGCAATGTCAAACTAACCACCTCTGAATGCCATTGGAGCAAGTCAAGGACGACTTGCAGCCAAGAAGGGGAGAATGATGAGGACATCACCACCTCGGATACAACCACATTGGGAGCTTTTGATTTAAAGGTGCACGAATTCTTTATCAAGATTGTATTTGATGCTTTTGATGAATTGATGTTGCACCATGATATGTGTTTATTTACATTTTCAGAAATACATACCTGGATCAAAAAGAGTGTTAAACACACATGGAAGACATGGAGGACAAAGGAAATTGATTGGGGGGCAAATCCAAGTACTTCTCACGTCACTTTTGGCCCAAGGAAAGAAAGAGATCTAATCCAACACGTTTTGGTGCTGAATTCGGACTACAGGACAGCGCTGAATTCAAACGGCCGTCAAATATGCATACGTGCTCCGATTTGGGTCCATAAGTACTTGATGGAAAGCTCTTGGAGTCCTCTTTCCGACGGATCTAGCCTCATCTCAAAATTCCATCCCAATCATTCGCAATCACAGAAACAAGGTGTTGCATCACCTATAATGGGCCTATGGGCTTGTAACTTCATCTGGGACCCCGGCCCAAGTGGGGCCCAAGTGGGGTGCGTCTTAACCAGGTGGAACATGACTCTAGGGAGCCCTAGGTCGTCCTTGCACCTATATATATACCCCCTAGCTGCCATAGAACAACTCGGGTTTTGTTTATGTAAGTTTAGCTATCGCTACTTCCTGATAGACGCGTGTGTCGGCTAGACCATCCGTTCTATTTGATTCGGAACCCCATCTTATCATTTGTATTCAATTCCTATTTGCAATTCAGATTGCTTTTATCTTGTTCTTGCTTGTTTCTTCGATTTGCTTGCAGGAATAAGGTTGATCTGCACCGGCAAGATCAACAACCCACGGAGAGGTGTATCGATCGCTAAGGCGCAACACAACGTCTCGTACGGTTGTAGTCGGATCGTCAACGTTTCTTCCAAATCGTAGTTATCATCAACTCACCGAAAGATCGGGACACCCTAGTTCACATCAATATCTCTCCAAAGGAGGGGCAAATTCCATCTTGATCACTCACATCCCACTCCATGTTTCATAGCAAACCCGAAAACTACCTTTATAACTACCCAGTTACGGAATAGTGTTTGGTAGTCCCAAAGTAGGCTACTACTGTTAGTGATATGCCCTAGAGGCAACATGGAGATGTTGGATATCACGTCAATGTTTATGTATAAATGAATAAAGTGTTATTCAGTTCCATGAAATAGACATCTTGTATTGATCAATAAGTACGTGACTTATTTATGAGACTCGATATGTATGAATCTATTTCTAAACGATCCCTGATCATATGTCATATTGTTGGAACAAATATGATTCTAAGATCGGCATGTTTATTGATTGATGATCATGTCTCATAGATCATGGGTATGGAGATACCAAATCAATAAACATGGACATATGTGTTAGAGAACACATTGTTGGATAGACCCACCATGAGACACTACAGGAATTAATGTGCCATTAGTTGGTCTCGGGTAGTGTTGGTACAAAGTCCTTAGACCTGAGATCACCATGGATTCCAACATGTGTAGTAGCCTACTTTGGGACTACCAAACGCTATTCCGTAATGGGATAGTTATAAAGGTAGTTTTCGGGTTTGCTATGAAACATGGAGTGGGATGTGAGTGATCAAGATGGAATTTGCCCCTCCTTTGGAGAGATATCTCGGCCCCTCGAGGTAATGGATTATGGAAATGCATGGCCATGCTAAGTTGATTGAGGAGTCAATCAACGGACGGATAATCCAATACGGTTCGAGTGAATGGTTAAGCTATTGAAGGGATGGCACACATCTTGCCTATAGCTTAACGGTATCGTGAGGCAAAGGGATTTGTGTACACATTACAGGTTCAGAGCCGATATTATATTCTTGTATACTATGGTGTCAATATGTGCTGCTAGGCGCCGCTATTGACAGGTCGGCTGAGTTGGACTCGAGCCGACGATCGGCTAAGTTAGACTATAGCCGAAACCGAGTATACCTGAACCTACGGGTCGCACGCTTAAGGGGATAGAATAGATATTCGAGTTGGACTCGGATACGGCTCGATCGGATAGGGATCCGATCGGATAGAGTCCTATGGGCTTACGACGTATGGGCGGCCAACTCTATGAGATACGGATGAGATCCGATTCAAAATAGAGTCCTAATCGGCCACTAGTCCCAGTCGACCAACTCTATATAAAGGAGGGAGGGGTGGAGAGCTGAATACACATCAATTGCATCGCGTGCAACAGAAGTTGCCGAGATCAATCTCCACGGAAACCCTCCCCACTTTCGAGCCAAACCCTAGCCTTGCATCGCGTGCTAGCACACGGGTGTACGGCGTTGTCCCCGGACGTGTGGATACCGGTAGAGGCGCTGCTACGTTGCGCGCTCTTGATCGGCTTCGGATCGGCGCAATCGGAGCGATCGGCGTGGTGGAATCGGGCGGTCGGGCGCATCGGGCGAGGCGTGAGAACGCGGCCGGACGACTCGAATTGGCTGATTGGTGAATCGGCTGTCTCCGGGAATCGGCTACACTGTTCCGGATCGGATTGCCCTGATTGGTTATTCCGCTGCACTCTACTCCAATCGGTAACGATCTATCGGCCCTTACTTGCAAGTGTTCCTGGTTTGCGCGGTAGAAATTTTTTGTTTTTGGCTAGCGTAGCCTCCGCGTAACCCTTCAACTACACATGTTGGAATCCATGGTGATCTCAGGTCTAAGGACTTTGTACCAACACTACCTGAGACCAACTAATGGCACATTAATTCCTGTAGTGTCTCATGATGGGTCTATCCAACAATGTGTTCTCCAACACATGTGTCCATGTTTATTGATTTGGTATCTCCATACCCATGATCTATGAGACATGATCATCAATCAATAAACATGCCGATCTTAGAATCATATTTGTTCCAACAATATGACATATGATCAGGGATCGTTTAGAAATAGATTCATACATAAAGAGTCTCATAAATAAGTCACGTACTTATTGATCAATACAAGATGTCTATTTCATAGAACTGAATAACACTTTATTCATTTATTCATAAACATTGACGTGATATCCAACATCTCCATGTTGCCTCTAGGGCATATCACTAACAATACTACCCAAAGAACAGGAGTAGGGTATTACACCTCATAGGTGACCCGAACCTGTATAAACCCCCGCGTCTCTGCAGTCCTGATTTTTCCCGCTTCATCTGTATCATCTTATCCTCACCGCGAGTTTAAACCAGGATTCACCGCTCCCAGTGCCGAACCAAAAAGGAGTCCCTCGGATTCCCGCGTGTCGATCTCCGACATCGATAGCTGCGATATTTTTTTTTCCGTTGATGCAATATATTTCATGAATCCTATATGTTTCTGTTTATCCAGAATACTTCATTTTTAGGGGAGATTTTTTGAAATTTGGAGTGAATTTTAGACTTGTGTTTTGATTATTTGTTTTCAGTTAGCTCGCAGGTTTAGAATAAATCTGGGGGTTACATATGAATTTTTGAGGTATTAAAATATTCAGTATATAAATTAAGTTTAGGTATCTACAATTACTTTATAAAGAATTGGAATTTTTCCCTAATTAGTACAATATAAACCGAGCCACACAGTCTATTCTGATGAATGCATGATCGGCAAGCTAGTTCCATTTTGAAAATCAAAACCCGAACTGGTGTTTTCTCACTCTGTTTAGAAAAACGAATAAACGTGTCCAACGCGTGGTGACGTGTCTCCAAGTCTTTGAAACAATCGATGTGGGCAGCCTTAGAAAAAAGAAAAAAAAATGTGGACACATCACCCATGCGACTCATGCCAATGCTTAAACAAAGTGATCAGTGAATAAATAAATACGCTGTCAGTCAACACAGCTGCCAACTGCATGCGACAGTGGCGACTTCACATTGGCCAAAATAAAAACAAGCAGATGAAGGGATCTTTGCTTCCATGACCGCTACCTCCAAAGCTTCACTAAGGAGGGGAGAAAGAGAGATGAGAAGTCATGCATCCCCCTGATGATGGATCAGCCTCTCCTTCTGCTTTGCAAGGTCAGTTGCATACCTTCCTTCAAATCACATTTCTAGAAAATGGAGATCTTTGGCTTTGTTTTGATTATGGGAGTTTCGCTGCGATTTCATTTTGTGGCCTGTGATGTTATTATTAGTCTTGGAAATAACATATTGCTTTTACTTGGAGATATGGAGTCAGTTTATTAGTACTAGCTAAGTACATGAGTATGCTAGCTGAAATGTTTTCTCTTGTCTTAGAGTTGCAGTACAGTGATTGTGGATTTGTACTGATGATGATTTAAAGGATTGATTGCAGCCTTCAAATGATTAATTAGGTTTGGTTAAATCAGACCAGACACCAGAGACCTGAGCTTGTCATTCTTTTTTTCTTCTAATAAATGTGGCACCTCCTACACTCTGCCTCCAAAATATCATAGGCATAATATCACCCTATCTTCGTTTCCATCTTCATTTTCGCGTAGAATAATTAACCTACGATGTTATAGTTGGAGCATCAAAAATTATAAGCTAGCCCTTAAGTTTAACTACAACACTACTAGACGCTGCTAATTGGCTAGGGTGTAACACGGTGATACCACCTTGAAAGTTTAGGTGGGTAAGGCCCAGCTTAGAAGCATTTACTCAGACCACGTGTCAACCTTTTACATGAAGCGAGAACGAAAGTGTAAATAGAGTAAAATACGTATATGGTCCTGCTCCATTTGATGTGTTGCATTAATTGGATTGCAGGCGGAGTGTTACAATTTTTTTTGCAAGTTTGTGTCATGTGTAAAAATGGACTAGTTCTTGTTTCAAAATTGTGCTTTCTTAAATATTATTAAAAAATTGCGTTTAGAGTCATTGAGTAAAAAGGAGACAAAACGAAAAAAATATACACATAGCTCATGTTTTGCATATGTTTTTCATTTTATCAGGGCTTGCTGGAATATAAGGTGAAGCTATTGTGAGGCAATTACTGCAAATAGAGACTTTTTGGGTACTCTTTTGGTCAAGTGTTGTAGACTTGTAGGTGAACATTCTGTTCTGTGTTAGGCACCTTCAAGAACATCCTAAACATCTGGAGAAATTGTGATCTAATTGCAGAATTTTGAATGTAGCTAGCATGCATGGTCGAAAGAAAAGGCATCCTTTAGTTTCTTGTGTTCCTCATATATATGGACTATTCAAATGGTCATAACAGGTCTGAAAAATTTGAAAATGTGGAGAAGCTTATTTCATCGTTATGCTCATAGTGGGAACCGAAGTTACAGACAATGTGAGATGACACACGGTTATGCCAACTTTTACAGTACTCATTAACTTAATGCCCTTTTTGCATCTAGAATTAACAACTTCTGAAACTCCCTGAGAAAAAAAAACATCTGAAACATTCATAGAAAACGAAGAACTTGCATAGGCATTATTGTGAATTTGTGATTATGAGAGCTTGCTGCAATTCATTTGATCCTAAAACATTGTTGTTAATTACTGAAATTGAGTCAATTTTGCTGAAAATTTTTCCATTTTTACATGCTTTTCATTTTACCAGGACTTGAAGGGAAGCTATAGTGAGGCAATTATTCACAACTGACTCGTCGTCAATCTATGCCTCGTCATCGTAATAACAGAGAGGAAAAGAAGTGAACTATCAAGTATGGAGTTTGCCACAGGAGCAATAGGAACACTCCTCCCCAAGCTGGGCAAGTTACTGAAGGAGGAGTATGACTTGCAAAAGAGTGTGAAGGAAGGGCTCAAGTTCCTCATGGCTGAGCTTGAGAGCATGCAACCTGCCCTTAAGAAGGTCTCAAATATTCCACTAGACCAGCTTGATGAGCAAGTCAAGATCTGGTCTCAGGAAGTTAGGGAATTGTCCTATAACATCGAGGATATCATCGATACATTCATGTTGCATGCTGATGCAGTTGAGCCAACCAATAAACATAACTTCACATGGTTTATCAACAAGTGTCATAGGTTATCCCAGGTAAAGATCCACCATAAAATAGCATGTGACATCAAAGATGTTAAGAGCCAAGTCAAGGAGGTGATGGAGCGACGCGATAGGTACATGATTGACAATGTTGCCGCTAAGACTCCAACGATTATTGACCCTCGCATCTTGTCATTGTATGAGAAGGCTACCAATCTCGTTGGCATTGACAAGGCAAGTGATGATCTAATCAAGAGGTTGTTCATGGGAGACGAGGCATCCAAGATGCTCAAGATACTCTCAATTGTTGGATTCGGAGGACTGGGCAAGATGCTCAAGATACTCTCAATTTGACTGTATCGGTTTTGTTTCAGTCGGTCAGAACCCTGACATCAAGAAAGTTTTTAAGGACATCCTGATTGAACTTGACAAGCACAAGTACATGAAACTCAATGCATCAGCCCTAAGTGAAAGACATCTCATTGATGAGCTCCGAGAATATCTCGACAACAAGAGGTACGTGTGTTGTGCCACCAAATTCTAATGGAAAATTCTATAGTGATCTCTCGTTAGTGTTGACCACTAATTCCATTAGATCCTATTAAATCTAAGGGCCAATATCTCTTACCACCTAGGAGATGTAATGAAAGGAATATTACTGCCAAGGGTAATAGTGACGATCACACACTATAACAAGAAAAGTTCAGGAGAAAAATAATAAGAGTAATCACTATCATTTAGAGTAAACTAACTGCATTCAGCCCACAAATAAAGTAACTCTCTCCATCCAAAATATAACAACCTAAGATCGGATGAGACATATTCTACTACTATAAATCTGAACATGAATACGTAGGATATGTTCCATCTGTTCTAGGTTTTTTGAGACCAAGATAGTAACAATGACTATTGTTTGTAGAACCGGCCGTGCTATTTGTTTTCTCATTTGACATTGGAACGGAACTATAAAAGGATGCATTAGATGGTAGAACCAATCTTAAAAGAAAAACATCAACATAGTTGTTGTGTCATGCCAAAAGATTAATTAATAGAATTATTGTAATTTAAAACTTCTAATGGCATGACTGTTTATTTTTAATTTAAACGTTTTAGTTAATTTGATATTTATTATATGTGTTTTGATGAATCAAGCTAGATATTTTTATTTGGCCTGCTACAAACATTTGAGGGCCTGTTCAGATAGATATCATTTTAAATCATATCGTTATTTGGTAAAATTAATAATTATGTGGTTACATTTAGTTTATTACCAAATATTGATAATGTATATGGAATTTTGACAACATCATATTAAGCCTATCCTATCAAACTTGACGATGTTATCAATTTGTCAAAACTTTGGCATTGTGAAATTTTGAAAAGTTTTATTTTAGCATCAATCGGAAAAGACCCTGAAATTAAAACATTATCTTTAGAATTACGTGTTATTTTAAATGTTGTGATCGTTTGAGTGCATTTGTATATATCATATACATTACGCACATAAAAATGGCTTTTTATACCATAGATGTATACATTTCTGCAAAAAAAAATACAATGATCCAATAAATCGTTATGGGAAAAAAAGATATGCCGATTTAATATATTTTTGTTTTAAGCGTCTCTTAATGAGTGGGCGGTAGGGTTCTTGCTTTTTTTTTACTTTTTGTTAGGTAAAAACGAACCTTAATTAATAAAAGGCTTAATTTTAATTTTGCTCTTACCTCAATAGTCAATAGTGCAGTAAGACAGAGTGCCGCAAAATAGCTTGTATATACATTTCCTGCATATGCTGATGACTATTTTGTTTGCTATCAATAGTGTTTTAAACAGAATGGACTCAAAGGTCAAATGTAGTACGCATTTAGAATAAATTGATAGTAACTTTTATACGTAATCATTTTGGGTACTCAGATTCCATTCGAAACAGAAAATGAGATTGCATGAGTACACCAAACAATAAATTTAATCTATTCATGGAGCAACATAATAGTGATTGCTGATGCCATTTTGGATCCTCGACTCTGTATATTAATTTTACAGATATATTCTTGATTGTTTCACTAATTCATGCCCTTTCTATTACCATGAGGATAGGTACTTGATTGTAATTGATGACATATGGGAGGCATCAACATGGAAAATGATTAGATGTGCTTTGGTGGATAGTAATTGTGGAAGTAAAGTAATTACAACAACTCGTATTTCTCAAGTTGTCAAAGAAATTGCCGATGTTTATAACATGGCGCCGCTTTCTGATGACAACTCAAAGAAGTTATTCAACAACAGGATATTTGGTGCTAATTACAAAGCTCCAAGTGATCATCAACTAGTTACGGCAACTGAAAAGATTTTAAAGAAATGTGGTGGTGTACCGTTGTCTATAATTACAATAGCTAGTTTATTGGTTGATAAACCAGTGGAGGATTGGTCCAAGGTGTACGACTCTATTGGTTTTGGACCTGAAGATCATAATGAAGTAGTACAAAACACAAGAAAGATATTATCTTTCAGCTACTATGATTTGCCTTCATATCTAAAGACTTGTCTACTGCATCTAAGCATATACCCAGAAGATCATCGTATCGAGAAGGAGGATTTGATTTGGAAGTGGATAGCTGAAGGCTTTGTTCAAGAGGAACAAGGGAAGAGTTTGTTCGAGGTCGGTGAGAGATACTTCACCGAGCTTATAAACAAGAGCATGGTCCAGCCAATTGAACACCATCTTTACCTTGGCACTGTGGATGGCTGCCATGTCCATGACATGGTGCTGGACCTTATCCGGCTCTTGGCAACAGAAGAAAACTTTGTAAAAGTATTGGACAGAGTGCATGATGAGGAGCACAACTTCTTACATGGACAGAGCAGAACTGTCCGTAGGGTAGCATTGCACAAGAGTTGGAAGAACCAAGATGAAAACAAGAACCGAGCCACAAGCATGGAGCAGCTGAGGTCCTTCCATGCCACCGAGTGCCCTATTAGGGCGATGCCTCCACTTGCGAGCTTCCAGGTTTTGCGCGTGCTAGCGCTGGAAAACTGTGCTGTCAATGGAGGTTTTCAACTCGAGCATCTTGGGAAGCTGCTGCAACTGAGATACCTAGGACTAAGGCACACGCTTGTTGCTGAGCTCCCAAAGGAAATTGGGAATCTTGTGCACCTGCAGGTACTGGATGTTAGGCACACTGAACTGAAGGTATTGCCAGCCACCATTGGCAAGCTAAGAAGTCTGATGCGGCTACGCATTAATGGAGACAAGACGAGATTTCTGACCGGGCTTGGGAAGCTGACATCCCTACAAGAGTTGTCGCTAGGAGCTGTATCCGAAGTCACCTGTCCAAACTTCTCCTTGGAACTATGCAAATTGACGGATCTAAGGATGCTCCAGATTGATTGGTACACCAAGACTGACAAGAACTCATTGGATGTTCTGATCAAGTGTCTTCTGACCTTGCGCGGGATCGAGAGCTTGCAGATCTCTTTTGCTATCGATTTCACCGAGACCCCTGTGATGACTGGCTGGGAAGGCTGGGAGCCCTCACGGCTGCTCCACCAGTTGTACATCAATGGCGTCCGGCTGCCTCGGCTGCCGGTGTGGCTGAACTCCATGCGCGTCCCTCACCTCTCCGTGTTGGACCTTAGAGTGGTGACCATGGAGCCTCGGGACCTAGACGTCCTCGCGAGGATGCCGGAGCTCCGCTCCCTCCGTCTGGACATCACGAGGAGGTTTCCATGGACGGTCGTCGCGGGTGGTGGATTGTTCCCAAACCTGAGATATTGCCGCATGAACTTAGCGCTCACGTTTTTGCAGGGAGCAATGGCGATGCTCGTCAAGGTTGAACTGTACGTGTGGGTGGCCAGAGATGGTGCTGCCAATGATGTTGGATTGGGAAACCTACCTCTGCTCAACACCATCCATATTTGGCTCCAATGTGAGGGCGCGACGGCCAGGCTGGTGGAGGAAGCGGAAGCGGCATGGAGGAGTGTCGCCCAAGCTCACCCCAATCATCCTGCCATTCATGTCTACCGATTGGGACAGGTACTCCACTACTGATTTTGCTAATCATGATTAACTCATTGATTTGATTAGTTCACTCTTCTACAATTAGTCAGCGTCTTTATCCATTGTCTAAAAAAATCAGCTTCTGTCTCTCGAATTCAATTTCAGTTACTGATGAAAAAAGACGAGGATGATGGTGATGATGAAGAGGAGATTTCAGCAAAGGAGATTTCAACTGGGGATCAAGAGGTATACAGCTATTAGTTTACCCACAGCGTGCAAATATAAACTCGTCCTGGCTGCATAACTAACTTACTTTTCTTTTAGACGATGGATAAGATCCAGCCTTTGCTTTAAGAAGCTACGACTATTTATTACAAACTTTCTTCAACCAGATATGTAAAGTACTACAAAGGAAGGATAGGTAAAGACAAACTAAAAACACATCAACAAAAGAGAGATGAACTCTAATTAAGATGCAGTCCTATTAGAAAATCTTTATCCAAAGTTAGGGAAATCTGCATGACCGTAGATTTTTCATGTAGGTTGCCTTGTAAAGCTCTTTATCTCCTTCACATCTTTGTAGCTAGGTTCAGTTGAAGGTTTGTTAAAAACCATATATATCATTCTTGCTAAGCCATAACCAACAGATACTTCTGTTAACATATGTTTTTTTAGTTGTTTAATCAATGCCGACAAGTCAATTTCCAAACACGTGGGAGAAATTCTTTGGTATATTCTAGTCAACAAAAACATGAACAATTCTCAAAAGAAATTTAGAGAAGTGGCAATAATGTTGAATAGTCTTATCATGCAAACAGAAGCAACATTTCTTGCTATCGTTCCAGTTTCTTCGTGCTTAATTATCTTTGGTTTAGTGTTACCCTTTTAATAAAACCACATAAAAATTTTATTTTAAGGGGCACCTTCAGTTTCCACGGGACATTGCTTCTCGCTTCTCTCTGTATGACCATTGTTAATCAAAGCTATAGTTACATTGAACGAACTGAAAAAGGAGCATTCTGATGTCAATTCCATCTAAAAATATATTTATCTTCATTCAATTGTACATGTACTGTTTTTGCAACTAAATCATGCCAAAGAGCTAGATACTGACCTACTAATGCTCTGCGAAAAGAAACATTTGAGAGAAACAAAAACTCAAGATTTTTACCACTATTGCATTCTTCCTACAAACAACGCTACAGTAAGATGGATATTGTTCCCTAAAAGAAAAGTTAACACTCTATATATCTTTTCAAATCTAACATGTTTCCCATCATTAACCATAAAATTTTCCAAGCTTAAAAACCTGTCTTTTACTTACACAAGTCCCGGTCAGAAGTGAGCCTCCCGGTTTTCTCACGGTCTAGGTGATAATTTGATTCTTTAAATATTTTCTTCTAAGTAAATTATGCAGAATGTCATCCTTGTTAAATCAACTTGAAAAGCCATTTACGTAGAAGACATAGTTCTGCACATCCAAATTATGTATCCCAAGCTCGTCGTGTTTTTTTGGTTGACAAATTATATTTCATTTAGTCGATATATATTTCATATTTTGACTATCACTTTGCCAAAAAAATCCTGAATCTATAGTGATCATATTTTTTATAATTACTTTAGGAGTATAAAAAACAAGATCATAAACATGGCTAAACCGATTAACATAGTGTTAATCAAAACCAGTCTTCCTCCTACCGAGATTACCTTTTCAATTAGTATGTTTTTCTCTATCCTCTTCTTAGTTGATTTTCATAACCCGAATAACCGAGAATATACATCCTCATGTACTTTAGGATGGCCCAAAAAAAAGAGTTCACTCTTACGAAAATTTATTTTGAGCCTAAAAAAATTCTCAAAAACAGTAAGTAACAACTTCATGTTTTTGGCTTTCTCCAAATCGTGATCAATAAATATTAATGTACCATAGGATATTGCAAAATAGATAGATGAGAAACTACTCTAGTGATTTAGCTATCTTCTTTAGCACGCTTAATTAGGATAGTTAACATATAGACTATTGTTCCCTCCACTTCTAAATTATAGCAACCTAATACTGTATTAAACATATCTTAGTACTACGAATTGGAATAGTATGTTTCTAATCTTATAGTAAGTTATTATATTTGGGACAATGAAGTATGTTACAAACAATTGGAGATAAAGGATCTCCTTGTTAGAAACGATAGGCAGATAAGTGATAGGCAGATAAGTGATGAAGAAGACAGATCAATCACAAAAGACATAAGATTTTAACATGAAAAATCCTCCTAAAGTAGGAGAGAAAAAACCACGAGCGTCAGCCAGCAAAACTCCACTATATCAGATGAGGTTATAGAACGCTGGGGATTTATAATCTATAACTCATATCCTGTTTGATGGCATACAAGAAATATATATAGAGATAGAAACCTAAAAGGCGACGATCCGTGGCGCGGGGGGCTCCCCCCACCCCCCGCAACCCCTCTGTCCCCGGGTGCAGGAATAAAACCCTAATGGGCTTTGTCTCAAGCTTTTCTTTTTAAAAAAAGTTAGTGCCAATCTGGTTATTAACTTTGATAGCTACATGTCTCCCTTGATGAAATTGAAGCTATCAATTGGCACCATTTAAGAGAAAAGCCTTTCATCCTAACCATTTGACCTTATCATATGTCTTTTCAAAGGCAATCTTCAAAATTACTCCGTCATGTTTATTTTTATACAATTCGTGAATAGTTTCTTGCTATTCGTTCCATTAGAAGGTATGAAACCTGTTTGGGTAGGGCTAATTACATTTTGAGCTGCCCCAACAATCCAATTAATCGCAACCTTGGTAAAAGTTTTAAAACTCACCATATAATAAATAGATCAGCTTGTATTGATGAATCTTAAAAGCTTCTTTACATTTAGACATTAAAATAATTGTACCGAAATTTAAAGAGTATAAAGGCTATTACCAAAATTAAAAGAGTATAGTTAATTTACTTACCTACTGGTTTCTTTCGCAGTTCCAGCCTGACAATGGTAGAGCCAAAGAGGAAGAGGAGGCTGCACACCAATCTTGAACACGCTTGCACTCCTTCTTTCATGCAAACTTCTCTTAATTTGTGAGACATTCCAATCGTCTTCGAAACATTCTTCAAATTTGATATCGCTATACGCAAACTTCTCCTAATTTCCGACTGTAATGAAACAAGTTTCTTTGGTGGTAGCCTCATATTTTGGTTGTATACTGTATGAAGACGAAGCTGTTCGACGGCATTGGCTAGTTTTTCATAATATTTTCTTGTCATATCTGGAGGATTTGTATGGTGTGTTTGCAAATGGATTGTACTATGTGCTTCGATGAGGCCCAATCATATGGCTCAGACAAAAATGTTGAGCAAATAAGCTGTTACATATGACATACTCTTTCCATTTTTAATGTTTGGCATTGTTGAATTTTGGACACGTCTTTTATTCATAAATTTTCTGTTTAAAAATAGGCAGCGATTTTTCTGTTTTAGTGGATTAAAATGAAGGAAGCAGATAGGGATGCTGAGTACCAGCACAGAAAAGATGAACGCCGCTGGGCAGCGCGACGCCGGAGAACCGCTTTGTGCGGCGCCGCCGTCACTCAACGTTGGACGGCCAATCTGTCAGAAAGAGCAACTTGTGAGCTCATTCATCATCGTACATGCGTTGCGAATTACGGTTGTTGCTTCAAGATTGAAGCAGGTCATGGCCATGAAGCAAACTCTAAATTGATTCCTTTGATAGAGAGAAAGGGCTTTTTTTTTTAAACGGTAAACGCTGTGAGGGAGATCCTTATAGTAGCGACCAAAACATTTTATTAAAAAAAAAGACTTACAGAGTAGTACACTTATAAATCTGTCAGGAAGAAAAAAGAAAAGCAAACGCAAGGAGACTTATAAGCGCGCTAGAAATGGAAAAGCAAGAAGGGAAACGCAGAGAGAAAGAGCTTCAGGTAGGAGATGAAGAAGGGAAGGAGAAAGCAAAAGGCAGGTTGTTCCCTGAAGACCCAATCGATGAACTAAGGCCGCCCAAACTCACACTGCTGTACGCACTTTCAAACGGGTAGCTCAAGCTCACAAGAGAGAAGAATTGGAAGGAATTAAGAAGGAATAATTCCATATGACAATACATTTGAAATAATGAGAGGATTAAACGAACAAGTTATAAGTGGGTATTTTGTCTGTGTTCTCTGGTTACTCTGCTAACATTTAAAATTCACACAAGTGCTAAATTTCGAAAATCTCTAACGGAGTTGTGCTTGTAGGCGGAGAAGCAAGTTCTGTGTGCTATTTTTTTTACTGTGACAAAACCTTGTGCTACTAATCAAATTTTCTCTTGAATTTAGTGCTTCATTACTGGATTCTTTCGCAGATCCAGCGCCTTCCGGGTGAAGTGTTTCATTTGGTTAGCTCTACAAGAAAAATGCTCTACAGTTGATATCTTAGCAAAAAAGGGTTGGCCCCATACGCCGATTTGTTCTCTATGTGGGTTGGTAAACGAGACAACGTAGCACTTGCTTGTTGATTATGTTTTCACTGCTGATGTCTGGTGTAAGATTAGGGACTGGGTAGGAGTGCACCTCCCTATCCCCTCCGAGCTAAATTTGTCGCTGTTAGACTGCTGGCTGGCAGCAAGAGGATGTTTTCAGACGCGCTACAGTAAGGCTTTTGACGTTCTGTTCTGCCTGGTTTCCTGGATGGTTTGGAAAGAGCGCAATGGAAGAATCTTTGAGTAAAAGCTTCGGACGTCAGCTGTGATTTCAGCTGACATAAAAGAGGAGGTTGAAATCTGAAGAATAGCAAACTTGTTCCAGTAATTTAGGGTTGGATCAGCTGGTAGAGGAAATTGCCTGACTGGTTGTTCCAGTAGCCCCTTCCTTTCATTTAGTTTTATTGCGGGGATTACACCAGCTATGATTTTCATTCGGTGACTTCTCGCCGTTGTAATAAGACTGAACTTTCTTTCCTTTATCCTTAATGAAATTGGTTGGTCGGTCTTTTGACCAACCCGACAAAAAAACAGTGGTGGAGCCAAAGAGGAAGAGTAGGCTGCACACCAATCCTTCGTTCATGCAAACTTCTCTTAATTTCCGAAACATTCTTCAAATGTGATATTGCTATACGCAAACTTCTCTTAATTTCCGACTGTAATGTAATGAAACAAGTTTGTTTGGTGGTTAGCCTCCTTTATTGGTTGTATCATGTATGAAGACGAAGAAAACCAGCCTCCTCAGGCAGACTTGAGCGCCAGAACAGCAGAGCCGTTCGACGTGTTTGCTAGTTTTTCATAAAATTTTCTGTTATCTTTTCAAGGATTTGTATGGTGTGTTTGCAAATAGATTGTACTATGTGCTTCGACGAGGCCCAATCATAGGGCCAGACTGAAAAGGCTGAGCAAAAAGCCATTACATATGATGTACTCTCTCCATTTTCAATGTTTAACAACGTTCACTTTTAAACATATTCATCATTCGTCTTATTAAAAAAATTTATACAAATATATAAAAACTAAACTTTGCTTAAAATATTTTAATTATAAAATAAATAATAATTATGTATTTTTAATAAGACGAATGATCAAACATATATTTAAAAATCGTCTCGCGTCTGCTTTCTTTTCAATCATTTTCCTTATATTTCTGTTTTGTGTAAAAGACATTATTTTTTTGGCTTCTAAAAAAACAGGTAATGAAAAGTTACATGTTGTCTTAAAAAATATATGTTAAAAGCCAACTGCGTCGAACATTAAAACCAAAGTGACCTCTATCTATTTTGCACCGTATGCTAGTTTTTCAAAGCTACTTGTTTACCTTGATTGAGTGGTTGGTTAAAACTTGAGAGCATTTTGTTTGAGATATGATGGAGAATATAATCTTCCTAGATTTAGTGAGGTTCCATAAGTTTCACAAAGTTAAACAGATTCTATACTTCTATAGTAACCCACATCACAGCAGTACAAACACAAATTTATGGTGCATAATTGTTTTGGTGATACTCGGTTGGATTGAATGGTCCCATCCATATTTTAGGTTAATACATGCATGTAAAAGGTTAGGTGAGTGGATGACATGATGGAATACATGTTTGCAGAACAGTTCATGCAGAAGCTACATACTTCAAGCAAAATGGTGCAAAATAAGGATGCTTAACAGCTCAGGTGGCAAATCTTGAATTCATTCTTAATTCCATTGTTCATGTGAAGTACTTCCCCCTGTAATGCTATACCATTATCACCCTCTTGTATAAAAGCGGTTTACTCTCGTTTACAACACAAAGAAGTGAAAATTGCAGACTAGTAAAACTTTTGTCTCTCAGGCTGAGGTCCAAAACAGAATCAAGAAATCGTATAGATGGTGGTGGCTGGCAACCATCATATGGCATCTGAAAAATTCTGAAGCCAGTAGCACTATGTCATGATGATGCCTGTTTCATGGCCAGGGTGGGATCTCACTCCTTCCCATCAGCGGCACGGAGGGAGCCGAGCTGCACTGGCGCCTGCGTCTGCACGACCTTGGATGACCCGTAGGCCGACAAGTCGATGCCCTCAGCCTTCTCCTTCTCGAGCTGCTCCTTGATCCAGAAGTATGTGATCCTCAGACCATCCTGCACCACAAGAATCAAGTTTCCGATGAATGATCAGAATGCATGAATTTGGGGCGATGAACAGAAAGACAGATGGTTGCCTGAAAATCAGGGATAGTAGTACCTTCAGCCTCATGGTTGGAGCCCAGCCAAGCTTCTCTTTGATGAGCGTGTTGTCGGAGTTGCGCCCTCGGACACCCTCTGGACCAGGAATGTGGTGGATGGGCAGCTGCTTGTTGTCAAAGCTGAGGACTATATCAGCCATCTCGTTCATGCTGACCATTTCATCGCTTCCAATGTTTACAGGCTCACGGAAATCGGACTTTGTCAACCTGAATGCATTTGGCAAAGTAATGACTTAGTCGACCGCCCCCCCCCCCCCACCCCCCAAAAAAAAAGCTGTAGACGAATTGGTATGTCTCTTTATATCACATGGTATGCTGTGATATTAGTTAAATCCAAGCTCTGTTGTGACACACTTTACGAGCGTTGGAAGATCCTTCAAGCAGACAGAGGGTGAAAAGGATAATTATTCAAGGCTCAAGAATAAAATGGTTAAATTTACCTTTTTATTTTCTCAATTATTTTTGTAAGTATATATATTTAAGAGCAACTATATCAAAGAAGAAACACTCAGTGATACACCATTTTGGCAGATTGAACTGCTAGTACTGGTATGCCATAAAAGTCCAGGCTCACATGGTGACATTACTAATAACTGAGACATGTGAAGCAATTCTAGTATTTCAGATACTAGCCTATTCATTTGCACAGAATTTGCAATGACACGCATTGATTTCTCTGAAGACTAGAGATCGACAAACAAATCAATGTGCTCCCAATCTACTCGTCCTATGTACAAGCTACAGGGACCAACCGACTCTGTTTCTCATCCAATAAGTTGCCTGTTGGACAAGTGGTAATTAATAAAACTAGAAAAGAGGGAGGCGTTTCTCAAAATCTAAAATTATGCTCATCAAATAAGTATTTCTATAACATTTAGAAAACTTCGAGAAGTTTAACAAACAACTGATACTTCTCTTGGAATTAATATACATGTAAACCTTCAATTATCATCTGAACATGACGTGATCACAGTAGCAAAAGCAGAACTATGCAAAAATGTGCTTGATATTAAACTAAGATATGGAAATGCTGAATAACTGGATTGTGCATAGAAATAAGATTGGAATGTCTACCTGAGGACACCCTCCACACATTCATCAATAAACGTGAAGGATCTAGTCTGAAGACCATCTCCCCACATCTCAAAACGGTCAGTGGAGGTTAGAGCTTTTCGGCAGAAAGCAGCAGGCGCCTTCTCCCTTCCACCTGTCGAGCCAATCAATTATTAGAACTTCGACAGTAACAATAACCAAGATTTACTAGGTACCAGATATGTAGCTTACCCTTCCATGTTCCAAAGGGACCATAGATATTATGAAAGCGACCAACCCGACATTCAATGCCAAAATCCTTTGTGTAATGCTTGCACAGTTCCTCAGTAGCAAGTTTTTCCAAGCCATAGGCATCTTGAGGCTAAAGGTACTTACTGAAATCAGTGCTGTTTTATAACAATAATTAACATGTCAATTTGCAACAGAACATATATCAGTGGGAAAGTTTAGAAACCTCTGCAGGCCAAGCATCTGACTCCTTCAAGCTAACTACAGTGTCCAGCTGCTTAAATTCAGGGTAGATACAAGCACTTGAAGCATAAAAGAACCTACAAGGAAAAAATTAACCAAAATGATGATTCTTCTGAGTGATGGTAACATGACAAGATTGTTAAAGTAAATGCTCTGTTTTGAGGGATTCTAGGGTTCTATGTATGATCCATTCCTTTCATTTGCTTCCCAACACATGCCGATCTATGAAAGCCAGGAAGCATAACAATGAAATTATAACAATGTATAGGCTGAAAAAAAAAGAACACAGTCAACTCAACAAACTCCCTTTTTCTATCAAAGAGTTGAACACAATTCTCTGCAAAAACAGTTTGTTTTGGAGCCTACAACAAGTGAATATTATGTTTTAAGTCAATTTTGTTGACCAGGAGAGAAATGCAAGTTTTAGATAATATTTGAAAGATGCTAATATCTTCCTTGATCCCCAACAGTTCATAAAGCTCCTATAGGTGAAAAGTTTTCATACTAACCCCCGTATCTGCCTATTCCCCATTAGGGACATTGACTAATAAATGCAGGCACACCAAAAATCATCAATCAGCACCAACCACCAAGTAGAACTCCACTAATTTATGCTTTCCTAATTGAGGTCAATCCATGCCCGTTATGTTGATATACATTAATCTGCCATATGTTGCACCCTCACTGCATAGAAATAGTAATACTTTTCCACACTTTCTCTTAACGTCATCAAACTTATCATTTAGCAGGAATCCCTAATTGAGACTTCCCTATACGTGCCAATCCAAGTCTTTAATATCAGCAACTCAGTAGGCATAGATTCTCTACGTGGTGAACAGTCCAATTCTAACACTTTTAAATGAATGATAACTAACATGTGGCATTCACTTCTCAAAGTTGTAGACAACCAAACACAAATTAATACATCCTATTAGCATATCAAAGCAAATAGTTAGATGATTCCCGCAAATACTATGTGGTGATTTTCATTTCAATGTTTTTTCTTTAGATAAGGTTTATATACCTAAACAGATCTTAACATCCTATAGCTTCCATTGGTAAAAAAAAACATGAGATTTACAGAATCAACACAAGTTCAACAGTTACCTTTTGACACCATTAATCCTAGCGGCCTCAAGCATGTTAAAGCTGATCATGGTGTTGTTGTACATGATAACAGAGTGGTTGGACTGGATAAAGCCCATCCCTCCCATATCAGCGGCAAGGTTGAAAACATGGTCAACCCCAGTGGTCACCTTGAGGCAGTTGTCCATCACCCTCAAGTCAACAAGATGGAACTCATGGCAGAACATTTCCTCGGTCATGTGTTCATTTTTCTTCCAGTCAGAAGCAATGATGTAGTGCCCCTCGCTCTTCAGGCGCCTCGCGATGTGAGATGCGATGAATCCACCAGCTCCTGTGATCGAGATCCGCAGCTTCTCAAATGGCCAGTAAGGCTCCTTCTCCAGTTCCGCATATGTGTACTCCTCATTGAGCGCCATTCTGCAGTAACACATGTTCAAGCTTTAAGATGACAAACCAATCGGTGTGCATTGCCCTTGCTGAGATTATAAACTTCTATAGCAAATAACCAATCTACTTCGGCAACCAAACAAAAGTTCTGATTGCCGATCATGTTTCTAGACACGGTCAAAGACTACTACTAAAATCACAGAAGTTGATATGAAAAACCACAACACAAGGATATGTTTTGACCATGTATATTCAATCGATAACGCGCCAATTTGCCACCTGTTAATCAAAACCAAGTGTTGCCTTGCAACCCTTAAAGGACAAGCGACTGTTAAAGCTAAACCACTAACTAAGCTCATACTAAACCGTACAAACTGCATCTAGCAGCAATCCCACACAATAATTCATGAAAACGAAGTTACAGGATGCCATGTGCAGTCTCCTTTGTTTCAGGAAAAGATGAGAAATCTGATCCCCTGCTCCAACACCAAAGCAAACAAGTCCAAAGAGCAACATGCTATGCACAGCAGCAGCAGTATTTAATTTGCAGAATTCAATAGAAAGGAATTATCAGACCACCTAAGTTTAATCAGCAAAATAGTAGACGGAAAAATAAAAATTCACAGTAGCTATCTGCAGCTTGACTATGCTTTGCTTCACACCCCACCAACCAACAAGCCTATCCTCTTCTCCCCAAAACCTCACATAATCCTCCACCCCGGCGACTCCGCCGGCGCCTCCTTCCTCGTCGCCGGGCAATCTAATCTAGCAATCAAACAACATTGTTCTTCTTGGAAATGGGGGTGGAAGAACAAATCTGGAGTCTTTAGCCAAAACAAATCCTAAAACCACCGATTCAAAATGGCCGGGCCAAAATCGAACAAGCCAAGAACAGCAGAAATCCGAAGGATTAATAAACGAGAAAGAACCATTACCAATCCGTTCAATCAACTTCTTGGACCATGAACACAAGGGATTAATTAACCAATAAAAATAACTTCTTTTTTCCGCGGGGATCGGGGCATTACCTGTCACAAGTCGTGAGGATGAGGCGTGGGAGCGAGATTTGGGAAGGGGAGGAAGATTCTTGGGCACCCCACAGGATCTCCTTTGCTTGTTCTTCCTCTTTATATAGAGGTTAGACCTGCTTTGGAGAAGAACAGTGAGAGAAAAGGAGTTCGTCGGTTTTGCATTTTGACCTCTCCATGATTTGGGATTCACCTACAGAGCCCTGAGATTGTTTGACTTACGTTTCTTAGCCAGGACACAGCTGTCAAATTCTCATCTTCCAGTTTTTAATACCATGATATTCAACAGTTTGGTACATTTGCTCATCAGTCTCACAGTTTTAGTTTTATGAAGCGAGAAGAAGTTGTCAATGAAATAAAAGAATACTCTCGATACAGGTTTCACCCAGTTTTTGATATTGTTAGAAACAGTGTTATATTATTCATCCCATAAATCATTTCCTCTCTCTTCCTTTCTCGTGTCATAAAAAACGATATCATTTAATATACACAAAATATTTAAAAAACCTCATTGAAACTAGCCTAAGATTAAAAAAACTTTTGTACTCCCTCATCGTATCACATAAGAAGTGCACCTATTTCAATTTTTAATTTTTAAAATATTTAATTAAACATTAGTGTAATATGAATTGAATTTTATTTGCTGAAATAATTTACAAGCTAGATTAATTTTTGGAGACCGTATCAAATTTGACCGTGCCTTATATTATGAGATATAGAAGGAGTGTCAAATTTTGGTGGTTTACTTCAAAATGGTTTTGCTAACAAACGAATTATTCCATACGATTTTTACAGGATTTTTAGAGAATCAGCTCAATTCCTAGGAAATATTGAGGGAACAATTCCTGCATTTCAAATAAAGCCAAAAAATAGATGAATTTTATGGGACGAGAAACTTACGGATTCTTTTCTACTTGACGCTTATGCTATTTACTATTCCTATAAAACTACTTTGGAGGGGTGACTTCATCCAAAGTCCTGTACTTTTCTTGTCAAGTTTACCTAACATGTTGCTTCTTTTACAATCGCTTGGAACCGTACCATCTTAATTACCTCATATATATATATATATATATATATATATATATATATATATATATATATATATATATATATATATATATATATATAGTCTGTTGGCGCGCCGCACGCATCAATCTGTGTGGCGTGATCGAATCTCTAATTTGAAAACTCAAATTGAAAATACGAACCGTTCAAATTGTTCTATATATTAATATTGCCTTGTATATCAAATTTTATATTTTTTTTGAATTTTTTTACTATTTTATCAGATAGGTAAAAATGCAATAAAATAAATACTCCAGAAATCGTTGGATTATTGTATTTTTGACCTATCCGATAAAATATTAAAAAATTCAAAAAATGTAAAATTTGGTATATAAGGCAATATTAATATAGAACAATTTGAACGGTTTGATTTTCAATTTGAGTTTTCAAATTGAGATTCGCCACACCACAAGATGCATGCGTGCGCACGCCACACAGTAGCTCATCTATATATATATATAGTAACAGTAGTATTAAATTAGACGTGATCTAACACAAATCTACATAGATTGGTATTAAGAATTCTAAACAAGTTAGATTGTGTCTAATCTAGATTGTTATATTTTAGAACACAAAAAATATATATTTTTCTCTAAACTCGTGGGACAGAGAGAATACATTTTCTCCCTCTAAATTCCTGTGTTTCAAAGAGGCCTCTAAAACTTATAAAAAAACCCTTTTCTGCCTCAGCGAATAGCAAACCGGGTACGGTCCAAAAGAAAACTGTTCATTTTACAAAAACAAAAATCATGCAAATTGCTTTTTTCTTCTCTTTCTCCTTGGCCTTGTCATGATTCATGAACTGTGGCACTTGTGCAATGCACGTTGGTGGTGTGTGCCTTTTGCTTATGCAGCTACTCAAGTGAAGACAAAAAAGAGATGGCTCGATGTGGGACTTGACTTGGAGTTAGGCAGCCTGGCTGAAATTGACGTCCCGGCTACCCAATCAAGTGAGATCCAGTATAATCATTGACAAACGTGTTGTGCTAAAAAAATGGAAAAAATTAGCAGTACATATGACTGACATTACATAAAAGTGCACCTCATAATATGATCAATAGCACATTTGTACGTTGTCAGTTTGTCTCTTCTCACCAATAATGCGCCGTAGCTTAATTGGCCAATCAACAAGTCAAGAAACTGATTTTTGGTATGTGCCAAACTGATTTTTAGCAAAGGACATAGGAGAACATACTTTCACACAGTAGCAGAGACGAGGTGAGATTGGCAGTGGCCTGGCCGCCTCCAACAAAATATTTTTACATATAATCATCTAATTAATTAGGTTATTAATCTAAGTTTTTTTTAATGGACACGCAAAAAAATTATATGTCAATAAATTAGAGAAAAAGGTTTTACATACACAGCGCAATCAACCAGACTGATTTATACTAAGGAAAAAGAGAAAGAAAAAAGAAAACCCAAAAATTGCTACAACGGTACAACGTTACTCCGAACAATAGAAAAGGGTACAATCTACTTTCCTAGGAAAACTCTAAAATGACAACGTCAGCTAACGATCACAGCTGATCTTCGAAAGAATGGATTTTTGGACCGCTGAGACTAAAATAAAAATCGAGTAAAAATGCTAAAGTTATGTTTTCTCTATAGCTGTCCGAAAGGACGGTCATCAGTATAGTTCCTCTCCAAAACTCTGTCTCTTTCATTTTCTAAATCCTGGCTCCTCCGCTGCTTTCGCAAGTTGCTTATAATCTTTTATTTTTTTTGAGGGGTTAAATGGCACAGTTTGGTCACCCGTCTGGAATTTAGAGTTAAAATCCTTTTTGTATTCTCTTTCAAGTTGCAATGGAAGTGTACTGTGTTTGGAGCTAACATTGGATGAACATGCTTGGTGCTTGGTACACGTTGACCAATTAATTACTAGCAAATTAACAGCAAATCTAGTAGGTTTAGAGAAGAAAGAGAAATGATGAGGATTACCCGGCCCAAGTTAATGTTTCACAAGCCCAACATAAAGTCCACCAAAAATTAGCCGAAACACATCCCATGGGAAAAATAAAATGTGGCCCATTAGGCCCATCCCATGCTATATCAGTTACACATAAGTTTTTTCAATTTGTAATGATTTCATTTTTTCCAAGCCCACATCATCTATCTCAGGCTCTCAGCTACGATGAATCAACATCAGGTTCCAAACCAAGTCACCTTAGTTCAAACCATCATCAAATTTAAATGATGTTTACAAATTTCCTGACGTCAAAGCATACATTAATTTGATTTTGATGGTATGTATCCCAAAAGAATAGAGAAAAAAACAAGAAAGAAACTAAGAAAAAACAAGTCAAACGACCGTGGCAATAACCATCGAGAATACGCGCGCGCGAGCTAGACAACTCGTCGTCGTCGCCGGCAGCGAAGGCATCGACCTCACGACGAGGCGGTGGCGACGGTCTCCACCTTGGGCACCTCGACGGGGAAGTTGTGGATCTCCCCCGCCCACGGGTTGCGCTCGTCGGCGGCGGGATCGATGGTGCGGAGCGCCTTCCAGACGGCGCTGTTGCACTTGAATCCTGAGCCGAAGGCGATCTGCCACGCCGTCTGGCCGCGGCGGACGCGGCCCTTCGCCTCGGCGTAGGCGAGCTCGTACCAGAGCGAGCTGCTCGACGTGTTCCCCCACCTGTAGAGCGTCATCCGCGACGGCTCCATGTGCCACGTGCTCAGCTCGAGGTTCTTCTCGATGGTGTCCAGCACGGCGCGGCCGCCGGCGTGGATGCAGAAGTGGTCGAACGCCATCTTGAAGTCCGGGATGTAGGGCTTCACGCCGGGGATGGCGAACACCTTGCGCGCGACGAGCGACGCCAGGAAGAGGATCTGCTCGGACATGGGGAGCACGAGTGGCCCCAGCGTGGTGATGTTCATCCGCAGGGCGTCGCCGGCGACGGCCATGAGGTCCTTGGACAGCGCGACGCCGACGGTGCCCGTGTCGTCCTCCTCCTGGAACACGCACCGGTACGCGCGGTCTTCGTCGCCGTTGTGCGTGCGCACCGTGTGCAGCAGCTGGTACTTGGCGCGCCGCCGGTCGCCGCCGCGGTTGCTGAGCAGGATCGCCGCGCCGCCCATCCGGAAGAGGCAGTTGGACACCAGCATCGAGCGGTTGTTCCCCCAGTACCAGTTGAGCGTGATGTTCTCCATGCTCACCACCAACGCGTACGAGTTCCGGTGCACCTGCAAACACACACACATACATCCACACTCATCAACCCGTGCATCTCGCGCCAAGCCAGCTACTTCACAACCGAGTAATTGTCGCGGATTATTCGTTCCACGTCTCTAAATTATATATATTTTTTTAAAAAAATCTTTTTTCACTTGTTTTAAACTTTTTTGTTAAGTTTATTTTTTAAAATATTTAATTTATATTTATAATTGTGTAGATGATTCACTAAAACAATTTGATCGATAATCTGCTTTGAACTGGGTCGGTGGTGGTGTTCTTTTGTAACTAAGATACAGATTTAGATTTTACTTTGATTTCTGTTATCATGTTTTTCAAAATGCTAAATAATGTATTTCATGTGAAAATTTTTAAGATAAAAATTGCTTTAACATATCAAATAAATTTATTTTTTCAAAATTTATTTTTCAAACTCAATTAATTATGCTTTATTGACATTTTAGATATACTTGTCCTAATTTTATCTTTATCTTTCAGAACACCATTAAACCGTGCATCCTCACACATGGCAATTCTCAGCCACACATATATGAACTTTTTGAGTTTAGTGTGATGCATGGGCCTCTTTGCCGATCTAGCTGTCGTCATCAATGGCGAGCTAGCTAGGGCACAAGTTGATCAGACCGACCACACTGTGCTGTGCACGCAGGTGGCGGTCTCCTCCGCATTGATTCGTGGTGGTCGCCGGCCATTAACGGCGGCGAGAGGAGCTAGCAGAGGTACGGTGGTGGTCGGACACGTCACCTGTCTTCTAGCAATTTGTAGAGTTATTGCTGGCTGGACCATTAATTTTTGGTAGTAGTGATCAGCAGTTAATCCCCAAGCAAGCTGGAGAGATGCTGATCAGTGGAACTGGCCCTAGTGATTGAATTTTAATTGTTTATGGTGGGTTGCAACTAAGAAGGTGATTAGCAAGATTGGAAATATTATGTAGTTAATGCAAAGGTTAATTGATTGATTAGTTCCTAATATGGTTGATGTATCATAGCTTTGGAACCAATCTAGGGATAACTGTTTGAGTTTTGGTTATTATCGTCAGTGATTTGTACTAATTAATCTCTAACGAGTGGATGTTTATGGGTAATATCTAAGCAGCTAACTGTACACGTTTATTTAATTATTTAGATCTTTGGTTCATGTATTTTTGTAGCTTAATTTGTAATAAAAATAATTTCAGAATTGACTGGCCAACAGTTTACCCCAAAATGTTAATGTTCCCGTACTATGAGAGGTTGGTGTTATCAGTTTTTGTATGCTACTTTGTTAAGTTAGATTTAACAGTTTAATTAGCTAGACTACAAGAAGTAAGTAAACATCATCAATTAATTGCTTAATGGCGAAAGATGATTTGTTGGTAGTTACTAGCTTACTAATTAGGAGTAATTAATTATACCTGGAGCAGCTGCTTGGCGAGGTCAATGGAGATGAGGCCGGCGCTGCAGCCCATGCCGCCGAGGTTGTAGCTGGCGACGTTTCCCCGAAGCTTGTAGTGGTTGACTATCATGGCGGACAGCGATGGCGTCGGGTTGAAGAGGCTGCAGTTGACGACGAGGACGCCGATGTCCTTGGCGTCGACGCCCGTCTTGGCGAGCACGGCGTCGATGGCGCCGAACATCACCTGCTCCGCCTCCCGCCGCGCCTCCGCCATGCACGGGTTCGGCGGCGAGTTGAGCACCGCCGCCGGGAAGTACGTCCCCTGCCCCAGCCCCGACCGCTCCAGGATCTTCCGCTGGAACGCCAGGTTGTCGTCGGTGAACACGCCAGCCTTCGCCGACTGCGCCATGAACGTCTCCCTGGTCACCACGTGCTCGACGCCCGGCTTGTAGCACGCGAAGTCGAGCAGGTACACCGGCCGCGGCCGCCGCATCAGGTAGACGGTGGCGAGAACGACGGCCACGCCGAGGAATGCCACGGCGAGCGGGAGGTTGGATGTAATGCGTTCCCACGCCACGGCGAGGTCGGCCGCACTCAGCCGCGACGCACGCAGCGCCACGGCCGCCGCCACCGGCGCCAGCACGAGGTACAGCGCGTTGGACACGGCGTGGTGGTACAGCAGCTTCATCTTCCCCGGGCGGCGCGGGCCGACTGCTGCGGCGGCGGCGGGAGTGGTTTCTTGGGCGGCGCTCATGATGGCATGCAGGGTGGGTAGCGCAGCGAGATGGTGGAGGTAAGAGGAGGAGAGGAGATGGATCGCGGCGGCGGTGGTAGCGGCTGGTCGGAGATGGCTAGCTAGGAGATGGAATGGATATATAGCGGCAGTGGTGGTGGGGGTGGGGGTGGGTGCAACCACCGGAGCAACCATTAATGTGTGCAGTGGAGGAGGCGGAGGCTGGGGGAAGAAAGCTAGGCTCGCGTGCTCTCTCACGCGTGTACATGGCGCGGGAGGGGGTCAGGTGATCGGGTCAGGTTCGAGAGTAGATTTTAAACTTTCGAAAAGATATTTTTTTCGTCATTTGTATATCATTTATAAAATTTAAAAAATATATTAACGTGTGATAAAATTTAACTTTACAAGGTAGAAGAAAAATACATAAAACTAGTTAATGTATATTTACAATTAAATTTATTTTTTAATATGTAAAATTTAAATTGTTATCTTATTATATATTAATATGTAATAATATGTAATTAATAATTAACAAGAGGACATCTCTCGAGATTAGAATAGTTTTTAGTATGGTTTTGATTGTGGTTGGTTGTGGGTTTTTATTGTGGTTGGTCGTGGCAGGATGTGGTGTTGAACAAGTGGACACAGTTTCCAAGCTGGACATGGATGTTCTCTTGTGTTCAAATAACTATCAGTGTTTGACTAGGTTGATTTTAACTTTGACCAATAATATTTTTTTAATACAATGGTTAGATCATGATGTATGAAAGTTTTACGAATATATTTATAAGATGCAGCACACTTTTAAATACTTTTGAGTATTTATTTTTTAAAATATAAGATGAGTGATCAAATTAAGTTTAAATATAAATGAAGTAGAGTCATAAGTAGTTGAACACGGAGGGATTAGATTATGGCTCTGTTAGCTAACATGCACAGTCCTTATAGGAAGTTGATCGTTTTATTGCATAAAAGGTGGTGAGACAAATATACACAACCTCGCCAAAAATTATGTTGCAAAAGTTGTTTTATTGAAGTTGTAAGATTTATAATTTTGGAAAAGCTCAGAAAGTTTTTTTTTATTCAGAGTGGGTGAGATGTGCTCATAGCGCAGTGATAAGGGTCGCTGGCTTATACCTCATCTGTTCGGGTTCGATTCCTGTCAAGCACGCTCACAAAATAATTCTTTTTTTATTCGGTTGAGCTCTATTTTTTTTCTTTTTCTATCCGGCTAAGCCCAGCTTATCTTTTTTTATAAATGTTTGAAGAGACATTTTTTTCCAAATCTCTATTTTTGTTATTTAGGTGGGTTAGCAACTTAGCATAAGCCACGTAGAGGAGGAGAAGATGAAGGGGCTAGGTTTGTGACGGAGAACAGGGTGTATAACTTAGATGAGATAGACCAAAGGGTGTGATAGATTGCAATAGACAATCTTATATATGACACATTAATTTCAGTCGTTTTCTCTGTCATCAATATTGTTGTCACAACTCCCTACCGCCCTCTCCACTTTTTAATTTGTGGTCTTGAACATCTGAGTAATGTCTTATTTATATGTATATTATTTTACCTAATCTTATTACAACATATTATTAAAAATATAACTACATAAAAATATTTTATATGAAAAATATACTATATTTGTCAATTTTTTACATGATATCTCCGATCTCTAATTGGAAAAAAAATGAAAGAAGTATTTAAGTCATTTTTTTTCGGAGGAGTACCAAGTACTCGAGTCATATAAGTATTTTGCATATAGGCATCGTGGACAAAGACAAATCCTCATGTCTCAGGCTTAGGCTACCTGGTCCAGACTACTTTCTTATTTACGTGAGCATGAGATGCGCTAAACGGTATGTTCGCGAACAAAAAAGAAATTCAAACAAAATAAAAAAATCTAATTTTAAATTTAGGTTATTACGCTAATGATATTTCTGGTTTCACGTGTAAAGAAACCTTCGCTATTGAGCTGATTCTAATGCATACGTCATAAAATTTTTTTAAGTATACATATAAAAAGCACGCTATACATGCGAAACACTGCTTGAAAATTGGTTTTTGAGTGCGGGCCAAAAGTCAAAAGGTAACTTTTTGTGCAGAAGGCCTTTCCGCATACGCGAGATGGTCTGAAAATCACATTTTCACATGCGGACGGCCTAACCGCATGAAAAGACCAATTATCCCATACGAGCGGCTTAAGAGGCCCGCACAAGAAGATCTATTATCTCGTGCGGGCCACTTAAACCGATCACACGGGATAATAGATCTTCCCGTGTAGACGTGTTAAGTAGCCCATACGGGAAGATACATCCCTCCTAAATTACATATATAATTATTGAACTATTGAATTATATCAACAACTAATATCACATCACAAATTACAAAAAAAATTTACATCATCACAATTTTACCATAATTTTACTACAAATTTCATATATATAATTTTACAATACCAACGGCGGTGCGCGGTAGAGATGGCGGTCGGTGTTGCCGACGGCGGTGGAGGCGATCGTGTTGGTAAGGAACGCAAACGTAGTGAAGGAGACGGCGGTGGACGAGGCAGCCGTGGTTGGTGAAGGCGGCGGAGGAGGCGGCCGGCCGGTGGAGGAAGCGACCGCGGTCGGTGGAGGCTGGTGGCGGTGGAGGCAGCGGTGGAGAGGTGGACGAGGCGGCGACGGTCGGTGGAGGCAGCGGTGGGGCGGTGGACGAGGCCACGGTCGGTGGAGGTGGCGGTGGAGGCCGGTGGCGGAGGAGGCGGCGGTGGATGCCGACGATGGAGGAGGCGGCGGTGGATGCCGACGATGGAGGAGGCGGCGGTGGAGGCCGACGATGGAGGAGTTGGCGGTGGAGGCCCTCAGTGGGTCGGTGAGGAAGCCGCGGCAGGATCATCAGAAGTTAGAAATTTTTGGAGCCCGCGCACATCCTATATAGGCGGTGGTGATCATCCCGTATGGGCGTCTTAAGGGACCGCACAGAAAGACTATATTTTCGAACGCGGCGAAGCTACCGCTGAACATATCCGAAATTTTTTTCTGATCGATTTTCATATATGGAACGTCTCGATCGAAGTCCGTATACGAAAGTTATGACCGTTTTAAAAACCGACTCCGAGTTAGAGGACGAAATGAGAACAATGCGTGCAAAAACTTGTTACACGAGCACAATGTGCATTATATGTGTAGTAGAGCCACTCTGTGATAGTTTCATCTAAATGAAGTTTATATACCTTATAAGAAATTATAAATTTTTATGCATCTCAAATTTGTACATAACCTTAACATTTACTCAATATCACTACATATAAATTATATTGTCACTTGTGGGTTGTGAAAAAAATATTTTTTCTATTTGATTCTATCCCATATTCAAGAATTAGATGAAGAAAGATAATTAAAACCATACATATCTAAATTAGTTTAAAAAATATAGGTATCATCCCGTGTGACCCACTTAAACGACCGCATGGGAAAATGGATTATCCCGTGCGATCGCTTAAGTGGACAACACGGGATAATGCAACCATCCCTGGGGATCGATTTTTCTAGACACGATCACTTATGCTCCGTCTGAAACCTATCAGGGGCCTCGTCTAAAAAAACAGTTTATTTATGTAGTAATGAAATGAGTTTGTCTCAGACTGATAAGATTCCTTATGGTAAAACTAGCTTTTTTGAGTTTAAGTCCTCAACTTAACATAGATGCTCATATTTATGATTAATTATTTTTTTATATTTATGATTACACTATGTGAAATATATCCGTTAACAGCGAGACTTGACCGTGATGATTTTGTGAATGTCAATATATGGCGGTTCAATCTTTTGAAAGTGCCAGAGATGAGTATGCGCGTGTTACGGGTGTGTTTAGAAGAACACGCTATGCATGTTGGTCGTACTCCACGTACACATTGAGTTAGTTAAGGCTTTATTTAGATCCTGTAAAATTTTTAATCAAAATATCACATCAATACTTTAAACACACACTTAAAGTATTAAATATAGACTAATAAAAAAATAAATTACAGAATCCGTTTGTAAACGACGAGACAAATTTATTAAGCTTAATTAATTCGTCATTAGCACAAGTTCACTATAGCACTTTATTGTCAAATCATAGTCTAATTAGGCTTAAAAGATTTGTCTCGTAAATTACATGCAAACTGTGCAATAGTTATTTTTTTATTCTATATTTAATATTATTTATATGTCCAAACTTTCGATGTGACGGGGTGTAAAGTTTTTGCAGTGAAGGCCTCAATTGCCAGCTATACTTGGACATGCACATTTATGATTTTTTTAATAAATGGAATAGAGATCTCGGCTGGGACATGCAAATATATATACAGAGATTTGTTTTTTCTCGTTGATGGAAACTGTAAACCCTGCACAGTTGTACGGTTGCACCGGCCCGGACGAACCAAAAACGTACGTAACGTGAGTGACGTGTTACGTTTACTTGTAATTTGTAGTTGAGCCGATCGACATATCAGGTGCAGGCCAATCCAAAGCTGATCGAATTCAACAACCAAAACCAACCAAACAACAATCTGCTGCCATCATCATGCACGAATCTGACACCTTTGGTTATATATGATCCAAAAGGGCATGTAGCATTTAGTTTGACCAAATTAATTAAAGGAAATATATATACATAAGTACTCTAATTAAGGGGCACAAATTAAGCTTCTGTTCCGGCCGGACCGGTCCGTATGTATAATGCGTTGTTAATCAAAACCTTAATAAATAAGAGTGAATTTCAGTTTGGATCTTATTTCTTTACCAAATTTTTAAGTTTGACCTCCTCATTAGCCAACATTTTCTTTTGTAATCTAGACATCGATCCTTTTATTCTTACTTTTTTGTTTCATGTTGGACCCTTTACACTTTTTCTCAAGCTCTAACTCAGTATTCGACAGTGATCTCCTTCTAGTTGACGTTCATCCTCGACCACCATTCCGACATCCTCCGCGCTTATTCAAAAATGTTGGCAATTGGAGCAAAATGGTTCATAGTAAGCAAAATGAAAAAAAAGAACCAATAAAATAAAATAACAGGAGTCTGATGTAGAACTTTAATTAAAAAAATAAGTCCAAATTGAAATATATATTCCCATTAAAACTTTGGTATTTGCTATAGATTTCAGGGGCCTGAAATAGGATTGGACATTGATATGCCTAAAATTATAGTGCTATGCAATAACGCAATTTGAGCTTATTTTGACCGCAATTTGTTGTTATATTTGATTTCACCTTATTATTATGTAAGTTTCAATATTTGTCCATGTGGTTTTGTAAATTTTCATGAAGTGTAAGTTTATTTCATGTAATCTTGTGATTTTGTAAATTATTTTTAAAATTTTGTCTAAGAAATTAAGAAATTAAGTAATAGATGAGTGAGAGAACCATTATCATCATCCGAGGGATAGGAAAAGTGACTAATTTTTTTGAAAGTGTCAGTTGCCTGAAATCTAAACAGTCTCTTAAAATTTTAGAACAAGTATGCACTTTTAAAATAAACTAAGGGAGAATCGGGCCAAAAAAAAGTTGAGTATGCATCCTTTACAGTGGTAAAGCACGCACAGTTATTAATACTTCCTTCGTGTTATATTATAAAACCTTTACTAGTATAAACCTCTCCTCTGTGACATTCCATCCATGTCTGAGTTTGCGGACCTTCACAACGAAATCATCTCAAACGGGCTTAAAAAAATGTCGATAAAGATATACACACATAGACATGTTAGATATTCATAAAACTATTAGCTCGTAACGGATTACAATTATCGGTGACGGATACAATAAAATATTTGACAATGATGACCAATGTTATCTTTGTTGGGCACACATAAAAGCCCGTCACCGGCCCAAAACTATAGCCCGATTGAGATAACACTTATAACCCAATATTATGGCCCGTCACCGACGAGTACATCGGTGACGGGCTTGAACATTGGCTTAACAAAGATAACTTAATGAACTTCTCGGTCTATAAATACCCCCTTTACTTATTGTGCTGGTTATCCCATAGATGGGAGATTGAGGAGGGCGAATTTTTGTCTTTTTTTCAAGAAAATTTGAAAAATAGTAGTCAGTGCCCTTGTAACCCTATGATCTTATCACCCTTCAGCTTCTGTACACATTCTCGGCATCATCTTCGTCGCCCTTGTGATAGTCTCCTTCTTCCATGTTACCCCAAATACTCAGGACATCTCTGTCGAAGATGGTGTAAAGCTCGTCTGCATTAACAGGTAAAAAATACGTAAACATTCAAAGCTTTCTACCGCATATTTGCTTAAATACATGATATTTAATTGTTACTCGGTACAAAGACTTGTAGTCCCTTGCAAGAAGCTGCTTTGGATACTAGTATAGAAATGACGAGTGAAAAATGACTCATCCTCTCTTAGCTGGTAATAAACATTCCATCGACCGCGACTCGCTCGAGTGTGGCATTTGCTTCCTGTCATTTGAAGCTCAAGTTTACATGGTAATCATAGACATTACATCACGCCATTTTTAATAAGGCAAGACCAAGGTCGACGAAGAAGGCGTCGGGACCCTTTCACGGAGCAGCAGCGAGAGGCGGTGCAGTTTCCGACGAGACAACCAAGATGACCTACTCCATTGACCGCGACTCGCTGCAGTGTGAAATTTTCTTCATGCCTTTTGAAGCTCGAGTTTACATAGTACTCCTAGACATGGATCATACTAACGCACACGTCCACTACTCGTCACCACCACTTCCATAACAAACGGCTGTATGCATGCATTACAAAAAGACATGATTGAACTGACTTATAATTTTGGAACAAGAGGTGATCCCCATGGCTTTGAGAGAAAACTCTTCAAAGCTTGCAAACTCCAGTCATGCCTCTGTGGCTCTAAGCATTGTCGAGGTTAGATGGACTTTGAAATACAGTATTTGAAATACTTGTGAAGTATAATAATGAATCTCAACACTTTGCATGTGCCAATACATTCCAGGTTTGTTGCCACCGTTGGTGCCAACGTTAGGAACTAGGCACGAGCATAAGTGGTTTCTACGTGATGAAATTTATGTGGTTTTTCCTGAAAGACTGCAACTGACACATTTCAGATTCTGAGGTTCGCCATATTTGTTAAGCCGTAAATAGACGTTTCTAAACACATATTACGTTTTCACATATTCAATCCTTTCATTTGCAAAAATTAGATATTCCAACAAGTCAGTTATTGTCACATGTTTGCTTAGCCCTCGCTGAACAACTCTGCGGATTCATCGTCCGACATGTCATCTTGCCGAGCGGCGCATATCATGTTTCGAGGGTTTCAGATGGGCTAATGGCTTTCCTTGAGGGTGGCGGCCCTAGTGTTACTTTAGACAATCGATCAACGACAAAGAATAAGCATTAGAGTCGATCTACCACAAAGAACAATTTTAATAATCATTTATAAATTACAATTTTGTCAAATATGTTCAACAGAAATAAGTGAATAATAGATATGTTTATGGATAGATGTGTGAATGTCGATGTATGTGAATTTCATATATACATGAATGTATGTCAATTTCAGATATATGGCTAGCAAAGGCCAGAGGCTAGCCAAAAAAATAATATATTTTTTCCTGCGAAAATCTCATCGGTGACGGGTTTTAACTGAAACCCGATGGAGAAGACAGTCATCCGTGACGAGCTAACATTAAAGACTAATTGAGTTGTTATCATCTGTGACGAGCATAATTTAAAGCCCGATTGAGTCGTTAGTTATCCGTGACAGGCTTTAACTGTGGCCCGTTTGAGATTATATCTTTAGTGTCGGGCCCTTGTTTGGCTGGTCTTGTGGGTCAAACATATCATTGACGGGTTGTTCTTCAGGCCCGACAAAGATGACACACATCAATGACGGGCCTTTGCTTGACAGAGATGACTACTTACATCGATGACCTTTACTCCGTGACGAAGACCATACCCGACACAGATGGGTTACTGTCCGGTTGATATGAGGATGACCGTTATAGTGCTTTTATTATCTTAAGCTTGACCATATTTATAGAAAAATGTAGCAAGATCTATGTCATGAAATTACTTTTATTAAATCTAACATTAAATATTTTGATACTATTTTTTATTTTTATTTTTATTTTATTTTAAAAATATTATTATATTTTTATAAGTTAAAATTAAAGTTAAAGTCACTTATAATATAAAATAGAGGATGTGACGTAATTAATTAAGATCACCTTCTAGCTGATGCATTACTCAAGGAGAAAACCTTAAACCAACGAGAAATTCACATACATATATATACAACTCTTGAGTTATCAACAACAAGCCGCGTGCGATCGAGCTCGTGCATGCCCCACGAGTCAATGCAAATTTCGTTCGAATTTCCTTTTCACATTTTCATGCCATTTCATTGTCACCCCCACTGTTTTGCTTTGATCACTCTCGTAAACGTTTAAACACAGGGCTGTATACCAAACTCCGATCGAAAAGCAACTCAAACCCATCTTTCTCCTTCGCCAATTTATAGCGCTGGCTAGCTGCTCCGGCCATCAGTCAACTAGTACAAGTCCACAACTACTGCTGCCTCTACTGTTACTGCTACCCTGACATACTACTGTTACTGCTTCTGCTTCTCCAGCTCTATCTTAGCTTGGTGATCTGGTCGAGACCCAATCGCTGCTTAGCTGCAATCGATCGAATGAACGTACGACGACGGCGACGGCGGCGGCGGACAATGACATAGGCCTCCTTTAAATTTCTCGGCAGTGGCGTCAACGCGGCGAGCTTGCCAGTTTCGGCGAGGTACAAATTTCATCCTCTCCATCTCTCTCTTTGTATTTGCCACCGACAACGGGATGCATGCACAAGCTTTGTTTTTTTTCCTCTCACCAGGAACAATGCATACATCTGGCTTTCCTTCTCGCCGCTTGTACCGGACAGGTATCAGTCGATCCCGATGGGTATCAGTTCTGATACGTAGCTATTTCATTGGTCCTTAATAAAGTAGGTGGAATTGATTAAAAAAAGTTATGATTGTAATACGGAAAAGCTACCGAGTATAAAATTGTTTGTCGAGAGCTTTATATCGGACACTCGACAAACAATCTATTTGCTGAGAGGGCTCTTGACAAAAAAACCACTCGGCAAAAACTACACTTCGCCGAGAGTTTATACTCGGCGAACAAAAACACTCGGCAAAAAAACCCTTTTGCCGAGTGCCTCCACAGGGCACTCGGCAAAAATACAATTTTGCCGAGTGCCAATAAGGGACACTCGGCAAAATAGTAACCACCGTCAACAAACCATCCAACGAGCTGTTTGTCAACATCTTTGCCGAGTGTCAGGGCAAGACACTAGGCAAAATACCTTCTTTGCCGAGTGCCAGGGCTAGACACTCGGCAAAATACCACCTTTGTCGAGTGCCTGGCCTAGGCTCTCGGCAAAATACCCCCTTTGCCGAGTGTCTTGCCTTGGCACTCGGCAAACTTGTGAAAATTTTTCCTCATCTATCCTCCAAACTTTCTGTATTATGTAAATCCAACATGTAATCCCTAATTATCAAATTTGGTAATTTTTGATTAGTTTTGCTATATTTCTTTGATTTATTGTATTTTCGTGAATTTTTTGGGTAAGTCTCAAATTAGAACTGTAAGTGGTTAAAAAATAAAAAAAATAGTGTAAAAATTATATTCATGTTATTTAGACCCTTTTGAGTCGTTATGTGGTAAATGAACAGAAATTTCAAAATTTTTCTTCATGCAACATGGTTAGGAACGTGTTGACCGAATGATTTCAAAATTGTAAAAATAGCAAACGAAGTCGAAAATCATAAAATTTGTTAGGATGTCATGATATCATACGTCGAGGCTGTGGTAAAAAATCAAGAAGGTTTCGAATATTTTATCGTGTACGACGCTCATAAAACCGAAGATTCTCGAAGAAGATTATAAGTGCTGAGAAGGATTGGATAGATTTAGAGAGAAAGTGATGGCCGAATTATCGTTTCATGTCAAATCTTTTTACCTAGGCAATAAATATCATATATTGGTTTATGCAAAAATTTCGTAATTTTTTGAATCTGTTTGATAATTTTTAAATTATTAGAACCATAAAAACTAAAGTTTTTGTTGCCGAGTGCTACACTCGGCAAAGTATCACACACGGCAAAAATTGTGCAAAAAGGTAGTGCGCAAAAACTTTGCCGAGTGCCTAGAGCATGGTACTCGGCGAAGTGCGTCTTTGCCGAATGCATTCGATCTAGCACTCGGCAAAGATTGTTTTTGCCGAGTGCCTCGATCTAGCTCTCGGCAAAGCTACAGCACATGGCAAAGTTTTTTAATATGCCCGCCTCCTCCCCGTGCCACGCTTAGTTTCAGACTTAGAAAAAATTTGGGCACACGCGCCGCCGCCTCCCCTAGCCGATCTACCGCCGCCGCACCGCGCCGCCGCTCGCCCGGCGCGCTGCCCGCTGCCGTGTGTTGCTAGCTCCCCGCCGACCGTCGCCCCTACCGGCCGCCGCCTCCGTGCCGTGCCGCCGCCCCGCCGGCCGACGGGATCCTCCTCCGACCGATGCCCTCCCCGTGCTGCCTCCCTGCCGCCGGCGGTCTCCTCCTCCGACCGACGCCCCTCCCCGGCCGACGCCCCTCACCTCCCCACCCGGGCCGACGCTACCCCTGCTCTCCCGGTCGACGCCCCTCTTCCTCGCCGCCGACGGCCCACCGGCCGACGCCACCCCCTCCTCCGGCCGACTCCCCCACCCTCCTCCGTATTTTTCCGGTAAAAATGTCTTTTCTTTGTTATTTCTTTGTTATTGCAACACTTAGTTCAAACAAAATTAGATTTGTTATTATATAAACATTTAGTTCAAACTATGACAATATTTAGGTTATTATTGACACATCCAAATAATATCATGTATTTAGGTGTTTATTAAAACGAGTGATATTTAGGTATTTATTAGAAACAAATCTATGGTAAAAACAATGGTATTTATTAGATACATATCTATACTCATTTGATTTGAGTAGAAAATATATGCTATATGCACGTATATATTTTGAAGTTTATTGTATGCACATATGTTCGAAGCCTTTTTTTGAGATGATGAATGGAGTCGCATCGCGCAGCCATGCCGTCGCTTGTGTGCTGGCCATCGAGCCGTGCTTCCCTATTTTGCAGGTGCCGCTGTCTTTACCGCCGTTTGTCTGTGTATAATGTAACCTTAGGCGTCTCCCGTTCGAAAGAGATACGGATGAAAATATGCGTCTTCTTACATATCTTTAACCATATCTTTTTTCGAATTGTTCACTTTTTTGGACAGCCCGAGGATGTGTAGATGAGTTTAGTTTCCATGGTCTAGTATTCTGGTCCGACTCAGAATTTCGGTAGTATCTCCTAGTTGTTCTCCGGATACACAATCTCCCTGTCGGGACATGTATTTGGAGAACAGCGGGGAGGTGCTGCCAAAATTCTTTCTCGGAGCGGAGTACTAGAGCATGGGAGGTAAACTCATCTACACATCCTCGGATGGGATTAGGACCTATCTTTACCTATTATACATTATAGGCACTCAGTAGATGGAAATAATATTTATATGATTGTTCGATATGATAGAGGATGGATGACTGTGAGTGGATGTATACGGGCCGCTCAAGTCACGGTTCGTTGACCGATGAATGAATCGAGAAGACCGATGCTTTCTTGGAACTTGCATTTGCCAAGGTTAAAGGAGCGCACACCACATGGTGTCCCTGTAGCAAATGTGGTAACATGAAACGACAAACAAAAGAGATCATGGGTAAACACCTTTGTAAGAACGGTTTTACAGCTAATTATAGCTGGTGGACGTTCCATGGTGAAGCCTACCGTGGGAGAGACGAGGTCGTCCGACAACGCATCGAGGAGTTTGATTCTGATGCCGGGGTAGGAGACATGTTAAATGACTATGATGAAGCACACTTCGATGAAGGATGTAGGGAGGAGGAGCCGGAGCCTACCGCAAAGGCGTATTACGACATGTTGTCTGCGGCACAGCAACCCCTTCATGGGCATACAAAGGTTTCTCAACTGGATGCCATTGCACGGCTAATGGTCGTAAAGTCCTAGTTTAGCTGGAGTAGAGAGACCTTTGATGTTATGTTGACAGTTGTTGGGAGCCTGCTTCTGAATGGTCACCTTCGCCAAAGAGCATGTATGAGGCACAAAAACTCCTTCGTGCACTTAAGATGCCATATGAGCGAGATACATGCTTGTCCGAACGGATGTATCCTATTTAGGAAAGAGCATGCGGAAGCAAAATACTGTGCAAAGTGTGGATCCTCTAGGTTCGTAGAGGTAGACTCTGGTGATGAGCATAAGAGGCAGCTCGCTATCCCCATGAAGACTTATGATACCTTCTGTTCATACCGAGGATCCAACGGCTTTACATGACCGAGGAATCCGCGAAATAGATGACATGGCATAAGCTCAGACGTCGATACAATCCTGAGAAGCTTGTACATCCATCTAATGGTGAAGCTTGGAGAAGGTTTGATGTGATTCATTCTGGGAAAGCTCTAGAGGCTTGTAATGTACGGGTTGCGTTGGCAACGGATGGGTTCAACCCTTATGGAATGGCGGCTGCCCCATACACATGTTGGCCCATGTTAGTTATTCCCCTCAATCTCTCCCCTGGCGTCATCTTCCAACGATCGAATATATTCTTGTCGTTGATAATTCCTGGACATCCGGGGAAGAATATGAGTGTTTACATGGAGCCTTTGATTGATGATTTGGTCTGTTCTTGGGAGGAAGGGGTATGGACATATGATCGAGCTACAAAGACAAACTTTGACTTGCCGGCATATGGGATATTCTGCGGATGGTGTGTTCACGGAAAGTTTCCATCTCTGGTATGCAAGGCAGCTCTGAAGTTCATCTGGTTGGTGAAGGGTGGTAAATATTCTTCTTTTGACAAACATCGACAATTCCTCCCTCTTGATCATCCATTCAGGAGGGACATCAAGAACTTTACAAAAGATGTAATAATTACCCAGGCTGCACCACAGATGATGACAGGTGCCGAGGTTCGTGCTCAGTTAGAAGCTCTTAAGAAGAAGACTGTTGTTTTCTCGGATATGGTGAGCAACATACCTGGACTCAAAAATTTGCCTTGTGGAGGCTCCCATATTTTTAAGATCTCCTTCTTCCACATAACATTGATGTGATGCACACCAAAAAGAATGTCGCCGAGGCACTTTTTTGTACAATCATGGACATTCCTGATAAGACAAAATACAAGTAAAAGTTCGAGTGGATCAAACTATGTTATGCAATAGATCAAAGCTAGACATGGAACCTCCCAGAGGCGACAAGTTATGGAGAAAGCCTAAGGCCGATTTTGTTCTGACGAGGGCCCAAAGGAGGGAAGTACTCGAATGGTTCCAAACGTTGATGTTCCCTGATGGGAATGCAACCAATTTGAAGAGGGGAGTGAACTTATCTACCATGCGAATCAACGGGCTCAAGAGTCATGACTACCACATATGGATTGAGCGGCTTCTCCCGGTGATGGTTCGTGGCTATGTCCCTGAGCATGTTTGGCTAGTCCTTACAGAGTTGAGCAATTTCTTCCGCCAGCTGTGTGCTAAGGAGTTATCTCCGACTGTGATTGACGAAATGGAAAGAATGGCGTCTGTGTTGCTATGTAAGTTAGAGAAGATCTTTCCTCCCAGCTTCTTCAATCCGATGCAGCATTTGATTCTGCATCTCCCACACGAGTGCCAAATGGGGGGGGGCTGTGCAGTGCCGTTGGTGCTATGTAATTTTGAGATGTCTGAAGGTTATTAGAACAAAATGTAAAAATAAATGCAAGATTGAAGCTTTCATTGCAGAGGCATACATTCTGGAAGAAGTTCCAAATTTCACATCAAAATACTATGCTGACAACCTTCCTAGCGTGCATAATCCACCCCCTCGTTATAATGTTGGCAAAGATGAATTGAACCTCAGTCTTTTCCGAGTCCAACTTGGAAGTGCGAGTGAAACGACCAACAAGACATTGAATCATCATGAGTGGCGCAACATCATGCTATACGTGTTGACCAACCTCGATGAAGTGGAGCCGTACATGCGGTAAGTTCTCAACAAATTTGTTACCAATTAGTCACTATTCTTATTGTTCAACCCCCTTGTTCTTGTTCGTACAGGGAATTTCAACATCAATTCTGGTGTCAACTAAGGGAACCTACCCCGCAAGAAGTCAAAAACCTTCTAAGGCAGGGTGCAGGAAATGGAATGCCTGATTTTATTTCTTGGTTCAAAAATAAGGTACTATCGAAAACGTTCTAATGCTTAATCTTTTTGCTTGAAATTTAAAGTTTGACTCTACAACTTGCTTTAACTTGCAGGGCCAAAACGATGCGTCTATGAGTGCCGAGTTGAGACAAATTTCTGGTGGCTGTTCGTATAGGGTTAAGTCATTTTCCGGCTATGATGTGAATGGATATCGCTTTCACACAACAAGCCATGAGCAGAGTCGACCCAATCGAAGAACCACAAATACTGGAGTTTTTACTCTAGGGCTCGATGGGGTTGATTACTATGGAAGAATAGAAGAAATATATGAACTCGAGTTTCATGGTTGTAGACCTCTTAATCCTGTCATATTCAAATGTCATTGGTTTGATCCTGCTCAAGTGAGACAGACTCCTAATCTTGGCCTAGTCAAAATTCGACAGTCAACCGTCCTAGCAGGAGACGATGTGTATATCGTTGCTCAACAGGCGACACAAGTTTATTATCTGTCATATCCGTGCCAAACAGACGACCGTCTTCAGGGTTGGGATGTTGTGTACAAGGTATCGCCACACGGTAAACTACCTGTACCAAACAATGAAAGACTACAACATGGACCCAAACACATATGACAGAGAGTTCTTTCAAGAAGATGGACTACAAGGAAGTTTTGAGATAGACTTAACCAAAGCGATGGGGATGGATGTAGGTAATGAAATGGTTGTTGATGAGGACGCTGGAGATGAGGTTCGTAATGTGAAGGACTTAGAATTGCTTCAGCGGTTACATTTAGGAAATGAGAGGGACGGCAACATTCCTCCTGCCGAGGAGGAACCTAATAATTATATCGACATGGCTGATAGTGATGATGACAATTATGATCCAGCTAATCCCGACCATGATGACTATTTCTAATACATGTATGCACTGCGTTAACTATGTTATATTTATTTTGCATCTCTCTCTTCGTATTTTTGTATATCTATACTAATTGGTTTACTCTTTCTACGTGCAGATGATTGAACAAAGATGGTGGGTGGTTTGAGGAAGTGCGCATCGGTGTTCAGAAGAGCCGCCGATGCCATTCGAGGGTCCGATGCAGCTGAGGGGTCTGGTAGGAGTCGCGGCAGGGGTCGACGCAAGGTTTGTGCTGGCAGGGGTCGAGGGATGATACCCACCCCTGTAGCGTCCTCTAGTGACGACGAGCGGGAGGAGCGGGTGGAGGAGGAGCAGCGGAGCGGGAGGCGAGGGTTCTACCGCCTTAGTGAGGAGCGGGGAGGAGCGGGAGGCGGGGGTCTACCTCGGTGGGGTTACGCTCGCAGTGTTGATGAGAAATTTCTCTCACGCGCTGGCCTGGGAGATCTGCTTGACTCCAGTGCAGGTCCCTCGACTACTAACAACAGGGGGGTCTGCCTCGATTGTTTGGTTGCGAGGTCCCTCGACCCTCCCACGACGACCGATACCTTTCGAGAGACGCCCGCTGATTTAGCCTGAAGGGATTCGGTAAGTAACCTTGGATGTTGTCAATACTTTTTCATTTGGTTTGTTAAAAATCACAATTAAAACTAATAATTCATTGCATTTTTACTTGGCAGGTGTTGGACTATGATCAGAGGAGGTGATCACAAACGCCAAGTCAACGACATCCTGGGTCTTCTGTGCAGAGTACACTTTCCTGGCCTTGTTCAGTACGCCGGAAGGTCGGAGCCTGCCTACACGTTTGACCACTATGTCACTGTCCACGATTTTCCTGATCGAGATGGAAGGATCTTTAACAACAGGGCGGAGCGGGTGAAGGCCGAGTTGTGGGTAAGTCTTCTGTCAAACCACGTCCCTCAATACATCACATTCATTGCACATTATTGAAACAATGGCTCAAACATCATGTGTTTATGCAGGATTTTTTTAGATGCCAGACAGGATACGAGGCAAGAGCGGCTGTGGTGGTTGACAAATCCTGTCGCAAACTCATGACTGACATGCATTACAAGGCGCGCATCCAGACCATCATTGCATACAACGCTGCATACAACAACCTGAAGGTCACCAAAACCGAAGCAAGAACCATGACTCTAACAAAGGAACAATACATGCTGGTAAATATAACATCGGATTTTTGAACGATTAAGTACATTTGATTTGATCTAGGTATATCTCTTATATACTTGATGACGTGTAGGTGCCTGTTTGGTGGTGCGGCCAGCTTCTCGATTGCTGGGAGCGCATGGTGGATAGGTGGTGCGCTGCCGAGTGGCAGGAGACGCACTCCGCTTGCCGGGAGCGACGTTTGATGATGCCAGGTGCACCACACCACCAAGGCAGCCTTAGCCTCAACCAGTATGCAGCTAGATGGGTACATGAATTCTATTTTTCATTTCAACGACCAATGCTCAATAGTTCTTAACCATACTATTGTTTTATTCACAGTCGGTGTCGCATGATGGGCAACCTATCTCCCAGTTCAAGGCATGGGCTTTGGCCCACAAGGGCAAGGCGATGTCCGACGTCGACTACAACCCAGAGGACGGGCCCTCGGCGTACACCAATGCGACCGTCCACAGCTGCCTCAGTCAGTACACCACGATGGCAAGGGAGCTCCATGGGGAGGATTTCGATCCTACTACCCAGGATATTGATGGAGAAGTCGTCATGAGGGTGGGAGGAGGCAAGAAGCATGGGCGGTACTGGATTGGCGACAACCTCCTCGACACAGCCAGTACACCCACTCTGTCCCAGCTTCGAGCAAGGAGCACGAGCGAAAGCCCGACCATATGCACACGGCCGACCGCTTCACAGACCGAAGTGCAACAACTCCAGGTGAGAAATTTTCGGTTTTGTGCTCAATTCATTGATATTTACTGATTGTTTGCTTCGTTTTGTTACATTGGGATGGAATATTGTAGGACGAGTTGGAAGAGGAGAGAAGGTAACGACGGGTTAGAAAATTCTTTTTTTCTCAATTTATTAATATTTACTGATTGTTTGTTTCACTTTGTAACATTGGAGTGGAATATTGTAGGACGAGTTGGAAGAGGAGAGAAGGAAACGGCGGGAGATTGAGATGAGGATGACTGAGATGTACAACTACGTGCAAACAATCAGTCAGAACATGGGTATTCCTGTCATACCGCCACCACAGCCTGTGGTATTCACTCCTCCACATCCTGTTGTAGGCACTCCGGTGAGTCACTTAACCTCGCATTTAATTTTCTTATTTGCGAATGTTACTATCTTGACAACCTATACTATTCTATTTTCCTTTTGTGCAGCCTCAGTCGGCGACATCAAATAACCTCAGTAATGACCACGTAGGTTGGGCGCTGTGGCCACCTCGGTAATTTTCTTTGAACAATTGTAATTGTGGACTACCTACTGTGAACTACTATGTTTTCTTCGAATTTTGTTTGCGAATTGTGGACTACGTACTGTGAACTACTATGTTTATGTTTTGTGGATTGTGACTGTGACTACGATTGTGGATTATATTTATGTCTTGTGGATTGTGAATTATGGATAAGGTTGTTGTGATTGTGGTTGTCGATGTGGTTATGCTGATTGGGGTTGTGATTATGTATATAGAATAATGCATATGGGGTTGTGGAATGATTGGGGTTGTCAATGTGATGTATATTTTGGAAATTTGTGAAATATGCGACTGAACAAATAAAACAGGGTTAAAATTATCACTTTGCCGAGTGTAACACTCGGCAAAGAGGGCCTTTGCCGAGTGCAATGGCCAAAACACTTGGCAAAGAGGGCAACCGGGGATTCGGGAACCCTCTTTGCCGAGTGCGCAAACTTCGCCGAGAGCGTGACAAAAGCACTCGGCGAAATTCCCTTTCGCCGAGTGTTTTTGCAAAAACACTCGGCAAACTTTCAATTTTGCCGAGAGCATTTGCAAAAACACTCGGCGAAGTGAGGGATTTCGCCGAGTGTTTTTTGCCGGCTCTTGGCAAAATTGAAAAGTTTGCCGAGTGTTTTTTGCCGGCTCTTGGCAAAATTGAAAAGTTCGCCGAGTGTTTTTTGTCGGCACTCGGCAAAATTTTCCGTCACCGTCCACCCAACCTAACGTGTACTTTTTTTTGCCGAGTGCCAAGGGACACTCAGCGAAGATTTCGCTGAGTGCCCGATGAAAACACTCGGCAAAAAGCTTTTTCCGACCCATAATTCACCGTGTGAGATATGCCGAGTGTAACTCTCGACGAAGTGTTCGCCGAGTGTTTTACAACCTTCGCCGAGTGTCCAGGCACTCGGCAAATAGTGGATTTTTCGTAGTGTTGTTTAAAGAAAAGTAATGAAAAAGAATTGTTGTGATTGATCAAGAGGAGGTGATAGGTGAAGGAATAGCTTTATTTTGGGACAAGATATTGTGTTAGAAATAGTTATGTTTTGGAACAGAGATAGTAGAAAGTATCGTTTGATACCTTATAAGTATCGCCTGATAATTCACATGTATCATCTAATACTTACCAGTATCAGAACTTCATACCCGGCGCAGGTATCATCCTGTTTGGATGGGATCTACTAGTATAGCAGCCCCTTTCATTATTTTTCTGAGAGGATATATATAGTAAAATTAACTAGGGTACCATGATGTTTGAGCAAGATACAAATTAAGTATATACCCAATTCAAATAAGTATAATTTTTTTAAATATTTAGGTATGAAAATTAACTTCTTTAATAACTAGTTCGAACTAAATTTGAACATTTTTTTATTTTGATTTTAGGTATGTAGCATCCAAACATATAATTAGTTATTTTAAGTAATAATGAATTGTGAAATATAGTTAAATTTGAGTTGTTTTCTTGCTAGATATAAGTATAAATCAAATTCTTATATCTAGATATATACTCATAATTTAAAAAATTTGAGTGAATTTATGTATTACATACCTTATGCCCGGACACCATGGTACCCCATATGAATGATATATATATATATATATGTGGTTATTTATTCATTAGTCCTAAATGATAATTTCAGAACTATAACCCCAGCTAACTTAATAGGCAAGATCAAAGAAGAATCATGACTTGGCCGTAAAATCCAGAGCATCAAGGCTCCGAGAGTCGTTTGTTAGTTTGGGAGACCTTCCCTAACGATACCTTCTCGTGTTTGCTTTAGACCTGTCCTGTAAATAATTTGGTAAAATGTTTGCCCTCTTTAAATTCTTAACTATTTTCCGCAAGAAAACGGAGCTATATATTGTTCGATTTGTGAAGCCACTGGATTTCATGTGGAGCATAAAATCATTATGCCATTTACTCTCTGGACAAAATATCGGATTAATGTTAGCTATTATAGGTTCTGAGTCGACGACCGTGAGTGGCACGCACGGTGGAGAGTCGGACATTGGTGAATATATAGTAGAGTGTACGAAAACGAGTATACTAGTGAATGACGAACATCCGCAAGTTGAGCCACTGGTAAATTAAATTTGTTTATAAAAAGTTTACTGAGGGACTATATATTGGTAGCAAAATAAGATAACGTTGTCACAGTACTGATCTGTAATGAACAGTGCTTACGTACCGCAATGATTGTTTCATCTTCTTAAGGCTTCGTCGCTTGGCCTAATGAGTCAAGCCAAAATCAAACTTTTATTTTTTAAATTTAATTTTGAACTTAATTTTAATATATTTTCAGTGTAGTTTTTTATATTAGATTTTAAGTCCCTATGAATATATATATATATATATATATATATTAGAACTGTGCTTCGTGCGTTGCAACGGATAAAGTCGGGGCGTGATGCAGATGGGGACGGGAGGGAGGGGCGCATGCGCAGCGCGGGAGCTCCGAGCAGCGATGGGAGGGAGGGGCGTAGACGTGGCGCGGATGGGGATGGGCGCGAGGGGCGCAGAAGGTCTTTTTTTTCATCCAAGTCCTCTCTTTTCAGCATTGGGACTGCGGGTAAATTTTATAAACACTCAAGGAGTTTTTTGCAAAATAGTCAGGCGGACGAAAATTTTGGGTAGAAACACTACTTGCTTTATAGATAGTTATAGATATAGATATAAATATATATACTTTGTATGCGTATGTACCTCTACAAAGTGTATACATATAGGTTGAATAGTAGGTCTCTAAAAAAGCCCGATTTGATATGTGTGAACGAATTGGGTCGGCCTGCTAAAAAATAAAGCACATAAAAAATTATAAAAGAGAAAGTCTCAAAACGCATACAACCAAATTTGGTAACGGGCCGAATTGATCGCACAAGCGAGCCAAAAAATAAAATTCCCAAAACAACCAATGAACCAAAAACGAAAGTTGTCGCACGTATAGTGGGTCGTACGTCTGGTCGTCCATTAGGGATTTCGGGTTTAGTTCGTGTTAGGCGCGAGATGTCCTCGAAATTGGATTAAATCCGAGGTGGATCGCTGCTTGGGCCGCGGCCCTCATAAACTCAAGGGGTTTCTGTGAAATAGCCAGACAAAACAAAATTTTGATAAAAACACTATTTGTTTTATTATAGATAGTTATATATATATATATACAAGTTTTATCTATAAATTAATTTTATTTTTTAATAAATCGTTTTGGTATATATTTTATATTTGAAACAACAGTATATATGACAACGTAATATTTGATATAGCAAAAAATATTATAAGTTTATAGCTTTTCAAGGGTATAGTAAAAAAAATAGAAAAAAACAATCATATCACACATCTACATTCACATCCTTAATAGTGAAAAACAAAGAACTTTTGAAATGATACCTGTTGAGATGATATGACGTCGAAAGCGTCGTCGTCGTCCGTCCTGAAAGAGATCATAATGCATGTGGTTTTTACTGAAGAACACCGTCAAAATGAAAAGGAGAGATTTCACAACAAACGCCCCAACGCCCCAAGTTTTCCTCTTAAATTTATGGATCAAGCATGAACGATCTCCATTCCATGCATACAAGATATGCTCACGCAAGTAAATACCGCGGCTCCAATTTTTCAAGTGGTGGATCATCTCTCCAACCTAACAACCATAGTCCATATTCATCATATGCATCCATGTCATGCTATCCTCATGACAGCTATAGGTGGTGGCTATCTATCTAAGCAGTATCATCAGCTAATCTGCCCAACCAACACGCACTCATGAAAACCAGATATTTTTCGCAGCATTAAATTAACTATATTTGATCTCGCATGCCCCACACTGATGTTTGCTTTATGGTATTTGCATTTTATGGCGTTTTCCATGATCTCTTTTGAAAGAAATTCTATTTTACTTCCTAAATTATTCCGTTGGATCGCTTAATCCTCTAAATTATTTTTTTCTTATTTTGCTCTCTAAACTACTCATTATCTTTTCTTTTTTCTTTTTTTCTATTTTATTTCTCTTTAGACCATTTGTACTTTATTCTTAAATTTTATAGAGCTATTGATGATACAACTATCAAAATTTCTAAAATATTTTCAAAATTTTCTATGACGGTTTGCTTGCAATTTAAAACCTCTATGTTTAAAGACAAAATCTTCTATGTACCCTTGAAAGTTTGCCCAATTCTTTCTATACTTATGAGTTTTACTTATTCCTTTTCATACCCCTGAATTTTAGTTTGGATCCCATCCATGCCCTTTTCATTAGTTGACCATAAGTAGACTGTTAAATTCCTATCAAAATGTCCATTTTGTCCTTGGTACGAAAAACATATAAATTTATAGAGTATATTGTTAGAGTGTAGAATATTTTTACTATTAAAAAATATATATGTACCATATTTTGTTATAGTAGTACAACATTTTTAAGATAAATCTATTTATAGGCTACGGAATTTTTTTAGTAACTAATAAATAATTTTTTTCTTATCTAAAAATAAATTGTAATAAATAATAGCTCGCATAACAAACTCATAAATATAATAGTCTCATAAAATAAATTTTCACACTCCAACAATATACTCTATAAATTTATATATAGTTTCTTCATACCAAAGGGAAAAATAAACTTTCATAGGAATTTAGCTGTCAACTCATGATCAACTAATGATAGGGGTATGGAAGGGATCCAAACTAAAATTCAGGGTATGGAAGGGTATAAGAAAAACTCAGTAGCATAAAAGGGATTGGGCAATCTTTCAAGGGTATACAAGGGATTTTCTCATGTTTAAATTAGTCTTAGTAGTTTCAACTAATATAAATAGCAAAAAAAAACTAAAAATTGTTAAGATTATAGATAAGGCATATCTCATATACATAGATTTGTGTTGTATGGAGATACCACATACCTAATGTTATACGGGAAGATATCCTTAAATATGGTAATAAAATTAAGTCTGAAAGGAAATTGTGTTCATGGAGTGGAAGGTGTCAGAGTTCTACTCGGGAAAGACATGGTTTCCTCGGCTTATTTCCTATCAGGATCTTTGAGTTCTACTTAGAGAAGAAACCAATTGTTAGTATAAATACAAGACCACTCATGGGGGTAAGGATCATTGAATTACAAGTCATATTCATCAGCCACATTGAGAGATAATCTAGAGGAAATTTGGAGCCCTATTCGCTGATAAGATCTTGCTAAGTTGTACTCGACGAGTTCTAGTTGGCGAATTGTCTTAGCTAGTTTGTTTCCCAATTGTAATCCATGTGGTATTTTTCCATATATACATATAAACCGGATTAGGGCTATTACTCTTTTTAGATGGTCTGAACTTATCTTTGTCTCCTAGATACGATCTCGCGTATATCCTAATATTGACGTCCCATATACTCTACAAATACCATAGGCGAATATAGCCCGTCAACAAAAATATTAAGAGGTAATTAGTTATAAAACATCTATCAATTCTAGCAAATTACTGCTATTACGGAGTAAATTAAACATTTTCACTGGTTTGGGGGTGTAAAAGGACACTACTACAGAATTGACTTTTCTAAACAAGACCCCTTTAGGTTACAGACGGACCATAACTACTTTCGCCTGCAAAAATCGTTCTCCTGGGGTCGGTTCAAAGGGCCGCATGCAAAAATGCTTTTTTGCATGAGGCCTTTTAAGAGGCCCATTTATGAAAATAGACTTACTTTTCTAAGCAGATCTCTTAAGCGGCCACATGCAAAAATTAGATTTTCGTAGACACCTCCTTAAGAGGTCCACTTGCGAAAATCATTGGAACTAAATATAAAAACCAAATCCTCCTATCGTATCCTCCACTTCTTCTCTCTTATCCTTCCTCCCTCTATCTCTCTGTCTCACTCTCCCTCTCCTTCTTGTGTGTGCGGCTGGAGCGACGGGCAGGAGTGGCTGGCGCCGGGCTAGAGCAGCGAGGACTCGGCAATGGGGGATCCGATAGGAGCGGCGGCCCGGAGGACGGCAACAGCGGCGGTGGCAACACGAATGACGACAGAAGCGGCTGTAGGATGCGGAGCTCAAGGGCGACGCGGGAGTGTGCGGTAGCTGCGGGATCCGACCGGAGTGATGAGCTTGAGGACAGCGGATCAGGCGACGCCGTCCTTGGCCCCAAAAGGGGCGATGATGATGGCAGGCGGTGACGACGAAGCTCAAAGGTGGCGGATCTGACGACGCCACCCTCGAGAGGGGTGGATCTGGCGGTGTCGGTCTTGGGAGGGGTGGATCCGTCACCCTCAGCCCGGGAAGGTGAGGATGATAGCGGGCGGCGATGACAGAGCTCGAGGGCGGCGGATCCGGTGGCGGCCTCCTCGGGAGGGGCGGATCCACTGCCCTCAGCCCTCGGCCCTTGTCGATGGCTGCTGCGGCGACGACGGCGGTGGAGGACTACAGTGAGGACGACGATGGTGATGACACCTTGGGGAGCTAGGGTTTTGGTTGGTGGTGGTCTTGGGTTTCAGCCGATATTTTTGGTTTGGAATTTTTATTTCTTCGTTGAAATTATTTTTTGTGCAGTCGGTAAGGTGACCGCATGCGAAAATAAGATTTTCGTATGCGGTTGCACTGGTCACACGGGAAAATATGATTTTTATAGATACATGGATGCATGTGGGTCGTACAACCATATACGAAAATCGATTTTAGCAATATACAAAAATCAATTTGCTAATAGTAGGAGACGAGAAAATTTTTTGGGTTAAGTGCTGCAGTAAAAAAGTTACGCGAAGTAAAATGGGCTTTTGTTTCTTTGGAAAGTATACATCCTGATCTGCTACTATACGTTTCACATGTTAGCAAGGACACATTGACACGATCGTCTACACACGATTACATACGTACAATTTCGACCATTAATTTCTTTTACCACGTCTGCACGCGCCATTAACTAGACGCGCGTACTGCAATTTCTAGTTTACTAGTTCGTGCATTGCAATGTTTTTCTCGTTCAGTTTAGTGGTAAGATTTAAACCTAGTTGATTGTTCGGTTTTTTTATGCAAACTGTGGGGGAGATTGTTCCGTTTTTTTTACAAATAGTTGATTTTCTTATAAAACAATTTTTAATTAGGGTTGGACGGTTTTTATGGGGTTTTTTATTACATGAAGGTGAAGGAGAACGACTCCCTCTTTGTTTGCTTTCTTTACTTCCATGGACTAATTTTCGACAAGGCAACAATACATACGAAAGTACGTATAAGCTAGCGTATGTACGTACTCAGTTGCGGTACTGATTTGGAGCACATTGATCAGTTGATGAACGATTTGCACGCACTACTCTACACATCTCTTCCTTTTCTCTTCTCTCTTCTTTCTTCTTTGTTGGTTTGTCTTTTCTTTTTCTGTCTCATTAAAAATAATACTATCTTCATCTTAATTTATAAAAATAGATACTAAATTATATATATACTATTAAATTTATTAAATTTAGACTAAACAGTTTTTTATTTAAATTTGTGTAGTATTAAAATATATTTTATTTTATTTTATATTTTTATATTTTAGAACGAATAAAGCAAGCTGCTAGCATTCCGGCCCAGCAGTCAACCACCACTGCTACTCCAACTATAGCTCAGCTCTCACCGGCCTTTAGGTCGCCGGCCGGGCGACAACCACTGCGGCCATGCTTGCTGCCAATAGCTTTGCTTTCCAGGTGCTGTCAACGCGGCTGGCCGGCTAGCTAGCTAGGTAGCTTCCTCGGCCGAAGACATAATTAAACTCCCTACTGTTCAATATTTTTTTCTTGATTTTGATTTTGGACATTTGATAAAATTTAATTTGCTACATGACACTGAACATTTAAAAACATATTTTTTTTGAACGGCGCAAAAATGTACGGTAATTATAGCTGCTATACATCCGGACCATTATTTTATTTATTTATGATGAAAACAGAGAGAGAAATAGCATTGAAACTACCGAATTGTCCCCATGCTGATAGGCTTGTAAACCCGAATGTCCCCGTTTTAACCCGACAGATCCCCTTTAACCCTAGGTTATGGTCCCTGATCCCCTTTCCTTTGAACCTTAGGTTTTGGTCACGGCAACAACAAGCTGCGTCACAAGCAAAAGTGTTCATGGGGATGGTGGAGGATTGAAGCGGCTAGTGTTCGTTGGGGTGGTGTTGGATTGAAGCGGTGAGCCGATGCAACAATGAGCTCGGGGTTGCAGCAACGGCGGCTAAAATATGTTGTCCTAGGAGAGAAGTCGCCCGGGATAGGGTCACCCAGGAAGAAGGTGACATTAAAGAAAACAACGATCCGTTTGATGAGCACTCAATCTCCATAGATATGTCATGGGCCCTGACGGGTAACATTGTTTTTTTGTTAATTTTTGGTCTTGGTATGAAATGAAAGTTTTAGGGGTTTTGTTTGAAATGTTTTTACTTGATTTTCTTGCATTGTCTATTGTTTTGCGTTCACGTAGATTCTTCCATCTCGTCGCTTGCTTCTACCCCCGCTGCTCGAATCCGCCGTAGCCTCCCTCCTACTAAATCTGGGTCGACCCCTCCTGCTCGAAGCCATCCTAGGCTCCTCGCTGCTCCAATCTGTTGCCACCCCCGCTGCTCAAAGCCGCCCTAGCCTCCTCGCTGCTCCAATCCGCCGCCACCCCCGCTGCTTGAATATGTCGTACCGTCTGCCACCATCACAAGAACTAGGGTTTGAGGAGAGAAGATAAGAGGAGCGAGACTGGAATGGATCTTGTTGGAATCAAACCTGTCGGGTCATACATGATAGCCTCATGGGCAAACTCGTGTTTTATGAAAGTTTCCCTATCTGTTTTCATCAAAAATAATAAAATAATGGTTCGGGTATCAATAACTAATTACCATAGATTTATGGTGTTCATGAAAAGATAAGTGTTTTTAGAGGTCTCATAATAAAGGCACAAATTTTGGGTGTCCTGTAATAAATTTTGTCTAGTTTTATTTATCAGGTGTGATAAATTAGTGTGCCTATATTTTCTGTTCCGTCCATATTAAATACTGTATATATCTTACACATTCAGTAGAGATAAAATGTTTTTCTCTCGCTAGCTTTAGAGAAGCGATAACAACATTAACTGCAACAGGGCAATGGAAACGTTAACTCGTCTAAAACATCCACTAATCTCTCAAGCGAAAGGAAAATTTATCCAAACCACAAAACACTTCGATGACAACAAATATCAAACTAGGACTACTACAGACCTCTTATCCGATGGCTCAATCCTATATATATAACGGACGAGCCAACCATTAGTCTATTAGCTAGAGTGGGGATTGATCTGTAATGAGAGAATATATAATACTATATTATATATATAGTATTATATATAGAAATATCTATTTAAACTTTTGAGTTAATCTAACAAAGTGACTATATAATACATATATAATTAATAACTCATATGTCTATCTAAAACAACGGGAACAGATTGACGTAACCGGTGAAATTCGTGGAAAGGTTGGGCCGGTCAACAAACGATATATGTATGTGCTGGTGGCAGATGACCTCTTTAAATGCGTTTGATCGATCGATCCGTTTGGGTTCTAGCAACGTATAGTAGCACATTACCATCTCTCTCTCTCTCTCTATAGCAAAATAAGCAGATGTGATTAGCACAGTTAAACCCATGGGCGAATGTATAGATGCACAGGTAAATTTTGAGATCACATCAGTATCATTTCATTTTAGGACATAAAAGAAGCATTATATTTTTATGATTAATAGGTTCAGTACACCCAGTAATTTTTATTGTTCCCTGTTAAACCAGTTTAATTAGAACGTATGCTTGAACCCATAAACCTGCATGGATATATATGTACATATATCAATCGATCGAGGAAGAGCTTGTTAACAGCGGCCGAACGAGAGCTTAGCACACACGTGCGATGACGATTAATTACTACATTAAATATAGAACGTGGATATGAATTGTTTTGTTCGGTATATTCTTACTGTCATTAGCCAGACTTATTAAGAGCGTTCAATTATCCACATGCATATATATTCTTAATTACGCACACATGGATGCGATTACACAGTTCGTGCCACGTACGTACTAATTTAATTATCACCCAATATACAATATAGCTGATGATATACATCCAATTAATCGATCCATGATGAATAACATATATACAGATATGCAGGCGACGGTCGATCAAGCGACCATGCATGCAATTGGTCAAAGGAAGATCATCTCTCCGACCTAACATCCATGGATATATATTAATTATCTCCATGAACGCATGTGTACCGTGCTGATCCTGGGTGAAAGCTACAGCTACGAACTGCATTCAGGTGGCTAACTGGCTAATCTGCCTAACCACACACACCCAAGAATTAATTAAATCGAGATCTTTCTCTTCATCAGCACTAAACCAGAATACCAGACTAATTAAATCGCATGTGTCCAACTAATATTAATTAATATTTGCTTTTTTTTCCAAATTCAGTGTTGCTTGCAGGTGTAAGACCAGTGCTAACAACATGGCTGGGATTAGGTCAGGTGGTTGCATTTGCTTCCCCGCAAAAAAAAAGTGGTTGCATTTGCTACGATGTGCTTTAATTTAATTTTTTTTCATTTTCCAGTACGACTAATAAATTGTTCGCTTTTGGTTAATTAACCAAATCAAATACAGGGTAACGTTGCTTTTCGGAATCAAATCGTCAGCTCCGAGTCCAAATCAAATTAAACCTAGCTAGGGCGAGATCATGATCATGATCTATTGATCTCTCCTACTTCCCAACTGCAAGTCTGCAATTCTATTTAATTACTCCTCTGTTGATCTCACGATCGTAGCGCAATGTGATATTGGTTCAATCTCTAGTAGATCTTGATTTATGAGGATACGGTATTTTTTGAATGAATTGCACTATGAGCCACCTAAATTTACCTAAGTTTTAAGTTGAGCTACCAATTAACCAATTTTCACTTTAAACCATATTTATTTCTCTTTTGTTTCATCTTGGACTCCTATTCTTCTTCTCCAACTCCAACATGTCAGGATCTCTGCTTATAGATGAGTGTTGGGGAACGACATATCCAGGGAAAACGAGCTAAGTATTAAAAACTCATAAAAATCATGTCTGAAAGTTTTATAAATTCACTAAAAAATAAAGATATGTATAGATATAAGAAAGGATAAATTCCAGGTGAATAATAACATGACACCATTCACTTGAGATTTGTCATTTTTGTTTCTCTCAAATAAAGTTGAGTTTAGAATTAAAATTTGGTGAGAGTGTATTTTATATCTATACCTATCTCTAGTAATTTTTTTGATGAATTTACATAACTTATAATTATGATTTGCATTATGATTTTAATTAGTTTCTAACACTTAGCTTGTTTTCACACGATATTTCCCCATGTTGGGAAGGTCTGCAGCGCATGGGATGGAAAGATTGTAGGCATACTGTCATTAGTGGCTCTAGCTCTATGAGAAGAAAGGCATAGGAGAGAGCTTGATGAAAATAGGGCCCAAATGAAACAAATGGTAAGAAAGAGTGGTCTATAGTGAAAAGATGTGTTAAGTGATTATATAAGGTGAAACTTTGATAAATATAAGTAGTCCAATGTGATATTTACTTTATTTTTTATACTATGTATATTACTTCATTTTTTATTTCTTTGTTGTTTAGGATTATGAAGCGAAAGTGTGTAAAATATTTACACAATATAAACTGGTGAGATGTTCGGACCTATCAATTAGAAATAAAACGAAGATATTAAAAATGGTTTTAAGTTGACATCAATATGAAGCTTAGCGGTTTGAGGCGCAAATGTGGTGAACATATAATATAACCATTAACCTGGTTTGAGGCTTGTATCATTTCCTTAGGGCTTTAATATTACATAGGCCCCGTTTACTTCTTCATTTTGGGTGTAAACTTTACACCCAAAATTTTACACCCAAAAACTTTACATCTAAGAGTGGTGTTTACTTCCCCTGTGTAAAATTTTTGGGATGTTAAAATAATGACAGATTTACCCATGACAACTCACCGGCTTGTGATGGTAGGAGAGGGAGCTGCGGCGGCTTGGGGCGGAAGCTCCACCACGGCAAGGCCTGCGGTGCGGGTAGGGATGCTCTGGCTCCAGCGGCGCCGGCGAGGGGCCATGCGCGCGAAGTTCAGATCCAAGCCGGCAAGGCCAGATCCAAGCAACGATCCGGGCGGCGGCGGCCCCACGTGTCCCCGGCGTCCCCTCCTCCTCCTCCGATGGGGGAGAGCGGGGGCGGCGGCAGAAGGGGGAAAGCGACGGGGAGAGCGGAGGCGGCGGCGGAAGGGGAGAGCGGGGACGACGGCGGGAGAGAGCATGGGGCGGCGACGGAAGGGGAGAGCGGCGAGGAAGAGCGGAGGCGGCGGCGGCGGCGGAGCGGGGGCGGAAGGGGAGAGAAGCGGCGGCGGAAGAGAGCGGGGGCAGCGGCGAGGAGAAGCGGCGGCGGAAGGGGAGAGCGACGGGGGAGAGCGGAGGCGGCGGCGGAAGGGGAGAGCGGGGACGACGGCGAGAGAGAAGCAGCGGCGGTGGAAGAGAGCGGGGGCGGAAGGGGGAGAGAAGCGGCGGCGACGGAAGAGAGCGGGGGCAACAGCGGCGAGGAGAGAAGCGGCGGCGGAAGGGGGAGAGCGACGGGGGAGAGCGGAGGCGGCGGCGGAAGGAGGAGAGCGGGGACGACGGCGAGAGAGAAGCGGCGGCGGCGGAAGAGAGCGGGGACGGAAGGGGAAGAGAAGCGGCGGCGACGGAAGAGAGCGGGGGCGACAGCGGCGGGGAGAGAAGCGACGGCGGGGAAGAGCGAGGGGAGGGCATGCGACCAAAAAAGAGGCATGTGTGCGGGGTAGGGGAGTCCAAGCACGTTCCTCAAATTTTTTTTTCACTTTTTGGCTCCCAAACCCAAAATTTATACAATCTACCTTTACACATACATGTTTACTTCCAAAATCCCCAAAAGTGTCCAAAATCCCAAAATTTTACAAAATTTTACATGAAGTAAACAGGGCCATAGTTACTAAATAGTCTAATGCATGTAGTTTACCCAAAACAAAGCTATGAGTCATAATTAAAGCTTGCAGCTAAACAAAGACCAACTTGCATGGCCATTGCCACTGCCATCGCTGCCAAGGACCTGCAGCTAGGGGACATGTAGTAGAAGAACAATTTTCAGAGCTATTTGAAGTTGAAGCATGAATAAGATTTTGAAGTTGAAAGTTTGAAATTTTTGTTGGTTCATGAATATTAAAACGGAAGTCACTTTGAGTAATATACAAGGCACCCGGTTTTATATATGATGGGATGTCCAACTTGTCTTTTTTTAATTGCCAGCTTAATTAAACGTGCAATGTGCTTGTTTCCTTTTAATTCGGTTTGTTGGCAGTTGCGAGCGAATTCGGTTAGTCTTCTGTTTGTGCTATCTAGTATGACATTTTTCTATGTTCACAATAAATAGCGTTAATTTGCTAGACGTCCCTATCGTGAAAATGCAAGGTTTTTATGATGATTTGTTTAGCTTAGCTAGAGCCAAATTTGTTTCGGCACAGCTTCAGATGACACTTTATCAATCTTAGGCTAGTCACAATGGGTATTTCATAGAAGTGTCATGTACATTTAATAGGATGACACCTCAGCAAAAAAGGAATCTTTGCATGAAATGGGAAGGAGAGAGAAGGGAAGAGTTTTATGGGGACGACACTACCGTGCGTTGTTTCCAACGACTTGGAAATCGTGTGAAACGCGCATTGAGGGGGAAGAGTTTCATCATCCTGATCCCGTGCGCCCCTCCTGCCCTTCACTATGGTTCCCGCGCGCCACCACCCCAATCCTCCCGCGCGCCACCACCCCCAATCCTCCCGCGCGCGACCCCAATCCTCCCGTGCTCTGCCTCAACCATCCCGCCCTCTTCTGCATTCTTCTTCTTGTCCTGTGAGCAGCTGGTAGCTAGGGCAGATCGAGCGCCATGGATCCACCGCCGGTTGAGGCTTCCGAGCAACGCGCATCCAGAAAAGGGAAAGGGCGCGGGGGTAGCCGACTGGGAATGACGGCGGCGTGCTCACCTGCGCCGGCACCTCCTCCAGCTTCCTCTTCTGCAACGACACCGCCTCCAGCTTCCTCACCTGCGATGGCACCGGTTCCACAGCCGTCGATTTCTGCCCCAGCACCGCCGCTGGTTTTACCGCCGCCGCCGATTTCCGCCCCTGCTGCGTCGGCTCCCGCCCCTGCTATGCCGACTTCATCCCCTGCTGCCCTGACATCGTTTGTGCTGCCACGGCCACCGCAAGGAGCAGGACGGGGGAACGTACCCCCAAATTTTACATCACTTCTTGGAAACCAGCAAGGCCCAAATTCATGGTAAGTAGTTGATTATTTCCATGGCTGCTAGTAGTTCAAGGCATTTGTGTCGAAACTCGGTTTCGGCAATAGAAAATTGGGGGTGCAGTCAAGATCGCCAAGCACAATGGGTTAGGTGGAAAACAACGATTTAGACAGGTTCAGCCCTCTCGTGAGGTAATACCCTACTCCTGTTTCGGGATTCGATCCGCCGAGTGTCTTTATTGATCTCGTGATCTTATATATCTAAAGTCTAAAGCTCTTGCTCATCAACCCTGATATCCCTCAAGGGACGCCCCTTACCCCCCTTATATAGTCTTGGGAGGCGGGCTTACAAGTCGAAAATCCTATCTTACTCTAAGTCGGTTTCTTCAATCTTACCAAACTATGACTATGAGCCGTTGCCTTATCTAATCGGCAACGTAATACCCAAGTCGTAGTTGATTTACATATTTGGTAGGCACAACCTATCCCTATCTCCAGTCGGATAAGCTTGCCATGTAGATACCCGATTGCCATAATCTCCACAAGTAGCCCCGAGTCCTTTCGTCGACGAGACAACTCAGCTTCAAACCAAAATAGTATGCAGCCAAAAACCTCTTTGGCCGAGTGCTCCGGCGCCGAGTGATTCCATCATCTCTGCCCGAATCTTCCCGAGTGGCTCCAAAGACTGGAGGGGCTGGAAAATATCTAAAAAATTCTCAAAAATAAATATCTAGGTGCATCTCCCGATGCACCTAATTAGGTGTAGCCCCCGACTATGTGGTTAGTCAAAACAGACTAAGCATATAGTCAAGAACTATAAAAATCATTCTTATATAGGTGCTTAGCTCATGCTAAAGCAACCTCATCACTCGGCAAGCTCGTGCTTATCCGAGTGAATTTGCCCGAGTCATCTCGGAACAAATAACTCAATCAACCCTCGTGGGTGAAAAGCACTCGAAGCTCATGCTTATCCAAGTGGATCTCGCCGAGTCATCTCGGAACAAATATTTCAATCATCCCTCATGGGTAAGAAATCAATTCGCTCGGTAAGCTCATGCTTATCCGAGCTGATCCTCCCGAGACATCCCGGAAATTTGCCCGAGTCATCTCGGAACAAATAATTCTCTTATAAATGCTTAGCTCAAGCTAAAGCAGCTTATAAAAATCACATCACTCGGCAAGCTCATGCTTATCCGAGTAAGTTCGCCCGAGTCGTCTCGAACAAACAATTTAATCAACCCTTATAGGTAAGAAGTCAATTCACTCGGCAAACTCATGCTTATCCGAGTTGATTTGCCCGAGTCATCTCGGAACAAATAGCTTAATTGACCCTCGTGGGCAAAAACACTCGGCAAGCTTACGCTTATCCATGTAAACTTGTCCGAGTCATCTCGGACAAATAATCTAATCAACCCTCATGGGTAAAAAACATTCGGCAAGCTCATGCTCATCCGAGTTAACTTGCCCGAGTCATCTCGGAACAAATAATTTAATCAACCCTCATGGGTAAAAATCACTCGGCAAGCTCATGCTCGTCCGAGTCATCTCGGGACAAATAATTTAATCAACCCTCATGGGTAAAAACACTCGGCAAGCTCATGCTCATCCGAGTTAACTTGTCCGAGTCATCTCGGGACAAATAATTTAGTCAACCCTCATGGGTAAACAAATTTTTCAGTCATTCGAAAAATACGACCAAATATTAAATAGCTCCGCCATAATATTGGTCTTAATCTAAAAAGATCTTCACCAAGGTGGAATAAATAGCATTGATATAATCATTTAATCAAAATGCTTTAAAACCAAATAGTTCTGTCATCGGACAGCCATGAAAAGCTTAACTATTTGTCACCTTTCAAATTGCATCGTGCCAACTTCTCATGAAAGTTAAGCAAACCGCGGTATGAAAGGATTTTAAAGGTATTGGGCTATATGACACGTGCATATTGCCGGGCAAATATGCTTAAGTTCATCCACTTAAGTCCCTAAGGACACGTGTCAAGCCACACCTTAGCCGGGCCGCAAGTCTCTCATGGGCTCGGCCCAATCGCGAGATAACTTGGCAAAACCCTCAAGTCTTTTCGAAGCCTCGAGGTCATCCTCGACACTTCATCTAATCATCTTGGTCTCTTTATGCCTCCGATGTAAACTTGTAGGTATCTAGCTTATTTATGTTAATGCCTTGACCCGAGTCTTCATAGAAAATTTCTTAAGTAATTTTCATCCGACCGTCACCAAGCCTAAAACTTAATTAGATCATCAAAAATTCTCGCCCTTATCTATTGAACTCGAATCAAAACAATAAACAATGATAAACTAAATATAAACAAGTTATCAAAGAAAACCATGCTTTATTGACACGTATGCAGCCCCCGACTGTCAACTCAAGAAGTCATCTTGCTTGAGGTTGATAGTTAAGAACAACATAAAACTTACGGTAATTTAAGCATAGTATCGTCGAAGATGTTCAATATTCCAGGAGTTCTCCACCATAGATCCATCTTCGCGCTTTAGTCGAAATGCTCCCGGCCGAGTCACCTCGGCGATTATGTATGGTCCTTCCCATAATGGAGATAATTTGTGATGGTCCTTGATGGTCCGGATCTTGTGTAGAACCAAATCATCGACAATGAAAGCTCGCGCCCAAACATTGCGACTATGGTATCTTCTAATCCTTTGAAGATGTCTTGCCGACTGGATCAAGGAAGATTTTCTTCGTTTTGGCTCGCCTTGTCCCGACTTGGCTATCTTCTTTGTAGGAATTTCACCCTCTTCAGATGTTGATGTAGCCAGTCGAATTTCTTCCTGGCCACATGATCTCTCACAAGATTGGGCCATATCGCAGCTTTCTTTGTCGCAGGTGAAGGCTTACTTGACGTCGCTTCCGATGATCGCGTGGTAGGCCGTCTTGAAGTCGACCACCCCGAAGGTGGTATTCTCCGTTCAGAAATTCTCGCGAACTCCGGAGGTGACTGGAAAGGCGATGTGCCCGAGTGGTGTGGACGACAGCCCCGGGATCACTCCGTGGAAGGGGGCTGAGCTTGCCTTCAACTCAATTCTCGGGATTTGTATCTCATCCAGGGTCTTGACGAACAGAGATTGAGGACGCTGCCCCCCATCGATGAGGACGCGCTTCGCTTGATGTTCGAACCACCGATCAAGTACCAAGGGATACCGCCTAGGTGAACCACTCGGTCGATGATCCGAGCGATTAAACGTGATGGCCACCTTCGACCATTGTAGATATTGTGGGACTTGAAAAGGCTCGATTTTTCGTTGGGTTGTTCTTCTTGGTTCCCGATGGACCGGTTTCATTAGTCGGCTTCTTGTTTAACCGTGTCGCATATTGCTCGCGAATTGCTTGTAGATGATGCGTGCACCGAGCGTTCACAATCGTTCATGATCGTGTCGTAAGCCGCAACTCGGCGACGGTGTTGAGAATCGGACGTTGTGGCAACCAGTCTTCGTGCCGGTGCTTGCGATCTTTCGGGCCGATTGCTGCCGCCGTTATCCTTCCTCGGATGTCGGCTTCCTTCCGAGTGCTTGTCATCCCTTTTGTCGCCGGGCTTGGCATGCCGCTTTGATTGCATCGTTGGACTTGGCGTAGGAGTTCGCCGTCTCGAACATTTGCTTCACCGTCTTCGGTGGCTTGCGCCCAAACTTTCCAATTAACGCTCATCACGGACTCCCTCTCGGAAGGCGGCGATGATGATGTCATCGGTGGCGTTGGGATCTTGTTGCGCTTTTCGAGAAGCGCCGGATGTAATCCTTCAAAGGCTCGTCCGGCTTCTGGATGACGTTGTATAGATCGAAGAGTGTGCCGGGCCTCTCGAAGGTTCCTTGGAAGTTGGCGATGAAGTGGTCCCTCGCCCGCTCCACGAGCCGATTGAGCCTCTTGGCAGCTCGTGAGCCGTTCGCGGAGTTGGCGAGGGCCACCGGAAGATAATTGGCCATAGCTTTGGTGTCGCCACCTGCTGCGCGGATGGCGAGGGTGTAGACGGCAAGCCATGCCTCGGGGTCAGTCTTGCCGTCATATTTCTCTATTCCTGTTGGCTTAAAACCATTCGGCTGCACTCGGCGAAGCTCCCGAGTGAAAGCCGGCACTCCGTCGTCGCCGCTATCGGGTGATCCCCTCCGATCTTCCCGAGTGCGTCGGTCTCGCTCCCGGTAGCGGCGATCGAGGACTTCCGGCGATCGCTCGGCGGGGTCTTCGGTTGGCTGGTTGGGTAGCCGGAGCCGTTGTTGCGGCGGACGTGGTGGTGGACGGGTGGACGTCCATGTCGTTTGTCGCGGAGAGTTGGCCGTTTGCTCTTGGTACTTCGTGTGGACTCGTGGCGTGGGCCTCTCGGCCGGTAGTCGACCGGTCCTGGCTCGGGCCTTTGTAATCCCTTGACCTTAGCGGCGGAGCCGCCATCGGGCGTTTCAGCCACGGACTCGCGGCCTTCGTGTTGAGGTGGAGGGATGACCGTTGGCTGTAGCTGCAACAATGGTCTTGATCTTCTCTAGTATTGGAGTCATGTCGGGGGGCGCCGTCTCGATGACGGTGTCCAGGAGTGTGAGGGCAGCAACAGCGTTCTGTTGTGGCGTCTGAAAGATATTGGTGTTGCAGACTCGGGTTTGAAGAATAGTCTCTTGAGCGGATCGTCCGGCTGCCCTTAGATCCTGCTTTCTTCTGTCGGCTTCTTCTTTGTGTTTCTTCTCCTCTTCCGCCAGCTTGCGCTCTTGCTCGATCCTGGCTCGCTCTTCTTCCGCAAGCCTGCGGGCCATGGCTGAGTCGGACTCGGCCACCTCAGCCATGAGGACGTCAAAGCACTTTGGCTCGTAGTCCTTGTTGCGGTCGGAGTCGTCGACTTCGTCCGGGGATGCCATAGAGGTCGTCAAGGCCGGCGGAGCTGAGATATTCGTTGAGCTCCGAAGATGAGCATGAGCCGAATGACGGGAGGATGACGGCGACCTCCCTTAGCCCCGGGTAACACGTGTCCGGATCGTTCCAGTCCGAGTCGAGCATGGGGGAGTGGGCTCCTCCGAGTGGGTCGACCTCGACTCGGGGAGAGGAGTTTGCCGTAGATCTCGACGGCGTTTGGTAACCCAAACGGTACCGAGAGGTCTTCTTCCGTGTAGATCGTCTCCGTTGGGGAGACGAGAAGATCGGTGCAGATTTCGGCGGTATTCGGTAATCCGAGTGGTGCCGAGTGAAGTCCGTCGTCGGAGAAAGTAGATTGCATCTTGGTCTTCAAGACGTCGTTGTAGATTGTGGCGCTGTTCGGAAGTTCGAACGATGTCGAGTGGATTTCTCCCACCGACTGGTTCGAATCCGAGTCGAAGGAGGAATCGTTGAAGAAGTTGGCGGCGAAGTCGCCGAATCCTGAAGGAGATCCCATCACGCTTGTCGGCGAGATTGTTGAAGAAATCTTGACGCGCGGCCCCTACCTGGCGCGCCAACTGTCGAAACTCGGTTTCGGCAATAGAAAATTGGGGGTGCAGTCAAGATCGCCAAGCACAATGGGTTAGGTGGAAAACAACGATTTAGACAGGTTCAGGCCCTCTCGTGAGGTAATACCCTACTCCTGTTTCGGGGATTCGATCCGCCGAGTGTCTTTATTGATCTCGTGATCTTATATATCTAAAGTCTAAAGCTCTTGCTCATCAACCCTGATATCCCTCAAGGGACGCCCCTTACCCCCCTTATATAGTCTTGGGAGGCGGGCTTACAAGTCGAAAATCCTATCTTACTCTAAGTCGGTTTCTTCAATCTTACCAAACTATGACTATGAGCCGTTGCCTTATCTAATCGGCAACGTAATACCCAAGTCGTAGTTGATTTACATATTTGGTAGGCACAACCTATCCCTATCTCCAGTCGGATAAGCTTGCCATGTAGATACCCGATTGCCATAATCTCCACAATTTGTACAGATGGTTTAGGCCCAAATGATTTTGAATTGTGCAAATTGATGCCTGGAATGTGTTCAATTGACTTGTACAGATGCAATCAAATTTCCTTCAAGTAGTTGATTATGTATCCTGCCCGTGAAAATAGTTTAGTTGATTTCCATGGCTGCGGGTAGTTCGTCATTCTACAGATAGTTGAGGCCCAAATGATTTTGAATTGTATCATCAGTTGAATTTGATGCAAACATATTTGGAATAAGTTTGGTGGCCGTGCACGTACATCTGGAGTTTGAGATAGAATACATGTAATTGTTTTATTTTTCTGTAACGTTTATATATACATATGCATGATGCACTTGTAAATGTCTGAATGCTCATCGTCAATTATTTTGTTTCTGCAGGGTGTCAATCTGCCATCAGTTGATTTATTTCCATTGTTGTTTGTGGACTAAGGTTAGTTCTCAGTCTTATTGCTGCACTATATATTTGTATCATGTATATATATTTGCCAGTGCGTTTATACCTATCGGCTCATGCTGAATTATTTTTATTTTTGCAGGGTGAAAGCAACTATATGAATCTTATGGGGTGCAGTTATCTCTCTTGTGGAACAACCTTCAGAATGCTACAGTTTACTGTTATATTTATCATGTGTTAATGTGAACTGCTGCACTATCTAATCTAATATATGAAAATGCTATATTTATCTACTCTGATGGTTTGGTAAGATCTTTTGATCATATTGATATCAACCAATTTATTTGATTTGGTCACTTGGTAAGGAGTTCAAAGTACCTGATGCTTGTGTACACCGTACCTGATGCTGACCATTCTATTAACATAATGCGTGTGTGCTTGTGTGCACCTGATGGACTGTTCTTTTTTCAGTCAATGGTTTGCTTTTGGTAACCTGGTGCTTGTGTGTGCATCCGATTGAATCTGTGTCTTTTTTGTTCATGTCTCAGTGATGGTTGGTGCTGACGGCCTGAATGTTTGTTCCATTTTACTGATGGTTGTTGCTGTTTAACAAATACAAATGGGGCATATGATCCCAACAAGCTGCAGCAATTAAATACTTTTCTTAGCCTTGGAAACGTCAAAGTGAAACACTGCATTGTTGGGGTTGTTTCATGGATAGTTTCATTTGAGTCTTGATGACATTTTCATTTTGGAAACTGTGCAATGACACTAGCCATTGTGACTAGCCTTATGCGAGCTTGATTAATTATATAGTATATAATCAAAATCATTAATTAAACGGTTGGTAATTAATTAAGTCTGACTGACGGTACAACTGCCGATCAGTGATCAACTGGCTAGCTGGGTTAGCTAAATTTTCCCCAAAATACTAGGACATATATTTTCTGTACATCAATTTAATTAGTTGTCATCAGTACTCCTAATTTGTTCAGAAAATTAAACTTTCTTTTACTTTCAGCCTGCTGGTAAAACATTTTGAGACAATAATTTACAAGCACTTTTAGATAAAGGTTATGTGCATGAAAGTTTAAGTCCTTGTGTTGTCCGTATGATTTTGGTGCCAAAGAAAGATGGTTCATGGAGGATGTGTGTTGATTGTAGAGCTATAAATAACATCACAGTTCGTTATCGTCATCCTATTCCTAGACTAGATATGCTAGATGAATTGAGTGGATCTATGATATTTTCTAAAATTGATTTGAGAAGTGGTTACCATCAAATTAGAATGAAAATTGTAGATGAATGAAAAACTCCTTTTAAAACAAAGTTTGGGCTGTATGAATGGTTAGTTATGCCTTTCGGATTGACTAATGCTCCTAGTACATTCATGAGATTGATGAACCATGTCTTGCGAGCATTCATTGGAAAATCTGTTGTTGTTTACTTTGATGATATTTTAATTTACAACACGACATTGGAGGAACATGTTGCTCATATTCAACAGGTTCTGGATGTGCTGAAGAAGAAAAAATTATTTGCTAACCTTGAGAAGTGCACATTTTGTATAGATCAGGTTGTGTTTCTTGGCTTTGTTGTTTCAGGTTTAGGAATTCAAGTTGATGAATCTAAGATGAAAGCAATAAAGGATTGGCCGACCCCTGAAAATGTAACTCAGGTGAGAAGTTTTCATGGACTTGCTGGTTTTTACAGGAGATTTGTGAGATATTTCAGCACCATACTGCTTCCTTAAATCAGTTAACAAAAAAAGGTGTTGCCTTCCAATGGGGTGTTCTACAAGAGAAAGCTTTTCAAAAATTGAAGAAAAGGTTATTCGAAGCTCCCTGGCTTGTGTTGCCAGATTTCACTAAAACTTTTGAGGTTGAATGTGAGGCAAGTGGGATTTGAAGTGGAGGTGTTCTCATGCAAAATTGATAGCCTGTTGCATACTTCCGTGAGAAGTTGGGAGGCGCACAACTGAACTATTCGGTGTATGACAAGAGGTTGTATGCTTTGGTAAGGGCACTTGAAACTTGGCAACATTACTTACGGCCGAAAGAATTTGTTATTCATTCAGATCATGAGGCTTTGAAGTATTTTAAAGGCCAAGCAAAACTGAACAAAAGACATGCCAACTGGGTTGAATTCATCGGAACTTTCCCATATGTTGTGAAATACAAGAAAGGTAAGGAAAACATTGTTGTTGATGCTTTGTCCCGTAAAAATATTTTGTTAAATCAACTTGAAATAAAAGTATCGGGACTTGAAAACATAAAAGAATTGTACCTCGTTGATCATGACTTTTCATAACCTTATGCAAAATGTACAACTAGAAAAGGGTGGAAAAAATATCATATACGTGATGGAATTTTGTTTAGAGCTAACAAATTGTGTGTTCCACATTGCTCGTTAGACTTTTGTTGTTGTAGCAAACACATGCATGTGGGCTGATGGGGTTACTTTGGATGAAAAAAGACCCATGAGATACTAGCTGATCATTTCTATTAGCCAAAGATGAGAAGAGACGTTCAACGGCTTGTGCAAAGATGCGTCACCTGTCACAAAGCAAAGTCAAAACTGAACCCCCATGGTTTATATACTCTCTTACCTATTCCTAGTGCCCCTTGGGAAGACATTAGCATGGACTTTGTTTTGGGTTCACCAAGGACAAAGAGGGGGAGGGATTCAATCTTTATTGTTGTTGATAGATTCTCTAAAAGGCATATTTTATACCATGTCATAAAAGTGATGATGCTTCCCACGTAGCCTCTCTATTTTTCAGGGAAATTGTGAGATTACATGGCATGCCCAACACAATTGTTCCAGACCGTGACACCAATTTTTTGAGCTACTTTTGGAAGACGATCTAGGCAAAGCTTGGTACAAGGCTGTTGTTTTCTACCACTTTCCACCCTCAAACCGATGGGCAAACTGAAGTTGTGAGTAAAACACTTTCTATGCCGTTGCGAGCCTTGATAAAGAAAAAATTTGAAGGAGTGGGAAGAGTGCTTGCAACATGTGGAATTCGCTTACAACAGGGTAGTACACTCTACAACTAATATGTGTTCTTTTGAAGTTGTATATGGTTTCAAACCACTTGGTCTGGTCGATTTGTTCCCTCTACCATTGCAGGAAAGGAGTAACATGGAAGCATCCAAGCGCGCGTCTTTTGTCAAGAAGATTCATGAGAAGACCAAAGAAGTAGTTGAGAAAAGGTCCAAGTACTATGCTGAATGGGCAAATATGCATCGCAAAAAAGAGACATTTGAGCCTAGAGATTTAGTTTGGGTACACCTTCGTAAAGACCACTTTCTAGAGAAGTGCAAATCCAAGTTGATGCCACGAGGAGATGATCCGTTCAGTGTTATCCAAGATCAATGATAATGCTTACAAGATTGAGCTCTCTGAAGAATATTGTGTTAGCACAACCTTCAATGTTACTGACTTAACACCGTTATTTGGGCTAGAAGAACCAGAGTCGAGGATGACTCCTTTTCAAGAGGGAGAGGTTGATGAGGACATCTCAACCATGCATGCTCCCTCAAGCGTCAATAACCCACAAACCAACATCAAAGATACAAATCAACGATCGATTACACGCAGTCGAACAAAGAAACTACAACAAGAGGGGAACACGCTACTTTATGAAGTCCATTTGAATGTTAATAGGTATTATATATTGTCTAATTCGTGCACATTACTATTGCTCAGGTTCACCAAGGAGGATGGCAAAGACACACAAGACAATGAATACAAAGAAGAACTACACTCAAACCAGGCCAATCCAGTAGAACAGTCGGAAAGAAACAATCATAACTTTTGATGCACCAAAGCTATGAAGGTGAATGACCATATTTTGGAAAGCTTATTAAGTCTAGTTTTGAATTCCACCAGAACCGACCTGTTTGGTAATTCCATTGAGAAAGTCGACCAGTTTTAGTCTAGACTAGTCAGAAGGCCAACAGTATATCTGATGTTTAAGTTCCCATGCAGAACTATGCCATTAACAATAATTCGTGGTGCATGCTGCACATGGTGTGGAAGCTTATCAAGTTAAATTTCCAACCCAATAAACGAATCATCATTTGGAGTTCCCAAAATGGAGTTATGGTCAAATTAGTGAAGACTGCACAGAAGTCCAACAGCCTCACAAGGCCACTCGGGAGTTGTTTTTGTTGAAGCCTTTTCACATACTCTGCTTCTTCATTTCCATTTTGTGTTTGCACCCATCTAGGAGGGTTGTTCCTAGTATGAATATCTCATTGCTCCTAAGAAAATGGTAGCATTTGATAATTCAAATACATAACCTTTTGTTTAGTTGTGTGCTAATAAATCCAGAGAGAGGTCTCTACGCCTTGCTCATGTCCTTCGCAGAGATTACGGAAGTGGCCAGGTCATCGGCACCCAACCCGTGTTCCTGGTCCATCGATTCCAGGTTGCATATGTTGGTTTCTTTGAGAGTGTGGTTGAGCGAATCCTTGGTTTAGGTTATTGTGTAGAGACAGTGGTTGGCTCCTCATGTGTGTCGTCAGGTTGCACTTGCAGCAAGTTACCGGCTATTCTTCAGGTAGTTATCAAGATCAGGATCATACATCGTGAAGATCGGGATCAAGCTTTCATCAGATGATTTTCTCCCAATCCACATCTCATATGCCGTTTGATCCTTATTCCAGTTTGGAACTCTATTCAGGGCATGACACGCAGTCAACAAGGCCTCCCCCCACCATACCTTAGATAAACCAGCAGTGTCTAACATGGAATTAACCAAATCAGTTACCATGCGATTTTTCCTCTCGGCAATGCTATTTTACTCAGGTGAATAGGGTGGCATCCTCTCTTGAATAATGCCATGTTTCTCACAGAATTCATCAAAAATATTAGAGAAAAATTTGCCATCACGATCTGACCGAAAACGTTTAATCTTTCTTTCTAGTTGGTTTTCAACCTCAGCTTTATAGATCTTAAAGCAGTCTAGTGCCTTATCCTTAGTTGTAATAAGTAAGCATAGAAGAAACAAGTAGCATCATCAATTAATGTCATAAAGTATTTCTTTTCACTTTCTGTCAACACACCATTCATCTCATAGAGATCAGAATGTATGAGTTCTAGAGGTGTCAAGTTTCTCTCCTCAACCATCTTGTGAGGTTTTTGTGGTTGCTTAGATTCACACAACTGTGGCAGTTAGAACCTTTGGCAATGGTGAAATTTGGAATTAAACACATGCTGTATAGCCAAGACATTAAGCCAAAATTCACATGACATAAACGAGAATGCCAAACACTTGTATCATCACTAATATGGCCACAAATATGGTTAACTGACTTATTGCTAAAATATGCTAGGGAAAAGCGGAAAATGCCTCTGCACTCATAGCCTTTACCAATAAACTGTCCATGCTTACACACTACTAATTTATTGGATTCTAAGACTAATTTAAAACCATCCTTCAAAAGTAGGGAGCCGCTAATGAGGTTCTTGTTGATGGAGGGACATGCTGCACGTTATTCAGCTACACGATCTTTCCCGAAGTAAGCTTCAGATCTACCATACCAGCACCACGAACAGCTGCATGCGACCCGTTTCCCATCCTCACTGAGCCTTGGGCGCCCTGATAAGAAGAAAACATAGGTATGTCAGCACACACATGGACATTAGCATCAGTATCAAACCACCAACTTACGGATTGAAAAACTAAAAGTACAGAACATGAATTACCGTACTCGTCTCCCAAGATCACCATGTTGACATTCTTTGACCCGCTATCAACTCTCTTCCTTTTGCGGTCTGCACGATCTGGGCAGTCCTTAGAGAACTGCCCCAGCTCTCCGCATGTGTAGCAGATCAACTCAGATTTATTATTCTTCTTCTCGAAGGTAGTACTCTTCAAACCCTTGTGAATTTTTTATTATTCCCTTTGTTATTGCCCTGTGAGAGCTTTTGGACCATATTGGCATTTGACTGGCCCTCGCCTCCTTTCTTAGAAGTATCCTTAGCCCGAGCTTTCTCTTCCACATCTAGAGATACTACCAGATTCACAACTAATATCTCCTGTCTCTTGTGTTTCAGAGCAGTGGCGAAACCTCTCCAAGACGGAGGGAAATTTTCAATTATTCAACCAGCCACAAACTTGTCGGGCAGGCGACACTTCTGGAGTTTGAGTTCCTGGACAATGCACTATATCTCATGCGCATGTTCTACCACAAATCGGTTGTTCACCATCTTGTAGTCATAAAAACTCTCCATGGTGTACAGTTCATTGTCTGCATCTGATGCATCATACTTTACAATCAGTGCATCCCATAGCTCTTTGGCATCTGTCATGTGGATGTACACATCACACAGACGATCAGTGAACACGCCAAGAATGCATCCCACGAAGAGATCATTGGCATCCGAGAACTTCTTCTGAGCATCGGCAGAAAGTTCTCCTTCAAGTTTGCCAAGTCTCACTTCCCACACATTCATAGGAGTAAGCCAGAGACAGACCTTTGCTTGTCATCTCTTGAAGTGCACACCAGAGAACTTTTTTGGCCTCGGTGCATCAGCAAAACCAACCATAGATAATTGAATAGATTGTCTATAATAAGGTTTTTGGATTGTTGAAATATTAGGCAATAGTTTAATTAAATTTTGAATTAAACAGATCAAAAGTATCATAAGAACTAGCATATATAGATCTAAAATACTAATATATATAAGATGCATAGCCATGATCATAGCCGTGTACCACAGGACGCGTACCGAGCGTTTGCAGGCATAGGAGTCACGGCTGGAATAGATGTGACGCAACGTAACCGATGAAGATGCTCGCGTCCAGCCGATGAAGCAGGAAGACGCGCCAGGTTGAGATGTCACGCAGAGCGCTTTCCAAAAACCTTATTCACCATCTTCCGGTGTAGGATCGCAAGGATGACGGCTTCGGAGACCTGCTCTCCCGGTCAAACGGTGCACGCCGGCGGCGGGATAGGACAGATGACACCGGCGGCGCAACAGAGAGAACGTGACAAAAAAATCCTGGATTGGATCGATACCTAGACGACTATGCAAATGCAAATATATAGAGACTCCACCCCGGATGACTTGCGCGCGAAGACAGCACCCACGGCGGACTTGGTTAGGATTCTGCCGTGTATTCGACTAGGATCCTTCGCAAACTAAAATCAACACGTATCCGGTTAGGATTCTCCAAAAGATTCACCTGTAAACAATTGTCAAGTTAGGATCCTTCACAAACCGAAACCGACACGTATCCGATTAGGATTCTCCAAAAAATTTGCCAGTAAATAATTGTCAAATTGTCCAAAAATTTGAGTCACGTGAATCGCGCCCACGGCCCAACGCGACGAGCGAGCATGCATGTGGCTTTCACTTCCTCTTCCCTCGTCAATGTCTTTGGGAGGAAGAGAGAAGTCTCACTATATAAATTGGATAACCTTACTCTAAATTAGCAAGGTAGTACTAAAATTTTTACCATGCTATACCATACATGAGCCTTCATGGGCTTTTGAAATTTATGGTAGAAATTTCCTGAAAATAACTCGGGCTTAGCCCATTAATTCCAACAATTAAAAAATTAGAACAAAAGAAATTGCCAAGTCTATAACTATTTGGTTCTGATCATCTGCCATCTATACACCCTGTTCAACAAAAGATATGTTACAATACTGACAGTCTCATAAACATAACCGTTGACTACGCACACACAAGTCCGTGTGAATTCTAATCCTGGGGACGGTGCCATCTACTAATATCGTTTATAATTCCTAACAGGTACTTGCATTCATCTAAATGGAAAACTAAAAGATGGACCTCACACATGGTGGCAGTGAGCATGACATTCCTGAAGACATGTTCATGTGCTCCAAACTCTACATTGCAGCGTTTGAAGGGAACACGGATCAGGTCATCGGACTTTTAGAAGTAAGCGGCGCCACCGCGGCAGACGCCGGAAACGGTTGGTCATTGCTGGCGGCACAACCTACTGGTAATTTCCAAGCCCTTCTCTCAGTTTGGTAGCTGGGTTGCTGCTCATCTTGCTGCCGTTTCCTGCTCGTCTTGCATGAAATGGAATTGGGGAAAACCATATGTTCTCTTGAAAATGATATTTTAGGAGTAAAATCATCGATGATGAACTACAAATTTGATTCAACCAACACGTTTTTTCAGCTAAACACCGTGGAAACTGTAACATTCACGAGGTGACCGCAGAGCGCAGCACGCTGCTCCACGTTGCCGCCGCGCAGGGGCACGACGACCTGATCGACGAGCTATGCCGCCGGGACAGCGGCCTCCTCTCCGCGGCGAGCTCGTCGGGGGACACGCCGCTGCACTGCGCGGCGAGGGCGGGGCACGCCGGCGCGGTCCTGGCCATCGACCGGCTGGCACGCGCGAACGTGGAGGAGGACAGGCTGCGGGAGGCCCTGCGCGGGAAGAACGAGGCCGGCGACACGGCGCTGCATCTCGCCGCGAGGCACGGCCATGGCGAGGCCGCGGAAGCGCTGGCGCAGGTGGCTCCGGAGATGGCGGCCGAGCTAAACGGCGCGGGCGTGTCGCCGCTGTACCTGGCTGTGATGAGCGGGTCAGTGCACGCCGTCAGAGCGATCCTCTGGTGCAGGGACGCCTCGGCCGCTGGCCCGAAATCGCAGAACGCGTTGCACGCTGCCGTTCTCCAGTGTTCAGGTACTATCATTTTCTTTTTTCTTTTTGCAAGTGAGATTCAGGTTAATTAAATTTAATTACTGTGTACTCTCTAATGGAAATGAGACATGCTAAGTGTTTTTCATTGTTATAATATTCAAGGGACATGCAGTAATTTGCAAGGATTTGGTGTCATGTTCTTATATGTACACATAGATAGACGATCATATATAATTTTTGGGTTGGGCTCCATACATTTAACGATTATACTCTTCCTCTTGTTTATTAAACCTCCTGAGAAGTCTTGTTAATTTGGTCAAAATTGGAGGGATGGAACATGGTAACAAGTTCACGACATGCACACATTGCTGAAAGAACAACAATCATATTTGTATGTACACCTGTGGGAAGTTGACCAATTTGATGTGACATGAGGCGTTGGAAGGTCAAAGTATAGTATGAAAACTATGAAGATAAGTACTCCATCACACAACAAACCAAGTCATGGCAAAGCGCGTCCTTTACTCAGTATGTACTAATCTATATTTGATTGAGAAAATACTGCTATCTGTCGTCTATTGTTATATGACAAACAAGTTCACATTATTGTGAAATTTACATGTCCCTATAACCAATGTGATGACTTCGGTATGATTAATCTGGGATCTTTTTGCCAGGTTCATATTCATATCCAGTGTCTTTCTTTAACTAATCCGCAAGGACCAATAAATGGGAGTGAACACAGTTCATACTCTGCTACATGCTAACCTGAACTCATTTTCTTACACCTGTTCAACTGTTTATCTGCTATGTATTACTAGGTCTATATAACAATTCTAAAAGACTACTTTTTTTGTTAGCAGAAATGGTTTCATTGCTACTGCACTGGAAACCAGGACTGGTCAGCGAACTCGACAGCAACAGGAGCAGCCCACTGCATTTTGCTTCATCTGACGGTGACTGCTCCATCATCAAAGCAATACTAGCTCATGCACCTCCCAGAGCTGTACACATGCAGGACAACCAGGGCCTCTCGCCACTGCACGCCGCGGCGCTGATGGGCCATGTAGCTGCCGTCCGCTTGCTGATGCAGTTCTCACCGGCTTCGGCGGATGTTCGAGACAAGCATGGTAGGAGCTTTCTACATGTTGCAGCTATGAAAGGCCATGCTTCCATCATCTCGCATGCTGCGAAAAAAAGATTGCTTGAGCATCATTTGAATGCTCAGGACAGGGACGGGAACACGCCACTCCATTTAGCGGTGGCTGCAGGGGAATTCAAGGTTGTTTCTAAGCTGTTATCAAGTGGGAAGGTGCAAACTCATATCATGAACAATGCAGGCGGCACACCATCTGACCTTGTGAAAGATTGCAAAGGTTTCTACTCAATGGTAATGCCTCTCTATATATGTACATCCTTAAGCAAAAAGTGTAACATTTGGTGGTTGAATTAATTATGATCAGTAAGTAATTGGCACACGAAATACCAATCTGCAGGTAAGGTTAGTGGTGAAGATGTATGTCTCAGGAGCACAGTTCCAGCCACAAAGACAGGACCAGATAGAGAAATGGAATGGTCAGGATATCATGAAATGGCGAGAGACAACATCGAAGAATCTTGCAGTTGTTTCCACGCTTGTGGCAACAGTCGCCTTCTCGGCAGCTTTCAACGTTCCTGGATCATATGGAGACGATGGGAAAGCAACCCTAACCGGTGATCGCATGTATGATGCCTTCTTGGTTCTGGATACATTTGCTGTGGTCAGCTCGGTCATGGCAACAATACTTCTGGTCTATGGAAGAGCCTCGCGGTCTAACCGCTCATGGGTAGGCTTCATGATCTCGATGCACTTCCTATGGATGTCACTTAACAGCATGGTGCTAGGCTTCTTCACTGCTATGGCCGCGGTGACGAACAACAAAGGGGGCACGAAAACAGCAATCTCCCAAATGATCTACTTTGGGATGTACTTCTTGGTAATGCTGCTTATAAGCCTTGTAACGCCAGGGTCACTTATTGGCACTTTAAAGTTCCTGATAGGGGGTTGCACGGAACGACAGCGGCGTGTCAAGAGACGCATCAGCCGGCAGTATCCCTTCACCATTAGCTATGCGTTTAATGTGGCTATGTTCGTGGTGCTAAGTTATGTAGCCATTACTTCTGTTGATGTCACTAGAAACCTCCCATGATAGGTGCTATGTGCGGGCACCAGGAGTTTAGGTTGGTCCACTTTAGAGTGTAATTCATGGCAACCAGTACAAAACTGACGAAGGATACAACAATCATCGGATAGCATCGTGCCACTTTCAACCATAGTATAGGTTACGCAGCATATCTCAATCCAATATATGAACTTATGTATCACTGCTGAAGAGATGATTTTTGGCCTGTAGAATCAAATATGGTTTATTTATATTTTATGTGATGAAACATTGGTGATTTGAGATATTTTATGTGTGGTCAGACCGGCTAGGCATGACCGGTCAGACCGGGTGTTTTGCGATATTTTATGTGGCGGTCAGACCGGCCAGGCACGATAGGTCAGACCGGCGGTATGCGCACGGTCAGACCGGCCGGCTCACAGTCTGACCGGCAGGACTCCTGTTCACTTTCGAATTCGGTTTATCTTTTCGGTTACGGATTGTTTCTTCATGGATTTGACTTGTAGATGGTTCTTATGCATATGGTTATTGTTGTTATCCTAATGTGAGTCAAGTTTGGACAAACTTGTGCTCGGAATATGATTTTTTTCTCGTATATGTGGAGGTATCGCTTGAGGCCTCGGGATAGTGTTGTCGGTGATGGGTCAGAGTCGACTTGGGAGAAGTGAACGTCCAGAGATCAAGAGATCACGCAGGATACTAAAAGGCTAGAGGGTAATGTACGTGGAAGATGGAGAATTCATATGGTATACGAGAGGAATCATGTGCGGATGGAAAGAGGAGTTTAATTTGGAAAGGACTCCAGATTCGTGAAGATAGATTGAGATAAGGAAAGAGATGAGTTGGAAGCTTGCAAGAGTGGGTCTCCTACGTGGATTAGGAGTCCTAATTTGCGAGGAATTCATGGACTATTTTAATGTATAAATAGAGAGGGAGGGTGTGCCTCGTAGATATTAATTTGCAAGGAAGAAAGTTGAGAGAATAACTAGGGTTTCGAGCTAGGTCAAATTTTTGGTGAGAAGTGCTGTTGTTGCACTTTGTAAACACTTTTAGATGTAATAAAATCAAAACAGTTTGATCTACTTCTTTGAGAGTTCATCCTACTGGTGTTTTCTGGGTCCCGATGGTCTGATCGCAGGTGTGAGAGCGTTCTGACCGGCGGGTTGCGGTGGCGGTCCAACCGGAGGTGACACGGCAGCCTGATCGGCCAAGAGGGGTGGTCTAACCGGTGGTTATACGACGGTGTGACCAACGACGACTATGATAGCTACGTTCTATTCGTTTTCTAGATTGGTTTCGTTGGTGAGAGGTAATCTTTTAATTGCGCAAAAGATTTTTGGGTTTTGATTTTTCCTATCACCCCCGTCTGGTAGGTTTGTTTACTCTGTTTCGATCCTACAAGTGGTATCAGAGCCTCGTTCTTGATTTGATATCTGTTGCTTTTATGATCTATTTGCCATGGCTAAAAAGTTTTCAAACAAACCTCATATTTTCAATGGAACCAATTTGATTATTGGAAGAAAAAGATGGAATCTTACATAACATCTCAAGGATATGATATTTGGTTAAAAGTTGCACAACCTTATGAAATCCCTGAGCGCATTGATACTCCTGCTCTCAAATTAGATTTTAAAAATAATTGCAAAGCTCACAATATTATTCTTAATGCAATTTCTGGCACCGACTTTGATCGTGTTTCGCATCTTGCTACTGCTAATGATATTTGGAAGGCTTTGAATGATTTTCACACTGGATATTCAAACATTAAAGAGTTGTGAAAAGACGTTTTCAAAAAGGAGTACATCAAATTTGAGATGACACATGGGGAGTCTTTGGATGACTATCTGGGCCGTTTTAACAAAATTTTGAGTAAACTTGGATCTGTTGATTCTTCTTATGATCTTAATTATTCTCGGTCTGAGGTTACTCATCACTTTATGAACGGTCTTGATATGAAGGTTTGGGATGTTAAGGTTACTTCGATTCAGGAATTTGTTGATATGAACACTTTGACTTTGGATGTTCTTTATACTAAAATGAAAACTTATGAGATGAACATTCCTTCTAAGAGGACTGATTCGAAATCTTCTGCTTTGGTGTCTTATTCTGCATTTTTTGATTCTACTTCACAGTCGATGTTTACTTCTTCCTCTGCCATGTCCGATGATCAACTGGAGGAAATCAGTGAAGAGGACTTGGTATCGCTTGCTAATAGAATTTCTCAAGCTGTGAATAATATCAGGTTCAGGAGAAGAGGAGGACCAATCCAGTGTTCTGGGTGTGGAGAACCAGGGCACATTCGCTCTCAGTGTCCCAATGCTAGAAAAGGTACAGAGGAGGAGTTTAAGGCTCAAGATGTGTCCAAGGACGCTAAGCAGAACAAGAAGCAGGCGGAGAACATGAAGATGAGAAAGTACTACCAAAAGGCCTTGGATGAAGCTTTTATGGCTGTGCAGGGATCCAACGACGTGGAGTACTTAGATGATGATGAGGAAGACAAAGGAAAGAGCATCGCTGGAGTTTGTCTCATGGCAAAGAGTATTGCAGATTTTGATGAAGAGAATGAGGTAATAAGCGCTCCTAGTGTTGAATATCTTCAAATTGTTATTGTATACTTGGTTACAAGACTTCTAAATTTGAAAAAAAGATTAATCAACATGAAGTAGTTATTGATTCTCTGAAAACTGAAAATAATAGATTAAGATCTCTTGCTTCTGGTTGATGATTGCAAATCATGTGAAGTTTTATTCGCTGAGATTAATTCTTGTTAGAGAAGTTAATTTAACTACTTGCAAAAAGCTTGATGTTGAATCTAAGAGATCTAGGAAGCTTGAATCTTGCCTTGCTCTTAGCTTTGCCATGAACACTAGATTGACTGATGAATTGTTTTTAACAAAAAGAGCTTTAAATAAATATCGAGTTGCTTTGTTTGCTAGCTCTATATTTAATGTGATTAGCTCTAAAAGGTTGAAACAATCTAGTGCAAAACCTTGCTCAACATGTCTTGCGAGTGAATTGAAACTAAAAAATGCCTTAGGTCGTGTTAAGCATATGGAAGAAATAGTTAAGCAACATGAAATATTTTCTTGTCAAACATGTAGAAAACAGAAAGGTCTTTTGGATGCTTGCAAAAATTGTGGTACCTTGACTCAAGAGATTTCTTATTTAAAAAGGTCTTTGCAACATTTTTCTGATGGTAAAAAGAACCTCAACATGATTTTGGATCAATCAAAAGTTAGCACAAACAATCATGGTTTAGGTTTTGATCCCTATGTTCATTTTTCTAGACATCCCCCTGTTGTTTTGAGTATAACTGAGAAAGGTAAAATTTTGACTAAACCAGATCCTAAATCCACTGTTTTTAAATCTGTTGACATTATGACTTCTTTGAGGGTGCATCATGTTCTACAAAGCTTGTTGGTTGTAATAAAACTGTGTTTACTGCTAAATCTATTGTTAGTACTAAAAATAGTGTCAATACTAAGCCTGTTGTCTGAACTTGTGCATCCACTCATCATGAGAAATATATCTGTTCTTTTTGTGGTAAACATGGACATATTGTTGGTTTCTGTTTTAGACCTGCTAGGAAACAGAAAAAGGAATGGGAGATAGCTTTTGCGAAACTAAAGTGGCAAAAATCGGCTTTTTCCTTGTGGCAGGCGGTCAGATCGCAGATGAACCGCGGTCAGACCAGAGCCATACCACCGGTCAGACCCCAGGTACAGCGGCGGTCAGACCGACCTCGGGCAAATTTTTCTAACGGGGAACATGTTGAATTTTCTATGATTATGTTCCTGTTGGTTCTGGTCGTATATCTCAGTACTGGATTCCTAAATTTTCATTATCTAACCCTAGTACTGAGGCTTCGACATCCGCTTGTGTGTAGGCTCTTTTGGCGAGGAGGGAGAACGTGTGGATCGTTGATTCCGGTTGTTTGCGACACATGATTGCTGATAAAAGTTGGTTCTCCTCCCTCGTCAAGGCATCAAGGAAGGATTCAATCATCTTCAGTAATGCTTCTACTAGCACGATCACTGCAACTGGATCTGTCAAGGTAAGTGACAAGTTTACATTGAATGATGTCGCTTTGGTTGAAAATTTGAAGTACAACTTGCTCTCTGTTTCTCAAATTATGGATGAAGATTTTGATGTGTTGTTTAAGAAAAGTGGAAGTAAAGTTTTTGATTCATCTGGTGATGTTTTGCTTAATTTTTCTCAATATGGAAGAGTTTTTAAGGCGGATTTTGAAAATAGCGTTTCTTCTGAAGTTACATGTCTTGTTGCAAAATATTCAAAAGAAGTTATGTTTTGGCATGGTAGACTTGGACATGTTGGCTTTGATCATCTCACTATGATTAGTGGTTTAGAACTTGTTCGAGGTTTGCCTAAACTTAAGAAAGATCACGATTTGGTTTGTTCTCCATGTCGTCATGCTAAGATGGTTGCTTCGTCATATACTCCCGTATTTTACGTGATAACGGATGTACCAGGACAGCTGTTACACATGGACACTGTTGGTCCAGCTAGAGTGCAATTCGTTGGAGGAAAGTGGTATATTTTGGTTATTGTTAACGATTTTTCTCAATATTCTTGGGTTTATTTTATGGCAACTAAGGAGAAGCTTTCGAACACTTTAAAGTTTGTATCTTCGTTTGGCTCTTGAATTTCCAAAATCTTTGAGAACTATTTAAAGTGATAATGGTGGTGAGTTCAAAAACGCTTCTTTTGAAAGATTTTGTGATGGAAAAGGTCTTGAACATCAATTTTTGTCTCCTCAGTGTAGACCCCAGTTTTTGAGGATGGGAATCATTCGTGTTTATAATACCATTTGTTAGTGATATGCCCTAGAGGCAACATGGAGATGTTGGATATCACGTCAATGTTTATGTATTTATGAATAAAGTGTTATTCAGTTCCATGAAATAGACATCTTGTATTGATCAATAAGTACGTGACTTATTTATGAGACTCGATATGTATGAATCTATTTCTAAATGATCCCTGATCATATATCATATTATTGGAACTAATATGATTCTAAGATCGGCATGTTTATTGATTGATGATCATGTCTCATAGATCATGGGTACGAAGATACCAAATCAATAAACATGGACATATGTGTTGGAGAACACATTGTTGGATAGACCCACCATGAGACACTACAGGAATTAATGTGCCATTAGTTGGTCTCAGGTAGTGTTGGTACAAAGTCCTTAGACCTGAGATCACCATGGATTCCAACATGTGTAGTAGCCTACTTTGGGACTACCAAACGTTATTCCGTAATTAGGTAGTTATAAAGGTAGTTTTCAGGTTTGCTATGAAACATAGAGTGGGATGTGAGTGATCAAGATGGAATTTGCCCTTCCTTTTGAGAGATATCTCTGGGCCCCTCGAGGTAATGGATTATGAAAATGCATGGCCATGCTAAGTTGATTAAGGAGTCAATCAACAGATAGATAATCCAATACGGTTCGAGTGAATGGTTAAGCTATTGAAGGGATGGCACACATCTTGCCTATAGCTTAATTGGTATCGTGAGGCAAAGGGATTTGTGTACACATTACGGGTTCGAGCCGATATTATATTCTTGTATACTATGGTGTCAATATGTGCTGCTAGGCGTCGCGTTGACAGTCGGCGAGTTCGACTCGAGCCGACGATCGGCTAAGTTAGACTATAGCCGAAACCGAGTATACCTGAACCTACAGGGTCGCACGCTTAAGGGGATAAGAACAGGCATTCGAGTTGGACTCGGATATGGCTCGATCGGATAGGGATCCGATCGGATAGAGTCCTATGGTCTTACGACGTATGGGCGGCTGACTCTATGAGATTCGGATGAGATCCGATTCAAAACAGAGTCCTGATCGGCCACTAGTCCTAGTCGGCCAACTCTATATAAAGAGGCGAGGGGTGGAGAGCTGCGATACATCAGTTGCATCACATTGAACCGAATTCGCAACAGAAGTCGCCGAGATCAATCTCCACAGAAACGCTCCCCACTTTCGAGCCAAACCTTAGCTTTGCATCGCGTGCTAGCACACAGGTGTTCGGCGTTCTGTCCCTGGACGTGTGGATACCAGTAGAGGCGCTGCTACGTTGCGCGCTGTTGATCGGCTACGGATCGGCTGTGGTGGAATCGGCTGCGGTCGAGCGCATCGGAGCGAGGCGCGAGAACGCGGTCAGACGACTCGGCGAATCGGCTACATCGGCGAATCGGCTGATTGGTGAATCGGCTGTCCCCGGGAATCGACTGTCGGCTTGCGGGAATCGGCTGTAATCGGCCAGCACAGTTCCAGATCGAATAGCCCTGATTGGCTACTTCCGCTGCATACTCCAGTCGGTAACGATCTATCGGCCCTTACTTGCAAGTGTTCCTGGTTTGCACGGTAAAAAGTTTTTGTTTTCGGCTAGCGTAGCCTCCGCATAACTCTTCACCATTTCCCTGGATCGAGTAGTTTGGTACCCACGAATTCAGCACTGTATTATCAGGTGCAAAGTGCACAAATGTTCTTACACCAAAAGTATTACAATAATAGGCCCAAAGGCAATAATATTACATATAGGACCTACCGGTCCAGATACAACCAAAAACAAAAATTAGATAAGATAGCAGACGGAAGGCAGCGACATGTCGATCGCCTATAGGCAACGACTGGGGACTAAGACCTATTGCGCTCCATTGTCTTCATTCATCCTGGTAGTAAGCATAGGTGTCCTCCAGTTCTTCGTTTCCACCATCTAAAGGTTTGTGCGTATAGCAAGGGTGAGTACCCAACGTACTCAGCAAGCCAACACGGAATGATGCACATGATAGGGTCATTCAAAGGATGGCTGTGGTTTATTTGCACAAAGCCAATTTTCGCAAATCATTTCACAAACCTATCATCTAGCCAGTCAAGTTTTAGTTTTAGAGTATATTAAATCGGCGACTGTTCTGTCTGCCATCCATCGTGATACCAAGGATGGTTTCCCGTCTCTGGATCGTCATGGTTTTTCTGGGGAGTCTATCCCTTCTCGCAGGTCGAGAAGTTGAGTCCACCAGCACACAAAATCATTATGCATACCAACCCATCATTTTAAGTTTATGAGTCTAGCCACGGGTGAAACTTATCACGTCGCTCATTAACCGCGAGCACGGCTATTCGAATAGATTGATTTACTCACACTACAGTGAATGTACACTTTACCCGTACTCCGCAACTGCTCATTGAATGAGCTTTCATCCCTCTATATGGGATGGTCACTGCAAAGCCTTTCGATAACCTCACTTTGGCAGTACCCGCTCCATGAACTTAAGTCCTCATGCACTCTAGCCGTCATTTCCTTGCAGTGAGAGGAGTTCTGGCGTTCCCGGGATCAGAGAGAAAACTCACTTAATCTTTAAGTCATCGTTAAGTTCAGTTTATTATTCACATAAAGGCCTTTTGTCTTATCACAATCACGGGCGCTCTACCATTGGTAGGCCCAGGACACTACCTATTGGTAGGTCCTTAACACCTACACCTGAACCACTATGCAGGGATACTGCCTCCGCTCGGCCATCTACTCCGCTAGGTCTATACCCATTCGAGAAGTACGGTTGTACTGGCTCGTTCCAGGTTATAAGTCTCATGGCTCGATCCTTAATTGACCAGGGACGGTTCTTGCCTTTACCGGAATCTACCCAAATCCAACCATCTGCCCCAGTCTAAAATATTGGTTTTGCATTTTTGGTTTTCATAAAAACTCATTTCATCATGTTCTAGGCAATGTGGCGCTCATGTCTCCACATGCCGTATTTCAACTACCTTCCCTAAGGTAGTTGCCCAAGCATATAGCTTTTTTTTGTAAAAGTATGAGTATGCAAGATTCTAGTATAAGCATGGCTAAGCATTTTACCGAAGATATCCTCCGGTTGTATCACATCGAAGGTTACAAAGATTATATCTAAGGGTAATCAATATCAAGGCAGGGTATATCAAGCATAGGTATCCATTTGTGTATAGCATGCATATTTGTAATTTAAATCAACATCATTTCGCAAAATAGGATCAATATGTTCAAAGGGAAGTGTTGACTTGCCTTGCTTGTGACCTTGTTGGCTTGAGTCTTCGACGTTCTCGATGATTCCCTCGGACTCTATCATACGTGCGAGAAATCCAATTTGAATTTGATTTAGAATTCAAATAAAATCCAATAAGATCCAATAAAAGCCAAAAGAATCACGAAAGCGGCTCCTAATACTAGGCTATGACCCTACGCGAACCTAGGTTCGAGTTTCGGCGAAAACCAAGTTAGAGCGAAAGAGTTGCAATGATTTGAACTCTTGTATTGAACCCAATTTAATTAAATATGTTGTGATATTTATTTTAAGTTAATATGTTTAAAGTTTGAGAAATATTGAGGTTGATGATTCAATTAATAAAAAGGAAGTGGTTATCCTTCAATTTTATCAAAATTTCATTGGGTCGAGAAGCCCTAGGGTTAATAATAATCGCATCTCGAAATATTTGATAAACCTTGAAGCTTAGATGCCAAAATAAATAATTTGGATTTTGAAGTTTAGAAAATCCATATATTAAAAATAATATTTAGGTGAATAATGGGTTTCACAAAAGATAGGAATTTTGGAGAGGGAATAGGTTAAGAAGTTTGAATATAAGTTCATAATTTTTGCAAAAGAAATTTTGGAAAAGAATAAATAATAATCTCTTGAAAAGATGTAAAATTCATTGTGAATAGGGTTTAGGAATTCAAAAGAGTAAATATAATTTTTTTATGATTTTTACTAGGCTTCTCCTAATTTTAATCCCTTAATAGAAATAAAATAAAAAATCCAAAAATTTGCTTCGGCTAGGAGTCGAACCTGCAACCTCCCTCTCTCAGCTCGGCTCTCTTTCCACTGGGCTAGCGAGCCGATCACGTTTTCTTTTCCCTTTCTTTTCTTTTCTTCCTTCTTTCCTTTCTTCTTCTTCCCCGTCAGGCCGACGGCGGGGCGAGGGTGAACGGCAACGAGGACGGCCGGAGCTCGGGATCTATCGGGCTCTACTCCATCTACGTGATGTGGGGAGTACGTTTCAAGGCGTGGCCGGGCCGGAGAGGCGACAGATTGGGCCGGCGACGGTGAGGTGGTTACGACGGCGGAGGCGCATGGTGCCGGCGTGCTCCGGTCAAGTTTCGGCCGAACTAGTGGGTCTCAGAGCATCTACGGGACACGGGGAAGCTAGCTAGGGGCTTGGATCGGCTGGAAAGGGGCGGTGGTGTTCTGGCGACGTGCGCACGGCGGTAGCCGAAACAGAGGAAATGCGGCGGCTCGCCGGCGACGGGTCTCTGGCGGCTAATCGGCCCAGGAAACTTAGGGGAAACGAAGCTTAGAGCATGGAGATCATGGAAGTACCTTCAATTTGGACGAAGACCGATTGGAGGCGATCAATTTTGAAGATTGCCTTCGGCGGTCAAATTAGGGTTCATCTGGACTCCTTCCTGTTTTCTCGCAAAATTGTAGAAATATAGGGCACGATTGCTAGGGGAGATTTGGGGGAAGTGGAGAGGAGTGATTCACTAAGAGATTTGGTATACAAAGTTTGATCTATCGGGGCCTTTTATAGAAGTTCCACGTCGGTTTTGGTTCGGGCGAGGCCGGCGGCCATGGCGCGCGTGCGTGGGGGGGCACGACGACGTGCGGCGAGCACCGGGGAGGGGGCCTGGGGTGAGGAGCGACGCGTGGCGGCACTCGGGAGGGGGCGCGGCGCGGCGCGAGATGGGTGGGCGCGAGGAACGGCGGGGCGGGCGCGGCGCGCGGCGCGTGGCGGCGCTCGGGCGGGGTCCGAGCGGGCGCGCGCGTGCGCGCGAGAGCACAGCAAGGGGCGAGGGGTGGCGCGTCGGCTCGGCGGGGGCATAGTGCGGCAATGTGGGGCACGGCGCTGCGGGCACGGCGCGCGCGCGCGTGGCGAGGCGATCCGGGCCCTGGGTGCGGCGTCGAACAGGTGGCGCGCAATGAATAGTGGACTTCGCAATTTCCCGATTTAAATTTCCTATTTTCCTAATTATTTTTCCTTTCACCTCTAAAATTTAAAATAAATTCTAGCACACCCAAAATTAAGTTGTAAAATATATTTTCAATCTTTTCACTCACTTTTTATTATTTATATATATATATATCCATATGTATATTTTGTATGTATATATATTCACATGTATATTTTCCTTTCTAATTATATTTAGAAATTCTTGGTATTTTATCCTAATATTTTAATATTGTTTCCAAAAGCAAGTTTTATTAGATCATAGCCCTCCCTAATTTATTTTTCTTAGAATTTTATTTTAATTATTTCATTCTTGCAACTACTCTTTTCCTTTTTAGGGTTTTGAAATTGCTCTCAACCTTATCCTTTTCAAAACAATTATTCATTTATTTTAACTTGGCATCAAAGACTCGCGAATAAAAGGCAAATAAATACGACAAGGTGCAATCAATCAAAAGATTTTTGCAAGTTTCGATTTTTATGTTTTGATTTTTAAAACTCCAGATTTTCAGGGTGTTACACTCAGGTTCCTCAACAAAACAGTGTTGTTGAAAGGAAAACTTCGTTCTTTGGTTGAAATGGCTAGGACTATGCTTGATGAATATTCTACTCCTAGAAAATATTGGGCTGAAGCTATTAACACTGCTTGTTATAATTTCAATCGTGTTTTCTTGAGATCTAAACTTGGAAAAACTTCTTATAAGATTCACTTTGAACACACACCAAAGATTTCTCACTTGCGTATCTTTGGATGTAAATGTTTTGTACTTAAATCTAAAAATTTGTACAAATTTGAATCTCGCTCTCTTGATGGACTTATGTTGGGATATTCTGCACATTCACGAGGTAACCGTGTACTGGTTTTGGAGACTAATAAAATTGTTGAGACTTGCGAAGTCACTTTTGATGAGTCTAGTCCAGGTATTAGACCCAAAATTTCAGGTACTCTATCACAGGTTCAGGGGGAGGATATTTTTGTGGAGGAAAGCGATGGCGAAGACAACAAGGACGCGTCGACCGGTCAGACCGGGCCTGGGGCCAGTCAGACCGGCCAGGTGGTTTTTCGGGAGCTTCAAGTAATGAGGATAATGGACCTCCATAAGCTTCAACTTTGTTAGAACAAGCTACAGAAAATGAACAAACTTCAGATGTGAGTGCTCCACTTCATATTCAACGACGACATCCTTCGGGACAGATGATAGGTAACTTGAGTGGACGTACTACAAGGTCGAAGGTAACAAGTCATGATTTCCATACAAAATTTTCTTTTATTGCTAATTTTGAACCCAAAGATGTTACTCATGCACTAACTGATGAATCGTGTATTAACGCCATGCATGAAGAATTTGAGAATTTTGAAAGAAACAAAGTCTGGCATTTAGTTGAACCTCCTGTTGGTCATAATATTATTGGAACTAAATGGGTTTTCAAAAATAAACAGAATGAGGATGGTTTAATTGTTAGAAACAAAGCAAGACTTGTTGCACAGGGTTTTACACAAGTGGAAGGGTTGGATTATGATGAAACTTTTGCTCCTGTTGCTAGGATTGAGGCAATTAGACTTTTGTTAGCTTTTGCTACTTCAAAAGGTTTTAAGTTGTTTCAAATGGATGTTAAAAGTGCTTTTCTTAATGGTTATATATAGGAGGAAGTTTATGTAAAACAACCACCAAGTTTTGAAAATTCTAATTTTCCCAATCATGTTTTTTGTTTGTCAAAAGCTTTGTATGGTTTGAAACTAGCACCTAGAGCATGATATGATAGACTTAAAACCTATTTACTTGCAAAAGGTTTTACAATGGAAAAAATTGATAAAACTCTCTTTGTTCTTAAGCATGGTGACGGTCAACTGTTTCTTCAGATTTATGTGGATGATATTATCTTTGGTTGTTCATCTCACACTTTGGTTGTGGAGTTTGCTGAGACTATGCGCATTTGAGATAAGCATGATGGGTGAATTGACTTACTTTTTGGGATTGCAAATTAAGCAAACACCTCAAGGTACGTTTGTTCATCAAACAAAGTACACCAAAGATCTTCTACGACGTTTTAAAATGGACGACTGCAAGCCGTTGACTACGTCGATAGGAACATCTACTATTTTGGATCCCGATGAAGATGGTGAAGCTGTAAATCAAAAGGAATAAAGGAGCATGATTGGTTCGTTACTCTACCTCACTGCTTCGAGGCTAGATATACAATTTGTTGTGTTTGTGTGCTCGATTTCAAGCTTCTCCAAGGACCTCGCATCGTCAAGCTGTGAAACGCGTCATGAGGTATTTGAAACATACACTTGAATTTGGAATTTGGTATTCTACTTCTTCTTCTATATGCTTGAGTGGTTATTCGGATGCAGAATTTGGAGGTTGTAGACTTGATAGAAAGAGTACTAGTGGTACATGTCTTTTTCTTGGTACTTCTTTGATTGCATGGTCTTCTCGAAAACAATCAAATGTTGTTCAATCAACTGCTGAGTCTGAATATGTTACTGCTGCTAGTTGTTATTCTCAGATTCTTTGGCTTATTTCAACTTCGAGAGACTATAGTCTTACTTTTGATAAAGTTCCTCTCTTTTGTGATAATCTTGTACAACACTCATGCATTAAGCACATTGACATTCATTTTCACTTTTTGAGGGATTATGTTGAAAAGAGAGATGTTGAATTGAAATTTGTGGATACAAAGTTGCAACTCACAGATATTTTCACCAACCGTTGGATTTTTCTCGCTTTGCTTTACTTAGGGGAGAACTGGGTGTTATTCATCCTTTTGGCATTATTTGAGGGGGAGAGTTGTTGGCTCTTTGTTGTATCGATATTTTCTTTCTTCTTTTGTTTTTTTCTGCTTTCATGTTTTAATTCATGCTTGGTGTGATAATAAAGAAAAAAAGAAAATAAATGGTGGATGAGCTGTGTTTTATATCTTTAGTATATTCTAGTGCTTGCTAGCAATGCTTGTTAGATAATTTGATTACTCTATTAGCTTGTGTGCATTTTAGTAGTTATTTGAGCTTTTGATATTGCTTTTAAGTGATATGATACATGACACATAATTCTTTTACTTGAATTAATGTAATATGCAACATTGAAGCTAGTGCTTAGTTTGAATGATTAATGCTTTTATGTATGTTTTATGAATTGTTATTCATCATATTAATCTGTTTGTTCCAATCACCGCAAGAGTACATAAATGTTATTTATATGAGGGAAAAAATGAATACTGAATCCTTGGAAACAGTCTTGACGACAAGGATGTATTCGCGGTGAGATAAAAAAGGTGACGAATCCTTGGAAACAGTCCTGACGACAAGGACGTAGCCGCAATAATTGAGAGAAAAGTATAAAAGGTTCGAAAATAAAGAGCTAAATGTTCTCTTGGTTATTTTTTGAGAAGGAACTAATTCGAGAAAGAGTATCAATGTCATAGGTATATATACTTGGGTTTTTGTTTCAGTCTTTGCACTTGTGAATATGTTGCATTATAAATTGTTGAAATCATGAATCATTAATGTTGACTTGATCTTAATTGTAATATTTTAGGTTCATGTTTTTACTCTAGTGCATGCTTGTTAATTAGCTAGTCATTTTTTCTACCTTGTTATTGTAACACATGTACTTGAGTTACTTTTGATATAACACAATGCTCTTTCATGCTTACGATACATTGTTGAACTCATTGTCAAAAGGGGGAAAACGAGAACAATGTAGTAACAAAATTGTGCATTTGTGCATCATTGTCATATTCAAAGGTTTTTCTTTCTTTTCAGAAATGAGAGATTTTTTCTTTGAAATTTTCTGGCATTAGAAATGCTTTTTGGGTTGCTTCACAAAAAATATCACAAACCAATTGATTTTGTTGGATTTGCCAATGGTTTCATCAAGGGGAGATTATAGAATCAAATGTGGTTCATTTATATTTTATGTAATGAAACATTGGTGATTTGCGATATTTTATGTGCGGACAGACCGGCCAGGCACGACCGGTTAGACTAGGTGTTTTGCAATATTTTATGTGGCGGTCAGACCGGTGGTATGCGCACGGTCTGACCGGCTGTTTCACGGTCTAACCGGCAGGACTCCTGTTCGCTTTCGAATTCGGTTTATCTTTTTGGTTACGGATTGTTTCTTCGTGGATTTGACTTGTAGATGGTTCTTATGCGTATGGTTACTGTTGTTATCCTAATGTGAGTCAAGTTTGGACAAACTTGTTCTTGGAATATGGTTTCTTTGTGCTATATATGGAGGTATCGCTTGAGGCCTCGGATAGTGTTGTCGGTGATGGGTCGGAGTTAACTTGGGAGAAGTGGACATCCAGAGATCAAGAGATCACGCGGGATACTAAAAGGCTGGAGGATAATGCACATGAAAGATGAAGAATTCATATGCTATACGAAAGGAATCGTGTGCGTATGGAAAGAGGAGTCGAATTTGGAAGGGAGTCCGGATTCGGGAAGGTGGATTGAGATATGAAAAGAGATGAGTTCAAAGCTTGCAAGAGTGAGTTTCCTATGTGGATTAGGAGTCCTAATTCGTGAGGAATTCACGGACCTACTTTATGTATAAATAGAGCGGGAGGGTGTGCCTCCTAGATATTGATTTGCAAGGAAGAAAGTTGTGAGAATAACTAGGGTTTCGAGTTAGGTCAAAATTTTGGTGAGAAGTGCTGTTGTTACACTTTGTAAGCACTTTTATATGCAATAAAGTCAAAATAGTTTGATCTACTTCTTCGAGAGTTCATCTACTGGCGTTTTCTGGGTCCCGACGGTCTGACCGCAGGTGTGCGAGCGGTCTGACCGGCGGGTTGCGATGGCGGTCCAACCGGAGGTGACACGGCGGTCTGACCAGCTAGGAGGGGCGGTCTAACCGGTGGTTATATGGCGGTGTGACCGGCGACGACTTTGATAGCTACAGTTCGATTTGGTTTTCTAAATTGGTTTCATTGGTGAGAGGTAATCTTTTAATTCCGCACAAGATTTTTGGGTTTTGGTTTTTCCTACCATTCCTCCCCCTTCTAGTAGGTTTGTTTACTCTGTTTCGATCCTACATGGTCCACTTGCCAAAATCCACAATAGTCCCGATCGCAATAGGAACCAAGACTAGAAAATATTTTTAGTCCCAATTAAAAAAGGCAACGACTCTCTAGGATCGTAGTCCCGGTTGGTAACACCAACCGAGACTAAAGATCCTATCTTTTGTCTCGATTGGTGTCACCAACCAGGACTAAAGATCATTTGGATCTTTAGTGCCGGCTGGTAACACCAACCGGGACTAAAGATGGAGTTGCTTTTTATAATTCTTCTTCCTCCTCTAGCCCGAGCCAGCTGCAGTGTCTTCAAACTTTTGCTCTAGCTAGAGGGAGGTGTGTTAACGACCAAATTTGGTAACCAAAACCCCGGAGTTCGGGACCAAGATTAAAGCGAACTGGAGGAGAAGCGGTCGGCGAGGAAACACGAGGTTTTCATCGGCTAAGTCCGAATCGGCTACGGAGCCGGTCGGCTGAGTCCGAGTCGGACCAGGATAGCCGATAGCTGTCACGCCCCGACTTTCGTTCGGGATTAAAAATCATTAAATAATGCATTTTCTAGAAATTAAATAAAATGAAAAGCATATTAATCAAGTGAAAGTATTAAGGAAATAAAAATTTCCTTTAAAAATCATGGTTGGAAATATTTTTAAATATTCTCCATGCCCTAAAGTACTCTCGAAATTTTTCGTAAAATTTTGGAGCTCCGACGTAATTTTAATATACAAATAACATTTAAGTAATTATTTAAATAAATTAATTAATCAGTAAATAATCTGATTGAATTTTTATTAAATACTTTGAGTGTTGATCTAATTTCAGGATTTTTCTTGGAATTATTTGAGCATTGGAAGTATAGATAAAAATTTAAGGAACTTTGGAAGGAAAAGTCCGCTCTGTCTCCCTCTCGCCATAGTGTCGTCTTCCTCCTCCACTTCACCGTACGTTCATCCAAACAGCAATCTCTTTCCTCCCTTCGCAAATCTGTCGAATCACTTGCTCAAATCCAAAATTAATTGAGGGAAATTAATCCTCACCTCTTCCTCTCCACTTGCCTCATAATTCTCCACCCAATCCCGCAATAATTTGTGGTGGATTTTGATTTCGTTCTTAAATGGTTGAGCACCACCATGGCCGGCCAACCTCCTCCTCTCCCCGGCCATTGCCCTACCCGGCGCCCTTCCCCCTCCCTCCCCGGCCTATAAAAGGGAGCCCCAGCACCCTCCTCACTCCCCTCACATCACCTCGAGCTCCCTTGCTCTCCCTCCATCCCTCCGCTCGGCTTCCTCTCTCCTTGGCACCAGCGAACTTCGGCGGCCCTTCCCTATCATGCCGAGCAGCACAAGACCTTGCCACCACCTCCATCGGCCTCGCGGCCACCTCCTCTTCCCTGGCCTCACCTCCGTTTCGCCCGGAGAGCGCCTTGTCGGCCTGCCCATCCACCTCACCGGTGCAACTCCGGTCCGCCTTTCCTCCTCGCCCGTGCTGGTTGGCTGCGCCATAGCCACCTAAGACATTGCAGCATCGCCCTCCACCTCGGCCAAGGCCCGTTTTCGCCCGAAATACACCGAAACCCCGCTGCCCATGGTGCCTCTCCATCGGCCTCACCGGCGTCACTTTGGCAGCCCCTGCCATCTTGCCGGAGTGTTATCCGACGTCGTCATATCCTTCCCCGTCATCGTGGTGTCGTCTCCTTTGCCGGCCTCCACTTGGTTTGCCGTTTGTCGCCAGCGTCCCGTGATCGTCCTCGTCGGTACCATCTTCGGCAAGCCATTTTTCCTTGCCGGCACGTCGCCCCGTGGCCTCGTCGTCTTCGTTAACAGCAATACAACAACGTGTTCCACACCGTCCTCACCACCGTGCGGATGCCGCCGGCTGCCGTCGTCGTCCTCTCACCATTCCTGGTTGTTTTCGTCCTCGTCCCCCGTGTTGGCACCCGTGCACCGGCCTTCCCTCCGTTTGCCGTCATGCGCCCGCGCCGCCTCTTCTCGCTGTTGAGCGCCTGGTGAGCCGCCCCTCTGCCATCCTTGTCCGCTGTCGTCATCCTACTATTTTTCCTTCCAAAAATAATTAATAATTATGTAATAAATTAATTTAATTTCCACAATCCATTTAATGGTCTAAAACTTCTAAAATTCATATCTAATCCATACAAACTTCAAATTGGGCCATTCAAATTGCAAAATTCATCTAAAATTGAGCTCTACATGTTTGTTTACTTTTCTTGTATTGTTTATTTGGTTTTTATTAGGGTTTTTTTTTGTTTTGCGTGTCACCGTGTAGACTTCGTCGTTTCGAAAGTTCGTGCTCGCGAGGAAAAGAGTTCAGAAGATTTGTTCGAAGGAGCAAGGCAAGTCATGTCATTTTGATCATATTGCTAGCCTAGTTTACAAAATTATGTTTATTTAAATTATTGCATTTTGCTTTATTAAATTCCCACGTCTATCACTGTTTTATTTAGCCTTACCGATTCACCATGTTATAGCCCTACTACTTGTATTATGATCCTTGATAACCCTAGAAAAAATAAAACTAGTGAGCACTTTATATATGTGATACTCACTAGCAAACTTAGGAATATGCTTAGCCCTGCTTGAATAGAAACAGTTAGATGTTTTCAATAATTAGACTAAGGAATAACTTGTAAATGATGGAAATTTTGGCTGTTAAGCCGTGGCAATAAATGTCCCCTTCAAAATTCCCCAAACATATTTTCGGCTGGGCACGGGGTGCTTGGTTTTGCTAGTCGCACCTCGGCCGTCATAAGGACCGGTCTTCGGGCCTCTGTTGCAAAGCATTTTCGTATTACCACCTGTCTAATGGGTAAGGCTTAACACGTCGACTAGTGCAGTCAGAAACAAAAAAGACACGGATAGAGATGGATGAAGCCCTAGGAAGGGTTGAAGCCCATGGGCTGACGTCTCTGGCAAGTGAAGGCTGAGAACGAGTCGAGATGCCTGTAGGCATATATTGTCTGCTCAACCCAGGGCACCTGGCGGGGGAAGTCTATATCGGTCTTCTTTGTTTAGGGCAGTACTAAGTGATGAGTTATGTCATGGCTTCTATCCGTATGCCATGGTGGCATGTGGCACGTCGCAACACGTGAGGAAGACATGTCTGGTGGGTAAAGATGTACACCTCTGATCAGAGTAAATCTATTCGAATAGCCGCGCCCTCGGTTATGGGCAAGCTGAGCAATTGGAGTTAGCACTTGTTGGCCTGGGTTAAGGCAAGGTCGCGTTGGTGCGCGACTTGATAATAATTTGACTAGTGATAGGTTCGTGTTTATTAAAATGCCTTCAAATATTTAAATTCTTTGAAATACTCGTTATCTGCAAAATAGCCCTATATATGAATTCTTTGTACCCCTTTGCATTATTTGCATTCTCCCGGCATGGCTTGTTGAGTACGGTGGTTGTACTCAGCCTTGCAATTCCTTCCCCCTTTCAGAAGTGTAGTGCCTCTGAGTCGAAGACGATGTTAGAGGACCAAGGCTCAGACCCTAATTGAGTTTGCCTGTGTACTGGAGCTGAAGCCCCGATAGGATCATCTTTTTTCGTTGTCGCTGCTTTCTTTCGAGTGTGAGGACTACGTGCCTCTTCTGTAAGTATATTTATACCCTTTAATTTACGTTTCGATCTGTGTATTGATTTTGTCATTTTGTGTACCCTGGCAGGTCCTGGACAGGGAATTAATACACAAAATAGTCTGAAAATTTGGGATAAATTTCTGGGCGTGACTATAGCCGATCCCGCGTGAAGATAGAGCTGGGGCCAGTCCCGAGGGGAAATTTGAAGATAAAGTGTTGGATTCGGTCTCCAAATTGTGTGTTAAAGATATTGCCATCTATGGATAAGGTCCTGTAACAGTGATTGTATCTGTAAAATAGGAAGTTGTATAGATATTCCTTTTGTAATGCGGCATGGGACTGCGTCCCGAGATATTGTCGTACTGTAAATAGTAGATAAGGTAGAAACCGTGTCATACACGGATGTCGTTATGCCTGGGTATAAATAAGACCCGAAGGCTCTTTGTAAAGATATCAACAACAAACAATCAATCAACAAACAAACAATCTTGCTTTCGCTCGGGCTGCATCGGCTTCGATCTCCGAACAAGGTGATTCCTTGTCACGAGTGGTTTGTATCGTCGGGGTTGGTGCTTCCATCGTCATGATACTCTAGCTTCAATGTTATAAACTGCTTATAAACTGCTTAATCTATCATATGTGGCATGTAATCTAGAGCAATGTCTAGATCTATCTCGCAAACGGCTGATTTCTTTCTGGAGACAGCAGCCGATAGAGTTAGATCCAGAGGTTGAATTGGATTATATGTTGTATCCACCGTCTCGAGGGATTTTCATTAGCTTATATAGATTTAATATTTCTTTTTGTACTTAATGATGCATCTAATCGAACTATTAAGTCGCTTTTAGAACTATCAAGATCTGTTTAGTTTAATGTTTATTATTAGAGACAGCGCCGAGGTTTCAGCCGGCCTTACCTGTTTTAGTTATATTTTAGTGTTAATTGCTATTAGATATATTAAAGCCGCCTTTATATTAAGATCTCAATCTATTTAAATGCCCTAATCGAGTATCAATCTGTCAAGTTACATTAACAGCTGATTGATCTAGGTTTAACGCATTTAGATTAGATTAATATCTTTTTATAAAATGTATCGGAGTACTAGCCGATTCACATTAGACCTGCAGTATCGGCTAGGTTATCAATACAGATAATTATTATTCTAATGTGCCTTTAGCCTAAGTGATTTATACTGTCTCGGTATATTACCGATCTATCCCAATCACTAAGTATAAATGTGCTTTGGGATAGTAATTATATGTTTATTGATGTCTTCAGCCGATCCGGTAGGATCTAATTCTAACTTAATGCCAATTTCTTGTTTTCTTGTTGGTTATAGGATCAGACCAACTGACACGCCCTTGACGACACCAGAGGTGATCAATTTGGACCTGCACTAAAGTAAAGCAAACCTCTCAGGCCAGTGCGTGGGAATCGAAATTCTCATCAACACGCTTTTGGCATGTCTAGTGGGACTCATTTGCACACTTCCAAGATCGACACAATGTCTCGCGTCAAGAGCCTAGAAATTAACGAGGAAAACGTCATCCCGGTAACAATTGAACAACTGTCGGCTGAACAACTAGCCGACTATAAACAGATGGTTAAGCAGCTGCAGGCTAATTACCTACAATCCTTTAACCAGACCAGATCTGGGGCTGTCCTCCAGAAGATCAAATTCAAGCTCGAAGACCTCAACATGTCCTCCGAGGAGGACACGAAAGGGAAGAAGAAAATGGAGGACATTAAACAGGAACAAGATGATTCGAGACTCCACACTCTACAGGACCGAATCGACTCGGCTGTCCATCACGCCCTCATCAACCAAAGTGGCATACTGGTCAATACCCTCACAGCATGATAGCCACTGTGGTCGACTCGAAGATAGCCGAGCAACTGCCAAGGGGGCCAACCTATTTCATTGACGGCCAATTCCCGGGCTACAGGACGTTGTCAACTCAGGGCCGGCCGATCCCACCATTGGGGCAGCAGAATCCACCCGGGGGAGTCCCAATCCAGCCGAATGCGCACGCATCGGCTTCAAGGCCACCACCACTCGTCCTGAGTCGACAACAGCCTCCTCACCAAGAGCACGGCGCGCGGATAGTGAGCCAAGAGCAATTGGCAAACATGTTCGACACCAATCGGCGACCTGAGTCGGCTGGCAACCTCATTCCAGGGCCACAGTACAATTCCAGCGATCATCGGCTCCCTCCTGAGCAGTCGTCGCCACTTGCGCCTTGACTGTCCCCAGCTGCAAACCAATACCAATATCCGGGAGGCCAATATGATCAGCAGTATCGGCCATAGACGCCACCACCACTTCAGTATCGGCAAGGACCTATATTGTATGAACAATACGAGCCGGTACCTCAAGCTCAAGACAACAGACCTTGGGCTGATTTATTTGCCTTTGTGATGCACGATCAGTCCGGCCTCAAGCCAAAGGACTTCGACCACATGTACCGGTACCCGTATCCACTGCCAAACCGATACAAAATGCCAGACTTCTCCAAATTCTCTAAGCAAGACAATGTGTCTACCTACGAACATGTCAGCCGATTCCTGGCTCAATGTGGGGAGGCATCGGCTACAGACGCGCTTAGGGTTCGCCTGTTCCTGCTATCACTCAGTTAAAAGCTGGGCCGATCTTGAGATGCAGTTTCACAGTTACTTCTACTCCGGCAACCACGAGATGAAGTTGTCGGACCTAACCAGCATCAGACAGAAGCACGAGGAATCGGTCCAAGACTACATCCAACGTTTCAGAGAAATGAGGAACCGATGCTACAGTCTGGTATTGTAAGACTCCCAGCTAGCCGATCTAGTTTTTCATGGGCTTTTGCCGCCAATCTGTGAAAGATTTTTGGCTCAAGACTTCGACAGCCTGGCCCACTTGGCCCAGAAGGTGACGGTCCACGAGCAAAGGTTTCAAGAATCAAGGAAGGCCGTCAAGAAGGTTGCTCACGTCATCTGCAAAACAGATTCGGATACAAGTAATAACGACGCTGAGGTAGCGGCAGTCGAGTGGACGAAGAACAAGAAGGCCATAGCCTGCCAGTGGCTTTTGAAAACGGCTGAGGAGAAGTACGACTTCGACATAACCAAGGCCGATAGAATCTTCGATCTGTTGCTAAAAGAGAAGCAAATTCTACTTCCGGCCAACCACGTCATCCCATCGGCCGAGGAGCTCAAAAAGAAGAGGTACTGCAAGTGGCACAATACCACCTCCCATAGCACTAACGACTGCAAGGTATTCAGGCAGCAGATCCAGTCAACTATCGAAGCCAGGAAAATAAAGTTTGCAGAATCGGCTAGGCCGATGAAGGTTGATGGCAATCCTTTCGCGGTGAACATGGTGCAGCCCGACCACAGGCGAGCTGTTCGACAGCACAGAGTGACGTACAGCTTAGCCGAAACGTTAAAATCAGTCATGGCTGACCCAAAGCCAACTGGAGACAAAGCCGCACTAGTCAACATGGTGCATACTACTGGCCGATCGGCTGATCGTCGGCCAATACAAATGGATAGCCTATGCCGGTTTCAACTACGAGTGCAACCAGAAGAAGGAGATCGGCGTGGCAGGCTGTACCAGAGAGAACCTGAGTGGGTAGGATTGCGATATGTTAGACGCAACAGTTACTGTGATCTGCACTGACGCTACGAGTTCTTCCGATTCTGCTGGGAATCGGGCATGAGGCTGCCCACAATTGAAGACTGCCCGGCGTGCAGCGAATTTTGAGAGGGCGAGTACAGGGCCTCCCCAATGCAAATTCCTGTCCGATTCGTCCCCAGGGCCGTGCAGCTCAATCAGAGAAGGCTGCCTGTGCACGATCGGCTAGGGCCGATTCATCAAGATTTCTTCGAATACGAGGATGAGGAAGAAGAGGAAGCCGACGAAGAACAATCGGCTAACCTGCAATGGTGCCATCTGACCTGTCCACCAAGGCGCAAAAAAGAAGAATACAGAGGCTGAAAAGCAAAGGGCAGGAGGAAGAGGTCCAACAAATGATTCAGCACCAGCAACATCGACAGGGCAGGAAACAATGGCGACCCAAGAAGAAGACCACCGCAGCCGATGAGAGCCCAGCCGATCAAGTAAGAAGGGCGGTCAAAGGAAAAGGAAAAGCTTCTGCATCGGTCAACATGGTATTTGTGTTGCCAGCCAAGTTTGTGGCCACTGAGGCCGATGTAGACAACATTGAGGAGATCTTGGCAAAACTAGTTCTATCCCCAGAACAAGCTATCTTCGACAAACCTGAGGGGACTTAGAATCGGCACCTGAAGCCACTATTTATAAAGGGGTTCGTCAATGGCAAGCCGATGTCCAAGATGTTGGTCGATGGAGGGGCTACTATCAATTTAATGCACTATGCAACTTTTCAGAAACTGGGTAAAGGAGCCGAAGACCTGATCAAGACAAATATGATTTTCAAAGGCTTCGGAGGTAACCCTTCAGAGGCCAAGGGAGTTTTAAATGTCGAGCTAACCGTCGGCAACAAGACCATGCCCACGACATTTTTCATCATCAACGGGAAGGGATCATATAGCCTGCTACTCGGAAGGGATTGGATTCACGCCAACTGCTGCATCCCTTCTATAATGCACCAAAGTCTGATCCAGTGGCAAGGCGACAAGATAGAGATCGTGCCAGCCGACAGGTCAGTTAACATCGCTAACGCCGATTTGCCACTGTGGGAAATCGATGGTATTGATTGTTTGCCCGACAAAATCTAGCAAGACGATTTTCTAAAGGTGTCCAATTCCGATATACAACCCATTGGAGATGAGGAGCCTCAATTACTACATTGAAGGTGTCGTGGAGGGCTCGAGCATCTACAACAAGGACACGGAAAACTCGGGCAAGGGTTTATGTCGGCCGACAATCTAGAAGAGGTTGATATAGGTCCAGGAGATAGGCCTAGGCCGACATATATTAGTAAAAACTTGTCTTCTCATTTTAGGGCTGAGCTTATTGATTTATTAAAGGAATATAAAGATTGTTTTGCTTGGGAGTATTTCGAGATACCTGGTCTTAGCCCATCAATTGTTGTGCATCGGCTACCTATAAAGCCTAGATATCGGTAGTACAAATAGCCTCCCAGGAGGTTTAAAGCCGATATGTATGATGCGATCAAAGCCGAGATCACTCGGTTATACGATGCTAGGTTTATTCCGCCCTGCTGACATGTAGAGTGTGTTTCCAACATAGTTCCAGTGTGTTAATGGCTAAGTTTGGTAACCGAATCCCTAAGTCCCTACCGAGATGGAAGCGAAATCGGATCGAAAGAACAGAGGTCAAGTCGTCTGCGATACAATCAGCTACAAGGCAAATCGGCTGAGGTTGAGTCGGACAAGGACAGCCGATAGCCGATGCTGAGTCAGAGAAGAAGAGGGAACCATTTTCGATAAAGGTGCTTAAACATAAATAGAAGATTCGATTCCCAGATTGCGCGTTAAAAGATATAGCCATCTATGGATAGAGTCCTGTAACGGTAATTGTATCTGTAAATTAGGAATTTGTTTAGATTTCCTATTGTAATGCGGCATGGGACTATGTCCCGGGATATTGTCGTACCATGTATAGTAGATTAGATAGAAACCGTGTCTTGCACGGGTAGTTTTATTCTTGGGTATAAATAGGACCCGAGACCCCTGTAATCAAACATTACACAATCAATACAACTTTCGGCGCATCGCCTCCTATTTTCTTTAGACGAACACTTGATCCGGCTTCGAGCTGCATCGTTTCGATCCCCGATTAAGGTAAATGTTTGTCATTAATAGTGTATCTCGTCGAATTTAGTGCTTCCATCACTATGATACTCTAGATTCAAAGATTTATGCTGCGTTAGTTATCATATATCGCATATAATATAGAACAATGTCTAGATCTATCTCGACATCGGCCTGTATCTGTCAAGAACCAACATCCGATAGAGCTAGATCTAGGGGTTGGCCTAGGTTATATGCGGTATCTATCGTCTCGAGGGGTTTACATCAGCTATAATAGATCTGACTGTTCTTTTTATACTTGATGCTGCATCAATTTGACCTATTAAGTTGTTCTTAGAGCTCTTATGATCTATTCGGCTAGATGTATATGCTTAGAGACAGCGCCGGGGTTTCAGCTGGCGTTATCTGTTTTAATATTCTTTTGGTATGTTTACTATTAGATTTACTAAAGCCGCCTCTTATATTAAAATCTTGCTCTAGTTAAATACCCTAAGCCAGAATCAGCCTGTCAGCCACAGCCGACAGCTGATTGATCTAGGTTTAGCGCATTTAGCTTAGATCAATATCTTTTCATAAGATGTATCGGAGTACTAGCCGATTCACCGTTAGCCTTACGGTATCGGCTAGGCTGTTAATGCATATATTTATTATCCATTGGTATATTTAGATTAAGTGGTTAATACTGTCTTGGCATAGCCGATCTATCCCAATCACTTGTTTAAATGTGCTCTGGGATAGCATATATATGTTAATTGATCCCCTCAGCCGATCCAACAGGATCTAACTTAATCCTTAACGCATACATCTTTGTTTTTCTTGTTGGTTATAGATCAAACCAACTGGCACGCCCTGTATTTCACAGACAGCCGAGAAGGACCTGCACTGGAGCTAAGCGGATCTCCCAGGCCAGCGCGTGAGAGAAATTTCTCATCAACACGCTTCTTGGCACGTCCGGTGGGACTATCTCTGTCAACTCGGCTAGGACGCATCAACGCAGCTGACAAGATGGTTGACATCAAGAGCACCAACATTTCACAGGAAAACGTCATGCCTGTGAAGATGGAACAACTGTCGGCTGAACAACAAGCTGACTACAAAAGGATGGTAGAAGAGGTCCAAGCCAATTACCTACAGTCGTTCACCCAGACGAGGTCTGGGGCTGTGCACCAGAAGTATAAATTCAGCATGGACGAATTCAAGGCGTCCTCCTCCAGCGGGTCAAAGGACAAACAGAAGGCGGAGGAGCCAACTCAAGAGCAAGATGATTCGGGTTTACATACTCTGCAAGACCGAATTGATTCGGCCGTGCACCATGCACTGGTCAACCAAAGTGGCATTTTTGTCAACACCCTCAACAATATGATTGCCACTGTGGTCGATGCCAAGATAGCCGACCAGCTGCAACGGGGGCCGACGTACTTCACGGACGGCCAGTTTCCTGGTTACAGGACATTGGCCACCCGGAATCGACCGATCCCACCACCAGCACAGCCGGGGCCGCCAGGAGGGGTCCTCAACCAATCGAATCCCTCCGAATCGGCTGCGAGACCGGTGGTCACCATGCTGAACCGACAACAACCACTCCCCCAGGACCAGATCGCCAACATGTTCAACAACAATCGACAATTAGAGCCGGTTGCCCAGATTGGACTGGAAGGACAGTACAACGCTGGTGGCCGACGGCTGTTCCCAGATCCACCGACGCCACCGCCGGCGAATCGGCAACCTCCCGCTGGCCATCCGCACCAATTGTAGTACCAGGGAGGCAATCAAGATCAGCACTACAGGCCCCAGACACCGCCACTGCTGTATCGGCTAGCACCCGTGCCATATTATCAATATGAGCTGATACAGCAGGACAACCGAACGTGGGCCGATTTGATTGCGGACGTCATGCGCGATCAATTCGGCCTCAAGGCAAAAGACTCAGGAAACATGTATCGGTACCCCTATCCGAAGCACTACAAGCGGGTTCCACTGCCCAACCGATACAAAGTCCTAGACTTTTCGAAATTCTCAGGGCAGGACAACGTGTCAACCTACGAGCATGTCAGCCGATTCTTGGTGCAGTGCGGCGAAGCATCGGTTACAGATGCCTTGAGGGTTCGATTGTTCCCCTTGTCTCTTTCGGGATCAGTCTTCACCTAGTTCACTTCCTTGCCCTACAACTCGATTCAAAGCTGGGCCGATCTCGAAAAGCAATTCCATAGCTACTTCTACATCGGCAACCATGAAATGAAGTTGTCTGATCTCACTAGCATCAGGCAGAAGCACAACGAATTGGTTCAGGACTACATTCAACGCTTCAGAGAAATGAGGAACCGATGCTACAGCCTGGTGCTGTCGGACGCCCAGCGAGCCGATTTGGCCTTCCACGGCCTGATCGCGCCGATCCGTGAACGCTTCTCCGCTCAAGACTTCGACAGCTTGGCGCATCTTGCATAGAAGGTGACGACCCATGAGCAGAGGTTTCAAGACACCAGGAAGGCTATCAAGAACGTAACTCAAGTCATCGTCGAACCTGCCTCCGATTCCAGCGACGATGACGTAGAGGTCGCGGCAGCCGAATGGGCCAAGAATAAAAAGGCCATCGTCTGTCAATGGCTAAATAGGAGAAATATGATTTCAACATCACAAAGGCCAATTGGATCTTCGATTTATTACTCAAGGAGAAGCAGATCCAGCTTCCCAAGAACCATGTGATCCCATTGGCTGATGAACTGAAGAAGAAGAAGTACTGCAAGTGGCACAACTCTACATCCCATGCCACTAATGATTGTAAAGTCTTCAGGCAGCTGATCCAGTCGGCAATAGAGGTCGGGAAGCTCAAGTTTGCCAATTCCACTCGGCTGATGAAAGTAGATGGCAATCCCTTCCCAGTCAACATGGTTCAAGCCGGCCAAGCGAGCTGATCGGCAGCGCAGAATGACGTACAGCTTAGCCGAGACATTAAAAGGGGTCAAGGCAGAGGGCAAGCCGACTGAAGATCAAGCCACGCCAATCAACATGGTGCGCCCCGTTGCCCGATCGGCTGATCAACGCAGATAGTGGACGTCGCTTCCGATAGCAATCTTGGCGGGAAGAAGAGGCTCGGTTTGAAGGATTTCGTCGACAAGGGCGAGATGTGAGGCCACCGTACGACGAGGATCACAGCGGTGCCGATCCTCATTGGCATTGTGAATTTTTCAGGCACTGTTGGGAAACCGGGATGAGGCTGCCGACGCTAGACAATTGCCCGGCCAGCACCGATTACCACGAGGACGAACACAAGAGCCCGCCAATCACCAGCCCAACTCAGTTCGTCCCGAGGGCCATATAGCTCCACCAGCATCGGCAGTCCGTCCACGATCGGCTAGGGCCGATCCATCAAGACTTCTTCGACGAAGAGGACGAAAACAATGATTACTACAATGAAGAAGAAGCCGATGATGAAGAGTCGGCCAATCCCCAATGGTGCCCTTCTGACCTCTTCACCAAAACGCAGAAATGAAGAATTCAAAGGCTGAAGCGTGAAGGAAGGGAAGAAGAAGTTAGGTAGATGATCCAAGAACAACATCGTCGGCTGGGCAAGGGCAAAAAGCAATGGAGGCCCAAAAAGAAAACTACGCCAGCCGATGAGGAACAAGCAAGAGAGAGTTCGGCCAATTAAGCCAGGAGGGCAGCCAAGGGGAAAGGAAAAGTTTCTGCATCGGTCAACATGGTATTCATATTGCTAGCCGAATTCGACGCTCCTGAGGCCGATGCAAACAACATTGAAGACGCATGGGCCAAACTAGCACTATCCCCGGATCAAGCAATTTTCGACAAGCCAGAGGGGACCGAAAATCGGCATCTCAAGCCACTGTACGTAAAAGGCTTCATCAACGGCAAGCCGATGTCGAAGATGCTAGTAGATGGGGGAGCTGCAGTGAACCTGATGCCCTACGCAACATTAAGAAAATTGGGTAAGGGAGCCGAAGACCTGATCAAGACTAACATGGTACTCAAGGACTTCGGCGACAACCCATCAGAGACCAAGGGCGTGTTGAATGTCGAGCTGACCGTCGGCAACAAAACCGTGCCCACAACCTTTTTTTGTCATCGATGGGAAGGGGTCTTACAACCTCCTGCTCGGGAGGGATTGGATACATGCCAACTGTTGTGTCCCTTCCATCATGCACCAATGTCTGCTTCAATGGGACAGCGACAAGATAGAGATTGTACCAGTCGACAGGTCAGTAAGCGTCGCCAATGCCGATTTGCCACCCTGGGAAATCGATGGCATTGATTGTTTGCCCGGGAAAATCTGGCAAGCCGATTTTCTAAAAGTGTCCGATTCTGCCATACAGCCGATTGGAGACGATGAGCCGCAGTTGCTGCTTTGAGCAAGACGTCGTGGAGGGCTCAAGCGTCTACGGCATGGACACCGCGAGAAGACGATGGCAAGCTCGGGCAAGGTTTTACGTCGGCCGACGAATTAGAGGAAATAGACATAGGCTCTGGAGATAGGCCTAGGCCGACGTGTATTAGCAAAAATTTATCTCTTCATTTGAGATCCCAGCTTATTAATTTGTTAAAGGAATATAAAGATTGTTTTGCTTGGGAGTACTTTGAGATGCCTGGTCTTAGCCAATCTATCATTGTTCATCAACTGCCGATCAAGGCAGGCTATCGGCCATTCAAACAGCCTCCCTGGAGGTTCAAGGCTGATATGTATGATGATATCAAAGCCGAAATCACTTGGCTATACGATGCTGGGTTCATTCGGCCTTGCCAATACGCCGAGTGGGTCTCAAACATTGTCCCAGTATTGAAAAAGAACGGTAAACTTAGGGTGTGCATCGATTTTAGAGACCTAAATAAGGCTACCCCCAAAGATGAATACCCTATGCCTATAGCCGATTTGCTTGTGGATGCTGCTTCGGGCCACAAGATCATCAGTTTTATGGATGGCAATGCAGGTTACAATCAAATCTTTATGGCCGAGCAAGACATTGACAAAACTGCTTTTCGATGTCCTAGAGCAATCGGCTTATATGAATGGGTTGTTATGACATCTGTGCTGAAAACTGTTGGGACAACATATCAACGGGACATGAATTATATCTTCCATGACATGATTGGCTCTCTGGTGGAGATCTATATTGACGATGTTGTTGTCAAATCTAGGGAGGTAGAGAACCATATAGCCGATCTGAAGCAGGTTTTGGGCGGACAAGAAAATATAGCCTGAAAATGAATCTGTTGAAGTGCGCGTTTGGCGTGTCGGCCGGACAGTTTCTGGGGTTTCTTGTTTATGAAAGAGGAATTGAGGTCACACCAAGGAGCATCAACGCTATCAAGACGATACAGCCTCTGAAAGACAAGAAGCAACATCAATCATTGATCGGCAAAATCAACTTCATCAGGCGGTTCATAGCCAATCTTTCAGAGAAGATGGAGCCGTTCACACCACTGCTTCGGCTGAAAGCTAATCAAGCATTCACATTGGGGGCAGAGCAGCAGAAGGCCTTGGACAACATCAAGCATTACTTAAGCTCGCCTCCAGTTTTAATGTCTCCACAAAAAAGGATACCGTTTAAGCTATACCTGTCAGCCGACGACAAGTCAATCGGTTCAGTCCTAATCCAAGAGATTGAGGGCAAGGAAAAGGCTATCTTCTATCTCAGCCGACGTCTGTTGGACACAGAAACAAGATATTTACCAGTGGAGAAGCTATGTCTGTGCCTATATTTTTCATGTACGAAGTTAAGGCATTATCTGCTATCCAATGAGTGCACAATAATATGTAAAGCCGATGTAGTCAAATACATGCTATCGGCTCCAGTGTTAAAAGGGAGAACTGGAAAATGGATTTTTGCCTTGACAGAGCTTGATCTGAGGTATCAGACACCCAGGGCAGTTAAAGGACAAGCTATAGCCAATTTTATCGTGGAACACAGAGACGACTCAATCGGCTCAGTTGAAATTATGTCTTGGACATTGACATTTGATGGCTCGGTGTGTACCAACGGCTGCGGTATCGGGTTGGTCATTATTTCGCCTAGGGGGGCACGCTTTGAATTTGCTTTTGCTATTAGCCCCACGCTACAAACAACCAAGCCGAGTACGACGCTGTGCTAAACGGGCTACATCTGCTCAAAGAAGTTGAAGCCGACACCATCGAAATAATGGGAGATTCACTGTTGGTCATCAGCCAGTTGTCTGGAGAATATGAATGCAAAAACGACGCGCTGATGGTCTACTATCAACAATGCCGAGAATTGATGGATGGTTTTTGGCTAGTTACTCTAAAACATATCCCCAGGGAGCAGAATGCAGAAACCAATGATTTAGCTCAAGGGGCATCAGGCTACAGGCCGATGATAAGAGATATTGAAGTGGAAGTCGCTACCATCACAGCCGATGATTGGAGGTTTGAAGTCTACAGCTATCTATAGAATCCTTCTCAATCGGCCTCGAGGAAATTGCGATACAAGGCGTTAAGATATGTTTTGCTCGACGAAGATCTTTATCATCGGACGATCGATGGAGTGCTGCTAAAATGCCTTGGAGCCGATTAAGCCAAAGTGGCCATCGGAGAAGTTCATGAAGGGATTTGCGGCATGCATCAGTCGGCTCACAAGATGAAATGGCTACTTCGGAGAGCAGGGTACTTCTGGCCGACGATGCTGGTGGACTGTTTCAAATATTATAAGGGTTGCCAGGATTGTTAGAAATTTGGCACCATACAAGGAGCACCAGCATCGGCTATGAACCCGATCATAAAGCCCTGGCCGTTCAGAGGATGGGGCATCGACATGATCGGCCAGATCAATCCACCCTCAAGCAAAGGACATAAATTCATTCTGGTGGCGACAGACTATTTTACAAAATGGGTGGAGGCAATTTCTGAAGAAAGTCAACTCCAAGGATGCAATCATGTTTGTTAAAGAGCATATCATCTACCGATTTGGCATCCCACAAACAATTACTACAGACCAGGGATCTATCTTCATATCGGATGAGTTTGTTCAGTTCGCCGATGACATGGGGATCAAATTACTTAATTCTTCGCCGTACTACGCACAGGCCAACGGGCAAGCAGAGGCTTCAAACAAAAGTATGATCAAGCTGATTAAGAGGAAAATTTCTGAGTTTCCAAAGCAATGGCACAGTCGATTAGCTGAATCACTTTGGGCATATTGGATGGCATGCCACGGATCTATCCAAGTCCCTCCATACAAGTTGGTCTATAGCCACGAGGCAGTACTGCCGTGGGAGAACATCATCGGCTCAAGACGGAATCAACTACAAGATCAGCTCACACCCGATGATTACTATCACCTAATGATCGATGAATCGGATGACCTAGTTCTTTCAAGGATGAGGGGCGTGGAGAAAGTCACAAGGGATAAGGAACGAGTAGCCGATTGGAACAAGAGACAATAAATTCGGCAAGTGGTCACCAAATTAGGAAGGGCCTTTCAAGATCCACAAATGCGTCTCTAAAGGAGCTTACATGTTAGAAGGTTTGGACTGAGAGGTATTTGGAAGGGCTCTAAATGGCAAATACTTGAAAAAGTACTACCCAGGCGTTTGAATCAACTCATGATTCGGCTTTGTTTGTTCAGCCGATTAGTGTTAGCCGATGTTCTGTTTTGAGCGAGCATCGCCTTTAGGTCATTTTTACTCAAAGTTTTTTCCTAGTTTTCTACAATCGGCTAGTGTTGGCCGACCGTGACGACAACGATGCACGATTTTGTTAAGCTCATAATTTTGTTAACGTCGAAGACATCAACAAAATTAGGGGGCATATACATACACAAAACCTAAGCCGATTACAGAAAGGTGGACATCAAATTTTTTCAGAATCATAACATCGGACAAGATTTTCAAGTTTTAGAATCGGCAATCATGATGTTGAACGCAAGTATAGGCCGATGACGGGATAGTTACTTACAAAAGGCCGAAGCCGATTACAAAAGTTTAAATCTCGCCTAAGCTATTACAGTCGGCTCACTACTTTAAGAAGTCAGCTATGGCCGACAACGCCTTATGCCTGATTTGATCCACTTCTTCAATGGCCCTAGCGTCATCGGCATCGGACCCAGTCACCGGCCTCACCTCCTTGGTCAGATGCTTCAGATGAGACACAGCCGCCTTGATGGTTGATCGCTTATCTTCGATCTCTTTAGGCAGGACAACCATGTATTCTTCTTGCATCTTGATCTCTGTAGTGATTTGGACGAAGTCGGCTATTATTTGGTCCCTTTGCATGCGAAGCTGCTCAAGTCTGGCGGCCGGCTCCGTCTTCAAGGCATCGAAATTGGCTTTCTTGGCCTTAATATCTTCTTGGTTTGATTTGATTGCGGCATCAGTGACTGGTTCTCTCGACGATCGGCAAGGCGTTGCTGGGCTCGCTCATATTTCACCTGGTGTGCCTCTAGGAAGGTGGCCGGGATGATTGCGTCGACCACGGCGTCTGGCAGCTGGCTCCGGATTTCCTTGAACCGAGCGCGAATTGGGCCGCAGTCGTCTACCAGCGCGTCTAGAGAACTCTCTAGCCGATTGCCGATATCGGCCAGAGCTGTTCTGAGGTCTGCATCAAGCGGCACTAGCGCCCTCTCGCTTCCTTCGTCGGGATCTTCAAACTCCGACAGGTCGAAGCCCAAGAGATTGGCTATGTTCTATGAAAAGAAAGCAACAGTTGGAGAAATAACGAACTTATCAAGTCAGCTGACGAGCTTGAGCGAGGCTTACTGTGGGCATCGGAGCTAGAGTGGGTTCCGCATCAGCTTGGTCATCACCTGCAGCCGAAGTGACTTCCTCGTCAACGTGGCCACTGCCTGCAGCCGACTGGGTGCGCTCACTTGACTCCTGGGGGGCAGGCGTCGGCGCGCGTGGTGGCTGCAGAGAGAGTTAGTTGAGAATCGGCTAAACAATAAAATGAGGGTGATGATAGGAGTTTACCGATCGCAGGGAGCCGATTTTTCTTGGTCACATGCTTTGTTCTCTGCCAATTCAAAGATACAATGAGGGCATGATTAAATGCAGATGAATGGTTTAAAAGGGGGAGATGTGTGAAGTCACTTACCATTACCGGCCGAGCAGGGCGCCTCGGAGGACTTGGAGTTTTCTGGATGCTGCTCTCGTCGGCTGATGGAGTTGCGACATATTTCTCCGAGCTGGAATCGGCTGCGGCTTCATCGACAGCATCTGCAGCTTCTTCGCCCTCCACTTCTTGGGTCAGGAAGGCATCCACGGCCGGGTCAATTGGAGGCAAGTCGTCGTCGGCTGGGGCTCGCTTTGCCTTCTTGGCCGCCCACTTTCTCGCTTCGGTAGCCGAAGTAGCAGCAGGCGATGGTTGGGCCCTCTTTGTCCGATGGAGCGACTCGCGGGTTTGGCCGTGAAGCAGCGTGCCCACCTTTGGTGCATTGAAGCCGATTGGAGATGGCGCCAGCCCGCACCCGTTCGGCAGGACGCCGGGCACGTAGTTGATCACCACCCTGCTTCGGTTCACTGGGGGAGGGGAATCATCGATCGTCTACAACAGAGGTGAATTATGGTGTTTCTTCCACTCGCCCCACCACCGGTTGAAGATCGGTGACCCGGTGATCGCCAAGTTGATTCTGTTCATGCTGCCGAGAGGAGGAGTTGGGAGTTGAAGTAGCCGAAGCATCATTATATTGCCTTCGATTCTTCCCCTTGGCTGGATCTTATCGGCAAACAACAAGCCGATCGAGGCGGCCCATTCCAAACCTGTCTCGCCGCCATCATTGGGTGATAGAACTCGTAAGTTTTGGTGACGTTGCGGCCTTGATAAATGCCGACGGGGAGGATGCAAGGGGTGATAGCAGTGACAAAGATTTCCCTCGGCGCTGTGTATTATTCTGAATCGAGCTCATCTAGCCGAAGATTGTATGGCTGTTCAAATTCGATGAAATCTTCATATGCAAACCAGATCTTGGAGGCGTTTGGAAAGCCGCTGTACAGCCGATCCAACCACTCCGTGAAATCTTTGGCTATCAGTTTTGAGCCCGGATAGGTCAAAGCAGCCTCACCATACGACGTCGGCCGCGGAGTGGTTTTTTCCTCATCCTCCACAATCCTCGGCTCTATCAACGAGAACACGGCTTGAAGGGGAGCAGGTTGTTCGGCTATCTTGTACAAATGTACGTTAAGCCAGAGCTGCAATAGCCACCATGGACCTCCAGTGCCTACGGATTGCTTGGAGGCCAGCCGGGCCGAAGCCGAACCCAGGACTTGGTATAGATAACCCAATAGGTACTTGCCTAAGGGGATGTTCTTTTTCTCCACTAGGGCTTCGGCTACGTGCTGCCAGTTGCTGGTTGGACCGCAGCTATATCCACAGAACACAAACTTCTCTAACCACATGAGGAGGAAGGCGGTATGCTTCCTGTCCGAAATCGGCCCATCCTTCATGTTCATAGAAATGAAGCCGCTCCAGCCGCCAATGCTTTTGGTCTTGAAGGTGTGTTGACACTTGCACTGAAGATCACTTGGGCAGACCATGGAAGTGATGTCTAAGCTGGTTATCATCACCTCATCCATCAGAGTGGGGGTCATCGACCCTTGTCTAAATAGGAAAGTGTTAGAGTGTGTCAGACCAGAAATAGTGAGTAGCCGATAGAAGAGATTCGTTCTTGGGCATGTCGGCTATCGTCAGTTCTAAGCACTGAGTTGTTCCAAGCTCAGTTCAGTGTGTCCTTTTCCTAGCCAACATCCTTAAAAACTAGGCTGGCCAGAATTTGTCAGTTGACGGCCATGATTTGAAGGCGCTAGTCCAGTATGATAGATTGGGGTTTGAAAACCTAAAGGGGATCCAATCAGTTTCTGCGTTTATTATTTCACTTGGGTCCAAATTGCTGATCGGCCCTAGAAAGTATTGGTTCTGACAGGCTAAGTTGGGGATTGTGATTTGGTGGGTTAAGTGCTACAGAATGAGGAAAGAAACAAGGAATTATGAAGAGGCAGAAACTAAATCGCAGAAAGGAAAAGGGAATGGAGCCGATGAACTTACCTCGAGGTACGATGGCTGCTGCGACGCGTCGACGAGAGTGCTTGAGGAAGCCATTGCTGGGGATCGTCGCCTCTTAGGGTTCCCCGGAGAAGATGTGGGCTTCGGGTCGCCGAGGTCACTGGGGAGGTCGCCGGAGGAGAAGGAAGGGGTTTGTTGCTGGGTTTGAGTGCACAAAAGTGACAGTGTGGCCTGTTTCGGTGCTAGACGAGGGGTATTTAAAGATGTTTTTTTTGGCAGCCGGAATGGTTTAGGTCAAAAAGAGCGGGAATTTGGAAAAGCAGCAAATCCACAATATTATCTTATCATGGACTTGGGGGGCATATGTTAACGACTAAGTTTGGTAACCAAATCCGTAAGTCCCTGCCGGGATGGAAGCGAAATCGGATCAGAAGAACAGAGGTCAAGTCAGCTGCAATACAATCGGCTACAAGGCCAATCGGCTGAGGTTGAGTCGGACAAGGACAACCAATAGCCGATGCTGAGTCAGAGAAGAAGAGGGAACCATTTCCGATAAAGGTGCTTAAAGATAAATAGAAGATTCAATTCCCAGATTGCGCGTTAAAAGATATTGCCATCTATGGATAGAGTCCTGTAACGGCAATTGTATCTGTAAATTAGGAATTTGTTTAGATTTTCTATTGTAATGCGGCATGGGACTATGTCCCGGGATATTGTCGTACCATGTATAGTAGATTAGATAGAAACCATGTCTTGCACGGGTAGTTTTATTCTTGGGTATAAATAGGACCCGAGACCCCTGTAATCAAACATTACACAATCAATACAACTTTCGACGCATCGTCTCCTATTTTCTTCAGACGAACACTTGGTCCGGCTTTGGGCTGCATCGTTTTGATCCCCGATTAAGGTAAATGTTTGTCGTTAATAGTGTATCTCGTCGAATTTCGTGCTTCTATCGCTATGATACTCTAGATTCAATGATTTATGCTGTGCTAGTTAGCATATATCGCATATAATCTAGAACATTGTCTAGATCTATCTCGACATCGACCTGTTTCTGTCAAGAACCAACAGCCGATAGAGCCAGATCTAGGGGTTGGTTTAGGTTATATGCAGTATCCACCGTCTAGAGGGGTTTACATCAGCTATAATAGATCTGACTGTTCTTTTTATACTTGATGCTGCATAAATTTGACATATTAAGTCGTTCTTAGAGCTCTTATGATCTATTCGGCTAGATGTATATGCTTAGAGACAGCGCCGGGCTTTCAGCCGACCTTATCTGTTTTAATATTCTTTTGGTATGTTTACTATTCGATTTATTAAAGCCGCATCTTATATTAAGATCTTGCTCTAGTTAAGTGCCCTAAGCCAGAATCAGCCTGTCAGCCACAGTCGACGGTCGATTGATCTAGGTTTAGCGCATTTAGCTTAGATCAATATCTTTTCATAAGATGTATCGGAGTACTAGCCAATTCATAGTTAGCCTTACGGTATCGGCTAGGCTGTTAATACATATATTTATTATCCATTTGTATATTTAGATTAAGTTGTTAATACTGTCTCGGCATAGCCGATCTATCCCAATCACTTAGTTTAAATATGCTCTGGGATAGCATATATATGTTAATTGATCCCCTCAGCCGATCCAGCAGGATCTAACTTAACCCTTAATGCATACATCTTTGTTTTTCTTGTTGGTTAACAGATCAAACCAACTGGCACGCCTTGTATTTCACAGACAGCCGAGAAGGACCTGCACTGGAGCTAAGCAGATCTCCTAGGCCAGCGCGTGAGAGAAATTTCTCATCAACATAGTGTTAAAGAAAAACGGGAAGCTTAGGGTATGCATCGACTTCAGAGATTTGAACAAGGCTACCCGCAAGGACGAGTACCCAATGCCTATAGCCGATCTGCTAGTGGATGCCGCCTCCGGCCACAAAGTTATAAGTTTCATGGACGGCAACGCAGGATACAGCTAGATCTTTATGGCCGAGGTAGACATCCACAAGACAGCTTTCAGATGCCCATGTGCAATCGGCCTATATGAATGGGTTGTCATGATGTTCAGCTTGAAAAACGCTGGAGCTACGTATCAAAGGGCCATGAACTACATTTTCCATGATATAATCGGCTCCCTGGTAGAAATCTACATTGATGACGTCGTTGTTAAATCCAGGAAAATAGAAGACCATATAGCCGATCTAAGACAGGTTTTGGAGAGAACAATAAAACATGGCCTGAAGATAAACCCCTTGAAGTGTGCGTTTGGCGTGTTGGCCGGGCAATTTTTAGGATTTCTTGTTCACGAAACAGGAACTAAAGTCATACCACGGAGCGTTAACGCAATCAAGACGATTCAGCCCCCCAAGAACAAGAAGGATCTACAGTCTCTGATCAGCAAAATCAATTTCATCAGGCAATTCATAGCCAATCTGTCAGAGAAGATGGAGCCGTTCACACCATTGCTTCGGCTGAAGGCCGATCAAACATTCACCTGGGGGGCAGAGCAGCAGAAAGCGTTGGACAATATCAAGGATTATTTAACCTCACCCCCAATCTTGATTCCTCCACAAAAAGGGATACTATTCAGGTTATATCTGTCAGCCGACGAAAAGTCCATCGGCTCAGTTTTAATTCAGGAGGTCAAAGGGAAAGTGTTAACACCTAAATTTAGTAATTGAATCTCTAAGTCCCGGCAAGGATGAAATAGAATCGGATCAGCTGGTTTGACGGGGAAACAGAAGCCGCATCGGCTAAGAAGCGATCGGCTGTGAAGCCAGTCGGCTAAGACAAGAGCGGCCGATAGCCGATTCTAGGTTCGTAGAAGATAAAACCATTTCTGTGCAGATGTTTGAAGATAAATAGAAGATTTGGTTATCAATCGTGTGTTAGAAGATATTGCCATCTATGGATAGAGTCCTGTAACGGCAATTGTATCTGTAAATTAGTAGTTTGTTTAAACTGTTTACTGTAATGCAGCATGGGTCCTTCCTGGGATATCGTCGTGTTTTAAATAGTAGTTTAGATAGAGTCCAGGTTTTATACAGATAAAGTTATTTTGGGTATAATAGGACCCAAGACCCCCTGTAAAAAGACACACATTCAATCAATCAAACAACCTTCGGCGCATCGCCAAACCTTTTCTTCAGACGAGCAATTGATTTGGCTACGGGCTGCATCGTTTCGATCCCCAAATCCAAGTGAATGCTTGTCATTAGTGGTATGTTCTGTTGATTCTAGTGCTTCCATCGTAATGACACATTAGATTCAGGGGTTTATACTACGATATTTACCACATATCTTATATAAACTGGAGCAATGTTTGGATCTATCCTGCCATCGGCCAGTTCTATCAAGAACCCGTAGCCAATAGGGCTAGATCTAAAGGTTGGGCTAGTTTATATGCGGTATCCACCATCTCAAGAGGTATAAATCAGCTATAACAGGATCACGTTGTTCTTTTTATACTTAATGCTGCATCAACATTGAACTATTAAGTCGTTTTTAGAACTTTCAATAATCTGTTCAGTTAGATTTATATGTTTAGAGACAGCACCGGGGTTTCAGCCAGCCTTATCTGCCCTGATATATTTTTCATATATTTATTACTAGATTTATGTTAGGACTGCCTCTTATATTAAGATCCCATTCTTGTCGGACATCATAAGCCGAAATCGGCCTGCTATCAACAGCCGACGGCCGATTTCCTAGGCTAAGCATATCTGGTTCAAGAATGATATCTTTTCATAAGAATCATCGGAGTACTAGCCGATCCATAGTTAGCTTTCCAGTATCGGCTAGGTTATCAATACATATATTTATTATCCTTTGTTGTATTTGGGTTAAGCGGCTGATGCTGTCTCGATATAGCCGATCCATTCTAGTCGCTTGGCTTAAATATATTTTAAGATAGCATATATATGCTCATGGATTCCCTCAGCCGATCCAGTGGGGATCTAACCAAACACTTAATGCATGTCTTTGTTTTTCTTGTTGGTTAACAGATCAAACCAACTGGCACGCCCTGTACTACACAGGCAGCCAAGAAGGACCTGCACTGGAGCTAAGCAGATCTCCCAGGTCAGCACGTGAGAGAAATTTCTCGTCAACACGCTTCTTGGCATGCCTGGTGAGACTTTCTCTATCGGCTCGGCTAGGACGCATCGACTCAGCCGACAAGATGGTTGACTCCAAGAGCCCCAATGTTTCTCAGGACAACATCGTGCCTGTGAAGATGGAGCAGTTATCGGCTGAGCAGCAAGCCGATTACAAGAAGATGGTGGAAGAGCTCCAGGCCAACTACTTGCAATCGTTCACCCAGACCAGATCCGGGGCTGTACATCAAAAGTACAAGTTCAGCATGGACGAACTCAAGGCATCCTCGTCCAGTGGATCAAAAGGCAAACAAAAGGTGGAGGAGCTGATTTAGGAACAAGTTTCGGTCCTGCATACCTTGCAAGACCGGATCGATTCGGCTATCCATCACACACTGGTCAACCAGAGTAGCATCCTTGTCATCACTCTCAACAACATGATCGCTACCGTGGTCGACGCCAAGATATCCGACCAGCTGCAGCGGGGGCCGACGTACTTCACAAACGGCCAGTTTCCTGGTTACAGGACGTTGGTCACCCAGAATCGGCCGATCCCACCACCAACACAATCAGGGTAGCCAGGGGGGTCCTCGGCCAGCCGAATCCAACTGAATCGGCTACAAGGCCAGTGATTACCATGCTGAACCGACAGCAACCGCTGCCCCAGGATCAGATCGCTAACATGTTCAATGACAATCGACAGTCAGAGCCGATTGCCCAGATTGACCTGGACAGACGGTACAACGCCGGTGGCCGACAGTTGTTCCCGGGACCACCAACGCCACCACCGGCGCATAGGCCGCCTCCCGCTGATCATCATCTCCACTACCAGTATCAAGGAGGCCGTCAAGATCATCACTACAGGCCTCAGATGCCACCACCGCTGTATCGGCAAGCACCCGCACCATATGACCCATATGAGTCGATAAAGCAGGACAACCGAACTTGGGCCGATCTGATTGCAGATGTCATGCGCGATCAATTCGGCCTCAAGCCAAAGGACTCTGGGAACATGTATCGGTATCCCTATCCAGAGCATTTCGAGTGGATTCCGTTGCCCAACTGATACAAGATCCCAGATTTTTCGAAGTTCTCAGGGCAAGATAACGTTTCAACCTACGAGCATGTCAGCCAATTCTTGGCACAGTGCGGTGAAGCATCGGCTACAGACGCCTTGAGAGTCCATTTGTTCCCTCTGTCCCTTTCGGGATCGGCTTTTACTTGGTTATCTTCATTGCCTTAAAATTCAATTCAGAGCTCGGCCGATCTTGAAAAACAAATTTCACAGCTACTTTTACTCCGGCAACCATGAAATGAACTTGTCAGACCTCACTAGTATCAGGCAAAAGCACAACGAATTGGTTCAAGAATACATCCAACGCTTTAGAGAAATGAGGAACCGATGCTACAGCCTGGTGCTATCAGACGCCCAGTTGGTCAATTTGGCCTTTCACGGCTTGATCGCGCCGATCCGAGAATGGTTCTCTGCGCAAGACTTTGACACCTAGCCCACTTGGCGCAGAAGGTGACGGCCCAGGAGCAGCGATTCTAAGACACCAGGAAGGCCGTCAAAAACATAACTCAAGTCATCGTTGAATCAGACTATGACTCCAATGACGATGACGCAGAAGTGGCAGCAGCCGAATGGGCCAAGAACAGGAAAGGCATCGTCTGCCAATGGCTGCTGAAGACGGCCAAAGAAGAAAGATATGACTTTGACATCAGTAAAGCCGATAGGATTTTTGACTTGCTGCTCAAGGAGAAACAGATCCAGCTCCCTGAAAACCACGTGATCCCATCGACCGAAGAACTAAAGAAGAAGAAATATTGCAAGTGGCACAACTCCACATCCCATGCCACTAACGATTGCAGTGTCTTCAGGCAGCAAATCCAGTCAGCAATTGAGGCCAGGAAATTGAAGTTTGTCGATTCAAGTCGGCCGATGAAGGTAGACGGCAATCCTTTCCCGGTCAACACAGTTCAAGCCGGCCCCAGGCAAGCCGATCGACAAAACAGAATGGCGCACGGCTTAAGTCAACGCATCAATCGGGGCCAGGGCAGAAGGCGAGTCAACTGGACATCACGCCGCACCAATCAACATGGTGCGCCCCGTTATCAGATCGGCTGACCGATGGCAAGCCCATGACGACAGCCGATGCCGCCCTCAGCATCGGTCTCGACGGGAAGAAGCTCGCGATGAAGCACCTCGTCGACGCGAGCCGAAAACCCAAAACCGCTGGTACGAGGCGAGCCACAACAGTGCCGATCCGCATTGGCATTGCGATTTTTTCAGGTACTGCTGGGAATCCGGCATGAGGCTGCCGACACTACATGACTGCCCGACGTGCAACGATTGCCGCAACGACGAACACAGGAACTCATCGGCCGTAAGCCCAACCCGGTTCGTCCCTAGAGCCGTGCGGCTAAATCAGAGGCGGCGGTCCGTCCATGATTGGCTCAGCCCAATCCACCAAGACATCGTCGTCGATGTAGACAACAACGACAACAACCGAGATGACGAAGAGGCCGACGACGAGGAATCGACCAACCACCAATGGTGCCCGTCCGATCTCTTCACAAAGACGCAGAAAAGAAGAGTTCAACGACTCAAGCGTGAAGGGAGGAAAGATGAAGTTTGGCAAATGATCCAAGAACAGCGCCGTCGGCTGGGTAAGATCAAAAGGCGATGGGTTCCCAAAGAGAAAACCACCACAGCCGACGAGGAGCAAGCCCAGGAGAGTCCAGCCGATCAAGCCAGGAGGGCGGCCAAAGGGAAAGGCAAAGTTTCTGCATCGGTCAATATGGTGTTCATACTACCAGCCGAATTCAGTGCTCCTGAAGCCGATGCAGACACCATCGAGGACGACTTAGTGAAACTAGCAATCTCACCGAACCAAGCTATTTTTGACAAACTCGAGGGGACCGAAAATCAGCACTTGAAGCCGTTGTACGTTAAAGGATTCATCAATGGCAAGCCGATGTCCAAGATGATAGTTGATGGGGAGCTGTAGTCAACCTCATGCCCTACGCAACATTCAAAAAACTAGGCAAAGGAGCCAAAGACCTAATAAAGACCAATATGGTGCTCAAAGACTTCGGCGGCAACCCATCAGAAACCAAGGGCGTCCTGAACGTCAAACTGACCATCGGCAATAAGACCATGCCCACAACATTCTTTGTCATCGACGGGAATGGGTCTTACAGCCTGCTGCTCGGAAGGGACTGGATACACGCTAATTGTTGCGTTCCTTCTACAATACATCAGAACCTGATCCAATGGGACAGCAACAAGATTGAGATCATACCAGCCAACAGGTCAGTTAGCGTCGTTAGTGCCGATTTGCCGCTTTGGGAAATCGAAGGCATCGATTGTTTGTCTGGAAAAATCTGGCAAGCTGATTTTCTAAATGTGTCCAATTCCACAATACAGTCGATTGGAGATGACGAGCCGCAGCTGCTGCTTTGAACAAGACATGGTGGAGGGCTCAAGCGTTTTTGGCATGGACACCGTGGATGAAAACGATGGCAAGCTCGGGCAAGGTTTCACGTCGGCCGACGAATTAGAAGAAATTGACATCGGCTCTGGTGACAAGCCGAGGCTGACGTATATTAGCAAAATTCTATCTCCTCATTATAGATCCCAGCTTATTGATTGGTTGAAAGAATATAAAGATTGTTTTGCTTGGGAGTACTTCGAGATGCCCAGTCTTAGCCGATCAATAGTGGTCCATCAACTACCGATTAAGGCAGGCTATCGGCCGTTCAAACAGCCTCCCAAGAGGTTTAAGGCTGATATGTACGATGCAATCAAAGCCGAAATCACTCGGCTACATGATGCAGGATTCATTCGGCCCTGCCGATACGCCGAGTGGGTCTCGAACATTGTCCCAGTGTTGAAGAAAAACGGTAAACTTAGAGTATGCATCGATTTCAGAGATCTAAACAAGGCCACCTCTAAGGACCAATACCCAATGCCAATAGCTGATTTGCTCGTCGACGCTGCTTCAGGCCACAAGATTATTAGTTTTATGGACGGCAATGCAGGTTATAATCAGACATTTATGGCCGACGAAGACATCCATAAGACTGCTTTTCGGTGTCCTGGCGCAATCGGCTTGTACGAATGGGTGGTAATGACATTCGGCTTGAAGAATGCTGGGGCAACATATCAACAGGCCATGAACTACATTTTTCATGACATGATCGGCTCACTAGTAGAAATCTACATCGACGACGTGGTTGTTAAGTCCTGAGAGATAAAAGGCCATATAGCCAATCTGAGACAAGTGTTAGAGTGGACGAGGAAATATGGCCTGAAGATGAATCCACTTAAGTGCGCGTTCGGCGTATCGGTTGGGCAGTTCCTGGGATTTCTTGTTCATGAAAGAGGAATTGAGGTTACGCCAAGGAGCATAAATGCTATCAAGACAATTCAGCCTCCGAAGGACAAGAAACAACTCCAGTCGTTGATCGGCAAGATAAATTTCATCAGGTAGTTCATAGCCAATCTCTCAAAAAAGATGGAGCCGTTCACACCACTGCTTCGGCTAAAAGCCGATCAAGCATTCACATGGGGGCAGAGCAACAAAAGGCTTTGGACAACATCAAGGATTATCTGAGTTCCCCTCCAGTTCTGAAGCCTCCACAAAAAGGGATACCGTTTAAGCTGTACCTATTAGCCAATGACAAGTCAATCGGCTCCGTTTTAATCCAAGAAGTTGAGGGCAAAGAAAAAGCCATCTTCTATCTCAGCCGACGGTTACTAGACATAGAAACAAGGTATTCGCCTGTGGAGAAGCTATGTCTATGCCTCTATTTTTCGTGTACAAAGATAAGGCATTATCTACTATCCAACGAATGCACAATAATCTGCAAAGCCGATGTAGTTAAGTACATGCTATCGGCTCCAGTGTTGAAAGAAAGAATTGGGAAGTGGATTTTTGCGTTAACAGAGTTTGATTTAAGGTATCAGGCACTCAGGGCAGTCAAAGGACAAGCTATAGCCAATTTTATTGTGGAACACAGAAATGACTCGATCGGCTCAGTTGAAATTATGCCTTGGACTTTGGCATTTGATGGCTCGGTTTGCACCAACGGCTGCGGTATCGGCTTAGTCATTATTTCACCCAGGGGGGCAAGTTTCGAATTTGCTTTCGCTATCAACCCTCACGCTATAAACAACCAAGCCGAATACGAAGCCGTCCTTAAAGGATTACATCAACTCAAGGAAGTTGAAGCCGACGCCATCGAAATAATGGGAGATTCACTGTTGGTCATCAGCCAATTATCAGGAGAGTACGAGTGCAAAAACAATGCGCTGATGGTTTATTATCGGCAATGCCGGGAATTAATGGACGGTTTTCGGCTAGTTACTTTGAAACATATCCCCAGAGAGCAGAACGCAGCAACCAATGATTTAGCTCAAGGGGCATCGGGCTATCGGCCGATATTGAAAGAGATTGACATAGAGGTTGCTGCCATTACAACCGATGATTGGAGATTTGAAGTTTACAGCTATCTCAAAATCCCCTCACAATCGGCTACAAGGAAATTATGATACAAGGCATTAAGATATGTTTTGCATGATGAAGATCTGTCCTATCGGACGATTGATGGCATGTTACTCAAGTGTTTGGGAGCCGATCAGGCCAAAGTGGCCATCGGAGAAGTGCACGAAGGGATCTGTGGCACGCATCAATCAGCCCACAAAATGAAGTGGCTGCTTCGCCGAGCAGGATATTTCTAGCCGACAATGCTAGAGGATTGTTTCAAATATTACAAGGGTTGCCAGGATTGTCAGAAATTTGGCGTCATATAACGAGCACCAGCGTCGGCTATGAACCCAATTATCAACCCTTGGCCGTTCAGAGGATGGGGCATTGATATGATCGGTCAGATCAATCCATCCTCAAGCAAAGGACATAAATTTATTCTGGTGGCGACAGATTATTTCACAAAATGGGTGGAGGCAGTTCCTCTGAAGAAAGTGGATTCTAAGGACGCAATCGAGTTTGTCAAAGAACATATTATCTACCGATTTAGCGTCCCACAAACGATAACAACAGACCAGGGATCTATCTTCGTATCGGATGAGTTTGTTCAGTTTGCCGACGGCATGGGCATCAAGCTACTTAATTCTTCGTCATACTATGCACAGGCCAACGGGCAAGCCGAAGCTTCAAATAAGAGTTTGATTAAATTGATTAAAAGAAAGATCTCTCAGTACCCCAAACAATGGCATAGCCGATCAGCCAAGTCACTGTGGCCGTATCGGATTGCATGCCATGGATCAATCCAAGTCCCTCCGTACAAGCTGGTCTACGGGCATGAGGCGGTGCTACCATGAGAAAGCGTCATCGGCTCAAGGCGCATTCAACTACAGGATCAACTCACAGCCGACGATTATTATCACTTGATGGTGGACGAATCAGAAGACTTAGTTTTATCCAGGATGAGGGCCTTGGAAAAAGTTACAAGGGACAAAAAAACGAGTAGCCAGGCATTATAATAAAAAGGTGGTGCCTAAATCTTTCGAGAAAGGCGAACTCGTTTGGAAATTGATACTGCCGATTGGATCTAGGGATAACAAATTCGGTAAGTGGTCACCAAATTGGGAAGGGCCTTTCAAGATCCACAAATACGTCTAAAGGAGCTTACATGCTAGAAGGGCTAGACAGAGAAGTATTTGGAAGGGCTCTTAATGAAAAATACCTAAAGAAATACTACCCAAGTGTATGGATCAATTCATGATTCGGCTCTGGTTGCTTAGCCGATTTATGATAGCCAATGTCTTGTTTCACTAAGGCATCGCCTTTAGGCATTTTTATGCAATATTTTTTCCCCTAAGTTTTCTACGGTCGGCTAATCATTGGCCGATAGCGAGGGCAATGCGGTGCAAATGGCTTGGATTCAAAATTTTGTCGACACCGAAGCTATCAACAAAATTTGGGGGACATATACATACACGAGTCGATTACAAAATTGGGTGCCAGGAAATTTTAAAATTTTTAAGCTTTGGCGTAAAGACGTTTTAAGTGATTGGGATCGGTGGCCATAATTCAGGAGTTAAGATCTACGGCCATAGTGTGGTTTCAGAATTGGCAAACGTGACGTGACACGGACGGCTAGGGCCGATTTCAGCGTAAGCAATTTAGAATTGACAGTCATACCAGGATAGTACATGCGGCCGAAGTCGATCTCAAGCACAGTTGCAAAGAATTGACAAGTTATACTAAACAAGGCAAGAGCCAAAGCCGATTACAAAATTTGAACAGTTGATCAGAGTTAAAGCCCATTACAGAAGTTCGAAGGATGTATTACATAGAGCAGTAGCCGACTTTAGAATACAAATATTACAAGGGAGTTTATTTCTTCAGGAAATCGGCTATAGTCGACAACGCCGTCCACCTGATCTGGTCCACCTCCTCGATGGCTTGACGTCGTCGGCTTCGGACCCAGCCACCGGAATGCCTTTCACCAAGTCTCGGAGATGCGCCACAGCCGCCTTGATACTTTGACGTTGAGCGTTGATTTCGGCTGACAGGCTAGCCATGTACTCCTTGTGGACGTCGATCTCGATCGTGACTTGAATTATGTTTAGTCTTTTAAATTAATGTTCAAACATTCGATGGGACACGAACTAAATTAAATTTAGGCGTATATTCACGTAACAATGTTTATCGGCAACCACATAAGTCGGTCTCGTCCATGAAGGAAGCAGATCCTGCAAAGTAGTCTTATGTGTAAAGCGACTTGTTATTCTTTTTCTGTTCTGTTTTATTGGCTGTAAAACCTGTGAACAAAAATGTTATGCTCAAGGAGACCTCAGCTCTCTTTCTCAAAAAATTAGAAAAAAATCCTATGGTGAAATTTATTTCGACAGCTGCTGGCCTTTAAATTGTGCTGCAGCGCACTGCGACTATAGGGAAAAAATTGCTTTCAAATATCCAAGATTTAACATACAGTTTTATTAGAGGGTTTGTAAATAAGGACAACTAACTGACATTCAACTTTGATGTGATTTGTTTTCCCACGTGTTTGTTAGGATGCGAGTATATATATATATGCCCGTGCGTTGCAACGGGACAACGACGCAGGGAGGGAAGCACGTGAAAGGAGAAGGTCCAGGTGGCGGCGCGGGAGCTTCGAGCGGCGACGGGAGGGAGGGGTGCAGGCGCGACGCGGATGAGGACGAAAGAGAGAAGCATGAGGTTTTTTATCCAAACCCTTCTTTTTTTACATTGGAACTACAGGTTAATTTTATAAACACTCAAAGGGTTTTCTCAAAATAACCCCTTTTTCATCTTTAACTGGTTTTTTTAATAGCCAGGCAGATTGTGGATTAATTTCAAAAAAACTCAAGGGGTTTTCTACAAAATAGCCAGGCAAAACACGTGTTTGTTAGGATGCGAGTGTGTGTGTGTGTATATACTAGCAAAATGCCCGTGTGTTGCAACGGGACAACGACGCAGGAGAGAAGCACGCGAAGGGCGAAGGTCCGTGGCGGCGCGGGAGCTCGGCGCGACGGGAGGGAGGGTGCGGGCGCGGCGTGGGGCGCGCGCGGATGGGGACGGGAGGGAGGGCGCAGCGCAGCGCGGAAGCTCCGAGCAGCGACGGAGGAGGGGCGCAGTGGGGCGCGGCATGGATGGGGACGGGCGGGAGGGGCACAGGGGGTCTTTTTTCATCTAAGCCCTTCCTTCCTTTTCAAGATTGGGACTGCGGGTTAAATTTATAAACACTCAAAAGGTTTTCGCAAAATAATCGGTGGACAAAAATTTTGGATAGAAACATTACTTACTTTACGAGATAGTTATAGATATAGATATAGATATATATAGATATAAATATATATATACTTTGTATGTGTACGTACCTATACAAAGTGTATACACATAGGTTGAATAGTAGGCCTGCTAAAACAAGCCCGATTTGGTGTGTGTGAATGAATTGGGCTGGCCTGCTAAATAATGAAGCCCATAAAAAATTACAAAAGAGAAAGTCCAAAAACGTGCAGCCAAATTTGGTAACGGGCCGAATTGATCGCACGGGCTGGGCCGAAAAGAAAATTCCTAAAACAACCAATGAGCCAAAAACAGAAGTGGTCGCACACATAGTGGGTCGTGCGCCTAGTCGTCTATTTGGCATTTCGGGCCTGGTTCGTGTTGGGCGCGAGATGACCTCGAAATTGGATCAAATCCGAGGTGGATCGCTGCTTGGACGTGACCCTCATAAACTTAAGGGGTTTTATGCAAAATAGCCAAGCAAAAAAAATTTGGGTAGAAACATTACTTGCTTTATAGATAGTTATAGACATAGATATAAATATATATATAGATATAAATATATATACTTACGTACCTATACAAAGTGTATACACATAGGTTGAATAGTAGGCCTGCTAAAACAAGCCTGATTTGGTGTGTGTGAATGAATTAGACCGGTCTGCTAAATAATGAAGCCCATAAAAAATTACAAAAGAGAAAGTCTGAAAACGTGCAACCAAATTTGGTAATGGGCTGAATTGATCGCACATGCTGGGCTGAAAAAGAAAATTCCCAAAACAACCAATGAGCCAAAAACGAAAGTGGTCGCACGCATAGTGGGCCATGCACCTGATCGTTCATTAGGGATTTCGGGCCTGGTTCGTGTTGGGCGTGAGATGGCCTCGGAATTGGATCAATTTTGGTGGATCGCTGCTTGGGCCACGGCCCTCATAAACTTAAGGGGTTTTATGCAAAATAGACAGGCAAAATAAAATTTTGGGTAGAAACATTACTTGCTTTATAGATAGTTATAGATATATATATAGATAATAGCAAAAAGCCCGTGCGTTGCAACGGGATGACAACATAGGGAGGGAAGCAGGCGAAGGGCGAAGGTCTAGGCGGCGACGCGGGAGCTTCAAGCGGCGACGGGAGGGAGGGGCGCAGGCGCAGCACGGGGCGCCGCGCGGATGGGGACGGAAGAAAGGGACGCAGGAGGTCTTTTTTTCATCCAAGCCCTTCATTTCTTTTCAGTATTGGGACTGCAGGTTAATTTTATGAACACTCAAGGAGTTTTCTGCAAAATAATCCCTTTTCTTCTTTAACTGTTTTTTTAAATAGCCAGGCGGACTGCGGGTTAATTTCAAAAAAACTAAAGGAGTTTTCTGTAAAATAGTCAGGCAAAACAAAATTTGGGTGGAAACACTACTTGCTTTATAGATAACTAGTAAATATGCCCGTGCGTTGCAACGGGCATCATTTTATTTTATTATAATTATTTTAAAGTTAAAGTCTTATGTAATTTTAATTTACATTTTTTTCTTTATGTCTCTACGTGTGGCCTATTTCAGTATTGGGCCTGCAGGTTAATTTTATAAACACTCAAGAGGTTTTATGCAAAATAGCTAGATAGACTGCGTGTTAATTTTATAAACACTTAAGGGTTTTTGCAAAATAGTCGTGTGGTCGGGTTAATTTTGTAAACACTCAAGGGTTTTATGCAAAATAGCCAGACGGATGAAAATTTTAGATGAAAACACTAAGATAGTTATAGTTATAGAAATGTTTTATGTGTTTTTCTATGTGTGAGGTTTGGATTCTAATTAATGCTGAACCATAAAATCATATCCAAAATTATTTTTAAAAATTCAAAAATTGATAACGGCTGCTTTTTAGAGCAAATGATGTTGTGAGGCTGAGTTTTGATTCTTGTGTAGTGATTTTTCTTTGGGTTAATTAAACCAATCGTTAACGTAGCCTATAACCAATAATAACTATATCATATATTATTATGATAGTTGAATTACTTGAATTTACAGTTATCTGAATTTACAGTTGATAAGCATCTAAATTAACGTACAGTCCAAATCACTCCATGGATCTGGAGAAGAGCACGTACGCGGGCAGATACGTGGACACGTGGTACAGGGCTGTAAGCTCTTAGGCTGGAGAAAATGGGTTGTTCGTTCAGACAAGCGCTGTTTGGTCTGTTGGGCTTGGGACATGCAGGCAGGCCCACCGCATGGCATGCAAATTTAGCTATTAATTTTGAAAAAACTCAAGGAGTTTTCTGTAAAATAGCCAGTCAAAATAAAATTTTGGATAGAAACACTACTTGCTTTATAAATAGTTATATTATATATATATATATATTAGCAATTATGCCCGTGCGTTGCAACGGGTGAAGTCAGAGGCGCGGCGTGATGGGGACGGAAGGGACGACGCAGGCGCGGCGCGGGAGCTCCGAGTAGTGATGAGAGGAAGGAGCGTAGGCGCGGCGCGGGACGTGGCGCGGGACGCGGCGCAGGGCGCGGCGCGGATGGGGACGAGAGGAATGGGCAATTCAAACAAACGTTTGTGTTTGCTACTATACACACCACCCTCATAAACCTAATTAAATCGATTAATTTAATCAACACCCTAATTAATCAAATTAATTATTTCTTGTGATTAGTTAATTAATTAATTAAACCGATTCCTTGTGATTGAATGCATAGGAACCCAAATCTTGAAATTGTTTTTGCTATATTCTAGTGGAAGTCTAAATCCTCGAGGAGAGAAGAGGAAAAAAAGAGTAATAAGGTTGGTTTCTTCTCCATCACTCCCAATCCCATCACCTACCGACCTGATAACTCCTCCCCTCCAGAGATTTGCTTGTTCGTCCGTGTCGTCGTGCAGCGGAGGGGATCAAGAATAGGAGAAGGGTCCAGTGGTGGAGGCAAATCAATCATGTCGCCCGGGCAAGGGATCATCTACTCCTAGCTGGTCTACGAGCTGAGCTAGATCCTGAGGCGGGTACATTGGTAGCGTGTCCGGCCAAGAAGAAGGATGGGGGAGAAGGTGACTGAGGCGACGGGGGGAGTGGAGGATCAGGACGGCAGCACGGTGATGACGGCGAGGCTAGATGGGATTCAGTACTGCAGCGAGCATCCATACCGACCCGAGACGACGGCGGCAGCGGTGGCCAACGGAGGGATATGCGCCTTCTGCTTGCAGGAGAAGCTGGGAGGCTGGTGTCCTCCTCTAAGTCCAGCCCCTTCTTCCCTCTCGGTGGCCACCCCCGCCGTCCGCTTCTCCGTCATCGCTGTCGTCCTTCCGCCATGCAGCGGCGATCGACCCCCCCGCCGCTGCTCCACTCCTCGGGGGCTTTCCGCAAGTTGATACCTTTCGGCAGGAGGAAGACGTCATCGTCTTCGTCTTCCTCTGCGTCGGTGGCTTTGGCTGGCGGTGGGCTGAAGCGGAGCAAGTCGATGGCGTCGCGGCCGGAGGAGCACTACTCGTCGTCGATGTTGTCCGTGACGGCCAAGAGCCCGCGGAAGAAGAGCTTCTGGTCCTTCCTCTACCTCTCCTCCTCCTCGCCATACACACACCAGGCTGCCACCTCCACGTCGTACGCCAACGGTGGCGCCGCCGCGAGGAGGAAGTCGGTGTCCGTGGCGTCGACGACGTGAGCCTCGAGGGGTGGCTCCGCTCCGGGCACAAATGAGCAGCAGCAGCCGCGGGCGGTGACGTCTTTGGGTTGGAAGGAGCAGCAACAACACATTGGACCTCGGGCGTTACATGATGTGGCGCAGTGGGGAATGCGGGTTAATTTCGAAAAAAAACTCAGAAAACCCTTGAGTTTTTTCAAAATTAACCCTCAGTCCGTCTGGCTATTTAAAAAATCCCATTTAAAGAAGAAAAAAGGGTTATTTTGCAAAAAATCCCTTGACTGTTTATAAAATTAACCTGCAGTCCCAATGTTGAAAAGAAAGAGAGGGCTTGGATGAAAAAAGACCTCCGCGTCCTTCTCTTCTGTCCCCATCCACGTCGTGCTTGCGCTCCTCCCTCCCGTCGCCGCTCGAAGCTCCCGCGCCGCCGCCTGGACCTTCGTCCTCCGCCTGCTTTCCTCCATGCATCGTCGTCCTGTTGCAAAACACGAGCATTTTGCTAGTATATATATACACACAAGTAAATATTTTTACTCGTTCAAACGGAATCACGTCTTTTTATGGAGGGTAGTATATTGTCGTGTACGTGGTTTGATTGGAGAAAAACTGATTCAGTACAATGAAAAATAAATGAGAATTTATAGGTTGACAGCTCGTGTGACTTATCAATCATCAGTTGGTTAATTGGGATAGCTAGTACTACCAATCATAAGTCTGGAGAAAATTAAGCAGCTAGTGTTTAGTTGTATTTGGATTTTTAACAACCATGTAATTAACAATGACATGGTTTATTCATTAAAAAAATCAACAGCATGCATTGTTTGCATATACACATGAGTTCGTTATGTGCACTTATAGAAATATAGCGCATAACTTTCTTGGTTTCTAATAACTCTAAATTGAAATTTATGTTGAATAGACCAAACATCTTCGTAAAAGCACACCTAAGATACAACAACATCATCATTTACAGAAAAAAATATAGAAAAAAATAACAGCAAAAAGAAATGGAACACAGAATATAATATTATTTGTACCAAGAAAAATTTTACAGTTTTTTAAGGTACCAAAATAAAATTTTGTACCTTTGAATACCAAAAATATCATTTTTTATAATAAAAAATAAGAAATATGATATCTTTTGAGATATAACTATAAAATCACTGTTCTTTGACATAACGAGCTCAGCCTATCTAGCTAGGACAATTGAAACCTGATGTTTGTCCACGGACATATACAACTGATACAAGCCCAGGCCTAACACTTTCGAACAAGGCCGGCTAAACTTGGTACACTACCTGTACTTTCTACAAATATTGGAAGAACTTGATTGTTGTCAAGAAATGCGTAGAAATTCATACCGTTTGTCAGTTTAGAACTGGGCAGTACAAATTTACTGTTTTGTTTTTATGCACTGCCAACATTCTCTTATCTTTGATATTTTCTTAGTACAGATGAACATGGGCTTTGTGTCTCGTGAATCAAAAGTCTAGACATTTTTTATTGCTGTAACCAAATAGTCGTTAAAATTTCCATAATTGATTCTTGTGGAACTGCATATATATGCAACATTTGAAAGTAAGAGAAACAAATCTTCTAAAATCCTTAGCCAATAAAAATGGTATCCGATATTTGCTGGCACAATTCTAGATAACAGCAGATGAATACGTGAGTAAAACGTCTCAAATCCATGACCAATAAAAATAGCTTTTTTTTGACGAAGATGCAAAAGGGTTATGCGTTAGGTTGTCGATACTTGTCGATATTACCTTGATACTGTTAGGTTGTACTCCATTTTCTTGACAGTGATGAGCTGATCTTGAAGCTTACCTTAATCTGACCAGTAAGAAGTGTGCGCTGTGCAGTGACCTAGGAAAGCACCGAAGCAGTCCAGTCAGCCATGGCGCCGGGCAAGAAGGTGCTGATTCTGTGCGGCGACTTCATGGAGGACACGAGGCCGCCGTGCCGTTCTAGGCGCTGGCCGCGGTCGGCGTTGCCGTCGACTGCGTCGCGCCGGGGAAGCCTCCCGGAGACGCATTCCTCACCGCCGTCCACGAATTCCTCGGCTACGAGCTCTACACCGAACTCCCCGGCCACCGGTTCGCGGTCACCGCCGACTTCGCGGCGGCCGCGGCCGACCCGTCGTGCTACGACGCGCTCGTCGTCCCGGGCGGGCGGTTCGTGCAGCAGCTCAGCGCGGACCCGCTCGCCGTGTGGCTCATCGCGGCGTTCTCCGCGGAGACGACGCGCAGGCCGGTGGTGGTGACGTGCTATAGCCAGCTGTTGCTCGCTGCTGCCGGCGCCAAGCTCGGCGTCCGGTGCACGGCGTTCTTCAGTATGCAGCCTGTGGGTGGAGCTCGCTGGCGGGAGGCGGGTGGAGCCTGCACCATTCGGGCTCTGCGTTGCCGACGGGCACGTCCTGAGCACCATCGGCTGGCCCGCGCACGGCGAGATCATCAGGAGCTCCTGCGCGCCATGGGCGCGCGCGTCGACGGCGGCCGCGGCCAGGCCGTCCTCTTCCTCTGCGCCGTACGTGCGGCTCTCTCTCTCTCTCTCTCTCGTCGCCGTTAACACCTCGCCGGCGGCTAGGCTAACTCCGTCTTGTCGACGCAGGACTACGTCCACGACTTCGAGGCGAACGTGCCGTTCCGGGCGCTGGCCGGCGTGCCCGACGAAGCGCAAGGGCGAGGCGTGCGTCACGGCGGCGCCCGGGGCCGCCGCAGTGAGCACCGAGAAGCGCGGCCACAACTTCGCGGTGACAGCGGACTGGGACAACATCGACGTCGACCAGTACGACTGCTGCGTCGTGCCGGGTGGCCGCGCGCCGGAGCTGCTGGTGACGCACGACACGACAAGGCCGTGGCGCTGGTGCGAGAGTTCGCCGGCAAGGGGAAGGTGATCGCCAGCATCGACCAGGGCCACCTTCTCCTCGCCGCGGCGGGGCTCCTCGACGGTAAGAGCTGCGCGAGCGGCGTTCCGATAAGGGTGGTCGCCAACCTCGCCGGCGCGGCGAGCATTCAGCCCGAAGGCGCGCTCGCCGACGGCAACCTCGTGACGGTGGCGAGCTGGCCTGACCTCCCCGAGTTCATCGCTCACATCATCCACCTCCTGGGCATCACTGTCTCGTTCTGAAGAAGCAATGCATTATGCTTATCTCTGTCTTAACTAATATTGAACACTATCAAATTGTTAAGCTCCAATTTTTCATGGACTGTTCATGTATGTGCAATTGAGCCAAAAAGTTGTTTGTTCCTTTGACGCTTTGAAAAATACATTTTTAAAAAAAAATTCTTTTACTGCATTGTTCAAACCATTTGTTTTAAGTTATTTATTAAGTTTATTTATCAAAATATTTAATTTATCCCTATTACTAAGTAGATAATCCATAACAATAATCCACTCAATAATCTAAGTAAAACATGGCCTTGAAATTTTTTATCTTTTCCAAGTAGCAAGTATGTTTCTGTTGTTGATTGGAGTAACGCAGGTGACTGAAGAATTGCATTTTATACACTTTGTACAGGTGATAATAAACTACTGCAAGATGTGCAATAGCAAACTATTTTTTTAGGAAAAAATATTTTTTTCACGTGCGAAAAAATTACACGTCAATATACTAGAAGAAAAATTCAAAAGCATGTACAACACGTGGCCAAGGCCAGAGGGAAACGAGAAACCAAAAGCGAAGAAAGGGAGGAAGGACTACAGCGGCTACAAGACTCCGAAAAGCGGAAAGGAGAGGCAGAGCTTCACTACATTCCCCAACAACCACCAAAAGAGGCGATGCCAGCTAAGGACCACATGCAGCCCTCCTCTAGTACCACTGAGACCAAGGAAAGCGCAGAGTGAAAAATTTTGGAGTTTCCTTCCTTCCACAGCTGCCACGAAAGCAGGAGCTCCAGAGAGTCGAAACCGGCACGAAGATGTTGAGGTCAAACAAGCCTCAAAAAATCAAGAAAACGATTTTTGAATCAGTTGTTGTTTCTGACCTGACCAAATTGGTCAGGCATAGGAGGGACAACATGGTCTTTTCAACAGTCAGCAAAATCCAAGATATTTGATGCTTTTGAATGAAAATTTTAAACCAAAAAAAAATTGGCAGAAAATAAATCTAGATTCTTGGAGTGACAAACATTCCATATTGTCGAAACTTGGTTTCGGCAATATATTTTATGGGGTCGCAGTCAAGATCGCCAAGCACAATGGGTTAGAAGAAGAAGAAGATTTAGACAGGTTCAGGCCCTCTCGTGAGGTAATACCCTACTCCTGTTTCGGTGGATTCGATCCGCCGAGTGTCTTTATTGATCTCGTGATCTAAAGCTGAGAGCTAAAAGCTGATCTCCTATCGGAATCTTTGATCTAGAATCTGATATCCCTCAAGGGATGCCCCTTACCCCCTTATATAGTCTTGGGAGGAAGGGTTTACAAGTCGGAAACCCTATCTTACTCTAAGACGGTTTCCTCAATCTTACCAAACCGTGACTATAGGCCGATTGCCTTATCTCTATCGGCAACCGTAACACCTAAGTCAAGTTCGGCTTACAGATATAGCAGGCGCAATCTATCCCTACCTCCAGTCGGATAAGCTTGCCAAGTAGATACCCGATTGCCACAATCTTCACAGTAGCCCCCGAGTCCTTTTCAGTCGACGAGACAACTCGGCCCAGACCAAAACAGCACTCAACCAAAAATCTCTTTGACCGAGTGCTTTTGGCGCCGAGTGATTCCATCATCTCTGCCGAATCTTCCCGAGTGGCTCCAAAGACTGTGAAGGGCTGGAAAAATATATAAAAATTTCTCAAAAAATAAATATCTAGGTGCATCTCCTGATGCACCTAATTATAAGTGTAGCCCCCGACTATGTGATTAGTCAAAAATAGGCTAAGCATATAGTCAAGAGCCATAAAAATCATTCTCATGTAGATATCTAGCTCATGCTAAAACAATCATAGAAATCTCATTACTCAGCAAGTTCATACTTATCCGAGTGAATTTGCCCGAGTCATCTCGGAACAAATAATTCAATCATCCCTCATGGGTAAAAAGCACTCGGCAAGCTCTTGCTTATCCGAGTGGACTTGCCCGAGTCATCCCGGAATAAACATTTCATTCATCCCTCATGGGAAAACAAGTTTTTTCAATCATATGAAAAATATGACCAAGTTATTAAATAGCTTTTGCCATAATACTGGTCTCAATCTTATAAAGATCTTCACCAAGGTGGAAAATAAACAGCATCGGTAAGATTATCCGACCAAATGCCAAAAAACCAAACAGCCCTTGTTCGCCAAGGTAGCTATAAAAACTCAGCTGTTGGTCACCTTCCAAATTGCATCGTGTCAGCTCCTCATGAAGTCAGACAAACCGCGGTATGGAAGGATCTTTAAAGGTATTGGGCACTCGGACACGCGCATATTGCCAGGGCAAATCTGCTTAAGCTCATCCGCTTAAGTCCCTAAGGACACGTATCGGACCACACCTTAGTTGGGCCGTAGATTTTCTTATGGGCTCGGCCCACTCACCGAGAGAACCTAGCGCAACCCTCAAATCTTTCTTATAAAGACACGAGGTCGTCCCCGCCTCTTCGTTTTCCAAACGATTCCCCTTCTCACGGTACTGTTCAATAGCTCACCGCGGAAAACCCTAGACTCGCGCGCTCTCAAATCCGTCCGTCTAAGAGCTCGATCTCTGCAACAACTAGCCTCCATAGCCAACTCTCCCACATTCCATCACCGAAGATCCAACTTTCTCCGGCCAGATCCACTTCCCATCAACCCATTCTCATGGCGGACGAGAAAAGGATTCCGTTCGACCAATGGGCCACCTCGGATGTGAGGGAATACACCCTCAAGGAGATGGTGAAGCACGGCGTGCTTCCGCCGAAGGAACTCGTGGGATGGCGCCCGGCGGCGGGGAGGACTTCCCGACCCCAAACACCGGTGAGCTCGTTGTCTTTACTTCCTTTTTCTATTGCGGGTTCAGCCTTCCCACCTCCGAATTCTTTCGGGGGCTCTTGGACTACTATGGTCTTCACATCTACCATCTGAACCCCAACTCGATGCTTCACATAGCCCTCTTCATTCATGTGTGTGAAGCTTTCCTTGGCATTCTTCCTCATTTCAATCTCTTCCGTCGTATGTTCTACCCGAAACCCCATCCGAACAAGGATCAACCTTGTGTTGTTGGCGGGCGAGCTTCGGCTTCGCGGATCTCTCCGCAAAGACTACTTTTCTCTCCCCTTGAAATCTTCCAACAAGGGCTGGCATGCGGGGTTCTACATCAACAATCTCGAACCCGCTTGCCCGCCTTTGTTGGTCTTCCTCCTATCCCTAAGCCATCTTGGAGCACCGTCCCGTAGCCCAAGATTGGGACGAAGCCAATGATCCGCTCGCGAAGATCCCGCGATGAAGAAGAGGAATCTTCGCGGGGAACAAATCACTCGCACTTCATCGGTGCCGACGGCGCCGATCAAGGAGCGGTCAAAGCCGGCCTTCGAGTATGAAGGCGGAACGGACCCCACGGGAGGACCGGATCCACTCACATACGAGATCACGAAGATCCGGATGTACAAGCTCTTTTCATCCGGGATCGCACGAGCGGGCCCTCATTCTGCTGTCCTTCCATTCAGCATCCACCGACCTCCTCCTCCGTAAGCCGATTGGTTGCTTCATAGTATCTTTCAATCTTGACGTCTTGTCGCTTAATATTGCACCTTCTTTCTTCGCAGAAAACGCCTCTATCACTTCCAAACCATATAAGATGGCTCATGATGACGCGCCGCGTCGCCCGCCAGAAGCCGACCGCGGGATCAAAATCCAAGCTGATCCGGTCGGGAAGCGGGCGGCGCCAGTGAGGACTCGAACAAGCGCGCAAGCAAAGGCGGCTGGTCATCGAGGATTCGGATGACGACGTCCCGGCTCCTCAGTCGAGACCCCGCCCCTAAGGCGATCGCCGCGGACGGCACCAAAGATCCGCCGGTCATCCAGGTAAGCTTTGAAACCGAAGTCCGAACTCTTTTGCTGGAAACTTTTCTTTATCTTCGCTGTATCCACTTTCGCAGGAGGCCCCAGGACATAGATCTGCCGGGAGGGTGAAGGGCCGACTCCGGCCGCTGCTCCCAAGTGCCAAGGCCGTCGAGCCAAAACCCGGAGCCCGCAACCGAGTGCGGCGTTCGGAGAAACATCCTTCTCCTCGAAGGAGAGCGCCCTAGGGAGGAGCCCCGATCGCGTCGGGATATCCCGACGGAAACCGTCGGCGGCGGGAACCTACGGCTACGACCCAAGCGCCCCCGACTGGGGGTCATTCGGCGCAAAGCCCGAAGAAGAAGAAGAGTCCGGCTGCCCCACCTAGGCGGTAGCCACCGAAACCGGTGAGACTTGCTTGAAGCGTTCCTTCGTTCTTTCAATTTTGAATTCCTCATGTCTTCATTGGTCTTTCTTGCTTGCCGACCACGGTAGAAGAGATCCCCATGTTGCGCTTCGAGACTCGGGTTCCTCCGATCGAATCGAGTGGCGGGATTCGGAAGGCGAGAGAGGGGCATCATCCTCGACCGACAAGCTGAAAAGGATGAAAGGGATGCCCTCGTCGAGAGCTGAATGAGGCGACCCGTCGCTCAACGTAAGCCTTCGTCTTTCTTTTGATTATATCTTCGTTATCCTTCGATCGATCATTCTTCTACTTTCGCATGCGAAAGAATATTGCCGCTCAATGGCAAAATCCGAAGTCTTGGAGAAGCTAGTCCCCACTTAAACTCCTTGGAAGACGTTCGCGACGGTGAAAGCCACTCGGGAGGAGGCTGCATCAAGGAGGCCGCTTTAAGGAGGGAGATCTCGAGCCGGGAAGCGAACCTCGACCTCCGCGGATCAATCGGAAGTAAGCCCGCCTCTCCCAGCTTCATTATGATTCTTGTGTTGATCTTGGCTATTGATGATCTTCTTTCATTGTAGAAAATTCTTCGGAGGTCCACTCGCTTCAAGTCCATGGAAGCGGTCACCTTGACAAGGCCGAGATGGAGGCCGAATTTGAAGGTAACTTTCTTTGAAGTTAAATCTGTGTGCTTGCTTTATTTCCGAGTGCTTTGAATGATTTGGGACTTCTTGCAGCTTATAAGATGAAGACCCGAGCCCAATATGACGTCTTACTCGAGCGGATCAAATCCGGCGACGAAATACGAGAAGAGGTCGCCAACGCCGCCACGCCGATCTTGACATCCTTGTTTGATCAAGGAGTTGGGGCCGCTCGGAGCCAATCGAGATCTTTGACAAGCTTCGGCGCTCCCGAACGATATCGAAGAACATCACCGAAGCGGCCAACATGGGGGTGGTCGGCTCTTGCACGGACCAAGTCCCTCTACCCCAGTGGATATCCATTCAATCGGGAGGGCTTTGCGAGGGAACAACGACAGCAGGCCTTAGACATGCTAAGCGAGGCGCAAGAGGCGGCGAAGAAGATTTCTTTAGATGTAGTAAACAATTTCAAGCTTTGAACTTATATTCTGACTTTGCTTTGTAGTAATTGTCACACTCTGACGTGGAATCTTTGTGACTATTTTTAGTTTATTTATGTCAATGCCTTGATTCGAGCCTTTGCGTGAAATTTCTTAAGTAGTTTTCGTCTGGCTGTCATCAAGCCTAGACTCGATTAGGTCATCGGAAGACTCTCAGTCCTTAGACACTGAGCTCGAGTCGAAGGACATTAAACAATGATAAACCAAATTGTGCACAAAAATTTGCTGAGGAAAATTTGATCTTTATTGAAATGTGTATCAGCCCCCGACTGCTAGCTCAAGAAGTCATCTTGCTTGAGGTTGGCAGTCAAGGAAAACATGAGGCCTTAGCCAAATTAGGCGTAAAACCGTCGAAGATGCTCGATGTTCCAGGAGTTCTCCACCATGGACCCGTCTTCGCGCTTTAGCCGGTAAGCACCGGGCCGAGTTACTTCGGCGATTATATACGGTCCTTCCCATAAGGGAGATAACTTGTGTCGGTCTTTGGTGGTCTGGATTTTGCGTAGGACCAGGTCGCCAACAATGAAAGCTCATGCTCGCACGTTGCGGCCGTGGTATCTTCGAGCCCTTGAAGGTATTTGGCCGACGGATGAGGGCGCCTCGCGGGCCTCTTCCAATCGGGTGAGGTCATCCACTCGGTCGATGTCGTAGCGTTCATCGTTGAAGCTGCGGACCGGAGGGACTCATACTCCATCTCGTTTGGCAACATGGCTTCGCGCCATAGACCAAAAAGAAAGGAGTTTGGCCGGTGGCCCGGCCGGGTGTAGTTCGCAGCGACCATAGAACCGAGGGAAGTTCTTGGACCCACTTGCCGGCGTAAGGGCTTAGCCGGTCGAAGACGCGAGCCTTGATGCCTTGAAGGACCATGCCGTTTGCTCGCTCGACTTGCCCATTGCTTTTGGGGTGAGCTACGATGCGTAGCGATTTTGATTCCAAAGTCTTCGCAGAATTCCTTGAAGATGCCTCCCGTGAACTGGGTCCCATTATCGGTTATGATTACATTTGGGACGCCGAAGCGGTGCACGATGTTGAGGAAAAATCCCGTGCTTTGTCGGCGGTGATTGTGGCAACCGGCTTGGCCTCAATCCACTTGGAGAACTTGTCGATTGCGACGAAGAGGTGTGTGAAACCTCCTGGAGCTTTCTTGAAAGGGCCAACCATCTCCACCCCCATACCGCGAACGGCCGGGAAAGTGGGATTGTTTGAAGCTCTGGGCGGGACATGGCTTTGTCGGGCGAAAAACGGCAACCTTCGCAGTTCTTACGACTTTTTCCGCGTCGGAGACCGCGGTAAGCCAGAAGAATCCTTGCCTGTAAGCTTTGCCGACCAGAGTGCGTGCCGCCGCGTGGCTTCCGCATATGCCCGAGTGGATATCTTGGAGTAATTGTTTCCCTTCTTCGGGTGTGATGCACCTCATTAGAATTCCGGAGGGGCTTCTCTTGTATAGGTCGGAGTCGACCATGACGTATGCTTGGCAACGACGCCGGACGCGTTCGCTTCATCCCGGTCATCCGGCAGCTCTTGCTGAGTTAAGAATTTGATGAGCGGCGTCCTCCAGTCGGTATCGATCATGGTGACTTCGTTCGTGGTTTGCTCGTTGGGAGCTGTCTTTGTCATGACGGTTGGCTCGTAAAGATGTTCGACAAAGACATCTGTTGGAGCAGCTTCGCGCTTAGATCCGAACTGCGCTAGCTCATCGGCAGCTTCGTTGTTATGTCTCAGGACATGTGATAGTTCCAGCCCATCAAACTTGTCCTCAAGCTTGCGGACCTCTTGTCGGTAGGCCTCCATAGTGTCGTTTAAGCAGGACCAGTCCTTCATCACTTGATTGACGACTGTGGGAGTCACCTTTCACAATAAGCCGACGAATCCAGTGAGACTGCGAGGCGCGAGTCCATGTAGAAGAGCTTCGTATTCGGCGACGTTGTGTGACGCGGAGAAGTGGAGGTGAAGGACATATCTTAGCCTTTCCCCAGTCGGGGAGATCAGCACAACTCCTGCTCCCAAGCCGGTGATCCTCTTGGATCCGTCGAAGTGCATGGTCCAGTGTTGGAGGTCTTCTCGGGGCACGTGCTCTTGCTGTTCAGTCCACTCGGCCAGGAAGTCCGCTAAGGCTTGTGACTTAATGGACGTCCTGGGCTTAAAAGTTAAGTCCAGCGGCATCAGTTCTAGGGCCCACTTGGCGATGCGCCCGGTTGCCTCGCGGTTGTGGACGACGTCGCCGAGTGGAAAAGAGGTGATGACGGTGACCGAGTGACCCTGAAAGTAGTGTGCCAATTTCCTCGCGGTTATTAGAACACCGTAAAGCAATTTTTGTACACGGGGTATCGGATTTTGGCTCCTGCCAATACTTGCCGACAAAGTAAATTGGCCTTTGAATCTTCGGGCCCGTCCTTCTTCTTCTCGTTCAACCACAAGGACCGTGCTAACCACTTGATGAGTGGCTGAAACGTACGCAACAGGGGTTCCGGGCGAGGTGAAGCCGGGACGGGTGGCGTGGTGAGGAATTCTTTGAAATCTTCAAAGGCCTTGTCGGCTTCTGTGGTCCACTGGAAGTCGTCTGTCTTCTTCAGCAACTTGAAGAAGGGCATGCCTCGTTCGCCGAGTTGGGATATGAAACGGCTTAGTGCCGCCATGCAGCCAGTGAGCTTTTGGACGTCTTTCTGATTACTCGGGGGCTTCATGTTTAAGATAGCGTTGATCTTCTCTGGATTTGCCTCAATGCCGCGATGTGACACCATGAAGCCGAGCGGTTGCGATGGGACGCCGAAGGTGCACTTCTCGGGTTCAACTTCATTCGAAGGCCCGGATGTTTGCGAAGGTTTCTTCTAAGTCGGCGATCAGGTCTTCTTTCTGCTTGGTCTTGATGACGACATCATCGACGTAAGCTTCAACGTTTTTGCCGATCTGCGTCTGGAAGCATCTTTGGATCATGCGTTGTTATGTAGCTCCGGCGTTCTTCAGCCGAAAGGCATGGTGATGTAGCATAGAGGCCCCGAACGGCGTGATGAAAGATGTCTTCAAGCGGTCGGATTCTTTCAAACTGATCCGTGATAGCCCGAGTAACAATCCAAGAAACTCGAAGTTCGCGGTGTTGAGTCGACGACTTGGTCGATGCGAGGCAGCCGAACGGATCTTTGGGGCGAGGCTTTGTTGAGGTCGGTGTAGTCAACGCACATGCGCCATTGCCCCGTTTTCTTGCGGACCGGAGTGGGTTGGCTAACCGATCGGGATGAAGGACTTCTTTAATGAAGCCGGCAGCCAAGAGCTTTGTGAGTTCTTCTTTGATCGCGTCTTTTCGGTCTGTGCGAACTGCGTAATCGTTGTTTTATTGGCTTGGCGTCATCTTTGACGTTCAAAGAGTGCTCGATCACCTCCCTAGGAATTCCAGGGCATATCGGATGGTTTCCAAGCAAAAACATCTTTATTATTTTGGAGGAAGGTGACGAGCGCGCTTTCCTATTTAGAATCTAGGTCGGCGCCGATTACGGCAGTTTTGGAGGGATCGACGAATCAAGGGAGATCTTCTTGGTCTTGGCGTCGCCGGATCCCGATTTGGCTATCTTCTTCGCGGGGACTTCGCCCTCGCCGAGTTGATGCACCAATCGGACTTCTTGTTGGCCACGTAGTCTCTCGCGAGACTGGGCCATGTCGCAGCTCTCCTTGTCGCGGTGAAGGCTTGCTTCACGTCGCTGCGAAGAGTGATGACGCCGTTGGGACCCGGCATCTTCATGCGAGGTAAGTGTAGTGAGGGATCGCCATGAACTTGGCAAGCGCAGGCCTTCCGATGATGGCATGATACGCCGTTTCAAGTCGGCCACCTCGAAGGTGACGTTCTCCGTTCGGAAGTTCTCTCGGGCTCCGAAGGTGACTGGGAGGGAGATATGCCCGAGTGGTGTTGAAGACAGCCACAGGATAACTCCGTGGAAGGGAGCCGAGCTTGCTTTTAGTTCGGCCCTCGGGATCTGCATTTCATCCATGGTCTTGGCAAACGGGATGTTGAGGGCGCCCCCCATCGATGAGGACGCGCTTAAGCTCGATGTTGCGGACCACGGGGTCCGGGACGAGTGGATATCGTCCCGGTGGACCACTCGGTCGGGATGATCCGAGCGGTCAAAGGTGATGGCCACCTCCGACCATCGCAGATATTGAGGGACTTCGGGTTGAGTCGCGTTGACCTCCGGTCGTTAGCTTTTGTTTCCTCTTGGATTCATAAGCTAGCGAGCCCCGAAGATGTGGTTGAGCTCCCCACCGGGTCTTGGAAAGGTTCGGCATTTTCAGCCGCGTTGTTCTTTTGGCGCCGAGATGGGCCAGCCTCGTCGCCGGCTTCTTGTTGAGCTGCGCCGCGTATTGTTCAAACGCTTGTAGATAAAGCGAGTCCTTCGCCGCGTGCTTGTGATTCGGATGGTGGGTGCACCGGCGTTCATGATGGCGTCGTAGGCGGCGACTCGGGGACGGCGTTGAGTATTGGAGGTCGCAGCCACTAGGTCTTCGATCGGCGCTTGCGATCTTTCTGGCCTTGGTTGCTTGTTGTTGCCGCCATCCTTCTTAGGATTTCGGCTTCCTCCCGCTTGCTTGTCCTCTCTTCTGGTCGGGCCGGTCTTGACGGGCGGCTTTAATGGCGTCGTTTGATTTGGCGTATGAGTTCGCCGTCTCAAACATCCGCTTCACCGTCTTCGGTGGCTTGCGTCCGAACTTGTCGATAAGCGGCTCATCACGGACTCCCTTCGGGAAGGCGGCGATGATGATGTCATCGGTGATGTTCGGGATCTTGTTGCGCTTCTCGGAGAAGCGACGAATATAATCCTTCAGAGGCTTGTCCGGCTTCTGGATGACGTTGTAAAGGTCGAAGTGCGTGTCGGGTCTCTCGAAGGTGCCTTGGAAGTTGGCGATGAAGTGGTCCCTCAGCTCGCTTCACGAGCCGATTGAGCCTCTTGGCAGGCTGGTGAGCCAATTTCGGCCGAGTTTGCGAGGGCCACGGGCGAGTAGTTGGCCATGGCTTTGTTGTCGCCACTGCGCTCGGATGGCAAGAGTATATACGGTTAACCAAGATTCGGGTCGGTTTTGCCATCGTACCTTTCAATCCCCGTGGGCTTAAAGCCACTCGGCCAATGCACTCGGCGGAGCTCCCGAGTGAAGGCCGGTACTCCATCGTCGCCGCTATCGGGTGATCCCCTCCGATCTTCCCGAGTGCGACTGTCGCGCTCTTGGTAGCGGTGGTCGAGGACTTCCCGCATCACTCGGCGGGGTCTTGTTGGCTGGTTGGGTAGCCGGAACCGTTGCGGCGGACTTGGTGGTGGACGGATGGACGTCCATGTCGCTTATGGCGAGAGTCGACCGTCCGCTCTTGGTGCCTCGCGTGGACTCGCGAGGTGGGCCTCTTGGCTGGTTGTCGACCGAGCCGGCTCGGGCCTCCCGTAGTCTCCCGACTTTAGGGGTGGGAGCCGGCTCTTGTCCGGTGTTTCGGCCACGGATTCGGTCGGCCTTCGCGCCGAAGTGGTGGGAGGGCCGTTAGCCGTGGCAGCAACGATGGTCTTGATCTTATCAAGTATGGGAGTCACGTTGGCGGGCCGTCTCCATGACGGTGTCCAAGAGCGTGAGTGCGGCGACGAGCGTTCGCGTGGCGTCCGGAAGACGTTGGTGTTGCGAACCCGTGTTTGGAGGATGGCCTCCCGGGCGGATCGTCCACGCACGTAGATCCCTTCCTTTTGTCGGCCTCGTCTTTGCATTGTTTGTCTTCCTCGGCGTCTTGCGCTCAAGCTCCATTCTAGCTCGCTCCTCTTCGGCAAGCCTTGTCCATGGTGAGTCGGACTCATCCGCTCGGCCATGAGGACGTCAAGCACTTCGGCTCGCAGATCCATATGGCGTCGGAGTTGTCGGCTTCGTCGGAAGGGATGCCGTAGAGATTGTCGAAACCGGCGGAGCCGAGGTATCCGTTGAGTTCGAAGATGAGCAGAGCCGAAGGACGGGAGGATGACGGCAACCTCCCTTGATCCCGGGAAATTCGGATCTCGGATCGCTCCGGTCCGAGCCTGAGCTTGGGGATTAGGCTCCTCCGAGTGGATCGCCGCCAACTCGGGGGAGAGCAGTTGACTGTAGATCTTGGCGACGTTTGGTAACCCAAACGGCACCGAGAGGTCTTCAGCTGAGTAGATTGCTTCCGTCGGGGAGGCAAGAAGATTGGCGCAGATCTCGGCAGAATCCGATAATCCGAATGGCGCCGAGTGAAGTCCGTCGTCGGAGAAGGTGGATCGCATCTTGGTCTTCAAGATGTTGTCGAAGATCTCGGCGTTGGGGAGCCCGAACGGCGCCGAGTGGGTCTTTCCCTTCGACCGGTTCGAATCCGAGTCGAAGGAGAAGTCGTCGAAGGAGTTGGCGGCGAAGTCGCCGAATCCTGAAGGAGATCCCATCACGCTTGTCGGCGAGATTGTTGAAGAAGTCTCGACGCGCGGCCCCCTACCTGGCGCGCCAACTGTCGAAACTTGGTTTCGGCAATATATTTTATGGGGTCGCAGTCAAGATCGCCAAGCACAATGGGTTAGAAGAAGAAGAAGATTTAGACAGGTTCAGGCCCTCTCGTGAGGTAATACCCTACTCCTGTTTCGGTGGATTCGATCCGCCGAGTGTCTTTATTGATCTCGTGATCTAAAGCTGAGAGCTAAAAGCTGATCTCCTATCGGAATCTTTGATCTAGAATCTGATATCCCTCAAGGGACGCCCCTTACCCCCCTTATATAGTCTTGGGAGGAAGGGTTTACAAGTCGGAAACCCTATCTTACTCTAAGACGGTTTCCTCAATCTTACCAAACCGTGACTATAGGCCGATTGCCTTATCTCTATCGGCAACCGTAACACCTAAGTCAAGTTCGGCTTACAGATATAGCAGGCGCAATCTATCCCTACCTCCAGTCGGATAAGCTTGCCAAGTAGATACCCGATTGTTACAATCTCCACACATATCCTTCTCCCAAAACAGGCTAGCATTTCAGATCTGCTAGAGATATCACTTATCAGGATTATTACACACCATAAACGATTTAGCCCTACAGCTCTGCACTTTCTTCCCAAATCTTCTGCCATGCTCAAATTTGGCTTTCTGTGCACTGTGCCATGCTGTTCCTTCTTTGCAGGTCATGACATTACTCTGAATCTGAACCAGATAAGGTCTTTCCCTTCTTGTCACACAGGCTAGCCTTCTTTTTGCAACAAGTGACTGGAACTACTGAAAAAGATTAGAACATTCAGCTAAGAGGCTCCCTGCTGATATCTCTCATCTGTCCCCTATTGATGATTCTTGAATTGTTGTCATCTCATTTGATTTCGTCCACAATACATTGTCAGGCACTGAATTTCTGAAAATCTGGAACTCTCTGCATCTCTATATATACAGAGGAGGATTTTGTCAGTGTGATGAAGCAAGCAGACCAAATTAAGGAGAGTAGAAGCTTGCAGAGATGTGAAACTTGGAAGGCAAAAGCCATGGGAGTTTCTGGTGAGTGGTGATTCTGTTGATGATGTTTTCTCTGAAGATTCTGCTTCTGAGATCGATGTGAGTTCTGTTCATCCTCGTCCTGCTCTATCTGCACGTGCCCTGCGGTTGCTCCATGTTGGTAGTAGTAGGCTAGTAGTAGGACATGAATCTGAGCTGGTTCTTGCTAAGAATTTAGTGCCATTTACCATGACTTTTAGGAGGGATAAATAAGTTGTAATTGTGATTGAAGAATGGACTAATGTATCTGTAAGTCGATTTGTAATTTCTGTCCTTGGTATGAACTGTATCATTGTTTCTTGTACTGAATTTCTGCATTTCAGAAAGAGGTATGTGTGGAGTGAGTTCAGATTGAGTATGAATGTTTCAGGTGTTCTTAAAATGTAGGTTCAGTTTACTATTATTGGCTATTTGGACTAAATTAAAAAAGAAAAGATGTATTGCTTTGTTCTTGTAACTCTGTAACTTGTATTTGTAGCATGTCTTACTGGACGATGGCCCAATGGCTGTCATTCACTTGCATGAGAATTTCTAATAAATTTCTTCAACATGTGGCTCATTCGAGAACGAAACAGCCAACGTGTACTACATAGCTGACGAGGCCAGACAGCTCGGCTACAGATAGATGCTGTGCCATCACGAGGCCATGATGGAAACTTCAGGTTACACAACGAAATTACAATATTATCATTGCATTTGCATTTGCATTTGCAAAGTTATTTTGGTCAAATGCTTGGCTGTGGTAAAGGTTTTTGAAATGGAGCCAATATTAACAAGAATGCAAGATAAATATAGTAACTTGCAGATGAGGCTTTCATTGTCTGCCAAATGCCAATACATGCAATAGGCAAAAAAAATGCTCACTAGTCATGAGTACCTGCAAAAAACATCTAGAAATGCTACGTACATACAGAAATACCAGCATATAATGTGTGACTCTGAAGTACCAGTATCCAATGAGCAGATTTGAGCCATCTTACACACAGCCAAAATCTATTATGCATGCATCAGTGTCAAATACTAGGCCATCAATTGACCAATTGCTGACAATACGCATTAGTGATAAAAAAAATTATGGTTAAAATTTTTACATAAAAAATAACTTAAACTCTAATATAAAAAGAACTAGATAAACCTTAAAATTAACTCTAAAATCATGTTTTAAAACTTAAACTAGCGTTGTACATGTGGCCCTATACCCATCAAAACCAGATTGCAATCAATTTGTGAGCTCAACAGGAAGCTCAAAATTACAAAAATGCTAAATTTGGCAGGCCAAATTCATGATTTGTGTAACCTAGGTCACATCCAGTTAACTTAACTACACGTCTAAATTAAGCAAATGATTAGTGCTAACCCTACTAGATTAACCAGATCAGGTCAAGACGATGATATCAAGCCGGATTTAATTAATTATCTCTTAAAGCTCATTGTGTCGTCAGCCTGGCTCTTCATTGGGTAATTCATTTTTGTTCTTATTTGAAGCTAATCTCATCATCAGCATCTATAAATATGGCCAGTTACAACCCATGCATGCATCCATCCATTAGTTAACTAAAACAATTAGTACTAACTAAGTAGTTAGTGAGAGATTAGTAGTAGAAACGTAGTTGGAAATGCAGGTCAGAAGGGTAGTGTCGCTGCTGGTTCTGGTGGCGTCGGCCGTGGCCGTCGTGTGCTTTGTCGGCGGCCGGCTACGCGGCGGCGCGGCGGCGCAGCAGGCGAGCGGCGTGGTGGCGACGTACAACCTGTACAACCCGGACACGATCAACTGGGACCTCCGCGCCGTGAGAGCCTAGTGCTCGACGTGAGACTCCGACATGCATGCCGCTGGCGTGGCGCCGGCGCTACGGCTAGACGGCGTTCTGCGGCCCCGCCGGCGGCGCACGGCAAGCCCTCCTGCGGCCTCTGCCTCCTGGTACGTACGCGCGCGTTCGCTCACGGCGCGGCGCGGCGCGGCGAGCACTGCGTAGGTAGTCGGCGTCGAACAGTTCGTGTGCATGCGTGACGGGACGTGTTGGTGTGCATGTGTGAGCAGGTGACGAACACGGCGACGGGGGCGCGCGCGGTGGCGAGGGTGGTGGACCAGTGCTCCAACGGCGGGCTCGACCTCGACGTCGTGGTGTTCCGGCAGATCAACACCGGCGGCGGCGGTGGAATGGCCAACGGGCACCTCGTCGTCGATTACGAGTTCGTCGACTGCCAATACTAGGAGCTTGATCATCAGTTGATCGAGATTGACATGAACACAATGGATGAAGATTGTTAAATTTCAGATTACAAATCACATTCTATGTGATCGTTTCATGGAATAAGAATGGGAAAAATAATCCCAGATCTATGTGATCGGTTTGATTTACGGGCGAAATTCTTTCATGGAAATGAGTTTGATCGAATTCATTTATGGGCTGAATTGTTCCACGAAAAAAGATTGGCCCGAGCTTATTCGTGGGCTTCATTTGTTCCAAGAAAACAGGTGGGCCAAATTGATTGATAGGTTGAATTCCCCACGGAAAGGAGGTCAGCCGAATTCGTTCACGTAAGGCGGTCATCCTAATCTAAGCATGGGCTTAATTCTTTCTTGGACATATAATGGGCCCAATTTATTAATGGATCTAATTCGTTGACAGATTGACGTGGGCCTAATTTATTCACGGGCTAAATTCTCTCGGTCAAAAGGGAAAAGTCCAATCTGACTCCCTTCAATATAGCTCGAATCACCCAAAACCGGGTATATCGACCCCTCCAACTATTAAAACCGTTCAAAACAACTCGCTCAGTTGTTTTGTAGATGGTTTTTATTGACGTGACAGCTCAATCATTAGAAAGATTAAAAATATATGTGAGGCCTAACATGTAAGTGAGATGAAAAAAAACAATGGGGCCCACATGTCAGTCCCCACTCTTATTCTCCACTCTTTCCTTCTTTTTCACACAGCGCAACAACTCAGCGGCAGGCGACGCAGGCCTACTTGTCGCCCTCTCCCCAGGAAGCGAGCAACGGCGATGGCGGAGGAAGTCAACGAGGCAATCGCCACTGCACAAGGCACACACCCCTGGAGCCATCATTGCTCCTCGTCGTGCTGTCACCACTTGCTCCTGCTCCTCAACCCGTCCATCACCGACTAGGCCCACCAGAAGCCCAGGTTGAAGCATTCCTCCTACACACGCAAGCTCATGTCGTCCGCCTCCTAGTCCTCGATGGACACAAGCTCCGAGCCCTCGTCGAGGAGGAACTTGCTCGCCACCACCTACCTCTCTTCGTTGCCTGCCTTTGCCGCCTCCTCCGACTCCTTTCCCATCAGGCGCCGTCCCTCGTCCCGAGCAGGATATTGCTCCGATGCCACCTTCCTCACCTCCGCCTTTGGCGAAGAGGTGACCGAAGCGGGGCGGAGCGGCAGGCAAGGAGGATGCCATCCCCTGCTCTCAGCTCTCCTTCCTACAGCCCCTCCTCCCTATCGCTCATTGTTGTCGGGGATGGGGAGAACTAGAGAAGCGCCTGCTATGTGGGGTTGTTCGGAATGGGGGAGGTGCCATAGGGTGTGAAAGGACATTGATGTTAACTAGAGGAGGGTGAATAGGCGTTTAAAACTTTTAATTCAACGCGAAAGGTAATTTTTTGAATATTCCATAATATTTTCGAATATTTCAAAATATTCTTGGATATTTCAAAATATTTTTGGATATTCTAAAAATCTTAGATTTACAAGCAAGCTAGCAAGGCAAGCAAAAAGAATAGCGACACAAGTAGAGAAATGATTGCACAAACAACAACTAAGCTACTAGCGACTCCAAATAGCTAAGCTAGATGAGTGAGAGGGATATCACCAGGATTCTTATAAGACAATGTGTTCCCGAAATTCAAATCTTTGAGGGGATTTTACTCTCCGTTGAGGATCTCATAATGAGCCGGGTCTTTTCCAACCCTATCCTCGTGAGGTTGCACAAATGAACTCCTACGTTCACTAAGGGTATCTCTTCTGTTTCAGAGGTGAGTTTCGACCTTCACAAACTCCCTTGGTACACCACAAACAAATCAGTGTCTCGAGGTTGACTCCTAGCCGTTTAGGTGTCCTCAACCACCAAGAGTAACAAATGCACCAAAGATTTCTTGGGAATGAATCGAGTCCTCAACATATCATCACAAAGTCAACATCAAGCACTCAAACAAACTCAAATCAACCACTCACTCACACACACAAAAATCAAGCTTGTAGATCGGTGGAGAGAAAGAAGTGAGAAGGCAAGGCTCAAAATGAGTATCAAATCAACACAAGCCAATGGCAAAAGATAAGCAATGGAGCCAGCAACCTCGACTTGGGGTGGAGGGGGTATTTACAGCCACATCCTCAGATCTACTCGTTGGAGGCAAAGATTCCATTTTTCAAAAATTCCAAAAATTATTTTTGGACAAGTTCGAAAAACACCATTATAAGTTTCAAGAGCAAAAACTCATTTTACAGAAAATTAAAAAACCAAGTCCGAAAATCACTTTAGGACAAGTCCAAAAATTGAAGTCCAAATATCACTTTTAGGACAAGTTCAAAAACCACTTTAGGACTAGTCCGAAAATAACCGAGATCCAAAACATCGATGCATAGTCATTTTTGGAAATTCTAAAAATCGCTTTAGGACAAGTTTGAAAATGATCAGAACCAAAACTTCGAGAGCAATCATTTTTAAAAATTCCAAAAATCACTTTAGGACAAGTTCGAAAATGACCAAGTACCAAATTTCAGCACACAACTATTTTTAAAATTCCAAAAGAACTTTCGAACAAGTTCAAAAATTTCGATCCAATCTCAAGTGCATAGCCATTTTTGAAAATTCCAAAAATAACTTTCGGATAACTACAAAAATTTCCATGAGAGAAAAATCGAATGAGAACCACTTAAAAAAAATTTTGAGCACTAAACTATCCCTAGACATCATGGCAACATCCTCCTTAATAGTTCGGCTTTTCTACCAACTCAAAATCAAATAGAAAAACTATTCCAAAACAAATACCTTTACGTCATCTTCTTTCATTGATCAATGCCAATATAAAATTTGGCTTGATGTTCATCAGCAAATCACATTTTCTTTATCTTTCGACGTTTCATCTTGAGCTTCTTCTTCATCAAGGGCTGATCCTCAGCAACTTGTGGCATCCTATGGTCTCAACCATTTTGTCGGTATTCAGCCAACCACTTGCTGCTTCACCACTACATCGGGTCCTTCGCCACCAAGCCTCCGTTTGCCCTTCTCCTATGCATGGTCCATCACGTAACCAAGTCTTGCCAACCCTTCACCATCTCTTACCATCTTTCGTCATTTGTAGCCTTGGATCACAATGAAACCTTTTTATATCATATTTTCTTCTTCTTCATTGGCTCTTCATCGGACTAATCCCTTACTTATATACTCAATAAGCGTATTAGTCGCTTAATCATTCGTCATCAATTAACCAAAACCCACTAAGGGCATAGATGCTTTATCAGGGAGGGAAAGCACCATGGGAGGTTGGGTGAGGGGGAGCTCGGTCTCTTTGGTTACCAGTGGTGGTGGATGTGTGTGTTTCTCTCCACGGTGGCTCTTTTGACGGGTCCACGAGAGCATCGCCGTCGGCTGGACTTCAAGGAGTGTGTCGTCGGCTCATCCCATCGCACTCCGTCGCCTTTCTTGGTTGTTCCGTCTTTGGCTTGCCGATTGTCGGGCCCGTCGCACTCCGTGAAGCTTGGATCATAGCTGCTGCGTTCCTCGCTCTTTGTGTCACCCCGAACGCCCGGTGGGGGCAGAGAGGGGAAGATATGAGAAAAACAGTGTCATTGACATGTGGGTCCCATATCTAATTTTTATTTGCTTTTAAGACTAGACTGCCACCTAGACGTCAAAAGTCACCCTCAAAACAACCGAGGGAGTCTTTTTCATCGATTTTAATAGTTTAGTGAGTCATTATACCAGGTTTTACGGTTGATGGCTTTAAATTAGATTCAATTTATATTTGAAGGATTCATATTGGACTTTTTCCAATCAAAAGACATCGGCCAATTATTTTTGTGGGTTGATTCTTTCGCGTGCCATGCATGGATTGATCATCTTTATGTCGATCGGTGAAGTGGGTGGAGGTGATGCTGTAGTCGAACAGTAATAAGAGGTTCAAAGGGTTCGGTAGTTTAATCTCCGACCCCATTTAATCTGTTCAATTTCATTTCCCAAACAATCGTCAATATGAGAAATATCGCAACCACCATTTTCAAATAATTCGATGCAACTGCAAAATAAAATTATAAAAAAAATCAAATACTGGTATGAGGCAACAAGATACTTCCGGAAATCAACTGCATTTGGTGGAAGTGTTGAAGAGCAATGCAATCATGTGGAAGTAATTTGATCTCATCTTTGCAATAACTTAATTAATCTCCCCCACCTGATTGAACAATTCAAATTCAATTCTCAAACCAGCACTCCCATTCCCTTTATCTAAAATAAATTATCAACCAGGTGTACTGTAAGTCAGCAACTCTTGCTCTGATTTACAAATAAATAAACTTCTGGCTGGCTGCTGCAAACCGTTGACACTTGAAGAAAAAAAATGATGAATTCTACTAGATAAGAACATAGGGCATTGGGGCTCCTGCTGCTTGTGTGTTGACCTCGTGCTGGCTTCCCGAGAAACCGAGAGAGGTAAGCATCTCGCATCTCTACAAACTTAATTTGCCAATGAATTCCGAAATCCTCTTTGTCTTTTCCTGAAAATTGAGTTCTAAATTTAATCTCCCCTTTCTTTCTGGTCGTAATTTTTGTTATCAGAAGTCTATCTAGCCATGGCAAGGCCTCCTTTCAAACACATGCATTTGACATGAACTTTGTAGAGTTTTCCGAGAAAGGACTTTTGTAGATCGTAGATTCAATGTTTTGAGAAACGATTTAAATTTTTTTTTCGAGGGTGAGGGAGGCTATTCAGAAATGATTCATGTGTATCCTTTGTTTTCTAGGACTCTAGCTTGTGCATCCTTGTTCATTCACGAGCGTGCGAAAACATGTATTGACCTGACCTACTACAGAGAGAAATTTTCCAGATCGATCAATTTCATTCACGAGCAGAAGAAACTCAGACTAAACTGAAATTCCTCTTTAAATAAGTCACCATTTCTTTGTTCAGAGAAGGCTAAGTATTGTGGATCAAGCATGCTGATGGGCCGTAACCTAATGGGCCTTGTGTTGGGATTCGTGGGCCTTGCGGCCGTGATGCATGTGGCGGCGGCCCAACAAGCATCCGGCGTGAGAGCCACGTATCACTTTTACCGGCCGGCAGCCAACGGCTGGGATCTGACGGCCACGGGCGCCTTCTGCTCCACGTGGGACGCAGATAAGCCGCTCGATTGGCGTAGCAAGTACGGGTGGACGGCCTTCTGTGGGCCCGTTGGGCCCATCGGCAGGAACTCCTGCGGCAAGTGCCTCCTGGTAATAACACATATTGAGTTATTTCTCTTAGTTTAAGAAAAAAGAGAGTTATATTCTCTTCTTGTTTCAAAAGTTTGTTGACTATTTTTTATCTGATTACAATAAAAAAGCACATCATTATTCACATATACCGTAATTATATACTAGCACCAATAATAAATCCGTGAATACGTGCTAAATTTTTATCGTATTTAGAGTTACATACCAACGAGGCTACAACTCCTCCACGCTCGAAGAACCGGTGCTTCTCTTTTTGTTCATGATTTTCTCGTCAAAACTGTTCCTAGTATATCTTGCCTTACGAATGATTATGTGTCAAATAGAGTTTTGGAAAGTATTAAGAACTTTAAAAGACATGGCACTTGATCTAATTTAATTTGGAAAACAAAATGCAATAATTATAAGTTCTTCATTTCCGCATCAGTTTTTCTTTTTTTTTTAAAAAAAAGCACATCGACGTCGCAACATATTGCAAGTTTGTAGTACAGCCAACAACTGCAAAAACATAGAAGGCTTACACTACTGAAAAAACGATTTTCCTAGACGAGGCTCCCAAAAGGTTCCAGGCGGGTCATAAGAGACCGTGCCTGGAAAAACCGGTCACAAGGGGCCGACTATTGGACCGCATGGGATAATGCCTTATCCTGTGCGGTCCACTTAAGCGACCGCACGGGATATTATCCCATGCGATCGCTTAAGTGAACCGCACGAGATAATCGCATTATCCCGTGCGGTCCACATAACCGTCCGCACGGGATAATGGGGCATTATCCCGTGCAGGCCACTTAAGTAACCGCACGGGATAATGCGTTTTCCCATGCAGGCCATTAAGTGGACCGCATGCGATGATGCCGCCATAAATTTCCGGCTCAACCCGATCGTTGCGCATTATATCATGGTGTTTCTCTCTCGAAAAAGAACAATTATAGGGGAAATATTTTCAACTTGAATTTTTCAATTGGAATCAATACAAAAGGTACCATTTAGACGATTTCTACGATCCGGAGAGCGAGTTGGCGACGGACGATAAATTCAAACGACTTAGGGAGTGGGAAAAAGAGCACCGCCATTAATGAATGATTTGTAAATTGTTGCTAGACTTCTGTAATTTGCGCAAGACGAAACTTGATATGTATATATAAACATGCATGCATGATCTGTACGTACATTTATATCTTTTATGACGAAATAATATAATTAAATATCTTTTTTTCTCGTGCGAAATATATATATATATATATATATATATGCATCTTATCGATCGACCCATGCATTTAATATTAATGAGAGAGAGGAGAGAAGATGAGAGAGAGGACAATAGATAATGTACATAAAATAATGGGCGGACGGGATACCATCTTCCCGTGCGGTCGACTTAACGGACCGCACGAGAAGATCCATTATCCAGTGCGGTCCGATAAAGTGGCCCGCATGAGATAATCGATCTTTCCGTGCGGGTCGCTTAAGCCGACCGCACGAGATAATAGATCGTCTCGTGCGGTTGGGCGGTCCGTATGTGAAAATGGTCTTTTTCTAGACCTTTTCGCGCATACGGGCAGACTTTCTGTACGGAAAGATGTCTTTCGGCCCGCATAAAAAAATGGTTTCTCCAGTAGTGTTAGCCTGAAGATTAAGTGAATCAGTGACATGATTAACATGGTTTGGCAATGGTAATTATATATTGCAGGTGACGAACACGGCGACAGGAGCACAGATCACGGCGAGGATAGTGGACAAGTGCGCCAATGGCGGGCTAGATCTAGACTGGGACACCGTCTTCTCCAAGATCGACACCGACGGCCAGGGCTTCCAGCGCGGCCACCTCATCGTTAACTACCAGTTCGTCGACTGCGGCGACGTTAATTATCTCGTCGACTACCAATAAATTATCATGTGATTATCATCTACTGAATAGTAAAAATTCTCTCACTCCCATTATCATATTTCACTGTAAAAGTTTTTCCATGGAGATGGTTGCATCTACGCAGAGTGAAGAATAAAAAAGAAGCTCCATGAATTATCTGGTTGGCTGTCAGTTGTTGGTTCTGAATAAGCGTGTTCTCCTTTTGTTCAATCAGTTGTATCTTCTGAGATCAATATCAAAGATCAATATATGTTAATATTTGCAGTTAGTTTGGATTAGTTTGTGATGCTAAACTCCGATTAGGTCGTTTCATTGCCGACCGTTTTAAGTTAATATCCGCAATATATTGGCCCATCTTATGTGAGACATTTCGCTTTCACTTATATCACGGCTCCCATTGAGAGAAACAGAGGTTTTTTTGATAAAAATATTAAATACAAATACTGCACTGGTAAAATTTCAGGAAAAATGAGTTTGTGATCAGTATGGAACGAACACCTGTACGTCTGTACGAAATTTTACTGCACTGACATTCAACCGCATCTGCATCTGAGAGGATTTATCTTTTCCATTTTACTTCACAAGTACGTACTCCTCAATCAAAATCGATATGATAAATACAACTCAAATAAATTTAACGAGAGGGAGTATATATCACAATCAAAATTCCCCATTACTTGCATGATGCAACAAAATACTATCATTCAATCAGTGGAAAAAAGTCAACGAAACAATAATTTACGATTTATGAGTAGAAGTTATATATCCGTGTTATGATTAAAAGTTAATATTAAAAAATAGATTACGCTGAAAAAAGTCCCTAAATTAAGCTTTAAATTTATATTCTAGCTACGGCTGATAAACTAACAAACAAATTAAGAGAATAATAGGGTAATGTAGTATCGAACTTCATCTATTGGAGCTTTTGGATGCATAACAGCTGACGACTTATTAACTTTATTGTTGTACTAAACATGATATCTTCAATGCTATCTTATCAAAATTTGATAGCCAAAACTATCCTCTTATAAAAACACTACTAAATTTTGAAAAGACATCAAACTAAACACATCCAACGTCACCAAAATTCTGTAAGTCTACGCCCAGGAATTCAGATGCTCAATGTATTTTGGGGAAGAACAGGATTGGGACAGAGCAAAGTTGGTGCCGCATCAACTCATCTGCGACTTTTCTAATCTCCATTATATAAAGCGAAAAATTACATGTAACAAACAAAAAAGTGATGGCCTAAAAACTCTCTACCACGATCACCCACCAACATCACTCAGCGCCGCGAGGTCGGATCAAGCTAACAAAAAAGAAACAAAAAGGAAAACAACCCGGAAGCTGAAACAAAAAACTGGACACCTAAACGACAACACCTAAACGGTGTACAGTAAGAAGAGATAAAATGGCACAGGATTAAAGCTGAAGCTAACAATCTCCCCCTAATCCTGTCGCCGTTTGACAACCACCACGACGCCCGCCTTGCCGCGTAAATCAAGGAACTTAATTCACCCGAGTGGCTCCGTGAGAATGTCCGCGATTTGTTCATCCGAAGGAATAAACTCCACCTCAACCTTCTTCTCCTCGATACATTGCCGAATGAAATGATACCTCGTGTCGATATGCTTGCTCTGATCATGGAACACCGGATTCTTGCACAAGGAGATCGCCAATTTGTTGTCGACTTTGAGGAGGGCCTTCTCCGGTTGAACCCCTAGCGCTTCGGCTAGCAGTCGTGCCAGCCAGATGCCGAGGCACGCCGCACTTGTGGCGGCGATGTATTCTGCTTCACATGAGGAAAGGGCAACAACCTTTTGCTTTTGATATTGCCAGGCTATCGGGCTGGAGCCAAGGAAGAACAGAACACCTGAAGTGCTTTTGCGATCATCCACATCTCCCCCCAAATCGCTGTCTGAAAACCCTAGCAGTTTCATCCCCCTTTCCCCTGCACATTCGAACTTGCAACCAAAATTCACAGTACCTGCAATGTAACGCAGTATGTGTTTCACAGCCTTGAGATGATCATCATGTGGCGACTCCATAAATCGGCTGACATAACCCATGACAAACGCAATGTCTGGCCGCGAATGAACCAAGTACCGTAGGCTTCCAACCAGGCTTTGGTACAGAGTAGGATCAACTCCAGGTCGATCATTGTTCTTTGTCAATTTCAGTCGAGCTTCCATAGAAACACATGTTGAATTGCACTGTGCTAATCCACCCATCTTCAAGAGTTTGTGCGCATATGCAGTCTGGTTAATTGTGATGCCTTGGTTGCATTGTTGAACTTCTATCCCAAGGTAGTAGCTGAGCAATCCGAGATCACTCATTTGGAAAAGGGAATTCATCTCCCCTTTGAAACTCTGAATTGCATCAGAGTCGGCTCCGGTGATGATTAAGTCGTCGACATAGACGCCAACAATGAGACGCTTGTCCCCGTCGTCGCGTGTGTACATGGCGTGTTCAGTTGCGCTCCAAGTGAAACCCAGATCAATGAGGGCTGATGTCAAGCTTAGCATTCCAGGCACGTGGAGCTTGGCGAAGACCATAGAGAGCTCGATTCAGTCGAAAAACCTGTAGCGGGCGATTGCCATCTATGAAACCCGGGGGCTGTGTGACATAGACCTCTTCTTCAAGCTCACCATTTAAGAACGCCGATTTAACGTCCATATGATGCACTGCCCAGCCAAGATGAGCCACGACGACAAGGAGCAAACACACCGACTCCATTCTGGCAACAGGAGCGAAGACTTCATCAAAATCTATGCCCTGGCGCTGAACGTAGCCCTTCGCAACAACCGAGCTTTGTGCTTGATGATCTTGTCGTTCTCATCTTTCTTGAGTTTAAACACCCACTTCAACCCAATACGACGCTTGCCAGCCGGGAGATCCACCAACGACCAGGTTTGGTTTTCTTCGATAGAAGTGAGCTCCTCTTGCATTGCCTGCATCCAGTGCGCATCCTGGGCCGCCTCAATGTGGTTGCAGGGCTCCTCGGTGGCGGCAAGATGTAACTCATCAGCCTCGAGCTCAATTGATGATGTTGTGTCGAGGATGTTTGCCACCGACCGAAACCGTCGTGGCTCCCCATGATCATCTTCGACGTCAGGCGTCCCAGAGGGAGGTGATACAAACTCAATTGATGGAGCGCTTGGTGAGGCAGGTGATGGCACCACCGGGGTGCTTGCCTGGATCTCCGGAGAGACTTGCAGGGGTGTGACATCGCCCCGGCTTGGCGGTGCCTCCTCCGTGGCCATCTCATAGCGCACAGAGAAGATGTCTGGGGAGAACGTGTTCTCGCGCTCCCCCAAGGATGATGCCCATGGCCACGACGTCGCTTCATCAAACACGACGTTGCGGCTCACAGCGACCCGTTTCGTCGTCGGATCAAAGACGCGGTACGCCTTGGAACCCGGCTCATAGCCGAGGAACACCATTGCTTTGCTCCGGTCATCAAGCTTCTTGATGTGTGGCTTCACCTCCTTGACATAGCAAACGCACCCGAACGTGCGGAAGTAATGCACCGCAGGTGTTCGACCATGCCAGGCTTCAAAGGGAGTCTTGTCATGAACACTTTTAGTTGGAGATCGATTGAGGATGTAGACGGCGGTGGTCACCGCCTCCCCCCAAAATGCGTCGGGCATGTTCTTGGTCTTCATCATGCACCTAGCCATGGCCACAATCGTCTGATTGCGGCGCTCGACGACACCATTTTGCTGAGGCGAGTACGGCGCCGTCAATTGTCGTACAACACCTGCGTTCACGCAGTAGAGACCGAACTCGATGGAGGTAAATTCCCCTCCATGATCGGTGCGCAGAACACGCAACTTGCAGCCGGTCTCCACCTCGACACCAGCCTTGAAGCGCTTGATGATGGCAGGGGCCTCGCTCTTGGATGTTAGCAGATAGAGCCATATGTAACGAGTCAAGTCATCGATCAACAGGAGGAAATATTTTTTACCACCATGTGTTGCAGATATCTCCATGCACAAGGTCCAGTCGGCCGGAGGCACGATGTAGTGAGGTTGCCGGAAAAGGTGCTCGACGTTGCTTGCCTATCAGGCAGCCATCGCACACCTGGTTGACGCGATCGAAGACGGGGATGTCGCGCGCCATGCCGCGGCTTGCCAGCGACCGAAGGCCTCAAAATTCAGGTGTCCGAACCGCCCATGCCAGATCCACGCCGTGTCGTCCCCTTTTGCAAGGAGGGACACCGGCTGCACCAGCTCGACACGGAGGACGTAGAGGCGCCCAGCTCCTCGGTGCACCCTGCATAGGAGACGATGTTGTGGATCGCGCAAAGTGAGAACACCATTGTCAATCACTGTTTTGCAGCGCGCCTCGTCGAGTTGCCCGAGGCTGATCATGTTGCTGCGGAGTTTGGGGATGTGGTAGACTCCGGTGAGCGCACAGTGATCACCGTTCTTGCAGGCGAACAACACCGTGCCCCACCCCTCGATGCAGACTCTGGAGCCGTCGCCGAATTTGACTGTGCCCCGAACGCCTTTGTCGAGCTCGGAGAAGGCGTCTCGGTGGCCCGTCATATGGTTTGATGCGCCCGTGTCCAGAATCCAATCAGGATCTGTCGATTCACCGTCCTCCCGGAGTGACACGTTCGCATGCTCCTCGTTCAGAGTCACCTCCCCGTCAGCTTCGTCAGGATCCATGGCAAGAGCAAGTTCAAAAACCTGCGCCATGAGCAAAGTTGGTTCATTCTCCTCGGTGGCCTGTTCTGGTTCGGCCACGAGAAGATTAGCTTGTGCAAGCTTCTCGCGATCTCGCTTTGCCTTGCGACAATCTTTAGCCCAATGGCCAATTTTGCACAGTAGGGGGCACTTGTCCTTGGAGACGTTGTGGCCCGCCGCTTGGGACGGACCCTGCTTGCCGTCGGTGTCGCGGTCGCGCGTGCCACGGCCCTGGTGTCGCGCTCCGGGCGCGCTCCCCCCAGTGCCATTGTCGCGGGGTGGACGCCTTCGATCCTTCACGCGCTGGGGTCTCCTTCTCGCCGAACAGAGCCTGGCACATGTCCTCGCCGTCGGACTCAGGGTGATCGTCGATGGTGATGAGCCGGCCGGTGAGATCCTCAATGGACAGCGTGGTGAGATCAAGCAGCGTTTCAATTGAGAGAGCCATTTGGCGATACCTGCGCGGCACAACTCGGAGAAGCTTGCGCACAACCTTTTCTTCGGACAAGTCTTCACCGAGAAGCCCAATGTATTTTGGGGACATGGCTCTGATACCAAGTGTAAGAGCATCTCCAAGAGTGTTTCTAAATGAATCTCTAATTTTGTTTTAGAGAATTTTCTTTAAAAAACTAGCTCCAACAGAGACTCAATATGGATTTCAAAAATTATAGGTTCTCTAAAATCAAAATCTCATGCTCAAAACTGAGAATAGAGTCTTGGTTCTCTAAAATAGCTCATATCACCGTAAGAATTATTTTATTGCGAGGCCTACACGAAAAAAACATATTTGCGTCGTCTGGTGCCTGCGCCGCCTGCCGCCATCCTACATCTCGTCGAAAAAACTTGCCGCTGCATCTTGGCGCATGCCACCGCCTGCATCAGTTGGCTACTCGGTTTAGTCATCCGTGTATGTAAAAAAATTGGTGCTGCTACTACTCAGACATAGTGAAATCTTCAAGCCTATTTATTTTTCAGCTGCTATGGATGTAGAATACTGATGCAAACACGAGTTTTGTGATTGGAAAAGGGAAAATAGAGAATCAATTTTGAGAATCTGTCGTATCAATTTTTTATTTCATTCTCGAAATTCTCTAAATGAGCTTTTTTGAGAATTGTTTTTTGAGAATTTGTTGGAGATGCTCTAAGTCTGTGCCCAGGAATTCAGATGCTCAATGTATTTTGGGGAAGAAAGAGGATTGGGACAGAGCAAATTTGGTGTCGCATCAACTCATCTGCGACTTTTCTGATCTCCATTATATAAAGCGAAAAATTACATGTAACAAACAAAAAAATGATGGCCTAAAAACTCTCTACCACGATCACCCACCAACACCACTCAGTGCCGCGAGGTCGGATCAAGCTAACAGAAAAGAAACAGAAAGGAAAACAACCCGGAAGTTAAAACAAAAAAACTGGACACCTAAACGGTGTACAATAAGAAGAGATAAAATGACACAGGATTAAAGCTGAAGCTAACAAATTCGATAACACCAAAATTTATCAAAAGTTAATAATATTAAAATTTAGTAAGATTGATTTTAGCAACAAAATGAACAGCCGTACATCCCTCTTCTCCTTCTGCTGAGCCAGTCAAGATCTGCATGCTACACTCCCAACTCGAAAGCCAAGCACTGCAACGGCAGTCAACCATTCTGGAAATCTCCCTTGGAATTACGAGGCATATCCATGATGTCTACTGTTCGTTCGTCATCGCGATCGGTTCCTCGCATGCATCAAACACGACTTGGCCTTAATTTCCTTGCATTCACAACAAATTAAGCTTACTCATCCATCCCCAATATGCATATCCAACAAGCTGAAACTAGTCGAAAACTTTGATTGAAAGGAAGCATATTTTGTCGACTTGCCCTAACTTCTCCAACTCAACAAGAGATGTATCTTCGCTTTGATTTGTTCGCCCAAAATTTCCTGCCAAATCCACGTAATTTGTTCACTATCATACACAATTGGTTTCCATGCATGCATGCGTGGAAATTTCATGGAAGTTAGTTTTCGGAAGCAAGTGAAAGAGAGTCATCCATGACATGGACGCGTCACCTCCTCTGCCTCTATTTAAGCTTGTGGAATCAAAGCCACCTCCATTTCACTGGCAAGTGTATACACAAAACATCTGTAAACGTAGTAGTACCCACCTTAGCTGAGGCGACGGCCGGCCATGGCGACGAGAAGGGCTGTGGTGGTGGTGGCGGCGGTGCTGTGTGCGGTGGCCGTCATGGCCACGGCGCAGGAGGCGTTTAACGTGCGTGCCACGTATCATTACTATCGTCCCGCACAAAACAATTGGGACTTGGGAGCTCCGGCTGTTAGTGCGTATTGTGCCACGTGGGACGCTAACAAGCCACTTTCGTGGCGTCAAAAATATGGCTGGACTGCCTTCTGTGGACCAGTTGGTCCTAGAGGTCAAGATGCATGTGGCAGGTGTCTCCTGGTAAGAATTGCTTTATTTGATTTCTAACCAAAGTTTTTAATTATATATAATATGTTTTGTTGATAAGCCAAGCATAAAAATAATAACAAAGTTAGTTGACAAATAACTTCAGCTCAATGGCCCCTTCCAACAGAGTTAATTGCATTTCCTTTCTTTTAAATATCAAATATTATAACCCCATTAGTATCTTACTTCTACATCTTACTACTATAAAAATATCTTACTATTCTAAAAAGAGAGGCTCCTCTAACTTTACATTAGAGGAGGAGGAGGAGCTCTGTCCTCTAAAAATTCCTCGATCCATCCTCCTAGTCCATTATAAATCATATGAAAAGATAATCATCATCGATCCACCCCCTCCCTCGACCTATTTTTCTAGCCCATTATAAAACACATAAAAAGACATAAAAAGATATTCATCACAAAATTGAATCTTTAATGCATCGGCGTATTACTGGTAAAAAAATGCTAGGCTACGTGATACCGTTTATTTACGATCAGAGAGAGTAACTAGACGATGATAACAAGTTTACTTTGTGACCGGAGAAAGTACGCATGCTCTATAACATATGTAACCAAAACTGAACATTACGCATGTGTTGTGCAGGTGACGAACACAGCGACGGGGGCGCAGATCACGGCGAGGATCGTCGACCAGTGCGCCAATGGCGGGCTGGACCTGGACTGGGACACCGTCTTCACCAAGATCGACACCGATGGCCAGGGCTACCAGAAGGGTCACCTCATCGTCAACTACAAGTTCGTCAACTGCGGCGACAACTAAGCTAGCTGCCTTAGCTAATTAATTACTCCCCATTACATGCTAATAAAATTGCTGCATATACATTTTCGACATGGCAGAGTGGTAACTTTGCCTGATGAATAAAGCAGCTGATAAATAATTGTGGTCATAATATCTGCTTAAGATCGATCGATCTGTGTATATATATACACATATGAAGTATTAATAGATTTATGTAGTATGATGGACTCTGTGGATGAATTAAGAAGGTAATTAAACTGAGGTGAAAATGAAGCGAATTTATATGGATAATAATTATCATACAATATTCTATACTTTAATTTTATAGTGGATTCAGATTTGGTGTGGATATGTGGACACCGACTCAGAATTAGTGGTATGAAGTCGAAGCAGACATAGCTTTAAAAACTAAGCCGAACCCACTGCTTAGTTTTTCCCCTGCTCTTTCGCCGCCTCTGTTGGTGGACTGAACAAGCGAGGGTCTATACTGTGTGACCGCGACACGACTGTTCACATCGCACGAGAGTTGAATGCATCCTCTTTTATCCAACTGTTCGGTTGGCTGACTCCAGACAAAAGAAAGGCTAAATCATCCACTCATCATTCTATATAAATATTCTTAAAAAATCTAATAAATTTATTTATCAAGTTTTTATATATTAATACTTAATTAATTATATGATAATCATGTTTTTCGTTTTACATGTGACTAATTAGCCGCTTTTAACCGCTGCTACAAACTCAGCCAAAATCAAACGCACCAACCCTTGGGTGGGAGTATGCATGCGAATTGTGGAATGCAGTGGCATTTCTAGCATGAAAGAATATACTACACTTTGGATGTGTGTGGTCAAGTGGTTAAGGTTTGCATCGCCCACATGTCTATTTGTTCGATCTAGTATTCCATCGATACTTTATACGTACAAGGAAATTTTGTGGTTGTTTAGCAGAGTTTAAGGTTTATGATAAAATTGTTTTTTTGCATTTGGAGTTTAATGATTTGGATAGTTTCCGTCTAGCAATGTAACTAACATTGAGTAATAAATACAATATTTGGGTAAAAATAATCCAAATATTTGATGAAGTGCATTTGATCGACTTTGCCTAAACGGAAAGCTGTTAAGCTCTTATCCTGACGTCACAATATAATTCTGACTATTAGACGCATTATTTTGTCTAGCAATCTGTTGCGTGGATTGTTTTGATTTTACTTGTTGACTTAAATATAGAGAATCAGAGTTTCATTACATATTGAAATCAAAAGAGACCTTCGCTAATAAAAACGAGTACAATAGCGATTATAGATTTATAACCCAGATATAGAATGGACTTCAAAATATTACCTATAAAAGGTAAAACTAAATCTATATCTATAATAACTATCTATAAAGTAAGTCGTGTTTTCATCTAAATTTTGTTTTGCCTAGCTATTTTAAGAAAACCCCTTAAGTTTGTCCGAAATTAACTCGCAATCCGTCTGACTATTTAAAAAAACCAGTTATACGTACGATAGAGCTTATCTTAACTACTTAAAAATCTATTGATCATTAAATCGTTTTTTCGTCCAAATCTATAAAATTTTCGATCCGTATAACCTCTCGCTCCATTGTTGCCTCACTTTCCTCACCTCCAGCAGGCGAGCCCGGCTCACACGCCTCCTACGTCGCCGTGCATTGCCCTGAGCGGCAACCGAGCATACACTGCACACATGAGCTAGCGCGCCGTCGTCGATATACATGCAACTTATCCTATTCATCAATATACTTTTCTAACTAATAATATCCGAGTCATAAATATTTTAAACTTTTACTAAATTTCTAATCGGTGGTTTAAAGTATCAGTAAGTCAATATCTATTCATCATATTTTTGACGTGAAATTAAATTAACTTAGACTAAATGTCTATATGATATTATTTCTTAATCAAGGTCCAATGATACATAAAGTTGAAGATACCCTTGCTTTCAAAGTTATATATATATATATGTATATATATAACTATCTATAAAACAAGTAATGTTTTTATCCAAAATTTTTGTCCGTCTGATTATTTTGCGAAAACCCCTTGAATGTTTATAAAATTAACCCGCAATCCCAATCGAAAAGAAAAGGAGGGCTTGGATGAAAAAACCTCATACGTCCTCTCTTTCGTCCTCATCCGCGTCACACCCTGCGTCGTGCCTGCGCCCCTCTCCCGTCGTTGCTCGGAGCTCCCGCGTCGTCGCCTGAACCTTCCTTCTCCGCATGATTCCCTCCATGCGTCATCGTTTCGTTGCAACGCACGGGCATTTTGCTAGTATATAATATTAATGGTATAAGTGACTTATTATATGAATAGACTATTAAATTAGTTATAGATGATTTGAAATCAGTATTTAAATAAATATTCTGAAATGTTAAATACTAGCTCCTGTTTTTCGATATATCTCCTCGTGCGTGCAGCAGAACAAGTCAGATCTGCATGCTTTTCACTCCAACTCGAAAGTCAATCACTGCAGCAGTCAACCATTCCAGAAATCTTGGTTAGAATTACGAGACATCCATGAGGGACACATGTCCATTCGTGATCGTGATCGCTTCTCCCTTCCGTCAAACATGACTTGACCTGCAATTACTTCAACTAGCTGGCTAGCTACTACACCTATGGCTCCGTCCACCGTTTGCTATTCATCAGCCCACAGTCCAATTTTAAACTTTTAAATTTGATTTTAGAACACAGTTTAACATTTTTCATCATAGTTTATTTTTCATCTTTACCCATAAAGTGTTATTGCGTTACTTTCTAACTATAAACCTCTAAACAAAATCTATAAACCTCTAAACATAATCAGATACTTATCAAAGTGTATGAAAATAAAATTTTAGAGGCCTATTCTCTCGCATATGCATATGCTAATCTAAAATGTTTATTAGTAAATAAAAAATAATTTATGAGTAAAACTTTTCTATAGGTGTCTTTAGCAATTTAATAGCAAGTGCTTGTAAAATAAACTATGGTGAAAAACCCATAGAATCAACTACAAAATTAACTTTTAAAATTCAAATTTTGATGTGTAAATATTTTTAATGAATTAGCGAGCCACCAATTTCATTGAATAGAAAGAGTAAACTGTACGAGGCGAAAGAAGGAAAAAATGTACAGAGCCTTTGGTCCAAGCTAACTATAGCGTAAGCTAATTGTCGAGATTCTTTTGCACCGCCAAAGCCCATGCTTTGGCCTCCTCCTTGATTTTGGCCAGTAGGCTGGCCGTCGGGAGTTCTTTTTGTTGGAAGGTCCTACGGTTCCTTTTATTTCATAACTCCCAAACGACTAGCAGCATTACTATCCGCATTGCCTTCTTTGGTGTTTCTAGCTTCCCACCACTCAAGCAAAGTCGAAGCTTGCTGCCACTAAGTTGGCCTTAGCTGGTCACACGCCGCCCAACCCATTATTGCCACCCATATTCTTCTTGTGTATCTGCAACCCACCTAGAGATGGAGGGTCATCTCCTGGTTCCTGCGACATAGGGGGCAAATGGAGCCGTTCGACCATCCTTGGGTTGCCAGCCTGTCAGTCCCACCCAAAAATTCACGAACCAGAATTCCGAGCTGAATGTACATTAAACCCCTGTCTAGGACCGGCAAAGATACACAGACGATAAATTGACATACAGATCGACGTCTTACAAACCATAATAAAGTCTTACAAATACAGAAAAAAGTAAAAATGAGATAGTCTAAACAACTTGACGCTCGCAACGTAGCAACTCCACTCCACGGGCATCCTCAACGGTAGTGATGAAGCCTACTCCTCCGAGTAACCTTCATCCGAGTAGTACTCCAGCTCTGAGGTGAGGAAGATAGAGTAGGACTGAGTAATACCCATTGTACTTAACAAGTCATACCAAGAGGAGGTATGATGCAAGTAATTCCAAAGAAAGCTAGGGGTTCTTTTGCTAAAGCAGACATTTAAGAGCAGTAGTTACAAGCAATAAAACTGCTGAATTTAATTAAGCAATATTAAACATCACCGTCCAACGTTACACCACGTTGTGACAGGCCCAACCATCCTTATAATCTATGCCAATTTCATTAAGTTAAGTTATTAATGAAGGTGAATCTGGTTGATCACACATAACCGCTGGCACGACTATTCGAATAATTTTACTTTAATCAGAGATGTATAACTGTACCCACAAGACACAACCTCACGACATGTTTCCGTGCGTCGACATGCCACCACGACATACCAAAAAGAAACTGCGACAGGACTCTTTGCATAACCCTCTCTAACCAAGTGCATCACACTTCAAGTTTCGCTCCTACCTTTAAAACCAAGGTAGGCAGCCACCTCTTGTGCCTAGGTAAATCCGGAAGCCGCATATACCGTCATAGGACCCATCCAAAACTCCATCACGCTCATCCTTGCTTGGGTATGTCAGACAGAGAAAAGCTATACTACAAGCCCAGCTGTTGCTCACGCTGGCTTGTGGTACGCACTGTAATTCATCCAGGTTTCCCGCGAACCGGTCCTTAAGTGCCATGGGCGCCTCTATCAAAATCATACATCCACAACCCACCATTAGGCATGTTTTAGTTGAACTAATACCATGGTGGTACATGTCCATAATTATCCTCATTAATCCAAGATATAGGGTAGTAGTGATATTTCTCATAGTGAGCTAGTTGATCTAAACATGGCTAAGCATTTCCTAAGCTAATATCTAGTTATATTTAATCCCAAGTTATCAACGATGGATAAACAAGCTAGGTTGAGTACAATAGGAACCATCCCACATGACATTATAAAATCGATGCAAATTTAATAGACAGCGAGACATTTGTAAGTAGGTACAATATGTTCAATGAGAACTGCATGACTTGCTTGCTTTGGTGCTATTGGGACCTCTGCAACGACTTCAAAATAAATCAAAGTATCGAAACTACCGGAATCTACGTGACAAACAATGCACACAAGCAAACATGCTATAAGTCTACTCAAACAGGAAACACAACCATTTTTAATGGATTCTAGGTATTTTTATGTATTTATTGCAATTTGAATGGACTTAAACGAGCTCAGATAAATTTTCTATGAATTTTAGAAGATTCGCTGTATTTTTACTATAAACAGAAAAGTTCTTAACTATTTATTGTGCATTAAAGCCCGAGGGCGACGTCGCGAGAGAGGCGCGCCGGCAATCGGGCCCCACCTGCGATAACGCAAGGGGTGGGCATGGTGAACAAGGTCCACGTGCACACCACGTGGTGGCCACGGCGGACCAGTGGGCAGAGGTAGCGGCGACACGGGACGACACCATGGTGGTCACGTGGACGGCTCGGATTCACCTCGTCGGGGAAAGGGGGCGGCTGGCTCACCGGCCGGCGAAGCGAGCGGTGGCACGGCAGCGGCGCCCGGGACTAAAAGGTCACCGGTGACGAGCGATGACGGCATAGCAGCGGTGTACACAGGAGGCGGCGACACGCGGAGAGGAAGCGACTCCCATGAAGGGAAAGAGGAAAAGGAATAGGGGAGCTCATCGAGACAGTGGCGACCGACGCGGGAAGGGGACGATGACAACAGCGACGACAGCGGCGATCTGGCGAACAAGGGGAGGACGGTCTCCGGTGACGTGGGGAGAGAGGGAGAGAGGAACAACGTATTTGAAATTTGAATCCCCGTCGTTTCGCGGTGCGGCGCGCATGGGAGTGGGGAAGAGGGGCCTCGGCATCTTGGGAGCGTGGAGCGGGCTCAAGGGGCATGGGGAGGGTGGCGGTGTGGTTGACGTCAGCCCCGCCTTCTCCGCTGAAGGTTAAAGACGGGCCCGATAAGTGGGACCCACCTGTTGGCGCCCGAGAGAAAGAGGGAGGGGCGAGTGGCTAGGCTAGGCCACGGCCACGGCCCGGCCTAGCGGCGGGGAGGCGAGGCGCGGGCCGAGGCGGGAGATGGGCAGCGGCCCACAACCATGAAAAAAGGAAAAAGAAAAGGAGATTTGAATTTAATTTAATTCCGATAATCATATTTTAATTATTAAAATTATTCCATTTGCTCTAAAATTTTCACAAAAATTCATGTTAATATATTTTAGCATCGGGAACTTAAAAAAATCTCACCAAGCCAATTTCACTTATTAAGTGGATTTATTATTTAGTGTTTTGCTCTATATTAATTTTTGACAATTTCTTCGAATAATTTATTAAATAATTTAAGGCTAGAAAGGGAAAATTTTAGGACGTGACAGGTTCAGACTTTGTTTTTGATGGCTATCCATGTGAACGTTTTGCATTTACGCGGTGCCCAAGGCTTTCAGATGAGAAAATTGACGTTGAAAGTTGTACCAAGGAGTAATGCATTGTAGGCCGATACCGTCATGTATTAGTCATGGTTGCTTAGCTTTCACGAAGATACTACTAGGTTGTTAGTTTGGAACGGAGGTAGTAGCTTCCTTGCATCCTGCATCCATAACTAAGCTTAAGGGTTGTTAGGACAAGGACAACAGTCCCTGTCAAATCGAATGTTTAAATGTTATTTTGAAATATTAAATGTAAAATATTTATAAAACTTATTCATAATCGAAAGATAATTCGTGAGACGAATCTAATTAGCCTATTTAACAATGTGATGCTACAGTAAAATTTAGGGTTAATAAATTTGTCTCGCGAATTATCCTCCGATTTTATAATTATTTTTACAATTAGTTCATATTTAGTTTTTATGTCCAAACATTTGAGATGACCATGATGATGTGACACGAAATATTTTAGTCCTCTAACTAAACAAAACAACGCCTTACTCATCCGTTCCCAATCTATCTATCGCATACAGTCATTCAGATATGCTGCAATGCTAGCTCTCAAAGACTAGTCGAAACTTCGATCGAAAGCAACAGATTTCTGGTCGATCGAGTTAGCATAACTTCTCCGATTCTACAAGTGATATGCAATTGTTCGCCCAAAATCTGCTGCTGAATTTGTATGCAATCAGTGACGATATATCCACGCAATTTGTCAACTTGAACACACAATTGGTTTTCCTTGGATACATGTGTGGAAATTTCATCGAAGTTGATTTTGTGAAGCAAGCGAAAGAGTGAGCCATGACTTAAGACGCGTTTACCTCTGGCTCTATTTAAGCTTGTGGAATCGAAACAACCTCCATTCCACTAGCATCTAGCAAGTACTCACAAAGTCACACATCTGTAAGAAATTGTAGTAACCACCTTGGGTGAGACGATGGCCATGGTGATGGCGAGAAAGGTGGTGATGGTGGCGGCGGTGCTGTGCACGGTTGCCGCCATGGCCACGGCGCAGGAGGCGTTCAATGTACGTGCCACGTATCATTATTATCGTCCAGCAGAGAACAATTGGGATTTGGGAGCTCCGGCTGTTAGCGCGTATTGTGCCACGTGGGATGCTGATAAACCGCTCGAGTGGCGACAGAAGTATGGATGGACTGCCTTCTGTGGGCCTGTTGGTCCCACTGGTCAGGATGCATGTGGCAAGTGTCTTCTGGTAAGAACTTGCTTCAGTTTTTTTACTCCTCATATTGAGAAATATAAGATATATTAAATCTTGACACAATCTCTAATATTTAACTTTGACTATTAATTTTTTATAGTAAGTAACCATGAAATTAACATCTTACGAATGTATTTTCAAATAGGACTTATGATAAAATCCATCAAAAACTATTTTTTACGACATAATCTACTTAGTATCTCCCTCTTACATATCTCAAAAGAAAATTTCTATATATATGTTGCCATATATTTACCCTCTTCCGTTACCCTTTTTACTTACACTGAATACTATTTATGTATAAACTTTAACTGCTTATTATTTTTTAAAAATTATAAATATCTCAAAAGAGATCATGTTATTAAAGTACTTTGCATATGCTAAAGATAATTATACTACACGCTCATAAAAAAATTATAATCAAAAGTTTCTATGGTCGAAGATAAAACCTATTGCATTAGTACATAACCAATAATGTTAGTAAAATAAAACGAAGGGAGTAAATGATGACAACACACTTATACTTATCTGTATGACCATCGAGTTTGTGTATATTTATAGGTGACTAACACGGCGACCGGGGACCAGATCACGGCGAGGATCGTCGACCAGTGTGCCAATGGCGGGCTGGACCTGGACTGGGACACCGTCTTCTCCAAGATCGACACCGACGGCCAGGGCTACCAGAACGGCCACCTCATCGTTAACTACCAGTTCGTCGACTGCAACGACAACGAGTAGCTAAATTAACCATTCCTATAATAATTACAATTAGTTACATTCGGTGAACTTTTCTAGCTACACATTTCGGACAGAGGGGTAATACTCTGCCTGATGAATAAAGTGGCCGGTGAATAATTGTGATGCTAAGCTGCTCTAGATCGATCCGTACTATAGTGTTTGAGAAGGCTTTGGAGGAAGATTAAGGACAGGCACACAGAATGATAAAAGTTATTGAAATGTGATTAATTGAGTTTTAATTATTATAATTTTTTAAAAAATAAATTTATTTGATATTTTAAAACTTTTGTACAAAAATTTCCACATAAAACACACCGTTTATCAGTTTGAAAATGTGCTAATGAAAATCAATACAAAATCTATGTCTTAATTTCAAAAACAAGGTCAACCGGCCTTTCCTCCTGAAGGTTCTGACCTACCTGGGGTTCAGCCATCGTTGGAGGGACTGGGTTTCTCTCATCCTTGGCGTATCGTCCTCCCGAGTTCTGGTTAATGGGGTTTTGGGCCCTCGCTTCTCCCATCGAAGGGGTCTTCGGCAAGGAGATCATATGTCCCCTATGTTATGCTGTTTATTTTGGTGATGAATGTGCTCAACACGATGCTCCACAGAGCTTCTGATTCAGGCAGGTTCCTTCTGCTCAATGATCGTGCCTTGTGGCACCGTGCCTTGCTCTACGCTGATGACCTGGTCCTATTTCTTTCTTCGATCCGTCAGGACCTTGAGTTCATCCAGGGCATCCTTGCGGTCTTTGGTGTCGCGTCTAGGCTACGCACTAACTTCGACAAGTGCTCGATCACTCCGATCCACTGTTCGGTAATCCTGCTTCCCCTGCTTGATCTGTGACTTTCCCTGCACCTATCTTGGCATTCCATTGTCGATGCGCAAATTACCAAAGGTGGCTCTGCAACCGCTTGTGGATAAAGTCTCCAATCGCCTATCGCCTTGGAAGGGCCGACTCCTCGATCTTGCAGGTCCCTCCCTTCTTGTTCAGTCTGTCCTCTCGGCAATTCTCGTCCACGTGTCCCTGGCGATCGACCTACCGGCGTGGGTTATCAAGGCCATTGATAAGAAGCGTCGTGCTTTTCTTTGGACGGGCACCGACATGGTGCATGAGGGCCAGTGCCGAGTGTCTTGGACGAAAGTCTGCCACCCTAAAGACCTAGGGGGTTTGGGCATCCCTGATCTTAGGCTGGCGGGCCTTTCTCGGCGTGTCCGTTGGTTGTGGGCTCAGCGCTCCGGGCATGCATGTTGGAGGGATCTGAAGGCCCCTATTGAGCAGGTTGTGACCGACCTGTTCGAGGCGTCCACCTACGTCATGCCAAGCGACGGAGAATCTACACTCTTTTGGTCTGACCAATGGATTGATGGCCGCTCGGTTGCATCCCTGGCTCCGGACCTCCCATTCGCGGTGCCTCGCCGCATTCGCAGTTCGCGTATGGTGGCCTCAGGCCTACTCAACATTGCATGGGTTTCTGACATCCATGGCATCCTAACTGTTTTGGTCATCTCCCAGTTTTTGCTTCTTTGGGACTCGCTCCTTCACCTTCAACTCTCGCCTAGCACGGAGGAGGATTGTCTTGTTTGGCGCTGGACAAGCGACCAATGTTATTCTGCCCGGTCGACGTACCAGACGCTCTTCGTTGGCCAGCACTTTCTCGCTTCTGCAAATCTCCTCTGGCGTGCAAAGGGGCCAGCTAAATGTAAGTTCCTTCTTTTGTTTGCGTTCCAGCAACGTTGTTGGACAGTAGACCTTCTCCAGAAGCGTTGCATGGATAGTCACTCGGTTTGCCCCTTCTGTGCGCAGCATCTTGAGACAGCGAGTCACATCTTCCTGGATTTTTTACTCGTTCGACAGGTTTGGTTTCTCGTGCTATTGCCTTTGGGATGACAGCCCTCTCTCCCTCCCATGGTACTTTTCTTCAGGACTGGTGGCCATCCTCCCGGTCCCATCTCCCTGAGTCCCTTTGAGCTGGCTTCGACACTCTGGTTCTTCTGGTCTTCTGGCAGCTTTGGAAGGAGCGCAACACCAGGGTTTTTGACTCGACCCTCGCTACGATCCCTGAGATCCTCTCTGAGGGCCGTCTTTGGTCGTTGGCCGACATTGCCTTTTTTGAGGTTTTCTCAGGAGAGCAGAGTGTCCCGGTTATCGGGGTTCCCCTCCTCCCTCTTGCATAGGCCGGTCTGACTGAGTGTATGTTTGTGTTATGATTGTAAACTTTTTTTAATATTTATTAACGTATAATCTTTTTAAGTGTTAAAAAATAAATTATTGTGGAAATGTGATGGATTTCTGTGGCCAAAAAGCCTAAAAGATGTGCCAGGTTTGCAACGTTGCCAGAGCAGTTCACAAGTTTCGGGGCAACGAGCCAGTGTTAATTTCGTAATTTGGCTCAGTTTTCTGTTTCTGCTTGTCTGTGGAAGTTTACAGTCTCCGTGTTTGATGTGTGACTCTCTTTTGGCTGAGCTCCAAGTTTTGGTTGTAGATTCTACGAGCTAGCATCCATTTTCTGACTATTTTGTCCAAGTGTTCATCTTACTGACTCCTGACAAAAGAAAAGCCTAAATCGAACGCACCGACCCATCGTTGGTTACAAGATTCATAAAATACGAATTAGGGAGTATAATAGTGTAACCAGCTTCAAACACTACTTTAATTTTTATAACATTAGAAAAAAATACGCATGCACGCGTGTCATCATACACGTTCATCATACTTACACACTCATGAATGCGTTTCTAACGTGTTTAGGACCACACTAAATTCTATCAATAGTGTAACCATATATACCGGTCCGATTAAAAAGTAAAAAATCACATTCAAACTGTTATAAACCAATTGAACCAGAGAAAACAAGGTTTTCTGTAGAATTTGGAAAAAAAACTAAAGTTCATCTCACAGAGGCTCTCATGTCTCATCCATAGGGCTATGCTACTGGTTGCAACAACTTTATAACATGTATCACTTTGAACCAACGGTTTAACCGGTTTGACCAACGAACCAGTGAACCGAATCCGGTTCAATCACTATACCAGTCTTAACAACCAAGGTTATACACTCATAATTCAATCACCATATTGCACATGCTTCGAAGTTTTAGATGAATGGTCGAGTGGTCAAGGTTTACGGCCTCATGACAATTTACTTGGAGTATGTATCCAGAGGGCCCACATAACAATAATACAATAAGGGGCCATTTTAGAGCCGGGTTATTATGATTCTTTGATTTTAGATTTTAATTCTCTTGAATTAGATTCTGAAGAGAATCAGAATCGTTATAATCTATAATCTATAACTCAAGTAGTTTTTTCATCCAAAATTTTCTTTTGACTGGCTATTTTGCAGAAAACCTCTTGAGTTTTTTTCGAAATTAACCCGCAGTCCACCTAGCTATTTTTTTTAAAAAACCAGTTATACGTATGATAGAGCTTATCTTAACTACTTAAAAATCTATAACTTTTCGATCATCAAATCATTTTTCTCCAAATCTATAAAATTTTCGATCCGTATAACCTCTCGCTTCATTGTTGCCTTGCTTTCCTCACCTCCAGCGACGAGCCGACTCACGCGTCTCTTGCCTCGCCGTGCATTGCCCCGAGCGGCGGCCCAAAATTTTGTTCTGCGTGGCTATTTTTTTACATAAAAACCCTTGAGTTTTTGAAATCAACCCAGATTCGCCCGACTATTTTTAAAAAAAACGTTATACGTACGATAGAGCTTATCTTAACTACTTAAAAAATCTATAACTTTTCGATCATCAAATCATTTTTTCGTCCAAATCTATAAAATTTCCGATCCGTATAACCTCTCGCTCCATTGTTGCCTCGCTTTCCTCACCTCCAGCAGGCGAGCCCGACTCACGCGCCTCCTGCCTCACCGTGCATTGCCCTGAGCGACGGCCGAGCACACGCTGCACGCATGAGTTATCGCGCCGCCGTCGAACAAGGAAGAAAAGCGCCTGTGAGGCAGGACGCCTCCCTGACGTCCTCCTGTCGTCGGCGGCCGAAGGCATGGCCGAGCGCTGTCACCTTCCGCGTGTCGCTCCATTGTTGCCTCGCTTTTCTCACCTCCAGCAGGCGAGCCCAACTCACGCGCCTCCTGCCTTGCCGTGCATTGCCCTGAGCGACGGTCGAGCACACGCTGTACGCGTGAGCTAGCGCGCCGTCATCGAACAAGGGAGAGAAGCGCTTGTGAGGCAGGATGCCTCCCTGACGTCCTCCTATCGCCGGCGACCGAAGGCATGACCGAGCGCTGTCACCTTCCGCGTGAGGACGGGAGAAAGATGATATCCTGTAGCTTTTGACAATTTTATATTTTAGTCCCATATTTGTGGTAAATCATAGACATGTCCTAGGGGCTACATCAGGCCCCATTGGCTATGATGTTTGACCGTAGTCAATTGAGGTAAGTAAATTATAAGGAGATGCAAAGGGTTCGCATGCCTGTTGATGATAACATGTAACTTATCCTATTCATCAATATACTTTTCTAACTAATAATATCCGAGTAGTAAATATTTTAAACTTTTACCAAATTTCTAATCGGTTTAAAGTATCAGTAAGTCAATATCTATTTTCATTATATTTTTGACTTAATTTGGTGAAATTAAATTAACTTAGACTAAATGTCTATATGATATTATTTCTTAATCAAGGTCCAGTGGTACACAAAGTTAAAGACACGCTTGCTTTCAAAGTTATATATAAATGACTAACAACAAAAATAAAAAGACCTCCTGCGTCCCTCTCTTCTTCCATCCCCATCCGCGCCACGCCCCGCGTCGCGCCTGCGTCCCTCCCTTCCGTCGCTGCTCGGAGCTCCCGCTCCACCGCCTGGACCTTCTCCCTCCGCCTGCTTCCCTCCCTACGTCGTAGTCCCGTTGCAACGCACGTGCATTTTGCTAGTAATTAGAACAATATTTTAGGTGATTCTTGGGAGAAACTGGTTTCAGGTGATTCTAGGGAGAATCTGTTTTTTAGGTGATTCTCACTTCTTATGTAAAACTAAACTGTTGAATCACTTAAAGTGATTTTTCTCAGAATCAGTTATAAAATAATTCGTTTGGCAGGGATTCTACTGATTCTACTGAGAATCAGGGAAAAATCCCTATCAAACGGGACCTTATATTACATGTTAGTACATTTGGATGGGCCTCATATTCATGTTTACAAACCAACTCATGTTTGTTTCACACCCATGCATGTTTACAAAACGAAAATTTTAGCTCCCAATAAAATTCACACTAATAATACTCTCTTCATAACAGAGAGTCTAGTCTCACGGGTAGAGAATAATACAGAATAATACGGAGAAAATAAAAGAGGCAAAAAAAGGACAGTCATGCTCGTGTGAGCAACTAGTGTTTACTATTTCGGAATGCATAAATATACCATGGGAGATTGGAATTCTAAAATTTCAAATGAAAAACTTCAAAATTTCAACAAATTCCGCCAAGTTCGCAAAATCGAATAGAATTTAAAATTTTCGGCTGGTAAAATATTCTGCCGGGACCCTCCGTTAAACCTGAAATTTTGTGAGTTTCGGAAATTTAGTTCCAGGCAACAGCTGCCACACCTTTCCCTTACCTCTGAAACACAGGAATTTTTGAAGGATTTTCATGAGATTTTTTAACAGAAAAACGGCACGAGAGTGCCTAAAGTGGCAACGTAGCAAAAGTCACATCGAGCCTAATTTTTTCCCCCCGTAATCCGTCAAAATTCCAAGCACTTTGTACTTTATTGCTGCTGGAATTCCAGGGCGCCACATTGATCTGGCCCTTGGGCAATTGACAGTTTTGCGCCACATTGCAGCAGCAGATAAGGTTGGAAGGCTGGCTACACGTACGAACCAAAAGGATGACCAAGACGGAGAATTTGAAGATTTTTATTATGATTGTTGATCGAATTCGTCAAAGGCAAAATCGCCCTGGCTCTGGCTGATGGCTGCTAATTCATTCCAGAAGGTAGCCAGGATCTTGGAGGTAAGAACTAGCATTTACGTGAATTTTTATTTCCTGAACCGAGCAATTTTTTTCTCAAACACCCAAAAAGTTTTTACATGTTATTGTATTAGAAAAGGGAAAAGCAAGTTTTTACGTAACACGACGACGGCTGGACGGCCTCGAACTAGGATCAACTGGCTAAGTGTCAAACTCCGACAAAAGAAAGAGAAGTAAAAACTAACAACCATTAGCTGCTATTCTTTCAAACAGACTCGGCACTGGTTGTTTCGGTTTTCTGAATAGCTTTTCGAGTTGGCTTTCGGAAAACTGAAAAGTTAGTTTCTGAGAAAATAAATGAAAAGCTGAAAAGCTGACTGAAATGAGCTTTTGCTGGCTTTTAATATGCTGAGAAGATAAAAATTTACTACAAAAGCTGATAGTAAAGATCATCAAGTTAGTGTTTTGTCAGCGCAAGTTAATTTGGACCTCAATTTAATTATGATCCTATGTGATTATCTTATATTGACTTAGTTAACAACACCATGCCGGCAACAAAGTTTGGATATTATTTGGAATTATCAACATTGCTTGTTCATTCATGCGTGTAATTAACGGATATTTGTATTTTTTTTCTGGCGTTTGAAACAGGCTCTAATTGCTAGTAGTGTGCTGTTCTGAAACAAGATGAAGAGTATATATGCTTCTCACTTGCGACCATGGAATTAAGACAAATTCTTCATGTTGGAAAATTCCACAATGCACGGCTCTCACCCCCCTATATATATGGTCACAAAGTTTGGTGCATACTCCCATCTGCAACAGAGAAAGATTGGGCTATAGTACAAACTACCTTATTCTCCATCAGGTGCACACTAGAAGAACCTAAGGTAAGCACTACATTGGCACCCATTCATCCAATATCCCTATTTCTCTCTTCCAATTCTTCCTCTAGCATGAAGATAAAATTGTATTTGTGATAACAATTTTTTTTGTTCTTTATATAACATGAACATTTAGATCTTGAAGGTGATGGCGGGGATCACCGGATCTCAAGCGCTCATGGTGGTGGCGCTTCTCTACGCTGCCACGGCCATGACCGCCGCGCAACAAGCATCCAACGTGCGAGCCACGTATCACTACTACAACCCACAACAGAATAATTGGGACCTAAACAAAGTGAGCGCATATTGTGCCACATGGGATGCCAACAAACCATTATCTTGGCGTCAAAAGTATGGATGGACTGCCTTCTGTGGACCTGCTGGTCCTAGGGGTCGAGACTCGTGTGGCAAATGTATCCAGGTATTTAAATTTTTCTTCGAATTGACAATTGATTTGTATTTCAACATTTAATCCGAGTTGCTTAACATGGCTTGATGGTGTGCTAAATTTGTAGGTGAAGAACCGGGGGACAGGCGCGACAATAATCGCGAGGATTGTTGATCAATGCAGCAATGGTGGATTGGATCTGGACTACGAGACCATCTTCAAGAAGATCGACACCGATGGCCGTGGCTACCAGATGGGTCACCTCCAGGTCGATTACAAGTTCGTCAATTGCTGATTTGGTCATGCCCCTTTGCATGATCATATACTGGAATAATATAAATATATATGATGTTATGTAATAAGATGGAAGAGGTTGGCACTCTCTAATCATACTGAATAATGAATAAACGAAATTATAGTTCAACAAAGATTGTTTCATATCCTTAAATTTCTTTTCCTCCTGTTATTTCATATTTTCGCACCATTATTGCGAAGCCCAAGCGCCAGTTTGGAGCATGTGAAATTTCAATTTATCTTGGAATTGAAGCGACTCACGAACAAACATATACACACCCTTTAGTGCCCCAGGTTTAAGGGCTCATTCGGTTTAGCTAAAATTGGATGATGCATGATGGATTATGGAGGAGATCAGGTTCTGTTCTAAATAGATGATGGACTGTGGGTTTATGATAATTATTAAAGAGCACATACGAATGAATTAAATCTTAAAAAGTTGAAATATTGTTTTAAAAAAAGTATTATCAGAAATGTTGATGAGGTGGGTTAATTTAAAAATCAAAGCTTAGGAAGCTTGTTCGGGATAATTCATAATCCGTCACCTATACCGAATGCACATTAGTGACACGCTTCCAAAAAAAGTGGTTTCTCCCAAAACATTTTCAATCATCATAGCTTAGTTTTTTTTTTCAAAATATTGGTTATCTTTATATTCTATAATATAATTAAACCCTACAAGCAATAGATAATTCATCATCCACCATTTAATCTGTTTCATCACAAGTTTTAGGTCCGTTCCAACTAAACCTTGTGACCAAGGAAATCTATAAGATAATCCTCACGTTTGTGTCCAATTAGATATGCGTCGAGTTCATGGTGATTCATTGTACATGAGAACCAGCGATGAGAGTTGGCCCACAGATAAATAACCAATTGACCAACTTTAATTCAACTAAAACATCTATCGTCACATTATGAACCAGCAACAATAGTGACTGAAAAATGAGCTAGTAACATTACATTTTTACATGCGTAACAGGACCCCAACGCGGTCTCATCCTTAGTAAGAACGTTTACACTTTGAAAACTGACAAAAATGACGGATAAATAGGACGAACAGGAGTGTAAGTTGCTAACCCACGAATTCACTTATAAGTTAAAATAACCATTACGTACAAATACCATTATGGTCAGGAAACAATACTCTAAAATTTTTAGATAAGGTGTATGTGTGTCTGACATTCACGAGAAAAGTCCAACATCTGGAGATATCTGAATATCCTGTTACAAAAGAGCCATTATATGGCCATTATTTGATCTCATCAAGAATCATCAAATGGCAGCCATCATTGGGGATTTGATTCAACATCAAAGGCAGCCATAATGTGGATTTTTAATCCTTTGTAACAGCCATGTTTATGGGCATAAATCACCCTTAATGTAATTCACTAAATGGCCTAGAATCCTAGGCTTGTAATCACCCTATATAAAGGGCCATTGAGATCAATACGAAATGAGCGAGAATCTTCTTTCACTACTCAGTTTTGTCGATTTGCAACACGTTATCAGCACGCTCTATCAAGCTAGAGTAGTGAAGAGACTCACCGACACGTGGTAAGAATGGCTCGTCTTCTCACTGTCGACTCCTCCCTTCCACGCAATCTCCGTGCACGCCACATTCGTCGTCTATTGCAGCAGCTTGAGAGGATCCTCCGGGCTCCCACACGCCGTCCCCGACGTGGCAGGGGCCGTGGTGCCGGCATTGCCGGCCGTGGTTCCCCGTCTCCTCCTCCTGGCTTCGCCAGACGTGGAGGAAGACGCCGCGACGACGACGATGTTTCCCGCAGGAGCACCGTCTCGAGCACCCTTGCGACTCGCCGAGGGTCTCCGGTGATCATGGAAATGTGCACAGCACCAAAACGAATCCTGGTGGAGGCACCGCAACACTGTGAGACCCATGGGTGGACTGCACGGGTACGGAAGAAGCAAGCAATGCCCGATGTGGTGACGGCTTTTTGCCCGAATCACGGCTGGACACATCATCTTCGCCGTGTTATTTCTCCACCACCATCGCCTGACTACACACCGGAGACGCCGCTGCACACGCCGACACCAACCAATCCACCGGAGTTCCTCCTCAGAGGAACCCTCGCTGCACGCCGTGGAGCCCCGCCATTCTACATGGCAGCAGGGGGCAACGGCGAGAGCTCGGCCCACCCACCAACCCCTCCATTCCCTGGACCGCGCCGTATCATCAAGACCGGGCATGTCCCGGCCAAGACTACCGGCGGCGGCAAGCCTAGCCATCCCCACCCTCGGGTGAGGGAGGCTTGAGCACAAAGGGAAATCGAGGTTCACGGGGTGTGGGGGAAGGACGGCGGCGGCGCGCACCGTTGGAGCGGCACGCGCGCGCGCGCCGGCCTCTCCGTTGAGGCGGCACGCGGCGCGCCGCATCTTCGAGGCGGAGGCGGCGAACCCCGGCCGACGGCTGCGCGTCCGTGCGCGCGGCGACCCGGCCAGGGCACATGGCGGCGGCGCCCGCCCGACGCCTCTCCACGCGGAGGCGGCGGGCGTCGGCTCCGCTCGGAGGCGCCCGACCCGGCCGGGCGCATACCGGCGGCGACGCCGCCGCGCCTCTCACGCGGAGGCTGCGGGGCGTCGGCACTCGCCGGCGGCGCCCGAACCGGCCGAGGCGCATGGCGGCGGTGGCCGTGGAGGGCGCATGGCGGCGGCGGCGCCGCCCGCGCCTCTCCACGCGAGAGGCGGCGGGCGTCGGCCCGCCGGCGGCGCCCGACCGGCCGGGCGCATGGCGGCGGCGTGTGGAGGGTTAGGGTTTGCAAACCCTAACCACCCCTCCCTCTCCCTTATCTCGGCTGGGCCAGGCCGGCCCATTAGCCGACCACGCTAATGGGCCGCCTCCCTCCTCCCGCAGCCAAGCCTAGCCCACACCACCCCGTGGACCTACAGTGGTGGTGGGCCAAAATACTCACTATTTTGGCCCATCACCCAAATTATCTTATATTTTTCTGCAATTTACGCTAAATTAGTTGACCTTCGGTCATTTTAATCTTAGTAAATAAGCGAGACTTTACATTTGCCATCGCACTTTGTAACTCTCTGTCATTGTAAATACATATGGGTTTATTTCAGCATTTCCATGTCCTTTGTTATGCATTTACTTTGCAAATTTACATTTCCGCCCTACTTTATTTTTGCAAATATGCCATAATTTCTCAAAATTTTGGCTATACAGGTGAGATGGCAACCAAAGAGTTCGATATTCTCGCTCTCGATGGTTCCAATTTCCCTGCTTGGGCGATGGATGTCAAAGTCAATCTGTCGACTAATGGACTATACAGATGTATAGATGAAACAACTGATGGAAGTGTTGCCCCCTCAAACATGTCCAAATTCTCCGCCTTAAAAGTTATAAGGAATCATATCCATCAGGATTTGAAAATGGAGTACATGTATGAGGAGGACCCACGCGCTTTGTGGACTGCTCTTAAAAATCGATATGAACAGCATAAAGCTATCCTCCTCCCGGAGGCAACGCATGAGTGGAACCACTTACGTCTACAGGATTTCAAAACTGTAGATGAGTTCAACCATGTTGTTCATAAGATATGCGCTAAGCTCCGGTTTTGTGAGAAAGAACCTTCTGAAGAGGAGAAAATTGAGAAGACTCTGTCTACAATGCTCCCATCAGAACGGATCATCACTCAACAATACCGTGAGAAGAATTTCACTGTCTACTCTTCACTCATTCAGACATTGAAACAGGCAGAAAAGAACCATGAGCTCACTATATGGAACTCAAACCAGCGCCCTTTGGGCACTGCACCATTGCCTGAAGTACATGCGAATGAGAAGAAACAAGTTCCAAATGGGAACACACAGACAGGAAATTCCTCAGGAAAGGGTAAACGCAAGAGAGCCAAAAAGCAACGTGGGAACACTAAAAAGGGAAAAGGCAAATCTAAGCATAATGATGATAGTGGCAACAAAACCACCTGCTTCAGGTGTGGCTGCTACAATCATATTGCTAAGAAATGCAGGACCCCTAAACATCTTGTTGATCTATACATGAAGTCTATGGGTCGTACACGGACCAACCGGAAGCACGAAGCACACTTCGCCTCTCAAGTGCGGAGACTGGAGCTATGGACCCCGTTCTGAAGAAGCGGGACCTAGCAAAACCAAGACTCCGCCAAAAGAAGAGGAAGGCTCTTTGGACATCGACGACATGCTCGTGGAATATGCTTCCAACGACATTTATGGAGATCTTAATTAGTCGTCATTAATTTAATGTTTAATTTTTGCAAATGTAACCGTTGTAATAAAGACATGATGTTGCTACCCCTATTTACAATAGCAATAATCACAAATGCTATCTTAATACATTCCTATGTGATTTTCTATATTTTGTTCTCATGATATTACATTATGCATTATATAGATTATTACGGGAATCAGTCCGATGGGAGAAGAGATGTGCCTCGTGGACAGCTGTACCACTAACACTATACTTAGGGAAGTCAAATTTTTCCAAACTCTCACAAAGAGGGAAGGACAAGTTTTGACCATCGCGGGACGCGATGCTATGATTGTCGGTTCCGGTAGGGCCACTATCATACTTCCAATGGGTACACAAATAAACATCGAGGAGGCATTATTGTATCCCGATTCAACTCGTACCCTACTAAGTTATAGAGATATCCGGAAAAATGGTATTCATGTGGAAACATATGAAGAAAACAATGAGGAGTTTCTCCTTTTGACCAAAGATACTGGATATGGCAAACAAACAATTGAAAAGGTGCCGTCTCTCCCGTCTGGATTGTACTACACATACATCAAACCTGTACCATATGTTGCATACAAAGTGATTTTTCAAAATGTGGATGCATTTAAAACTTGGCATGATCGCCTTGGCCATCCCGGCATCGGAATGATGAGAAAAATCATGAGCAATTCAAGTGGACATGGTATGAGCAATAGAAAATTCCCAGAATCCTCAGATTTTGTGTGCACCTCATGTGCAACTGGGAAATTAATTTTGAGACCCTCACATCTTAAAATAATGGCTGAACCACTAAAGTTTCTTGAACACATTCAAGGAGACATTTGTGGCCCTATTCAACCATTGTCTGGACCATTCATGTATTTCATGGTTCTAATAGACGCATCCACAAGATGGTCCCATGTGTGTCTCTTATCGACACGGAACCATGCCTTTGCAAAACTGATTGCACAAGTCATCAGACTTAGAGCAAGTCAACCTGAACACCAGATAAAATCAATCAGATTAGACAACGCTGCAGAATTTTCTTCCAAAGCTTTCAATGATTATTGTATGGCTTTAGGAATTGAAGTTCAACATTCTGTACCGTATGTTCACACACAAAATGGTTTAGCCGAATCTCTTATCAAGAGGATAAAACTCATAGCCAGACCATTATTGCAAAATTGTAACCTCCCAACCTCATGTTGGGGTCACGCAGTCCTACACGCTGGTGACTTAGTACAATTGCGCCCAACTGCATACCATACAACCTCCCCACTGCAATTGGTTCGTGGTGATCCTCCTAGTATTTCCCATCTGCGGAAATTCGGTTGCGCGTATACGTACCGATCTCACCACCAAAGCGTACATCGATGGGCCCTCACGGGAAAATGGGGATCTACGTGGGATATTTATCTCCGTCGATTATTAAATACACTGGAGCCCCTTACAGGGGATTTACTCACGGCCCGGTACGCTGATTGTATCTTCAATGAAGAACATTTTCCGGCATTAGGGGGAGAATTTAAGTATCACACTGAATGCCCAGAAATAAATTGGGATGCCATAGACACCCTAAAGGAGGATCCTCGTACCACGTAATCCGACCTTCGGGTTAAAAGGATCATTGATTTGCGGGTTGCTGCAAACAATTTGCCGACTCATTTACTGTGAGTAAAAGTGTCACAAAATCATACATTCCTGCAAGGAATGTGCCGAAAGAATAGAGGTACCAAATAAAACTATTCAACTCCCTTCCTCGAAAGAAAGTGGGAGAAGTACGGCAAATCCTCGCAAGCGCACGAGGAAACAGAGGAAAGAATCCTCGACACGTAAATGAAACTCAACCTCAAGTTGAGAGACACCAGTGAATTCACCCAATTCACTTCCCACATCAACAGTGCACTCAATTTCGATGATGGGACATTGGAACGCCCGACGCGGTCATATTGGGAAATACTGAGCCGTCAACCGGGGTAAATGAAATATCCGTAAACTATGTTGAGTCCGGAGAATCATTCAACCGTAAGACTACAATTGTCGACATATACTTTGCCTCATCGGTTGCGAAACCATCCAAAATGATCCGATCCAAAATCCATGGTAGAGTGCAAACAGCGCTGGACCGGAACAAATGGAAGGAAGCAATTGAAGCGAGTTAGCCTCCTCAATAAAAGAGAGGTATTCTCACAAGTAATACCTACACCTCCAAAACCTTCCCGTGGGTTTTAAATGGGTTTTCATCCGGAAACGGAATGAGAAAAATGAGGTGGTGAGATATAAAGCGAGGCTTGTAGCACAAGGGTTCACGCAGAGACCCGGCATTGATTTCAATGAAACATATTCTCCGAGTCATGAGCGGAATTACGTTCCGATATTTGATATCACTGGCAATACAAAAGCGTCTATCTATGCGGTTGATGGATGTCGTGACAAGATATTTATATGGGTCACTAGATTCGGACATATATATGAAGGTCCCCGATGGGATCTCTATACCGAATGGAAGCGCAAATCGAAAAATGTATTGTGTAAAGCTCAAAAGATCACTCTATGGTCTCAAACAGTCGGGTAGAATGTGGTACAACCGATCGAGTGAGTACCTTCTACGAAAGGTTACTCCAACAATGATGATTGCCCATGCATATTCATCAAAAGATCCTCCACAGATTTTGCATTATATCGTGTATGTAGATGATTTGAATATCATTGGCCACACACAGGATATTAATGAAGCCCGCCACCATCTTAAGGCGGAATTTGAGATGAAGGATTTGGGTAAAACCAGATTTTGCTTAGGTTTGCAAATCGAGCACCTTCATTTAGGAATTTTTGTGCATCAATCTGTCTATATTCAGAAATTATTGGAGAAATTCAATATGGACAAAGCACATCCAAATAAAACTCCCATGGTTGTTCGATCTCTCGATAAAGAAAAAGACATTTTCCGACCACGGGAGGAAGGAGAGGAGATATTAGGATCAGAATATCCCTATCTTAGTCTCATTGGAGCACTTATTTATCTTGCAAATAGTACCAGGCCAGATATTGCATTCGCGGTAAATCTATTAGCAAGACATAGTGCCGCCCCAACTAAGCGTCATTGGACCGGAGGAAAACAAATCCTCAGTACCTAAATGGCACTAAGGATCTTGACTTGTTCTTTCGAAAACTGCGATCCTAGCTTGGTTGGGTACACCGATCTTGCTATATGTCCGATCCCCACAACGCCGATCACAAACAGGTTTTGTATTCCTCCATGGAGGAACAACCATATCGTGGAAGTCATCTAAACAAACATTAGTGGCTACCTCCACAAACCATTCGAAATTATCGCACCGTTTGAGGCATCACGTGAATATGTATGGCTTCGCAGATGATAAACCACATTGAACAATCATGTGGTATTGGTTCCTCGAATCACCTACCATTATCTATGAAGACAATGTCTTGCTTGTATTACACGATGCAAACAGGCTACATTAAGAGCAATATCACCAAGCATATTGCCCCTAAGTTGTTTTATCCCCATGAGCTTCAGCAAAATGGAGAAATAAACATCTTACCGACAAAGTCTTGCGATAATCTGGCAGATCTCTTCACAAAATCCCTACCCACTTCCTCATTCGAGAGATGTGTTAAGGGAATTGGTATGAGACTACTCAGAAACTTGCAAGCTTCAGGGGGAGACTCTCTGAATGATGGATCCTGTTAAAACGCTTCACATTGTACTCTTTTTCTTTTTGTGAGTTTTTACCATCTGGGTTTTCTCATATAAAGTTTTTAATGAGCCAATGATAGATACAAGCTTATGCCTTATCTCATGTTTTCTCCCACAGGAGTTTTTCTAGAGATAAAACACGGCATGGATTACTCCCTTCACCTTGCAGGTTGATGATAGAGTAATCACCAGTCATATTATTCCTATTTTTCCCACAGGGTTTTTCGAAGGAATTAAAGAACAAGTTGATCTCAACATGGACTCGATCAAAAGGGGGAGTGTTACAAAAGAGCCATTATATGGCCATTATTTGATCTCATCAAGAATCATCAAATGGCAGTCATCATTGGGGATTTGATTCAACATCAAAGGCAGCCATAATGTGGATTTTTAATCCTTTGTAACAGCCATGTTTATGGGCATAAATCACCCTTAATGTAATTCACTAAATGGCCTAGAATCCTAGGCTTGTAATCACCCTATATAAAGGGCCATTGAGATCAATACGAAATGAGCGAGAATCTTCTTTCACTACTCAGTTTTGTCGATTTGCAACATATCCAAAGGTCATGGAGACAGACCAGAAAGCAATTTCGTTTTCGTAGCCGCCTTGTCCAGACCAGTTCCATCAAATTAACACATGGAGGCAGACGTACGTAACATATTTTTGGCATATAAAAAATCCATGCAAAGACCATAAATTTGCCATATCTTAAACGCATACATCAGTATCTGCATCAACCCCAGCTATATGCATGCTTGACATTCCTTTCTTAGTGTTAAGTTTGGATGTTTCTGCCGAAAACCAACAACTCAAGTTGGTTTCTCTTCAGACAGTTCATTGCATGCGTCGGCTATGACGACCAGGGCTGTTTCATGATTTCATCCAGTGACACGCAAAAGTGAGGCGCTGTGCTGGACATCTTTGATCGGATAACCTGAATGGGTCATGACGGTTGCTTGGGATCTTGGATTTTGGCTTGGAAAGTCATATGATCATATCAGCTTGGATGATTGTGGATCTGCAGTACATGGGTCAGAGCAAGAACTGCAGAAGAAAGAAATGCCTGGCCATTTCTGCTGCTCACTCTGAAACAGCAAATAGAACCATAGTCTGTATCTTCTATTCTTCTGACCACTTCTCTACTATTTTATTTGGGCCTGAAATATCTGATACTTCACAAGGTAACACAAGTCAAAATGATAATGAATGTAATACCCATGGAAAAAAATAGTAGTTTTTGGTATGAAATTATCCCATCTCAATCTAACAGGCAAAAGAGGCGAATGATTTGCTGTTGGAAATGTCAGAGAGCTGCTTGTCCAAAACTCAATATTATTAGTGAGGTCATAGCCGGTTATATTTAACCATGCCTTTTCTTCCTTTTGCACATTTTTTTCAACAAGAGGCTAACAACGGCGTACGGCTGAGTATAGAACAAGATGCTAATTGCTAAATCTACAAACAATGAATAAGATTAGCTTACTACGTACGTATTGCGAAAACCGTGTATTCATGGGCCATTGTGTGAATCTTCTAGCTTCTACTGCTTCTACCTGTGAATGTTGCACTGCTGCAAGTATGGGTTGTCATAGTGAAGGAAATTGTTCCAATAGTCTCTGTACTTGGGAATGGAGATCTCCAGCCAGGGTTTGAGTTTTCCACTGTAGTGGATCACGGCGGCCCTCTCAATTGCTTCTCTTCCTATGCTTCTGTCATGACCAAGCCCAAGAACATGCCACCGGTGGTCAAGAGGCACCGTTTGATTGTAGAAGACAAGCTGGCCCAGTGGCAAGCTCCCTGCTTTCCATAGTCTCCGCCTTTTGCCCTGCAAATTGGCAATTGAGATGTTGAGAAACAACAATATTCACATACAATACTTTGGTTTATACAACCAGTTTCTACAGTAGAGTTGATTTTGGACCATCTGGAACTGCAAATAATTGTGTGCTTTTGCATCTCAACCAACATTTTAATAGTCAAATTGAAAATTACATCTTTTCGAGAACAAACTTGATGCTAGTACCCATAACCCATGTGCTCCACATCATATAAGCTTCCTTACAGTTTACACAATTTAAACAACTGGAGTGAAAAATCATGCTCAAAATATCATTTTGCAATCAATGAAAACATTGGGTCAGATCAATGTGACAGGAATGTACACTTACAGCTTGAAACCACTTATTGTAAGTTGCAGTCACACCCTGCCTGCGCCATTCCTTAAGGTCAAAGATGTTCATCCCAAACGCACATATGCAAGCCTTTGCATCAAATTTGTTGGTGATACTTGGATCAGAGAAATTAACAAGATTCTCCAACACATGATAACCATCACCAGAAGTGCATGTCTCAACAGCACCATTTACTTTACCCTTCAAATCTATCTCCCATAATCCACTCAAATCTCTTTGGACTACAACATCATGGTCCAAGAGTACAAGTTTGTTCAAAGAAGGGAATACTTCTGGCAAATAAAAGCGCAAGTGGTTAAGCGGAGAAGTGTATCTTGGATCACCGATGCCCTTCTGCTTAAATCTGGAACTGAAATCAGCTGGCAGCCATTTCAAATGATCTAAGCTCTTGATTCGAATTGTGGCTGGATTTGGTGGGTTTGTCAGAAACCACATCATCATTGCAGGAAAATTCAGTGCATCAGTTACAATGTGAAACATTATCCTTTTGGGATCCTGCCAAACAAAATAACTAAAATCAAACACATTTTCAAGGCATGAATAAAACACAAGAACCGTTATACAAGATAATTCCTAGTGCAATCCTTGTTGACCACATGATTATATGTGCTGCATGTTCATCGATCATACCACAGGAATAAACGAAATCATTGAAGAAAAAAGTATCCATCGCAAGCAAGCCTTGTGTCTAATGTAATAGAACGAATTCACAAGGGACTAAATTTAGAAAAAGAACTGGACATGAAAAAAGAAAACTACATTACTAGTGTTTGAAGTAACAGTTATAACTCTAAATTTATTCTGGAGAAAAAAATGGACACAAAAGACAAGAATCTGTAATTGCAAACCATATCTATAATTCCTACATAATCATGTAAAAATTAGTTATAGACAAGTCTGGGGTCTTACCTTAGATGCAGAACTTGTAGAGTTGACAACCACTGCACTCGCTAGCACATTGTCTGAGAATATTGCATAATGGTAAAAGCCACCCGTTTGCATCGTGTATCTTTGAGGAAATTCACGTTCCTTCAGATCTAACAGGAAGTATTCTGAGGTAAGTCGCATTGCTAGGCAGTGATGGCCTTTTGGTAATGTCCTCACTGCAACCTGCTCAAGGAATGAAGTTTCACTTCGATGGGCTCTGACCAACTCTTCACTTTGATGTGTCATTGCGCGTAACTTTGCTGTCATATGAGAACAATGTGGATAGGCTCTTTGAGCTTTAGATAGGGTCATTTCCATTGCCCAAATTTTCTGCAGTGCACTGCAAAATTGCTTTGGTTTCAATCATAGAACGCTTTGGTTTCAATCATAGAACTGACTATTGATGGTAACAGCACAACTATCCAGATGTATTCTTGCAAGACTGAACTACTATTGCAAATCAATCCTTTACTTGCAGATCATGGGTTATAAGCTTACCTCGTGGGTACACGGGAACTGCTGCTAAAGTGGATTATCACCCTCTCTATCTCCTTGACCCTCAACTTCAACTCCCGAACTAAATGTGCACTGCCATGCGGGGAAGCAAACTGCAAGTAGGCCTTGGCCATAATTAGCTGGTCTTGCATCATCCATAACTTCTCTTTAGTGCCAGGAGGAGATGTAGATATTCTTTCATCTGCCTCTGCAACATTTTCATCAGTTTGTCCTTCTAACTGCAGAAAAATTAACTGACATCAACTTCTCCTAAGTGCATTGATTGAATATTTAATTCTATTATCCAAACCAGTCAAGACAAAACATTATCATTGGAGCAACAGAGCATATCGCACACAACTGTCAAAAATGAAAAACCAAAAAAAGCACAAAAATCACTTCTTCAATTCACTTTGTTGCCGGGGCGGCGAAGAAATCGCCGTCCAGATTTTATATTTAAGGGTATAAGGAGAAAATACTTTACAACGACTTGAAAACACAAGTCGCGCCAAGCAGTTGCAAAAATGCAAAGCGCGGCGAAAGCTAAACTGAAAACAAAATACTAGGCATTCCCCACTCACCAGAAGTTATACTTCAGTAAAGTTGCATTGATTGGATATCTAGGATATCTATACTAGCCTCCAAACACAGTTATTTGAGATTGAGCAACATTAGCATATTGCTCAGGGATGCAACACAAAGTCTCCACTGTAAACTAGGACAAGCGTCAGAAATGCACAAAAAGGCACCCAAATCTCATCCCTAATTCAAATTTACTTCACTCTATCCTGTCAAAAGACTAAGCATTCCCCCCTACACCAGATGCTATACTTCAGCAGAGATGAACCATCTCAGGTTACAATAGATCACTGAGCACAACAAATTGATTCTCCCACAGTACTCTGCATTGGTATGAATTGGATAGAGAGAGTGTCACTACTCCACTCTGTAACCACATGCATGCATCACAACTACTCCCCCAAGACGAAATCAAACGAAATCCACACAATGTGTATACACATCCACATGCAGTTAAAATCAATCAAACTTTACCTCCTGTGCTGCCTGCTGCTGTCTGACGATCTCCACCATCCGCCTCTGCAAACACCAACACTGAATCAACAACTGAAGAGGAAAAAAAAGTACAGCAAATTGGAGGAAAAGACAGAGTAGAATCGAATCGAACTAGAACTCGAATCACCCACCTCCTTCACCGAGACATGGGTCCCTCCAGTGCGCTCCCCAACCGCACCTGCACCCAACCCCACCGCAAAGCCATCGCCATTAGCACGAAGCAGAAACAGCAAAAAAAAAAAAAGCACGCGGCTAAATTAAGCTGCACGCCAGAATCAGAATCAGAACACCAAACGCAAAAATCGCGAATCATCAGCGTCGGCGGCCACCGAGGAGGATGAACGGATGAGTAGTAGATTCCACGAGAAGCGCACCGGGTACTCCGGGGAGGGCGCGGCCGTCGGGGAGGTTGAGGAGCACGACGACGAAGCCGCACGCCGCCGCGATCAGCACCAGCAGCAGCGCCGCCTCCCTCCCTCCGCCTCCTCCACCAACGCCGCCACACCAGGCGCCTCCTCCCGCCCTCATCCCACCGGGTCGCCGCGGCGCCGCCACCGCCACCGCCCTCCTCCTCCGTTGTGTCCTCCTCTCGAATTCGCCACTGCGAGTGGCGCCGCCGCTGCCGTCGCGAGCGCCCCGAGTTCTCGAGTGGGAGCAAAAACCGCAGGAGGTGGGGGAGGCAAAAACGAATGGGATGGTGTTCCCGTCTCGCCGACGGTGTGGGCCCACGTTGGGACACTAGGGCCCACAGTCAGTGTGAGGTAGGTGTGGGGGTGGGGCCCACGGGATGGGGTTGGAAGTTGGATTCGAATTCGATCGGGGTGTATCTTTTCGTGGGGAGGACGGGTGTCAGGACGCGCTTCTGGAAATTCTCTTTTCTTTTTCGCTTTTCTTTTCGCCCAATTTTCCTTTTTCTTTTTAGCTTTTTAGGTTGGTTAAAAAAAGAGTTGGAGAGAGGCGTCATCTAAACATTATTATAAAAATAAATTATAAATATGTGAAGAACTAAATACGAGATTATATTTTTTTAAGGTTGGTTGATTAGTGGTTTTTTTTATTAATGATGTCTTTTTGGGTGAAAAGAGATGGGGTTTCCATGTTGAAGCAATCATGGATGTCCTTTTTTGTGATGTCGGTGATATAATAGGATTTCCGTTGGGGGAAGGGGGGTTGTGGTTTCAGAAATTTTGATAAATTCTGAGCTATCAATTAAATGAAGATGTCATAGTATTATTTATGTTTGCAATGAAACATACCGTCAGTTTGTTTATCTCGATACACAATTCAGACTTATAAAGCGAAGTGATGGTTGTTGGTTCAATTTATACTCCAAACCGTTGCTGAATGATATTATCTCAATTATTTAATATCCGGTAGACAGACAAAACCTTATATTTGTGTAGAAGAACGCATTATCACCCATAGAGAATTACTCGAGACAAAATACGTCTAATTTTTTTTGTTTGTAATTAGTTTAATACTTTTTCCATTCCTTTTTGCCGAATATCTTCTTGAAACTTTGATTTTCCGTTTGTTTATTTATTGTCTTGGAAGCAATGCAGCTAGACACGTATGGACACGTATGGTCACAGCCATACCCATACAGGCATGATGTCAATTTAAATATTTAGACATTATTTTAAAATATTAAATATAAACTATTTATAAAACTCATTTATAATTAGTAAGTTATTCGCAAGACGAATCTAATAATTTGTGATGTGATGTTATAGTAAATATTTATTAATTATAAATTAATTAGGTTTAATAGATTTGTCTCGTAAATTATCTTTTGATTCTGTAATTATTTTTATAATTAGATTATTTTGAGTTTTTAAATTATAGTTTAGTACTTTTATTCCAACAGTGCAGTGCAGTCACTGTGGTTACAGCTACGCCCAACCTAGCCAGCTGCTCATCACTCTCAAGTCTCAAACATGTCACGTGCAGTTCATTCTTACCAAGAAACTGAACGCATCGCCACTCATTAGGTTGGTCACGAGAAGGTCACTTCACTGGAATTCAGGGGGCTTCTTTTCTTTTATTTTGTTTGTTCTTTTCTTTGGCCGGTGTCAAGTACCTTTTAATGATATGGATACTAGATTAGATTATGTTGCGCTAAAGTACAAAAGTAAGTGTTTGTTTGTTTGTTTGTTTAATTTGCTCGGTTTCGTGGGTATTACGAGAGTCATATGCATGGATAAAAGGTACAAGTTGTTTGATTTCAATACATGCAATTTGATTTTGATTAGTGCACCTTTATAGTGGACAAACTTTTTGCCTTATAATTGTTGATATGGTGAAAAAAACAATCGGCTACACTAGACAACTAGTACGAATATTTTGCTTTTAAGACTCGTGTGGCAGTGGCAGCTTGATCTCAGTTACCGAAATGGCGAAAACCATCACGGTTTTAGCCGTATCATGCCATGAAGATGTAGCGCGATAGCTGTTTGGTTTAAAATTTTTCGTGTGTATTCAACAAATTTGGAAAAAAATATTTTATCACAAAAATATATTTATTTTTTATCCTAACAAACAAATATCACTCTGTCCACGGTATGCGGCATGGTTTCTGTGTGGTTTAAATAAAAACCGTGGCATGACATCGATTTGAATTTGATTTAAATTTAAATTGCATCACTGTTTATTTGGGCGCGGTTTTCACGGTTTTTGACGCGGTTTTCGCAGTTTTTGGCGTGGTTTAGATAAAAATCGTGACACGGCAAAATATTTTGGAATCGGTTCAAATTCAAAACCATCTACTATTCATTCCGTCACGATTTTCGTGTTTTTTTCACGTGAAAACCATACTACCATAGGAGGATGGCACGACAGACGCATGCGAAATAAGAAACCCTGATCCCAAGCCCAGCCAACTAGAGTAATCTAGGTGGGAAGACTATTTGGTGAAAAATTTAAAATGCCCATAATATTGAATATGAAATATTGATTATACGTTATCTCCACAATGCCTAACATGAGATTAGTTAGCAGACTCTTCGAAAAAAAGGCCGATAAATTATAATACTGTTATTATATAATGCAACAATAAAAAAATAAGTAAATCACATGACATCATGATTTTCAAATACCTCGATCTAGTCACTTGTGCACGATGTTTAGTGCTCCATCCATTTGTGATTGATGAGCACATGCAAATCGAGAAAAAAAATCAGTATTGATCGCGTCTAACAATATGACCATTGATTTCTCAATTTCTCATCAATACAAACCACTATTCAACCTGCATGCATACGTTGTTCATCATGCGTGCGTCCGTTCATAGCCAAGAAATCATAATTCCGTCCATTCACCACGCAGCAGTCCATGTGTCGTCAGCGTTATCTATCATGCTTTGATTGGTCCTTGCTCTTGTCGCATAATTTGTTTCTGTAAAATTTGGAGATTTTGAATATTTTTAAAATTTTATAACTAAACAGTCATATGTAAAGTTGAAATGTAAAAGTTTCGGGTTTTGAAAGGATTTTAATCAAAAGGTATAATTTTCTTTTGAGATTAGCGCTGGACAGAGTTACCCCTCCCTAGCTTGCGGCGGAAAGGCCCAAGGCGTCGCCCTCAGCTCGCTGCGTCGCGTCGCGCGGTGCGGCGCAACCGCACGCCGGAGGCGGAGGCGGCCGCGGCGCCGGAGACGCGGCCGTGGTGGCTCGCCGCCGCGCGTCACCGGAGCGGGCGGCGGTCGCGCGCGGGCTTCGGCGGGAGGCAGATCCCGCGGACTCCGTCGCCGCCGCCGCCGACCGACCGGCATTCGGCGACGAGAGGAAGACGACGACGGCGACTCCGCCCGTCGCCCGGATCTCCTCGGCCGCGCCGCCCCCGGATCTTCCCGGTCGCGCCGCCCGGCCTCTCCCCGACCGCGCAGCCCACGAAGTCCCTCGGCCGCGCCTCCCGGTCTCCCGGCCGCGTCGCTCCCGTGGGCGGTGTTATAGTAAGCCCAGGATTAGCTCTTCGTTTTTTAGCAAGTAGAGATAGGCGCGATCGCCTTCCAGTGCTCGCGCACGCCGCGCATGTCGCGCGTCATTCACGGCACGGCCCGAGTGGTGCCGGGATGGCGTGGCCGATCACGAGCGTGCCGTGATTTAGTTGCCATGTAAACCTGCATGTAATTTCCTTTGATAGAGATAAAGAACATCGAAAAACGCCGTCGCATTGCAGCACCAACTCAGTGTGTCCACTTGTATTCGCGTGTGTTCATTCCTCTCGACGTATCGGAATTGTGTCATTTGGTATCGAGCCGAGATCCACTGTCACCATGTCGGCCTCACCTTCGAACAAGAAGCCGAGGACAATGGTGACAAGAAACCTCGCCATCGCGTTCGCCACGTCGTCGCGCGGCCGCTCCGGCAGCCGCACCGCCTCCGGCTCACGCGTCGCCGAGCGCGTCGTCGAGCGTCCGTCCGCGAACATCCAGGTGGCGATGCTCACGCGCACGAATTACTCCGTGGGCGCTTGTGATGCAGTCAATTACCGGACTCTTCGCGTCTGGGACGTTGTCGAGGAGGGGATCGACGACGACGCCGACGATGACGAGTACCAGTGGGACCGTCAGGCCATGGCGGGGCTCCTGCGCTCGGTGCCCTCCGAGATGTGGATGCTCGGGCGCAAAGACACCGTCAAGGAGGCGTGGGACGCCGTAAAGGTGCTCCGGATCGGCGACGACCGCGCGCGACCGCCGGCCCAGCAGCAAGCTGCGCCGCGAGTTCGGCGCGCTCGTCTTCAAGGAGGGCGAGTCGGTCTCCGAGTTCGTCATGCGCATCACGACGCTCGCCACCAACCTCCGAGTCCTCGGCGACAACATCACGGACGCCGAGGTGGTGAAGAAGCTGTTGCAGGTCGTCCGGAGCGCCCGACGCAGCGGCCGTGTCCTCGAGATGTTCCTTGACCTCAACGGTGTCTCCATCGAGGAAGTGGTCGGGCGGCTGCGCGTCTTCGAAGACCGCAGCAAGCCGAAGGAGATCACGGACGGCATGGGGCGTCTCCGCTCGCGAGGAGGACGGGAGGCGCGTCGCAAGAGTCGTCGCGAGCAGAGAGCTCCGGGAGCGCGGCGGCTCGGCGCTCGCGGCAAGCGCCAAGGGCGCGGACGCGGTTGTGGCGGTGCGCCGCGAGACGGCCAAAACGGCCACAACGCGGGCGCCGTGAACACCGGCGGCGGCAAGCCGCCGCCGGGAACAGTCTGCAACAACTGCGGCAAAAAGGGCCATTGGGCCGGGAATGTCGCGGGAGGAAGAAGAAGGCCGCCGCACATGTGGCGCAGCCGAGGAAGACGAGCACTCGCTCATGTACATCGCTGCCGACACGGAGGTAATGGTTCTTCGAAGACCGCAGCAAGCCGAAGGAGATCACGGACGGCATGGGCGTCTCCGCTCTGCGAGGAGGACCGGGAGGCGCGTCGCAAGAGTCGTCGCGAGCAGAGAGCTCCGGGAGCAGCGGCGGCTCGCGCTCGCGGCAAGCGCCAAGGGCGCGGACGCGGTTGTGGCGGTGCGCCGCGAGACGGCCAAAACGGCCACAACGCGGGCGCCGTGAACACCGGCGGCGGCAAGCCGCCGCCGGGAACAGTCTGCAACAACTGCGGCAAAAAGGGCCATTGGGCCAGGGAATGCCGCGGGAGGAAGAAGAAGGCCGCCGCACATGTGGCGCAGGCCGAGGAAGACGAGCACTCGCTCATGTACATCGCTGCCGACACGGAGGTAATGGTGCAACGTGAGTCTTGCTGCCATTCCAGGTCTGCTTCACCAGGAGTTAAGGCGCCAACGCACGTCCACCTCAACGAGCCCAAGGTGCTGCTCCATCTCAGCGAGGAGATGAAGGAGGACGTGGTACCTCATCGCTGGGTGCTTGACACCGGGGCGACGAACCACATGACGGGAACTCGCTCTGTCTTCGCCGAGCTCGACACCGGCGTCACCGGCACCGTCAAGTTCGGGGACGGATCGGTGGTCGACATCCAGGGCAAAGGCACGGTCCTGTTCGCCCTCAAGACTGGCGAGCACCGCCGGCTGGATGGTGTCTACTTCATCCCACGACTCACGACGAACATCGTCAGTCTCGGCCAGATGGACGAGGACGGGTACAAGGCCGTCATCGAGTTTGGGATCTTGCGCCTCTTCGACCTGCAGCGACAACTGCTGGCGAAAGTACACCGCTCGCCGAGCCGGCTGTACTTCCTCGACATGAACGTCACGGCGCCGGTGTGTCTCACTGCGCGCGTTGGGGACGTGGCGTGGCGTTGGCATGAACGCTACGGCCACCTCAACTTCCAGGCACTGCGCAAGCTTGGGCGCGCTGACATGGTGCGCGGACTGCCGGCCATCGAGCACGTCGACCAAGTCTGCGAGGACTGTGTCCTGGCGAAACAGAAGAGGACGCCGTTCCCGCAGGCTGCCAAGTACCGGGCTCTGGAGGAGCTTGAGCTGGTCCACGGTGATCTCTGTGGCCCGATCACGCCATCGACGCCGGCCGGCAACACCTACTTCTTGCTACTTGTCGATGACATGAGCCGGTACATGTGGCTCACGCTCCTGCGGTCGAAGGCGGACGCGCCGGCCGCGATCATGGCATTTCAGGCGCGTGCTGAGCGCGAGTCCGGCAAGAAACTCAAGGTACTTCGGACTGACAACGGGGGTGAGTTCACTTCGGTGGAGTTTGGTGAACATTGTACAGGTGAAGGGATCCAGCGGCATCATTCGGCGCCGTACACGCCACAGCAAAATGGCGTCGTCGAGCGCCGGAACCAGATGATCGTGAGCACGGCCAGGAGCATCCTGCGTGCCCGCGGCATGCCGGGTCACTTCTGGGGAGAGGCAGTGCACACTGCCGTGTTCCTGCTCAATCGGGCGCCGACGAGCGCGCTGGACGGGATGACCCCGTACCAGGCATGGTATGGGAAGAAGCCGGCCGTGCACTTCTTCAAGGTGTTCGGGTGTGTGGCCTACATCAAGCGCCTGCGACCGCACCTCAGCAAGCTTGACGATCGTGGCCAGAAGGTGATCTTCATCGGCTACCAGGACGGGTCGAAGGCGTACCGTTTCTATGAACCAGTCAGCGAGCGCGTTCACGTCTCCCGTGACGCCGTCTTCGACGAAGGCGCGCGGTGGGACTGGGAGGTCGTCTCGGCCCCCGGCGATGAGTACCCCTTCACTGTGGCAGAAGACTACGAGCTGCAACGCCATCGGACCGCGGCACCGGCCCCAGAGCCTGTGTCCCCCGATCAGCGCTCACCAGCTCCCTCGCCATCGTCCACGACACGCGAGTCGTCATCGGCTGCACCGAGCTCGCCACCAGCTACACAACTCGCCACACCACAACCGGCTGGAACTCAGGTCCAGTTTGCCACACCGCTTACAACTGATCCGAACCTCGACACAGATGATGACGAGGGCAAGGTGCACCGGTACCGGACACTGGACAACATCCTCGGCATGGATGCTGTCCCCGGGCTGGAGCAACGTGAGGCTGAGGAGGCCGAGTTGCATGTTGTGAGCGTGGAGGAGCCAAGGACGTTGAAGGAGGCCGACGGCGACCCAAACTGGGTTGCTGCGATGGAGGAGGAGCTGTCCTCGATCCGTGATAACAAGACATGGTCGCTGGTCGAGCTCCCTCATGGTCACCGCGCCATAGGCCTCAAGTGGGTGTACAAAGTGAAACGCGACGGGAACGGCAACATCGTCAAGTACAAAGCTCGCCTCGTCGCCAAGGGCTACGTGCAGCAGCCTGGTGTCGACTTCGATGAGGTCTTCGCGCCAGTTGCACGACAGGAGTCGGTGCGGCTGCTCCTCGCCATCGCAGCTCACCATGGCTGGGGCGTTCACCACATGGACGTCAAGTCCGCGTTCTTGAACGGCGACCTGCAAGAAGAGGTATACGTCCAGCAACCTCCTGGCTTCATCGATGACAGGCACAAGCACAAGGTTCTTCGGCTCCACAAAGCTCTCTATGGCCTCCGCCAGGCCCCGCGAGCGTGGAACCAGAAGCTCGACGCTTCACTGCTGGCGCTCGGTTTTCGTCGCTGCATTGATGAACACGGGATGTACACCCGTGGAGAAGGACAGTTGCGGCTGATCCTAGGCGTCTATGTCGACGACCTGATAATCACTGGCGGTGATGCAGCAGCCGTGGCAAAGTTCAAGGAACAGATGAAGAACACGTTCCGCATGAGTGATCTCGGGCTCTTGTCCTACTACCTCGGGCTGGAGGTAACACAGGGAGCTCGAGGCATCACACTCCGACAGACCGCCTACGCCAACAAGATTCTTGAAAAGGCCGGGCTGGCGGGGTGCAACCCAAGTGCGACGCCCATGGAGGCGAAGCTGAAGCTGCTGAAGGACGGCACAACGCCGAGGGTGGATGACACGGAGTACCGCAGCCTAATCGGCAGTCTGAGGTACCTGTGCAACTCTAGGCCGGACCTGGCTTATCCGGTGGGATACCTTAGCCGGTTCATGGAGGCACCGCGTCAAGAACACCTCGCGGCGATCAAGAGGGTCCTTCGATATGTGGCAGGCACGCTGGATTGGGGCCTGCACTATCGTCCAGGACAAAAGAATGGAGGCGCACCGAAGCTGATGGGCTACTCTGATAGTGATCTTGCCGGCGATGTGAATGACCGGAAGAGTACCAGCGGCCTCATCTTCTTCCTGGCAGGAGGTCCGGTTGCCTGGCAGTCAGCTAAGCAAAAGGTAGTCGCGCTGTCTTCCTGCGAGGCAGAATACATCGCGGCTGCAGCAGCAGCGTGCGAGGCGGTTTGGCTGTCACGTTTGCTGGCCGAACTCGTCGGAGGAGCTGCTCTCGCACCCAAGCTGAAGGTGGACAACAAGTCTGCCATAGCACTGATGAAGAATCCTGTGCACCATGACCGGAGCAAGCACATAGACGTGAAATTTCACTTCATCCGGAATGCCGCGACAGAAGCCGATCGACGTGGAGTTCGTCGGTACTGAGCACCAGCTGGGCGACATCCTCACTAAGGCGCTTGGTCGTACTCGGTTCCAGGAGCTTCGTGGTGGGATCGGCATGAAAAAACTTGTATAGTATGTACTCCAGGGCTTAGGAGGAGATTGTTATAGTAAGCCCAGGATTAGCTCTTCTGTTTTTTAGCAAGTAGAGATAGGCGCGATCGCCTTCCAGGTGCTCGCGCACGCTGCGCATGTCGCGCGTCATTCACGGCACGGCCCAGGGTGCTGGGATGGCAGTAGCTGATCACGAGCGTGCCGTGATTTAGTTGCCATGTAAACCTGCATGTAATTTCATAGAGATAAAGAACATCAGAAAAACGCTGTCGCATTGCAGCACCAACCCAGTGTGTCCACTTGTATTCGCGTGTGTTCATTCCTCTCGACGTATCGGAATTGTGTCAGGCGGCGCTGTGGCTCTACCGCGCCACGGGCAAGGAGGAGTACCTCCGCTACGCCGTCGACAACGCCCACGACTTCGGCGGCGTCGGCTGGGCCATCACCGAGTTCAGCTAGGACGTCAAGTACGCCGGCCTCCAGGTCCTCGCCGCCAAGGTACGCACCCGCGCCTCAATTCCTCTCTCACTCTCTGGCATGCTCGATCAATTTTTTTTCAGGTGGGTGATTCATGCTCAACGGCGGCGGACTGCGGCGGCGGGCAGTGATGCTTTGACTGCCAGCCGGAGTTCGTCGGCTCCAGCTGCGTCCGCTCCGCCGCCACCAATCCCTTCCAACTCACTGTGAGAGAGCACGCTTCTTGCTTGTTTCTTCCTCTCTTTTTGTTTCTTCTTTTTTTTCTTTGTTGCGTCAAGAAACGGATGGGGTGTTGTAGCTAGCGATATTTCTCCTGTTTGTGAGAGAGAAATCATCAGTGTTGTTACTGCTGCTGCTATATGATCAAGATATATATAACAAAAAAAAAACTCCATTTGTTTGTGTTTTTGTCTCTGGATGAACTCTGATCTTGACAAATGTCAGGATCGGTGTGTATGCATATGACATTTTAACCTATGATGATCATTAGTAGTCTGTTGGTCTATAAGGTCAACATTTCTATGAACAAAACGGTAAAATCCATGTGTCCATGTGGGTGTATCTGACATTTTAACCTATGATGATGGTGATTAGTGGTTTGTTGGTCATATGCTGTTGTTTGCTATAGACATTTTGGTTGGTGATTAGTCAAATGCCTAATCTGATGAGCATCCGGTTGCTAGTGACAAAGTGGCAATGCAAAAAACAAGCATTTAATAGGAACACATCTATTTTTTTATAAGCTAAAAAATTTAAAGTATAACATTTATACCCAAAATCAGAAAGCCTGAAAACCGAATGGAGGGAGTACATAGTGGCAGGATGTTTTAGAACATCGTAGCCATGTTGCACGATATTTATAACAAGTGATTCTTCATTAAGTTCATTAAGGGTATGTTTGTTTCAGTTTTTTAGAAGCTGAAAAGATAAAACAAATATTGAAGTTCTAAGCTGTTTTTCGGAAAGCTTAAAAAATAATTAAATAATTAAGAAATGAATGGAAAGCTGAAAAGCTGGTTGAAATAAGTTTTTGTTGATTTTTGATATGTTGAGAAAATAAAAATTTATTTAAAAAATAATAGTAAACAATCATCTGTCAATAAAATAGAAAGCTAATTTTTTTAAAAATGAAAAGTAGAGTTTAAACACAGTCTACAACTCCATACCTCGTATTTGTTTATGATTTCACCAACTCCTAGTGTAGTACTGAAAGAAAAAAATTGTTTATGATTTCACCAACTCCTAGTGTAGTACTGAAAGAAAAAAGTTTAGATCTAAAATTTTTTTTACTAAAATGTCACATTAATGCTCAATGCTTTGACATACATTTGAAGTATTAAACATAGATTAATAAAAAAAATTATAGAATCCGTCTAAACTACGAGATGAATTTATTAAACCTAATTAATTCGTCATTAGCATAAATTTACTGTAGCACTTTATTGTCAAACCATGGTGTTTAAAAGATTCGTTTCGTAAATTACATGCAAACTGTGTAATTAATTATTTTTTAGTCTATATTTAATATTTTATTTATATGTCTAAAATTTTTGATATGATAGGATGTAAAGTTTTTGGTGGATTTTAACAGGGCGTATGTGAAAAACCCATGGCTAGTAATTCCTCTGCGTACGGCGTGTCGCAGCTGGGTTAACAAATTATCTTTCCCGGGGAGCATTTTGCCTGGGGACGCGGAGTCCAGCCAGCATCGGACCGAGCGCTCGATTGCCGCGTACTCGACCTATCGATGACAAGTGGGCCCCGGAGCGCCAGGTGCGAGATTCGCCGCCGCGTCAGGCGGAGCCCTGTTGCATTTACTTGCAGCTGCAGCAACGTATGTTCGTGGGCCGGGCCGGATCCGGCGTGGATCAGCCACAGCGGGGGGCAAACAACAAGAGGGCAGCCAATTGTAGCTTGCCACGTCAACTGGAATTTCGTCCCAAAGATTGAGGTGCCTTCCTAAAAGATAATTTCATGATATAATTTTGTAGGATTAAAATCGTTTTTAATTTTATAACATAAAAAGTTTGGTATTGGTGTATGCAAGATTTTCTCCAAATAAAACTGATTCTTTCTATTATTTAATTTGATGATACATACTAATAATTAATGTTCATAAAACCTTAATTTGCATTTTACATTTTGCATTTTGCAATGGTAGAAAATTAGCACTCCCTACTACTAGTACAACTAGCTTGATTTTGAGCTTTTTGTTTTTTTTAAAAAAATGACAATTAGTTTAATCTTTAGAAAGATCACCAAAGAGACCTGAAAGTATGCTCCATTTACCTTTACTTGGCGCTTATGATCAATTAAAACATGTTAGTAAGCAATGGAATTGGATCAACATAATAACACGATCTCACGCATAAGATTCAGGTTGGTCTATATGCGTGTAGATCTGAGCTCTCGGTCAAAAGGCCAGTGAAAGCAGAGCTCTCCACTCCAACAGTCAAAGCCAAGCAGCTCCAGCTTGCAGGAAAGACGCCAGTGAATGCAGCTCCCAATGATAAACAAAAGCAGCAGCCCAACGATGGCAATGGCACCGCGACCAAATAAATTTGGGTACTAGTCCTATTTACGTGCTGTGCAGAGCATCTAAAAATTTTACTCACTGTACGAGTTTCTGCTGTCAAGGGCATGCCTGCTGTTTACATCTGGGTCACCCCTCTCTGGCAGTGACACAAGGTTTTCACTGTGTGAACTATCCAAATCTGTGTGGTGGTATAGATTTAGATTACCATCAGAAGTAATGGGAGGCATATCATCCTCATCATCGTTTTCATAATCAAAACCATGCTCTTCGTCATTGTCGTCGCCTTCGTCCTCGTCCTCGTCAGAGTAGTCACCCTCATTGTCAGAATTGGCGTCGCTGCCATCAAGAGAAGCTCGATCATCACCGTTACGGTCAGCTACCGCATTGTCGAAACTCCTGAGGTAGGCCTCATCATCCTCATCCTACAATAGCAGAACCAAGTGAAGTTACAATATTTTCAGGAGGACATCAACAAAGGGTGAGTTGAACAGATCATATTGTGGATCCAACGCATCTCACCTCGACATCTTCCTCGTCGCTGGAATAAGCAGAATCCAGTTTGGCATACAACTCCGCATCTCCTTCCTCTTTCACCCCTTCCATTTGGAGCTGAAAAGGATGGAAATTTAGCATGGGACGCATCTGGCGCAAACATATTTTGTGTAGGCTAAGTTGGGGAACAAACTTACCAGTTCTGCTTTGAGCTGCTTTACTCTTCTGTTCAAGGTTGCGATATGATGACTGAGGGCCTGTTGCAGAGAACAGAACAATGATGTTAATGGCTGTAACAAAAGGGTTATTGTTCAGGAAATGTTGGACAATTTTGATTTCCAGACAGTGAGGGTTACTCTAGCAGAATACTACATATGATGCTATAACAGAATCAGTTTCCCTTCCTTTGGAGTACCTAACTTCATGATACGTGTTGAATACCAAATAAACAATCTTAGCCATCCAAGAGTCAAAACAGTACCTCGCGCCTCTGAATTTCGATGGATCGAGCTAAAGCCTTCCGCTTTGACAAAAGATTCCTGGGTCTCAGCTTAGAAGGACGTGCATAGTCCTTCCCACGGAACACAACGATGGCATAACCTTTGGAGACTTTGTCCACAGAAACTAAAATACCTCCACTCTCAGCTTCAAGAGACAATGCAATCTTCTTGACATCTCCAAAAGACTTTGCTTTCACAAGTATTTTCACTAGTTCCCTGTACTTCCAGTGCAAGTGCATATTTTCAATCGTGCCATCAAAAACTCCTCTCCTGCCTGAAAGCGGTATAATAAAAACTTAGTACGTAACTTTAAATGCAAAAATAAGGAACACTGTGAAGACTACATGTCATGTAGATCAGATCATAACAATATGACACTACTTCGGAAACAATACATGAAAGGAATTGCAAAAAAAAAAAAACTGGGATCCAAAAGGTTTCTCAGTACTACAAAATCAAAAGGAAACAAAATGGCCCGAAACTTTTTATTAGAGATTACCAAGGAGCAGGAATGCCTTCATCCTTAGACCAAGTTTCCGAAACATGAATCTCTCTTCATCTGTTATCGTTTCAGGTGGTTGGATACCTTCAGTTGGCTTCAGGGCTGTCTCAACTTTTCCGAGGACCCTTTCAGCTTTTTCTATCTTCTTCTCTGCCTGCAGAAAAACAATGTGATGCAAGCATTTTAACTATACAAACATAACTTTATGTGTATATACTAAATAGCTTCCAAGTAAATATGTGGATCAGTACTCTACAGAAAGAATACAAGTGAGAGCTATGTCGATTTCCCTAACTTTCAACAAATAAAGTTTCATCACATATTAGAAAATTATAATTGTAGTGTGTTGGTTTTGTTTTCTGATGCAATGGTAGTCTGTACACCATATAAGCTGCTACATTTATCTTAAGATATCTAGACTGATCTAAAATGCAATCTTGCTATAAAGACTTTCAAAAGATGAAATTTAACAAAGTAGCCTTACTACTCGTACTCTGTCACTTACAAGTTGGAGCTTCCACTCTAGCTTCCTTACGAGGTCAGCATGTCTTGCAGCTTCTACAGTTCTAGTCATCTTGTCCTCATAATTCTCATCCAGTTTATTTCCATATTTACAGTTAGCCTCAAGAGTCTCTCCAAGGGTACCAGCCACAGTAGGCTCTACAGGTGCCTCAGTTCTGGAAGAAAAGGAAGACGCTGCATTTAATCGCGCTTGCTCCTCATCTTGTAAGGACTTTGCCCATCTTTCCCTCTCTAGCAGTGCCTCTGCGAGTTCTGAGGACAAGAAATCCTTTCCTCTGTAGAAGACAATAAAGTCATTGTTCCTCGAAAGCATTACACCACCTGTCAATTTCTGGTGTACAAAAAGAGCATCATGAATAATCAATTCATTCCTTAACAACATACAAAATTGAATGGTGAAAAAATTTCAGGAAGTTCAATACTCTCCTATATCGAACAGAGGTTGTGAAATTGTATTTGACAAACTGTCTCTGAATATGAGGATTCAAATGTACTAGATATGACTGGTATAGGTGTATAACTGTATACACGTCAAAGTAAAAATAGGACCATAAATCAGGTTAGTTGACACGGTGACATAAATCCAGTATACCCCTTTGGTCCTTCCAAGAGGCAGTAGTAAATTATTACTAACAGTTAACAACTTGAGAAGACAATAGAGTATGTCAGGCAGGACTTCCTAAATCCTAAATAATATAATCTATAACCCAAACAAAATAGAGGAACACCAACATTGCTGCACAAGCCAATGTTCAGCCAGACATTAAAAGGTGGCAGGTGTAGTATAGCATATGTAGTACTTATTCAACTAAAGATGCATCAGTTCTTTTATATACTTATATGCACAAATTACCAAGATGTCATAATCCAAGCAGAGGTGCAATACAATTATCCAAAACCATAACTCTTGCTAATGCCTTCCCCCCAATCATCATGGAGTTATATCACCATAAATATTCACCTAAGCCTCACAAAGTTTCTTTGCACCCACTACCCAACTCCAACGATACACACACACACACACACACACATATATACATATACATACATACATACACACACGCGCACATACACACACAATATATATATAAATAACAGTCAGTAGCTAGCTTCTGCCCCACCTAAACAATTAACTGGAGCTACAAGCAACCATTCAGAAACCAAACATCCAGGCATGTACCAACGGGCGGTCTCTTTCCAGATCAAAGAGAATGATATAACACATAATTGACTTCCAATAAAAATACATAAACTAAAAAACTGGTCCTAGATTCCATTGGCTCTCGTTCATTTAGGCCTTCAAGAAAATTTATAGTTATTCTCTCAAACTCAGAAGGGCACAACATATTAAATTAGGGAGACAAATGCAATGCAGACTTTTTTTGAGGGAAATGAAATGCAAATAACGAGGTCCATAAATGGAGTATAGGGTTCTAAAAAAGGGAGGAATATAATTGATGATGTATCTTTTATCTCAATATATGTGAAAGAAAGGACTCGAAACATTTCTGTTGCATGCATAAACTTGTATTGTGCTGTTGCTGTTGCCAATAATCGACGAATATTTCTAAGCTCTAAAGCACTAAATATGCCAAGGGGGTAGTAAAGTTAAGAGTGTGTATACATACCTTGATATCTTCAGCCATCCTCTCACTTGTGGTAAGCTGCACTCCTCTTTTCAGAGCAATTTTTGCAATAGAACTTTTCTCCCACAACTTCACCATAGCAGCTGCTAAGCCTTGGAGTTGTCTGCTTCGCCCTAATATTCATCAGTAAGGAAAAGGGTCACAAGTCTACAACATAGTAAGAATTGATTGAAAAACAAACAATTAGCTAAAAATGACAGAAAAGGTACCAAGAGCAAAGTGAGGTGGCAGCCCACGGGCAAGGCGCCGTAAATTTGTAGTGTCCCTTCTGCTGAGAGATGGCCGTACTCCATATGGTAGAACTCTGAAAGGGGGCTTATATCCTGGTACAGTTGCAGGAAGCAAGTCTGCATCTACTGGTGATGGATCAGGTCTTGGCCAGTCATCGTATCTTGGTCCAAGCTCGTCCAATAGCTTGTCAATTTCATCTTCATATTTGATTTCTGGAACTGGTTCAACTAGTGTATCATTCTCAGTATTAGATGCCAATGCTCCATTGTTATCTTGCATCTCGTTTACTTTCTCATTAGGCAGCAATGAAGGACGAAGTGGCTCTTTGATGGAGAACTTCATACCAAGAGTTTCCGTATTCTTACTTGTTCTTTTAGTGGGCTCAGGTATGTCATAGGCTACTCCCCTGTATAGAGAAACAGAAGTTCCAGACCTCCATATCACCAAACCCCCTGTTTTTCTCTAACCACCATCAACCAAAAGAAACAAAGATCAGATTGACTATACCAGGCATATAAACAAATATATCCAAAACAAAAAATGACAGGTTTGTTGGAGAATGAAGAAATTGATTGCCATATTAAGAAATTTATACATCCAGTGTACTTGTTAACAGATCCACAATAACTTTGGTTGTATAATTTCTTCTTAGCCAGTAAATCATTTCTCTTCTATTTATCATAGGAGCTACATTACAGCAGCAAAAGTGCAATATTTATACAGCATACAACGGCTCGGTTTGGACACTAGTCCTTAATTCAGTTTAGTTCCAGAATTGATTTTATGCCAAGCTCAAGATTTTCTAAAATATTTGCTTCATATTTACATTTTTTTTCTTAGAACCTTTTCTCAACAAAGCTAAATAATAGGATGTAGATGTCAAGCGCTCAGTTGAACAAATTCTACAAGGAGGTAGAACTGGAAGGAGCAAACAACACTATAAATAATTATAGTAGAGACCAATAGTTATAACCACTGTAAATACACCGAACCTCCACTCTCCAGTCCATCACAACAACTGAATGGCTTTACAGGCTAAATGGTATTACTCAAGGACAACTTCACAAGAAATTTATGAGACAAAGCTGCATAACAAACCGTGCTCAACCTCACATTTTGGGCTTAAACTTTTCCAGTGCCAAACCATGCACACAACATCGTTAATAATTCTACCCGTAATGAAATCCTTAAAACTCCTGTAGTTCGCATTGGGCATCATTACAAGTTACAACTCCACTGAGAAAAACTGAAAGGGTCACTAATTCTGATGCAGCTTGAGTTTCTAGCAATTAGTTAAACTTCTAAGAAATGTACCAGCAAATCCAGCATTTCCACTAACAACAAGCTTACAGTGCTACATTATTCAGCAATTATGGCGAAAATTCGCAACGCACCTCGAGTATCTCGTGGAAGAGGCGCATGTTGAGCGCGGGCGTGCCGGTGACTTTGATCCTGACCACCTCCTCGTTCCTCCACCTGTCCCTGATCCTCTCCACGATCTCCCTGGTGACCCCGGCGCCGCCCACCTTGATCCTCGACTTGAGCCTCATCCCGGCGTGCCTCAGCCTCCTCAGCTCGGCCTCGGGGAGCGTCAGCTCCGCCATCCACGCCTTCGACCTCGCCGCCCTCGGCCCCGCCTCGGGCGGCGGCATCGGCAGCTCCCACGGGAACCGCGCATCCACCAGCGCCGACTCCGCGTCGTCGTCGAACCCGCCCCGCGCGTTCGGCAGCACGCCGTCGTCCGCCCGGAACACGTCCTCCACAGAGCCCCTCGGCGGCGCGGCGCGGCGGAGGGGAGGTCCGGGGGAGGAGGAGTAGCCGGCTTGGCGGAGGCGGCCGAGGATGAGGGACATGGTGGAGCGGGCGGAGGAGCGGCTAGTGCCGAAGGCGTCCTCGTCGTCGGAGTCGGAGGAGGGGAGGGCTCCGGGCGGAGGTCGAGCGCGGAGGCGGGGCGGCGGAGGGGATGCGGCGGCAGGGGGTTGGCCAGGCGGAGAGCCATGTGTAGGGGGAGGTGGAGAAGAGGAGGAGTCGGTGGAGGCGAGGCGGGTGGTGGAGGTGGATGGAAGGGGAGATGGCCATGGCCGCGGCGGCCATGGGTGGAGGAAAGTGGTCTTGGGGGAGGAGAGGGGTTTAACGGGTGAGGATATTTTTGGGCGGGTTGAGGGGATATCTCGGTTAATGTGGGCCGTCGGAGTGGAGATCGACGACTCCGATTGTAGTTTGAGCTTCGTAATTTACTCGGTTACCATTTTATTACAGCATAAAACCAAGAGTAAGCAGGCCCGTATGGTCACGTTTGCTCTAAAAATATTTAATCTATATACTACTATATATACTATATATATACAATACAAGTAATATAATTATGCTAATGCTACGTTAATAAGCAAATAAATCAGATGTACACAATAAAAATATGCATGTATGCACATAATAAATGAAAATAAAAAATAATATGAAACAAAAAAGTAGACTAATTTTTATCCGTTGGATTATGAGTAAGAGAAATAGGCTATATTTAAATCATTGCTAAGATGTATTATTAAGTGGTAGAGACTAAAAGACAATAATGATTGGGATGCCACCAGTCCCATCACTATTTTTGCATATTATTTAATAAATTAGCCCATAATATTACGTAATATTAAATATTTATTTGAATTAGGTGAATAATATATATTTAAATAAGCATTGGCATTTTAGCAAAGCATTTTACTAGTAATGAAAATGACAACACTAGTGTTAATTCTAAAACACTACAACGGTGCTTATAAATAATAAAAACGAAGTGTATTACATTTCTAGGCGCGGTTTTTGTTACCGTTTGCAACTTTATCAAATTTTAACATTATCAAAAATTTAGCAAAGCTACCACACACCCCACCCCATTACCAGTGTAACCCTACCAAAGTTGAGCTATTCTCTACAATTTTATACTCTATAAAAAATATATAAGTTTAATAAGGCTTCGAATCAAACACCATCCAACAATCTTTTGGCTTACCAAATAGTTTGATAGTGACAAAACTCAGAAAAAGAATTGGACTACCAAACTTTAATACTTCGATAGTGTCAAAACTCAAAAGATTTTTTTCTTTAACAAGCCAAACAGACCCCTAGTCTACACCATTAGACACTTGACATTTTTCAAATCACTACTTTTTATCTTATTAAAATCTTTTCGCTCTCTCTTTTACACACCCTAGGCTTAGTTTGATAGTTCGTTTAGCTTTTACAACTCTCTCCTTTATTGTGAGTATGCTTTCGAAATCATAAAAGGTGTGTTCTTAAAAAAAGCACACCTAGTGCAATTTCAGGAGGTCTATATACAGCCACTACCCGATGTTGATGTACCTTCAGGATATGTTTGTCGTCTATGTCGTGCTTTATATGGCCAAACCAAGCTCCTCATGCTTGGTTTGAACGGTTCGCCTCTATGATACAGGTTGCTGGTTTTTTACCTAGTGATCATGATCTAGCCTTATTTATTCATATCTCTCCACGTGGACACACATTGCTTCTTCTATATGTTGACGATATATTGATTACTGGACATGATACAAATCATATATCCTTTGTGAAAAAAAAACTTGGTGAGCATTTTCAAATATATGATTTGGGGCCTCTCAGCTATTTCTTAGGGATTGAGGTGGTGTATTCTTTAAAGGGATATTATGTCTCTCGGTCCAAATACATTCAAGATCTAATTGCTTGATTTGGACTCAATGACAATAAACCAGCTGCCGCACCAATGGATCTTCATTTGCAACTTTGCCCAACTGATGGTTCACTCCTTGAGGATCCCTCTAGGTATCGACATATTGTGGGTAGTCTTGTCTATCTCACAGTCACAAGACCTGATATTGCTCATGTTGTCCGTATTTTAAGTCAGTTTGTGAGTGCTCCTATTTTTGTTCATTTTGGGCATTTGCTTCGTGTCCTACGATACTTACAGGGAACATCATCTCAGTGTTTATTTTATGCTTGTGATAGCCCACTTCAGCTTCATGCCTACTCTGATTCCACTTTGGCCAGTGATCCAACAAATTGTCGTTCTATCACAGGATATTCTATATTTCTTGGGTCTTCACCTCTTGCATGTAAGTCCAGGAAGCAAGCAGTTGTGTCACGATCTAGTACTGGGCAGAACTTCATGCACTTGCCACCACTACTTCAGAGATTGTTTGGCTGAGATGGTTGCCGGGTGATTTTGGTATTTCTTGTGATGCTCCCCCGCCTGTTTTCTGTGACAACACTGAAGCCATACAGATTGCCAATGATCTTGTAAAGCATGAACTTACACAACATAGTGGGAGTTGATGCCTCCTTTACTCGATCTCACTATCATAAAAAACAATTGATCTTCAGTATGTGCCATCAGAGTTACAAGTGGCATATTTCTTCACCAAGTCTCAGACTCGAGGACAACATTGACTTCATCTGCTCAAACTCAATACTTCCAATCCTCCATGAGTTTGAGGGGAGAGGGGTGTTATAGCCCATATATGCCCATATATATTGTAGGCCCATGGCCCATATCAGTTAGATATCTCTATATATATAATCTCTCTTTATATATATAACTGTAAATTTTGTTTTGTTGACTAAAATCCCAAGGTTAGTGACACGTACTTAGAAAGTAAAATGGAAAAGATGAATCATCTCAGAACTCAGATGCAATTGTGGTTGATTGTCAGTGTGTTGTAGTATTTTCGTACAGACGTGCAGTGTCCGTTCCAAACGGATATCACAAACTCATTTTTTCTGAAATTTTACCAGTGCAATATTTGTATTTAATATTTTTCAGAAAAACCTCTATTTCTCTCAATGGGAGCTTTGATGTAAGTGAAAGCGAAATATCTCACATAAGAGAAGGATAAGGATATTGCGGTTAAACGGTGGGCAATGCAACGACGACATAATCAGAGCTCAACAACAAAAACTAATCCAAACTAACTACAAATGTTAACTGATCCATTGGTCTTTGATATTGAGCTCAGAAGATACAACTGATTGAACAAAAAGGAACATGTTGAATCATGGAGCTGCTTTTTTAATTCTCCACTCTGTACATATGCAACCATCTCAACATTTACAATACAATTTACAATTTACTGGTAGTCGCAACACGGATCAAATTAAACGACAGCCTCGACAAGATGATTGGCATCGCCATAGTTGACGAAGCTGTAGTCAACGATGAGGTGGCCATTTGAAAGCCCTAGTTGTCGGTGTCAGATCTTGGAGAAGACAGTGTCTCAGTCCAGGTTTAGTCCTTCATTGGCGCACTTGTCCACTATTCTCGCCATGATCTCTATGCCCACGTTGCCGTGTTCATCACCTGCAATATTCTGTAGGATCGAACAAGACCAAACAATCTACCAGAGGGGGTGAATGATAAGGAACACCAAAACCCAAAAACTTTTAGCGAAAATAAAAGTTACCCTCAAATCAATGGAGATCACGACGTAGTATCATCGCTGCCGGTCAAATCGTCCTCACGCCGCCGGTCAGACCGCTATACTTTTCCCGGTTAAACCGCTGCCTTGCTTTCGGTTAGACCGCCGCCGCAACCTGCCGGTCAGACCGCCCACACACCTGCGGTCAGACCGTCGAGACCCAGAAAACACTGGTACCCTTCCTCTCTATTTATACATGCAGTAGATCCACGAATTCCTCACCAATTAGGACTCCTAATCCACATAGGAAACCCTCTCTTACCAGCTACAAACTCATCTCTTTCCTTATCTCAATCAATCTTCCCGAATCCGGAATCCTTTCCAAATTCGACTCCTCTTCCCATATGCACACGATTCCTCTCGTATACCATATGGATTCTCCATCTCCCACGTGCATTATCCTCTAGCATTTTAGTATCCCGCGTGATCTCTTGATCTCTGGATGTCCACTTCTCCCAAGTCGACACCGATCCATCACCACACTATCCCGAAGCCTCAAGCGATACCTACATATATACGACAAAGAAACCACATTCCGAGCACAAGTTTGTCTAAACTTGACTCACATTAGCATAACAACAGTAACCATACGCATAGGAACCATCTAGAAGTCAAATCCACAAAGAAACAATCCAAAACCGAAAAGATAAATCGAATCCAAAACTGAGTCGAAGTCGGCTGGTCAGATCGTGTGCATACCTCCGGTCTAACCGGTCAAGCCTGGCCGATCTGACCGGTCGCACCGCCGGTCTGACCGTCAGGTCAGAAACGTGCACAACTTCACAAATCCAAACATCATCACCATAAACCAAAATCATCACCAATGTTTCATCACACAAAATACAAATCAAACACATTTGATTCTACAATCTCCCCCTTGATGAAACCATTGGCAAACCCAACTAAATCATTTCTAAGTTTGATGTTTTGTGAAGCAATCCAAAAAGCATTTCTAATGCGAGAAAATTTCAAAGAAAAATCTCTCACTTGTGGAATATTCTTTGAATATGAAAATGATGCACAAATGCACAAATTGTTACTTTGTTCGTGTTCTTGTTCTTCCCCTTTTGATAATGAGTTCATCAATTGTAAGCATGGAAGAGTATTGCATTATATCAAAAGTAATTCAAGTACATGTTTTACAATAACAAGGTAGAAAAAGTGACTAGCTAATTAACAAGAATGCACTAGAGTAAAAAACATGAACTTAAAACATTACAATTAAGATCAATTCAACATTAATGATTCATGATTTCAACGATTTAAAATGCAACATATTCACAAGTGCAAATACTGAAAGAAAAACCCAAGTATATATACTTATGACGTTGATACTCTTTCTCAAATTAATTCCTTCTCCAAAAATAACCAAGAGAACTTTTAGCTCTTTACTTTTTAACCTTTTTGATATACTTTTCTCTCAATTGTTGCGGGTATGTCTTTGTCGTCAAGACTGTTTCCAACAATTTGACACCCTTTTTTTATCTCACCGCTAATACGTCATTGTCGTCAAGATTATTTCCAAGGATTCGGTATTCATTTTTTCTCTCATATCAATAAGCATTTATGTACTCTTGCGGTGATTGGAACAAAAGGATTAATATGAGGAATAACAACTCATAAATCATTGTAAAAACATTAATCATTCAAACTAAGCACTTGCTTCAATATTGCATATTTCATTAATTTAAGTAAAAGAATTATGTGTCATGTATCATATCACTTAAAAACAATATCAAAAGCTCATATAATTACTACAGTGCACACAAGCTAATATAGTAATCAAATTATCTAACCAACATTGCTAGCAAACAATAGAATATACTAAATATATAAAACATAGTTTATCCACCTTTTATTTTCTTTTCCTTTTCCTTTTTCTTTGTTTTTTTATCACATCATACATGAATTAAAAACATGAATGCAAAAGAAAAAAGATGCATATAACAAAGAGCCAACAACTCTCTCCCTAAGTAATGCCAAAAGGATAAATAACACATTTATCCCTAAGAAAAGCAAAACGAGAAAAAACCAACGGTTTGGTGAAAATAAACAAGAATGCACAAAAAGCACATACTCCCCCTCAAATTAACCTCCAATTCTCCCCCAAACAAAAATCAAAAAGAAAACAAAGATTTTTCTTAAAAAAATCAATTGCCATCAAGATCATCAAGGTTCTCAAGAAATGAAATGTATCCACTTGTATTAACCAAAACTACTATCTCAAACACTAGCATATGAAAAGCTCATAATCAAGAGAGTAGAATACAATTATATCAATCCAAATTTACCTTGATGTTACTGTGAAAAGCAATCGTTTTCTCCACATTGCACACATATGGGGAGTATGCCATCAAAATACCTACGAACAAGAAGATGTCGAGGCCTCCATGTTGGGATTAGAAATAAGAAATTTTGGAATCCGACACTGAGTCACACGACTAGTAAAACCAGTAGGTACATATGCACAAAGAAAAACAGAACCAGACTTACCTGAAACCTTACCTTGTCGTTTCACAAAAGTCTGATTTGAATTATGCACAAAACTGCTCCGAGACCGATCTGACCGTCGTTGTACCCACAGTCCGACCGAGCCTGGCTGTCGGTCTGACCGCTGGTTCACCTGCAGTCTGACCGCTGGCCGGTCTGACCGACTGGTCAGTGTCGGTCTGACCGTGCTCCTTGAACCAAAACCCGATTTTTGTCATCATCGTTTCGCAAAAACAATTTCACTTTCCTTTTTCTGTTTACGAGCAAGTCTAAAACAAAATCCAACCAAATGTCCATCTTTTCCATAAAACGAACAAGTGTATTTCTCACGATGATTAGAAGCACAAGTAGAAACAGACGGTTTAGCAACAGAAGTAGCAACAAGAGGTTTTGCAACCACAGCATTGGTTTTGGAAGATGATGCATTCAAAGAAGTCATGATGCCAACAGATTTAAACACAGTGTTCTTAGATTCAGGTTTAATCAAAATTTCATCACTTAAACCACCACCTAAAACAACAGGAGGATGTCTAGTATGATGAGCATAAGGATCAAAATCTAAACCATGATTATTTGTGCTAACTCTAGATTGATCAAGAATCATGCTGAGGTTCTTTTTACCATCAGAAAATTTTTACAAAGAACTTTTCAAGTAAAAAACCTCTTGAGTAAGAGTAGCACAATTTTTACAAGCATCCAAAACACTCTTTTGTTTTCTATAAGTCATGCAAGACATCACTTCATCTTATTTAACAATTCCCTCCATGTGCTTAACACGACCCAAAGCATCTTTTAGTTTTATCTCACTAGCAAGACATGTTGAGCAAGGTTTTGCACTAGATTGTTTCAACCTTTTAGAGCTAATCACATTGAATATAGAGCTAGCAAACAAAGCAACTCGACATTTATTTAAAGTTCTTTTTGTTAAAAATAATTCATCAGTCAATCTAGTGTTCATGGCAAAGCTAAGAGCAAGATAAAATTCAAATTTTTGAGTTTTCTTAGATTCAATATCAAGCTTCTTGGCATAAACATCTCTAATTGACTTAATTTCAGCAAATAAAACCTCACAAGATTTGCAGTCATCATCATCAGAAGTAAGAGATCTTAATCTATTATTTTCAGCTTTAAGAGAATCAATAACTACTTCATGTTGACTAATCTTCTTTTCAAATTTAAAAATCTTGTAAGCAAGTCTAGCAATAACATCTTGAAGATATTCAACACTAGGAGCAGGAGTTACCTCATTATCATCTTCAGAATTTTCATCAATGCTACTCGCCATGAAACAAACCCCATCAATGTTCCTCTTCTTGTCATCATCTTCATCACTCTCAAAATCAGCATCACTTGATTCTCGAACCGCTTCTTATGCCGCATCAATTACCTTTTTATAGAACTTCTTCATCTTCATATTTTTCGCCTGCCTCTTGTTTTGCTTAGCGTCCTTGGATCCATCTTGAGGCTTTACCTCCTCCAGTGTACCTTTTCCAGCCTTGGGACACTGAGAGTGAATGTGTCCTGGTTGTCCACACCCGAAACAACGGATTGGTCCTCCTCTCCTCCTGGACCTGATATTATTCATACCTCGAGAAATTCTATTAGCAAGCGATACCAAGTCCTCCTCACTGATTTTCTCCAGTTGATCATCGGACATGGCAGAGAAAGCAGCAAACATTGATTGTGAAGTAGAATCAGAAGATGTAGAAGAAGACACCACAGCAGAAGAGTTCAAATCATTCCTTTTAGAAAGAATGTTCATCTCATAGATTTTCAATTTGGTGTAAAGAATATCCAAAGTCAAAGTGTTCATGTCAACCGATTCCTGAATAGAAGTCACTTTAACATCCCAAATTTTTATATGAAGACCATTCATGAAGTGACGAGCAACCTCAGATTGAGAATACTTAACCTCATAAAAAGCATCAACAAATCTAAGATTACTCAAAATTTTGTTAAAATGGTCCAGATAGTCATCCAAAGACTCCCCATATGTCATCTCAAATTTGATGTACTCCTTTTTGAAAACGTCTATTCGTAATTCTTTAATGTCTGAAGATCCAGTATAAAAATCATTCAAGACCTTCCAAATCTCATTAGCAGTAGCAAGATGCAAAACACGATCAAAGTCGGAGCGGGAAATTGCATTAAGAATAATATTACGAGCTTTGCAATTATTTTCAAAATCTAACTTGAGAGCAAGAGTATCAATGCGTTCAGGGATTTCATAAGGTTGTGCAACTTTTAGCCAAATATCATATCCTTGAGATGTTATATAAGATTCCATCTTTTCTTCCAATAATCAAAATTGGTTCCATTGAAAATATGAGGTTTGTTTGAAAACTTTTCAGCCATGGCAAATAGATCAGAAAAGCAACAAATATCGAATTAAGAACGAGGTTCTGATACTATTTGTAGGATCGAACAAGACCAAACAAACCTACCAGAGGGGTGAATGGTAGGGAAACCAAAACCCAAAAACTTTTAGCGGAAATAAAAGTTACCCTCAAATCGATGGAGATCACGACATAGTATCGTCGCCGCCGGTCAAACCGTCCTCAAGCCGCCGGTCAGACCGCTGTACTTTCCCTGGTTAGACCGCTGCCTTGCCTCCGGTTGGACCGCCGCCACAACCCACCGGTCAGACCGCCCGCACACCTGCGATCAGACCGTCGAGACCCAGAAAACACTGGTAGATGAACTCTCGAAGAAGTAGATCAAACTATTTTGGCTTTATTGCATCTAAAAGTGTTTACAAAGTGCAACAACAGCACTCCTCACCAAAATCTTGAACTAAACTCAAAACCCTAACTTTCTCTCAACTTTCTCTCTTGCAAAATCGATATCTAGGAGGCACACCCTCCCTCTCTATTTATACATGCAGTAGATCCATGAATTCCTCATCAATTAGGACTCCTAATCCACATAGAAAACCCTCTCTTGCTAGCTACAAACTCATCTCTTTCCTTATCTCAATCAATCTTCCCGAATCCGGACTCCTTTCCAAATTCGACTCCTTTTCCCATGCACACACGATTCCTCTCGTATACCATATGGATTCTTCATCTCCCACGTGCATTATCCTCTAGCCTTTTAGTATCCCGCGTGATCTCTTGATCTCTGGACATCCACTTCTCCCAAGTCGACTCCAATCCATCACCGACAACACTATCCCGAAGCCTCAAGCGATACCTACACATATACGACAAAGAAACCATATTTCGAGCACAAGTTTGTCCAAACTTGACTCACATTAGCATAACAACAGTAACCATACGCATAGGAACCATCTAGAAGTCAAATCCACAAAGAAACAATCCAAAACCGAAAAGATAAATCGAATCCGAAACCAAGTCGAAGTCGGCCGGTCAGACCGTGTGCATACCTCCGGTATGACCGGTCAAGCCTGACCGGTCGCACCGCCGGTCTGACCGTCAGGTTAGAAAAGTGCACAACTTCACAAATCCAAACATCATCACCATAAACCAAAATCACCACCAATGTTTCATCACACAAAATACAAATCAAACACGTTTGATTCAACATATTTGTCAAGAATTACGAGTGTAGGGTTAGTAGGTGCGTAACTCTATCTGTCACGTTTATGTTTATGATTATGCTCATTTGGGTGTGCCTTTCATATGAGTTTAGTGCGGTTCATGAATTTATCAAAAACTCTCGGCAAAGATTTCGCCGAGTGTTGCATTCCACATATCTCACTCGGCGAACTATGCGTCGGCGAAGAATTCTTTGCCGAGTGTTTTTCGTTGGGCACTCGGCGAAAACTTCGCTGAGTGTCCCTTCGACACTCGGCGAAAAAAGGTACCCGATTGGTGGGTCGACGGTGACGGACGCTTTGCCGAGTGCCAAAAAAACACTCGCCGAATTTTTTTTGATTTTGCCGAGTGCCACTACAATACACTCGGCGAAATTAACATGTTTGCCGAGTGCCAGGGAAAAAACACTCGGCAAAAGGGGAGACTTCCCCGAGTGTATTGCAAAAACACTCGCCGAAGAGGGGGACTTCGCCGAGTGCTTTTCGCAATGCACTCGGCAAAGCTTAGACACTCAGCAAATATGGTTCCCAGAACCCCTGTTTGCCCTCTTTACCGATGTTTTGGCCATTGCTCTCAGCAAAGAGCTTCTTTGCCGAGTGTAACACTCGGCAAAATGATATTTTTATTCTTTTTAATTCATTTGGTCGCATATTTCACAAAAATTAAAACATACACAATTCACAATTCACATCCACATCCACAATCACATCCACATCCACAATCACAATCATAATTCCACAACGACATTAACAACCACAATTCCACCCGAGTGCCTATACTGTCTAATAGGTAAAGATAGGTCCTAATCCCACCCGAGGATATGTAGATCAGTTTAGTTCCCATGCTCTAGTACTTCGCTCCGAGACAGAATTTCGGCAGCACCTCCCCGCTGTTCTCCAAATACACGTCTCGACGGGGAGATTGTGTATCTGGAGAACAACTGGGAGATACTACCAAAATTCTAAGTCGGATCGGAATACTAGATCATGGAAACTAAACTCATCTACACATCCCCAGGCTATCCAAAAAACATGGACAATTCGAAACAAATACGGTTAAAGATATGCAAGAAGACACATATTTTCATCCGTATCTCTTTCGAACGGGAGACACCTATGGTTACATTACACACATGCAAACAACGGTGATTGCAGCGGCACCTGCAAAATAGGAAAGCACGGCTCGATGGCCGACACACAAGCAATGGCATGGTTACGCGATGCGACTCCGTTCATCATATAAAAAAAGGCTTCGAACATACGTGCATACAATAAACTTCAAAATATATATGTGCATACAAGCATAGATTTCCTACTCAAATCAAAGGAGCATAGATATGTTTCTAATAAATACCATTCTTTTTATCATTGATTTGTTTGTAATAAATACCTAAATTTGTTTCTTTTTGCCATCAATTTGGTTCTAATGTTGCACATGATATTATATCGATTAATGTTTCTAATGTGAACAACAAACTCATATTTCCAATCTATTAACAAAATCTCACAAAAAATTTTCTAATGTATGAAAAATATGACAAGGAGATTACCTAGGCCGGAGTGGGGGAGCCATCAGCCAAGGGGGGAGCGGGGCCGGAGGGGGCGGGACCTAGGCCGGAGGAGGGAGCCGTCGGACGGAGGGGGCACCGGCCGGAGAGGGTCGCCGGGGAGGGGCGTCGGTCGTAGGGGCGACGGTCGAGGAGGCGTCGACCGGGAGGTGGGGCGGCGAGCGACTGAGCCGGGCCGGAGGCCGGGCGCGGGCGGCGGTAGATGGGGCGCGGTGAGGCGGCGGTGACGGATGGGAGTTCGCTAAGTTCTAAAATGAATGGCGCCGGAGGAGGCGGGCATATAAAAATAATATGCCGTGTGCTGAAACTTTGATCGAGTGCCCGATCCGGGCACTCGGCAAAAACAAGCTTTGCCGAGTGCCGGATCACGGGCACTCGGCAAAAAAAATTTCGCCGAGTGCTCGGGGAATGCACTCGCCAAAGATGCACTTCGCCGAGTGCCAACCTCTAGGGCACTCGGCAAAGTTTGTGCGGGGGCTATTTTTGCACAATTTTGTCGTGTGTCATATTTTGCCGAGAGCTACACTCGACAAAAAAAACTTTAGTTTTTTTGCTTGTAAAAATTTAAAAATTATCAAACGGATTCAAAAAATTACCAAATTTTTGCATAAACCAATATATGATATTTATTGTCTAGGGAAAAATTTAAATCAAAAGACCATTCGGCGCCACTTTCTCTTCAAATCTAACCAATCCTTCTCAACACTTCCGAGAATCTTCGGTTTTGTGAGCGTCGTACCTGATAAAATATTTGAAACCTTCTTGATTTTTTACCACGGTCTCAATGTATGATATCATGACATCCTGACAATTTTTATGATTTTTCAACTTTGTTTGCTATTTTTACAATTTTAAAATCATTCGCTCAATAGGTTCCTAACCATGTTTCATGAAGAAAATTTTGAAATTTCTGTTCACTAACCGCATAATGACTCAAAAGGCTCTAAATAACATGAATATAATTTTTTACTAATTTTATTTCTTTTTTTAACCACTTGCGCTTCTAATTTGAGACTTGCCAAAAATTCACGAAAATACAATAAATCAAAGAAATATAACAAAACCAATCGAAAAATTACCAAATTTTATAATTAGAGATTATATGTTATATTTACATAATAGAGAAAGTTTGGAGGGTAGATGAGGAAAAATTTTCATAAGTTTGCCGAGTGCCAGCTAAGAACACTCGGCAAAAATAAACTTTTGCCGAGTGCCTTTGTGAGAGACTCGGCAAAGGTGTCATTTTGCCGAGTACCTTGCCCCGGCACTCGACAAAGGAGATATTTTGCCAAGTGTCTTGACCTGGCACTCGGCAAAGATGTTGACAAACGACTGTTGCGATGATTCGGCGATGGCCGTTGCAATTTTGCCGGGTGTCCCTTATTGGCATTCGGCAAAAATATACTTTTGCCGAGAGCCATGTGAAGGCACTCGACAAAAATATCCTGTTTGCCGAGTGTTTTTATTCGCCGAGTGTAAACATTCGGCAAAGTGTTGATTTTGCCGAGTGTTTTTTTGTCGAGAGCCCACTCGGCAAATAGGTTATTCGCTGAGTGCCCGATAGAAAGCATTCGACAAACATTTTTATACTTGGCAACCCTTGACTTTCTCGTAGTGAATGATATGGATGTACTTCTTTTATCTATCTAATCAGAGAAAAAATAGTCAATAACTCTTGCAACAATAAGAGAATGACTTCAGAGAAAGACCTTAGAGTGAAAGAGTGAAATAACAAAACAGTTAATTAATTAGCACGTTACCGATTTTAATTTTAATGTGCATGACTTTACCTTGCAATGCGATGAGGATGGTATGGCTAGAAATGCTTCAAATCTGGCGATAGTTTTGGAAAATGTAAGAGTTTGTTTTTTTGAAAAAAATAAAAACAAAATATAAGTCATTTCCCATTCTCACCAATCAATGTATATGAACACGTGCAATCAATCCTCCGTTGATCGGGTCAGGTCAGCGTGAGACTCTCAAGTCTCTTAACGGAAAGTGTTATATCTACACTCAGTGTAAAATACTACACACCTAAGATATATACATGCGATTTAAATGATCATATAAAAATGACAAGATTAATTAATTAGGATGATATAAGACACCATATAAACATATATAATAAGTCTAAAGGGGTTGCACTTCACCCTGTTTTAACTTTTACCTATCAATTTTTGGTATTATCAGTTTTGATAGGGTAATAAACTAAGCATACTCATGTCATTGTCGTTATACTAAAATTTACTACTCATTTAGTAAAAACCATAATGTAAAGCACACATGTATTTTAAAATTTAACTTTAAAAACATTTTGATTAACTATTAATGTAATATAAATTAAATTATATTTGCTGAAAATAATATCATTGGATTGATATTTTAATATACTTTTATAATTTATTGTTATATATTTTATAGTTTATAAGAAATTATAAATTAAAGATTAGTTTCAAAGACCCTACTAAATTTTACCATTTGTTACATAAAGCTTCTTCTCGTGCATGGTGGATCATGCATGGTGGGATCTCCTCGCGAAAGGGGACGCGGCAACCGCACGGGCTTATCAGCCAGCCCGGCGCGGCGCGCCTGTACCTACTTGTACCAAACTATGTACGTTACGTAGGAGTACGCATGCACTTTTGTTGGTCGGCGTCGGCGTCGACGATGGCGACGGTCGCTGGCGTGTTTAGCTGGCTGGCTAGATGCATGGTTTTGGCGGTTTGGTTATGGCTAGGCTATATATATAGGAGGCGTCTAGCTATAGGACATGCACCTGCACCTGCCAGCCACGTCGACGTGGCCAATGTTGGTGGCCAGCTAGAGCTAGGCATATCGCACTCGATATATATAGTAGCTTTGGGCCGGGCTATTGCTAGCTTTAGCGTATGCAAATAGCTAGCCACGCAGATGCATGCATGTAGCCTGGAAAGCAAATATTTGGTGGACCTGTGCGTGGTTAAGAGGGCCGGTACATCTATCTATCTATTTTATTATATTATTTAGATAGCTTTACAAAACATCACGATCACGATTATTATGTAGACTAAAATTTTTTATATTAATTAAAAAAAGAAAAATATTTTAACCATTATATCATGATGTATGGATGAATATATTTATATACTATGTTTATAAAAAATGTTAAAACAAATCATATCTCACCATATTTATTATAAGGCATTACAAATTATTTTACAATTAAAAAAGAGATATAGATCATGAAATGAAATAGACTATAGACTTATAAGTGATAAAAATATTTTCTAGATTCAAACTAAAATCAGTCACGATTATATATAAATTCGTCTAATGTCTGCACTACTTATTATTACTATATTTGTTATGGGTACTTTTATATCATTCTTTTGAAACCTGAGTGCTTATTTAACAAATAAAACTGTATTCGTACCATCAAAATAATTATAATACCTCATTAATCGACTAAAAAGTTTATCTTCACTACTTACCTATGTGTTCATGTTTGACTTATTTATAAATCTATCTATAAATATTCTAATATTATTTTATAAAAAATATTCTAACCATATCACTTCTACCCGTTAATAGGACAATACTGTTAAATTAGATATCAATGCACACCTAATAGGTGAAATCGAACATAGCTACCAAGGTTTTCTTTAGTCATTCCCGTCAAGACCATCATGGAGAATAATTTTAACGCCTAATTTACTATCAGCATCCTCATAGAGGATTGCATCGTTAAGTAGGAAGTTGAGCTCTATTGTCAAGGGTGACCACCTATGGTGTGACTACCTCAACTTAGCCAAACGTATGCACTTGCTATATTACAGCAATATAGCAAGCTTTATTATTTATGCTTGGCACCCTTTTGAGAATTTACAAAGAGAAGATGGAGGTGATTAAAATAATTATTTTTAATGTTTTGAGTTGTTTTGTGGTATATAGTAGACACAATTTGTTTATAGTGTTATTCAGTATTACTCAAATTTTGATATTATTAATTCCAAGAATTTATTTATATTTGCAAACTTATAACTAATTTGTTAGACCAACAATCATGTTAATGGAGTGAATGACATACATCCATCAATTATACTCGACATATTGGAATCCCTCATCTATAAGAAAATATATCATGGATATTTTAATACGTATGTTACTGGATTGTTTATTTATTGCAAAAACTATTTGATAAACAAAAAACTACATATATGATCATAGTTGTCATGATGGATTAAGGGGTTGTAGTATAGCCACATCACTTGCTGCAATTACTTTTTATAAGTTTTTTCATGTCTATGTATCATATGTGTTTCTCACTTTTCAAATACCAATCAAATAGTTTTGACAAATTTTTAAAAATATTTGAGAATCTTAATCTCACATAAATGAAAATTAGATAAGATCTACTTGAAAAAAATATAAAATTCTGTTGTTTTAATTTTTACATATGCAGATTCAAATAACGTTGTATATTTGTTAGATGATATTGTACACCATAATTATTTGAAAAATTATTTTGACATTAATTATTATATATCATAATGTGTTTAACACTAACCATTATAAGTCATTAATAGTTCATTTACTTAAAGAAATACATCAGGATCATAAATTGATATATAATTTAAAAGATGTGCTTAAAGACCATTGATTTGATATTACATATTTGATCTAGTTTTTTTAGAAAAACACAGTACAAATGCACGCGCTCGCAATACGCGTGCGTTCACCCCTATGAATGCGCACCCAACATCTCCAGAAAACTAGGTCAGTATATCATTAATACTGATAAAGTCATTACAAACGTCTTGTTGTTTTATTGTCGATGGGTAGATGGTCTAATTTAACTATGTATGTTTGTAGGGTATTATATTTATCTTTATATCATATAAAATCATAGTTTAGAGACCACTGATTTCTTTTTCTGATCATAGTACGTATGTATGTAATTTTTTTTAGATTTATCTTTTTTATATGTATGTTATTTTGCCTTTTTCTTGCGTACTTACCTGTAGGTACATGGAAGATTAGGAAGGGGATTATTATAGACCTAATTTTTAATGATATAAAATAACAGGTTTACTAATTTAATATTTGTTGAGTAATATATTTTAGGTCTATATCATATAAATGCAAAGGGTGAAGGTATGGCTCACCCTATTTTTTAATTGATAATAAAACAGTCAATACGGATTTAAATCATTGATTTAATTGTTAGGAATATAAAGAATTAAACTAAACATAAACCAACATATATTTTTCAAAAGTTAATACATGCATGGATCCACGCATGCATGTAGCCCTCCTTGAAGAGGACACTGACACATAACCATGGAAGTCTATATTCAACTGGAGATCGATATAAATCAAATGTTGTTTAGTTTTTATTATGCTATAGATCTCAACAACTTTAAAAAAAAGAGTGCAGATAGTACATATACGTGCTTGAGCCATGTGCAGATGGGTTTTTTTCGAACACGCAAAAAATTACACGTCAATATATTAAAAGAAAAAAGTTTTCAATACACAGTGCAATCATCCAGACCGACTTATGCCAAAGGAGAGGGGAAACACCAGGCGGAAAAACGCTACTCCAAAACACGAGAGGGGGCAAAGCCACACTAAACTCTAAAAAAAACCCCAAAGACCACAGAGCCCACTAAGGGCCACAACAAGCCCTCCGCATCATATGGAGTCAACAAGCACTGAGACTGAGGAGAGGACCGAGTCAAACGCCCTAGAATTACGCTCCCTCCACAGCTTCCAGGAGACGAGGATTACCAAGGAATCAAAGCCAGCGCGAAGGTGCTCCGGCAAACGGGACCTAGAGGCCAGTCACCAATCTTGGAGCCCACTGCCACACGAGGGAGAGAGGGCCGCGCAGCCAGGAGGTGATAGGACATAGAGCCAGACCTACCGAGCGAACACATAGCCAAGAAGGATGTGGTTGGTCGATTTGAGCTCTTATGCACAAAAGATGCAGGCTAAGTGAGAGTCGAAACATGCTTTAGGAGGAGATCAACCGTCCAGCAGCGCTGCTAAAGTGCCAGCCAGAGGAAAAACTTGCATTTTGCAAGGCCCTTCGTGTGCCAGATGGTGCATGGTTGTTGGAATTAATCTTGGCTGGTCGTTCGGGCCTGTGGTTTTATAATTAATCTTGGATATGATTTTTTTCCAATCAGACGTATGTAATTTTTTTGTTTTTATCTTCTTTATTTCGATGGCCTTTTTGTTCGGATTAATTGTATGTAAGGATTTTCTCTAGTACATCAACAAATATTATTATTTTTAATATAGATCTAATAATCTAATGGTCTAAAGTTATAGGTCCATCAGTTTAAGTGAAAATCAATGGTTAGATGTTTTGCTTTTTACTTAGAATTTCTATGGTTTTCTCTAATTTATTGGTTTAATTTACTTTATTATGCCACGTGACGGCGTAGGAGCATTTGTAGAGTGCCACATGGCGATTTGAGAGTGTTTGCAGAAAGTTTAATAGACTTTTATTATATAATAGATAGAAACTAAAAAAATTGTATATGAAATCTAGAAATATATATGAAATTTAGACCTTATAAAAATAAAAATAAAACCTTGTGTATGAAATCAAAATATGTTATCTATAGAAATAAAATTTCAGTTATATATTAAACCTAACTTTTAAGTCTAGCTCCGTACAAAATTGCACGGCCAATCCCCTAGTTTGTATTAAGCATAAGAAAATATATAATGAACGAAGATGATGAATTAGTTTTGAAAGTGCTTTCAAATGATATTTTAATTATGGGATTTTGGAGGATAAAGAATAATGACGTGACCAGCGATAGAAGAGAGATATGGTTAGGTCTTTATTATGAACTCTATCCGAGTTCAAGTTTTGTCCACTAGTACAGATCCTATCATCTGTGACGGGCCCAAATATGTCTGGAGCACTTGGGCCGTCAGAACGAAGTCATCTCAATCGGACCGTCATTTGCACCGTTGTAGATGTACTCGTACAGCCCCAATTGCAAATAGCCCGTCAGCAATGAACTCATCTGTGACGGGCTCAGAAGTAAGCCCGATTGAGATGACCTAGGATATCTCAATCGGTTCATAATACCGAGCCCGTCAAAGATGAGGGTCATCGGTGACGGGCTCAAAAATAAAGCCCGATTGAGATGACTTTATAGCCCATCACCGATGACTCATATCGGTATCGGGCTTTCATTGACGCCCGTTAGAGATGTCTGTGCCCCGTTACAGATGTCGTTTAAATGGCTCGATTGAGATATAGTTCGGACACACTATAAATGCACCAGCAACTGCTGTCTGAATTCATCCCACTGTTCACTTTTTTGGTGGAAGGTTGAAGGGGGCGAGTTTTTGTTATTTTTTTTAAAAAATAGGAATATATTAGAAGTAAGTATAAAGGTTGATTTTTTTATAATTTAGTAGTATGATAACTAATGTTTTGTTAAATTTTGTAGCGATGGATCGAAGTTGGATGAATGCGACAACTTTGAAGCGTCATTGCAAGGAGTATAGAGATGACGTTTTAAGTTTTATGAACGTCACGGAGGAGGATAAGAGAAGAAGAAATAGCAAATACAGTTGTCCATGTAGAGATTGCAAGAATGGGATTTTGTTTAGCGGATAGGAGGTACACTCTTATTTGATACAACGGGGATTCATGAAGGACTACACATGTTGGGTAAAGCATGGAGAGACATAATCGGATAATGGTGCAGCTGCAGACAGCATCGGTGCCGACAACCATGAAGATGAAGATGAGCTATTCCATCTCCATTGGGCGGTGAAATGGTTGATGTGGATCCTGATATGCTGCAAGAGATGTTACGTGATGTTGAGGAGTAAGCTTACAACGAGAGAGATTCAATGAATTTCAGCCGTTTGGTCAGTGACTCCGAGACACCTCTATACGCTGGATGCAAGGCTCATTTCGCTGTGCTACAACATATGGCTGAAGTAACTCCATATTTTGAGGAGCATCTAGCGAAAGTCCGACAGGACAACATGGGTCAATCAGACTCAAATGCGCGACTCGTATAGCTCTAGTATTTACCTTGCAATTTAATAATGTCGCAGGGGTCATTGGATTCTTCTGGTAATAACGCCGAAGTGGAGTTTGGTACACTACCTTAACTCCAATATCAAGCCAAAAATATACAACTGGTCCGACATCGAAGCTGTCTTGAACGAGGCATGGGAACTGTACGTGGCAAAAGGTGGGAGGCATAAGGATGGGCATCCCAAACTCGGTCACAAAAAAGACTTCCCAATTAAACAACAAGTGGGTGACCAGTGTGGGTTCCACGTCTACCATAACATGCGAATATTAGCAGACAAGGTGACATTGCCCGACCTTGAGGTGTGTTATACAATTGTTTTATATACATAGGACGACAACTTTCCAAGTATGTGGACTAACTTGGCGCCTCACATGTAGGTTAAACTATCAAACATTTCGGATAACAACACAATTCATACTAGATGATGTATTATCTCCGAAAGTAATGTTTAGAGTAAGGTCCTAGGTAGCTCGATCGACTCTGAATGGTAGAACATTTGCAATGACAGTGCGACAAACATTTGATTTTTGTAAATATTCTTTGTAATACAATTCTGCACGTTGTTTCTGTATATACTTGCTTTTCTTTGTAATACATTTTTGCAGGTTTTGATGCATCTGTAACTAATTTATTTCATTCGATGATGAACTGGAGCCGTTCAGACATGTTGCAAATTGCAACATCCAAAACACGGTTCGAATTATTTAGGTGTGTTGTAGGCTGGGTGGCTACCGAAGATCTCCGCATCAAACCTTGTGTCACAGGGCACAGCGAAGATTTTTTGGTAGCCACCCAACCTACCACAACGCCTCATATTATTACATATATAGTCTAGTTGTTCTGAGAGCAAAAAGTAAAGACCATTTTGAAACTACACTTGTTTCTTTTTTGGAACTACACTTGTTCTTTTTTGAATAAAACAGACATCTACACTTGTCTTTTTTAGCAGTACACTTGTTCCTTTTTGGAATAAAACAGACCATTAAATTTTTTTGGTTCTAACATGTTCTATTTTGCAAAAAAAACAACCATCTATACTTGTCTTTTTTTTCTGTTTTTGGGGTTAGTACACTTGTTATTTTGCTGTGGCTGTGGCTATGGAATATATATGTGAATGGATATGGTTACGGCTGTGATGAATATATATGTGAATGGATATGGATATAGTTGTGGCTATGATGAATATATATGTGAATGGATCAACATGGTTGTGGCTGTGATGAATGGCTGGGGCTAGGGCTAGGCTGTGATGATATCTGTCATTTTTTACAGCGAACATGGCTAGCAAAGGCCTGAGGCTAGTCAAAAAACAAATTTTATTTTTTTGATAATAAACTCACCCTGATGGGCATTATCGAAAAGCACGATAGAGATAGGACATCCGTAATGGGCTCAACCTAAAAGCCTGATAGAGATAGATAGGACATCCGTGACGGGCTCCTTACTTAAGCCCGTTAGAGATATGCCATTCGTGACGGGCAACAAACCGGGACATTATTTGACTCCGTGTTTGGTCAACCCTATCGGTGACGGCCTAGTAACTACGGCCCGTTAGAGATGAGTTGTCATCTGTGACGGGCTTAGAACTAGGCCCGATTGAGATGTGTCATCTGTGACGGGCATTCAACACCACTGGTTTGACTTTCAAACTCATCTGTGACGGGCATTTTTATGGATCGATCGAGATAATGGGCATCCGTGACGGCCTTGTGCCCGTTAGAGATATTTTCTCACATCAGTGACCTTTTCACAGTGACGGGGCCCAACCCGATAGAGATGAGGATTAATGTCTGTTAGAGATAGCCGATGCTGGTGTAGTGGTCCTCCATGGAATACAAGTTTAAAAAATAGAAGAAAACCAATCTTTTATTAGTTATCGGTCATCTCGAGTCAGTTCAGTTCGCATTAATAAACTATTATGGTAAACCGCCCTAGTTTAAAAAAGATTCAAACTAACTTTTTTACAAAAAGAGTCGTTCTTAATTACCTATATCTTTTTTTTATGTTGAGTTTTTCATACATTTAATCCGAACATTGTTTCTTTCCTTTTTATTTCTAGTGTTTTCAATTCATATGTTTCACATCTCTCTTCCTTCCTATTCTACTACGTTTAACTAATATAGTGTATTCATGTGGAAAAAACATCTCGATCTATTCCTTTCAAATTCCCTTGTGCTACCAGTTGTTTCCAGAGATAATTTATCTCATGCATGGACACTCATTTGTCAGCCTATATCAAGAAAATTAAAAGCATGCCTTCCACACGTGAAAACCTTGTAGTTTTATATTACTGGCATAATGTGTACTTGGCACAACTGAATTGCATGCACGCCAACACCGTCCACGGAAGCTAATTAAGCTAGCTTAGGTTTCATAGTTATAGTTAGCTCAGCTCACCATTGTCAACTAGCTACCTTTCAGTGAACAATCCAAACGGGCCCTAACTCGATCAAGGCGTGTCCATTTCGAATTCAATATCTTGATTCCCCTAAACACTTTGCAAACTCATGTTTCTGATCTGATAGAGAGCTCTAAATTAATTCTTTGTGTTTGCACGTCAGTCTCAGCATTATATATACCTTTTATTTCTAGCTAGCTTTAATTTGCTTCTCCAAGAAAATTTTAAAGGTTTCAAGTCTACATATACATGTAGTTGAACTGTTACAAGAAGCCCAACTGTTATGTCGAGATCGAGAGAGAGAGAAAAAGACTTTAATGTGTAAGCGCAACTCAGAAGATTTCTTGGAGCTTTCAGTGATTAGGACTGTTCATCGAATGCCCTCTCATTAATCAGCTGATCAAAAAAAAGAAGTTCAGAAATGTCAATGTGCCAGAAGAAATAATTAGCTCATGAGTAGGTGATCAGTTGCAAATTAAAGTGATGATGTGCACAACGATCGTACAAAGAGAGTTGGTAGCATGTCATGATGTGTAGGTTAGTGTGCGTGCTTATTACAGAGGCTTAATTAGTACACTTAATTACAATAATTAAGCCCCAGTTGTATGGTCATCACTGCTACGATTCATTGATGATTACGATGATGAGACCCTGATGAAGGTTGCCTTTGCATCTGACTTTGATTGCAATGTTATTTTTTCAGTTTGGTTTCTAACTTTCTGTTTCATTTGATTCCTTTGGCCGGTAAAGAAAGACTATAGCTAGCTAGTGTTTGCATGCATGATCAGTTGATCACTAACCGCACACGTGCATTTGAATAACATTTGTGTGATTCTGTGTGTGATACAAGAGTTTGATTTGATAATCCTTTGGAATATGATCCGTTGATTATTATGCAGGTTTGGATTTATTTAGTGTAGTTCTGCTTGCATAATTGAATTGGTTAGGATGCACGCGTTTGGCATTATTATTAGGTCTCTCTTATCTTCAAAATAGAAAAACAATCTGATTTAATTATCTCACAGATAGTTAATAATTTCCAAAACATGATAAATGCATTAATTACTTTTGCAACGTTTGGTCCATATATTAACCCGAATATTTGAGGACGAAAAACAGAGCAAAGATATAAAACAGAGGGGAAGTTCAAAGAAATTGCATTAAAAATAAGTATGGTTATAGATGAGCTTAATTAATCTTCTCTGCTCCCCTTGAGGTGATCTTGGACCGTCTGATTCGATGTACTAATTAAGAATATCATGAGCTGACTAATGACCAAACTCACCAATGACAAGAGAGAGACATAGATATGCAAGCTAGCCTCATCCTAGGCACAGATTAGCCGTACAAAGCTAATGATCAGTAGTCTACACACTAGCTAAAAACCAAGGGAATTTGCTGTCTTATGTTTAAGTTTTTATGAGTTCATTATCTAAAAAGTTTCTATGAGTTGAATTGAAGTTATATTATATTTCAAATCACCAGATGGGTCCTGGAATTAGCCACGCTACCCTGTTTGGTACATTTTTTTTCATGTGTGAATATATCAAGGGACCAGAAAGCTCATGCTAGTTAAACCAACTATGTATATTAAAAAAAGTTCATGCATGGTAGCTAATGGAACTTTGTGTTCCTTTAAACCTTGGTTTTGTGGAAAAGCTAGTGCTTATGTTGAACCAGAAATGTGAAAATGAAGGGGAGCTCACTTGCCTACTTGGGCTAGATGCTCATGCTACTAACTAGCTATAATACAAAATTATGAAATTTTGGGGTAGCTCAATCTAATCAACTACACCTACTAGTGACTACCAATAATATTTTTATTGAATGTGTGAGGTTTAGACAGCAATTATAAAGATTGCCACATTCTGTGGTGCAATTAAGAGTGTAAACTAGTAGCAAACCGAGAGTAATTTAGCTGGTAAGGCTTTATATAGTTGAACCTAATTTTTAGTGTCACGTAACATGACCGTCAATAGATAGCGAGACCCATATGTCAATAGATAACGAGGCCCATATGTCATGTCTTTAGAGATGCTTACACGGGGTAGAGGTAGGACGTGAGTGTGCACGTGTGTACGTAAATGTTTAGGTCTGTATTGTGTATCGTATTTCGCAAAATAGAAAAGATAGGATGCATATGCATGTGAGTGTAAGTGTCTCTACCATGTATCGCATTTCAAAAGAAAACTATATATATAATAAAGTAAATTTGTTATTTAACTGAATTAGTATTATCCTATAACATAATGATGTTTTCACTAGGATATAATATCATCGGGAATTCTGAGACATAATCATGCTAGCCGCTAGCCCTTCTTTTACTCTATAGCCTTCAAAATACTGTTGATTCAAAATGACCATGGAACTGTAAACCTATCCTATCACGACGAACTGTCGACATGCGTAAACAAGACTTAACTATAGCAATCAGCCAACTAATCAATAGTCATCGACCAACTAATTTAACTTCCGGCCAACCAACCGTCAAATTATCTTGACAACACGATGCTCTAATTCCCAAACATCAAACCGTACACATCATACTTAACTATTCGACAGTATCATTAGATTTCCCATCCTACACAATCCCAATTTCATAATCAAACGTAATTTTTTTACCTAATCGATCTAAGTTTAACTCCTCAATATATCATAACATTTCTGGAGTTAACTCTTACACTCTTTGTGGAGGATATTAATCGTTGCTTATTTACGACATGATCCAAACGACCGTAAATTAAACCGAACTATTTCACGTGAAATGTATTCCTTTATTTCAACGCTTACATACTTTTATTACCCACAATGACAGTAAAGCTTAACTTACCTAATCGAAAATTTAAAACTTTTATTACTCACTCTAATCAAATTCATTTGACGTAGTTGGGGTTCTCCTAACGACAAATATTTCTTATTCAAAGGGAGTATACGACACTTGTTGAGTTAACCCTTAAAATCTCGGTAGAGACTCGGGAGCCGATCGTTTGTCTTTGGCTTGTCATCAGCCACAGCCAAAAATTGAAATTTTAAACTTAATTTTATTTTTAAGTTGATTTTGAGATATTATTATTATTATTATTTATTTACTAGCATCGGCTTTTCAAAATAAAACGAATTTTACTCATCAATTGTTTTTAAGTTGTTCCGTAAACCAAACGACTAAAATGACAGTGAACTAAATGGAAGTATTTCACGTGAAACTATATCCACTCATATTTGTGCTTTTTTAATTTTGTATAGCTTTTTTTCTCGGAGCTTTACCCTCTGCTTTAGTACTAGGTTGTATTTATCCTTTGCTTTATTTAATGAAAAACACAGTCTCGTATCGACTTTCCTTAAAAAAATTCACTCATTTTATTTTTCTCTGCTTTTACCTGCCGCTGCCGGTAAGACAAGGAGAGGATCACACAATTGCACAAACAACAAGGATGGCTGACAATGAAGTGATCAAACCGCTAGGAAGGCAGGAGGAAGAAGAAGAGGCCGCCCAATTCATTCGAACCAACCGGTACGCCGTACCCGTTGGTACCACCACACTTGAAGCTGAGCTGCAGCTTGCACAAAAAGCTGAGCTAAGAAGAAGAGAGGAGGAGGCAGCAGGGGGACCCAAGCAGAAAAGCAAAGGAAAGCTGCCTCCGAGCTAACCCGGTTTGAACCAACGAACCCACCTCCTGCGCTCTTCGTCTTCCCGTTACAAATACCCTCCACCACCTCACTGTGCTTCCCCGGGAATCGAACTCAACAAAGCCAACCAAGAAGAGGAGAAGAGAGGAGTCAAGAAACGCAAAGGTAGGTCACCTCTTCCGTTTCGTTTCTCTGATGATGTAAGATGACCTGATTGTGGTCGTTTGATTACATCTTGTTAGGGACTGGGTTTTTTTTTTGGGAGGTTTTATGGGGTCAATTGCTACTCATGTAGTATTGTTCAGAAGTTTATCTGAACCTGCATTATGAGCTACTCTTGTTTAACAGTTCACCTGAACCTGCACTAATTCTTGTTTGACAGTTTATCTGAACATGCATTGCATTAGCTGGTTAGAAAAGAAAGGGGGGAAAATATGCTCTTTTCATTCCTTTGGTGACAATTTAAGTGATTTGCACGATGAAGTGAAGTGTTTTTTAGCACTCTTATCGATCTCTGCATCTCGTATCTTAGATAATTAGATAATGGTAGTACAGCTCTCGACTGCCTCTCTGCTTCGTATGGAGCAAAAGGTTGAAAAATTTCACCTGATTTAGCGTCTGAATGCTTTGACACTTGCTGTTAATTTTTCACCAGAGAGATGCAGAGCTGATGATAGATATGTCAGTTCTTTTGATCTCATCATGAATGATGCAGTTGAGAATTATATCTTCTTTGTCATGTTGTATTGTGATAAGCCGACAGGACTTTGAGTTGTCACGATGTCGCTGTCTTACAAGATATGTACATCATACTAGTTTGGACTTTGGACTTAATACATGCCAGATAGTACGTTTTGTGACATTTTGTTCAGCACTAGAAATGATCAAGTTGTTTACAATAATTTAGTATGTATTCAGTTTGGTCATTGGAAATGGTTGGCAAAATGTCAAGAATAATTCTGCACACATCATCAGTTTCGTTGCGTACGGATCTACTTTAATTTTGAGTTGAGGTGCAGATGAGCCTGTACCTGCTGTTGTCAAATGTTCAGTTATCTAAATTTGATAAAAAAAATATAATATTAGCAAGATGCCCAACCGGAATCTTCATGGAGATCATGCTGTTTTGTTGCTTTAACAGACATGCAGATTAGATGCCAACAAACTTTCAAATAGTAGTTGTTTACTATTGGATGGGTCCTAGCTGCGAAATCCTAAAATAAAGTGAACAAGTACAATTCACAGCAGTTCTAGGCTTTTTAAAGGACATCAAACACTTGCAAATGTTAATTATCAAATAATCATTTTGTCGGTGATTCTACTATAAAACTCCAATTCAAGATTCACATGTGTATGTCTTATGTTCTGATTTTTTTTTACTTTGTAGCAGTAGAGAGGTCAATTCTGGTAATCTTTTTTGTCTCCTTTTTTTCCCTTTGTCTTCCCATAATTAGATGATGCCAACATTCCATAACTTATTGCAAGACCCTCAAAATAAAATAATTTGATTGTTCACAATTTAATAATGACAACATTCCCACAACTTATTGCAAGAAAACAAAATAAAATGATCTCAAAATAAAATAATAGCTTTCAATCAGATATGCTGTCAAACTCCACACGTCATTCTTTTCCACCTATGCATGTCATGTTCCTGGACCCTGGTAGGTAGTAAATAATTTCATTGTCCACAGGGAGGATAAATGATTTTGTCATAGTTGGCTTGTCATTTTCAGTTTTTTGAAAATAGCACAAGGTCCTATTTTCCTTTCTCTGGTCAATATTATCCCTTACTCCATGTCTTTATTTGATTAAAAAAGTATCATATTGTCCTAACATGTGATATCTTTATTTTGAAGGTTATCATTAAGTATTCATTGAAGTATCACTTCTTAAGGAGTAATATGGGTATTGAAGTTGTACCTCAATTCTGCAATGAGGAGCTGGATTCTACTGTTACTGTCACTCCTGCTAGTGACAACATACATGTGTCTGATGATACAAGTGTTCATCATCCATCAGAAGTGCCTGGCACTGTAAATGTTGTTCAAGTTGAACAACCTGAAAATGTTAACTCTGAACCTTTGGAATCTGATGTTCCTTTGGCAAGTGAGCAGTCTACTGACAACCGTGATGCTATGAATTCAGAGCCCGTTAATTCAGAATCATATGAAGCATCTCCTGCTAATGCTGAAAAAGGAGATGTGATGCAGCACAGTGATGAGAACAATGGTTATAAACAGGAGAAACAGCATCTGCTGTCTCCAATGGCAGAAACAGCAGGAAGTGACAGTACCTCAGTCGCATCGATGGAAGATGTTCAAGATGAAGCAAAGAATGATGCTCCATCAGAGACAGATGATACTACTGGCCACCCTCCTGGGCTGTCAAATGACAAAGCTTGTGCTGGAAATGGAAATGGAAATGTATTCCAAAATGCAAAGAGCGTGTTGACAACTTCGACAAAGAAGATGAAGGTAATTCCCTTTCTTTGACATGTTCAATTTCATGAATCTTTAATTTTTCACTCAGCTAATCTAGACCGAATTTTGTGAACTGAGTCTTTTATGAGTCATGAACATGTCTTTTTATGGACAGTGTACTACTTTTGTCATTTCAGTTTCTTTACAGTATTACAGTAAAATAAAAGAGCTGTATTATTCTCACTAAAGAAACAACATTTTCTCATAAATCTGACCAAATTTGATGCTTTCTTGCATATGAGTCATGAAACCCTCTATATATTTTTACAGAGAAGTGCTTCTGGAACTACAAAGAAGTCACTGCAAGCTAATAATACAGACGAAGGGAATGCTTCTACCCTCACCAACTCGTAAGCTTCACAACTTGCACACCAACCTCATGTTGTTATCTGATTGTACAACCTTTTTCCTGCACAGAGCTTAATTCATTTGGCTCTTGAAAATGCAGGAAATCATCAAATGGAAGGAGCACAACTGTTCCAGCAGGCCCAGTTTTCAGATGTACCGAACGTGCCGAGAAGCGCAGAGAAGTATATATATACACTGTTTTGCAACAATAAAAATATGAAATAGGATGAATAAAAAGGGGGAAATTGCTCGTTTTTTTAACTTTCATGTTTGTATCAGTTTTACATGAAGTTGGAGGAGAAACATCAAGCTTTGGAGGAAGAGAAAATTCAGTTGGAGGCTAAATTGAAGGTAAATTATGTATATTCATCTCTGTCTCCATATACCATAACCCCCTTTGAGGTCCAGATAGCTCAACCTGAATTTTCCCAACTGTTTTGGAGTAGTTGAAATTCTGTCAGTATTCTTGATCATGGTTCAGTTATTGAGAGACATAAACTTAACCTGAACATTTCTTCCCTACCTATATAACTAGAGATTAGTGAGAAATGATCTTTTGAAAACAGTAGTAAAAAACAGTTCATGATTAGTTGGAACTGCTCTCTATAGCCACAATATTCTTCTAGATGAAAGAATAGAACCAGAGGTGCAGTATCCATGCGCAACTCTTGGTTCAACAAACAAAAATCAGGTTTAGTTTCAAATATCCAAATTAATGGGCATCACAAGGCAGCCTTAAGCTGAAATATATCAAGTTACCAACAGTCTAAAGAGCATGGGTTTAGGCTGAATAATTTTCAGAAGCTGATCTGTAACAATTTTTCACACTCTGAACCTGCAGAAAGAACAAGAGGAAGCCCTGAAGCAGCTGAGGAAGAGCCTGACGTTCAAGGCCACACCGATGCCGAGCTTCTACCACGAGGCACCTTCTCCCAAGGCTGAATACAAGAAGGTAGCTAGCAACAACATTTCCTGAACTTTATCTACCTCATGGCATCCCCCAAAAAAAAAGACAAAAAAAATCTTTCATCTCACTATGGTTTCTTCACCTTCACTTTCCTGCAGCTTCTGAACTTCTCTAATCTCTACCTCATTGCATCCAGTCTTCAGAAAGGAAAAGAAAGAACAAAAAATCTTACAACTGTTGATAATCACTTTGGCTGCAGCTGCCGACGACGCGGCCGAAGTCGCCGAAGCTGGGGAGGAGGAAGGCCTCGACGGCGGCGGACGCCTCCAACTCTTCGGAGGAGAGCGACAGCACGCCGCGCCCGTGCTGCCGCGCCAGCCGTGACAGCCTCGACAACACCTGCAAATGCAGCAGCAACGGCAAGCCGCAGCAACCCGCAACCGCAAAGCCGGCCACCGCCGCCTCCTCCAAGAAGCAGCCCAAGCCACACGCCCACAAGCTCTCCGACCAGAGCGCCATGAACATCGCCGTTCACTAGCTGCTTCTGCAATGGCTGCTTCTCTCTCTCTCTCTCTCTCTCTCTCTCTCTCTCGGCTGCATGGATCATGGAGGAAGGAATCAACCAATTCAGGAGGAAAAAATGAGTTCTTGTTTTCTTTTTTCTTCTCTAAGTTATTATTGCGAGTGATATGATGGGCTTCTGCATCTTCAATCTTGTGGTGTTGGTGTAGATAATAAGTTATGATGATGATGGTGCACAAGAGGGTTTGTGTGCCTCTGCCTGCCATGAGTGAAGTTCAGAAGTGATGTTTTATTTTAATTTATGCTGATTTTCCCTTTGTTTTATTTTGGGATGTGAGAATGGCATGTGTCATAACTTTTTTCTTAATTATGTGATGTGGGTGTTCTTGATGTAATTTATGTATTTATATATATATGTATATACTCACAATGCAAACAGAGGGTTTGTTGGTGGTGGTGGTGATGGCAAGAAACACTGTTTGTTAGTACTTATTTTATTTATGATCACTCAGCTTCAGTTGAGGTTCAAGAGTGCTTGCTTGTCTGATGGATCTGTGATGAACAGTGTTGTGATCACAATGTTTCTTTTTTTTTGATCATGTTGCCTTTTATTACTTGATTGCAAAATTTCATGTTTCAAATCGTACAGTCAAATTTTCTTTTCAAATCTTGTTTCGAATTATTATTTTTTTAAAAAGAAGCTGTTACAGAAAATTCACAGTTTCAGACAGGGAGAGCAGTGCTCGAGTCCTAACTTGGACTCCTCCACTGGGCTGAATTGAGATTCGTGCTAGCTAACAGCCCAGCGCCCTCTCTCTCCTTTCCCACGCTATCCAACGGCGGAAAACGCGCCACGTAACCCACCTCACCCACCTCAAGCCATAACCCTGAGCCACACTGCCACTCCGGCCAGAAGAGTCGCCGCGTCACTCCTCGCCGTCGCCATGAGAGCCGCTTGCCTCTTCACCGGCGCCGGCGTCGCCTCGCTCCCCCTCCCCTCCACCTCCGCCTCCGCCTCCGCGTGCTTTCAACGGAGGCCCACCTCCCTCCGCTGCTCCCGGCCTCGCCGCAGCTTCGGCGGCGGCGGAGTGGTGAGGGCGCTCGACGAACGGCTGGTCGAGGCCGCGCCACCCGCGCCGCCGGCGGAGACCGAGGCGGAGGAGCCCGGCGTTGCGGATGGAGGGGGAGAAGGTGAGTGGGAGGTGGAGGCGGCAGCACCGTCGGGGGAGCGGGAGGGGGAGGAGGAGGAGCAGCCGGCGAGGGCTCCCTTGAGGAGCAAGCGGCGGCAGCAGTCGGAGGAGGAGGACGCACCGGGGCACGACCGGTTCAAACTCATCAACGGCAAGGAGGTAGTGGAAGCTCATCCTGACCTCCTGTAAATTTCTCTTCTTTTGGGGGACTCTTTTCTCTGAACTAATTGGACTGGGATGTTTGTGAGAATGGATAATCCGCTCTGAACATAGCAATTTGAAAAATTATTGGTTCGAATTATACCACGAGGCGGTTTCGCTGTTACTGAAAATGGTGGAGGCTTGCAGATATTTCAAGAGAAAGCATACCTGGTTGGAGTTGAGTGCAAGAGGAGTGGAGAAAGTATGTTCAGTATAGAGGAATCACTTGAGGAGCTGGAGCAGCTAGCGGATACCGCCGGGCTCATGGTTGTCGGCTCAACCTATCAAAAGTAAGTTCCGAATCGGGTTGTTGTTTGTTGGCGTGGGGTGTCATATAATTGATTGCATGTGGTCATGTTATGTGGTTATGCTTCCTAAGAAATGGTATGCGTTTGGCCATACAACCTCCATTTCTTGCATGAACAAAACATATGAGTTACACATTATCTTTCCTGTGGGGGATATATATAGCATGGATGTCCATTTTTGTGATTCTTCATGTGCAAAAGTTGAATTAATATTGATGGAAGTGTATCATAGTGATGTACCAAATGGACTGAAAAACCTGGTTAGCTAGTTTGTGCAATCATATCATCAGTCAAAAGCATATATTGGGAATGTTGAGAAAAGGAATGACAGTTTTACGCCACACCCTATATCTGGCTTTAGGGAATTCTGTGAAGAAATTCAACCTCTGCAAAAGGACATGGTAATGTTCGTTGAAGTATTGGTTCTGAAAATGTGCCACAGCTTTGCCAGGACTTTCCATCAATCCGGTCCAAATTAATATCAAAAGTTTTTGCATTGTTATATTACCTTGATGACATGAAAATATGCCACAAACAAGTCTATTATCTGCCAGTTGAATCATATTTCATCGTTGCTATATGAATTATCTCCCCTTTCTAGATAATGTATATGAATTGTATTGAGCTGCTGACGTTTCATGGTTTCTGCTTTTGATCAGGCTTTCTACCCCAAATCCAAGGACTTATATTGGTTCAGGCAAAGTTGCTGAAATCAAGAGCGCAATTCATGCCCATGACGTTGAGACTGTGATTTTCGATGATGAGTTGTCCCCTGGGTAAGATGATCATTACCTACTTCTGCAAGACTCGATATCTCTTTTTTCCCTGTTTGCTATATCATATTCCAAGAGTTTATCCTTGATCATGTGCAATGTTATCAATTCAGACAATTGCGTAACTTGGAGAAGTCATTTGGTGGGGGCGTTCGAGTTTGTGACAGGACTGCTCTTATTCTGGACATATTTAACCAAAGGGCAGCAACACATGAAGCTGCTCTACAGGTGAACTGAACATCTCGGTGTCATTTTCTAGACAAGCAACATGGATTTAATTGTATAATGAGCAACTGTGTTATTAGCAGAAATTTCTCCTTGTAATAAAAACTGTCTTTGTAGTTATAAAAATTCCTATGACATTTCACTCATCTATATTTGGATGATAAAGAACATATTCTTGTCAATAAAATGCTAATGACAGTTCCTTTACCAGCTACCAGACAAGTTGCTTTGGTGGGCTGTTAGGCTCTGGCAAAGGCTAGAACTATTAGAACTATAACTAGTGAATACCCCGCAGCTTGCTGCGGGATTTTAGAAGTCCTTCTAAAACACTTAAAAACAACATTGAATTAAAGCTGAGACAATATGGTAAGCTATAATTAATACATAACGGTTAGCATACAAAAATACATTTATGGCTATGATCAAGCATAGAAGTGATCCAACGACTGTGATTAAGAATGGTAGTGATCCAACAGCCCTTCTTTTCTAGATGATGTGGCTCAACGCATGTTGAGTAATTAGGTCCAACTATATAAGAACAGTAGATATCTTGGTGGAAAATCTGCATGCCAGTATATTAGTTGACTATCTTCATGAAATGGCGTGCACTGTGCAAAATCATATTGCTTTTGGTAGTGTTTTGCAAGTTTGCATTGACTATGCAAGATCGAAATATCAAAATTTCTACATAGATATTTTATGATGTATGGCCTTGATTGAGACTCCTTTGGAGTTGAAACTAACTACAGTACTGCATTTGATTTAGAGTTGATTTTCATGTGCAATCGTCCTTTTTAGGTCACTTTGGCACAAATGGAATATCAACTTCCAAGGTTGACAAAGATGTGGAGTCATCTTGAACGACAGTCAGGAGGTCAAGTCAAGGGTATGGGTGAGAAACAAATTGAAGTTGACAAGCGCATCTTGAGAACACAAGTAATATTCTCTTACTTAAAGTTCAACGATTTATATGTTTTGCTTTGCACCAAATACCAAAACTACTTTGCTTTCAGGATCCTTATTTTAATTGAATGGTATACACATATTTCTGCATTGTTTCCTGATACATGTATTTGCTGCTTCAGATTTGCTCATTGAAATAATTTATGTGAACTTCTGTTCTGTGTGTATGTGCAGTCACCTAGATGTGTGGATTATGGAGAATATCACCAGACATGTTTTGTGTGTTGGTTGTTACTAGTTCCATCAGTGAAAGAGCATGCATTTTGCAGCATCATGGTCATTGACTTGCCACTTTTATCACCTCTGTGGAATAAAAAAATTGATGATTTGTAGACATTTAATAGTTAATGACAAGCTCCATTGATAATTAATTGGAAGGCTTGTATTTTTTTTCACCAAGTGTATTGCCCAATTTGCATGGATAATATTTTCTAATGATTCTCAAATCAAGTGTCATTGATAGATAAGTGCTTTAAGGAAAGAATTGGAGTCTGTCCGAAAACATCGGAAGCTGTATCGCAACCGGCGGCAATCAGTGCCTATTCCTGTTGTTTCTCTGGTATAATCATGAAGTTCTTCTCAAATATAATAGAAAGCTTCCAATTCACTATAAGTTGTTAATATGTTCGCTTGAAAACTTTTAGGTAGGATATACAAATGCTGGGAAGAGTACACTGTTGAACCACTTAACTGGGGCTGATGTACTTGCAGAGGATAAATTATTTGCCACACTGGATCCAACAACAAGGAGGGTTTTGGTACGTTATCAAGCCTCAGTAATCTTCTAATAATATGTAAGGTTCTGTGTGAAGTGTTGTAATCAGGCCTCAATAATCTTCTAATAACATATATTACTCTAGCCTCATTCTTGTTTTTATCTGTTGGGGAATTTCTTCTGGTGACACGCATGTATGGAAGAGATGATATTTCTGTAAGAATGCTTCATTGATAATGGGTATACGAATAAAGTAACTTGAGCAGTTATGTTGTTTTCTGTTTTTATTTCTTTTGTTCATCTTGTCGCTTTCATGCTTGATTGTTTACTAAGTGTGCACTACTTTGCAGATGAAGAATGGTACTGAATTCCTCCTAACAGATACTGTTGGTTTCATTCAAAAACTACCTACTATGTTGGTAAGATGTTTTCCAAAGCATGGCGCTCTTATGTAAATATTGCTTCTAGAATACCCATGATGTGCATGACTGTCCCTATTCAAAGTTTACACGGAAAAATCACATAACAGAGGATTATGATTTCCCCTCCTCTGCTGATGCTAACACGAAAAATAACTATTAGCCCTTGTCCAGGTAGCAGCATTTAGAGCAACATTGGAAGAGATATCGGAGTCATCAGTTATAGTTCATCTTGTAGATATCAGGTGAGCAACTGGCATGTAAAGGTTTTTTGCCACATTGTAAATTCAACATAATGCATCTATGTGTATTGTGTTAAATGTTAATGTTTTTTTCATATGTTTTCCAGCCATCCATTAGCTCAACAGCAGATAGATGCTGTTGACAAAGTGTTGAAGGAGTTGGATATAGAGTCGATTCCGAAGTTGGTCGTATGGAATAAGGTTAGTTTCTAAATGTATTGGACTTCATCCAGTAAGAATATCAATGATTTCAACAAATTTCAAGTGCTAAGTTTCTAAATGTATTGGACCTCATCCATATGGACGGTATTATGATGATACAGCTGCTCTAAGTTTAATCTGGCGTATATGCTATACCGTTATCAAATTGATAATACTAAAGCCTTTTGAGTAGAAGTTACCCCTAATTTTAAGCTCTCTGTAATGCAGTTTGGGTGTACTAAGCATTTTTATTAAATCAGTAACTCTATAATATCAGGATATATAGCATGGTGAATTATATAATGATGGCTTTTGAAATTCTTGACCAAAATATATGGCATGCAGATTGACAATACTGATGACACACTGAGAGTGAAAGAGGAAGCTGAGAAACAAGGAATAATCTGCATATCAGCCATCAATGGTGATGGTCTGGAGGAGTTCTGCAATGCAATCCAAGCAAAGTTGAAAGTACGACTTGTTTCCAGAGTTCAGATATAAGCTTTTGTTAGGTGTTATTGCTTATTTTATTTTTCTAAAATGACTTATGCCTATCTATCTTCTACAGGACTCACTGGTGCCGATAGAAGCTTTTGTTCCATACGACAAAGGAGAGCTCCTCAGTGACATACACAAGGTTGGAATGGTTGAGAAAACGGTGAGTATCATGCTCGATCATTAGAACATGTTTGTCTATAAATATGCTCTAACTTTTAAATTGAACTAGCTGAATGCCCGTGCTTTTCTACGGACAAAATATATTTTTTTATGAAATGCGTTACGACCCATGGTTTAATGTGGGAAATATTCGACTTATTTTGATTTTATATGTGGCTATCCATTTAAATATAATTGTTTTTTAATATTAAGAAGTTCAAGAGTGATTTGTAAAATTTACCATGAGAGTAGTTAGGACGGCAGATTTACTGTCACCACCACTAGAGTCTTTTATAGTAGTATAGATGATTGGTAAAAACTTCTCATTTTTACTTGGAGATAACAACGATTTTTCCGCAAAATATTTATTGCAGGAGTACATGGAAAATGGAACCTTTGTAAAAGCACATGTGCCGCTACCTCTTGCAAGGCTTCTCACGCCGCTGCGGCAGCAGGTGGTGGCTGCTTTATGATGTGAACGCCATGCATATTGCAATTGGCAATCACATAATTTGCTAGCCTTTGTACAGAGCTAAGCCATAGATTTTCATGCCTTCTGTTTGACCTGTGTAGAACATCATTACAAAAATTGTAGATGAGTTAGATAGCTGCAAAAACAGTGTAACATCAGTTGTATTACTACTGTAAATATTTTTTTGGCAGAAATTCACACTTGCCTTGCTCTACTTGAAAATCTGTCTCGCTCTACTGAATATACTATCGCCCCCATCCAGTTCTTGTTTGAACATTATTACATGGTGTACGTGATCATCATTGCAGTTATGAATTCTGCAGATAAATCAACTTGGTGCTCTCTGTACAGACGAGGGCTACTACTGAAATAAAAACATAATTTTCAGGGAGCAGTTTGCAAAATTTAGGGTCGCTAACGTTTGCAGTGATCCTAGCTGTATCTGAGGACCTAAATATCGGAAATTTACAATCAAGTCCCTATTATGTGAGAAATGATCTGGAAAACACAGAGGATCGATGAGACCAGCAGCAGATTCACTTGCATGCAGTCCTATAGTGGAATCAACTGTGCAGTGGCAAGGAAAATACCCAATCGCACCCTAAGGATTCAACAGAGAATCCTAGGATCCCAATAGCAGAAAAACTGCAAGATACAATGAATGTTCTGGAGTTTCTTCATATTACAAGTCGTTTAACTTAGTTAAACTTTTTGATTTGATAAGTTTATATAAAAATATACTAAAATTTTCAATACAAAGCAAACATATTATCAAAATATATTCAATAAACATATTATCAAAATATATTCAATGTTAAATTTAATGAAACTAATTTAATGTTACAGATATTGCTAAGTTTGTTTTAGAAAAAAGTCAAACGACTTAAGGAGTATTTTACAAGGACAACATCCATTCCCAAAGAAGAAAAACTAAACCTCACGCTGCCGAGTTGCAGTAACCTGCAAAACCTCACGCTGCCGAGTTGCAGTAACCTGCAAAAAATTGTTGTTTGCCAGTAGTGCTTAAACTCTTTATACATGACAATACAGACTTCATAAGTTCACATGACTAGCAGACTAAGTGCGGGGGATTGTTTTGGCTTCAGCTGCCAAAAGCACATCACATTACTTGTCTTCACAAAACTGAGTCACCATTTTTTTCTTCGAAAGAAGTCCAAACCAGTTATATTGCATTGTATGGTCTAACTTATCAATCATTTCAAGATAGAGATCATGGCAAAGGTATCTGATTTAGTTGAGATGTGGTCTGCTACAAACTCAACCAGTAGTCCTTAAGCCGCAACAGCATGTGCTTCATATGAATGATTCTTGTAGAACCTGCTCAAGCTGGTGCGCGCGATTACATCCCCGGACAATGATGCTGTTGATGACTTGGTGATTTTCACCTCAATGAAGTCACCAACCACTGGCTTGCGCAGTTCATCACCTTCAAATGTATGCGGTACAGGGACGCTCGCAAACGAAACCCTATGCCCCCTGTCGGTTTTTCCAATCATCTCTGTTTCAGGAGCCCGCTTGTTCGGTCCCTCAACTAGAACTAGCTGTACTGTCCCAACCTGAGAATCGTAGATCTTCGCTGTAGTTTCACGGAAGGTGCTGATTAGCTCTGCAAGTCTCCTCTGCTTGACATCGTCGGGGACATCATCCACATAATTCCGATGAGCATGAGTCTTTTCTCTCATGCTATATGCAAACATGTAGGCCATATCATATCCAACAGCCCTTACAAGGGTGAGAGTCTCAGTATGTTCCTCTTCTGTCTCTCCACAAAAACCTATTACACAAGAGATTTTCTTTGGTCAAAATAGAGGTGAATAACCAATAACAAAGTGCACTCAGAAAACAGATGTGTAATAGCTAATTGTAAAATGGCAAATTGCAGAAACAAAAAACAAGTCGCAGCAGCTGCCGGTCCTACTTTAGCTTCACAAGAAATCTGGTTCGACAGCAGGACTTGTCAAAGGACTTCACGAGATATTGCTGTAGTATTACAGTAAAACCAAGTACGCGCCAAGTAGATGATGTGACATTCTGAAGCATTTTCAGTTTGTAAAATAAAAGAGAGAGGGGAGGGGGGGATGGGATGGATGCAACAAACAGAACAGAGTCTCAAAATCAAAACATGCATGCCAGTTTTATTCAGTTAGTGACACTTGGTGGTACTTAGCTAGCACATCATTTTCCAACTCAGGTTATTATATCCTTACTATTAATCGCATCCAATGGAGCTACGATGTTTGGTCTATCACCCTTTCTTGAAGCAGCCAAACAGGAAATAAATATCCACATTGCTAGTACTTTGTAGAAAATATTGCAACCTCAAAAAGCAGGAAACAGATAGAAGATAGACCATAAGGTCATACAATGATGATCTTACCACTTATGAAATCACTGCTTAACCCAACATCTGGAATAATACTACGGATTTTCTGCACAAGCTCCAAGTATGCCTCTCTAGTATAACCCCGACGCATACGTTCCAGCACTGCTGAGCTGCCTGATTGAGCTGGCATATGAATAAGTTTGCAAACATTGTACCTATCCCGCATTAAATATAGAAGCTCGTCTGGGTAATCCTTTGGATGCGGAGATGTAAACCTGAACCGCATCTCAGGGTATTCCAAAGATAACTGATCCAGGAGATCAGCAAAACGCAACCCCATATTCTTCACCTTGCACATGCTAGAAAACCCTTCACTGAGCTCCCAGTTTTTACCAGGCTCTAATTCCTCAACTTCAGAAGTGTCATTATAACTGTTTACATTCTGACCAAGAAGCATTACTTCCTTCACGCCTGCTTTCCAGAGCTCCCCAACTTCCCGGACAATTGAAGACACTGGACGGGACCTTTCCCTACCTCTAGTGAAAGGAACGATACAAAAGGAGCACATATTGTTGCAACCCCTCATAATAGATACAAATGCGGTCACTGAATTGTCAGAGATCCTAACTGGGGTGATGTCAGCATACGTCTCCTCGAGTGAGAGAAGTGTGTTGATACCCTTCTGCCCATAATCAACTTCCTGCAGCAACCTAGGCAAGTCCCTATACGCATCAGGTCCACAAACAACATCAACCATCTTATCAGAATCGAGAATTTTCTCCTTCAATCGTTCCGCCATGCACCCAAGGACAGCAATCTTTGGAGGCCGCAGAGATCTTGACCGGCCTGCAGCAACATTAGCTTTCCATTGCCTTTTCAGGAACCAAAAGTAGTTCAGTCGCTGCCAGACTTTCTGCTCTGCATTGTCACGGATTGCGCATGTGTTGATAAATATTATCTCTGCACTCTCAGGGTCAGGGACAATTTCATCATACCCTTCATTTTTCATGATAGAAAGCACAATCTCCATGTCATTTACATTCATTTGGCACCCATATGTCTCATGGTAAATGCGACCCTTGCTTGCTGTCATCTGACCAGACTCTAAACTAGACAAACCACAAAAACAAAGCATGGGGTCAGCAAAGCTTGCAGTGAAATCAAAAAGAGAAGTATGAAGTAAGCATAGTAAATTGGGACAGCAAAACTATTTGTGTGAAGCAAAAGAACAAGTCTTTCAATCCTTCAAGGTTCGCTGTCACAAGAAACATAACTACCTAGTACAAAAAGGAAATAAATTCGGATTGATGCAAAGTTATTGCGGACAAATTGATTGAAATCCTTTTCCAAAAGAGGTGAAATATTTCAGCACTGATCAGAGAAATTCCCAAATCCCAAGGTAAGAAATTAGAATATACCCATACTTAGGCACCACACTCAACATGAATTAACTAAAGAATGAAAATTATGTGTTTTCTACACAACAAAACAATGCCTCAGAACGTTTACATTTTTCCACCATAACACATGGCTTGTTACTGTTCTCATCTCTACGCAATCTCTTTATCGCACTAAACACAACTTTAGCACTGATTTTAACATTCAATTAGAATAAGGCAGCAGACGCACACACACCACTGATCATCACCCCACCAAAACCTTGGAATAATTCCACCTAGCAACTCGCACTGCTTGCTAATCTTCCTTGTGTTCACAATGTGCTCAATTCTAGTAAAATAGTCTACTTTTTAGCACTACAGTGCCACTGTTAGTCTGTTACCGAGCAACCTACAATCAGGACAGGAGGAGGAAGAAGTGAGGGGGCTGCAAAAAGAAACGGGCACATTACTCTGTCTGCGTCTCGGACACGGCCGTGGCGGCGGCGGAGGCAGCAAGCGGACGGGCGGGGCCAGAGCGGGCGAGGCGGCGTGGAGGTGGCGGGGGCGGGGGCGGGCGGGCGGCGCTGGAGAGGCATCGAGGAGCGGCGCCGGGGGAAGGAGCAAGGGGCGCGGGGAGTAGCGACGGAGGAGGAGGGGAGAGGAGGAGGGCGCGGCGGTGGCGGCGCTGGCCGAGGCGGAGGGCGGCGGCGGCGGTGAGCGGGGCGAGCGGCGCCGCCATCGCGAGCTTGGGTTTGGATGTGGTGGCGAGGAAAGGAGAGGGGGTAGGGATTTGCTCGGATAACCATCCGGCGTCAGGACGGCCGTCCGATCGAAGATCGGCGGCCAGGAAAAATGCACCTAATTTCTTGTGGATTTTATGATTCCTGAGAGAGCGTTGTTTGAGGCACACAAACAGAAAAATCCCTTATTTTTCGCGCTCACGACTCTCAACATGTAAACGATGTTCTTTTTATATAAAAATTATTTTACAGAATTATATTAATATATTTTTAAGTTTAAAATAATTAGCATTTAATTAATTAATACGCTAATTATTTATCTGGTTTTATGTAATTTCTTAATCTTCTCCCATAAACATCCAGACTTCAGATCATGAGGATTACAGCTAGCACACGTTTTCCCCCCTCTTTTAGCGCACTTTCATATGAATCTTTTTGACTCAAATTATGCGGCTTTTAGCTAAAATCATATGAAACTTTTAACAGTGGCCACAAAACTTCCATCCGAAACTTTCACATGAAGTATGCGTTGGAAACACACATATGCTATTTAGCAATCCTGAGCCTTTTAAATCAAAAGTATCATGGTTTCTTCAACGAATTATCCATTTCTCCCAGAACATCTACCCGCTGTACACAAATTTCAGAAGCAGTATCTTAAACCATAAGCCCTCACATTCTGATTTTTTCAGAACACATCATTCGGTTCAAGAATATAGACAGAAAGCAAAACATATATGCCTAACTGGAAAAGAATAAGAATTTTTCAGCATTGCTGATCGACATGCTTGTTAACCAAAATGTACTATCTGAATTCTGACACACTAACAACTACATAGCTTGCTCAAGAAAGTAATGAACTTTTCATCATGGTGTGCTCTTCTTCCCTTCTTGCGCAGATATCTGATTCTTGTTAAGAAGGTGATGAAGGCCAGCGATGACGTGCTGCCTGCTAGTTGGTACTCCAGTCTTTGCTAAAGCTCGACCGTTCTTGTCGAGAAGCACAAAGCACGGGACATATCGGATGTCGTAATACAGAAGCTGAAAATGTACGAAGAAACGTTGCTGTTAGAAACTGGAAACAACTCAACATGTGTATGTGAGATAGTGCAATACTATGACAGGAATACAGGCATACAGCTCCCACGTGTATGCGGAAAGTGCTGACATCTTTCATATGCTTGGTCAGTTACCATGTCTTGGGAAAAAACGTTTGTCAAATAACTAGAGATAGATAATACTAGTAGCTACTAGATACAATAGTTCAGTAACAGGGCAAGTACAACATGACACCATAACCAACCATGGTGTAGCATGCAACTTTACCAAATCATGTAAGCATGGCTCAGAGCCTCAAAATATCCCAAAAGAAAATGAGAAAGTAATAGAGAAAAGGTTAAGAGAGTAGAAAAAGGAAAACAGCAAGGATACAAAATGTAAGTAAAGATAGGAGATGAATACAACAACTTATATGTATATTTAATTATTTACCAAGGATTTTACAATTTTTAAGAACTCCTAGCTGTCCATAGGATATCGTAGTACATATGTTGTTTACAAGAACTTCAGTGAAAAGGAACTCTGTTAGTATCTGAGCCCAACATATTCTTTGCATATGTGTATACATCAATTTTTAAGTCAAAGCTAAAAATGAGAGCCCGAAGAACCTATGGCCATGTCTCTCTTGGACCCCCTACTTTGCATGGGATTACAGTATGATGCCATATGTACACATACAAAGAGATAATAACAGGAAACAGGGCCGGTCCTGATAATTTGGAGGCCTAGGGCGAGATAAAAATGAAGGTCCTTAGTTCTAAGATTTTTTTTTATTTAGACCATATGCAATATTCAACTGTACTCCCTCTGTTTTAAATTAATTATCATTTTAGGTTTGTCATAAGTCAAATATATCTTTAACCATTAATTTTTAGAAATATATGTACTTTAATTATATATTATAAAAATATTTCTCATGATGAATTTAAAAATTTTGAATCTTATAATGATAAAATTATATGTGTTTATAGAAATTAATGATGAAAGATTAAAATGTTTGACTTATAACAAATCTAAAATGACAAAATTAATTTGAAATGGAGGTAATATATAGTTTAGAAATATTAGCTAGATTTTTTACAATTAGTCACACTAATTAATTATTTTTTAAAGTACTATCGTATAATTATTTTTAAAGCATTGTTATAAAAAACAAAGATATACTTTTGATAATCCAATCAACTCAACCTGATATTACCATTCTTACTAGCTCCCTACTACTATAAATTTTTAAGCGAAGTCTATATTTTTAAGTAACTGATAGCAATTGAGTTGTTATGTTAAGCTAAGCATAGTTACTCATGTATCTTTACTAAGTTAGTGATGAAAACAACATTATAAATACATACATACGTATATATATACACACACACGAGATGGGGCTCCTCGGCGCCGGGGGCCCAGGACAGCCGCACGGCTTGCCCTGCCCCAGGGCCGGCACTGACAGGAAACCTGCAAGCTGAATCTTGTTCAACAACCTTACAGGACAGAGACAAACTTAAAATAGCAATCCTTCAACTATTTACTCCATATGAAAAATCTGCGAAATGCATACTACCAACTTCAAAAGAAATGCAACACAGAGCACAACTACCTGTTACTATCACAGCCGAAAGTTGACGCTAGCGATTTAATTGAGCTCCATTGTAACACATCACAATTGTAATGAATCTTCACCAAGACAGTTAATAACAGGAAACCACCATATGATGGTAGAACCCTTTAGTTCCCAGATCAAGATAAACATCATATTTCCTTACTCCCATGTCCACAAGTGATTATGGACTGTAGGGCAGAAATTACATGTACATTATCTACAGCGAAGCTCTTCTGACCCCACCTTTTCACTGTTAGACAAGTTACTAACACATTAATCAACGGCAATAAACTACTTAACCGCTGAAGACATAAACTTGGTAGTTTACTACACACAGATTGCACCTAAAGCAGCAATTTCCAATGCACAATTCAAACAACTTGAAGCATTATAGAATTAAGCCAAGACACAAAGCCATCAAAGATAATTCTAAAGCAGAATTACAGCACATGACTCACAAATTAATCAACGGCACAAGTCTGAATTTCACCATAGAACCTATGAACATGACATTTTCCTTTTTTACCAATCAATGCAGGCCAGTAAATAATCTCAGCTCAAAATTAGAATCAGGAGACCAATCTCATCCGACTAACATGTCATTGCGATTTGCGAATGCACCCTTTGTAGCTTGAAACTAACGCCCAAATCATCATCACAAATCTATGGGGGCGCAGAGCAATGCAATCGGGCGAAGGCGCCTCACCTCGGGGAGCCATCGGTCGTCCTCGGCGTCGGCGAGAACGAAGCCGACCCGCCCGCCGGCGCCGTCCTCGAGCTCGCGCACGAGCCCCTGCAGCGACGCGCACAGGCGGCACCGGGGCGAGTAGAACTCCAGCACGGTCGCGTCCCTCCCGCTCGCCAGCGCCGCAGCGAGCGCCCGCTGCTCCGCCTCCCCGCGGTCCGCCTCCGCAGACAGCCCGGGGCCCAGCCGCCGCCTCCTCCCCCTCGTCCTAGCCCCACCGCCGCCTCCTCCGTCCGACGAGGGGGAGGGGAGGTCGCCGGCGATGAGGAGGCCCTGCGCGACGGTGCGGATGGACTTGAGGAGCCAGGGCATCTCGAGGTCGCCGCAGGGGCTGGGGCTGGGGCTAGGGCTCGTCTCCTTGGGGTCGGGGCCCCATGGCCACTTGAAGCAAACGAAGGGTGGGGGTTTCGCGGCGGCGCCCATCTTCTCCGGCGAGGCGGCGGCGGCGGATTGGGCGAGGACGTGGAGATGAATGGACGGCGGATCACATCTCGATCCAACGGTTGGGATCTACCTCACTGGAGCATTGGGAGCGGCGCTCAGCGGCCTCTACTTTTGCAGATTGCCCCCTCGTTTGGTCGCCACCGTTGGTAGCGATCCGAATATTTTTCAAAAGACCCTAGTTGAGACATTCAGATGCTATGCTGTGTTCTAAATTCTGAAAGAGAATATATAAGAAAAACTGCCGCAAGTTTTTAAAGAATTTTTAAATCTAACTGTAGTATAGATTTTTACCGTAACTATACTGTACTATAATATAACTTGTGTATATTTAAAAAATATATGCAACTTTAAATTATATAGATTTAGGGCTTGTTCAAATTATAGCCACTTTCAACATTTCCAAAATTTGACAGTACCAAACTTTGGCATATTTTGAGACTATCAAATTTTAGTAGCTTTGGTTGTGTTTTCTTTAGTAGCTTATCAAAATTTGATAGAACTTTTAAGAGTGGAAACTTCTAGAAACTATCAAAGTTTGGTAGGGTAGTATTGATAAGTATGTGTTTAGTTTGATGCCTCATCAAAATACCAAATTTGGTATTGTCAAAATTGCTATAATTATAAGTGGCAACAAACTGAACAAACCCTTAAAATTTATAAAGATTAGAATGCAGTTACAGTGTAATTAGTTATAAATATAACTAGAGTGTGCTATGGCAAAGCTATAAAACTAAAATGTCATATGATAAATGCCACAAATCTAGAGGGTTCCATAGTAAATTTTATCAAAATAAAAATACACCGAAGACATTTTTGGCCGTGTTATTTTTTTATTGTTAGTGGCCTGTTGAAGCCACACATCCTCGCCTCACAAGGTTTTGGAGATGAAAAACCACTCGCTGCTAGTAACGAGATATACCAGTTGATATCTCACGCTTTGCTTTGCTAGGGATATATAGATGAATGTTATACATTATAGAAATAATATATGTATATATTTAATTTATATGAAAATGATATGAAAATAATGATTTGACATTGCTTGCATATTGGGTTCTAAAAATATAATAAAATTATAAATGATATGTCATGTTTGTATGATATTTAAAATGCTCTAGATAATAATGGCTAGTAGGTGATGATATGGCACACTTACATATAATTTTAAAAAATCTAGATAATACTTGCTAGTGGGTGATAATGTGATACACTTGCATGTTGAGTTTAATAGTTAAGTGGACATCAACTATATATAGAATAGATTATAATGTAACTATAGTTTGATAGTTTGTGACAGTAACTATAGTTTGTGACAGTTTTTTTAAGTAATTCCCTAATTTTATTTGGCTATGTGCCTACAAAATTGGAAAGGACTATCTAGATTTCAGACAAATTTGCTCCAACCATTTGTGTTTTTCACACTTAATTAGCAATCACTTTTATTGCTCAAACAATAGTACAACATGAACATTTACGACAATTAAAAGTTTAATTAAAACCAATCTCTCCTGAATGAATCAAGCACAACCAATTAACCTCTAATCAAAACTCGAAGTAAAACTTAACAAGATACGGACTAAGAAGATCTGATCTTAAGGACTATGATATTTTCTGTTAAAAAGGTTTTTCCTTAACCAAATGATATACATTTTCATATACCATTAGATATGTGGTATTTTCGTATATCACGAATTCAAATATAAAAGTTATATCTTATTTTTACACTGACATCTTGTTTTGTGTATTTTTGCATGTGTCGTCGTCGCCTGCATCGAGCTAGAGCTCGGCATGCGCATGCATGCCGAGACATGCCTTCGCTTGCATCATCGCTACCGCCGGCTCAGACCACCTCTGTCTATGATACGACCACCTGCGGGTGCCCAAGAAGCTTATGCACGTTTTTTATTTTGACCACGACCTCATCCGGATGACCGTTCACGACCGGCGAAGCTCAACAGAGCAATGACATGGCTCCCTGCTGGTAGGCTCATATCAAGGACCATGTTTTTTAAATTTGACTAAAACCAGGGAACAGGTTAGAAACTGACAATTCACTTACATGTGGGACCGGACCAATATGTAATATCTTTAAAAATTAGGGACTCTTAATGAAAAGTTTATTAGACATGTGACTTTAGGCTGCGGGTTAATTTCTTACTCTTTTAGGGGTTTTGTACAAAAACTGTTTCACTGATTTGTTGGCCATTTAATTTAAAAATCTGAAAAATATAAAGAAATTAGTTAATATAATTTCTGTTCAACTGAAAATCATGCAAACTTGTAAATTACATAGAAAATTCATATTAACTCATTTTAAGGTGAGTCCAATTCCTGTAGGTTCATAAAATGATGGGTTTTAATGTTGTAAATTAGAAATGACACTTGCAGTGTAATAAATATTTCTAAAATTTTATATGTGAAATAGTTGACATAAACATGCTCAAACTTTAGAAATACATAGAAAATTCGTTTTAACTCCAAATGGGATGAACTAACTTTTTAGATTCATAAAAGTATGATCTTTAGTTTATTAAAATAAAATTTTACATTTTTTGTATTAGAAACAACACTAGCATTTTGTATAATAAAATAATCATCACATATGCATATCAACTTATAAAATTCATAATAAATACATCCTAGATCCAAATGAACTCACTTAAAATTTGTTTGATCCAAAGAATCACGACTCTTTATTTATAATAAAAAAATATGCAACTTAGAGTACAAGAAATCCTCCTAAAATTTTATGTAGCAAATAATTAACTTAATTTGCATCATAACTTGTAAAATATGTAGAAAATTCATACAAGCACTAAAATTTATGAAATCAGATTTCTTGGGTGATAATCTGTCGATGCGTGTGATCGACACGCGGGGACGAGGGACCCCTTTTGGTTCGGCACGGGGAGCGGTGAATCGGGGTCGAACTCGCGGTGAGGTAGAATGAATGTAGGAAGGTGGAGACAAGCCGCAATCACAAAGGACACAGAAGAATTATACAGGTTCACGCCGTCGGGGAGACATAATACCATACTCCTGTTTTTGTGCTATGTGGAAAATAAATTACAAGGATTGGTGTGGTTGTTCTTCCCTGGGGAGGCTGGAGCTGATGACTGAGGTGAAAAATGCTCAGAGCCCAAGGTTGAAGAGGCTGAGCAAAATGACCAATCCAAGAACCAAAAAAGGCAGAACCTAAGAGCCAATTTTCAGAACCTGTTCTATCATGGACTTGAGCCTCCTTTTATAGTGCAAGGGGACACCACAGCAGTCCTAGCTTTCTATACTCCTCTCCATGTGATGGAGCGGTTCTTGCTCTGTCTTGTCGGGGATCTACCCCCATTCCTGCTCCTGTTACTACGTTGCGGGAGTTGGTGGAGAAAAACCGGCGTTGTGGCTGCCATGCTGCTGACGTGAGGAGGGGTCAACTTACCTACTCCAGTGGGGCCTACCGGTCAGTGGCCCTTCGCCTGGAGAGGGGTGGACGTGACACCCCCAGCGCTCGTATCCTCTCTCCCACGCGGCCGCCTAGCGCATTTAATGCGACTGGACGAGGCGTGGAGGGGGCGTGCGTGGAATGATCGTTCGGCCATACTGCGGTCATCGTCAAAGATTTTCTGCCCTCTCTCCCTCGTAACGGGCAAAAAGGGTGATGATGGGCGACTGACAAACGTGCCTCACATCGCAATAAATGCAACGGGGCAGGCGTCTGGCCTCTCTCTAGGCATTAAAATGCGGTGGTTGGCAGTTGGCGGTTGAACTCGCTCCTCTCTCGGAGAGGTGCGGAGTGATGGACGGGGGTCCGGGTGATCCCAAACCCTGCCATCTAGGAGGGCGGCGGCCTCCGGGCAGCCCCTGAGCCAAGTCCCCTTTGGGACGGCCACGTGGGCGCCCGTGGCCCGGACCCGTATGAGCCGTTCAGGACATGTCTTTGGGGCGCCCTGGTAAGCGAAGGCGTCTTCCTTCTTTAGATATCGCATTCTCGATATACCCCCGGGCCCATATCACCGACATAATCTTATTCGCTTATTTACCAGAAGCTAAAACTTAACACATTATTTGTATAAAGTACCTTTAAAAGTTTATATAGCATATAGTTAACTATATGTACCTTGTATCTTGTAAAATTTTTACCATATTCATGCTAGCTCTAAAAATAGTGAAATCAACTTTGTTGGACTTATAAGATCATGTCCTTTACTTTTGTAACCAGAAACTTACTACAACTTGAATAAAATTTCATCTAAGTCTAACTAAGGCTTAAATAACCTACTACTAATATGAAAATGAGAAAATTCAGAACTCACAAATGCTAAGAGATAAAATAGAAATTCTTTCAACATAAATCATGTTTAATTATTACCTAATCACCAGTAGATAATTCATGCATATTAGAGTCATTTTGTATTTTTATACCATTTTCGTTATTTCGTATAGTTAATGAATCCTCTGTCGGCGAGATGTATGGTGGAAATTCTAACTAAGGCAAGTGCCCCTTCGTACATTTTGAACCCTATGTTTTATGAGCAAATGTTCTATTTATAACTTTGTATACGTTTTTTGGTAGAAACTATACCTTATTGATGAAATGGTAGTTACATTCTATTTGTTACATGAACCTTCTTGAAATAATTTCACTCCTTGTTGTTTGTAACCCTAGGAATGATTGGAGTTTGTTTGTAACCCTAGGAATGATTGGAGTACATTGGTTGTATTATAATGGACCTAATTATGCTTATTATATGCCATATGCTTAGCCATGCCTAGCTCCAAACTATTAAAATGATAATGGATCCAATCCCTGATATATTTTGGACTCATTTTGAACTCTTGAATAGAGTATAGCTCTGTATATTTGTAAACTAAAATAATGAAAATGATGAATTTTTAGACTCGAACAGCAGGTGGTACATATATGGTGTTTAGTTGTGCACCAATAGGGATAGTGCTTGCCTGAGTCGTTCTAAGGACCTAACTCAATGTCAGTTACTTATGTTTATAGTACGACCACATGTGCTAGTATGGGATAGGCATAGCTTACTAAGTTGTTCATTATTTAGCCCTGCATTTTGGTAGGCCGAAGTAGTATGAATTAGTCTTAGCGGTGATTTATAGCAACTATCTATTTGCCCGTTATGGTAGTTTAGGCATCTAAGCCTGTCCAATACAACAATATAGTGCTTCGTGGGGAAACTGATGTGTTTGCCACCATGGCATTAGGTTAAGGCATGGGCCCACCACCTAACGGCTCTAGGTCATATGCCTAGGGTGGATTCACACTTGCTATGCTAGTGCAAAGCTAAGTTTTGAGCAATGTAAGGGCTATGTTGCAGGTAGTAAATCGAGTACTCCGCGTGACATGCTTTGCATGATTACTATTCCGTATCATGTGGGTACAGTGTACAAACTCTGCAGAGTAAAACCTAATCGATTAGCCGTGCTCACGGTCATGAGTGACATAGGAACATGTATTGAGTATAGATTTATATTTTGTAAATGCTTTTGAAAGTGGTATTTGAAATAATGATTTTGCTTGGTGTGGGACAAAATTAATATATGTTCTTGCTGGCAGAGCACAAGAATGATATTATGATGCTATATTATGGTGTCAAACCATGTTATCTATGTTGAACTTGCAAATATTTTTTAAAATTTTATTGCAAAATATTTGTGAAACATATCTAGCTATATGCAAAACATATAGTGGGCTAATTAAGTCTCCGTCCCACCGTTTTGTTTTTGTGCTAACCTCGCCTTGGTTTTTGGGTTGTAGTGGGAAGTTATGGGCACGAGCCAACGTGGCCAAACGCTTGGAAAACCATTCCTGGTGAGAGAGCGTTGGCGTGTGATTTCTTTTGCTCTGCCACTTCTGAACTAACGGGGGACCCACACATTTGTCTGAACTAACGGGAACCCACACATTTGACTCGTGCATTAGCTTCAAAGAGAAGCCCCGTACTTGGGCACGACGAGCGCCAGCTTGGCCCCAAGGTTAGGGGCTATTGTTAGAGAAATGGGAACTAGAATATCCCTTTCTTTGGGTCTTAGACTAATATTTGCCACAACGAATACATTTTGGCCTTTATGGTCACACTCTTATGTTAAGAAGAGTATAGAAACCTACAAGATATATATTTATAAGGTGTGTCAGGGACCCGCTCCGGCCAAGGCCCTGGGGCACCTATGCTCTTTACGGTTATACACTCTTATGTCAAGAAGAGTGTGGAAACTTATAAGATTTACATTTTCAAGATATGTTCATCATGAACTCTTTCATCAGCAACATCTTTGAGAAGCTTGTCCAACATAGTAAGAACTTCTATTAAAAGGCGTGGGAGTGTACATGGAGCCCAGGCACTATACGTGCCCCGGGAGGAGAACACAGCCCGAGAACACAACAGCCTAGGGGACTGACATTACCTCAGGGTAGAGACAAATATGATAACTCTGACAAGGAGCCCACTGGTATTGGTTGCCCCGGGCTCTTCACGGAGATCTCCGCCTAGGAGTTATCATCTCAAGGCAAAGGTTGTGGGCGTCGTCGGCGGTCTGAGCAGGATGGTGGGTCCAGCCACCTGATTGAGGGCAGCATCATCATGCCAATTGCATTACGGTTACAGAAGATTATAGATCGAGATTATAGCTCGGTCACATGCAACCCGGTGGTGGTGAGGTTTCAAGCCACCAGCGACATCGCGTCACGTAAAGCAACAGGGGCAAAGTGACATGTTGCGCGCTAGCTAGCGATCTACAACTTCATCGCCAAGCAAAGAGAATCAGCGGCGACTTTATCACGACTTGGCTTGGGCCCATCAAGCTCGGTTTCAAACAGGTGGCAAGAGGAGCAAAACACAGTTGTTCAGGGGCCTCCTGGTAGAGTGCTTAGGGCATGGTAAAAACAAGCTCGCCTCGGTAATCCCACCATTAATTCAAGGGTGTCAGAAGGGACAATGACAAGACTAGACAAAAACATTCCTTAGGTGATAACGACGTTGTAAACCCCTTCTTGGACTATAAAAGGAAGAGGTGATGCCACTTAGAAAGAATCAGACCTTTGGAAACCGTAGAAAGAGAAACCTACATACACATCTTATAAGCTTGTGTTGCATACTCTTGCATCCTGATAGTCCCAAACACAGAAGTAGGATATTACGTTTCCGAGCGGCCTGAACTTTTTTACATGTTGTGTTTATCCTTGTTACTTTTACGTAATTTTTATATACCACACACGCCATGAGCTCGGTCTCTACTTATGGCTTTGCCAAATCTTTGAAGGAGGTCTTCTCTTTCTTGTTGTAGGAGAATTGCACTCCTAGAAACGACATCTATTAAAAAACCAGAGAGAGTATAATTCTTAACAATAATTAAGGCCCTGTTTACTTCATGTAAAATTTTGTAAAATTTTGGGATTTTGGACACTTTTGGGGATTTTGGAAGTAAACATGTATGTGTAAAGTTAGATTGTAAAAATTTTGGATTTGGGAGGTTTGGAAGCCAAAAAGTGCAAAATTTTTTTGAGGAACGTGCTGGACTCCCCTACCCCGCGCATGCCTCTTTTTTTGTCGCATGCCCTCCCCTCTGCTCTCCCCGCCGCCGCTTCTCTCCCCGTCGCCGTCGCCCCCGCTCTCCCCGCCGCCGCCGCTTCTCTCCCTTCCGCCGCCACCCCCGCTCTCCGCCGTCACCGCCTCCGCTCTCCTCCCCGATCTCCCCTTCCGTCACCGCCCCATGCTCTCTCCGCCGCCGTCCCCGCTCTCCCTCTTCCGCCGCCGCCTCCACTCTCCCCGTCGCTCTCCCTTCCGTCGCCGACGGCGGCCGCATCACCGCCCCGAAGGTTGCGGCGGCGGCCAGGGACGTCGCTCACCGCCGGCAAGGCAAGCGGCGCGGAAGCAAGGGTCGCCGACGAAGGAGTTGCCCAAGCAACGGCTTGTGATGGAAGAGATCCGGATTCTCAAGCGCGGTGAGGAGCCGCGGCGTCTCCGGCGCGGTCCGTCGCCGTCGCCCGCTCCTCCCCTTCCCCGCCTTCATCCGTCGCGCGCGAGGTCGAGGCGACCCGCGGCCTCCGCTCTCCTCCGCATCGGCGAGCTCCCTTGACGGCCGCTCTCACCGCCGTCTTCCCGGAGCCGTGAGTCGTGCACGCTCTCCTCGTCTACTCCCATCTTCACCTCTTCTCCGATGGATGGCATGGTTGTTTCGATCCGATCGAAAGCTTGTCCGGATCAGGTGCGGGGGTTTTGGGAGAACGGGGATTTTGGATTTGGAAGAGAGGAATGAGGTGCGGGGGAGAGGGGGAGAGAGAGGGGTAAATTTGTATTTTTTAGTATCCCAAAATCTTTATACAATTGGAAGTAAACACCTCCTTTAGGTGTAAACTTTACACCCAAAATTTTTTGGGTGTAAAGTTTACACCCAAAATTTGAAAGTAAACAGGGCCTAAATAATATGTCAATTAGCTGAAAAGCCCGTAACATAATAATCACCGGGTCTTAATTGCTAGGAAGGCTTTTTTGTGCCATCAAATAGTAGAAATAGAGGATGGAGATGGAGCTACGTGAACATGATGAACACAGGTCAAATAGCTCGCAGGTGGCTGCACGATAGGTGGCTGCACGATGCCGTTAGAGTTTATATGATAATATTGAAAATAATAAGTAAGATAGCTACAAGATGTAACTTTATATATTCTATATAATTTCTTTGAACGACTATTGAAAAACTATAAGCGATTAAGATGATGTGATTTATAACAATTTAAATCATATATAAATTGATTAATTTAAAGCAAAACTAAAGTGACGTGGCTCAAGGAGAAAAAAAAAGAAGGGAGATAATATAGAGTAATAATTTAAAGGCAAAAGGTTATATAACTTCATAAGAGAAAAGAAGAGGAAGATGGGACCATAGATCAATCATCCAAGAGCAAGAAACAATTAAGGTGATATGACTTAAATTAAGGTGATATGGCTTAATGAGAGAATAGAGAAATAATATTGTTGAACTTTACATATATATCTATAGGATATAAGCAGATTTGGATTGAAAAAATAAAAGGCAATCCGAAATATTTCTGTTAAACAACAATTATGTTTTTAATTTGCTTAAATAGAGAGATCAGATAATACTAAATTAACTTATTGGAACCCCATAAGAAAACCTACTCTTGATAATTCGCTGTCACTTGTAAAAAGTAAACAAAAATCTAACATACTAATTAAATTTATATTCTTACTGTCGTAATTGAAATTAAATACATTGCAAAAGAAAAAAACAAATATGTGCAAACGAAATAAATTAGATCCAACCGATTACCTCGATGATTTATTGGCTTATATATACCAAAAGTCCTAGGTTGAGATCATAAACTACTTGGTAAATTGTTCAAATTCAATAAAATTCAAACATTTTGGACAGAATTTGACTTCCCGGATATATGTGATGGAGTATAATTAATTAGATTGTAGTCATATTAGCAATATGTTTAATCTTCAATTAATTTATCCTAAAATCCATAAAGACATCTATAGTATAAAAACAATTATTACTTAAAGCTTAGAACACACACTACAAATTATATATGGTTTCATAGAAACCGACTTCATGGTTGTGACATAATATTTCTCTCATAAATTCAAAACTTCACTGATTTACATAATTTTAGTTTGCAATTTATGTGGTGCAAGGGTAATTAAAATAAAATCATAACCAACGTCCAAATCAATCCCAAATAAACTAGAATAGAATAAAGAAGATATTTTAATAAAAAATCATTCACACATAAACATTTATAACAAAATTTCAAACGCATTAAACAAGACGTCCGTGTATGTGTACGGGCTACCTTAGTTTTCAAACGCATTAAAAAATTTGATTAAATTTAAATTTAAAAAACAAAATGACTTATAATATTAATGGAGTTTATAATATGAATAGAGTGAGTACATGATAAGCTGCCAATTATTTGTGCACCTTGAGTCAATCATGCTGTGGAAAAGAACAGGTTACAATGGATAATGCTTCCCTTAGGGCGGCCGACGCACTGCAGACGATCGCACGGCCGCAACGTCATCAGCCGTTAATCTCCTTCGGGACGATTAGGCCAATCCTAGCCATCAAATTCAAACCCAATGGCTGAGATAGGAGAGGACGGAAAACGCAGCCTTTGTGTCTATCCACATTTCAGACAAATTTGCTCCAATCATATGCCTTTTTTCACACTTTATTAGCACTCACTTTTATTGCTCAAACAAATAGTAACAATTACAACAACATGAACATGATCATTTACAGTAATTACAAGTTTAATTAAAACCAATCTTTCCTTAATGAATCAAGCACACACGAACCTATTAACCTCTAAGCAATCATTAATCATCAATTATCTTCCGGAGTAATGAGACACACACTCACAAAGTTGCAATGCAAATTCAGAGACGCACTCGATCCTACGAGGTTACGTCGCCTTGAAGCAGGGAAGCAACCGCACGGTTTGGACAGAGCCGACGGCGTCGCCGGCGCTGGCTCCGGCGGGTCGACCGTCTCCGGAGCCGCCGGAGCGGAAGACGAAGCCGAATCCGGCTGCAACATCGGGACGTGCGACCCGTCCATACCGCAGTCGCGGCACCGGTGGCACTCCTTCTGGAACCGGTCGAACGCGTTGCGGCAGTACTCGTCGGCGGCGGCGACGGTCATCCCGCGGACGAGCACCTCGGGGTCGTACCCTTCCGCGTCGTGGTCGCCGTTCAGCGCGGCGCCGAGCTGCACCAGCTCGGCCTGGAACTCGGACACTTCCCGGTGCTCCTCCGCCTCCGCGTCGCGTAGCCGCGGCGGCTCAGGCAGCGTAGCGGGGCAGTCATCCCTCGGCGCAGCCCGGGTCAGCACCGTCTCGAACGTGCCCGCCCACGCGTCACGCCTCGTCAAGAACCCCTTCAACCCAAATATCTTCTTCACCGTCGCCGGGATCGACGAGTGCTCGAACTGCGACGTCGGCTCAGGCCCCGACGTCGGGGCGTGCACCACCGTGCCCGCCTCGATCCACGGAGAGATGAACAGCGTCGGGACGCGGACGCCGAGGCGATCGAAGGCGAAAGACACGGGGGCGGCGCTGACGATTCCGTCGGGGGAAGGGACGCCGGCGACAGGGGTGGGGACGTGGTCGAAGAAGCCGCCGTGCTCGTCGTAGGTGATGACGAAGAGGATCTCGTGCCATTGCGGGCTCGAGCGGAGCGCCTCGTAGACCTCCTTGACGAGGCGCTGGCCATGGGCGACGTCGTGGGAAGGGTGGTCGTCGTTGCCCGGGAGGAGCTTGAGGTCGAAGTAGCGCTGCTCGATGACGACGTAGTTGGGGAGCTTGCCGGCCTTGCAGTCGCGCTTGAAGGCGATGTCGTAGGGGTGGAAGTTGCCCACGTACTTGAGCTGCCTCATGTTCCTGCATTCATGCCAATATATTCACTGGTAATTCATAGCTGATTAACTAATTATAACTGCCATAGAAAATGAATATGCATTGACAAGACCAAGATTGAGTACAGTTACTAGCAATCTTTATTAAAAGTAAACCAAACAAGATAGTATAATATTTGAAGTTAATAAAAATAGATATTGATGCAATTATATGATCTAAGGTGCTACCCAATGCAATAAAATTATAATTTGCACGTGAATAAACCCAAGATAGCTAATATCAGCTTATGAATAAATAACATGTAATCAAAAACTTTTCTTTATTACTAACCGTGTTGATAGATCGGATCCAACCGATATTTACTAACAAAAATTAGCTAAGTTAAGGATTATATAGATTTAGACGTTGGCCGATATAATAACTTAGGTGATGGATAGAAAATAACGTATCAGCTAGAACTTCGATGCAATGTTGTAAGAACTATTAAGCTTGAGTAAATATATTGAACAAACCACGTTCCTTAACAGATCGGACCCAGTCGAGATAGTACAAAATCGATAATAAGTTTAATAGATTTAAAGACATAATAGATCTTATTTAAGATGATTGATATAGCAGATAAACGAAAGTGAAGCAATTTACATAAGAGCCGATATATTAGATAAGCAACACGAGTAAAAACCAACCAATATATCGGATCTAACCGAGGAAATACTAACTTTGGCCGATATAAGTGAAGTTTGAAGAAATTTATTTTCTCGCCGGAGATCAAAACCTATGCAGCCCAAAGTCGAAAACTAAGAACTTGTCAGAGGACTAAAAACTATAACGGCGATGCGTTGGAAGTGTACATTAAACTGTATAAGCTATTTTACAGAAAAGGAAACATAATCCAGTCCGATCGATGTACGACTCTGTTGTCTCAGGATTCTATCTATAAAATAGAAACTAAAACAAACCTTCCTTATCATGAAAGCTATTACAAAGAAACAATTCCAACTCTTCTATCCAGCCGATGCACTTTTCGTCTTTAATAGCTAAAATCACGCCGTTAATTTTTTCTTTGACTTTTGCCTTTGACAAACAAAAATTACCAAATTTTGCCCCCAAAAATTATATTTCTAGTATTCCTAATCAGATTTTGAAGTGTGAATACATTCCTCTCTTCAAGAAATAGCTAAAAATCAACTCCCAAAGAAAAGTGGGTCCAACCCCACACCAACAAAATCATTGGATGCTTTATAAGTCGGCTTATAAATCCAAATAAACAGGGCTTAAGACTAGCTAGGTAATCGTCATAGCCAGTACATTGGATGCTTTTCATGCTTATTGATCGATCACACATTTTTATAGTATTTAAATACTATTATCATTACTGTTTAAATCTGATTATTGATCAGTGGCCTTGGAAACATTTCCTCGCGTTTGAAATGGATACCATTGACACATGCTTGGCTGCTTGCCACATGCAGTTCATTTCCAACTTTACCCAACAACAAATTATACTAGTTATACTTAATTAGTATACCTACTTCATCCCAAAACAAACTAAATTTATACATGGATTTCCATGGCTATGGCAGTGCCACCATAGCTGCCTTCTCATCAATCTTTCCTCTAAGTCTAAACCCAAAAACTCCCCCTCCTGACCACTCACCCTAATTATACCCTAAAATTAGGTAACGCCGCTGTTGCGAGAAACACAAAATGGACGAAACTGTTGTTACCATCATCATATATAGAGAGAAACAACGTACATGGCTACTAGCTAGATTGAGATCCAACCAATCAAGTGATGACTGATTTTTTTAACAATGATCAATCTCAGTTGCATTAATTATATATTTGGATCACTACTTACAAAATTAGTCAGAAAGATTAAAAAATACGAGACTGATGACCAGTTAATTAATTAAGCAGAAACGTCCAAACCTATAACCTTAATGATGCCGTCTGCATTATGTAGATTATATAATATATATATATATATATATATATATATATATATATATATATATATATGCATGACTGCTCTACTGAAATTGAGCATATATCTTACTTGCTCCATATTATCTAAAATTTCAATTTGATTTTATATGCAGTTGAAGGCATCAAAACTTATTGTTTACACGCATATTCGATCGTCTGGTACGTAATTAAGAAATTGTCCATATAGCCAAGCAGTTGTTGGAAAATACTATATACAATGTAACTAAGTCAGGTCAACTGCACATGGTCAAGATAGTTAATAGATATCCGTCCTAATCTTATAATTGTATCAATATATTAATATATATCCATCTAAGAGGAGGTGATATGTACGCTACATGTTTAAGAGATTGGGAATATCCATCGATATGTCCCATTTCAAAGTCAATGCCAGATTACTTCTCTACCATTGCGTGCGTGAAGCAATCATATAGGCTGTTAAGAACCACCCTCTATATTAATTAGATTATTAAGCAAATGACAAGGCAATTAATGTAGAGATATCATGTATCCTTAGTGTTACACAATTTGTTTTTCTAATTAAGCATAACTTGATGAACACAGATTTATCATATATATGATTAGTTTGGATTAGTTTGTGTTGTTGAGCTCTGATTATGTCCTCGTTGCATTGCCGACCGCATACGATATGCAACATATCTCTTCTGTTGTCTTCAAATTTAAACAAACATCAATATATATATATTGTTCAACCTTAGTCATCCTATATATGTGTGTTCCCTCGTTACCTTTGGACAAAGTTATGTGTCAACTACAATTATGACTTCGACAATGACCATAATGTACTTTAGCTCGTGCAATTTGCAAGGTTAATTATTGGATCATTTCGTCAAAATGACAAATATGAACTGAGCTATCTAGATCCAAATGCTTCCAAGATTTGCATATATAGAACATATCGATCAAGACTCCAAATGCATGAACTTTACTTACTAGCTTGTATTGCTATACATACATATATATGATATTAAATGACGTTGTCATAATCCATCACAGTACTAAATGGAGCCTAAGTACGTAGCACGGTTTACAATTTCGGTTCGAAATTAATTTCCGGAACCCCGTCTCCCACAAAGATGAAAATATTTTGACCAATAATTTCTTTTTTTTCAGTTGTTTTGTGAATTTAGCAAAATGTATTCAGATTCACTTAAAATTTGTTCAAATTTCAACTATATATGTTTGGGACCTTCCATATATACAACTGACCTGTAGAAGAGCACGGAGGGCGGGAACTGGTAGTAGACGCCGAAGGAGTGGCCGGCGTCGTGGAGGGCGTCGAAGATGGTGCGTTGCGGCATGCCGGCGCGGAGCTGCTTGCCGTCGTTGCTGACGAGACCGTGGGACGTCGCCGAGTGGACGAACATCCGGTTGGGCTGCGTCGACGTCGGCACGGAGGCGAACCACCGGTCGCACACGGCGAACTCCCTGACCAGCTCTCGGTACACCGGCACGGAGTCTGGCCGGAACCCGTTCATCACCGTGCGCGACATGCCGGCGCGCTCCTTCTCGGCCTCCTGCGCGAACCCGCTCATCGGCGGCACGGTGACGCCGGGCTTTGTCGCCGGCGAGGTGACCCCCCACGTGTAGGCGTCGCCGTAGACCTGCTCGTAGATGGCCTGGAAGGAGTGGCCCGGGTCAGGGTCCACGTACTCGGAGCCGTCGCCGAAGTGGATCGCCGGGGAGGAGGAGTCGCCGGCGGTGGCGCGGTTGAACTCGGCGCCCGTCACGCCGTCGATCTCCGGGTTGAGCGACTTCATCCACCCGAGCATGTGGTCGAAGGAGCGGTTCTCCTGGACCAGCACCACCACCGTCTTGATCTTGTCCGCCATGGGAGCTGAGGTGGGTAGCTGGGCTAGTTCGTGGCGGCGACCGGCCGGCGGCGAGTCTGAGATTAGAAGGGAAGGGAAGGTAATCGCGGTGAGGCTTAGCTAGAGCTCAGTGGCGAGCTACTAGTAGCTGCTTCTATGTGTATTTATTGGTGGCTCTCGTGGGGTGGAGACGTGTGAGATTCTGCTAAATGGTAGTATCTTTCTGTTAATTAAGCAAATTAAGCTTTGCAGTTGCTGATGTGACTTGATTAATTAGGTTGTTATGCCTTAAGTGATTGTTAAAAAAATGGAGTTCTCGAGTTCGTTTAGAGCCGCGCGCAGTCATGTCTCACCATGGCTTATTACGTTTTTCAAAATAGTGGCGTTCTTAAAACGGTAATTAACCTCGGTCGGTTACCCACAGTGTAGTTTGATTTCCATAGGGAACTAATGATTTTTTATGGCACAAAAATACATCTACGGCAAGTTTAGAACCATGGAATATTTTGCCCAGCGAAGCAATGCCAAAGTAGCAAGTTTCGGCTATTGCTTACACGGCTGGAGAAACCCACTTTACTCCTGGTTTATAACCTTTTTAATCTTAGATTATAAACCAGGACTATGAAAACAGAACTAAAATGTCTTTTTAGTCTCGGTTGGTAACATCAACCGAGATTAAAGATAGCGATGTCACGTGGCTGGTTTCGCTATCTTTAGTCTCGGTTGGTGTTACCAACTGGGCCTAAAGATTTTTTTTAATTTTGTTTCTGCTGCTTGTTTATATATTATGCTCCTGACATCCTCAAATATTTTTTTGTTGTTTTTTTTGCTATCGAAATCAAATTCATATATCAAATTAACATCCTTAAATCTCCTCCACATCACAAATTATCTTAACAAATCGAGTAATGAACATCACAAAATTCACATATATCATATATCATATGTATCACATATCAAAATCAAGTATAGAACATCACAAAATTGTCAAAAAAATTCACAGCGCCAGATCCAATAGCCGGATCTGGAGGGGACGCCGTGGCCGCCGCCCCCGCTCGCGGCCCGCCATCGCACATTGCTCCTAGAGAGGACGAGGAAAAGGAGGAGGAAAGGGAGGAGGCACCGCCACCACCTTCGAGCCGCCGGACCACCGTCATCTCTGAGCCGCCACGCCGCAGCAATCTTCGAGCCGTCGCCATCTTCGAGCCGCTACCACCTCCCCTCCCACCGGATCTTGCGGAAGGGAGGGCGCCGCCGCCACCTTCGAGTCGTCGCCATCTCCTCCCCTGCCACCACCATCGCCTGAGCGAGAGAGAGAGAGCTGAGAGAGGGAGAGAGAGCTCAGGGAGGGATAGAGACCTGAGGGAGAGAGAGCTGAGAGAGGGAGAGATAACTAAGTGTTGGATCGGTGGAGAAGACGATGTGCGCCAAGATATATATACCCATGGATTTTTAGTCCCGATTGGTGGAAACAATCGGGACTAAAGATATATTAGTTTCGGTTTGTGGCACCAACCGGGACTAAAGATTCAATTTGTAGTTTTGGTTGGTGGCACCAACCGAGACTAAATATAGTTTCTCGTTATTTTCAATTCATCTTTAGCCTTGTAGCCACCAATCAGGACTAAATATAATTTTCTACTATTTTCAAAATTTTTTTGTCCCGACTAAGGTTAACAACCGAGACTAAAAAATAAACAATCAATTAAATCGGGCCAAATTAATTTCATTACATATAGGTATTAAAACAATGATAAGTAATACATTAAAATTTAATCAAATCACAAAATTAATGAGAAACATTTAAAATAGTTTAAAATTGTTATTAAATTGTAATAATCATATATAATTGACATATGTCTGATAAAATTATTTTAAATTACAACAGTCATATATAATTAATATATTTCTTTTTAAGCTCGAGTTTACATTGCAATCCTCGACATTGCACCTCTCTATATGCTTCTCTAGATACTGTTCCTCTTTTGCGCCTCTCTTTTTTTTCTTTTTTTGGTTGTTGTCCTTTTTTGGAAAAAATGACTTTTCTTTTTATTTCTTTATTTTTTCTTGACTTAGGAGCACACGAGAGGTAACCACAGAAAATTTGAGCCTAAACAAGTGAAAGATGTGGCCGTAGAAAAATCGAAAGGTGTGCTCAAAATTGACGGCTCGAAAAGGCAATCTTTTGAGCAGTTTTTAGGGAAAATAAAATCGCCGAACCCAACAAAGCAAGGGACGAACACATCAAAATTTTTTTCTGATCGATTTTCATAAATGGAACGTCTCAATCGGAGTCTGTATGCGAAAGTTATGGTTGTTTTAAAAACCGACTACGAGTTAGAGGACAAAACGTGAACTATACGCGAAAAAACTTGTTACACGCGCACAAACTAGACGCGACGGCTAGGGTTTGATGGAAACAAAGGGGGAAAACATATAAACTGGACTTTAACACGATCTAACAAGCAACAAGACCTCGACCAGGACACAAAGTCGACACGACGGACTCTAAAATTGAAATATGCAAAGGCTATGGCACGGAAGGTTATACGGCAAGAAAAACAAATGTGGCGGAGAGTGACACACCGATCTGGCTTCAAATGAAAGATCCAACCCTCTGGTTGTCAACCGAGACACAGACCTGGCTGACCTTGTCAAGAAGGCTAATCCCTGCCTGTGCAACAAATAACACAAGCAAGAGTGATTGGACCTTGCATGTCTAGCGAAGGAATGTTGTGTGTATCCAAAGAAGTGATGTTCTTATCGATATTGTAGATCCCTCCAATTTGTATATTATCACCAAAACAATTTCACAAAAAATTTTGTATATATTGAGAATCACTAGTTAATAACAATATGGTAATTTGTAATTACAATGTAATGATTAAAACTTCCTTCTATCTTCAATCACCCACCCCCACACAACATCACCCTTTTTTTAATTACAGATCCTCTCAAATTAATTTCAAGCCATTTGAATCATGTAGCAAAATTATGTCCATTTCTTTACAACAAACCATATTTTTAACTGGCGCAGTTGAAAAAACACCTTCACTTTAGTCCCGGTTGTTGTTACCAACCAGAACTAAAGATCATTTAGATCTTTTGTCTCAGTTTGTAACACCAATCAGAACAAAAGATATGATCTTTAGTTCTGGTTGGTGTTACAAACCGAGACTAAAGATGACCGTCGGCTTTGACAGATTCGACAAGAATCTAGCAGGGACTAAAGATTATCTTTAGTCCTAGGTTGATAACACTATTCATTGGTTTCATGGCTCAAACCAAAACTGCCCACGTTCATTGCTTGCTGCTGGAGGAGAGCCTCTCCATGGTGGATAAGGATTTTAAGGCTGTTATTGGCTAGCTTGCCCTTAAGGCTACGGTTTTTATGGTACTATCGGTTAATCTTTAGATAAACTTAGAACTTTAATCAAATAGAATTTAATGGATATAACCCATTTTAAATGAAATAAAAAAGATAAACCATAAATCTAAAGAAGAAAACAGTTATAATAATTTATTTCTAGTGCATCGTAACGGAGCGTAAGGGCACTGCAATTGAGTGTAAGTGTTATATAATTGAATATAAGTGCTTTGTAACTAAGTATGAGTATTCTGTAACTGAGTGTAACTATAAGTTGAATCTACATAAACATAAATAATGTTGATGGAAAATCATGTGAATGAAAAAAAAATAAGAGCTAAAAAATCTGTCGTATAAGAAATAGCAAAAGTTTTTTTATTTATACCAAATGCCGAGCAAGGGTAGAACTTTTCCACCTTTCTCACGCATTTCTCTCTCTACCTTTCTCATGCATTTCTCTCCCTCCACGCCCGTCGGCTGTCCCGTAGCCTCGCGCGCCACGCATGGAAGAACTCCGCAGGGAAAAAGTGGGGAAAGAGTTCAATTGGACTCCCTTAAATATATGCTGAATTTGGTTCATATCCTCAACCGTAAAACCAGGTACATTGACTCCTCCAGCTATTAAAATCATGTAAAATTGTTCCCTTAGCTATTTTGAGAATGGTTTCCGCTGATGTGACATCAACAGTCGCCAAAGGGATTAAAAATTAAATATGAGACCCACATGTCATCATGCATCTCTCTCTCCTTTCATCTCTTCTTGGCGTCAACAGAGGGCGACATGATATTGAGGAGAGGGCATTGGCGGGCGGAGGATCTCGAGGGAGCTAGGCGACAACGGCTCATCCCTGGCGGCACACCTACTCCGACTCCAACTACATGTTGCAGTTCCACCCGACACCCGCTTCAACCACCACGGTGCCTGCTTCCGGTGCACTGTCCATGCCTTGTGCCCCTCCTCCAGCTCCCAGTGGCACTCCCGCTAGCTCAGCTAGCGCCTCACCACCCGTTGGCACCGCTGTCGACATAAACTTCGGCTACGACTGCTGCATCCACGATGCCGCCATGGCAGCATGCAGACCAGGCCGCATGGGCGCAGTGACAACGGACGTGAGGCTAAGCATCACTGATGGTTAGAGTGGCACCGCTACCACCACTTCCCGAGGCACTTTGTCATGCGGTCAGGGACCTCGGTGTTGATCCTCTTCTACTTGTTATCGACGCTCCGGCAGGATCGACGTCTGTAGCCTCCACGTCGACGGGGAGAATAAGTTTGTCGTCAACCTCATCGATTGTTCCTAAGGAGATGCGTGAAATGCCATGGGGGGCTTATGCAGGTGCGTGATTTCTACAGAAATGTTGCCTAGGCGCCGAGGTCAACAACACGACCGGTGAAGTTGAGATTGAACCACATCCACATGTTTGTGATGTGCTTACAAAGGTCTGCCCGCTAGAGTGCATGGATCATGGATGGAGAAGACGCTTGAAAATTTTGATCTATTTCTACTTATTCCAGTAAAAAAATTGGGAATCTGGAGCCATCCCCTTCGTAGTGTCATTTAGTCATTTGGGACAATTCAGTAAAAAATTAGTCAAAATCCCCGATTCTATTCAATTCATACTCACATCCCCTTCCTTTGCTTTCTCTGGCTCATGACAGAATTCAGCGAGCAGAGAATGTGGTGGTTTTATCGCTAGAGAACCACTCCTTTGACCACCTGCTTGGCTAGATCTGCCACCTTCTCAGCCATCCCATCAACGGTGAAGGAGTCCTTCTTGATGCCTGGGCAAAGGTAGTTCTTCTAGCTCCCGCTCCCCAATCTTGCTCACACCCCAATCTATGATGGCGGCGTCGGCGGCTCACATCCAGGGTGAAGGCCGGAGGACGTGGAGCTCCAGGGTGGCATGACAGGCAGCGGTGGGTGGTGCGAAGCTCAGGACGCGATGTGAATCGCTTCACCAGGCATGGCCTGCAGGCGTCTGCTCCTTGTCACTGTTGTCATCCTGACGGCCGAGAGCCATGGGCTTTGTTGGATGCCTCCTTTGATGACGACGACGATAGGGTCCGCCGGTAACTTCTGCGACAGGGCTTCACTCGATGAGGCAGCCCCCGCTGTTGGCCTCTGTTGACGCCAAATCCATGCGTGCCAAAAGATGTGTTGACGCCAAACACACGCTGGCCTAGGAGATCTGCTTATCTCTAGTGCAGGTCCTAGAATTGATGAAGCGACGGGCGTGCCAGTCAGTTTGATCCTGCCACTGACAAGATATACAAAGCAAGCATTAAGCATATCAGCCGACAGACCAATAGCCAAAATAGTCAATCGACTAAAACAGTTGATAGCCAAAACAGTCAATCGGCCAATGGGCCGACGGCGCGATTCTAGACGATGCCGACTGATGCACTTAGGGTTTTAATCCATAGTCCGTGTGCCAAAAACGTGTTGATGAGCAAATATATTTGCTGCAATCGGCTCAATCCAACTTACATGTAATCCTTGTAAGCCGATGCAATGTCTAAATAACTCATCGGCTGAAACCCCGATGAAACAATGATTGATGCCTACTGACTTGCATAAATCTAGCTTACAACCACAACCTCATAGGTCGGACCTAACCGATGCAGCATAAGATTGATGATTGCTTGATAGATTTAAGCAAGCCTATACGACATCGATCAAAATGGTCATGTATTAAATTTAGCCAAGATAGCAAAACTATCAAGAGAAAATTCAACCCATCAAATAGGATCGGCTAACCCTCCGATGAAACATTAGCATAAACCTATCGGCTTAACAAGACTTAGATTATCAACAACAATTCAGTAGGTCAGACCTAACTGATGCAACACGAGATTGTATATGATAATCTAATACAAAATGAGCCGATAGATCTGTCTAATGTGATGGATACATCAAATCTATCTAAAGGGACATCATGTTTAGAGAAACATCAACTTGATCAGAATATCAGACATAACCGAGAAAGTCCTAACTAAGCCGATGTGACTATTAACAGTAACGAAACTAAAGATAGAGATGATATACCAGATCGACAACACTTGGACTTACCCCTTCACCGGAGATCGAACCTAACCGATGCAGCCCCGCGTCGGGTGCCAAGTCTCGCCGGATGATGAACAAAGTGAAAAAGGTAAAAGGTGGCGATGTGCCGAATTGTATTGATCGTAGATTGATAATTACATGGACCTCAGGGTTACATATTTATACCCGCAGGCTAACAAAGTTCCTAACAGATTACGATTCAAACTTTCCTAAAAACAAAAGGAAACAAACCGAGTCCTTATTGGACACTAACAAACTTTCCTAAAGATAAAATAGAAAACTTAACAAACTCTTCCTAATTAATAGATATAAGCTGCATCCTTCCTGGATTCGGTTTCTTCTGGATAAAATTTTCTCAAACCGAATCTAACAAGAATCTGACTGCTGAAAACGTTGATAACAGAAAACCTCCATCGGCTGATGTAGGACTCTAAGCTGATTCTAGCTTTGAGCCGATGTAGACCTTGAGCCGATCACATTCGGCAAAGTTGTCGTCCCGCCGATGACCGTGGAGCAGCTTCGAATGGGGAAGACGAAGGAGAGGAAGAGGAATACGAAAAGGAGTGAGTGAATGACATGTGACCCCACATGATGACTCATCGGGATGGATTAGGTCAACGTGTCATGTCAGCGTAAACTACCTTGAATACTGTCAAGGGAGTCAAATCGCTCGGTATTAGGGTTGAGGATATGAATCAGATTGGATCTATTTTTGAGGAAGTCAAAGTGGACTTATTCCAATCCGTGGATGTGCCTTGGGCCATGGCCTTGGCACTGGGCAGAGATGGCGCAGACTGGACTGGACCAAATTAGCCTGGCCTAGTACAGACGTTGTGCGGTCGGCGGGCCAACCGTTCGGGCACCTATAGAAGGAAAACCGGTCACACATTGTCTCTCCCACGCTCGCATGCATCTGAATCCTCGTCTCCCTCCCTCTCTCCCTGCCTCTCGTTAGGAAACGATCGGCAGATAAATGATGAAGAATAATAGATCAATCACAGAGGACATGAGATTTAACGTGGAAAACCCTCCTAAGGTAGGAGGAAAAAACCACGGGCGTTAGCCAGCAAATTTTTACTATATCGGGTGAGATTAGAAATGCCGGAGATTTACAATGCTTTCACTCTTATCCTGAACGGCGGCTTACAGGAAGTACATATAAAGGTGAAACCCTAAAGGGCGACGATCCATGCCACGAGGGGCCTTCGCCCCCCCGGCACCCCTAGGCGTCCCCGGGTGCAGGAGTCCAACACAATGGGCCGACTTCGGCCTCTGCTTTGCTCCGGGAGCACGAGGAGGATTCGGATACGGGCAACGACGGAGATGGTGGTCGTAGTCTATCAGAGATCTTCCACCGCGGTGGCAAAGGAAGATCGTCCAAGACCATGCCATGTGTTCTTTGCCTTCTGTTCAGACAGAAAGCGGGGTTCAAGAATTTCAGCCCAAGATATCGCCTTAGGTACTTCAAGTCTGGTTCCATGGATCCCCACTACAAGAAGTGCCATGCGAATTTCATGTGTAAGTATAAGGGTAGGAGGTATCAGTGCCACAAGTGCAAATATTGGTTTGAAGGCAAGAACAGCGAAGATTACAAGTGGCACAACCGGGAGCTTGGCACTAATCACTAGATCACCCCATCGCCACATGCCTTCCCTGTGTGGTGGTGGAGGGCAAGGTATGTTTGATTCCTTCCTCTCCTCTCCTCTCCTATGTGCTTGGACTTGGACCGTTTGCTCTGATCCAGATTAAAAGCATATTTAGGGTGACTACTTCGTAGTTATAAATCTTGCAATAACATCTCTGTACAAGAATCAGATACCTGTCCTATGCTATCGATTTGGCCTTTACAATGTCAACCTTGAAAAATGGTGCCACTTGTATGTTTGTGCCTTGGTTCTTGTACTGGTCTGCCTGTATTTTTTGTTTTCTTGAAAAAAAATTGTCCAGATTTTTGTCCCTTACTCCCTTTAGAGATTTAGGTTGGTCTTTTTCCATCTAGCTAGTTCTTCAGATGTGTGCAAGTGGACAACTCTGGACAATAGAGAAAGGAGGGCTGGGCGTTAAAGACTTGAATTTGTTCGGGCAAGCGCTGCGATTCAATGGCTCGTGAAAGAAACAGAGTAGAGAGACAGACCTTGGTCCGGTGGCAGGTTTCCAGCCGGAAGAGGATGTCTCGACGATCTTCAGGTCTGTGGCAGAATTCACGTTGATTTTTTGTCACAACATGATCACGTTGATTTTTCCATCTAGTTAGTTCAAGTCTTTGTTACTTTGTGCTTCTTTTTCACAACATGATCTAGTGCAAGGTATTAATTAATCCCTGTTCTTTTTAGCATTCTTGAACATCTTGAAGCTTATTGTGATGAACACCACCTTCTTTCTAGTATATTTATATAAGGTCCTGAAGTGGTAGTTGTAACATTAATTGTTCACTGTTCATGTATTGCATTCACACATTTTAGTTGTAACATCTTGAAATGTCTAAACTTGTAGTGGTTACTACACCTTTTGCATCATTTGAAATTCCATTTGGGTTTGTTAATTATATTGTCTTATAAGATACGATCAGGTTTATGTGTTCTCAACAATAGTAGGAGTTTAATGTTCATGTATTTCACTGTAATGGATTTGCCTATTTTTCAGCTTTACTCAACACCTTGACTTTTTTAGCTATACAATATTAGTCTTGTTAATTTTGCTAGTTGCTGGGTTAGTCTCATTAGATCATGTTGCAATCTGGAATCTCTCTAATTTGACATCCTAATAAAACTGGCTGTGTAGACCTGGGGAACAGAGCAACGAGTACAATATCTTGACCCTGGACAGCATCAGGCGCTCTCTGATCAAGCATGACAACACCATCATCTTCAGCTTTCTGGGGATGTCACAGTCTTGCTACAACCCTGATACGTATGGTCGCAATGCTTCTGGGATTGTGGGGTTCAATGGTACCCTGGTCGAGTTCATCGTTCAAGGGACTGAGAAATGGCATTCTATGGTGAGTATATTCACTTTGCATTCTGAATCTTAGTTGGTCTCAGGACAGGAAAGGTTGTGACATCCTGATCATTGGTATTTTTCAGATGGAAAGATACAAGAGCCCAGATAAGCATCCTTTCTTACCTGAGCAGTTGATGGAGCCACTGCTGGTATCTGCTCAATACAAAAATGTAAATAAACAGAACTCTTTCAGCAACTTTATGGTTGAATCTTGTTTGCACCATGCTGATGTGAATGTGTTACTCCCTCCATCCTAAAATATAAGACAATTATCACATCCTCATTTAGATCACCTAAATAAAATCCCAATGTGATTAAAGATCTCAAGATTGGAGGTGTCGAAACTCGGTTTCGGCAATAGAATTTTGGGGGTGCAGTCAAGATCGCCAAGCACAATGGGTTAGGTGGAAAACAAGGTTTAGACAGGTTTAGGCCCTCTCGTGAGGTAATACCCTACTCCTGTTTCGGGGATTCGATCCGCCGAGTGTATATTGATCTCTAAGATCTGTAACTCCTAAAGTCGATAGCTTGTAAAGCATATCCCTCAAGGGACGCCCCTTACCCCCCTATATATTCTTGGGAGGCGGGCTTACAAGTCGAAAACTCTATCTTACTCTAAGTCGGTTTCCTCAATCTTACCAAATCGTGACTATGAGTCGTTGCCTTATCTAATCGGCAACATAACACCCAAGTCATAGTTGGTTTACATAATCGGCAGGCGTAACCTATCCCTATCTCCAGTCGGATAAGCTTGCCATATGGGTATCCGATTGCCATAATCTCCACAGTAGCCCCCGAGTCCTTTGCAGTCGATGAGATGACTCAGCCTCGAACCAAGATAGTACACAGCCAAACAACTCTTTGGCCGAGTGCTTCTGGCGCCGAGTGATTCCATCACCTCTCGCCCGAATCTCCGAGTGGCTCCAAAGACTCGTGAAGGGCTGAAAAATACTCAAAAATAAATATCTAGGTGCATCTCTGATGCACCTAATTAGGTGTAGCCCCGACTATGTAGTTAGTCAAAATCGACTAAACATATAGTCAACAAGCGTAAAAATCATTCTCATATAAATGCTTAGCTCAAGCTAAAGCAATCATAAAAATCACATCACTCGGCAAGCTCGTGTTTATCCGAGTAGATTTGCCCGAGTCGTCTCAGAACAAATAATTTATTTAGCCCTCATGGGTAAGAAATCAATTCACTCGGCAAGCTCATGCTTATCCAAGTTGATCTGCCCGAGTCATCTCGGAACAAATAGCTCAATCGACCCTCGTGGGTAAAAAATACTTGTCAAGCTCATGCTCATCCGAGTTAACTTGCCCGAGTCACCTCGGAACAAATAATTCTATCGACCCTCATGGGTAAAAAATCAATTCACTCGGCAAGCTCATGCTTATCCGAGCTAATCTACCCGAGTCATCCCGGAATAAATAATTTAATCACCCCTCACGGGTAAACAATTTTTTCAGTCATCTGAAAAATACGACCAAAATATTAAATAGCTCCTGCCATAATATTGGTCTTAATCTAAAAAGATCTTCACCAAGATGAAAAAATAGCATTGATATAATCATTTAATCAAATGCTTAGAAACCAAACAGTCCCTGTCATCAGGACAGCCATGAAAAGCTTAACTGTTTGTCATCTTTCAAATTGCATCGTGCCAACTTCTCATAAAATTGCGCAAACCGCGGTATGAAAGGATTTTAAAGGTATTGAGCTATGTGACACGTGCATATTGCCAAGGCAAATCTGCTTAAGTCCATCCACTTAAGTCCCTAAGGACACATGTCAAGCCACACCTTAGCTGGGCCGCAAGTCTCTCATGGGCTCGGCCCAATCGCGAGATAACTTGGCAAAAAACCCTTAAGTCTTTTTACGAAGCCTCGAGGTCATCCCCGCCACTTCGTATTCCCACAAATTTCCTCTTTCACAGTACTGTTCACCAGCTCTCTGCCTTTGTTCCGATTGCTCCCATCTTTCTCTTTGCAGGAGGTCTCAGAACATAGACCCCACTGGGCAGAGTGAAGGCCCAAAATCATCTGCAACGGCCGAAGCGACAAGGCCTGCAGAACAAGAATCCCGGGGCCCTCTCCCGAGTGAGAAGCCCCCACCTCCCAGTGAGGATGTCCCAGCAAAAGAGCCCCCAACTGCCAGCCAAGAGACCCTCGCTGGAAACCAGTCGGCTGAAGAAGATCTCCCGACTGCCACCCAAGATGCCCCGACTGAGAGCCAGTCGGGCGTAAACCAAGAAGAAAGAGGCAGCCGGGAAGTACCAGTCAAAGGTTCGACCATTGATGATGGTAAGCTTTGAAGCGGTCTTCTGACTTTAGTCTTCAATCTATCTTTTCTTTGTCTTCATTTATCTTCTTTAAATCGATCAACAAAAGAGGAGGAAATCCCCAGGCTGCAATCTTCAGAGGCCTGGATCTCAATGACTTTGTGAATGTTGCTTGTAAACTCTGATGTGAACTTATAGATATCTAGCTTATTTATGTTAATGCATTGACCCGAGTTTTCATAGAAAATTTCTTAAGTAATTTTCGTCCGACTGTCACCAAGCCTAAGCTTGATTAGGTCATCAAAAAATTCTCAGTCCTTATCTATTGAACGCGAACCAAAACACTAAACAATGATAAACCAAATATAAACAAGTTATCAAAGAAAACCATGCTTTGTTGACACATGTGCTAGCCCCCGACTGCTAACTCAAGAAGTCATCTTGCTTGAGGTTGGCAGTCAAGAAAAACATGAAACTTAAGGCAATTTAAGCGTAGTATCGTCGGAGATGTTCGATGTTCCAGGAGTTCTCCACCATGGATCCGTCTTCACGTTTTAGTCGATATGCTCCTGGCCGAGTCACCTCAGCAATGATGTATGGTCCTTCCCATAGTGGAGATAGCTTGTGACGGTCCTTGGTGGTCTAAATTTTGCGTAGAACCAAATCACCAACGATAAAAGCTCGTGCTCGAACGTTGTGACTATGGTATCGTCTGAGTCCTTGAAGATATTTTGCCGACTGGATGAGGGCTGCCTCATGGGCCTCCTCCAGTCGGGTCAGGTCATCCACTCGGTCTTGATCATAGCGCTCATCGTTGAAGCTGTGGACCCGAAGAGATTCGTACTCCATTTCATTTGGCAACATGGCTTCTACGCAGTAGACCAAAAAGGAAGGAGTTTGGTCGGTAGCCCGACTGGGCGTAGTCCGTAGAGACCACAGAACCGAGGGGAGCTCTTGGACCCATTTGCGGGCATAAGGGTTTAGCCGGTCAAACACTCGGGCCTTGATGCCTTGAAGAACCATGCCGTTGGTACGCTCAACTTATCCATTGCTTTTGGGATGTGCAACCGATGCATAGCAGATTTTGATCCCAAAGTCTTCGCAGAATTATTTGAAGATGCCTCCAGTGAATTGAGTCCCATTATCGGTTATAATTCTGTTTGGGATGCCGAACCGGTGCACGATATTGAGGATGAAGTCTCGTGCTTTGTCAGTAGTGATCGTAGCGACCGGCTTAGCTTCGATCCACTTGGAGAATTTGTCGATTGCGACGAGTAAGTGTGTGAATTCTCCTGGAGCCTTTTTGAAAGGACCAACCATGTCTAAGTCCCATACTGCAAATGGCCAGGATAGTGGAATTGTTTATAGTTCTTGGGCTGGGACATGACTTTGCCGAGCGAAGAACTGGCAACCTTCACATGTGCGGACCACCTTGTCAGCGTCGGAGACTGCTGTTAGCCAGAAGAAACCTTGTCTGTAGGCTTTGCCCACTAGGGTGCGTGCTGCCGCGTGACTTCCGCATATGCCCGAGTAGATATCTTGGAGTAGTTGCCGTCCTTCCTCAGGTGTGATGCATCTCATCAGGACTCCAGAGGGGCTCCTCTTGTATAAATCAGAATCAACCATGACATAAGCTTGACAACGGCGTCGGACACGTTTTGCCTCATCTCGGTCTTCCGGCAGCTCTTGCTGGGTTAAGAATTTGATGAGCGGCGTCCTCCAGTCAGTGTCAATCATGGCAACTTCATTTGTAGTTTGGTCGTTGCGGGTTGGTTTGGTTGCAACAGTTGGTTCGTAGAGATGTTCTACGAAAACGTCTGTTGGAGCGGCTTCTCGCTTGGACCCGAACTGTGCCAACTCGTCAACTGCCTCGTTGTTATGTCTTAGGACATGTGATAGCTCGAGTCCGTCAAACCTATCTTCAAGTTTGCGAACTTCTTATCGGTAGGCCTCCATGGTGTCGTTTAGACAGGACCAGTCCTTCATATCTTGGTTGACAACCAGCTGGGAATCACCTTTTACGACGAGCCGACGTATCCCGAGTGAAACTGCAAGCCGCAGTCCATGTAGCAGGGCTTCGTACTCGGCGATGTTGTGTGAGGCGGAGAAGTGAAGGTGGAGTACATATCTTAGCCTTTCCCCCATCGGGGAGATCAGCACGACTCCTGCTCCTAAGCCGGTGATCCTCTTGGATCCGTCGAAGTGCATGGTCCAGTATTGAAGGTCTTCTCGAGGTACATCTTCTTGCTGTTCGGTCCACTCGGCCAAGAAATCCATCAGGGCTTGTGACTTTATAGACGTCCTCGCCTTGAAAGTTAAGTCTAGCGGCATCAGTTCCAGAGCCCACTTCGCGATGCGCCCAGTCGCCTCCCGGTTGTGGATGACATCGCCGAGTGGAAAGGACGTGACGACGGTGACCGAGTGACCCTGAAAGTAGTGTGCCAATTTCTTCGCGGTTATCAGAACACCATATAGCAACTTTTGTACCTGAGGATAGCGAATTTTGGCTCCTGCCAGCACTTCGCTAACAGTCGGCTTCATCAGTCGGCTTCTTGTTTAGTTGCGTCGCATATTGTTCGGCGAATTGCTTGTAGATAAAGCAGTCCTTGGCCGCGTGCTTGTGGTTTGGATGATGCGTGCACTGAGCGTTCATGATTGCGTCGTAGGCCGCGACTCGGGGACGGCGTTGGGAGTTGGACGTCGCGGCAACTAGGTCTTCAGGTCGGCGCTTGCGGTCCTTCTGGCCCTGGTTGTTGTTGCCATTATCCTTCTTAGGATGCCGGCTTCCTCCCGATTGCTTGTCGTCCCTTCTATCAGGCCGGTCTTGGTACGCTGCTTTAATTGCGTCGCTGGATTTGGCGTATGAGTTCGCCGTCTCGAACATCTGCTTCACCGTCTTCGGTGGCTTGCACCCAAATTTTCCGATCAACAGTTCATCGCGGACTCCCTTCTGGAAGGCAGCGATGATGATGTCGTCAGTGATATTGGAGATCTTGTTGCGCTTTTCGGAGAAGCGCCAGATGTAGTCCTTCAAAGGCTCATCCGGCTTCTGGACGATGTTGTAAAGGTCAAAATGGGTCCCGGGTCTCTCGAAGGTGTCCTGGAAGTTGGCGATAAAGTGGTCCCTTAACTCACTCCACGAGCCGATCGAGCCTGTTGGCAAGCTCGTGAGCCAGTTTCTGGCTGAGTTAGCGAGGGCAACAGGCAGGTAATTGGCCATGGCCTTATTGTCGCCTCCTGCCGCACGGATGGCGAGGGTGTACACGGTTAGCCACGACTCGGGGTCGGTCTTCCCGTCATACTTCTCGATTCCAGTCGGCTTGAAACCATTCAGCCAGTGCACTCGGCGAAGGTCCCGAGTGAAGGCGGGTACTCCATCGTCATTGCTGTCGGACGATCCTCTTCGATCCTCCTGGGAGCGTTGATCTCGTTCTTGATAACGCTGATCAAGGACTTCTCGCAGATCACTCGGCGGAGTCCTTGGCAGGTTGCTTCGGTAGTCGGAGTCGTTGTTATGGCGGACCCGGTGGTGGACGGGTGGACGTCCGTGCTGCTTCTTGCGGGAGTCGGCCGATTGCTCCTGATTCTTGCGTGTGGTCTCATGGGAAGGTCTCTTGACCTGGTCGCCGTCTGGTCTGGCTCGGGCCTCTTGTAATCCCTTGACCTCAGCGGCGGGAGTCGGCTTTTGTCGGGCGTTTCTGCCACAGACTCAGTCGGTCTTCGGGCTGAGGTCGAGGGAGGACCATTGGCCGTAGCCGCGACGATGGTCTTGATCTTGTCCAAGATTGGCGTTACGTCGGGGGGCGCCATCTCGATCACGGTGTCCAGGAGTGTGAGGGCAGCGACAGCGTTCTGTTGTGGCGTCTGAAAGATGTTGGTGTTGCGGACTCGCGTTTGAAGTATGGCCTCTTGCGCGGATCGTCCGGCTGCCCTCAGATCTTGCTTTCTTCTGTCGGCTTCCTCCTTATGCTTTTTCTCTTCTTCCGCGAGCTTGCGCTCTTGCTCAAGTCTGGCTCATTCTTTTTCTGCGAGCCTGCGGGCCATGGCTGAGTCGGTCTTGGCCACCTCAGCCATGAGGACGTCAAAGCACTTCGGCTCGTAATCCTTGTCGCAGTCGGAGTCGTTGGCTTCGTCCGAGGGGATGCCGTAGAGGTCGTCGAAGCCTGAAGAGCTGAGGTACTCGTCGAGCTCCGAAGATGAGCATGAGCGGAGTGGCTGGAGGATGACGGCGATCTCCCTTGAGCCCGGGTGGTTCGGATCTGGATCGTTCCAGTACGAGTCGTGATTCGATGACGTGGATTCCTCCGAGGGGGTCGACCTCGACTCGGGGGAGAGGAGCGAGCAGTAGATCTCAGTGGCGTTTGGTAATCCAAACGACGCCGAGAGGTTTTCTCCCGAGTAGATTGGCTCCGATGGGGAGATAAGAAGACCGCTGTAGATCTCAGCGGCGTTCGATAGCTCGAACGGCGCCGAGTGGATTCCTCTGTCAGAGTGGATGGACTGCATCTTGGAATCCAAGATTTTGTCGTAGATGTTGCCGCTGTTCGGGAGCCCGAACGGTGCCGAGTGGGTTTCTCCTCCCGACTGGTTCGAATCCGAGTCGAAGGAGGAGATCTTGTTGAAGTCGTTGGCGGCGAAGTCACCGATGCCTGAAGAAGATCCCATCGCGCTTGCCAGCGAGATTGTCGAAGAAGTCTTGGCGCGCGGGCCCCTACCTGGCGCGCCAACTGTCGAAACTCAGTTTCGGCAATAGAATTTTGGGGGTGCAGTCAAGATCGCCAAGCACAATGGGTTAGGTGGAAAACAAGGTTTAGACAGGTTTAGGCCCTCTCGTGAGGTAATACCCTACTCCTGTTTCGGGGATTCGATCAGCCGAGTGTATATTGATCTCTAAGATCTGTAACTCCTAATGTCGATAGCTTGTAAAGCATATCCCTCAAGGGACGCCCCTTACCCCCCTATATAGTCTTGGGAGGCGGGCTTACAAGTCGGAAACCCTATCTTACTCTAAGTCGGTTTCCTCAATCTTACCAAATCGTGACTATGAGCCGTTGCCTTATCTAATCGGCAACGTAACACCCAAGTCATAGTTGGTTTACATAATCGGCAGGCGTAACCTATCCCTATCTCCAGTCGGATAAGCTTGCCATGTGGGTATCCGATTGCCATAATCTCCATAGGAGGATTAAAAAAACAAATTTATGGAGAGGGAGGTGCTAGTCACTTGCATGCACACCTTGTATTATGAAACATAAAAAAAATGATTGTGCCTTATATTTTGGGATAAAGGGAGTACATTCCAATTTTAACACTTTGTGATAATGTGATTTATGTTTAAATCTATTTGCCTTGCCGTCTTAGTTACTTCCCAATTCCAGTTTAGCTGATAGTGAAAATTGTATTAGGATCCTTATAACTTTTTGAAATTAATTAGTATTGAATAGAATCAAGCCTTGTCTATATAAGTAATTTTAGTTTGTCCATGTTCTAATTGTGTGAAAACCATTCAATTGTCTGCTATATGAGCAAAAAAATGCTGATTTGGGGGTCATGATAAAAACATGAAGCGCAATGAACAAAATTACTCGCATATGCCATTTTATTTTCTGTATACACAATAAGAAAAACACTGTTTAAAAGACTTGCAGATTTGATAAAAAACTTATTCCTAGCTGTTCCAAGAGTTAGATGCTAACTGTTAGTTGTCAACATCTAGTCTGTAAGTGATTTCATTTGTTTCTTTCCATTAATTTAACTACATCACTTGCTAAACATGTTAAAGATGGGAAATCTGAAATGGGTCATATTATCTTCCATGCTTTGCTACTTATGATTGGTGACATTTACTTGTATATTCTTTGGAAGTACTTTTCTATATTGAAATTGTAGGAGTTTCAGGTCAATATCTAAGTATCTTTTTTGTTGGGTAGGCCGACCAAATTTTATTAAGACTGTAAGGAGGAAAAACGCTTTACAATGACAGTAGAATGTCGCGCCAAACCGGAAACTAAAGCCTAGAGCGGCTAGCAGCAAACAGAGAGCCAAGAAGAAGGGTTAGGAGAGGGAAAAACAGGGTAGCAAAACATGTTGTGGACACCTTGTTTGGCAAGGTATATAGCCACACAAGGAAGGACGCCAAGAAGGATCCTGGCACCTGATTTGGGGCACCTCAGCCCTGATTTGGGAATAAATAGTTGTCTATTTTGTTAGAGGGGATAAGATCAGTGATTTGTTACCTAAGTTTAGGGGCTGGTCCATCTATAAAACCAAGAGTATGCTAGGGTTAAAGTAAGCAGAAATTAGAGTAGTCTCTAGGCCGATCAGAGCCTCTTCGGAGGGCGATCGAGGACTGCTGTAATCTACCGTTCGTCAATAAACATATCCAGCCATCCAGCCATATCATCTGGTATCAGCCAGGACGATCCTCTCGACCTGTGCCGCCTCCCCCCACCTCTGCGCCACCCCCTCCCCTTGCTGCACCATGAGTGATGCTCCTCCAAGCCTCGCAGCGATCAACGCCCTCCTCAAGGAACAGCTCGTCGCAGTGAAGGCTGAGATCACGTCCGACCTACAATCCAAGATCACGGCGCTGCAGGGCGACAACGCCCGCCTCAACGTCGCCATCAATCTGCTGCAGTCGGACAAGCACACCTCCGGCTCCTCCAAGAACGACGACCTGGACCACTCGCCGCCGTCGCCGTCGCCGCCACCACGTGATTCTGTCAAGCACAAGTTGCGTTTCCCCAAGTATGATGGCACTACGGACCCCATCCTGTGGATCCACAAGACGAAACAGTTCTTTCGTGTTGATCGCACCGACCCTGACGAGCGAGTCTGGCTCGCGTCCTTCTACATTCACGGTGCCGCCCATGACTGGTACTTTCGCCTGGAACAGAATCACGGCGCCCCGACGTGGACCGCACTGGTGGACAAGGTGCAGCGCGCCTTCGGCCCCCCGACGCATAGCAACCCCCTCGGCGCACTCATGAAACTTCGCCGCACAGGTTCGGTCGATGAATATACTTCTCAGTTCCTGCCTCTTCTAGCCCGTTGTCGCAAGATGCAGGAAGGAGACCAGATCGATCTGTACACTGGCGGCCTCCGCAACCCGCTGCAGACCGACGTCGAGCTGCAAAACCCGGCGACGCTTGACGAGGCCATCAGTCTCGCACGGGCGTTTGAACGCCGCCTGCAGCTGGAGGACGAACTGGAGACCCCGCCCCGCGCCGCCCGTTCCACGCCGCTTCCGGCGTGTCCGCCCGCGCGGCCACACCACGACACCGGGCCCCGCCTGCGACACCGGGGCCTCAATGAAGATGGCGCCCCCTGCGGGCCCCCGCTACAGGCGCCTCACTGCGCACGAGATGGCTCAACGACGTGCCGATGGGCTTTGCTTCAACTGCCCTGAGAAGTTCTCCCGCGACCACCACTGCGCCGACAAGAACGTCTACATCCTGGAGCTGAACGACGACGCGCCATATGACGCCACCGCCGACGTCGACAACGACACTGCCTCCGCAACGGACGAGGAGCTTGAGATCTCCTTGCATGCGCTGACCGGCATCAAATCGGCCAACATCGTGCTCCTCGACACGATGCTCTGCGGCCTCTCCATGCAGGCACTAGTGGACTCCGGCTCCACCCACTGTTTCGTCAGCACCACGGCTGCCCACCACCTCGGCCTCACCCCCACGCCCCGCCCGGGCCTCACGGTGGGGGTGGCCAACGGCGACCGCATCTCCTCAACCGGTGTATGCCCCGCCGAGACGATCACCATCGACGCGGAGACATTCGTCCTCAATGTATACATCTTGCCGCTCGCCGACTACGACCTCGTGCTAGGTTGCGACTGGCTCGAGTCGCTGGGCCCCATCCTCTGGAACATGAAGCACCTGACGTTAGCGTTTTGGCGCGATGGTCGCCGCGTGCGCTTCACCGGCCGCGGGGCGCCCCGGCCGTCAGCGCTCCATGCTGCCGAGCGGCTGAACATGCTCTAGCTTCTCCTGGTAGAGTTCGAGGACGTCTTCGCCACCCCGACGACACTGCCGCCAGCCCACGCACACGACCATCGCATCCATCGCTACCAGGGCACGCGCCGGTGGTCGTCCGCCCGTACCGCTACCCGCAGTTGCTAAAGGATGAGCTGGAGCGACAGTGTGCGGAGATGTTGCTCCAGGGGCTGATCCGGCCCTGTACATCGGCGTTCTCTTTGCCGGTGCTGCAGGTGCGGAAGAAGGACGACACGTGGCGTTTTTGCGTCGACTACCGTGCCCTCAACGCGAAGACAGTTCGGGATGTGTTCCCAATTCCGGTCGTCGACGAGCTGCTCGACGAGCTGCACGGTGCCACCTTCTTCACCAAACTCGACCTCCGCAGCGGCTACCACCAGGTGCGCATGCACCCGGACGACATCCACAAGACGGCATTCCGCACCCACCACGGCCACTTTGAGTTCGTGGTCATGGCGTTTGGGCTCACAAACGCCCCGGTGACCTTCCAGGCGCTGATAAACGACGTCTTGCGCCCCTTCCTTCGCCGGTTCGTGCTAGTTTTCTTTGACAATATTTTGATATACAGCACCTCCCTCGCCGAGCACCTGCAGCACATTCGCGCTGTTCTCTCCGTCCTGCGCGCCCACGGTCTCTTCCTCAAGCGCTCCAAGTGCTCCTTCGCCACGCGACGCGTGGAGTACTTGGGGCACGTCATCTCCCAGGACGGAGTTGCAATGGATCCCTCCAAAATCGAGGCTATGCGGGCCTGGCCGACCCCACGGTCTATACGGGCGCTGCGCGGCTTCCTCGGCCTCACCGGCTACTATCGACGCTTCATCCACAACTACGGTGTCATCGCTGCGCCCCTGACCGCCCTCCTCAAGCGGGAGGCGTTCACATGGACAGACGCAGCCGATGTCTCCTTCGCCGCGCTAAAGGCGACCCTCACGACTGGGCCAGTGCTCCAGCTTCCGAACTTTTCGGCGCCCTTCACCATCGACTGCGACGCCTCGGGCTCCGGGTTCGGCGCCGTCCTGCACCAGGGCGCCGGGCCTATCGCGTTCTTCAGCCGAGCGGTCGCTCCTCAGCATGCCAAGCTGGCGGCGTATGAGCGCGAGCTGATCGGCCTTGTCAAGGCTGTTCGTCACTGGCGCCCCTACGTCTGGGCGCGATCCTTCATCGTCCGCATCGACCACTACGCCCTCAAGTTCTTGCTGGACCAGCGGCTGTCAACCATCCCGTAGCACACCTGGGTCAGCAAACTGTTCGGCTACGACTTCACGGTGGAGTACCGCCCACGGCGCCAGAACGCTGCGGCGGACGCCCTCTCCCGCCATGACAAGGACACCCCAACCATCTCAGCTTGCGCTCTGTCCCGACCAGAGTTTGAGCTGTTCGACGCTTTTCGGCAGGAGGCCGCCACGCTGCCCACCATCATCACCAAGCGTCAGGAGATAGACCATGGCCTCGCTGGCGCCCAATGGTCCGTCGTCGACGGCTTCGTCATGCATCGGGGTCGCATCTTCATACCAGCCGACTCGACAATGTGGCCCCAGCTACTGCGCCAAGCTCATGGCACCGCCTCCGGGCCTCCTTCTACAACCCGCAGGCTGCACGGCTGGTGTGCGACTACGTCCGAGGGTGCGCTGTTTGCCAGCGTAACAAGACCGAACACCTACATCCAGGAGGTCTGTTGCAGCCTCTCGAGGTTCCTTATTCTGTTTGGTCTGACATTGCGTTGGATTTTGTGGAGGGTTTTCCCAAAGTGGGCGGGAAATTAGTGGTGCTCACCGTCATGGATCGCTTCTCCAAATATGCGCACTTCATCGCCCTCGGCCATCCCTACAGCGCCACCACCGTCGCCCAGGCCTTCTTCGACCAGATCGTGCGCCTCCACGGTCTCCCTTGCTCCATTGTGAGCGACAAGGACCCTATCTTCACCAGCACGTTCTGGACCAAGCTGTTCAGCCTGTCCGGGGTGTCCCTGCGCATGAGCTCGGCCTTCCACCCACAGACAGATGGCCAATCCGAGGTGATGAACAGGGTGCTGACAGTCTACCTCCGGTGTCTTGGTGGAGATCGCCCGAAGAGCTGGCTGCGCTGGCTGCCTTGGGCCGAGTTCTGCTACAACTCCTCCTACCAGACAGCTCTCCAGACGACACCATTCGAGGTCGTTTATGGCCGGACGCCTCCCACCCTGGCGTCCTACCAGCCCGGCCTCTCCAAGGTGGTGTCTCTCGACAGGCAGCTTCAAGAGCGCGATGAGTTCCTTGCAGCAATCCGCGAGAGGCTACTCCAAGCACAGTCCATCATGAAGCAGCAATACGATGGGGCGCACCGTGACGTCTCCTTTCAGCCGGGCGACTGGGTGTGGCTACGCCTTCATCAACGGCCGGCCACATCCATCACGCACGGCTCCACCGGCAAGTTGGCTCCTCGCTACTACGGGCCGTTCTAGGTCTTAGAGCGCATTGGCTTGGTGGCCTATCGCCTGCAGCTGCCCGACAAAGCCCGTATTCACGACGTCTTCCACGTGGTGTTCTTGAAGCCATTCCATGGGACACCCCCTCCTGCTACAATGCCCCTGCCACCCATCGTCCATGGTCAGGTGGTTCCCGAACCTGCTAAGGTGCTGTGCACACGCCTCCATTTGGGCACCTGGGAGTTGCTTGTGCAGTGGGTGGGTCGTAGTGCAGCTGACGCCACATGGGAGACGCTGGAGACTTTCAAGACGACGCATCCACAATTCCAGCTCGAGGACGAGCTGTTTCGAAAGGAGGGCGGAAGTGTTGTGGACACCTTGTTTGGCAAGGTATATAGCCACACAAGGAAGGACGCCAAGAAGGATCCTGGCACCTGATTTGGGGCACCTCAGCCCTGATTTGGGAATAAATAGTTGCCTATTTTGTTAGAGGGGATAAGATCAGTGATTTGTTACCTAAGTTTAGGGGCTGGTCCATCTATAAAACCAAGCGTATGCTAGGGTTAAAGTAAGCAGAAATTAGAGTAGTCTCTAGGCCGATCAGAGCCTCTTCGAAGGGTGATCGAGGACTGCTGTAATCTACCGTTCGTCAATAAACATATCCAGCCATCCAGCCATATCAAAACACATCCTCCTAAAACTCAGCTAAGAAAAACTATTGCCGATGAAAAATTCCAGCCATACTCCAAACTCCGATTTCATCATTGATCGCATTTGATCGTGTTATAAAATAGAGGAAAAACAGATCCAATACGAGAGAGAGATTTTTATGTGGAAAACCCTTGTGGGAAAAAACCACGGACGCCACACGACAAATCTTCACTATGTCAGGAGAGTTTACAGAATTGTAGGGGAATCACATATGAAGTGCTTGAGACCCTCTACGACATACAAGAGATATATATAGGGTGGACTAAACGGGCCAAGGCGTCCCAAAGCCCAATCCAAATTTGGATCATAAACTAACAAACTCCACCTTGAGACAAATTCTCTTTTATAGCAAATAGGTAACTGTCAATCATCTCATTTCAATAATAAATATTATCAACGCCAAAAATCACTAGTATTTAAGCTGTAACACCAACCAAGCTTGAGCATAGCTCAAACTTAGTTATAGAAATTGACTTGGTTAACATATCAATGGGATTATCATGAGTGCTGATTTTGCAAACTTTAACATCACCTTGAGCAATGACATCTCGAATATAGTGATATCTCACATCAATATGCTTCGTCCTTTCATGAAATATTTGATCTTTTGTAAGGCAAATAGCACTCTTACTATCACAAAATATAGGAATGCAAGAAGTAATCCCGCAAAGCTCAGCATACTAACCTCTTAACCAAGTAGCTTCTTTACATGCTTCAGAAATAGACATATATTCAGCTTCAGTAGTAGACAATGCCACAATAGCTTGCAAACTTGCTTTCCAGCTAACAACACAACCACAAATGGTAAAGACATAACCTGTAAGAGATCTCCTTTTATCCAAATCACCAGCATAATCAGAGTCAACATAACCAACAAGTCCTTCTCCAGATTTTTCAAACTGTAAACAAGCACCAGAAGTACCACGCAGATATCTGAAAATCCACTGAACAACTTTCCAATGCTCTTTACCAGGATTAGCCATGTATCTACTAACGACACTTAATGCATGAGATAAATCAGGATATGTGCAAACCATAGCATATATTAGTGAACCAATTGCACTGAAGTATGAAATTCTACACATATAATCAATATCATCACTTGACTCTAGGCATAAAGCTGAAGATAACTTAAAATATGAAGCTAGAGGGATACTCACATGCTTTGCATCATGCATGTTCAAACGACGTAGGACCTTTTCAATATAACCTCGCTGACTGAGGTATAATTTACCAGATTTTCTATCTCTGATAATTTCTATACCAAGAATTTTCTTAGATGGTCCTAGGTCTTTCATCTCAAATTCATCACTCAACTGTACTTTTAACTTAGCCACTTCTGACTTATCTTTTGCAGCAATTAACATGTCATCCACATAGAGCAAAAGAAAGATAAACGAGCTACCAATTGGCTTCAAATAAACACAGCTATCATAACTTGACCGCTTAAAGCCATGAGAGAGCATAAAAGAATCAAATCTTTTGTACTATTGCCTGGGAGATTGTTTTAGGCCATAAAGAAATTTCTTTAACTTGCATACTAAATGTTCTTTTTCAGGAAAAATAAAACCTTCAGGCTGGTCCATGTATATGTCCTCTTCTAATTCCCCATGTAAAAAAGCTGTTTTAACATCTAATTGCTCAAGTTCATAATCATGCATAGAAACAATGCTGAGTAGAGTGCGAATTGAGCTATGCTTTACAACAAGGAAAAAGATATCATTATAATCAATACCTGGAATTTGGTTGTAACTTTTAGCAACCAACCTTGCCTTATATCTTGTTGGTTCATTGGGGCTAATGGTTTCTTTTCTTTTGAAAATCCATTTACAATGGACAATCTTTTTCTCTTTAGGCAATTTTACTAAATCCCAAGTACCATTCCTTTTAAGTGACTCCATCTCATCTTGCATCGCAGTCATCCAATTCTTATGATCAGTAGAAATAATAGCTTCATAATAGTTAGAATGTTTTGCATTACCTTCAATTTCTTCTGCAATATTCAAGGCGTAAGAAACAACATCACATTCTTCAATGAATCTTTTAGGTGGATTGATTGTTCTTCGAGGTCTGTCAATGGCAATAGATTGTTGTGGAGGTTGAACAATAGGAGAAGAATCATCCACAATTGGTGCATCTTGAACATTAATATCTGGTATATCTTCTACATCAACAAGGTGCTCCACCTGCACACTTGTTTTCTCTTGCGCCTCAATGGAAACAGTAGGAGGAGAATTATCATAGAACATGACAGATTTATTAAAGATAACATTTCTACTGATAATGACCTTTGAAGTCTGAGGATTCCATAATTTATAACCTTTAACACCAGATTTATATCCAAGAAAGATGCATTTAACAGCTCTAGGCTCTAATTTACCATTATCAACATGAACATATGCAGTGCAACCAAAAACTCTCAATTGCGAATAATCAGCAGTAGAACCAGACCATACCTCAATTGAAGTTTTCTTGTCAATGGCAATAGAGGGAGACCGATTAATAAGATAGCAAGCAGTGGAAGCGGCTTCAGCCCAAAAACGCTTATTCAACTTTGCATGAGACAACATGCAACGGGCCTTTGAGATGATAGTTCTGTTCATATGCTCAGCTACACCATTTTGTTGAGGTGTGCCAGGAATAGTGTAGTGTCTAATAATGCCTTCAGACTTACAATACTTATTAAATTCATTAGAACAGAATTCCATCCCATTATCAGTACGTAGTACTTTTACCTTCTTTTCAGTTTGCCGTTCAATCATAATCTTCCACTCCTTGAATGCTGAAAAAGCAACCATTTCTGCTTCAAGAAATATGCCCACACCTTTCTTAAATAATCATCAATAATTGTTAGCATATAACGAGCACCTCCTAAAGACCTCTTACGAGCTGGGCCCCATAAGTCAGAATGTACATAATAAAGAATACCTTCTATAGTATGGACACAAGTATTGAATTTCACCCTCTTATGCTTACCAAATATGCAATGCTCACAAAAATCTCTTTTGTTTATATCCATCAAGAAATTCTCTTTTGCTTAATTCTGCCAAACCTTGTTCACTTATATGACCAAGACGCTTGTGCCAAAGATTTAAAGCATCAGATGACTTTAATGTCACACAAGCATCACCTGTAACAGTAGTGCCTCGAAGAAGATATAAGTTTGCAGATTTCAAATCTCCTTTCATCACAATAAGAGAACCTTTTGATACCTTTAGAATTGCATTGCCACCAGAATATTTCTATTCTTTTGAATCAAGATAGCTCAAAGAAATAAGATTCCTTGTCATACCTAGAACATACCTCACCTCTATTAAGGTCCTGATCACACCATCAAACATTTTAATTTGCACGGGCGGGTGGCTACGGGCAGCGCGACGTGCGGGCGTGCGACGCGAGGGCGGGCGGCCGTGCGGCGCGTGGCGCGGGGGCGGGCGGCCGTGCGAAGCACGGCGTGCGGGCGCCGCACGCGTGGGTGGGGCCGGGCGCGGCGCGACGCGACGCGTGTCGCGCGCGCGGGCGGGCGCGACAGGGCGTGCACGGCGTCGAACGCCTACCGTACGATGAACAGTGCGATTTTCCTATTTTCCCGAATTAATTTCCAATTTTCCCATTTATTTCTCCTTTCACCTCTAAAATTAAAATAAAATCTAGCACACCCAAAAATTAAGTTTCAAAATATGTTTTCAACCTTTTTACCCTCTTTTTATTATTTTAAAATATATTTTACATATTTTATTTAATCCTTTTCCTAAATCCAAGAAAATGTGATTCAAAATAATTTTCTAACCACTCTACGCTCCATATATATCCTTCAAAAATATTTTATCACTCATTTTGCTCACTTGAATTTATTACTCCATCACAAAATAATGTTTTGATCCCAAATATATTTTTATAAATCCTCAGCCCATCCTACTTATATTCTTTTTGTTTAAGATTTCCAAATTTTTTTCTTTGAAATTTTCTTCCCTTTGGGATTCCAATCATTTGGCTTTTCACAAACATCAAGATGAATCACTCCCATAATAAATTTCATGCAACAAATCTGGCAAATAAAAAGCAATAAACCAAAAGTTTTTGTAAGTTCTGATTTTTAATTTCAAGTTTTAAATTCTTCAATTTTCAGGGTGTTACAAACCTACCCCCTAACAATAAATCTCGTCCCCGAGATTTCTTACCATTCGTGGAATAGGTTCGGGTACTCGGTCTTCAAAAAGTCTTCTTTCTCCCAGGTGGCTTCTTCCTTGGTATGGTTGCTCCATTGCACCTTGTACATTCGTCACGTCTTGGTGCTAGTCTTTTCCTCTGCTTCGTCCAAAATCTTCACGGGGTGTTCAGGGTATGTGAGGTCTTCGCTGATAAGGATGTCTTTTGAGGGAATTTGTTCTTTCGGCACTCGTAAACATTTCTTCAGTTGTGATACATGAAAGATAGGGTGCACATCGGAAAAGTTTTCCGGTAGGTCCAGTTGATAGGCCACTTCGCCTTTTCTGGCGCTTATTGGGAAAGGTCCCACATATCTCGAGGCCAGCTTTCCTTTGACCTTGAACCTCTTGGTCCCTCTTAGCGGCGAAACTTTTAGGTACACAAAGTCGCCTATATTGAATTCCAACTCTCTCCGGCGAGTGTCCGCATAGCTCTTTTGCCGGGACTGGGCTACCTTAAGCCGATCTCTTATCAGACGAACTTTCTCTTTGGCTTCCTTAATGATGTCTGGTCCAAATATGGCTCGCTCATAGGTCTCCGACCACATCAACGGGGTTCGGCATCTTCGTCCAAACAAAGCCTTGTTCGGCGACATCTTCAGACTAGCCTGATAGCTGTTGTTATAGGAGAACTCTGAATAGGGCAGGCATTTCTCCCAATCCTTAGTATAATCCAATGCACAGGCTCTTAGCATGTCCTCAAGGACTTGGTTTGTCCTCTTGGTTTGACCATCAGTCTGAGGGTGATAAGCAGTACTGAAGGTGAAGTGAGATGTGAATTGAGTACCACGATCCGACATAATCCTCTTGGGTACTCCATGTAGGCACACAATTTTGGACATGTACAGCTCTGCCAATTTAGCGCTGCTATACCGAGTCTTGACCGGGATAAATCGAGCAGTCTTGGTAAGTCTATCCACGATCACCCAAATGGAATCGTATCTTGTAGCAGTGTTGGGTAGTCCCACTATACAGTCTATGCCTATTTTATCCCATTTCCACTCAGGGATCTTGAGTGGTTGGAGCAATCCTGCCGGTCTCTGATGCTCAGCCTTTACTCGTTGACACACATCGCAAATGGCTACTTATTCCGCCATGTCTCTTTTTATGTTGGGCCACCAGTATTCTGTTTTCAAATCCTGGTACATCTTAGTGCTTCCCGGGTGTAGCAAGTATGCTGACTCATGGGCTTCTTTGAGGATCAATCCTCTCAATACTCCTTTCTCTGGTACGTAAATCCTTTTACGATACCACAGGGTTCCATCATTGTCGGCTGTGAATTTCTTGGCCAGTCCTTTGGTCATGCGTTCCTTGATCAGTTGGATTTCCTCGCAATCCTTCTGGGCTTTCTTAATCTGACTTTGTAGGAGAGGTTGTATCTCCAGTAAATGCAGTTGTCCATGAGGAATTAACTGTAGGTTAAGCCGAGCCATTTCTTCTTGAAACTCATTGGCCATACATTCCAGCTTCAGGTAATTGCATTGGGTCTTGCGGCTCAAAGCGTCGGCTACAACATTGGCCTTACCGGGGTGGTAATGGATTCCTAGGTCATAATCCTTGATTAGCTCCAGCCATCTTCTCGGCGTAGGTTAAGATCTGTTTGGGTAAAGAAAAATTTCAAGCTCTTGTGGTCGTATATGTATCACGGTGGTTTCCGATAAGGTAATGCCTCCAAATCTTCAAGGCATGCACCACTGTGGCCAATTCTAAGTCATGGGTGGGATAATTCTCCTCATGCGGTTGCAGTTGTCTCGAGGCATAAGCCACAACTTCTCCATCTTGCATCAACACATCTCCTAGTCCTTGTTGGGATGCATCACAGTATATGACGAAGTCTTTTCGGTTATTCGATAGGACTAAGATCGGCGCGGTGGTTAGCTTTTCTTTAAGTAGATCAAAGGCTTTTGGACACTGCTCAGTCCATGCGAACTTCTATTCCTTCTTCAACAGTGGGGTCATGGGCCGGGCTATTTTAGAAAATCCTTTGATAAATCTCCAGTAATATCCGGCCAATCCCAAGAAACTTCTAACCTCTGTTACTGACTGGGGTGCTTTCCACTTGGTAATAGCTTCGACCTTGGCAGGGTCTACTGCTATGCCTCCAGCTGAGATTACATGTCCAAGGAAAGCTACTTCCTTAAGCCAGAATTCACACTTGCTGAATTTGGCATATAGCTGGTGCTCTCGCAACTTTTCTAGTACCAAGCGCAAATGTTCTGCGTGTTCTTCATCATCTTTAGAGTAGATGAGGATATCATCAGTGAACACTACCACAAACTTGTCCAGATATTCCATAAATACCTTGTTCATGAGGTTCATGAAGTAGGCAGGGGCATTGGTTAGTCCAAACGACATTACTGTGAACTCATATAAGCCGTAGCGTGTAGAGAACGCAGTCTTAGGTATATCCTCAGCCCTGATTTTCAACTGATGGTATCCGGATCAAAGATCGAACTTTGAAAATACTCGGGCTCGCTTGAGCTGATCAAACAAGTCGTCGATCCGAGGTAGCGGGTACTTGTTCTTAATGGTCACTTCGTTCAATGACCGATAGTCTATGCACATTCGCATGCTTCCATCCTTCTTTTTAACAAACATCACTGGAGCTCCCCACGGTGAAGAACTAGGGCGTACAAAGCCTTTTCTCTTGCAATTCTCTTATTTGCTTCTTAAGTTCCTCCAATTCGTTTACTGGCATCTGATAGGGTCTCTTAGCTATGGGGGCAGTGCCAGGCATGAGGTCAATAATGAACTCTATGTCTCGGTCTGGTGGCATTCCTGGTAGTTCATCAGGAAATACACCCGGGTAATCCTGAATTACTGGCATTCCAACTATGGGTAGCATGGTGAATATTCCCGTAGCTCGGTCACAGAGCATAGGGTCTTGGTCCATGGCTATAGTCATCGGCGATCCCCATGGGGTAGATAAGGTGACTTCTCTTCGTCCACAATCTAATACCCCTTGGTTCTTGGTCAACCAATCCATTCCTAGTATGATGTCCAGGGTTTGGGGTGATAAAACCATAAGGTTCGAAAGGAATACCACATCCTTGATCCGAATGGGCACATCGATGCACGCATGGGGTATAGTTACATTTCCCCCGGGTGAATGTACTACCATGGGTCTCTTAAGGTCTACCCGGTGTAGGTTGTGCTCTTTGCTTATTCTTGATGATACAAATGAATGCGAAGCTCCAGAATCAAACATAACCTTAACTCAAGTTTTTGTAAGTTTTGATTTTTAATTCCCAGTTTAAATTCTTTAATTTTCAAGGTGTTAATGAAAATACAGACTATTTTTACAAAACAAATATGTTTTCCCATATACTCTTGCCCCCCATTTCTCTACTAAAATTGTTTTGGTATTACCTCTCTCTAACCCTAAGTTATCTTCAAAACAGATGTCAGACCATGTTGGAGCATGGGAGATCAAGGTCCCGCGGGAGGAAGGATACATGTCACAACTTCAGCAGTTGCTATGGTGCCTAAGATACCCGAACGCACCCACCTACCGAAGCAGAAGACATGGCACTAAAGAACACCCAGTATGGGAAGCTACGGTTTCAATTGAGGCCCGTATTGGGAGCGAGTTACCCTATTGCTTCCATACACGTTACTATAGAGATTTTATGGAGGCAGCCCTTCAAGACGTAGCCCGCGAGGCATTACTACGCCTCAATGCAATCCACCGTACCGAGCTTACAGTAACCGAGTTCGTACACCATCCCTATCGGGAGGAAGGTGACTCAGTCGGCACCGTGGAGGTCATCCCTTGCTGCTATAACCCCATGGTTACCCGTTTGTCCCGCGGTGCAAAAACAGCTGATCATTGTTATGAAGAGGCATTACTCGAGATAGACGAGCAGCAGCGACGCATGAATGATCTGGAGGAGGAACACCATAATTGTGGAAACCAGATCGACTCTCTGAAGACCCAGCTGCAAGCTAATGGCGCCCAATACGAACAACTCTCTGATCGTTATATGGCTCGTGGAGAGGCTTTGGTTGAGTTGGAGGAGCAGCTTTGGAGGAGCCAGCGACAGGTTGGCCAGCTGGAGGAACAACTTCGCTTCATCCCTGTCCCCGCCGCTGGCACTTCTACTTCAGCTACACCAACACCCCCTGCTCCTGTGCCCGACCACTACTATTTCATGACTCCAGCATGCTTGGCCACCTTTCGTGCCATGATGGAGCAGGCCTTCATGTTAAGCACTGAGTTAGGACCATACCTGGTCAACCCTACTACTGCTACCCCATCGGAGCCCACACCGATTTCCACGGCTGCACCATCCGAGCCTAGTTCGAGAGTGGATAACCCCATTCAGATCAACACTGACTCCGAATACGAGTCAGAACCCATGGAGGTCAAGTGGGAGCTCAGTGACACAGATCCATCAGAGGAGGAAGCTCCTACCCGCCGCATGATACTCACAGGAGGTCGTATCACCCTTAGGACTGCTCGTAAGAGCACCAGGCCACCAAGCAGGAGGATCGGACATGACTCCGAGGCCACTACCTCTGAGCCATGGGCTTCGATTCGCTTCAGCCAAGGATCACCCTCTGCCAGCACCTGGATCATGCGGATGGCTGGATGACTAGTTTGGATACCCGCAGCAGCTCTGCTCTTGTTTTGGATGGAGTTAAGACAGCAACGACCATGCCCCTACCCCTTTATATATGAAGACCCTAGATCGATGTTAGTGTTGTTGTATTGTGTTGTATGGACTATACATGTCCAATGTATCCCCCTGATGTAACATCTATGAACTAATATGAAGTTCCACGTTATGTCATAAATGAGTTTATTCCACCAAGCTTGCTTTGAAAGATCACCTTAAACAACTCAAAGAAAAATTCCTTAGAATTGTGACGTTAGCAAATCAGTCTCTTACCTTATCCACGTTATTCATATGGCGCATCGTCGCAGAGTCCCAGTAGCTAATGAGAACCCGCCAGAGCCTAACCCCTCCACCCTAGCGGAAGTCATGGCTTTGCAGACCCAACTGCTTCAACCTATCGCCAACAACCAAGGACAACGCGGAGGATCAAACCTCGGCGAATTTATGAGAGCAAAGCCACCGACATTCTCCTCGGCAGATGAACCCATGGATGCTGAAGATTGGTTGAGGGTAATAGAGAAGAAGTTGACTCTCGTCCGAGTACGGGAAGCTGACGGAGTCGTCTTCGCCACCAATCAGCTGGAAGGTCCCGCAAGTGACTGGTGGGACACCTACAAGAAAACCTGGGCTGAAGATGTCGGTGAACCAACTTGGGAAGAATTCACGGCTGCCTTCCATGAAAACTTCGTACCTGCTGCAGTCATAAGGATGAAGAAGAATGAGTTTCGTAGGCTGCGCCAAGGCAACACCACGGTACAAGATTACCTTAACAGGTTCACGTAGCTTGCACGTTACGCCACAAGCGACCTGGCAGACGAAGAAGAGAAGATGGATAAATTTATCGAGGGACTGAACGACGAGCTGAGAGGACCGATGATCGGTCAGGACCATGCCAGCTTCCAAAGCCTCATCAACAAGGTCGTGAGGCTTGAGCATGACCAAAGGACGGTTGAAAACAACCGAAAGAGAAGGCTTGCAATGGCCCGTCCAATTCAAGGGACATCCCAGCGACCAAAAGGAGCAACCCCGTCAGGTTGGAAGCCAGCCATAGTGGCAACCAATCGCCTTGCCGTACCCGGCAACGTCAGCAGGCCACCTACAACACCATCTCGCACTCCGGCGCCTACTTTGGCAGCCCCAGGAACCAGGAATGTCAACTGCTTCAACTGCGGAGAATTTGGGCATTACGCCAACAGCTGCCCTAAGCCGCGCAACACCCCCAACCGCACTGGAGCCAACGCCATCGCAGTACGAGGAACCCCCGCTCCGACGCCTGGACGCGGTTTGTTCAGAACGCCCAACCAAAGGAAGCTGCAACCGGATTCCGCCGTGGTCAGGTTAACCATGTGCGTGCTGAGGAAGCTCAGGAGGACCAAAGCGTGCTAATGGGTATGTTTTCTATCCATTCTACACCAGTTAAAGTTTTGTTTGATTCTGGAGCTTCGCATTCATTTATATCGTCAAGAATAAGTAAAGAGCACAACTTGCACCGAGTAGACCATACGAGACCAATGGTAGTACATTCACCCGGGGGAGATGTAGCTATACCCCATGCATGCATCGATGTGCCCATTCGGATCAAGGACGTGGTATTCCTGTCCAACCTTATGGTTTTGCCACCCCAAACCTTGGTCATCATATTAGGAATGGATTGGTTAACCAAGAACCAAGGGGTATTAGACTGTGAACGAAGAGAAGTTACCTTATCTACCCCTTGGGGATCACCGATGACAGTAGCCATGGATCAAGACCCTATGCTCTGTGACCGAGCTATGGGAATATTCACCATGCTACCCATAGTTGGAATGCCAGTAATTCAGGATTACCCGGATGTATTTCCTGAGGAACTACCGGGGATGCCCCCAGACCGAGACATAGAGTTCATCATTGACCTCATGCCTGGCACCTCCCCCATAGCTAAGAGACCCTACCAGATGCCAGTGAACGAATTGGAAAAACTTAAGAAGCAGATATGGGACTGCAAGAGAAAGGCTTCGTACGCCCTAGTTCTTCACCGTGGGGAGCCCCAGTGCTGTTTGTTAAGAAAAAGGACGGAAGCACGAGAATGTGCATAGACTATCGGTCATTGAATGAGGTTACCATTAAGAATAAGTACCCGTTACCTCGAATCGATGACCTGTTCGATCAGCTCAAGGGAGCCCGAGTGTTCTCAAAGATCGATCTTCGATCTGGATACCATCAGCTGAAAATTAGGACTGAGGATATACCCAAGACTGCGTTCTCTACACGCTCCGGCTTGTACGAGTTTACAGTGATGTCCTTTGGACTGACCAATGCCCCAGCCTACTTCATGAACCTCATGAACAAAGTATTTATGGAATATCTGGACAAGTTCGTGGTAGTGTTCATTGATGATATCCTCATCTATTCTAAGGATGATAAAGAACACACAAAACATTTGTGCCTGGTACTAGAGAAGTTGCAAGAGCATCAGCTATATGCCAAATTCAGCAAGTGTGAATTCTGGCTTAAGGAAGTAGCTTTCCTCGGACATGTAATCTCAGCTGGAGGCGTAGTAGTAGACCCCGCCAAGGTCAAAGCTGTTACCAAGTGGAAAGCACCCCAGTCAGAAACATAGATTAGAAGTTTTTTGGGATTGGCCAGATATTACCGGAGGTTTATTGAAAGATTTTCTAAGATAGCTCGACCCCTGACCCAACTATTGAAAAAGGAAAAGAAGTATGCATGGACTGAGCAGTGTCAACAGGCATTTGACCAGCTCAAAGAAAAGTTAACCACCGCCCCGATCTTAGTCCTAACAGACAACCGGAAAGACTTCATCATATACTGTGATGCATCCCGACAAGGATTAGGAGGTGTGTTGATGCAAGATGGAAAGGTTGTGGCCTATGCCTCAAGACAACTGTGACCGCATGAGGAGAATTATCCCACCCATGACTTAGAATTGGCCGCAGTGGTGCATGCCTTAAAAATTTGGAGGCACTACCTGATCGGAAACCACTATGATATATACACGGACCACAAGAGCTTAAAATATTTCTTTACCCAGACAGATCTTAACCTACGCCAGAGAAGATGGCTGGAGCTAATCAAGGACTATGACTTAGGAATCCATTGCCACCCTGGCAAGGCCAATGTTGTAGATGATGCTTTGAGCCGCAAAGCCCAGTGCAACCAACTGAGGATAGAATGTATGGCCAACAAGCTTCAAGAAGAAATGGCTCGGCTTAACCTACAGTTGATTCCTCATAGACAACTGAATTCGTTGGAGATACAACCTCTCCTCCAAACTCAGATTAAGGATGCCCAGAAGGATTGTGAGGAAATCCAGCTAATCAAGGAGTGCATGGCCGAAGGACTGGCCAAAGAATTCGCAGCCGACAACGATGGAATCCTATGGTATCGTAAAAGGATTTACGTACCAGAGAAAGACGGATTGAGAAGGCTAATCTTAAAACAAGCCCATGAGTCAGCCTACTCGCTACACCCGAGCAGCACCAAAATATACCAGGATTTGAAAACGGAATACTGGTGGCCCAACATGAAAAGAGACGTAGCGGAATATGTGGCCATATGTGATGTATGCCAACGAGTTAAGGCTGAGCATCAGCGACCGACAGGATTGCTACAACCACTCAAGATCCCTGAGTGGAAATAGGATGAAATAGGTATGGACTTTATAGTAGGACTACCCAAAACTCCTACAGGATACGATTCCATTTGGGTGATCGTGGATAGACTGACCAAGACTGCCCGATTTATCCCGGTCAAGACTCGGTATAGCAGCGCTAAATTGGCAGAGCTGTACATGTCCAAAATTGTGTGCCTACATGGAGTACCCAAGAGGATTGTGTCAGATCGTGGTACTCAATTCACATCTCACTTCTAGGATAAGTTTAACGAGGCGTTGGGAACTCACCTCGTCTTTAGTACTGCTTATCACTCTCACACTGATGGACAAACCAAGAGGACAAACCAAGTCCTTGAGGACATGCTAAGAGCCTGTGTATTGGATTTTACTAAGGACTGGGAGAAATGCCTGCCCTATGCAGAGTTCTCCTATAACAACAGCTATCAGGCTAGTCTGAAGATGTTGCCGAACGAGGCTTTGTTTGGACGAAGATGCCGAACTCCGTTGATGTGGTCGGAGACCGGTGAGCGAGCCGTATTTGGACCAGACATCATTAAGGAAGCCGAAGAGAAAGTTCGTCTGATAAGAGATCGGCTTAAGGTAGCCCAGTCCCGGCAGAAGAGCTATGCGGACACTCGCCGAAAAGAGTTGGAATTCAAAATAGGCGACTTTGTGTACCTAAAAGTTTTGCCACTAAGAGGGACCAAGAGGTTCAAGGTCAAAGGAAACTGGCACCAAGATATGTTGGACCTTTCCTGATAAGCGCCAGAAGAGGCGAAGTGGCCTATCAACCGGACCTGCGGAAAATCTTTCCGATGTACACCCTGTCTTTCACGTATCACAACTAAAGAAATGTTTGCGAGTACCGGAAGAGCAAATTCCCTCGAAAGACGTCCTTATCAGCGAAGACCTCACATACCCCGAACACCCCGTGAAGATTTTGGAGGAAGCCAAGAAAAAGACTAGGACCAGGACGTGGCGAATGTACAAGGTGCAATGGAGCAACCACACTGAAGACGAAGCCACCTGGGAAAAAGAAGACTTTTTGAAGACCGAGTACCCGAACCTATTCCACAAACGGTAAGAAATCTCGGGGACGAGATTTATTGTTAGGGGGTAGGTTTGTAACACCCTGGAATTTGAAGAATTTAAAACTGAAATTAAAAATCGAAACTCACAAAAACTTTTGGCTCATTGCTTCTCATCGTGTTTTTGCTTCTTATTTGCCGCTTTGTTACATAAAATTTATAAGAGAGTGATTCATCTCGATGTTTGAGAAAAACCAAACGATTTGAATTTCCAATGGGGAGAAAAATGTCAAGTATTGAGTCGGGAATTTTAATATAAAATAGAAAAGGGTGGTGGATTTACAAAATATACTGTAAAAATATACTTTGGTTCAAAACATTATTTTGTGATTGACTAATGTTAATTTGTGAGCAAAATGAGGGATAAAATATTTTTAAAGGATATATATGAAGTCTAGAAATTATTTCGAATCAAAATCTCATTTCGAATTTAGGAAAGAATTAAATTAAATATGTAAAATATATTTTTAAATTAATAAAAGTGGGTGAAAAGGTGGAAAACATATTTTACAACTTAATTTAGGATGTGTTAGATTTTATTTTAAATTTTAGAGGTGAAAGTAAAAAGAAATGGGAAATTAGGAAATTAAATCGGGAAATTGCAAAATGGCACTGTTCATTGCACGACACGTGCTCGACGCCGTACCGCCGCACCGCGCCGCCCGCGCCTGCGACACGCGCCGCGCTGCGCCGCCGCGCCGTCCCGCCCCCCCCCCTCGCCGCGCACGCGGCACGCGCCGCCCACGCCGACCCCGCGCGCCGCGCCGCCCGCGCCCGGACCCCGCCGCCACGCGTGCGCCACACGCCGCCCACGCCCGGACCCCACCGCCCCGCGTGCCGTGCCGCCCGCGCGCCCACGCTGGACCCTCCTCCTTCTCTCCCTCTCCGTTTCTTCCCCACCTCGCGTCCTCTTCCCTGTCTTTTCCCTCTCACTCGCTGGTTTTCTCCCGCCGCATGCCATTGCCGCCGTCGTCCACCGTGCGCCGTAGCCGCTGCCGTCGTGCGTCGTGCGCCGGAGTCGCCGCCGTCGCCCACCGCGCGTCGGAGTTCCGCCGCCTCCCTCGCCGTCGCCGTCGCCGCCGGTAAGCCCGTCGCCGCCCTTGCGCCTTGCGGCCGCCGACCGAAAGCGAGAGAGCGCGGGCAAAACAGAGGAAGGGAAGGAAAGAAAAAAAGAGAGAAGAAAAAGGAAAGGGGAAAAAAAAAAGAAAAAAGATTCAAAAAAATAGGGAAAATAGGAAAAAATTCAGAAAATTTGAAAAATATTTGGGAAATATTTGGGCAAAAATATATTGTTTTCTCATATATTTTCTCTGAGTAATTTTGGAATTCAAAAATAGGAATTTCGGAGATCTCGTTCTCGCGTCGTTTTTACTCATAGTTTGTCTATTTTCTTTTCGCCATTAAAAATATATTCTTTTGGTATTCGGACCTCCAAAACTTCGAGTACTAATTCTTTTGATCAACGCCTTTTATGTTTATCACCTCAATCAATTAAATCGATATTTTGCGAAAACCCTAAAAATTCCAAACTCGCTTTTTAAATCGGATTTCATCCCAAAAATCTCGCCCAAACTCGATTAGAATTTTAGGCTAAATACTTGGAGTCGTTTTTATGGTTCTTTTCGATCTCTTGGTAATTTTATTGAATTCTGATCGAATTCAATGTATTTTTCGCACGTACGGATAAGAACCGAGGAAGCAGCACCGACTACGGTGAAGACCCCGTCCAACAATCATGCGAGCAAGGCAAGTCAACACTTCCCTTTGAACATATTGAACCTATTTTACGAAATGATGTTGATTTAAATTACAAATATGCATGCCATACACAAATGAATACCTATGCTTGATGTACTATGCCAGGATATTGATTACCCTTAGGAATATTCTTTGTAACCCTCGATGTGATATAACCGGAGGATATCTTCGACAAAATGCTTAGCCATGCTTATATTAGATTCGTGCATACTCATGATTTTACAAAGAAGCTTCATGCTTGAGCAACTATCTTAGGGAAGTTAGTTGGAATACGGCATGTGGAGACATGAGCGTCACATTGCCTTGATCATGATGAAAATAGTTTTGATGGAAAAATAAAAAGTACAAAACCAATGTTTTAGATTAGGGCGGATGGATGGATTTGGGCGGATTCCGGTAAAGGCAAGAATCGTCCCTGGTCGATTGAGGACCGAGCCATGAGACTTATAACCTGGAACGAGCCAGTACAACCGTACTTCTCGAATGGGTATAGACCTAGCAGAGTAGATAGCCGAGCGAAGGTAGTATCCCTGCATAGTGGTTCTTGAGTGAAGAGGTGGTTCTGGTTATCGAGATAAGGCTGCGGCCTAAGTGTTGAGTAATGAATGCGAATTTTGTGAGTTTTCCCTTACCCCGGGAGCGCCAGAACTCCTCTCATTGCTAGGAAAGGACGGCTAGAGTGCAAGAGGATTTAAGTTCATGGAGCGGGAACTGCCGAAGCGAAGTTATCGAAAGGCTTTGTTGTGACCATCCCATATGAAGGGATGAAAGCTCATTCAATGAGCAGTTGCGAGTACGGGTAAAGTGTACATGCACTGCAGTGTGAGTAAATCAATCTATTCGAATAGCCGTGCTCGCGGTTAATGAGCGACGTGACAAGTTTCTCCCGTGGCTAGACTCATAAACTTTAAAATGATGGGTGGGATTGCATAATAATTTTGTATGGTGGACTCAACTTCTCGAACGCGAGAAGGGTGGACTCCCGAAAACCATGACGAACCGGAGGCGGGAAGCCATCCTTGGAATCACGATGGATGGTAGACAGAACCGTCGCCGACTTAATATACTATGGAACTAAAACTTGACCTGGCTAGATGTTAGGTTTGTGAAATGATTTGTGAAAATTGGCTTTGTGCAAATAAACCATAGCCATCCTTTGAATGACCCTATCATGTGCATCATTCTGTGTCGGCTTGCTGAGTACGTTGGGTACTCACCCTTGCTATATGTACAAACCTTCAGATGGTGGAAACGAAGAACTGGAGGACCCCTATGCTTACTGCCAGGTGGGCGAAGAAGGAGAAGGCGTCTACTAGGTCATAGTCCCCGGTCATTGCCTGTGGCAATCGACATGCCGCTGCCTTCGACTGCTATCTTATCTAAATTCTGCTTTTGGTTGTATCCGAACCAGTAGATCCTATATGTATTGGATATTGCCTTCGGGCCTATTATTGTAATGCTTTTGATGTAAGACTATTCGTGCACTTTGCACCTCGTAATTCAGTATTGTATTCGTGGGTACCAAACTATTCGATCCAGGGATATGGTACTATGAACACGAATGATTCCCGTCCTCAAAAGCGGGGGTCTACAAAAATCAACTGGGCAAAAGTCTACCTTCCAACTAATCAAGGAGGCTTAGGAGTGTTGGATATGGGAAGATTCACGAGATCTCTGCGACTCCGATGGCTATGGCACGAGTGGAAGAGCCCGGACAAGCCATGGGTTGGGCTGGAAACGCCATGTGATGATATGGACCAGAAACTTTTCACAGCGGCAACACGGTTACACATTGGAGATGGCAACAAAGTTCGTTTTTGGGAATCAGCATGGCAGGAGGGAGGGCAAAGGCCAAAAGACAAAATGCCGCTGGTTTTCGCAATTTCAAAAAACAGGAAAAAGTCACTTCGACAAGGTAAAGAAGGCGATGCTTGGGTCCACGACCTCACTTCGACAAGGCAAAGTAGAAGCATGATGCTACACCTCCATCCTACACTCTCTATTTCTCCCAATAAATAAAATTAGCTTCGATATTTTTTACTTGTTTCAGTAAACTGCTCATGACTGAAGCAAGAAAGTTTATCACTGGATGGGAAACAGATCAGGTTTTGACAATTTGTTCATGTTAATTTGTTGGACAACTTGGAAAGAAAGAAACGCCAGAATATTTGAAAACCGAGAGCGTGAGGTGCGAGGATTGGTGTCTGACATCAAAGAAGAATCCGTCATGTGGAAAGAGGCGGGGGTCAGCGCAGATTTTAGCGAGTAATCCACTATAGAGCTTGCCGGGGTGACAACCACAGGGCTCACCATGCGGCGTTCTTTTTTCCTGCCCTGTGCTTCTTTGGTTTCCTTTGCTTTGTTTCACTTAGTCTGCGTTTGCGCGCAGCCTAGGGTCGACATTGTATTGTCGTTGTAATCAACCTTTTCTTTCCACCATAAAGTCTTCATGAAATTGGTTGGCGAGCTTTCGCCCAACCCGACAAAAAAAAGTTTATCACCATTAATTTCCTCTTCTAGAAAATGGTCTGGTGTAGAGTTGTAACCACAAGCATATATGCTTCAACTTATTTATTGATAACAAGCAGAGTGCCCTTTAAAGTAAATATTCTCTTGTCCATAGAGACCAAGTTTTTCTTAAGTGAAGTGCCATCCAAATAAGCCGAAATCCTTCAAAAATTTACAACCCCCTCTCACTCACAACCATCGTATCAAATGGATGATGCCCATGTGAAAAATACCCTTTAAGGAGAAAAGGACATGCTTACAAGCTCAAATTTGTGAAATCATTGTCATGATAAATATTTATGATGAACAATTGGTTGCGCAAATAATTTATTTAATGAATTGGTTTGAGAATATGTGTGGATTTTGGTGTGAGTGTGTGTGACTAATGTGGGTCAGGTTGTGATATCTGTGCCCAAAAACGGTTGTTTTGTCTGATTGTGTGCAGGATTCTTGGAGGCCAACTTCGGTCAATGGTGGGGATCGGGACTAGATTCAGGGAGGAGTTGAGGTCCAGATGATCAAGGATGCCGGGTGACGAAGTTGGATACGAGATGGCATACGATGGATGGACATCGTGTGGGAGAGATCTTCGCAACGAGCTTTACGTGGTAATGTGTAAGCATTGGTGTTTGTGACGGAAATTGGTTGAGAAAAATCAGGAAAAGGAAAGAGGAGAACAGCATGGTTGCTGTTTGGTTGCTACTAGCTTGCATGGACATAGTTTGCATGTATAATCGACACTGTGGCATGCAGCAGTACTGTAGCATGCATATATGCAAGTGGCACTGTAGCATGTAGCATGTAGCATGTAGCATGTAGCATGCAGCATGCAGCATGCATGCATGTGGGCTGTGGCTGTTGCTTGGCTGCACTCCGAGTCTGGCTAGGACAGTGCATGCATGCATGTATGTTGTACATGTGTGCTCGGTGATTGGCTGGCTGGGTAGGCAGGCTAGGCCGACTCGGAGACGGCACGCAGCAAGCAAGCGATGAGGAAACTGGACAGGACACGTGCCGATGGAGGATTGACGCAAGAAGGAGTCCGATACTATGAGAGATTACAATTTAGGTAAATTGTAATTTGATTTAGAAAGAGAGTCATGGAGTCCTATTCTTAATAGGAGTTCTACACCTACTTTGAGTAGGAGATTTTGTGGTATAAATTGAGAAGGAGGGTGTGTCTCCTAGATATCGATTTTCAAGAGCGAAACTTGAGAGTATAGCTAGGGTTTTTGAGTTGGGTCGAGATTTTGGTGAGGAGTGCTGTTGTTGCACTTTGTAAACACTTTAGATGCAATAAAGTTGAAATAGTTTGATCTACTTCTTCGAGAGTTCATCTTTCGGTGTTTTTTGGATCTCGACGGTCTGACCGTAGGTGTGCGTGTGGTCTGACTGACGGGTGGTGGAGGCGGTCCAACCGGAGGCTAGGCGGCGATCTGACCGGCCAGGAGGGGCAGTCTGACCGGGGCAGGTAAGGCGGTGTGACCGGCGGCGGCTTCAACAATCCCTGTTCATTGTCACTTTGTAGGTTGGTTTCATCGGTAAGAGGTAAATCTTTTAATTCTGCAAAAGATTTGGTTTTTTTGTTTCCCTACCATTCACCCCCCTCTGGTAGGTTTGTTTGGTCTTATTCGATCCTACAAAATTTTCATCACGCAATATCGTGCACAGCCAAAAAGTGTCTAAAACTGTTCATAAAATTCATATTACCAGTGGGGGAGGAAAAATGGTACATAAATAATCATATACAGGAGAAAATGGTTCTAAGGCATTCAGGAACCTCAACTTTGCAATGGAAGTGCTCCCTATCAACCTTCACAGCCCAAACATCTCATGAGCAACCAAATCATCAAATCTAGTAGAAGGAATTCAACTACATGGTCAATGATTTTACCTCTAGCTTTTTGTCAAAAATTACATGCGTTTAATTCATTACGTTGCAAACCTGGAGAAAAGAAAAAATATGTTCAGTTGGATCTCTTTGATTTATAGGTTCATAACATAGGTCACCCTAAAGTTTTCGCCTAAAGCTGGAAACAGAATTAAGGTACTATATATTTTTATAAGGAATTATTATGCATTCTGAAATCACTAAAATGTCGAACCACATCCCATCTTTAAAACATTATAGTCTATGATGTAGCCAAGCAGCGATACACAACAGAACTTCAATTATCAATCAGCGAATAAAAAAATACTAAGAATCAAGTTGTGTGTGTGTGCATTGTTTCGCAATACTCAATCATGGGTCATGGGTGTCCCAAACTCCCAATACATGTAATTCACTGCACCGGGACTGAAGAATATGTTTTTTTCTGTGTACGGTCGAAAGGGCGACCGACCAATTTTATTAAAATTTAGATAGTAAAATTGCGATTACAACGGTATTACACTGCCGATCCTAACCGAGGCTAGGGAATCAAAGAGAAAAAAGAAACAAGCAACTGTGCAACTCCGAAAAAAGACCAGGTACAGTGCTGTAATCCGAAAACAGGGTGCTCCCGAACGGCACCTTCCGGTTAAAGCTGAGAGTCGACTACTTGCCGTTTGCAAACACCCCGGCCTCCTTCCAAAACCGGGGCTCCTCCTTTATCTCTCCCCAGAGCTGAACCGCCGTCATTTCCCGGCTCTCGAAGATCCAAAGAATATGTTTTCTTTTGATCTACCACTGAAATTATGAGGCAAGCGAGGACAGAGTTATCAAGATACTAACAATTCACAAGTAGATGCCAGCTGAAAGTTTTTAAGCCACTGAAATCCCCTTGTTAATGAAAAGGTAAACACTCACATTCCTCAATCAGAAAAGGTGAGCAATTATCCCAAGTCACAATCAGAAATGTTTTATGCTTTTACCTATGCATACTCTCTAAGTTGAGTTTACCTAAAAGGTTTATATCCCCAATAAATGCCCATACGCAGAAGCAATCTGGTGTGCTACCTGTTGCTCTTCATTCTGTTCACTCCATCTCTAGCATATTTGTGTACAACTTGTAATCTTCAATTGTACAGTCACTAATGGCAGTTTTAACCTTACTCTGCGACAGTTTATCAGAAGTTCAAAAGACATGGTTAGTTAAGAATCTTTCGCTCAGGAATTTTAACAAACCTGTAGTGGGCAGCCAGTTGTAGGAGTAAGAGCAGCGAATCACATTATCACAGGGCAGTAGAGCAATTCATCCAGGAATTTTTTGCATTTTTAATTTTCTTTTTAAAGATTTAAAAAAGAACTTGCGAGATTGAAAAATTTCAAATCTAATCTCCTCCCGCCCTCTGGGAGGGCGTGAAGGGAAAAAACGCCCTCCCAGAGGGCGAAGAATCCGACGTGGCAGACGGCCCCGCACGGCCGTCGCCGCGGTGGCTTTTGCGGGCGGCCCTTCCCGCCCTTGGGAAGGGCGTTTTTCACTGTGCACGGGGCGCCTGCAAAAATGCCGGGGAGGCCGGTCTTTACTGGTGGCCCCTTCCCGCCCTTGGTAAGGGCGTTTTTCACCGTGCACGGGGGCCGCCTGCAAAGGCCGGCCGCCCGGCATTTTGCAGGCGGCCCCCTTCCCGCCCTTACCAAGGGCGTTTTTCACCGTGCTTACAGGGAGCCGCCCGCAAAATTGCCACGGCCGCCCGGCAATTTTGCGGCGGCCCCTTCCCGCCCTCGCAAGGGCGTTTTTACCCATGGCGTATATAAGCCGACTCTCAATCATTTCAGCCTCATTTACACCTTTCCGATCCGAAAAGAACAGAGAGAGAGAGTGAGGAAGAGGAGGAGCGCGCGAAGCCCGCGGATTGCGTACTTCATTGGAGGTAAATGCAATATCTCGGCATTATTTTGTTTGTTAGCTAGTATGTAAATGAAATATTAGAAAAATATAAATTTGTAATATTTGAATAGGTATTGAATAATTTGTTATAGATTTGTAAAACAGATGGTTTAATTTAGATCAATGTAGATAATCTAATCGACAAGAACATAGGAAGAATAGATAGATCAACAAGGATATTTAATGGACATTAACATAGGTAGAATAGATAGATCAACTTAGGTAGAATGTGTTTGGATGTAAGTGTAAATTATGTGAGCGATGATAAGCACTATAGAAAATCGTACGTATAATTTTGTTGATGATCAAAATATGTTTAGATATAAACTACGAGTGAATTAAATTTAGTTTATAAAATTTGGCAAACTGAAATGAACGATTTACGATTGGCGGTAGATGGAACGAACAAATCGATTTGGGAAAATTTAAGATGTAGACCAGAGAACATATTGTTAAAGAAATTAAGTTAGGCACGTAATCATCTAGGAAATATATTCGTAGTATGGAATAAACTCGTTTCAATTTGTTTGTCGTGCACTATGGCAAGTAAGATCATATTTCGATAGTTCACGGTGAAGGCAACGTTAGATACGGTCCGTAAGGTGTAGATTTGTCGAATTTAGGATGAAATCAAAGGGCATCGATAGGCCAAAGCGAGAAAACATTTGAGTCGTTGTATAGTTGGTTGCTACGTGGATTTAAAGTGGATACAAGAGTGAACACAATGTCTCTATCCGTTGTAGTTAGTCGTGCAAATGTAAGGATATTATTGGGAACTTATGCCTATTGATAACACCGAGTCGTGGAGACGTTATGTGGACATGGCACTTGAAAGGTCATGGCCCCTTGTTATTTTTGTTGCACCGCACGAAATCGATAGCGTAATACAATGCAAACAGAGTATGGCGAAGGTCCAAGCAATGAAGCAAGCTTAGAGGAGGCGATTGGCGTGGCGGACGAGGGAGAGAGAATCGAAGCAATTGTTGAAGAAATGGAGAGGGAGGATTCTGAAAATGAGCAGCGGAGGGCGATGAATCATCGGACGAGGAAGAAGATGTCATGCCCGTCGATTGGGAACAAGCTGATTTATCTCACTTGTTATCTCGGAAGGGCAGCATGTTTCATTTGAATACAAAGATAACGAGGTCATCCAGGTGCTAGGTATGCTCATAAGGAAGACATGAAAGAGGCAAGAAGCATTGGGCGGTGTCTTTGCATAGAGAGTTTAGGGTGGTGAAGTCTACGAACTATGTGTATGATGTGAAGTGTATGAAGGATGATTGTTCGTGGCGCGTTCATGCATACAAGGGAAAATGGAATGACTATTGGAAAGTGAGCATTGTTGGTGAGCACACATGTCTGTTGCCGGGGGTTGATAAGTACCACCGCAACATCACCTCGGCGTTTGTTGCCGGTGAGATGTACACCATGTTGTTAAAAACACGGATTTTGAACCAGCTCCATTATTAAGCACATTGAGAACAAATTCAAGTATACTATTAGCTATGCGAAGGCTTGGAGGGCGAAACAAAAGATATTGGAGATGAGGTATGGCACATTTGAAGCATCGTATGACAATTTACCTCGTCTATTAGCCACCATTGCTCAGAGAAACCCCAATACCTACTACGACATTCAGACATTTCCGTCATCTAATGATTCGAGCAAGAGCGTGCTGCAAAGAGCCTTTTTCTCGATTGGTGCTTGCATCAACGCATTTGTTCACTGTCGCCCGTGGCTGTGCATAGATGGAACCTTTCCGACTGGGAAATACGAGGTCGACATCGACGGCGATTGGAGCAGATGGGAACAACCAGTGTTACCTATGGCGTTTGCATTTGTCGAGAGTGAGAACACCGAAAGCCGGTATTGGTTCTTGGAGAGAGTTCGATGCCAAGTCGTTCGTATGAGGCCCAATGTTTGTCTCATACATGATCGTCATGCCGGCATGCCGAGGGCAATCGACTACCTTCGAATGGTTGGCCCGAGAGGGACTTCCAGCCTAGGTGGCGTGATGTTCGGAGTAGGTGGTGCATGCGTCATATGGGAGCCAATTTCTACAAACAATTCAAGAACAAGCACCGATGGATCTATTCAAGAGGCCATGTGGTCAAAATCAAGAGAAAAATTCAATGAGATGTGGAAAAGGTTGGATGAGCGACAACGAAGCAAACCGACGAGCAATCTCGTTTGCCACAAAGTTGACGAGCCCGCTGTACCTCTTGGTCCATTGCATAATGACCCGCCAACAATGAGAAGGAGGTCTGCACCATCAATACGTAATTTCTCCCACTGGATAGAGAATGAACCGAAAGAAAAGTGGTCTCTCGTTGTATGACACCGACGGAGCTCGATATGGTATAATGACAACGAACCCGGCCGAGGTGTACAACCGGGTGATGCGAGGAGTTAGGGGCTTCCATTGGTGGGTATTGTGGAATTTATCCTTCATGGCACGCAGCATATTTTAGGGATAGATTTAAGAAAATATCCCCTTTAATGGTCGATAACAAAATTGTATTTGGCAACGTGGTGACGAAATATATGCAAGACAAAATTCAAGGCTATGAAGCACGAGTAATCCCCAAGGAACCCAAGTTCTTCGATCGAGATCATGTGTGTCGACAGGAGAAGGCGAGGCATCAACCGTGTTCAAGCCGTGCAGAATGTGTGCTTCATGCGGATGGTGGTTGTAGCCGCACTGTATGAAGCCGAAGCTTAGACATCCGCCTTGCTCACACGCCCTTGCCGCACTGGGACTCGGCATAGTTCCGTATATTTATGTGTCACAAGATACAGAAAGAATCAATTTTTCATACGTGGAAGGAGGAGATATATGGTTTTGGGATATCTCGGATCGTACACAACACTGCGGCCACAAGTGTTCTACATTCCGATCCATCGGTTAAGGATGAAAAAGGGACGTCGTCGCCGAGACGCATCGTAAACGACATGGACGAGTCCGAGGCCGGGGAAGGACCCTACGTTGCAGCAAATGCGATGAGCGCGGACATACATACAAAAATGCCCGAAGAATTCGAAACTTCAACCGTCGAAGGTTCAGACTTTCCGGACAGCCCTCCGATGGTAGGCGTCCATCCGGAGAAGGAACAACAACGAGGCGACCACGCCCTAGACGTGCTCGTGCAGCGACTACGTCGTCCACCGGAGATGCAATGGCTTGATTTTTTTGTTTGCTCCTTTTCAACGTAGTGGTGATCCGATATTTGTACTATTTGTCATGTTGTCGCCATATGTCGTACGTGTAATATTTATCATTGTGAGACGTAAACTGGTTTATTGTTGTTGTGATACTTATATGTTGTGTTTGTTAGGTTGAATTAAGACGTGAACTTTTTTATGTTGAGAATTAATGGATCATTTATGTCATGTAATCATGTTGTTTTGATTTTTCTTATAAATTGCTTATTGTGTGCTTCATGTATTCATGCAGTGTATGGCGGACGATACACCAGCGCTTTTCCAGACAGTGGACAGGCGCACAGTCGTACTTGTCGGCAGCAGCGGGTGCTCACCGACCACCTTTCGTCCACGGCCGTCGCGCGAGTTGTTGCGTGTCGATCCGCGACACGTCGAGCGGTACGTTCAAACTCTTATCACGTATTGCAGAACACTATGCTTGATACTAATATTACACTATGTGTATGATATGCAAGTTACGTGAGTCCGGCCCGATCGCTCTCGCACTCGTTGAGGCGCGTGCCCACGATCACGACCTGCCGGACGGCCGATGCGGACCGGTCCCCGATAGCCGCTTTGGTGGATCGGTGGCGTCCCGAGACGCACACCTTCCATCTTCCTTGTGGGGAGATGGCTCCGACGCCGCAGACGTCTCTCTACCGCTAGGGCTACCACTAGCCGGGGAGGCCGTCGGGCCCGTGGACGGAGTTGGTGGATGGAGGGACGACATCACCGCGCGCTTGCTCGTGTGATGAGGCTACCGGGGCTCCCACTGTTCGCCGATCTACCCTTACGCGACCACCGGCCTACGAAGACTTGGATTTTGCAGTTCACGTAAGTTAACTTCACGACTTCGATATTTTTCATAACATCTGATGTTTGTTAACATGGTTTTGTCCTTTGTAGGCCGACAAGCTCCACCCTGACGCCGACGAGTACTCCGTGCGACGCCGTTGGAGGCGACCCGCTTTGGTTGTTCGGTTGGGTGATGTTCACCAACACGTCTGGGAACACTCGCAGAGAGGGGCCCGATCCACTACGCCCGGCCGATAGCGTACGCGGAGATAGGCGGCGTGCCTCGTGGAGTTGGGGTTCAGCCGTGCTCACACCACCTACCGTGGCCCGTGCGACGCGTGCACGAAGACGATCCGGAGCGATCTTCACAGGTGTCCCCTTCTCTTACTGTGGGCTGCAGAGCGCTTCACGATCGGCCGACCGGTCATCGACACCTCTCCGTACGACGTAGCGCCAGCTTTCGAGAACCCGGCCGACGGGCCTACGATGGGTTCGTACTGGTTTCGACGCAACGTAAGTGCAAAGTCATATTTGTTTCAAATATTTAAATTGTGTTGAACAAAACTTGTAACCACTTGATTTTTTTATTGTCGCAGCGTCGTTACGCCCACGCTCAGTGAGACGGAGCTACCCGGACTTCGTGTTCGAGTTGGACCGTCTCCGTGTGTACGACGTTGTCCGGGAGCCGTACACGCAGCAGCGGTCGCAGCTCGGCGCGCCTCTAGGCCTCTCCACGTTGTGCACGCGCGACTCGGCCTACTGGATGACGTTGATCCCGATGGTGTACGACATCACCGTCGAGCCTCACCGCCTGTGCCGAGTGATGAGGCGCGGATCGCGCCGTGGATTCCCGTAGACGTTCCGCTGCCGTTCCCCACCAGACCACCAGTGAGTATTTCTTTTGAAATGTACTACTATTGTGTCAAATTAAATGGAACTATAGTCGACCTTTGCGTGTACGCAGTTGTCTCGACGGGGACAAGCAGGGAGGCTCCTCCTGGGAACCACGTATGCAGCAATACGTGGCGGACTGGCTGATAGCCACCGAGGAGGTGATCGGCGAGATCTACGCCCACTCCGAGGAGAACTACACCGCCTACCTTCGGTGGTACCTACCGCGGACGCGTCCGCGCGTGACCTTCACACCTGGTCGCGCAGCCAGCCGCACTGGCAAGATCCACGGACACCTACCCTGTGCACCGAGACCGGACTACTTCGTTGGGGTACGTCATGATTTGTCCGCATTAAAGCCTTTGTACGTCATTATGTTTTTTAATTGGACCGAAAAACCTAACTTGTTTTGCTTTTTGTAGGCCGACGCCGCACGGCATTGAATGCCGAAATCGACTCGGTGATGATGAGGCCGGACGCAGGCATTCACCGAACGAGGTGGAACAGAGGATGACCTTCGAGCGGATGCGACGACGGCACGGAAGATCTTGCGTATCTTCTCGTGTCGTTCTGCGCGTCGACGCGTACCTCCACAGGTGTTACAGTCCACGTCCACGCGGTCCAAGACTGGATGGTCACCACACGGCGCTGGTCCTTCCACAAAGTTAGTTCCACTCATTTTCATTGTGTCAACCCTACAACGTGATCTAACAAACCGAATGTCGCCTAGGTCCGACGCTACCGAGCGGGGATACGGCAGCGCGAGTGGATCGTCGATTCCTCGGCCTCGCTACTCGGCCCAAGATCGCGAGCTTTGTTGGAGCGAGCGGATCCTCCGTTCGTCCCCGCCGCCGGGAGGTGAGCAAGCGTCGTCCGATGATTAGTTCACACGTTTTAGTTTAAGTCACCGATGCTTCACATTGCTTACATACAGGAGGATTCTACTCGGCGGGGATTTTCCGATCGGGGACTTCGTCGACGCAGCGGGCGGGTCCGGGAGGCGACGAGGGGGTCGCACGGCGACGACTCGACGACCGGAGGACCCAGATCGGGACGTACTCGCCTCCTCTCGCCGGTGGAGCACCTCTACCACGAGCCGGGACCCGCCACAGAGACGCCCGCGCCGGATGTCCGTGCTAGTCGTGGCGTGCCCCTGCACAGCCGACGTACTCTCGGGGGCACGTCGAGCACAGCCTAGGAGGGATAGGGGTAAGAGGCCTCGCGCGAGCGCCGTGTGTGCATCGTTGTACAAATTGTAAATATTTATTTTGTGTTTGATGTTTGTATATATCTATGTCTGTTCGTCGCACTCACATGTCACGAGATCCTTCCGTATCGTTCGCTGCATGATACTCTTACTAACGACAAAAACTTTCGGCCCAGCTTAGACCCGCACGAGACATCGCTATCGCTTTTGCCCGTGATAGTCCCGCACGATACGTCGCTATCAACTTTTGCCCCGTGATAGTCCCGCACGATACGTCGCTATCAACTTTTGCCCCGTGACAATCCTACACGATACGTCTCGATCAGCCGTTGCCCCGTGACTACATAAACGATACATAGATGCGAACCGTCACCTCCCCGCACTATATATTGCCTAGATCCGAATACGAGCTCTTCAAATCTGCTTTCTCATTTCTACATTTACTCCTGCAATGAGATCTTCATATCATCCATTCCTTGAGCGTCTCCACCGGCGACTCCATCCTTTGAGCGGTTTTATTCCACCATGGTGTGACCGTCCGTTATGCCATTGTGGAGATGGCTGCATACTTACGTCGTCCCTCCTCGCCGAAACCGGGGAGACGATTTTTCCAATGCGCCAACATTGATCGGTATGGCTTATCTCGCACTGCTTTCATCTACAAAATCTTCACGCGTAAAACGCTAACTTGATTGTACATCGTGTTAACACCTCATGCAGGCACATCGTCGGGTGTGCAACTTCGTTGAGTGGATAGATACGGAGAACCCACGAACCGACGGAACACGTTACTACCCACTTAGCGAAACAAGGTCGACTACCTTCAACGGAAGGCCGAGTACCAACTTCGAGTTCGCGCCGAAGCTTTGGACTGGCCTATGGATCACCGGCACTACCCACATGGCGGAACGTCCGTAATGCCACCGTGGTCTACGTTGCCAAGTGGTAAGATCCATAAGACAAGCAACTAGAGGACAAAGATGCTTCGTGTGTCCCGAGATTGCGGATGATGATTTTGTCGTAAGTATAATTTTTCTTTCTTTAACCTTTTCGCTTGTTCCATTTTTTAACTCCTACCATAAAAAATGTGCAACCAGAGGATGTACGCGTGTCCATACAAAGATTGGATCGATACGGTTAAACCCGCTTCGATCGGCCGACGGTAACACAACCCGAGTCCACCGAACAATTCATTCAGGCTTGGATGGAGTATGAACGTCGCGTCGAAATCGCAAGCTTAGCATGGAGGAACAACCCGCTGGGTTTCCCTAAATGGTCTGAGCGTCCTATGTGCGGTTGTAGGGATTGTTGCAAGATGGCTACCTCATTTGAACCACGAACATATGGTCGGAGATACTTCATTTGCCCCAACTTAGACAACGACTTCGTTGTACGTCTTTCATTTTATCAATTATGCAAACGTCTTCGCTCTAGTGCCTCTCTAACTGATTACATGTGTTTCTTTACGGGGCATTCAAAGAAGGTGTGGATTCACTAGGTGGATCGACAATGTCATTCCCCAATATAACGGCTTAAAAGTAATCGAATGTGAAACTCAAAAGGAGTACAACGCCGAGAAGGAAAGAGAAAATTGATGACAAGCTTATCGCCCTTGAACGGTTCCGTAGGTAGCCGAGCCTTCACTCGTGGGGGATGAGTTAGTTGTATTGCATCATCCGTACCTAATGGGTTATGTAACACCGTGACAAACAACCGCTTAACCATTGCAACTAAGTTAACTTGGTTAAAATAATATGTTCACAGTTATGCAAACAACATATGTACGATACCTCGAACATTTACACTTGCAACAATATTTACATTTGCATCCTTACGACGATAACATTTACATTTCAAACAATACGACAAATCACGAAGACGGTTACATTTGCAACAATACCACAAATCCAATGGATTTGTTATATTAGCACAAAATACGACGATAACATTTTACATCTCAAACAACACGAGAGAGTGGGTCGATGTCGATCAGGGCAATTAGGGTTTGGGCACAGAAAAACGCCCTTGGTAAGGGCGGGAAGGGGCCGCCGCAAAAATGCCGGGCGACCGGCCTTTTTGCAGCGGCCCGTGCACAGTGAAAACGCCCTTACCAAGGGCGGGAAGGGGGCCGCCGCAAAGGCCGGCCTCCCGGCATTTTTGCAGCGGCCCGTGCACGTGAAAACGCCCTTCCCAAGGGCGGGAAGGGGGCCGCCCGCAAAATAACCACCGCGCGGCAGACGGCCGTGGGGCCGTCTCGCCACGTCGGATTCTTCGTCCTCCGGGAGGGCGTTTTTCCTTCACGCCTCCCGAGGGCGGGAGGAGATTAGATTTGAAATTTTTCAATCTCGCAAGTTCTTTTTGTAAATCTTTAAAAAAAATTAAAAATGCAAAAATTCATTCATCCAGAGCAACCTAGCCACCTGGTTTTGTGCTTAAGCACGCCATTGACATGGGTTAGGCAGCTCAGAATCCAAAGACATCAGACATGGGCCTCATGACCGGTAGAACTTTTTCTTTTTTTCTTTTAACCTTAGGGTTGTATTTTCTCATGCTCTATTCAATGAAAAGACATAATGTTATCGTTTTTTGTTAAAAAAAATGACCGGTAGACAAGGAGCAGCCAAGCAGACATGAGCCTTTTGTAGTGAAGATGCTGGCGAAGCCAAGATCCTGAGATATGAGCTGGAGCGGAGATTGAGACGACGGAAGAGATTTCGATATTGGATCAATGATTAGCTAAGAGGGGATTTTGGAGAAATCGACCATTTCCAAAGACTGGAGGGGAAGCCTTCGCGCGGTACCGGCGCAGAAGAGAGGACCGGCATCCGGAAGTGCGATAAAGTTGTGATGGCGAGCTACACACGGGCACACGACAAGGAGTTAGGGGCGAATCAGAGGAAACCATGGAGCAGACGAGTGGTGCTGTGATGTGGTCGACTCAGCAAATGACAATATGTGCGCGGCGAGAGAGACGATGACGTGATATAAGACCAGATTACCGCCACCGCTGGCGGTGGCGGGCGTGCGAGTGTTCGAGAGAGAGGAAGGGGTGCAACAGAGAGAGGAGGGGAGAGGGGGTCGGGCTGCGTGCGGAGGGCGGCGGCGACAGTTGTACGAGAGAGAGAGGACTTGAGCCGTTGGATTCGATGATTGAGTTATTGGATTTGATGAATGAGATTTGTAGGACTGTAGTTGATGAACTCTCTCTCTCTATTTTTAAAGGTGAATAGATACCTCTTTTATAGATGAATTGCAACTGCGTTTGTGCGTACCTTGCCAACGACGGTGATATTGGTAGATGGCACATCAAGACAGGGAGGGAGGATGGAAGGGCTCACCGACGATGCCAGCGTGGCGGCGCCGTTGCACCCTTGCCCCCCGGCCCAGCTGGATCATGGCGCCCATCCCACCTCCCACCATGATCTTGTGCTTTTAACATGAATTCATCGATAAAAATGTCATTTGTAAGATATTTGATCTGTTTTGTCGAATGGATTATCTTCTCGATAAATTTTATGTCGCTACTTTTTCATCCTCCTTGTAAGATATTGTGCTTGTGCATTTCTTAGCGGACATGCAGAGAGGTCAGGGCAATGCAATGGCAGTAATGGCCCACACCGTTTGTTGGACTTATACTAGTTTTGAATTCAAAATTTTCCCGCCAAACCAGCCCACGTCACTCGAGCCCAGGCCGCCCAAGTCCAATCCGAATCGGCCCACTTACCTCACTCAGACCTTTGTTGAGCACGGCCTACGTCACGATAATGGGCCCGAAAGACGCCGTGGTGCAGGCGGCTCAGTATTTTGCTTAAGTTCACTTTAGATTTCTTAATTCTAAAATTCATTTCTAAACCACAAAACAACGTATATCTAAACTTAAAAAACCAATGCAAATAAAGTTCTTCAACAGTATTGTCTTTGGTTTTGACCGACGTGACGTCTACGTGATTCGTTTGACTACTCTTTGTCCCTGTGACATTACGTAATACTTACATGATAGGTTGATTGAAAAATCCAAAACAAGCAAAATTAAAAATTAGAAAATTAAAAATATATATGACCTATCTATCAGTAAAAAAATAAAAAAATAGTCTCACCTGTCAATGGTCTCATTTCCTCTCTCATCCTTTCTATCTCTATTTTCTCTCTCCACCGGCGAGCACACGGAGAGGGATGAGGCGGGGAGGCCGACGACGTGGTCGTGCCATTGTGGCGTGGTGGTTGGTTACTAAACAAACCCCAACTCTTCCAATACAAACCTCTCCTTTGGCTAAGTTGGTTGCCGCCTCACACACAAATACAAAGAGTTGCAGAATAGTACCACCTCGAAAACTCGCCGCCGGTGAGGATGAGGTACGGCGAGGTGGTGCACAGCCGGCTGGAGCACGCCGACAAGTCGTTCTTGTGCGACTGCTACCGCGAGGTCGGCATCAGCGCGTGCTTCCGCTGCCCGTTCGCCAGATGCGACCACAACCTCACCGCCAGTGCGCCTCCCCACCGCCGTCGCTCTGCCACCTGTTCTACCCACGCTGCACCTTCGTCTTCCTCGTGCGGGCCCTCGACGCGCTGGGCACACGATATTGCAACGCCTGCGGTCGCGACGTCGCCGGCTTCGTCTATCACTTCCGTGAATGGAGACGTAGGAATATCTATATCTATACCTATATATAATTTCCACTTAAATTTTGTTTTGCCTGACTATTTTGCAGAAAACCCCTTGAGTTTTTCAAAATTAACCCGTAGTTCGTCCGGCTATTTAAAAAACCAATTAAAAAAAAAAAAGTGTTATTTTACGTAAAACCCCTTGCCTCGTTTATAAAATTAACCTGCAGTCCCAATGTTAAAAAGAAAAAGAGGGCTTGGATGAAAAAAAAGACCTCCTACGTCTCTCTCTTCTGCTCCCATCCGCGCTGCGCTTGCGCCCCTCCCTCCCGCCGCGCCGCCGCCCGGACCTTCGTCCTCCACCTCGCTTCCTCCTCGCATCGTCGTCCCGTTGTAACGTACGAACATTTTGCTAGCTATGTATAAAGCAAGTAGTGTTTCTATTCAAAATTTTATTCTGCCTAGCTATTTTGCAAAAAACCCTTTGATTTTTTCCAAAATTAACCCGCAGTTAGGGGTGGATACCGGCTCGGCTCGGCTCGGTAGAGAGCCGAGCAGGAGGCTTGGCTCGGTTCGGCCGGCTCTATAGAGAGCCGAGCCAGGAGGCTCGGCTCGTGAGCTGGCTCGTTTAGCTCGCGAACCACTTTAATACAAAGGTAATTTATGTACAAATTATATTTTATTTTTTAGTCTATTAAACATGCAAATATATAAATTGAAAAAATAAAAAGTGATACATTAAGTCCATAATTAACGTAATAATACTTGTGCATCGATAATTATCCATGCAAATGTAATGATGCAACTAGTTTAGATATTATTATTATTATAATCTAAAGCATTAGATCCATATTGACCATCACAAAATTATAAAAATTATTGATTTATTGTCACATCAACAACAAAACAAGCAAAAGAATAGCAAAACAAGCAAAACATTAGGCCATACTTTGTACATTGCATCTGGCTCGTTGAGCTCACGAGCAGCTTGCGAGCTGATTCAAGCTGGCTCATTATAGCTAACGAGCTAAACCCTTGGCGCAGCTCGTTAGCATTTCTCAACGAGCCGAGCCGAGCCATCCACGAGCCGAACGAGCTAGCGAGCCACGAGTATTTCGTCAGCCCTACCCGCAATCCCAATGCTAAAAAGAAAAGGAGGGCTTGGATGAAAAAAAGACCCCTTCGCTCCTCCCTCCCTGTGCCCCTCCCTCTCATCCCCATCTGCGCCGCGCACAGCATCGCGACTGCGCTCCTCCCTCCCATCGCTGCTCGGAGCTCCCGCGCCCCTCTGTGCCGTCCCCATCCGTGTTACGCCTCGACTTTACCCGTTGCAACGCACGGGTACAATTGCTAGTAATTGTATATGTGAATAATTTTTCAGCGAGTATGGCTAGCAAAGGCCTGAGACTAGTAAAAAAAATTTTTGTTTGGAAAATACTCATTGGTGATGGGCCTAAACTAAAGCTTGTCACAGATAACACTCATCCGTGACGAGTTTTAACTTAAGCCCGTCACAGATGAGTCATCCGTGACGGGCTTAAGTTAAAGCTCGTCACAAATGAGTGTCATCCGTGACGGGTTTTAGTTTAGGCCCGACAAAGATAAGTGCATCGGTGACGGGCTTGTGCTCGATACAGATGACTTCTCACATCACTGACCTTGCACTGTGACGGACGCTGTACCCAACACAGATGAGGGTTGCCGCCCGACACAGATGTAGGTTCCCGTTGTAGTGCTAGAACGGCGTCTGTCGCCACAAGAGCGTCAGCGACGGAGGCAACAGAGACCACCACGTCGCCGACCTCCCCGCCTTCTCCCTTCCGCCTTGTCCCTCTCTCGTGTACGCTCGCCTTTGTGCGCGCTCGCCGCGGAGGGAGGAGATAGAGGTAGACAAGGTGAGATAGAGAAAATGGGATCCATTATTTTTTTTACTGAGCCTCGCATATTTGCAATTTTGTTTCTTTTATTATTTTTGGATCAAACTAATACGTAAGTGCCACATGAGACGAAGACCTAGTCAAAGTAACCACATAGACGTCACATCAACCAAAACCAGATATAATAATATCGAGGGATCTTGTTTGCACTGGTTTTATAAGTTGGGAGATACGTTGTATCTAGTTTTATGGTTCAGATACAAATTTTAGACTCGACAACAAATTAAAGGACTGAACTTGTTTTTTTTATTTTTTTTGAACTTAGTGTTTGCCTTGGCCAGTATTTGCCTTATTGTTATTATTATTATTTTGAAACTTAGTATTTGTCTTGTCCACTGGGCGGGTGAGGAAAAAACGAGTTAGTATGTTAATGGCTCTAAATTTTATAATAGAGGAGAGAGAGTATCCCTGTGAACTATACCTAAGATTTATAATGGCTCTCTCAAACCAGACAAAACTGTTTGATAACATCCTAGAGAGGTCTAGACATGGTTCGAACAGCATGGCTATTGATGTGGCATATTGCAGACATCATCATAGAACAAATAATCATGAACATTTTTTTTCTTGAGAACCTATATGCATGCGTCTTCACATTTAAAATAAAGACAAAATTGGTTTTATAGCATCAAACATTTGTGATTTTGGTATGTTAGCACCGAAAGTTCGTTCTTCACTCCAATAGCACCAAAATTTTGAGGTTGTTAAAGTGAACTATGAATTTTTTTTGGTGCTATAAAACCAAAATAACGAACTTTCGATACTATAGAATCATTTTTTCAAGAAAAACATAAATGATGATGTATGATCACGAGTTTCATCAAGTTTTAATAGCATAGATAGTAGATTTACTGAAGCATATATTACATTCGCAATTGATCAGATATTACCTCAATTTGGTGAAACATTCAGTGGTATAACTGGTAAAGTGAAGATGAGATGGTAAAGTTGTTAGCAGCAATGGGACATTTTGTCGACCTTCTGTCAGAAGCCTAAAAACTAGTACAATAATTTGCTGGTCAAGTAAACTTAGCTCAACATGTTCAGAGGCAGTGATAGCACAATGAAAAAAGAAAAAGAAAGCTAGCAGCTCCGAACATTTCATGTAACTGCAACTCTGGATTGACAAAAAATGTGTTTTCTTCAGAAAGAGGTATCAAAATAAGCACTGAAACCTAAGTTAACTGAAGTTGTCTCCTACATAGGAGCTTCCAACCAACAAAGGTATTATTCAAACAAGAGGACCTAACTAATACAGATTAACTTTGTCCCAACAGGACAAATTACTACAGGGTTGAATTTATCCAAATTGGAGCTCCTCAGCTCTAGCTCTCTCATAGCAAACAAAGGAAATTGAGCTCCTATCAATATTCAATACACGTATAACTTATCCAAATAGGAGCTCCCAACTGCTACTCAACTCTCTCATATTAAAAAAATGGAGGGAGCAATCCAAATCAGAGGTGGCCAGTTAAGTCAAGGAAGAACAGAATGTGGATCACTGAAGTTCCAGTCTCAGTCTTGAAGTTCCAAATGCCAACCTCCCGCAGGGTATGCTTATTTATACCTATCTCTTCATACATCCGCGATATAGGCACAACCTGGCCTTAAATTTGGAAAATACATAGCTGAAAGGCAAACACTGGAATTGAAACCCCGGAACAAAACATAATCTTCCAAAGAATCCATCTTGTCAAGTTTCTGACCATCAATATCAACCTTGTATAGCAGCATTTCATCCGTGTGCAGCTCCTGACATGGATCATAAACATCATCAGAATCCTCCGAAGGAAACTGCACTGGAGCATCATTCCAAAGCAGCTCCCTGCATCTCCAGACTTGGAACATATAGCCGCAGGGTGTCATGACAATCGATTTGGTATGATTATCCCAGGCAGTTATTCCTTTCAAAATCTCATTTACAACAGGAGAGGGTCCATTCATATTTAGCGTATGGATCGAGCCATGAAAGTGTAACAAGTGGATAGAACAACCCATCATTCTTGTTGTAAATGGCATGTCTGTAACCTCTGTCCTGGAGATTTTCAATATCAGTGAGCCTTGTCCAACCATGGTCGCCGATGCGTGCAAAGGAGAGCTGCCCGTCCGGGCTGTGCAGGAGGAGGACACACTCGCTTCCGGCGGAGGGGCTGCAGGAGAGGATCACCTGGAAGTACAAGAAAAGGCGTAATCTTTGTGGATGATATGGCACCGGGAACCCTAGAGGATCTGTCCTTCCTTGGCTTAACTGGCCACCTCTGATTTGGATTACTCCCTCCATTTTTTAATACGCGAGAGTTGAATAACAGTTGGGAGCTGCCAGCCAAACTATGAAAAAAGAGCTAAATGATTTTGGTTCGGAAAAAAATGGCATTGCAGGGAAGACCTCTTCCATTGAGAGTGATACTTTATCGAAATTCATTTATGGAGTGGCATGGAGTGTAAAAGTCCAGGAGATAAACAACCTATAGATTAATAAATAATCCTAATAGATTTAAACCTAAAAGCACACATCTTACAGAAGTTTTTTCATGAAACCACTACAAAAGTGTACCTCCTTATCTTCCATGAGCACTGTAGTCTGCATGCAGTCCATTAATCATATTCTCTGGCATATTGCAAGGGAGAACAATAAAACCATGACTGGTACACGAGAAGCCTGTACGTCTGGAAAAAGTTATACATAAATTCTTCCATCGGCTCAGATCATTAGGTGCACTCCCAACACTAATGAAGTATACAATGTTGTTTCTTCCCCCATCCGATTCTCTCCCTCCCTCTAATTGATCTGTTTATGCATGTCCCGCTATTATTCGTTTCCTCCTGATCTAACTCAATTTTTTCTTTCAGGATTGCATCATTTAATGGTATGCCTCCAATCTTTTACTTGATTACATGCATCCATTTCTTACTGTCCTTTGTTTTTCTTATGTCCATCTGCTGACTTCTATTATCGGCACTGTATATATGGTCATGTCGCCGCCTCCCTGCTGAGATTAATTCTTCATGTATGTATAAACATCACTACATATGGTTATTCGTTTCATTGGTCCTTCCAAGTAAATTGTGTTGTACTATACAAGATAAATACTATAATCCCTACGGTCACTCTGCATGCATACGGTGCTAATCTAGCTGCTAGCATAGCTATCATCGTTCTTATTATTTTTATTTCAACTCTTGAGATGTTGTCAATATATGTTGTTGTACACTCTTAAATTGGCAAGCCCTTGAATGTTTTTCCACAGCTGATTAATGTTAATAGAACGAATGCCATTAAGTGTAATTTCATACACGTGGAGAATTATGCCCATGTTACAAATTAATGTATGTTTTCGGTAAATATATATGATTTCCAGGTTGTCTCTTCATACTCTCATATTCCTGATCTACAGATTACAATTTCTTCAGCTGCAGTTTCAGTTTGCGAGTCCATAACTTTTGAGAGTCCACAACACCATATCATGCATGCTTCCAATTAAAAAGACCATCTTGACCGACAGACTACAGTTTCTTCATTTGTTCATTTGGAATTTGAGAGTCAATCATGCTTCATCCATGTGCTTTGAAATTTAAATTAGCATGAGCCACATAAAATCCATACTTTAAATCGTATTTACATTAACTGTCATCCAACTTAATTCATAATATGTTTGTTCTTATTATTTTATATAAATTCTTGCAACAACACGCGGGGGTAACCCAAGAGGGCAAGAGGTATCATATACATTATGCATGCACTTAGCTTCATATTAGCCAACCAGCGAATTCAGGCCATATGGCCCATTCCAATGCAGTAGTCAAACTCTCTGTGGAAGATTTGTGCGGCGTATGTATGAGCAAGCAAATCGGCAATGTTGATTAGTGATGCAATGTTACATCGAGCTTTTGATGGCGTAGCTGCAAGAATCATTGGAACGGTAAACGCAAAGCAAGTACTAGTCAAAACCACTAGCAAAAGCGTGCTCGCCTTGAGCTGCCCAGCCACCCATTATGGCCGCCGGATTCGTGGACGATAAGGGGCGGCGGCGGAGCGGCGGGAGGGTCACGGCGTTCCTGGCGCTGTCCTGTGCCACGGCGGCGATGGGCGACGCCATCTACGGCTACGACATCAGCACCGCGGGCGGCGTGTCGTCCATGGAGCCGTTCCTGAGGGACTTCTTCCCGGACGTGCTCCGGCGGATGGCGAGCGGCGCCCGCCGCGTCAGCAACTACTGCAAATTTGACAGCCAGCTGCTCACGCTCTTCACCTCGTCGCTCTACATCTCCGGCCTGCTCACCGCCGTGCTCCTCGCGTCGTGGGTCACGTCCAGCCGCGGCCGCCGCACGTCCATGATCCTCGGCGGCTTCGCGTACATCGCCGGCGCGGCGGTCAGCGGCGCGGCCGTGAACGTGTCCATGGCCATCCTCGGCAGGGCGCTGCTCGGCGTCGGGCTCGGCTTCACCACCCAGGTCACAACACTGAAACATCAAATTATTCTCGAATTCTTGATGTGCAATTTGTTATTAGTGAATCATGGGAAAATCTTGTGCAAAGTTTTCTGAATTTTGCAAATTCTTGAAACATTTTGCAGTCTGTGCCACTCTACATGGCTGAAATGGCGCCGGCGCGATACCGGGGAGCATTCAGCAACAGCATCCAGTTCAGCCTGTGTCTCGGAGCTCTCGCCGCCACCACCGTGAACTTCGCCGTGGAGAAGATCAGAGGAGGCTGGGGCTGGAGGCTCTCGCTGGCGCTGGCGGGCGTCCCCGCCGTGTTCCTCACCGTCGGCGCCGTCTTTCTGCCGGAGACGCCGAACAGCCTCGTCCAACAAGGCAAGGACCGTGACAAGGTCAAGGCGTTGCTCCAGAAGATCAGGGGCGTCGACGCCGTCGACGACGAGCTGGACGAGATCGTCGCCGCGACCGCGAACGCCGCGGCGGCGGCGGCGCAGGGCGAGAACGGCCTGTGGCTGATCCTGTCGCGGCGCCGGTACCGGCCGCAGCTGGCCATGGCCATACTGATACCGGCGTTCACGCAGCTCACGGGCATCAACGCGATCGGGTTCTACTTGCCGGTGCTGCTGCGCACCATCGGCATGGGCGAGAGCGCGTCGCTGCTCTCCACGGTGATAATGGTGATCGTCTCCTCGGCGTCGACGCTCGCTTCCATGTTCCTCGTCGACCGCTTCGGCAGGCGGACGCTGCTTCTCGCCGGCGGCGCCCAGATGCTCGTCTCGGAGGCGCTGATCGGCGGCGTCATGGCGGCAAAGCTGGGCGACGAGGGCGCGCCGAGCAAGGCGTACGCCGCGTTGCTCGTCTTCCTCATCGGCGTCTACTCGGCGGGTTTCGGGTGGTCGTGGGGCCCGCTGAGCTGGCTGGTGCCCAGCGAGGTCTTCCCGATGGAGGTCCGGTCGGCCGGGCAGAGCGTCGCGGTGGCGTCGTGCTTCTCGCTCACCGTGTTCGTCGCGCAGTGCTTCCTCGCCGCGCTGTGCCGGATGAAGGCGTGGATCTTCTTCTTCTTCGCCGGGTGGATCGCGGCGATGACGGCTTTCGTCTACGTCTTCTTGCCGGAGACGAAGGGGATGCCGATCGAGCAGGTTGGGAGAGTGTGGGAGGAGCATTGGTTTTGGAGGAGGATAGTTGGGACTGATGAAATCCCAAAATAGCTTTCAGCAATACACTTCAGACCCAAAAAAGAAAAAAAAGGAAAAAAGTAATTGGATCCCTTCGAATGCTTGGGATTTTTTTATATTGATTTATGAATTAAAACTTTGTTACCATGTTCCTATGTTTCTCTTCATAATTGAATATTTGCATCGAGAGGTATCAGTCCATGTTACTAGAATCAGTGCAAAAAAAATTGCTTAAAATTGCCTTTTATCTTTTCAGTTACCACAGTATAAGAAACTATATTGCACCAAGGGCTTTTGAAACAAATCAGGGTTTTTCTAAATCTCAACCAACTGTCCATCTACGTGAAAAAATGTTACCTATCGACAGAGATTACACTAGCTATCTTTCATTATCTTAAGACATAAAAATAATCGAGTGATGCGTGTAATGGAGTCTTTTTGAGTGTGTGTATTTTTGTGAGGCGAGTTGTCGTCTTTTTTAAGTGTACGTCAAAAGGGCACATTCTCAGATGTATGCGTGTATAGTGGTCACTCCGTATCCATTTTCCGTATAACCGGAAAATAAAATTAATACTAGTTTGTACCGTTCTCGGCAATGCTACATGCCTATTCATGATAAGCTGCCAATTATTAGTGCACCTTGAGTCAATCAAACTGTGGAAAAATGGTATTGTATGCGTATGAGATAGTGCAAATTTGTCTACGGCCCAGAGCAAAATTCTTCCGGCTGCCAAGCAAGGGCACATCAAGCCTTGACAGTTTGACTAGCATGATAAGAACCCAAGAACAAATCAGGGCATCAGTCAACACAAGAGCTGTCACGATGGCTCACCTTGATCCAGCTGCCTTTTCTCTTAGAAACACCGCCTTAATTAAACAAACAAAAAAAAGTTACAGACGTTCGACGGAGTTATCGACCACATACGCCGTCCTAAATTATTACCTCCGTATTTTATTGTTAATTTTTAATATAATTATTATTTATTTTGTTAATTTTTTTATTATAAGTGTTATAAACATAATTTATATCTTTTATATTTAAAAATAATTTTAAATAAGACGAGTTATCAAACATAGAATAAACGAAGTTACTACAAATTAAACTCCCTCAGCAAGTCATTCGCATGACCACTAAAACCTTTCTTCATAGACCTATTTAAGACTTAATATGGCCATATGGGCTTGTATCTAATTTGGATACTCCCGATGATGACGTTAGAGTATCACCAACAACTTCTAAATAATGTTTTATTTTAAATTTAGGTGATTTTGATGAAAAACATGGTCCAACAAACCACCCAACCCATCATATAAAATAGATGATCACTTAAATTAGATTTTGCTCACCCAAATGGAGGGGACTCCCCTGTCACCTTTTTCCTGCGCGCGGAAGTGAAAAACGTCCGCGAAAAAACAAGTCGCGCGCCGCACTACACTTCCTTCGTCGCCGCCCCTTCTGCCCACCTCGCCGCCGTCCTATCTTCCCCTTGCCGCTGCCCCACCTGCCCAGTTCGCCGTTGCCCTGCCCTTCCCATCATTGCCACCGCACCGACCGGCTTGCTCGCTACTGCAAACTTCTTGCAGTGCGCTGATGGGCCAGGCCAGCCAGTCGGTTTGGGTTTCGATCCATCTAAAGTTAGGATATAACATTTGAATGATCTGCTGTAGACATAAGACAAATGATGTTGTTGACATTTGAGTGATCCCCTATCCATCTCATTTAGAAGATGAGATTTAGATGGACCGTTGATGATGCTCTTACCATCATCACTAGCCAGTCTGAATCTACTTCAAATTTTGTTAATGCCGCCGATGGCAGTGCTACAGAAAAGCCCATTTTTTTTTATTTCTGCCGGTAAGCGTCTGACGGCGAGAAGGTTTGCATCTGGTGGGAAAGACAGGGTCCTCAAGCTATGGATGAACTAGGGGCGGCTGATTCTTCTGACCACCCGTTAAGCTTGTTCTCATGGTGGCACTAAACAGTGAACTCATCAATCGGTCACAAAGTCGGAAGCTGGGAGTAACTTGGACTTGTTTCCTTGTGGGAGTAGATCATCGCGGTTAACTTTGCAGGCTGATCAAGAGATCACCTAGGAAGGACATACACTCAAACCATACTCCATGAAGTCAGCATGCAATTCCCAATTTGTTGGAGCAATCACAACCAATTTCAGTTCAATGATTTGAAGGATGTGAACGCCATGGAAATGCAAAATATGATTTATTTACATCGATCAGGCTAGCTGTTAGAGGCCATATCAAATAACATGCAACCTGTAACACCATGACCAGCAAGTGGTTCATGTCTTCACATCCTGCAGATATGTCATTGGGTTTGGGCATATGTAAATCGTATGGTCGGTGTATGGTATGATTGAACAACGGACGGTTAATCTCGCAGGAAAGTAGCAAAGGCAACAATGTCTCCAGTAACCCTAGTGATGTGGGAAATTTTGGAAAGAGAAGTGCCAGAGTTTTCAAGCACATGGAGATGACCTGAACTTTATCACTTCAATTAATTTCCAAAAGATTGAAGAAGATAAAAACGGCAACTGTCCTCGCGCTTAGAAAAAAAATGAAATGCGTAAAGAAGTCTAGTTCCAAACTTCCAATGCCCGGTTATACTTATATTCAAGAAATGGCAGCTCTATCTGTAGTTTCTTGTATTGGAGTCAATTTTTGGATGTCAACAAAAAAAAGCTGCAGAGCAGCAGATCAGCAGAGCAGTAACAGATAAAAAAACAAAAAGGCAGCAGATCAATAGGGAAAAAAAATCAAAAAGTAGCAGACCAACAGCAGATCGGATGAAAGTTAAAAAAATCGAAAGACAGCAGATCAGTAAGAGGAAAAGAAAAAGAATAAAAAAGCAGCAGACCAACAGCAGATCAGATAATAGTAACAGGGGAAAAATTAAAAGCAGTAAAGATAAAAAAAGATAAAAAAATCGCGCCAGGTAGGGGTCGAACCTACGGCCTTCTGCTTAGGAAACAGACGCTCTATCCACTGAGCTACAGGCGCTTCTTACGTTGACAAGCTACATCAAAATATTATTTTACAAAAGATAATGAGTATTACGATCTACCCAGAAGCAATAAAAAAAGTGTTTCAAAGGAGGATTACCGTGACTTAAGTATTCCTCTTGCCTAAATTAAATCAACTGAGTGAAATAGTCTCTATCGTTCCGCTATAGGAGTTGACTATGAGACTTCACTGAAATAGAACTCTTCATTCGTAACGGGTGGCAACACACACGTCTGTGTTGGAGAAAAGCCTGATCAGTTTTAATTTGTCACTGATAAGAAAACCTCATGCGTGATGGGTGAACATCTGTCACCGATTACTTATCTTTGTCGGATGGTAAGTTACGAGACTCATCCGTGATAATTCAAAATTATAAATCTTCACGAATGAGAATTTATGATTTTTGAATTTTAAATATAAAAAAACCCTAAAAGTATTTCTAAATATTACTAAGAAATATTACCATAGTCACATACACTAGCCAAAAAATCACAATTTTTCAAGTGATATATGTATGCACGGCATAGCGGAATTCAATATATCCTAAGACCTCTCAACACATACAAACTGACCTTACCATCTTACCTACAGACCACATGTTAGATTGGTCATCAGATGTTATTGTTTTTACTATTCCTGTCTAAATATGAAACACAAGTTTAAAACTCTATATGACTTCATATGAGAACACTTTCAACTAGAAAGCTGCAGATCTCATCAAGCTCTACAACTTTTTAGTGTAGGGCATGTTCCCATCCAATGTCATTCGAAAAATTCAAAAAATATTTTGAAAATAGATCACATCACTTATAACACATATTTGAGGATATAAACAATCTCAAATGAAAATATTATCAATTAAAAAGTTGTAGATCTCATCGAACCCTTTTACTTTGAAATAGGGCATGTCTCCATCCTAGATCATTTGGAAAATTCAAAATTACATTTTTTTAAATGGATCTCACCACTTAAAATGCATATTCGGGCATCTAAACTATGCCAAATTCAAATGTTATAGTTTTAAAGTTATATACCTCATCGAGATCTATAACTTTCGTATAGGGTATGTCGCTATCCAAGGTTGTTTGAAATTTTTGAATTTTTCCTCATCCATGACAGGTTATCCGTAAAGGGTGTTAGGTACGACCTGTCATGGATAAGTGCTATCATATTTAATAGGTCATCTCATTACACTCATCATGGATGACATGTTATTTGTGATCGGACATTGCTATGGCCCGTTATAGGTCATCCGTGACGTGTTACAACTATGACCCGATAAAAATGATCTCATATTAGTGACGGGTCATCTCTGGTAGTTATATTTTAAATGGGATACTTTTTAACTCGTTAAAGATGAGTCATCCCAAACTGGTCGCATTAGCCCGACATAGATGGCTTGTCAAGGATGCTCAGATTTGTACAAGTACTTTATGCACCTTAAAGTTCATTGAACGGAAAGAATTTTTTAGGCCCTTATCCTCATTACGCCTAGTATTTAGTGTGCTCCTCAACTAGCAAATCAATAAAGGCCCTACTAATATTTGTTGAGGCAGATGGGTTGGTCCCATAATCGGACTGATCCAACTATCTGTTAGGTGACTGTTATCCTATTCCCTTGAGTCCATGAAGTAAGACATTAATTTTGTAATAAGATCCACTATGTTCATTGCAGAATAAGCTCCCTTGAAAAAGCATTAGCTCACGTGTAAACGAGTTGCTCTACCGAACTGTGCTATAGTTTATAAAGATATCTCAGTATATAGAGAATTCTTGTCAAGATGAATATTTTCTAATGGTAGAAGATATCTTTACTATAATAACATACCAATAGCAAAGCGGTATTTGCTTATAAAAAGATTCAATCTATAACCGATCGAAGTAAAGGGTCTTTCCTTAGGGTGATAAATTGCCTACTTAACTTAGGGGTTAGACTATTGATTTCATACTGCAGAGAGTCATTGGTTCAAATCCAACAGTAGGTAGGTAGAAAAATTAGTAAATATCATTGGACTTACTTCGCTGTGCTATCTAATAACCTTTTCTATCACTCTTCCCTTTTTTCATTGTATCAACTAAACCGTTGGGTTGTCTTCCATTAGATGAAAAAATCCAATTAACAGACTATCTAGTATAACTTTCTTTTTCTTGATATGATGATTATTTTTACCTTCAAAAATTGTATTGTAATCAAATTGCCGATTTTATTTCTATATCTACTATTCTATTACGTTTTATTTTTAGACAGAACTTAAATATTTTAAATTATATTTCTACCTGAACTATTTGGTTATTTATATCTGTGTTTTGATTTGGTTGCTAGGAGTATGTATTTATTGCTATGGGATTAGTGGGTACAATTTGGAAACGGATAAAGTAATGACCATGCATTCGACTTGGATACTATGACCATGCATAATAGTTCGTTTGTCGTTGGTACTGTTTCACACAGTTCCAAAGCAAAGAATCCTTGGCCGTTTCCACCGAAGGTCTAGTCTTTTTTAAGGTCTAGTCTTTTTTATTTTTTTTCTCCAATTAATATGAAAATTTTTAGCCTATAATATGAAAAATTTTAGCCTATAATATTACTTTTTAAATTAATAGATTGAATGAAAAGAAAAATTATTCATGAGAGAAAGCGTGTGTCTGATCCTATCAAACAAAAGAGACACCTTGCTAGAGACCCAACATGGTTGGTTGACAATGAGTATTACATAACTTTAATTTAAATGCTCATCTCACTCATCTCAGATTGAATTATACTACCCAAAATAAATATAGCTATGTAGTTTAATTAAACTATAAATTAAACTATAAGACAATACTTATTTTAAAACAAAGATAGTACTATGTTATTCTTTTACCTAATGTGGTAAAATATTATCGATAGCAATAACCATTACATATATTTTAATACTTATATACAAAAGTCATATGGTAATTATAATATACTAGCAATTGTGCCCGTGCGTTGCGACGGGTAAAGTCGAGGCGCGACACGGATAGGGACGGCACGGAGGACGCGGGAGCTCCGAGCGCGATGGGAGGGAGGAACGCGGTCGCGATGTTGGGCGCGGCGCACATGGGGACGAGAGGGAGGGGCGCAGGGAGGGTGGAGTGAAGGGGGTCTTTTTTCATCCAAGCCCGCCTTTTCTTTTCAGCATTGGGATTGCGGGTAGGGCGACGAAATACTCATGGCTCGCTAGCTCGTTCGGCTCGTCGATGGCTCGGCTCGGCTCGTTGAGAAATGCTAACGAGCTGCGCCAAGGGTTTAGCTCGTTACCTATAATGAGCCAGCTCGAATCAGCTCGCAAGCTGCTCGTGAGCTCAACGAGCCAGATGCAATGTACAAAGTAGGGCATAATGTTTTGCTTGTTTTCCTATTCTTTTGCTTGTTGTTATTGATGTGACAATAAATACATAATTTTTATAATTTTGTGATGGTCAATATGGATCTAATGCTTTAGATTATAATAGTAATAATATCTAATCTAGTTGCATCATTACATTTGCATGGATAATTGTCGATGGACAAGTGTTATTACGTTAATTATGGACTTAATGTATCACTTTTTATTTTTTTTCAATTGTATATTTGCATGTTTAATAGACTAAAAAAATAAAATGTAATTTGTACATACATTACACTGTATTAAAGTGGCTCGCGAGTTAAACGAGCCGGCTCACGAGCCGAGCCTCCTGGCTCGGCTCTCTACCGAGCCGGCCAAACCGAGCCAAGCCGAGAGCCGAGCCGGTATCCACCCCTAACTGCGGGTTAATTTTAGAAAAAATCAAGGGGTTTTTTGTAAAATAGCTAGGCGGAATAAAATTTTGAATAGAAACACTACTTGTTTTATAGATAGCTAGCAAAATGTCCGTGCGTTGCAACGGGACGACGATGCAGGGAGGGAAGCAGGTGGAGGACGAAGGTCCAGGCGGCGGCGCGGGAGCTCTGAGCGGCGACGGGAGGGAGGGGCGCAAGCGCAGCGCGGATGAGAGCAGAAGAGAGGGACGTAGGAGGTCCTTTTTTAATCCAAGCCCTCTCTTTCTTTTTAACATTGGGACTAGAGTTAATTTTCTAAACAAATAAGGGGTTTTCTACGTAAAATAATATTTTTTTCTTCTTTTAATTGGGTTTTTTTAAATAGTCAGACGGACTGCGGGTTAATTTTGAAAAAACTCAAGGGGTTTTCTGCAAAATAGCCAGGCAAAACAAAATTTGGGTGGAAACACTACTTGCTTTATATATAGGTATAGAATTATCATAAAATTATATTACAACTATAAGTTTTTCATTTAAAAAAACTTGTGTGTGGCAGTTTTCTATAGTATCTTGAAGAAAAGTTCATACCACTATATATATATATAATCTATAACTATCTATAAAAAGTGTTTTCATTCAAAATTTTCATTCACCTAGCTATTTTGCATAAAACCCCTTGAGTGTTTATAAAATTAACCCGTAGTCCGTCTGACTATTTTGCAGAAAACCTCTTAAGTGTTTATAAAATTAACCTGTAGTCCGTTTGGCTATTTTGCAAAAAACCTCTTGAGTTTTTATAAAATTAACCCGTAGTTCCAATGCTAAAATAGGTCATATGTGAAGACATAAAGAAAAAATATAAATTGAAATTACATGAAACCTCAACTTTGAATAATTATGATAAAATAAGATGACGTCTGTTGCAACGCACGAGCATATTTATTATACATACATATATTTATAATCTATAATCTATATTTATAATAACTACCTATAAAGCAAGTAGTTTTTCTACCCAAAATTTTCGTCCGTATAGCTATTTTGCAGAAAACCCCTTGAGTGTTTATAAAATTAACCCGTAGTCCCAATTCTGAAATAGGCCTCAGGTGAAGACATAAAGAAAAAATATAAATTGGAATTACATGAGACTTTAAGTTTGAAATAATTATGATAAAATAAAATGACATCCGTTGCAACGCACATGCATATTTACTAGTATATATATATGTGTGTGTGTGTGTGTGTGTGGATGGTAGGGCTAAAATGCACTAGGTGCATTTTAACCCTACGTTGCACAGGGGCCACACGCAGCGCACGCGCCAAAAACCTGACCAGGCTCACGCGCGGTGCGACGCAGACCAAGCCACGCGTGTACACAAAAATCCTTCATGCGCCCAAACCTTATCTTCATGCGCGCGCTTGAACCAATTACACTAGCACCCGATCCCACTAGGTAGTGGATTTCATTAAAACTCTAAAGTTAAACGTGCTTGGGTAAGAGTAGATTTAGGATGGTGACCTCATGGGAAATGGGTGACCTTATGAAAAGTCTAGTTGCAACTTTATTTCACACGATTGTAACTCTAAACACTAGTTGGAACTCCACCAGTTTGTTACACCAGTTGCGACTAGTTGCAATAGCGTGCAGCTCTGGTAGTTGACCAGTTGCAACACACTTGGTATGCTAGTTGCAACCTAATCTAAACATCAGTTGTAACTCTGCCAGATGCAGCATAACTAGCATATGCTAGTTGCAACCTAATCTAAACACCAGTTGCAACTCTGCCAGATGCAGCATAACTATGCTAGTTGCAACCTAATCTAAACACCAGTTGCAACTCTGCCAAGCACGCTTAACTTCAGAGTTCTAATGGGATCTGATGATTTAGTATCGGTTGCAATCATACGCGGTGGTCAGGTGCTCCAGTCAGACTCGGTCGAACCAATCCATACGGACCGCGCGGCCAACTGGCATGGGTGCGTTCTCTAAACGAAATGCACCCATGTATATTATATATATATAACTATCTATAAAGCAAGTAGTGTTTCCACCAAAATTTTATTTTGCCTGGATATTTTGCAGAAAACCCCTTGAGTGTTTATAAAATTAACTCGCAGTCCACCTGGCTATTTTGTAGAAAACCCCTTGAGTGTTTATAAAAGCGTCGCGCCTGCGTCCCTCCCTCCCGTCCCCATCTGCGGCGCGCCCCAACTTCACCCGTTGCAACGCACGGGCATAGTTGCTAGTATATATATATATGTATGTATATATATACATATATATAGAGTTAGCTACGTGTGGCGTATCAGCTCCATCTCGTGGGCATGGCCAAATCTCTAATTTGAAAACTAAAATTAAAAATCGAACGTTCAAATTGTTCTACATATTAATATCACCTTGTATACCAAATTTTATATTTTTTTTGAAATTTTTTACTATTTTATTGAATAGGTCAAAATGCATTAATCCAACGATTTCTGGAGTATCTATTTTATTGTATTTTTGACCTATCCGATAAAATAATAAAAAATTTCAAAAAAAATATAAAATTTAGTCTACAAGGAGATATTAATATGTAGAACAATTTAAATGGTTCGGATTTTCAATTTGAGTTTTCAAATTAGAGATTTGGCCATGCCACACGGATGGGACCGTGCGCGCCCACACAGAGCCCAACTATATATATAATCTATATCTATAACTATATAACTATATATATATATATATATTTATAAAGCAAGTAGTGTTTTCACCCAAATTTTGTTTTGCCTGGCTATTTTGTAAAAAACCCTTGAGTTTTTTCGAAATTAACCCGTAGTCCGCCTGACTATTTAAAAACCCCAGTTAAAGAAGAAAAATGTGTTATTTTGCAGAAAACCCTTGAGTGTTTATAAAATTAACCCATTGTCCCAATACGAAAATAAAAGGATGGCTTGGATGAAAAAAGACCTCCTGCGTCCCTCTCTTCGTCCCCCATCCTCGTCGCGTCTGCGCCCCTCTCTCCCGCCGCCGCTCAGAGCTCCCGCGCCGCCGCCTGGACCTTCGCCCTCCATCTGTTTCCCTCCTTGCATCGTCGTCCCATTGCAACGCACGGACATTTTGCTAGTATGTGTATATATATATATATATATGTATATATATATAATTTCGAGACAAAGTTTCCCGGCATACGCAAGTAAAGTCTGATCTCTCTTGTTCTATATAAAAATGTCTGATCTCTCTTTCACAAGACATGCAAGCAACGGTTGCGACTTGGGTTTCTGGAAGGCCCAATGAGTTAGAGATTCACACAGCTGAGCCAGCATAGGCGGCGATGGAGCTTCCCGAGGGCGAAGATTGAGTCCCAGCCCACATTGCCCGGCGGCCTGGCGAACGAGAGCTCCGCGATGCCGGAGAGCAAGGTCCAGCGCACGTCGCCCGGCCTGGCGAAGACAGCTCCAAGAACGGCACGTGCATGAGCAGGACGACGCACTCGGCGCCGGCTGCAACGGAGGCGCGCGGAAGGGCTGCCAGAGATGGCGACCCAACGGAACATCCAGGCGCGTGCTCGCTTCGCGGTGATGTGTTGTATATGCTCCCGGTGGAACATCCGTACACGTCGTCGCCGACTCTGGTCTCGCGGCTCCTCACGCGGTCGAGGGTCGTCATCAGCGGCAGCGTGGCCCGAGCGCGGTGAGGGGAGTTGAGGATGTAGGGGCATGGCCTCGTTGTCGGTGGTGAACAGCCACCCATGCGCCGCTCCAGCGACGACGCGCGGGCCACGGAAGGGCTCACGAAAAGTGGCGGTCATTGAGGGGGAGTAGAGCGCGGCCTCGCCGGGGCCGTAGGCGTCGCAGCCGTAGAGCAGCAGGGGCGGCCTCGACGTCGGGAGGCGGAGGCGGAGGAAGCCAACGGCGGCAGCCCACCAGCGGAGCACGCGGCGCCGAGCAAACGACGTCGACGACCTCCATCAACCCCATCACGGCAGGGGCGGATCCAGTGGGCGATATGGGTATGACAAGGAAAAAGCCCAACCCAACAAGCAAGAAAAATAAAAAACAAAGAATCCTCTCTCCTGCCTCCTGCGCGACTAGGCCAACTCCTCTCTCGATCTCCCCTGCACGTGGCTCCTCCCCTGTCGACTGGCGACGATGGCGTGTGTTAACGCCAAAATTTGGTAAGCCCCGAAGTCCTTATCGGCTAAGGGTTAGTTTCGGCTCGAAGCAAAATCGGCTGAGAGTTTTGCGTCAGCCGATGGAGGATCCATATCTCCAGCAGTCGGATTTTTGTTAGATTCGGTTTGATAAAATCTTATCCAAAAAAACCGAGTCCAGGGAGGATACGGCTTGTATCTATTAATTAGGAAGGGATTGTTACTTTCCTAGTTTATCTTTAGGAAAGTTTATTTTGTAATCTGTTAGGATCTTTGTCACCCTACGGGTATAAATATGTAAGTCCAGGGTTCATGTAAATCATCTCTCTCGACCAATACAATTCGGTGCATTGCCACCTTTTATTCTTCATCTTCGTTCAACATCCGGCGAGACTTGGCACCTGACGCGGGGCTGCATCGGCTTCGATCTCCGGCGAAGGGGTAAGTCCAAGGTCCCGCTAGTTCAGGCAATCGTATTGGCTACGTCGGCGTCGTCCAAGGCTGCATCAGTACATTTGACCTCTTGGATTGCTTCGGTTCGTTGATATGTTCGCCTGAATATTTATCATATGTCTCTATTAATCTAATCTTAGTATTTTAGTTTAGCCCTATCGGTTGTCTCTCGTTTTAGGGTTTCTGTCGCTATCGGCTAAACTGTTTACTAGATTAGATTGGTTTAGGCATCTACCACCCTGAAAATCAGCCAAGGGCTTGATTGTCTAGATATTGTGTTTTTTTCATACTTAGTGCGTTGAATCTACTAAGTCGTGATTAGAACCGTAATCTCTAGCCTCGCCTGTTTGTTGTCACTAAGGGTTTCATCGGGGTTTCAGCCGGTGAGGTATCCGACTTTCGCATCGGCTTGCAAGGAATATACACAAGTTGGATCTAACCGATTGCAGCAGAGGCTTCATTGAATATTTAATCATTTGGATTTAATGACATCGGACTTCCAGCCGATGTGTGTTTTAACCTTTAAACAAGTATTTATTATATCATATGATTGCTTTGTGCTATATTACATTGCTATATCATCATGTTATCATCGGTCGATCGCCTTTATATAAAAATTTGCTCAACGTACAGCCAATGGAGTCAAACCCTAACGCCATCGGCTGGCATCGGCATCGGCTGGAATTGCACCATCAGCTTATCAGCCGATCTGTTAGTTTTTGGGTATCGGTCTATCGGCCGATATGATTTATATTCTGCTGTTTTGCATACCTTGTGAGTGGCAGGATCAAACTGACTGGCACGCCCGTGCTTCATTGATTCTAGGACCTACACTGGAGCTATGCAGATCTCCTAGGCCGACATGTTGATTTTTCTCGTCAATAGCGTGCTCCCTGTCCTAGGCCCAGCGGTGGCGCGGCGGCTCCCCGACCAGCCGCGGTTGGCTCCTCTCGGCACAGTGCCATGGTGGCTCCTTCTTGGCTGCGGTTGTCCTATCTCCTCCCGGCGCGGCTAGCTTTCCCATCCCGGCGTGTTTCCTCCAGTCTCGGCGTGGTGGGCCGATGGCTCCGGCTCCTCTCCGTGTGGCGCGCCTCCCCTCCGGCCCCTACTCCAGCCCAAACAGTAAAACCTAGCTCCGATTTTCTTTATTTTTTACCAAATCCCTAAACAATAAACCCTAACTTTGTTATTTGTTAGTATGCAATTGTTGTTTGATTTTTGGTAGATTTATTTGTTAGTATGCAGTTGTTGTTTGATTTTTGGTAGATTTAGTTCAATTGATATAGCTTATAGATGTATGCAGTAGGAATTAGAAATTTATTGGTCCATTACGTATGTATTATGCGATTCCGTTATAGGATTTGTGAAGCGATTCGGTTATAGGATTTGTGAACTATGAAGAGGGATGGAGACAATTGAAGATATACTGTTGATGAATGTTCTGGTCTCTTGTCTCTTTAACTTTTCATGCCATTATGATACCAGAATGCTACCTACTTGATTCTTTGAGGCATGAAGATCCATATACAATGTCAGAATAATGCAATGCGGATGGCCCAATTTTTAGAAGAACATTGAAAGGGTTGCAAACTATGCACTTTTCATTGGTTGTACAAGTTGTGAAGCTACGAGTAGTTCTTTTTGTTGCATTGTTTTTTCTAAGTCTATTATTTCATATCCTTAGATTGCACGTATCTACTATCCTGGTTTGTCAAGTCACCTAGAACATCACATTGCCAAGAGTCAGATGACTGGCTTTGGTGGTGTTGTTAGTTTCGAGGTAATTCGTTCTTTTTAATCGAATATACTGTTTTCATCTCACATGTGGATATAACACTACCCATTTAAATTTCTAAAATACCTTGTCCGTACAGGTTGCTGAAGACTTTGATGCTACTAGGAAATTTATTAATTATGGTAAGATACCCTACCATGCCCCTTCATTTGGAGGCTGTGAGAGCATTATTGATTAGCCTGCCATCATGTCTTATTGGTACAATTCATATTTTGTCACAATCAAATATCATAATAAAATTTTGGGTGTGACATATTCCATATAAAAATCACATTCAAATATCATAATAAAAATTTGGGTATGATATACCTCATATAAAAATACTGATTTCGCTCTTACATCACGGTGAGCAGGACGTCCTCCGACAACCCCGACCAGCAACGATCTCCGGCGGCGACGTCGGCTGCTGCTTCCATATTCTCATTCTCCGGAGGAGACGACGGCTGCTGCTTCCATATTCTCATTCTCCGGAGGAGACGACTGCTCCCATCTCGATCGCGAGGCGGCGGCGGCACGCGAGAGCTGAGTCCGGAGTTGGGGACGACGGTGGCGATCGATGGTCGCAAGCACGGCGCGCGGCAACGAAGGGATCGATCCAATCCAACTGCTATACAACGGGAGTGTCGTGGCCTCGTGAGTCTTCGCCACGTGGGCATCCCGTACGGCAAATGGCCCAAATCCGCATACACCTCATATCGCAGATCGGACAGCCCATCCAATCCTCTGGCCCAATTCGGCCCAATTCCAAGTTGCTTCTTATACGGCCCGACAAGTCAACATGGTACATTGGAACTATGGTAGACTACCAAACACAAGCAGAATGGAAGCTGATGAATATAGCATCATCGCTATATTGGCTGTAGACTACCAAATATACTTCAGTTTTTTTTTTAGAAGAAAAACTATAGTTCAGTTAACCCACGACATGATGCTGATACAGCGATATTGTATACAGAGCTTGTAGAAACATGTCTGGAAGATCGTCTGTAAATCGTGCACCGGATCATGCAATTGGATTGCAGAGGAAGGAAGAAAAAGAGGATTACCTGTTGTATTGTTCACCAATCACCAGACAAGTTAGCAGGAGGTCTCAGTTACTGAAAAACTAAGTCTCTATTACCGGTAAAATATTGATCAACACAAATACACAATGGAAATGGCTCCGCAACAGCAGCCAGTCGTCATCGGCCTCAAGAAAGAAGAGTTAAACTTGAAATCCGGATAAGAGCACATCCTATAAGTCAGGAAAAGCAGTATAGTTTCCACAACTCAAATATAACAAAGAGCATAAAGTAAATTCAGGTTGGGACACTACAAAGATAATTTTATGCAGATCCTTTTCACAGCTTGTAAGTAATAATTCACATGCTGATTTTCCATCCAGGTTTTCGACAGGCACTGAAAAGGAACCTGGTTGTGTACTGGAACTTGTTACAACTGCTAGTAGCAGATTGGAACAAGAAAATGTCAACATGTTAACGATCAATATAACTTCATCATGAACACATCAACAAAAGGAATATCATTCAAAGTATATGCCAACGGCAGCAACTGATATATCTACAGATTACAAGTAATATCAGAGCATGTAACTCTTTAAGAATTTCATCTGTCAGAAAAGGTGTGCAGTACATTCAGGAGGTTATACTATTTGCAGTATTATTCATCCAGAAACAACAGAAGTTTCTGCTGATTTACAATCTCATTTCCCAGACATGGAGACACCATCATGATCCACAGAAGCAAATGATTCACAAAGCCAACAACAATTGCATCTTCGGTGCTGCGATTTATTGAGTAGGACAGAACCAAATTGGAAACCCCAAGTAACTGTTCATCAGTCCTGTCCCAATCAAGAATGGATTGATTGTTCCATCTCTCATGTTGTACACCTGGGAACAATATGAATAGCTGTCTGACTTCTTCGGGTTGAACTTAGGACAGAGGCTATCAAGAAAATAGATGTGGTCATCTTCAATCTCCTCATACTGAGAGGCGGCAAAGGACTTGTTGCAGGATGAGCTGATCAAAATGCTGTCGCCATCCAAGCTCTTCTTTTCTATCCATTTCCAAGGGTTTGAGTTGAAGCCCAATTCAAATACTCTTACTCCAACAAATTGGTCCCAGCTCTCTCTGAAGTATCTGACAAGTAGCAACAGCTTCCCAAGAGATTGTACAAGATTGTAAGTTTGCCTGTCACCATCTTCAGCTGAGGGCAGCTTCTCAATCAGACAACACTCAACAAGAGATACGACTGGAAAGACGCGATCATGTGCCTCAAGCTCAAAGGCAAAGAGATCTCCATTTCGGGTGTCGACCATGTAGAGCTTCCCCTGATAGAACTCAATGTCAAGGTGACTTTTGATGCAGTTGCCCTCACATATGCACCAAGACGGCGCTTCTGGAATGCAGAAGGCAAGCTTGTATTCTCCCTTTCTCTGAGAGACTGCAGCGACAATGCAACTGGAGCCAAGGTCTCGCTCAGAGGAAGAGCTCGAGCCAGTGTTGGGCGGCGCGGACAGAACTGCCTTGTAGATAGCCATTGCATATTCATCGGCATGGATGGTGCACACCACCTCGCCATCGCCATTGCTGATAGGCACAGACCTCTTAATGGGGCCACATGAATGGATGGCGGTCGGGCACGGTAGCGACACCTTCTCCGCGGTGAAAGGGTTCACCAACGCACAGCCACCATCAGCGCCCACCGTGGGATACAGCGGGATGCTCAGACGGAGCCAGGTGCAGACGAGCCAGTCCTCGAAGCAGCCGATGCACTGTCCCGGGAAGGCGCCGTCGAGCAGCGCGGCGAGAAGCGGGACACGGTGGCCGGCGGCCGCGGCGCCGTCGGAGAACACGCTGGCGAGCGCGAGGTTTGGGTACAGAACCAGAGGGAGCGGCGCCGTCAGCACCAGGGACGGGTAGTTCCGCGCGGCGGCGCGCCACGAGCGGCACACGGAGCGGAGCTCGGCGCGGTCGGCGGAGGAATGGAGTCTGCGTAGCACGGCGCCGACGATCCCCGCCGGCAGGTCCGACCACGACGACGGAGGCGGCGACGGCGGTGGCAGCCCTGCGGACGAACACAAACTCCTCAGAGGCATTCCACCGAACACCTTGCCCGCGACAAACACAAACCCCAAATCGATCCAAAAACCACCGCGTGGTTTAACACGGAGAGAGAAGCGAGGAGATCACCTGAGACGGCGCCCGCGCCGGTAGCCATCGCCGTACTCCGGGAAGACGCGCGGGCTCTACGGCTCCCTGCCCCTTCAAGAAGCTTCTAGAACAGAGTGGGGGAGGTCAGGGGGAGGAAGGGAGCGATAGGTGTTGGTGAAATCAGTGGAAACTTCCAGAAGATTTGAGAACTCGAGCCGCAGGATTCCCAATTTATATAGCTCTCCTCCCTACCGTTTGTTTCAATTCCCCTCGCTGACAGGCTGGCCCACAAGTCAGTCACCCAGCGGACTGGAATCGGCTGGCTTCCCGCACCAGCTTGATATATGGTAGCCTCCAACTAAAAAAAGATAAAAGAATGAAATATATTCATTCTTCACATGAAATTTGGAGAAAATCTCAGTCTCTCAAGACAGACCAAACGCAAAATTTGGGGTTTGTGCTTAGATGCATATAGGACTTGCTCTCATAGGTTCACTTAGCATTTTTTTGTCTGAATAAAGGATAGCTTTTATTGAAAAGAATATAATTAAGCCAGCTCATAGCACAACAATCTTTACCGTGTAATCACTGATTATAACCTTGCCAACAATAAAGTATGTGATAGGTCAAAACTATAGATTACTTAAAAAATTACATTAACCCCTCACATATTACAGCCCCTGGATCAAGCAAAAGCTCTAGCTCATGTCGCCTCCCATCCATGTCGAGCCTGGACACACCAAATTATGTTTCACCTATTGGCGCCAACAGACCAACCGCAAGCCAAATTCCCCATTCGTCCGCCATTGTTGTGCACAAACTGGGACACCGAAGCCTCTTTGTCGTTGAACACCCTCATGTTACATGTTACGTTCCTTCCAAATCAATGAAGACACGAGGATGACACACTGCATCAAACGTCTTGCGGTTTATCTTGGCGACCACCTTGCGAGAGGAAAGCCGCCAAACGAGGCCTAGGCGGTTGCACATTCTGTCCCTGTTAACGCCAAAATTTGGTAAGCTCCGAAATCCTTATCGGTTAAGGGTTAGTATCGGCTCGAAGCAGAATCGGCTAAGAGTTTTGCGACAGCCGATGGAGGATCCATATTTCCAGCAGTCGGGTTCTTGTTAGATTCGGTTTGAGAAGATCTTATCCAGAAGAAACCGAGTCCAGGGAGGATACGACTTGTATCTATTAATTAGAAAGAGGTTGTTAGTTTCCTATTTTATCTTTAGGAAAGTTTGTTTTGTAATCTGTTAGGATCTTTGTCATCCCACGGATATAAATATGTAAGCCCGGGGTTCATGTAATATCTCATCTCTCGATCAATACAATTCAGCGCATCGCCACCTTTTATTCTTCATCTTCGTTCAACATCCGGCGAGACTTGGCACCCGACGCGAGGTGCATCGGCTTCGATCTCCGGCGAAGGGTAATTCCAAGGTCCCTGTCGGTTCGGGCAATCGTATTGGCTACGTCGGCGTCGTCCAAGGCCGCATCGCACATTCGACCTCTTGGAATGCTTCGGTTCGCCGATATGTTCGCCGAATATTTATCATATGTCTCTATTAATCTAATCTTAGTATTTCGCTTAGCCCTATCGGTTGTCTCTCGTTTTAGGGTTTCGTCGCTATCGGCTAAACCGTTTACTAGATTAGATTGGTTTAGGCATCTACCACCCTGAAAATCAGCCAAGGGCTTGATTGTCTAGATATTGCGTTTCTTTTCATACTTAGTGCTGCATCAGTTTGAATCTACTAAGTCGTGATTAGAACCGTAATCTCTAGCTCCGGCTATTGGTTGCCACTAAGGGTTTCATCGGGGTTTCAGCCAGGTGAGGTATCGGATTTCGCATCGGCTTGCGAGGAATATACACAAATTGGATATAGTCGATTGCAGCAGAGGTGTTATTGAATATTCGATCATTTGGATTTTATGATATCGGACTTCCAGCCGATATGTCCTTTAATTTTTAAATCAATATCTATTTCATCATGTGATTGGTTCATGCAATGTTATATATCATGACATTATTGTCAGCCGATCACCTTTATATATATGTCTATTAAGCGTACAGCCGATGGATTCAAACACATTTTACACCATCGGCTGGCATCAGCGTCGGCTGGAATTGCACCATCAGCTTATCAGCCGATCAGTTAGTTTTTGGGGTATCGGTCTATCGGCCGACATGATTTATGTTCTGCTGTTTTGCATAACTTGTCAGTGGCAGGATCAAACTAACTAGAACGCCCGCGCTTCATCTATTCTAGGACCTGCACTGGAGCTAAGCAGATCTCCCAGGCCGGCGTGTTGATTTTTCTCGTCAACACATTTTTGGCACGCCCGGTGGGACCGCATTTTTGGACAACATATCTTTTTACACGGCTCGGCGGACCCATAATTGCCGCAAGATGTCTGATAAGGAAGTCAAGGCTGAGGAAGAACAATCTCTCAAGTTGATTAATGAAGAGAAGGAGCAATTTATCGAGTCGATGGATGATGAGACGCTGCAAGAGATGGTTGATAACATCATTCATCGTGTTGTGTTCGATCAATCTGGAGTTTTGATGAATACATTGTATGGTTTGATCGAGGAAACAGTTCCCAAGGTAATTGCCTTAAGAAGTCAGCATTGGGGGCAGATTGGCAAACAATCTCAGCATCATCGGCAACAACAAAATTGGCTCGGGGGGCAAGATGATCAATGTCGTATGAGGAGCCACATCGCAATATCGGCCGGAGGAAACTCAAAGATAACGTCCAAAGAGGATTGGGCCGATATAATTGCAAAGGTAATGGAGGAGCAGTTTGGAATTAAACACAAAAATCAAATTTATGTGTATCGGCTGCCATATCCTGAGTGGTTTGATAGGGTTCCACTTCCGAGCCAATACAAGGTTCCAGATTTCTCCATGTTTTCAGGGCAAGATGGTATCTCCACAATGGAACATATCAGCCGATTCTTAGCTCAATGTGGAGAGGCATCGGCTGAAGAAGCTCTGAAAGTTAGACTTTTCCATTATCTTTGACTGGTTCAGCTTTCACATGGTTTTCATCATTGCCACCAAATTCCATCGCGTTGGGCCGATCTTGAAAAGCAGCTTCACATGTACTTCTTTCTTGGGGTTAGCGAGTTGAGACTTGCAGATTTGATATCGCTTAAACGAAAAAAGGGGAATCGCCTAAGGAATATATTCAAAGGTTTTGTAATATCCACAGTACCGATGTTATAGTTTGAGCCTAAGTGATGAGCGGATAACAGATCTTGCATTCCAAGGGTTATCGGCAGCTAACCGAAGCAAGTTTTTCATCCATGAGTTCGACAGCCTGGCACAACTATTACACAAGGTATCGGCATACGAAAGCCGGTGTCAAGAAAAAGAAAAGAATCGCTTTGGGGCGATCAAGACAAGGACAATTTTGAAGCATGACTTCTCATACTCCAAAATCGGGGGCATGTGTAACGCAAAATTTGGTAAGCTCAGAGTCCTTATCGGTTAAGGGTTAGTATCGGCCGAAGCAGAATCGGCTGAGAGTTTTGCGACAGCCGATGGAGGATCCATATTTCCAGCAGTCGGATTCTTGTTAGATTCGGTTTGAGAAGATCTTATCCGAAGAAACCGAGTCCGGGGAGGATACGACTTGTATCTATTAATTAGGAAGAGGTTGTTAGTTTCCTATTTTATCTTTAGGAAAGTTTGTTTTGTAATCTGTTAGGATCTTTGTCATCCCACGGATATAAATATGTAAGCCGGGGTTCATGTAATATCATCTCTCGATCAATACAATTCGGCGCATCGTCACCTTTTATTCTTCATCTTCGTTCAACATCCGGCGAGACTTGGCACGACGCGAGGCATCGGCTTCGATCTCCGAAGGGTAAGTCCAAGGTCTGTCGGTTCGGCAATCGTATTGGCTACGTCGGCGTCGTCAAGGCTGCATCGGTACATTCGACCTCTTGGAATGCTTCGGTTGGATATGTTCGCTGAATATTTATCATATGTCTCTATTAATCTAATCTTAGTATTTCAGTTTAGCCCTATCGGTTGTCTCTCGTTTTAGGGTTTTACGGCTATCGGCTAACCGTTTACTAGATTAGATTGGTTTAGGCATCTACCACCCGAAAATCAGCCAAGGGTAGATGCCTAAACCAATCTAATCTAGTAAACGGTTAGCCGATAGCGCTAAACCCTAAAACGAGAGACAACCGATAGGGCTAAACCGAAATACTAAGATTAGATTAATAGATACATATGATAAATATTCGGCGAACATATCGAACCGAAGCATTCCAAGAGGTCGAATGTACCGATGCAGCCTGACGACGCCGACGTAGCTAATACGATTGCCCGAACCGACAGACCTTGACTTACCCTTCGCCGAGATCGGCCGATGCACTCGTCAAAGCAATCTCGCGATGTTGAACGAAGATGAAGAATAAAAGGTGGCGATGCGCCGAATTGTATTGATCGAGAGATGATATTACATGAACCCCGGGCTTACATATTTATATCCGTGGGATGACAAAGATCCTAACAGATTACAAAACAAACTTTCATAAAGATAAAATAGGAAACTAACAATCTCTTCCTAATTAATAGATACAAGTCGTATCCTCCCTGGACTCGGTTTCTTCTGGATAAGATCTTCTCAAACCGAATCTAACAAGAACCCGACTGCTGGAAATATGGATCCTCCATCGGCTGTCGCAAAACTCTTAGCCGATTCTGCTTCGAGCCGATACTAACCCTTAACCGATAAGGACTTCGGAGCTTACCAAATTTTGGCGTTAACAGTCCCACACGTTGTGAGTGAAACACATAGTCCTTTTTTTTAAACGAAACACACCAGATAACGCGTGTTCTATTAATAGAGTAGAAAAAATACAAGACTACAACCCTGGAAGGCCATAGACAGAAAAAAAACAAGAAGAAAGGGATAAACTCACCCGGTTGGATTGGGACATCAACACGGGCAAACGCTCAAAAGCGAGCCTCCACAAATAGCCGTAACAAACCCAAATTTGTCCCACACGGCCGACCAAATGAAACCTATACGGCGGCACCCACCAAACCTATACCCAACCAAACGTCGAAACCTTACAACGGAGCTCAAAGGCAATTGGGCATTAGGGGAAGATAGACTGCACTGCACCGAAAGGGTCCCTGCCATGTAGTACCCGTCGCCGTTGTGCCGCTGCAACGCTAAACCCCGCTCGACGGGGTGAAAACTACCAGATCCGGATCTCTCACAGGGCTCAACGCAGGGGCCTCGCCACATCCGCCGTTGGACATCATCTCGCCGCTCGCGGGGGCCGTAGCACGTCGGCTGCTGCACACCTCTTCGCGGGGGCCATGCCACGCCCGCTACTGCACTCCTCTTCGCGGGGCAATGCCACAGCCACTACTACACTCGTCATCCCGAACCTGTTTCTTTTATCACCGTCATAGCGAGAGATAAGTTGCCATGCTCCCTCCATCTCCATCAAACCTCTGAGCCGCCGTAGGGCTTCTCCGTGCCACCCTGCGCCGCAACCACGAGCCTGCCATGTCTCGCCGCGTCATGTCGACCTCCGCACAGCTACACCTCGCCAGTCACCTCCGCCGCCGCCACATCTTTGCAACGCGAGCCTTCCCGCGTCGTCATCGTGTTGCAGCATCCCCGATCCCTCTCTCTTCTTTTTTACTTTTTCCTTTTCCCTTTTTTCTCCTTTTCTTCTTCCCTTTTTTTCTTTTTCTATTTTCCTTTTTTTCTTCTTGTTTTTCCTTTCTCTCTCCCCTCTTTTTTTCTTTTTCTTCTCTTGTTTTCCTCTTATTCTTTTTTCTTTTTCTCCACACCCAAAATACGTCGGCCTCTCCTCTGCCAACGTCGGCGCCCGCAGCCTCCCGCGACTCCTAGATCCGCCCATCGGCTATGTCTGTGCCGCCGGGTCCACCGTCCGTGCCCCGCTCTCCGCAGCCATCGGCATCGCCGCTCTTCTCGCCTCCGGGGTTTTTACCGGCTCCACGCCGAGGGGGGCGACGTGGACCGCCGAGCGGCAGTGCACGGGCGCCGGGTCCGCCGTCCACGCCCCGCTCTCTGCGGTTGCCGGCACCGCCGCTCTGCTTGCCTCCAAGCCTTGGGATTTCGTCGGCTTCACCTCCACGCGCGTAGCCTCACCGCCCAGGATCCGAACGCGGACGCGCTCGCCGAGCTCCTCACAGACGGCGCGGACCGCCGTTGCCCAGGTACCACGTCGCCATTTCCTTCTTCTCTCCCCACTCCTTCGCTGTTATTTGCAAGGTGCTTCTTCGAGAGATTCGTCTCCTCTGACCTCCTTCCCCGCCGACAGCCGCCACCCCACCAACAGTCGCCACCCCGCTGCCAGATCTGGCCAAAACACAGCGTATCTGGGGGTCACCACCACCGTCGAAGCCCTGGTTGACTCCCTCGGCCACCCGAGGACACGGTGGGCTTAGAGCCTGCCGTCGTCGTCCTTGCGGTCGCACGGATTTGCCGGCGACCGCTCGGGCGACGGCGAGGCGGAGGAGGAATGTGGGGAGAGGGGGCGCGTGCCATCGCCTCTCGAGTTGCCCCGGGAGGGCGGCGCGGGATTCAAATTTTTGTTAGGCATGAAACACATAGTCGTGGAAAATGTGGTGACAAAGACTCGGCCTCTTTTGCACTTGGAACATGAAGAACTTGCACCTCGCGGTGCCCTCGACTTCCAAATGATCTTGTTGAGCCGGCACTCCGTCTTCCCGGTCACAAGAAGCTTGTAAGCTGATTTGAGGGAGAAATCCTCGTTCCCCGCTGCCTTCCACACCAAGGTGTCGCAACTGGAGACACTGCGGCAACCACATCCCACAGGTGAAGGAACTCCACCAGAGCCTGGATGGAATGTTTGTGATCCAGGCATTGCCCTGCAGCGCCTGTGCCACTGTCGTCCCCTTGTTGGTGACAAAAGAGAAAAGGCATGGAGCCCTGTTTTCCACTGATCCGCCGTCCGACAGCCAGTTATCCTTCCAAACGGCTGTCATAGTCCCGTCGCCAAGCACTGACCTGCTCTCGGCCGCAAAGCAGTGGAGGGATTTCTTATCAGGTGCAGGAGCGAACGGTACCCACAGTCGATTTGGATGGGTACGCCACAACCACAACCACAACCACTTTGTACGCATTGCAATACCAGGCTCCGAATGCCTAGGCCACCACTCTCAATAGGTAAACAGAGTTTTTCCCATGCCACCAAGCTGCACGAGCCGGCAGCCTCTTTGTCACCTTTCCAAAGGAAACCCCTGCATTTCCTCTCCATTTCCTTTACCGCCCAGGCTAGCAAATCCAAGATCGACATGAAGTAGAGAGGGAGGGCAAGGAGGACATGTTTGATTAGCGCTAGCCGCGAGCATCCGGTGACAGCATGCGGGGCTTCCATTCAGCTAAGTTCTTGGCCATCTTGTCCATCATCAGTTGGATCAGTGCCTTTGTTGGCTTCCGAATAGAGAGTGGTAGCCTGAGGTAGAGGATCGGTAGCTGCTTGACAGGGCACCCAAGAACACCAACTACCTCAGCAAAGTTGTTCCTCAGTACAGTTTAGCGGAGTTATAAATTGCATAATTGAGGCTGGATTGCATCTGTGGAAGTACTGAATGACAATGTAATGCTGGAAATTACACATCTGTCATTGCAGCAGTGTGACTCCAGAGTCCAGACACATTTCAAGATCAAAATAACACTGTTGAATCAAGATGTCAGAAAGCAAAACACCACAATTTGATAGACCAACTAAAACGATATTTTGATACAGAAGGAAGGAGCCTATGACAGTAACCCAGATTATCCAGTCCTCTAGTGCCACAAAGTTTTCCTCTCATGATTCAGAAAATGAATGGCAAAAGGATTGTTGCTACATATGAACATGGTAGATATATTCATCCACAATGAAGAGATCATCATCACTCTCATCGCGATGTTTACAACGGAAGGACTAACCTTACTTTGCTTTCTGTTCTTACATAGTAAGGCATGCTCCAAAATTCCAACAGCAAATGTAACATGTAATGCCTAGCAAGTACATAACTCTTATATTGGTTATTAGTGTCAACATTTATTATAAACAAAAGAAAATAAAATACATACGAGAGATAATAGAACATAACATCTGGAGTAAAAATAAGTAGGAGTCGACTGACGAATCTCACAGAATCCGTAGGAACCAAAAATTATAACATGCAGGGAAAAAACTGACATCACCCTTTTCGTACTGACAATATGTTCATCACATTAGAGTACAAACCCCCTTGAAAATCTGTCTTGCTATTCATACTTCTGGGTACCTTTTAACCGTGTGGCAGCGAGCGTCAGCACCACTTGCAAAGGAGAAAAATCGCAGCAAAATTCCATCCAACTTCGTGCCCTGGCGAAGTCCACGTCTGCTTTAGCAAGGTGAGGGAGCCAGACGCCATGTAATCACCAAAGATCAAGAAGTTGTCATGAAGAAATTGGGCTGTTGGGAGGAGGAGAAGGAAGCTAGACTGACAGCTTTGCAAACTTATTTGTCGGTCTTTGAGACTCCGTATTCACAACAGCACCTTGAAGCACTTGCAGAACTTCTAGACTTACAAATTGCTGACAGCCATCTGAGCCTAGAAGAAGCAGAGCAACCCCAGCGTGGGTTGCCTGAACCTGTGGCGGCACAGGCCTAGATCTCCTTAATAGTTGGTGTGTGTGTGTGTGGGTGTGTGTTTCCCCTTCTCATGTCTACCTCCGTCAATTCTTTTGCTTTGGTCAGTTGGAATGTTCGAGGGTTAAATAACCCGGACAAGCACAGAGTAGTGAAGGAGCTGATGCTTGGATATGGGGCTTCAATTATCTGTTTACAAGAGTCTAAGTTAGAAATGGTTGATGCTGCCATTGTTGCAAGTTGTTGTGGTCCCTCCTTCGATGGTTTTGCAGCTTTACCTGCAGAGAGCACGAGGGGAGGGGAATAATCATTGCTTGGAAAGACAACATCTTCAGAGGAAATGTGATTCATGTTGGCAGGTGGTCGGTTACAGTGGAGATAAATTGGATTGCAGCAAACAGAACCTGGTGCCTCACATCGGTGTATGGGCCACAAGATGATGGGGAAAAACTTCTCTTCCTAGAAGAACTTTCATAGGTACAATCGAGATGCTCAGATAGTTGGCTTGTGACCGGAGATTTTAACTTAATCTTGGAGGCTTCGGACAAAAACAATAATAGGCTCAACAGAAGGCTAATGAATGCGTTCAGGAGCAAACTGAATGAGTTGGAGCTCAGGGACATCTATCTCTTTGGCAGACATTATACTTGGAGAAATGAGCAACAACAACCCACCTTGGTAAAGTTAGACAGGGTGTTGGCCTTGGCATCCTGGGAGGAAGGCTTTCCAGACTCAAATTTGCAGGCACTTTCATCCTCAATCTCAGATCACTCCCCCCCTTCTTTTATCCTGTGGCAATGGCTTTGGGGGTGAAAGAAAATTCAGATTTGAGACTTTTTGGACCAAACTTGAACGTTTCATGGATGTGGTCAAGGAGTGTTGGGAGAAGGAAGTATCATTAGAGGACCCATTTGCAGTTTTGTATGTAAAGCTGGCTAGATTGTCAAAGTGCTTGTCCAAGTGGGGCCAGAGAAGAATCAGCAAGTACAGAATACAGATCCAGATAGTAAAGAGATCATTTTAAGACTGGATGTTGCCCAAGAGAGAAGAAACCTGTCCTTGGAGGAGAGAGCTTTCAGAGCATCTGCTAAGGGGAAATACTTACAGCTGGTATCTTTGGAGAGAATTAGGCTGCGGCAAAGAGCAAAAGTTGCCTCTCTAAGCAAAGGGGAAGCTAACACTACCTTCTTTTAGTTAAAGTTAGCTTCAAGAAGAAGGAAGTCCCTAATTCACAGGCTAGAGCACAATGGGTTCATAGCCACAACTCAATTAGAAATGCAGAAACTAGCTTGTGATTTCTTCCAAGATGTTCTGAGCAATACCAATACCAGCCCGGGCTCCAGACAGTTGGATCTGAGAAATTTACATTTGTCTTCTTCTGATCTTAGCCAGCTTGAGGCACATTTTACAGAAATGGAGGTCTGGGCTGCACTCAAAGAAATGCCAAAAGAGAAGTCACCAGGTCTAGATGGTTACACAAACCTTTTTTACCAACTTTGCTGGGATATAATTAAACATGATCTCATGGCATCACTGGTAAAGTTCAGCTCGGGTACTCTCAAAATTTGGAAATTCTCAACTCTGCGATCATCACTTTGATTCCCAAAAAGGAAGATGCATCTTGCCTCAAGGACTTTAGGCCCATAAGCCTGATTCATAGTTTTGCAAAGTTGGCCACAAAAATCCTGGCTCTTCGTTTAGCTCCAAAGATGAATGATCTAGTCTCCTTTGCACAGACGGCGTTTATCAGAGGCCGTTCTATCCATGAGAGCTTCATCCTAGTTAAAGGGCTAGTGCAGCATTATCACAGGAAGAAGAGGGAAATGATTCTCTTGAAGCTAGATATCTCTAAGGCTTTTGATACGGTCCTGTGATCCTTCTTGTTGAACATGTTAAGGCACATGGGTTTTGGACTTAAATTTCAAAGAATGGTTTCAAACCTGCTGTTGACAGCTCATAACTCCATTCTTCTAAATGGCTCAATCTCTGATTCCTTCAAGCCTGAAAGAGGACTGAGGCAAGGAGATCCACTTTCTCCACTTATGTTCGTTCTTGTAATGGACATTTTGCAAGCCCTCTTCAAGCAAGCCCAGAGTTGGGGTTTATTGAAGTCTCAAGGCAGAGCAAGGGTTTTCCCAAACATTTCTATGTACGCTGATGATGCGGTGCTCTTTTTCAGACCTGATCCATTTGAAGCTTCCACGGTTAAGGAAATTCTGGGATCTTTGGTGAAGCCACAGGATTAAAGACGAGCTACCTCAAAAGTTCCTTGACCCCAATCCGCTGCACAGAGGAAAAGGTCACTCAAATTCAAGCCATACTGAATTGTCAAGTGCAGAACTTCCCAATTGTGTACCTAGGGCTGCCGCTTTCAACAAGAATGCCTTCAAGAAGTGAATTGCAACCTTTGTTTGACAAGCTCGGCAAGAAATGTGCTGGATGGAAACCAAAACTTATTTCAGTCGACGGTAGGCTAACTCTTGTGAAGTCAGTGTTCACGGCGATCACGGTGCACTTTATTTCAGTCTTTAAACTCCCCAAGTGGGCAATTAAAGAGATCAATCGGAAATGCCGTGGATTTCTTCTGAAAGGCCAAGAATCAATCAATGGAGGTCCTTGCCTTGTCGCCTGGAAGAATGTGTGTGTGCCAGTGCAAAAGGGAGGACTGGGGCTGAAAGATCTTCACCTTTTTGGATAAGCTCTCAGGTTGAAGTGGCTTGCTCTCCATTGCAGCATGCAGAGAGACCGTGGACAAAGGTTGGCTTCTAGTTTGAGAAAGAAACTTTAGAAATCTTCAACGCCCTGGTGAAATATGTAGTGGGAAATGGTCGAGATACTCAGTTTTGGACAGCGGATTGACGGGACAAGGGCAGCATATAGCTCACTTTGCCAAGCTTGTTTTCTTTCACTCGCTGATCAAATTTAACAGTGGCGTAAGCAGTAACAAACCACAGATGGGTGAGAGATATTCATGGCTCCTTATCTAATGAGGCAATGGGTGATTTCTTCAGATTATGGGATGAGCTCATCGACTTCAACCTCTCTAATCAACCGGACGTGCTATTTTGGAAGCCTTCGACGGCTGGGAACTTCTCTACAGCTAACACCTATGCTTGGTTCTTCCATCCAAGGGAAGATTGTGTCTATGCTGACCTTCTTTGGCATTCCAAAGCACCGGGAAGGATCAAGTTTTTCATGTGGCTCACATTGCAAGAAAAATGTCTAACTGCAGACAATATGCAAAAACGTGGCTGGCCACACGAGAGCTGCTGCCCGCTTTGTCGCCTGGAGTTTTGAAACCTATCAGCACCTGTTTGTTTCTTGCTCTTTCAGTTCTGCAATGTGGCAACTGACGCGAGATTGGATTGGAGTCAATTTTACGGTTCCTAGCGAGGTTGGTTTGCCATTGTCGGACTTCTGGATGTCTGCACGAGCTTCTTTTTGGAAGGGCTACAGTCTTCGGTTTGACATGGTTTTCTTCTTGACTTGTTGGCGCATATGGAAGGAGCAAAATGACAGGATTTTTGACAATTGCAGCCAAGGGCCGCAGGAGGTTTTCCAAGATTTTAAAGAGGAAGTGCAGACTTGGGTAGTGGCGAAGATTTTCCGTGAGATATAGCCTTCAGAGGCGATCGGTGGTCGATGTAGCCGACTAAGAGCCCTAGCGGCTGTAGTCTTTTTCTTTCTTTTGGCATTTGCCTGTGCGTTTGTTAACGCTTTCGGTATCATAATACCGTTGTAAACAAACTATCCACGGGTTCCCCCCCCCTCAACCTTAATGAAATTGGTTGGCCGCCCTCTCGGCCAAGCCCAACAAAAAAATACTTCTGGGTACCTCACCTACAAAAAAGACAGCAGAATAATCTAGGGCCATAAATACAAAAGATGATATACCACCATGAGATTTGTCCCATGAGTGTGAAACCACTTAGACATCACATACAGCAACACAATTGTTGTCATTTCTCAGAGCAAAACGATGGTGCTCAATCCAAGCAGCACAGTGAGACATCAGACACACCAACACACTTGTCATTTCTCAGAGCAAAACGATGGTGCTCAATCCAAGCAGCATCAAGGTGTCCTATACATTCATGATTCATTAGGATCAGAACTGATCTTGAGCAATTCATTCAGAAGAAAAGAACCATGTTGGGCTCATCAACCTGCCATCTAGTGCTCGAAAATTGACATCTGATATGTCTGCAGCGAATGGTGCCAATGTACAATCCCTCATGTTGTACACAAACTTGTCAAAAGGGGGACCATTTTTTGCAGGGTAGAGGTAACCATCAATGAAGTAGACAAGGTCATCTTCAATTCCATCATACTGACACGTAGGAAATGACATGCTACTACATGGGCTAATGAAGATGCAATCGCCATCCAAGCTGTTGATCTCAGTGAATCTGAAAGGGTTTGTGCTTACGTCCATCACGAATACGCTAACCTTGCAAATGTTGTGCCAACCTTCAGAACCACCAATGTATCTGACAACTAACAACAATTTCCCATGCCATTCTACCATGTTCCACCTCTGTCCATAGCTATCCTTAACCTGGGGCAGCTCAGTAACACACCTCTCAACATGAGAAACCATCATCCCGCAATCATCCTCCGTGATCTCAAACGCAAAGAGATTCGTGGTGAGCTTGCTGAGAATGTACAACTTACCCTGGTAGAAGACAACATCACTGAACTTACTGATGCAGCCCCCATAGCAAATGCACCACGACGTCATCCCAGGTCTCCAGAGAGCAAGCTTAGCTCCGTTCTTGTGCACGGAGATGGCGGCCACCGTGTACACTGAGCCAGAGACAGGTGGAGAGGACAAGATCACCTTGCAGAACGACATCACATACTGCGCAGCGTGGATCGTGCAATCCACCACGCCGGAGCCATTGATGATGGGTAGCGATCTGGTGTAGACGTCGACGAGATGGGTGGACACAAAAGGGGGAGGGAGATTGACAACTTCACGAGAGAAAGGATTCACCAAGAAACACGCGCCATCGCCCAAGTAGCGAGCTTTCTTCTGCCGCACGACGGCGAGCCACCCTTCGCACGAGCCCACGCAGCGGAGATCGCCATCCGCCACCGCCACCGCCACCGCCTTCTCGGGAAGCGGGATGCGGCGCGTCTCCGTCATGGCCCCGTCGGCGCAGAACCCGGAGAACGCGAGGTTGGAGAGCACGAGCAGCGGGAGCGGAGGCGGCGGGCGGTGGAGGCGCGCCGCGGCGCGCCACGCCTGGCAGACGGAGCGAAGCCTGGCGCGGTCCTCGACGCTGGGGAGGCACCCGACCACGACGCCGATGATGTCCGACGGGATGTCCGCCCAGGACCGCCGCTGCGCCTCCCGCCCTGCGGTTAAATCTTGGCATCGAATCAGGAGGCATTCCGTCGAACACGTAGCCTGCGCAGCCACCGCCGCGACCGATTGCGACGGCAACACCACGCGCGCGCGAGGGAGGGGAAGGGGTGCAAAATAGGTCGAGAGAGGTCTCACCTGTGGTTCCTTTGTCGGAATCCATGGCCGCCGCCGGAGGATCGCGTGGCGCGAGGGAGAGCTCCAAGTTTGCGCCACTGACTGTCCCGGGACTCCCAGGCCTCCTCCCCTGATTCATAACACACAGAATGAGAATGAGAATGAGTAGGATCTCTGTTAAATAGGTTACTTTACAACTAATCACTTCAAAGTAATTCAATAATTTTATATAGGGAATAAAAATCACTTGAAAACTAGTTTTTTTCTCAAATCGTCGGAAACCAGTTTCTCCTGAATCACTTCTAACTATTATTTGATTATATCGATTTTGATTCTCTCTAAAATATGATTGAAGAGAATCAGAATATAGAATCAGAGAATCTAGAATCATGAGCTCTACCAAACGGGCCTTGACTGTCCCTTGCGTAAAGAAGTTGCATGTAGCTGGATTGATCTGACATGTGGGTCCCCTAATGTCGTTCAGTGGCCATACTTGACCAAACAGGCGACCTGGGCCAGTACGGCACAGGCACGTCGCGTGACACGATCTGTTAGGCATGGTTCCTATAGCGGGCCTAGCCATTGCTGGTCCACGTGCTATCCCTCGGCCCAAGGAGAGATCATGCCGTGCCATGCCGACACGGACCCGTCAATGGCCCATGGGCCAAGGTCAGCCCGTTTGACACTATTTAGACACTGTTTGGCTCTATTTGACTCACATGCTACAGTAAACGAATTGTGCCATGCCGGTCCATGGGTTGAGACGACGCTGGCCTAGACATGACACGGACAACCGACCGGTGTCAGCATGGCCCACAAGCCGACATATGGCCAGGCCTTGCTATAGTATAATCGTGCTTGGACCAGCTCGATTTGGCACGACCTGTTTGGCCAAGTATGTCAATGGCAGTGCTGCTACTTCAGACTTCAGAATGTAACACGTGGAGCAGCTAGTATATTATTCGAGGAGTGAAATTTTCACCAAAATGTTTCTTATCTGCTATTTAATTTCCTCCTAATTTGCTAGACTAATTGAATATTTTCATTTTTTTAAATAAAGATTTCCATTTTTTAGTAAAATCTTTTGTATTCCCATCTTTAAGATCAAAAAGTTCACAGAGAAGGCATGCCACTAGGTGCGTTCTTGTGTGATGGTTAGAAACACCTCCTTTCCTGTACGCAAACACATTAGCTTAAAAAACTTAAAAAAATAAATTAATATGATTTTTTAAAACAATTTTGCTATTGAATTTTTTTAAAACACATTGTTAAATAGTTTGGAAGCGTGCGAGCGGAAAACAAAAAATAGCAATCGGAAAGAGGGAGCAAAGAACACACCAAAAATAGTAGCGAATTGGTAAATTCAAAAGAAAATTTTCAATATTTGCCATCTAATTCGTTGACCAATTATCTTCGAATTCACGTATCTTTCAAATTTTGCCATTGAAGATGTGAATTTCTTGTTCCGTGCCACCTCATCCATCCATCCCTCCATCAGATTTTGTTGTTTTCGTTGTTCCACTGGCCTTTGCCATGCCCAAGCCGTCGGTTCGACCTACCCCTGCGCCGTCCCCATCGAGAAAGTAGTTCACTGGCACTTCGGTGATTGCCCAATTCGCATTTCTAGTGGCAATTCTGAGGGCCCCCCCTCTAGCCTTGGGAAGTCTGCGAAAAACAGATTTGCAACCCGTCTTTGATAAATTCTCATGAAGAGTTGCGAGCTGGAGAGGAAATACTATGGGCCTAAATGGAAGAGCAACCCTTATCAAATCAGTGCTAACAATGCAACCTATTTACCTTCTGACAGCTTTGAGGATTTCTAAGGAATCCCTAGAAAATCTAGACAGGCAGCGTCGTCGCTTCCTCTGGCCAGGCACAGGAGAGATCACTAGGGGGAAATGTAAAATCAATTGGACAAGGACTTGCCAACCTGCCAAATATGGAGGGCTGGGAATTCTTAACCTCAAAAAGTTTACAAGGGCACTCCAGATACGTTGGCTATGGCATGAGTGGAAAGATCCAACAAAGCTACAGGTAGGTTTGGAAACGCCATGCGACGAAACTGATAAAAAACCTGTTTGCGGCAGCAACAAAAATAACTATTGACGATGGAAACACGACATGCTGGGAATCCGCTTGGATGGAGGGTGGTCAAAGACCGAAAGATATGATGCCTCTGGTCTTCGAAATCTCAAAAAATAGAAGCATTTTATTTTGCCAAGGCAAAGAGAACGATGCTTGGGTCTAGGAGTTGGACCTACAAACAAGCAACCCTATAACGGTGGACCTTGTCATGCAGTTGGTTTTCTTGTGGGAAGCAGTACGCCAGTCTAGCTAAACAATGAGGAGAGGGACCAAATATGCTGGAAATTCACAAGCCATGGGGCTTACACGACATCTTCTGTATACCAGGCACAATGCTATGGATCAACCAGCACAACTTTTAAGTCCTTAATCTGGGAGGCGTGGGCTCCAGGGAAATGCAAGCTCCATGTGTGGCTCATCATTCAGAACAGAGTTTGGATTTCGGACCGATTAGCGGTCAGGGGATGACAGAACAAAGGTCAGTGCCCCCTGTGTCATCGGGAGCCCAAGACGGCATTGCATCTGGTGGCACAGTGCAGATATACTAGAAGGATTTGGCGTCTGGTAGCAGGGTTGATAGGCTAGTGGCAGTCAGACCCAAGCCGTTGGTCTCCTGCTGAGTCAATGCAGCTTTGGTTGGAGAACTTTGGAAGTGCGGCTAGCATACCAAAGAAAGGGCTGCGATCACTCATTTTGCTAGTCGTTTGGAAGGTTTTAAAGGGAAAGAATCGAAGGATCTTCGATCACACAGAGGCTCCAACGACGTACCTCTTTAGCCGAATCAAAGAGGAGGCTAGGTTGTGGCGTCTGGCTGGGAATAAGCGGTTGTGCGCTCTAATACCTTAACTGTATAGTCTATAATTTTTTTTGTCTTTTTTTTCCTTAGGACTATATTTTCTCCTACTCTATTGAATAAAATAGGCACTCTCGTGTCATTTTTCCTTTTAAAAAATATGAGGGACGTAAGAATTAGGTGGCAATTCATGAAAGACCAACAAATTGAATGGTATATACTGAAATTTCTCCATATTGAACCTTAAGCAATGTCTACTTGTTCCATCAAAACAAAACCACAATCATATATGCAACTGAAGTGAGTTTTGAGTTGCAAGGTAAATTTTGGGACATAAAAAGATCAATGTCATGACTGGAAACTGAAGAACCAACAAGGTTTAATTCTTAACTGCGGAGAACGTGAACTCGTGAAGTCGTGAACAATGGTTCTAATATCACAACTATCAAAAGTTATTTTAGAAAGGTACGATAAAAAATTGAACCATAAATTCATACGTTTATAGTATCCAGCACCAATAACAATTTTCCTAATCAACACTACAAGCTGTAAATCTTACGGAAGCATGTCACTGATATGTGATCCCACTTTACTACGGTTCACGTGTCAATGGTTCAACTGCATAGTAGTTAAATCAGAGGATCCCGTTCCAAATCTTTCATGACATTTCACCCTTCTACTCTTCGAGGGCAAATGCAGCAGCATCGAACACTTCAAACATTTCATATTATATTTTCATTACACTATCTAAAAAATATTATATTTTCATAATTTTGTTACGTTATTTTACGTTATTTGAAAAGTATTACTGTTTCATATTTAAGTCTGATCAAGTTTATAAAAGAATATAGTAATATTTTTAACACAAAACAAATATATATTATCAAAATATATTTAATTTAAAGTTAAAGCGTCTAATATGAAACGAAAAGAACGAAAAAAGTACATTTTCATTCATAGTGTGGGTGCGCCAACTGGGTGAGAGAGACCGGCAGCGCTCTAGTCACTCCACTCCCATGACCTCTCTTTTAAGGTCGTCACGACTGAAGAAAATAGTCATGGCCATTCTCTAGCCTTCTCTGACCATTGGTACTCAGTGATTCTGAAAACCATGACCAAGTCCATAGATGCGTATATGCTTCCACAGAAAACCACTACAATGTCACGCTGGTGAGCTTGCCAGAGATGACCAAATTGACCTTCTAGTGCTGCTGTGCCTGAAGAGAAGTGAGACAGAAGAGTAACTTGGTCCAAGATGTTAGGCTCTGTACTCCAGAACAGAATCAAGTCAATAAAAAATCATCACAACAATTTTTACACATATTCTAGTCTCATAGACTCAAACCATGCAATTTGGAGCTAAAGACACACTGCACTTCCCTATATATAGTCCTACCCCTGAACATTTCATCACAAGTTCAGAATCTTATAGCCTCTCACAAAGCACTTAGACACCAAAAGAATTTGCTGAAATGGCAGCTCAGATCATCGAGAGCCACCGTGTCGGTGCGGAGATCACAAATGGTGATGAAGCAGCCAAGAAGAAGTCCATTGAGTTTCTCTCTGAACTTGGCCTTCCGGAAGGGCTATTCCCCTTGGACGATATGGAGGAGTTTGGGTTTAACCGCGCAAACTCGTTCATGTGGATTGTTCACAGGAAGAAGAAGGAGCACACCTTCAAGAAGATCAAGCAGACCGTCTCCTACGCCACCGAGGTGACGGCGTTCGTCGAAAAGGGGAAGCTGAAGAAGATTGCTGGGGTGAAGACCAAGGAGCTGATGCTATGGCTCAGTGTGGTTGAGGTCTATGTTGATGAATCTTCTGCTGGGAAGATCACCTTCAAGACTGGCACTGGCCTCTCTGATAGCTTCGATGCGTCGGCCTTCGAGCTAAGAATGTGAACTGAAGAACATAACAGAGGATTTATCTTTAATTTTGTTGTTTCCCCCCCCCCTTGTTTTATGGTATGTTTTGTAACTTTACATGGAGAATAAGTTATGTTGGCTCTATAAATAAAGTATTTCTGTACATCTGTAATTTCTGAGTTTATTGTTTCCTTTTAGAAATATAAGACTGGTGCTGTACCTTCAATGACCAGATTGATTTCTGCTGCAGTCTCCACTCTCCATCCACTTCAGCACGATCATTGTGATAAAAGCAAAACATGTATTTGAAATTGAGAAACTCTGTTAAAACACGAGTAATAATCCAACTACATGACGGCATTTACCTTGCAAGAAAGGAGACTTTCTGAAATCATGAAACCCTTCTGTCTAAACTCGAGAAAACAGACGACTTGAACATTTGTTCAGGTTCTCTGTACGAACATGGGGTCACTGTTTTGAATTTTTCGGAGCTTCAGTTCGCCATTTGTGTTTCTTTAAACAAATCTATGTTCACAAAACATCTGGTTATCTGAATAAGAAACTGGTCACAGTGATAACTGATACAACAGTTAAGCCGTGATGTGAACATATTCCAGTTGCTCCTGAATTTGGGACGACATGAAATGAAATTAGGGCACAGGACAGTATTTTTTTTACTGTATTGATTTTGCTTAGCATGACTTGGAACATTTGCATTTGAAGATTTCTATTGTCCTGTGCTAATATATTACAATGGGGAATCTTTCACTCTAATCTTACAAGTTTCCTGTAGAAACAGTGCTTCCTGCTACTAAACATTAATTATCAACTTTACTGATGAACAATCTACCAAGTTTACATACTACACAGGCATGTATACTTTGGCTTATCTGAACTGCAAAAGCATAGTACAATCTATTAGCCACACGACACGCCAATTAAAAACAAAATCAATAGGGCTGTCCAGGCATGACCAGATTGACCAACAAGTCAATCTGCCAATGCTTAGCCTGGTCTGGTCTGGTCTACCAAGGTATGCTAAGCTCCAGCCCTGCATGCCTGCATTGTACAAGCCAAGTCAAAATATGTGCACTCAGGAGACTTCCAACTGGCCTATATATAGCTCCCCTCCTTGCTACACTTCTCACCCCAAAACACATAGCTTCATAGCTCATACTACTGATCACAACTTCACAAGCTCCAAACAAGCCATTCCTATTTCTCAACAGGCTAGATGGCATCCCAAATCATCGAGACTCACCGTGCTGGTGCGGAGGTCATCAATGGCGATGCCGCTGGCAAGAAGAGGTCCATTGAGATGCTACAGGAGGTAGGCCTTCCCAAGGGCCTGTTCCCCTTGGACGACATCAAGGAGTTCGGCTACAACCGTGCGAACGGTTTCATGTGGATTCTTCATAGCAAGAAGAAGGAACATACCTTCAAGAAGATCAAGCAGACCGTCTCCTACGCCACCGAGGTGACGGCGTTCGTCGAAAAGGGGAAGCTGAAGAGGATTGCTGGTGTCAAGACCAAGGAGCTGATGTTGTGGCTCAGTGTGGTTGAGGTCTATGTTGATGAGTCTTCTGCTGGGAAGATCACCTTCAAGACTGGCACTGGCCTCTCTGATAGCTTCGACGCTACGGCCTTCGAGCTAGGAATGTAAACTGAACATTATCTAAAAAAAAATAAAGGAATGTAAACTGAAGAACTGAAGATCCAAGGGAATTTATCTTCATTTTCTCTTTTAGTTTTCCTTTTTATATGGTATATGTTACTGTATTTTGCACGGAAAATAAGTGATATTGGATTTATAATAAGTGTTGCTGTACATTTGGGCATGAATTTCTTTCTTTTTGAAATATAAGGCTGATGCTGATGCTGATGCTGATGCTGAGTGATCATCTTCCTCTTAAAAATATGTACCATCAATAACCAGGTTGAGCAGGCTGATGTTGATTTCTGCCTTTTGTCACACCCAAAAATTTAGCCAATTTTCAGACTATTTTATGTATAAACCCCTATGCATGAATCAGCCAAGGTACATAGAATGATAAATCAATATACAAATATAAATATAAATAAAGTGTAAATACTTACAACTGAGGCACTTAGTCCTCACACAGAAAAAAAGCAGCAATAGAAAAAGACAATTCTAGCGGAGCTTCAGCTTCACTCCACAGACAAAACTTAACTGGGATATAAGCCTTGGTCTTCTAACTCCATCTTCAACTCAGAAACACTACACTTCTGGAAAGAGGGAAAAGATAGCAAGGCTGAGTACAACCATCATACTCAGCAAGCCACGATAATGATGCAGACATGCTAGGAAGACAAAGAGGGGCTGGTGATTAAGTCAACGTTAATTCTCCACTGAGCAACGCTACACCACGTTGAACAGGCCCAACCATCTCAACTAAACTAAACCAGTTTGTTAAGCTAGTTTAATTAATAGTGTGTAACTAATCACGGTGAAGCTGGTCAATCGTCCATAACCACGGGCATGGCTATTCGAATAGTTTTACTCTGATCGGTACCCACAGGACACAATCCACCATATGTCACCGTGTCTGGCCGGACACTTCACCATACGAGTGATTGTGACAAGACCTTTCACATAACTCCCTCTAACCAAGCGATAGTACACTACAGGTTTCGCCCCTACCCCTAAATCTAGGGTAGGCAACCTCTCTTGTGCCTAGGTGAATCCGGAAGTCGCATAGGCCTTGCTTGGCCCATCCAAACTCCATCACGCCCATTCTTGCCTGGGTACGTCGGAAAGGAAAGAGTTATACTACAAGTCTAGCAGTTGTCCATTCTTGCTTGTTGTAAGTACAGTAAGTCTTCCAGAGTTTTTCGCGAACTGGTCCTTAATTGCCATGGATGCGACAAACAAAACCATGCACCCACAGGCCACCATTAAGTCACGTATTAGTTGGATAATTATGACCAATAAACATGGCCAGGTGTCTCGAGCTTGCAGCTCATCAGATACTAAAATAATTAATATGATTATTCCATTAAGTGAGCTAGTGGTAGTTAAGCATGGCTAAGCACATATAATTCTAGCAAGGTCACATAAGTGACGTAAGCCGGTCAAATTGTCACCCAGATTTTACAACGAATGGATATAAAGTAAACATGGCATAAGCAAGCAGATAGTGTAGACCCCCGTTTTTATAACGGGAATCACTCGTATTTACGGTACCATTTCCCTGGATCAAGTAGTTTGGTACCTACGAATACATCACTGAATCATGGAGTGTGCACGCTACAATAATTGTTTTCGCAAAATATTACATCGTAGTGCCCGAAGGCATTGTCTAATATTTAGGACCTCGTGGTCCGGGATACAAACAAAAACAGAAAATGAGGTAAGGCAGCGGCACGCCATTGTCACAGGCAACGATTGGAGCTAAGACCTACTAGGCGCCAACGTCCTCCATTTCCTCCTGGTAGTAGGCGTATGGGTCTTTGGGGTCCTCCGTACCCATCTCTGAAGGTTTGTGCGTATAGCAAAGGTGAGTACCAACCGTAATCAGCAAGTCACCACAACAACAATGCATATGGTAGGGCAATCAAAGAATGTCTAGGTTCTTTTGAATAAAGCTAGTTTTGCAAATCTTTTCACAAACCTAAGACCTAAGAGTGATCAAATTTTATTTTTCATAGTTCATTTACACAACGACGGTTCTGTCCATCATCCATTGTGATCCCAAGGATAACTTCCCGCCACTGGATCGTCATGATTTTCTAGGGTCTACCACTTCTCGCATCTTTGAGAAGTTGATCCACCAGCAAACAAAAGTTATCATGCATACCCATCCCATCATTTTAGATTTTTTGAGTCTAGCCAAGCGAAAGACTTGTCACGCCGCTCCATATCCGTGAGCATGACTATTCGAATAGATTGATTCACTCACACTGTAGTGGATGTACACTTTACCCGTACTCCGTGACTGCCTAACAAATGAGCCTACGTCCCAACACATAAGACGGTCACGACAAAGCTTTTCGATAACCTCACTTTGGCAATACCCGCTCCATGAACTTAAATCCTCTTGCACTCTAGCCGTACACAGTTTCTAGTAGTGTGAGGAGTTCTGGCGCTCCCGAGATAGGGAAAAAGCTCACTCATTCTTTAAGTTATAATTAATTTCGATTTCCACTCATCATTCCACATGTAGGCCTTCCGCCTTATCTCACACATAAGAACCACTATGTAGGGATACCGCCTCCGCTCGGCTATCTACTCTACTAGGTCTATACCCATTCGAGAAGTACGGTCGTACTGGCTCATTTCAAGTTTATCTCAAGGCTCGGTACTTAATTGACCAGGGACGACACTTGCCTTTTCCGGAATCCACCCAAATCATCCAGCCGCTCCAGTCTAAAACATTGGTTTTATGTTTTCATTTTCCATCCAAAGATTCATGTCATCATTATCATGGCAATGTGACGCTCATGTCTCCATATGTCGTATATCAACTACCTTCCCCAAGGTAGTTGCCCAAGCATATAGCATTTTGGTAAATATGAATATGCAAGATTTTAATTTGGCATGGCTAAGCATTACCGAAGATTTTCTTCGGACACATTATATCGTAGGATACAAAGAATATACAGGTATTCAATATCAAGGCATGGCATAGCAAGTATAGGAGTTCTTTTGTGTATAGCATGCACATTTGAATTTTAAAATCAACACAAGTTCACAAATGGGTTCAACATGCTCAAAGGAGGTGATGATTTGCCTTGCTCGTGACCTTGTTGGCTTGGGTCCTCGGCGTTCTCAATGGTTCCCTCGGGCTCTATTTATACGTGTGAGAAATCCAATTGAATTCGATTAGAATTCAAATAAAAATCACCAAAAACCAAATAAATTGCAAAAGCGGCTCCTAGAACTAGGCTACAATTTTAGGTGAATTTAAGTTCGAGTTTCGATAGAATCCGAGTAAAATAAGCGAGTTACAATGATTTGTGTTTGGCGTTAAACTGCTTTAGTTTATTATGAGGTGGCTTTACTTCAAGTCCATTTCAATTTTAGATTTAAAATATTGTGATTCATATTTAAAAATATTGCATCGGACAAGAAATCGTTAACCCTAGTTTTTTATACTTAATTTTCATCGGACCGACATGCCCTAGGGTTAGAATTAATTAAACCTTAATAAATAGATTTTTCCTAAAGTTTAATACTTTACTAAACAACTTAAAATTTTAATTCGAGCAATTCCATAAGACAAAAATAGGATTAACTTCAATTAAATTATAATTAAATCCCTAATGTCAACTCCACATTATAATTGAATTTCAAACATTAAAATTCTTACGGCAATTTAAAATACTGTAGTTATTTATTAAAATTTTGATTCCCGAAAATTGACTTTTATTCTAACTAAATGTATATTATTTCTCTTTTTTCTCTAAATATTTTTCCCCTCTTTATTTTCTTCCTTCTCTCTTTTTTTTCTTTCCTTTTTCTTTTCTTTCTTTTTTTTTCTCTTTTCTTTTCTCCTCTCCTTCCTCTTCTTCTTCCTCCCTTCGGCTCCTCCTCCTTCTTCTCTCTTCTCGCCTCTCTTTTTTCTCTCCTCTCTCTTGGCACTGCCCGTCGGCCGAGGCTGGAGACGTGCGTGTGTGGCGCAGTGGCCTGAGGCGAACAAGGAGAGGGGAGGGGAGGAAGGAGGCTCACCGTCGGCGGCAACGGCGGCGTGAGGGCAGCGTCGGCGGCGAATCGGCGACGCACGGCGCAGCGACGTTGCAGGGGAGAAACGGGGAAAGAGAGAGCGAGAACAAGAGGGGGAGGGCGGTGAGGTGAGGGAAGAGGGCTCGGGCTCTCCCTCCTTTTAGAGATGTGGCCGGAGAGGGGAGAGGGAGAGGACGACAACGACGGTGGCGCACGGCTCGGAGCACGACGCGACGGCGGTGAGGGGACGACGAAGGGACGGCGACGCGACGCGGCGAGGGAGGGCGCAGGCGACGGTGGTAGGGCGGCGCGACGCGGCAGATGACGCGACGCGCGCGGCGCGAGGGATGGGACCGGACCGAACACTTAGCTGGAAATGAAAAGTGCATTTTTCTATTTTTCTGATTTTTTTACTTTAAATTTTTGCCCAAACTATTATATTTGTTATTATTATTATTTTTATACTTTTCCTTAAATCCTTACTTCTATAATTTTATTTCTAAAACTTTTTTGAAATTCGTATTTCTTTCGTGTTTTTAAACCTTATTGACTTTTCCATTTCTCTTTTCTTGAAACCATATTATTTTATTTGGGAATTGGTAGCAAAACTTATGAAAAAGAGGCAGTTAAAACACGACGAGATGCAACAAATCAAAAGTTTTTGTAAGTTCTGACTTTTTATATTTCGATTTTTAAATGCTTGGATTTTTAGGGTGTTACAGATAGGTAGTCCCAGTTCTCATGTAATTTGCAAAACATATAATTTATTTGCAAACGGTAAAACATTTTATGAAGTAGGATCAATATGCTTTAGGGAGAATGTGTGACTTGCCTTACTTCTTCAAACGATCTTCCGAACTCTTTTCCTCACGCGCGCGAACTTCTAAAACGGTGGAGTCTACACACTGGCATGCAAAACAAGGAAAAACCCTAGTAAAAACCAAATAAAGAGCACATGGAAAGCAAACAAACATGTAGAGCTCAATTTAGATGAATTTTGCAAGTTGAATGGCCCAATTTGGAGTTCGTATGAATTAGATATAAATTTTAGAAGATTTGGACCATTTGAATGATTTTTGGAAATTAAATCGATTTATTGCACAATTATTATTTATTTTGTCGAGGAAAAGGTAAACGCTGACGTTAGCAAGAGGCGGCGGCGGTGACACACGGGTCCCACATGTCGGCGGTTCAAAGGGCGATCCACGGTGGACCGAGTCCACGCGCGGCATGAGCGGGAGCTCACGTGGCGCCGACGAGGCACCAACGTGGTGGCCACGTGGGCGGCCACATGGACAGCCCGATCTCGCCGCGGCAGATCGGACGGCCAAGAGGAAAAAGGGCGGCGCCGCTCGCTGATCGGCCGGAGGCGGTGGCGCCGCCCGATGGTCGCCGACATCGCCACCGGCACGACGACGCACCCGAGAAGCAGCGGAGGAGGGCGGGGGGAAAGGGGAGGCCTTCACCGAGAGGTTGCGGCTACGAGGAGGCAATGAGACGGCAGCCTGAGGGTGGACGACGGCCATCGCGAGGCAATGACGACATGGGCGGTGGTCTGGCTGCTGCCGACGACGCCGGGGGGCAAGGCTCGGCTTGGCGCCGTGGAATCGGAGGAGGCGACAACGCGGCCTGGCAATGCATGAGGTGACGGGGGAAGGCGGCCGGAGGCCGGCGGCGTGCGGTGGCAGTTCGGGTTGGCGGCGAATGCGGCGCTCCGGTGGCGATATGGAGAAGCGAAGCGGCGGCTGTGGTGCGGCAAGGCTGGAGGTGGCAATGGCGGAGCATGGGGTGGCATTTAGCGACGACGGCGCTTGGCCAAAGGGCGCAGGTGGGCGGTGGAGAGAGAGAGCAGCATGGGGAGAGCGAGGGAGAGCGCGACGAGCTCAGGCGAATAGGGAAAATGAGAGAGGGCGTCCGGGAAAGAGTTTTATAGGCTTGGGGAGGGGAGATCGTGGCCGGAAAATGTGAGAGGCTGCGGCGACATCATCGGGCATGGGGAGAGAGAGGCGTGGGAGGTGGCAACGTGGCCAGATTTGGGGGAGGGAAAGTGGGGAAAAGCGTGCGGTGAGAGGGTGGCCGGGGTGCGCACATGCGGGGAGGCGTGAGGGCGGCGGGACATGGGCGCCATGGCGGCGACGTGGGCGCGGCGGCCGGTCTCTTCGGCTGGAGGAGGAGGATAATAGGTGGGGTTGTCGGTCCCACCTGTCAAAGAGAGGGGGAGAGGGGACCGAGAAGGGAGGCAAAGCGGACTTGTCATGGGAAGGAAGCGGAGGCAACGGACCAACGGGCTGGGCCGTGCCGAGGAGAGAGAGAAGGGAGACAGACTAGGGGCCTAGGAATAGTGAAGGAATTTTTAATTTGTTTTTCAATTTATTTAATTACATAAATGAACTTTGTATTATTAAAATTACTCGGAGCTCTAAAATTTCAAAAAAATTTCAGAATATTATAAACATATTTTCAGCCATGATTTTTAAAGTAAATGTCAATTTTCTTTTTAATTTTACTTGATAATTTATTTTAAATTTTAATATAATTTTTAGAAATATATTATTAAATTATTTTTTTAATCCCGAACGAAAATCGGGCGTGACAGCATTCTACTGCAATCTCCAATTCTCTCCATTTGCTTTAGCGCCCTTGAAACAAAACTTGATCATTGTGACAAAGTAAAGCCTGTATTCAAGATACTCCACCATGCTAAAATACAAAGTAAAAAATCGAAATCAACCCATCATTGCTGTATTTACGGTACACAAAACAAAAATGAAATATCTTTATATGAAGGAAGCACACCATCATGATCCCAAGGAATCATGCAGTACTCTGAAATCTTGGAACCTTTTTGTCTGAACTCGCAACTGTAGACACTTGGTTTTCTTAAATAAAAAAAAGAGAAACTGGTGGCCAAGTTCTTCAAGTGCAAGCAGCCACTATCTTGTTCACAGGAGATCTAATTATCTGAATAAAAAACTGGTCACAAAACCTGAATTTAGAACTACCTGAAAGTAGGTCACAAAACCGTATTTTTACTGTATTGCCTTAACATGACTGGGAATACATTTCAAGATTTCTATTCCCCTGTGCTCATATATGTTACAATGGGGCATCGTCCACTTCAATCTTTTCCTGTAGAAATAGAGCTTTCTGTTACTAAATACTACTCCTGTATTATCAACTTAATTGCTGGACACACACCCAACTTTACATACTACATAGGCATGCCTGTGTTTGACTTCTCTGAATTGCAACTGCATAGCACAATCCGTTAGCCACACGCCATAAGATCAACAATAACAAAAAGAAGAAGAATCAATAGAGTTGTCCAGGCATGACAAGATTGACCAACCAGCCATTCTGCGAATGCTAGTCTGGTCTACAACACCAAGTCAAAATATGTGAAACTTATTCTAGTCTCAGCCTAGATACTCAGGACACTTGACACTTGCCTATATGTAGCTCTCCACCTTGCTACACTTCTCATCACAAAAAATATAGCTTCATAGTTCATACTAGTGATCACAGCTTCATAGTTCCAACCAGAGAATTCTGATCATTTCTCAACAGGTTAGATGGCATCCCAAACCATCGAGACCCACCATTCCGGTGCAGAGGTCATCAATGGCGATGCTGCTGGCAAAAAGAGGTCCATTGAGATGCTCCAGGAGCTAGGCCTTCCCAAGGGCCTGTTCCCCTTGGACGACATCGAGGAGTTTCATGTGGATTCTTCATAGGAAGAAGAAGGAACATACCTTCAAGAAGATAAAGCAGACCGTCTCCTATGCCACCAAGGTGCAGGGTTTACATTACCGGTTGACCACTGAATTTCGAGCCCAGTCGGTATCACAGTTTTCGACAGATTCTGACTGAATTTGATCAAATTTACTATTTAACATTTGTATTTGTCTAAAAGTGTAGATTTTGGGATTTTTGGTAATTGTGACTCTTGAGAGTTCCACTCCTCTAGTGCACCACTTAACTCCTATTTACAATTACATTTCAGTCCCTCCTATATTTCTATATCACACAAACACCAACACTCCCTCTCAAGATGGGCAGCATACATCTATCATGTCCATCTTGTCACAAGAAGACATACATTCTTTAATACTCAACCCTTTTGTTAGACAGTCAGCGATTTGTTCTTCTGAAATCACAAATTCTAGATTCAGAGTTCCATCATCAATTCTTTCTCTAATAAAGAAACAATCAATCTCCACATGCTTGGTCCGGTCATGTTGGACTGGATTGTTTGCAATATTGATAACTGATTTGTTGTCACACCAAAGCTTCATTGGATCATCTATCGAAATTTCAACTCGGTTAGGAGATTTCTTACCCACACAACTCACTTAAACTTTGAGACATGGCCCTATATTCTGCTTCGCCATAGAACGAGATACCACTGGTTGTTTCTTACTTTTCCAAGCTACCAAATTTTCGCCAACAAATACACAATAGCTCGATGTGGACCTTCGATCATCGGGACAGCTTGCCATCTGCATCACAATATCCTTCCACACTCGGATGTCCATTTTTCTTAAACAGTAATCCCTTGCCTGGATTTTTCCTCAAATATCTCAGTATTCTGTAAACAACATTCATGTGATCACTTCTTGAATCATGCATATACCGGCTCACCACACTCACAACATAAGATATATCAGAGGTCTTGTGTGGCATAAGTATATAAGTCGCCCCACAAGTCTTTGATATCTCTCTCTGTCCACAGGATCTCCAGATTCAGCCCCTAATTTGTGATTTTGTTCTATCGGTGTAGAAGCAGGGCGACACTCAAGCATACCTGTTTCACTTAGTAGATCCAACACATACTTACGCTGTGAGAGAATAATCCCTCTATGAGATCTTGCTATCTCAATACCTAGAAAGTATCCGAGTTGTCCCAAATCCTTAATTTCAAACTCCCTCCTTAGATTCTCCTTCAATCGGATCACCTTCGAGGTATCATCTCCAGTGATAATGATGTCATCAACATAAACTGCCAAAATAGTGATGTGTCCCTTAGAATGTAGATAAAACAAGGTATGATCTTCATTGCGCTGCTTGTATCCCATAGCATGCATTGCACATTTAAACCTATCAAACCATGCTCTTGGTGATTGCTTCAACCCATATAGAGATTTCTTCAGTCTTAGAACCTTTCCCTTAGTTTCAGCAGTAGCAAATCCAGGTGGGACTCCATATAAACTTCCTCCTTGAGATCACCATGTAGGAATGCATTCTTAACATCCAGTTGATATAAAGGCCAATCAGGGTTAGCAGCACAAGAGATTAAGGTCCTCACTGTGCTCATCTTCGCAACCGGTGCAAACGTTTCATCATAATCAATCTCATATGTCTGACTGTACCCTTTTGCTACCAACCTCGCCTTATATCTTTCCACCTTTCCTTCAGGATTTTGTTTCACAGTATACACCCATTTACAATCAACCACCTTCTTTCCAGGAGGAGACGGTACAAGCTCCCATGTATCATTCTTCTCAAGTGTTGCCAACTCTTCAAGCATTGCCTCTTTCCACCTTGGATCTTGTTTCGCTTCTTTCCAGTTTTTTGGGATTTGAACTACTTGTAAAGTTGTCACAAATGCCCGATGCTCAAGTGGTAAGGACTCATATGACACATAATTGCTCACCTCATTGCTATGTCCACCTTCACAATTATCTTCAAAGCCATATCTCACTGGAGGTCTACATGCGGTACTTCTTGCTTCTCTTCGTAAAGCAATAGGTAGGTTATTTGAATGATCTATCATCTCTCCCCCTGACTCAGATAATTGTCCATTCTCATCATCACCTGAGTGGGCTTGATTTCATTGGCCACTTTCTGCTTCATCAACAATGGCAATGGGTTGTGTGGGATTTTCTCTCCTTCTTCTTCTTGTATATACTTGTAGGTTTCTCTTTGGAGGATGCTATCCTTTCCTTACAGTATCATCCACCAATATTGAACTTGGAACTAAACCATCTACAACCTTCTTCTCATTCACTTGAGGTTCATCTCTAGAGTCCCCTTCCTTATCATCTCCTGACGTGACTTGAGAATCTAGATCCTCAAATAGAAGATTCAAATCTGTCTTTTCACCATAGAAGGGAACTGATTCTCTAAATGTCACATTCATACTCACAAACATACGACGTTCAGATGGGCTCCAACACTTGTATCCTTTCTGTCCAGATGAGTACCCCACAAAAATACATTTGACAGCCTGAGAGTCTAGCTTTCCAACCCCCGGTCTATGATCTCTAACAAAACATGTGCACCCAAACACCTTAGGTGGAACCAAAAATTCATTTTTCCCAAATAACATCTCACAAGGAGATCTCATACCAAGTATCCTTGATGGCATATGATTTATCAAGTGAATCGCAGTTAGAACTGCTTCACTCCAAAGAAACTTAGGCACATTCATTGTAAGCATAAGTGAGCAGGTTACCTCCAGAAGATGCCTATTCTTCCTCTCAGCCACTCCATTTTGTGGTGGAGTATCTGGGCATGAAGTTTGGTGTATGATTCCTTCTCCTGAAAGAAATCTTTGGAACTCCTTATTCACATATTCAGTTCCATTATCACTTCGAACAATTTGAATAGAAATACCAAACTGATTCTTCACATAAGCATAAAAAGCCTTAAAACATTCAAATACCTCAGTTTTGTGCTTCATCAAATATACCCATGTCATACGGGAATAACAATCGATAAAGGTAACAAAATACTTTGCACCATTTATAGCAGTGATTGGGGAAGTCCACACATCCGAGTGAATTAACATAAAAGGCGATAAACTTCTCAAACCCCTGCTCACATATGAGCTTCTAGTGTGCTTCCCATACTCACAAGCATCACACATTAAATTACTTTTGTTTACCTTAAACATTTCATCAGGAAACATTTTGCGCATGATATCAAAAGATATATGTCTTAAACGACAATGCAACAACATCACCTTAGCTTCATTCTCACTAGCTGCTAGAGCAAAATAAACTTCTCCTCTTATCTTGCTTTTATCAAGATACCAGAGTCCATCATGCCAAGTTCCAACTCCAAGATTTCTTCCCGTCTTCCTTTCCTGAATTAGACAATTCTCACGATCAAGAAGCACTTGACAATCCATTTGATCAATCAGAGAGCTTATTGAAATAAGATTAACAGGAAAGGATGAAACATGTAATACTGATGATAAGGTAAGAGATGGTGTGCATTGAACTGTCCCAACACCTCTAATAGGACGGGATGTCCCATCTGCAGTTTTGATTGTCCCCTTATAAAAATGTGAGTATGGTGTATAAGATATAAATTCTTTCATTTTACCCGTGACATGCCTTGATGCGCCTGAATCTAGTATCCAATTGGATGTGTGAGATTGATTGGATATACCTGAGTCTGAGTGGACTGCATCAGCAACACTAGCACTAGAGGATATTGCCGCTTGAGTGTTCAACGGAGAACTCTTCACGGCTTCCTTCCACTTTCGGAACTCATCCAGCTCATTTGATGAAACTGTAGATGATTCTATGGCACACCCTTCCACCACTGCATGATTAGCTCTCAAACTTGCTCTTCCACCACGACCAGCACCTCCTCGACTAATACCACCTCTTGGTGCACCTCTACCACGACCCCTACCACGATATGATCTGATGGGCTGGCTACAATCATGGATCAAATGCCCTCTTTCACCACAGTTATAATAGAATCTGGTCTCTTGGGACCCTACTGCCACATAGGCCTGACTTGGTGAAGTTAAGGTGTTACCCTTTATCACATTGAGTCTTGTCTCCTCTTGTGCCATAGCAGCAATGGCTTCCTCAAGACTAGGAAGATTGGTCTGATGGAATAATGCAGCTCGCCTCCCCTCAAATTCTGGATTTAGACCCCTCAAAAACTGAAGAACCCTTTTCTTCTCTACCCACTTCTTCACCCAAGCCACACATTCAGGATGAGGTAGTTTAATGGGATCATAATGATCCAAATCAGCCCACAACCGCTTCAGCTCTGCAATATAATCCATCAAAGTTTGCTCCCCCTGCTTCAGATAATGTATTCTATCATCTGTGTCCACTAGCAACATCATATTCCCAACACCTGAATACATACTTGCAAGAGCCTTCCATATGTCTGAAGCAGAAGTAATAGTATCAACAGAATTAGCAATTGTAGGGGTCATGGAATGACATAACCAAGTAACCACTAATGCGTTAGTTGCATTCCAATTTTTCCACTCACTGCTCAACTTATCTTTGGGTTCAATTACCTCCCCATTAACAAAGCCCTCAAGCTTCTTCGACTGCAACAGTACCAATGCTCTTCTGGACCAAGCCAAATAATTCTTCATACCTTCTAACTTAATATCAACAGGTATCAATTCCAATTTCTGAACCACATCAATCTCTTTACTTGCGGATGGAACATCTTCCTTCTTTGCAGCGAGTAGTTCCACCAATTTTCCTAGAACCTGCTCAATTTCCTGATTTTCTGCCATAATTTGATTGACTCTCAATCAAAAGGAACTCCTCCACTGAAAAAATTTCCAGAACTCAATCAACCTCTCTTCTTCCTATTCTTCTTCTCCCCTCTTTTCTTCTCTCTCTGTGCACACTTCTTTTCCTTCTCTCTCGCCTTCTCCCTCTCTCGTCTGCGCTCTCTCGCCTTCTCCCCTTTTCTCTTCTTCCTTTTTCTTCTTCTATCTTCTTCCTTTTTCTTCTTCTCTTCCTTCTCTTGCGCCACAGCCTCCTCACCTCTCACCGGCACCCCTGTCCGTCGTCCAGCCAAGCGTGCGCTTCTCCTCCCGCCGCAGCAGCTCATCCACCTTCTTCCTCACAGCCGAGCTCAGCCACGCCGCCGCACGCTTCTTCGTTTCTTGATGCGAGTCTGTCGTGGCGCCCGTCGGTGCGTGTGCAGCCGTCCCCTTGACGCCGTGCACGGCGCCGTCACTCTTCTCCCGGGCAGCGCCGGCGGCGTCCGACTTTCCTCGCGTACTCCGCCACCTTGTACACGGTGTCGGCTATCACCTCCTTCACTGGCGAGGTGGGTGGCGGCCTCCTGGCGCTCGATGTCGGCAAGCGCGGCGCGCGCCCGCTCCACCCGTCGCTCGGCGGCCTCGACCCCCTCCAACACAACCTGCCGCCGCCGGATCCAGGTACAGATGGCGCCGAGCCCGCCTAGGGTTTCATCGTCGCCATCGCCTCTCCTAACCCTAGCTCTGATACCATGTAGATTTTGGGATTTTTGGTAATTGTGACTCTTGAAAGTTCCACTCCTCTAGTGCACCACTTAACTCCTCTTTACAATTACATTTCAGTCCCTCCTATATTTCTATATCACACAAACACCAACAGAAAGCATTCGAAATTCCAACCGAAAATTAATTCCGAGCCACGTCAGAACGTCAAAAAACTGCAAAAACTGACCGGCTTTCGTAGGCTTTGTGAACCTTGTCAAGGTGTCAGCATTTGTCGAAAAGGGTAAGCTAAAGAAGATTGCAGGGGTGAAGACCAAGGAGCTGATGTTGTGGCTCAGTGTGGTTGAAGTCTATGTTGAGGAGTCATCAGCTGGGAAGATCACCTTCAAGACTGGCACTGGTCTCTCTGATAGCTTTGATGTCTCAGACTTTGAGCTTGATATGTAGATTATTGGATATTTCAGGTGGCTAAATGTTCAGCCTTTTTCCTCACTTGGGCTTTCCTTTCATCTCTTTTTATGTACTTGGCTTCATAAAATGAATTGTCAAATCTGTAAGCTGATATGAATTTATGGTGATGTGAAATTTCCAAGTTTGTTGTATTTTTCTCTTTTCTCCTTCAGAGTATATCTATAAGTTTGACACAATTTAAGATCAGAATCAAATTACTAACTGTGCAGAAAAAGACTTGAAAAAGATCGTGATTTGCCAAATCACAGATATCCAATTTAGGGATCAAAGAGATTCGATCAAATCAAATTTAGGCATGATCATCACTTCAGTCAGATGGTACATGTAAACTGAGGTGCTCACTAAACAACAAGCTTAGTTCAAAGTAACAAATAGTACCTTGTTGTGGAAACAAGCATACCCAATTGCAAACAATTAACAGTCAACTGAACTTCTGCTGTGATCATTAAGCTCAACAATAGACAAACATGCCAATCCAGTTCATTCTTGGATGAAAGAAATCGGAATAGTTGCGTCCAATCCCAAAAAGGGAAAATATAACAGCATAATTCATTATTGGATGAACTAGTAGCATAGTCAGCAATAGTCATCACTTCCATGGTTACATGAAAGGAAGACTTAAGTCATCCCTTAGTTTGCTAGCAATTTCTGTGTCATAATATGTGTATCACAAAACTTTGCAAGTGAAATTAAGTACACTAAAACTTGTGCAAACAGGGCACTGATAAGTATGTTACAATCAAAGTAGATCTGTGACATGTATTCAGCGTATTTGAGAACAACCAAAAGCAGAACATTTCGATCATGAAAACGAGAAGAGCACCATCACTGGTTTACAAGAACGCGGTCAACGGAGGCCACATTAGCGCTGTCATACTCTTCATATGAACTGATCGGATTTTCTCAGTAGCATTCATTTCGGAGGAAATAACCACATGAGGTTAACCATGAACGGCCCAGAGTTGTCCCCAGGTACAAAAATAGGGAAGGCTGTCATTGTAGCATCTCTCATATTGTACGCAAGTACATCAAAAAAATGATGAGCACTGGTCTGTTGTCGATAGTTGCTAAAGAAGTAGACAAAATCACCATTGGCTCCATCATACTGACAAGCAGGAAAGGACTTGCTGCTGCACGAACTAATGAAGAGACAATCGCCATCCAAACTGTTTACCTCAGTCAAGCTGAGAGGGTTTGTGCTGAAGTCCAGAGCATATATCTCAATTTTCTGAATCTTGCTGAGTGGGTTTGCCCAGATACTATTAGCATACATGATGATCAACAGTAGTTTCCCACGCCATTCAACAATGTGGCACTCCTTTCGCACACAACCCTCGACTGGGCACAGCGGCTCTGTATTACACCGCTCAACATACGAGACCATAACTCTACCATCAACCTCTTCAAGCTGACAGAACAGGATGTACAGGTTATTTGGAAAATATTTGGAGACCATGTAGATCCTTCCCTGGTAGAAGGCAATATCAGCTGAACCGTCGATGTAAGAGCTTCTGCAAACGCACCATGATGTCATCCCAGGGTGCCAGAGAGCAAGGGTGCAATGAGATATGCCAGCCACGGTGCACATTGAGCAAGAGGCAGGTGAAGCAGATAAGACCACCTTTCTGAAGCACACCGAATACTCGTGTTCATGGATAATGATGTCGACCGAACCTGAGGTGTTGACGATGGGGAGAGTCTTGTAGATGTACTCGAAGAATTGGAAGGAAGATGGCCTCGGTAGTTGGATCGTCTTCCGGGAGAAGGGATTCATCAAGAAGCAATGGCTGTCGGCATTCTCGCATACCCTGCTAGGTCGCGTCCCCACGAGCCACTCGTCGAACGATCCCACCCAGCGGACGCTCCCGTCCTTGGGCAGCGGGATGTGGCGGAAGGCGGTGATCACCGCCATGGTGGGGGAGAAGCTGGCCAAGCTTAACCGGGAGAACACGATCATCGGGAGGGGCGGGGGCGGGCGCTGCATGGCCGCGGCGTCGCGCCACCAGCGGCAGACCGAGCGCACACTGGCACGGCCAATGGCGCACTGGATGCGTCGGAGTACGAGGCCGAGTATGTCCGCCGGGATGTCCTTCCACGGCGCACACGGCAGCGCGTCGCCTGTTGCAGTGAACCGCCAATCTCTTAGCGAGGCATTTCATCGAACACCTCGCGCACAAAAACTCGCCCGTACATTTCGTCGAACCACGAACAAGCACACGGCGCCACACACACAGGGAGAGAGAGGGAGGGAGTTAGTTGCGGATGAGGGCTCACCTGAGATGCTTCCGTCCATGGCAGCCGGAGAGCGCAGGTTCGCCGGAGTTCGAATGCGTCGGTTTCTTCCTCGTGAACTCGTCGTGGTGAGGCGAATTGGAACGGCAGCACAAGCCTCTCTATTACAAATTTCAAGAAAAAAATGATTTGGACCTGATGGTCTCTGGGCTTTATATATACTTCCTCCGTTTAATATTATTATTAGTCACTTTTTCTCCATTTAATATTATTAGGAGTCACTTTGACTTTTTAAGACCGACTTCTTAAACGTTTGATAAAATTTATAAAAGAATAACTTATAGCACCAAATTAGTTTCAATACATCTAACATTGAAATATTTTTAATTTTGATAATTTATTTGTTCTATGTTGAAAATATTTTATATTTTTCTTTAAACTTTTTAAATCTAAAGAAACAAAATAACTGGTAATGTGAAACGATTACAAACGGACGTAGTAGGTTCTAATTAGGCCTGATTACGGCCCACCCCATCGAGCGAATCAGTTCTATCCAAATGGGACTGCTCTGAATTTTCAAAACTTCAATTAGCCATTTGAATTTCGAATATTCAGATAGCCATTTGGTTTTGTAGAAAAAGATTATATTGGCCAGGTTGTTCAAGTGCAGGCTGTCACTATCTTGCTCACAAGAATTCTGGTTATCTGAATAAGAAACTGGTCGCAATCAGTTTAGTCATCATGTGAGCATATTCCACTTGCTCCTGAATTTGCTACTACCTGAAAATTGGACACATAAAAGTAACCTTACTGTATTGATTTTGCTTAGCATGAACGGGAACATCGCATTTAAAAAATATATTCTCCCTGTGCTAATAGTGTATTACAATGGAGCATCATTCGCTCCAATCTTACATGTTTACTGTGGAAATAAATAGCGCTTCCTATTACTAAACACCTATATTATCAGCCTAATTGTTGAACTTCTATGAACTTTACATACTGCATAGGCATGCCTGTTTTGACTTCTCTGAACTGCAACTGCATAGAACAATCCGTTAGCCGCACGCCATATATCTTTATCTTTGGCTATCACAGAAAAAGAACTGAACTAAATTGCCAACTCCCTCCCCCCCAAAAAAAGGAAAAAAAAACAAATTGAAAAAGATCACGATTTGCCAAATCACATGTATCCAATTGAGGGATTGAAGGGACCAGATTGAATCAAAGTTAGCCAGATTTGCACTTCAACCATGACTATGAAGGCAGACCGTGCATATAAACTTAGCTGCTAGTAATAAACAACAAGCTTAGTTCAAAGTATCAAAATGGTGTCAGCTAAAAAAAACAATATGATGCCTTTTGTGGGAACAAGCATACCCAACTGCAAAAAAATGTGAACAATTGATAGTCAACTGAACTTCTTCTGCTTGTGATAATTTCAACAATGAACAAACGAGCCAGTTGGATATCATATAAGCATCCAATCCAAAAATGGACAAATATAACAGCAGAGCTCATTCTTGGATGAACTAACGAAGTACCATTGTCGTCAATAGTCATGACTTCCAATGTTACATGAAAGACGAATTAAGCCTTCATGTAAACTGCAGGCAATTCCTGAGCATTAAAAACATGTGTACTATGAACTTTGTAGGTGCAATCAGTGATAAGGTACATCGAAACTTCAGTGTGTAATCAGGGCACTGATAAGTATGTTGCAATCAAAGTAGATCTATGATATGCACTCAGGGTATTTTTGAACAACCAACAGCAGAAGATTTCGATCATGAAAAAGGGGAAAGAACACCATCGCTGGTATACATGAATGCGGTCATCTGAGGCCACATTAGTGGTTTCATACTCTTGATCTGATCTGGTCGGATTTTCTCAGTCGCATTCATTTTGGAGGAAATAACCACAAAAGGTTGTCCACGAACGGCCCAAAGTTGTCCTTAGGTGCCACAACACGGAATTCTGTCATTGTAGCATCTCTCACATTGTACACAAGTACATCAGAAATAGGATGGGCACTAGTAATCCGTTGTCTGTAGTTGCTAACGAAGTAGATAAAATCACCTTTGGCTCCATCATACTCACAGGCAGGAAAGGACTTGCTGCTGCACAAACTAATGAAGAGACAATCACCATCCAAGTTGTTCATCTCAGTGAAGCTGCGAGGGTTTGTGCTGAAGTCCAGAGCATATATTCGAATTTTCCGAATAGCCTTTGTGAATGCCCAGTAACGACCACTATCAACATATCTGATGATTAGCACCAGTTTCCCACGCCATTCCACAATGTTGCACTGCTCTACCTGGCAACCCTCGAGGCTTCGACTAGGGGCAGTGGCTCCGTAACACACTGCTCAACATATGAGACCATAACTCTGCCTGTTAGGTTCGCTAGGATCACTAGACATCGGTTCTAGGTAGGGTTCATCAATCGGTTGTGAAGAATATCTATAGATCATCCATTATATGTGAGAGGGGAAATTAGGGTTACCGGTTGAGTGAGAGGAGGAAGATTGCCCATCGGTCATCGTCGTCGTGCGTGGGCGTGCAGCGGTGATGTCGATGGAGATCCGTGCAGTGGCGTCGCCGGCGTCAGTGGGGTTGCCGGCGTCGGTGTCAATGTCGTTGGGGCATGGTGGTGGCGTTTCCCGTCACTGCTATGCCCCCGCTGTTTAGATCGGCTAGGGTTTGTGGGTGACGTTGGTGACGGCGGCGAACCTCGTGTCGTGTGCCGCCCCGGCCCTCACCTCTTTATATGGCGCAGGTGAAAGGGGCCCACCAGCCAAGAGGAGACTGGACGCCCCGATCAGGCACGATCAAGGATCCCCGTTGGGCCGTTGGGCCCAACGGGAGGAGATCTACTCTAACATTCTCCCCCTTGATCTCTTTATTATTACCTTTAACCTTTGTCTGTTTCATCACAAATTAACGTATAGAACATGTCTCATCGTCACGGTCAATCGCCAATGGATTCAATAGCCACTATACACATCTCTGTTCAGAAACAGATACTTTATACTTTAACTTTTGAGCCCTGAGTCCAGAATCATAAGGCTTCCCTTAAACCCATGCCGGCTACATGTTCCTTGAATAAATTGGGTGGTAGGCCTTTCGTTAGCGAATCCGCGAGCATTTTTTCAGTCTTTATATGCTCGAGACTTATTGTGTGATCCCGGACTTTATCCTTCACAACATAGTATTTTATATCAATGTGTTTGGCAGCACCACTTGACTGATTGTTGTGAGAGTACAGTACTGCAGGTTCATTATCGCAGTATAACTTTAGTGGTTTCTCAATGCTGTCAACCACTCTCAAACCGGGTATGAACTTCTTTAGCCAGTTCACCTGCCCCGTGGCCTCATAACATGCTATAAATTCGGCATACATTGTAGATCCTGCAGTGATAGTCTGTTTAGAGCTTTTCCATGAAATAACCTTGCAAGAGTGAACACGTATCCGAATGTTGACTTTGTTTTATCTATAGCAAAATCAGAATTTGAATAACCCACTATTTGGAGTGAGTCAGATCTTCTGTATGTCAACATAAGGCCTTTCGTTCCTTACGCATATCGCAGGACTTTCTTTACCAATTTCCAGTGCTCTGGGCCTGGATTGTTTTGAAATCTGCCAAGTAACCCGGTGATAAAAGATAGGTCAGGGCGTGTGCACACTTGTGCATACTATAGACTTCCTACAGCCGAAGTATATGGCTTTGACTTCATTTCATCGAGCTCGAACTTATTTCTGGGGCATTGTCATTCCCCATATCTTTCGCCCTTCACTATAGGAGCAGGCGTAACATGTTGAATTTCTTCAATACTTTTTCTATATATCCCTTTTAAGACAATCCCAGTGCATACTTTCTTCTATCTCGGTGAATCTCTATGCCTAAAACATATGATGCTTCACCAAGGTCTTTCATATCAAAGTTTGAGGACAAGAACTCTTTTGTTCCCTGTAGAAGACTAACATCACTACTTGCCAGTAGAACGTCATCCACATACAGAATCAAGAAGATGAATTTCCCATTCTTGAACTTTGTATAAATGCAGTTGTCCTCAACGTTTTCTTGGAAACCAAATTTCTTTATAGTTCCATCAAACTTCAAGTACCACTGTCTCGAAGCTTGTTTTAACCCATAAATGGATCTCTTTAATCGACATCCCATATTCTCTTTTCCTTTTATGACAAAACCTTTTGGTTGTGCCATATAGACTCTTTCTTCTAAATCTCCATTTAGAAATGTCGTTTTTACATCCATTTGATGTAATTCTAAGTCGTAATGTGCCACTAGTGCCATTATTATTCTGAAAGAATCTTTACAAGAGACTGAAGAAAACGTCTCATTGTAATCAATTCCTTCTCTTTGTGTGAATCCTTTTGCCACAAGTCACGCTTTAAACTTTTCTATATTCCCTTTGGAGTCACATTTGGTTTTGTAGATCCATTTACAGCCTACTGTTTTGGCTCCTTTAGGAATTTCCTCCAAACCCCAAACATCATTTAGTTTCATGGATTTCATTTTATCTTCCATGGCTTCTAGCCATTTGGATGAGCGGACGCTTCTCATGGCCTCTTCATATGAGGTGGGATCATCCTCTATATGAGACTCTTCTGTATTATACACCTGATAATCATCAGGAATAGATTTTCTTCTTACTCTTTGACCTTCTAGGGGCCTCTACATTTGGCACATTTTCTCGTTTGAGACTCTTGTGAAGTCTCCGATTTGGCACATCTTCTATTTGAGGCCGTTGTTGCTCCTCCTCATGTGTGGTAGTGTTTTCGATGGATCCCGAAAGACATGTTCCTCATTTCTATTCGTTTCCACCACAGGAGAGCGAACAACAGGTGTTGGAGCCGCAACGTCAGGCATTGCAGGTGCAACATCAATAGATAGTGAGAAGAAAGGTTCCTGAATCGTCGAAGTGGGTATATATTCCCGCTTCTCCTCAAGATCAATCACTCGAGCTACCGTGCTCCCCCTCATCATTTCGTTTTCCAAGAAGACAGCATGTCTTGTTTCTACAAACTTTGTATAACTGTTCGGATAGTAGAAATGATAACCTTTCGATCTATCAGGATAGCCAATGAAATGACAACTGACTGTTTTGGGATCCAATTTCCCAATGTTTGGGTTAAATACTTTAGCCTCCGCAGGACTCCCCCACACATGGAGGTGAGCTAGCGACGGTACTCTTCCGGTCCACAGCTCATACGGTGTTTTGGGCACCGATTTGCTAGGTACTCTGTTGAGAATATAAACGACGGTTTTTAACGCCTCCATCCATAAACCCAATGGTAGGGTGGAGTAGCTCATCATGATGCGCACCATATCCATTAAGGTACGGTTACGCCTTTTAGCCACCCCATTCTGTTGAGGCTCGTCCGGTGTAGAATATTTGGCGACTATGCCATTTTCCATTAGAAACCTTGCAAAAGGTCCTGGGACTTGTCCATAAGGAGTATGTCGACCGTAGTACTCCCTCTCACGATCAGATCTTACTATTTTAATCTTTTTATCATGTTGATTTTCAACTTCAGTTTTGAATATCTTGAATTTATCCAATGCTTCCGATCTTTCTTTAATTGGATAAATATAACCATATCGAGAGTAATCATCTATGAATGTTATGAAAGAGTCATAACCATCCACACTCTTTACAGGAAATGGACCACAAATATCTGTGTGAATGATCTCTAATATTCCTGTGCTTCTATTTGCACCTTTCTTAATGTGCTTTATATATTTTCCTTTGACGCATTCTATGCATTGTTCTAAATCTGAGAACTCCAGTGGAGGAAGAATTTCATTCTTAACAAGTCTCTCAATTCTCCCCTTCGAAATGTGGCCTAAACGACAGTGCCATAATTTCGATGAGACATTAGGAGTTCTCTTTCTTTTCTTGTTTTCCTTTGTCAACGAGGACCCATCATTTACATCATTTGCATCATTGCATATAACATTCACACTTTCATGCATAGGCAGCATATAAAGTTTGTCTCGTCGGAAGGCAAGACCCACACACTCATTATTATGAATTATGCGACATTGTACTTTATCAAAATAACAATAATAGTCATCTTCTGTCAAACATGGTACACTAATCAAGTTTCTATGCAAAGATGGGACATAAAAAATGTCTCGAAGTGGAAGGATGAAGCCGTTATCAAGTTTGAGATTGAGATTTCCGACGGCTTCAACTTTCACTTCAACTCCATTTGCGACTCTAACGTTGCTTTCGCTTCTTTGCGTAATGCTCGTCAAATGGAATCCCTATAAGGAATTGGAGGCATGAATAGTTGCTCCAGAATCGATCCACCATGTGGATTTCGAATAACCAGTATACAAGAATTCATTTACGAAAGTGATAAAATTCTCACGTTTCTTTGCCATTATCATCTTTAAGAACTCAGGACAATCTTTTTTGAAATGTCCTTCCTTCTTGCAATAGAGGCACTGGTTTGTCCCCACTGTAAATTGCTTTTGTTGAGGTTGGTGCTGACCTTGGGACTTTTGAGGTTGTTTGTCCTTTGAGTAGGACGGTCTATAGTTCCTTTTCTTTGGGCTACCAACGTAGTTGATAACGCCACCATTTTTGGGTCTAATTCTCTCCTCCTCTTGTACACTTGTGCAAGAAGAGTATCAAAAGTCCAGTTCTCTGGGTGCACATTGTAGTTGAGAATGAAAGCATCAAACTCTTTTGGCAATCGAGACATGATCAAGTGAACCAAAAAGTCCTCCTTCAAATCCAAGTCCCATTGCTTTAGCCTTGTATTTTGTGCACTCTTCTGAAGGATAAAATCCCTAATGCCACCTCTAGTGTACCTGTCCGTGATGAGGTCCTTTATGAGTTCTGTGGCATGAGTCTTTGAAGAACCAGTGAACTGGGTCTTTATCCTTTCTAGGTACTCAGAGACATTGTCAGGCTCTGGGATTGAGCCTACATAGCCTGCTCAATTGTATTCTTTATCACAGCCATACAATTCTTGTTGGCTGAGGCTCACTTTGCCTTTTCAACTATGTATAGTTGTCTAAGGTCAGCATTCTCCTTTTCTCTTTTCTCATAGTCAGCATTAGACTCTGTGTTGCCCCTGACTAGTGTAGCAGGCTCTATAGGACAGGGTGTTGTTAGCACCCAGTCCACCTTTCCCAAGATAAAAGTAAGGTCGAGCTTTCTTTTCCATTCACTGTAGTTATCCCCTTGTAAGGTTGGGATGTCTTTTATCATCCTATCAAGGAGTAACCTCCTGAAAAATGATCATTAAAAGGTGAGAAATAAAATTATCACATAACTCTCCTATACATTAAGCCTACATCACCGTTGGGCAAAAAATAGACATAACACATAGCATGATATTGCAATTAACAACATTGGTCAGAAAATGGCAATATCATATACCATAAGTGAAATTCCTAAAATTGAAATTCTCCCGTTGGTTCGAAATTCAATTTTAGAAACATCAATTTCAATAATATTTGTCAATTTTGCATGAAACTTTAAACAAATAAAATATAATTAAACCGTATAAAATTTCAATATTAGGCCGGCCCAAATCGGCCCAAAACCTAACACCACAACATTTTTCTCTCGGCCCAATTGATTTCGGCCTGCTTGGCCATACGCGTGCACGGGCTCGGGGCCCAAGAACCAACCAGGTGGCCGCCGAATCGGCCCATTTTCACGCCGTGCACGCCGCGTTGATCTCGGCCGTCGGATTCATCCGACAGCCGAGCGGCGTTTTTGGGGCCTTTAAAACGACCCGGCCGGCCGGAAACTCTAACCCTAGGGTTAGTTGTTTCCTCCCGGGCCGGCTGCATCGCCGCCGCTCTCCTCCCTTTCGCCGGCGACGCCATGGCCGGCAAGCCATGGCCGGCGGCCTTCTCTTCTCTCTCTCTCCACACCACTCTATATGGCCGGCGCAGCCCCCACGGCGATCACGGAGTGCGGAGGATGGTGGCGCCGTCATGGGCCCTGTCGCCGGCGTGCGCGTGCCCCCTCGGGTACGTGCGCCGCCGTCGACCGGCTCCATCGCGGCGCCCTTTGCCCCGGCGGCCGAAATCGGCGAGGTGAGTTCTATCGTCCCTTTTTTCTTTCGATCCGTTCGGATCCCTTCTCTCTTTTCGGATTTTCAATCCCTAAACCTAGAACGATGCACTAGATAGCTCTGATACCATTGTTAGGTTCGCTAGGATCACTAGACATCGGTTCTAGGTAGGGTTCATCAATCGGTTGTGAAGAATATGTGTAGATCATCCATTATATGTGAGAGGGGAAATTAGGGTTACCGGTTGAGTGAGAGGAGGAAGATTGCCCATCGGCCATCGTCGTCGTGCGTGGGCGTGCAGCGGTGATGTCGATGGAGATCCGTGCAGTGGCATCGCCGGCGTCAGTGGGGTTGCCGGCGTCGGTGTCAATGTCATCGGGGCGTGGTGGTGGCGCTTCCCGTCACTGCTGCGCCCCCGCTGTTTAGATCGGCTAGGGTTTGTGGGTGAGGTTGGTGGCGGCGACGAACCTCGTGTCGTGTGCCGCCCCGGCCCTCACCCCTTTATATAGCGCAGGTGACAGGGGCCCACCAGCCAAGAGGAGGCTGGGCGCCCCGATCAGGCACGGTCAAGGATCCCCGTTGGGCCGTTGGGCCCAACGGGAGGAGATCTACTCTAACACTGCCATCAACCTCTTCAAGCTCAAAGAACAGGATGGACAGAGTGTTTGGATATGGAAGGTATGTCGAGACCACGTAGATCCTCCCCTGGTAGAAGGCAATATCAGCTGAAAAAATCGATGCCGAAGCTTCTGCACACGCACCATGAAGTCATCCCAGGGTGCCAGAGAGCAAGGGTCTGGTGACAAATGGCAGCCATGATGCACATTGAGCCGGAGGCAGGTGGAGCAGAGAAGACCACCTTTGTGAAACGCATGGGGTACTCTCGTGCATCCCGTGCATAGATACTGATGTCGATTGAACGCGAGGTGTTGACGATGGAGAGAGTCTTGCAGAAGTAATCGAAGAAATGGAAACACACGGCAGGGGTAGATGGATCGTCTCCCGGGAGAAGGCATTCACCAAGAAGCAATAGCCGTCGGCCTTCTTGCATTCCCAGCTGGGTCGCGTCCCCGCGATCCACTCGTCAAACGATCCCACCCAGGAGATGGTCACGTCCTCCTGCAGCGGAATGCGGCTGAATTCAGTGATCATCATGGTGGGAGAGAAGCTGGCGAAGATGAACCGGGAGAACACGAGCATCGGGAGGGGGGGCGGCAGGCGCTGGATGGCCACGGCGTCGCGCCACGAGCAGCAGACAGAGCGGCACCCTGGCGCGGTCAGCGGCAGACGGGATGACGCGGAGAACAAGGTCGAGCAGGTCCGCCGGGATGTCCTTCCACGGTTCCCACAGCAGCGGATCGCCTGCAGGGACAGCAGTCACCAATCTCTTGTGAGGCATTTCATAGAACACCTCGCGCATAAAAACTCGCGCGTACATTTCTACGAACCGCGAACAAGCATGCCACACACACCAGTGTAGATATATATAGAGAGAGAGGAGGGAGTTGCGGATGAGTGCTCACCTGAGATGCTCCCGTCCATGGTGGCCGGAGAGCGTAGGTTCGTCGGATTTCAAATGCGTCGGCTTCTGAAAGAAGTACATGATAATTGATCATCGAACTAGCTGAAAATTTGTATTTAATCATCTAACTAAAAAACCAGATATCCTATCCCTCCAAACCCCATGTCAGCGCGTCAACGCTGAGTCAGCATTTTTTTTATTTTCTTCCTTTTCCTTTTTTTCTCTGTTTTCTTTTCTTTTCTCCTCTTCTCTTTTCCTTCTTTGCAACGGGAGCGACAGTGACGATGTGGCCAGCGTCACTTGGCAGCGGTGGCCGCATCGGCGCCGCGCTGGGCCTCGATCTTGGTGGCGATGGCAGCGGCCTCGTGCTCGGCGGCCTCGAGGAGGAAGCTCCCCCCTTCGTCGTCGACGGCGACCTGGAGCGGCTATGAGCCGAGGCCGTCGGCGACGGCGAGCATGATGCGGCGCATCTGGTCGCGAAACTCGACGCGGTCGACGACGCCGCTGTGATCGGCGTCAAACTGCTCGAAGACAGAGTCGTTGAGGGCGGAGACCTCGGTGGGGAGTGGCGTCGGCTCGGCGGAGTCGAACCCGGCGCCGTCGAGGAGGCGGAAGGACTCGAGCGCGCGGCGGAGCTCGGCGCGAGACAGCACGCCGTCGCCGTTGGCGTCCAGCGCCGTGAAGCGCGCGTCCACACTGCGGGCGAAGGCGTCGTCGTCCGCCACGAAGTCGCGCACCATCGACCCGTCCAGGATCACCACGCTCATGGCGACCGATGGATCGCTCGATCTGCTCGATGTATGGTGGCTTGGTTGGTGAGGAGTGATGCTTATCTGCTGCTTTGAGTGTACTAGTACTAGTTGATGAGTGAGTGAAGACTGAAGAGGGAGAGATTTTGTAAGCGAGAAATTACGACGGACAAAAAAAAGGACATGCGCGGGCGAGGCGTTCACGGCGAACAGGGCGTACACGGCGTGCAGCGACCTGCCGTGACTCAGCACGTCCCTGCACTGGACCTGCCGCTACCGAAGGGAACGGCGCTCCCATACCACGCGATGCGCGACCTGGCTCGTCGCCAGATCGGAAGATCGCCGTGACGGAGCTCCTCACCGTACGCCGCGTCAACTTCTACCGCTTCATCTGCGAGGAAAAGGTCGCCGCGCATCGCCGATCGGCTGAGCGGTGTCGTGCGTTGCGCCGAGGAGTGCCGCGACACGGCGTTCAAAATCCTCGACGGTTATGCACAAGACGACGCCTGAGGTTCGCCGTGCCTTCGCCGCGGCCGGCATCGTGTGAGAGGACGCTCTCGGCCCGGGCGGGCGCGGCGTCGAGCGGGTCGGTGGATTCGGTGTGGAAGGCGAGCTCGGGGAGGCGGGCCAAAGGCCACGCCAGCGGCGCCCAAGCAAGCTGGTCCAGGCGACGGCGCTGGCGCAGCGGAGGCGGACAAGGACCTCGAGGAGCATGTCGTTGGATAGGGCGCTGATGCGGTCCACACGTTGGATGCACCGAGGTGACTCAGCCATCCGTGTGCCAACGTGGCAGGATGAGTCGGATAAAATCAGGGTGGTTTGCTCACGATGGTTTAACTTGTCCGGTTTTCATACTTGGATGGCTATGGTATCTGGTTTTTTTAGTTCGAATGCCAAATCCAAACACTGATCATAGTTCGATGGCTAAAAAATGGACTTTTTTCCTTGGCTTTTTCCTCGCGAACTCCTCATGGTGGGAGCATCTATAAGAATATTTCTAAATCATTATTTAGAGAATTATTTATGTAAAAATCATTTTTTATAACTTTTCACTCTTTAACAGTTTTTTTATATCTCATGCCACTTGTTTTCTATTTTTAGCGAAAAATCCAAAAAAAATGATTATATTTGGATAATCATTTTAAAAAGCTGTTGGAGGTAGTCTTTTACCAAATCTTTATTCCTAGTATAGAAAGGATATGGGGAGTGCTCTGAGGCGAATTGGAAGTTTGGAACGGCAGCACAAGCCTCTCTTGTGCAAATTTCAAGATAAAAATTGAACTGGACAGAATGGTCTCTGGGCTCCATATAGTTTCTTGTTGGGCCTGATGCCCTAAATACGGGCGGAATACGGCTCACCTCGTCCAGAGAATCTGTTGGGCCTGAATACGGCCCACGAAGATCGCATTACCTCTCTCCCAGCGAATCAGTTCTGTACAAATGGAACACTGCTCTGAATTTTCGAAGCTTCAGTTAACCATTTGAATTTCGAATATTCAGATAGCCATTTTTTTTTAAAAAAGGGTTCTATTGGCCAGGTTCTTCAAGTGCAGGCTGTCACTTGCACCTGAATTTGCAACAACCTGAAAATTGGGCACATAACAGTATCCTTACTGTATTGTATTTTGTTTAGCATGAAAGGGAACATCGCATTTGAAAAAAAAATCTCCCTGTGCTAATAGTGTGTTACAATGGAGCATCAATCACTCACATCTTACATGTTCCATGTGGAAATAAATAATGCTTCATGTCACTAAAAACCTATATTATCAGCTTAATTGCTGGACACTCTAGTACTATACTAACTTTACACACTGCTTAGGCATCCCTATTTTGACTTCTCTGAACTGCAACTGCAAAGCATAATCCGTTAGCAGCACGCCATAAGATCAACAATGACTCAAAGAAAAAATCAATTGAGCTAGCCAGGAATGACCATATTGACCAACAAGTCAATTCTGCCAATGCTGGCCTGATCTGGTCTACGGTATGTCCAGCTCCAGGGTTGCATTGTACACCAAGTCAAAATATGTGCACTTATTCTAGACTCAGCCAAGCACTCAGGACACTTCACGCTGGCCTATATATAGCTCTCCTCTTTGCTACAATTCTCATCACATAAAACACATAGCTTCATAGTTCATACTAGTGAAGTAGTGATCACAACTTCACAAGCTCCAGACAGACCATTCTCATTTCTCAACAGGCAAAATGGCATCCCAAATCATTGACACCCACCGTGCCGGTGCGGAGGTCATCAATGGCGATGCCGCTGGCAAGAAGAAGTCCATTGAGCTGCTCCAGGAGCTCAGCCTTCCCAAGGGCCTCTTTCCCTTGGATGATATTGAGGAGTTCGGCTACAACCGCGCAAACGGTTTCATGTGGATTCTCCATAGGAAGAAGAAGGAGCATACCTTCAAGAAGATCAAACAGACTGTCTCCTATGGCACAGAGGTGACAGCGTTCGTCGAAAAGGGTAAGCTGAAGAAGATTGCAGGGGTGAAGACCAAGGAGCTGATGTTGTGGCTCAGTGTGGTTGAAGTCTATGTTGAGGAGTCATCTGCTGGGAAGATCACCTTCAAGACTGGCACTGGTCTCTCTGATAGCTTTGATGCCTCAGCCTTTGAGCTTGATATGTAGACTATTGGATATTTCAGGTGGCTAAATATTCATCCTTTTTCCTCACTTGGGTTTTCTTTTCATCTCTTTTTCATGTACTTGGCTTCATAAAATGAATTGTCAAATTCTGTAACCTGAAATGAATTTATGGTGATGTGCAATTGGCAAGTTTGTCGTAAATTTTATTTGTTTTTCCTTCAGAGTTTATCTATAAGTTTGACACAATTTAAGAACTGAATCAAATTACTAACTCTGCAGAAAAAAGACAAATTGAAAAAGGTGCATGATGATTTGCCAAATCACAGATATCCAATGGAATGATCAAAGATACTTGATCAAATCAAATTAGGCATGATCATCTTTTTCGAACGGAATTAGGCATGATAATCACTTCAGCCTGGCAGTCAGATGGTACATGTAAACTGAGGTGCTCACTAAACAACAAGCTTAGCTCAAAGTAACAAACAATGCCTTGTTGTGGAAACAAGCATACCCAATCGCAAACAACTAACAGTCAAAACTACTTCTGTTGTGATCATTAAGCTCAACAATAAACAAACAGACCAATCGGAATTATAAACATCCAATCCCAAGGCAAAATATAACGGCATAATTCATTCTTGTATGAACTAGCACTATAGTCATCAATAGTTATCACTTCCATGGTCACATGAAAGAAAGACTCAAGTCATCCTTGGTTTGCTAGCAATTTGAGCCTTAATATGTGCATCACAAAACTTTGCAAGTGAAATCATCAGAGTTAAAGTACACCAAAACTTCAGTGTGCAAAAAGGGCACCGATAAGTATGTTGCAATCAAAGTAGATTGGTGATATGTACTCAGGGTATTTGAGAACAACCAACAACAGAAAATTTCGGTCACGAAAAGGAAAAAAACACCATCACTGGTTTACATGAACGCTGTCAACGGAGGCCACATTAGCACTGTCTACTCTTGATATGATCTGATTGGATCTTCTCAGTAGCATTCATTTCGGAGGAAATAACCACAAGAGGTTATCCATGAACGGCCCAGAGTTGTCCCCAGGTACAAAAACAGGGAATGCTGTCACTGTAGCATCTCTCACATTGTACACTACTAAATCAAAAGAATGATGGGCACTGGTAGTCTGTTGGCGACAGCTGCTAACGAAGTAGACAAAATCACCTTTGGCTCCATCATACTGACAAGCAGGAAAGGACTTGCTGCTGTGCGAACTAATGAAGAGACAATCACCATCCAAGCTGTTTATCTCAGTCAAGCTGTGAGGGTTTGTGCTGAAGTCCAAAGCATATATCCTAATTTTCTGAATCTTTCTGTCTGCATAGATACTGTCAGCATAGATGATGATCAGCAATAGTTTCCCACACCATTCAACAATGTGGAACTCCTTCACCACACAACCCTCGACTGGGGGCAGTGGCTCTCTAACGCACTGCTCAACATACGAGACCATAATTCTGCTACCAACCTCTTCAAGCTCAAAGAACAGGATGGACAGGATATGTGGAAAGTATGTGGATACCATCACCATGTAGATCCTCCCCTGGTAGAAAGCAATATCAGCGGAAACGTCGATGCCAAAGCTTCTACAAACGCACCACGATTTCATCCTAGGGTGCCAGAGAGCAAGGGTGCGACGAGAAATGGCAGCCACGATGCACATTGAGTCAGAGGCAGGTGAAGCAGATAAGACCACCTTTCTGAAGCGCATCGAGTACTCCCGATCATGGATAATGATGTTGACCCAACCTGAGGTGTTGACGATGGGGAGAGTCCTGCAGAAGTAATCGAAGAAATGGAAGGCACATGGCCTCGGTAATTGGATCTTCTTCCGGGACATGAGATTCACCAAGAAACAATGGCTGTCGGCATCCATGCATTCCCTGCTCGGTTGCATCCCCACGAGCCACTCGTCGAACGATCCCACCCAGCGGATGGTCACGTCCTTGTGCAAAGGAATGCGGCGGCGGGATACGGTGAACGCCATGAAGGGCCATAATCTGGAGAAGCTGGCGAAGCTGAACCGGGAGAACACTAGCATCGGGAGGGGCGGGGGCGGGCGCTGGATGGCCACGGCGTCGCGCCACGAGCGGCAGACGGAGCGCACTCTGGCGCGGTCAGCGGCGCACGGGATGAAGCGGAGCACGAGGCCGAGCAGGTCCGCCTGGATGTCATTCCATGGATTCCACGGTAGCGCGTCTCCTGCAGGAAACCGCCAATCTCTCGTCAGGCATTTCATCGAACACCTCGCGCACAAAAAACTCACGCATACATTTCGTCGACGAACTCCGACTCCGAGCAAGCACACCACAGAGACGGAGAGGGAGCAGGGGGTTGCGGATGAGTGCTCACCTGAGTTGCTTCCGTCCATTGCGGCCGGAGAGCGCAGTTTCCCCGGAGTTCGATTGCGTCAGCTTCCTCTCCGGGAACTCGTGGCCTCGCCGTGGCCTCGTGTGTTTGATGCCGTGGAGGTGAAGGCAAACGGCAAGAGGGGGGGAAAAATGAACTGGAAAGAATGGTCTTTGCTTCTTTGAGCTCCAAATGAATTCTAGTTGGGCCTCAGTAAGGCCCATAATTCCAGCTCAGATGAAATCACAACATGGGCCCCACGACGATCGCCCTTACCATTTTTTTACTTTTTCAGTCTTTTTTTTAAACTTATTTTATAAACAAATCTTTAGAAGAACGTATTTAAAAAATTGACCTTTCTACCGGCGCTAGTGCTTCAACGTGATGGCATCAATAACATTGAAACTAAGTTATTGACGTGAAGAGGTTTGATGCCAATGACACTGCATTGAAAACCTATTTATAAAACATTCAAAAAGACTAAAATATAACATTTTTAAGGGTCTAAAATATAAAAAATTCAGATCGCCCTTACCTCCTCCTGCGAATCAATTTCGGCCACGTGGAAAGGCCGGAGACGCCCGAAGCGAAGGAACATTCGAGAAGACCATGGAATGTGCCACCGCTAGTACGAAGGCGTAAACGTAATCACAAAAATTCAGTACGCGTCCCAACCAGCTCCATTCCCTCGGCGCTGACCACAAAAATTCCACGACTCCGAGATATCTTCCCCTTCCCTTCAAGAGTCGATGGAAATCTCGCGTGGCCTCCTGCGAGCGAGCCGCGACGAAGACCCCGCGAGTCTGCAAGAACGCGGCGACTGAGGTGCTCGCCATTGATTTGTCTGTCTGCTCGGCTGCTCGGTGCTCGCTTGCTTGCGCTGTCCGGTTTAGCTTTCTAAGTAGGTGAAAGGTTGCTGCTAGGCTGCGGCCATGGCGGCGGCGGTGGCGTCGTCTTGCTGCGCCTCGACCAGCGCTCGCCCTCTGGTTCGCCGCGCCGGTAGCAGGAGCGGGAAGCTGTGGTGGGCGGGTGGTGGCACTGGCAGTAAGGCGCGGCTGCTGTCCATCTCCGCCACGGCTGCGGCGCCGTCGGGCGTGGACTACTCGGGCGCCGGCGCTGGCGCCAGTGACGACGCCGTGGCTACACTCAAAGTCAAGCTTCTGGTCAGTGATCTGAGACGAAATTATCTCCGGTTGAAGCTTCGTCATGGCTGTTTGGTTGGTCTCGTGTTTTGAATTGCGTGGCTTAATTTTGGAATTTTGGGCACAGAGCGCGGTGTCCGGGCTGAACCGTGGCCTGGCGGCGAGCCAGGAGGATCTTGACCGGGCCGACGCTGCGGCACGGGAGCTCGAGGCGGCGGCGGGCGGGCCCGTCGACCTGGAGAGGGACATGGACAAGCTGCAGGGGCGGTGGAGGCTGGTGTACAGCAGCGCGTTCTCGTCGCGGACGCTCGGCGGCAGCCGCCCCGGCCCGCCCACCGGCCGCCTCCTCCCCATCACCCTCGGGCAGGTCATAAACAATTGATCTTGAGTAATTCTGCTGAATCTGCTTAGGAAAATCGGGTCTCGATCAATCTGAAACTTGATTGCGTTTGGTCATCAGGTGTTTCAGAGGATCGACGTTGTCAGCAAGGACTTTGACAACATCGTCGAGGTCGAGCTCGGCGCGCCATGGCCGCTTCCGCCGGTGGAGCTGACGGCGACGCTGGCTCACAAGTTCGAGATCATCGGTGAGTCACTGTTCCCCTACTTGTTTCTCCTCTTCTCAATGCAGCTACGCACCCAAACAGAGAATCATCGAATCACTAGACCAAATGGCCCATTCTGTTTGGTATACTCATTACTGTTCTTGATAACGCAATCCTGAACAAATTGTTTAAACCACATAACTTCTATAGTTTCTGCTTAATTGCGACCCCACCATGTTCATGCAAACATGATATCACTTGTTACTGTTCTTGACAAGATAATCCTGAACAACTTGTATAGATCACATAATTTCCATAGTTTCTGCTTAATTGCAGGTTTGCAACCACCGTGTTCTTGCAAACATATATCAATTTCCACATAGATTTAATATGGCATTTGCTTCTTGACAATGCAAACAACGTCTTTATCAACCTTCAACTGTCCTCGTACAGCTCGTTAGTAGCACTAGTAATTAAGTGGTGCTGTGTGAATAATCTGATCGTTGCCACTGTCAAATGCACACTCGTTATTACTGTCAGGCACCTCGAGCATAAAGATCACGTTCGACAAGACGACGGTGAAGACAAAGGGGAACCTGTCCCAGCTGCCGCCGCTGGAGGTCCCTCGCATCCCGGACAACCTCCGGCCGCCGTCCAACACCGGCAGCGGCGAGTTCGAGGTGACCTACCTCGACGGCGACACCCGCATCACCCGCGGGGACAAAGGGGAGCTCAGGGTGTTCGTCATCTCGTGATCGGAGCTGACAGACGCGTTCGTGACCTGCGGGCTGCGATGCTGAAGCACGGTTGTGTTCTCTGCTAATTAGTATATCTCCTCACTCTTTTGATCTGACCATCTTTCTACTTCCGTATTGTTCGTGCGTTCTGTATTGTTGTAGATTTGCATATATCAACAAGTAGAAGAAAATGTCTCAATATGGAAAATCGAAGAAAATATATTTCAAAAAGAAAAACATTTTGTGCATCCGTAGTGTTCATTCATTTTTGAACCAAAAAGTTTAAAAAGGTTCATTCATTTTTGAACCAAAAAGTTTAAGGGTGCACAGAAGTTTTTGAACCAAAAATTTAAAAAGGGGGGCATTCCGAGAATCGAACTCGGGACCTCTCGCACCCAAAGCGAGAATCATACCACTAGACCAAATGCCCGTTGATGTCGTTCATAGCTAACACGATTAACTTTAATTAGTGACGGTGTTCTCCACTAACATAACCTCGATTTTCCATGGATCCCAAACAAAAAGAAGAGAAAACTGAGGAACCGTGAAAGAATCTACTATTTGCTGCTGCATGTTAACCCGCTACAGAAATGCGAAACCATATGTCTCGAGGAAGTAGCACAAATCAGCAAACCAGTACGTATACTGTCATCAGATCTTGCAGTTGCAGGCACACCTCCGTGACTCCGTGTACCAACCAATTTAAGGCTCCTTTTTTTTACAAAGAAAAAACAGATGAATTTTAGAGGGCCAGTATCTTACTTTGGAAAATTGTCTATAAAATCCATTAGAACAGATGATTGATCCATACAAAATCCTTGAAATTTCGAATAGACCAAGTTTTAGGAATTTTAGAAAAAAAATAACCAAGAAGGTTCTTCATACTTCGAGAGGGTAGAACAAACCTAGGAAGCACTAGGAATAGCACTCCCGTAGTGAAGAGTCAGCTACAGTGGTACACTCTATATTATCCAACATCAACATCTTTGGTATAATTCTAGCTCGTGCTATAGTTGTTCGTGTTCAGCTCGAACGTATAGGCAGCACATTGTTTGAAGGAAGAATGGTCAGAGGCAGTACGTCGAGTCTGTACCCGCGGTTCGGAGCTCGCGTACAGCGCCCGCGCGTTGCGGCGCCCCAAGTGGGAAGCTAGCTCGCACATCCCCGCTCCCCGGCTCCCCGGCGCCCCGGCCGTGCGCCCCTGTGCACGCACGGTTTTCGGCGTCGATTCGTGGGCGCGAGGAGCGCAGCGCATCATCCGTATAGAGCCTAAAAATAGACTATAAATCAATTATAAACTTATTATGTGAAAAAAATAGTGTTTGTCTATATGCAAAAGCTAGCTCCACACAAGCTTTTGAGATATATTTAAATTATTAAATTTATAGTGAGAAAAAACATAAATCTATAATCTATAATCTATAACTATATATAAAGCAGCAAGTAGTGTTTTCACCCAAATTTTGTTTTATCTGACTATTTTATAGAAAACCCCTTGAGTTTTTTCAAAATTAACCCACGATCCACCTGACTATTTTGTAAAAAACCACTTATACGTACGATATAGCTTATGTTAACTATTTAAAAAATCTATAATTATTCGATCATCAAATCGTTTTTTTCCAAATCTATAAAATTTCTGATCCGTATAACCTCTCGCTCCATTGTTGCCTCACTTTCCTCACATCCAATAGGTGAGCCTGACTCACGCACCTCCTACGTCGCCGTGCATTGCCCTGAGCGGCAGCCGAGCACACGCTGCATGCGTGAGTTAGCGCGTCGCCGTCGATATACATGCAACTTATCCTATTCATCAATATACTTTTCTAACTAATAATATCCGAGTCATAAATATTTTAAACTTTTATCGAATTTTTAATCTGGTTTAAAGTATTAGTAAGTCAATATCTATTTCTATTATATTTTTGACTTAATTTGATGAAATTAAATTAACTTAGACTAAGGTCCCGTTTACTTCAGATTTTGGGTGTAAACTTTACACCCAAGAAATTTTGAGTGTAAACTTTACACCCAAAAATTTTGGGTGTAAAGTTTACACCCAAGAGAGGTGTTTACTTTCATCTGTGTAAAATTTTTGGATGCTATAAAAATACAAATTTATCCTCTCTCCCCCTCTCTCCCCCGCGCCTTTTTCCTCCTTTCTCTCTCTCCCTCGGCTCCGGCGGCGGCCTCGGCGGTGGCGGTGGCGTCCAGATCCGACGGCGGCCTCGGCGGTGGCGGCCTTGGCTGCGGCGCGGACGGCGGGCGACGGCTCGGTCGGGGCTGGATGCGGCGGGGGGGCGTCCGGGGGGAGGGGTTACTGTGCGCAGGTAGGGTGGGCAAGCACGTTTCCCCAAAAATTTTACACTTTTTTCTCTCAAACCTCCCAAATCCAAAAACTTTACAAGTCAACTTTACACCTACTCGTTTACTTCCAAAATCCTAAAAAGTGTCCAAAATCCCAAATCTTTACACTATTTTACAGGAAGTAAACATGGCCTAAATGTCTATCTGATACTATTTCTTAATCAAGGTCCAGTAATACATAAAGTAGAAGATACCCTTACTTCCAAAGTTATATATATACATATATATAACTATATAACTATATAGTGTTTCTATCCAAAATTTCCGTCCGTCTGGTTATTTTGTAGAAAACTCCTTGAGTGTTTATAAAATTAACCCGTAATCTCAATGCTGAAAATAAAGGGAGGACTTGGATAAAAAAAAGACCTCATACGTACCTCTCTTCCGTCCCCATCCGCGTCGCGCCTGCGCCCCTCCTCCGTCGTAGCTCGGAGCTCCCGCGTCGCCATCTGGACGTTTGCCCTCCGCTTGCTTTCCTCCCTGCGTCGTCGTTCCGTTGTAACGCATAGGCATTTTGCTAGTAACTTATAATTAACCTATTATACATTATATACATATTAGCTCTTATATGGAGGAATAGTCCTTTGCTATTAAACTTGCACTTAGTATAAATTACAAAATCGAAGTGGTAGCGGTTGTGATTTGCGAGCTTGACATCCAGGCGGCGGCGGAGCTGAAGCGAACTAACACAATAAGTGACGTGCGCACAAATTTATATTGATATATGACTATCACATGTACTCCAACTGCTACAACTATTGGATGTTAGCCTGCACGCTTGCACGGGCATCAATATTAAAATTATACAACTATATTTTATTATTTTGAATATGTATGTTTGGTAATTTCAAAATTAATTACTTCTTAACATAGTTATCCTAACCATAAATTAAATTATATTTTATATTTAGGGTATTTTTGGGTGTTTAGCGTGGCTCTGTCTTCTGGCTCTACTAGTTACCTGTTGCAATTGACCGGTCTGAACGATTACATTCTGTAATTGTGACTATGTTTTTTCTAATATACGACGTGTAATTTTTTACGCGTTCATGAAAAGAGTATGACATCATGCCATTATGTGTTTTCCTGTCACGTGCATTACTACTCGACATAAATTGTGAGTATGTATTTTTATTGTTCCTATCATAGTTTAATTTACCTACTCTTTAAAAAATAGCAAAAATATATTCAGATTGATCATTTGTAAAATTGATTGTACTACTATCATATAAAAAAAGAGTGCAGTTGAATCGCATTTAGACAATAAAATCTTTTAAATGAAAAGGTTGGGAATTACACTGTCGTTATTTTAGAGATGTAAACTTCTATACAAACTGATCTTTTTAAGCATATATAATTGTTACAAAAGAATTTATGCCTTTTTTACTCTTACCTTAATTGGACTATTTAAATAAAATTTCTAAAAAATCCAAAAAATTGTGTTCCAATCAAATTAGTCTAAAAAAATTATAAAATCTCAAGCCCACTCTCTCGTTGGCACTACCCTCGAGCCTGTCCACAAGTAGCTATGCTTTCGAACTTACCCCATAGCATTGCTAACTACGGATGGCACCCATCGGATTCAGGTGCGGTATAAAAAAAACTCACCCACGGCTAAACCCATCAAACCGAGCAAAACCCACCCACGAAAAACCCACGGGCGTAATTATAAACCTAAACACAAAATGACGAGTATCCATCGGGTTTCGGGTATCCATCGGGTTCTCAACTTCTCATAGGCAGTTGCCAGTTTGTCACATATGTGGAGGGCGGCGACACAGACTGGAGATGGGCTTGGATAGCGGCGGCTTGGGCCCTGGATGGGGCGGCGCCGGCCTGGAGGGCGTCGTCGCGCAGGATTGGAGGGCGCCGGCGCGCCATGGAGATGGGCCTAGAGGGGACAGCATGGCCTGGACAAGGACGACGACGCGTCGCCGACCTGGAGTGGATAGGCCAAGAGACCCGAGACCGAGAGGTGAAGTCATGGGTGAAGGACGTACTAGATCGGGCGGGTTGGATGCGGGTTCGGGTAAACCCACGAGTAAAAAACAAAACCCGTAACCACACTCATAAATTTTGGGTTGAGGTTCGAGCATGTCCATGAACGGGATTTTATTATCCATGCCTATGTCTATCAGGTATAAAACCCACAGGTACCTATATCCACGGTAGAATTGCCACCTCTCTCGCTAACACCTCCTCTGTCAATCGTGTCCACCCAGCGTCACTGCCCTCTCGTTGATCCTCGTACCCACTTGTGGACACCTCGCTCAAGCTCATTGTGTCCTAACCGTGAAGTTCACCTGTCACTACTGTCATAAAAATCGCAAGCCTCGTGTATCGCATGTGTGATAAGGTTTAAGGATGCATAAATAACTTCTTTTTTTGTTTTACCTAGTAGATTAAAGGTCAGTTCCAATTTGTCAAATGAAATGAATTTTTATATATTAGTACAAATCTATATGGTTGTACGTAGCTGTCTTTTGGTTTCTTTGTGAAAAGTAAATTAAATAATGTTTTAGAGGATTACTTTAGCTTATTGGTACATATAGAAGAACTTCTGTTTCCCGCTCCGTAGCTGAACGACAGGCACTGCACCTCTTTCTCGAGCAAAAGTAATCATATTCTTCTTTTCTCTGATATGATTGTCCTCTAACGATATAACGGGTGGTTAACAGAGTGAGGACGTATAAAACTGAGGGTTAGATGTTTTAATTTTCCTAAATTTTAAGCATTATTTCTAATTTTTTGGGAGTGTTATCATACCTGCAAAACAATAATTTTTACAATTTAAAATATGATCACAGTGAGTCTTAAATTGTTTGATTTAATTGTAAGAAACACTATAATTAAAACAGATCAGAAATTAAATATACGACTCAAAAGCTAGAGATGTTTAAAACTTATTCATATTGTACATGCCCAACAAATATGGCTAAAAAATAGGGGGAAATAACAGTGCGTAGGAAGGAGGGGGCCCGTGCTTGGTGCACGAACACATGACATGGCTCTCGAGTGGATATTTTATCCGAAGATGGTTGTTAGAATTTTAGTTTCCACCGAATCTAATGGCATATCCCAGTAAGAGCATCTTCAACGATCCGCTTATATTTAACCCCTTTAAATCAACAATTAAGGAATTGAAAATATTATTTAAGTTGTTGATTTTTTTCCTTTTCTAACGGACCCCTCAACCAATGTGCCTAATATTGAGATTAGTCAACATTTTGTATACCTTATCACTTTCCCAGCAACAGAACACGCTATGAACCAACGTCCTGTATGTCGCCTCGCTCGGCACCACGCCCTTCTCCTTCATCCTGTCCAGCACAAGAAACGCCGCCTCCACCCTGCCGGCATTGCACGTGAACACGTTCAGCCTGATCCCCTCCCCCTCCATATGCCTCACCAGCAGAAGCGCCTCATCGACGATCCCGCGCCGGCACACGCCATGGACGAGCGAGTTGTACGTGAAGCAGTCGGGCCGGCACCCATCGGCGGACATCTGCTGGAACCTGAGGTACGTGGCATCGACGGCGTCGGCCCTCACCGACGCCGCGATCAGCGCGTTATAAACCGCCGTGCTGGGCCTCAGCCCCACCCCCGCGGCATTTGCACGAACACCTCGTGCGAGTACCGGGCGAGGCTGAGCCTGCCCAAGCTCTCGACCAACGCGCACTGCAGCTCCTCCGACACCTCGCACCCGCAACCCCTCACCTCCGCCACCAGCTTCGCCGACAGCACCACCGGCCCGCGCTGCCACAGCGCGCCCACGAGCGCCCGCCGCACCGTGCCGTCCCACGCAAAGTGGTCGCCGAACCGCGACGCCCACAAGTAGAGCCGCTCGCAGAGCAGCGGCGGCTCTCCCTCCGCGGCGGCACGAAGAGGAGAACGCGAGCGGGTGTGGGCGGAGAGGAAACCTCGAGCTAGCGCCGCCGCCGCCGCCAAGCGCGCGCGGCACCGGGAGGGAAAAGCGACGGTCGCCAACCTTCACCATGACCGCGCGAAAGGATTTTCTGGCCAGATGGGGAGTCCGCGCAGACCCGTTGTAGATCTGAAAAGCCCGCGCAGACCAATTTATTTTAAATGCTAATTTAGATGGTCTATTGATCTACAGTTTTATACTATAAATTTTAAAAATAGTGATAAAGGACCATTTAAATGGTTTGTTGGAATAATGTATTAGAGTTTTAAATTTATTAGAGCGATGCATGATATTTTTGTAGTGTTTGCTAAAATGTCAGTTATATGTCCGTTTAGGAGCGACTATAGAAAATGTAATATATTTTCATGCAATAGAAATGTAACTCCCCGGCTAGTGAACCGCACCTCGACACGATCAGCAGAACACAATCACGAGAACACGCATTTTGTACATTGCTCCTACACAAAAGGGCACGCGTCAGCGTGCATGCCTACGTCACCGGAGGTGGACAAAAACAAAATGTTGCGCTAGCTAGCTGCACATGCCTTTGTAGCTTGCAGCCAACACGTACGGAAGCGAGAACAAAACAGTACGGCGCCAACGTCAAGCAAGAAGCTACGCTACGGAGTAGCAGCACTCCTACTACTACTAACTGCAGCAGCAGGGGACAGCGCTGTGGAGGCTTCTTGATTTGTGCCCTGTCCGGTCGCCGGCGGCCGGCTCGCCGGCGCATCAGTACTGCGGGTCATGGGCTGCCGATGCTGCGGTCATGCTCCGGCCGCCTCGGGCTGCCGTGGTGGTGCATCGGGTCTGGCCCGGCCGGCACCGACCGGAGCTCAGCCACCGCGCCGCCGGCCGAGTCCCCTCTCCTGGACGACGTCGACGACCACGACCACGACCACGCCGGCCTGCTGCCCTTCACGCCGCGCGGCTGCTTCGGCTAAGCAGTTGCAACACGTACCACCAAAATGTCAGCAATGCAAGCCACACAAAACCGAACTGATCTGTACACAAATGTGCAAAACAATATTCAGAGATCAAGTATGTAGGTGTGTACCTCTGCCACATGATCAAAAGACGTCGCCGGAGCTGGCCTATGGTCACCACCAAACTCACCAGCGAGGCCTGAAACTGAGTCCAAAAAAATGGATAAACAGCTGAGAATTTGAGATCAGAAAGTTGTTGCATGCATGAACCGAATGTGAAAAAAAGCGAGAGAGCTTGAAATAGGAAGAGAGAAAAGGAATGGTCAGAACTGAAAGCTTGTACTACGTACCAGCACGTCCATGCACTGGAGCAACAAGCAGAGCAACCAAACACCATGCAACCACCAAGCACAAGAAGAACCGGCCCATGACAACCTAATACAACAACTACTAAGAAACCACAGTACAAAAACCAGAGGGCAACACTCTCTCAAAGAAACCTTTGAAACCGTTGTGTTTTTGAGATGGGTGATACACACTCTCCTCTCCATAGGGTAAGGATACTTATAGCTCACGAGTTTGTGGTAGAAGAAGATGAGGCAGAGTTAAGAATTAAACCCATAAAAATGTTTGGATGTCACATCATGTATTATATAAACGTGTTATATAAGATATTCAGATATTAATAAAAAACAAATTATAAAATTCGTCTACCAACTGAAACGACTCTATTAAACCTAATTAATACAAATGTTATTATAGTATTTTATTGTCAATTTATAGATTAATTCGTCTCGTAAATTGCATGTAATATATTTTTAATTTATATTTAATATTATATATATATTTAAATTTTCAGTGGGTAAAGTTTGACGGGAAATAAAAGAGGCCTAAATGTTGATACAGCGGTAGTACCAGTAACACTAGCAGTTCTGCTGCCAAGCAGAGTCGTAGTACCAGTGGTTGAGTACAGGTTTACAGTTAAGGCTTGACACGATGCATGCCATCTTGTCGAAAACTTTTCTAGGAAAAGGGAGCCAAAGATTGTGTGGGGGAGCGGGCGGAGAAGTGGAGATCCGCCGGATCCAGTACAAAACCGGGGAATTGATTGCGTCGTTGGCTCGGCCTCTTGACGTGTGACGCGCACCGGGCCGGGTCACATTTGGGTCACCGTTTCGGTGCAACTTCATCTGCAAACAAAATTAAGGGGAGAATCGTGTTACCAGGTTACCGGATCTCTTTGCCTCTCTGTCTTTGCATGCAACGTAACTGCTCCTTGAAACTTGGAACATCTTTGTTTTGTTTTGGTCTACTAGACCCTTGTGAGACTGTACAAGTCGAAACGGGAGACAATACCATGAGCAAGTTTACTTCTAGATCAATAGCAACCGAGGAGATCTAAAGATTGATACAAGTAGATATAGCCCATTTTAAATGAAATAACAAAAAGAGACAAAGATGTTAAAAACATAAATTTAGAGATGTTGTTATGAAAAATTAATTTTGGAGCACTCTAACTGAGTTTAGGATGGGATGGTTTTTCTCTATGGTTGGAGGGATGAAACAAAACCTTTTTTTTTGAAGGATATGGTGGGTTGGAATAGTCTGTCTTTATTTGGTTGAAAGGACGACCTTATTTTTTGTTTAAGGGATATGGTGGGTTGGAATAGTATGTCCCTTGTTTGGTTGGAAGGACGAAGATGGACTGACTAGATAGAGTTACCTCCTCACATTAGTTGGTGAGGTTACCTTCTCAACAACAACATATTCGTGTTGATGAGAATTTTTCTACGTGTTGGTCTGAGAGATCTGCTTAACTTCAGTGCAGGTTCAAAATTGGTCGTCTTGGGTGATCGAACGGGCGTGCCAGTTGGTTTGACCCTGCAACCAACAAGAAACAAAGAAATAGGCGTTTGGTTAAGGTTAGATCTTAATCGATCGGCTATGGATATCGATAAGTATACAATGGCTATCCCAAAGCACATTTAGATTAAGTGATTGGGATAGATCGGTAGTATACCAAGACAGTATAAATCACTTAGATCCAAATATACATTAGGATCACAATTATATATATTCATGACCTAGCCGATGTCGCAGATCTAATGTAAATCGGCTAATACTTCGATTTGTTTTATAAAAAGATGTTATTATGGATTAAATGCGCTAAACTAAGATTAATCGGCTGTTCGCATAACCTAATAGATTAATACCAAGCTTATACGTTTAAGTAGATTAAAATCTTAATATAAAAGGCAGTTCTAATACATTTATAGGTAAAAATACATAAAAACGATTAGAGCAGATAAGACCGACTGAAACCCCGGTTCTATCTCTAATAGTAAACATTGAACCAAACAAATCTATATAATTCTAAAAGCGACTTAATAGGTCGATTAGATGCAACATCAAGTACCAAAAGAATTATAAGATTTATATAGGCTAATGAGAACTCTTCGAGATGGTAGATACGCCATATAACCTAAATCAACCTCTAGATCTAGCTCCGTCGGCTGCTATCTTCAAAGAGATATTAGTCGATCGAGAGATAGATCTAACCATTGATCTAGATTATATACCGCATATGATAAATTAAGCAGTTTGCAACATCAGAATCAGAGTATCATAATGATGGAAGCACTGGCGCCGATACCACAAGTCACTTGTAACAAGAAATTACCTTTCCTGGAGATCGAAGTCGATGCAGCCCGAGGTCAAAGCAAGAACTCGTCAAGAAAAACGTAAAACAAAAGGTTGGCGATGCGCCGAGATTATATTGATGTGTGTTGATATGTTTTACAAAGGATTGGGTCATATTTATACCCGAATATACAATGAGTCCGTGACAGACACGATTCCTATTACAGATTAAATCTCTAAACAAACCGACATTATCACGAAAGAAAACTATACAAGATATCATAACTTAACAGATACAATTGCCTTTGTAGGACCTTATCCATAGATGGTAATATCTTTAACGTATTTTGGAAACCGAATCCAATACTTTATCTTCAAGCTTTCCTTTCGGGACCGGCTTCACTTCTATCTTGAATCGAAATCGGCTATCGGCTGTCATGGTCCGATTCAGACTTAGCCGACTGACTCTGCAGCCGATTCGGACTTAGCCGATACAACCTTTGTCTTACCGCAGATCGCGCATTCCCTCAATCCTGCTTCAATCTCATCATCGAACTTGGGGATTTGATTACCAAATTTGGTCGTTAACACATGCCCCCCAAGTCCGCGATATTGGTAATGTTGCGGATTTCGTGCAATCTTATCCTCGGAAAAACCCTAAGTCAAGTCTGTTTCGGCCGTTACAAAACTCTTTAAATAACGCCCCTTCCATCGCCAAACGAACTCACGCCGTCAACATAATCCAGAAAACCAGCAACCACTCTCGAGTTCTTCGGCGACCTCTTCGGCTTCCTCGAGCTCGCCGCAGCGATCCCCTTTCTCCGACAACAATAACTGAGGTGATGGCGGCCCCCGCTGCTCCATCTGGCACCGCTCCCGCCGAGTTCCCCGAGGTACGCCCCATCGGCTGAATCCTTTTTGTTCCCGCCTTAAGTCACAAATCTGAATTCTAGGTTTTCCAAGTCTTAATTTTGCTCTCTTTTTTCAATTGTAGCATCTTGCGCATCAGATAGTGATTCCTAGCCTTATCAATGACAAAAGATATTTCCTAGGGCCTATCGGCAATACTGATCCCTCTGAGTTCATCATAGCAGAAACTAACAGAGTGCCCTATAGGACGAAGAACCCCAACTTAGGCCACTGGAATAGCACCTTCAAATCCTGGCCTTCAACTGATAAGTCCTGGCCCACATGGTACAAAAGGATGCAACCTAGCAAACATAGCCATTGGGAGAAAATCGACATAGTGTAGTGCCTGACCCTTTCAGTAGCCGACATTCCCAAAGACGAACCATTAATGTCGGCTGCCACCTACTTATGGAACAACACCCTCAATGCCTTCCTCTTCCAGCAAGGCCCAATGATCCCCACGTTAGCCGACGTCTGCATGATCACGGGATTGGACGTACTGTCATTGGCTAACCCTAACCAGCTGGACAATAAGGGTCAATTCTCCTTCAAGACCAAAGCCATCGGAGGCTAGAACGACTATATTGCTATGAACATGGGCACCGGACCAATCACTCCCATAGAACACGCCGCCTTCTTGATGTTGTGGCTAGAGAAATTTGTGTTTTGCGGATCCAGCTGTGGTCCCACAGCCAACTGGTAATCAGTAGCCGAAGCCCTGGTCGACAAGAAGAAAATTTCTTTGGGCAAATTCCTGTTGGGATACCTTTATCAAACGCTAAACCAGGCATCGACTAAGATAGCCGTGGATGCATCAATCGACACTGGAAGCCCCTGGTGGTTCCTGCAGCTGTGGCTTGTGCTGTTGACCCAAAAAATTGCTGGACGGCCACGGCTAGCTGACGCGCGCTTCCCTCTGTTGGAGAAGATTGAAGATGATGAGGAGGACACAATAACCACCAAGAGGTGCCTGTCCTATGGGGAGGCCGCAGCTACTCATACCGGATCGAAACAATCAAGCGAGCTCCTGGCCGATTGGTTTACTTAGTTTTTCTATGAAGATCGAGCAGAGTTCGAGTTGCCAACTGAGCTGAACTTGGACTAGATAAACTCAGAAGAATACCCCAAGTGCAGAGATATTTTCACCACAGCGCTTACCCCCTGCATACTGCCGACTGAGATACACCAAGGCCGAAACATACTAAAGACTTATGAGTTTTACTATCCTGCATCAGCTGGAAGGCAACTTGGTCTTGGACAGCTGCCGATCGGCTGCTATTACACCGACAAGATTGAGTCCCGAGGGGTGATTGATTCAAAACTTATGATGAACAAGCTGATGGAGATAGAGAGCCCCTCCCTCGGCAGCATTGGGATCCTGGAGCTGGCCCACAAAAGGAGTGCAGCCTATGACAAGTGGTGGGTGGAGATCAAGCAACACATTTTCCATCAACGCGCTTCCATGTACCTCACCACGCTTCTGCCGGACAAAATCCCTTCTATAAGTATTTCCATCCTTAAACCTTTTTCACTGAGCAGTCGGTTGTCGTCATTTCTTAACACTTAATTACTTTTTCCTTTGCAGACGACAGACTCAGATCCCCCTCAATGAACAACTCGGGCGTTGCCATCGAGTATCGGCCGGGCGTTATCCTGAACGGGGGTGGTTATGCTCCATCGGCCATCGGCTGGGACACGCTGAAGGTGAAAATGTTGCTATATGGACAAACCCAACAAGCTGTAACAAGGAAGAATAGAGCCGCTTCATCGGCTGCGGGTCCATCGGCTGTACCTACAAAGAAACAAAAGAAGCCGCAAGCCCGCTGCACCAGTCGACAACCTACCTTCTCTCGACCCCAGCATCGAGAAAGCACTCAACGAGGAGGTCAGGGATGAAGAGATCTCCCAGGCCGTTGAAGAGGTGGCGGCATCAAGCAACTCAGATCAAAGCGCGACTACGCCACCAGCCGACGAACAGGTTCAGAAGACCCCCTCACCCCAAAGCGATTGGTATGTGTCTTTGCTTTTTCAATTCAATCTTCAATTTCTAATCATTCAAATCCTGACCAAGCTCTTTCTTGTAGTTCAAAAGACTAGCCAATCGGCCTCCTCGTCCAGTTTCTTCGGTAATTTCTGAACTTGTCTTTTCCTCTTGCTCATTTTACCTAGCCGACTTGCACTGACGTTCTTTTTTGTAACCTGCTCAGCCTTCATCAGCTGCCCCCCATGCATCAAGAGAGAGAACTCCATCGGCTACGGGCAGCCACCACGTTGAAGAAGAGCCTGCGCCAGTCCCTGTCGTCCGAGTAAGCATACTTTTCTTCTTTTAAGAGCTTATATCGACTAATGTTTCATCTTGATGACTCTGAATCCTTCTTGCAGACTCTAGCCGATCTAGTCCGATTTGATATCAAAGAGTTCATCAGCAAAGAAGAAGAAGAAGCTACCAACCAGGGGCAGACCGCTATAGCCGATGATCTCAAGGAAAAGCTTCAAGACATTCACCGTTGGCTAGACATTAGTGTGGACCAATTGGTCATGGAGTGTGGGCCGATCTGAGCACGCTTCATTGACATTCAAAACCAGCTCCCTGAAGACTTGGCCGAAACGATTTCCCAGGCTGCATTCATCGACCTCCATCGGTTTAAACTAGAACGGGCCGTGCAGAGGATGGTCGATCGGCAAGCTCAGGCTGACTTGGCGGCCACGATTGATGCCAATGTGCAGAATTTAGTAACCGAAAAGGCTAAGTTGGACAAGCTGTTGGCCGGGCCATCGGCTACACAAGCAAAAATCAGCCGGCTCGAAGCGGAGGAAGCTGATCTACAGGCGAAGTTGGAGCAGTGCCGGGCCAAGATCGTCGAAGAGAAGCAAGTATTAGCCGATCTCCCTAAGGCCACCGAAGAACAAAGAGTGAAGGTGACTTCTACTATCAAGTACCTAGGAGATCTCAACAAATCGGCTAAGGCGATCCCGGGCACCGAGAAGGAAGACCTCGCAGCAATCGATCAAATCAAAGCAACCAAGGACAAAGCGATATCGGCCATTCAAAAATTCCTCGGAATGTGATAGGGCTAGTCTCCAAAACTTTTCGTTTTGGCTTGTAGATATACATCCCATGGCGATTCACTTTGTCTTCCTATCTTGTCTTGTTATGATTCATTTGTCTATGCTTTGTTTTCGAGGCCCGAAAATTTTGAAGTCCTCTAATTCTGGTTTTCGACTTTGTATGATATATGCCCCCCTAATTTTCTGAATGTTGCCTTCAACATTGATAAAATTACAAGCAAAAACCATCTAGCACCTGTCGGCTAAACTTAGCCGATTTGAAAAATTAGAGAAGAAAAACTTGAGTAAAATTGTCCTAAAGGCGATGTGCGTATAGTTTCATAACACATCGGCTAACATGGATCGCCTAGGACTTAACTGCATCATGAGTTGATCCAAACACTTGGGTAATATTTCTTCAAATATTTATCATTAAGAGCCCTTCCAAACACCTCTCCGTCTAATCCTTCTAGCATGTAGGCTCCTCTGGAGACGCATTTGTGAATCTTGAAAGGCTCTTTCCAATTAGGTGACCACTTGCCGAATTTGCTATCTCTCGAGCCGATCGGCAGTATTAGTTTTCAAACAAGCTCGCCTTCTTCAAAAGACTTGGGCACAACTTTCTTGTTGTAATGACGAGCCACTTGTTCCTTGTCCTTGGTCACTTTTTCCAATGCGCGCATCCTAGATAGAACTAGGTCTTCAAACTCATCCACCATTAGATTAAAATAATCATCGGCTGTCAATTTGTCCTGTAATTGAATTCTTCTTGAGCCTATGATGTTTTCCCATGGTAAAACTGCTTCATATCCAAAGACCAATTTATATGGAGGCACCTGGATTGCTCCATGGCAAGCCATTCAATAAGCCCATAATGATTTAACCAATCGACTATGCCATTGCTTTGGATATTTGCGATCGTTCTCTTTATTAGTTTGATCAAACTCTTATTTGAAGCTTCAGCCTATCCGTTAGCTTGAGCATAATATGGTGAAGAATTCAACAACTTGATTCCCATGCTGTCGGCAAATTGGACAAACTCGTCGGAGACAAAGATAGATCCCTGGTCTGCAGTGATAGTCTGAGGAACGTCAAATCTGTATATGATATGCTCCTTAACAAATTTGATCGCATCCCCTGAGTCAACTTTTTTCAAGGGAATTTCTTCCACCCACTTGGTAAAATAATCGGTCGCCACCAATATAAATTTGTGTCCTTTGCTCGAGGGTGGATTTATCTGGCCGATCGTGTCGATTCTCCAACCTCTAAACGGCCAAGGCTTAATGATAGGGTTCATAGCCAATGATGGTGATCTCTGTATAGTTCCAAATTTCTGACAGTCTTGGAAGCCTTTATAATACTTGAAGCAATCTTCCAGCATGGTCGACCAAAAGTATCATGCTCTCCGAAGTAATCACTTCATCTTATGAGCCGATTGATGAGTGCCACAGATCCCTTCGTGCACTTCTCCTATGGCAACCTTTGCTTGGTCGGCACTAAGGCACTAACACACCATCAATCGTCCGGTAATATAAGTCTTCATCGAGCAAAACATATCGTATAGCCTTGTAGCGTAATTTCCTTGAAGCCGACTGGGAAGGATTTTGTAGATAATTGTAGACATCAAACCTCCAGTCGTCGGCTGAAATGGTGGCGATTTCCACTTCAACGTCTTTTGTCATCGGTTTGTATCCCGATGCCCTTTGAGCCAAATCGTTTGCTTCTGAATTCTGCTCTCTAGGGATGTGCTTTAATGTTATTAGCCGAAAACTGTCCATCATTCTCGACATTTTTGATAGTAGACCATCAGCGCGTCATTCTTGCATTCATATTCTCCTAATAACTGGCGATGACCAACAGTGAATCGCCCATTATCTCGATGCCATCGGCTTCAACTTCTTTGAGGAGTTGTAACCCTTTGAGAACGGCTTCATATTCGGCTTGGTTGTTTGTGGCGTGTGGCATGATGGAAAAAGCAAACTCGAAGCTTGTCCCCTTGGGAGAGATTATCACCAAGTCGATGCCGCGTCTGTTGGTGCAGACGATCCATCAAAAGTCAGAGTCCAAGGCATGATTTCCACTGAGCCGATTGAGTCATCTCTGTGTTCCACTATGAAATCGGCTATGGCTTGCCCTTTTACTGCCTTTGGTGCTTGATACCTTAAATCAAACTCTGTCAAAGCAAATATCCATTTCCCAACTCGCCCCTTCAGAACTAGAGCCGACAACATATACTTTACCACGTCGGCTTTGCAGACTATAGTGCACTCGTTAGATAACAAATAATGCCTTAACTTTGTGCATGAAAAATATATGCACAAACATAATTTCTCCATGGGAGAATACCTTGTCTCTATATCCAGAAGTCTTCGGCTAAGATAGAAAATTGCTTTCTCCTTCCTTTTGATCTCCTGAATCAGAACTGAGCCGATAGACTTCTCGTGGCTGACAAGTATAATTTGAATGACACTCCCTTTTGTGGAGGAATCAAAACTGGAGGGGAGCTCAGATAATTCTTGATATTGTCCAAAGCCTTCTGCTGCTCTGCCCCCTAGGTAAATGCTTGATCAGCTTTCAGCCGAAGCAAAGGTGTGAACAACTCCATCTTTTCTGACAAATTGGCTATAAAGCGCCTGATGAAGTTGATTTTGCCAATCAACGACTGTAATTCCTTCTTGTCCTTCGGAGGTTGAATAGTCTTGATAGCATTGATGATTCTCTTGGTGACCTCGATTCCCCTCTCATGAACAAGAAATCCCAGGAACTGGCCAGCCGATACGCCAAACGTGCACTTCGTAGGGTTCATCTTCAGGCCATATTTCCTTGTTCTCTCCAACACCTTCCTTAGATCGGCTATGTGGTCTTCCACCTCCTTGGATTTGACAACGACATCATCAATATAAATCTCTACCAGGAAACCGATCAAGTCATGGAAGATGTAATTCATGGCTCTCTGATACGTAGCTCCAGCATTCTTCAAGCCAAATGTCATGACGATCCACTCGTACAAGCCGATTGCTCCTGGGCACCTGAAAGCTGTCTTGTGAATGTCTTCTTTGACCATAAAAATCTGATAAAATATAACCTGCATTGTCATCCATAAAGCTTATGATTTTGTGGCCGGAGGCGACATCCACCAGCAGATCGGCTATAGGCATGGGATACTCGTCTTTAGGGGTAGCCTTGTTCAAATCTCTCAAGTCAATACACACCCTAAGTTTGTCGTTCTTCTTTACTACTGGAACTATGTTAGAAACCCATTCGGCATATCGGCAGGGCCAAATAAAGCCGACATCGTATAGCCGAGTGATTTCGGCTTTAATCGCCTCATACATATCGACTTCAAACCTCCTAGGAGGCATTTGTACTGCCAATATCCAGGCTTAATGGGGAGCCGATGCTCAACAATGGATCGGCTAAGACCAGACATCTCAAAATATTCTCAAACAAAACAATCTTTATATTCCTTTAATAAATCAATAAGCTTGGTTCTAAAATGAGAAGACAAATTTTTGCTAATGTATGTCGGCCTAGGCCTATTCCCTGGACCTATATCCACTTCTTCCAAATCATCGGCCGACATAAAACCTTGCCCGAGTTTGTCGTGATGTCGTCCACGGTGTCCTTGTTGTAGACGCTCGAGCCCTCCATGACGCCCTTAAAGTAATAGTTGAGGCTCTTCGTCTCCAATTGGCTGCATGTCAGAACCGGACACCTTGAGAATATCGGCCTGCCAAACCTTGCCGGACAGGCAATCAATTTTGTCGACCTCCCATAAAGTTAAGTCGACGTTAGCGACATTGACTGACCTGTCGGCTAGCACGATTTCTATCTTATCGCCTTGCCATTGGATTAAGCTTTGATGCATTGTGGAAGGGATGTAGCAATTGGCGTGGATCCAATCCCTTCCGAGTAGCAGGCTGTATGACCCCTTTCCGTCGATGATGAAAAACGTTGTGGGCATGGTTTTGCTGCCGACGGTTAGCTCAACGTTTAAAACTCCCTTGGCCTCTGATTGGTTGCCGCCGAAGTCCTTGAGTACCATGTTGGTCTTGATCAAGTCGTCGACTCCCTTGCCTAGCTTTCTGAAGGTTGCATAGGGCATGAGATTGACAGCGGCCCCTCCATCGACTAGCATCTTCGACATCGGCTTGCTGTTGACGAATCCTTTGTCATACAGGGGTTTCAAGTGCCGATTCTTTGTCCCTTCGGGTTTCTCAAAGATGGCCTGTTCTGAGGACAATACTAGTTTGGCAATTGTATCCTCAACTATGTCTGCACTGGCCTCGACAGCCTCGAATTCGGCCGGCAATATGAACACCATATTGACCGATGCAGCGGCCACTCCTTTGCCTTTTGCCGCCCTTTTGGCCTTGTCGGCTGGGCTCTCGTCGGCTGGAGCTGCCTGTTTCTTGACACACCATTGCTTTGTGCCCTGTCGACGTTGTTGCTGTTGAATCATTCACTGGACCTCTTCTTCCTGCCCTTCGCTCTTAAGCATCTGAATTTCCCTTTTCTACGTTTTGGTGAACAGGTCCAAAGGGCACCATTGGGGATTGGCCGATTGTTCTTCATCAGCCTCCTCTTCGTCCTCTTCTTCGAAGAAGTCCTGGTGGATTGGGCCGAGCTGATCATGGACGAAAGGTTTCTGCTGGTTAAGTTGAACGGCTCGTGGGACGAATCGGCTAGAACTTTCCATTGGTGGATCCCTGTATTCGTCCCCCTGTATTCGCTGCATGTCGGGCAATTTTCGGGAGTGGGCAGCCTCATTCCTTGCTTCGAGCAGAACCTGAAGAACTCGCAGCGTCAATGCGAATCACAGCCGTCGTGGCGACGGTAATATGCTACACCCAGCCGATCGGGTGTCCTCTGGTATGGTTTGCCACGCCGGACTTCTTCTTCTTCTTGAACCCTGCGCTGGAATCACAGCCGGCTGTCCGCCTGTCTGGGCCGACGATTGGCCGATCGACCGTTGGTGTAAACCATGTTGATTGGCGCGGCCCTCACTGCAGTTAGCTCTTGTTGGTATTCGACTGAGTTGTACGCCATTCTGTTCTGTCGATCAGCTCATGCAGGACCGACTTGGAAAGTGTTGACAGGGAAGGGATTGCCGTCGACCTTCATCGGCTTAGCCGATTCCTCGAACTTAATCTTCCCTGCCTTGATGGCCGACTGTATCTGTTGACGGAAGACCTTGCAATTATTGGTGTTGTGGGAGGTGGTGTTGTGCCACTTGCAGTATCTCTTCTTTTTGAGCTCCTCGGCCGATGGTATGACGTGGTTGGCCGGAAGCTGTATTTGTTTCTCCCTCAGCAATAGATCAAAGATCCTATTGGCTTTGGTTATATCAAAATCATATTTTTCTTCCTTAGCCGATTTCTTCAACCATTGGCACGTGATTGCCTTCTTGTTCCTGGTCCACTCGGCTGCTGCCACCTCTGCGTCGCTGTCACTTGAGTCCGAGTCTGTTGCATAAACAACATGGGTGATCTTCTTGAAGGCTTTCTTTGCTTCTTGAAACGCTGCTCATGAGCCGTCACCTTCTGAGCCAGGTGGGCCAAGCTCTCGAAATCTTGTGCCGAAAATCTCTCACGGATGGGGGCCAGAAGGCCATGAAAGGCTAGGTCGGCTAGCTGTGAGTCCGACAGCACCAGGCTGTATCAACGATTCCTCATGTCTCAGAATCGCCGGATGTAATCTTGGGCGCTCCTCGTGCTTTTGCTCGATATTGGTCGGGTTCGACGGCTTCATTTCATGAGTGCCGGAATAGAAGTAGGCGTGAAATTGCTTCTCGAGATCGGCCCAGCTCTGGACCGAGTTGTAAGGTAGGAATGAAAACCTTGTAAAAGCCGATCCCGAGAGTGACAATGGAAATAAGCGTACCTTGAGCGCATCCATAGTCGCTGCTTCTCCGCATTGTGCTAGGAATCGAGTAACGTGTTCGTAGGTTGATATGTTGTCTTGCCCAGAGAACTTTGAAAAGTCTGGTACTTTGTACCGGTTTGGCAGGGGCACCCTCTCAAAATATTCTAGATATGGGTACCGATACATATTGCCAGAGTCTTTTGGCTTGAGGTCGAACTGATCACGCATAACATCTGCGATCAAATTGGCCCACGACCTGTTTTCTTGCAATGGTGGCATCGGCTCATATTGCTCGTGATGTGTGGGTCCTTGCCGATACGGCATTGGTGGCGTCTGAGGCTGATAGTGCTGCTCGCAGTTGCCTCCTGGAAGTTGATGCTAAAAGTTGTTTATAGCGGGAGGCGGCCGAGAGGCAAACGGTGGTGTTTACTTGGGGAGAGGCCGAGTGCCGCTGGAGTTGTGAGGTGGATCCGGCAGGTAGTTGCCATTCGGTACGTTATGAATGGTGGGTTGCCGATTGGCGTTAAACATATCTTCCACCTGCTCCTGAGTCGTCACTGGGACGCCGAGGCCCTGATGCTGAGGTTGTGGCCGAATCAGGACCTTAGGATGCAGCCGCGTAGCCGATGATTGTGAATTCGGCTGGATTGGGGCTCCCCCTGGAGGAATCGGCTGACCAAGTGGTGGGATTGGCAACCCATTGGTTGACAGTGTCCTATACGGTGAAAAATGGCCATCAGTGAAATATGTCGGCCCTCTTGGTAGCTGCTCGACTATCTTCGAGTCAACCATAGTGCTTATCATGTTGTTTAATGTGTTCACCAGTATCCCCGACTAGTTGACAAGCGTGTGGTAGACAGCCGAGTCGATTCGATATTACAGCTTGTGGAGCTCTAAATCGTCCTGTACCTACTTGACTTCGTCTTTTTCTTCCCTTTCTTGTCCTCGCTGGAGGAAGTATCAAGGTCTTCAATGTTGAACTTGAATTTCTGGAGGATTGCCCCAGATCTGGTCTGGACGAAAGATTGCAGATAATGTTCTTGCAGCCTCTCAACCATCTGCTGATATTCGGCCTTTTGCTCAGCCGAAAGTTTATCCATGGTCACCGGGATGACGTTGTCCTGGTTGAGATCAGTCAATATGACGTTCTCCATTGCGGTGGATCCGGAAGATGTTGTCCCACCAGGCGTGCCAAAAGCGTGTTGATGAGAATTTTTCCCACGCGTTGGCCTGGGAGATCTGCTTAACTCTAGTGCAGGTCAAAAATTGGTCGCATTTGGTGATCGAACGGGCGTGCCAGTTGGTTTGACCTTGCAACCAACAAGAATCAAAGAAATAGGCGTTTGGTTAAGGTTAGATCTTACTCGATCGGCTATGGATATCAATAAGTATACAATTGCTATCCCAAAGCACATTTAGATTAAATGATTGGGATAGATCGGTAGTATACCGAGACAGTATAAATCAGTTAGATCCAAATGTCCATTAGGATCACAATTATATATATTCATGACCTAGCCGATGTCGCAGATGTAATGTAAATTGGCTAATATTCTGATTTGTTTTATAAAAAGATGTTATTCTGGATTAAATGCGCTAAACTAAGATTAATCGGTTGTTAGCATAACCTAACAGATTAATACCAAGCTTAATACATTTAAGTAGATTAAAATCTTAATATAAAAGGCAATTCTAATACATCTATAAGTAAAAATATATAAAAACGATTAGAACAGATAAGACCGGCTGAAACCCCGGTTCTATCTCTAACAGTATGCATTGAACCAAATAAATCTACATAGTTCTAAAGGCGACTTAATAGGTCGATTAGATGCAGCATCAAGTACCAAAAGAATTACAGGATTTATATTGGCTAATGAGAACTTTTCGAGATGGTAGATACGCCATATAACCTATATCAACCTCTAGATCTAGCTCCGTCGGTTGCTATCTTCAAAGAGATATTAGCGGATCGAGAGATAGATCTAACCATTGATCTAGATTATATGCCGCATATGATAAATTAAGCTATTTGCAACATCAGAATCAGAGTATCATAATGATGGAAGCACTGGCCCCGATACCACAAGCCGCTTGTAACAAGAAATTACCTTTCCTGGAGATCGAAGTTGATGTAGCCCGAGGTCAAAGCAAGAACTCGTCAAGAAAAACGTAAAACAAAAGGTTGGCGATGCGCCGAGATTGTATTGATGTGTGTTGATATGTTTTACAAAGGCTCGCGTCATATTTATACCCGAATATACAATGAGTCAGTGACGGACATGATTTCTATTACAGATTAAATCTCTAAACAAACCGACATTATCACGAAAGGAAACTATACAAGATATCCTAACTTAACAGATACAATTATCGTTGTAGGACCTTATCCATAGATAGCAATATCTTTAACGCACTTTGGAAATCGAATCCGATACTTTATCTTCAAGCTTTCCTTTTGGGACCGGCTTCACTTCTATCTTCAACCGAAATTGGCTATAGACTGTCCTGGTCCGATTTGGAATTAGCCGACTGACTCCGCAGCCGATTCGAACTTAGCCGATACAGCCTTTGTCTTACCGCAGATCGTGCATTCCCTCAATCCCGCTTCAATCTCATCATCGAACCCGGGGATTTGATTACCAAATTTGGTAAACAATTCGTAGCCGCAAAAAAATTAAAATAAACAACGAAAAAAATAAACTTCTCATTTTAAGCATAGATCATATCATCCGAAATGACTTGCCCACATCAGAAATTAATCTACAATATGCTCACAACAAGGGACAATCACCTCATGCACACAAAATCCATTTGGATCTAGGGTTTCAAATTCTATGGTTTTCATACCTTTGCTCACTCAAGATGAGAGGAACTGAAGAAAAGGAGTTCACATGGGCGTAATCATTCGTTGGGGTTGCCAATTTCCTACCGCTTCTACTAGCTTTGACGAGAAACAACAATGAATGAGAGCAATAGGAGATAATGTGTCGAGGAAGGAGAGGAGGGGGCCGGCAGCCCAGAGAGCTTGCGCGAGCGAAGTCGTCAATGCTTGGCGCACGCAGACGACGTCGGCTCTCGCGCATCTCTCGTGCGCGCTGAAGGGCCGCACGTTGCCTCCTCTCGTGTCACCGCTCTCGATTAGGAAGAGAAGGGTGGTGAAAAAACGAGGAGAAAGGAGGGGAATCGGGACAGAGGGATAAGGTCACCGCATCTACAGACTGTGTGCGGCTCACATGACGCGTGTGAGAGAAGTGGATCGAAGCCATCTGGGTGATTTTGATTGGACCCGAATATCAGCAGAATATTCTCTTTTAGGTCCATCCCAACCATCTGATCCTACAAGCAAACAACTTCAAAAATGGGATGGCCCCATCCCAACACACCCAAACACTGCAACCAAACATATTCTAAGTGCTATATAACTGAACAAAAATGCTATATAATTGAGTGTAAGTACAAGTTGAATATACAAGAGCATGAATCTTGATGAAAAATTCTACGGACAAAAAAAAATAAAAGATAGAAGCCCAAAAAGTTATGGCAAGTGAAATAGCAAAACCAAAACACATGCCAATTTATCTCCCCCTTTGTAAGAGTTTGATTTACAATACCGAAAGGTTTACTAAGGTTGTGTTCGGCACTTGTGGTTAGGAACTAATCCCTCGCGTACACAAGACGAAACAACTTATTAGTGCATAATTAATTAGGTATTAGCTTTTTTTGAAAAATGGATTAATATAATTTTTAAATCAACTTTCTTATAGAAAACTTTTGCAAAAGTACGCACCGTTTAGTAATTTGGAAAACGTGCACGTGAAAAATAAGAGAGGTGAGTTGGAAAAGTAGGAGAAAAACATAGCCTAAAAGTATTTACCTTGGACTCTTAAAACTATAAGAACTAGTGAGAGACCCCATGCGTTGCTGTGAAACTTCTCTATGATGAAATGGAAAACATTAGGTGCAAGATACATTAAATTACTTATATGTATACATAGATACTATTCTAAATTCTAAATTTGTACATCACTTCAGTGTTAGGTGCAATTGACAATTGTGATTTAAATACATCTTACACTTATTAAAAAATTGGAAAAAATCAATAATTAATTGATGGTTGGATTGAGTGATACATTTTCAGGTGTTCTGGGGTTGAGCCAGGTCGTCAGAAAGGAAAACTGATGACATTCATCACTTACATGCTTATAAACTTACTCCTCACAAAAAATAGCAATTAAATTGTAATTGTCATTCGAGAAGTAACTGAAAACTTCATAGCCATATGAAGAATGTTTAGGCTGGAAAAAGTAGCTCATTGAGGAACATTGACCAAAAGGAACATCAGCATGATCAACGATAAATGTTCATGCATGATATAAGCATTAGAAAAACTTACTGAAGTGCGTCAGATCATGGTGAGAAGAAGAAAGAACATATGTCCATGTTCTAACATATTAGCATCCTAATCAGCTTTATTGTTCACAGAGACACCATCCTATCCCCCTCTTCCTCCACTCAATTGCCCATCCGTCCCACATACTCTACAAGGCTAGCTTGTGCTCCAGCCACTCCTACAAGATTGATCGAGGAAGAAGAAGGCCGGCTACAACCAGAGCTTGTCAAATCGTTTTTGGAGGGTTTTTGCCCCCACAGTAAGGCGGTTTACCGCCAATCGTAAGTCCAACCGTGAATCGGCTAATACTCCGATTTATCTTATGAAAAGATACTGATCTGAGCCAAATGCGCTAAACCTAGATCAGTCGACTATCGATTATAGCCAATAAACTGTTCTGGCTTAGGGCATTTAGCCAGAGCAAGATCTTAATATAAGAGGCGGTTTTAATAATCCTGATAACAAATATCAAAAGAACATTAAAACAGATAAGGCCGGCTGAAACCCCGGCACTGTCTCTAAGCAATATACATCTGGCCGAATAGATCATGAGAGCTCTAAAAACAACTTAATAGTTCAACACTAATGCAGCATTAAGTATAAAAAGAACAGTCTGATCTACTGTAGCTGATGTAAATACCTCGAGACGGTAGATATCGCATATAATCTAGGCCAACCTTTAGATCTAGCTCTATCGGCTGCCGATTCCTGACAAAAGTGAGCCGATGACGAGACAGATCTAAACATTGTTCTAGATTATATGCAACATGTCATAACTAGCGCAGCATAAATCATCGAATTTAGAGTGTCATGACGATGGAAGCACTAAATTCGACGAGATACACCACTAATGACAAACATTTACCTGAACTTGAGGATCGAAACGATGCAGCCCGAAGCCGGATCAGTTGTTCGTCTGAAGAAAAAGGAGGCGATGCGCCGAAGGTTGTATTTATTGTGAGAATATCTAATTACAGGGATCTCGGGTCCTATTTATACCCAAGAATAACATTATCTGCACAGACCCTGGACTCTATCTAAACTACTATTTAAAATACGACAATATCCCAAAAAGGACCCATGCCGCATTACAATAAACAGTTTAAACAAATTCCTAATTTAGATACAATTGCCGTTACAGGACCCTATCCATAGATGGCAACATCTTTTAACGCGCAAACCGATAACCGAATCTTCTATTTATCTTCAAGCACTTTCATCAGAAACGGTTTTATCTTCTCCTCTGACTCAGCATCGGCCTCAGGTAGTGTGCCATTAGTGTGCCATTAGTTGGTCTCAGGTAGTGTTGGTACAAAGTCCTTAGACCTGAGATCACCATGGATTCCAACATGTGTAGTAGCCTACTTTGGGACTACCAAGCGCTATTCCGTAATTGGGTAGTCATAAAGATAGTTTTCGGGTTTGCTATGAAATATGGAGTGGGATGTGAGTGATCAAGATGGAATTTGCCCTTCCTTTGGAGAGATATCTCTGGGCCCCTCGAGGTAATGGATTATGGAAATGCATGGCCATGCTAAGTTGATTGAGGAGTCAATCAACAGACAAATAATCCAATACGGTTCGAGTGAATGGTTAAGTTATTGAAGGGATGGCACACATCTTGCCTATAGCTTAATTGGTATCGTGAGGCAAAAGGATTTGTGTACACATTACAGGTTCAGAGCCGATATTATATTCTTGTATACTATGGTGTCAATATGTGCTGCTAGGCGCCTGTTGACAGGTCGGCTGAGTTGGACTTGAGCCGACGATCGGCTAAGTTAGACTATAGCCGAAACCGAGTATACCGAACCTACTGGTCGCACGCTTAAGGGGATAAGAACGGGCATTCGAGTTGGACTCGAATACGGCTCGATCGGATAGGGATCCGATCGGATAGAGTCATATAGGCTTACGATGTATGGGCGGCCAACTCTGTGAGATTCGGATAGGATCCGATTCAAAATAGAGTCCTGATCGGCCACTAGTCCCAGTCGGCCAACTCTATATAAAGGAGGGAGGGGTGGAGATCTACGGCACATCAATTGCATCGCATTGAACCGAATCCGTAACAGAAGTCGCCAAGATCAATCTCCACGGAAACCCTCCCCACTTTCGAGCCAAACCCTAGCCTTGCATCGCGTGCTAGCACACGGGTGTTCGGCGTTCTGTCCCCGAACGTGTGGATACCGGTAGAGGCGCTGCTACGTTGCGTGCTGTTCATCGGCTGTGGTACTTCGGAGCAAGGCGGCTGCGGCAGATTGGCTGCGGTCGAGCGCATCGGAGCGAGGCGCGAGAACGCGGTCAGACGACTCGGTGAATCAGCTACATCTGGGAATCGGTTGTCGGCTTGCGGGAATCGGCTGCACTGTTCCGGATCGGATAGTCCTGATTGGCTATTTCCGCTGCATACTCCAATCGGTAACGATCTATCGGCCCTTACTTGCAAGTGTTCCTGGTTTGCACGGTAGAAAAGTTTTTGTTTTTGGCTAGCGTAGCTTCCACGTAACCCTTCAGATACAATTGCCGTTACAGGACCCTATCCATAGATGGCAACATCTTTTAACGCGCAAACCGATAACTGAATCTTCTATTTATCTTCAAGCACTTTCATCAGAAACGGTTTTATCTTCTCCTCTGACTCAGCATCGGCTATCGACTATTCTTGTTCGATCCAACCTCAGCCGATTGACCTTGTAGCCAATTGTTACTCAGCCGATTTGAGCATAGCCGATGCAGCCTCTGCTTCTCCACAGATTATTCCGCCAATCCAATTCCACTTCAAATTCGACCTTGAACCTAGGGATTTGGTTACCAAATTTGGTCGTTAACACATGCCCCTCAAGTCCGTGATAAGATAATATCGCGGATTTGCTGCCTTTCCAAATTCCTGCTTTCTCCGACCGAAATCGTTTCGGTTGCCCAAAAATATCCTTCAAATACCGCCTTTGCGGCCACCGCACGTGTCACATTACCGCAAACCAACAGCCACCTCAGCAACCCTTGAGCTCTCCGGCGACCTCCTCGGCGAACTCAGCAACTTCGGCGACCTCGGCGATCTCGTCTTTCCCGGCGAAGCCCAAGAAGCGGCAATCACCAGCAATGGCTTCTCCGAACGCCCACTCCGAGGCACCTCAGACGGAATACCCAGAGGTAAGTCCCCTCGGCTACCATCTTTTATTCCGCGCAATTTGGCTTTCAACTTTCATAACCTCGTCTTTCCATCCTTTAAACCACAACATCTTGGTCACCAAATCACAATCCCAGACCTCACCAGCCCCAACCAGTTTTTATTAGGGCCAATCGGCAACACAGACCCCAGCGAGCTCATCAATGCCAAAACAAATAGAGTCCCTTTCAGATTCTCTATCCCCAATCTAGCTTATTGGTCTAGTGCCTCCAAATCCTGGCCTTCAACGGATAAGACTTGGCCAGCTTGGTACTCACAGATGTTGGCTAGGCTGCATACCTACTGGACTGAGATAGGGATAAACCAATGCCTAGCCCTAACAATAGCCGATATTTCAAAGGATGGACCCCTCTTTTCGGTTGCCACCTATTTCTGGTCGGATACGCTAAATGCGTTTCTTTTTAGGCAGGGGCCGATGACACCAACCCTCATGGACATAGTAATGATCACAGGGTTGGACATAACATCCACAGTTGACCCAATCGGCCTCAATATCAAGTGCTCTCATAACTTCAAGACCAAAAGCATAGGGGGTTGGAGTGGATTTATTTCTATGAATATGAAGGACGGCCCAATCACTGAGAGAGAACACACTGCCTTTTTGTTGATGTGGCTAGAAAAGTATGTCTTCTGTGGGTCGAGCTGTGGGCCGACGAGCAACTGGCAACACGTAGCCGAAGCCCTAGTGAGCAAGAAGCAAGTACCTCAGGGGAAATATCTGCTTGGCTACTTATACCAAATGTTGAGTAGTGCATCGGCTCGGCTAGCCTCTCAACAAGTCGTCAACACAGGAGGGCCCTGGTAGCTATTATAACTGTGGTTAAACCTTCATCTCCACCTGGTCGCAGAAAAACCATCCCCACTAGAGGCCGATTTCCCCTTGATCGAGCCGAGATTCGAAGATGATGAAGAAGTAACAACCCACCGATGCTTATCATATGGGGAGGCAGTAGCAACCTATCCCGGATCCAAACTGAAAGCCGATCAGTTCAAAGATTGGTTTGGCAACTTGTACGACGGCTTCCCAAGCACCTCAAGGATATGGTTTGCCTATACGGACTTTGAAAAATTTGAACTCCCCGATGACCTTCGGCTGGATGAACTTAATTCTGAAATCTATGACAAGTCGAGGGAAATCTATACATCGGCTATCACACCCTGTATACTCCCAGTCGGCATCCACCAAGGACGCAACGTTCAAAAGTCCTACGAATTTTATCATCCGATGGTGGCCGCAAGGCAACTGGGTATGGGTCAGCTGTCGCTCGACCTGTATTTCACAGACAAGATCCATACCAGAGGCAAGATTGAGGGTGACGTCATGATGAATCGGCTGCTCAATATACCTGGCCCCCCTCTAGGCAGTATTGACAACATTGATCTGGCAATATGGAGAACGTCGATCTTCAGCCGATGGTGGAATGATTGGAAGCAACACTTGTTCCACCAATCGGCTTCTATGTACCTGACCATCATCGATCCAGAAATGACCCCATCGGTAAGTATCCTTTTCCTTATCTTAATCCCCGTTCTTTCAATCGACCTCTATATTATCGGCTGATTATGCTTCATTTCTTTTGCAGACAACCGACTCCTCTCCCGACACACAAGCAATACAGGGGTGGCCATCCAATACGCTCCTGGGCTGTTATCTGGCGATGGGTTGGCCCTGTCCATCATCGGCTACCAAGCGCCGAAAGTGAGTACTTTACTCCACGGCCAGACCCGCGCACCGCTGCATCGGCCAAAAAGGGCGGCACTATCGGCTGCGGCTACTCCAGCTGCAGAGAAAAAGAAACGCGCTTCAAAGAAGCTGAGGACAGCCCCAGCCGATGACTTTCCCCCAGTCGATCCGGACGTGGATGCAGCCCTCGAAGAAGAAGTCAGGGATGAGGAAATGGAGGAGGCCGTCAACGCTGCCGCAGCTGAATCAAGTTCTTTCGACAAGCAGGCCCAAACTCCATCGGCCGAGCAAACCACTGAGTAAACTCCGAGCCCTCCGAGACGCATCCCACGTCCTCAACCGGTAAGTGTTTTTACTACTCAATCCACCCATCTTTCACTTTTTCACATTGCAACTTATCGGCTTTTAGCGTCCCTTAGGTCAAGAGGTTAGCCACAAGGAAGAAAACGGCTCCCCCTCTGTCGGTAAGCTCAATCCTCATTTCTCTCTCACTAGCATGGCCGAATTTTAACTCACATCTTTTTAAGCCCCCTCGCGCTCCAACATCTGCCCCCCGTGCATCGAGGGAGCCGATGCTGATGGCCGCGTGCGCCGATGATGCTGAGGACGTGGCCACGTCATTTCCGGCTGTCTGAGTAAGCCTCACTCATCTTTACAAATCGGCTTGTTAGTTATGTTGGCTTTCTAACCAATTTCCAATCTTGCAGGCCGTAGCCGATCTCCTGGACTTCGACTTATCAAAATTCCTTGATCCCGACGAGAGCGTCGACAAGACCGTGGTCGTATCAGATGATGAGCTTCAAGCCACCTTGGCGGACATAGCCAAACGGCTGGAGTGCTCTCTGGACTTCTTGGTCACCGATTGTGGTTCCATCCGTAGTCGGTTCGAGGACATCCAAGATCGGCTACCAGACCAGCTGGCTGACACCATCGTGCCAGCTACCTTTTTGGAGGCGCATCGGCACAAGCTTGAACGAGCCAGACAAAGGATAGCCGATCGCCGCGAGAACAAGGCCTTAGAAGCCACTATCAAGGCCAGCCGGCAAGACATCACCGCCGAAAAGGCCAAATTTGACGCCCTGAAGACCGAGCCGATTGCGAAACTCGATCGGCTTTGCAAACGCCGGGAAGAGCTGATAGCCGAGCTTGCCACCGTCGATGCTGACATCGCGGCCAAAGAACAACGCGTGGCCGGCCTTCCAAAAGAGATAGAGGACCAGCGAGCAAAGATCAAGGCAGCAGTGTCAAACCTGTCGGACATGGCCAGGGCGATGAAGCCGATCCCGGGAAGCGATGCAGCCGACGCAAGGGCCATAGAAGAAATAGACATGATCCGTCGCAGGGCAATATCGGCCATCAAGGACTTCCTTAAGCGCTGAGCTGGTTGTGATAGTTAGGGCCGAACTTGTAAATCCTGTAACCTAACTATCACTCGTAATTGGCTTACATTGTTTCTTGCTTTTGTAATCGGCTAACATTGTTTCTTGCTTTACTTGATTCCTGCTTTATGCATGTTTGCCGATCACATTAAACGCTTTATGCATGTTTGCCGATCACATTAAACTTTTGAAGATGTGAAAAACTTTGAAAAATTTGCCCCATTCCCTCGACATCATGTTATTTTGCATATGATATGCCCCCTAATTTCGTTGATGTCTTTGATGTCGACGAAATTATGAGCTTAATACACTTGCATCTTGTTGTCATAACCATCGGCCACCGCCAGCTGATCACAGGGAACTAGGGGAAAACATGGCTTGAAAATCACCTAAAGGCGATGCGTGCGTCACAACGCATCGGCTAACACGAGTCGGCTGAACAAGCAGAGCCGAATCATGAATTGATCCACACACTTGGGTAATATTTTTTCAAATACTTTCCATTTAGAACATGTCCAAATACTTCTCCATCCAGACCCTCTAGCATATAAGCTCCTTTAGAGACGCAATTGTGGATCTTGAAAGGCCCTTCCCAATTTGGTGACCATTTGCCGAATTTATTATCTCTTGTTCCAATCGGCAATATCAGTTTCCAAACGAGTGCGCCCTCTTCAAAAGACTTAGGTACAACTTTCTTATTATAATGATGGGCTATTCGTTCTTTATCCCTTGTTACTTTTCCAAGGCCCTCATCCTGGATAGAATTAAGTCCTCTGATTCGTCCACCATCAGGTGATAGTAATCATCGACTGTGAGCTGATCTTGTAGCTGAATCCGTCTGGAGCCGATGATATTTTTCCATTGCAGTACTGCTTCGTGACCATAGACCAACTTGTATGGGGGAACTTGGATAGATCCGTGGCATGCCATCCAATACACCCAAAGTGATTCGGCTAATCGGCTATGCCACTGCTTAGGGTACTCAGAAATCTTCCTCTTTATTAGTTTGATCAAACTTTTGTTTGAAGCCTCTGCTTGCCTGTTGGCCTGTGAATAGTATGGTGAAGAATTAAGTAGCTTGATCCCCATGTCGTTGGCAAACTGAACAAATTCGTCTGATATGAATATAGATCCCTGGTCCGTCGTAATTGTTTGTGGGACGCCAAATCGGTAGATAATATGTTCTTTGACAAACTCGATTGCGTCTTTAGAGTCAACTTTCTTTAAGGGAACTGCTTTCACCCATTTTGTAAAATAGTCTGTTGCTTCCAGAATAAACTTATGTCCTTTGCTTGAGGGTGGATTGATCTGGCCGATCATGTCAATGCCCTATCCTCTGAACGACCAAGGCTAGATGATTGGATTCATAGCCGATGCTGGTGCTCATTGTATGGCGCCGAATTTTTGACAATCCTGGCAACCCTTGTAATACTTGAAACAGTCCTTCAGCATTGTCGGCCAGAAATATCCTGCTCGCCGAAGTAGCTACTTCATCTTATGAGCCGATTGATGCGTGCCGCAAATCCCTTCATGCACCTCTCCGATAGCCACTTTGGCTTGATTGGCTCCCAAACACTTAAGCAGCACCCCGTCAATCGTCCGATAATATAGATCTTCATCGAGCAAAACATATCTTAGTGCCTTGTATCGCAGTTTCCTTGTAGCCGATTGAGAGGGGTTCTTGAGATATTGTAGACTTCAAACCTCCAATCATCGGCTGTAATGGCAGCAACTTCTATTTCAATATCTTTTATCATCGACCTATAGCCGGATGCCCCTTGAGCTAAATCATTGGCCTCAATATTCTGTTCTCTGGGGATATGCTTCAACGTGACTAGCCGAAAACCTTCCATCAATTCCCGGCATTGTTGATAGTAGATCATCAGCGCATCGTTTTTGCATTCGTACTCTCCTGAAAACTGGCCGATGACCAATAGCGAATCTCCCATTATTTCGATGGCGTCAGCTTCAACTTCCTTGAGTAGATGCAATCCTTTAAGGACGGCTTCATATTCGGCTTGGTTGTTTGTAGCATGGGGGTTAATAGTGAAAACAAATTGAAAACTTGCCCCCTAGGCGAAATAATGACCAAGCCGATGCCGCAGCCATTGGTGCAAACCGAGCCATCAAATGTTAATATCCAAGGCATGATTTCTACTGAGCCGATTGAGTCATTCCTGTGCTCTACGATGAAATCAGCTATAGCTTGTCCTTTGACTGCCCTAGGTGCTTGATACCTCAAATCAAACTCTTTTAGAGCAAAAATCCACTTCTCAATTCTTTCTTTCAATACTGGAGCCGATAGCATATACTTAACTACATCGGCTTTACAGATTATTGTGCATTCGTTGGATAGCAGATAATGCCTTAACTTGGTACATGAAAAATATAGGCATAGGCTTAGCTTCTCCACTGGCGAATACCTTGTTTCTGCATCTAGTACCGTTGGCTGAGATAGAAGATAGCCTTTTCCTTGCCCTCAACCTCTTGGATTAAAAACGAGCCGATTGGCTTCTCATCGGCTGACAAGTAAAGCTTGAACGGTACTATCTTTTGTGGAGAGATTAGAACTGGAGGTGAGCTTAAATAATTCTTGATATTATCTAAAGCCTTCTGCTGCTCTGCCCCCCATGTGAATACTTGATCGGCTTTAAGTCGAAGCAATGGTGTGAATGGCTCCATTTTTTCTGAAAGATTGGCTATGAACCGCCTGATGAAGTTGATTTTGCCGATCAAGGACTAGAGGTGTTTCTTGTCCTTCGGAGGCTGGATCGTTTTGATAGCATTTATGCTCCTTGGTGTAACCTCAATTCCTCTGTCATGAACAAGACACCCTAGAAATTGCCCGGCCGATACGCCGAATACACACTTCAACGGATTCATTTTCAGGCCATATTTTCTTGTCCGCTCCAAAACCTGCCTTAGATCGGCTATATGGTCCTCTATTTCCCTGGACTTGACAACGACATCGTCGATGTAGATCTCCACTAGAGAGCCGATCATATCATGAAAAATATAGTTCATGGTCCGTTGATATGTTGCCCCAGCATTTTTCAGCCCAAACGTCATGACGACCCATTCATACAAGCCAATTGCCCCAGGACATCGAAAGGTTGTTTTGTGAATGTCCTCTTTGGCCATGAAAATTTGATTGTAGCCTGCATTGCCATCCATGAAGCTGATAATTTTGTGTACTGACACAGCGTCTACGAGCAAATCGGCTATGGGCATTGGTGTGGAGATTATGACAATCGGGTATCTACATGGCAAGCTTATCCGATTGGAGGTAGGGATAGATTGCGCCTGCCATATTTGTAAACCGAACATGACTTGGGTGTTGCGATTGCCGATAGAGATAAGGCAATCGGCCCATAGTCACGGTTTGGTAAGATTGAGGAAACCAACTTAGAGTAAGATAGGGTTTCCGATCTGTAAGCCCTCCTCCCAAGACTATATAAGGGGGGTACGGGGCGTCCCTTAAGGGATATCAGATGTTTTATGAGTTTTTAGCTTTTAGCTTAGATCACGAGATCAGTAAAGACACTCGGCGGATCGAATCCACCGAAACAGGAGTAGGGTATTACCTCACGAGAGGGCCTGAACCTGTCTAAACCTTCTTCTTCTTCCAACCCATTGTGCTTGGCGATCTCGACTGCGACCCCAGAAATCATATTGCCGAAACCAAGTTTCGACAGTTGGCGCGCCAGGTAGGGGATCGCGCGTCGAGACTTCTTCAACAAATCTCGCCGACAAGCGTGATGGGATCTCCTTCAGGATTCGGCGACTTCGCCGCCAACTTCCTCGACGACCCCTCCTTCGACTCGGATTCAAACCAGTCGAAGGAAAGACCCACTCGGCGCCGTTCGGGCTCCCAATAGCGCGAGATCTTCAACGACATCTTCAAGATCAAGATGCAATCTACTTTCTCCGACAACGGACTTCACTCGGCACCATTCGGATCACCGAATACCGCCGAAATCTGTGCCAATCTTCTCACCTCCCCGACGGAGGCGATCTATTCGGACGAAGACCTCTCGGTCCCGTTTGGGTTACCAAACGCCGCCGAGATCTACAGCAAACTTCTCTCCCCCGAGTTGGGGCGACCCACTCGGAGGAGCCCGCATCCCCAAGTTCTGACTCGGACTGGAACGATCCAGACCCGAGCTACCCAGGATCAAGGGAGGTCGCCGTCATCCTCCCATCATTCGGCTCCTGCTCATCTTCGGAGCTCAATGGATACCTCGGCTCCGCCGGCTCGACAACCTCTATGGCATTCCTTCGACGAAGCCGACAACTCCGATTGCCGCATGGACTATGAGCCGAAATGCTTTGATGTCCTCATGGCCGAGCCGGATGAGTCCGACTCAGCCATGGCCGAAAGGCTTGCTGAAGAAGAGCGAGCCAAGATGGAGCACGAGCGCAAGACGGCCGAAGAGGAGAAACAACGCAAGGACGAGGGCGACAAGAGGAAGCGGGACCTACGTGCGGCGGACGATCGCCCAGAGGCCATCCTGCAAACACGGGTCCGCAACACCAACATCTTCCAAACGCCACGCGAACGCTGTTGCCGCGCGCACCCTCTTGGACACCGTCATGGAGACGGCACTGCCAACGTGACTCCGATACTCGACAAGATAAAGACCATCGTCGCAGCCCGTCAACGGCCATCCTACCACCTCGGCACGGAGGCCGACTGAGTCCGTGGCTGAAACGCCAGATAAGAGCCGGCTTCCGCCTCTAAGGTCAGGAGACTATAAGAGGCCCGAGCCGATCGGTCGACGACCGAGCCAAGAGGCCCACCCCGCGAGTCCACGGCGAGGTACCGGGAACAAACGGCCGACTCCGCGACAAACGACATGGACGTCCACCGTCCACCACCGCGTCCGCCGCAACGGCTCCAGCTACCCAACCAGCCAACCGAAGACCCCGCCGAGTGATCTCGCGGGAAGTCCTCGATCGCCGCTACCGGGAGCGGGACCGACGCACTCGGGAAGATCGGAGGGGATCACCCGATAGCGGCGACGACGGAGTACCGGCCTTCACTCGGGAGCTCCGCCGAGTGCACTGGCCGAGTGGGTTCAAGCCCACAGGGATTGAAAGGTACGACGGCAAGACCGACCATGAATCTTGGCTAATCGTATACACCCTCGCCATCCGTGCTGCAGTGGCGACAACAAAGCTATGGCCAATTACCCGCCCGTGGCCCTCGCAAACTCAGCCGAGCGGCTCACGAGCTGCCAAGAGGCTCAATCGGCTCGTGGAGCGAGCCGAGGGACCACTTCATCGCCAACTTCCAAGGCACCTTCGAGAGGCCCGGCACACTTCGACCTATACAACGTCATCCGGAAGTCGGACGAGCCTCGAAGGATTACATCCGCCGTTTCTCCGAGAAGCGCAACAAGATTCCCAACATCACCGATGACATCATCACCGCCGCCTTCCAGAAGGGAGTCCGTGATGAGCTGCTAATCGGGAAGTTCGGGCGCAAACCACCGAAGACGGTGAAACAGATGTTCGAGACGGCGAACTCATACGCGAAGTCCAACGACGCCATTAAGGCCGCCGGCAAGATCGGCCCGACGGAGGGAAGATAAACGGGCGGGGAGGAAGCCGGAATCCTAAGAAGGATAACGACAACAGCAACAACCAAGGCCAGAAAGATCGCAAGCGCCGATCTGAGGACCTAGTGGCCGCAACCTCCAACACTCAACGCCGTCCCCGAGTCGCCGCCTACGACACCATCATGAACGCCCAGTGCACCCATCATCCCAATCATAACCACGCGGCGAAGGACTGTTTTATCTACAAGCGCGTTCGCCAAGACGCGGCGCAGCTCACCAAGAAGCCGACGACGAGGCCGGACCGTCACGCGCCAAGAAGAACAACGCGGCTGAAAATGCCGAACCCTTTCAAGACCCGGTGGGGAGCTCAACCACATCTTCGGGGCCGCTAGCCTATGAATCCAAGAGGAAACAAAAGCTAACTGACCGAGAGGTCAATGCGGCTCAACCCGAAGTCCTCAATATCTGCGATGGTCGGAAGTGGCCATCACTTTTGACCGCTCGGATCACCCTGACCAAGTGGTCCACCCGGGGCGCTATCCACTCGTCCTGGATCCCGTGGTCCGCAACATCAGGCTTAAGCGCGTCCTCATCGATGGGGGCAGCGCCCTCAACATCCTGTTTGCCAAGACCATGGATGAGATGCAGATCCCGAGGGCCGAACTAAAGGCAAGCTCAGCCCCCTTCCACGGAGTCATCCCAGGGCTATCTTCTACACCACTCGGGCACATCTCCCTCCCAGTCACCTTCGGGGCCCGAGAGAACTTCCGAATGGAGAACGTCACTTTTGAGGTGGCCGACTTCAAAACAGCATATCACGCCATCATCGGAAGGCCCGCGCTTGCCAAGTTCATGGCGATCCCTCACTACACCTACCTCTGCATGAAGATGTCGGGTCCCAACGGCGTCATCACTCTTCGCAGCGATGTGAAGCAAGCCTTCACCTGCGATAAGGAGAGCTGCGACATGGCCCAATCTCGCGAGAGATTACGTGGCCAACAAGAAGTCCGATTGGCCGCATCGACTTCGGCGAGAGGGCGAAGTCCCCGCGAAGAAGATAGCCAAATCGGGAGCCGGCGATGCCAAGACCAAGAAGATCTCCCTTGATCCGTCGGATCCCTCGAAAACTGCTGTAATCGGCGCCGACCTAGATCCCAAATAGGAAAGCGCGCTCGTCACCTTCCTCCAAAATAATAAAGATGTTTTTGCTTGGAAACCATCTGATATGCCTGGAATTCCTAGGGAGGTGATCGAGCACTCTTTGAACGTCAAAGATGACGCCAAACCGATAAAACAACGATTACGCAGATTTGCGCAGGATCGAAAAGACGCTATCAAGGAAGAACTCGCAAAGCTCTTGGCTGCCGGCTTCATTAAAGAAGTCTTCATCCCGATCGTTAGCCAACCGGTCTGGTCCGCAAGAAGACGGGGCAATGGCGCACGTGCGTTGATTATACCGACCTCAACAAAGCTGCCCCAAAGATCCGTTCGGGCTGCCTCGCATCGACCAAGTCGTTGACTCAACAATGCCGCCAACTCCCGAGCTTCCCGGATCAGTTACTCGGCCGTCACAGATCGGCTTAAAAGAATCCGATTGCTGAAGACATCGTTCATCACGCCGTTTGGGGCCTCTCTACATCACCATGCCTTTCGGCCTGAAAAACGCCGGCGTCACATACCAACGCATGATCCAAAGATGCTTCCAGATGCAGATCGGCAAGAACGTTGAAGCTTACGTCAACGACGTTGTCATCAAGACCAAGCCGAAAGAAGACCTGATCGCCGACCTAGAAGAAACCTTTGCAAACATCCGGGCCTTCAGGAAAACTGCTCGGCTTCATGGTGTCACATCGCGGCATTGAAGCAAATCCAGAGAAGATCAACGCCATCTTAAGCATGAAACCCCCGAGTAACCAGAAAGACGTCCAGAAGCTCACTGGCTGCATGACGGCACTGAGCCGTTTCATATCCCGACTCGGCGAACAAGGCATGCCTTTCTTCAGATTGCTAAAGAAGACAGACGACTTCCAGCGGACCACGAAAGCCAACAAGGCCTTTGAAGAGTTCAAAGAGTTCCTTACAACGCCGCCCGTCCTGGCCTCGCCTCAACCCCAGGAACCTCTGCTGCTATACGTTTCAGCTACTCAGCAAGTGGTTAGTACGGTCCTTGTGGTCGAACGCGAAGAAGAAGGACGGGCTCAGAAGATTCAGAGGCCAATCTACTTTGTTAGCGAAGTGTTGGCAGGAGCCAAAATTCGCTACCCTCAGGTACAAAAATTACTCTATGGTGTTCTAATAACCGTGAGGAAATTGGCACACTATTTTCGTGGTCACTCGGTCACCGTCGTCACTTCTTTCCCACTCGGCGATGTCATCCACAACCGCGAGGCAACCGGACGCATCGCCAAGTGGGCTCTAGAGCTGATGCCATTGGACTTGACTTTTAAGGCGAGGACGTCCATAAAGTCACAAGCCTTGGCAGATTTCCTGGCCGAGTGGACTGAACAACAAGAGAACGTACCTCGGGAAGACCTCCAACACTGGACCATGCACTTCGACGGATCCAAGAGGATCACCGGCTTGGGAGCAGGAGTTGTGCTGATCTCCCCGACCGGGGAAAGGCTAAGATACGTCCTTCACCTCCACTTCTCCGCCTCACACAACGTTGCCGAGTACGAAGCCCTGCTACACGGACTGCGCCTCGCGGTTTCACTCGGGATACGTCGGCTCATCGTGAAAGGCGACTCCCAGCTGGTCGTCAATCAAGTAATGAAGGATTGGTCCTGCCTAAATGACACCATGGAGGCTTACCGGCAAGAGGTCCGCAAACTTGAAGACAAGTTTGACGGGCTCGAACTCTCTCATGTTCTGAGGCATAACAACGAAGCTGCCGATGAGCTGGCACAGTTCGGATCCAAGCGCGAAGCCGCCCCAACAGACGTCTTTGTCGAGCACCTCTATGAACCAACCATCACGGCAAAGACAACTACCAACCAAGAAGTTGCAAACGAAGTCGCCATGACCGATGCCGACTGGAGGACGCCGCTCATCAAATTCTTAACCCAGCAAGAGTTGCCGGATGACCGGGATGAAGCAGAACGCGTCCGGCGTCGTTGCCAAGCATATGTCATGGTCGACTCCGATCTATACAAGAGAAGCCCCTCCGGAATCCTAATGAGATGCATCACACCCGAGGAAGGGAAACAGCTACTCCAAGACATCCACTCGGGCATATGCGGAAGCCACGCGGCAGCACGCACCCTGGTCGGCAAAGCTTACAGGCAAGGTTTCTTTTGGCTTACCGCGGTCTCCGACGCGGACAAAGTCGTACGAACCTGCGAAGGCTGCCAGTTCTTCGCTCGACAAAGCCATGTCCCGGCCCAGGAGCTTCAAACAATCCCACTTTCCTGGCCGTTCGCGGTATGGGGCCTGGACATGGTTGGCCCTTTTAAAAAGCTCCAGGAGGATTCACACACCTATTCGTCGCAATCGACAAGTTCTCCAAGTGGATTGAAGCCAAGCCGGTCGCCACAATTATTGCTGACAAGGCACGGGACTTTTTCCTCAACATCGTGCACCGCTTCGGCGTCCCAAACAGAATCATAACTAACAACGGGACTCAATTCACAGGAGGCATCTTCAAGGAATTCTGCGAGGACTTCAGAATCAAGATCTGCTACGCATCAGTAGCCCATCCTAAAAGCAACGGACAAGTCGAGCGAGCCAACGGCATGGTCCTCCAAGGTATCAAGGCCCGCGTTTTCGATCGCCTAAACCCTTACGCGGGCAAGTGGGTCCAAGAACTTTCCTCGGTCTTATGGTCGCTGCGGACCACACCCAGTCGGGCTACCGGCCAAACCCCCTTCTTTTTGGTCTATGGCGCAGAAGCCATGTTGCCAAACGAGATGGAGTATGAATCCTCCGGGTCCGCAGCTTCAACGATGAACGCTACGACCCCGACCGAGTGGATGACCTCACCCGATTGGAAGAGGCCCGTGAGGCAGCCCTCATCCGATCGGCCAAATACCTTCAAGGGCTCGGAAGATACCACGCCGCAACGTTCGAGCACGAGCTTTCATCGTTGGCGACCTGGTCCTACGCAAGATCCGACCACCAAAGACCGCCACAAGTTATCCCCTTATGGGAGGGACCGTACATAATCGCGAGGTAACTCGGCCGGTGCATACCTGGCTAAAACGTGAAGACGGGTCTATGGTGGAGAACTCCTGGAACATTGAGCATCTTTGACGATTTTATGCCTAATTTAGCTAAGGCTTTAGGTTTTCCTTGACTGCCAACCTCAAGCAAGATGACTTCTTGAGTTAGCAGTCGGGGGCTGTACATATGTCAATAAAGCCTACGTTTTCCTCATCAACTTCTGTGCATGATTTGGTTTATCATTGCTTAATGTTCTTCGATTCGAGTTCAGTGTCTAAGGACTGAGAGTTTTCCGACGACCTAATTGAGCCTAGGCTTGGTGACAGTCAGACGAAAACTACTTAAGAAATTTCACACAAAAACTCGGATCAAGGCATTAACATAAATAAACTAAATATATCACAGGTTCTGCATCAGAGCACCACGATTACACGACATTTACAAGACAAAGTTTGAAAGATGAATCAAATCTTGAAATTGTTCACTACATCAATGGATATCTTCTTTGCTGCCTCCTGCGCCTCACTCAGCATATCCAAGGCCTGTTCATTTGTGGTTCCGTCAGCAAAGCCCTCCCCGACCGAGTGGATGTCCACTCGGGGGTAAAGGGACTCGGTCTGTGCAAGAGCCAGACCAGCCCCCATGTTGGTTGCTTCTGTGATGTTGGCCAGATATCGGGCAGGAGCCCTTCGCAGCTTGTCGAATATTTCTAACGGCTCTAGCGAACTGGCCCCGACTCCTTGATGGAATAAGGACAGCAAGATTGGCGCGGCGGCATTGGCGACTTCTTCCTGGACCGCTCCGGTTCGTTTGACCCGCTCAAGCAAGACATCGTATTGAGCTCGGGTCTTAACCTTGTAAGCTGCCAAAAGGTTCGGATCATGCAAAGCACTCGGAAATAAAGCAGCGCAAGAAGTGTTACTCCAAAGAGGCTTACCTTCAAACTCGGCCTCCATCTCGGCTTTGTCGAGGCTGACTGCCTCCAGCTGGACTTGAAGCGAATGGACCTCCGAAGAATTTTCTACAAAAGAAGAAGATCATCAACAACCGAGGTTAACATAAGAATCATGAAGAAACCTGGAGAGACGAGCTTACTCTCGATTGATCCTCGGAGGTCGAGGTTCGTCTCCCGAAGCTCTGCGATCTCTCTCCTTAAAGCCGCCTCCCTCGACGCGGCCTCCTCCTGAGTGATCTTCAGCTTTCGCTGAATGTCCTCTAAGGAGTTCAGGTGAGGAACCAACTTCTCCAGCACCTCGGACTTTGCCATGGAGCGGCAATACTCCTTCTGCGCGTGAAAATAGAAGAGTGACCGACTGAAAAATAATGATAATACAATAAAAGAGAAAGACAAAGGCTTACGTTGAGCAGCCGGGTCGCCTCGTTCAAGCTTTCGACAAGGGCATCCCTTTCATCTCTCTCGGCTTGCCTGTCCAGGATGATGCCCTGCCTTTCACCCTCTGAGTCCCGCCACTTAATCCTAATTGGGGGAACCCAGGTTTCAGAGGACTGCAACCTAGGGATTTCCTCCACTGTGGCTGGCGAATAAGAAGGACGAATGAAGACATAAAAGGTTCAAACTGAAAGAGCAAAAGAATACTTTGATACAAATCTCACCAGCTTTAGCGGCTGCGTGCTTAGGTGGAGCGTCCCGGCTGGCCTCCTTCCTCTGACTCTGCGCCGAGTGGCCCTCAATCGGGCCGCTCGAGCCGCGGCCTGAGGTTTCCCGGCCGTTGACTGGCTTCCAGTCGGGACATCCCGGCTAGCGGCCGGGGGCTCCTTCCTCGGGGCATCCTTCTTCGGAGGCGAAGGTTGTTTGCCCGGAGCGCTCACGCTCTGTTGTGGGCTCCGGGGCTTTGGCTCTGCTGGCTTTGGTGAAGGGTTGCGCGGAGGCTACGCTAGCCGAAAACAAAAATTTTCTACCGTGCAAACCAGGAACACTTGCAAGTAAGGGCCGATAGATCGTTACCGATTGGAGTAGAGTGCAGCGGAATAGCCAATCGGGCAATCCGATCCGGAACAATGTAGCCGATTCCGGAGACAGCCGATTCGCCAATCAGCCCGATTCGAGTCGTCCGGCCGCGTTCTCGAGCCTCGCTCCGATGCGCCCGACCGCAGCTCGATTCCACTACAGCCGATCGCTCCGATTGCAGCCGATCCGGCCGATCAACAGCGCGCAACGTAGCGGCGCCTCTACCAAGTATCCACACGTCCGGGGACGTAACGCCGTACACCCGTGTGCTAGCACGCGATGCAAGGCTAGGGTTTGGCTCGAAGGTGGGGAGGGTTTCCGTGGAGATTGATCTCGGCGACTTCTGTTTCACGCGATGCAATTGACGTGTCGCAGCTCTCCACCCCTCCCTCCTTTATATAGAGTTGGCCGACTGGGACTAGTGGCCGATTAGGACTCTATTTTGAATCGGATCTCATCCGTATCTCATAGAGTTGGCCGCCCATACGTCGTAAGCCAATAGGACTCTATCCGATCGGATCCCTATCCGATCGAGCCGTATCCGAGTCCAACTAGAATATCTATTCTATCCCCTTAAGCGTGCGACCCTGTAGGTTCAGGTATACTCGGTTTCGGCTATAGTCTAACTTGGCCGATCGTCGGCTCGAGTCCAACTCAGCCGACCCGTCAACGCGCGCCTAGCAAGACATATTGACACCATAGTATACAAGAATAATATCGACTCTGAACCTGTAATGTGTACACAAATCCCTTTGCCTCACGATACCAGTTAAGCTATAGGCAAGATGTGTGCCATCCCTTCAATAGCTTAACCTTTCACTCGAACCGTATTGGATTATCTGTCTGTTGATTGACTCCTCAATCAACTTAGCATGGCGTGTACAAAGCATGGCATACATGATGGATCCAATTGCCGAAGCATATGGAACCATACCCATCTTATTCCGCTCATCATGTGTCTGAGGACATTGATTCTTGCTAAGATTAAAGTCATCGGTAAAGGTAATGAAGTACTGATAACCACCTCTGGCCATTGAGCTCATTGGTCCACATACATCAGTATGTACGAGTGCCAATAAGTCACTTGTTCTCTCACTGTGCCCCGTGAAAGGTGCCTTTGTCATCTTACCAAGTAAACAAGACTCACATGTCTCAAATGATTCAAAATCAAAAGAGTGAAGCAATCCATCCTTATGGAGCTTCTCCATGCGTTTCTTATTTATATGGCCTAAGCGACAATGCCAGATAAACGTGGGGTTTATATCATTAGAGAGTTGCCTTTCTGTATTAATGTTATAGATGGGAGACGCTTCGAGATTCAAAACGTATAATCCATTCACCAATGGAGCATGAAAATAGAACATATCTCTAAGATATATTGAACTACCATTGTCCATTGATCTAAAATCATATCCTTCCGCTTGCAAACATGAAGCGGAAATAACGTTTTGACATAGTGTTGGAACACAATAACAATTATTCAATTCCAAAACTAATCCTGAAGGTAGATGAAGTGGTCTCGTGCCGACAAAGAACCGTAGCAACGCTTGCTCCATTGCCGACGCGCAGTTCACTCTCGCCCCTTCTCAATCCTCTACTTCTTCTCATTCCCGCAACGATTTGCAAATATGAGCTACGATCCGGTATCAAATACCCAAGAGTCGGAGGGTGAAGTAGCGAGATTAATGTCTATAACATTAATACCCGGCGTAAGTCGTACTTTGCTTCTTCTTGAGATCCTCCATGTACTTCTTGCGCCTTTTCCAGTGGCTCTGTCTCCTTGCAAGAGAAGCAAACGGCATCCGATGCCGCCGACCCCTTCTTGCCCTTCTTTGCATTGGAGGCACTCGCGATCTCATCGGGAGTTAACTTCCTCTTGGTGCAAAGTTTCTTGACAGTGGTTTGCGCTTTGCCTTCGCATCATCATCACATGATGACCGTTTTTCTCGGATACTCTCCTCACTGTCTTTAGCATCCCATGCAATTCAGCCAAGGTTCTATCCATATTGTTCATGTGATAGTTTAATATGAATGGCTCGAAGCTCGGAGGGAGCGACCGGAGAATCACATCGCAGCCAACTCTTGGCTAAGGGAAAACCTAGTTTTTCCGGACTCTCGATATAGCCAATCATCTTTATCACATGCGGACGACGGGATTCCCTCAACAAGCTCGCACGCAAACAAGAACTTTGAGGTGTTGAACCTCTCGGCCCGAGCTTGGTTCTCAAACATGCCACGCAGCCCCGAATAATAGTGTGAGCATCGCTGCTCTCATATTGCTTCAAGCTCAAGGGACATTGTAGCAAGCATGAGACAGCTTATATCTAGGGCATCATTAGTGTGCTTCTCATAAGCCCTTCGTGCGGTTGCAAAGTGGCATTATTTGGCAAATCCTCGGGATAGAGTACTTCAAGAACGTACTCCTTACGCTCTTGCTTGAGAACAATTCTTATGTTGCGATACCAATCCATAAAGTTTGTTCCATTTAATTTTTCCTTTTCGAGAATAGATCGCAAATTAAAGGTACCGGGTGTAGTATTAGCCGCCATTTATTCTACAACAAAAAAACAAAGTTTAGCACAATGTTTATGTTATGTCTTTTGTTAAACAATTTAACATAAGACTCCCATTACGTATTTTCCACCTTCCCTCTAGGTTACGTATTGGGTCAAGATCTACATGTTAGTTAATTTTCTAGTGAGCTTTGGCATCACTGCTAGAAAATTAGTAACATCGGTAAGCAACTCCTTGCTAATCACATCTCTATGTGACTCTTGTTGTTGGTGTGGCATCTCCATGCCCCGCCCCAACCTATGCCCCAAGGCCCAAAACTGTTTTGATAGCCTTATTAAGTAAACCAAATGCTCCTGCTGTATATGTCCGACATATACCCCTCGTGTTATGATAGAGAATGGCACTCGCTTTGCGGACCCACCATTGACGAGCATAACGGTGACGGGTGCAACATTTGGAAGGGCATCATTACTACTTAATTTTGTGAGGGATGCTATCCTATCAAACAAACATATCACATATATGAAAGCAGTAGAATAGCATGAAATAGTATGGCCCCCTTCACATGGTGATCTCCATCTCCATGCCGGTGTACGGATCTTCATCTTCATCACCGTTCTTTCGAGTGCCAAATGCTTGATTTCTTCAAACTAAGCTACTACTATAGAAGCTCTAATTGAAGATTACATCGACTCGCAGTCGTGAAAGAATATTACAAGCATTGCACGTATGAAAGAATATTACAGTGGATTGCACATATGAAAGAATATTACATGCATCACATGCATCTCATACATACAATAGGGCCATACCATCTCAAAGCATTCTCTGCAAAAACAAGTTAGGCGTAGAAACGTTTTCTACTTATCGCAGAGATACGGCACCGAGACGACCTATAAGGGGGTACGCACACGGCGGTCCCGCTAGCCGGTTAGCGGGCGGGGGGTCGAGGGGGAAGCCGCCCCCTCGCGAAATTCATAGATCCAATCTATGAATTCGCTTACGGAAACCATGTCGGCATAATCATATTATGCCGTCCCGATACACTATCAAGGGAGATGGTTTGCGTAGGCGCGAGGCAGCTAACAAGATCGGACTACGAGATAGCTTCGGCATAATCACATTATACCGTTCCGATACACTATCAAGGAACGCTATCTCGAACCCAACTCAAACAAAGTTATATGGAAATTGCTTCGACGTAATCACATTACGCCGTTCCGATACACTATCAAGGAACGCAATTACCATTAACTCTCCTCAACAGATCCCGTAAAACCGATTGATCTAATCAACCCGTGTGCAAAACTTGTTCCAGATCCAATCTAAAACCCGAACTAAGCAAGATTAGCTCTGATACCACTGAAGGGTTACGCGGAAGCTACGCTAGCCGAAAACAAAAATTTCTACCGCGCAAACCAGGAACACTTGCAAGTAAGGGCCGATAGATCGTTACCGATTGGAGTAGAGTGCAGCGGAATAGCCAATCAGGGCAATCCGATCCGGAAGTGTAGCCGATTCCCGGAGACAGCCGATTCGCCAATCAGCCGATTCGAGTCGTCCGGCCGCGTTCTCACGCCTCGCTCCGATGCGCCCGACCGCAGCCGATCAAGAGCGCGCAACGTAGCAGCGCCTCTACCGGTATCCACACGTCCGGGGACAGAACGCCGTACACCCGTGTGCTAGCACGCGATGCAAGGCTAGGGTTTGGCTCGAAAGTGGGGAGGGTTTCCATGGAGATTGATCTCGGCGACTTCGTTGCACGCGATGCAATTGACGTGTCACGCTCTCCACCCCTCCCTCCTTTATATACAGTTGGCCGACGGGACTAGTGGCCGATTAGGACTCTATTTTGAATCGGATCTCATCCGTATCTCATAGAAGTTGGCTGCCCCACACGTCGTAAGCCCATAGGACTCTATCCGATCGGATCCCTATCCAATCGAGCCGTATCCGAGTCCAACTCGAATATCCATTCTATCCCCTTAAGCGTGCGACCACGTAGGTTCGGTATACTCGGTTTCGGCTATAGTCTAACTTAGCCGATCGTCGGCTCGAGTCTAACTCACCGACCGTCAATAGCGGCACCTAGCAGCACATATTGACACCATAGTATACAAGAATAATACCGGCTCAACCCGTAATGTGTACACAAATCCCTTTGCCTCACGATACCGTTAAGCTATAGGCAAGATGTGTGCCATCCCTTCAATAGCTTAACCATTCACTCGAACCGTATTGGATTATCCGTCTGTTGATTGACTCCTCAATCAACTTAGCATGGCCATGCATTTCCATAATCCATTACCTCGAGGGCCCAGAGATATCTCTCCAAAGGAGGGACAAATTCCATCTTGATCACTCACATCCCACTCCATGTTTCATAGCAAACCCGAAAACTACCTTTATAACTACCCGGCACGGAATAGCGTTTGGTAGTCCCAAAGTGGGCTACTACACATGTTGGAATCCATGGTGATCTCAGTCTAAGGACTTTGTACCAACACTACCCGAGACCAACTAATGGCACATTAATTCCCGTAGTGTCTCATGGTGGGTCTATCCAACAATGTGTTCTCCAACACATATGTCCATGTTTATTGATTTGGTATCTCCATACCCATGATCTATGAGACATGATCATTAATCAATAAACATGCTGATCTTAGAATCATATTTGTTCCAACAATATGACATATGATCGTGGGATCGTTTAGAAATAGATTCATACATAAAGAGTCTCATAAATAAGTCACGTACTTATTGATCAATACAAGATGTCTATTTCATGGAACTGAATAACACTTTATTTATTTATATATAAACATTGACGTGATATCCAACATCTCCATGTTGCCTCTAGGGCATATCACTAACACGTACACCCGTGTGCTAGCACGCGATGCAAGGCTAGGGTTTGGCTCGAAGGTGGGGAGGGTTTCCGTGGAGATTGATCTCGGCGACTTCTGTTGCACGCGATGCAATTGACGTGTCGCAGCTCTCCACCCCTCCCTCCTTTATATAGAGTTGGCCGACTGGGACTAGTGGCCGATTAGGACTCTATTTTGAATCGGATCTCATCCGTATCTCATAGAGTTGGCCGCCCATACGTCGTAAGCCAATAGGACTCTATCCGATCGGATCCCTATCCGATCGAGCCGTATCCGAGTCCAACTCGAATATCTATTCTATCCCCTTAAGCGTGCGACCTTGTAGGTTCAGGTATACTCGGTTTCGGCTATAGTCTAACTTAGCCGATCGTCGGCTCGAGTCCAACTCAGCCGACCCGTCAACAGCGGCGCCTAGCAGCACATATTGACACCATAGTATACAAGAATAATATCGGCTCTGAACCTGTAATGTGTACACAAATCCCTTTGCCTCACGATACCAGTTAAGCTATAGGCAAGATGTGTGCCATCCCTTCAATAGCTTAACCTTTCACTCGAACCGTATTGGATTATCTGTCTGTTGATTGACTCCTCAATCAACTTAGCATGGCCATGCATTTCCATAATCCATTACCTCGAGGGGCCCAGAGATATTTCTCCAAAGGAGGGGCAAATTCCATCTTGATCACTCACATCCCACTCCATGTTTCATAGCAAACCCGAAAACTACCTTTATAACTACCCAGTTACGGAATAGCGTTTGGTAGTCCCAAAGTAGGCTACTACACATGTTGGAATCCATGGTGATCTCAGGTCTAAGGACTTTGTACCAACACTACCTGAGACCAACTAATGGCACATTAATTCCTGTAGTGTCTCATGGTGGGTCTATCCAACAATGTGTTCTCCAACACATATGTCCATGTTTATTGATTTGGTATCTCCATACCCATGATCTATGAGACATGATCATCAATCAATAAACATGCCGATCTTAGAATCATATTTGTTCCAACAATATGACATATGATCAGGGATCGTTTAGAAATAGATTCATACATATCGAGTCTCATAAATAAGTCACGTACTTATTGATCAATACAAGATGTCTATTTCATGGAACTGAATAACACTTTATTCATAAATACATAAACATTGACGTGATATCCAACATCTCCATGTTGCCTCTAGGGCATATCACTAACATTTGGTACCTCGGGAGCTGCGGCCGGGGTCGGCCCTTCACCTCCCCCGGCAAGATCTATGTCTTGGGGCCTCCTGCGAAAATGAATACAGCTGGGGTAAAGATAAAGAAAGCTTTCAACGGAAAAGTTCGGACTTCGGTTACTGAGCATACCTGGACGACCGGCGGATCTTCGGCGCCGTCCGCGGCGATCGCCTTAGAGGTGGGGTCTCGACGGAGGAGCCGGGACGTCGTCATCCGAATCCTCGATGATCAGCCTCCTTTTGCTCGCCCGCTTGTTTGAGTCTCCACTCGGCGCCGCTCGCTTCCCGACTGGATCGCTTTGGATCTTGATCCCGCCAGCCGGCTTCTTGGCGGGGCGACGCGGCGCGTCATCGTGGGACACCTTGTACGGCTTGGAGGTGACAGAAGTGTTCTCCTGCAGAAGAAAGAATGCACAACGCTAAGAGACAAGATATCAAGATTGAAAGACACTATGAAGCAACCAATCGGCTTACCGGAGGAGGAGGTCGGTGGATGCTGAAGGGAAGAACTGGCAGAATGAGGGCGCGCTCAACTGCAATTCCAGTCGAGAAGATCTTGTACATCCGGATCTTTAGGATTTCATAGCTGAGTGGATCTGGATCTTCCCGATTGGGGTCCTTCCCGCCCTCGTACTCGAAGGCTGGCCTTGACCGGTCCTTGATCGGCACCAGTCGACACCTGATGAAGTGCCGAGTGATCTGTTCGCCGCGAAGACCCTTTTGTTTCATTGCCAGGATCTTCGCAAGCAGCTTGTTGGCCTCGTCCCAATCTTGGGCTACCGGATGTGCTCCAAGTTGGCTCGGGAACAGGGGGAAGACCGACAAAGGCCGGGCAGCGGGTTCGGGGTTGCTAATGTAGAACACACTGCGTGCCATCCCTTATTGGAGGACTTTAAGGGAAGAGAGAAGTACTCCTTGCGGAGAGATCCGCGGAGTTGGAAACCTGCCCCACCAACGACGCATGGGTGGTCCTTGTTCAGATGCGGCTTGAGATAGAACATGCGGCGAAAGAGTTGTAAGTGGGGGAGGATGCCAAGGAAGGCTTCACATACATGAATGAAGAGGGCGATGTGAAGCATCGAGTTGGGGTTTAGATGGTAGAGTTGAAGCCCATAGTAATCTAGAAGCCCCCGGAAGAACTCGGAGGTAGGAAGACTGAACCCGCAATAGAAGAAAGAAGTGAAAACAACGAGCTCACCGGTGTTCGGGGTTGGGAAGTCCTCCCCCGCCATCGGGCGCCATCCCATTATTTCCTTTGGCGGAAGCACGCCATGCTTCACCATCTCTTTGAGGGTGGATTCCCTCACATCCGATGCGGCCCATTGGTCAAACGGGATCCTTTTTTCCTCCGCCATGAGAGTGGTGTTGATGGGAAGTGGATCTGGTCGGAAAAGGTGGGGATTTTGACAAAGGAACTTGGGAGATTTGGTGACGGAAGCTAGTTGTTGCAGAGAGCGAGTTCCTAGATGGATGGATTTGGGAGCGCGCGAGTCTAGGGTTCTCCACAGTGAACTGGTGAACAGTACTGCGAAAAGGGGAAACTTTTGGAAGATGAAGAGGCGGGGACGACCTCGTGCCTTTATAGAAAGATTTGAGGGTTGCGCTAGGTTTTCTAGTGATTGGGCCGAGCCCATAAGAAATCTACGGCCCAGCTAAGGTGTGGCCCGACGCGTGTCCTTAGGGACTTAAGCGGATGAGCTTAAGCAGATTTGCCCTGGCAATATGCACGTGTCCGAGTGTCCTGTACCTTTGAAAATCCTTCCATACCGCGGTTTGCTTGACTTCATGAGAAGCTGGCACGATGCAACTTGGAAGGTGACCAACAGCTAAGTTTTTATAGCTGCCTTGATGACAAGGGCTGTTTGGTTTTTTAGCATTTGACTGAGTGATTATGTCAATGCTATTTTTCCACCTTGGTGAAGATCTTTATAGATTGAGACCAGTATTATGGCAGAATCTATTTAATAACTTGGTCATATTTTTCATATGATTGAAAGAACTCGTTTTCCCATGAGGGACGATTGAAATATTTGTTCCGGATTACTCGGGCAGATCCACTCGGATAAGCATGAGCTTACCGAGTGCTTTTCACCCATGAGGGTTGATTGGGTTATTTGTTCTGAGATGACTCGGGCAAATTCACTCGGATAAGCACAAGCTTGCCGAGTAATGAGGGGTCTTTAGCTTGAGCTACGCATCTACATGAGGATGATTTTTTATAGTTCTTGACTATATGCTTAGTCTGTTTTTGACTAACCACATAGTCGGGGGCTACACCTAATTAGGTGCATCAAGAGATGCACCTAGATATTTATTTTTGAGAAATTTTTAGATATTTTCCAGCCCTTCACAGTCTTTGGAGCCACTCAGGAAGATTCAGGCAGAGATGATGGAATCATTCGACGCCAGAAGCACTCGGTCAAAGAGGCTTTGGTTTGAAACTGAGCTGTCTCGTCGACTGAAAAGGACTCGGGGGCTACTGTGGAGATTATGGCAATCAGGTATCTACATGGCAAGCTTATCCGACTGGAGGTAGGGATAGATTGCGCCTGCCATATTTGTAAACCGAACATGACTTGGGTGTTGCGATTGCCGATAGAGATAAGGCAATCGGCCCATAGTCACGGTTTGGTAAGATTGAGGAGACCAACTTAGAGTAAGATAGGGTTTCCGATCTGTAAGCCCTCCTCCCAAGACTATATAAGGGGGGTACGGGGCGTCCCTTAAGGGATATCAGATGTTTTATGAGTTTTTAGCTTTTAGCCTTAGATCACGAGATCAGTAAAGACACTCGGCGGATCGAATCCACCGAAACAGGAGTAGGGTATTACCTCACGAGAGGGCCTGAACCTGTCTAAACCTTCTTCTTCTTCCAACCCATTGTGCTTGGCGATCTCGACTGCGACCCCAGAAATCATATTGCCAAAACCAAGTTTCGACAATTGGGTATTCATCTTTGGGGGTAGCCTTATTTAGGTCTCTGAAGTCGATGCATACCCTGAGTTTGCCGTTCTTTTTCAAGTTTGAGACCCACTCGACGTATCGGCAAGGCCGAATGAATCCAGCATCGTATAGCCGAGTTATTTTGGCTTTAATTGTGTCGTACATATCGGCTTTGAACCTCCTGGGAGGTTGTTTGAACGGTCGATAGCCTGCCTTGATTGGCAGTTGATGGATGACAATAGATCGGCTAAGACCGGGCATCTCGAAGTACTCCCAAAAAAACAATCTTTATATTCTTTTAACAAATTAATGAGCTGGGATCTACAATGAGAAGGTAGATTTTTGCTAATATACGTCGGCCTCGGCTTGTCACCAGAGCCGATGTCAATTTCTTCTAATTCGTCGGTCGACGTAAAACCTTGCCCGAGCTTACCATCGTCTTCGTCTGCGGTGTCCATGCCAAAGATGCTTGAACCCTCCGCCATGTCTTGTTCAAAGCAGTAGCTGCGGCTCGTCATCTTCAATCGGCTGTATTATGGAATCGGATACATTTAGAAAATTGGCTTGCCAGATTTTCCCAAACAAACAATCAATGCCTTCGATTTCCCAAAGTGGCAAATCGGCATTGACGACGCTAACTGACCTGTCGGCTGGTACGATCTCGATCTTGTCGCCGTCCCATTGGATCAGGCTCTGATGCATCGTGGAAGGAACACAACAATTGGCATGTATCCAGTCCCTTCCGAGCAGCAGGCTGTAAGACCCCTTCCCGTCGATGACAAAGAACGTTGTGGGCACGGTCTTATTGCCGATGGTCAGTTCGATGTTCAGGACGCCCTTGGTTTCTGACGGGTTGCCGCCGAAGTCCTTGAGCACCATATTGGTCTTGATCAGGTCTTCAGCCCCTTTGCCTAGTTTTCTGAATATTGTGTAGGGCATTAGGTTGACTGCGGCTCCCCCATCAACTAGCATCTTGGACATCGGCTTGCCGTTGACGAATCCTTTAACGTACAATGGCTTTAGGTGCTGATTTTCGGTCCCCTCGGGTTTGTCGAAAATAGCTTGGTCCAGGGAGAGTGCTAGTTTCACCAAGTCATCTTCGATAGTGTCTGCATCGGCTTCAAGAGCACCGAATTCGGCTGGCAATATGAATACCATGTTGACCGATGCAGAAACTTTGCCTTTCCCTTTGGCTGCTCTCCTGGCTTGATCGGCTGAACTCTCCTTGGCTTGCTCCTCGTCGACTGTGACGATTTTCTCTTTGGGGATCCATCGCCTTTTGATCTTACCCAGCCGACGGCGTTGTTCTTGGATCATTTGCCGAACTTCTTCTTCCCTTCCTTCACGCTTTAGCCTTTGAATTCTTCGTTTCTGTGTTTTGGTGAAGAGGTTAGAGGGGCACCATTGGGGGTTGGCCGATTCTTCATCATCGGCCTCTTCTTAATCATAGTAGTCGTCGTTCTTGTTTTCGTCAAAGAAGTCTTGATGGATCGGCCCTAGCCGATCGTGAACGGACTGCCGGTGCCGGTTGAGCTGAACGGGCATTGGGACGAACCGAGTTGGACCGGTGATCGGCCGGCTTCGTGTTCACTCGAGGCACTCGCCGCAGCCGGCAGCTAGCGTTGGCGCCTCATCCCGGTCTCCCAGCAGTGCCTGAAAAATTCGCAATGCCAATGGGGATCGGCACCGCTGTGACTCCCGTTGTACAGCGGCCTCGTGTTTCTGGCTCTTGCCGATAAAATCTTTTCAACCGGGCCTTCTCCCGCCACGATTGCTGTTGGGGGCGGCATCGGCTGCTCATGTTGATCGGTCGTCGATCAACCGATCGGGTAACGGGGCGCACCATGTTGATTGGCGCGGATTGGCTTCCAGTCGGCTCACCTTCTGCATTGACCCCTTTCAATGTTTCGGCTAAGCTGTACGTCATTCTGCGCTGCCGATCAGCTTGCCCAGGGTCGGTTTGTACCATATTGATTGGGAAGGGGTGGCCATCTACCTTCATCGGCCGATTGGAATCGGTGAACTTGAGTTTCTCGGCTTCTATTGCCGACCGGATATGTTGTCTAAAGACTTTACAATCGTTAGTGGCATGAGATGTGGAGTTGTGCCACTTGCAATATTTTTTCTTCTTGAGTTCTTCGGCCGATGGGATCATGTGGTTCTCAGGAAGCTGGATCTGTTTCTCCTTGAGCAATAAGTCAAAAATCCTATCGGCCTTGGTAATGTCGTATTCATATCTTACCTCTTTGGCCGTCTTCAGCAGCCACTGGCAGACGATGGCTTTTTTGTTTTTGGCCCATTCGGTTGCCGCCACCTCTGCGTCATCATCGTTGGAATCGGAGTCTGACTCAACGATGACTTGAGTTATGTTTCTGACGGCCTTCCTGGTGTCCTAAAATCTTTGTTCATGGGCCATCACCTTCTGTGCCAGATGCACCAGGCTGTCGAAGTCCTGAGCGGAGAAGCGTTCACGGATCGGCACGATTAGGCCATGGAAGGCCAAATCGGCTAGCTGGGCATCCGACAGCACTAGGCTATAGCATCGGTTCCTCATCTCTTTGAAGTGTTGGATGTATTCTTGAACCGACTCATTGTGCTTCTGCCTGATACTGGTGAGGTCCGACAACTTCATTTCATGGTCGCCGGAGTAGAAGTAGCTATGAAATTGTTTTTCGAGATCGGGCCAGCTCTGAATCGAGTTGTAAGGCAATGAAGAGAACTAGGTGAAAGCCGATCCCGAAAGAGACAGAGGGAACAAACGGACTCTCAAGGCGTCCGTAGCCGATGCTTTGCCACATTGCGCCAGGAATCGGCTGACATGCTCGTAGGTCGACACGTTGTCCTACCGTGAGAACTTTGAAAAGTCTGGGATTTTGTACCGGTTGGGCAATGGAATCCGCTCAAAATGTTCCGGATAAGGATACCGATACATGTTCCCTGAATCCTTTGGTTTGAGGCCGAATTGGTTGCGCATGACGTCTGTAATCAAATCGGCCTAAGTCCGGTTGTCCTGCTGTATCGACTCGTGTTGATCACATGGCACGGGTGCTTGCTGATACAGTGGTGGTGGCGCTGAAGCCTGTAGTGATGATCTTGGCGGCCTCCTTGATACTCGTAGTGGAGTGGACGATCAGTCGGAGGCGGTCGATTTGCCGGTGGTGGCGTTGGTGGAACTGGGAACAGCTGTCGGCCACCGGCGTTGTACTATCTGTCCAGGCCAATCTGGGCAACCGGCTCTAACTGTCGATTGTTGTTGAACATGTTGGTGATCTGATCCTGGTGCAGCGGTTGCTGTCGGTTCAGCATGGTGATTACTAGTCTCGCAGCCGACCCGGACGGATTCGGCTGGTTGAGGACCCCTCCTGGGGGCCCTGGTTGTGCTGGCGATGGAATCCGCCGATGTTGGGTGGACAACGTCCTGTAACCCGGAAACTGGCCGTCTATGAAGTACGTCGGCCCCCGCTGCAGCTAGTCGGCTATCTTGGCGTCGACCACAGTAGCGATCATGTTGTTAAGGGTGTTGACAAGGATGCTACTCTAGTTGACCAGCATGTGATGGACGGTCGAGTCAATCCGGTCTTGCAAAATATGTAGGGCCGAATCATCTTGTTCCTGAATTGGCTCCTCCACCTTCTGTTTGCCCTTGGATCCACTGGAGGAGAACGCCTTGAGTACGTCCATGCTGAACTTGTACTTTTGATGCACAGCCCCGGATCTCGTCTGGGTGAATGATTGTAGGTAGTTGGCCTGGAGCTCCTCTACCATCTTTTTGTAATCGGCTTGTTGTTCAGCCGATAACTGCTCCATCTTCATAGGCACGATGTTATCCTGAGAAACACTGGGGCTCTTGGAGTTGACCATCTTGTTGGCTGCGTCAATGCGTCCTAGCCGAGTTGACAGAGAAAGTCCCACTGGGCATGCCAAGAAGCGTGTTGATGAGAAATTTCTCTCACGTGCTGGCCTGGGTGATCTGCTTAACTCCAGTGCAGATCCTTCTCGGCTACCTATGTTGTTCAAGACGTGCCAGTTGGTTTGATCTGTTAACCAACAAGAAAAATAGAAATACATGCGTTAAGTATTAAGTTAGATCCTACTGGATCGGCTGCAGGAGTCAACTTACACATATATGCTATCCCGAAGTGTATTTAAACCAAGTGACTAGAATATGTCGGCTGTTGCCGAGACAGTATTAGTCACTTAATCCAAATATACAACGGGATAATAAATATATGCTTTAACAATCTAGCCGATCGTAAGTCCAACCGTGAATCGGCTAATACTCTGATTTATCTTATGAAAAGATACTGATCTGAGTCAAATGCGCTAAACCTAGATCAGTCGACTATCGGTTGTAGCCAATAAACTGATTCTGGCTTAGGACATTTAACAAGAGCAAGATCTTAATATAAGAGGCAGTTTTAATAATTCTGATAACAAATATCAAAAGAACATTAAAACAGATAAGGCCGGCTGAAACCCCGCACTGTCTCTAAGCAATATACATATGGCCGAATAGATCATGAGAGCTCTAAAAACGACTTAATAGTTCAACACTGATGCAGTATTAAGTATAAAAAGAACAGTCTGATCTACTGTAGCTGATGTAAATACCTCGAGACGGTAGATATCGCATATAATCTAGGCCAACCTTTAGATCTAGCTCTATCGGCTGTCGATTCCTGACAAAAGTGAGCCGATGACGAGACAGATCTAAACATTGTTCTAGATTATATGCAACATGTGATAACTAGCGCAACATAAATCATCGAATTTAGAGTGTCATGAGGATGGAAGCACTAAATTCGACGAGATACACCACTAATGACAAACATTTACCTGAACTTGGGGATCGAAACGATGCAGCCCGAAGCCGGATTAGTTGTTCGTTTGAAGAAAAAGGAGGCGATGCGCCGAATGTTGTATTGATTGTGAGAATATCTAATTACAGGGATCTCAGGTCCTATTTATACCCAAGAATAACATTATCTGCACAGACCCTGGACTCTATCTAAACTACTATATAAAATACGACAATATCCCGAGAAGGACCCATGCCGCATTACAATAAATAGTTTAAACAAATTCCTAATTTAGATACAATTGCCGTTACAGGATCCTATCCATAGATGGCAACATCTTTTAACGCGCAAACCGATAACCGAATCTTCTATTTATCTTCAAGCACTTTCATCAGAAATGGTTTTATCTTCTCCTCTGACTCAGCATCGGCTATCGGCTATCCTTGTCCGATCCAACCTCAGCCGATTGACCTTGTAGCCGATCGTACTCAGCCAATTTGAGCATAGCCGATGCAGCCTCTGCTTCTTTACAGATTATTCCGACAATCCAATTCCGCTTCAAATTCGACCTCCAATTTGACCTTAAACCTAGGGATTTGGTTACAAAATTTGGTCGTTAACACCCGCTCACTGTAAGCCATCCCCACAAAATGCCTCCATATGAGACGAAAATGCCTCCATACAAGACGGAGGAGGTAGTCCATACAAGACGGAGGAGGTAGGGAAGGGAGAGGAGGGAGTTAGGATGAAGGAGATGGATACTAAAAGACTGATATGAGGTCAACCATCTATTTGATTTTTAATTATATTTTTATTAGATTGTCACGTGTGTATCATATAGAGCTGATCAGGAGATAATTTGTTCATTGCAGAAATTCGAAAGATAAACAATGTTTAGTATTAGACTTGTGGAGATTATGTCAATCGGGTATCTACATGGCAAGCTTATCCGACTGAAGGAAGGGATAGATTGCGCCTGCCATATCTGTAAACCAAATATGACTTGGGTGTTACGATTGCCGATAGAGATAAGGCAATCGGCCTATAGTCATGATTTGGTAAGATTGGGTTAAACGACTTAGAGTAAGATAGGGTTTCCGATCTGTATGCCCACCTCCCGAGACTATATAAGGGGGGTAAGGGGCGTCCCTTGAGGGATATCATATGCTTTATGAGCCTTTAGCTTTCAGCCTTAGATCTTGAGATCAATAAAGACACTCGGCGGATCGAATCCACCGAAACAGGAGTAGGGTATTACCTCACGAGAGGGACTGAACCTGTCTAAATCCTCTTTTCCTTCTAACCCATAGTGCTTGGCGATCTTGACTGCGACCCCAGAAATTATATTGCCGAAACCAAGTTTCGACAGTTGGCGCGCCAGGTAGGGGACCGCGCGTCGAGACTTCTTCAACAATCTCGCCGACAAGCGTGATGGGATCTCCTTCAGGATTCGGCGACTTCGCCGCCAACTTCTTCGATGACTCCTCCTTCGACTCGGATTCAAACCAGTCGGAAGGAAAGACCCACTCGGCGCCGTTCGGGCTCCCCAATAGCACCGAGATCTTCGACGACATTTTCAAGATCAAGATGCGATCTGCTCGCTCCAACGAAGGACTTCACTCGGCACCGTTCGGATTGCCAAACAACGCCGAAATCTGCACCGATCTTCTCGTCTCCCCGACGGAGACGATCTACGGCAAACTCCTCTCCCCCGAGTCAAGGTTGACCCACTCGGAGGTGCCTGCATCCCCAAGCTCTGACTCGGACTAGAACGATCCAGACCCGAGCTACCCAGGATCGAGGGAGGTCGCCGTCATCCTCCCATCGTTCAGCTCATGCTCATCTTCGGAGCTCAATGAATACCTCAGCTCCGCCGGCTTTGACGACCTCTATGGTATCCCCTCAGATGAAGCTAAAGACCCCGACTGCCGCAAGGACTACGAGCCGAAGTGCTTCGATGTCCTCATGGCTGAGCCGGACGAATCCGACTCAGCCATGGCCAGGAGGCTTGCTGAGGAAGAGCGAGCCAAGATTGAGCAGGAGCGCAAGATGGCCGAAGAGGAGAAGAAACGCAGGGAAGAGGCTGACAAAAGGAAGCAAGATCTACGCGCAGCCGGACGATCCGCTCAGGAGGCCATTCTTCAAACGCGGGTCCGCAACACCAACATCTTCCAGACGCCACAGCAGAACGTTGTTGCCGCGCTCACACTCCTGGACACCGTCATGGAGACGGCACCCGCTGACGTGACTCCAATACTTGACAAGATCAAGACCATCGTTGCGGCCACAGCCAACGGCCATCTCACCACCTCGGCACGAAGGCCGACTGAGTCCGTGGCTGAAACGCCCGACAAAAGCCGACTCCCGCCTCTAAGGTCGGAGACCATAAGACGCCCGAGCCGATCGGCGACGACAAGGCCAAGAGGCCCACGCCGCGAGTCCACACAGAAGTACCAGGATCAAACAGCCGACTCCCGCGACAAACGACACAGACGTCCGCCCGTCCACCACCGTGTCCGCCGCAACAACAGCTCCAGCTACCCAACCAGCCAACCGAAGACCCCGCCGAGTGATCTGCGGGAAGTCCTCGATCGCCGCTACCAGGAGCGAGACCGACGCACCCGGGAAGATCGGAGGGGATCACCCGATAGCGGCGACGACGAAGTGTCGGCTTTCACTCGGGAGCTTCGCCGAGTGCACTGGCCGAGTGGATTCAAGCCCACAGGAATAGAAAGGTACGATGGCAAGACCGATCCCGAGTCATGGCTTACCGTGTACACTCTCGCCATCCGCGCAGCAGGCGGCGACAACAAGGCCATGGCCAATTATCTTCCAGTGGCCCTCGCTAACTCAGCCAGGAACTGGCTCACGAGCCTGCCCAGAGGCTCAATCGGCTCGTGGAGCGAGCTAAGGGACCACTTCATCACCAACTTTCAGGGTACCTTCGAGAGGCCCGGCATGCACTTCGATCTATACAACGTCATCTAGAAGCCGGACGAGCCTCTGAAGGATTACATTCGTCGTTTCTCCGAGAAGCGCAACAAGATCCCCAACATCACCGATGACATCATCATCGCCGCCTTCCAGAAGGGAGTCCGTGATGAGCTGTTAATCGGGAAGTTCGGGTGCAAGCCACCGAATACGGTGAAACAGATGTTCGAAACGGCGAACTCATACGCCAAATCCAACGACGCCATCAAGGCTGCCCGTCAAGACCGGCCCGACAGGAGGGAAGACAAGCAGGCGGGAGGAAGCCGGAATCCTAAGAAGGATAACGACAACAGCAACAACCAGGGCCAAAAAGACCGCAAGCGTCGATCTGAGGACCTAGTGGCTGCAACCTCCAACACTCAACGCCGCCCCTGAGTCGCCGCCTACGACGCCATCATGAATGCCCAATGCACTCATCATCCCAATCATAAGCACGCGGCTAAGGACTGCTTCATGTACAAACAGTTCGCCAAGCAGTACGCGGCGCAGCTCAACAAAAAGCTGACTGATGAGGCTGGTCCATCGGGCGCCAAGAAAAACAATGCGGCTGAGAACGCCGAACCTTTCCAAGACCCTGTGGGAGAGCTCAATCACATCTTCGGAGGGCCGCTAGCCTATGAATCCAAGAGAAAACAGAAGCTAACCGACCGAGAGGTCAACACGGCTCAACCCGAAGTCCTCAAGAATCGCGATGGTCGGAAGTGGCCATCACTTTTGACCGCTCGGATCACCCTGACCGAGTGGTTCACCCGGGGCGCTATCCACTCGTCCTGGATCCCGTGGTCCGCAACATCAGGCTCAAGCGCGTCCTCATCGATGGGGGCAGCGCCCTCAACATCCTGTTCGCCAAGACCATGGATGAGATGCAGATCCCGAGGGCCGAATTGAAGGCAAGCTCAGCCCCCTTCCACGGAGTCATCCCGGGGCTATCATCTACACCACTCAGGCACATCTCCCTCCCTGTCACCTTCGGGGCTCGAGAGAACTTCCGAACGGAGAACGTCACTTTTGAGGTGGCCGACTTCGAAACAACATACCATGCCATCATCGGAAGGCCTGCGCTTGCCAAATTTATGGCGATCCCACATTACACCTACCTCTGCATGAAGATGTCGGGTCCCAACGGCGTCATCACTCTTCGCAGCGATGTGAAGCAAGCCTTCACCTGCGATAAGGAGAGCTGCGACATGGCCCAATCTCGCGAGAGATTGCGCGGCCAGCAAGAAGTCCGATTGGCTGCATCGACTTCGGCAGAGGGTGAAGTCCCCACGAAGAAGATAGCCAAATCAGGATCCGACGACGCCAAGACCAAGAAGATCTCCCTTGATCCGTCGGATCCTTCAAAACTGCCGTAATCGGCGCGAACTAGATCCCAAATAGGAAAGCGCGCTCGTCACCTTCCTCCAAAATAATAAAGATGTTTTTGCTTGGAAACCATCCGATATGCCCGGAATTCCTAGGGAGGTGATCGAGCACTCTTTGCACGTCAAAGATGATGCCAAACCAATAAAAAATGATTACGCAGATTCGCGCAGACCGAAAAGACGCTATCAAGGAAGAGCTCGCAAAGCTCTTGGCTGCCGGCTTCATCAAATAAGTCCTTCATCCCGACGGTTAGCCAACCCGCCCCGGTCCGCAAGAAGATGGGGCAATGGCGCATGTGCGTTGACTATACCGACCTCAACAAAGCCTCGTCCCAAAGATCCATTCGGCTGCCTCGCATCGACCAAGTCGTAGACTCAATGTACCGGCTATCAACTCCCGAGCTTCTTGGATTGTTACTCGGGCTACCATCGATCAATCTGAAAGAATTCGACCGCCCGAAGACATCGTTCATCACGCCGTTTGGGGCCTATCACATCACCATGCCTTTCGGCCGAAGAACGCCGGCGCCACATACCAACGCATGATCCAGATGCTTCGACGCAGATCGGCAAGAACGTAGAAGCTTATGTCGACGACGTTGTCATCAAGACCAAGAAGAAAGAAGACCTGATCGCCGACCTAGAAGAAACCTTTGCAAACATCCGGCCTTCGAATGAAGTTGGACCCTGAGAAGTGCACTTTCGACGTTCCATCGTGCAACCGCTCGGCTTCATGGTGTCACATCGCGGAATTGAAGCCAATCCAGAGAAGATCAACGCCATCTTAAGCATGAAGCCCCCGAGTAACCAGAAGGACGTCCAGAAGGTCACTGGCTGCATGGCGGCGCTAAGCCGCTTCATCTCTCGACTCGGCGAACGAGGCATGTCCTTCTTCAGATTGTTAAAAAAGACAGACGACTTCCAGTGGACCGCGAAAGCCAACAAGGCCCTTGAAGATTTCAAAGAGTTCCTTACAACGCCGCCTGTCCTGGCCTCGCCTCAGCCCCAGGAACCTCTGCTGCTGTACGTTTCAGCCACTCATCAAGTGGTTAGTACGGTCCTCATGGTCGAGAGCGAAGAAGAAGGACGGGCTCAGAAGATTCAGAGGCTGATCTACTTTCTTAGCGAAGTGTTGGCAGGAGCCAAAATTCGCTACCCTAAGGTACAAAAATTTCTCTATGGTGTTCTGATAACCGCGAGGAAATTGGCGCACTATTTTCAGGGTCACTCGGTCATCGTCGTCACTTCCTTTCCACTCGGCGATGTCATCCACAACCGGGAGGAGACTGGGTGCATCGCTAAGTGGGCCCTAGAGCTGATGCCATTGGACTTGACTTTTAAGGCGAGGACGTCCATAAAGTCACAAGCCCTGGCGAATTTCTTGGCCGAGTGGACTGAGCAACAAGAAAACATACCTCAGGAAGACCTCCAACACTGGACCATGCACTTCGACGGATCCAAGAGGATCACCGGTTTGGGAGCAGGAGTTGTGCTTATCTCCCCGACTGGGGAAAGGCTAAGATACGTCCTTCACCTCCACTTCTCCGCCTCACACAACGTTGCCGAGTACGAAGCCCTGCTACACGGACTGCGCCTCGCAGTTTCACTCGGAATACGTCGGCTCATCGTGAAAGGCGACTCCCAGCTGGTCGTCAACCAAGTAATGAAGGACTGGTCCTGTCTAAACGACACCATGGAGGCCTACCGACAAGAGGTCCGCAAACTTGAAAACAAGTTTGACGGGCTCGAACTCTCGCATGTCTTGAGACACAACAACGAAGCAGCTGATGAGTTGGCACAGTTCGGGTCCAAGCGCGAAGCTGCCCCAACAGATGTTTTTGTCGAGCACCTCTATGAGCCAACCATCACGACAAAGACAACTTCCAACGAACAAGCTGCAAACGAAGTCGCCATGACTGATGCCGACTGGAGGACGCCACTCATCAAATTCTTAACTCAGCAAGAGCTACCGGAAGACCGGGATGAGGCAGAGCGTGTCCGATGTTGTTGCCAAGCATATGTCATGGTTGACTCTGACTTATACAAGAGAAGCCCCTCCGGAATCCTAATGAGATGCATCACATCCGAGGAAGGGAGGCAGCTACTCCAAGACATCCACTCGGGCATATGCGGAAGCCACGCGGCAGCACGCACTCTGGTGGGCAAAGCTTACAGACAAGGTTTCTTCTGGCTTACCGCGGTCTTCGACGTGGACAAAGTCGTACGAACCTATGAAGGCTACCAATTTTTCGCCCGACAGAGCCATGTCCCGGCCCAGGAGCTACAAACAATCCCACTATCCTGGCCGTTCGCAGTATGGGGCTTGGACATGGTTGGCCCTTTCAAGAAAGCTCCGGGAGGATTCACACACCTCTTCGTCGCAATCGATAAGTTCTCAAAGTGGATTGAAGCCAAGCCGGTCGCCACAATTACTGCCGACAAGGCACGGGATTTCTTCCTCAATGTCGTGCACCGCTTCGGCGTCCCAAACAGAATCATAACCGACAATGGGACTCAATTCATGGGAGGCATCTTCAAGGAATTCTGCAAGGACTTCGGAATCAAGATTTGCTATGCGTCAGTCGCCCATCCCAAAAGCAATGGACAAGTCGAACGGGCCAACGGCATGGTCCTTCAAGGCATCAAGGCCCGTGTGTTCGATCGTCTGAACCCTTACGCAGGCAAGTGGGTCCAAGAGCTTCCCTCGGTCCTATGGTCTCTGCGGACCACACCCAGTCGGGCTACCGGTCAAACTCCCTTCTTTTTGGTCTATGGCGCAGAAGCCATGTTGCCAAACAAGATGGAGTATGAATCCCTCCGAGTCCGCAGCTTCAACGATGAACGCTACGACCCCGACCGAGTGGACGACCTCACCCGACTGGAAGAGGCCCGAGAGGCAGCCCTCATCCAGTCGGCCAAATATCTTCAAGGGCTCAGACGATACCACAGTCGCAACGTTCGAGCACGAGCTTTCATCGTCGGTGACTTGGTTCTACGCAAGATTCAAACCACCAAAGACCGTCACAAGTTATCCCTCTTATGGGAAGGACCATACATAATCGCTGAGGTGACTCGGCCCGGTGCATACCGACTAAAGCGTGAAGACGGATCTATGGTGGAGAATTCCTGGAACATCGAGCATCTTCGACGATTTTATGCTTAATTTGACTAAAGTTTCATGTTTTCCTTGACTGCCAACCTCAAGCAAGATGACTTTTTGAATTAGCAGTCGGGGGCTGTACATATGTCAATAAATCATAAGTTCTCCTCATCAACTTCTGTGCATGATTTGGTTTATCATTATTTAATGTTCCTTGATTCGAGTTCAGTGTTTAAGGAATGAGAGTTTTCTGATGACCTAATCGAGCCTAGGCTTGGTGACAGTCAGACGAAAATTACTTAAGAAATTTCACACAAAAACTCGGATCAAGGCATTAACATAAATAAACTAAATATATCACAAAGTTTGCATCAGAGCATCACAATCATACGATATTTACAAGACAATGTTCGTAAAGACAAATCAAATCCGGAAGTTATTCACTACATCGACAAAAATCTTCTTCGCCGACTCCTGCGCCTCACTCAGCATGTCCAAGGCCTGCTCATCCGTGGTCCCGTCAGCGAAGCCCTCCCCAACCGAGTCGATATCCACTCGGGGGTAGAGAGACTTGGTCTGCGCAAGAGCCAGGCCAGCCCCCATGTTGGCGGCTTCGGTGATGTTTGCCAGATACTGGTTAGGGGCTTGCCTGAGCTTGTCGAAGACTTCAACTGGGTCCAGTGAGCTGGTCCCGACTCCATTGTGGAACAAAGACAGCAAGATCGACGTCGCTGCATTGACAACTTCTTCCCGGACCTCTCCGGATCGTTTGACCCGCTCGAGCAAGACGCCATATTGAGCTCGGGTCTTGACTTTGTAAGCTGCCAAAAGAATCTGATCACGCAGAGCACTCGGAAATAAAGCAGCGCCAAGGATGTTACTTCGAAGAAGCTTACCTTCAAACTCAGCCTCCAATTCGGCCTTGTCAAGGCTGACTGCCTCCAGCTGGATCTGGAGCGAGTGCACCTCCGACGAATTTTCTACAAGAAAAGAAGGTTATCAGTAACCAGAATCAACATGAGAGCCATAAAGAAATTGAGAAGAGTGGACTTACTCCTGACTGATCCCCGAAGGTCGAGGTTCTCCTCCCGGAGTTCTGCTATCTCCCTCCTTAGGGCTGCCTCCCTGGACACGGCCTCCTCCCGAGTGGTCTTCAGCTTCATCTGGATATCTTCAAGGGAGTTTAAGTGCGGGACCAGCTTCTCCAGCGCCTCCGACTTGGCCATGGAGCGGCAATACTCCTTCTGCACGCAAAATCAAAGGATTGATCGACTGAGAAAAAATGATAATACAAGACAAAGAGAAGATCTGGGCTTACATTGAGCAGCCGAGTCGCTTCGTTTAAGCTGCTGACAAGGGCATCCCTTTCTTCGCTCTCGGCTTGCCTGTCCAAGACGATGCCCTGCCTCTGGCCTTCCGAGTCTTGCCACTCGATCTTGATTGGGGGAACCCAGGTTTCAGAAAACTGTAACCTGGGGATTTCCTCCACTACGGCTGGCGGATAGGAAGAACAAATGAAGACATGAAAGATTCAAACTAAAGAGCAAAGACAAGACTTTGATTCGAGACTTACCGGCTTCGTGGTGCACTCTTGGGTGGAGCCCCGGCTAGCCTCCTTCCTCTCGGCTTTCGCCGCCGATCCTCGGTCGGGCGACCGAGCCGCAGCCCGAGGTTTCCCACCGCGACCGGCTCCCGCCGGACGTCCCGGCGGCGGTCGGGGTCTCTTTCCTCGGGACATCCTTCTTGGGAGGCGAGGGTTTTTTGCCCGGAGCACTCTCGCTCGGGAGCGGGCCCCGGGGTCTTGGCTCCTCTGGCTTGGATGCCTCAGGAGCAGCAGCTGGAGTAGGCCCATCGCCCTTCCCGGCAGGATCTATGTCCTGGGGCCTCCTGCAACAACGGATGCAGTCAGAATGAAGACAAAGGGAATTTTCAACAAAAAGATCGGACTTCAGTCATGAAGCATACCTGGACGACCGGCGGATCTTTGGTGCCGCCTTCGGTGATGGCTTTGGAGGAGGCGTCTCGACTGGAGGAGCCGGGATGTCGTCATCTGAATCGTCAATGACGAGCCTCCTTTTGCTCGCCCGCTTGTTGGTGTCCTCACTCGGGGCCGCCCGCTTCCCGACCGGATCACTTTGGATTTTTATCCCGCCAGTCGGCTTCTTGGCAGGGCGATGCGGCACGTCATCATGAGGCACCTTGTACGGTTTTGAAGTAACAGAAGCATTTTCCTGCAAGAGAAGTTCTCACAATACTAAGAGACATGACATCAAGGTTGCAAGATAATACGAAGAAGTCAGTCGGCTTACCGGAGGAGGAGGCCGATGGATGCTGAAGGGAAGAACTGGCAGTTTGAGGGCGTGCTCGACTGCAATGCCAGTCGAGAAGATCTTGTACATCCGGATCTTCAGGATTTCGTAACTGAGTGGATCTTGATCTTCCCGATTGGGGTCCTTCCCGCCTTCGTATTCAAAGGCTGGTTTGGAACGCTCTTTGATTGGAGCCAGTCGGCACCTGATGAAGTGCCGAGTGATCTGTTCGCCGCGAAGACCCTTCTGCTTCATTGCCAGGATCTTTGCAAGCAGTTTGTTGGCCTCGTCCCAATCTTGAGCTACTGGAACAGTGCTCCAAGTTTGCCTGGGGACAGGGGGAAGGCCAACAAAGGCTGGCAGGCTGGGTTCAAGATTGCTAATGTAGAACCAGCCCGCATGCCATCCCTTATTGGAAGATTTTAAGGGAAGAGAGAAGTACTCCTTGCGGAGAGATCCACGGAGTTGGAAACCCGCCCCGCCAACGACGCATGGGTGGTCCTTATTCGGATGCGGTTTGAGGTAAAACATGCGACGGAAAAGTTGGAAGTGGGGGAGGATGCCAAGGAATGCTTCACATACATGAATAAAGAGGACGATGTGAAGCATGGAGTTGGGGTTCATATGGTAGAGTTGAAGCCCGTAATAATCCAGAAGCCCGCGGAAGAACTTGGAGGTGGGAAGACTGAACCCGCAATAGAAAAAAGAGGTGAATACAACGAGCTCACCGGTGTTCGGGGTTGGGAAATCTTCACCCGCCGCCGGGCGCCAACCCACGATTTCCTTGGGGGGAAGCACGCCATGCTTCACCATCTCCTTGAGGGTAGATTCCCTCACATCCGATGTGGCCCATTGGTCAAAGGGGATTCTCTTTTCCTCCGCCATGAGTGTGGTTTGGATGGGAAGTGGATCTGGTCGGAAAGGATGGAGATTTGAGCAGGGGGTCTTGGGAGATTGGCTGCGGAAGCTGGTTTGTGGCAAGAAGCGAGCTCCTGGATGGATGGGTTTGGGTGCGCGCGAGTCTAGGGTTCTTCGCAGGGAACTGGTGAACGGTGCTGTGAAAAGAGGAATTTTTTGGAAGACGAAGAGGCGGGGATGACCTCGAGGCTTTATAGAAAGATTTGAGGGTTGCGCTAGGTTTTCTCATGATTGGGCCGAGCCCATGAGAGAATCTACGGCCCAGTTAAGGTGTGGCCCGATGCGTGTCCTTAGGGACTTAAGCGGATGAGATTAAGAATATTTGCCCTGGCAATATGCACGTGTCCGAATGCCTTGTACCTTTGGAAATCCTTTCATACCGCGGTTTGCTTGACTTCATGAGAAGCTGGCACGATGCAACTTGGAAGGTGACCAACAGTTAAGCTTTTTATAGCTGTCTTGATGACAAGGGCTGTTTGGTTTTTTAGCATTCGATTAAGTGATTATATCGAAGCTATTTTTTCACCTTGGTGAAGATCTTTATAGATTAAGACCAGTATTATGGCGAGAGCTATTTAATAACTTGGTCATATTTTTCATATGACTGAAAAACTCGTTTTCCCATGAGGGACGATTAAAATACTTGTTTCGAGATGACTCGGGCGGACCCACTCGGATAAGTATGAGCTTGCCGAGTACTTTTCTACCCACGAGGGTTGGTTGAATTATTTGTTCTGAGATGACTCGGACAAATTCACTCGGATGAGTATGAACTTGCCGGGTAATGAGATTTATATGATTGCTTTAGCATGAGCTAAGTATTCATATGAGAATGATTTTTTATAGTTCTTGACTATATAATTAGTTTGATTTTGACTAACCATATAGTCGGGGGCTACACCTAATTAGGTGCATCAGGAGATGCACCTAGATATTTATTTTTGAGAATTTTTTTGGATATTTTCTAGCCCTTCACAGTCTTTGGAGCCACTCGGGAAGATTCAGGCAGAGATGATGGAATCACTCGGCGCCACAAGCACTCGGCCAAAGAGACTTTTGGCTGCGTACTGTTTTGGTTTGAAGCTGAGCTGTCTCGTCGACTGAAAAGGACTCGGGGTCTACTGTGGAGATTATAGCAATCGGGTATCTACATGGCAAGCTTATCCGACTGGATGAAGGGATAGATTGCGCCTGCCATATCTGTAAACCAAACATGAATTGGGTGTTACGATTGCCGATAGAGATAAGGCAATCGGCCTATAGTCATGATTTGGTAAGATTGGGTTAACCGACTTAGAGTAAGATAGGGTTTCCGATCTGTATGCCCACCTCCCGAGACTATATAAGGGGGGTAAGGGGCGTCCCTTGAAGGATATCATATGCTTTATGAGCCTTTAACTTTCAGCCTTAGATCTTGAGATCAATAAAGACACTCGGCGGATCGAATCCACCGAAACAGGAGTAGGGTATTACCTCACGAGAGGGCCTGAACCTGTCTAAATCCTCTTTTCCTTCTAACCCATCGTGCTTGACGATCTTGACCTGCGACCCCAAAAATTATATTGCCGAAACCAAGTTTCGACAAGACTTGGGGTAAGTAGTTGCATAGACATAACTCAAAAAAATATTTTATATGTTCTATAAAGAAAAACATTTCATAACATTATGATTTTACAGAGTTCATGATGTACTCGTAGCATGGAGAAGTAGGAGTACTAAGTAGTACTCCACCATCATAGACTAACCGTAAAATCACACTTTGAAGAATGTGTTACTCATACACCACCATCTAGCCAACCAAGCGCCGGCCCCCCGTGCGGCGTACAGAGAAGCTAGCGGCGCAACACGCAATGCTAGTCGCGCGCGTATATACAGTACTACTGTACTCTGGTAGTACTAGTACTTCCTGGCTGCACTGCACACGCCTAGCCTCTGGAACGCAGGGACAAAACTGAGCGCGCGTGACGTCCGCACGCCGCGCGATCACCACGTCGTACCACAACGTACACCAGCGGGGGCGGCATCATCAGAAGCAGATCGAGGCCGCGATCACCACCCTGTCGTACGTCACGCTCACGCCCGGCGGATCGGACTAGCGGAGGAGGGCGACGCGCGCTCAGCTGTGCCTCGGGCGGCGGGGCTTTGGAGCGAATAAGGCTAATTCCACAGGAGATTTTCGAGGTTTCAACATATTAATGGAGATATATAACCGTGTGAAGATATTACATAAAATTATATAAAAAAATTAATTTCATCTAAAGAAAACTCTACTCTATGTATTCAATACCAATTTTTTATGAGTTATAAAATTAAATATAATTTTAATTTTAAATACGTTTTATATTATACCACTGTCTAAAAAACATCAATATAAATATTTTGATTAGAATTAGTCTAATCCTAGCCTCGATCGCCAGCCACCGCGCACCGCACTAGTAATGATGCCGCGATTTGATGCAACTCCGACTCGCGTCGCGTCCATCAACCAGGGCTGTAGTCGTAGCTAGCTGTTGCGCTTGCATGCGACGGGACGGCTGGAGCCAGGGCTCACTCGAGTTTAGACTGCCAGTATTTACGGCCTTGTCTCCCTTTGCCGTGCTGCCAGTATATTCATCGCTCACCGTAACAGTCACTGTCTTATAGGCCTCGAGCACTGTTGGAAAAGTGAAAATCCTTTCTGGCTTATTCCGGAAAAATAAGTACATATAAGAGTACATAGAGTTTCCTTCTTCTTTTTAGACATCCAAATAATATCTCGTGTACTTTCTCGGTTCTATAATAAATTTATTTTTATCTTTTTTAGTTTATTTTTAAATAATCACTGTATGAGAGAAATTATATTAAAGCAAATAAAATAAGAAATAATTACATTGTGTTTAATAAAATAGAGGTATTTTAGCTTTTTTGGTTTATATTGCTATGTGTAGGATAGAAAAAAATAAATTTATTTTAGAACGAAGGTTGTATGATATGCTAGTACAAACGGCTTCATATGAACCATTGGGTAAAAATAAAATATTACGACACCGTCCACCTGAAGTTAAAGTTAAAGAATGTACTGAAAAGGAAATAAAGAAAAGGGACGAATACAAACGCGACCCTCGTCACACAAAGGTTTAAAGACCACAGAAAACATTCACTGCTAGCAACGAGATCTAGAAACCATTGGAAGAACATCGGCTGAGAAATCTCCCCAAGCAACACCAGCTTGCAAACCTTTGCCACCAAAACAAATGGTTGGAGGAACCGGACCTTGCCGCGGAACAAGATGAAAGAAAAGGTCGAAGTCGCCGCATCAACAGTCAGCCAATTGCTTCCCTCCATAGACACACCAACTTCCAAGATCTAAAGAGAACCTACAAATCCAGCAGAACCTATCCTCACTGGCCATTCGTTAGCATCGGAGCAGACATCGTCGAGGTAGGAAGAGGCCGAAGAGACCTTATTCCGACGCGCCATCGCTGCCGCCACCTCGCCGATGCCGGAACCAAACCCTAGAGGAAACTAGGCCTATTAAAAACTAGAAAAACGAAGGGATCCCCAGTCCTCTGGCTGCTGGAGAAACCACTAGAAGATAGGAAATCCGCAACGATGCGGGGATTTTGGCTTCTTCAGGAGGAAAAAATAAATTAAGTACATATAGAGTTTTACATCTACAAATAGAATTTTGCAAAACGTATTTTGAATAAAACTTGTGTATTATGCTGCTGACCGTTAGTAGAATTTTTTCTCGATTTTCGTTCGGATGCTTTTTAAGGGTGATGTTTCCTATATAAACTTTTTCTTTAAAATATCAAATAAATTAATTTTCTAAGTTTAAAATAATTAAAGTATTATTTTACCTGCGCCCTTAATCGTCGTCCTAAACGAAGCCTCGACCTGGCCAGTTCTGTGTAGGAATAAAGTTTGCGCTTCGTTTTGACTGTTCAATCGAGTACGAGTAACATCCTACTACTACTACTACGTACGTCATGAGGGCGGTGATATGATGTGCGTATACATGGCACGTCAAAAACATTGCCAGCCCCATGTAACAAGACAGACAGAAATCTTCAAAGACGGGAGCGGAAAGAAATTAACCAGCTGTAAGTGCATGACTGCCAGTCAGGATTTTTTTTTTAAAAAAAAGGCTGCCGCCGCTACTGCTCATAGATTCAGCTCAGCTCTCCATGGCTCAAGTGTTGAACGGTACTTGTACTGTAGTTAATCCATGACCATGAGACCTTCACGCCAAGGTCACGGACGAGTCTGATCCATATATGTACGACTTCTCTATACGACTCTCATCTCACCTTGGCTCATTCACCCAGATGGATCCAGAAAAAAATAGTAAGAGATCGAATCTAAACAAACTAAACAAAAGGTAGTGTTTCTTTTTATCTATATATTATAAAAAATTTAGTAGAATTTCATAGAGACTTTTATGGTCATCGTGCTAATAGTGGAGGCTTGAGCCTCTGCCGCTCTCGTAATAGATCCGCCCTTGCCACTAATCCCTACGCTTGGCTTCTATTCATATGGGTCCTCGAATAAATAAATGTGTTTATGTACTGGTTGAGTAGGATACAGTAGTCGAGCGTACAACTATTTTGTTGTTCCATGGCTCCATGGCTCAAGTGTTGAACTGTAATGGTATTGTGGTACTGTAGTTGTTTTTTTAGGCTAAAGTCCCCTACCCCAATGGATCTCCATGAAGGAAAGAAGAGAGTGAAGGAAAAAAAGGGAATTGGAGGAGGGAAGAAGAAGATGAGCCCCCTTAACCATAGGCTGATGATTTGCTCCCATGTGTACGTTTGTTATGTAACTGGGAAAAAGAAAAATACCGCTAGAGTGTAAATCACAGTATTATGATTTTCTGGTGAGATTTAGAATAACAATGTAGTGCAAAAATCGAAAGGATTTCAATGCCCCACCTATTAGTTGTGGTTTCATTTATCTTTTTGAAAAAGTTCGAATTGCCCCTAAACAATTGTGTGAGTACGAATTACCCCATAGACTCGAAAACTAAACATCTTTCACCCTCAACTATTAATACCGGATGAGGAATCCTCTTGAGCACTGTTCTGAGCGGTTTTGACTTGAGCTTGCATACGTGGCCCCCAACGTGGCAATTCAATCAGAAAAAAATAAAAAAATCAATGGGCCCACATGTCATCTCTTTTCTCAAGCCAATCCCTCTCCACTACCATTTCCTTTGCTCCCCTACTCTCTCTCTCTCTCTCTCTGAGCTCCTATGGCTGGAGAAGGAGGACGAAGAAGGACCTCGCTCGAGAAGAGGTGGCGGTCGGCGACAGAGGCAGAGGCAGATCAATGCGAGCTCGGCCGGGCGCGCAAAGCTAGCTGGGGGAGGCAGAGGTTGGGGACAGGGGTGGCACTGTGGAGTCAGGGGCGAGAATGGAGCGATGAAGATTGGGGACGAGAATGGCGCGGTGGAGATTGGGGACGGGGGTGGCATGGAGAAGGTTGAGGACGAGGACGGCATGATGAGGTGGAGTTGGGGTGGGTGCAACGAGGCAGAGGTTGAGGACGGGGATGTTGATGGCAACGGCGGTGACGACAAGCCAAGACCGTGGATCGTGCTACCTCCGATTCGCTGGTCCTTCAGCAGGTCGCCAGCGGTTTGGTCAAGGGGATTCGCCGCTACTCAGTTGTGGCCATTGCTGAGAGAGAGAAAGAGAGAGAGCACGGGAGGGGATGGCTTGAGGAAAAAGATGGCAGGTTGACCCATTGATTTTTTTTAATTTTTTTGCTGGCTGGATTGCCACGTTGGCGGCCACGTATGCAAGCTCAAGTCAAAAGCCGCTCAGAATAGTACTCAGGGAGGGAGGGTTTCTTCATCAGGTATTAATTGTTGAGGGTGAAAGATGTATGGTTTTTGGGTCGGGAGTAATTTGTACTCATGCAAATAGTTCAGGGGATAATTCAGACTTTTCCTATCTTTTTTCATTTTATCTTCCTTTGGCAAACCGTTGCTCCACTAGCAACAAGTAGTAGAATTTGCCTTTTTAAAAATATATATTTATAGATTTTTATATTTTGCATTCACATTTCTTGATATTCAAGCATGCAACATTATTTGGCATGATGAAAGAAACTTTGTGAGTTTATAACGAGTCTTGATTTGGTAATTAGTAAAGTTGGTGTTTCCTGAATTGAACATATAACATAATAAAATATAAAAGACATCTATCAGCGTGCGTTGTCTGCATAGCAAAATCTAAACCAAAATTCAACCAAAAAGATGTGTTGTTAAAGAGCACATACGTTAATTGATTTATGCTTAATTATGAGTTTCTAGCAAGTTGTTTCCTTGAGGAGACTGCCCACATTGGAGAAAACATTGATGAAGATATGTGAGATTTGTTTTTTTCATCAATTCTCATATAGGTGAGTTTTATGAAAAAAAGAACTATTTTGTTACTGGAATTTTATCCTGGACTAACAAACAGAAGTTTGAGTAGATATACTTTATGAAAAAAAGAACTATTTTGTTACTGGAATTTTATCCTGGACTAACAAACAGAAGTTTGAGTAGATATACGTCCCAAATCTAATTGAACTCTATATCCATATATAGTTCTGATAAAACTGGAGTTCCAAATTAACTTTCAACACTGGAAAATTCCAAAAAAACCCTAAATCACTGCTATTTCCAATCCTCCCCTTACAACATAATTTCGTGCAAAATACTCCTCGCAAATCTATTTTCTTTTTCATTTTCCTACCTACATGTTAACGCCAAAATTTGGTATAAGCTTTCTTGATGGATTCGATTAAGGAAAGAGATCAACCATTCGAAAGAAATTTATCCAGAAGAGACCGAGTTCATGAAGGAAACGTGAAAACAACGGTATGGCAGATTAATTTATCTATTAATTAGGCATGGTTTAGTAATTTTCCTTTTTATCTTTAGGAAAGTGTGTTTAGTATCTGACGAGGCCTTTATGTTTTTTCTTTTATCTTTAGAAAAGTTTGTGTTGTGTATAATTAGGACTCATATCGGCCTCTGGGTATAAATATGTACATCCGAGGTTTTTTAAATCTATCTCGACAGATCAATACAATTACGTTTGGTGCATTGTCACCCTAGTCTTCTAGGTTTTATTTCGACGTGCTCTTATTTTCACGCATGGGCTGCATCGATTGAGTTCGATCTCCGGCAAGAAGTATGTTTCATCATCTTCGCTTCTACTCGCATGGCTAGGATTTCCTCGGTTGAGTCTGATATTTTAATCAGACCTTGCAAGTGTTGCATATCTGGTATATCATCTCTATCTTTAGTTTCACTACTGTTTATAGTCACATATGCATAGTTAGGACTTTCTTGGTTAGGTCTGATATTCTGATCAAGTTAATGTTTCTTCAAACATAATGTTGCTTTAGATAGATTTGTTATGTCCATAACATTAGGTAGATTTATCGGCTCATTGAGTATTAGATCATCATATACAATCTCGTGCTGCATCGGTTAGGTCCGACCTGCTGATTGTTATTGATAATCTAAGTCTTGTTAAGTCAATAGGTTTATGTTAATGTTTCTTCGGAGGGTTAGTCGATCTTATCTGATGTGTTAAATTTCTCTTCAATGGTTTTATTGTCTTGGTTAAATTTAATATATGACCATTTGATCGGCGTCATATCGACTAGTTTAAATTTATTAGGCAATTATCAACCTTATGCTGCATGAGTTAAGTCTGACCTATGAGGTTATGGTTGTAAGTTAATGTCGACGGGTGGGTCAGTAATCCACCAAGGGGAGTCCCCGAGGAGGTAGAAGAGAGAGCAGTAGAGAAGCTGCCCTCCGACGAATCTGATGGTCGACTCGAGTCCTAGGACGAGCCAAGAAACGAGACACAAGGAATTATACTGGTCCAGCCCTCCCGAAGGATAATAGGCCTACGTCCAGTGTTCTTTGTTGGGTGTATGATGAACAGGGGTTACAAGTGTGAGAGAGTGAAGGAGTTGGATCTGGAATCCTCCTTGGCCCCGTCGCCCTGTCCTCCCTTTTATATCTCAAGAGGGGCAGGTACAGATGAGCTTGGGGGCCAAGAAAGCTAAGATTAAGAGAGACAAAAGGTAGGGCACAAAGAATATCTGATAAAATACAGGTTGGTCTGCTAAGTCCTGTACACCATGGGCATCTTGGACTCCTGTCTTCTTCTTTGCCGCCAGGTGGTGTCAGACGCTGCCAGACTGTCTCCTCCCTGTTCCTCCATGCCTGTCAAGTTTCTTCCGGAGGACGCTCAAGGTCGGGCGATGAGTCGGGGTCGAGTGAAGGGCCAAGGTCGGACTCGGGGGAAGGCCGGAATGCCCGACCCCTAGGGGGGTCGGGTTCTCGATCACATCCCGAGGACACTCAGTTTGACTTTGGTTGGAGTTCAATCCGGGTTTTTGAGGCACCCGGGGTGACACCTCCCACAGCAGCCCCCGAGCCTAAGGAAGGATGAAACATCCATCCTTAGGGTCATAGTTCTTTGTAGTGTTGTCTTTCGATGGATCCTTGGAGCTTCGAGCCAAGGTTTTGGCAGGTGCATCGCTCATGTGCACCTGCCAGGTGTAGCCCCCGAGCCTAAGGGCAAATGGAACATTCAACCTTAGGGTCAAGCTTTCTTCCAAGGTGTCGATCCTAGCAGTCAGTATGAATCAAGATTTTGCAGGTGCACCGCCTAGGTGCACCTGACAGGTGTAGCCCCCGAGCCTAGGGTCGGATGGCACATCCAAGCCTGGGTCAAATCATCAAGAGCATTTTGTCACTCTCCCGATGATCTGTATGATGCTCGAGGTCTACCAACAGGGGTCGATCAGGACGAATAGGTCTATCACCCTGAGGCATTCGGTAGTTCCTGCTTCAACCAAGGGGCAGGCGGCTTGGCCACCAGCCCCTGACTCAAAAAGTCCATTGCCCGAGGACAGTGAGGATGGGTCAGGTGTTCGGGACTACAGGCCCTAGGGCACGAGGTAGCCCCGACCTCGCTTGTGGGCTAGCTCGGAAGCCCACACTCGAGCTGTCACGGCCACCGCCTTAAAGCGATGGGAACCGAGGTTGCGGTTGAGACTACCGCCCAAGGGCATGTAGTGGTGTAGACCCCGTTCTTGAGGACGGGAATCATTCGTGTTCATAGTACCATTTCCCTGGATCAAGTAGTTTGGTACCCACGAAATACAGTACTGGATTCTCAGGTGCAAAGTGCACGAATAGTCTTACACCACAAATATATTACAATAATAGGCCCGAAGGCAATATCATTACATGCAGGACCTACTGGTCTGGATACAACCAAAATAAGAGATTAGATAAGATAGCAGACGGAAGGCAGCGACATGTCAATTGCCGCAGGCAACGACCGGGGACAAAGACCTAGTAGGCGCTATCTCCTTCTTCGCCTACCTGGCAGTAAGCATAGGGGTCCTCCAGTTCTTCGTTTCCACCATCTGAAGGTTTGTGTGTATAGCAAGGGTGAGTACCCAACGTACTCTGCAAGCCAACATGGAATGATGCACATGATAGGGTCATTCAAAGGATAGCTGTGGTTCTTTTGCATAAAGCCAATTTTCGTAAATCTTTTCACAAACCTAATGTCTAGCCAGGTCAAGTTTTATTACCATAGTTTATTAAGTCGGCGACGGTTCTGTCCACCATCCATTGTGATCCCAAGGATAGCTTCCCGCCACCGGATCGTCATGGTTTTCTGGGGAGTCTACCCTTCTCATATCTCGAGAAGTTGGTCCACCAGTACATAAAAATCATCATGCAAACCCATCCCATCATTTTAAAATTTATGAGTCTAGCCAAGCGAAAGTCTTGTCACGATGCTCTATATCCGCTAGCACGGCTATTCGAATAGATTAATTCATTCAAACTGCGGTGGATGTACACTTTACCCGTACTCCGCGACTGCCCAACAAATGAGCCTACGTCTCAACACATGAGATGGTCACGGCAAAGCCTTTCGATAACCTCACTTTGACAGTACCCGCTCCATGAACTTAAACCCTCATGCACTCTAGCCGTCGTTTCCTAGCAGTGAGAAGAGTTCTGGCGTTCCCGATGTAAGAGAAAGACTTGCTCCATCTTTAATCTTTCAACCTTCATGTTCCTTTCTTCATGTCTTCATTTCTTCATGTTGATCACATGCCCGATCTCTGCCCAGGTACCGACCAATGGTACATCCCCCATCGGTAGGCCCTTAACTTCTGTCCAGGCACCCCCAGTGGTGAGCCCCCACCGATAGGCCCTTACCTCAACGCCTACACCTGAACCACTATGCAGGGATACTGCCTCCGCTCGGTTATTTACTCCGCTAGGTCTATGCCCATTCGAGAAGCACAGTTGTACTGGCTCGTTTCCCGGCTATCTCATGGCTCGGTCCTTAATTGACCAGGGTTGGCACTTGCCTTTTCTGGAATCCACCCAAATCATTCAGCCGCCCCAGTCTAAAACATTTGTTTGGTGTTTTTAGTTTTCATCAAAACTCATTTGATCATTCTCATGGCAATGTGGCGCTCATGTTTCCACATGCCGTATTTCAACTACCTTTCCCAAAGGTAGTTGCCTAAGCATATAGCTCTTTGCAAAAAGATGAGCATGCATGAATCTAATAATAGCATGGCTAAGTATTTTACCGAAGATTTCCTTTGGTTACATCATGTCGAGGGTTACAAAGAACATAACTAAAGGTAATTCAACATCAAGGCATGGCATAACAAGAATATGTATTCTTTTTGTGTATAGCATGCACATTTTAGTTTTAGAATCAACACAAGTTCGCAAATAGGATCAATATGTTCAAAGGGAGTGATGACTTGCCTTGCTCGCGACCTTGTTGGCTTGAGTCTTCAATGTTCTCAACGGCTCCCTCGGACTCTACCGTACGTGCAAGAAATTCAATTGAATTTGATTAGAATTTAAATAAAATCCAATGAAAGCCAAATAAATTGCAAAAGCGACTTCTAACACTAGGTTATGATTTTACGTAAGTTTAGGTTTGAGTTTTGGCAAAATCCGAGTTAGAATGAGCGAGTTACAAAGATTTGAAGTTTCGTATTAAACCGATTTAATTACTATGATGTGGTATTATTTTAAGTGAATATATTCAAAGTTTGAGAAATATTATGGTTGATGATTCAAAATATAATAAATAAAAGGAAAGGGTTAACTTTAAATTTTATCAATTTTTATTGGGCCGACAAGCCCTAGGGTTTATAATAATTGAATCTAAAAAGAATTAATTAACCTTGAAGCTAGGCACTATAATAAATAATTTGAATTTTTAAGTTTAGAAAAATCTATATATTAAAAATAATACTTGACGACAAGCTAAGTTATAAATAAATTCTTAGATAAATAAACTATGCGACAGTTAAATATCTCCAAATTCATATTTAATAGTTAGTCCCTAATTATTTTTTTGAAATCCCAATTTGTTCCGATAAAATATATATTTTTGCCCAAAGATTTTTCCCCAAATATTTTCCAAAAATTTTCCCTAAATTTTTCTAATTTTTCCCCAAATTTTCCCATTTTTCCTTTTTTTCCTCCTTTTTTTTTCTTTCTTTCTTTTCTTTTTCTCTTTTTTTCTTTCTTCTTCCTCCCTCACTCTCTCTCCTAGCATCTACCCTCGCCTCGGCCGAGCGGCGGGCGGCGGCGGACGGCGGCGCGCGACCACGGAAAGGGAAAAGGAAGAGCGGCGGCCTACCGACGAGACGGACGACGACGGTGATGCGGCGAACTCGACGCAGCGACGGCAGCGAATTATGGCGGCGAGAACAACGGGAACACGGCGAGAGAGAGAAAAGAGAGGAAAAAGGTGCAGTGGGTTTGGGGGAAAAGAAGAGGGGCTCGGTCCCTATTTATAGCCGGGCGGAGAGGGTGAGAGAGAGAGGGACGCGACGGCGAGCGGCGACGGTGATGCGGAGCGGCGACAGGACAACGGCGCGGTGCGGCGACGACGAAGCGACGTGCGCGCGGCGCGGCGAGGGACGACGCGGGACGCGAGGGACGCCAGCGGCGACGGGATGGGCGTGCGGCTAGGCGACGCGACACGGTGACGGGATGGGCGGCGATGGCGATGCGTGCGGCACGGCCTGAGACGGCGTGGGGCTTGGTGCGGCGCGGCGGCGATGGTGACGCGCGTGGCGCGGCCAGACGTGGTGCGGGGCGCGAGGACGCGGGCGACGCGGCAGCGCGCGCGCGGGCGCGAGGCGCACGGGACCGGGACCGAACACCTTGGGACTAATGAACAGTGTTATTTCTGATTTTTTTCAAATTTTCCCTGATTTTATTTTTCTTTTTGTTTCTTTCCCTTTGTAATTTATTTGCTATTAACTCTTGGACTTATTTGTAGTTTTATTTAATATTTTTATGATTTGCTCTCTTTAATTTATATATATAAACTTATATATATATTCCAATATGTATTTTGTGTGTATAAATATATTCATATGTATATTTCCTCTCTTTATTTTAATTAGAAATTCTTGGTATTTTATCTTAATAATTTAATATTGTTCCCAAAAGAAAATTTTATTAGTTCCTAGCTCTCCCAAATTTGTTTTTCTTAGAATTTATTTTATTTATTTCCTTTTTGAAATTTCTCTCTTTTTTTCCTCTAGGGTTTTAATCTTGCTCTAAATTTTTATCCTTTTCAAAGTAATTATTTATTCATTTCAACTTGGCATCAAAGACTTGCGAATAAAAGGCAAATAAACACGATAAGATGCAATCAAATAGAAAATTTTTGCAAGTTTCGATTTTTATGTTTTGATTTTTAAAACTTCGGATTTTCAAGGTGTTACAAGTGGCCCCGACCTCGACCGAGGACTAGCTCGGAAGTCAACTCCGAGTCGAAGGAATCCATTAGCCTTAAGTAATGGAGTTCTGAGACGTGATCGAGACCACTACCCGGGGGTTGTCTGTGGTCTCGACCCCCGTTGGGGGCTAGCTGGGAAGCCCCTTGCTTGAGGCTCTGATGTCCCGACCCGAAGGTCTATGACGGTTTAGCGAAGTCAGAGGAGAAGTTAACTGAACTGTGTCGCCAGTTAGTTTCTTAGTCACGAGGTATTCTTCGCAAGCGGGGCCCCACCTTGACAAGGTGAAGAGGAGTCCTGCTACGTTTCATCGGGAAACCATGAAAATCAGAGTGATACAATGGCTAGTCGTGTTCCCACTTCCCACTTTCCTCGTTGTGTCAGACGTGGCTGACGGTTGGGGTGAGAAGAGGAAAGCATCGCCGACGATTTCTTTAGGAGTCGCAACAGGCATGCAAAGGACGTCGTTACTCTCGTCGGAAGACGAACAGTCCAGATTGAACACCCAGGCGACGTGGACGACGGGGAGATACTAGGATGAGAACACCTCGGATGTTCTGCACACGTCATTAACTGCGTAACGCGTCCTCCGAGATTGGCGCTGTCAGTCCCTTCATCATTCCCTTATAAACCCTGCCACTGCCTGGCTTCTCCTCTTCCTTACGCTTCCCAGTCGCCTAAGAACCCTAAACCTCTCAAGCGCTTGCAAACTTCCTCTGGCTCTACCTCGCTTCAACCCACAACACCGCCACCCTTACTGCCGCTGCGTAGTTTGCCTTCATAAGGGGCGTCGACTATTTTGGTTGAAGGCGATGGCTCCGAAGAAGATGATGAAGAAGGCGGGAAAGGCCCCTGCGACGAGCGGGGATGAGGTCGAGACGAGCTCGCCCTTCGTTCCCTCATGCGCGGGAAGGGCGATGATCGAGGAGCTGGTGCGGCTCGGTGTTCTTCCCTGCCATGACATTTCATCATGGTGCGTCGCTCAAGGAGAGGCGTTTCCAACCCCGCACATCGGTGAGTTGGTTGCTTTCTCTGCCTTCCTCTTGTGCGGCTTCGGGGTGCCAGCTCATCCTTTTTTCCGAGGTCTACTAGAGCACTACGAGATAGAGCTCTGCAACCTCAACCCCAATTCCATCCGCCAAATCTCCATCTTCATTCATCTCTGCGAGGCCTACCTTGGGGTAGACCCGCACTTCGATCTCTTCCGCCACTACTTCTGTCTGCGGCAGTCGGGGAGCTGTCATCATCGGCGGGGATGACATCCAGCTCCACGGTAGGATGGGCAACAACTACATCCCCATTGGCACGACTAACTCCAACAAGGGGTGGCACGCCGAGTGGATCTACATCGTGAACCCTGAGCCGGCCCTTAGCGAGAACATCCACAAGGAGCCGCTGGCCAACGTTAACTGGGTGGGCACCTGCCACCCCAATGACCAGGATCAGGTCGAGGAGCTCGTCGAGCTGATCAAGGACCTGAGGAGGTGAGGTCTGACCCACGTCCACGTGGTGCGCAACTTCGCCCTCCGCGGCATCCAGCCCTGCAAGCACAGGGATCACATGGTGTACTTGTGCTCGGGCAGCACGATGGTGCCCGAGGAGCGCATGCACCACCGCCTGTCGGGCATTTTCCAAGGCACGACAGGTCCTGGTGAAGGGGGCCCGGAGCCTTTCTCGACGGACAACCCTCCTCTCGCGTAAGATTGACCCCTTCCTTTGTTTTTTGAAAGTTTTTGTTTTGCTCGATATCTCACCTGCCAGGGTCGAAACCGCAGGGGTCGGGAAGCATACTTGTCCCTGGCCCCGATCGCCGAAGCACGCTCGGTCGATAGGCCGAGGGTCCGGAGTTCTTCCACAAGGCTGGAGGGGGGAGGGGAAAGTAGCTTAGGCTCCAAGAACGGCAGGAGGAGCCCGGTGCCATGGCGCCGGGGGGAACCAAGCAGAAGCTGGTGTTCGAGTCCTCCTCTGAGGAGATGTACCAACGACTCATCTGACTCAGACGTGTCAAGGGTGAAGGCCACGCCGCCGCCAAAGAAGACGACGAAGCAGATCAGCTTCAAGTTCAAGGCGTAAGTGAAATCCTCAAACCCGAGTGAAATTGCTTTCCTTCCTTCTCATGTTGAAAGTTTTCTTCTTGACCAGGCCTGCTGGGGATGCCGAACCCCGCACCGAGGTAGCTCTGGGGCCGACCGAGGTCATCGAGCCAGTTGCCGCAAGAGCAACCGGCCCTTCCCCGCCTGCCGTGGGCTTGGGGGCGACGGTGGCAGTGATTGACTTGGAGGAGGAGCACCCGCCGGTAGAGACCGCCAGCGGGTCCAAGGAGGAGGCCGCCGAGAATGTGCACGCGCTAGCAGCTAGGGCAGCTGCAGAGGTCGTACAGGCAACCAGGGCACCTGCCAAGGCCGAGCAGGCGGCCAAGGCGTCCGTCGAGGCCGAGCGAACAGCGGCGACGGCTACGGAGGCCGAGGTCGATGGCTGGGTTATATTTATATCGGCTGATTGGTTAATTGGATATCTACTTTGTCACATTTATATCGGCCGATTGGTTCATTATCTTGTTATATTATTATCAATCGATTGTCTTTATATCATTATTTATCCATGTCAGAATCTACATCGGACATATAGCCGATTGCTCAAAACCCTATCGACATCGGCTAGTATCACTATATTAGCTATCAACAACTATTGGATATCGGCTATCACGCTATGGGCCGATTCTACATCAGGCTGTGGACTGTCGATTGACACATATCCTTTGGATCTCTCAACAGGACCCATGTTTCGTTTCATCGGTATCAACATGTTGGCCGATCAGCCTTACATCTTGTCAATTACATGATCAAATTGACTGGCACGTCCACATCTTATCAATATCTCATGACCTGCATTGGAGCTAAACAGATCTCCCAGACCATTGTGTGTATCTACGTAATTCGTGTCAACTCAGATTTGGCACCATTGGCCGGACACAGATTTTTCGTCAACACTATGTCTAATTTCCAGTGATTTCTCGTATTCATTAGATCTCTAACATGACGAGTTCAAAGTTGACCCCTATGTCTTCTCTTCTTAGACATGAGATTTAATACACTATTTCTAAAATAGTATGTGTTTATCGTCATGTCTTTTTCCGTCGTATCATTGGTAGTGACGAATCTTAAACGAAAATTATCAAGGATACTTAACATACTTGTAGAAGATGAGAGGAGGCTGAAACACACATCTTTTAAGGCCAATCTTAATGGTTTTATGGGATGTTTTATACACATTAAATGAGTTGTCATATTAGCAGATTTATAGTTTTTTATGAAACGAGGAGAAGAGAGGAAAAACTTTTCATGGGGATGAAACTATAGAGCGTTGTTTCCAAAACGTTGAAAATCGGATGAAACCAGCACTGAGAGCCTTCCTTAGTTTCATGAACTGCTTCTTATTCGTCGCTTCATGAAACTGTGGGCCCAGTAGGAAAAAAGCTAAAATAACCCATAGAACTGTACGATGAAACTAGGCATTGAGAATGAGATCTATTTCATTGCTTATTTTATAGTCTTGAAAACTGAAAGATGAAATCTTGCATTGAGACTGGCCTAATGGTAAGGAGTAACTTCGCTCACCATAATGAAAGACTACGGGGCAAGAGCAATGGCTAAAAAAACGAGAAGTAAGAGCAACTCCAAGAGACGGCTAATTTTTTTTCCCAAAACGAGGTATTGGGGGGCTATGCTAAAATTTTTTCTCAAAAAACATGTTATCTCACAGCAGAACGCTAAAAATTACTCTCAATAATTCAAAACAGGCCACGTCATCAAAATTAGGCCTAGCCCGGACGAAGCGTGGCACGAGGCGACGACTGGCGAGCGGTGCGGAGGTGCCCGAGGCGAGGAAAAAAAGAAAAATTATGGGAAGGCACCGCGAAAGGAGGTCGGGAGAGAATTGGGAAATGTTTGGCGTCGCTAATATATGCATGATGGGGATGTTTTTTGGCGTTGCTAATGTTAGGGAAGTTTGGGGAAACTATTCGAGACCAATTTTTCTATTTTTTTCAAAACAAGATATTAAGGTTAAGATTAACCGTCTTTTGGAGTTGCTCTTATGGAGAAAATAAACTTGTAAGGAGTACCAAAACTAAATTGTTGGGCGAGATTAAAAAGATCAGTGAATTGTAGGTTTTACCAATAAAAAAGAGATAGTATTACAATGACAAGGGGGTCCGTATCCTCCTGAGGAGTTAGTTCGAAGTTGTAAGCTCCGTTGCCTCTCCTCTCCGATCGTCCCGCGGTCGCCGTTGGTAATCTCCGCCGCTTACGCCGACTCCTTCGCCTCCTCCCTTCCGCGTCACCGGCGGCTCACGAAGAGCGCGTGGGCGGTGATCGAGACATTGGCGCCGGGCCCGTGACTCCCATGGGTCGCCGGAAGAACAAGAGAAAGAAGCCCCCGCCGCCGAGGGGTGGCGCCTCGGCGTCGGCGCCGACCAATGCGGACTGGGACGACGCGACCGCCGCCTTCCGCGAGGAGGCGGAAGCCGCCCTGCTCTCCTGGTCCATCGGCGCCGACGGCGACGACAGCGTCGCGGCGGAGCGCCTCGCCGCGCGCCACCGGGACTCCCCGCTCGCGCATCACGTCCTCGGTCACGCGCGCGCGGCGCTCGCGCGGGCAGCGGACGCGGTCCCGCCTCTCCGCCGCGCCGCGGTGCTCGCGCCGGGCTGCCCCGAGATCGCCGCCGCCCTCACCGCCGCGCTCCTCTACGCGCGCCGGCCCGGCGAGGCCCTCGCGGAGTGCGCGCGCGCGCTCGCCGTGGACGAGCCCACCGACCCGGCCCTCCACGCCGTGTCCGGTCGCAGCCTCATGGCCGCGACTCCCCAGGGGCGCATCGCCGTCGCGCGGGAGCGGCTCCGCGGCGTGCGCGCCGACGCGGAGGCCCTAACGGGGTCTCCCACGCCACCATCCCGCCGTCGTCCCCAACGACGGCGCCGTCCCGCTCGCGCTGGATCGCGTTGCCCGACACCGACGAAGAGCTGTGGAGCTTTCTCACGCTGAGAGTGGAGGACTTGAAGGCTCACTGCGCCAAGATTGGGAGCTCCGCCGGTGTGCTAGCCGTCGCCGACGCCGTGGAGTTTGTGAAGGCCACCAACACGTGGGAGTACTGGCTGTGCCCCGTGTGCGACAAGATTTTCTTGGATTCTAATTCGTTCCAATCACACGTCGAGAGCGAGTACATTCACCAACTCCAGCAATTGCTGCCATTGATGCAGGCATCAACGACCATGAAACCAACCTCCAAGGATTCTTCATGGCGGAAGCCAATTGGCGTACAAGAAGAAGAAGAAGAAATAACCAGGATAAGGGAGAGACTTTCGATTGTTAATGGATCTGAAGTCCCCATTGTTGGCGGTGTGGCATTTTCGATTCTTGATGGACCTGAAATCCCCTCTATTGGCTACATGGCATTTCCATCTCTTGATGAACCTAAGGTCTCCTCTGTTGGCCCTGTGAGCAAGGTGGTCAAGTCTAAAAAAGGCAAGCGCCGCAGGTTCAAGAAGTGGGACGCCTATTTGGATCATTGCGGGGAGATTGAGAGAGACTACCCATCGTTGGAGGAGCTGTTTCTACCTCTCTGCCGAGAAATGCCTGAATTGTGGGAATATCTGGAATATTGTGTTGAAACAAAAGAGAATGAGGATTTCAATTTAATTTCTCTTGTTCAAGACGGTAGTGTTTTATTTCTCGATAGCCAGAGGATCGCTCCAAGAAACATGGATGGTTCTTTTAATGTGGATGTACTGTTTTATTGGCTGCTACGTGGAAGTTCGCCACAGGAGCCAGTGCTGTCATGGACCAGCATCAGGAAGAAGTGTGTTCATGATGGAAATGAAGTCCTTAAAAGGATTGGTGAGATATTGAATTTATTGCAGGAGCAATTTGGTCTGAAAGACCATTCAGAAGACACAATGCATGGCGATTTCTTCACTACAAAGGTATCCACTTTGCATTTTATTGCTAACTTTGTTTCCACGTTTAGCTTACTGTGGTACTGGTATGCAAGCATTTAGACACATTCTTATAGTAAAACAATGATAAAAGTTATATATCTTATATAAAGAGTCAAACATTGGTTGAAGTTATATAATTTAAATACCACGATGAGCAAGAAAAAATCTTATATTTTGAAACAGTGAGCATTATTTTATTTCCCCTCATATCTTTGTAGTTTACTGTGTAAATAATGGCTGTTGAATTTGCAGGTCAATTCAATTGATGTTGAGATCTCACATATGTCTGCTGAAGTTAGCTTTTTACGGAAAAAACTTGTGAAAGTCTGTACTTTTGATTACAGAATAGTTATTTTGCCTTTTATAAGGAACTATCTATGGGTTAGTATAATTTTTTATCAATTCGTTTTTAATTACTATTACATGATTTCTTATAAGACCTGCTTCACAGGCTAAGCTGAATAATGACTCTCCTGGAAAAGAGTTGCATGATACAGATGATACAGATGAGGAATATGTTGTCCAGGAGAAAAGTCGAGGCACTGATTCAGATCTGGATGATCAGATTAGCAGGACAGAGGAATTTGAAAATTCCTTGCTGTCGTTTTCAGGTTAACATCTGTCTTAGTTTGTCTTATTATTTCTAACAACTTTGGTTTATAAATCCATGGAGCAAAGAAGATGAATAGCCTTGCATTTTGCAATACCATATTGGCATATTATCTCTGTTCTCAAAGAGTTGGCCACGAGCTGTGGCATTCATCGGGCACTTATGCCCGTTCTATGAATTGAATTTGGGCAGGGTGGGGAGTCTACAAGAGCAAATTTTAAAAATATGATACAAGACATGCCATAGCTGTGAGCAGGCTTTAATTCGTGCTTTCTCAAACCTCAAGTAGCTACATTGCCATTTTGACACAATCCGTAGTTCAGTAGGACTGTGCAACCCATATGTCCTCTTGGCCTTTTCTAGTCAAAATGAGATTTTATGTTACTATTTTCTCATCATGATGAACTTATTCATATATCTAATTGACAGTTTCATGAACAGATAGCTCAGACCTTTCTACCTTGGAAACTGAAAGCACTTCATTCAACAGTGGGATTGGTACCGTACATCAAATTACTACTGATGAACTGTCCTTGAATGTGACTCTCCGGGTAGTACCTTATTTCTACTCTTCTAAACTTCTATATTTAGCTGCTAATTTGTTGCTTCAAATATGTCCTAAATATTCATGTAGGCATTGTGGCATTTGAGGCGATTCCACGTCTTCCGGCAGATACCACATACTCTTCATCATTTATCAGTCAGAGATCACTGCGTTGTGTGTCTATTATGCGAAATATTCTATGCTTGGGATCACAATGAAGACCACACAGCAGCCATCCATTTGGGTAATGCAGGAACTGCTTTTAGTGACATTTTAAAAGATAGAAACTTTGACTACAAGGTTTGTTGCTTTCACATTTTATTGCTTAATTATCCTTTTCCTGACAGGAGGTCTAGAAAAGAGTAACCATAAAAACAGTTTTTTTTAATCTGAAGCGACTCAAATGATTAAAATGATGCTTGGAGGACCATATAGTCTGGCAGTAGCTATGGATATATTCTTTTTGCGTTGTTTCTTATTCTGCTTATAGCTGACCAGTTTAACGGACCTTTTGGTTGTAGGAAAATAAGAACATTGCATCTGAAATTATATCAATAATCGTTGAGATACTGCACATGTCGCAAAAGCATTATTCTTTCAAAACTTTTGAGCCCGTTGAAATAAGCCCATCAAGATGTTTTGGTTATTGCGTACCACATGATGTCCTTGGTATGTACTTCAAACAAAAGGAATGCAACTGTGTGAACAAACCAGGTGAAGAAAATCATTACATTGCCATTTTTCACACTGTTGAAGTGGGTGCAGTTCAAAAAACTGAGGTACCTATTTTCGCTTTTCACACTGTTGTGCTCGATTTTGTTAGTTATTAAGTTGACATCTGGTTTGCCTCTAATTCAGATGAAGTCTTTTGGTGATATCCTGAAAGCTGCAGAACTTGATGTAGAGAGCTGCCGATGTGGAAACAAGACTGAGGGTTCTCTTTTATTTCCACCTCATATTTTCACTACTGGTAGAGTTCTTCTTCCACAACTTACGATGCGATGTTAATATGCTGACATTGACATGTTCGTTAGCACTTTATGTGGGAAAACTAGAAGAACACATAAGCAATAAAAAAATATATTAAGACTTATATTTGTTACACCATTGAACCCAATTTAGTTCACTGTAAAATACAGCTAATGTATAATCATCGCATACGTACAAACATTGCAGTTCCACCATGACATGCATTAACTGTATTGAACTAATAATTTCTTAACAAACTTATTAGTTATTTATACAGTAATTTGTATTCATTACTGCATTCCTGCAGTTTTTAGCTGGCCAACTGAGAAGGAAAACTACGTGGACATGTCTGAAGTACTGATAAACATTGCAGCTCCAATAGATATTATACGTACTGTTTACGAAGTGGATTTGAAAAGGATTTACAGTTTGATTACAGTGGTATGTGCTCGTGTCTGAAGTGCTGATAAACATTGCAGCTTCTATAGTTCTATTAATTTTTCACATATATTCTTGAATTATTCTGCTCATGAGCATCAGCATGAAGCTACCTAATTTTTATCCCTCCATATTTCTTCAAGTTGAAATGTGCTCTATATAGATGATGGTTTTAGTTTTGTTTGAAGAAGAGTAATGAAATAATTGAGTGCATAAGCTTTGTATGGTTGTCACAATTATCTTGAATTTGTTTACCTCTAACATTTTTACGATAAACCGTGGTAATGTCTATGAAGGTATTAACTTGTAGATATGACAAAGTTATGACAAACAAATAATCCTGTCAGGTATGTTGTGTGGATGACGAACATGTCTGCTTTGCTCGTGGAGAGGGAAAATGGATCATATACGAAAGCCAGACAGTCGAGGCATGAAATTCTTGATAAATAATTTTACTCAGATCTGCAATTATGCTTCCAGATTATTCCTTTTATTGATCAGTTTGTACATGCAGTTTGCGGATTGCTGGGAAAGTTTGCTCCAACGTTATCGCGGAAGGATCCTCCGGCCCCAAATCCTTTTCTTCGAGATGTTGTGAGTGCATGAATGAATCCTATAGGATTCAAATCTTAGTGTGCATAATTAATTTTATTATTTGTAAAGAACGGAGTCAATATCATGTACCCAAGTTATCTGTACATATACATTTGCCTGGTCCTCTAGAAGAGTTTTAGTCTGTAAACTTTTGATATATTTTTTGTTAGTCTGTGAAACGTGGATGATACATAACTTGGGACATTGGGAATAAATTACTTTTGCATGTATGAAATTCTTAGTTGATCTTACTTTAGAAAATTCTCATGCCTTGGCACTGTGCAGGGCGTGAAACATTGGTAAAGGTCGTGACTGGAAATCGGTGCCAATGGCTAGCTCTCACAAAGGAATGGATTGATCTAGGATCATGGCCAGATCTGGGCTGTTGAGAGTGCATCAAGATTCGTGCTAGGCATTAAATGAACATCCTACTGTATGAGCTGTGGATAAATATAGTTTTTGATTTTGTAGAGTAATCTAATCTATAACTTTTCACCCAAAATTTTCGTTTACTTGCTATTTTGCAGAAAACCCTTTGAGGGTTTATAAAATTAACCCGAGTCCCAAATGTAATTTTCGTTCACCTGATTATTTTGCAGAAAACTCCTTGAGTGTTTATAAAATTAACCTGTAGTCCCAATGCAATTTTCATATGTCTAGTTATTTTGCAGAAAACCCCTTCAGTGTTTATAAAATTAACCTGTAATCCTAATGGTGAAAAGAAAGAGATGGCTTGGACGGAAAAAAAAGACCTCCTGCGCTCCTCCCTGCCTCGTGAAAATAACTAGAAAAGTAAAGGAAAAAGAAAGGAATAGTTAGATGTTACCGTAGATTTGGTCGAGCTCGTTGGTTTTGTGGTAATGTTATGTGTAAAGTTAGAGTTAGTCACATTAGTTTTTTATATGATGATGTTTATATACTAGCTTTAGTTTGTATTTTTCAATAGAAAAAAATAAACTCATCTTTGATATCTAAATTAAATTAAATTAAATCCAAATCACTCGCGTAAGTATGTTTAGTATTCCAAGTGTGCCGGACAATAGGCCTCAGGTGAAGACATAAAGAAAAAATATAAATTAAAATTACAAGAAAGTTCAACTTTGAAATAATTATGATAAAATAAAATAATGCCTGTTGCAACGTATGGTGTATATCTATAACTATCTATAAAGCAAATAGTGTTTTCATCCAAAATTTTGTTTTGTCCGACTATTTTATAGAAAACCCTTTGAGTGTTTATAAAATTAACACGTAGTTCCAATGCTGAAAAGAAAGGAAGGGCTTGGATGAAAAAAAAGATCTCATGCGCCCCTCTGTCACGCTGGAAATTTAGCCAAATTTCCTGACTATTTTATGTATTAACTCCCTGTCCAGGAATCAACCAGGGTACATAAAATGACAAATTAATACACAGATCCAAACGTAAAAATAAAGCGTAAAAATAAAAATACTTACTGAAGAGACACTTAGTCCTCACACCCAAAAACTGCAGTGAAAAAGAAAGACGACACTAGCGGTGCTTCAGCTTCACTCCACAGGCAAACTCAACTGTGTCTGAGCCTTGGTCTTCTAACTCCATCTTCAACTCAGAAGCACTACACTTCTGAAAGGAGGAAAACCGCAAGACTGAGTACAACCACCGTACTCAACAAGCCACACCGAGAAATGCAGATGTGCAAGGGGAGACAAGAGTGGCTTGTGCTATTTTGCATAAATACGGTTTACAAACACTTAATTATTTAAAAACAGTAAAACAGTTGAGTAATTAAGGCAATATTACTCTTCCACTGAACAACGTTATACCCACGTTGAATAGGCCCAACCATTCCACCTGAACTAAACCAGTTCCATTAAATCAAATTATTCAGTAGTGGGACTAATCATAGTGAATCTGGTCGATCACTCATAACCGCGGGCACGGCTATTCAAATAGTTTTACTCTGATCAGAGGTGCACAACTTTACCCACAAAACACGATTCCACATATGTTACCATGCCCCGAAGTACCACCATGATACTACAAAAGGGGAAATCGTGACAAGACCTTTCGCATAACTCTCTCTAACCAAGCGATACCACACCAAGGTTTCGCCCCCACTCCCCGCAAGGCAGTGGGCAGCCCCCTCTCGTGCCACGGTGAATCCGGAAGCCGATCAACCCGTAAAACCGGGGCCGACCCAACTCCATCACGCCCACCCTCACTAGGGTACGTTGGCTAGAGGAAAGCTATACTACGAGTCAAGCAGTTGCCCATTCTTGCTTGTGGTAAGCGCTGTAATTCTTCCAGGGTTTCCCATGAACCGGTCCTTAATTGCCATGGGTGCGACCATCCAAAACCATGCACCCACAGCCCACCATTATGTCATATTTTAGCTGAGATAATTATGACCAATAAGACGTGGTCAGGTGTATCGAGCTTGCAGCTCATCAGAGACTAGAATAAAAAGTGTAATTATCCCATTTAGTGAGCTAGTGGTATTTAAGCATGGCTAAGCATATAATTCTAGCTAGAATCAACATCAGTGACTAAAGCTAGTCAAATTAACACCAAAGGTTAACAAAGGACGGATAACAAGTAAATAAGGCACAATTAAGGAGATAGGTATTCCATCATTTCATGTAATTAGCAAAGCAATGCAATTTTATTTACAAACATAAAACATTTATAAAAATAGGATCAATATGCTTCAAGGAAAGTGTGACTTGCCTTGCGTCTTCAAGCAAACTTCTGGGCTTTTTCCCTCGCGAGCGCAAACTCCGAAACGGCGGAATCTACACTCGGCACGCAAAATGAGAAAAAAACTAATAAAAACCAAATAATAGTACATAAAAAGTAAACAAACATGTAGAGCTTAATTTTAGATGAATTTTGCAATTTGAATGGTCCAATTTGGAGTTCGTATGAATTAGATATGAATTTTAGAAGTTGTGGACCATTTAAATGAATTCTAAAAATTAAAACGATTTATTACGTAATTTTTAATTAATTTTGAATTGAAAAAGGATGTTTAAGACATCAGCTCCGATCAGTCCACAGGATCACAAGGATTTGGACGACTAGGATTGAACCGACAAGAAAGGATGGATGACTCGATTTAATGACCGTGGTTTGACCTAGATCCGACGGACGAGATTGAACATTTAGTGTTTACAGGATGGATGCCATGTAGACGGAAAACGACGCGGCAGCTAGCTTGCAAAGAATGTGGCAACTGACTTGATAGTGAGGTGGCGACTGACTGAGATGCCACGCAAGTAGGGAGAGCTATGTGGCGGCTGACTAGGCGACCACATAGACGGCCACGTCAGCACGATGCCGGCAAGCATTGGGCGATGGCGGTGACAATTAGCGGCAACACAGCGATGGAAACCGAGAGCATGGGGAGGAAGAGGAAGTTGTGGCGAACCTTACCGACACTTACACAACGACGAGCACCATCGGAGACGGCCGACGATGAGATGGAAGCGGCGGCCGAGCTCGGGTTGACGGTGGCAACGACTTTCCGGCAACCTTCGAGGAAAAGGGGTGATGGACGAGCCTCGGCTTGCTGCTACGGCCCCGATGGTGAAGACGGCAACGAAAAACAGCAACGGGAATGGCGATGAGGCACGACCGAAGTGCGAACGGAGGCGGCGACACACGGGTCCACGGCGACGAGGGCCTTCCAGTGACTTTTGGCGGAGGAGAGGTGGAGGACGGGCTTCCCCTCCCTTCAGCGATGCCGACGGTGGCTGCGGCAAAGCCCGGCGACGACGGGGACGGCGGCTAGGTGCGGCTGGAGGCACAATAGTGGCAGTGGCGCTCGGGTTTCACGGTGACGAGTGGCTTTCGATGGTGTTTGACGCAAGGGAACTGGTGGCCGGGCTTCTCCTCACTGATGCGATGCCGGAGGAGGCAACGTCGCTGATTGGGAGCGACCAAGGCGAAGGGAAAAGATGGCCGGAGTTGTGGCCGACGGGGAGAGGATGGGAACTCGCGGGGAAGGTGGCTAGAGCACGGGAAAAACCTCACGAAAAATGGGGAAACCGAGGAGGAGATCATGGGGGTTCTATTTATAGGCTTGGGAGGGAGAGACCCACACCGGGACGAGAGGATTTGGCACCGGATTTTTAGGGTTTATCCCGAGTTCGTCGGGATAAGAACGAGGGCAAAATTCGTTGGATTTAGCATGGGATTGATGAGGATTTCTTGGGGAAACGTAGAGAAGATCGAGAGGAATCCGTTCCCACAACTAAGTTTTGATTTGGGCAGAGGATTAGGCCGGATTTGGTGGAGGAAACAAAGCCACGCTTGTCTTGTTTGGCACCGTAGCAAGATCGAGGTTGAAGATGTACTGTAGCAGGGGGAATATAGACTTTTTTGTCCAAACATCCTTTAATTTTTATAAATACTTCTAATACCCAAATAATTCCAAGAAAAATTCTGAAAATATATGAACACCTAAAGTATTTAATAAAAATATCTTCACTCATTTAAAGTTTAATTTATTTATTTAAATAATTATTGAAGTATCCTTTTTATTATTAAAATTATTTCTCGAGCTCCAAAATTTCAAAAAAATTTCGAGAGTATTTTAGGGCATGGAGAATATTTCAAAAATATTTTCTGTCATGATTTTTAAAGGAACATTTAATTTCCTTAATAGTTTCACTTGATTTACTTTGTTTTTCTTTTTATTCAATTTTTAGAAAATAATTTTTAATCCCAAACGAAAATCGGGCTATGACACCCTCCTCTCGTCCCCATCCGCGCCGCGCCCGACTTCACTCGTTGCAACACACGGGCAACTGTGGGCTTGGATGGAAAATAACGTCCGTTGCAACGCATGCGCCCTCCTCCGTCCCACCATCCACGCCGCGCTGTGCCCTCCCTCCCGTCGTTGCTCGGAGCTTCCACGTCGCGCTGCGCCCTCCCTCCCGTCCCTATCCGCGTCGCGCCCCAACTTCATCCGTTGCAACGCACGGGCACGATTGCTAGTATGTATATATATATAGTTGGGACTACGGGTTAATTCTATAAACATTTAAGGGGTTTTCTGCAAAATAGCCAGGCGAACTGCGAGTTAATTTTATAAACACTCAAGGGGTTTTCTGCAAAATAGCCAGACGGATAAAAATTTTGGGTGAAAATACTACTTGCTTTATAGATAGTTAACTCAAAGGGTTTTTTGTAAAATAACCAAGCGGACTGCGGATTAATTTTATAAACACTCAAGGAGTTTTCTACAAAATAGTCAGGCGAACTGCAGGTTAATTTTATAAACACTTGAGGGGTTTTCTGCAAAATAGTCAGGTGGACGAAAATTTTGGGTGGAAACGCTACTTGCTTTATAGATAGTTATGGGTTAATTTTATAAACACTCAAGGGGTTTTCTGCAAAATAGCCAGCGGACAAAGATTTTGGATGAAAATACTACTTGCTTTATAGATAGTTAACTTAAGGAGTTTTTTGCAAAATAGCCAGACAGACTGCGGGTTAATTTTATAAACACTCAATGGGTTTTCTACAAAATAGCCAGACATACTGCGGGTTAATTTTATAACCACTCAAAGAGTTGTCTCCAAAATAACGAGGTGGATGAAAATTTTAGGTGAAAACACTACTTGTTTTATAGATTGTTATAGATATATACAGGCTATAAACCAAGCATATTTTAGTAATAATAATTTGTTGGTAAAAAATGTACCAAAATTTGGTGAGGGTTAACATTGATTTGGGCAACGAACCAGAAAAACCCATTGTAACCATGCCATGTGTACATGTGGACCGAAAAAATCTCACAAATTTCATAAAAAAAAAACCTCACCGACTAACTTCGGGTCATAGGGTGTTGTGGTTTTCTTTAACTGTATTCTGTATTGACTGCGTTAGTAATTTTAAAGTCGTTGAGAGGTAGCCAAAAGTATCAATATGTTAGTGTAAATTTCGAGCGATACTAAATTTTATACTAAAAAAATATATGATATAATTCCATATCTCTTTAAAGACTGTAAAATTAATTATTTTTGATGTAATGATATACTAACTGGTTATTCAAGTAGGAGTACTTACAGGTGTGATGACGACCGGGTTATCTCTGGATCGGTTGAGGTAATTTCGGCGATGCTCATCGACATCGTCGTAAGACCTCCACCGGACGGGTCACGTCCAGCGTGGAGGGCAGAACCTTGATGTGCAGCATCGCATATGGCTCGTTCTTACAACCGTCACCCTTATAACTACAATGAGTCCAATGATCCATCGGTCCGAGGGCAGCTATAGCGAGAGAAAAAAAATCAATGGTAGGCAAGATAAGGAACCAAGTCATGCATGTAAGCGCATAAGCCGTATCTAAAGTGCACTCGACATCTAACTTATCACTGGGTCGACGTCGAAGAAAAACACTGACCAATTTTATTATGATTGAGAAAAGGTAAAACATTTTACAACATGACATTATAGTTGGCCATTTGGCCCGGAGCCCGATAGCCCGACACGAAACCCATTTTTTTGCCCGGCCTAAGCACGACTCGTCCCGAACTCTATTATGCTCGGGCTGGCCCGGCATAGGGCACCGGGCCGTGTTTGGGCCGAACCCTCGGCCTAGCAGGCGGCACGGTCCGGCCCAGATCCGGCATCCCTATAAAACGCGCCCGCCAAGATCGGATGTCGGCCCGTGTTCCCTGGTTGGGCCGGGCTTTTCCGTGCCGACCCAGCCCAAAATCAGCCTGTCGTTGAGCCAATGGTTGAGCACGCGGGCTGGCACGGCTTGACCCGAAATGGTTTCGTGTCGGGGCTGGCCCAAAGTAATCATGCCGGGTCTTTTCATGCTTGGGCCCGAGCCGGACCGAGCGGTATACATGACATCTAAGTACTTCCTCTTGTCAATCAAAACACATAAGGTGTCTTTTTCCCTAAACTTCTAAAATTCTGGCTACTACTCTCTTCATTCCACGAGTTATCTTGGGTTTGTCTAAGTAGTCAAACTTTAACTAAATTTGCAGGAAAAACTTTAAACATATAAAATATATCATTAATCATATATTTAATGGTGGATTTAATCAAACTAATATGATGTTATATATGTTACTATTTTTTTCAAACTTAATAGATTTTGACTTACTACGGGAGATCCCCTTGTTTGCCGAGTGCCTGGGGCACTCGGCGAAGGCAGTAAAACACTCGGCAAAGACTTCGTCGAGTATTGCACTTGGTATAGCTCACACGGCAAATTTTCCGTCGGCAAAGAGCTCTTCGCCGAGTGTTTTCCTCGAGCACTCAGCAAACACTTCGCCGAGAGTCCCTTCGGCACTCGGCAAAAAAAAGGTACATGGTTGATGGGATGACGGTGACGGACAATTTTGCCGAGTGTCTACACTTTGTCGAGGTCTTTAGGAAAACACTCGCCGAAATTTATGCCTTTTGCCGAGTGCCTCTGTCACATCCCACAAAGCCATGTACTTGATATATCATGGAGTAAGGTGTAATGTAAATATGAATCAAAAGTTTTTCTTAGTGAGTTATGGTTACTTGATCTTGTGCATATAAGAAGATTTTCATATGCATATTAGAGACATAATTTTCATTAAAAACTTAAACAAAAAGGGTTAAGAATAATAATGGATAAACACCCAAGAAAACTAGGAGGAGGCTTTAAACAAACACCTAAAAGATTTAGGAACACATGATGGAGTTAGAAGAATGAGTTAAATCAAAATCTAGACTTGAACTTACAAAAATTTTTCCAAGTGTCAAAAGCTGACAAACTGGACTCTGGTGCCATCTTTGGATTAACACCATAATTAAACCAGTGAACATTAGGCAGTATTATAGATCAAGTCATGCTTTACAACTTTTCCATTGGGCACCACCCCAAATGCGGCCTGGAAGTGTATTTAAACCAATCCTAAAGTAGTAAAGTCGCCACTGTAATTCGGACTTAGAAAATTTCTGGGTTCCACTCGTCCCTCGCTTCCTCCCACTGACATGTGGCCCATACTGCCTGGTGGGGCCACGACATCAGCCTCACAACCGGTTCCCATGGTCCCACACGTCAAGACACGCTCGCCACGCCCACGGGCACGCGTCGGCCGCCGCAGCGAGCGCCCTCTCCTTCCCTTCCTCGCCGGCGACATCATATAAGCCGTCGACAATCTTTCCCTTTCTCTCACTCTTGTCCCATTACCCGGAAGAACCGAGACCGGCCACCTCGAAATCATCGGGAACGGCCGTTGGAACTCCGCCACCGGCAAGCTAGAATCTCATCGCTATCGACACACGGTGAACCTCGTTCTTAGTTGATGTGTGTTCCTTGAACCTTACTCAACCCTCTCTCTAATGACACCGATCTCATTGCTTTTGGTGCAACCCACTGGTGGGAACACAACCACGCTGTGGCAACACCCCAACACGCTCTGTGCTGACCGACGCCACACTCTCGCCCATCGCCAGCCATCCATGGTAAACCATTGCCAAAATCCTTTCGCCAACAAGTTCCCTAGCATCTGACAATGGTGCAAACGAAAAGAATTGCAGTGAGGTGTACCGGGCGATGAAATCCCCTTTTCTTCCCCAACTCCAGCCGCCGCCGTCGGACCAAGCTCCCTTCCTCTCCGGTGAGTTCTAGCCAAATTCCTTTTACCCAGAGAAACTCCAAGACCACCCGATCGAGTTTGGCAGCAAATCGCTGAGGTAGCCTGCCGACATTCAGCCGAGACAAAGACCGCCACTGCCTCAAGACCCCGCACGATGCCACCATCATCCCAGCCTCGCCAGAGCCCCGCGTTTGCTTGGTAAGTCTCCCTGTGACTCCTAGAAGCTAAGCAATGCACATGCACAGCATAAATCGAGCTTAAAACCTACTTGCAACCTTCACCCGAAACACGGCGCCACTCGCACCGTCGCCAACGACCATTCCGGTAACGGCAGTGTATGGGAGAACCCTCAATAGCTTCGCCGTAGCCTCCTTTACATTTTTCCTTTTGGTCGCGACCGCTGACCGGCTGCCATTCGCTGCCGGCGCCCGCGAAAAGCTCGCCGCGCACCTCTGCCCTGCTTCACTCTCTCGCTGTCTCACTGACGAACAGGACCCACATAGTTAGGCGCCAGTAAGCCACATTTGAAACAAAGCAGACGTTGATAGGTGGACCCCACTCGCCTTAATTCGGAATTAAAGGAAATAGTTAAACCCGGGGGATTTTTTCAACAGAAAAGGAACCTGACTTTGAACATCCATATAAAATAGAATACGATACATTTTGAATTGGGACAAATTTTTTTAGATCCACAATTCTATGAACTTTAATACTGTGGCATAAGATCACCTACTCACTGTGAAGAAAATGCTTCTAAAAATTCATTTGTAAGCCTAGCAGGCATAGGGTAGGTTTAACTTGTAAAAATCATAGAAAAATCATTTTAAGTCCGAATGAGGTGAACTAAAATTCTATAAAACCAGCAAAAGATGTACCTTATGTTAAATTATGAAACTAGGTACTTTCTGTAGTAAATAAATAACTTAGGGATTTAATAAGTAAAAGGAGCATTCTTGTGCACTCTAATTTCTATAAATTGTAGGGAACCCATTAAAATTCCTAAAAATTCAAACTAAATTTTGTTAAGACCACCTCCCTGTGTTTAATAAACAAAAATAATTGACATACCAGCAACCCTATAGGTTAGCCTTGAACAAATTTAAGAAGTACATAGCTATACACTTGACCTATAAGGGACTATATATAAGATCTTCCACTTTGGTGGGAAATAATAAAATAAAAACTTTACTTAGGAAGTCAACCTGAAACTAAACACTTTCAGTTCATATGCATTCATTTTAGATCATGAAGGTTTTCATAAATACTTGTAATCTGAAAAATGTCGTATGTTTGCATTAGACGAATCGCCGACGTTTTTCGAGGATCCCTCGTCTTTGAACGGGCAGGAGGAAGGAGAACTATGGAAGCCCTCACCTCCCCCTTTGAACACTTTGATCCCAAATTTTTGGAGGTTATTTTAAAATGGTTGGGAACTATGCATGTTGTTTGATTATAACGACACTAAAATTTTGAGCATGATGATTAGTACAAATTCCTATGTTGCATGCCATCTCGAACTCCTCATAATACCTAAGCCATATTCCTAACCCTAGGAATGATCAAGATGCTAATATGCGGATGAAAAACCTGAAACCCTGGATGATTTACCCTTATGGTTAGTATTGCTTGTAGTGTCATTTTCCCATGGTAATTGGGCAAAGAATCTATGCTTTGTTTCAAAGATCCTCTACTAAAATTATGTTATGATAAAAAAATATTATTTGCTAAAGCAAAAATATTGAAAATGTGAACTTAAAGTTTGGGCCGCAAGTGGTATACATATGGTGACTAGTTGTATACCGATAGGAGGAGTGTGTGCCCAAACTACCCTAAGTACTTCACTCCATGTATGTTCATCTCGAATACAGTACAACCACATGAGCTAGTGTGGGATAGCCCTAGCTTAGTATACTATTTGTGGTTTAGCCTTACATTTAGGTAGGCTGAAGAGTATGGGTTCGAATAACTCAGAGGAGCTTCCTATATGCCCCGATAAGTGTTGATGAGAAAAGTTTCCCACGCACTGGCCTAAGAGATTTGCTTAGCTCTAGTGCAGGTCCAAGTTAGTCGCCTTTGGGTGATTTGCAGGCGTGCCAATTGGTTTAATCCTGTAACCAACAAGAAAATAACAAATAGACATTTGGTTAAGATTAGATCCTACTCGATCGACTACAGATATTCATAATATATAATTGTTATCCCAAGGCACATTTAGACCATGTGATTAGGATAGATCGGTAGCATACCGAGACAGTATAAATCACTTATATCCAAAAGCACATTAAGATAATAATTATATACATTTATAGCCTAGCTGATGTCGCAGATCTAATATAAATCGGCTAGTACTTTGATATGTTTTATAAAAAGATATTAATCCGAACTAAATGCGTTAAATCAAGATCGATCGGTTGTTAGTATAACCTAACAGATTCATACAAGGCTTAGCGCATTTAAATAGATTGATATCTTAATATAAAAGGTGATTCTAACACATCTAATAGTAACAATACGTAAAAGATGGCTAAAATATGTAAGACCGGCTGAAACCCCAGTGCTATCTCTAATAATAATCATTGAGCCGAACATATCTATATGACTCTAAAAGTGACATAATAAATCAGATTGATGCAGCATTAAGTACAAAAAAAGCATGAGATCTGTTTAAACTAATGAGAACTTCTCGAGATTGTGGATACGTCATATAACCTAAATCAACCCCTGGATCTAACTCTATCGGCTGCTATCTTTAGGCAAACATTAGCCGATCAAGAGGTAGATCTAAACATTGATCTAGATTATATGTCGCATATGATAGATTAAGCAGTTTGCAACATAAAGATCAGAGTGTCAAGATGATGGAAGCACTAACCCCGATAACACAAGCCGCTTGTAACAAGAAACTACCTTGTTTGGAGATCAAACCCGATGCAGCCCAAGAACATGGCAAGAACTTGTCGAGAAAGTCAAAACGAAAAGGGTGGCGATACGCCAAAATTGTATTGAGTTTATGTATATCTCTTATTTTGCAACAAGCCCTCAGGTCTTATTTATACCCGGTTACAAAAACATCCGTGTAGATCACGGTTTCTATCTTATCCTATTTTACAGATACAATTGCCATTATAGGACCTTATCCGTAGATGGCAATGTCTTTGAAGCACTTTGGAAATCGAATCCAATGATTATCTCTAAGCTTTCCTTCTGGGATTGGCTCCACCTTTTGTTTCCAATCGGAATCGGCTATCAGCTATCCTGGTCCGACTCGAACTTAGCCGACTGGCTCCGTAGCCGATTCGGACTTAGTCGATGCGGCCTCTGTTTCCGGGGATCGCACGTTTCCTCCGATTCCGCTTCAATCCTTGCTTCAAACTCGGGGATTTGCTTACCAAATTTGGTCGTTAACAATGAGGTAGGTAGGCGACTAAGCCTGTCCAATACAACGGTGTTGTGCCACGTGGGTGAGTTCCTATCGTGTCTGCCCCCACGGCGTTAAGTTTAAGGCGTGGGCCTGCCACTTAACGGTTCTATGCCATACTTCCAAAAATGGTGTAGGATGGAGGAAACACATATCGTGCTGGTGTAAGGCTAAATCATAAATTTTAGAAGGGCTTTGTTGTGAATAATAAATCAGATACTCTAGTATCACGTGCCATGCTTTGCATGATTATTATGTCACATCATGTGGGTAAAGTGTACACACTCTGCAGAGTTAAAACTAATCGATTAGCCGTGCTCACGGTTACGAGCGTCGTGTGAATGTGTCGTGAGTATAGATTCGTGTTCTCAAAAATCTTATTCAAAATTGGTTGGAAATGTTCAAATGTGATTGCTATTTTGTTAGTCCTTTGCTGCCCTGATATGCAAAGGAAAGATGATGGTTACTTATGTTATATTCCTTTGCTGCCCTGAAATGCAAAGAGAAGATAATTTGTATACACTACTACCTATTAAATGCCCAATTTAGCAAAGTACTTGCTTGCTGAAATTTATTTAGAAAAACCTAAAATTTGCAAAGGGGCTTTTCCAAAATAAAATTTGCTTTGTGCTAAAAGAACCTGATATGAACTTTCTTTGATAATGCCAAACATGTAGCATGTAGGCTTGATGGTTGCTTGCCAGTACAATTTGTTGTACCGACACTTGTTTGCATATCTATTCTTGGTTGTTTGCATAGACATGACTGCAGGAGAAACTCCTCCTGAGGAGGACGAATACACTGAGGAGGTTCCATTCTTTCAAGCCGGTTCTTACTAGGTGTTAACGATCAAATTTGGTAACCAAATCCCCGGGTTTGAAGCAGAGATTGAAGCGAAATCGGAGGAGATGCACGATCTGCGGAGAAACAGAGGCCATGTCGGCTGAGTCTGAATCGGCTGCGGAGCCCGTCGGCTAAGTCTGAATCGGACAAGGATAGCCGATAGCCAATTCTGAGTTGAGATAGAAGTAGAGCCAGTCCCGAAAAGAAAACATGAAGATAAGGTGTTGGATTCGGTCTCTAAATTGTACGTTAAAGATATTGCCATCTATGAATAAGGTCCTGTAACGGCAATTGTATCTGTAAATTAGGGATTTGTATAGATATTCCTTTTGTAATGCGGCATGGGACTGCGTCCCGAGATATTATCGTACTGTAAATAGTACATAAGGTAGAAACTGTGTCGTATACGGATGTCGTTGTGCCTGGGTATAAATAAGACCCGAGGGCTCTTTGTAAAAAAACAATACACAATCAACCAACTTCGGCGCATCGCCAACCCTTTTAGTTTATTCCTTTCGACAAGTTCTTGCTTTCGCTCGAGCTGCATCAGTTTTGATCTCCGAACAAGGTAATTCCTTGTTACAAGTAGTTTGTATCGTCGGGGTTAGTGCTTTCATCACCATGATACTCTAGTTTCGATGGTATAAACTTCTTAATCTATCCTATGCGGCATATAATCTAGAGCAATGTCTAGATCTGTCTCGTAATCGGCTGGTTTCTCTCTGAAGACAACAGTCGATAGAGCTAGATCTAGAGGTTGGATTAGATTATATGTCATATCTACCGTCTGGCAGGGTTTTCATTAGCTTATACAGATCTAGTATTTATTTTTGTACTTAATGCTGCATCTAATCGAACTATTAAGTCGCTTTTAGAACTATCAAGATATGTTTGGTTTAATATTTATCATTAGAGACAGTGCCGGGGTTTCAGCCGGTCTTACCTGTTTTAGTTATCTTTTAGTTTTAATTGCTATTAGATATATTAAAGTCGCATTTTATATTATGATCTCAATCTATTTAAATGCCCTAAGCCGGTATCAATCTGTCAAGTTACGTTGATAACCGATTGATCCAGGTTTAGCGTATTTAGGTTAGATTAATATCTTTTTATAAAATGTATCAGAGTACTAGCCGATTCACATTAGACCTGCAGTATCGTCTAGGTTATCAATGCAGATAATTATTATCCTAATGTGCCTTTAGCCTAAGTGATTTATACTGTCTTGGTATACTATCGATCTATCCCAATCACTTAGTATAAATGTGCTTTGAGATAACAATTATGTGCTTATTGATGTCTTCAGCCGATCCGGTAGGATCTAATTCTAACTTAATGCCTATTTTTTGTTTTCTTGTTGGTTACAGGATCAAACCAACTGGCACGCCCTTGACGACACCAGAGGCGACCAATTTGAACCTGCACTAGAGTAAAGCAAACATCTCAAGCCAGTGCGTGGGAATCAAATTTTTCATCAGCACGCTTTTGGCACGCCTGGTGGGACCAATAAAAGACTTCCAAGTTTGACGCCATGTCTGACACCAAGACTTCAAAGATCGATTAGGAAAATGTCATCCCAATGACGATGGAGCAATTGTCGGCTGAACAACTAGCCAACTACAAGCAGATGGTTGAACGGCTGCAGGCGCATTACCTGCGGTCCTTCACCCAGACCAGATCTGGAGCAGTCCTCCAGAAGTTCAAGTTCTCCATTGAAGATTTCAATATGTCTAATGAAGATAAGAAAGGAAAAAAGAAAATGGAGGACATCAAACAGGAACAAGACGGTTCGGGCCCTTACACTCTATAGGACCGAATTGACTCGACTGTTCATCATGTGCTCGTCAACCAAAGTGGCATATTGGTTAACACACTCAACAACATGATAAGCACTGTGGTTGACTCAAAGATAGCCGAGCAATTACCAAGAGGGCCAATGTAATTCACTGATGGCCAGTTCCCAGGCTATAGGATGTTGTCAACCCAGGGGCTGCCAATCCCGCCACTAGGACAGCCGAATCCTTAGGGAGGGGCTCTGATCCAACCAAACACACAGGCATCGACTTCAAAGCCACATCCCAGGATCCTGGTCCGACAGCAGCCTCAACACCAGGGCCGTGGTGCCCCGACAGTGACACGGGAGTAGATGGAGAACATGTTCAACACCAATCGGCGGCCAATCATTTCCAATAAGCCGATTGGCAACATCGCCCCGGCGCCACATCATAGTCCCGTCAGCAATCGGCTACTTCCTGAACAATCACTGTCGATCGTATCTCGGCCACCTCCCGCTGCAAATCAGTTCCAATATCAATATCTGGGAGGCCACCTTGAGCAGCATCATCGGCCGCAGACACCACCACTCCAGTATTGGCAAGGACCCGTTCAGTACGAGCATTACAAGCCGATGCCACAAGTTCAACATCAGGACAATAGGCCGTGGGCCGATCTAATTGCCGACGTCATGTGCGATCAGTTTGGCCTCAAACCCAAGGACTCCGGCAACATGTACTGGTACACATATCCAGAATACTTTAAAAGGGTGCCACTGCCAAACCGGTACAAGGTGTCGGATTTCTCAAAATTCTCTAGGCAGGACAACGTATCCACTTACGAGCATGTCAGCCGATTCTTGGCTCAGTGCGGAGAGGCATCGGCTACAGACGCGCTCAGGGTTCGCCTATTCCCACTCTCTCTCTCTCTCTCTCTCAGGATAGGCTTTCACCTGGTTCTCATCATTGCCATACAACTCAGTTCAAAGCTAGGCCGATCTTGAGAAACAATTTCACAGCTACTTCTATTCCGACACCCACGAAATGAAGATGTCGGACCTCACCGGCATCAGATAGAAGCATGAGAAATCGGTCCAAGATTACATCCAACGCTTCAGGGATATGAGGAACCGATGCTACAGCTTGGTGTTATCGGATTCATAGCTAGCCAATTTAGCTTTTCACGATCTCTTGCCACCGATCCATGAAAGGTTTTTGGCTCAAGACTTTGAGAGCTTGGCCCACTTGGCCCAGAAAGTGATGGCTCATGAACAAAGGTTTCAAGAATCCAAGAAGGCCTTCAAGAAAGTCGCCCACGTCGCCTATGCAATGGACACAGATTCAAGCGACAGCGATGCGGAGGTGGCAGCAGTCGAGTGGACCAGGAACAAAAAAGCAATAACCTGCCAATGGTTGAAAAAGTCGGCTAAGGAAGAGAAATATGACTTTGATATCACTAAGGCCGACAAAATTTTCGATCTACTGCTGAAGGAGAAGCAAATTCGGCTGTCGGATAACCACGTTATCCCATCAGCCGATGAGCTAAAAAAAGATACTGCAAGTGGCATAACACCACCTCCCACAACACAAATGATTGCAAAGTATTCAGGCAGCAAATCCAGTCGGCTATCGAAGATGGGAAGATAAAGTTCGAAGAATCGGCTAAGCCGATGAAGGTTGATGCCAACCCCTTCCCAGTCAACATGGTCCAAGCCGGCCACAGGTGAGCTGATCGGCAGCATCGAATGATGTACAGCTTAGCGGAAACAATAAAATTAGTTAGTGCCGACTCGGGACCACCCCACAAAGAGCCACTGGAGATGTAGCTGCATCAATCAACATGGTTCACACCAACGGACGATCAATCGATCGTCGGGCCAGGCAGGACAGCCGGCTGCGGTTCCAACGCAGGGTGCAGGAGGAAGAAGAAAGCCGACGCGGCAAGCCATACCAGAGGGCACCTGATCAACTGGGCGTGGCATATTACCATCGTCATGACGGTTGTGACCCGCATTGGCACTGTGAATTTTTCAGGTTCTGCTGGGAGCAAGGAATGAGGTTACCAACCCTTGAAAATGTCTGGCGTTCAGTGACTACAGGGAGGACGAATACAGGGGACCACCACTGGAAAGTTCTAGCCGATTCGTCCCCCGAGCCATTCAACTTAACCAACGAAAACCTTCCATTCATGATCGGCTCGGCCCAATCCACCAGAACTTCTTCCAAGAAGATGAAGAAGAGGCTGATGTAGAGCAATCGGCCAACCCCCAATGGTGTCCTTCAGACCTCTTTACTAAAACACAAAAAAGAAAAATTCAGAGGCTCAAGAGCGAGGGGCAGGAGGAAGAAGTCCGGTGGATGATCCAACGGCAATAACGTCGGCAGGGCACAAAACGGTGGCGCGCCAAGAAACAAGCAGCCCTAGCCGACGAAAGCCAAGTCGACAACGCCAAAAGGGCAGCAAAAGGCAAAGGAGTGGTCTCGGCATCGGTCAACATGGTTTTTATTTTACCAGCCGAATTCGAGGCTGCCGAGGCCGATGCAGACACAGTGGAAGAGACCTTGGCTAGACTGGTTCTATCCTCAGAACAAGCTATTTTTGAAAAACCTGAGGGGACCAAAAATCAGCACTTAAAACCACTGTACGTCAAAGGATTCGTCAATGGCAAGCCGATGTCCAAAAAGTTAGTTGATGGAGGGGCTGCTGTCAACCTAATGCCCTACTCAACTTTTAGAAAGCTAGAAAAAGGAGCCAAAGATCCGATCAAAACAAACATGGTGCTCAAGGATTTTGGCGGCAACCCTTCAGAAGCCAAGGGAGTTTTAAACGTCGAGCTGACCGTCGGCAGCAAGATCATGCCCACAACGTTTTTCGTCATCGACGGGAAGGGTTCGTATAGCCTGCTACTTGGAAGGGATTGGATCCATGCCAATTGCCGCATCCCTTTCACAATGCACCAAAGCTTACTCCAGTGGCAAGGCGTCAAGATAGAAATTGGCCAGCCAATAGGTTAGTCAACGTCGCTAACGCCAATTTGCCTTTGTGGGAAATCGATGGTATTCATTCTCTGTCCGGCAAAGTTTGGCAAGCCGATTTCTTAAAGGTGTCCGATTCTGATATACAGCTCATTGGAGACGACGAGCCTCAATTACTACTTTCAAGGCATCGTGGAGGGCTCGAACGTCTACAATAAGGACACCGTGGACGACAACGACGGAAAACTCGGGCAAGGTTTTATGTCGGCCAACGAGTTAAAGGAGGTTGATATAGGTCCAGGAGATAGGCCTAGGCCGACATATATTAGTAAAAATTTATCTTTTCATTTTAGAACCAAGCTTATTGATTTGTTAAAGAAATATAAAGACTACTTTGCTTGGGAATACTTTGAGATGCCTGGTCTTAGCCGATCCATTGTCGAACATCGGCTCCCTATCAAGCCTCGATATCGGCAATACAAACAGCCTCCCAGGAGGTTTAGAGCCTATATGTATGAAGCAATTAAAGCCAAAATCACTTGGCTATATGATGCTGGATTTATTCGGCCCTGCCGATATGCAGAATGAGTTTCAAACATAGTTCCAGTAATGAAGAAAAAGGCAAACTTAGGGTGTGTATCGACTTCAGAGATTTAAACAAGGTCACCCCTAAGGACGAATACCCGATTCCCATAGCCGATTTGCTGGTAGATGCCGCCTCACACCACAAAATTATAAGCTTCATGGATGGCAACGCAGATTACAATCAGATCTTCATGGCCGAGGAAGACATCCACAAGACAGCTTTCAGGTGCCCGGGAGCAATCGGCCTATATGAATGGGTCGTTATGATGTTCGGTTTGAAAAATGCTGGGGCTACATATCAGAGGGCCATGAATTACATATTTCATGATTTGATCGGCTTTTTAGTGGAGATCTACATTGACGATGTTGTTGTCAAATCCAAGGAGGTAGAAGACCACATAGCCGATCTGAGGAAAGTTTTAGAGCGGACAAGAAAATATGGCCTAAAGATGAACCCTACAAAATGTGTGTTTGGCATATCGGCTGGCAATTTTTGGGATTCCTTGTCCATGAGAGGGGGATCGAGGTTACGCAGAGGAGCATCAATGCAATCAAGACGATTTAGCCTCCAAAGGACAAGAAGGAATTGCAATCGTTGATCGGCAAAATCAACTTCATTAGATGATTCATTGCAAATCTGTCAAAAAAGATGGAGCCGTTCACACCATTGCTTCGGCTGAAGGCCGATCAGACATTCACTTGGGGGGCAGAGCAACAGACAGCTTTGGACAGCATCAAGAGTTATCTAAGTTCCCCTCTAGTCTTAATTTCTCCGCAGAAAGGGGTGTCATTCAAGTTATATCTGTCAGCCGACGAGAAATCAAACGGCTCAGTTTTGATTCAGGAGATCGAAGGAAAGTAGAAGGCAATCTTTTATCTCAGCCAACGGCTTCTGGATGCAAAAACAAGATATTCACCAGTGGAGAAGTTATGTTTATGCCTGTATTTTTCATGCACGAAGTTAAGACATTATTTATTGTCCAACGAGTGTACTGTGGTATGCAAAGCCGATGTAGTTAAATACATGCTATCGGCTCTAGTTCTAAAAGGACGAGTTGAGAAGTGAATTTTTGCCTTAACAGAATTTCATCTGCGATACCAGGCACCCAAGGCAGTAAAGGGACAAGCTATAGCCCATTTTATAGTAGAACACAGAAATGATTCAATCGGCTCAATGGATATCATGACTTGGACTCTAATTTTTGATGGCTCGGTCTGTGCAAATGGATGCAGCATCAACTTGGTAATAATTTTCCCAAGGGGGAAAGCTTTAAGTTCGCTTTTTCAATCACGCCCCATGCAACAAACAATCAAGCCGAATATGAAGTCGTGCTAAAGGGACTACAACTGCTCAAGGAAGTCGAAGCCGACGTCGTTGAAATAATGGGAGATTCACTGTTGGTCATCAGCCAGTTGTCAGGAGAATAGGAGTGTAAGAACGACGCGCTGATGGTCTACCATCAAAAGTGCCAAGAATTGATGGACAGCTTTCAGCTAGTAACCCTGAAACATATCCTCAGGGAGCAAAATACAGAAGCCAATGATTTAGCTCAGGGGACATCAGGCCACAGACCGATGACAAAGGATATTGAAGTAGAAATCGCTACAATGTCAGCCGACGACTGGAGATTTGACGTCTACAACTACCTACAAAATCCCTCCCAGTCGGCTTAAAGGAAATTGCGCTACAAGGCTTTGAGATATGTTCTGCTTGATGAAGAATATACTATCGAACGATTGATGGTGTGCTACTCAAATGTCTCAGTGTCGATCAAGCCAAGGTTGCTATTGGGGAAGTGCATGAAGGGATTTGTGGCACGCACCAATCGACTCACAAGATGAAGTGGCTACTTCAGAGAGCAGGATACTTCTGGCCGACTATGCTGAAAGATTGTTTTAAATATTACAAGGGATGCCAAGACTGTCAAAAGTTTGGAGCTATCCAAAGGGCACCAACATCGGCTATAAACCCAATTATCAAGCCTTGGTCGTTCAGAGGTTGGGGAATCGACATGATCGCCCAGATCAATCCACCCTCGAGCAAAGGACATAAGTTTATATTGGTGGGAACCGATTATTTTACCAAGTGGGTGGAAGCAGTTCCCCTAAAGAAGGTTGACTCTGGAGACGCAATCGAGTTTGTTAAAGAACACATCATATACAGATTCGGCGTCCCTCAAACTATAACTACGGATCAGGGATCTATCTTTGTCTCCGACGAGTTTGTTCAGTTTGCCAACAGCATGGGGATCAAGTTGTTAAATTCTTCGCCATACTATGCTCAGGCCAACGGGCAAGCCGAGGCTTCTAATAAAAGCTTGATCAAGTTGGTAAAGAGAAAGATCGCTGGTACCCGAAGCAATGGCATAGCCGATTAGCCGAATCACTTTGGGCTTATCGAATGGCTTGCCACGGATCGATCCAGGTGCCTCCATATAAATTGGTCTACAGACATGAAGCAGTCCTGTCATGGAAAAATATCATCAACTCAAGACAAATTCAACTACAAGACCAGCTAACAGCCGATGATTATTATAATATGATGGTAGATGAATCAGAAAACCTAGTCCTATCAAGGATGCGTGCCTTGGAAAAAGTGACCAGAGACAAGTGCCTTGGAAAAAGTGACCAGAGACAAGGAGCAAGTAGCCCGTCATTATAACAAGAAAGTTGTGCCAAAGTCTTTTGAAGAGGGCGAGCTCGTCTGGAAATTAATATTGCCGATTGGATCACAGGATAACAAATTCGACAAGTGGTCACCTAATTGGAAAGGGTCGTTCAGGATCCAAAAATACGTCTCCAAGGGGGCCTATATGATAGAAGGTTTGGACGTAAAAGTGTTTGGACGGGCCCTAAATGGTAAATATTTGAAAAAATACTATCCCAGCATTTAGATCAACTCTTGAATCGGCTGAAGTTGCCGACTCATACTAGCCGATGTGTTGTGCAGATACGCGCATCGCCTTTAGGACATTTTACCCTAAGTTTTTCTCTAGTTTTCCCAAATCGGCTCAATCTAGCCGACAGGTGTTGGTTGGTTTGAATTACTAATTTTATCAATGTCGAAGACATCATCAACAAAATTAGGGGGGCACATACAATACACTTTCAGAAAATCAGACACAAGAAACTTTGCAAAATTTGTGGGTTTTGAAAATTTTTGAAGTATTCAAGACGTAATAGACAGACAGACGGGTCGGCAATGCACGGATGAGATTGATGCATAGCACACAAGCAAGCCGATTACAAAAGAGTCATGATGAGCTTAATATACAAAAGTCACAAAGTTAGAAGTTACAATCGGCTTAAAGAGACAGGAAGGCAGTAATGGCCGATATGGCCTTGCGACGGATTTGGTCTATCTCGTCAATCGCTTCTGCGTCGGCTGCGTCGCTTCCCGGTGATCGACTTCACCGCCTTGGCCAGATCGGAAAGATATGACACTGCGGCCTTGATCTTCGCCTTCTGATCTTCGATCTCTTTGGGCAGGCCGGCTATGCATTGTACTTTTGAAGTTATGTCGGCGTCAAGCTTGGCAAGTTCAGCTGCCAATTTTTCCCGGCGCTTGCAAAGCCGATCCAATTTAGCAATCGGCTCGGTCTTCGTGGCATCAAACTTAGCTTTCTCAGCGGTGATTTCTTGTTGGTGGCTTTGATGTTGGCCTCCAGTGATTGGTTCTCTCGGTGATCGGCTATTCTTTCCTTGGCTCATTCAAACTTGTGCCGATGCGCCTCTATGAAGGTGGCCGGTGCGATGACATCGGCCAGCTGGTCTGGCAGCCGATCTTGGATGTCTTCAAATCGGCTTCCGATGGAACCGCAGTCGGTGACCAAGAAGTCGAGGAAGCACTCCAGCCGCTTGGCTATGTCCGACAGCGTGGCCCTTAAGTCCTCATCCGACAGCACCATAGCCTTGCCGGCATCCTTATCGGGGTCTATGAACTCTGAAAGGTCGAAAGGCAGAAGATCGGCTACAGTCTGCAAGTCAGGGAGTAGTTAGAAGATTGATAAAGACCAATAAGCCGATTTACAGAGTTGAGCAAACTTACTCGGATGACCGGGATCGAGGTGGCCTCATCTTCAGCATCATCACCGCCTGCAGCCGATGGCGTACGCTCGCTCGACACATGGGGGCAGGCGATGGGGCGTGAGGAGGCTGAAAAGCACAAAGTTAGAAATCAACTGTTTTAAAAAGTTAAGGATGGTAGAACTTACCAAGGAAGGAGGAGCCGTCTTCTTCTTGGCAGCCAGTTTCTTCGTCTACGAACACAAAAAGCCGATAAGGCATAAACACAGAAAAGTTGATGATACCAAGGAATAAGAAGTGTTTATCGATTGGGAACGAGGAGCGCGCTTTGGGGGGCTCGGAGTCTTTTCAAAAGCTTGTTCAGCCGACGAGGTCCGGGCATATTTATCTGAAGAGCTCGTTTCAGCTGTGGCAGCATCGACGGCTTGGTCCATCTCCTCATCCCTGACTTCCTCTTCGAGGATTGCATCTACGTCTAGGTCGATGGGAGGTAGGTCGTCGACTAGGTTCTTCTTTTGCTTCTTTGCAAACTTTTTCTTCTCGGCAGCCGCGGCCAATGGCTTGCTCCTTTTTTTGCCGACGAAGTGGCTCGCGTGTTTGGCCGTGCAGCAGTGTTGACACTTTCGGCGCTTGGAAGCCAATTGAGGAGGGAGCCAGTCCGCCACTACTCGGCAACGATCCGGCAGCATAATGTATCGCAACCCCTGTGTTGCTGACACGAGGAGGGGCATCGGTTGTCTGCAAAGACAGAGTATGAGTAATGAGATATGTAAATGGATAGCCGATGGAGCAAAGAAGCTAAATAAAGAAGATGCTTACCGATGGAACCAGATCGGGATCGACGATGGTCAAATACATTGAGGCCAATGGGGTCAACTGCTGAAGTAATATCCAGTCCCGTGAGCATGACCACGTCCAAGAGCGTCGACATCATTGGTCCTTGTCTAAACAAGAATGCATTCAAAGTGTCGGACCACAAATAGTTTGTAGCCGACAAAAGGGGCTCGTCCTTAGGCATATCGGCTATGGTTAGGGATAGGCATTGACCTATTCCCAGTTCGTCCCAATGAGCTTGTTTCCTAGCCGATATCCTTGAATACCAAGATGGCCATGATTTGTCCGTTGAAGGCCATGACTTAAAGGCACCAGACCAATATGTTAGGTTTGGGGTGAAAAACCTAAAGGGGATCCGATTGGTTTCGGCATTGATAAGTTCACTAGGGTCTAGGTTGCCGATCGACCCTAACAGATATTGGTCGGGATGAAGAAGATTTGGGATTGCGATTTGATGGGAAAGGTGCTACATGTAAAGAATAAAAGAGAGCAAGATTACAGATGGAAAATAACCAAATCACAGAAAAAGGGGAGCTACAACCGATGAGACGTACCTCAGGGTATTCCGCCTGGGCCGCGTCGGAAGGAATGTTGGAAGACGCCATCGTCGGGGAGATCACCGCTGTAGAGGGGTTCGCCGGTGAAGTCACGCTTTGGTTCTAATGGGATCGCCGAGGGGAGCAGAAAGGTTTTTTGGGCTAGGGCTCAAGAGTGCAGGAATGACAGCGTGGAATAGTTCGGCGCGGAGCGGGCATTATTTAAAGAGTTTTTCATTACAGCCGAAACAGATTCGACCCAGAATTGCGCGGGATTTCTAATTACATCAAATCCGCGATACTATCATATCACGGACTTGGGGGCATGTGTTAACGATCAAATTTGGTAACCAAATCCCCGGGTTTAAAGCAGAGATTGAAGCGGAATCGAAGGAGATGCGCGATCTGCAGAGAAATAGAGGCCGTGTCGGCTGAGTCCGAATCGACTGCGAAGCCCGTCGGCTAAGTCTGAATCGGACAAGGATAGCCGATAGCCGATTCTGAGTTGAGATAGAAGTGGAGGCAGTCCCGAAAGGAAAACATGAAGATAAGGTGTTGGATTCGGTCTCCAAATTGTGTGTTAAAGATATTTCCATCTATGGATAAGGTCCTGTAACGGCACTTGTATCTATAAATTAGGAAGTTGTATAGATATTCCTTTTGTAATGTGGCATGGGACTGCGTCCCGAGATATTGTCGTACTGTAAATAGTAGATAAGGTAGAAACCATGTCCTACATGGATGTCGTTGTGCTTGGGTATAAATAAGACCCGAGGGCTCTTTGTAAAAAACAACACACAATCAATCAACTTCGGTGCATCACCACCCTTTTAGTTTATTCCTTTCGACAAGTTCTTGCTTTCGCTCGGGCTGCGTCGATTTTGATCTCCGAACAAGGTAATTCCTTGTTACAAATGGTTTGTATCGTCGGGGTTAGTGCTTCCATCACCATGATACTCTAGTTTCGATGTTATAAACTGCTTAATCTACCATATGCGACATATAATCTAGAGCAATGTCTAGATCTGTCTCGCAATCGGCTGGTTTCTCTCTTAAGACAGCAGCCGATAGAGCTAGATCTAGAGGTTGGATTAGATTATATGTCATATCTACCGTCTGGCAGGATTTTCATTAGCTTATAGAGATCTAGTATTTCTTTTTATACTTAATGCTACATCTAATCGAACTATTAAGTCGCTTTTAGAACTATCAAGATCTGTTTGGTTTAATGTTTATATTAGAGACAGTGCCAGGGTTTCAGCCGGCCTTACCTGTTTTAGTTATCTTTTAGTTTTAATTGCTATTAGATATATTAAAGCTGCCTTTTATATTAAGATCTCAATCTATTTAAATACCCTAAGCCGGTATCAATCTGTCAAGTTACGTTGACAACCGATTGATCTAGGTTTAGCGTATTTAGGTTAGATTAATATCTTTTTATAAAATGTATCAGAGTACTAGCCGATTCACATTAGACCTGCAGTATCGGTAGGTTATCAATGCAGATAATTATTATCCTAATGTGCCTTTAGCCTAAGTGATTTATATTGTCTCGGTATACTACCGATCTATCTCAATCACTTAGTATAAATGTGCTTTGAGATAACAATTATGTGTTTATTGACGTCTTCAGCCAATCCAGTAGGATCTAATTCTAACTTAATGTCTATTTCTTGTTTTCTTGTTGGTTACAGGATCAAACCAACTGGCATGTCTTTGACGACACCAGAGACAACCAATTTGGACCTGCACTAGAGTAAAGCAAACCTCTCAGGCCAGTGCGTGGGAATCAAATTTCTCATCAACACTAGGGTATTCCCTAGTCGGTTGAAAGAAAGATCCTCTGGGCTGAACAACGCTTCCGTGTGATGATACTATCTATATGTATATATTTGGTTTGATGGACGTACGCAACTATGAAACTAGTATGTTGTACTTACTTATGCTACTAAGTTGAACCTTTAAATATTAGAGATACCAAATGCTTGGATGGAAGTGGTTAGTATGTTCCTTTGTTAGGAATATATTAATCACGAGTATAAGTTAAACATAATTGAGACAATGTAGATCTTTAGCCAATTGGTGTCAAGTCTCCTGGTTGTGTAACACATCTGGTCTCCGCCATTGAGTGGCTTGACAGGCACAATCCAGGCTGAAGTTGACTGGTAGGCTAAAGACCCAGCACTGTCTTAGTTATCTCTCTCTCTCTCAGAGCGTCTGATATCTTATTATGTTTATGGGAAGGATTGATATGTTCTATTCATCCCTTAGATATAATAGGAGGTCCGGAGGTGTCTCGACAGTCTCAACAAAAACACTCAGTAAAGATAGCTTCTTTGCCGAGTGCATTGTGAAATACAATCGGCAAAGTTCTCCTCTTCACCGAGTGCTTTTGTAAAAACACTCGACGAAGAAGAGATCTTCGCCGAGTGTTTTTCACAATGCACTCGGCGAAGCATGTTCCCAGAACCCCCTGTTTACTCATTTTTGTCGAGTGTTTCGGCTAATACACTCGGCACTTCTTTGTCGAGTGCAACACTCGACAAAGTGGCTATTTTGGCACTCGGCAAACATCTTGAGGAACGGCTATTTGGATGGCTCGGTGACAGCCGATACAATTTTGTCGAGTGCCTGACAAGGGCACTCGGCAAAATACGCTCTTTGCCGAGTGTGTGGATTTTGCCGAGCGTATTTGTTTGCCGAGTGACTCAGCAAATACATTGTTCACCGAGTGCACGAAGGAAAGCACTTGGCAAACAATAAGACACTCGGCATACTTAGGAGCTGTTTGGCTGGGTTGTTTTTGGCCCGTATCTGTTACTAGCGTTAATCGAGCCTGTTACATCTATTTGTTTCAGTTCGCCCGTTATCGGATAGCCCGTAATCAAATCATAGCCCAATACAAATCGGATTACACTGCTGGATGGGCGTAAAGGGATTACTCCGTGACCTAGCGCACCGCCGCCCTCACCCGCCCTCACCCCCCGCGCTGCTGTCCTCACCCCGCCTCCGCCCACGCGTCGCCGGCGCCGCATCCCCGCCTCCCCCCGTGCCGCTGGCGCCGCATCCTCGCCTCTCCTCGTGCCGCTGCCGCCGCATCCCCGCCTCTCTCCGCGTCGCCGGCGCCCCATCCTCGCCCTACGAGCGTTGCCGGCGCCGCACCCTCGCGACCTCCTCCACCATTGCCCGGAGCTTGGCCAAGACGGCACGTCGGTGCTCCCCCACCTCCAGTCTTGTAGGCTTGCAGCAAGGATACCTAAATTATTCATTAGTTGATGTTTCACTGTTCATCAAAGCTGCAAGCATACCTGCATGATCAGTCATGTGGCAGTGGTCCTTAATTAGATATTTAGGAAAGTAAGCCAGGTTTATTTATTTAATTTTTTCTATATATGCAAGCAACTGGAGCATATATACTAGCTAGTAGTACAGTTCATGCTCATGGCTGGCTTCTAGACAAGTAAATTAAGTTGTAAACTGCACTATGCAAGTTGAAGCTAATTAAACTAGCCCCACACATTTGATCTCCTCAACATGGTTGCCTCATGGGGAGTAGTTAGCTACAATAAGACTACTTTCATTCCTAGTGAGCATTATATATATTCTTTCATGTAATGTTTCTTTCACTAATTTCTAAAAAATTTGTTATCAGATGAGGCAAAGAAAAAATGATGTACTGATGTGCTCGCCGACAGGCATGATCTACAAGATCTTCACTATCTGTTTTTAAATTCTCATAATTTCATATATGAATATTGGAGACTATCCTTTGTCCTAAAGATGTTTAGTTTGATGTTTAGTTTCAGTACTTCGGCTTTATTTACTTGAACCATGACGATCTGCATATTCTGTGATCAAAGTACTCTTCTAATGGTTTATTGGATGAAAGATGAAGGACAAAGAGCAGCTCTTTAGAGTTCAGACTCCAAATTGTCATTTTTGAAGAAATTCAGTCATGGGATGTTTTGAATTCTCACTGAAAATTTGCATCCAAAAATAAAATGACAGTGTTATGCACATTATGTATTCACTGCATATGTAATTTGCATTTTGCTTGTTGTGTCATTCTCAACATTTGAATTGTCAACGGCCACTTGTTTTGCTTGCCGCATCTATAACCTGGTTGTGCATCCAAACATTTGGATTGAATCCATGTGCATTACAGAATTAAACCAAACAAAACAAGTTATCTGTTACAATGCTAACGATTGCCGCCGGAGCCAATCCCACTAAAGTTTATGTTACCATGATCTAACCAAACACCATCTTAGGCTTTCCCGTAGTGTTAGACACACCAGAACGACATAGAACGTACGTTAATGGTAGCAGCAATACATTTTAAAATACTACATCCGTTTTAAAATATAATAATTTCTATATTTTGAAAAATAAAAAAGAGTATAAATTTGTCTAAATATAATTTGAAGATTTTATAAACTTACTAGTAATTTGCCCGTGCTAACACTACGGTGATATTTAGTAATGGCAATATATGTATGAAATGACATATGTGCGTGCATGATAGTCAAATTTTTGGGAGATTGGCACGGAAGGTTCGCCACCATCTAAACTTCTAAAGATTATTAGACGATCACAAATAATAAAAGTAATATTAAATGAGAATACAAGGTTATCATGGTTCATTTTAGTTAGGGATTTTTCTGCTTGAATAGTCTTAATGAACCCTTGAAATCTTACATTTGCTGAAAAGGGGAGATAATATGCCCGTACTAACGCTATGGCGATTTTTGATAATATAAATCAAACCAAATAGTATATGTTTTGACAACAAAGAATAAAATAAGATAAATTTAAAATTCAAGTTCAAACTATTCCTAATTTTGTAAACGACATACTATTTGTTAAATATATTACCAAAATACCATGTCACTTAAGTTGCCATGTCCAATTTTCATGTCAAAAGAAGATGGTTGCCCCACAACTTATTGCTTGCTCAATAAATGGATGAAGACCTGATCGGCGAAAAATAATTCGATGTAAAAATAGTCCTTAATTGACCTGCGAAGAGAAATTAAAAACATGAAATGACATACCTGTTGCTTTGCAGAAAATACCCATTAATTCCTATTGAAAAGGTTGGCTGTCCAAGTACAGAGCATGAACACATACTGTAAGAGCAGGTTTTGCAAATTTTACAAAGCAACTTTAGGAGCAATGCATATGTACAGAACAATGTATGCCACACATCAACCAAAAAATAATTGGATCTAGAGATACATATTGTTCTCACTCACCATCATCAAATGCATAATGTACCTTCATGGAAATTGGTTTTCTAGATGTCCATAACTCATCCTATTGTGTGCCTTTTCTAGCTACATAGGTTTGTTGAGTATAATTCCTACAAACACAAATGACTTCATGCATTGCCCCCATAATTCATATGGATAGATGGAGAAGAGATCTGTAAATGCCAAATGGAAAACCATACTAAACCTTTAATTCAATTTCATTCCCATCCTTCTCTAAAAAAATCTATCCCCATTCACTCATATCCATTAATCTGAAATTGGTCAGAACAAAGGAAAAACCCTTAACAAAATATTCAATCTGCACATAGCAGTTTAAAGAAATGTAGCACCCAGGTTAGTTTTAAATCATGAGCTTTTTCACAATTAAAGCATCACTCAGGACATGTTACGAAAACCTAGTAAAAAGGGGAAAAAGGACATATTATACAACCCTACATGGATGATTAGCAAACACTAATCAAGTCATGTTCAATCGAAAGCAGAAATTGGCATGTATTTGGCAGAACACGCCACAAGATATATGACTACTAATTTTCACTCACATGAGTGTATTCAAGAATCATGAGCTTTGATTCCTACAAGATACAATACAATTACATGACTACTAATTTTCAATACATATAAGGTAGGAATCAATAGGATTGTACATTGAAAAATAAAGAATGCCTAAGCGTAGCTATAGCTACTCAAGTACTGATAGGACTGACATTGCGGGGACGGTAATCGGTGTTGATAGAGAAGACAACGATAAAGTACAATTAATTTGAACGACCTACAGTACCACATCAAATTAAAATCATATTTTATTGGTTAATGCTAATACTAATCAAGACAAATGAATAACACTTATTTTATCCCCCATGAACAAAAAATGGTGTATATCAACATAGTGCTTTCACATATGTACAGATAGAGTTGATCAACTCCAAGCAATAGTGTATATCAACATAGTGCTTTCACATATATGCATATAGTGAGATCCATGTATCACATTCGACTCGACAATACAAAAATATAAATGTTCATGAAAAAAATTCTCAAAATGGATCAACTCCAAACAATAGATATAGTTGATCAACTCCAAGCGATAGTGTATATCAAAATAGTGCTTTCACGTATATGCAAACAGTGAACCATATCAATGCTTAACAAACCAATTAATATACACATAAATAGAATTTAGTTGTCATAACATAATTATATATCCCTATGCCCTTCTAATAGATCAGAGCAATTTATACTAACAAACCTATGCAGCTAGAAAAGGCATGCAGTAGGATGAGTTATGGACATCTGGAAAACCAATTTCCATGAAGGTATATTACTCTCTTCCATTTATGACTCTCTTCCAAGAAGGCAATGTCTAAGCTATAAGAGCCCATGACAATCCATTTGAAAAGAAACAATTTTCTGAGGTTGGCAACAAGGGTCTGATTAGTAAAAAATGTGATTTAGCTCTCAATGATATTAAGCAATTTTCTGAAAACAAGCACTTGAGTATGAAGGTTGATGGAAATAGCTAGTAGCTACATATATCAGTACTATTCCTGTGTTGTCCTTTTCTCATGTAAGTATAGCCATTCAACGGTGGACCATATTACCAACCTCGCCAACAAAGCAGAAAATATGCAGAAGGTACCAAGTACCCAAGCACTGCTTATATACTTGTGCTACTCCATGAAAAGAAAAAAACAAAGAGATTATACCTTTCTAATTTATCATAAGACAGAGATTAATCCAAGGCACCAAATTCAGGTTAAATAGTAGTAACTACCAAGCCATTCCATCTTATAAATTCAGCATGCTCAAATTTTAGTACATAGATCACACCAGAATGCTCACAGGGTATATAATTTATAGGTCTGCCTGCTCATGCTCAAAATTAATTCCTGAACTACATAATCAATTGCTTAAGGGGATGCCACCTGCTCATGTTCAAAATTCCATAAAGGCAAACTTGGAGAGAAGCCGGGCATATAACTTTCACATATATCAAAACACATTAACAATTGCAGTTATCCCTAAATCCATCTAACAATTAAAAATTTCATCATGAATCATAGGCAAATCATTTAAGGGATTAGTACAGTGCTCGTGCAAATCATTTAAGGGATTAGTACTAAACCTAGGAAGGAGATCAGCGGTGGCGGTTGCTGGAGAAGTACATAGCAGCCAGCAGCTAATCACCGTTCCATTCAAACCTTCGGTCCAACATTCATGAAATCATCAGACACAGATAATACCCTGCAAACAAGTAGAAAAATTTTAGACATTGTGCATCAATCTTGTCGTAGAAAAATTTTAGACATTGTGCATCAATCTGCTGGGCGATGCGGAGGAGACAGCCAAGGCGAGCGACAAGGCAGAGATCGGAGCCGACGTGGAGACGGACGACAGCGCCAGAGGCGTCGATCTGGAGGTACAACTCACACAAGCAAAATATAACATATGATTTAGCAATAAAGTATAGGATGAGATAACAAAATAAATTGATATAGAATTATTATATGTAGAAGCATAATAGTTATCAACATACAATGTACATGTTAATGTAGGTGTGTCCAAGTTACAACGACCGTATTTTACAACATTCTTGAGTTGTCCAGCCTGATGGCAAGAGAACTGAGATTATTGAAATAAGAACCATGATTTAATGCAATAATTATGCAGCATGTCCAAGGGCCCTTAAAAAGAAAGCTAGTTCAGAAGTCCAGAAACTGGCAAGATCATATTAATCCAACTTCACAATAAATAAGCACAATGGACATCTAAAAAAGCACAATGAATTTAGACGAGAAAAAGAAGAAATAACCTTAGTGCTCTTTTAACAAGTGGCTGAAGAGAAATGTAAAGAACATGTGAAATAATTGTAATGCAGTCTACAAGTGAAATTGAAGAACACAGTCGTAGGAGAGGGCGTGCAGTTTTTCCTTTGTTAATGCAGATGATATTTTTCAAACAAAATATCAGCTGTTAGCACAAACTCCTGATTTTCCAACATTCCCATGGGCAAATTTCATGTTTCTGCTGGATTTATAGTTAACCATTCATCTAATGCAATATCTATTATTTTTGCAGTTAGTTTTGATTTAAAAATGACACCATTGTGATAAATAAATTTAGGAACCTGACCCAAGTACAATGTGTTTTAGATAGTGGCACATAGTGGCATGTCCCACATACCTTCTCATGGACAAAGAATGATTTGAATATCTTGGTATAATTTTTATCGTGAGTCTGTGATGCAGTTCTCAAAGTGTGCTTCCTTTTTCAAAAAAGTTCACTGCATCAAACAAAACAGTCAGTTAGTTCATGCTTTTGAGTGATAGCAAAGCTGTAATTATAGATTGAACTGGCATAGGCAACTAAGCATCGCAAAAGGAATTCATTGGAAACGATGCTGGCACCTTGACTTGCGATGTATCATCCAACTGCTTCCAGGCAATCTCCGCACACCTCGCTGCTCCATCTCCCTTCTCACCCGCTCTGCCTGGTCATGCATACCCATGCCTGAATAGATGTTGGCAAGAGAAACAAAGTTACCTGCATTTTCTAGTTCAATCTCAAACAATGCTCCCCCTGCAACCTCTGCCAACCCCACCTCCCCATATTTCCTGCAAGCAGCAAGAAGAGCACCCCAGGCTTTCGTGGTAACCTTAACTGGCAGGCATGCAAACTAAATACCTAGTGGGCAACATCACACAGAACCACATGTTAGATTAAAACTGTACCTCTGAAGAAGGATATGGTCGCGGGAGTAACAGTACTGACCCTTGAATAAGGTATATCATCTTTCTTCAGATAATTTCTTTACTTCAATGCATGATTGCTATCAATGATGGCAACCCTCAGATGTTTAGTCAATGGCATATTGGTTGCATGTGGATAAATAAGCAGGTGAAGAACTTAATCCTATTTTTTGTAAAATATGGTGTTTCTTATTTGAAACAACCTTCAATCATCATTTTCACATGTCTAAGGTGCGATTCGACTATAGCATGAAAAGCTACTCTTGGCAATGAAAAATCATTAATAGCCCTTCAAATTGCACTATTAGGTCACTGAGGACACTTGAGAACTACTTTCATCTGGGTTAAAAAAATGTAGACAATATTATAGCCTAAAACAATCAGGAAGAGAAAGGAGTTTTACAGCCGAAAACGATTGACAGTGAGCAGAGCCCATTGACAAATTAAAAAAAGGAAGTACATGAACAAAATACCTACACAATGCACAAGCAACAGCCACGCCCACCATGCCTCCACCAACGATAGCAATGTACAGCTCGTCGGGTCTAGCTTTCACATCATCAACCTTCTCTGTGTGATCCTACAAGTTTACAGCCAGAATCAACACCAGTATAGGCTTGTTCGACATTAACTTCTCAGTTCAGTTCCATATAGTTCACACCACCCTAAACAACAAAATCGGTACACTCCAGTGGTGAAAGTACCTGCGAGCAGGGCACCCTGGCGGTCGCATCCTGGAGTGGAGGCGGCACGTTGCAGAGGGGGCGCACAGCGGCGGATGGCGCAGCGGCAGCACGGGCGATGCAAGACCACGTAGCTGCGCAAACAAGGCCGTGTCGTGTCGTGTCAAGCTCGATCTAGAGTTGTAGACCCCAAATCACCGTGCCTCTCTGCCACAACAGCAATGGAGCCGCAGGCGGACGCCGGTGACGACGACCTTGCGGCCATGCGGGAGTAGTGCCGAAGCCTAGAGGAGGCCATCGGCTTCCACCGGGAGACGCAGATGGGCCTCGTCGCCTCGCTCCAGTGCCTTGTCCCCGACCTCGTCACTGACCTCGACCACTCGCTCCGCATCTTCGCCGCCTTCAGCAACCGCCCCTTCGTCCCCACCCCGAACCCCGACGTCGGCCATGGTAAGAGCCCCGCCGGCCTCAAGCCCCACCACCACCGCGCCCTCCCCGACCTGGCACGCTCCACCCGCCGCAAGACCTCGCCCGGATCCTCCCCTGCCTCCGTTGCCGCTGCCCCCGGCGGCCTCGACGTCGTGCGCACCATGGTCACCATATGCCTCCTGGAGCTCATCCCCTTTGCCGAGATCGACGCCGCCGTGCTCGCCCACCGCCTGCAGGAGGCCCGAGAGCGGCGGCGCGGGCGGCGAATGTCGATGTCGCCGTCTCACCTTCCTCTCATGTCGCGCGATGGAATGGAAGCGCGTGTGAGAGCGGCGGCGCGGGTGGCGCCTGCATGGCTGGAAAAATAGTAAGCGGCGCGGGCGGCGCATGTGATGGAAACCGCCGGACGCGCGATGGAAAAGAAGCGCGTGTGATGAAAACCGAGATGGTACGCCAGTTGATATGGACCGTTAGATGATGAGTGAGTCAGAGAAAGTGAATGTATCTCAGCCGTTAATAAGGTGTATTATATAATGGTATAGACATAGATAGATATAGATATAGATATAGATATAGATATAGATATAGATACAGATACAAATACAGATAGATGGTACATATACAGATAATGGTATAGATACAGATTATATAATGGTTCAGATACATAGGTATAGATTCGGAGAGAGAGAACTTACTTGGTGAGAGGATGTGCATGTTATTAAAAATCATGCCAGAGAAGGTTTTTCTCACGTGGCGAAGATCCCTGGACGATTCATGGAGGACGTAGACGCTTTTGTAGTAGAACTCATCAGCTGGGTCGACGGCGCCAGCGTCCACCTCACAGCGATCCATGGCCAGCACGGAGGAGATCCAGCGCCGCTTCAGCTCGTCTTCCCGCTTGGCTCGGCGATATTCTCTCCCCAGTCGCCGCCGCCGCCGTCGAGGTTGGCCTTGCTCATGAGCTCGGAGAAGCAGGTGACCAACCTTGGCTTCTTCTCCTTTTTCCTCGCCGCCGGCGCTTCTGCCACTTCTAAGGGCTACTTCGGTTCACAGGATTTTCGAATCATGGGAATAGGAAAAACGTAAAAATTGCACAGGAATACATGTGCAAAGAGAAAATGTAGAAATGGTATTTTGGATGGTTAGTAGGAAAAATGCATGAATGCTTAGTATTAAGTTGACATGATTCGGATTTAATCTATGTAACTTGATGCTACATACATAGAAAAGTGAGTGCTTTGTCTCGATCCTGTGCGTAGGAATAGAAAAAGAGTTCTAAGTGAATGCAATTTTAATTTTTCTTATGAAATTCGAATCATAGCCTAAGGAAAATTTTCCTATGCTTTTTTACCCAAATCCTACAAACAGAATGGATGATAGTGATAATTCCGACGGATATTTTGTTCTTACGTTTTTCCTCCATTTTTTCTCCAAACCGAACGATGCCTAGTGATATTTTTTCTCTAAAATTCCTGAAGGTTTCTTGTGGAGTATCAAAACAAATGTTTGATTAATTCTTATGTTTATGTTATGACATTCAATTGCTGTCTGTTTCTACGTTTTTCATGTTCGAAAAGAGCCCTCTCGATCAGTTGCTATGCTAGCACTCTTGGTTCTAAAATCTGTAAGCATAGTGACAAGGTCTTTGGTGTGTATGACAATTTGTTTGCTCAATTGTGCCATATTATTTTCAGATTCTAGCAACTAGATTCTCACGGGCACATTCCCAAACTGCTCAACGATACGTATTGTTGATAAAAATCTACAAAATAAGAAACTTATATAGTTGAGTCATGTTTGCGTGTCATCTCTCTTAAAGGAGAATCCAGTCATACTAGGAATCATTTTTATACAGGTTGAAGCCCTCCTCGAAGTAATAGTCATATGTCGTAATAGCCATATATCCTACAGGGCGGTGAGGATTCTCTGATTTAAGTCAGCTGACTTTGGGTCACTAACATGTGGACCCATCTCTCGACGGGCCCACATATCGTGACTTAAAGTCATCTGACTTTAAGTCAGAGAATCTGTGCCCCTATAGGGTGAGATGTTTCTTTATTGCTCGGGTTAAGTTTAATTTATTCCCCTCAACTATCACAAAAGTATAATTTACCTTATCAACTACAAAACCAAACAAATTACATTCCTAATTATTTAATCTTGAAACTATTATAGCTTGCCAAGTTTGGTCAACGATAAGTTTGGCCAACGAAGGAAGACATTTGGCAAGTCAAATGGTTTGTCAAAGTCTTTAGGAGAGTTTTTGTTTTTGCGTCATACTTCTAAAATTTGGCATAGAGAGCCAAATAGCAATGCTCTCAATTTGTGCTAACTATCCTGATTGGAAAAAATAAAAAATATTTCACTTAGGTGGCACTCAGTTTACTTGATAATTTAATTGGTTTTGCGATGTCCTCATCAAATAATAACAATAAAAATTGAGTTTGTATTGTACAGCTAGTTATACCTTTTACTATTTTGATGGTAGACAATGATTAAAATCCATGGTATATTTTATGTACCAGAAACGATATAACACTATTAGAGAAGTGATATTTGATTCATCTGCCAAAATTCATAATAGTTTCGGAGTTAATAGGAACCGAGACTAAAAAGTAATTTTAGTCCCGGTTAAAAAAGGCAACAACACTTTATGATTTTTAGTCCTGGTTGATGTTACCAACCGGGACAAAAGATTATTTTTAGTCCCGGTTCAAAAAGTTTTCATCAACCGGTTATTTTTAGTCGTGGTTGTTTATATCAACCGGGATAAAAAATAGAAAAAATCTGCTGAGCTGCACGCTCCCCGTGCGAGGGCTCGTCCTTATCTCTTTGAGACAGAGCGCCCACGTCTCTCCATCTTCCCACGCATCTCCTCTCCATCCTCAATACCCTCCTCCCTCTTCCGTAGCGGACGGACGACGAACGACAGCAGCTGGCCGGCGGCGGCGAGCCGTGACAAGAGGAGGGGCGGCGGGCAGCGGGCCGTGGCGGGGAGGAGGGGCGACGGGCGCGCGGCGAGCAACGGGCGCGTGGTGGCCCAAGGGGCGGCGAGCCGACGGGCGTGTGGCGGTTGGCGGCAGCGGGCGGGCGCATGGCCCTCCTCCTCCTTCGAGCCTAGAGATTTGTGGATTTTTTAGATTTTTTTGAATTTGTGGATGATTTTATTGTTGCATTTGATCTATGATGTTAATTTTGATGTTGTTGCGTTCGATCTGTGGCAATGAAAAAAATAATCTTGTTGCATTTGTGCATTCGCAAAAATGTTTTGCATTCGATCTGTCGGTGGAAAAAAATAGTATGTGTTCCCAACCGAGACTAAAGATTTGTTTTTAATCTCGGTTATTTTACCCGGGATTAAAGGCCGCTTTCGTTGTCCTAATTTACAACCTGAGACTAAAGAGGGTTGTAAACCGAGACTAAAAATAATTTTTCCAGCAGTGTAAAACGTAACAAAGACCTATACTACATTTTAGGTATTAGGAGGGAGTACTCCACATCCGTTCAATATTTAACGGTTTAGATTCGATTGAACTTTTAAAATTCAACCAACAATAAATTCTCAAATACCTAATTTAAAAATAAAAGAAATGATATACATAAATTTGTTTGGAAAAAGTACTATCAATGGTCCCAGTTTAAAATGTTTGGCCGAAGCTTACCGCAAACGTTATCAAATATTGGTGATCACATGGAGTAACAAAAAAGCAAATGAAATTGCAATTTTGAAGGGTTTATACGTAATTAGACAACTTGTTAAGGGCAATATTGGAATCGCGCTACTTCTATAAGTACCCGCGCTCCTTGCTCGCTGTGTGCGCTGCGCCTCCGCATTTCTCGCCTCGCCCAGCGCCCACACGCAACCGACCCACCCACGCTCTCCCCCTCCGCGGGTTTGGCATTTCCACAAACACCTCGCGTGCACCTCGCTCGCCGACGCCTCCTCGCCGCGCGCCGCCTCCTCCTCCTCCGGTAGAGCCTCCCTCCCGTCCTCCGCGCGCCACCGGCCTCGGCGGCTCCCGTGGGACGCGGGGGAACAAGACGAATCCAAGCAACATGGACTGGAACGGCGCCCACCCCCGCTTCCGCAAGCGGGTGGAGGCCCTCACCGGGCCACTCCCGGCCGAGCAGGAAGGGGACGAGGATGACGTCAGGGCTGAGCGGCTCTCTCAAGCGGAGGACCTCACCGCGGACTTGCCACTCTCGCCGCTCGCGCACCACGTCTTGGGCCACGTGCGCGCCGCGCTCGGGGAGGACGCGTTGGCGCTCGATTCCGTTCGCTTCGCCAGGGGTCTCGCCCCCGGCGACCTCGGCATCTCCTTCACCCTCGCCAAGAGGTACGCCGCTAGGGAGCAGTTCGATCTGGCGGCGGAAGAGTGCGAGCGCGCGCTCAGCCGAGGTGACGCTGATCTCGTCGACCCGAAGCTGCACGCCGTCTTCCAGTCCCGCCACTTGGAGCCGAGCAAAGAGACGCGGATCTCCACTGCTAAGCATCGGCTCAAGGAACTCCTTACCTACGCCTTGTCGAAGATCGCCATCCCGATGGCCCGAGATCGTTGGAACGGCATGAGCGAGGAGAAGCGCCGCAGTTTCCTGACAGTGGGTATTGACGAGATAGTAGCATACTACTGTGCTAAGCCGTCTGAGCAGTGTCAAATGAGTGCTCTCACTGTTGCAGTGGACTTTGTGAAGGACACTAGAGAATGGATCTGCTGGCTGTGCCCTCAATGCGAAATGATTTTCCTCACTGCGAAGTCCTTCCAGTTGCATGTTGAGGATGATGAGATCTTCCGGTCCCAGGAGCTTAAAGAATCGCTGTTGTTTGTGCCGGAGAGGATATCTGATGAACAGACGGAGTTTATTAAGTGTTGGACTCTGCCATCTGATGTCAATCCTACCGAAGAAGCTGAGGGAGAAAAGATCTTGAGCAAGATCAAGACTACATTTCAGCACCTCAAGGATCAGAAGGCTCTATCTGTTGATCTTTTTGACAACTTGATCAAATTCACGAAGAACCGGATTGGAGAAGCTGTTACCCAAAATCATAGCTGCATTACTTCTCTGGATCCTGGAGGGCTTCTGTTGCTGGGGACTTATCTGGATTTGATTCGATTGAGGGCTGGTGATGCCGAGCAGGATAGCCGTGAGCATTTTGGTGGGAGAGTTGTTCAAGATGCTTGCGTTCTATCTATAGGTACTGATGAGAATGTGCTAAGATTTACTGCTGGTTCTAGCAATCAAGATGCTCTGTTTAGCTGGCTATCTAGACCTTCAAGACAAGACCCAGTTACATCATGGGACAGCATGAGGCAAGCCTGTCTAGATAAGGGAACTCATGCTCTCGAAAAGTTAGATGGAAGGGCCTCTGCATTGATAGAGAAAGTCAAACTGAAACGTGGCTTAATAGCAACGCAGACTTATGAAGCTTATTTTCGTGAAAAGGTTCCTTTTACTATACCCTGAATTTCTGTTTGCTCAATATCCTTTCAGATAGTGTTTGGACCTTCCTGACCAATCTTTTAAGCTTGGATGTAAAATGTGCAGGCTAAAACAGATGTTGAGATCATGCAATTGGATGCCGAAGTTGATAATTTGAAGAAAAACCTCATGGAAGTCTGTACTTGTGATTATCGTGAAATCATTTTACCAGCTATGAAAGATTTCCTATGGGTTAGTCTAGTTCATGTATGCCATTTGACTTTGATAAATAGTACACTTTGCTTATCATTACTTTCATGGTTGTACTCATGCAGGCTAAACTGTGTAATGATCCACCTAAAGGGGTCTCAAGTTCTGAGGATGATAAAGTTGCTGAGGCAAGTATTGAAAACAGAGATCCAGTTCAAGAAGATATTAATGTAAGTTGTAACAAGAACATGATGTCCTTGTCTTACTCTGAAGATATATCAGCTTTGATTAGTTTCACTTAATCATCTTAGCATGATTGTATGCTTAACAGGCAGGTCTCAATATCAACAGTTCTGAATCAGTCTTACAAGAAGATGATGGAAAAGCTACCGAGGACAATCTACAGGGTGGAGATTCAACTGTGCCCCACGATAATGGTGTCGAAGAGCTTCCAGGCGACAGTAAAGTAATTAACGGTTCAATATGTTCTTACTTAAAAAAAATAACAGTATCGTCTTGCTTTAGCTTCTCATTCACTGCATGCACTGGTTTAGTTTCATTTCATGCTTTACAGTACTGAACAAAGAAAAATGTTCTGATTTTAGGTATTGCAATCTGGCAAGAAGCTTGAGTTGCCTCCAAGAGCTAACACAAGGTAAGCATGCTTATGTTTGGCGTAGCTTGCTTCCTTGACATTGTTATTTGCTGGATTCCGTTCTTGTTTTAGACTATAACTTTGTGGACTTGTTCCACTATATTATGTTCCCATTTTCCTATTTAATGGATTTTCTGTAAAGTTTATTGAGTGAGCTTTCTGTTATGCTTTTGACCAGTGAGTATATCTCATTTCACCATGATATGGCGAAGGTTAGAAAAGGTGCTTAACAGTTAATATCATGCTAAAAGAATTGTAAACTAAACACACATTGTATTGTCAACACTTCCCTTACAGTAGAAATATCACATAAAAAGAGGTTCACTACCGAAGCAATCTAATAGTAGAGGAGCAGGAGTATAAAACCGATGTCATTTCAATAAATATATACATTTAGGATACCTTACCTTTTATGCTTACTGCTAGCATTTTAACAACCCAACACTTTGGTATAAGGGAAGCACTGATTGATATCTTGATCATCTTTTACTCATTCCCCCTCTTCTCCAAAGTTGTATCTACGGCGACAATTAAGTACAGTACAATTTTAGTCCTTTTGGCCTTGAATGTGGGTGACAATTGCAGTGACTAGCTGTACTTAAAATGTGGATTCTTAAGCCTCTCTATCTTCCAACACTGCCCTTTGTCTTTCTTTTTAATTAGTTGGAATAAATCTTGACTGTTTGTAATTCACAAACTTCATATATTTCTGAAAGGAGGTGACATGACAAGGAGGTTAAGATGATATAGCATTGATTGTGATCAAAATAATCAGGACAAAATTCTCTTTGGAACCTGTATAGTATAGGATATCTTGAGTCTGGCTTGGATTTTGATTCAATGATGTACATATATCCATGTCTAAGGGTTATCTCAATATTTTTTCTGAAAGAAAATCGGTAGTTCTGCCTTATCAATTAAAGGGGGAAAGATAGGGACGACTACAGAGTTCAGTTTACAAGTTGCAAAGAAGAAATCCAACTAATACTAACTGTTACAAACTACCCTAATTAAAAGGAACGGATAAGAAGGTTCTCTGGCACAAATCTGTTTGACACCAGCTGTTACAAACTACCCTAATTAAAAGGAATGGACAAGAAGGTTCTCTGGCTCAATCTGTTCGACAGTATTGCTATATATATCGAGTCTAGGTTCCTGCTTGACAAACGGTTCATCTTTTGAATCGCTATATACAAAAAAGTTATTAGGGCCTTCAGGAGTTCTTCTGCACAGTCTGTCCATTGCACGGGTGAGGATTCGAACATGGGGGAGTCCAGCAAAGATAGGGAACCTATCTTGATTTCCAGACGGCTAGAGTAAATCCCATATCTACCATGTGCAACTGCCTCCATGGATCTGGTTATACCTAATAGGAAGGAGTCCTGATGATTGAATCCAACTGCAATACGTCTAATTAATGGGGCTGTTCACCCAAATAGTACATTGATGGGCTACATTGAGTAAATAATGAATTCAGTCAGTTTTCCTAGTTTGAGTCTGGGTCGTCCAAGTAGAGGCATGGTACAACTAAAAAGGGCTCAATACTTCTATACTATATAATAGGTGCTCCTAGGTGCGTAGGAGCATATGTTTTGTAGTAGTCGCACAGAATTGCAGCCCAAATTTCAAAATTATATTTGAGAGGGATTTGCCTTGATTCTGAGTGTTTTTTCAAAACAGACTTCTGAGTTCTTGGCCAAAACTTGTAGAGAGTAGCCTAATTTCACAATGGCAACCGTAATTTGTGCTTGAATCCTGGTGTGTCTTTGATTACTGGTTTTTCATTCTGATGGTTTGGTTGGATGATATAGGAGCAAGTGCCATCGTTGTTTGTTTAATGTGTTTGTAACATTTGCATCATTAGTTATGTTGATTCCGATGGTTTAGGTAAATCTAGATTCTCCTGAAGAAGTGCTAGGGATTAAAATATGATCCAGAAGGGTATTCCAGAGTGTAACTTTTCATACCAGGCATCAACAATATTTTACTAGAGAAAATTTGAATGACCTCCCTGTCTCCCTCTGGAATATTTAGTGCACCAAGTGTCCACACTGTTAGATTAATTTCTTCATATTCATGAACCTGCATGGGGAGCCATGTGTTATTTTTTTCAATGTGAAACAGGAGGGAAGCACCTATCATCTGTTTGCGTATTCCTGGTCCTTCATTAACACAGGACATATTACTAACTGCATGTATGTTTGGCACAGCACCTTGGGAAGCTCAGAGACTCCTATGGAAAAGGCAAACAAGACTTCCTCGCCATCTGGTATATGTTTCTTGTGTTTCTTCTACTAGCAAAATACCCATGCTTTGCTATCGGTAAAAGAAAATATGTAATAATATGTTATAAACATGTTTGCTTATTTGAATACATAATATTCATTCGATTCAAACAAATATTAGACTATTGTATAATATCAGAAAATGTCAAGGACTAATTTGCAAAAAGTAGTGGTGGTGGCAGAACCACCACCACTAGTGTCTTTTATAGTAGTATAGAGTATAGATATCTTATGTCATCCAGAAAACCATGGTAGCCACATGTAGTTGTAGGCTTGTAGCCATTGTATTTCAGTATTTCACATCCACTGTGAACTATACAAAATAAAATGATGTGCTTTACCTGATGGACTGTCATGAAATTCTAGCAACCACTACCTAATGCATCACTATTCATAAGAAACTTCCTGGCATTCTCTCACCAGTCACCAGTGAAAACACTCATTTGTTCTGGCTGGTAAAATCTTGTAAGCAGATTACTCTGGCTCAAATGAAGGGAGTGCAAACATTTCCAGCGATGGAGTAACTGGAACTGCCTATCCAAATAGTGAAAATGAACTGAAGTCCTTGTTTTCGGCTCTCCTGGTAACTCCTTTCTGACTCTCCAGATTCTCTTGTTTACCTATTACTTTATGATGTTTCTCATAGCCTCCGAACACCCATGCAGTCATTGTGGCACTTAAGGCCCTTCAGCGATAAGTACATGAAGAAAGCACCACTATATCCTCATTTTGGAGTTTCTGGAGAAGACCGTGACTGTATGCTGTGCTACTTGTTCCATACTTTCAATGCTTTTAGTGATAAGAATGACTCCACAGCAACTTTTCGACTGGACTGTTTGAGACCTTCTTTTATCAAGATTTTAGAAGGGGCGAATGTTTCGTTGAAGGTTTGTCCTTTAGCCTCTTCTGCCTTTTTTTCCTGACCTTTAAATACTGAACTTGCTATCTCCTGAAAAAGAATAGATCAATAACTTTTCAAATATTGTTTCCTCACTCAACTCCCTAGAAATTAGTATAATCAAGAAAAAACTTAATTGCAAAATAAACTACATTTGTTTAAAGAACTAATTTCTATTCCTCCATATTGTCAGCGCAGAAAATTTGGCTTCACTAATCAGTAGGAATCATGATGCAAAATCTTCATTCCAGCATGAACTGGATTGGTTTTAGGCACTACTTATTCCCCAGCATATTGTCACTGTAGTTAGAGAAAAATAGCAAGAAAACATCCTAAATTCCAACTACCTAGCACATTCTAGCAGTCTTCTTTTTTGTCTCTGTGGTGTCACACATTTTCTTTTCCAGAACTTGTATGGTGTTAACAATTTTTCTCCAGAACTAGTACAACTTAATAGGGAAAGACAAATCAACTATTAAAATGCTCCATAGACCAAAGGTTAATGTTAAACTTTTTCCCCTCTACCTACATGATCTTACCTGCTATAAATTCAACTCAAGTCCAAAACAACATTTCGTTACTTTTGTTCCTGACCTAATTGCTTTGCTAGATCCTATGTGGATAAACTCTTGCAGAAAGAGCAATTAAATTACTTCTAGAATGAGGATCTTAGCGTAAATGTGTAATGTTTCATAATACTGACAATATTTTATTCTGGTTGCAGGAGGAAACAAATTTTGCAGTGAAATATATAGAAATAGTGTTTAACATGGTGCATACATCAGAAACTGCTATTTGTATCAACAAGAATAGTGAAAACATTCTGTACAAGACAACACTCTTCTCCAGTTGTCCTGATCATGTATGCCTCTCGCATGAACTTTTTGGGATGCACAAGAATGCAACGGAGAGCACATATTTTCTCAATGTTGGTGCAAGTGAAATGCAGAATATTGAGGTGTGCTTCAGTGCTTTCTTGTTTCCTTGTTTGATTAGCTTGTTGTAGATAATGCTTTTGTAAAGTTTATCATTTATTAAATTGACTTATGCTTCCTCTCCAGATGAAAACTTTTGCCGATGTCATAAAATCTGTCGGCAAGCAGTTTCACTGTAATACTGAGAGTAACGCTCACAATCATCCGCCACGCTACTTCACAACTGGTAGGGTTGCTTGTTTCAATTAAGACTGAAATATAATAATCAGATTGCATTTACACTATATAGTTGAGAACATACTGATGGACACTGGAAATTAAATGCGACCACTTTGGTCTTTTGCACTAACCAAATCAAACCAACTTTACTGGTCTGCAAATGACATCCTTCAGTATAGTCAATGCGACATAAGTAACTAGAGATTTTTGACAAATATTATTGGACTGGTTAAACACAATAAATCATTCTGTAATTCATGTATGTTCATTTTGTGGTAATTTACACTAAAACTAATTTCATTGTCTTTGTATACTGCTTTGTCACAGCTTTTAGCTATCCAAGTGAGAATGATGGCCATTTTGTCTCTGGATTACTGGTCAGCATTGCTGCCCCCTTGGACATTAATCCTGTTTATGAAGGCCTGCACTCAGAATGCAAGTATACTATGGTTTCTGCGGTATGTGCAGATTGAAACTTTTATTCTCGGATGCATATTTTTAAATCAATTTGTCCAATATCATATGGCAGTGGCCCCAGGGCCTGTGCCAGGTTTAATCAAATATTAGAAAGGAGTCAATTGAAGGTAGGAAAATTCTTTACTTACCACACAGTTAAGATTAGGAAACTAGGATAGAGATCAGACGGGTTTTCATAATAGTAGAGATTACTTTCTCAGATTATCAAGTCAGCCCTTGACTCCCTTTATATATAAAGGGAACTCAACTACCCCAGCATCAATCAAGAAATAAATATCTTTAGTTAGTGCAATAAAACTCAGAACCTCTGTTGGCTCTACTGGAGAAACCCTGCCGGTGCTAATTCAGGGGTTATCCTCATTCTTCAGATCCTTATCTTAGCCGGTCCATTACAAAGAGTTTTCTGTTTCAATTTTCTTCTTGATTGAGGTTGATCATTAGGTTTGCTAACAGGTGAGAGCCTGTGTGATTGCATTTAGTGATGCTTTGTTGAGTTCCACGAGTGTTATAGACTTGGGTATGCAAATCGGACGTGTCAATAGACTCTTGCAAGAGGGTAAAACTGCATGGCATTTGTTACATTTGTACTTATCAGCTGTTGATGTTCTTACAACCGTCCCAAAAGTGATTTGCCTATAGATTTGGGCAGAAACCCTTGATCTTATGAACTTAGCCATGACATTGCAATTCAAACTAGAAAAACAAGAGATTTAGCTGCATTGTTTTGTTGGCATTAAGGTGAAACACAGAATTTATCTGTGGTAGGCAAGTGAAGCAGTTAATAAAGAGGCTGCACTTTATTTGATTTAGAAAGCAATCAAGCGTAGCTACCTTATCCAATAGAACGGAATACTAGTACAGGGTATTGGGACATGAAAGGTGGAGCTTATTCTCAATCGAAACTGAGAAGAGGGTGCATTTTAACATAGGGGACATATGCAAACAGTGTCAAGAGCAAATTTGCCGCTCCGCTGTCACATGGGTATTATGCAATTATTTATTCATCCCGGTTTCTTTTGTTATAATATTATTAAATTTTCTCCCTCAAGATATTTTGTCAATTTTATTCGTCTCATCACCCTGAAACCTCTTTTCTTTCATAATTTCTTCATAACAGTATACCACCAGCTTGACCAATTACCTTTTCATCATAGTTATTTTTTTCACCTATGTAAAGTACATAGTTAAAATATACTATTACACATATGATCGATGCTTGACATACTATCTACTAATATTATCAGGTATTTCGTGCTGAGGGGCGAGATATCTGCTTTGCTCGAGAAGAGAAGAAGTGGCTTGTGTATGATAAAACACTCAGAGAAGTCAAGGCAAGTTTGACTCGCATTTTCCCTGCATTTTCTTTTGGCCCTTTGCCAGATAACCCCTTTTCATGATGAGACTTTCTCCATACAGGAATTTGATTCATGGGAGAAAGTGCTTGAAGAATACAGTCGTTCCAGTTTCTGTCCACAGATAATCTTCTTCGAGCGTATCGACCCGGTTTTAGAGGCGGCGGGCACAGAAGTCACAGTATAGTCCACTGCTTACAGTTCTACCTGGAAACCGAATGAGGGGGCTATTTTTGATGGCCGAGTAATCACATTTTTTGTTAGAATACAGACAGCTTGATGATGCAAAGCCGAATTTTCTGTCATGTACTGTCGATATGGCTTTGTCTCTATATCCCTTATCTTTAGCTTTACAGTTCTACCAGATATCATACGCAGGGTAGTAAGTATTCCAGTTATGCACTATTTTTAGGATGAAATACCAGGTATCTTAATTACTTCGAAGCTTCTTTTCTTGAGTTCACTTCTTGCACGAGTGTGGCCTTGGACTGTTGCTGTGATCGAGAATTGGTCCTTGATCAGTTGATCCTTCCCTGCAGCGAAAAGTTTTTGTGTTTGATGTGGCTATTGACTTGTAGGTTACCATTGAATGAGGCAGTCCTATGATCCTCTCCCTGGAGCACACCAAGGATTGCAACCGTTAGCTGAATCTTTGTTCTGATGCTGATTGTGCTTTGAGATCATCACACCGGCGTGGCACATGCGTTCATGCATATACTGGAGTTTACATAATTTGCTTGGCGAGATCGACACTTTTTTTCTGATCTTGATCATCTAGGCTAGAAGAAAGGTATCCCTGTCGTTTGTTTGTTCTTTCTGGTTGCTACCTTCTCCTGCAAATTAAAATCGCAAATACCGTGATTGCCAGAATGTTGTGGGCTTACAATGAGTATAGACCAGATCTATTCTCCTGCGCTTTTATGGGGGCACAATCATGTATATACTAAATTATCTGTCGTCTATTTCTTCTTCTGGTTGCTAGCTGTAAAATTGCAATTTTTGTAAATACCGTGATTGCCGTACCAGGGATTGGGGTTTATAACAATATGATCTGAAAGCAAAATGCACTGCGAAATGAACAATATGACAAAATGCACTGCAAAATGTACAGTATGATTTTGCGTCGTTGATGTCCGAAAAGTTGCCGGACTCGATCACGACGAGCATTGAACGAGGGAAACGGCTGGTTCAGCCGGGCTGGAGGCAGACGCATGAACAGACCTTCAGGACCATGTAGGCCCATCTAAACTTGGGTTGGGTAGGGAGATTAAGGGAAAATATATTTTTATTTCTTTTCACGAGGTCAAAAAAATTAGATATAAATAGGGGGTGAAAACAGATCAGATTTGGATTTGGATGGATAGTGATCCTACCATATTCTAAACCATATTTTTTTAAACGGATTCGGAGTGTATGGATAGTGTGCGGCTGCGGAGCAGACTGTGTCGGATGTCGGAAATGGTGCGGAGTTGGTGTGGACCTAGTTCAAAAATAGATTAAAGTTTCCGGATGTTACGTCTATATATTACGTAACATCAATTTAATGATGCAATGTACAACGACACAATAATCAGTGAATGATCTATTGTAACAACTATATGCTTAAGTGCTAGTATAAAAATACAGCTATGCAAGTATGAGATGAGACAATGAGAGGGCCTCAGATTTAGGAGTCCATGTTAATTGATGAATTAGATTATTTTATAGGCATGTTCATATTGTATTAAAATGGTAGAGTCGTTACGTGGATTAAAAAATTTTGAATTATCCGGCAAACAACCTACTGAATAATCTATAGAAATATTGAATAATCCACATCTGCCAAATTTTAGAGATACCACATTCACATCTACACTACACTATCTGCATCCGTATCCATATTCACCGGATTTTTATAAACTCATACTATATCCTCGTTTCGAAAAAAATAAATTGAATATTATTTGATCCGTTTTCATCGCTAGATACAAAAGTTATAAATTGATTTGATAATAAGTAGTATTCTGCGCGCTGATAAAAAAATGGGATTTGCTATTTGTCACCAGTGTGTTTTTCTTGTTGGTTTGCACTCAAAATTTAGACCGTTCAATCTGGTATCAAGATTTGTGCTGTTTTGTTATCGGGCCCGTAACCAGCCCATGTATGGACCCGTTTTAAGTGAGAAACCGACCCGAACCTGAGGGGGTGCGGTTCTTCTCGTAGAATCTAGGAGTACTAGCCTAGTATTGGTTTTTTTCTCATTCCGCAACTACGTAATTGAAGAAACGGTTTCTCGGTTTGCAGATTTATGAGTTGTGAGATTCATATATCAGCATCTTAAAGCTTTTAAAGCTAGAGAGCATGATCTCGTTTGAGACAGTGAGGACGGCGAATTTTGTCGGCGGCGACCAGCGACTCTCACGCTCTCCAAGGCCATGAGCTGCGCTCGTCGTCGTCCCACGCCGGTGATGTTGCAGCCTGCAGCTGCCGAGGGTGCCGCGGCGTCCTGCGCCGTGGGTATATGGGTTTATTGCGTTTATGTTTTGTGTTGATTTTTCCTATGGTTTATTCGTTCTTTGGCCGCGTCTGTGAGCCAGCAAGTTAAATACTACTTACTCATTAGACAGCACACATATTTACATGCTAAGTTTATCTATCTCCTTTCACTCCATAATAACAGTAGCACACAAGCTTTCTTCTCAAATAGACATATTGTACATGTCTTGTTACAGATACTGAAAATACAATGTATAATAGTTTCTTTTTTTCGAACACACAAAAAGATTACACGTAAATTTTTTTACATACACCTAACACTCTAGTTTTTTTCGTGAACGCGCAAAAAAATTACACGTCTATATATTAAAAGAAAAAAATTTTACATGCAACTAACACTCAGCCAAACCGGCTAAGGCTAAAAGGGGACAGACACAACACCACAAGAGAGTGGAAAGAAAAAAACTTAACAATAGATCCACCTAACTTATTGTGTGAAAACTTAACAGTAAGTTCATGTTAGCCATGAAAACTTAACAGTAGGTTCACTTAACTTGTTGTGTGAATTCCTTGCGGATAATAAGTCATCAGTAAATTCTATATATTTTTATATATGCAAACTTTATTTTTTTAATTCAGTTTTGTTATTTACCATTATATACAGCCTAGTGCTAAAAGCCCGAATACCTATCCTAAAAATTCTAGGACCCTGCTTGAAAACCAAGTTTTCGTCCCATATCAGACTGGAAATATTTTACACAGTGAAGAAAATTTTGTCCAGAAACCAAACGAAAACTAGTGGATCATACATTGTTTCATCACCTTTTAATTAGCTAGTTGTCTTATATAGTTGTACTCCTTGCTTCTTCTGTATTTCCGCTTATTGTTGCATTGCCATAACAGAGGAAAGTAACCTTGTTGCATTTGGCATAGAAATGAGTAACAATTTAATACACCAAACGAAAGTACAAGACTGGCCGTGCTAAACAAATCGATGAAAATGCAAGACCAGTTGTTAGGCTTGAAGACCTTCCATGGGTATGTTCATCTTAACTTCCTTTCTGTTTGACTGTTGGGTAGAGATGAAATTTATTTATAATCTTCAAATGTATGTGATGCATTTTCTTCTGGACCTTGTAATATACAAAATTTTATCTAAATTACCACCAAATGAGGCTGCAAAAACTAGTGTTTTGTCAACCAAGTGGAGGTGCATCTGGTTGAAGTGCCCCAGATTGTGTTTTGATGGTCTTGCGTTGTTCAAATGCAAAAGGGGTGAACTCTTCTTATACGCTGAGCAATTCTTTGCTCAGGTCAATGCTGTTACGCAAAAACACCATGGAGAAGTGGTTGAAGAATTTCATATCAGATTTGATTTCGACAGCATACCAGCTCATTATCTTGATAATTGGGTTATCTCTTCCTTGTCATCTAAGACGAAGAATCTATCTTTAGATCTGCGAACCAATTATATCAAACAATATCCTGCACGCTACATATTCCCCTTTGAACTTTTGGACTGCAGAAGCTTGTGTGGTCTACAGCATGTGCAGCTCAGTTTTGCATCTATCAAACTACCTTCCAAGTTCAGAGGTTTGCCTAACCTGAGAAAGCTTGATCTGCAATTTCTAGATGTCACTTCAAAGGATCTTGAAACTATGCTGTCAAATTGCATTATTCTTGAATGGCTAAACATAGACAGATGCCATCTGAATGATGAACTTAGGGTAGGTAGTCCATTGTCCCGTCTGGTATACCTACAAGTTGTGTACTGCGAAGTAACCAAGATACAATTCCATGCTATGGAGCTAGCTACTTTTGTATATGAAGGAGATTTTGTGCCCATAGCCCTCAAGCATTCTTTTAAGCTGGAAAATGCAGACATCAAGTTAGATAGTTTGAATGATCGGCATGCTATCAGTGACCTGGTAAAAGCTTTTCCGAACTTGCGAAATCTGAATTTTCACCTTTCTTGGAACGATGTCGAGGTTTGTTCTCAGAAAATAACCCTCAATGCTACAGTTTAGCTTGTTTAACATAATCTACTGAATGATCTTTGTCCTTTTGTTTTCCAGATCAAGTTGTTACCGGATACCCCGTGGAAGTTTTCTCATCTCAGGTACTTGCAGCTGACAAACTTTGCAGATTATGGAATCTTGGAGACGAATTTTTTAGTCTCTTTTCTCAGGGCTGCTCCTTTCATTGAGTAGTTAGAAATCCATGTAAGTGCTCTTATCTGTAACTATTTACTACCATTCTCCTAACTATTTCGTCACTTGTATGTTGACATGTCATGTAGTACTGTTCTCCTTTCAGAATCCTGGGTATATACCCACACAGTAAAATTTATGTCAATCTGCTCACATTGGTCATTCATGTTTTGGTTTTAGCATGTCATAATTGGCTGCAAGTATCTGTGTTCTTGTATTATTTCTGAGAATCTGTCTCTGCACAATATATTTTTGGACTTAAATTCAGAAAACAATTCCGTCGTTATTGACTCAGGAGCGTCTGCTTATGAAGGTTTTCTTTCAGTACATTAGTAAAGTGAGATGGGCATTTGATTGCTTTCCAGTATCACAATTATTACTTTTCAGAGTGGGTATATTATTGTATTTTAGCAAACTTTTCCCAACAGCTTGACTGCTTATATTACATTCGGACACACAAACATACAGTTACATCTTTTTTTAAAAAAGAAAAAAATAAAAATAATGGTAACAATCACTGGATGCATATCATATCCTAGGCACACATATATTAAAGGATCTGGATCTAAACTCAGCTGATCACATATTGTTATGTTTTAACCATGCAGTTCTGCGTGAATTTATTCATACTGGACGAATCGCATGAGGATCCATTCTATCGGGCAACAACTTGGACGCTGTGAGTACAGTAACCTGAAGAACATGCATATCACAGAATATAAAAGTTCAAGAGAGCAGTTTGAAATTCTTCAACATGTTGTGGAGAATTCCCCTGAACTTGAGGTTTTAACTAAGGTAGCTGGAATAGAGTACCAGGAGGTTGCAGTTTTGTGGTAGTGCGTGGCTCGATAGAATTACTCAGAGTGCTAAAATATTTGCTCTGATTGCTGAACAGTATCTGAGTGAGAAACTTAGCTCAAAGACAAAGCTTTTGTATTAAGACTACCTAGTTCCAGTCTTCCAGACAGAGCGAGCGCTCTATGCAAGCCATGTGAATAGTTTGTATTATTAGACAAAAGTTCCTAGTACGTTAAAGCTGTAAACGGTTGTTGCCAGAAATATTTCTGTATTTCTCCCAGTCATTGCAACAACCAAAATTTAATTTGTACTCACTCTGTTTAATAATATTATTATAAGTTGTTTTTGGAATATTTTTCTAATCAAACTTCTGATCAAGTTTAAATAAAAACATAGTAACACAAAATAAATATATTATCAAAATATATCCAATGCTAGATTTAATGAAATTAATTTGATAATTTAGATGTTTCTATATTTTTTATAAATTTAATCAAACTTAATAAATTTTAATTAGGAGAATAGTCAAACTGACTGTTTTAACCTGTGGACCCCACCCCGGGGCCATACTAGACTTGGAAAAAAGTTGCAAAAATCCCATTTCGCCTGAGGGACAACACCTCAGCCAATTAACCAAACACCACCTTGTCCCCCGCCTATCTCCCTCCTCCTCCTCTCTCTCCCCTTTCCCCAATCCCAACCAAATCCACGCCTCCATCCAAGGCAGGCGAGGCGGAGGCGAGGGCGAGCAATAGGGTAGCGAGGCGGAGGTGGCGAGGACGACGGAGGAGGAGGGGAGGTGGATTGGGCATTGTTGTTCACCCTCCCGGTCCCGGTCGCCGACGAGGAGCTCCCTCCGGTAATGGGCGCCATGGCGATGCGGAAGCAGGCGCCGCCGCTCATGTCCTTCTTGTGCCTGCCGCACCGGAGCCTCAGCGAGGCCGGACACTCCTTCATCGAGATAATTTCCACCGCCGGCTTCTCCCGAACGCCAAGCCGCGCCCACCACCACCCCCAAATCAAGCATCTCCCGCTGCCGATCGGAGTCAGTGCGACTTGTGATGAGACCGAGGAGTTGGAGTTCCCTTCAGGCGGCCATACTCTGCGATCCGCGCGACAACGACGGCGACATCTACATCGTTGTTGTTCTACTCCAGTCTGACTCGCTCGGGGAATTCCACAAGATTCTCTACTATGAGTCCAAGAGTACTACTGGACTTGAGGAGGACGCAGAGACTCATGACCACGACCAGTACTGGACCGAGAAGTTGTTGTCCTCCTCTTCGCAGGCAGCCACCGAGGGGTTGGCACGGCCACCGCATGATACCACTGTAAAATCAAAGTGTGTTTGATTCTTCATTTGATGATGAACAATTGGTTGTTGTGGTTATTGGTTTGTGTGTTTTGATCTTTGGAGATTATTGACAATTTGGTTTTGGAGATAGTTGAGTTTTCGGATAATGAACAGTGTTCGGCGGCTACCACAGTTGGTCTAACCGGCCGGTAGCTGCCGTCGACCGAAGGTGTTTGGGCGGTCGACCGGGCGCTTGCTCGTGGTCGACCGGCCACAACCCGACCGGTTGCCGATTTTGATTCGGTTTAGATTTCCGTTTGTTTCCTTGCATATACATGGGAGTTTCGTGTTCCTATGCATGTGTATGATCATTTATGCTAACAATGAGTCAAGTTTGGATAGCTTGTGCTCGGATATGGTATTCTTTATTTAATTGTGTGCAGGTACTCTTTACGCCTCGGGAAAGTGTCGCCGGTGATCGAGTTGGAGTCAACTTGGAGATAAGGTGACATCCAAGATGGTGATCATGCGGGATGCTGAAGGGTAGAGATTGGTGCACATAATTGGTGAAGTTTCTATATGGCATACGATGGAGATATTGTGTGCGTATGGAAAGCGGAATTTCGGTTTTGGGAAGACCGAGATTGTTACGGTTGTTTTATATCAAGTTTGTACTTATATAGGAAGGTTTCCTAGGTGTTTAGGGCTTTCTATATGAGTAGGATTCGTGGCTTTTGGCTGCGGGTTTTGTGTATAAATAGTGAGGGGAGGCGTGGCCTCTCGGTATCGCTTTGAGTTCAAGTTTTAGAGAGTTTTCGAGTTAGGGTTTCAAGTTTAGCTTGAGATTTTGTGAGGAGTACTTTGCATACACTTTGTAAACACAGAGAGATTCAATAAAGTTCAATCTATTTGAAGAATTCTTTGTGTGGTGATTTTCCTCGGTGCTACAGCCTCATTGACGGTTCAACCAGATCTACTGTCTGGTCAGACCGTGAGTTATACTGCGGTCAGATCGTAGCTTCTACCCAGTCAGATCGCAGGCAAATCGGCGGTCAGACCGGCTGGCATCGGACTTCATCGGCATCGGCTACATCGAGCAATCGGCTGAGGCAATCGGCTAGGGTGGTCAGACCGGAGTTTACGTGGCGGTCAGACCGGCTGAACATCATGGTCAGACCGGTGCGACACCTGCGGTCAGACCGACTTCAGAGAATAGAGGGTACATCTAATTTCCGCTAAGATTTGTTTTTGGGTACTCAACCATTCACCCCCTCTCGGTTGGCTTTTCTTTGGGCGTTCGATCCTACAAGTGGTATCGAGCCACGTTTTTCTGCTTTGGATTTTCTTCAATCTAAAGTTTTCTCGTTATGTCGGATAAATTTTCAACAGAACCGCATGTTTTCGATGGCATCGATTTTGCGTATTGGTGTAGTAAGATGCAATCCTACATCATGGCTCAAGACTATGATGTGTGGCAAAAGGTTGCTCTTCCCTACACCATACCCGATGCAATTAATTCTGATGCTTTGAAACTGAATTTAATAATAATTGCAAAGCTCGAAATATTTTGTTGAATGGAATTTCGCGTTATGATTTTGACCGTGTTTCACATCTTCAAACCGCAAACGAGATTTGGAACGCTTTGAAAAACTTTCATCAAGGAACCACTAATATAAAAGAACTTCGTCAAGATCTTTTAAAAAAGGAATACATAAAATTTGAGATGAAACCTGCTGAAGCTTTAGATCATTATCTTGGTAGGTTCAACAAAATTTTGAGCAATCTTAGATCTGTTGATGCTTCTTATGACACCAATTATCTACAGTCTGAGATTTCTCGTCACTTTTTAAATGGTCTTGACATGTCTGTTTGGGAGATGAAAGTAACTTCTATTCAAGAATCTGTTAACATGGCAAATTTGACTTTGGATTCGCTTTATACAAAACTCAAAACTCATGAGATGAATATTCTCTCTCGAAAAACGGATTCTAAGTCAAATGCTTTGATTTCTCCTTCGACTTCTTCAGATGTTGCTTCTTCATCATCTCCAAATGCTCTTGCTTTAATTAACGTCATGTCCGATGAACAACTCGAGCAATTCGAGGAGGAGGATTTGGCTCTTGCTACTAACAAACTTTCCAGAGCTATGAACAGAGTTAGGTTCAAGAAAAAAGGAGGACCAACGCGTTGCTTTGAGTGCGGCACCTTGGATCACATCCGCTCCAACTGCCCCAAGCTCGGGAGGAACAAGAAGGATGACAAGAGCGCCGAAAAGACAAAAGATGACAAGCCCAAGGGTAGGCGCTCCAAGGAGATGATCAAGAAAGTGCTGAGTCAAGTCTATGCCGCTTTTGAGCCACTCAGCGACATAGATTGACAGTAAGGAGGAGAAGGGCAAGAACATCTCCAACGTTTGTCTCATGACGCGTGGATATGAAGATTCTTCAGAAGAAGAAAATGAGGTAAGCTCTCTTGAGGAGGCAATTCTTGTTTTAAGTTCTAAGAATAAAAAATGTGAGAAAATGTTTAAAAAACAAGAATTTGTGATTGAATCTTTAAATGCTAAAATTGCTAGATTGAAATCTTTTATTCCCAATGATGATAATTGCAAAAATTATGAGGTTTTAATGCTTGAGATTTCAAATATTAGAGATTCACATGATTTGGCTACTAAACCTTGATTAACTTGTGATGCTAATGAACTGAGACTAAAAGATGCTTTAGCTCATGTTAAGCATATGAAAGATATAGTTAAACAAGATGAGATAGCTCCTTGCTCTAGATGTCGCAAAGAAAAAGATGTCATGATTGGTTGTGAAAATTGTGTTAATCTTGAAAAAGAAGTTTCTTACTTGAAGAGTTCTTTGCAAAAATTTTCTGATGGTAAGAAACAACTTAACATGATTTTGGACAAATTTAAAGTGTGTAGCGACAATAAAGGAATAGGTTTTAATGCTCATAACTATTTCACCAAAAATCCTCCAAATGTTTTAAGAATGACTGAAAGTGGTGAAATCTTGACAAAACCTAATACCATAAAAATAGTTTTTAAAACTACTGGAAATTTGCCATCTTTTTCTGTTTATCTAAAAGAAACTAAACCTAATTTTTCAAAACCATCTACCACTAAAGAAAAATTTTCTTGCTCTTTTTTGGTAAAGATGGTCATCTTGTTGGTTTTTGTTTTAGACTAGCACGAAAATAGAAAAAGGAAAGAGAGAATAATTTTACAAAATCAAAGTGGCAAAAATCTGGTTTTCCCTCGGGAAGGCCGGTCGGACCGCAGTTGGTCCACCGGTCGACCGGCCGTGGCACCGGTCGACCGTCGGGACGATGGCACCCGGTCAGACCGGTAGTACCCCAGCGGTCAGACCGGTCCCGAAGAAATTTTTCTGAAAATTCTAAAATTGTTTTTTCTCGTGGATATGTGCCTATTGGATCCGTTGGTCATGTGTCTCAGACTAGATTCCTAAATTTCTTTTGACTAACCCATGATCGAGGCTTCGACATCTTTTGTTGTATAGGCATTCGTGGCAAAGAAGGAGAACGTGTGGATCGTGGACTCCGGTTGTTCGCGGCACATGACCGGAGATAAAAATCGGTTCTTCTCCCTCAAGATGGCATCCAAGACAGGATCGATAATCTTTGGGGATGCTTCAACAAGTGTCGTTCTTGCTACCGGATCCGTCAAGGTAAGTGACAAATTTGAATTAAAAGAGGTAGCTTTGGTCGAGGATTTAAAATACAATTTACTTTCAGTTTCACAAATTGTTGATGAAAACTTTGAAGTTCATTTCAAGAAAACTGGAAGTAAAATATTTGATTCTTGTGGTGATTCTGTTTTGAACATTTCTCGTTATGGGAGAGTTTTTAAAGCTGATTTTGAAAACCCTGTTTCTCCTGTTGTTACATGTTTAGTTGCAAAATTCAATAAAGATTTGATGTTCTGGCATCGTAGACTTTGTTCATGTTGGATTTGATCATTTGACTCGATTAAGTGGTTTGGATCTTGTTCGTGGTTTGCCAAAACTCAAAAAAGATTTTGATTTGGTTTGTGCACCATGTCGTCATGGTAAAATGGTTGCTTCTTCACACACACCAATTCTTTCTGTGATAACGGATGCACCAGGACAACTTTTACACATGGACACTGTTGATCCAGCTAGAGTGCAATCTGTTGGAGGAAAATGGTATGTGTTAGTTATTGTTGACGACTTTTCTCGATACTCTTAGGTTTTCTTCATGGCAACTAAGGACGAGGCCTTTGGACACTTTCGAAGTCTTTTTCTTCGCTTGAATTGTGAAGTTCCCAGTTCTTTGAAAACAATTAGAAGTGATAATGGTGGTGAATTTAAAAATGCTTCTTTTGAATAATTTTGTGTTGAAAAAGGAATTGAACATCAATTTTCTTCTCCTCGTGTTCCTCAACAAAATGGTGTTGTCGAAAGAAAAATCGTTCTTTGGTTGAAATGGCCAGGACAATGCTAGATGAATATCACACACCTAGAAAATTTTGGGCCGAAGCTATTAACACTGCTTGCTATGTTTCTAATCGCATCTTCTTGCGTTCTAAACTTGGCAAAACTCCTTATGAGCTTCATTTTGGACGTCAGCCCAAAGTTTCACATTTGCATGTTTTTTGTTGCAAGTGCTTTGTTTTAAAATCTAGAAATTTGGACAAGTTTGAATCACGTTCAACTGATGGTTTATTTCTTGGATACCCCGCACACACTCGTGGCTATCGTGTACTTGTTTTAGAAACTAACAAAATTGTCGAGATTTGTGAAGTCACTTTTGATGAGGCTAGTCCCGGTCCTAGACCAGATCTTTCAGGTACACTGCCACAGGCTCAGGGGGAGTATGATCGAATCTTTGAAGACGAAAGCGATGACGACGACGACGAGGTCGACCTGCCAGCCGGTCTGACCGCCGATTTTCCTGCGATCTGACCGGGTAGAAGCTACGGTCTGACCGCAGTATAGCTCGCGGTCTGACCGGACAGTAGATCCGGTTGAACCGTCAATGAGGTCGCAGCACCGAGGAAAATTGCCACACAAAGAATTCTTCAAATAGATTGAACTTTATTGAATCTCTCTGTGTTTTACAAAGTGCATGCAAAGCACTCCTCACAAAATCTCAAGCTAAACTTGAAACCCTAACTCGAAAACTCTCTAAAACTTGAACTCAAAGCGATACCGAGAGGCCACGCCTCCCCTCACTATTTATACACAAAACCCGCAGCCAAAAGCCATGAATCCTACTCATATAGAAAGCCCTAAACACCTAGGAAACCTTCCTATATAAGTACAAACTTGATATAAAACAACCGTAACAATCTCGATCTTCCCAAAACCAAAATTTCACTTTCCATACACACACAATATCTCCATCATATGTCATATGGAAACTTCACCAATTATGTGCACCAATATCTACCCTTCAGCATCCCGCATGATCTCCATCTTGAACGTCACCTTATCTCCAAGTTGACTCCAACTCGATCACCGGCGATATTTTCCCGAGGCGTAAAGAGTACCTGCACACAATTAAACAAAGAATACCATATCCGAGCACAAGCTATCCAAACTTGACTCATTGTTAGCATAAATGATCATACACGTGCATAGGAACACGAAACTCCCATGTATATGCAAGGAAACAAACCGAAACCGACACTGAATCAAAATCGGCAACCAGTCGGACTGTGCCGGTCGGTCTGACCACAGGCAACTGCCCGATCTTACCGCCCAAACACCTCCGGTCAGACCGGCAGTACCAACCCGATCAGACCGGCTGTGGCAGCCGACTAAACACTGTTCATTGTCTGAAAACTCAGCTATCTCCAAAACCAAATTGTCAATAATCTCCAAAGATCAAAACACACAAACCAATAACCACAACAACCAATTGTTCGTCATCAAATGAAGAATCAAACACACTTTGATTTTACAATCTCCCCGTTGATGAACAATTGGCATACAAAATAAAAGTGTTGTTTTGGTATTTGGAAAATTAAAAACAAAAATGATAAAAAGCATTTGAATGCTCAAAAATCACTCCCTTACGGCGACCTCGTCTGCTGGATTGATGCTGCTTACGGGTTGCTGCTCTGTGACGTTTTGTCGAAGGAGCCCACACTTCGGCACTGTCGCTCCCAAATGGCCGCACCATGGTTGAGAATGATGACATGGGGCACCAGCTCTCGCAGAGTTGCTTAGGAGACGATGTATTGGTCTTAGTAATGGCAAGATCCGATTTCTTGAGATAGATAGTTCATGGATGTTGATTGGCTCTCAACGATGGTGATGGCACATCCTGGTAGCATACCTCTACAATTGATCTAGTATCATTTCATGCTGAGGAAAGCTTCCAAGAAGTAGGACTGAATCCACACAGGCTCCCTTCGTTGGCAGCTATTCATCCTATTGACAGTCATATCATTTTGCTTGGTTTAGAATTCAGTTATCTTTTTTGTGAGCTTAGATGCCGCTGCTTCTAGTAGAGTTTTCAGGCACTAGAAATTTCTGTTCAACGAGAATGACATAACTGCAAGCTAGTTTCTATTCCCATGGGTGGTGACATCATCGGCTAGGGCTGACGTCAACGGCCGAGGGCTGACGTCAGCGGTCCGCGCGAGCGCCGGTCCACGGTGGACCAGGTCCACAGGCCAGACGGGAGCGGTGCACCACGTGGCGCCGAGGTGGCGGCCACTTGGATCGGACACTTGGGCGGGCGAGCGGGGATCGGACAGTGCCGATCGGCTGGAGCCGATCGGACAACCGAGAATAAAAGGGTGCCGCGGCACGGCTCCGCCGACGACGGCGGCCGGTGGCGGAGGCCGGCCGGTGCCATTCGGGCGGCGGCGTGGGGCGGCGGAGTGCCGTGGCTCACGAGCGGACGGAGCCGCGCGCACCCGAGAGGGGCGACACGAGCGGCCGAGAGCGGAGGGAGAGAGGCGGCTCACCGCGGGAATCGCCGGAGTTGGGGAAGACAACGGTGACGGCGGCGAGGGAGACGATGGGAGATCGCGGGGAAAGGCGGCCAAGGGAGGACGGACGCCGGCGACGGAGATGGAGGCGGCGGCGAAGGTCGGAACAGCTCGGGGCGATGGGAAATCGCGGCCGAAGGTCGGTGGCAAGCTCCGAAGCAAGGACGCACAGTGTGGGAGAACACGAGAGCGAGAGAGGCTTGAGCGACCGTGGGGAGGACAGCGAGGCCACGGGGACGCTTTTAAAGGGGATGGGAAGGTCGGTGGCGACCGGATATGGTCAGATTTACTCGCCGACGTTAATGGGAGAGAGAAAAAGGGGAATAATGGCCGGCGATCAATTCCAGCCATTAAGGGACGCGGGAGAGGCGGTCAGGGTGTTTAAGGCCGGCGGGAGAGGCGGGGGAGTAAAGGCGGTGAGGTCCGGGCGTGCGGGAGAGGCGGTCGGCCGAGATCCGCGTGGGCGGGTCGGCCGGAGATGGCGTCGGGACGGGCGGCCTGAGGTTGAAGACGACCTGACAGGTGGGCCCCACCGGTCAGGGTCTCAGGTAAAGATGGGAGGCAAAATGGACTTATTTGCGGGCGCGAGGGACTAACGGGTTGTGGCCTTCGGTCGGCCCGCGGGAGAGGAGAGAGAGAGAGGCGTGCGCGTCGGCTGGCACGCGGGCCGTCGGCTAGGCGCGTGTGGGGAGGGGATGGGCCGTTGGCTCGGGTCGGCGGCCCACAGTCGATTTGGACGGGAAAAGGACGGGAGGAAAGAGAAAAGAAAAACCCGAGATTTATTAATTCCGATTTTGATTTTAATTGCTTAGAAATTATTTCTAGTGCTTTGAAAATTCTACTAAAAATCCTGTTAGCGTATTTTGACATGTAGAATTTAAGAAAAATCCTACCATGCCATTTCCATTTAGAATTTGGCTTTTAAAATTATTTGTTTCTCTCTAGTTAATTCCAACGATTTTCTTTTGTGATTTTTCTTTTGGATTTTTTTAAAGGGAAAAACACCTCAGGGTGTTACAGTTACTCACTGAAAAGTTCATCCTCACAGAGAGCTTATCTTTCCAATTCCCATGAACATTCACCCAAAGCCATGCCCATGCCCTACATGCAGTTGAAAGTTAGCTAGTAATTATCCGAGAACCGCATATATGCAATAGCAAGTAAGATGGCATTACCTGTTAAACAGTTCAAATATCGTTGCGTATGTGGACTCTGGTTTATCCATTGAATCAAAGACATGGATCCGCAAGTGATCCATGTCAATTACGAACAGAGCCCAGTGGAATCTGCAAATTGGTTTAGATGACACATATGAAACTTTATGTACGCACGAGATTGAAGTTGGTAGGGAAGGTAGAAAAAACTTACAGAGTGTTGTAGGGCAGAAGGATAAACGGCCTGAAGTGGTGCTGCACCAGTGCATTGTATATGTTATCCTTTGTTGGATCAGGATATTGATCAACCATTGCACCATTGATTTTCCGTGGATCCATGAATCCATGTTTGGTACAGTCATGCTTGTTGCAATATTGGATCGCCATTCTACAACGGTTAAAAAGAAATTTAGTCAGCTAAATACAAGGAGCTAAGAAACGAAATAAATATACCAGAACGATACTTACAGAACCCTCGTGGCTAGAAGAGAGATGTCGAGGGCATCAAGCTGGTACAGGTCAAATATGTCTTCGAATCGGATGTAGAAGGTGTCACCTCCATCGAAGAAATAGTCTAGTGAGTATCTGCCCGAGACCATCTCTCCACCCTTGTTGGATTCTTGCATGTATCACTTATGGAAGCGGTACATCTGTGTAGGTAGCTTTTTAACTTGATCCGGCTTTACAAGAGGCTTTCCAAGTTTGAACTTGTACTTCAGTGGATCCTTCGCTAGGAGAGCACGGCCAGATAATTGATCCATTGATATTTCAGCAGATTCCATAAATTGTCTTAATTTCATTCAAACATTTGGAACCGTGCTGAACTCCAGAGGTTTTTGAGGCTGCATGCCGAGCTGCAGTACATCTCTGTCCGTTCTCTTCGCCTTGCCAGCAGCCTTTCGGATAGTCCTGTCGTAGTCGGACTGCGGTTGAGGTTGCGATTTAGGCTGTGGCGTTAGGTACGTCTTCTTCAAAAAGTCCTTGGTCTCCTGGGGGATTTCAGGAGGCTTCTCAGGAGACTTCTTTCTGAAGTGGGCCTTGACTTCAGCTTGAACGGCCTCGTGCAGCTCCTCTGGAGTCATGTTGTACCCCGATTTCTGTGCGGGTGGTGGGAGCGGGTCAATTCTTTGGAGTTTTCTTCTTGGTAGACCGGTTGATATTGATCGCGCGCCGCGAGTTGTGCTCTTAGGATCCGACGGAGGCGGAGGAGGATGAGATGCTGCCCGTTTAGGAGTCGGTGCTCGTTGTGGCGACGGAGGAGGCTGAGAAGGCGGTGGAGTTGGAGACGACCGTTTAGGAGTCGGTGCTCGTGGAGGCGACGCAGGAGGCGGAGGAGGCGAAGGAGATGAAGGAGGCTGAGGAGACGGTCCACGTGAGGCGACGGCAGTGGAACAATAGGAGAAACCGTTTGTCCTGGGAATATGATGAAGGGCTTCCTCCAAAGAAATATCTCGTGAGTTGTTTCTCCTAGCGTCGTCTCCCCATCTCCTCCGGGGATATCTAGCTCAAGATCTTCGTATCCGCGTTCCACCTATTCAACTTCCACTTTTGAGTACGCAGGTGGAACGGGCCTACAGTGGTAGGTGTCGTCTCGTTCTATTGGAACTGACATGCCCGACGTGACCTGTTCGAGAAGATTGCTTATTAGTTAGTAATGAACCTTGATTGTCAAGTTATTCAAGGAAATATACAACATAAAATTATGAACATACCTTTATTGTAATGTTCTTGAGCGGAATGTGCAGCTCACATGGTGTCCGATGCGTGATATCATCCACGGGGCATGGCGGACACGCTTGAGCTTGTGGGGCCAACTCGCCTTCATTTCTTGTTGACACGCAGCTGCTGCGCTGCTGCTGTAGTTGAGTCGTTGTTGTTGGATCTGGTTGTTGGCTAACCCACTGGCTCCGCTCCTCTACCAACCTTTCGGTCAACCTTTGGTCCACTATCTGTTCAATCTGTGAGAGCTGCATCTCCATTTCAGTGAACCTCGCATCCGTCTCTCGCTTCGACCTCATGCGGCTCCTATATGTGTTGACGTCTGCTTGAAACCCGTATTTCTAGGGAACAATGCCTTTTCCTCGCGTTCGTCTCGGATGCTCTGGGTTCTGGAGTGCGAGCGTTAGCTCGTCCTTCTCTCTGTCGGGCTTGAACGAGTCCGAGGTAGAGGCCTTCGGCGCTTCCTCTAATCTTCGTCTGGCTTCTTGGATTTCATCCTCGAAGATAACCGATCCATCTACGGGATTAAGCGATCCACCGTGAGCATAGAACCAATGTTTTGAGCGTTCTGGCCAGTTGGCTGTGCCCAGAACGATACCTTGCGCTTCCAGGTCGGCTTCCATCTTCTCCCATTTCTGCATTGCCTTTTGATAGCCGCCCGACCAAGCTTGTGATGGTATTTCTTCTTGGTTGTGTTGGCCTTGTTCTTTTCAATGAGGGCTTGCTCTTCTTCCCCAGTCTTATGTTCTCTGAGCTTGGGAAACTTGTCGAAGTCTGGGGTCTGGCCCTTCAGGACGTATTTCTTGTGTAACTCCTTCTTATAGTTCCTGAAGAGCTCAGTCATTTTCTTTAACGTCCAATCCTTGACTTTGCCTGTTCGGAGTCTGGGATGGTGAACGTCTACTGCATTGTCATCCAGAGCATCTCTTTCTCTGTGTCCGGGAGATAGCTCTGCTCATCTCCTCCTGTCCTTGATCGCCTCCAGTTCACAACGCTAATGGTCACGTGATCCCTCACCACCCATCCACTGTGTGCCACAAACTTTCTTGCGGCGTCCGCTGGGGCACTTGGTCGACTGTCCGGTGCTACTTTTGTTATCACATGTCGACCCTCAATGCGTTTGCTGACACTGTATTGCCCGCGTGCCCTCTTATGTCCAACGGAGGAGGAGCCCTCATTCCCCTCTCGTTTCCCTCCTCGTTCCCCCCTCGTTACCCTCCTCGTTGAGGTATTGATCTGGATCCTCGGTCCCCTCCTCAGTGTAATATTGTGTGCTACCGTGTGCGATCTCGTCAAGGAGAAACTGTTCGTCATCACGATCCGCCATTTGATTGTTGTGGGTTCGAGGACTTAATCAAAGAATTCTGACAAGGAAAATTTTTTCGGTTAATACTTGTATCAATTATTCAGGGAAATCATGTATGTTTACGTACAAAAAAGCATAGACAAAAGGAAGAAGATGGAAAAAATAGATAAAATTTGGCAGACACCAGATCCAATTGTGCACATCCATAATGGTGACATTCTTCAGAAGTCACTTCCAGGATTGAGAGAATCAGTTGTGATTCTCTCAAACCTAGAAGAAACTTCTAAAGAATGTCGCAATTATAGATATGCACACTTGGCTCTAGCATGTGCCGGACTACGTTCTATATTTTCCTTCTTCTTGTCTTTTGTTTTTCTTTGTTAGACCCTAACCCTAACCCTAACCCTAACCCTATTCAGCGAAATCATGTATGTCTATGTAGAAAAAACATAGACAAAAAGAAGAAGATGGAAAAAATAGATAAAATCCGACAGACACTAGATCCAACTGTGCACATCCATAATGGTGACATTCTTCAGAAGTCACTTTCAGGATCTAGAGAATCAGTGTGATTCTCTCAAACCTAGAAGAGACTTCTAAAGAATATCGCAATTATAGATATGCACACTTGGCTCTAGCATGTGCCGGACTACGTTCTATATTTTCCTTCTTCTTCTCTTTTGTTTCTCTTTGTTAGACCCTAACCCTAACCCTATTCAGCAAAATCATGTATGTCTACGTAGAAAAAACCATAGACAAAAAGAAGAAGATGGAAAAAAATAGATGAAATCCGACATACACTAGATCCAATTGTGCACATCCATAATTGTGACATTCTTCAGAAGTCACTTCCAGGATTGAGAGAATCAGTTGTGATTCTCTCAAACCTAGAAGAGACTTCTAAAGAATATCGCAATTATAGATATGCACACTTGGCTCTAGCATGTGCCGGACTACGTTCTATATTTTCCTTCTTGTTCTCTTTTGTTTCTCTTTGCTAGAACACGACCGACCGAACGAACGAACGACCGACCGAATGAACGAACGAACTATTGATCGACAGATCGTTCTATCGTTCGTTCGTTCATGTCCGTTCGTTCTATCGTGTGTTCTATCGTGTGGAGTAGAGGAAGATAAGAGGAGAGGAGAGAAAGAGAGGAGGATGCATGGTGAGGTACGTTGATTCTATATAATCCTTGTACGACCGAACGAACGTCCGAACGAATGAACGAACGACTGACCGACCGACCGAACGAACGACAAAATGATCGAACGACCAACTGAACAAGTTGATTCATTCAATTGATCGTTCGGTCGGTCGTTCGTTCGTTCGTTCGGTCGTCCGTTCGTCGGTCGTTCGTTCACGACCATCCTACCATTCGTTTTATCATTCTCGTTCGTTTGAAAATACAAAATTCACATTCACAAGTTCATATTCACATTCAAATTTAAATCTATTCATGCATTCAAATTCAAATAAAAAGTCCATAAGTCCATTTAATACACATTTAAATCGATTCATTCATTCAAATTTAAATAAAAAGTCCAAAAGTCCATAAGTCCATTTAATACACATCAAAATTTACAAAAGTCAAAATTTACACATACACATCAAATTTTACATTCTAACATTTTTAATTCCATACACATCAAAATTTCCACATTTAACATTCAAAATTTCCACATGTTAATCCACATTTAACATATCCACATTTAACATTTTAAATCCATATGCAATTTAAATTCCATACACATCAAAATTCTATTTTAACATTATAAATTCCATATGCATTCAAATTTGACAAATTTCATCAAAATACACCAATGTGTTGCGGCCGGCTCGGGAGACAGAGGGCGGCGGCGACGTCTGCGGTGGTGGCGGGCCAGGGAGGCAGATGGCAACGGCGGTGTGGAGGGGAGGCAGGGGGAGGCGTTGGCGTGGAGAGGAGGCAGGGGGCGGCGTTGGCATGGAGGGAAGGCTGCGGCTGCGGCGACGGCATGTGGGGAAGGCAGGAAGGCGGCGGCGGTGGCATGTGATGGGCCTGCAAGGGGCGGCGACGTGTGGGGGCAGGAAGGGGTGACAACGACGGCGGCGATGCAACCCCGAAAACCCGAAACCCTTGTGCACTCTATCATCACACACAGAGGGGAAAAAAGAGGGGCGGCGGCGGCTAACCTGCGGCGTCTCCCCGGCGACGGTGGGGCTCTGGCGACGACGATGACGATGAAGACAACGATGAAGACGGCGGCGTGGCGGCTTCGGCTTCTAGGGCTCGATCGACGACGGCAACGATGACTATGAAGAGGTTGCGAAGAAAACGCCTAAGTGTTTGGATCCTCCCGCGGCCCCTGCCATTTATAGATACCTGGATCTTTTGTCCCGGTTGAAGCCACTAACCGGGACAAAAGATACTTTAGTCCCGATTGGTGGCTTTAACCGGGACAAAAGAAAGGATCTTTAGTCCTGATTGGAGCCACCAACAGGGACTAAAGATGACGGAGCAGCCACGTGGCCCAGGTAGGTGGGCATCTTTAGTCCTCGTTGAAGCCATCAACCGGGACTAAAAATGTTTTTCCGCCTTTCCAAATTCATCTTTAGTCTCGGTTTTTGTTAAAAATCGGGATTAAATATTTCAACAGTAGCCTATTTGAAATAATGTATTTTAAATATAATGTATAATTAACATGTAGCCTATTTAAAAAATATTTTAAATTTAAATAATAACATAAAATTAACATTTGTCATATTCAAAACTATTTTAAATTTAAATAATAATATATAATTAACATATGGCATATTTGAAAAATATTTTAAATTTAAATAATAGTACTTTAAATTCTAAAAATCATATATAATTAAATATTTTAAATATAATTAACATATGGCCTATTTTAAAACTATTTTAAATTTAAATAATAACATAAAATTAACAATTATCATATTCAAAACTATTTAAAATTGAAATAATAATATATAATTAACATGCGGCCTATTTTAAATTCTAAGTAATTAACATTTGGCCTATTCAAAAGTATTTTAAATATGACAAATTTACAATAATTTACAATAAATTCAAATGATAAAAATAATATTCAATAATCCAATTTAATTTACATCGTCCATACATAAATTTAGCTAAGTGACATTTGTCCTCACGTACTTTCTCCGCACAATTGTTCCTTCATTATGATCGTTGCGTGAGTAAGGGGTGTCCTCATTTGATAGGAGGATATTCGGGTCAACCGCCACCGCGAACGGAGGTTGCCCGTCAAACTGATCGTAATCTTCGTCAGTTCTATCCTCGACTCCCACAATTTTTTTTGCCTGGGAGAACCACGTGGCGCTTTGGCTCGTTGGACCTTTTCCCCTTCTTTGCTTTGCTAGCCATGTTCTTGACATAGAAAACTTGTCGTACATCATTGACAAGGACGAAGGGTTCGTCTGAGTATCCAACCTTGCTCAAGTCGATCGTTGTCATCCCACTTGCATCAATGGTTACACCTCCACTACTGAGCCTAACCCACTGGCACCGAAACAGAGGGATCTTCAGAGGTCCATAGTCTAGCTCCCATATGTCATCGATGTTGCCATATTATGTGCTAGCCGTACCATCGTCTCTCACGGCATCGATGCGGACATCGCTGTTCTAATTCATGCTCTTTAAGTCTTGGGCCCCTGTGTAAAATGTGTACCCATTGATTTCATATGCCTGGAATGTGGTGATCGAGCAAGATGGTCCCCTCGCCAAGAAGGCTAGTTGTTGGTCAATGCTCGTGTTGCCCATGAGACGTTGTCGCAGCCAAGCAGGGAATGCATCGATGTGATGGCATGTAATCCAGGCATCCGTCTTACTGATGTTTTCCGAGCGAACAATCGCCATGTGCTCCTCGATGTAAGGAGCCACCAAGGGAGATTGTTGCAACACGGTCCAATGTGCTTTCCTATACAAGTCATTGTCTATGTTCATTATTGCTTTCCTTCCAAGAGTTCCCTTCCCCCGTAGTCTACCTTCATGGCTTGATTCAGGCACCTCGATTGGATGAAGGTCTTCAATAAAGTCGACACAAAACTCAATCACCTCCTCTGTTTCATATCCCTTGGCGATGCTGGCCTCCGAACGAGAACGGTTACATACGTACTTCTTTAGAACGCCCATATACCTCTCGAAAGAGAACATGTTGTGTAGGAATACCGACCGAGGATACAGATCTCTTTGATAAGGTGGCATAGGAGATGCGTCATGATATTGAAGAAGGAAGGCGAAAAGATCATCTCAAAGCTGACAAGACATTTGACCACATCATTTTGAAAGTCTTCTAGTTTTTCTGGATCAATGATCTTCTGTGAAATTGCGTTCAGGAAAGCACATAGCTTTGTTATTGTTGCCCGGATATTATCAGGAAGGATACCCGAATTATAACGGGAAGCAGCTGTGTCATTAGCACGTGGCAGTCATGGGACTTTAGATTTGTGAACTTCTTATCTTTCCTGCTTATTATTCCCTTTATATTCGAGGAGTATCCAGACGGTACCTTGATGCTCTCCAGGCATTCAAACATTATTTCCTTCTTTGCCTTGCTCAGAGTGTAGCTGGCTAGACTTAGGTATTGGGCTCCTTTCTCCTTTGGTTGCGATGAAGGTCGTTGAGTTGTGCCATATGTTTCAGATCATTACGTGCCTCAAGTGTATCTTTTGATTTTCCGTATACACCTAGGAAGCCCAACATGTTTACGCAAAGGTTCTTAGTGAGGTACATCACGTCGATTGTGTGGCAGATGTCCAAGACTTTCCAGTAGGAAAACTCCCAAAAAATGACTTCTTCTTCCACATCGCAGCGTGACCACCTTCACTTGCTATAGGTTGGTTACCGGGTCCCTTTCCAAATACTACTTTGAGTCTTTAACCATGAAAAATACGGCCTTTCCGTTGTGATGCTTTGGCTTAGTACGATGGTCTGCCTTTTGATCAAAATGTTTGCCTCTTCTCCGGACAAGGTGGCTTGCAATAAGAAAGTGACAATGGCCCATGTACACTACCTTCTTACAGTGTTTCAGGTATGTACACTCGGTCTCATCCATATAGTGGGTGCAAGCATTGTACCCCTTATTTGACTGTCCGGATAGGTTGCCAAGTGCAGGCCAATCGTTGATGGTAACAAGCAGCAACCCTCGTAGGTTAAACTGCTCCTGTTTATCCTCATTCCACACGGAAACACCTTCTTTCTTCCACAGTAGTTTTAGATCTTCGATCAGTGGTCTCAGGTACACATCTATGTCATTACTAGGTTGCTTCGGGCCTTGAATAATAACAGGCATCTGAATGTACTTTCGCTTCATGCATAGCCAAGACGGGAGGTTGTAGATACACATCGTTACAGGCCAAGTGTTATGCTCGCTGCTCATCTCTCCAAAAGGATTCATGCCGTCCGTGCTTAAGCCGAACCTTAGGTTTCTTGCATCCTTGCCGAAGTCTTTAAATGTCCTATCGATGTTTCGCCACTGTGACCAATCGGCGGGATGTCTCATCATCCCGTCTTGTAGGCGTTCTTCCGCGTGCCAGCGCATCATCCTTGCATGCTCCTTGTCCCGGAAGAGACGCTTCAGCCGTGGTATTATAGGAAAATACCACATCACCTTAGCAGGAACCCTTTTCTTCGAAAGCCGTCCGTCAACTTCGCCTGGATCATCTCATCTAATCTTGTGTCGAAGTGCTTTACAAACCGAACATGCTTCTACGTTCCCGTACTCCTCACCGCGGTAGAGGATATAATCGTTAGGACATGTGTGTATCTTCTGTACCTCCAGTCCTAGAGGGCAGACTAACTTCTTACCCTCGTACGTTGATTTCGGCAATTCATTTCTGTTAACGACCAAATTTGGTAACCAAATCCCTGAGTTCAAGGCCAAGATTGAAGCGGAGTCGGATCGGAAGTGTGATCTGCGAAGAAACAAAGGGCGCATCGGCTAGGACCAAATTGGCTAGGAAACTAGTCGGCTAAGGCCGAATCGGAAAGGATAGCCGATAGCCAATTCCGATTCGAAGATGAAGATGGAACCAATCCCGATAAGAAAGCTTGAAGATAAATGTTAGATTCGTTTCCCAAATATTCGTTAAAGATATTGTTATCTATGGATAGAGTCCTATAACGACAGTTGTATCTGTAAAATAGGGATTTGTATAGATATTCCTTTTGTAATGCGACATGGGACTGCGTCCCAGGATATTGTCGTAAGATGTACAGTAGATAAGGTAGAAACCGTGTCTTACATGGATATTGTTATGCTTGGGTATAAATAGGACCCGAGACCTCTTGTAAAAAAACCAAGATCCAATCAATCAACTTAGGCGCATCACCAACCTTTTATTCTTTTCGACGAGTTCTTGATCTCGCTCGGGTTGCATCGATTTCGATCTCCGAACAAGGTAATTGCTTGTCATTAGTGGCTTGTATCATCGGAATTAGTGCTTACATCATTATGATACTCTAGTTTTGATGTTATAAACTGCGCAATTTATCATATACAGTATATAATCTAGAGCAATATCTAGATCTATCTCACCATCAGCTGGTTTCTCTCAGGAAGCAGTAGCCGACAGAGCTAGATCTAGATGTTGGACCGGGTTATATGTTGTATCAATCGTCTCGAGGGATTTACATCAGTTGTTATAGATCTGATACTTCTTTGTGTACTTAATGTTGCATCTGATCGACCCGTTAAGTCGCTCTTAGAATTATTAAGATCTATTCGGCTTGATGTTTATCATTAGAGACAGTGTCGGGGTTTCAGCCGGCCTTACCTGTTTTAGTTATCTTTCTAGTAATATTTACTGTTAGATATATTAAAGTCGTCTTTTATATTAAGATCTTAATCTGGTTAAATGCCCTAAACCGGCATCAATCTGCCAGCCTTTGTTGACAGTCAATTGATCTAGGTTTTGTGCCCCTGTTCACAACCTGGGTACAAGGACGTTTTGTGGTCCGCCAACATACGCTCCAATTTATGCACCTCCTTTTTACCTTCGTAGTCCCCCTATACGTCACGCAACATCTGACCAAGGTCATCGACACCGTCGTTTTCTTCAGCATCCCCGCCACCTCGCCTGCTGTATTCTCTTCAAACCCACCATATTGACCATAGTCCGGAATGTTTTTTGTCGTCTTCTTCATCTTCTTCCATTGAAACCCCCACCTCTCCGTGCGATGTCCAACAATTGTACTGAGGCATGAATCCCGACTGAAACAAGTAGGCATGAATAATTCTTGATGTCGAATACTCGTTCTCGTTTTTGCACTTTTTGGATGGACAATGTATGAAACCCTTCTGCTTGTTAGCATCGGCCACACTCAAAAAATAATGCACGCCTTCAATAAACTCTGTCGACTGTCGATCCGCATTGTACATCCATTGCTAATCCATCTACATGAAATGCACAAAAATCATAAAAAATCCACGAAATTCAAACCATTTAAATATTATTACAATAATTATATATTGTAAGACAGGACGGGTGTGTTATGGAGAATGGGAGAAATTGAGAGGAACGTGTGGGCTTTGCGGTCGCAAATTAGAATTATTTTTAAAAGGTTTTTTAAAGTGATAAACATAAAATTAATTAATTATTTTAAAAGTTCTTTTTAATGTACGTAGTGTACATATTTTTAACTATTTTAACGATCTTAAAATTACCTTACTTTTCTAATCTACTATCAAATTTTCTATATTTTTTCCTTTATCATCTATTTTATAATTTTTTTGTCCAAAAGATTCTCTCTCATCATTTTTCATAAATATTTTTTAAAATCAAATTATACGTACTAAATTCCTACCAATGTCACGTGCTAAGCATACTTTTCTTCCTCTTTATTTTCCCAAACATTTTTCTCAACATAATGTAATGTGCTTAGCAAAATAATTAGTGCAAACAAATTTTCTCTCTCTTCATGTTTGCATAAAAATCTAGACATGAAAATGTATAAAAAACAACCGCAAAAAGCGAAGTGCTAAGCATAGATCATAAGAGAAAGAAGTTGCTAACATTGTAGATAGCAAAGATTTATGTTTTATCACCAAAACAAAATCACAAAAAATGTTGACAGCACCTCCCCTCTAACTAGAGCAAAAGTTTGAAGATAAGTGGAGCTGGCTCAAGCTAGAGGAGAAAGGAGTATAAAAAGCAACTCCATCTTTAGTCCCAGTTTGTGTTACCAGCCGGCACTAAAGATCAAAATAATTTTTAATGTCGATTGGTATTGGTAACACCAACCGGGAAAAAAAGGATCTTAAGCGTCTGACAGTTGTGACAGGATTTGAATCGAGACTAAAGATGATCTTTAGTCCCGGTTCGTGACACGAACCAGGATTAAAGTTCCTAGAGAGCCGTTGTCTTTTTAAACCGGGACTAAAAAATATTTTTTTAGTCTGAGTACAACTCTAACGGGACTATTGTAGATTTTAGCACTTCAACCAAAGATAACACACGTACGATATTGTGGCTAAATCACACAATGAAAAATTTCTAACTTAAAGGCACACAAGATGTATTTGTCTCGGCACTGCACACCAGCACCAATGTATGGTTATTTTCATCTCTCACACACAAACTGATTACATGCTTATATAAGCACACCCATGCACTAGTTGAGCAACTGCTCACCCTTAACTCATGCCAAGTTCAGCCGCACAGCTCGGCCAAATACACCGTGACTTTTTTCACTCACTCACCTCCCTACATGCAAGCCACACCTACCTGCATGCAAAGCACCACTAACTAACACCAGCACGCTGCGAGCTAGACGATCCACAATTCACTTCGTGACTTCACAAACTTGGCCGCACCTCCAAGCCATTTGCATGTGATCACTTGCATGCAGATCATGGTCACTGATCTAACTAACTCACTCACGCATTCACTTGTGACTTACTCCTCCACACATGCACATGACTATCTCAACCTAAAATGCACGCAAACAACAAGATTAAACCTAACAGAATGAAGCATCGGATTACATTCTATTAGAAAATTCGTTCTAGTTATTTGCAGATGTATAGATACTTATGTTGGTAGTATTAACAGTACAGAGTTGCTTTCTTTTCAGGAGAACTTTAACATCCCACAACTACAAGGTAATTATTGTTGAAGTATATATGTAATACTCCCTCCGTCCCAACATATTTGCAACCTAGTACTGGATTGTGTCATGTTAAGGAAGAAGTAATGTTATCCTCGATTACGCCATGTTAAGGAAATCCTAAAAGGAGGGCAAAAACATTGAGCTATTAGGTACTGGTTGATATACATTGTCAATTGTGTTCATTGACTGGTATTGTATCTTAATCATCACCATATAAAAAGGGGAGGTCACAGGGACAATGCATGTCATACTTATCTTAAAAGAGAAGGGTATTAATCTGAAGTAAGGTTTTAATTAAACGGACTAAGCTTGGTGCTTACCAGATCAAACTGGTTAGGCTACTGCGGATAATGGATTCAAGCTATGAAGCATTATGTTCATGTTTTTTGTTGGCCACATAATATTTTGGTGAATATTTCTAAGTCCTCAATTGTCCCGTCGGTGAAATTTATTCTTCCTTGAAACTTAATGATGTCCAGCATTTGGAAAGTTTCAAGACAAGAATTTGAGCAACAGTTGGTAGTAGTGTAACAATAACAGAAAACATCCCGTGTGATTTCACTCTCTCACTGAACTTTTTGTCAGCATGTTTCATTGATTGAGAATTGAAAATGAAGTAATGTTGCCTAGTAACCTTTATTGGACTTCTTTCTATCTCTGTTACTCTCCAGTTGTCATGATATATTTTTTGTCCTTTGCTTTATATCTCAGTGCAGAACTTTCATCAGACTACACTTCTTTTTTTGTTACAATAAATTTAACCATATCTATCAAATATAGTACTACACCTCTATACTTTTTTTGAGAACTCTACACCTCTATACTCCAAGCTTATTTATTCCTTATTATTCAAAACTCTTCAGATCTCCTATATATATGCCGATGGGTGCTACGTCTGCTTTGCTCGTGACCAGGACACACGTGGCTTATCTGTGATGCTGAAACTGTTGAGGCAGCTAATTTGTTCTTGATCTGTTCTGCAACACGTAGGCTTCTTAATTCTGATCTCCTTTCTGTGATTCTGAGCTTTAAACTCTATGTACAGGCAGTAGATTCCCGGGAGCAGTTGCTTGAACGCTTCAGAGAGGGCAGGCTCCAACCTGAAGTTCTATTTTTCGAGGTCATCAAGTAGATCAAATCAAAGTAGTGTCTCCAGGCTGAAGTTCTCCTTTTTCGAGTTCATCAAGTAGATGTACGAGTGCCTGGTAGAACCTGTCACAAAATTGTGTTTGTAACTTGGAGTTAATTTCGGCATTCGTGCAAAGAAACAGCTGTTACATGTCACCATCTTGGTGTTATATGTCCACCAAGAAAGCCCTTCTGTTAAGTTCTGATTTAGTTTAAAACAGAGCCTTGTGGCTTTCAAAATCCTCTCAAAACCATCACCTTGTATCATATAGTACTGTGTGTAATGCATGATACCATTTTCTTCGGGTTAGGCTATCAGCAAACCATTTTCTCTATAAAATCATCTTAAGGCAGACAATCTATGTCATTTTGAAATGTAAGCATTCACATAATACTTTTTGCAAATTCATAACAAACCCGTGTGGACACATATCTATCAAATATGTTGCCGGTTACAATCAAATGTGCGACGAGAATAATATTGAGCTACATCCTACGAAATTCAGAATTTTCACCCAAATTCGTAGGAAAACTTGAATGAAGAGATAAACGTTGGATGGACGTTCATTTCACGTCCACCGTATCTTCAGCAACTCACTGTTAGCCAAATTTTTCGAATTTTGGATGAATAGATAAACGTGTCTTCCGTATCTTCAGCAACTCAGTTGTTACCCAATTTTGTTAAATTTTGGATGAATAGATAAACGCTAGATATTCATATCACATCATCCGTATCTACAGCAACTCAGTTAAGGATTAATAATTATCCAGTTAGCTAGAATCTCTCCAAGAGAAAGAGATCATCCCATCTGGATTCGTCACATAATACTTTCATCTTAAGGCAGACAATCTATGTCGTTTTGAAATGTAAGCATTCACATAATACTTTTTACAAATTCATAACAAACTCAGGTGGACACATATCAATCAAATATGTTGCCGGTTATAATCAAATATGTGATCCGAATAATATTGAGCTACATCCAACGAACTTTAGAATTTTCACCCAAATTCGTAGAAAATTTTAGATGAAGAGATAAATGTTGGATGAATGTTCATTACACGTCCTCCTTGTCTTTAGCAACTCATTGTTAGCCAAATTATTTGAATTTTGGATGAATAGATAAACACGTCTTTTGTATCTTCAGCAACTTAGTTGCTAGCCAATTTTGTTGAATTTTGGATGAATAGATAAACACTAGATATTCATGTCACTTCATCCGAATCTACAACAAGTCAGTTAAGGGTTAATAAAATCCAGCTAGCTAGAATCTCTCCAAGAGAAAGAGATCATGCCCTCCGGATTCGTCACGTAATACTTTCATCTTAAGACAAAAAATCTATATCGTTTTGAAATGTAAGCATTCACATAATACTTTTTGAAAATTCATAACAAACTCATGTGGACACATATCTATCAAATATGTTGTCGGTTACAATCAAATGTGCGATCAGAATAATAATGAGGTACATCCAACGAACTTTAGAATTTTCACCCAAATTCGTGGAAAATTTTGGATGAAGAGATAAACGCTGGATGGATGTTCATTTCATGTCCTACGTACCTTCAGCAACTCATTGTTAGCCAAATTTCTTGAATATTGGCTGAATAGATAAACTCGTCTTCTGTATCTTTAGCAACTCAATTGTTAGCCAATTCTTTTGAATTTTGGATGAACAGATAAACACTAGATATTCATGTCATGTCATCTATATCTACCGCAACTCAGTTAAGGGTTAATAATTATCCAGTTAGCTAGAATCTCTCCAAGAGAAAGAGATCATCCCATCTGGATTCGTCACATAATACTTTCATCTTAAGGCAGACAATCTATGTCGTTTTGAAATGTAAGCATTCACATAATACTTTTTGCAAATTCATAACAAACTCATGTGGACACATATCTATCAAATATGTTGCCGGTTACAATCAAATGTGTGGTCAGAATAATATTGAGCTACATCCAACTAACTTTAGAATTTTCACCCAAATTCGTAGAAAAGTTTGGATGAACAGATAAACGCTGGATGGATGTCCATTTCACGTCCACCTATCTTTAGCAACTCATTGTTAGCCAATTTTTTTTAAATTTTGGATGAAGAGATAAATGTTGGACGGATGTTCATTTCATGTCCTTCATATCTTCAGCAACTCATTGTTAGCCAAATTTGTAGAATTTTGGATGAATAGATAAATGTATCTTCCGTATCTTCAGCAACTCAGTTGTTAGCCAATTTTGTTGAATTTTGGATGAATAGATAAACGCTAGATATTAATGTCACGTCATCCATATTTCAGCAACTCAGTTAAGGGTTAATAATTATCCGGTTAGCTAGAATCTCTCTAAGAGAAAGAGATCATCCCCTCCGGATTCGTGACATAATAATTTCATCTTAAGACAGACATATGTCGTTTTGAAATGTAAGCATTCACATAATACTTTTTACAAAGTCATAACAAACTCATGAGGATACATATCTATGAAATATGTTGCCGATTACAATCAAATGTGCGATGAGAATAATATTGAGCTACATTCAACGAACTTCAAAATTTTCACCCAAATTCATAGAAAATTTTCTCTGTATCTTCAGCAACTCATTGTTAGCCAAATTTGTTGAATTTTGGATGAATAGATAAACATGTCTTCCATATCTTTAGCATCTGTTGTTAACCAATTTTATTAAATTTTAGATAAATAGATAAATGTTATATATTTATGTCATGTAGGGATGAAAACGGACGGAAACAGACGGAAAAACCTCATTTCTACTTCTGTTTCTATATTATTTATCGGAAACGGGATTCGGTTCGGAAAATACGGGTTCGAAAACGGAATCGGAATATACGGGTGCACGGAAACGGTCGGAACCCGGAACTTAAGTCGGAATTTACATATCTTCTAACCACGTCTTGTTTGTTCTTTTGATAATTAATAAGATAATTAAGATAATTCTACCAACTAGTCAAAATTAAAGATAATTGATATGAACGGTCTGTGATGACATACAATTATTCACTTCAAATCAAAAGGATCTCGATGGATGGATGATATGGTAGGTTTTGTTTAGATAGGCCTAGACAGCTGAGCCTTCGAGATAGAAATATTGATGAGGCTAAAATTCGGGTTAAATCCGGATACAATCCGGAAATATTCGGATTAAATACGGAATTCCGTGAAAACGGACGGAAAAATATCATTTCTACTTTCGTTCCGTTTCCATATTTTTCCGAAAATACGAAAACGGTCGGGTTAAATATAGAAAAAGGACGAATCAGGGCGGAAAAAATTCCGTCCGTTTTCAATCCTAATGTCATGTCATCCTATAATAATTTAGTTAAGTTAATAATTATCCAGTTAGTTACAGTCTCAATAGAGACCATCCCCTCGGAATTGGTCACCTCCTTCTAGAAGCTATTATAAATACTCCTCCTATCGCCTCGGGAAACCCCAAGAAACCTACATTCGCTTCGCCGCGCCGCGCCGCGCCGCTTTTTCCCATCAATCCGTCGCCGCCGCGGCATTTGTACGAACACCTCGCGGGCGTCGCCGCGGCATTCTCACGAACACCTCGCTCGCGCGCGATGGGCAGAGGCAGTAGGTCGGCCCAGCGGAAGGAGGCCGTGGAGCTGGAGCGGCGCCGGCTCGAGGGGGAGAAAGCCCTGCGCAGGGAGGCCGTGGCGGTGCTGCGGATGGACCGCGAGGAGGGCCACCACGACGAGGCGATCGCCCGCGCCGAGGCGCTCGCGGCGAAACACCCGGACTCCGCCGTCGCCGCCCACCTCGCGGCGCTCCTCCACCACGACGCCAACAACCGCGCCGTCGACGGTGTCTCCGACCAGCCTTCGGCCGCGGGAAGGCACCTCCACCCGGCCCGCGACTTCTACATCCGCGCCGCGCGGCTCGCCTCCAACTGCATCGAGATCGCCACCAGCCTTGCGATGGTGCGGTTCGCGTGCCTGAACGACGACGACGCGGACCTCGACATCCGCCGCGCCATGACCATCGTTACCCCCACCGACCCCGCCGAGAACAACGTCGCCTACGACCTCGACGACAGCGGCGGCGCCACCCCCAAGGACAGGATCATGAACGCGATGGCGGTCGCCCTCGAGCGCTACAACCTGATCATGTCCTTCGTGATAGCCGAGGTCATCCCGCGTGCCGTCCGCGACGTGCTCGACGTCGCCAAGCGCGAGGGCGCCGCCAAGGTGGTCAAGCCGGCGAAGGCGCTCGCCGCGCGCTACGACTACTCGGCGCGCGCGCTCTTCGCCCACGCGCACGTCGACGTGGCGTTCGCGCGGGACCTCGCCCCGGGCATCGACAAGCGGCCGTTCCTGGACCGCCTCCTCGGCGAGCTGAACAGTGAGGGGAAGCAGTTCAAAACCTCGCTCGTGCTCGCCGCGTTCCGCGCCAAGCTCTTGTTCCTCTTGGGCTCGTACATCGCCGCGGAAGTCGAGTGCAGCCGTGGGTTGCACATGGTCGAAGCAGCTGATCCCGGCGATGAGGACGTCCCTCCTGGATCTGTCCCCGGAGAGACCTCTGAAGATAGGGAATCCTCTGTCCGCGCAGAGCTCGGGGGTTTGTTCCAGAAGATTGTCTTGATGACCAAATACTACTGGTGCTCCTTGCCAAGGGAGAAGCAGGACAGATTTCAGTTTCCGGGATTCAATTCGATTCATCAATACTATTATGCTTATGCGCACGAGGCCGCAAAGACCATATCCGATGCAATCAGCTTTTTCAAGAAGAACAGGTCATGGAGGTTCTGGATTTGCCCCTATTGTGTTGGCAAGAAGATCCCGGACACCGATTCGCTCTTGCAACACATGCGCAACAAGCACCCGGAAGGGAGCGTGTGGCCGAAGCTGCTGTCGATTTTGGATCCGAAATTCTTAGATTCATCTAAGACTCAGAGTGACTATTTCTTGGACGACGTATCTATATCTCAAGATTCAGAGGAGAATCATGTCTTACATTTCAACAGGATGGATCATATTTTCAAATACTTGTTTCTTCTGCCAACTGGCACAGTTGAGCACAAGCAATTTTCTGAACTACGAGAGAATAAATGCAAAGAAGGATTTGAAATCCTTGAGATGATGAAGCCAAAGCTGAAGAATGTCCCCGTGGATATTTTAAGCACTGAGGTTTGATAATCTTCCGTTTTTCATGGCCTTGTTTCCAACATTTTCCTTTGTTAGATTCACTCTCATACTGATATTCATCTTTATTGGACCAAACTCCGTTGCAGTTTAATGAGGCTTGTGCTGAGATCCGGGACATGTGGTATGACTTCCTTGAAATTTCTGTTCTGGATTACCGTATAGTCATCACATACCTTGCAATATCTTTCGTATCGGTATGTTTACAACTGGAGGTTCTTGTTCACGTCTAGCTATCTGTCTGTTCACTCTGTACTGATCTATAAATCTATAAACATCTCTACAGGACCAGCTACTGCGTTCCATGAGTAATGATGAAAAGGCTGCCAGTAAGAGTATTGATGCTGCTGATATTGATGCATTATTTCCTAATGTTGATGACGTTCCAGATATTGATGGAATATTTCCTAAAGTTGATAATGCCCCTAGTAGCAATGCTGCTGATACATCAAAAGCAGGTTTTTCGGATTTCGGATCCTCTTTCAATGCAACCTGTCTTTCTTTGATAAAGAGCTTGTTGTGTTCATGCAGTTGTCGAACTATATATAAAATACTGCATCTACTTGAGGCATGCTTGCTAACTACCAAACAAAAATTCAACCCACATGGCTTCCATTCAAATACAAGTACCAGTAATCACTTCAGTTTAATTTCATATTGTGATAATGTAGTATATATGTTTGTGCAAATGTGGTATTTGAAATTCATTGATAACCTGAAATAAAGCATTAAGCATCACATCTACATTTTATTAAAAAAAACGTTCTTGTTATTTGCAAATATGTGCATACTTATTTAGTAGTATTAACATTACAGATTCTTTGTTTTCAGGAGAACTTTAACATTCCTTATCCAAAAGGTAATTATCACTTGTTTTAATCATTCCTGAAAACAGACAAACCTTTTTGAATTACTAGTTGTACCTATGATTTTTTTTAATTAGTCTGAATATAGTAACTTTACAATTATTAGTTGCATATGCAATTTTTATGTTAATGTGAATGTATTAATGTGCGATTGCTTTCTTAATGTGAACAAATTAATTTATTCATAATTACAAAATCTACCGTGTCCTAGCAAAATACTCTGCTCCCGTTTTTCAATTCTGTTATGCAACATGGTGATTGTATGTTCGTATGGGTAATCTCATTATCCAGTCACTTATGTCCAATCAGGTGAGGAAATGGCAAGCACCATCAGCTACCGAAGTATTTATGTTCTCAACAAGGACAACACTGACAAAGACCTGATTATCTTGCATGTGATCTTACAGGTAATATAAAACTTGCATGTAGTTCTTTTTTGGTCATGTGCTAGCATCTGAGTTCTAATTTCCTATGAATATTTGCAGTCATTGTGGTATTTGAGGTTCTTCAGAGTTGAGTTTTTAAGGGAACGGTCTGTATGGATCCTGTGTATCAATGAGAATCACTGTATTGCTGACCTATTATATCAAATCTTCTCTGCTTGGGAGAAAAATGAACATAACAGAGTGGCTGTTTTACTGACTTCTATGAAGGCCAGTCTCTGTAAAATTGCAAATGATAGCATGTTTAAAAAGGTATGTGAGTAATACCATTGTATTCCTTTCCATGGTCATTTTGTTCAAGCAATAATTATTATACCCATATACAGAGACCATGTTTTCCAGATCAAAACAATGATATGTTTTTTACAACTATTAAGTAAGCATTCATATGACCATGATTTTACAGTTATTGACAATATGTTGGTGGGAATTAGTTAATGATCAAAGTTCAATTTTGTTGACCATGCCCTACAAATATAAACGGAGTCTAAATTTTGGTTTATACTTTACACCATGCCTTGTAAAATAAAAAACAGGGTAAATTTTTTAGTGTACCAAGTGAAAGCCAAGTCTATAAATTTTTTTTACTGCTGATGCTAACTTTGATTGGTTGCATTTTCTTTTGTTGGTTCGTACTTTGCAGACATTACAGAGTTCTGTGGTTATTTTCAGTATGTGACATTTTTTACATTCCATAGAAGGAAACACTCAAACATCAAAATTCAATTATGTGATTATTTTTTAAAAGAAAATCAACTCAGAAGGAGCTATATACAAGTCTCTTGTTCTTTTGTTTGCAAGCTCTGTTAGTCTTTTTTTTTGTTTTGTATGTTTCTGATTAACATGTAAAGTGACGAACTAATCCATCGGAGACTACCAACATCATTCTGCTTCTGCCTTATTTTAGTCTTCATGCATATTTTTGTGCCTTCACAAGGATAAATCTGGTGAATAAATTTGGGCTGCAGACTGGAAAAAAAATTGCTTCTGAGGCTGTGGCAATGATTCTTCAAGGACTGCATATGTCAGGAACTTCATTGCATTTTGAGTTCAACAATGATATTGAGGGACGCGTAGTAAGTCCTATCAGCTGCAGAGATTGCATATGCCGAACACATAATCTTTTTGGGGTTCAGTTCCAAATGAGCTGCAGGTGTGGGAAGTCTTTTGATGAGAAGGAACATACTACAGTTTTCTACAGACTTGATGCCGGTTCACCTCAAACAACAAAGGTATGTCACATCAGATTTCCTGTGGAGCTAACTTTTTAGTAAAGGCGGATATATTATGCAAGAGTATCGTAGCAAATCATAACTGGAAGCATTTTGCAGATCAAGTCCTTTGCAGAGCTTCCCGTTCTATATGATAAGCAGTCTCGCTTTGAGGACAATTGCGAGCATTGTGGAAGTCCAAAGAACACTGATGTTTCTCCTTCAAACACACCACATTTCTTCACAATAGGTAAATGTTCTTGTCTACAATAGTAGATTGCAGTTTACTATTCAGTGTCCTATTTCCCTGGCGAATCAGTATCTCAAATACTGAGGTCTCTACATTAATAGGTGTGATATGATTTTGTACTATGCTGGTTAAGAGGCTTTTGCTCCATTCATAATTTTTGTTTCATAAAGTTAATATCAAAATGTTCGTTTTGTTTTCCATTTTCGCCAACATTACAGGTTTGGACTGGTCTGGTGGCTGTAAAAACCAGGTTCAGCTATCTGAAGTTCTGGTTGGCATTGCACATCCCCTTGATATTAAACTTCTTTGCAAGGGTGTTCACTCCTCAGCAAACTATTCTCTGGCCTCAATGGTATGTGCACAGAAAACCTTTCTTTGTATATGAATTGAATTGGTCATATAACAGAAAAAATAATGTTATTCTTGATTGTCATGCTAAGGAAATCCAAAACAGAGGGCAAAAACCAGTGAGCTGTATGGTATTGGCTGATGTCATTGTCTTCAGAGTTCTGTGTCATTGCGTTCCTTGACTGGTATTATCTCAATTATGACAGTATACTTTGGATATACTCGTAAGGCGAGAGAGGTCACAGGGACATTGGATGTAATGCTTATCTTAAAAGAGATGGTGTTAGTCTGAAACAAGGTTTTTGCTAGAATTAAGTGAACCAAAGTTATAATTGGTATTTACTAGATCCAAACTGGCTAGGCTTCAGTGGATAATGGGTTCGAGCTATGATTCATAATATTCATATCTGAGCATGATTTTGGGAAATATTTGAGTCTATCAATGGTCCTGTCAGCGAAATTATTCTTTCTATACCTTGCTGATCTCCAAAATTTGGAAAGTTTGAAGAGAAGAATTTGAGCAAAAGTTGGTAGTCCGTGTAGGCAGCACTGGCAATAACAAAGAATGTCACGAGTGATTTCACTCTCACTAAACTTTTTATCAGCATGTTTCATTGATTGAGTATTAAGTCGGAGTACCATGGCCGGGTAATAATCTTTATTGGACTTCTTATTATCTCTGTTACTGTCCAGTTGTCTTGATATATTTCTTCTTTGCTTTATGTCTGAATTCTAAATTATCACCACTAGAAATCATATGTTGTGGTGCAGAACTTTTGCATCATACTATCCTTTTCTTTTGTTCCAATAAATTATAAAGTTATTCCCTTGCTCTATTGATTTTTACTTCAGGTATTCTGCATGGTTTGTTGGGTGCTATTTAACCTGCCTGCTTATACTTGCCAACAACCATTCCTAGCAAATATATTACGCTTTTATACTCCAAGCTTATTTATTCCCTCTTATTCAAATTTCTGCAGATCTCCTATGCCGATGAGCGCTACGTCTGCTTTGCACGCGACCAGGACAAGTGGCTCATTTTTGATGCCAAAACTGTTGAGGTTAATAACCTGCTCTCCTGGCCTATGCAGCAGTCAAGTAGGCTTGTTGATTCTGATATGCTTTCTGTGATTCTGAGCTGTTAACTCTGTACAGACAAAAGATTCCTGGGAGCAGTTGCTTGAGCGCTTCAGAGACTGCACGCTCCAACCTGAAGTTCTCTTCGTCGAGATCATCAAGTAGATCGATCATCGATAAAATTTGTCTGGAAGAATCCCCTGTCATAACATAACTCCAGAGTTAAATTTGGCTTGTCGTTGCATGTCACCATCTTGATGCAAACTGTTGTGATAAACAGCCTCCTTTGTTGTAAATGCGTGATGTCATTTTCTTTCGGCCATATTGAGCAGAAACCATTTGCTCAATTCTGTGGGTTTTTAATTCTGTAACACTTCTCGATTTTCTGATCTGAATATTTTAGTTTGCCTGTAGCACAAAGTGCAAAGCCATTTTCTCTGTCGAACCTGAATGCCTCTGCCTTTGCAGGTAAAGGCATAGTCCATGTAACTTGTGCTGTGATTTGTGCATGGATCACGCGACTTTGATGTGATTTCTGCATGGTCCAGATCACGCGACTTTGATGTGATTTCTGCATGGTCCAGAACATGTGAGAAACCTGGACATGTATGGGCTTAGCATACTGGTATCGTTCTATGGTGTGCAGGAATATTTGGGCTGTGCTTTACCATTCTGTGGGCCGAAGAAATTAACGGCATGAGAAGCTTTCGGCCCTGGTATGCCTAGGCTTCGATAGTTCGGCACGTGATTGCTGACCAGCAGATGAATGGCTCTGCCGAGCAAGGGTTTGACTTACTGTTTTGGTAACCTTGGAGGTTACCGCTCCTTTCCCCCAACGGTAGTAAGACGGTTACCGCGGTATCCATCTAAAACCGTAAGAATTTCGTCTGTGAAATTTGAAACCGAAACCACACGGTTACAGCGGTTACTGCACGGTTTTGCGCGGTAACCATAGACCCAAGACTGCACGAATTTTGTCGGCGAAATTTGAAACCGAAACCACGTTACGGCGGTTATCGCATGGTTTTGGGCGGTAACCACGGTTTCAGCGACAGTAAGAGCACATGCAACAGATTGATAAAAAAATTCCTAATAATTTTGTTTTTAGTCATTCCTAAAAAAATTAATTCCCAATACATGATCTCTTATCCAACAGAAATTTTAAAATCTAGTTTTCTATAAATTTAAATTTGATTTGGGCTTGATTTCGTCACCCCATGTATGCTGTATGGGCTGATTGTTAGCTTTGCTGGCCCATTTATGTGAGAAACGGTCTGTATGTTTGCTGGCCCATGTGATTGAGGGTGCATATAAATCACTGAGATGCTTGTTTCACCAAGAAATCACGCCGCATGTTGTATGTATAATAGAGCGAAAATTTTAGTAACAGGACTAATCTAGAATGCATATTAATGATAGCTGTAAATATTCAGTATGTAAGTTTGGCAGAACATAAAGGGAGTAAAAGAAAGTTATGCAGGCTAATAACAGAATAGTTAAGGTGGCATGGTAACATCACCAAAGCTCTTAATTAATATTTACTCCTACTAACAGAATAACATTCCTATAGGTCCTTTAACAAGCTTTTCCTCGCCATCCTTATCAATAAAAGTCGCAGATATCCTGCAAATTAAATTATATTAATTGGTATTCAAGTTCAAATTGTAGAATAAAACAATATGAGTTCTACAACCAAAATCACAAATGAGCCACCAGATAGAAAGCAGTAGCGCCCCATGGGAATGAGATTTATGCTCACTGTGAAACATACAAATGTGTCATGTGCTTAAATTCAGAAAGTTGACATGGTGAGAGAAGTTCAAATAGGCAGCAACATTAAACGAGTATATCTCAAACGAATACCCTATGTTTGTCAAAATTGAGACGAACCAGTATAGCTGCACAAATCGCAAACCGTTTGAGCTAAATTAAGTTTGTGTTTTTAGCTAAATTAAGTTTGTGACACAAACTTCAGGTGTCGAAACTTGGTTTCGGCAATATAATTTCTGGGATCGCAGTCAAGATCGCCAAGCACGATGGGTTAGAAGGAAAAGATGATTTAGACAGGTTCAGGCCCTCTCGTGAGGTAATACCCTACTCCTGTTTCAGTGGATTCGATCCGCCGAGTGTCTTTATTGATCTCGTGATCTAAGGCTCAAAGCTAAAAGCTGATCTCCTATTGAAATTTCTGATCTCTGATCTAGCATAGGATATCCCTCAAGGGACGCCCCTTACCCCCCTTATATAGTCTTGGGAGGAGGGCTTACAGATCGAAAACCCTATCTTACTCTAAATCGGTTTCCTCAATCTTACCAAACCGTGACTATAGGCCGATTGCCTTATCTCTATCGGCAATCGTAACACCCAAGTCATGTTTGGTTTACAGATATGGCAGGCGCAATCTATCCCTACCTCCAGTCGGATAAGCTTGCCATGTATATACCCGATTGCCATAATCTCCACAATAAATTTCATACATGATATGGAATAGACACTCATAGTGGTCCTGCTGGTGTTCAAAAGGTCAACAACACAATCTATACTTAAACAGCATACATTCACAGTTGCATGGAGTAATTGCATTATTCAAGAAGTGGTAGAATCACCCAGGCAAGATGATGACTTCTAGGTTGACCAATGTTGCATCATGTAAGAACTTGAGAAATGATTTTGGAGCCGATTGAGCCTCTTGGCAGGCTCGTGAGCCAGTTCCTGGCGGAGTTGGCGAGAGCCACTAGAAGATAATTGGCCATAGCCTTGTTGTCGCCACCTGCTGCGCGCATGGCGAGAGTGTAGACGGTAAGCCATGACTCGGGGTCAGTCTTGCCGTCGTACCTTTCAATTCCTGTGGGCTTGAAACCACTCGGCCAGTGCACTCGGCGAAGCTCCCGAGTGAAAGCCGGGACTCCGTCGTCGCCGCTATCGGGTGATCCCCTCCGATCTTCCCGAGTGCGTCGGTCCCGCTCTAGGTAGCGGCGATCGAGGACTTCCCGCAGATCACTCGACGGGGTCTTTGGCTGGCTGGTCGGATAGCTGGAGCTGTTGTTGCGGCAGATGCGGTGGTGGACGGGTGGACGTCCGTGTCGTTTGTCGCGGGAGTCGGCCGTTTGCTCCTGGTACTTCTGCGTGGACTCGCGGGGTGGGCCTCTTGGCCTTGTCGTCGACCGATCTGGCTCGGGCCTCTTATAGTCTCCTGACCTTAGAGGCGAGAGACGGCTTTTGTCGGGCGTTTCAGCCACGGACTCAGTCGGCCTTTGTGCCGAGGTGGTGGGGTGGCCGTTGGCTGTGGCTGCGACGATGGTCTTGATTTTGTCGAGTATTGGAGTCACATTGGCGGGTGCCGTCTCCATGACGGTGTCCAGGAGCGTGAGTGCGGCAACAGCGTTCTGCTGTGGCGTTTGGAAGATGTTGGTGTTGCGAACCCGCGTTTGGAGGATGGCCTCCTGGGCGGATCGTCCGGCTGCGCGTAGATCTTGCTTCCTCTTGTCAGCCTCTTCCCTGCGTTGCTTCTCCTCTTCGGCGTCTTGCGCTCTTGCTCGATCTTGGCTCGTTCTTCCTCCGCGAGCCTTCTGGCCATGGCTGAGTCGGACTCGTCCGGCTCGGCCATGAGGACATCGAAGCACTTCGGCTCGTAGTCCTTGCGGCAGTCGGAATCGTCAGCTTCATCTGAGGGGATACCATAAAGGTCGTCGAAGCCGGCGGAGCTGAGGTATTCATTGAGCTCCGAAGATGAGCATGAGCCAAATGATGGGAGGATGACGGCGACCTCCCTCGATCCTGGGTAGCCCGGGTCTGGATCGTTCCAGTCCGAGTCAGAGCTTGGGGATGCGGGCTCCTCCGAGTGGGTCGATCTCAACTCGGGGTAGAGGAGTTTGCTATAGATCTCGGCGGCATTTGGTAATCCAAACGGCACCGAGAGGTCTTCTTTCGAGTAGATCGTCTCCGTCGGGGAGACGAGAAGATTGGCGCAGATTACGACGGTGTTCGGTAATCCGAATGGCGCCGAGTGAAGTACTTCGTTGGAGAGGGTAGATTGCATCTTGGTCTTCAAGATGTCGTTGTAGATCTTGGCGTTGTTCGGGAGCCCGAACGGCGCCGAGTGGATTTCTCCTTCCGATTGGTTCGGATCCGAGTCGAAGGAGAAGTCGTCGGAGTAGTTGGCGGCGAAGTCGCCGAATCCTGAAGGAGATCCCATCACGCTTGTCGGCGAGAGTGTTGAAGAAGTCTCGACGCGCGGTCCCCTACCTGGCGCGCCAACTGTCGAAACTTGGTTTCGGTAATATAATTTATGGGGTCGCAGTCAAGATCGCCAAGCACGATGTGTTAGAAGGAAAAGAGGATTTAGACAGGTTCAGGCCCTCTCGTGAGGTAATACCCTACTCCTGTTTCGGTGGATTCGATCCGCCGAGTGTCTTTATTGATCTCGTGATCTAAGGCTCAAAGCTAAAAGCGATCTCCTATTGGAATTTCGATCTCCGATCTAGCATAGGATATCCCTCAAGGGACGCCCCTTACCCCCCTTATATAGTCTTGGGAGGAGGGCTTACAGATCGGAAACCCTATCTTACTCTAAATCGGTTTCCTCAATCTTACCAAACCGTGACTATAGGCCGATTGCCTTATCTCTATCGGCAATCCTAACACCCAAGTCATGTTTGGTTTACAGATATGGCAGGCGCAATCTATCCCTACCTCCAGTCGGATAAGCTTGCCATGTATATACCCGATTGCCATAATCTCCACAATAAATTTCATACATGATATGGAATAGACACTCATAGTGGTCCTGCTGGTGTTCAAAAGGTCAACAACACAATCTATACTTAAACAGCATACATTCACAGTTGCATGGAGTAATTGCATTATTCAAGAAGTGGTAGAATCACCCAGGCAAGATGATGACTTCTAGGTTGACCAATGTTGCATCATGTAAGAACTTGAGAAATGATTTTGGAGCCGATTGAGCCTCTTGGCAGGCTCGTGAGCCAGTTCCTGGCGGAGTTGGCGAGAGCCACTAGAAGATAATTGGCCATAGCCTTGTTGTCGCCACCTGCTGCGCGCATGGCGAGAGTGTAGACGGTAAGCCATGACTCGGGGTCAGTCTTGCCGTCGTACCTTTCAATTCCTGTGGGCTTGAAACCACTCGGCCAGTGCACTCGGCGAAGCTCCCGAGTGAAAGCCGGGACTCCGTCGTCGCCGCTATCGGGTGATCCCCTCCGATCTTCCCGAGTGCGTCGGTCCCGCTCTAGGTAGCGGCGATCGAGGACTTCCCGCAGATCACTCGACGGGGTCTTTGGCTGGCTGGTCGGATAGCTGGAGCTGTTGTTGCGGCGGATGCGGTGGTGGACGGGTGGACGTCCGTGTCGTTTGTCGCGGGAGTCGGCCGTTTGCTCCTGGTACTTCTGCGTGGACTCGCGGGGTGGGCCTCTTGGCCTTGTCGTCGACCGATCTGGCTCGGGCCTCTTATAGTCTCCTGACCTTAGAGGCGAGAGACGGCTTTTGTCGGGCGTTTCAGCCACGGACTCAGTCGGCCTTTGTGCCGAGGTGGTGGGGTGGCCGTTGGCTGTGGCTGCGACGATGGTCTTGATTTTGTCGAGTATTGGAGTCACATTGGCGGGTGCCGTCTCCATGACGGTGTCCAGGAGCGTGAGTGCGGCAACAGCGTTCTGCTGTGGCGTTTGGAAGATGTTGGTGTTGCGAACCCGCGTTTGGAGGATGGCCTCCCGGGCGGATCGTCCGCTGCGCGTAGATCTTGCTTCCTCTTGTCGCCTCTCTTCCTGCGTTGCTTCTCCTCTTCGGCGTCTTGCGCTCTTGCTCGATCTTGGCTCGTTCTTCCTCCGCGAGCCTTCTCGGCCATGGCTGAGTCGGACTCGTCCGGCTCGGCCATGAGGACATCAAGCACTTCGGCTCGTAGTCCTTGCGGCGCGGAATCGTCGCCTTCATCCGAGGATACCATAAAGGTCGTCGGCGGCGGAGCCGAGGTATTCATTGAGCTCCGAAGATGAGCATGAGCCAAATGATGGGAGGATGACGGCGACCTCCTCGATCTGGGTAGCCCGGTCCGGATCGCCCACCCGAGTCGAGCTTGGGGATGCGGGCTCCTCCGAGTGGGTCGATCTCAACTCGGGGTAGAGGAGTTTGTTATAGATCTCGGCGGCATTTGGTAATCCAAACGGCACCGAGAGGTCTTCTTTCGAGTAGATCGTCTCCGTCGGGAGACGAGAAGATTGGCGCAGATTACGACGGTGTTCGGTAATCCGAATGGCGCCGAGTGAAGTACTTCGTTGGAGAGGGTAGATTGCATCTTGGTCTTCAAGATGTCGTTGTAGATCTTGGCGTTGTTCGGGAGCCCGAACGGCGCCGAGTGGATTTCTCCTTCCGATTGGTTCGGATCCGAGTCGAAGGAGAAGTCGTCGGAGTAGTTGGCGGCGAAGTCGCCGAATCCTGAAGGAGATCCCATCACGCTTGTCGGCGAGATTGTTGAAGAAGTCTCGACGCGCGGTCCCCTACCTGGCGCGCCAACTGTCGAAACTTGGTTTCGGTAATATAATTTATGGGGTCGCAGTCAAGATCGCCAAGCACGATGTGTTAGAAGGAAAAGAGGATTTAGACAGGTTCAGGCCCTCTCGTGAGGTAATACCCTACTCCTGTTTCGGTGGATTCGATCCGCCGAGTGTCTTTATTGATCTCGTGATCTAAGGCTCAAAGCTAAAAGCTGATCTCCTATTGGAATTTCTGATCTCTGATCTAGCATAGGATATCCCTCAAGGGACGCCCCTTACCCCCCTTATATAGTCTTGGGAGGAGGGCTTACAGATCGGAAACCCTATCTTACTCTAAATCGGTTTCCTCAATCTTACCAAACCGTGACTATAGGCCGATTGCCTTATCTCTATCGGCAATCCTAACACCCAAGTCATGTTTGGTTTACAGATATGGCAGGCGCAATCTATCCCTACCTCCAGTCGGATAAGCTTGCCATGTATATATCCGATTGCCATAATCTCCACAAGAGCCCCCGAGTCCTTTTCACGACGAGACACTCACTTCAAACCAAAACAAAGACACACCAAAAATCTCTTGACCGAGTGCTTTTGGCGCCGGTGATTCCATCATCTCTGCCTGAATCTTCCCGAGTGGCTCCAAAAACTATGAAGGGCTGGAAAATATCTAAAAAATTCTCAAAAATAAATATCTAGGTGCATCTCTTGATGCACCTAATTAGGTGTAGCCCCCGACTATGTGGTTAGTCAAAAACAGACTAAGCATATAGTCAAGAACTATAAAAAATTATTCTCATATAAATGATTAGCTCATGCTAAAGCAATCATAAAAATCTTATTACCCGGCAAGTTCATACTTATCCGAGTGAATTTGCCCGAGTCATCTCAGAACAAATAATTCAATCAGCCCTCGTGGGTGAAAAAGCACTCGCAAGCTCATACTTATCCGAGTGGATCCGCCTGAGTCATTTCGAACAAATATTTCAATCGTCCCTCGTGGGAAAACAAGTTTTTCAATCATATGAAAAATATGACCAAGTTATTAAATAGCTCTTGCCATAATACTGGTCTCAATCTATAAAGATCTTCACCAAGGTAGAAAAATAGCATCGATATAATTACTTAATCGAATGCTAAAAAACCAAACAGCCCTTGTCATCAAGGCAGCTATAAAAAGCTTAGCTGTTGGTCATCTCTCAAATTGCATCGTGCCAGCTTCTCATGAAGTCAAGCAAACCGCGGTATGAAAGGATTTCCAAAGGTACAGGGCATTCGGACACGTGCATATTGCCGGGGCAAATCGCTTAAGCTCATCCACTTAAGTCCCTAAGGACACGCGTCGGGCCACACCTTAATCGGGCCGCAGCTCTCATGGGCTCGGCCCAATCACGAGAAAACCTAGCGCAACCCTCAAATCTTTCTATAAAGCCTCGAGGTCGTCCCCGCCTCTTCGTCTTCCAAAAGATTCCTCTTTTCGCAGCACTGTTCACCAGTTCCCTGCGAAGAACCCTAGACTCGCGCGCTCCCAAATCCATCCATCCAGGAGCTCGCTTCTTGCCACAACCAGCTTCCGTAGTCAATCTCCCAAGATCCCTCGTCAAAATCCTCATTCTTTCCGACCAGATCCACTTCCCATCCAAACCACACTCATGGCGGAGGAAAAGAGAATCCCCTTTGACCAATGGGCCACATCGGATGTGAGGGAATCAACCCTCAAGGAGATGGTGAAGCACGGAGTGCTTCCTCCTAAGGAGATTGTGGGCTGGTGCCCGGCGGCGGGTGAGGATTTTCCATTCCTGAACACCGGTGAGCTCGTTGTGTTCACTTCTTTTTTCTATTGCGGGTTCAGTCTTCCCACCTTTGAGTTCTTCCGAGGGCTTTTAGATTACTATGGTCTCCAGCTCTACCATCTGAACCCCAACTCCATGCTTCATATCACTCTTTTCATTCATGTATGTGAAGCATTCCTCGGCATCCTCCCCCACTTCCAACTCTTCCGCCGCATGTTTTACCTCAAACCGCATCCGAATAAGGACCACCCATGCGTCGTTGGCGGGGCGGGTTTCCAACTCCGCGGATCTCTCCGTAAGGAGTACTTTTCTCTTCCCTTAAAATCTTCCAATAAGGGATGGCATGCGGGCTGGTTCTATATCAGCAACCTTGAACCCAGCCTACCAGCCTTCGTCGGCCTTTCCCCTGTCCCCAGGCAAACTTGGAGCACTATTCTAGTGGCTCAAGATTGGGACGAGGCCAACAAACTGCTCGCGAAGATCCTAGCGATGAAGCAGAAGGGTCTTCGCGGCGAGCAGATCACTCGGCACTTCATCAGGTGCCGACTGGCTCCGATCAAAGAGTGGTCGAAGCCGCCTTCGAATACGAAGGCGGGAAGGACCCCAATCGGGAAGATCAAGATCCACTCGCACGAGATCCTCGAAGATCCGGATGTACAAGATCTTCTCGACGGAATTGCGCCGAGCGCGCCCTCATTCTCGCCTGTTCTTCCTTTAACATCCATCGGCCTCCTCCTCCTAAGCCGACCGATCGCTTCATAATGTCTTGCAACCTTGATATCTTGCCTCTTAGTGTTGTGCGAACTTCTCTTGCAGGAAAATGCTTCTGTCGTCTCAAAACCGTACAAGGTGACTCACGATGACGTGCCGCATCGCCCCGCCAAGAAGCCAACTGGCGGCATAAAGATTCAAAGCGACCCAGTCGGGAAGAGGGCGGCCCCGAGTGAGGACGCCAAAAGCGGGCGAGCAAAAGGAGGCTCATCATTGATAACTCGGACGATGACGTCCCGGCTCCTCCAGTCGAGACTCCTCCTCCAAGGCCATCGCCGAAGACGGCACCGAAGATCCGCCGATCGTTCAGGTATGCTTTATGACTGAAGTCCGAACTTTTTTCGTTGAAAACTTTCTTTGTCTTCACCCCAGCTGTATTTGTTATTGCAGGAGGCCCCAGGACATAGATTCTGCCGGGAAGGGTGAGGGGCCGACTCCCGCCGCAGCTCCCGAGGCGCCCAAGCCACGGAGCCGGGCCTCGGGGCCCGCATCCGAGCGAGAGCGCTCCGAGCAAAAAACCTTCGCTCCGAAGAAGGATGCCCCAAGGAAGGAGCCCCGACCGCCCGGACGTCCCGACCGGAAGCCGCCGACACTGGGAAACCTCAGCTACGGCTCGGCGCCCGACCGAGGATCCGGCGAGAAGCCGAGAAAGGAGGCCACTGGTGTTCCACCCAAGAGCGCACCACCGAGCCGGTGAGTCTTGAATCAGAGTCTTGTCTTTGCTCTTTAGTTTGAATCTTTCATGTCTTCATTTGTTCTTTCTATCTACCAGCCACGGTGGAAGAAATCCCCAGGTTACAGTCTTCTGAAACCTGGGTTCCCCCGATCAAGATCGAGTGGCGGGACTCAGAAGGCCAGAGGCAGGGCATCGTCTTGGACAGGCAAGCTGAGAGCGAAGAAAGGGATGCCCTTGTCGAAAGCTTGAACGAAGCGACTCGGCTACTCAACATAAGCCTTAGTCACTTTCTCTTATTGTGTTATCATCTTTTTCCAGTCGGTCACTCTTCGGATTTCACGCGCAGAAGGAGTACTGCCGTTCCATGGCAAAGTCCGAGGTGCTGGAGAAGCTGGTTCCTCACCAGAACTCTTTAGAGGACGTCCAGCGAAAGTTGAAGACCACTCAAGAGGAAGCCGCGTCGAGGGAGGCGGCTCTGAGGAAGGAAATCGCGGAGCTTCGGGAGGAGAACCTCGACCTCCGAGCATCAGTTGGGAGTGAGCCCATCTCTCCGAGTTTCTTTATGATTCTCATGTTGACCCCGGTTGCTGATGATCTTCTTTGCTTGTAGGAAATTCGTCGGAGGTCCACTCGCTACAAGTCCAGCTTGAGGCAGTCAGCCTCGACAAGGCCGAACTGGAGGTCGAGTTTGAAGGTAAGCCTCTTCGAAGTAACATTCTTTGTGTTGCTTTATTTCCGAGTGCTTTGCATGATCAGATGCTTTTGGCAGCTTATAAGGTTAAGACCCGAGCTCAGTATGACGTCCTGCTCGAGCGGGTCAAACGAGCCGGAGAGGTCCGGGAAGAGGTCGCCAATGCTGCTGCGCCAATCTTGCTGTCCTTGTTTCATCAAGGGGTTGGGGCCAGTTCACTAGAGCCATTAGAGATTTTCGACAAGCTGCGGAGGGCCCCTGACTAATATCTGGAGAACATCACTGAAGCCGCCAACATGAGGGTCAACCGGTCTGCTCTTGCACTGTCTCTTTACTCCCGCCAGAGTGGATATCCACTCGGTCGGAGAGGGCTTCGCTGACGGGACCACGGATGAGCAGGCCTTGGACATGCTGAGTGAGGCGCAGGAGTCGGCGAAGAAGATTTCCGTCGATGTAGTGAATAACTTTCGGATTTAATTTGTCTTGTGAACATTGGCTTGTAAATATCGTGTGATTGTGATGCTCTGATGCGGACTTTGTGATATATTTAGTTTATTTATGTTAATGCCTTGATCCGAGTTTTTGTGTGGAATTTCTTAAGTAATTTTCGTCTGACTGTCACCAAGCCTAGGCTCGATTAGGTCGTCAGAAAACTCTCAGTCCTTAAACACTGAACTCGAATCAAGGAACATTAAACAATGATAAACCAAATCATGCACAGAAGTTGATGAGGAAAACTTAAGCTTTATTGACATGTGTACAGCCCCCGACTGCTAACTCAAGAGGTCATCTTGCTTGAGGTTGGCAGTCAAGGAAAACATGAAACCTTAGTCAAATTAAGCATAAAATCGTCGAAGATGCTCGATATTCCAGGAATTCTCCACCATAGATCCGTTTTCTCGCTTTAATCGGTATGCGCCTGGCCGAGTCACCTCAGCAATTATGTATGGTCCTTCCCATAAGGGGGATAGCTTGTGACGGTCCTTGGTGGCTTGAATCTTGTGCAAAACCAGATCGCCAACGATAAAAGCTCGTGCTCGAACGTTGCGACTGTGGTTGCGTCTGAGCCCTTGAAGATATTTTGCCGACTGGATGAGGGCTGCCTCACGGGCCTCTTCCAGTCGGGTGAGGTCGTCCACTCGGTCCGGGTCGTAGCGTTCGTCGTTGAAGCTGCGGACTCGGAGGGATTCATACTCCATCTCGTTTGGCAACATGGCTTCTGCGCCGTAGACCAGAAAGAAGGGAGTTTGGCCGGTAGCCCCACTGGGTGTGGTCCGCAGAGACCATAGGACCGAGGGAAGCTCTTGGACCCACTTGCCTGCGTAAGGGTTCAGACGATCGAACACGCGGGCCTTGATGCCTTGAAGGACCATGCCGTTGGCCCGTTCGACTTGTCCATTGCTCTTGGGATGGGCAACTGATGCATAGCAAATCTTGATTCCGAAGTCTTCGCAGAATTCCTTGAAGATGCCTCCCGTGAATTGAGTCCCGTTGTCAGTTATGATTTTGTTTGGGACGCTGAAGCGGTGCACGATGTTGAGGAAGAAATCCCGTGCCTTGTCAGCAGTAATTGTGGCGACCGGCTTGGCTTCAATCCACTTGGAGAACTTGTCAATTGCGACGAAAAGGTGTGTAAATCCTCCTGGAGCTTTCTTGAAAGGGCCGACAATGTCCAAGCCCCATACCGCGAACGGCCAGATAGTGGGATTGTTTGTAGCTCCCGGGCCGGGACATGGCTCGTCGGGCGAAAATTGGCAGCCTTCACAGTTCGTACGACTTTGTCCGCGTCGGAGACCGCGGTAAGCCGAAGAAACCTTGTCCGTAAGCTTTGCCCACCGAGTGCGTGCGCCGCGTGGCTTCCGCATATGCCCGAGTGGATGTCTTGGAGTAGCTGCCTCCCTTCCTCGGGTGTGATGCATCTCATTAGGATTCCAGAGGGGCTTCTTTTGTATAAGTCGGAGTCAACCATGACGTATGCTTGGCAATGACGTTGACGCGTTCGCCTCATCCCGGTCTTCCAGGCCTCTTGCCGAGTTAAGAATTTGATGAGGGCGTCCTCCGCCCGCATCGCATGGCGACTTCGTTACGGCTTGTTTGTTGGAAGTTGTCTTTGCCGTGATGGTTGGTTCATAGAGGTGCTCGACAAAGACGTCTGTCGGGGCAGCTTCGAGCTTGGACCCGAACTGTGCCAACTCATCGGCTGCTTCGTTGTTGTGCCTCAAGACATGCGAGAGTTCGAGCCCGTCAAACGTGTCTTCAAGTTTGCGGACCTCTTGTCGGTAGGCCTCCATGGTGTCGTTTAGACAGACCAGTCCTTCATTACTTGGTTGACGACCACTGGGAGTCGCCTTTCACGATGAGCCGACGTATTCCGAGTGAAACTGCGAGGCGCAGTCCATGTAGCAGAGCTTCGTACTCGGCAACATTGTGTGAGGCGGAGAAGTGGAGGTGAAGGACGTATCTTAGCCTTTCCCCGCCGGGAGATCGCACAACTCCCGCTCCCAAGCCGGTGATCCTCTTGGATCCGTCGAAGTGCATGGTCCAGTGTTGGAGGTCATCCCGAGGTATGTTCTCTTGTTGCTCGGTCCACTCGGCCAGGAAATCCGCCAAGACTTGTGACTTTATGGACGTCCTCGCCTTAAAATTCAAGTCCAATGGCATCAGCTCTAAAGCCCACTTGGCGATGCGCCCGGTCGCCTCCCGGTTGTGGATGACATCGTCGAGTGGAAAAGAAGTGACGACGGTGACCGAGTGACCCTGAAAATAGTGTGCCAATTTCCTCGCGGTTATTAGAACACCATAGAGCAATTTTTGTACCTGAGGGTAGCGAATTTTGGCTCCTGCCAACACTTCGCTAACAAAGTAGATCAGCCTCTGAATCTTCTGAGCCCGTCCTTCTTCTTCGCGCTCGACCACGAGGACCGTACTAACCACTTGGTGAGTGGCTGAAACGTACAGCAGCAGAGGTTCCTGGGGCTGAGGCGAGGCCAGGACAGGCGGCGTTGTAAGGAACTCTTTAAAATCTTCAAAGGCCTTGTTGGCTTCCGCGGTCCATTGGAAGTCGTCTGTCTTCTTTAACAATCTAAAGAAGGGCATGCCTCGTTCGCCGAGTCGAGAAATGAAGCGGCTTAGCGCTGCCATGCAGCCAGTGAGCTTCTGGACGTCTTTCTGGTTACTCGTGGGCTTCATGCTCAAGATGGCGTTGATCTTTTCTGGATTAGCTTCAATGCCACGATGTGACACCATGAAGCCGAGCAGTTTGCCTGATGGAACGCCGAAAGTGCACTTCTCCGGTTCAACTTCATTCTAAAGGCCTGGATGTTTGCAAAAGTTTCTTCTAGGTCAGCGATCAGGTCTTCTTTCTGCTTGGTCTTGATGACAACATCGTCGACATAAGCTTCTACGTTCTTGCCGATCTGCGTCAGGAAACATCTTTGGATCATGTGTTGGTATGTGGCGCCGGCGTTCTTCAGACCGAAAGGCATGGTGATGTAGCAAGAGGCCCCAAACGGCGTGATGAAGAATGTCTTCAGCAATGGATTCTTTCAAGCTGATCCGTGATAGCCCGAGTAACAATCCAAGAAACTCGGGAGTTGGCGGTCGGCATGTTGAGTCTACGACTTGGTCGATGCGAGGCGCCCGAATGGATCTTTGGGACAGGCTTTGTTGAGGTCGGTATAGTCAACGCACATGCGTCATTGCCCCGTCTTCTTGCGGATCGACCGGGTTGGCTAACCAATCGGGATGAAGGACTTCTTTGATGAAGCCGACACCAAGAGCTTTGTGAGCTCTTCCTTGATAGCGTCTTTTCGGTCCTGCGCAAATCTGCGTAATCGTTGTTTTATCGGTTTGGCGTCATCTTTGACGTGCAAAGAGTGCTCGATCACCTCCCTAGGAATTCCAGGCATATCAGATGGTTTCCAAGCAAAAACATCTTTATTATTTTGGAGGAAGGTGACGAGCGCGCTTTCCTATTTAGGATCTAGTTCAAGACCGATTACAAGTTTTTGAGGGATCCGACGGATCAAGGGAGATCTTCTTGGTCTTGGCGTCGCCGGATCCCGCTTTGGCTATCTTCTTCGCAGGGACTTCGCCCTCGCCGGTTGATGCAGCCAATCGGACTTCTTGTTGGCCACGCAATCTCTCGCGAGACTGGGCCATGTCGCAGCTCTCCTTATCGCAGGTGAAGGCTTGCTTCACATCGTTGCGAAGAGTGATGACGCCGTTCGGACCCGACATCTTCATGCAGAGGTAGGTGTAATGTGGGATCGCCATAAATTTGGCGAGCGCAGGTCTTCCGATGATGGCGTGGTATGATGTTTCAAGTCGGCCACCTCAAAAGTGACGTTCTCCGTTCGGAAGTTCTCTCGAGCCCCGAAGGTAACAGGGAGGGAGATGTGCCCGAGTGGTGTAGATGATAGCCCCGGATGACTCCGTGGAAGGGGCCGAGCTTGCCTTCACTCGACCATCTCAGTACCGAGGGACTTCGCTTGAGCCGCGTTGACCTCTCGGTCGGTTAGCTTCGCTTTCTCTTGGATTCATAGGCTAGCGGCCCTCCGAAGATGTGATTGAGTTCTCCCACAGGGTCTTGGAAAGGTTCGGCATTCTCACCGCGTTGTTTTTCTTGGCGCCCGATGGACCAGCCTCATCCGGCTTCTTGTTGAGCCGCGCGCGCACGCTTCTGCGAACTGTTTGTAGATGAAGCAGTCATTTGCCGCGTGTTTATGATTGGGATGATGAGTGCATTGGGCGTTCATGATGGCATCGTAGGCGGCGACTCGGGGGCGGCGTTGAGTGTTGGAGGTTGCGGCCACTAGGTCCTCAGATCGGCGCTTGCGATCTTTTTGGCCCTGGTTGTTGCTATTGCCGTTATCCTTCTTAGGATTCCGGCTTCCTCCCGCCTGCTTGTCTTCCCTCCTGTCGGGCCGGTCTTGACGGGCGGCCTTGATGGCGTCGTTGGATTTGGCATAGGAATTCGCCGTCTCGAACATCTGTTTCACCGTCTTCGGTGGCTTGCGCCCAAACTTCCCGACAATGCTCATCACGGACTCCCTTCTGGCAGGCGGCGATGATGATGTCATCGGTGATGTTGGGGATCTTATTGCGCTTCTCGGAGAAACAACGGATGTAATCCTTCAGAGGCTCGTTCGGCTTCTGGATGATGTTGTATAGATCGAAGTGTGTACCGGGCCTCTCGAAGGTACCCTGGAAGTTGGCAATAAAGTGGTCCCTCAGCTCGCTCCACAAGCCGATTGAGCCTCTTGGCAGGCTCGTGAGCCAGTTCCTGGCGGAGTTGGCGAGAGCCACTAGAAGATAATTGGCCATAGCCTTGTTGTCGCCACCTGCTGCGCGCATGGCGAGAGTGTAGACGGTAAGCCATGACTGGGTCGGCCTTGCCGTCGTACCTTTCAATTCCCGTGGGCTTGAAACCACTCGGCCGCTGCACTCGGCGAAGCTTCCGAGTGAAAGCCGGACTCCGTCGTCGCCGCTATCGGGTGATCCCCTCCGATCTTCCCGAGTGCGTCGGTCCCGCTCTAGGTAGCGGCGATCGAGGACTTCCGCAGATCACTCGGCGGGGTCTTTGGCCGGGCCGGCCTGGATAGCCGGAGCCGTTGTTGCGGCAGATGCGGTGGTGGACGGGTGGACGTCCGTGTCGTTTGTCGCGGAGTCGGCCGTTTGCTCCTCGGTACTTCGCGTGGACTCGCGGGGTGGGCCTCTTGGCCTTGTCGTCGACCGATCCGGCTCGGGCCTCTTATAGTCTCCCGACCTTAGAGGCGGGAGACGGCTTTTGTCTGCGTTTCAGCCACGGACTCGCCGGCCTTTGTGCCGAGGTGGTAGGGTGGCCGTTGGCGTGGCTGCGACGATGGTCTTGATTTTGTCGAGTATTGGAGTCACATTGGCGGTGCCGTCTCCATGACGGTGTCCAGAGCGTGAGTGCGGCAACAGCCGTTCGCGTGGCGTTTGGAAGATGTTGGTGTTGCGAACCCACGTTTGGAGGATGGCCTCCCGGGCGGATCGTCCGCCGCGCGTAGATCTTGCTTCCTCTTGTCGCCTCTTCCCGCGTTGCTTCTCCTCTTCGGCGCCTTGCGCTCTTGCTCGATCTTGGCTCGTTCTTCCTCCGCGAGCCTCCGGCCATGGCCGAGCCGGACTCGTCCGGCTCGGCCATGAGGACATCGAAGCACTTCGGCCGTAGTCCTTGCGGCATGGAATCGTCGCCTTCATCCGAGGATACCATAAAGGTCGTCGGCCGGCGGAGCCGAGGTATTCATTGAGCTCCGAAGATGAGCATGAGCCGAACGGCTGGAGGATGACAGCGATCTCCCTCGATCCTGGATAGCCCAGGTCTGGATCGTTCCAGTCCGAGTCAGAGCTTGGGGGTGCGGGCTCCTCCGAGTGGGTCGATCTCAACTCGGGGTAGAGGAGTTTGCTATAGATCTCGGCGGCATTTGGTAATCCAAACGGCACCGAGAGGTCTTCTTTCGAGTAGATCGTCTCCGTCGGGGAGACGAGAAGATTGGCGCAGATTACGACGGTGTTCGGTAATCCGAATGGCGCCGAGTGAAGTACTTCGTTGGAGAGGGTAGATTGCATCTTGGTCTTCAAGATGTCGTTGTAGATCTTGGCGTTGTTCGGGAGCCCGAACGGCGCCGAGTGGATTTCTCCTTCCGATTGGTTCGGATCCGAGTCGAAGGAGAAGTCGTCGGAGTAGTTGGCGGCGAAGTCGCCGAATCCTGAAGGAGATCCCATCACGCTTGTCGGCGAGATTGTTGAAGAAGTCTCGACGCGCGGTCCCCTACCTGGCGCGCCAACTGTCGAAACTTGGTTTCGGTAATATAATTTCTAGGGTCGCAGTCAAGATCGCCAAGCACGATGTGTTAGAAGGAAAAGAGGATTTAGACAGGTTCAGGCCCTCTCGTGAGGTAATACCCTACTCCTGTTTCGGTGGATTCGATCCGCCGAGTGTCTTTATTGATCTCGTGATCTAAGGCTCAAAGCTAAAAGCTGATCTCCTATTGGAATTTCTGATCTCTGATCTAGCATAGGATATCCCTCAAGGGACGCCCCTTACCCCCCTTATATAGTCTTGGGAGGAGGGCTTACAGATCGAAAACCCTATCTTACTCTAAATCGGTTTCCTCAATCTTACCAAACCGTGACTATAGGTCGATTGCCTTATCTCTATCGGCAATCGTAACACCCAAGTCATGTTTGGTTTACAGATATGGCAGGCGTAATCTATCCCTACCTCCAGTCGGATAAGCTTGCCATGTATATACCCGATTGTCATAATCTCCACAATAAATTTCATACATGATATGGAATAGACACTCATAGTGGTCCTGCTGGTGTTCAAAAGGTCAACAACACAATCTATACTTAAACAGCATACATTCACAGTTGCATGGAGTAATTGCATTATTCAAGAAGTGGTAGAATCACCCAGGCAAGATGATGACTTCTAGGTTGACCAATGTTGCATCATGTAAGAACTTGAGAAATGATTTTGGAGCAGGACACCCATATGTACTTCCCTACCGAGACAGACACTATATAACAGGCTTCACCATATAATATATCTTGCATTATTAGTACTAGCAAATTCTTTTAATTTATCTTGCATTATATGCTATTTTCCCCAAAAGACTACCTCATCCAAACACATTGTACAGGGTAGTGCATTGACTGACTGAAGCAGTGCATATAAAAAGTTGGACATGACAAAGAAGGGAAAACTTTTTAGAGACATGAGCTAAATACTTCAGAGGTACCTGCATTTGCGCTCCTCTGCTCCTCCATTGTTCACTGTTCATCAGTACAAAATTTATTCAAAAGGTCAAGTTTAAAGGTATTTGTATTAATCGATACAGCGTGCACAAATCATACCTGTGATGTTGCGCCGTTATTCAATCGACGAGATAGGATTTCAGCCCTCAAACTTTTGTAGTACAACTGTTGCTCTTCCGGCTTATCACTAATGTCCAAGGTCATGATTCTCTCCTCTTCTAACATTTTCTTGAGCGACAACTTCTCCTATTGCATGTTCATAAATTGTTGCCATCTCTCTTTTTTATCAGCTTCTTTATTCTTGTCGGACTCTTTTCTTAATTTCCCAATACAATTGTACAACAGATGTAGACCAAGGAACTTTACCTTCTTTTGCCTTTTCTTTCGCTTGTTTCCTACCCATGGGTCTCTTAGACACGTCGTACTCCGGAGAGTCAGACTCTATAGCCACACCTACATCTCGTACATCTAGATCAACACTAGGGCTACCATCATCATTGTTCTTTCGTTTCTTTGTGGTTGTTTGCTGATTTTCCTTTATTGACCTTCTATCAATCCATTTCTGATGGTGTCGAAGGAGGTTCCAACAATGAAGCATCGTAAAGGACTTTTTGTTCTTATCTTCAGCCTTATACATGCTACAAGCTTGCATAATCTACAATATTTTAAAAGGTAAAACATCAGTACATCTACATGTTCAAGACATATTATAACAGACTTGGCAACAAAAAAGAATTACCTTGTCCTGCTCGGTGAGTCCACTTGATCTTCTACCCTCAATTTGGCTAACATAGCCTGTGAACCTATTCACATTCTCCTGGATATTTGACCATCGATGAGTGAGAGATCCTTGTGTGCGATCAGATACAAATGTCTTGTTTCTATGATAGCAATGATATCCTCTCCCAAAATGTCCCCGCAGATTGGTCATTCCCTCGCACAAGATCGAGACTTGTATTAAGCCAAGCGATACAAAGAGTTTGTCTTCATCCTCACTAAAATTTTTACTCCTTTTTTGGTTAGGCCTCTTGGGGTTATTATTTTCCATGGCTACTGACCTCTGTGAATCTACTGGAATGTCCTCATACTCTTGACCATTCATCAGGTCACTAAAATATCCATTACCTATGACAAGTTAGCATATAAAACTAATGCATCAATCTAACTGATGTATTAAAAATAAATCATAATATTGCAAGATGAAATTTAGTTTCACATATCGAATCTCATTTAAGTACTTTACCTTCCTGAGGCGGAGTCAAATAGTCATTGATGTCTGTCCAATAATTATGCTCCGACTGGTTATGAAGGTGATCGCCGTTCCATGACTCTTCTTGGGAGCTTCCCATCGGATCGACTCCATGGACATCACCACCATAATTTATTTGCCCTGCAGAATGAGGTGGAGCAAAGACGGCACTTGTAGATGCAGCATAGACGGCACTTGTAGGAGCTGCTGGGGGCCTGCCCCGCCCGGCAACCGTGGCTACAGTCGATGGTCGGAAGGCGCGGTTTGTGCCCCTAGGCCTACCCGATGATTAGCAGGGCAGAACCTTGGTGGTGGTCTTGGTGGCGGCGGAGCAGACATGACTAGACTGTCACGTTTGCGGTTTGCCTGACCAATTTGAGTAACTCATAAGATGAAAATGCTTCCTTAAATAATGTAGAGGCATATATTTGAACCACCAACTCGGCATTGAGGATTCTGGTTTGGTTAGCGTATTTGTTGGCTGATTTCATTGGTTATTAGTTACTAAAGATTTCTACTAAATTCTACAATAAAGTAATTATTTCTATATGTACATCTTGGAAGTTCCAATCGATTATATACTCCCATAATTTGTCTCTTTTCATTCATATGACATATAAAACAAATACGCGACAATTTGAAACATTGTTGGCCTGTCTGTCTCAAGAGGATTTTTCATTGTACTGAAAACTGAGTTTTTTTTAAAAAAAATAATTGTACAGTTTATCCAATTATTGCTAGTAGTAGTTTACTACCTGGAGAATACCGGTCAGCTATTCCATTTTTATGACACATTTGTACACTTGATGACATGAAGTATGTCACTTAGTACAAACTACTGCTTCTGGCCTCCCTATTGGAAGTATGTCACTCGATGACTGGTAGTATGTGATGCAAATGTTTTTGTAGTTTATTTATCTAAGGGAATGTACCATTAAGTAATAGAGAATCAGTTTGATCACTGGATGCAAGCTAATTAAGCATTTACAAATTAGTATAACTAACTATTTTTAGATGATATAAATGATTTACATCTGTTAGTATAACTAAATGTATATCATATTTATAGTCGATCATGTATATGACCATATGTATTTAAAATGATTGTATTCGTTCTTTCTGAAGTATTTAAAAAGGATGATAGTATCTTATCTTCTTTAATTGTCTTTCTTTTCATGTAGCTGTTTGAGCGGTTTCTTTGTTCAGGGATAACTGTATGTAGCCAATTCAGGGATTGCTAACAACATGTGATTCTGATTTGTCTGTGTGCAGATATGTAGATAGGCCATAGGGCTAATTAGCACTCAAGAAATTAAACTACTCCTACATGGCATTAGGTTTGCATCTTTTTGTTGGAAAGACGAGTGCTAAACTGCTAATACAGTAGTCAAGATGCAAAGCATTTAGTTTATGACCTCACTAGGTCAAGATGCAAGTGTTACTGAACAATCAAGAGAAAGCAGTTGAGCCATTGGATGTGCCAAGATTAAAGAAAGGTGATTGCTACTCCTTTGAAGAGCATATCAATAATTTTGTGGTTGTAAAAAAAATGACGAGCAGGTTAGGCATCTCTGCCTCTCTCTCTCTACATGAGAGCACATACTTTGGTCTTTCTCAACTATTCACAAAATGATGATTATGATGGTATCTTCTGTATTTATTGTTTGTTGCATTCAGTTCGACGGAGGAGGATGCAACGAGGGATGAGCGCGTCGGGGAGGAGCGCGGCGGGGAGGAGGTGGCGGGGAGGAGGCGGTGGGGAGGAGCGTCGGGAGGAGACGGCGAGGAGGAGCGCGTCGGGAGGAGGCGTCGGGGAAGGAGCGCGGCGGGGTTGAGCGTGACGGGGAAGACGGCGGGGAGGAGCGCGTCGGGAAGGAGGCGACGGGGAAGGAGCGCGACGGGGATGAGCGCGGTGGGGATGAGCGCGGCGGGAGGACACGGCGGTGGAGGACGCGACGGTGGAGGACGCGGCGGGGGATGCGGCTGCGGGTGAGGAGCGCGTCGGGAGAGCGCGCGACTCCAAAATAGCGCGGAAGAATGGCGCGAGAGAGAAATTGGGTGCCGGCATGTTTAGCTATTTCTGAAGAACGTAAATCACGGGAAAGGAAACCAAAAAAAATTTGGGAATAAGATGGGCACTCTGTTGGAAATAAAATTTCCTTCAAATTAGTCTAAAATAGGGATTTTAGATGTTATTGGACATCTGTTGCGTATGCTCTAACCACATGTTATTTGGCAGATAAAAATAAGGTAAAAAATAGAAACATTGCTTAAAATGTATGGAGAAATTAGGGATAATTACAAAATTTTGCAAACTTAAATTGTGGATGTAGAATAAAAAATTCGTCATGACTTTTTTTATATTATGGACTTCGAAGCAATTAATAATTCATATCACAACAATTCAACAAACATTATATTTTAATGCATCATGAAGTCCACATGTAGCTAAAATAATAGTTTTTACGGTATAATGTCCAAAGTTGGGCCATATATGGCTTGCTGCTTTGGGCCCAGCCAGTTGTTTTCTTTTTTTAATTTTCTTATCTAATCTCGGTTTAAATCTATAAAAAGTGATTTTATATCATTGGCTTTCAAAAAAAATTTCACCATATGGTATTATAATTCAAAAACTACTTTCATGGATTTTTTTATTTTTTCATTTTTTTCCAAAATTTGAATTCGGATAAAATTTATCCAAACCTTATATCCGTAACCTTTACCGTACCCTGAAGGTAAGGTCACTTACTATGGTAACCGCACGGTTACAGGCGGTAAGTCGAACCTGCTGCCGAGTGCTAACTGGTTGTTAGTTTGATGAGTACTCCTTTTCTCTGTTTAATTTTTTTGAAAAACAAACCGAGGCTAATGCCTCAGATTTATATTATCAAAAGGACTGGGAGTACATCCAGTTTACAGACAAGCCCTACAGATAGGCAAATTACACTTTGGTCCAGATATATGCAAAGACTTAACAAGAAAAAGGAAAAAAAAGCAATCAAGTCCTTTCATCTCTGTCCAGCGCAGCAACTACTAGGAAGAAAAGCTTGACGAGGACGAAAGCAAGTGATCCCTGGCGAGCTGCAGATGATAGCGCTTCGACGCAATCCCAGACGAGGCATCACAAAGGAGGTTGGGGCCTTGGCAAGTAGAGGAGAAGTTCAACCACACCTTGTAACATCTCCGCCGCGCCGGCGCCGAAGAAGAAAGCCAATGCTATGACGAAGCGTTGGGTCGACGGCCAATGCAAATCCGTGCCACCTGTGCCGAAGACGAGAAGTCCATGACGAGCTACAGAAGACAAAGCCAAGGGATTTTTACCCGGGTGGAAAAACATAAAGGTTGTATAGAAAGTTCATATGCATGTATATAAAGTATATACATACACAAAGATGGAAACAAGGAGCAGCCTCTTATGTCGCAAAAAATTTTATAACGAATGTCATTATAAATAGTTTATATGTTATGAAGACGCGTAAAGTAAGACTCAAATAAAAAATATTGTAAAAAAAGTCAAATCTCAATTATATATATAATATATATATAGTGTTGTTGGTCCTTATATTTTTCTGGCCACACTGGTCCCCTTTCTTATTCTGCTAGTTTCGTGGTTTCGTCACTGTACATACAAAAGTTAGAGATGCTAAGAAGCAGCTATTGAGTATCAGTTGGTGATAATCTGGAAAGTTGTGTTTACCCATATTCTAGCTATTAGTTTGTTGATGGATTATTTATGAAAAATTGGTGAAGAATTAGATTATTTAGGTGAGTTGAAAATTTTAAAGTAGATGCAGTTACGAAAAATTTCCCCAAGACAGTGTCATGCCATTGGACCATTCAGATGATAATTTATAATCTCTCCTACTCATCTTTATGTCACGTTTCTATCTCCATCCTCTCCCTCTCAATTCCTAATTACTATCTCTCTCTCTCGAAAACGAGTGACGTGGATGGGTAAGAATTGATAAGGAAAAGCAATATCCATGCTTTGTGGGAACCTTTTTCTTTTTTTATAAAAGTGTGAAAACTCAACATTTCAATCAACTAATCCATCTAACAGCACCAAAACTCCACAAGATGATCCCTCTCAACTAAACTGACCAGTGACCACACCTGCAAATGGACAGATTAAGAATGGTCCCAGTTTGGACAGTAAATGGTCCGAGTTGTAATTAAATGAGAACACAGGGGCCTAAATATAATAAAGCTCTGGGTGTTTATTACGGTTGAGGATTTGGGGAATTTTGAAGATTAAATCTCTTTTTTCTTAGTAAATGATGATCATGCTTCCATTCTTTAGTTTACAGCTCAATCTCAAATTATAGATCAATGTGATTAATCAGAAAAGTAAAATAAAATTTCGTCAAACTCTAAAAACTTTAATCATAATCTATTTATCTTGAAATATACTTTCATAATCCCCAGCTTAATATGACAGTCAAAGGTTTCCTAAAATTTTAAAAATTTGATCAAATCTTAGCCCGTCCGTCAAATGTTTATAATTAGAGGAAGTAATTAACATGGCTGTCCTCATTTAGGACTCTTTATTCTTTCCATTCCCCAACAACTGATCGGTGGATGCTCTTCAATCAAACAAAATTGCTTACTATCGAAGTTTCTGTCAACTCCGGATTTGTAAGCAGTTTAGCACTATGTTAACAGTGATTAACCAGCTGATCTTAATGATCATGATTGTGAAACCAGGCAATGGATTTAAACAGTTGTCTCTGTAGCATATGTACGGTTGGTACTATGTAAGTACGTACCTATTAGTTTCAACCCCTTCTTATCATGATTACGAATATATCTATAAACATTATCGTTGATTATGATTTACTGGTCCATTGTTTGTTTTTCAGTTTATCAATTGTAGTTTATTTTAAATTGACATTTAAAATTTGAATTTTTAAAACTTAATTTTAAATTTGGTTTTGATGTTTTTTATCATAGTTTATTTTAAGAATTATATTGGATTTTAAGTTGATAAGGATATATATAAAAAATTTTCGTATAAGTTATTTTTAATTGTTAATGAGAGTTACTGTTTATAATCTAATTAACTGTGTTGGTAGCTACAAGGACTTGTTTACGGTAGTTGACACCATAATTCCCTGTCATTTTTCCTGTGGACTTGCCACCCATGGAAACAAATAACCATCGATTTATGCTACTATTTTTATTTGACCCTGTCTCATTGAACAAAACCTAATCCATCTCATCTATTATATACTAAAAATTCATTAAATTTTATCCAAATACTTTTAAGCTGTCATTCGTACTCCTACAAACGTTTCTAAGACATCACATGTCGCTCTAATAAATTAAAAAAATTTTGATAAAAAATATTATATTTAAACCGTTGATTTTCATTGAATATGATGGATTCGTTATTTTTAACCATTACATTTATATTAGATTAGAGAGAAAACTCCCAACACCCATGGCCCCACCCCCATCGGCTTGTATGTGGATGATGTACCTACACACCTACCCCTTCATTCTCCTCTTTCCATTCCCTCTCTTATTTTCATGCCATAGTAGTTAGCACATATTTGTTTGATAAAAAAGGATTAAATAACTATCATCTAAATTATACAATTAATTTATATGTTACCAGATTATTTATGAGTAAATTTATATTTAAAGATTCATATTCATTATATTTCAACTTTAGAAAGAAATATGTCACTTTTGATTTATATTCTTTTACTTTTGCATGCCATTTGAAAAATAATGATAAAGATTTTATGATAGTAAATAACTTCATAACAATTAAGTTAGATATACAGTGATAAAATTAAAGTGAGCCTAACTCCGATTGATTTTCTTAAAAAATGATCTCCACATTCTGAAATTAGGATAAAGTCAAAATAACATTATTAGATTTGAAGATTTGTCATGAAGACTATATTTATACTTTTGTGTATTCATATTGTTAATATCTACTGAGAATATATTATAGAAAAAACAAGTAAAAAAGGATATATGTTAATCAATCAATAAAGTTGTTATTCTGCTTTAAGTTAATAATCTAATAGTAGCTAAAACATATTCAATTTGTAAAAAACGTGCGCGCGCGTGCGCATATATATATATATATATATATATATATATATATATATATATATATATATATATATATATATATATGACCTATTAGTTTTTATAATTAGATCTGAATAATTCAAACCCATTGAATCTATCTTAAAGAAAACAAAGTTTTATCCTCCCATCCCCTCCCCTTTAAGTATGTTCTCCTCCTTACTTACATACACATGTATCGCTCTTCCCTCCTCTCCTATCTCATTCAATTCCTTCCTGTTCTATTTTTTAACAAGAAATATAATATAAAAACAATCAATAATTACAAAAAGCTAATGATAATAATTTCTAAGTTATACTTGATTTTTAGTTTGTTTTGAACTATTGTTTTCTTGTAATTAATTAAATAATTTAAGATGCATATTACGCATATTATACCAAATAAAAATTAAAATATGTTTTTAAACATAGACAAAAATATAGTATCGTTTTAAAAAACAACAACAATGAAACATTATGCCATCTTAAATCATTAAACATCATCTGTCAGCATGTGGTACAACTTAGAAATTTAAAAGACTCCGAGGAAATTTCGAGGAAATAAACATTTGATCTTTCCAATTAAATTGGTAGACCCATTGTTTTCAATCATTAGATATGCTTTTAAAAAACCTTAAGTTGCCATGTGTCACGTCTTACGAATTAGAATGCAAATTGAAATTTTTAGAAAAAACAAAACATCTAATCATTGGTTTGGTTGTCCCTTAAATCATTTAGAAAAATTTGAAAAACAAACTCACCTCCACCTTGCCTGTCCCTTCAAATACGCACAACACTGCCGGCCCTCTCTTATCGGCTTGGGATCTCCGCTCCCTACTCCTCTTCACCTCCGTGTTTCTATCAAACTAAAAGAGAAATAATCAATAATACTAAAATTTAAACCAACAATTAAACCAACAATTTAAGATTCATGATCATCTAATTTCTAATCTATTCATAATTAAACCAACAATTTAAGATTCATGATGCCTATATTCTGAACATAAAATAAAATAAGACTTGTATAAAATAAAACAGAAAATAGAAAAAAGTCAATAGGGACTAAGTTGAGCCATTTGAATAAAATCTAATAAATTGGTAAACAAATTTGGTAAATTGGAACAACCATAAACATTTTTGAGTGCTTAGGTATTAATGACCTTCTTTATATATTATTGCACGTATGTATAAATCACACTAAGGTAGTATTATATAGTTGGTTTAAAAGTTATATTTATTACTCTTAAATTTAAAATTTAGAATTCATGTTGGCTAGGTTTTTCTTGAAAAAATAAACGCTATAGAACATAAGAAAGTGAGGTATAGGATAGGTATATCTCCTCTATCTTTTAATAATAACTCATATAGAAGTGAATTAATTAGAAGACGGATTTGATTGACTCACAAACAAAACACATTTATTAGAAATAATAGTCGTTTCAAGATTTGTTAAAAAAACCCTAAACATTTAATTAAAAACATCTTATTTAATTTGCTTGTACGCTAAACAAACTAAGTCAGAATATTATAGATAATTTCTTATTAAGATAAATTAAATATTATATTATTTAAAGCTAAAAAATGTATTGGAAAACTTATTTAAGCAATTCCGGTGAAGAAATTCATGAAGAAATAATACTTTTTAAGCATGATAAGTGTTAACCTGTCGATATTCTTTTACCCTTATAAGTTTTTCAAATGCAACTCATAATACATGCCCTCGCGCAAGTTTTCTTTCTTGTTATAGAGGAATTAAAATAGAGGAATTAAAGCTAATAATATCTATTTGTTCCGTACTTCTACATACGTCGCCCCCATAGAAATTATTTTACTTTTGGTTAGCCATCAGACGAACTGATGTTGGTTTTATCGTCAAGATCTCTTGTTGAATCCCTAACGTGCTCACAAATTTTTCAAAAAAATATATTTAAATGACGTCCCTACCTCCAAAACCCCTCTTTTTTAGCACTCCACTGTACACGTCATGCATACGTGTGCTAGCATCACTGTCCATGGAATCTTTGGGACACAAATAATTTGGCATCTGGAAAAGAGAGACAATCAACACACCTCATGTCCCCATCATTTCGCACAATGATCCGACCACTATTGCCATCTGGCGATCGATCGATGGCAACACACATTATTTGTCCATCTTTTCGTTTTGTTTTGCAGTTTAATTACTAAACTTAATTGGTATTTTGAAGTGTGTTCTTGCACAGTTATCTGATATCTCGTCTAGATGCACCCATGTCCTATTTAGGCGATGCAACTCCGGCGTCTCTTTCGTACACGACATAAAATTGGACTGAAAAAACCAATCTGTGATGGGTGACAAATACCTGTACCACGAATGAACCAAAAGGAATTATAACTGCATCATGGATCAGACAAGAAGGTTAATTAGCTCTAATTGATCTGGGAAGGAATTTGTAGCGAGCTAGCTACTTTTTGGAGCTAGCGTGTCCCCTTGTTGCTAGTGTAAGTTTAATTAAGGTGTGTGTGCAATGCGTGTGTAGTTGATTATTAGGCATGTTCATGTTTTGCGATTGGTACAATGTGATGCTAGTACAAACGTGCTTAGAGAGGGAAAGATAGAAGGGTATACGGAGTCAACCAGCGCATCTCATTTGATAGGAGATGTGTGTGTTTTACTAGCCTATTAGCGTCAGCGCTTAAAAAGCACTCTATCGACGATAGATCAACTCTACCTCCCTGATAGCGGCGGAGCCGGGAAGTTTCCAAGAGCCCAAGCAAATCAAACTACGTTGAGCATTTGACACAAAAAAAGCATTTTCTATTTTTGTAATAACGTCAAAGTTTTGTTGCGGATTCGCGAACGAGTCTGGGGTTACTGCCCGAGGTCGATGGACTGTCACTACTACATATAAACGAAAAAAAGATGACCTATCAAAAAGTCTACAACCGACACTATATATGGTTCTTTTTCGTTCCGAATGTACACCTGCGGGACGCTGTTTGACACAATGGACCAGCACCTATAAAGTTTGCCACGCTATATGTGCTGGTTTTATAAGAAAACCAAAACTTTAAAGCCGAGCCAAGACGTACGGGATAAGAGCAAAAAGAAATATTTTTAATTCTCATCCTCTCATCTCTCGGTCTTATCCCTTCTCCAGTATCTTGGTCTTTCTCCACCTCTCTCCTCTCACACCTTTCCACACCTCTCTCCCATCTCGCTCTCCCGTCTCTTGGCGTGGCGGCGGTGCAGCGGCAGCGCGGCGGCATATCATCGGTGCAATGACGCATCCCCGATGCGGTGGCGCCGCGTCTCCCCGACGCATGGTGGCCACGGCGCAGCGGGGCTGCGTCTCCCTGGCAGGCGAAAGCTAGATCCGAGCGTAGTCGTCTCCTCGCTTCTTTCGGCAAGGCGGCCATCGACATAGCACCGCCACATGGGCCGCTTCTCCTGGGCACGGTGGCGGTCACCAACACAGTTGTGCATCCCTGGTGTAGCGGCGCCACGTCTCCCCAACGCACGGTGGCCACCTGCACAAGAGTACCCTCGTGCTCTTCCCCTCCATCTTGTCTCCTTATTATTTTGTGATGATTTTAATTGGATTGGAATTTAGTTTTTGTGTTAGATTTGTGATGATTCTAAGATTGGGATTCAAGCCGATGCATCGAGCCGCCTCTTTTTTTCATTCATAAACCTCAAAGGTACTGGTTCATAAACCGACACATTTGATTTTCATATTAGTGTCGCGTGCAAAATGTCGGTTGGAAAATCTGACATCTATGCCGGGTTTTCAATCGGCATCTATTAGGATTTCTGTAGTCGTGTGCCTCTATCATTGATATTGATAGTATTTCCTCATCCATAAATATAAACATTTCTAGAAGTTTTAGAAGATTAATATTAAGGCGAAATTACTTTGATGTCCTTAAAAATTTACTTGATGGAAAAAATCATGTCCTGCTATGCAATAATAAATACAAGGAATTTTGAAGGATGGTTGGATTAGGAAACTGGTATAAAAATATTATATTTGTGGATTTATTTAAAATTCTATAAAAATGCTTACATCGTATGGATGGAGGTAATATGATACGCTGAAAGGCTAAAATACTATATATTACTATTTTTAAATAGATGATATATTTTTAAATAGATGATACAGTTGACTTTTAAAATAACACTTCTCATTCATCATCTTATAAAATTGAGTAATTATGCTAAATTATAAGTTATACTTAAAGTTTTTTAATGATAAAATATGTCATGACAAAAATGATATTTATATAAATATTTTGAATATGACTAATGGTGAAAAGTTAACGATGTCATCTTATATCTAAGTAGTGGTTTTTCCCCTAACCTTGGAAAATCTGCATTCATGTTGACAGGTCACCATTTTATTCTCCCCAACTGGCAGACCATCCAGTTCATTTGTCAACCTTACCTGCCTTTCTCTTTGACGGCGCACACACGTGTACACAACACACAACCAAAAAGAAAAAACCCACACGGGCGCCGGCGCAGAGGATCCACGTGCAACGCACAACCCGACACCACACGGGCTGGAATTTCATGTGCCGTACGCTTTTTTCGTCCGGGACCTTCTGCGGCCGCCCGTTTCCTAGCTGCTGCTGCTGGCGGCCACATGCTCGCCGCCGCCGTCTTCTTCTTTTCATTTTCTGAGAGGTCGTCATCGTTTTTTTTGGGCTTACGCACTATGCCATCACATGATGCGGATCTCCCTGGGACGTGGCACATTGATCCAACACGTCTCAACAGAAAAGCCTTCTAGACACACTATCTTGATGTCTCGAAAACGATCCACGGATCTCACGCGATCATTCACTATGGGAGAACAATTTTGTCGAGTGTCCGAGTATTTGCCTAATGTATTTTATCGGGCACTCGGCAAACATTTTTTTGCCGAGTGGGCGTTCGGAAAAAAACACTCGACAAATATTATGTTTGTCGAGTGCATACACTCGGCAAACAACCCAATTTGTCGAGTGTTTTTTCCATTCGACAAAATTTTCAGAGCTACATTTTAAATTTCTTAACGGTAAAATTGAAAAATAAAAAAATACTTTGCCGTGTACCCTAGATCTGGCTTTCGGCAAAGAGCCTCTTTGCCGAGTGCCCGAGATCTGGCACTCGACAAAGGATGGATCCGCCAGCATATGATAAGTAGAGATACAACCCTTTTCTTTCATAAGAACATGCTGGGCGGATTGGCTAGGGGAGTGAGGTGGAGGGGTGCACACATAAGAGGTCACGAGTTCGACTCCCATGAAGGACAATTTCCTAGATAAATTTCTGTGCGGTTGGTTTGGGCTAGCTATGTTGGGCCTAGGCCTAGTTGCTTGCTTGGATTGCATCCATTTTTTGGCTTTATTTTTTAAAATCTAGATAAATTTCTGTGTGGTTGGTTTGGGCTAGCTATGTTGGGCCTAGGCCTAGTTGCTTGCTTGGATTGCATCCATTTTTTTAGCTTTATTTTTAAAAAAATTAGATTATAAACTTTGCCGAGTGCCTTCCAGGAACTCGACAAAGTCTTTGCCGAGCGTAAGACGGAAAACACTCGGCAAAGTCACCTTTGCCGATAAAAGATTTATCGTGTCCTCTTTACCGAGTGTTACACTCAGCAAACCTTTTGCCGAGTATAAGACGAAAAACACTCGGCAAAGTCACCTTTGCCGATAAAAGATTTATCGTGTCCTCTTTACTGAGTGTTACACTCAAGCAAACCTTTGCCGATTGTATTTGGGCCTTTGCGAGTGTCGGACACTCGACAAAGTCGCGGTTTCCCGTAGTGATTAGTGATGGAACTTCGATATTGAGTTCTCTTTTAATTCGTTACAATTGCGAGTATGTGGTTCATGTCACATAACGACGACCTATCTATCATATGTAGTTTTATAGTCGTGGACAACACGAGTTCATTTATCTTATCATATGTGGTTCTGTAGTCGTGGACGACACGAGTTCATTTATCTTATCATATGTGGTTCTGTAGTCGTGAACGACACGAGTACGACACGAGTTCATTCGTATCAAAGTCATTGATAGCAATACAAGTGTGTTTTTTCTAATATTTGTATTAAATTTTTATATGAAAACAGTACAAAAGATGTCAGTAGAACACTCATGATTGTTTTGCTACAGTACTAAGATGATTATAAGTCAAACATATAATAATTAATTAGGTCATATTGGCATATAGTGCTGGTACTGTCCGGCAGTAAGCCGTACAACCCTTTTTTTTCTAAACCAAACAGGGAATATTTAGAGGAATAAAACAAGATATTGGTAGGATTAGCGTTCTATAGAAGATTAAACTTTTAGTTTATTCCAAGCTGCTCTGCACGCTGGCCATCTAGAGTGCGTAAGTGGCACACAATTCGACAAGCATTTCCGTCAAGCCCACGCGACGGGAGAAGAGTTCAGCGGACAAATGTCAAACAGCTTTGAGATTCGTGCAGATAACAACAAACGAAATGTTATATAAAACGTGCTTAACAAGTTTAGATTAGCCGGTGATTGCATAAAGAAGCAAATTGCGTTATTCCCGTCCACCAAATAATTAACTACACACTCACTATTTTCTTATATGGTTTTAGACCTTAACCCATTGTTAGAACATTGATAAGTCTATGATGTACATGTTTTACAATTTTACATTTAAATTTATAAAATACTAATCTAGTTCTGTCATTTTTACATATCAAAGCACGATTTTTATTACATGAGCTAAGATTTAAGTCAAAACTATATAATTTTATTATAAAAATATAAGAGAATGGATAAAGTATAAGAGTTGAAGTCGCTAAATTATGCATGATTGCATTTCATATACAGATGGCCCCCTTTTATTAATGGGACTCTCAAAATTATAAATCTAATCTCTCTCCATACATGCGAAGCGTACGTACTACCTAACAAGAAAATCAAGTGCATACAAGGATTAAATGAAAAAAAGGATAAGAGGAGTAGACACACCGTACAGCCATACAGGAGGTGCATATGTATTGCCAAGTGTATTTTGTCAAGATGCCACCTACTCCTCTCCTCCTGTCCACTTGTCCACCACCTCATCCAGCGCTGACGTGGCAGCGCCACCATCTCGGAGGCCATCCGTCGCCATCTTGTGTAGCTCAGCTACCTTGGCACGGATGGCCGTGCCTCTTTCTTCTCCTACCATCATCTCCCTGATGATCGCCGAAATTTTCTCCTTTTTCTTGGGGTCGGGGATCCGTATCGCGGCCCCGACCCCGTCCGTTAGCATCACGGCGTTCTGCCGTTGCTCGGCGTAGAGCGGCCAGGCCACCATTGGCACGCCGTGGACGAGGCTCTCCAGCACCGAGTTCCACCCGCAATGCGTCAGGAACCCTCCCGTGGCCCGGTGGGCCAGCACCTTTGTCTGTGGGGCCCACGAGGGCACCAGTAGGCCCAACTCCTTCGTCCTCTCGACGAAGCCCTCGGGGAGGTAGCTGAAGGGGTTCTTCTTCGTCTCGGCGTCGTAGTAGTTAGCGCTCACCTCGCCCTCGTCGCTCGGGCTCCGCACCACCCACAGGAAGCGCTGCCCGCTGAGCTCCAGGCCGAGCGCGAGCTCGCGCATGTGCTCCGTCGGCAGCGCGCCGCCGGAGCCGAAGGAGACGAAGATGACCGACCTGTCCGGCTGCCGGTCGAGCCAGTCCAGGCACGCGGCGCGCGGAGAGGGCGGCGCGGCGGCGGCGGCGGCGGCGGCGGCGGTGCAGTGGGTCTGTATCAGAGGGCCGATGGGGAACACCGGCGGGCGGCCGGGCTTCGGGTGGCGGAGCACCTTGGCGGCGTCGGGCTCGACAGCCTCGAACGAGTTGACGAGGATGGCGTCGGCGTCGCAGTAGCGCCTGCCGTGGTGCACCATCCACCTGTAGCACGCCTTGGACTTGTCCTGGAGCGGCATGAGGATGTCTTGCCCTGGGATGGGCACGCAGCCGGGAAGCCTGACGGGCTCGCCGAGGTCGCGGAACTCGCCGGGGATCGAGACGTCGAGCTCCGGGAGGTGGAGGAGCAGCGTGAGCGTGTGGAGGTTGGTCGGAAAGAAGAGGTACCTCCTGGGCACGCCGGCGTCGCGCGCGGCGTCGAACGAGTCCGCGCCGAACAGGTCAGCGACGAACGCCACCAGCCGTCTCGCCTGCCGGAGCCCGACGAGAATCCCCGTCAGCGCGGGAACCAGGCGGACGCACTCCTCCGACATGAGCGTCTCGATGGCGGCGTCGGCGGGCAGGTCGGAGAGGTCGACGGGTGGCAGCGACACCGACTCGATCGCCGGCGGCAGCGAGGCGAGGAACTCCCGCTGCGTGGGCGACGCCGTGGACGCGAACGTGAGCAGCGTCGACGTCACCCCGTGCCTCGCCGCCAGCCGCTTCGCCAGCTCCGCCAGCGGGATCAGGTGCCCCATCCCGGGCGTGACCAGCATCGCCACGTGCATCACCGCCCTCGCCGGCGCCGAACCGTTGCACTTGGTCGTCGCCGACCCGTTGCACTTGCCGTTCTCCATCCCAACTACGATGGGGTTCGAGCAAGCGAGATGTCACGATGTTTTTGGGTGTTTTTGGACGATCTGGAGGGGGATTTTGGGAGGGCGATGCGGTTGTGTGTGTGTGTTTGTGTTTGTGTGTGGTGCGGTATAAGTAGGGAGGGAGGGGTGAGTGTCGTGTCGGGGGTGGGGTTGAGATGGTGGGCTGGACGGATGGGGCGCGGCAATAATGGAGTCATGATGGTGAGGTCACCTCAGCGTCATGATTACGCACAAGTGACCACTCGGACGTGAATGGAAGCCTAGGATGTAGGGGAAAGATTTGGGTTGCCGGCTTGGTTTTGGCATGGGGTTTTATTTTTTTAAGAGAGAACTCATAATGGTTATATAGTAGTTGGTTAGACCATCTTCAAAATTTTTCTAAATTTCATTATTTAAATCATCATTTAAAGAATCATTTACGTAAAAATTATTTTTTATAACCTATCATTCTTCGCACTTTTCAACAGGTTTTCTATATCTCATGCATACTCTAAAGAGTAATTATTATTTTTTTTTTTTTTCTAGCGAAAAAATGATTATATTTGGATGATTATTTAGAAAAGCTATTGGAGTATAGTTTCTCGCTAAAATCGCATATTTCTAACATTTAAAAAATATGAAAAGTTTCTTGGAGATGGTCTTTTCTGTTCTATTTGTCACAGACTCTCTCGTTATCAAAATTTAAATTTTGAAATTTTATTGTTAAAGTTTATTTTTTAGCATTGATGTTTAAATTGATATATATATATATATATATATATATATTCAACAAATCATAAGATTTATTATCCGCATTTGATCAATGAATGGAGACCTTAGTAGCATGGAAACAAAATGGATGATTAACGTATAATTAAGTAAATTATTATTATTAACTTGGAAAATTAATTTATTTAATATTTTAAAAATAAAACTCCTACAATTTTTTTACAAATCATAGGTTTACTAATTCGAAAAACTTGGTCACGATAAATAAGGAAGTGGCCTAACCCATAAGCTGTTTAATTAAAACGCAACCTTAGTATACATCGTGGGTTGGCTACATTACTTTGCTTGTAGGGTAATGGGATTATTGAATGTGTATATGTTATAATTAATCAAAATGTAAACAAGATCAACTCATTAGTCTGGGAAATTGAAAAATATGTCAGGTGCTACGCTACAGATAAGGTTATACTCAGTCTTACTATATATATGGTTTTTTGTATCATCAAACGTGTCTTTGGAATCTTTTTGGTTTTGATTTAGTTTAGTTGTCACAATAACTAGGACTCTGGATTACATCGTTGTTTGTTGGACTGTCCGGAACGAGTCAGTGGTTTTCTTTTTATTTTCATGCGTGAGGTGAGCACAGCTAGAGTAAGAAGGTTCTTTTTTTTCTCTACACATTTTTAATTTAATAATCACTATAGCTTCAGGATTTCAAAAGGTGTCATTAGCAATTGCTGTTCATGGCTGCGCGCCCGTGAACGTGATGCTAGCAAGGCTGTGTCATGTCGTCACTAATTAAGCTAAGCTATGCTGCTCCATGATGATGATGTTACAACCCATGTGTTGTTTGATAGCAACACAACTTGTCAACTTGGATTTTTCCAAAGTACATGATGTCGTAGTACGTGTGGTTACTAACTTCATGGTACACTTGTTGACTACTTCTTACCGTTTTTTCTTAGTGCTGCTAGCTGGTACTGTGCCTTTCTTTTTCAATGTAGATGTAACTAGTGCAATCGGAGAAATGGTCTTTTATTCTTCTGTCAAAATTCACAATAGTTCCGATTGATCAATGAAAATCGAGACTAAAAAAATTTTAGTCCCGATTAAAAAAGTGCAACAAGACTTTACGATCTTTAGTCATTGTTACCAATCGGGACTAAAGATCATTTTTAGTCCCGGTTTATTTTTATTAGAATTTGTCAGCCAACGAGATCTTTAGTCCCGGTTGTTAATACTAACTGGGACTAAAAATTATTTTTTAGTCTCAGTTTGTAACATCAATCGATACTAAAGATCATTTTTAGCAATTGGGACTAAAGATGAACGTGGGCGTATATAATCCACTCGCACTTAGACACGACACACTTATTTCGACTCCTTCCCTCTCCCTCTCTCTCCCTCTCTCAGCTCTCTCTCTCGCTCCGGCGACGGCAGTGGGAGGGGAGGAGATGGTGGCTGCCCGGCTGCTCGAAGGTGGCGGCGGCGACCTTCCGTATGCAAGATCCGACGGGAGGGGAGGTATTAGTCGCTCGAAGGTGGCTGCAACGTGGTGGCTTGGAGATGGCGGCAGCCCAGTGGCTCGGAGGTAGCGACGGGGCCTCCTTCCTTTCCTCGTCCTCTTCCTCCGTCTATCCTCGTCCTCTCTAGGAGCGGCGGGCGGTGGCAGATCCCTCTCCTTCGCCGGATCCGATGTCTCCTTCGCCGGATCAGGTTGGAGGCAAGCATTGTGATGTTCATTCTTTTTTTTAGAATTTTGTGATGTTCATTCGAGTATGAATTTGATCTGTGATGTACTTTCGATCTATGAATTTGTGATATTAAACAAAGTATGTTCATTTGATTTATGATGTCAATTTGATGTGGGATTTAGGGATGTCGGGAGCAACTCGATTTGGGGATGTCAATATGCAAGCAGCAAAAAACAATAAAAACAAAAAAAAGACCTTTAGTCACTGTTGGTAACACTAACCGGGACTAAAGATGGTGACACTAGCCACATGACGCCTATATCTTTAGTCCCGGTTGGTGTTACCAACGACACTAAAGATTCAACTTTAGTCCCAGTTATTTCACTCTGGACTAAAGATAGACATCTTTGGTTCCGTTTTCATTGTCTTGGTTTGCAACCCGAGACTAAAATAAGTTGTAAACTAGGACTATAAAGGGTTTCCCCAGCTATACGGGTACCACCCCGGGGTAGCCCAAACCAAATAAAGAAGGTCGAGCGGACCGGATCGAACATCTTCGGACTGGGGTCGGGAGCCCGACCTCGGGTGTGGTCGGCAAGCCCGACCACAGACCCCTAGCCCAGCCTCGGTTCCTCGGTCCGATCTCCATGCATGGCCCTGACCAGGATGGACGTCGGCCGCCCCTCCTCAGGAGGCAGGCTTCCTTCGCAAGCCTCGCAAATAGGACAAACGGGGGACAGGTCGACAGAAGACGATGTCACCCGACAAGACAACGCACAAGATACCTGCCGCGGTGGATCACGAGGCTGGACTACGCACAAGACGCCCACGGCGAACGGATCCCAAGACAATTTCTGTTTTGCTTTTCAGTTTTAGCATGTACTTATTTGTACTTTAGGGCCAAGCTTTCTTATGCGCCAAGTCCATTCTAATTGCTCCTCCCTTGAACTATAAAAGGAAGGGTAGTAAAAGGGATGGTAGGGGTGTCCGCAAAGGGAGGGCACTCTCTAGAAACCCTAGACTCTCTCTCTGGCATTGTTCATTATACTCAAACTTTGTTCATACATCACCCAAAAAAGAATGTCAGATGTGGGCTTATTATCCTTCGGAAGGGCCGAACTTGTCTAAAAATCTTGGCTTGCATTGTTTTTGAGTCGACCATCAGATACATTAGTGAGATTTCCTGACCACTCTTTCGCCTTCTCGGCTGAGATGCCCCGACCACTCTTTCGCTTTCTCGGATAGCCCTCTTGGAGGACTGCCGATCCACACGTTGACAACAGCAGAGGCTATTATTTCTTATATATGATGTTGTTAATTTTTATAATGTTTTACCATTCATATTATTTTAAAAATTAGTGTAAATATGTACAAGCAACAAAATACATATTATATATATATATATTCTAATAAGATGAATGGTCCAAAGTCGAGTTCAATCGATGGCGTCATAAGGGAGTATGTATAGTATTGTTGTAACTAGATTATTTTTCTTTTGCCCTATAGCTAATCAATTAATCAAGCCTTTTTTTCTTCGATTAGTTCGGTAATACGTTTTCCCAACCTCACTTCTTTCTTTTTTATAATTTTTGAACTGTTAAATGGTTCAATTATATTATAGAAAAGTTGATTTTAAAAACTATTCTGATCTATCTTTTTAAGTTTTTATGTTAATATTTAATTAATAATATGCTGATGAGCTGCTTTGTTTTTTAAAAAAAGTTCTCAACCTTCAAAGTCAAACACAACCTTAATTTTTTTAAAAATATAGTAACTTATAAAAATAAAATATCGACGAATACGTCCAGACACATCCTTAAGAGTTATTATTACTTTTTTTTGACAGCGCTATTTTCAAGTGTGCGTGCATACACCCGTCAAATTTCTGTACTGGAACTACGACTACGGTTGTGGTCAGCACGTATTTATATACATCTGTCAAATTACAAGTGTGGAGCTGGAGCAAGTATGAAGTAGACATTTAATTTGTTTCTCAATCTTGCTTGCACGCACGCATCGCACGTACGCCGAAGGTGCCAGCACGCACGCACAGTGCCAGATATATAGTACAATACAAAAGAGACGTCAATTTCTCCAAGTTTTTTGCAGCCACGGTTTGACGCTGTAACATGGTACATAGTCGTCTCGTTCGTACAGTGGCGGCTTCGATATTATACATAGCCCGCAACGGCGTTTCGGTCGCTGCGCGTGTACTTCTGGCCAGCTTCAGCGTGGATTGCAAACTTGGAATGACAACGGCGTTTTTTCCCCTTGTGGATGCTGTTCTTTTTCACCATAGTTCGTTGTGTTGACTGATGCATGCAAATGATGTAGTAGATTGATTATGATTGGAGGACTAATGCAATCGTCCATTTGTGCCAAAATCTGTATCTTTCGATTCGTGGCTCGGTTCATTTGCGATGTTGGAGAACAATTTATGATTCAATTTATGTGATAAAATCTGATCGATTTTGTCTTTCTTTTTACTCGAAGCATCAACTCAAATTGTGCTGATCCGGTCTTTTTCTAAGAAAACAATCGTGCGAATTTATTAGTAGGGGTTCTACCTCATTAATTTCAAATAAACGATGCCAATTATAAAACCGACATATAGTTAAAAATAAGACAAAACTATATCATAAGATTTATTACAGATGCGTCGATCGAAACATCGGCCGACTAATTTTATTAAGAACAAGAGTGAAACCGAGGCACACGGTCCATATTACCTTTCGTCATTGAAGCTTTATTGGCCGAGGATGAGAATTTTATAGTGAGCCGATTAGCGAAAGCACGGTCTTGTGCGAGATCCACTAGACGGATGCATCGCATGTTTGATCCAAACAGCAGACTTCTGTGGAATTTTTTTAGAAATATTAATATTTTAATAGAAAATCACAAAAATAGTGGCCACTCGAATTTATTCACGAAAATAGGGGTCTGTCGAATGGTGGGTGTTCGACAGGAGGGAAATCGAAAGGCGAACGTTCGATTGGGACATGCCAAACGACTGCTGTTCGACAAGGTCTTGTCGAACTGTGGTAGTTCGACTAGTCCCACCGCCTAGAAGGCGCAGAGCCTATCGAACCCCAATCGAACAATGGAAGTTCGATTGACTCCTTTAAAAGGTCATCTCCTCCTTCGCATCTACCGTACACAGAGATAGGGGGAAGGACCACCGAGCCGAGCCGTCGGAGAGAGCTGTCGTCGCGTCACCGTGCCGCTACCGTGGAAAAGAGGCATTTGGCCGGAAGGGTGAGAGGCATCATGCCGCCACCACGGGAGACCTGCGTGGGTGGGGAGGACATGTCTGCGACTGTGTATATGGGAGCAGCGACATTGAAGGTATAAATTTCTAATCCGTAAGTACGACGTAAATTTTTTTTGTTAATCATTGTTGGATGTTAGTGCAAATATTATACTAGTAATGTGTTCAAGTCGGTAGTAGGTTAGTACATAGTTTTTTAGATGAGTAGCAATGTATGTATTAATTTTTAAGTAGTGACTACTAAGTATAAATAAACGTGGAGTATTATAAATATTCGAGTATTAGTATAAATTAACATGAAGATATTTATAAGTAGCGATCACTAAGTAGAAATAAATGTGTAGTGGTAGGATAAATCGAAAGGAAGTTATATTTAAGTAATTAAATTGAGTTAGTTTACGTTAGAGTAATGTAACCATAGATGAAGTTATTGGGTAGTAATGTAGTAAAGCAATTTGGCGTGTTATTTCATGATGTCAAATGATGTGCCCGTCCATGTATATTATGGCGATGCTCCTATACAACTTTATGATAGCGGGGTAGATTTGACCGTATATGCATTCATTGATACTAGCCTAAATACACCGGGGGCAGTTGGTTATGAAAGACTTGCTAGGGTGGCTGCATAATATTTTCTGGGTAGATCCATGTTGGAGAAATTTATCATAAATCTTGTGTGGCCAGTAAGGGGTCAATATGGATGACTTGGAGAGTAGTAGAGCTTGCATCTACTGGAAGTTGAAGAAAATTTGTGGCTAAGTAAGAGAGAAAGGGTATAGTCTGGCAATACTGGTGCAGAAGAAAATAGATGTTTTTGGAACCAGCGAGACAAGCCGCACGAAGGTGGATCAAACTCTTATGGAGGTCGTGGAAGAGGTTAATGTTTGTAGGAGTGGTCAAGGCGAAGCACCGGAAGAGGCTATTGCACCGATAGAGTTCGTTGTGGCTGATAGTAATTGTTCGACCAACGAATCGGATGACGATGAGCCGGACTCACCTTTGGCTGTTGATGCAGCGAAGGATAATGAGGCGCTAGTGGAAGAGATGGAACTGAAAAACGAGAAATACATTGCGCTTATGGTGGAAGACCAGGATACAACACAGTGGGACAAAGAAACCAACATACCTGATGATTGGATCACTATATCGATGAGTCGTCTGAGGGTTAACGATGGTTTAGATGACCACTGGCGATATGATTGTAAGCAGGTTCAACTTGGACAAATGTTTCATGACAAAGGGCACCTACAAGATGCGGGGAAGAGGTGTGCTTTTCTGCACAAGCGAGAGTTTAGGATGAAGATTTCAAATAGGACGACGTATGTGTGAAGTGCACAAGGCTTGGATGGTTGGATGTTTTGGAGAGTGCATGGTTACAAGCCACAATATGACAACTTATGGGTAGCTTCAAGGGTTGAGCAACATACCTGTTTATTGGACAATACCCCTTTGGTACACAGGAACATGACAGCTGCATTCGTGGCACAAATGGTGTATTCAAAGGTTGTAAAAAACTTCTTTGTCGCTGTTCACAATAATGCATGACGTAGAGAAAGAATACGACTATGAGATATCATACGACAAGGCTTGGAGGGCAAAGCAGAAAGCACTAGAGATGAGGTTTGGAAGTTACGAGTATTCTTACCACAATCTTCCCCCACTGTTGGAGGTGATGCAGGCAAGAAACCCAGACATATACATGGCTATTCTCGACGAGGTGAATGAAACTAGGGAAAATGTACTTCGTCATGCTTTTTGGTCATTTGGTTGCATGATAGAGGCCTTCAGAAATTGTATTCCGTTGCTATGTCTTGATGGTACTTTCATGGCAGGTAAGTATAAAGGAATTATTTTAACCACGATCGGAGTCAACGTGGATAGCCATGTCGTCCCTGTTGCTTTTGCTTTTGTTGAAAACGAGAACACATCAAATCGGATATGATTCTTGCGGCACATTAAAAGGTGTGTAGTTCAAAATAGACCAAATGTGGGTGTTCTGCATGACCGACATATCGGTTTGCTATGCGACGGGGACCATGCCCGTAAAGATTGCAGCATGTACAATGTAGGAAAAGATGTCAAAGGTGCTGATATTCGTTGCGTTCCAACATGGATGTCAAAGAAGAAAAATAATACTTAATTTGAATTTATCGTGGACTTTTCCAAATTTATCTCTAATGGACTTGTAATTTTTAATTTTATCTGTACTGCAGTTGTAATATTCAATTTATTATAATGGGCTTGTAATATTTAAATTTATCTCTACTCGGCTTCTAATATTTGTATTTGCATGTACTGTAATTTTAGTATTTGAATTTATTAGTATTGACCTGTCATATTATATTTTTGCGCTGTAATATTTCTGTAATGTCAATTTATCATGAATGCAATTTTTGTCGTTGTTTTGTTCATTGTACTAATACATATATCAGTTTGTAGGTATAGCTGAGGATGCTGACGTACCGCCGATCGATGATGTGATCGATAATCTTCCTACGGAGGAAGGATGAAAACGAACGACGAATTACTGCAGAGTCCTTAGAATGGCAGGTAAATCCCCTAGGACTCCCCACATGGCGGGAGTGTCCAGAGTGTGGTTGTGGAGACCGTTGCTAGATGATAAGGTCTGTAAGACAAGAAACTATAGGACAAAGATGCTTCATGTGTCCTAACATTGTCGATGACAATTTCATCGTAAGTACCGTTAAGTTCTCACTCCGACCGATCACTACTTTCATATACTTACATATGTTATCGGTCGTAATGAATTTGTGCAAACAGGAAGATGTAAGAAAATGTGGCTTTGTAAAGTGGATCGATACAGCGAGAATAACTTCCATCGGTGCAAGGATAACACAATCTGAGACGACCACACAATTTATTCAAGCGTGGATGGAGTACAAGCGCCGAGCACAATCTGCTAGCTTACACTGGAGAAACAATCCATTAGGTCTACCCAAATGGTTTGAACGTCCAAAATGCGGTTGTAGAGATCGCTGACAGGTCGCTATATCCTTTTCACAAGAGACATTTGGAAGGCGATATTCCGTCTGTCCCTACATAGACAACGACTTCATTGTATGTCACATACTTAATTAGTTATTTTCATTTTCGCTTGCAATTCCATAATATATCGATCTCATTCACTAATTAGATTTATTCCTCAGGACAATCCAAGGACGTGTGGATTCACTTTGTGGATCAACATGGTCAGCCCGACGTATGATGGCGAAAGCATAACTGAAGCTGAAACACAAACAGAATATATATGAATGAAGGAGCACGAAGTTACAGTACACACTAAACAACGTAGAAGGGATCCGTAGACAAGCTCAAGCCCGCTTTGTCATGACCGGCAATTTCTTATAGCTCATCTATGCAACTTATTAACTCTTTTGTGTTAGTGTATGCATCATGAATGGGTTGTGTTGGTTTGTGCATCACGAATCGAAAACTAATGGTTAATTTCATTTTCCAACGATAAAGTTCGTTTTTGCTACTGCTGCAATGTCTTTCTCCTCCTTGCATTCTTTCTCCGCCATCTCCTAGGGGCGACGTCAATCAACCGATGTTGTCACAAGGACAAAAAAAATTACGAAAAGACATGAAACCAATAAACCAATGAAACTAATAAAGAATATGTAAATAAATAAATTTATCATTTAGAATAGGATGTATTTTTTATCGAACAAAAATTAACAAGTTTAAAAACTTGCTAACCAAATTAACAAGACAACCAGATATTAAAAATAAACTTATTCCGACAATTGTTGAGCCTGTCGAACAGTCAGCATTCGATAGGCCCGACCTGTCAGAATTGTCGCTATTCGACAGGCCCTATCAAACTATATATAGATGGCTCGTGTGGCGCGCCGCATAGCCCATCCGTGTGGCATGGCTGAATCTCTAATTTGAAAACTCAAATTGAAAATCCGAACCGTTCAAATTGTTCTACATATTAATATCGCCTTGTATACCAAATTTTACATTTTTTGAATTTTTTACTATTTTATCAGATAGGTCAAAGATGCAATAAAATAGATACTCCGTAAATCGTTGGATTAATTCATTTTTGACCTATCTGATAAAATAGTAAAAAATTCAAAAAATATAAAATTTGGTATACAAGGTGATATTAATATGTAGAACAATTTGAACGGTTCGGATTTTCAATTTGACTTTTCAAATTAGAGATTTCACCATGCCACACGGATGGGGGCAGAACGCGCCACACAATAGCCTATATAATATATATATATATATATATATATACAAGCAAAATACCCGTGCGTTGCAACGGAACGACGACGCAGAGAGGGAAGAAGGCGGAGGGCGAAAGTCCAGGTGACGGCGCGGGAGCTCTGAGCGACGACGGGGGGATGGGCGCAGGCGCGGCGCGGATGGGGATGGAAAAGAGAAACGTAGGAGGTCTTTTTTTTCATCCACGTCCTCCCTTTCTTTTCAGCATTGAGATTACGGGTTAATTTTATAAACACTCAAGGGGTTTTCTATGGGGTTTTCTGTCAAATAACCACAGACGGACGAAAATTTTGGATAGAAACACTACTTGCTTTATAGATAGTTATATATATATAACTTTGAAAGAAAGGGTATTTTCAACTTTATGTATTACTGGACCTTGATTAAGAAATAGTATCAGATAGACATTTAGTGTAAGTTAATTTAATTTCAACAAATCAAGTCAAAAATATAATGAAAATAGATATTGACTTACTGATACTTTAAACTGATTAGAAATTTGGTAAAAGTTTAAAATATTTATGACTCGGATATTATTAGTTAGAAAAGTATATTGATGAATAGGAAAAGTTGCATGTATATCGACAGCGGCACGCTAGCTCACGCGTGCATCGTGTGCTCGGCCGCCGCTCGGGACAATGCATGGCGACGTAAGAGGCGCGTAAGTCGGGCTCGCTCTTTGGAGTGAGGAAAGTGAGGCAACAATAGAGCGTGAGGTTATACGGATCGAAAATTTTATAGATTTGGACGAAAAAACGATTTGATGATCGAAAAGTTATAGAATTTTTAAATAATTAAGATAAGTTCTATCGTATGTATAACTGGGTTTTTTAAAAATAGCTAGGTGGATTACGGGTTAATTTCAGAAAAAATCAAGGGGTTTTCTACAAAATAGCCAGGCAAAACAAAATTTAGGTGAAAACACTACTTACTTTATAGATAGTTATATATATATACACTAGCAATTGTGTCCGTGCGTTGCAACGGGTGAAGTCGAGGCGCAGCGCGGATGGGGGCAGGAGGGAGAGACGCAGGAGGTCTTTTTTTCATCTAAGCCCTCTCTTTCTTTTCAGCATTGGGACTACGGGTTAATTTTAGAAACACTCAAGAGGTTTTCTGTAAAATAGCCAGACGGACGAAAATTTTGGGTAGAAACACTATTTGCTTTATAGATAGTTATAGATATAGATATATAATATATAACTATCTATAAAGCAATTAGTGTTTCTACCCAAAATGTTGTTCTTCCCGACTATTTTATAGAAAACCCCTTGAGTGTTTATAAAATTAACCCGTAGTCCACCGGCTATTTTGCAAAAACATCTTGAGTGTTAATAAAATTAACCCGCAGTCCACCTGGCTATTTTGCACAAAACCCATTGAGTGTTTATAAAAACGTCGTGCCTGCGTCCCTCCCTCCCGTCCTCATCCGTGCGCGTCCCGACATATATATATATATATATATATATATATATATATATATATATATATAGTTAGGCTATTGTGTGACGCGCTACAGCCATCGTGTGGCATGGCCGAATCTCTAATTTAAAAACTTAAATTGAAAATCTGAACCGTTCAAATTGTTCTACATATTAATATCACCTTGTAGACCAAATTTTATATTTTTTGAAATTTTTACTATTTTACGGATAGGTCAAAGATGTATTAATCCAACGATTTCTGAAGTATCTATTTTATTGCATCTTTGACCTATTCGATAAAATAGTAAAAAAATTTGAAAAAATATAAAATTTGGTCTACAAGGTGATATTAATATGTAGAACAATTTGAATGGTTCGGATTTTCAATTTGAGTTTTCAAATTAGAGATTCAGCCATGCCACACGGGATGGGGTTGTGCGGCGCGCCACACAGTAGCCCAACTATATATATATAATATAACTTATAATTATATATAAAGCAAGTAGTGTTTTCACCCAAAATTTTGTTCTGCCTCGCTATTTTGCAGAAAACTCTTTAAGTTTTCTAAAATTAACCCGCATGCAATGGAGATCGTATGGATCAACTTTAAAGAGCGATGGCATATGAGCGGTCTGGTTTTCACGGCCCTCCAGGGCCCACGTAGAGCAGCCAGGCATTCCCCTCGATCAGGCGTGCACAGGCGAGCTGAGAGACCGCGTGGCCGGACGCTGCACGGCATGGACGACATCTCTCCGACGCGGTGACGCGCAACGCGTCCAAGCGACCAATGCAATACATGCAAAACAGGTAGCAAACCAATCTAATTAGCAACAAGAAAAGAAAATTAGATGCATATATATATCGATGCATGCATGCTTGCAACATATGCTTCTTGTTTTATTTGCCGATTGATCTCAAGCATGCAGGAATGTAAGATGCATCCACACATGCGCGTGTGACAAGGCCGACCCTAGGTCGTGCGGTCATGCCTTGCGGGCGTGAAACCGAGAGCGAAGAGATCGTGCGTGGGGCCGCGCAAGCTGTGCTCATCGTCCATCGCTAACAAGCTGATGGCCGGACACGCGATGCAGACGACATCGCCCTCCATTGGATCGGCGAATCCCGATACATGTGAACCAAAGAACAACAAAGCAAATCAATTAGTCATTAAAAATCAATCTAATATGTGTAGATTGGAACAATAAACCCTATGAACGACAGAGTTGCTGATAACGTGTTACAAATCAACACACCTATTAACAATCACCGAATCTGTTCCGTATCTCTCTCACGGTAGTAAAGACATGAAAAGATGTAGAACATCCGCGTCTTTTTCTTTGCCCTAAAGAACCGTGTCTTTTTCTTTGCCCTAAAGAATCTCTCTTATGGTAGTAAAGACATGAAAAAAATATAGAACATCCACGTTTTTTATTTGCCCTGAACATTACAAAAGACAATGAACACAGATGTAGGGAACTTATCCATTTTTCTCATAAGTATATCAAGACATCCGACGCTCCGAGAGAGATAACTGAGACATTGTTGGGTCTTTAGCCTACCAGTCAACTTCAGCCTGGATTGTGCCCGTCAAACCACTCGATGGTGACGACCAGATGTGTTACACAACCAGGAGACTTGACATCAAATGGCTAAAAATCTACATTGTCTCAATTATCTTTAACTCATACTCATTGTTAAAACGTTCCTACCGAAAGGAACATGCTAACCACTTTCATCTGAGCATTTGGTATCGCTAACTGATTAAAGATTCACTATATAGTATTATTCAATATATATATATAATCTATATCTATAACTATCTATAAAGCAAGTAATATTTTCACCTAAAATTTTTGTCCGCCTGACTATTTTGCAGAAAACCCCTTGAGTGTTTATAAAATTAACCCGCAGTCCACCTGGCTATTTTGCAGAAAGCTCCTTGAGTGTTTATAAAATTAACCCGCAGTCTGCATGGCTATTTTGCAGAAAACTCCTTGAGTATTTATAAAATTAATCCGCAGGCCCAATGATGAAATAGGCCACACGTGAAGACATAAAGAAAAAATATAAATTGAAAGTACATGAGACTTCACTTTAGAATATTATGATAAAATAATGACGTCTGTTGCAACGCATGGGCATATTTACTATATATATATGGCCAAAAGATCTATATGTATAATCTATAACTCTCTATAAAGCAAGTAGTGTTTCCACCCAAAATTTTCGTCCGTCTGGTTATTTTGCAGAAAACCCCTTGAGTATTTATAAAATTAACCCGCAATCCCAATGCTGAAATAGGCCACATGTGAAGACAAAAAGAAAAAAATGATCTCTTCCCGAGCCGCCGACAGGTGGGCCCCACCTGTCGGGGTCTTCCCCGACCTTCGCGCCTCCCGCGCCTGCATCGCCATGGCGGCCCCACGCCGCCGCGTTTCCCGGGCACGCCGCGTACCTCCCGGGCACCTCGCCATGTGCCGCCTCTCTTTGCCCACATCGTGCGCCATCTCCTTCCCCACTCCTCGCAAAACCGGCGCTGAACCGTCGTCATTCCCCCATGCCAGCCACTCCGCCGCAATTTCCGGACAGACCGGCCACCCCGTGCAAATTAAATCCAAATCACTCGCGTAAGCATGTTTAGTATTCCAAGTGTGTCGGACAATAGGCCTTAGGTGAAGACATAAAGAAAAAATATAAATTGAAATTAAATGAGACTTTAACTTTGGAATAATTATGATAAAATAAAATAATGCTCATTGCAACGTACGAGCATATTTACTATATATATATATATTACATACATATATATACATTATATATATAATGTATATATGTATGTGTATATATATATGTGTGTGTATATGTATACTGTGTGTCTATAGGTCAACAGATCCAACCAATTAGGTGTGTCACCTCACATGCAAATTCATCGGCTGATTAGTCGCGACCAACACTAAAGCACCGGATCCCATTAGAACTCTGAAGTTAAGCGTGCTTGGACAATAGTAGTACTAGGATGGGTGACATTCTGGAAAGTCGTCGTGTTATGCTGTATCTGATAGAGTTTCAACTGATGTTTAGATTAGGTTACAACCAACATACCAAGTGTGTTGCAACTGGTCAACCACTAGGGCTGCACGCCAGTTGCAACTGGTGTTTAGATTAAGTTGCAATCTCTAAACACAAGTTACAACTAGATGAAGTTGCAACCTGCTGTGCGTCGTGATATTGGTGTATCGCAACTGGTTGTATCAATAAACTGGAGTTGCAACTGGTGTTTAGATGAAGTTGCAACTGGAGTTGCAACTAGATGAGCAGTCGGTGATATTGGTGTGTCGCAACTAGTGTTGTTGCAACTGGTGTTTAGATGAAGTTGCAACCAGTTGCAACTGGACGGTCGGTGATATTGGTGTGTCGCAACTGGTGGAGTTCAACTGGTGTTTAGATGAAGTTGCAACTGGACGGACAGTCGGTGATATTGGTGTGTCGTAATTGGTGGAGTTGTAACTGGTGATTAGATGAAGTCTCAACTAGAGTTACAACTAGACAGTCGATGATATTGGTACGGTCGGTGATATTGGTGTGTCGTAACTGATAAAGTTGTAACTTATGTTTAGATAAAGTTGCAACTGAATGATCGGGGATAATGGTGATCAGTGATATTGCATGTCTAATTTCTGTACTGGAACTAGGATTACGATATTGTGGTCAGCACGTGCGTGTGTGCATATATATATGGACATTTAATTTGTCTCTTCTCCTATCAATATTGCTTGCACGTAGTACGCCGAAGGTGTGCCACGCACAGATAGTACAGTACAGTAGACGTCGATTTCTCCAAGTTTTTTTTTTTGCAGCAGCCGCGTTTTTGACGCATGGAATGTACTAAGTACAGTAGAACAGCGGCGGCTTCGATGTGCATGCACGAGAGACCACGTACCGGCCGCGATTTGGTGGCGACGCGCGCCGCGCGGGCCCGCGACGGCGTTTCGGTCGCTGCGTGCGCGTGCTTTTCTGGTCAGCTTCCTCCAGCTGGGGTTGCAAACTTGGAAAGGGAGCCCCGCCGAGGAAAGAAGAATTTGGTTTCTTACATACTCCATTCGTTTTCTTAATATATAACGTCATTAAATATATTTATCATTCATCTTATTAAATATATATAATTATTAATAATAATAACTTGAATTGCTACTAAAACTTCTTTAAACACAACTTATATATTTTTTATATTTGTCAAAAATTTATGAATAAAACGAATGATCAAACATGTGCCAACAACGCTCGTCTGTCCTAAAACATAGCTATTGCGGGAACAGTTTGTAAATATTTTTTAGCATACGAGTTGAATGCCCATACGTTACAATGAAAATTAAATAAAAGAATCTGTCATACACTTTAAAGCCTCAAAAGTTAAAATAAAATTATTCTCATTGTAAAATAGTATTTGTCGACGGGCATACGTCGACCACGGTATTTATAAAGTATGAGGATCATTGAAACCAGTGTATATACGAGATTGAGGTAAAAGAGGCGAAAGACAGAGATTTTTATACATGTTCGGGCCACTTAACTTGTAGGTAATAACACTACTCTTGTTGACCGAAGTCGATGTTGCCCTATATATCAGAATCATACGAGTACAATATTTAAGGTGATCTAATCTATTCGACATTGGCTTGGCCGCATGGAGCTCGAACACATAGTTGACGGCTAGCGTGGTCTTCTTCCTCAAATATGAACTCGGCGAGATTGAAGGTAGCTCTAGATCCCTCTTGTCGGTTTTGTAGCCCTGTATTGGATTTTTCTATGCTTGTATTTCGTGTTGGCTTGTCCCCTCTTCTCCTAGGAGGTCTTGTATTTATATCATCGGATGTTTCTTTGTCCAAGTAAACTAGAGAGACAAGTATGGATATGATCCGAGTAGTCCTTGTTGTGTCCGAGTAGGACTACTGTTCATTCCTTATCTGGAACATCATCTATTTTGAGAAGATAATTTTCTGCTTTATCCGTCGTATTCTCTAACCAAAGAACACATTCTCGTATACTATTAGGTATATGTTATTTTCATATATCATGAATCCATGTATAGAAGATATGTTTTATCCTTGAGATTGACAGTAGCCCTCGACTTCAATGCAAATGGACTCGACAATTCTCGACCAAAGACCTTAGAACAATAGTTATCAAAGATGTCGAACTCGCTTGATCGTTCTTGGGCTGTAGAGTAGGTATAGAGTACGTGACTAAGTTCTACCCAACTTTGACCAAGAACATGACCATGGGTTAAATTTGGATTGAAGTCAAAAAATCAAACTATCATAAACAAATTTGCAAATATTTCATCGCGATTTCTCTTTCTCTTTATGTAGGTTCTCATATCCATACTCGATGGGACCCTTTTTGAGTTTGGCCTAGGAGAGTAGATGGACAAGGAGGATCTATACAAGTTTGAGCTGCTCGGAAGCGTAATAATACCCTACTTCTATGTTGTATCTTTTGTTGCTATGTTACTGGTCAGTGTGTTCCCCTTCTCTTGGTTCTGGTCCTTCCTTATATACTCCGTGAGGTACCATTTGGACTGAAGTCAAAAAATCAAACTATCATAAACAAATCTGCAAATATTTCATCGGTGATTTCTCTTTCTCTTTATGTAGGTTCTCATATCCATACTCGATGGGACCCCTTTTGAGTTTGGCCTAGCAGATCAATGCGTCGTGTTACCTGGAATGCCTCAGAATGGAAAAGTAGATGGACAAGGAGGATCTATACAAGTTTGAGCTGCTCGGAAGCGTAATAATACCCTACTTCTATGTTGTATCTTTTGTTGCTATGTTACTAGTCAATGTGTTCCCCTTCTCTTGGTTCTGGTCCTTTCTTATATACTCCGTGAGGTACCATAGTGACTGTACCAAAAGTATGTGCTGAAGATACAAATCGTGAGCTATGACTAGGGTGACTCATCGAAATCTTTCATCAAATTCTATGCGTTGGAGATGTGGATGTCTGCCACGCGTCTCTATATATGATTGGAGTGAGAAAAACCCTAGCCGTCATTTCCCCTCGAGTCAAATCCTAGCCGCATGTGGGCACTAGCGCGTTCGCGCGTCGTGTTCATCCCTAGATGTGTGGATACCGGTAGAGACATTGCTGGTCGGCGTGGAAGCATAGCGAGGCGATCGACTACTTCATCTACATCGACGTGTGCTACGTCGTCAACGTTTCTTCGGCTTCTTAGCACTTACTTCCACTGCATATCATGTTGAGTAGTAATGATTTATGCTCTCATAGTTCTTGGTTTATACAGTAAAAAATTTGATTTATATTATCGTAGTCTAGACGTAACCCTTCTCCCTCCTTCCTCGGTGTGGCGGCAACTCCCCTTCCCCTTTCCCACCTGTCTTGAGCTTCGGATGCATCTTGATTTGGTTTCTTTTTCTTTTCACTTGAAGCATCGGTTCAAATTGTGCCGAGCAGGCTCTTTTTTGACAGAAAAATCATACGAATTTATCAATGCTGATTCTACCTTATTATTACCGAATAAGCGGTGTTAGTTATGGATCCGGTACCGTTGGCCCTTTTGGAACCGACAGCTACTGCAATGGTTAGATAGAAATGCACCTTAAAGACAAAACTACGTCATGGAATTTATTACAGTTGGGTCGACCGAAACATCGTCCGGGCAATTTTATTATGAACAAGAGCGAAACAGAACTAGCTAGAAATCCGGTTCCATATTATCTTTTGCCGTTGAAGCTTTCTTGTAGCAGCCGGCCGGGCCATCCTCGTCGTGAGATCGACAGGATGGATGGATGCTTTCGCAGGTTGTTTGGTGTGTGCGCTACCATCCAAACAGTAGAGTCCTCTGTGATGTGATGCCTTGGGTTGGACTGTCCCAACTCCCAAGGCTACCTACGTTAGACTCTGTATGGCTGTATCGGTGGCCGGCAGCTAAGGGGTGCACTACCTCCGTGACCTCGTTTTATTTAGTAAAGATTTAAGGTTTAAAAAATCATAGTGTCTCCTAATAAATAATTATATAATGGAGAGTAATTAGTTTTGATTAGGATAAAAAATAATTAAAAATGATTGATGTGACAAAAAATATTAACAAGTCTTTTAGAACAAAATTTGAATTCTAAGTATTTAGGGTTTAAGGTGGAGAGATGGTTGTTCTTAGTACGGAGAAAGTAGCCTACAAAGCTTTTTTTTTGTCTAAACTAGTCATTATTTTAGAATTTAAATTTTATTTGTTAAATTTGTTACTTTAAAGTATTTTTTCACATCAATCATCTTTAATGTAAAAATCTTTTCATCGTGCCTCAAAACCTCTTACTCCCAATCATATATTCGGCCTCCATATAGCGGTCGGTACTCAATGGCGATGGGCCGGTCTCACACGCGTCCTTAGTAGCTCTCATTCTCACACCTAGAAGCTCTTAATTAATTACACGATGTTCCCAGGTGAAAAAGGGTCATCTCGTGGGCCACTGTGTGCTTGTTCCAGCAAAGAAAAGTTGCGACTTTTCTCTTGGTTGTCTCATGGCAACAGTTAATTGCCAATAGATTCCATGCATGATGCATATATTAGTTAGGCTTCCTTATAGTTAACCAAAAAACAGAGTTTACATCCGTTTGATCACGTTTAGTTATGATCGGTTTGACGTTAGTATTTTCTTAAAGGTGTGGTGCGAAGGGTTGTCAGCTAGCTCTCGACGACGATGTGTTTGTTTTTTTTATGACTTTCTTCAATTATTATTATTTTTATATTAATATAAATTTCGTATTGTCTGTTTTTTATATTCCATGCATGATGCATATATTATTATTTTTATATTAATATAAATTTCGTAGTCCACGTACGTACGTGTTGATCACCGCTCGTAGGTCGTTAAAAAATACATCTGCTTAGTTTCTGTACGTGGACTACGAGCGATGATCAACACGTACGTGGTATTTAATTAATTAATTAAGTCTTGCTTGCACACACGTAGCCGATGGAAGGTGCGATATATATATGCACGCACGTAGCCAATACAACCTTGCATTTAGTTGCTCGGGGATACAAAATATAAATTTTTTTAGTCCTAGTTAAGGTTTGATCATGTAATATTCTTGCTACGTTATAGCAACTTCAACAGAATCACCAAATGGAATTTGGATCAATATTTGGCCAGTGAAAGCTAAAATTACGGCTCCAACGAAATCGTCGACCAATCATTCAAAAACAGAGGCTAACTATCCCGGAAAACTCGGTCACCGGGTCTGGCGAAGGCAGGGGAATCACCAAATCACCCGCTCCCGTGATCCCGTCCTCCCGCCACCGATCTCCCGTGCTCCCACGCTGCTGGTGGTCCTGTGGTCCTGCAGTCCCGTGTTGGTGCTCCCGCGGTCCCGACGCCGAGGTCACACCCCTCGACGCTCCCGCCGTCGATGGCGCCGCCACAGAAATTGCTGCCGACGCGCCGGCCAACGGAGATACACGAGGCGGAGAGAGACGGGAGGGGAAGAGAGGCGGGTGCAAGAACGCGATGCGCGCACTCAGGCTGTCGCCGCCACTGGCTCCGGCCGTGTCGCCGTCGCCGCCATCATACGCTGCGATGTTTGGTGGGGCGGCATTAGCTCGCCGCCTGCTCCGAACCCGGCGACGTCGCCGAGGCCTGCGCCAGCGCTAGCCCCGGCGCCGGGGAGCGTGGCGTCCGGGGCAGAGTGGGAGTTCGCGGGCGGGCAATGCGGTGCGGCGTCGAGCAGCCTGAGCCTGCCGCTCATCATGATGCTGGCGCTGGTCGGGGCGGCGTTGTTGATGGTGCTGTACGCATGGCTGGTGAGCTGGGTGTTTAGGACGGTGAGGCGGCGGTGGCGACACAGGCGGAGGAGGCGACTGTCATGATCCTGGGTTCCCCCGCTGATGACTCCTTCGCGACGTTCACCACCTACGACAACTACTACCACACTTTCTCACCATACGAGCTCAACGACGCGGCCATCAAGTCGCTGTCGTCGGCGTAGTACCTCAAGTCGGCAGCGATGGCGGCGCGTAGTGGCGGCGGAGGAGGAGGGGCGGGCGAGAGCGTCACCCGTGACTGCTCGTGTGCTTGCTCGAGGAGGAGGGACGAGCTCCGCGCGCTGTCGCTATGCGCGCACGCCTTCCACGCAGACTGCATCGACGTCCGGCTGGGATAAAAAAATAAATGGGCTGATGTAGCTTAATTTAAAAAATATATATCTTTTATTGTTGCGGTTCTATTGAAGACACATATATTTTAGATTATTTATTTTTAATGAGGATGCAAATAAAGAAAATTAATTAGAGTTGCTTTAAAAGCGAAATAGTTCTCCTCGGTCCTTCCTTCCCGCCATACAGCCCATCTATCAACTTCTTTATTTGTTGGTAACTACTCCAAATTAAATGATTTATTCTCAATCTATTCTTACAGCTAATCTCTAATTATATATATGGATCTGTCCGTCGGGCCTGTTACTACAATTTTTTTAAGATGGGAGTCGTACTTATGGGTATGGGATCAGCAGCCGAGGGAAGAAGAATTTGGTTCGCTGCGACCTCTAGTTAATTGTTTAGTATTTCTTTGTATCCTATCTCTTTTATTATTTTTCTTTTTAAAATTTTTCTATGTATATGTTAATATATACTCCACCGGTTTTATATTATAAAGAGTACATTTCATTTAGGTCATCTTTTATTACCATTATTTTATTTTAAACCATCATTTAATCAATATTTTTTACTTTAGATATGTAAACTTGGATTTGTTTTCGCTTGAATCATCCCGACTCTCTTCTCACATATATGAATGGTCTCGAGTATATCAGATTCTATTCATCAAATGAACTCACATGACTATATATAAAACCATTTCTTTAGCAAAGTTGGATGCAAATGGATAAAATAAAATAGTTGAGGGTGATACAAAGTATACACATATTTGTTTCAAAGTAAAAACATTAGTAAAAAGGATAGTCCAACGTGAAACATTGGTAATAAATTATGGGCAAAGTAAAATTTACTCTATTATAAAACAATAAAACATTTTGGCTTTTTTCTATCTTGAACTTTAGAAAAAATATAGTAACTTTTACAACACCAAATTAATTTTTATTAAACCAAACATTAAACATATTTGATAGTATGTTTGTTTAGAGTTAAAAATATTACTATTTTTTATAAGTTTAAGTTTAGTTAAACTTAAAAGAAAGAAGTTTGATTTCAATAAAAATCAATACGTCATATAATTATAAAATGGAAGTAGTAATTGACCACTTACATAAGTCATTCTCCCTAGACATTTTGATTGATACGAGTTAAGAATGCCACGGGTCTCATACTAATTAATCAACTCTAATCACTTACTTCCATCAGAAGCTAATAGGTTATGAATTAATTGAACGGACATATACCTATAACTATAGATTTTGCTGAATTAATTTAGAAGTAAATTTCTACTAGAGCTTTTGACGAATTAATTTAGAAATAAATTTAACAGAATTACAGATACTTTAACTAAATTATCATAAACTTTAGATTTAAGATGATGTATCGAAAACTGCATATTAAACAATAAATTTATCACAAACTACATGTTTATAAATAAATATCATAAAAATATAGATTTAATAATAAAATTATTATAAAATTATAGATTTTGGGTTTAAATTCTTCACACTAATTTTATGTTTGAGCTATCAATGTCTAAGTTTTGTTACTAAATTGATGTTAAACATATAGTTTCGTCAATTTTGTTAATTTTATTATTAAATCTGTAGTTTTATGATACTTAGCTTGAGACCTATAATTGATAAATTTATTATTAAATTTTTATAGTTTTATGATATATCACTTAAATTTAAATTTGTAGTTTTATAATGATTTGATCAAATATGTGTAGTTTTATTAAATTTACTCTTTCTTTAGAAACGCACCTTTGAAGCAGACAAAAACTACATACACAGATTAGCTAGCTTCGCTGTTGCTACCATAGTTGATGAGAATGTGAGGAAACTATTTTAAAATCTTTAGAAAATATCTCTTTTTTATGTCATCTAAACAATTATAAATTATTTTAAAAAAGAAATTAATAATACAGATAATATGTGACATAATATATGACAGATCCATAAACATATATATAAGCTACATGTTAAAAAAATAAATTTGATCATAAGTTTAATTGATTTGTTTTTTAACTTATAAAAATCGAATTTTATTTTATATGTATGTGAAATGACATACCATGTATAATTCACCTTTGAAAAAGGAAATTTCTATAACTATTTGAATGATACATGAAAAAAAGAGAGAGGATGTTTCCGTTCAGAGTTTAAAATTTACTTCCGAGAACGTGTGGCGCGCGCACAGTGCAAGATACATCTAAAAGAGACGTCAATCTCTCCATCCTTTTAGCAGCCACGGTTTGGTAGTCGTCTCGTACACGGACACAGTATACAGTGGCGTCTTCGATATGCATACATGTGCATGATTAGTTTGGACCGGTCAAGGCGAATTGTCTGATTATTGGAGATGGCAATCGGGAACAGCTGATGGAGGGAAGAAGAATTTCATTTCCAATATTCGTATATACCTATATAATTATAACTATATGTTTGAATGATTGAATCCTATCTATCCAGTACTTGTTTTTCCTAAATATTCCCATGTTATTTATGAACAGCTGACAACTACGTACCAACGTACGTTATTATCCTTGGCAATTTGATTATTAAGTTCACATTTAACGGATCTCTGCTATATCAAAGTTGGATATAAAAAAATACTCGGGCTAGATCATTGCAAATTGCGTTGATATTTCCATTAGCTCCATGATTCGTGCGCCAGCGACCAAAGAAAATGGGTTGACCCTTCAGACCATCTCGTGGGTCATTGTGCTTCTTAAAAAAAGGTCGACTTTTTTGGGTCGTTCCTTGCCTCCTTGGTGATTGTGTTTGCCCCCAAACAGATTCCATCCTGCAGTAAGAGGTTTCACCTGATGAAAACCGAATTTAAATTACTTATAGTAACTTTGTTTTTAATAGATAATATTATTGACTTTTAAACATATGTTTGTAATTATTTATTTTTTTTAAGTTGTTTTGTCACTAAAAATACTTTAAATATGATTTATATCTTATGAATTTGCATAAAATTTTTGAATAAAACAAATACTTAAGCATGTGTTTAAAAGTTGAATGCTTAAACATATGTCTGAAAGTTAACAGTGTTATCTATTAAAAACGGAGAAGTAATACAATGCGTGCATGATTCCTTCCTAGCTTGATACTGTAGTAGAGTACTACTACAAAATTTGACTCATTCAGTGTGTACTACTATATATGCCCAAAGAATCTTCAGACAAAAATAACATACATGTAGAAAGAATCTTCAGACTGAAAAGAACCTTCTTCAGCTCGCCAGTTCATGAATTGATCATGCACCAGTGCCTCACCATGTTCAGGTTTCAAAAATGTAACACGGCAAGGAAATTAGACGGCGTAGAGCTAATCTGGAGCTTGCGTCTTCAGAGATGATCGTCAAGGTGAGGACAAGAACCTTCTTAGCTTAACTTCCTCAAAGACAAGGGCCATCAGATTTAAAGACATACTTGTATTGACCCTCTCGTCCTTATGGTGCTTAATCGATACTCCGTACATGAAAGTTTTCAAACTGATAAGACATAGGCGCTCATATAAACACCGAAGCACTTACCTCTGTAAACATTGCTGACAGGACATTGCAATTCGATGGTCAACGTCGATATGAATGGCCCCGTTTGGTAGGGATTCTTCTCCCTGATTTTTAACAGAATTAGTAGAATCTTTACCAAACGGGTTATTTTGCAACCGATCCTAAGAAAAATCACTTTAAGTTCGGTAGTTTTATATAAGAAGTGAGAATCACATAAAAAGCAGTTTCTCTCCAGAATCACCTGAAACCAATTTCTCCCAAGAATCACTAGAAAATTACCTAAAATATTGTTGTAATTATTACTTTATTATACCAATTCTGATTCTCTCCAGAATCTGATTCAGGAGAATCAGAATATAGAATCAAAGAATTATAGAATCAGAAGCCATACCAAACGGGCCCGAAATTTCAATTTAGATGTCATGATGCAACGCTAAGGCCTTGTTCGATTGGCCCGGGAACGGTCGGGATTGGGCTGCAATTCCCGTGGGTAAGCCCGATGCGGATTAAATCCTAACCTGCAAGAAAGTATGTGTTCGGTTAAGCCCAATTTAGATTCTATCTCGGCACATCCTGACCTTTCCCTCTCATCCTGGTCCAGGAAGAAATCATCGACCCAAGAGGCGTGAAAAAACCCTCAAGAGGGGACGAGCGTCGCGGCGTCGGTGCAACCCAATGGCGACGGTGGCAGCGGCACACTCCGGCAAGGGCGTCGTCTGTCTCCTCCGGCGGCAAGGGCGACGGCGGTGCGCTCCGGCAAGGGCGGCGTCTCTCTCCTCCGACGTCTTGAATCGGTTTCTTCGCTCCTCACGACTCTGACCCTAAGCTAACCCTAGCCTCTAACCTCCTCAACCCAAGACGCAACCGCCGACCAACTCCCACGAGGTAAGTACTCAGAGAAAGTTCTCTGGCCTCTATCTCTACTGCAACCTGGACTCCTCTCTTCCACTTCCTCTTCTCTAATCTCGAGTGTTTTGTTGCAAGGTGATGCTACTAGAGATGCTTATAAATTAATGCTAATAGTCAACTTGATGACCTTGTATTCGTGGTGGTCTCTGCTAGTTCTGAGTTCTAGGTCATGGCTACTGATTTATTTGCTTGATGCCTATATGCTATGAATGGATGAATGAATCCTCACAATTTTGATGCAAGTGCAGTACTGGTATATAGAACAATCCTTATATAGAACATTACTATGTATTACTATGTTTCTTGGTAGGGAACAATATTTGTATGTTCGATTTGCTTTTTTAGGGAAACAATTTTACAGCAATTTGGTCACAGTCATAATTTTTTTGACAACATCCATTGAGAAGTGTCGGTACAACATGTGTTCAGTACTTCGTGGGTTAGTAATCAAACACAATCGCAATGAGCTTTTGTTCCTTGTAGTGAAGTTACTTTGGCGTCTGGATCTAGCTTGGTCAGGTTGTGAACTATTGTTCAGCAATTTGGAGTGTTGGTTATATTGGAGTTTCTTAGTTCTGCATAGCAAGTTGCTCTGTAATATTTAATTCCACGATATGTGCAAGTGTTGATTGTTTATCTAGGAGCTTAGTCTGTGGGCAAAAGCTTTTATTAGTCCTTGCTCTGTTCATTCTTATTCCACATGTATTTTCTGATTTCTAGCTTCCCGTAGTTGCAGTTTTCAGTTTTCACCTTAATTCTCTCAGTTAGTTCACCTCCCTGGCTCAAAAAATTAAGATCTCCTAGTTGCTTTGTCTTGGTTACCTCTTCTGATCTGCATTATGTCAACATTTGTACTCTTTGTTGTACATTTCTTTTTTATTGTCAGATTAGTTCAACTTCTCTTTACATGCTTCTTTTGTAAAAAAAAGACATTATTTGCACCTGAGAAATAAAATTTGTCTATTAAAACTTTGTACTACTAGCAATGAAGCCTTACTATTTTTAGTTTCAGAATAAAAAATACTTATTCTGAATTTCTTTTTAGTTTTGCAATGGAAATGAGAATAAGGGATCGTATTAGAAAGAGGGAGGAGGAAGACGATGATATGATGATGTTTGTTTTCCCTACACTACATCTGTTGAGTTCTAGTGAAGGGAGGGAAAAGAAAAAGCGGCATACATCAACACTAACAGGCGAGGAACATGTTCAGGAGCTACTTGAAGGGCATGTCAAGAACTGTCGGGTAGCATTCAGGATGGAACCACAATCCTTGGCCAATTACCTTAGAAGTGAAGGGTTGGTCCATGATACTAGGATTAAGGTTGAGGAGAAGTTGGGGTTCTTCCTATATATGCTTAGCCGCAATGCTTCATATGAGGATCTCCAAGAAAAATTTGGGCATACTAATGATACTTTTCATCATCACATGAAGCATTTTTTCAAGTCAGTTGTTCCTACCCTCTCCAAGCGGTTCCTAAAACCTCCTAATCCTAATCAAGTACCTTGGAAAATTGAAAGAGATCCTAGATTTTATCCATACTTTAAGGTGCTTATTTTAACACATTTGTCTTGATCAATATGTGCTTCTAAAATTTTAGAAAATCACATGTAGCTTTTTTTCGCAGAATTGCCTTAGTCGTGCAATTGATGGCACTCATATACCCATATCTATATCATCTGACAAAGCTGCTCCATTTAGAAATAGGAAAAATAATCTTAGCCAAAATGCAATGATAGCTTGTGATTTTGATCTGAATATCACTTTCATGTCTATTGGGTGGGAGGGGTCGGCTACGGATGCCAGGGTTCTTACATCTGCAGTGAACAAGGGTTTTCAAGTACCTTCGGGGAAGTTCTATTTGGTTGATGGTGGGTATGCCAACACCCCGTCTTTTCTTGTACCATATCGTAAAGTCGGGTACCATCTGAAGGAGTATAAGGCAGGTTGGCGTAGACCTCAAAACTACAAGGAGTTATTTAACCATCGGCCTGCGATATTGAGGAATCATGTCGAAAGGATTTTGAAGTTTTAAAGAAGTGCTTCCTCATCCTCAAAGTTGCCACTTTCCACAAAATCAATAACCAGGTGAAGATACCTGTAGCTGCTGCAGTATTCCACAATATGCTCAAGGGGGATGAGCAATGGTTAAATAACCAACCACATAATATTCATCCAAGAAATTATGTCGACCTGCCAGATGATGATCAAGGCAATGATCAAAGCACTGATCAGGGGAACCTTCTGTGGACATGATAGCACATCAAATGTGGAATGACTATCGGCAACATAGGACTTAGTGGGTTGTAATAAGTAGTACATTTGAATATTTCTTTGATGTTTTGTGGGATGTAATAACTAGAACATATTATAAATATTATGTTATGAATAAACTACGATGGTTTCATCTTACATACATTTGCTACAATGCTTTTGTTATAAATATTGTGTTATACATCCTTTCACAGTTAATATGCTTGCAAGAGGTTCTCCAAGGTTGACCGTGCTCTTGTCAAAAGCTACACAAAAGAAGAACACTCCCAAAGGTCGTCCCACAAAAAAGCATGGAGGTTCTCCAATAGGTATGTAACTATAGAACATGTGAAATTCATGTTTGACAATTATTAAATATAGATTATACATCAATTCTTATCTTGTGTAGAAAAATCAAGAGCCTCTTAGAACCCAACCCTAGAGAAGATACTTGTTGAGTTATTGCATGAGCATAATACTCCTGAGTATAGGGGTCAGAATGGATGAACTTCTGAGGTTTGGAACAAGATCGCGAAGGAATTCCATGAGAAGGATAGATATGTGTGCTTCACAAAGGTCCAAATCTAAGAAAAAGAGAAAGAGTTAAAAAGACAATATAGGATGCCGAAAGAGGCTAGAAAACAAAGTGAAGCTTTATGGAACAACCAGAGATACATGAATGAGGCTAAACCAGCCATGTGGAACAACATAATCATTGTAAGATTATTTCTTGACCATTACTTAATTCTGTTGTTAATTATATCATGTATCAATTCAACACTTTACTTTTATTGTGTAGTCATTTCCTAAAGCTAAGAAGTTCCACACCAAATCTTTCCCTCTATTTGCGGTCTTGGGGGAACTTTACAATGGTTAGTTCTATCACAAGCTATAATTCTTGATTTCAATATCCATCCCTCAATCGTCTGGTGCCAGATCCGGCTGCCAAGTTTCGTACCATCCCCATGTGCCGGCTTCTGCCTCCAACCGTAAGGTGCCACCGCCTCTATCTAGGGGTGGTCATTCGGTATTACCGAACCGATTGGTTCGGTTCTTCGGTTCCTATAGAAATTCGGTTCCTCAGGAAAATGGTACCGATCGGTTCCTAAAAAAATTCGGTATCGAGAAAATTTGGTTTCGGTAAATTTGGTTCGATTTCGGTATTTACCGAAAGTACCGAACACAGATACAACACAATGTAACATTAGGTTCAATAGCCAATTTTGATAGGAATTCAACATATAAAATCATACATATAAAAAAACCTCAAAACTACAAGAGTAGATGTCCACAAATACATAATATAATTGTCCATAATAGAGCCATCAATAATATAAAAATCAAGCACAAGTCAAGTAAAAAACAATAAGTTTTGGTACTTCGGTAATTTCGGTTTATCGAGGTATAGAACTGAATTTACCTCGGTAAATTTGGTTCTTGAGAACTAGAAACCGAATAGAAACCAAATTTTTTGGTTTCGGTATTTTTCGGTTTGGTTCTTGGTTCTCGGTTCTTGGTGCCCACCCCTACCTCTATCCCTTGATTGCCGAGCACCGGATTTGTTCTCCATGTGGCTGGGGGACGCAGATCCGGATGTCGGGCGTCGTCTCCTCCATCCCTGTGGGTCGGCTTTCACCTCCGACCGCTGCCTCCATCCCCCAAACAGTGCAACGGCCATGTCGTGTAGGTCGGTGAATGGTTCTTCAGTGTTCTTGTAGGTGGTGTTCTTTAGCGTTATCAAAGTAGTTGTTAGATAATTTTGTATCTGATTCTTTGTTCTTAGAGATTTTTGTGTGTGATGAATGCGATGGAAACTATCAAGGCCGAATATTTTTTTTGTTATTTTGGTGGTATCTACATTAGTGGATGAGTGTCATGAGCTGGGGGCAAGGGCTCCTTTTTTTTGATTTTCCACATCTGTGATGGGTCATAGGATATAGCACGTCAAATGTACATGTCATCACTAATGGGTGGTGCACTCATTTGGAACGGGTCATAGGATATAACCTATCAGAGATAGTCACCACTGACGAGCCTTCACTCGCCACAGATGACTTGAGTCATCACTGACCACTCATCCGTGACGAGGTAGCAGGCAGCAGCACTCTGCCTCCGCGCTGACTCCCGTCGGCTACCTCACCTCACTCCGCCTCCCTTCGCCTCCAGCCACCGCCAACCGCCCGATGCCCCCTCCTCCGCCAGTTGCCCGGCACACCACCTCCGACGTTGGCTGCGTGCGCATCGAGCTCGTGCAGCGCCCGTGACGGCCGGGCCACCGCCGGCCAGGAGCCCAGGAGTGGAGGTCGCCCCCCGAGTCCCTGACGAGCCGTTTTCAATGCTAGCCGCACAGCACACACAGGCGCACGACACAGGAGGCAGCCGCGCCGCCTCCCTTCAGCTCCCTCACCTCACCTCTCGCAGTTCAGTCCCTAGGCACCCACCATGTTGCATCCTGGGAAGATTAGCGAAGAAGGTGACTTGTAATCTAACTAATATTATTCTTTTGTATATTAGCTTGCACCAGCAAGATCCTTGTATATTTTCTGTACTCAATCCTTGCACACATTTGAGTGGTATAGGTAGATCGAAAGATTCTGGAGCACGCAGCTTGTGAAGCTAGATATATTCATGTTTTTTAAATATTTTTTTCTTGATGTGTTGCTTGGTAAATGGAGTTTTAGGGATTGTTCTATGCTGATTTCTATTTATAGCATTTATTCCATTTGTAAAATGTTAGTTCTGTCTATGTGATCATGATTCATAAATATAAACATGTGTGGTATTCTGAAATAGGTTACCGGTTTCTGACCATTTTCGTTAAATTTCTGACCTTATTGATTCGTTTCCGTAGACCCACATATTCCGATTCTGTTTTTAAACCTGTTTTTCTTGAATATAGAAACGAAAATAAAAAGGGGGTTTTTTCATCCGTTTTCAACTTTTTAAATCTATTTTTCTCGAAACCGATCTCGTTTCTGCCAAAAAAATATAGAAATTGAAATAAAAGTAGGGTTTTCCGTCCGTTTTTAACCCTACATTGGTCATTATGCTTTAAAAAAAAGGTCGACTTCTTTGGGTCGTTCGTTGCCTCCTTGGTGATTGTGTTTGCCCCCAAACAGATTCCATCCTGCAGTAAGAGGTTTCACGTGATGAAAACCAGATTTAAATTACTCATAGTACCTTCGTCTTTTAATAGATAATATTATTAACTTTTAAACATATGTTTAACCATTTATCTTATTAAAAATTACATAGTAATCATTTTTTAAGTTGTTTTGTAAAAAAATATATCTCATAAATTTGCATAAAGTTTTTAATAATACATGTTTAATAATTAAACATGTGTATAAAAGTTAACAAATGTTATCTATTAAAAATTAAAAACGAAGGAGTTAATTATTTTAGTCCAGCTAGGGCGTCACACAATACGTGCATGATTCCTAGCTTGATACTGTAGTAGATTATTACTACAAAATTGGACACATTCAGTATGTTCTACTAAAAAATAACATACATGTAGAAAGAATCTTCAGACTGAAAAGAACCTTCTTCAGCTCGCCAGTTCATGATTGATCATGCACCAGTGCCTCACCATGTTCAGGTTTCAAAAATGTAACACGGCAAGGAAATTAGACGGCGTAGAGCTAATCTGGAGCTTGCGTCTTCAGAGATGATCGTCAAGGTGAGGACAAGAACCTTCTTAGCTTAACTTCCTCAAAGACAAGGGCCATCAGATTTAAAGACCTACTTGTATTGACCCTCTCGTACTTATGGTGCTTAATCGATACTCCGTACATGAAAGTTTTCAAATTGATAAGCAGGGGCGGATCTAAAATATAGGCTATAGTTCGGGACGAGACCCTATAACTTTTTTTAATATATATAATGTTTAGTCTAATGATCTTAATTAGAAAAAAATTCAGAAAATAAAGTTCAGACTGTTTTTATCCGAAACACAGTCTCATCGCTCATATCAACGCCGAAGCACTTGTCTCTCTAAACATTGCTAACAGGACATTGCAATTCGATGGTCCAACGTCGATATGAAATTTCCATTTGAATGTCATGATGCAACGCTAAGTGAAGTGCATTATCTGGGTAGGTGAAGTACTAGGCGGTTTTCGGTTGGAAAAATGGGCCAAGGTCTAGTCAATCCGCAACGCGGCCCGTTAACGAGACCGAGTAGCTCTCTCTCCGGGGATACTAGGCCGACCTTCTTTCCACCTAGACATACAGCCCATTCAACTTTGCCTTCGCCTCCTCACGGGTCACCGGACACAATGCCTTCGTTTTGAGCCGCACAGACGAGAAAACAAGAAAAAAAAAATCACACACTTGGCCCCGTTCGAGTTCACGGTGGAGGAAGTTTAAAGTGGGACGTGCGAAACGAGAAATTCATTAATGTATAACTTAAAAAGTTTTAATCATTATAAATTTTAAAAATAAAATTATTTTATATTTAAAAATAACTTTTATATTAAAAAATCGTACGAAAAATATCGTTTAGCAGTTTGAAGAATATGCTAATGAAAATCGAGGTAAAACTTTTATCTTACCTCCGAATCCGCTCCCTTCTCCATGACGGCCTACTCCCGTATCTCTTCGATCATCGATGCCCACACGGCTACTCCTCTCGCCCCGCGTGTCTAAAACGGAGCTCCTACGTGCCTCCTCACCCGTGACACCGCTCTGGTGTTGCTTCAGGCACGCCGACATCTAGCCTCCTCGACTCTTCTGGTGGTGGCGGCAAAGGGAGTGTGGGTGGTCGTTTTGTCAAGACTGGAGCCAATGGCTGAAAGCGTCTGGAAACGAGGATGCAGCAGCGGAGGCGGTTGCTGACGAGCTCGAGATGTTCTACGTGCACCCGAACACGAGGATCATCGACTTCGACGCGCATGAGGACATCCCTGTCGAGACCAGTGGTCGAAAGGTGCACGTGGAGTAGCTCATGCGCGCAAATGAGAAAACAGGAGGTGAAAGAAAAGGATGTGGAGACGTAGCTGGAGCGAGTTGACAGAAGATGGGGAGGAGGGGTAGGAGGAAGAAGATGAGGGTAATTTTGACATTTTAACCTATGATGTGGCAAAAAAACAAATTTACTAAAATTCGTGCTAACTAGCAAAGCCGTGGCATTCAGAGGTTGCCACAAAATTATGTGCTAATGGAGCAATTTTCGCTGCTACATATTGACTAGAAATGCTAAGGATAGCAAAACACGATTGGTCATTGTGTTTTGCTCCCAAACAGATTGCATCTTCCACTTGTTTCACCTAATGTAAACTGGAATTAAGCTTAATCAAGTGTAGCAAACTGGCAGCTAATTGAATACAAGCAGGCAATTTCAACCCTCACGTAGAGCTTTACATAATCGTAGTCTCCGATCTTTTGGTTCAAGTAATGGAGTTTAAACTCCGCATTTTGAAGATTCGTGCAATGGAATTTAAACTCACAATTGAAAAGTTCAAATTCGAACGAAACATGAGGAGTTGCGGTATGCATTTCTTCTAAACTGCTAACAATTGAGTCATACGCAACTAGATGGACGGTGCAGATGTTTCCGTAAACACATATCCTCTCGTTCTTTTATGTTGCCTAAAAATCATCAACATTCTAAGAAGTTCTGGGAGATAGCTATATATTACTTCACAAACATATAAACATATAAGTTGAAATTTAATTTTTACAGGTAGAACAAAATAATAAATTTGATTTTGATAGAACATATAATTCGTAATTCGTAGTCAAATTTGTTATTTTTTCTAATTGTATGGGTTAAATTTAAACTTATATATATCACGTGTTACTCTATCTTATATTTTTTTTCAAATTTTTAGTGACTTTTAAATGACATAGACATATTCCATCTCATATATTCATATTCATATTCATGTATATATATACACACACACTACTTAAAAAATAGTGGTGGTCTTGATTCTAATCCAAACAGACACACGAAATGTGGATCGTTTGGTCATCAAATCCAACGGTAGGGATCATCAAGCAGACACGCGTCTGCCCCTCCCGATCGGATCAGGCTCCTTCAAAGTTAGATGTCACTATCATTAACATGTGGATCCAATGAACTGTGGACCTACCTATGAATACAAAGACACGATAGAGGATCTCAACCCTTCTGAATCGTCCTCTTTCCCCCTCTAAGAGCATCTCCAAGGAGCTCTCTACATGGCTCCTTGATGCTTTTTGTAAGGAGGGAAACAAAAAATTAAGGTCCAAAGAATTCCTTAAGCCCTTCCTAATAATAAGGAACTCCTCAATTCACCTCCCCTGCTCCCTTGACCGAGCGAGCCACCTAGCCTCCCCATCGGCACCTCGCGCGCGCGGGCTGAAAGCCTGAAACCTCCACGCGCACGCTGAAACCTCCATCCTATTCTCTTGCGTGATTTCCAGCCGGCGCCGCACCCCGTCCTCTTCTCAAGCGTGTCGTCCCTCCCCGTCGTTGCACGCCGCCCTCCCCATTCCGTTGTGCGCCGCCTCTCTCGTGGCACGCCGCGTCCCCATCTTGAGCGCCGCCCTCCCGGCGCCACAATCTCCGGCGTCGCCGCTCCTCCCGCTCCCCCGCCGGCTCGCATCTGCTCCCGGACAGCGCGCCGCCTCCTCCTCTCGCTCCCCCGGTCGTGCTCCCCCTGCATCTGTTCCCCGGACAGCGCCGACCAAGGCAGTTTTCCCCACGGTGAGGCACTCCTCCTCCTGCCCTTCCCCACGGCGCCGCCCTCCACCTCCTGCCCTCCCCCCACAAGCGCTCGTGATGTCTGCTTCGAAGAACGGGAATGGGCTTCCTCTTCCATCATCACTATACCGCGGTCGACTTGGTAGGGTTGCAGCGGGAGGAAATAGAACTCCTGCATTGATGTCGAAGCCCAAGCAGATGCAGCAGACTGAGAATGGATTCTCGAGCCCATTTGTCGAGCAGGATGAAAATCGCAACGATGGTGACGGCCTCTACGAAGGTACTATCTTTTTTGCTATGTCTTTGTCAAGCTTTTTGCGGCACTGCAGAACTCCATATAAGTCATCCAGTGTCTTCCTGTGATGATGAATCTGGAAATAATGTGAGCAGTTGGTATATTAGCAGGAGGAAGAAAAACAAAAACCTTCAGTTCATAGATTTTATTAAGAGAATGTATGTGTACTTGTAATCTGTGCAGCTCATTTTTCAATGGTTCATTGCCAAGTGGTGGGTGATTAAACATCAGTGATGCCACAGGATAGAGTTGTGTTGGATCCACCGAATTAGCTGCAGCCTATGGCTGATGACTTTCCCTACTCTGATCAGGGTTTGTTCTTTAACGCAAAATACTGTCTGAATGTCAACTTCTATAGCCATTGGCAAGGCACTCTGGCTGGGCAGGGCAGCCATAGTAACTTGTATCCATTCTCCTACACTAGCATAGCAGGCTGCCCACCATTTAAATTGTTTCTTAATCTAGTAGATTCAGCATTCTGTTAACGACCAAATTTGGTAACCACATCCCTAAGTTCAAGGTTGGATTTGAAGCGGAACCGGATTGGGAAAGTGATCTGCGGGGGAAGCAGAGACTGCATCGGCCACGATCAAATCGACTGGGAAACAAGTCGGCTGAGGCCGAATCGGATAGAGACAGCCGATAGTCGATTTTGATTCAGGGAAAAAGATGAAACCATTTCCGATAAAGAGGCTTGAAGATAAAAAGAAGATTCAGTTCCTAAATGTTCGTTAAGATATTGCCATCTGTAGATAGAGTCCTGTAACGACCATTGTGTCTGTAAAATAGGGTTTTGTTTAGATATTCCTTTTGATGCGACATTGGGGCTGTATTCTGAGATATTGTCGTATTTTAAATAGTAGATTAGATAGAAACCATGTCTTACACGGATAGTGTTATTCCTGGGTATAAATAAGACCCGAGGGTTCTTTGTAAACAACAACACACATCAATACAATCTCGGCACATCGCCAAACCTTTTTCTTTTAGACGAGTTATTGATCCCGCTTCGGGCTACATCGATCTCGACCCCCGAATAAGGTAAATGCTTGTCGTTAGTAGTTTGTATCATCAAATCTAGTGCTTACATCGCCATGACACTCTAGATTTAATATTATAAGCTGCGGAATTTATCATATACAATATCTAATCTAGATTAATATCTGAATCTATCTCACCGTCGGTTGGTTTCTCTCGGGAAACAGTAGTCGATAGAGCTAAATCTAGATGTTAAACTAGTTTATATGCTATATCCACCGTCTCGAAGGGTTTACATCGGTTCATATAGATCTAATACTTCTTTTTGTACTTAATGCTGCATTATCATGACCTATTAAGTCGCTTTTGGAATTATTAAGATCTATTCGGTTAGATGTTTATCATTAGAGACAGTGCCGGAGTTTCAGCCGGCCTTACCTGTTTTAATTATCTTTTAGTGTTATTTACTATTAGATATATTAAAGTTGCCGCTTATATTAAGATCTCAATCTGGTTAAATGCCTTAAGCCAGTATCAGTCTGTTGGCATCAGCCGATAGTCGATTGATCTAGGTTTAACGCATTTAGGCTAGAGTGATATCTTTTCATAAGATACATCGGAGTAATAGCCGATACACATAGATCCGCAGCATCGGCTAGGTTATAAATATATATATTTGTTACCCCGATGTATATTTAGATTAAGTGATTTATATTGTCTCGGCATAGCCGATCTATCCCAATCACTTAGTTTAAATGTGCTTCAGGATAACCAATATATGTAAATTAATTCTCTGAGCCGATTCGGTAGAATCTAACTTTAACCTTAACGTATGTATTTATTTATTATTTCTTATTGGTTAGTAGATCAAACCAAATGGCACGCCTAGTTCATCACAGGTAGCCAAGGACGGACCTGCACTGGAGTTAAGCAGATCTCCCGGGCCAGCGCGTGGGAAAGATTTCTCATCAACACATTCATCTTGAAATAAGAAAGATAAGAGATCCCTGTTCAAAATAAACCAAGTCATAATTGAGAGGAATTGTTTAACCTACCACTGTTTGGTTCTGGCTTACTGTTATATCTGATTTTTTATTCTTCTAAAGGTTGTAATCTGTTCTTGTTAGTTTAAGTATTCTGCCAACAATTTCTGACTACATGTATGTCATTAATGCTTATGCTCTTTTGTCACTATATTTGCAGAAAATACGTACAACAATATGTGCTTCACAGATTTGATGAATGAGAGTATCAATGAGAGAGAGTTCATCAATTCATTGGGTTCCAACATTCATCCATCTCAGGAGGTACCTTCGCAGCCAGCCAATGTTGTTCCAACATCTCAAACACGTCCGAATCAAAAAAGGTCAAAAAATTTCAGTGAAGAAGAAGACGTGATGTTGGTGACAGCATGTATCAACGTAACCTTAGACCCAGTTTAGGGTACAAATCAGTCGAAGGGTACATATTGGAGTAGAGTACATGAGTTCTTCCATTCCCATAGGACCTTTAACTCGGACCGTAATGCGAACTCCCTAATGCACCGATGGTCTGATTTGCAAAGACAGTCAATAAATTTGGCGGCTGCCTTAGTCGGATAGAGGCTAGAAAGCAAAGCGGGGTCAATATTCAAGATCAGGTATAATATTCAATTTTCTATTAACATCTTGTGCATGTATTTCTTGATCTCTTTAAACCATGGTTAACTAATTTATGCTCAACATGGTTTAATGGGTCGTGCTGCTCACATGGGAATGGGAATGGTTGTCTGCTGATTTGATTTCAAATTGATTTGAATCTACTTCTATTTTAGGAATTAATTGCCCTCTTGATGGTTTTGAGTGTGTGTCTGGACTTAGTGATTGGCCTGTCATGTACATAAACTGCTACTACTACTACTTGTTTCAGTGAAACTACATATGTGAATGTGATGTATATATGCTTATTTTAGATTAAATGGCAATCAGCTGCAAATTAAATCGCTGGATTTCACCATCTTTGTGATTTCAGAATGTTTCCTGACATAATTCAGGAGTTGTTTGTGCATAGATGATTTAATTTGCATAACTCGAAATGCATGTTTTAATTTGTGCATAGATGATTTAATTTGCATAATTCAGAAATGCATCTACGTTTGTTGTTTGTGCATAGCCTTTCAGATTAAAAGAAACCATGATGAATGATGTGAACTATGTTCTGATGTGCACTAAAGCCAAAAAAAACCTTTCATGTTGTCCTGTTCTTCATTACCTCCTGCAACATTAGAACATTTATTTTTTTCTATTTTGTATCAACAGCTTGTGCATGCACAATCTCTTTACAAAGCTGAAGACAAGCAGAACAAGGCATTTGCGTTCATGCGTTGTTGGAACCTGTTACACACTCAACCAAAGTGGATAGAGAAAGAGAAACAGAAGGTCACAAAAACTACCACCAAGAAACACACCAAGCCTGCACTTGAATCTACAACATCCTTCCTTGCTCCTGATAATCCTGATGATGTTGATGACTATACTCCAGAGTACAATACAGCTCCTAGACCATTGGGAATTAAGAGAGCCAAACTGAAAAAAGATGATCGATTCATTGTGGCTGTGGATAGTGTGTGGGATAAGAAGAAATTGTCAGATGAGCAGAAAGAAATAAAGAAAGAAGCAAGGTTTTCTAAAATGTATGATCTTGAACAGGAGCGAATAAAAACTGAGGTGGCTTTGCGAGAGAGAGATACAGGCGAGAGAGAAGAAAAATGAAGCCCAGGAAATGCGCAGAAACACTATGCTAGATAAAGAAAGAATAATGACTTTAGATATTAGTGGAATATCAAGACAGCAACAAGCATACTATATGCGTCTGAGGGAGAATATCATGAATCGCCAATCTGGTACCAACTAAGTATTGCTACTAACATTATTAATTTATTATTATTGATTATTATTAATTAAAATGTATTTCTACTTTTTCCGTTTTCTCAGGGATGACAGACACTATAGATGGTAGTGGTGGAACCGATGGAGCCGCTTAAGTTAGAACAGTTTGGTGGCGTTGCAGTTTTGGAACAACAAATTAATTTTTTGGGCAACGTTTAGCATTTAGTATTAATGTTTTATGGTATGTGGTTGTTCATATTCAACCAGTGAAAATTGTTTTGCAAGACATATATTTACTAGAATTGTTTGAAGACCTATATTTTCTCTTTGCGGTCTTGTCTCTGTGATTTACACTATTGTTTAGTGATTTACACTACTGTTATGTGAATTACACTATTGTTTTATGTGGTTGACTGTTGAGAGCATATGTTTTTTTATATACAAGTTAAATAGTCACTCTTTATTGAGCTAGTTATTTGCATCGTGTAAACTTACTGAATATTCTGGTGCCTTGATGGAATTGTAAAGTTCATATTGCACTGCAGTTGAATTGCACTTCAATACAGATTCGGCCGCTACTATAACACACAGAGCTACTATGACGCACAGAACTACTATGGCGCTGCATAAAATTTTTTTCAGCACATGAGTTCGGTCACCGTAGGATAAAAAGCGTGAAAGAATTCATGTTAGTTTTAGATTCGGTTGAGAACCTGTGACGTGGCAGGTTTGTTTTAAAATAAAAAGTTAATTTTTATTATTCGTTGGAGAAAGTAATTATCTTCTTATCAAATTATTTAGCTACTTTCTTAAATTAGATTTGTAAGCAGCCATTTCTAAGGAGCACCTTGGAGATGCCCTAAGTCCGCATCTCAACCTCCCCATCTAACCTCCTGGCATCGAACGCCGTCTCCCCCCACTACGCGCACGCGACTCCCCCTCTCACTCTCCCGCTTTTCTCCTCAGTTTTGGTTCCAGCGCGAGGACGACCCCAGCGAGCGCCGCTCCCCAACCACCACCATCGTCCCTGTCAGCGTGCTACTCTCCATCGACGGGGACGACTGAGACGCAGTCTTGCACCTCATCGGATTCGAGCCCCAGGGAGGTGAGGACTGAGGAGCACAACCTCGCCTCAACCCTTCGTTGCGGCGTGGCGAAGCATCTCAGTGAGGATGGAGATGTCCGGCGTGGAGAGGGAAGAGGGAGCGGTGGCATCAAGAAGATGGCGAGACCCAGGCAGCGGCGGCAGCTTCATAGAACGGATGGTTGACGGCCACCACCGTGTCCTCCATTACCGCGACCTCTTGGCCCCTCCATCATGGTGGAATTGAGACAGTGAAATCTCCTCTCTTCCCTGGCCGGCTCGCCTCCTACAATCCAGGACGCCGCCTCCGTTGACCATATCTTAATCAGTCTACATTCTCACTGTCAAGGATGGCCTCTCTCCGTACATCTGCCCTTCCTCCATCGCCAGGTCACCGCTGCCGTTCGTCTGTTTCCCCAGTCTCTCCCCGTCCACCCCCGACGCTCCACGCTGCCGCCAGCCTCCACGCCCTCGGCCGCCTCCATGCCATGCCTTCGTGAACCCGGGCGTCGTTGTCGATGGCCATCTCCACCCCCACGGCATGCATGATCCTCGGAATAGCCTCGAGCGGCGCCAAAACCACCTCCACCGTCGTGGTTGACGGACACCTTCCCCCCCTGATGGTTCAGATCCCCACGGCCAAGATCCTGTCGGTACTAGCTCACCGCATCGGCGTGCAAGATGTCGTGTCTGCACGCTCTGACTATGGCCGCCTCCGACTCCGGCGGCGTTGCCGGCATCCAGGCACGACATCAAGCCTACGCTGCGGCAGGTAAGCTACCCAATTACTTCTTTTTATCCTTAGATTGGGAGTGGGTGCAGTGGTGCAGGGGATCGATGTGATCCATTTTGTCGCAATCTCGGACTGAAATAAGGTTAACTACTAATTAATCTCCAATACGCTGACCAAACAAATTTGTGTTTTGTGTATCAGGCTTGTGTTATGGAGTCTGTACAAGGCCAAATAATGTTTCGTTCACGCTTTGATTGCACCAAAGCGATGTCCCTGAGTTGTTCGTGGCATGTATTCATTTTTTTTTGCTGTCATCTGGTGTGGAGTATGGAAAAGGAAAAGAAACTGCTAATCTGAAGTGATAGAGCAAGCAAAAGGTATGTCTATATACTTGGCTTTCAAAATGTTTTTGGGGTAGTTTTTATTATAGATGACTTAAATTTGCAGACAGCCCAGAACAGTCAAGTCATTTTCCTTAACTTGCTGAAAATAGGCCACTCCATATGCCTTTTCTTTGGTTAAAATCATCTTACATGCTTGCCATCCATTTGAAAAGCTTGACGACATGTTTTTAGTTACCGGTTTTCTCAGTTTACAAAAAATCCATGGAGTACTGTTATGTGCTCATTTCAATGCAATTTTGAAGTTGCAGAATGGAGCAATATAAAATCTCTATTGCAAGGAATGGATCACGCTCTTACGGGCTTTTGTGAAGACATGAAAGTTCTCTTCTTGCTGCCTTAATTTTGTCCTGAATATTTCCTGCCTATTTTTGTCCACATGTATTCCTCCATCTAGCATCCCATGTATAAACCAGGAACCTGGAGTTTTGTTGTTTCCACTATTTTATTTGTAGAAATTTAGAGTTATGCAAGCGTATCTTAATCCCCATCTTTCCAACCATTAAAATCTTAAAGTACATCTCTTTTTCAGGAACATAAAGATCCCTAAACTGATAGTGAGTGTTATAATCCTTTTTTTTAATTTTGTCCAAAACTTCAAAGGTAGTTGCTCTGAAAAAAATACTCTCTTCGAGCTGATAATACTTGTCGTTTTGGATAAGGGTAAGTCAAACTTTAAAACTTTTAACTATGAATAATTTGTAAAATATTTGTCTTAGAAAATGGAGATCATATGTATAGATTAGTCTTAAAAAATACTTCAATAAAATCATATATTTAATGATATTTTTATTTATATTATAATAGAAAATAGTAATCAAAGTTTTTTAAGACTATGTCCTTGTCCAAAATGATAAGTATTATCAACAAAAAAGAACAGTGCCTTGTTAGTTAGATGTTGTTTGGTTGAGGGACTAAAAGGATTAGTCCCTCCATTTTAGTCCCTTTTAGTCCCTAAACTCCCAAACAGGAGGGACTAAAAAGACTAAAATGACATTAGTCCATTAGTTCCTAATAGACGTACTAATTGGGACTAAAAAACACCATTTCCTTTGGATACCCACCGCAGCCTGTCGTCGCCAGCCAGTCCCGCCCGCATAGCGCCGCAATCGGACCTCGCCCCGCGCCGCTGCTGGTCCGCCGTCGGTCCTCGCCCGTCGCCGTCGCAGGTCCCGCGCCCATCGCCGCTGAAGGTCCCATGCCCGTCGCCGCCACAGGTCCTGCCGCGCACGAGGAGGCGGCGTCGAGGGGCGGCGGTGGGAAAAAGAAGGCGAAGGAGGCGGTGGCGGAGGAGGTTTCGCCGCTGTCAGTGCTGGCGGACGACGTACTGCTGCAGATCCTAGGACGGCTGGAGGGGGACCCGTGGGACTGGGCCAGGGCGTCGTGCGCATTGTCGTGGCTCGCCGCGCTGCTCAGGGCGGCGTGCCTCCCGCCGCGCCTAACGCGCGCTCCCCGTCGAGCTGCTTTCACCTCCGGCCCCCGACGGGGCGCCCAGGGCATGGGCCACGCTCCACAAGTTGTCCGTCTGCTGCTCGGGGCTCCTCCGCGCCGGCGTCCTCCCCGACCTCTACCTCGACGCCGTCTACGAGTGCTCCTCCTCCGAGGCGGCGCAGATCCCGGCGGCCCCAACCGCCAGGGCAACGGCGGAACAACGTGAGGCCAACGCGGCAGCCAATATAGCGGTGCGGCGCGGGGTGGCATCGGGGAGCAGGAGGCGGCCGCGGCGGTTGCTGGGGACGGTGGGGGCGCACCTGGCGGAAGAGATCAGAAGAGGGACTTTTGGCGGAGTGAAGAAGAGATAACGAGAAGAAAAGAGAAGGAGAGAGGTAATATTGTCTTTGTATATTGTGATTAATGACCTTTAGTCTCTTTTAGTCCCTAGATCCAAACAGTAGGGGACTAAAGTTTTTAGTCGAAGGACTAATCTTTAGTCCCCTGACTAAAGCTCCAAACAGGCCCTTAAGCTATAATGGCTTATAAGCCGAGTGAAGTAAACAAGAATGATTTTAGGATTAGACTTTTATAGTTATACCCTTGTAATCCAACATTTAAGGTGAGAAAGCAACGAGAAAACCTATGCATTAATTCCAAAATTCAAATTTGGTTGTGGCTTAGAAGCTGAAGGCATGCAACGGAAGTCTTTAGCACCTAGCACTCTAGCAGAGCAAATAATGTGATCTATAAACAGGTCTTATGGACTTTCTTAGCCGCTATTCCGGACTGCCTTAGGATGGGAAAGGCCCGAATCATTTAGAAATCTTGTTTTCTTTTGAAAGTTAGATCATATGTTCTGATTAAAGTGACATTATGACTTCAATCGAAATTATTTATAATTTTATGTGTTTGTCTGTATGCACAAATGATGTCCCATTGCAGTTCACCTACATTGCAACAGGAAATTATTTTCATTATGTAGGAGGAAAAGTACTTTTTTGTCCACCAAGAAATTAGTTTTTGATATATACATGTTACTACCTGGAGAAAGCCACACTAGTCCCAGGTTGTCAAACCGGAACTACGAATCCGGGACTAGAGATGGACGATCTCTAGTCGGTTAAATAACCGGGACTAAAGATGCATCTTTAGTCCTGGTTGAAGCCACCAACCGGGACTAAAGATGACGGCGCCACGTGGCTGGCTCCGCCATCTTTAGTCCCGGTTGATGGCTTCAAGTTATGTATTTATATATATATATATATAAATCTATATGTATATATATATGTGTGTGTAAACAGTAGAAACGTGGCGCCGCCATCTTTAGTCCGGTTGGTGGCACCAACCGGGACTAAAGATAATTTTCCGTAATTTTCCAAATTTATTTGGTCCCACTAGGGTTAAATAATCCATTAAATAATCCATTAAATAGGGTCAAATTAAATTCATTAAATATAGGTTTAAATAATATTAAAATTAAATCAAATATAGATAATCCTATATATTAATGTGCTCCTCTAAATATTGTTCCTCTTTTGCCCCTCGGTTTTCTTCATTTTCATCTGCTGTTGAGCAAGACAGGAAAAATTTCACTTTTTCTTTTTATTTTTTATATATTTTTTATGGACTTAGGAGCACACAAGAGGTAACCACATAAAATTTGAGCATAAAGAAGCAAAAGACGTGGCCTGTGGAAAATTCGGAAGACACGCTCAAAATCGAAAAAAGCTTCCGAGCTCGAAAATGCAATCTTCTGAGGCTTTTTTGGGCAAAATAAAATCGCCGAACGCAGCAAAGTGCGAACGAACGCATCCGAAATTTTTGCTGATCGATTTTCATATATGAAACGTCTCGATCGGAGTCCGTATGCGAAAGTTATGACCGTTTTAAAAACCGACTCCGAGTTAGAGGACGAAACGGGAACAATGCGCATAAAACTTGTTAAACACGCGTAAACTAGACGTGACGGCTAGGGTTTAAATGTTCTTATCAATATTGTACATCCCTTCGATTTGTATATTATCACCAAAATAATTTTACAAAAGATTTTATATATTGAGAATCATTAGTTAATAACAATATGATGATATGTAATAACAAAATTAAAGCTTCCTTCTATCTTCAATCACCCACCTCCACACAACACCATACTCTTTGAAATTACGGATCTCCTTAAATTAATTTTTGGTCATTTATATATTTTATTAGATTCAGTTAAAAAATAAGCGCATTTACTTTTGTCTGGTTGGTGTTACCAACCGGGACAAAATAGCATCTTTAGTCCCGGTTGGTGTTACCAACCGGACTAAAGATGGTGTCGAGGCTCTCGGAGCTCGAGCGTCGGACATCTTTAGTCCGTTGGTAGCACCAACGGACTAAAGATAACATCTTTAGTCTCGGTTGGTGTTACCAACGACTAAAGATGTCTGGCGCTCTGATAGGCTCTGACAACATTTGAACTGGGACTAGCGGTGATCTTTAGTCCCGGTTCGTGACATGAACCGGGACTAATGTTTCTAAAAATCCGTAGACTTTTTAAATCGGGACTAAAGATCATCTTTAGTCCCGGGTGCAACTTAAACCTGGACTACTGTGGTTTTTGCCACTTCAATCAATGATGGTTTGTTCATTAATGTGTGGCAATAGAGAAAATGATGTTAAAGTGACCAACATCTCCATCAACTAATAGTTGAGATGCAATGTACTTGCTGGTTTACTCTTGTTAACTCAAGAATATTGAGGTTTGTTAGTCATACTATTTTTTATCACTTTTGTTATTTCAGAAAACTAAATGACAAACTGAAAAAGATGCCTTTGGAATTATTAGTTACTCGCAGAGTATCAGCTCAGAAAGACCTCTATGGTTCACTGGTGATGAGACGACAGAACATCAAGCTGCTCATCAAGTCTCTTAGCAGACTGTTGTGATCACTCACTGAAATAACACAGGGACTCCGGGGGAATTGTTGAAAAAAGAGTTTGTCTTCAATGAAAAAAATAAAGTAAAAACCCATATTGATGAGACTAACCGAACAGGTCCTTCGTAAAGAGAGCAGAAGCGATATTTGACAAGATTCTAGAGTAACTATTAGTATCCGTTGTTTTACGTAACATTTCTGATTTCTGCTTTCTTGATTATTTAGAGCTAAAAATAACATAGGAGGAACAAAAAATCTCCATGAATTCTTGTTAGCACGCTAATTTTTATTTGCGACAAGTGATATTTTAATTTTTTATGGTCGATCAAGTGTAATAAATTGAAACTACATAAATGAAAATATGAAAGCTTGACTCCCTTTGTGAGCCTGTGGCCTGTTTTGTCCCAAAAACGCTAATTAGCGTATGGGTGCGCGTGGGCTGGCGCGCACGTCGTGCAGGCCGATGCACGTGACAGCCGAGTGGGGACACGCGACAATTTCTTTTTATATATACGGATATAAAGTTTGTATACTTACACGTGTACAAAGTTATGTATTAACTACGTATTTATATACGTATATATATGAAGTATATATATATAAAGTTTATATATGGGTATATTTTTTTATACATGTATACATAAACTTTGTATATATACATTATATATAAATACATTATATATAAGTATGTATATAGTGTATGTTATACACATACTTATAAACATTATATATATACACATGTATGTATATGCTTTATATATATACGATCGAGCGTGTACGACGGGTAGGATGGCAGGGTGTGTCCAGCCGTTGTCGCGCGTCGTTGTGTGTGGCTTCTACAGGTCCTTTAGCGGTAAGGGCATTCGAAGTGCCTTGGAAGAGAGGGGGAGGCACTAATGTGGCTGCATGCTGAGGTGGCTTATCCGTGCTTGAGCGAGCACGACATAGCGAATTGGTCGGGTATGCAGCCAAAGGTCGTGTCGATGAGCCCTCACTATTGTCCCGCTCCCCATTCGCCGGCCTCGTGGTTGTTCTCGGGGGCTAAGCTTGGCAGGACTCCCCAAGAAGCCACGCTGCTAAAGCTTGTCAACGGTGACGAGAGCCAGCTGCTGCCTTCGCTTCAGACTGCAACAGTAAGCAGCGTCGCTTATCCGGGTGAGCCCCGAGTCCAGCGTCGAGATAGCGAGATCTACAGCATCATGCTACAATTTGACTAGTCGATCTGAACTCTGAACATACTTTAGGTGCAAGCGCATGTGCAGGTGCAGCCATGTGTAAGGTAATCGGCATTGTTTCTGAATTTTCTGCCGCCGAGCCGCCCCTCCATGCCAACTGTTGGCCCTGCGATGCCAGACCAGTCTCTCCGGAGTTCGCCAGCTGGCCTACGCGTCGTCAGTGGGGAGAAGAAGAAAAGGTAAGAAGAAAGAAGGAAGGAAGATGAAAGAAGGAGGACACATGACGGAAAATGTATGGCGATGGCACAGAATAAATTTTAGAAAATTTCAATGACATCGAGCCGATTTTACGAATAGTAATGATATTTTTCTAATAAGACAAATTAGCAATGGCATGGATCAAATTTATCCTAATTCTTTAGCTCGCAATAATTATGTGCTCAATTTGTACGCAATATCTTGTGCAACTGTGAAGGAATAGGAAACAACATTCTGGAGGATTCTGGAGGACAATTAGATATTGAGGGCCAGGTGTAAAAAAATTCCAAATTTCTCTGTTCATGTTGCTTAACCCAATTTTGTTCACGAAGCTCCCCCAATGCACACCTTGACGTGCGCCGCCTCCACCGTGATCGACCTCAACGACCACGAATGTCACTCCCTCTTCACCAGCGGTCGGCTGCTTGTCCTTCTTGGTAGCCTTGCCAGCCTCTGCCCCTGCTTTCTATTTTTGCCACGTAAGTGCCACATTAGTGAAATCGGTCATTTATACCATCAAAAGATTTAATTTAACTCGGTTTTACGAGTTGAGGGTTCATGATTTTTGGTATTGTGGTTTAGGGATATCAATTAAACTTGACGTAAAGATGAGAGACAACAAGTGGACTTATTCCATTTTCCGAGAATGCTGGACCTCCGTGCTTTGGTCCACCGTAGCCCATGCTAACTCCAGCAGATGCTTCCATTATAGCCCAACTCGAAGCGAGTTATCCCTTTCCTCTTTTCATACTGCAAGCTGAAAATCATCTTATGGACTTTTTCTACTTATGGTTTTAAATATTCAACTCAAATTATAAAACTTCTAATTCAAAAAATAAAACTTTCAACTTAAAAACTCAAAATCTCTCTAAGTAATTCCTAATTATTTGAACTTTCGAATCAAAATTCCTTCGATTTCAAAATTTTCATATTAGCATTTACAACTTTCTACCTGTAATGTAAACTTTCTACTCATAACCTTAAATTTTAACCCAAATCAGAAAACTTTTGCCTTGAAAATCTCAAACTTTTTGACCGAGGGATGTAGCTCACATGTGGACGACGCCACTTGGCAATGTGGAAGAAGGAGATCCAAAGCTCGCCAACGTCTCGCTAGGAAGGATGCAGAGGTACAGGCGGATCCATTATTATGGCGAGGTGTGGCGTCCGCCATAGCTCAGCTGACCGTGGAACACCCTCCCCCCGCGGTAAATAAATTAAGATATTTTGGTAGGATTAGATGTTGGAGAGATTATTTCTGGCAGAGGTAAGAATCAGGACACTACTGTGATTAGACCTGGAGATACTAGATGGGGTTCACATTATACTACATTGCTTTTGTATTGAATCAATGTGAGATGTTATTATACCATTATTGGTCTTTGTCAATGAAGAGAAGTGTTATGCAAATAATGCCGAAGGTCTAGTACACATAATGGAGAGTTCTAATTTTGTGTTCATTATGAAGCTGATGTTAAAATTGTTCCATACTACAAATGAGCTGTCACTTCTTTTGCAAAAGAAAGATCAAAATATTGTTTAAGCCATGTCATTGCTTGTTGATGTCAAAGCATGATTGGTTGACTTGAGAAATAATGGTTGGGAGGAATTTTTAACTAGAGTTAAAAAATTTTGTCAAGAAAAGCAAATTGAGATATCAAATATGAAAGCACCAAGACCACGATAGGACCGACAAGAAAAGAAAAAGGTAATTACAGAAGACCATCACTATCGTGTTGATACTTTCTATGCTGTTGTTGATGCTATAAACATAGAGATGAATCATCGATTTAGTGAGGTTTCTACAGAGATACTTGTTTGTTTTTCTTGCCTTGATCCAAGGGATTCTTTTTCTAATTCAATGTGGAAAAGCTCACTCGACTCACAAAAATTTATGATGTGGATTTCTCTACTACTGATCATGCATGTATAAAGGATCAACTTAAAACATTCATTCATCATGCTAGGAGAGTGGATGATTTCAAAAGTTGTCTTGATCTTGTAAGTTTAGCGGTGAAGATGGTGGAAACTGAAAACATATGGTCTTTCCATTGGTTTATCGTCTTATTGAGCTAGCATTGCTTCTTACAGTGGCAACAACATTTGTGGAAGAGCCTTTTCAGCTATGAATATTATCAAGATTGATTTGCGAAATAAAATAGCTGATGATTGGCTCAATGATTTGATGATATGCTATACTGAGCGTGAAATATTCAAGGGAGTTGATGATGAAAGGATTATGAATCGATTTCAAGCCATTAAATGGCGGAGAATGAATTTACCTCATCCTCCATGACGATCTTAATGCCCAATTGGTACGTTCTATCATTGATATTTGACATTGTCTTCTAGTATATTTTGAAATATCAATTTATGAATTGTAATATAACTTTGGTTGTTTAATATATTGCTTAATTAAAGCATGTCATTTTTATGTTACACTTCATCGTACAAAACCTTTAGTCAAAAGTTCATCACATGTGAATTTTGATCCTGGATCCACCACTATACAGAGGGATAGGGTGAGCGGCACGTCAGAGAGAAGGAAGAAGAGGACTTTGGCTTGCTGGCGTCCTTGAGTCGGCAACATCCTGGGAACTATGTGCAGGCTTTGCATGGTTGAGACTAGAAACGAGGAGAGAGGAGTCGCAAGGAATCACCACTGCCGTGTTGAGGCAAGAGCGAAGTGTAAACCATGCTCATTGGGAGGAATTGTTGTTAATAAGGGAACATGGGGATACAATGTTCACTAGTCCAGTTACTAGCGGATGTTGTCTATGTAATAATAAGTCTAAATATTATGTTGGAAAATTATTGATGAAAGAAAGTGAGGTGGAGTTCTCTCCTTTCACATGTTTTTATTTTCTAAAAGGGTGATGGCTCAATTTTCCATTAACCTACCTTCTTCCATAGAATTCCTAGGTAAAATACCACAACATGCTAAGGTGGCAACATCCTCTGGAAAACACATAGATTCTAGTAGCAAGCAAACAAAAAGCATTTGGTTCAGTTAGAGTCTCTTTAGTAGGGCTCATGATTATGAGATTATCTGATTCTAGATTCTGATTCTCCTCAATCAGATTCTAGAGAGAATCATAATTGGTACAATAAAGTAATATTTAGAACAATATTTTCAGGTGATTTTCATATGATTTTCGAAAGAAACAGGTGATTATGGGGAGAAATTGGTTTTATGTGATTCTCACTCCCTATGTAAAATTGATGAATCAATTAAAGTAATTTTTCTCAAAATCAGTTAAAAAATAACCCGTTTGGTAGAAATTTTACTGATTCGGTTGAGAATCAGGAAGGAGAATCCATATCAATCATGACCTTAATCCAAGGGCATGTTCGAAGCAGCTCCAAATCTCTGATCTGGCTGAATTTTGAGTTTATAAACAGTTTGAAATTTTATAATTTCTATAAAACACGAGCAATGATTCATTCAAATGCTATTAATTTAATCACAGATTCATATCATAAAATTTTAAAATATACGAATACCCAACTTTAAAAAAATTAGATCAAACAAGACGAGAATCAAAACATTTGGTTACACACAACATCTCGAGTCGTCGTTCTTAACGATGACTTTATCATAGCGCATGTCAAATACACACACAAGCTCATCACCACCGAAACTTGAAAAAAAGACCAAACTGAAGAAGAACACGAGCCCAAATCTAAATGAAAAAGTCTATACATAATAAAGTTTCTTATAAAATGCTTATAAACTATGGTTATAGATAAATCATAATTTTCATTTAGATTTTATTTTATAAAAAAGTAAATACTAAAACTTTCTTATAAAATGCTTACTAAAACTTTCTTATAAAATGCTTATAAACTCTGATGTGATAAGTTATGGATAAATCATAATTTTCATTTAGATTTTATTCTAAAATTTTACTTTAACATTTTAGGGCCTGTTTGGGACTGCTCCGCTCTCTGTTTTTTAGCTCTGCTCCATGTTTTTTAGCCAAACGGGTTCAGCTCCATGCACGCAGCTCCAGAAAAAAAGGGAGAGTTGTGAGAGCACCTAAAGAGGACTTCACAAACTCAGGTTTTGTGGAGGCAACTTGCGGTGGAGTTTGTGGAGCGAGATAGCGTGGGCGAGTCCCAAACAGGGCCTTAGTACGCGTAGACGTAGTGCTCCCGCACACGAGGACGGACGGATATTTCACGGCTTTTCGCCGTCCGGTCCCCGTCCGTCACCCACCCAAACCCAACCCAACCGCACCCGTCCGTTCCCCTCCCATTGTTAGGTTTCGCCTCGCCTTCGTTTTGAGCCGCAGAGAGAAGCGAAAAAGAGAGAAAAAAAATCACACTCCCTCTCCCCCACAACAAATTTCCCCTTCTCGAGAATCCGCCGCGCCGCGCCGCGCCGCGCCGCGCAGATCCGTCCATGGCGGTCTCCTCCCGCACCTCCTGGGCTGACGTCGCCGACGCCGACCCTGCCCCTGCCCCTGCCCCCGCTCCGGCCCCCGCCTCCAACGGCCCCGCGCGGAGCTCCTACGTGCCTCCTCACCTGCGGAACCTCTCCGGTGGTGCGGCGCCCCCGCCGTCTTCCTCCGCGCCGCCCCCGCGCGCCGCGCCTGGCCTCCTCGCCCGCCCCGGCGCCGGCATGGGGAGGATGGGTGGCGGCGGCGGCGGATTCGGGGGGCCGCGGAGGTGGGACCGGGAGCCGAACCCGTTCGGGGACGAGGATACCGCGGCGGCGGCGGGGGAGCCGGAGGTGTTCGACGCGCACCAGAACACGGGGATCAACTTCGACGCGTACGAGGACATCCCCGTGGAGACGAGCGGCCGGGAGGTGCCACCGCCGGTGAGCACGTTCGCGGAGATCGACCTCGGCCAGGCGCTCAACGACAACATCCGCCGCTGCAAGTACGTGCGCCCCACCCCCGTGCAACGGTACGCCATCCCGATCTCGCTTGCGGGGAGGGACCTCATGGCGTGCGCGCAGACCGGCTCCGGGAAGACGGCCGCCTTCTGCTTCCCCATCATCAGCGGGATCATGCGCGGCCCGCCCGCGCAGAGGCCGCAGCGCGGCGGGATGAGGACCGCCTGCCCCCTCGCGCTCATCCTCTCCCCCACCAGGGAGCTCTCCATGCAGGTAATGGATGCTAAGAAAGTCTTTGTTGGTGTAGGATATCATCCCTGATTTGATTTCCTTTGACATGCATTTGACCGGGTGCTTTGCTATATTTGTATTCTGTTGCAGATTCATGAGGAGGCGAGAAAATTTTCATATCAGACCGGTGTCAGGGTTGTTGTTGCATATGGAGGAGCACCTATTAATCAGCAGGTCTGATTCAGTATTTGTACAATATTTCAAATCCAATTCTGTGTCAGTTCAAGTTCAGAAAACTGCTTGCTTGGTATTTTAGGATCGTTAGAACTTGATAATTTGCATGATAAGACTAGCAATTACTTCTTCCACATAGGTCATGCAGAACCTCTGATTTGTGGCGTACGGTCATGGCCCATGTGAAGGGTAAACAATGAGATGTATAATTTAGGTCTTTCTATTTGCTGATATTGTCATTTTGCGTTCGACATATTTATATTAGTGATGATGATTATTTGTGAATCTTCATTTTTTTTTGCTAGCTGGTGCCTTTACACAGGTTAAAAATGTTTAGGTCCTCTACAGTGTCAATCGTAGGTTTTCCAATACAATTCATAGTTATGGTTGATAGCAACATCCCCCTTGTTATGGCAGAATTTTATCATTATTGCATATTTAATCTAAAACAGTTGAATCATTGCCAGAAAGAATTTTCTGACCAATGTGAACCATTCATTGCTAGGTTAGTCCAATGCATTAGTTCCTACCCTTGTGGTTCATTCATTACAAGTTAATCCAAACAAGAAATTAAAACAATACGAAAAGACATTTTGTGAGGACTTCTGGTCAATGTTTTGTCTGCATAGGTGGATAGGGTGTGCTTGGCAATCATCAAACTACCTTATCTTCTCAAATTGTATGATATCGTAAACCTACTTTTCAATTTGTTTTTTTGCAGTTGAGAGATCTTGAGAGGGGTGTTGACATTCTTGTTGCTACTCCTGGCCGTTTGGTTGATTTATTGGAGAGGGCAAGAGTATCTTTGCAATCTATCAGATATCTTGCCCTTGATGAGGCAGATAGAATGCTTGACATGGGTTTTGAACCGCAAGTTAGGAGAATCGTTGAACAAATGGACATGCCTCCGCCAGGTGCCAGGCAGACAATGTTGTTCAGCGCCACATTCCCAAAAGAAATCCAGGTAAGCTGTTCATTTTAGTTTACTGTTTTCATACTCAATATGCATTTCAACTGCATCACGACATTTTATCAGTTGACTGGATCCTTCTAATAGACTTCATGTCCTCATTCTAGTTGCATATTTTACTGATTGATTTATTGTTTTGTCTCTTCCCTTGATACACTCCCACGTTTGGTTGGTATTTCTGTTCCTTTGCCATATTTTCCTTAAATAGGATAGCATTCGCTTTTGTGCTGGATGAGCTTCGATATGTGAGTAATATAGCGGGAACCTTTAGTATGCGTTACACTTGTTTTGTTGGTTACACATGAAATAATTAAGAAATACACATATTCTTTACACTTGAACTTATTGGCTATAGCCTAGTTATGAGGACAACCAAAAAGCTCTGGTAGAAAAAGACATGGTGGCTAAAAACTTGGGGCAAGCTAATTTGGGTCTGTTTGGTTTAACTCCCAGACAAACCACACCCAAAAAATTGGCAAGGCCAAGGGAATGGCATGTATTTGGTTTGCTGCCAAAAAATTGGTGTTGCCAAATTTTGGCCACAAACCAAGCACCCACACTTTGCCAAATTTTTGGTAAAGACTCAAAATAACAACGATCAAAACAAGTCCTTTTGCTTCTCAGATTTTGGGAAGAACATTGCCTATGTGTCAATGTAAAGCAAAATTTGGCATGAACTCAAGTGAAGGCCAAAATATGATCTGATAACCTTTTTCAGAAGCTTTTCTTTGCCTTGTTATTGACATAAGTACTGTCACTTGCTGTATAATGTACTCCCTCTGGTATATAGCTAAAGGTAGCTTTATTTTGGGACGACGGGAGTATATATTTTGGAAGTTCAGCCTTTTTGATCTAGTTTTTTTTTTGCTCGATTCCTAAAGAAGGAAAAATTTCTATTAGTACACTCAAGCATTTATGATGAAGATAATATTATGTGTTTGGATACTATCTTAATGATGAGCAGTTTCTCAGGGGTTACCTGTTAATAGCCACTATCCTAGGTACATATTTGAACTTATCTTTGGTGATACTTATCATTTCAGGCATCATTACATCAAGTAGTTTGTTAGTGCTGACTAATGTTGTCTAACTTGGTCTTTTGTAATATGGTTGTCTATATCTGATTCTATGCTTGGCACTTTATCTTGGTGAAATGCTATCTAATTCTCTTTTGTGTTTATTTTCATCTGTATACTGAATGAGGTTTTGTGATTTGCTGATGAACACAGAGAATGGCATCTGACTTCCTGGAGAACTACATATTCCTGGCTGTTGGAAGAGTTGGGTCAAGTACAGATTTGATTGTACAGAGAGTTGAGTTTGTGCAGGAGGCAGACAAAAGAAGCCACTTGATGGATCTGCTTCATGCACAAAGAGACACTGCTACTCCAGGAAAGGTAATGCAGAAGTAATGTCTGTCTGCAGCTCTTTATTACATCCAGATTTGACCACTTCCCCAGAATGTCCTGGTGTTTTTCATGAGTAACTTTCCTAAGATTATCTGTGGAATTGCCACTTGGCAGTTGGCACTTAAAGTGAATAGTGCAATTGCCCAAAGTACTGTTGTATTCACTGTTCTTTTTCCCTGGTGCAGCCAACTCTTACACTTGTCTTCGTGGAAACCAAAAGGGGTGCTGATTCGTTGGAGCACTGGCTGTGTATGAATGGATTTCCAGCTACTTCTATTCACGGTGATAGAAACCAGCAGGTTAGTTTGTGTTCTTTTTTCGCTCATGCTATTCGAATTTCTAGCAGTGTTTAGCTATACTTATTCTCTGAAATGGTCAAACCAATCATTCATCTGATGATGAAATGTATGTTGTCATTTTGAGTCATCTCTTTCTTGGTTAGTTCTAAAGAAGATATGCATGTACGTCATGTCATTTCTTGACATTGATACTATGTAGCAGAGTTGTCTACTCCTTGTTGGTTTACTCATATATCCATCCACACCATTTCGGTAGTATCTGCTTATTAGTTCTTACCATTGAGCGGTGTAGAACTTGTGCCAAACAAATTAGGACGATGCTTTTGTGCGTCAAGTTTTTGCTTTGCTGATATATTAATGTGTTGTTTGCAGGAAAGAGAGTATGCTTTGAGATCCTTCAAGAGTGGACAAACTCCTATTCTAGTTGCAACTGATGTGGCAGCCCGGGGCCTCGACATTCCTCATGTTGCTCATGTTGTGAACTTTGATCTCCCCAATGATATCGATGATTACGTACACAGGATTGGGAGGACAGGGAGGGCAGGGAAAAGTGGTCTTGCAACTGCTTTCTTCAATGAGAACAACTCTTCCATGGCGAGGTCTTTGGCTGAGCTCATGCAAGAATCTAATCAAGAGGTGCCTGCGTGGTTGTCTCGCTATGCTGCTCGCCCATCTTATGGTGGTGGTGGCGGGAGGAACAGAAGGTCCGGTGGTGGGAGCCGCTTCGGTGGCCGTGACTTCCGCAGGGATTCTTCCTCTGGAAGAGGTGGTGGTGACTACTATGGTGGAGGCAGCAGCAGTGGAGCTGGTGGTTATGGTGGTTCCTCTGCATATGGTGGTGGCGGCTATGGTGGTGGCGTGGGGGCTCCGAGTGCCTGGGATTAATTTATAGTTGGTCCCTATTAGGGTCTGTCAGGTCTAGGTTGCGTTTTACTCTAGTTTTCTCATTAGTATACATTTTTTGGTAGGAGCTGATATACAGCGACAATACAAGGTGAACTGTGTCATCCCCTTTTTTTCTTATTCTGGTTGCTACCAGTGGTAGTCTTATCTCACAGATGTCCATTATGAAGAGAGTCTTGAGGACTTTTCAAGCACATACTGGATTCCTAGTTAGGAATAGTTTTTCCCGGGACTGAAATTCCTAGTTAGGGATAGTAGTTGGTATTGGTAGACTGACATTTGGTGCTTGATGCAAAGTTTCCGCCTTTTTGCCATTTCCTTGGTCCATGTCTCATTTTGGTGGTCGGCTGGTTGTAGAGCTTGTGGTGAGGGAGGCTTTTGCGGCTTGATTTTTGACCGAAATTTGATTTTGATACCCAGGTTGAACAAAGAGGTAGGAGGATATGTAGTCCTTTAGATCCTGTTGTAATGTATATACTGTGAGGTGAGGCTGGGAAAGAATAAGTTTGTCTAGGTTTAAAAGGAAGGTGAAAATTCTGTGATGTTTGTTCCTTGAGAAGATACATGTTGTGAATTTGTTTTGAATGGATCAGAATATTATTATTATTACTTTGATGATGCCTGTCTCCTGTTCTTCTGTGGCAAATCGATGATTGTGATATAATGCTTGCTGTTCATGTTACGTTGGAGATGTGATGCCACATATCTGGTGCCTGTTGCGTTTGTAGGAAATATACGTGATCTTGAACTTGCCTATCATTTTAATCAAATCTGCTATACTTAAAACTTTCACCCGTTAATTCACAGCAATTTCGTCACGAGTTCTGGTCGAGCATACGTGCAAAACAGCTAGCAGTAGTCAATACATATGTTCCTGTAGTTTACGGCCAGAATTTACGTAATACGATCGAAATAGTATGTTTTCACAGCAAAGAAATCAAGCCTACTGATCAGTAGTCCCAGAAACATTTCATCCGACCACCTGAGTGTTGCTTGCTGATTATATTATGGTTTTAGCAGTTGTTTTAGACTGTTGGACCGTGGTTGGATGGTCAGGATGCTAACCGTGGATGGACGTGGAGCAGCTCCTGTCGGTCTACACTGTGTTCGGTGGCACAGATGTCGCCGTCCATCTGCTCGATCCAATGGTTATAAGGTGGTGTTTGATACCCATACTAATTTTTTTTTAAGTTTGGGTCACATTGAATAGGTTATTTTAAGTATTAAATATAGAATATTTATAAAAATTATTTATAGTCGGGAACTAATTCACGTGTAGTCTTTTTCTTCCAAAGATTTTTATGAATACACTTTTACATCGAAGTACGTTTTTTGGAACTGCCATTCAAAAAGGAAATTACTTTTTCTACTTGTATGTGAAAGACATCTATTGCCGCAAATCAATCCATCGACTATTTACAAAAATCATTTATGATCGAGGACTAATTCATGAGATGAATCTGACGAGACTAATTACGTCGTGATTTAATGATGTGGTGCTACAGTAACCATTTGCTAATCATAAATTGGACTTAATAGATTTGTCTCGTGAATTATCCTTCAATTCTATAATTATTTTTATAATCATTTACGTTTAGTCTTTTAAATTAATGTCAAACATCCGATGTGTCACGGACTAAAATTTTAAAATTTTAGTCCCGAATCCAAACACCCTCCGTTATTATTACTTTATTAGACATGTCACGTGCCGCACGGATGTGTATGCCTCGTGGGTGAACATGTCATATGTGGGCTTGTAATTGAAAGGCTGGTACTTTGCTAAAATTTACTCATTTTAAATGAAACATGTAAGTATATATATACATGTTTCGTCTCTCCGCTCTTGCCAATGGAAGAGCTGGAAGGCTTCCATTCTTTCCAGTTTGTGATCCTTTATGGTAGTCAATCATGTCAATGTACTCTACAATTGTCAATCATGTCAAGACGTCAGGAAACCTTCATTATGCAGGTGATAATACAAATGGTGAAGTAAACGAAACATGCATGTGAGAGCCATGGTATCCGTTTAAGCTCATCGTTGTTCTTCATGGTTCTACATCGTACTATCTTTTGTAACATGTGGCGTGTGTTCAGGAAATGCACATGGTTCTACATCATACTACCTCTTGGCACAATGAAAATTATATTTCCACCATACAATTCACCCTTGCATAGTTGTGCTTTTACTATGAAATACACTGCTGACTAGCTTGTAGTGAAGAGACATACTGATATTGTGTCTCTGTGTAGGGTGTACAGTACACTAAATGCATAGTGTTTATTTAAAAATGAGTAAATTTAAGAAATCTCCGGGTTTTCAATTATAACCACATTTTGATGTGTTCAACCATAAGGCATTAAGATCCCTGCGGACCCTGCCCCATGCATGCGTGACATATCTAATAATATTCCAACATACTCCACTGATTATCTAGGAATTAATTAATTAAACATATCACCAGATCACTGGAATGGAAGTTAATTTGAAATGCTGTCAAATTTGACACCTCGTAAGCAGGTATGGAATTCTAGGCAAGATTAATTGCTGCCCAAAAGAAAACTAGCTTTGTCGGTCACAATTATCTAAATATTTTTGTTCGATAAACTTCTCAACATTTTGTGAAAGAGAAAATAATGTATGGATAAGTACTTTAACTAAAACTTTTGACAACCGAATTGTATGCCTCCAAGAACTGTTTTCTCTACCCTTGTTACTGTAGCAATTAATCTGAACTAATTCTCGAAATCTGAACTAATTCTTTTCGAGAATACGTAAAAGGATGGATTGTGCAACTTTGTATTAAGAAAAATAAAATTTACAGGAACAGCCAAACAAAGAGGAGAGGGAGGGGTCAGGGAGAAAAGGAAGGAAAAAACAAAAGAAACAAAAAACAAGGACGAGCCTATTCTTGCGCTAACAATATGATGACCTAGCGACCAAGTACCCTACCCAAGAAGCTCGGGCGATGAGGGATGGACAAGTCGCCAAAGGGCAGCTTGCGCCATGGCTGCAACAACCTCAGGCAAGGACCATGTGCAATTGTGGAACACACGGTTGTTCCTTTCCTTCCAAATGGACTAAGCACCAAGGGTCATGACCGTGTCGAACTCACAACAACACTCCCGCTGAACTTTAAGCTGACTAGAGCAGAGCCACTCGTGGAAGGATGTTGTGCCAGAGGGGAAGCATTGAGGGAGGCCAAGGCTCGAGAGGACGATCCACCACAGCTGGAGGGACTTAGGGCACCCAATTAGAATGTGGTCGATCGTTTCTACTTGTTGGTCATAGAAGACACAACAGGGTGGGTGTGGGAGACCACGCTTCTCCGAGCGGTCAGCCGTCCAGCAGCGTCGGTGAGGTACCAGCCACAAAAAGTAATGGCACTGAGGCGGGAGAAAGATTGCTAGATTGGCAAGTGTTAGGAAGGGATCCTGCCCGCGAAGAGAGCAAGGTAGGGCGAGCGAGTGGAGTATGACCCCGAGCTATCCCACTTACAGAGGAAGGAATCAGGTTGGCCCTCCGACAGCATAGTTGGCCACAACATCGGCCAAATATGCAAATACTGCAGGATCGCCTGGACTCCCAAAGAGCCATGAAGATCATGAATCCATCTGTTATCGGCCAATGCATATGCGACTAAGAGCTTTCGATGATCGATGCGAACATAGAGTTTCGATGCCCAAGAGCGAAGGCTCGAACTCTATAGGCATCCGTCCTCCCAGAAGAGGATCGACTTGCCATTGCCAAGAACGCAAGTCATGGAAGCGGCTGTGAATTCGCGTTCCTTCTTGGAACACGGGATTTGCAGCCCATGCCAAAACAAAGATTGGGAAGAGCGTTGAGCCCAAAGCCACCTAGCATGAAGCGCGATCCCTATAAGCTCCAGATTATGGATGCCCAGTCCCCCATACTCTAGTGGTACGCAGATACAGGGCGAAGCTAGCCGGCAATGACTGCCCTATGCACTCGCACGACCGCACCAGAGGAAACTGCGGCGAATCTTATCAATGGCTTTCAGCACCCATCTTGGGGAGGGGAGGGGGCGATTGCAATGAGCAATTAAACCGGGATCGTAGTCGGCACCACTTTGACAAACGCAAGGCACTCGACTGGCTGGAGCCAGTTAGATCTCCACATCGGTAGTCGTTGTGCAATATTGTCGACCAGAGGCAAACCCAGATACTTGCATGGGAACTCCTTAACCGGGCAAGGGGAAAGAGTCACCGAGAACTGCAACCTCATCCTCCGAGCAGCTGATCAAGATTGCAGAACATTTGGCATAATTGGTACGAAGCTCAAAGGCCTAACCAAAGAGAGCTAGGATCCCCTGTGTCGCAACCAGTTCCCCTGCCATCGGTTGGAGGAAAGCAACCACGTCATCAGCGTATAAGGAGATCCAACGAGGGACTCCTAAAGGTCGGGTCACCCTACCACACTCCCTGGCGATGGATGATCGAGTCTCTGGGTGAACCATTAAGAAGGACCTTTGTGGAAGAGGTTCTGAACAGGATAGTAATCCAGGATTGCCATCGACGCCCAAAGCCCTTGTGTTGTAAAACCTCCATAATGAACTGCCAAGAGATGGAGTCGAAGGCCTAAGCTATGCCAAGCTTCAGGAGAGCCGTTGGCTAGTGCTACTTGTGCAATCGCTTGGCAGATTGTTAGACCAACATGAAGTTGTAGTGGATGCAGCGCTCTGAATGAAGGTGCTCTAGTTGGCGGTGACCAAGGAGTTGAGGTGTGGCACAACTTGACGGGAGAGTAGCTTGGGTGAACAGTTTGGCGAAGCAATGCAGCAAGCTGATCAGCTGAAAGTCACGCATGGAGGCCACATCCTGCTTCTTGGGCAGGAGGATGATGAAAGCCTTGTTGATACGACCAACACTCGACCCATCCATGCGGAACAATTGTGCCAATGCCTCCATGATCTTGTCCTTGATTATGTGCCAACATTTTACGTAAAAAAGCCCAATGAAGCCATCCGGGCCGGTCGCCTTCTCTGAAGGGGCATTTCACGGATTTTGGGCCAGACTTCCTCCTCGAAGAAAGGGAGTTCTAGGTCATTTGGCAAGGCTGCGTGCTGACCCAGCGCCTCGAGGTTCAGGGTATGCGACCTCATGAAGGCGGTGCCCAGCAGCTCGGAGTAGGAGTGTGCCGTAGCAGCCTTTTCATCCATAGAGGTAGCCACGTCACCGTCGTGACTAATCTGCTGGATGAAGTTGCGACGCCCGCGACCAGCTGCAAACTAGTGAAAGAACCTGATGTTGGCGTCTCCTTCTTAGTGATCCAAGTGATGCGGGAATGCTGCCTCGCCAAGGTTCGTTCAAGTGAGGACAGGGCAAGGAATTTTTTCTAAGCGACTATTGAACACTCTTCTTAAGGGTCAGAGAAAGATCCCATTGAACATAATGAACATATAGTCCTTCTATCAGTGTTGACATCACTAAGCTAGAAGGCAAATATATGTTGTGTCTTATCATCCGGTTAGAGTATTCAGCCTAAGCTAGCACCTGCGTTTCTGAGTAGCAGAGACTTAGATGATTTTTCTTACTTCGGATCTGAACAAGGTGGTAAATGCCCTGATGCATCTCAACCCTATAGTGCTCATAGCCCTCATGACTTTGCAAGTTTGCATGCTCAATCTCTCTATTGCTTGGTTGCACAGGGCCTGTCCAATATGTAAGCTAGCCCAACACTTGTTCCATTGGGAAGTTTCTACTAGCTACAAGCTTTGATCGAACAATCGTGAAGCCATGCCTTTGTAAATCTGCATGCATTTAGTTCGGTGTACTGTTCACAAAGTCATGTTGTCACTCTACCAGTCATCAGCTTAATTAGTTCATGATAAGCTCAAAGTAATAGTACACTTGATAAAAAAATATAGTTTGTACTCTACATTCTCGACACATTCCAACCTCAAATAAGGGGCCGCAAACGAATTAGGGGAAGGAATTGATGCCTTCTGCCATTTTTCCGCAGGCAAGAAGCAAAGAACAAGTGATATATCTGTTCATGGTTATTTCATTGACCACTGCCTTACGTATCATCAGTATCCCTAAAATTAAGTGACATGATCTTCCTCAGAAGTATTAAGTGTTTGGTCTTCCTTGCTTGGAAGAAATAGGGTGTGTTGGTGTAAATAGGTAAATGTAAAAGGGGCTATGTGTAAAACTATAGAGATAAAATAGAGAGAGTGAGGGCAAGGCGATGTGAGCCTGCCAGAAGCTTTCCCAAATCACGACATGGTATCAGAGCTAGGTTTGAGAGAGCGAGATTCGACGGAGAGGGTCCTCACCTCGTTGGCGGCGGCGTGGTGACGTTGGAGGAGGTGGAGAAGAGGGCGGCGCTGCTTCTGTGTGAGGCGGCGGCGGCGGCGGCTGTTGGAGGCTTCGGATCCGGCGGCGGCCTGCATAACCCTAGGAGGGCGAGCTGCTCCGGAGCTGGCGAAGTGACGTTGCGAGATCTGGCGGCGGTGGATCGACGGCTGGCGCCCGGGAGCAGGGAGCGGCGCAGCGGGTGAAGAGGCGGATGCCGAGCGCATCACGTGGAGGGCACATCGGCGCGCGGCGACGCTCGGTGCCACGCGGCCCAGGAGCGAGCTGCCTGCTGAGGAGGAGGAGGAGGAGAGGATCTCCTCTCACGTCAAAGGTGGGGGAAGCAGCATAAAGGCGGCAGCAGCAGCAGCAGCAGCTTGCTGGGTGTGTGTGAGTGGAGGAAAGGAGAAGAGAGAGCTCAGCTTCACTAACCATTGGAGGTGGTGAGACCAGCCAAAAGGAGATTTGGGGAGGAAGATGGATACAGGAAAAGAGACAGGGGAGCCAGGTGATGGCGAGGGCATCAGTGGAGGTGATCCACTATTTACTAAGGCTGAGTTGAAGAATGAGATGATGTCCATGATTCAAGGGCTTATCGAGATGAATTTGATTGGCCCTAGGGAGGTGCGTGAGCTTAAATTGGAACTTGTTCCAAATGATGTGAAGCTGGAAGGGAGTAAGAATTATTTGAGTTGGTCTAGAAGAGTGCAAGTGATACTAGCAGGAAAGGGGGTAGAGAATTATTTGAGGGAGGATTGTGTTGAGCCAGCCAACAAGTTTAGCTCTGAATGGAGAGCTTGGCACACAACAAACTCTACTATTGTGGCGTGGTTACTCTCATCCATGTCACCATCGGTTAGTAAAGTGGTGGAAGCTATGCATACTGCAGCACAAATATGGAAAACTCTGAGTAACAGATATTCCAAGCAAGGGAATGTAATGGTGATGATGGAGATTCAGAACAAGGCCGATGCAGTGAAACAAGCAGGAAGATCAGTGGAGCAATATGCGAGTGAGCTACAATACTTGTGGGGAGAGCTGGATCACTATGCTCCACTCAACATGAGAGATCCACAGATGCCCATGATGTTCAAAAGTGGATTGAGGACAGGAGGTGACTCATTTTCTAAGGAACTTAGATCCTGAGTTTGAGAGCAGAAGGCTGCCTTTTGCCACCAGGAGAGTCTCCCTACCATGGAGGAGGCTGTGTCAGCCATGGTTATTGAGGAGAGCAGACTAAGGATGATGAGTGGTAACAATCCTATAAAGTCAGCCTACACCTCAGTGGCGGAGAGAAAGTGCTACAATTGTGGAGAAGAGGGACACTTGAGCTATAATTGTCCCCATCCCAGGAGCTATGGTGGTAGAAGTGGAAGTCGTGGAGGTCGTGGTGGTGCTCGTGGTGATCTAGGAGGTCGTGGTGGTCGTGGTGGAGGACATGCAGGAGGACGTGGCAGAGGCCGTGGTGGTTCTCATGCCAATGTTGCTACCACAGGGGATCTTCTATCTATCACATTAATTGGAGAGCAGGTCAAGCAGTGGGAACAATGGCAGAAGATGAAAGGATCTGAAAGTTCCAAAACCACTTCAGATGGTCCTGTGATTGCCACCACCAGTCACTTTGGTAACTTTACCAACTATGCCTATTTGGGCAAAGGTACTCAGGCACAGGCACTTGCATCCACATATAGGCATAACATAGAATGGGTTATTGATTCAGGAGCATCCAAGCATGTCACAGGCATATCTAGTTCTTTTAAAACTTACACTCCACATTGTTACTCTGAAACTATTCAAACTACTGATGGCACATCTCAACCCATTCATGGTGTAGGATCTGTAGAGTGTACCCCATCCCTTTACTTATAATCTGTCTTGCATGTTCCTTCTTTCCCAGCCAACCTCCTCTCTGTTAGTTCACTAGTTGATCAATTCAAATGCATTGTTACATTTGATGAAAACCTTTGTATTTTTCAGGAGAAGAGGACGGGGAGAGTGATTGGGACTGGAATCAGGCATAATGGGTTGTGGGTTATCAACCAGGAGGAGTCAGCATTGGCAGCAGTTGTTGGAGCACACGAGCGGGAGATCTACTTGCTTCATTGTCGGTTAGGACATGTGCCTTTTGAAAGTTTAAATAAATCCTATCCTGCTATGTTCAAGGGGGTGGACAGAAACAAACTTGTGTGTGATGCATGTGAACTTGGGAAACATACAAGGTCAATCTATCCTAGTATTGGTCTTCATATTTGTGAACCTTTTATGATGATACATTCTGATGTTTGGGGTCCCTGCTCAGTTACATCATTAAGTGGGTTTAAATGGTTTGTCACTTTTATTGACTGCCATACTCGTATGACATGGATCTACATGCTTAGGGGTAAGCATGAAGTTCTCCGATGCTTCCAAGACTTCCATAGTCTGGTTGTCAATCAATTTAATTCTAAGATTAGAATTATCCGCACTGATAATGGAAAGGAATATGTGAATAATGATTTTGTAGCATACCTGTCGAGTCATGGTATTCTCCATCAAACCACATGTCCTAATACTCTAGCACAAAATGGTATGGCTGAAAGGAAAAATAGACATTTGTTGGAGGTGGCAAGATCAATGATGTTTCAAATGAATGTGCCTAAGTATCTCTGGAGTGAGGCAGTGTTGACAGCAGCATACTTAATTAATCGTATGCCATCTAGGATTCTTGGAATGAAATCCCCAGCTGAACTTTTATTAGGACAACAGGAATTCAAGGTACCCCCAAGGTATTTGGTTGTGTTTGCTTTGTCAGGGACCATAGACCTTCGGTTGGCAAGTTAGACCCTCGAGCGGTAAAGTGTGTTTTTGTTGGATATTCCTCTACACAAAAGGATTACAAGTGTTGGGATCCTATTGGAAAGAAATTGTTTGTGAGTATGGATGTGACTTTCCGTGAGTTTGAACCATACTATGTAAAACCATGGGATCTTGATCCGTTCTTGGAAGAATTCTCTTCAGTCACTGAGAGAGACAGTAGAGAGGGGGAAAATGAAGGAGCTGACGGAGCTGATGCTCAAAAAGAGGTGATTGTTGGTACCATCCCATATCCAATGGATAGGTCTGGAACTGTAACACCCTGAAAATCTGAGGTTTTAAAAATCGAAACATAAAAATCGAAACATGCAAAAATTTTCGGTTTGATTGCATCTTATCGTATTTATCCGCCTCCTATTCGCAAGTCTTTGATGCCAAGTTAAAATAAATAAATATTTGTCTTGAAAAGAGAGGATTGGATGGCAATTCAAAAACCCTAAAGAGGAAAAGAGAAGTTGCAAAACTGAAATATTTGAAATAAAATTCTAAGAATATAAATTGGGAAATTATGATTTAATAAAACTTGCTTTTAGGAGCCACTATTGAATTTTTGGGTAAAATATCAAAATTGCTAATTAGAATTAAAAAAGAAAATATCCATATGAATATATATATATATAATATAGGTATATATATAATATATATATGTATATATATAATAAAGTGGGAAAAATCAAAATCTAATAAAATTACAATTGGGCCAAAAATCCTTTTTATTTATATGTTAAATACAAAAAAAGAATTGATAGTTAAAAAATTGGAAAAATAAGAAAATCTACTGTTCATTGCCCTAAAAGTGTTCACCAGGTCCCTCGCGCGCGCGCGCGCCGCGTCGGCCTCGCGCCCGCGTCCGCCCGCGCGCCGCGTCGGCCTCGCGCCCGCGTCCGCCCCCGCCGCCGCAACGCGTCGACGTCGCCCGAGCCCCGTACCCTCTCTCGCCACGCCGCGCGCGCGCTGTCGTCGCCACGCGTCGTCCGTCGCCACCGTCGCGTCATCCCTCCCTCCTCTCCGGCCATCTATAAAAGGGAACCGAGCACTCTACTTTCCTCCCCACTCCGCCGCTCTTCTCCTCTCTCTTTTCGCTCTCGCTCGCCGTGTTCCCGTTGTTTCGCCGCCGCAATCCTCCGCCGCCGTCGCGCCGAGTTTGCCGCATCGCCGCTGTTCGTCGCCGCGCCGGTAGGACGCCGCCTTCCTTCCTTTTTCTTTCCGTTGTTCTCGCCGCCATCCGCCGCCGCAGCCGCCATCCGTCGCCGCAGCTGCCACTGCTTAGCCACGCCACCGCCCGCCTCGGCCGGCTTGGCCATGCCAAACAGAGAAGAGAAGAAAAGAAACAGAGGAAGGCGAGAGAGAAGAAGGAGGAAAGGGAAAAAGAAGAAAATAAAAGAGAAAAGAAAAAAGAAAAAAAGGAAAATTTGGGAAAAAATAGAAAAAGTTTTTGGAAGATATTTAGGAAAAATCTTTGGGCTAAATTACATATTTTTCTCGGAAACAAATTTTGATTTCAAAATTAGTTCGGGACCGATTTTTAGACGCGTTTTTACGATAATTTAGTCGTCGCCGAGATTATTTAGAGATTTATTTATATTTTAGCTTGTCTTCAAATATTGTTTTTGATATATATAAGATTGCTAAACCTAAAAAGTCCAAGTTATTTATTATAGTGTCTACCTTCTAGATTAATTAACTATTTTGGGATCGATTATTATTAACCCTAGGTCGTATCAAGGCTAGCTTTTCGGAAATAATTAACCGTCCTGCAGTTTACTCGTTTAAGATTTTATTTACAACTTAGTTGGTCATCGCATAATATTTTTCATATAGATTTTCTAAAACTTTTAAAAATCTAAATTATTTAAATACATGAGTCTAGATTCTAGTATCAATTTATTTTGATTTAAATTTAACCCTAGGGTTGTCGGCCCAATAAAATTGGATAAAATTAAAAATTAACCGTATCTTTTTATTACATTTTGGGCCATCACCCATAATATTTATCAAATTTTGAATATATTGACTGGAAATAATACCACATCATAAATTAATTAAATCGGTTCAATGCGAATTTCAAACCTTTGTAACTCGCTCATTCTAACCCGGATTCTATCGGAACTCGAACCTAAGCTCACATAAAATCGTAGCCTAGTGTTAGAAGCCGCTTTTGCAATTTATTTGTCTTTCATTGGATTTATTTGAATTCTAACCGAATTCTAATAGAGCCCGAGGGAACCGTTGAGAACGTCGAAGACTTAAGCCAACAAGGTCACGAGCAAGGCAAGTCATCACTCCCTTTGAACATGTTGATCCTATTTGCGAACTTGTGTTGATTCTAAACCTAAAATATGCATGCTATACACAAAAAGAATACCTATTCTTGTTATGCCATGCCTTGATATTGAATTACCTTTAGTTATGTTCTTTGTAACCCTCGACATGATGTAACCGAAGGAAATCTTCGGTAAAATGCTTAGCCATGCTATTATTATAATCTTGCATACTCATATTTTTACAAAAAGAGCTATATGCTTGGGCAACTACCTTAGGAAAGGTAGTTGAGATACGACATGTGGAGACATGAGCGCCACATTGCCTTGAACATGATGAAAATAGTTTGATGAAAAAAATGAAAGTACAAAACTAATGTTTTAGACTGGGGCGGCTGGATGATTTGGATGGATTCCGGAAAAGGCAAGTGCCGACCCCGATCAATTAAGGACCGAGCCATGAAATAGCCGGGAAACGAGCCAGTACAACCGTACTTCTCGAATGGGTATACCTAGCAGAGTAGATATCCGAGCGGAGGCAGTATCCATGCGTAGTGGTTCAGGTGTTGTGTTGAGTTAAGGGCTTACTGGTAGGGGGTTTACCGCTGGTAAGTACCTGGGCAGAGATCGGGGCATACGATCAATATGAGGAGATGAAGATAGAGGTTGGAAATTGAAGATGGAGCAAGTCTTTCTCTTACCCCGGGAACGCCCGAACTCCTCTCACTGCTAGGAAACGACTGCTAGAGTGCATGAGGGCTTAAGTTCATGGAGCGGGTACTGCCAAAGTGAGGTTATCGAAAGGCTTTGCCGTGACCATCCCATATAAAGGGATGTAGGCTCATTCAATGAGCAGTTGCGGAGTACGGGTAAAGTGTACATCCACTGCAGTGTGAATGAATAATCTATTCGAATAGCCATGCTCACGGATATAGAGCATCGTGACAAGACTTTCGCTTGGCTAGACTCATAAATTTTAAAATGATGGGATGGGTTTGCATGATGATTCTTGTTCACTGGTGGATCAACTTCTCGAAAGGCGAGAAGGGTAGACTCCCCAGAAAAACCATGACGATCCGGTGATGGGAAGCTATCCTTGGGATCACAATGGATGGTGGACAGAACCATCGTCGACTTAATGAACTATGGTAATAAAAACTTGACCTGGCTAGACATTAGGTTTGTGAAAGGATTTACGAAAATTGGCTTTATGCAAAAGAACCACAACCATCCTTTGAGTGATCCTATCATGTGCATCATTCCGTGTTGGCCTGCTGAGTACGTTGGGTACTCACCCTTGCTATACGCACAAACCTTCAGATGGAGGAGACAAAGAACTGGAGGACCCCCATGCTTACTACCAGGATGAATGAAGACATTGGAGCACAATAGGTCTTAGTCCCCGGTCGTTGCCTGTGGCAATCGACATGCCGCTGCCTTCCGTCTGCTATCTTATCTAATATCTGATTTTGGTTGTATCCGGACCAGTAAGTCCTGCATGTAATGATATTGCCTTCGGGCCTATTATTGTAATACTTTTGATGTAAGACTATTCGTGCATTTGCACCTGATAATTCAGTACTGTATTTCGTGGGTACCAAACTACTCGATCCAGGAAAATGGTACTATGAACATGAATGATTTCCGTCCGCAAAAACGGGGGTCTACAGGAACTCAGGAGGATAATGGTGTGGATGTGAGGAATGGTGAATGTGAAGGCGAAGAAATAGTTGGTGATGAGGTAGTTAGCGATGGGAATGTAGAGACAATTGATGAAGGAAGTGAAGAGAATAGGGATACAGTTGCAAAGGAGCCAATTGTGTATCGAAGGAGGCGGTTCAGGAATCAAGTTGGTACACCACAGCCACAACAGCCTGTTTCACCTGTCCCAAATCTCTCCTCGGACCTCCCTCCACTGAGCTCCTCGACCCAATTTGGGTCAACGGGTAATGTCTCTCCTACTCCTGAGCATGTAGAGTTATCTCTTGCACAACATAGAGATACTAGGTCTAATTTTAGAAAACCTCCTGTTCGATATGGATTTGAGCATCCTAGTATAGATCATGACATTGCCAACTTCCTCTCATATTCTCGTCTTTCACCTGCATATAGAGCATTTGTTGCATCTTTACAAACAGTGCCTATTCCGAGGAACTGGAAGTGTGCAAAACAGGACGCTAAGTGAAGGGCAGCAATGGAAGAAGAGATGCATGCTCTTCAAAAGAACAAGACATGGGAATTGATCCCACTTCCAAAAGGGAAAAGAGCTGTGGGATGTAAGTGGGTCTTCACTGTGAAGCAAAACCCAAAAGGAGAGGTGGACAGATACAAGGCAAGGCTAGTTGCAAAAGGGTATAGTCAAACATATGGCATTGATTATGATGAGACCTTTGCCCCGGTGGCAAAGATGGGTACTGTTAGGACCCTAATCTCCTGTGCAGTTAATTTTGGTTGGCCTCTACATCAGATGGATGTGAAGAATGCATTTCTTCATGGTGACTTACAGGAAGAAGTCTATATGGAAATCCCACCGGGGTTTGCTAATAGTCAAACTGTTGGCAAGGTGTGCAGACTTAAAAAAATCACTCTATGGACTAAAACAATCACCTTGGGCATGGTTTGACAGGTTTAGGAGGGCAGTTTGTGGTATGGGCTACACTCAATGCAATAGTGATCATACGGTCTTCTATAAGCATAGGGGAACATTTATCACCATTATGGCGGTGTATGTGGATGATATTGTGATTACAGGAGATGATGTGGAGGAAATCAAATGCTTGAAGGAGAATTTGGGAAAAGCCTTCGAGGTAAAGGATCTTGGACCACTCAGGTATTTCCTTGGGATTGAAATTGCTAGGTCACCTAAGGGGATAGTTCTCTCTCAGAGGAAATATGTCCTTGATTTATTGACAGAAATTGGGATGCTAGGATGTAGACCGTGCAGTACTCCTATTGATAAAAATCATCAAGTTAGTGCCGAGTCTGGAGATTCTGTTAACAAAGAAACATATCAAAGGCTAGTTGGAAGATTGATATACCTGTGCCATACAAGACCTGATATTTCTTATGCAGTGAGTGTGGTAAGCAGGTATATGCATGATCCTAGAACAGGACATATGGAATTGGTCTACAAAATTTTGAGGTATCTAAAAGGAACACCTAGAAGAGGGTTATGGTTCAAGAAGAACATGCATTTAGATCTGGAAGGATATTGTGATGCAGATTGGGCAAGTAGCAGAGATGATAGAAGGTCCACATATGATTATTGTGTGTTTGTGGGAGGCAATCTTGTCTCATGGCGCAGCAAGAAGCAAGCAGTTGTGGCGCGGTCTACTGCAGAGGCCGAATATAGGGCAATGGCATTAAGCTTGTGCGAGATGTTGTGGTTAAAAGGTTTGTTGAAAGAGTTGCGGGTGTTGAGAAATGAGACCATGATGCTTCATTGTGACAATGTAGCTACAATCAATATTGCAAATAATCCGGTCCAATTTGATCGCACCAAGCATGTTGAGATTGATAGATTCTTCATCAAGGAAAAGCTTGATAGTGGGGTTCTAAGGCTAGAGTATGTAAAATCACGTAGTCAACTAGCAGACTGTTTTACAAAGGGTTTAGGACCTAGTGAGAATGAGTTAAGTTATAACAAGATGGGCATGATAGATATCTTTAGCCCATCTTGAGGGGAAGTGTTGGTGTAAATAGGTAAATGTAAAAGGGGCTATGTGTAAAACTATAGAGATAAAATAGAGAGAGTGAGGGCAAGGCGATGTGAGCCCGCGGAAGCTTCCCCAAATCACGACGGGTGAAACAAAAGCTTTGTTTGGAAATTAGAAGATAAATTTCCAGATTCCCATGGAAAATGAATTGATTCATGTGGAAGTCCTATGAAATCCGTATTGATTTCTTAAACCCTAAATCCAGTATAGTCTTCCATGGGCGTACTGTGTGTAGACATGAGATTCCACATTTGCATAACCATTTATATCGATATCCTTCTCCGAAGTTCTATGTAAGAAAAGAGAAATTTTACTACTTCCTCCGGTCACAAAAACTTGACACATGTTGATCTTCCTGTTTAAATTTCATGGGATTTTCAAATAAACTTTGAGGGTGTGCGATCTATCTTCCAAAGGGCTCCATAGTTATTATTCCAATATGATTCAATTCCTTTAAAAATTACATTTGTTTCCTTTGTTACGAAGGATGACTTAGTCGCTAGCTCTCATCTTGTACAATCTTATTTGATCTTCTGCCATGGGGTCTGTGGGGAGAAAGGTCCCATGAAAAGGTGCACTGAGCTCTATGTTGGACTCCTGTCTCAACAGGGAATGAGATCCTTCAAAACTCAGACGGGAGGAAGATGAAGCTCATGCGTAAATTTCTTCCCATTGTGGGATCCTCACTTCATGAACTCATGCAGCTCCTCAAAACGTCTCCACCAAAACTTCTTTACGTCACTTCTTTGTGTGCACAAGAAGCCGCACAATCAACAAAAGATACACAAGGCATCAATCAGTGATGGTTTCGAATGACGACAAAAGAGGTCGATAGTATAAGCATATTAAGATGTTGAATATATAATTGTATATATCAACTTCAATTATACTTACGCAATTACGTACGTTTGCATCCTCAAGTGGCTACTCTCTCTTTCTTGCCATTCCTGCATGGGTCTGTACATGAGCCACCTCTTCCAGAATTCCTTCACTATATCTCGGTACAACTGACCTGCAAAACATGGCACGTGCATGTTGATCTTTCTCTGGTTTTAGCTTGAACTAGAACATGTACAAGTTTGTGAGCACTGAGCAGTAGAGGAATTGGATGGTAACTTAATTACTTTAGATATGTGAAGGTAGATGCTATACGTCCTGATGCATCCCAATCCTAGGCTCTAGCTATAGTACTGCACCATTGTTTTTATTATGAGAAGATTTTTTGCATGTCCAAATAGCTGTGGTAGAGAGCAATAGGTACACGAATATATAGTTGGTGCCTTTGTGGTTAGCTGGTTGCATATACAAGTCTGTTATTTGATACAGTCGCAAAGTTAAGCCTGGGCATTCATCAATTTATTACAAGCCTCTAGCTACAAAGCCAACAAGCATATATTGGTGCAAGTGGAACAGCTAGTAAAAATAATACACATGATTTTGCAGATATGCATTTAGTGTATTGTACATATTATGATTATGATGACACTGTACAGTATCAATATCCCTGTTATCCCTACACTATAATAGAAAGGGGATGCCCTCGTATGTATGTGTCAGTTCATCTAAAACCGACACATATGAGGTTTTTTCTGTCCTTTCAAAGCACCTATAATCCTTTATAAGCGTTTGTTAAAAAACTAGCACCAATAATATAACATTTATGCTGATTATAAAAAAACGGCACAAATATTATTTGTAAGTGCCTTTTTTTTAAAGCAAACACTTGAATAGAGCCAAGCTGAGCTGAGGGCTAGGTGTGGAGCACGAGAAGAAAAAAGAAAAAAAAGTGTCGCTCTTATCCTCCTTATGCAGTCATCCTTATCCTATCCGTCTCTCTCATTCTCCTCCATCGTTCTCCCTCCTCTACTGTCTCTCCGGAACCCAGCCACCGCCTCTCCCTCTCCCCTACAAAGCGGGTCTCTCCCCTACAAATGGGCACAGCAATCTGGCACACAGAATTGCAAATGGGCACAGCATATCATCCACAAACGGATGGGCAAAATGAAAGAGTGAATCGGTGTCTTGAAATGTATCTAAGGTGCATGACTAAAGCTAATCCTAAGCAATGGAGTTCATGGTTGCATATGGCTGAATTTTGGTATAATTCTAGCTTCCATACTTCATTCAGTTGCTCACATTACAAAGTTGTGTTTGGTCGGGAGCCTCATTATGGTCACAGTCCTGATTTAGCTGAGGCCACCCATCCTGAGGTTGTGTATCTTGTCACTGAGAAACAACACCTCTCTGAATTCTTACAGCAACAGTTGACAAGAGCACAAGTGCGCATGAAAAATATGGCTGACAAAAATCGTTCTGAGCCAGGGATTGCAATTTTGGAACGAAATTTTGGTTCCCCTCCGTAAGCACATATCTCGCTCGAAATTTTCGATTTTGTCCAAATTTTTGTTGATTTGGTCAAATTTTATTTAAATTCATTCAAACTTCGTCATATTTTCAAAAAAATTTGGCCAAAAAAGTATCAAAATTTCGAAATTTCGGTCCCCCATTAAAAATCCCCATTCCGAGATTGCTAACCCTGTTCTGAGCACAGTTTCATGGTGGGTGAGAAAGTGTTCTTAAATTGAAACCTTATGATCAATCCTTAGTGGTCAATCGACCACACCTAAAACTGGCTTACAAGTATTTTGGTCCTTATGAGGTGGAAGCAAAAGTGCGTGAAGTAGCTTACAGGCTGAAGCTTCCTGAAGGCAGTGCTGTACATCCTGTATTTCATGTTTCACAATTGAAAGGGTTTGTTCCTGACTACACTCCAGTCTACTCATGCTTGCCAGATACTGTGGTTCTTGATGCTACAAAAGTTCAACCTGAAATGATTCTGGATCATTGCTAAATCTACCAAATCCTGAGATATGGTGGTGTGGCGGCGGAAAGATACAACACAACCCAACACCAGTATCTGATCCACTACGCTCGAGACACCATCATCCAGGTCGCTTTCCTCGTGGATGCGATTGTGTCGAGCAGACTGTCTGATGTAAGTTCCTGTTTCGTTCTCTCTTCATGTCAGACCAAGTATAGGCCCTGTTTGGATCCTCTAGCTCGGCTAGAGGTTAGAGAGAGTTTCTAGCTCTGAACTAGCCCTGAACTAGTTTGACAATTAATATACTTTTCTAATCATTTGGCTCATTTAAAACATCTTTTCAGCCGGATTTGGTGTGGCAGGCTCTTGTGTGGCCTCCTCTCACACAAAAATGACACAAATAAATTATTTTTACAAATCAAGCATCCAAATCACAATAAATTTAAATTTGTCCATACAAATAAGATGTCTCACACGAACTTACAAGTCCTCAATCAAGCTAAACAAAAAAATACACTCCATGAAACAAAGCATGAGCTAACTCATCACGGAAAGCATTCATGTTGACATCTTCAATAAGAGGTTCATCTTCTGGCCATGATGATGCCGAAGAACTAGGCATTGGGTTATAATTTTCATCTGCATCACAGGCATCAAAATCCCTATCCGTAATTTTGCTCTCCCGAATAAAATTATGAAGAGCCATACAAGCAACAATAATTCTAGTTTGCTTCTCCTCTGAAAATCTTGGCATGTTCAACAAAATCCTAAACTTCATCTTCAACACTCCAAAATTTTGCTCTATGACATTCCTTACTTTGGCATGTGCATGATTGAAGGTTTCTTTCATACCTTGTGGTGACGGGCCGTTTTGCCATTGCTCCACATGGTACCTTGTACATCTGTATGGTGAAAGGTAGCCCGGGCGGTTTGGGTACCTTGCATCAACCACATAATACTTCTCTGCATATTTTCAAAGGCACACAATGAGACTTAGATGGACAAGTGTAATGGCATCAACATGGCTAGAAGGTTCAAGTAAGAAAGTTCAAGTAGCAAACCTGGTGGTGGATGTGGAAATTTGTGATGATGAGTACTTATGGCATCTTTGAAAACTCTCATGTCATGTGCTGAACCAGGCCATCCCGACAACACAAAGGTAAATCTCATGTACATTATATGTAAATGTTATAATATGCACATATGAATTACATGATACTTCCATGCCGACCTACTCAAAAATTGGCTATAAGCAGCAGGAATAGAGTAAATTGAAGAATGGATGACATACACATATATAATTGCAAAAGAGAAACCAATGAACATGTTAGTGGTCTGTAGTTTGCATTTTTGGAGTAATCTTTAGCGTAGCTGTACATTTTTGGGGCAATTAGAGCTATTTCCTGTTCTATTGTTTTAATTGGAACAATTAAAACAACTATTTCCATAGTGCACCGGGACCATATTTTAGCGTAGCAGCCAGAACAAAAAGTACACATCAAAGTAACAAGTAAATGGTATCTCCAATGTTGTAGCCCAAGCATACTAAATCTAATAAAACCTAGAGTCATGGCATAAAAAACACATTTCCAGTTTAAACAACTATTGCTGCATATAACCGGGCCAATCTAGTGTTCCAAGTGAACATGTTTTTAACAAAATTTCATCAATATACACACTTCAAAGTAAGGCAAGCAAATTAATTATAGAAACAAAAACCTCAACGGCCATCCAAAAAAGAATGTCTTCATATCAACATATCCATCATAGCACGCTCAAAGTCAGGTTTGAACATAAAAAAGTATCTCATCAAATGGATACCAAAAACCACCAGCATATCTCATCAATTTGGATGACGCGTGGAACTGGGAACTCGACCATGGAGCGTGTGTACACTCCAGGGCGATTTTTCTCAACAACACAAACAATCGCTCGTGGAATCACAGAGACTTACCGCGACGACGGAGGGGCGCAGACGAAGGGCGGCGCACACAGAGGGCGAAGGGGAAGAGACGGATCCTGTGTGGGTGCTCGGTGGGGAAAAAGAGGAATGGCTGTGGGCCTAATCAGAACTAGCCCAAATAATCACCTCTTTGGGGGATAGTTTTTTTGGGTGGGCTAGTTCCAAAAAACTAGCTTTAGTCCTCCTGTTTAGATACTTTTGGGCTAGTTTGGCTCAAACTAGCTCTAGCCCATGAATCCAAACTGGGCCATAGTGGGATAGGCTGATAGTTGGCCTAGCTAGTATTATTATAATTACTCCAAAAGATGCATTTGAAATGCAAAGAGTTGTATCATTTTGGGTTCCAGTAACTTGAAAGCTACCATTGCCTCCCAGGCCTATGCATTTTTCAACATCACATTGGTGCCAACTAAAGTGAAGATATGTTCTGCATTAGGAGCCTTCAAATTCAACAAGGGACTTGCATTGTTGTGTTATATATATATAGCTAGAGAAGGAGTTAGCCTGCACCAAATAACACATTCAGTTTTCTGGTCAACTTCTAGCACGAAATAACCTTTCATTTATTTCTGGTTCTTATATTGGTGTCAGCCAAGTTATATCCATTAACTGCAGGACGTGTACCACCTCCACATTACTCTAATTTAATTGATCAAAACCTTACAGACTTATAATTGTGCGTATCATCTGAGATATGCAATTGTTGCTTTTAGCCATGATTTTACAGTGCTGGTGGTTCTACCTATCAAAATGTGGAGTACTTGCACATGTACAATTCCAGTCTTGGGAGGATGAAAGCATAGAAACATCATGTTTTGAATATTGAATGTTATGACATGTTAATGATCTTAGCTAACCACTAGTATAAAAATGCTAGTTTTTCCTTTTTGTTGTTTTGGGTAGGAGATTGAAAAATTGTCCTTGCACAGATTTCTTCTTTGTAGATAGTACGTAGTTGATAGTGTTAACGGTGGGGCTTTGATTCCAAAACATCTATCGGATATATAATTAACCATTTGCCACTACAAATATTTGCACTAGTACAAAAATGATTTTTGCAGACGATCAAAACCGGTTTTCACATGCGGCTGGGTGGCCCATCTACACCCAGGTGTCTGCGAAAATAGGATTTTCGCATGCGGCCGGCCCAACCGCATGCGAAAATGGGATTTTCACATGCGGTCACCTATGCCGACCGCCTTGCGATAAAATTTTCAGCGAAAAAATAATAAAAATTCCAAAAAACAAATTCGAAACCCTAGCTCCCAAAGCCGTCGTCGTCGCATCTGCCACCGCCGCCGTCGTTGTCGTCGTCGCAGCCACCGATCGCTCCCGCTATTCCAGCATCGGGCAGATCTGCCGCTCCCGTGGGTGCCGGCGGTAGATAAGGTCAGTCCGAGGCCGCCGCTGCCGCCTCGAGGCTGCCAGATCCACACGCCGCCGTCGCCCGCTCCACGTGTCACTGATGGGAAGTGGAGGAAGGAGGAGGGGGATGTAGAGAAGGAAAGTGAGAGGAGACAAAGGAGAAGAGAAGGAGAGAAAGAAAAAGGGAGATGAGGAAAAGGGGAAGCTAAAGAGGCTAGATGCACATGGGAAAAAAATAAGTGGGGGTAATTGTTGTGCAACTGCATGAGAAAGAGAACAATATCTGCATGGGAGAATTGATTTTCGTATGCGGTCCACTTAAGAGGTCCATGCTATTTTCACGGGCAAACCTTTTAAGGGGCCGCATTGCGATAATGCATTGATAATTAACCATTTGATTATAGTTTTCATAGTTAAGATGCTCGCTTAAAAAAATACATTGATAATTAACCATTTAATTATAATTTTCATAGTTCTAAAAAGATTAAATTTTTTGTCTATTCCTTCTACTGGTCTTCGTCATGATTCTATGTAATGTCTCCAACACGCAGCTCCTGATCCATTGTGGTTGGTACTTGCTTCAGTTGGACTTATCGAAGCTGCACATACAATCTCATGGCATCTTTGCTTCCCACCTGCGAGAGAGGAAGCAATTCGAAACAGCAAAGGATGTGCAAAGGAGCGACAAACACTATGTTGCGAGGAGATGAAGCTGACTAACTTACACACTCCCATTGCCTCCCAAGCCTACGCATCTTTCGACATGAGTATATGACATTCTTGGCAAAGTGTTTTGTGTACTATACATAATTGTATTCAGGTTTCTGCCTATCAAGTGTGGCTTGCATGTTTGGTTCTTTTCTTATATCGGTTTTGAACCCATTCTGTCCATTAAGTGCAGTATCGGTCATGCCGCTGCTTCAGCTATGATTCATCCACCACATCTCTCTTCGCTTCTGTGTCATTCTGCCTTTTCCTCCACGGCAACAAAACAGAAGAAAGTTGTGTTGGCCGAGGCCCCAAGCAAATAGCAAACCTAGCTGTTAGTACTAATTAATCTCTAAAATATGCACTATAAGTGCAAAGTTAGCTGTGCCGCTCTTGGCTAGATTGAATTGACCCCTCCCTCCCATTGCCTCCCAAGTGTACGATCAAATTTACAAGAACTAAGCCTAGGGATAAATTTTTTTAGCGAAATTAAAAATTACTCTCAAACTTGACAGAAATTTCGACGAAGTCCGATCTGACCGCAAATTGTTCACTGGTCTGACCGTGCCCTAGCCGTTGGTTTGACTACCTTTCAAGCCACGTCGCCTGTCGCTGTAGCTGGTATAACCGCTGAACCACCACCAGTCTGACCGCCGTACACTCGCCGATGAGACCGCTGAACCCAAGGAAAAACACAAACCAAATCTAAGGCATAAATGAAAAGCAATCAATTGAAATATTGCATAGCTAGTTTTTAGCATTGCATTTGTATTACTAGCTGAGAAAACTAAACACTCTTACTTAACAAAATTAAGAACTGTTGGCAGCTCATAAAACTTACTGATGCAGAACAACCAATTACTGTCACTGCCGGTTCATGATAGAGTAGCACTATCGGTTCACTTCAGTTTTGACCCAAGGTAAAGTGAACCATCGGTGGTGCTAATTTATGGCATGAACCGGCAGTGATACTATTGTCCGGACAGTAGAAACCACCATAAAGGTACTCGTACAAAATAGGTATCTTGCAGTAATAGCTGTCAAGATGATTCTTAAGTACTGGCAATTATAGCTGTCAACATGTGGAGTATCTTGCACATGTACAGTTTTTGTCCCGAAGGATGCAAGTATCGAATGTTTTCATGTTGTATTTTGGGATGTTATATATGACGTGGTAAGGATCTTAATTAGCTACTTACCACTAGCATCAGCTGATCAATTCCATCATGCAGTGTTGCAACAAGGCCATGTCTCCAGTTCGATGGACCCATGCCTTGACTTCCGCTGCTGACATGCGGTCGGCACGTGGGAGCTGGACCAAGCCGGGCCAGTGTTTACACTTTTGTTTTTCAATAAAGTTTCGGAATTTTGGTGGTCACCGAAATTTTGGAACTTTTTTGATGAAATTATGTAAAAATTTACCAAAATTTGAATTAATTTGAACATTTTTGATCAAATTCACAAAATTGAAAAAATCCAGGCAAGATATGTGCTTGTCGGCCAGTTTGTCTTTTTTGTTGGTGGGTGGGGAGGGGGAGGTTGGGGGAGAGGGGGTACGAAGCACATTTATGGTGCAATTGCTGTGAGGGCTAATCCGAGGAGAGTGTAGAAGGGAGCGTTTGTGATTGAGTTTTTGTTGTAAGGTCAGTCTTAATGGGTATTTCATGGGAGTTTCAAGCGTATTTAATATGATGACACATCAGCAATCTGGGAGTTTTTTCATGAAATGAGGAGGAGAGAGAAGGGAATCGTTTCATCCCCACGACACTACCAAGCTCTGTTTCCAAGTCATTGAAAATCACATGAAACGAGTGTTGAGCCGAAAAATTTCTTCCCAATGATCCCGTGCTCTAGGCTCCAGGCGCGAAAATCGGCCCGTCCCGGCTTCTTGCACGCGAATCGCCCCTCCCCAATCCTTCCCATCCTCCTCGTGATTCCCTTTCTTCCCAATCCAGTCGACGACGGTGATGAATCCGGGAGGGAGCACCTGGCGACGCCCAACCTTCTCGCCACAACCCTAAATCCAGTCCGCGCCTCAGTCCCCGATCTTCCAGTGCCTCCCCCCGATCCATCTCGTCCCCTTCACCATTCTTCTTCTTGCACCGGGGCAAAAGAGTCGAGTGGATCCAGTTGCCATGGATCTGCCATCGGTCGAGGGTTCTAGGCGGCACACTGCCGACAGAGGGGGGAAAGCATGCGGGGGTAGCCGGCGGGGACCGAAGAGGATGTACACGCATGTGCCGTCACCGCCGTCCGCCCCCACGCCACCATGGGCTCCACCACTGGGTTCGACACCGACGTCCGCACATGTTCCAGCTTCGCCAACAGGTTCGCCATCAACGCCCCCACTGTATGCCCCAGCGCCGACACCGTCCGCACCAGCACCGACACCTTGGCCACCGTAATCAATTGATTTCGATTTGTAGAAATGTATAAATTGATGCCTGCAATTAGTTGATTTGAACATACAGAAATGAAATGTGCAAGACTTATGTTGCTGCATCATGAGTTGATTTGCTGCATAATCGAATGGCTTAGCTTTACTATTTATTTTATTATTGAGAATATTATTTTGCTGCTGTGAAGAACACTGCTTTTCCCCCTCTGTTTGCTCCTCCAATATCGGTGATCTTGTGGCTTTGTGGGTGAATTATTGCTGGGAAAGTGAATTGAGATTCAGATTAGTGCTTGTTTGGTGAATGAATGTCTTAGATGACGGTTCTCAGATGGTCTTGTGGGTGAATTTTTGCTGGGAAAGTGAATTTTGTAGGATTTGAAGAGAGTGTAGAGAGACAATTATATCAAGTGCTTGCAAATTCTCAAAGGAAATGAAATCAGTAGTTTGAACCTCTCATGTTTGTTTGTTTTCCTATGAAATGAGGGCATAGGAACATGATCCATATAATTTGCATTCTAAATTCCTTTGTTGCAAACGATCAAATAGGAAATATTTCGCAAAGAAATAAAATCCTCTAGATTTTCCATGGAGGCTGAATGATGTGTGGTGTTACTGAAATAATAAAAGAACCTACTATCATGCTGCTTATATATGAGTTTAGATTTCACATATGAAATGTGAAACTACTGCCTGAGTTTAGATTTCATATTTCAATCATTTAGAAGAACAGACCAGTGATATACTGCTAGTGGATGCATTTCAACTGATGCTGTGTAGAGTACATTTGCAAGTACCTGTTTATTCAAGTATCATGTCTCAAATTTGCTTTTAAATCTAGTATTCTAGTACAAATGGTGAAATGGGACATACAAAAATTTTGTATTTTTCAAGTATCATGAAGTCACTGATCGAAAGTTTTGTATTTTTTTTACCAAAGAAGACACACTAGGTTTGCTTGGTTTCCTATTAAATGAGGGCATATGAACCCGATCAATATAATTTTGATTCTAAATTCCTTCCCTGCAGATTGATACTAATGTGAGTTACTCGACATATCCTGACCAGTAGATTACTAGCGATGAATGTATATGCTGCATGAGCAGGCAGACATTTTGCTGGCTATAGGCAAAGTTAGGACTTGCAAATTGCAAATTTTACGTCATCTTGTATTGTGAAAATGAGCTGAATACAGATAAAATGCTGTGATGTCCTTGTATATATGTACTGATCTTGATCTAGTTTTATGTACAGTACTGATATTTATGGTATTTTGTTGATTTGAAAATTTCAGGGCCTATCCACCGGCGGTTTTCTGAATTTTTTCAGCAAACACAATATCCCCAAGTGGCTATGGGACAACTTCACCCCAATCTGTGAACATCACCAAGTGGCTATGGGACATCTTCACCCCAATGTGCGAAGCAAGGTACTCCAACTAACGAAATTGTTAAAATTGACATTGATGAAGATGAAAACAGTGAGGCAAATAGGCCATCAAAGAAAAGATACTGGACTCATGAGGAGGAAAAAAGACTGGTAATCACCGATCATTTTAACTTTTTTATAGCAGTTTTTGGTACAATATTTGATTTGTTTATTTTTTTAATTTTTTTGATTTCGTAGGCCAGTGCATGGTTAAATGCTTCTAAAGATTCAATTAAGGAAAACGATCAGAAAGGTGATACATTCTGGAATGAAGTCACTGAAGTGTTTAATAGGATAGGTAATGGGAAGCGTATAAGAGAATTAAACCAGTTGAAGATACACTGGTCACGTTTGAAGGCATCAATCACTGAGTTCAATGGTTTTTGGAGTATAGTAACAAAAGTGCACACAAGAGGATACTCCGACGACATGCTGGAGGCTGAGGCACAAAAAATGTATGCAAAAAAGTATGAAAAGCCCTTCGATTTGCTGCATTGGCAGAAGGTACTGAAAGATGAGCCAAAATGGTGTGCACAGTTTCAGAAGAATGAGAAAAACAAGAATGACATAGCTGATGTTCCAGATGAACAATTACATCCCATTGGTAAGGAAGCAGCAAAGGCCGAGCGTAATGAAAAACACAAGAATAAAAATATTATGGACGGAATTGTCATCCTTGGAGACAACATTGAGAAAATTGTCAAGGTGCAGCAAGATCGCAAGGTGGAGTGCGAAAAGGTGACAGAAGCACAGATTCAGATATCGAATACAAATTTGAAGGAAACACAAAGCAAAACGAAGCAAAGATGTTTGAGGTCTACAATTCCCTGCTTAATCAAGATACAAGTCAAATGTCTGAAGATCAAAAGGCTAACCGAGACAGGGCTATTCATAAGATTGAGGAAAAGTTGTTTGGTGAATAAGGTTAGTTCTCAAATCTTTGTATTGTCACTAAGACTTCTACTGCATAACTGGAATGCTAATTGTCAATTAACTTTATTTTTGCAGGTTGCACTCGTTTCGGTGAGAATTATGTCACAGTTTTATATCGTAGTTATCTTAGTTCGAGTGAATGCAGCAATATTATGTGTGACAATTTAATTACTGCTTGGCAATTCTCTAAGATAGATTGGATGCCTTGTCAATTCCTTGATAGGTTGGATGCCTTGTCAACTCCTTGATCTAAACCGGTCATAGCCGTACATGATTTTTGAACACAAGTGACTACAAAAATCATCTAGCATATTTGATCACAATAAAAACTAAGAATTAAATGCTACGACAAGTCTATGAAACAGTAAAATGAAACTATCACATTAAGATCACGGTTACCAACACTCTCACATCTTGAAAATAGTGGGACGAAACCTCCCATTGAGACTGACCTAAGCACTACATGAGCCTCCACAATATAGGAACGCATCATTGGTGTTTCGGCATGTAGTTTTGGGTAGGAGCACTGCTGAAGAAAGCATGTATAGTCCGTTTTGCAACCCCTTTTAGTCTCGGGTTGCAAACCGTGACAACAAAAGATGACTTTTTTAGTCCTAGTTGAAATAGCGGGACTAAGTCCGGTTGGTAACACCAACCGGTATTAAAGATGGCGGCGCCACATAGCTGGCTCCGCCATCTTTAGTCCTGGTTGGTGTTACCAACAGTGACAAAAGTTTTTTCCTTTTTTTTTAAATTTTGCTTCTGCTGCTTGCTGCTTGTATATATATTATGCATATACATTTGTAAATACATATATATGCACAATATATATGTAATTTGTATATATATGTAATATATATATACATATATATGCAATTGTGGTTTTGTGGTTTTGGGTAGGATATTGAAAAATTATCCTTGCATAGATTTCTTCTTTGTGGATAGTAGTTGATAGTGTTAACGGTGGGGCTTTGATTCCAAAACATCTATCGGAGATATAATTAACCATTTGCCACTAAAAATATTCGCACTAGTACAAAAAATGATTTTTGCAGACGATCAAAACCGGTTTTTGCATGCGACTAGCCGGCCCATCTACACCCAGGTGTCTGCGAAAATAGGATTTTCGCATGCGGCCGGCCCAACCGCATGCGAAAATGGGATTTTCACATGTGGTTACCTATTCCAACCGCCTGCGACAAAATTTTCATCGAAAAAAGAATAAAAATTCCAAAAAACAAATTCGAAAGCCTAGCTCCCGAAGCTGTCATCGTCGCATCCACCACCACCGCCGTTGTTGTCGTCGCAACCACCGATCACTCCCGCTGTTCCTGGACCGGGCAGATCTACTGCTACTGTGGGTGCCGGTGGCAGATACGCCCAATCCGAGGCCGCCACCGCCACCGCGTCGAGGCTGCTGGATCCACGCGTCGCCGTCGCTCGCTCCACGTGTGTATGCTGGGAAGTAGAGGAAGGAGGAGGAGGGGAATGTGGAGGAGAAGGAAAGTGAGAGGAGACAAAGGAGAAGAGAAGGAGAGAAAGAAAAAGGGAGAGGAGGAAAAGAGGGAGGCGGAGAGGTCGGATGTGCATGGGAAAAAAATAAGTGGGGGTAACTGTTGCAACTGTAGGCGAAGGATAAAAATATATGCATGGAAGAATTGAATTTCGTATGCGGTCCACTTAAGAGGTCCGTCTGTGAAAATAGGCTATTTTCGCAGGCGGGCCTCTTAAGGGGCCATTTTGCGATAATGCATTGATAATTAACCATTTTATTATAGTTTCCATAGTGAAGAGGCTCACCTAAAAATACATTGATAATTAACCATTTGATTATAATTTTCATAGTTCTAGAAAAGATTATATTTTTTGTCTATTCCTTCTACTGGTTTTTGTCATGAACCTATGCAATGTCTCCAACGTGCAGCTCCTGATCCATCATTGTTGGTACCTGTTTCAGTTGGACTTATCGAAGCGGCACATACAATCTCATGGCATCTTTGCTTCCCACCTGCAAGACAGGAAGCGATTCGAAACGGCAAAGGATGTGCAAAGGAGCGACAGACAATAAGTTCCGAGGAGATGAAGCTGACTAACTTCCACGCTCCCATTGCCTCCCAAGCCTATGCATCTTTCGACATGAGTATATGATATTCTTGGCAAAGTGTTTTCTGTACTATACGTAATTGTATTTTCTGCCTATCAAGTGTGGCTTGCATGTTTGGTTCTTTTCTTATATCGGTTTTGAACCCATTCTGTCCATTAAGTGCAGTATCTGTCATGCCGCTGCTTCAGCCATGGTTCATTCACCACATCTCTCTTCGCTTCTGTGTAGTTCTGCCTTTTCCTCCATGCACTGCTGGGGAAACCGCTTTAATCCTAGTTTGTAACCCCTTTAGTCTCGAGATACAAACCGTGACAACGAAAGCGGGACTAAAGAGTTCTATCTTTAGTCCTGGTTTAAATTTTGCTCATGTTGCTTGCTGCTTGTAAATACATACATATATATTTGTAAATACATGTATATATGCAATATGCATATATATATGTGCATATGTATGCATATATATATAATATGTCCAAAAAAGAAAATGTGATTGCATTTTACCTACAATACCAGGTGAGAGTTTGATTTTGAAAGTTTGATCGGGTTCCCCATCCTCAAGTCATCGTGCCTGTATAGAAAACATAAAATATAATACATAATAATAACTATTCAAACACATTACACATAGAGTAAACTTACATAATACTTTCATAATTCATGCATAAACACTAATTACATACAATTTTTGCTAACAAATCTAGTTACTTGGTTTTTATCTTCTTAGAAGCTAATTCTTCGTCGAAGTGCCGGGAGGGGTAAGGGCAAAGGATTGAACTCATGGTGGGTGCTTGTTGAGTTTGTAATCGCCAGCTAGATCTATGACGCAATTATGGATGAACACGCAAAGCTCATCGGTGAGACCTTTGATGATGTGTGGTAGTAGTTTGCTTGTATCAAGACCCAATTTCTGCAACACAAGGGTGGAAGACATAGAAATTTACTTAGTACTATAATAGAATTTTTTTTAATTTATGGCTTCGGTCTCTGAGACATGTCATACCTCAGCAGTTAGAGTGATGGGTGCTCCTCCTCTACAAAATATAGCATGTACCGCATGACATAGAACCCGCAGAGGCTAGTAGCGGTTGGTTGTCTAAGGATCAATCATGTTCGAAGATCCGAAATGTTGTTGCATCCATCGCGCATCTCCTGATCTTCCGGACCTACGGTACCTCGCATATGCCCTATTTAGTGCATTTACAAGAGTTGGGTAGTCTGCCCTTTCCTCATGCTATCATATATACAAATATTACTATCGTCGATATTGATTACGAATAGGACCCAATGATGGCTGCACATAGGAAAATATATCTAAATCGTCAATGCTTTCTAAACTGGCTAACTTACAAAATGACTCTGTCTCAGATGCTTTCTCTACAATGAACAACTCCCTAGCCTAAGTCTGTAGATCATTGTTCCCAACAATTCTCCGAAAGTCCGATATAGGTTTCTTAGGTGGCTTCGGTTGTGCGCACTTGATGAAATAATTGGAATTGCAATTTTTGGATTGATGGGCTTCTTAGGGCCAAAAAGCAAAGTGATGCTATCACTCACCGTCTTCTTAGGCAGCGTCATTGTCTTCTTTGACACTGAGTTCGACTTAGTTGGTGGAAGTTGCGACTTTGTCGATGATCCAGACCTTTGCGATGCACTTGTTGTCGGAGTCTTTTTTTAGTGGGGGCGGACTCGGGGACTTCTCTAGAGGCTGTGGTTGATTCAGTGTGTTCTGATGAGAGGGTGGGCTGGGGGTCCTCTGTCGAGGCAGAGAAGGAGCTAGATTTGGAACTCAATCGCTTGAAGGACTAGAACCGCTATCGCTTGGATTGCCTGCTGTTGATGAGAAATCTCTCTCACGTGCTGGCCTGGGAGATCTGCTTGACTCCAGTGCAGGTCCTTCTCGGCTGCCTGTGTTGTGCAGGGCGTGCCAGTCGATTTGATCTGTTAATCAACAAGAAAAACAAGGGAATATGCGTTAAGTGTTTGGTTAGATCCCCACGGGATCGGCTGAGGGAATGTAGCATTAAGTATAAAAAGAACAACCCGATCTGTTGTAGCCGATTTATATCTGTCGAGACGGTGGATACCGCATATAAACCAGCCAACACTTAGATCTAGCCCTATTGGCTGCAAGTTCTTGCTAGAACTGGCCAATGGCAGGATAGATCTAAACATTGATCTAATTTATATGCGCTATATGATAAATATCGCAGTATAAACTCCTAATTCTAATGTGTCATTATGATGGAAGCACTAGAAACAAAAGATTACACCACTAACGACAAGCATTTACCTAGATCTGGGGATCGAAACAATGCAGCCCGTAGCCAAACAAAGTGCTCGTCTGAAGAAAAGGTTGGCGATGCGCTGAAGGTTTGATTGATTGTGTATACGATTTACAGGGGGTCTCGGGTCCTATTTATACCCAAGATACAATTATCCGTACAAACCCTGAACTCTAACTAAACTACTATTTAAAACACAACATTATACCGGAAAAGACCTATGCCGTGTTACAACTAACAGTCTAAACAAACCCCTAAATTACAGATACAATTGCCGTTACAGGACTCTATCCATAAGTGGCAATATCATTTAACGCGCAATTAACAACCGAGTCTTCTATTTATCCTCAAACTTCTGCATTAGAAACGGTTTCATCTCTTCCAGACCTGAAATCGGCTATCGGTTGCCTCTGTCCGATTCATCCTTAGCCGATTGGCCTCGCAGCCAATCATTCCTTAGCCGATGCGACCCCTGTCTCCAGCCGATCCGACTCTGCTTTGTCTTTGCAGACTTAGGAACTCAAGTACCAAATTTCAGTGTTAACACATGCCCCCCAAGTCCGTAATACGAAGTGTTGCAGATTTGCTTGCCTGTTCAAACTCCCGCTTCTTTCTTGACCTAGACCGCTTCGGCTTCTCCCCAAATACTCTTTAAATACCAACTCCCCTCGGCCGAGACGCCTATGCCTTCAAAGCGCACTCAGCCTCCTTCGCAAACAAGCCTCTTGCCATCTCTCTCTTCTTCGGCGATTCCATTGGCGCTCGTCGAACTCCGTCACGTTCTTCAGACCAAATCCATCTTCACCCCCCGAGCACTCCGATGGCCTCCACCGTCGCCGCATCGAGTACCTCCATCACGCCGGCCACCGCCGCCACGCCAGCCGCAGCCGCTGCGCCATCCGTCTCCGCCGTTTCGGCCGCCGCCACAACCGAGTTCCCTGAGGTACTCCATTCCGATCCATAATTTCACTTTCGAATTTGCCCCTTTAAACATATTGTATCAATATTACGTTCGGCCATTTTTCAAGTAACACTTTACTTCGTGTTCTTCTTCCCGACTAGTACTTTTTCCTCTTTGAACCGTAATATGCAACCGTTCTTGATTAGTGCCCCCTTTTCTTTATCTGTAGCGCCTGTCACACCAAGTGTTTATCCCCATCCCGACACAAGCGCAAAGGTACTTTCTCGGTCCCATCGGCAACACAGATCTAGCCGATATAATCATAGCTGAAACCAACCGAATCCCTTTCAATACCGCCAAGCCGTCCCTCGCCCATTGGAATGGGACGTTCAAATCCTGGCCGACCACCGACACAGACTGGATTGAGTGGTACAAAAGGGTGCGATCGGCCAAGAATACCCAGTGGGAGGAGACCGGGATCGCCCAATGCCTGGAACTGTCCGTTGTCGGCATGGAAAAAGACGAACCGCTTCTGTCGGCTGCAACATACTTCTGGAACGACAGCTTCAATGCCTTCATCTTCCGACAAGGGCCGATGACTATCACGTTGGCCGACGTGTACATGACAACTGGGCTGGACATTGAATCGTCGGCCAACCCCAGCACCTTGAGCCGAAAAGGGCAACATCAGTTCAAAACCAAGGCCATCGGCGGGTGGAGCGGCTTCATCGCCCAGAACATGAAGGACGGGACAGTCAGCCACAGGGAGTACGCTGCATTCCTAATGATGTGGCTCAAAAAGTTTGTGTTCTGTGGATCGAGCTGTGGGCCGACCGCCAACTGACAGATTGTGGCCGAAGTTCTGGCCGACGGGAGAAAGCTCGCGCTGGGGAAGTACCTCCTCGGCTACTTGTATCAGATGCTGCACCAGGCCGCCGTGAAGATAGCCGCCAACACTCCAGTCAACACCGGCGGCCCCTGGTGGTTTCTTCAGATCTGGCTGGTGCTGGCGACCCAAAAGATAGCCGGTCGGCCTCTTCCGACGTAAGCGAATACCCAAGGCCGGAGCCGATTGAAGATGACGATGGCAACCGATCACCACCGGGAGGTGTATGAGCTACGGAGAGGCAGAGCCGCCCATGCATGCTCAAAGCAATCGGCGAACCGCTAGCCGAATGGTTTATAGCCCTCTACGATGGGCGTCCCATGAGAACCGTGCCTGGTATTTTTACCGGGACCGGAGGCAGTTCGAGTTGCCGGCCGACTTCAATTGGGAAGACGTTAACTCAGCCGACTACCCGAGATGTACGGAGTTGTTCATCGCCACTCTATCGCCCTGCATCTTGCCGACCAGGATCCATCAGGGCCGATGAGTGCCCAAGAGTTATGAGTTCTACTACCCGATATCGGCAGCGAGGCAGTTCGGCCTTGGGCAGCTGCCCATCGGCTTCTTCTATGCCGACAAGATTGAAACGAGGGGAGTGGCCAGCCAAGACATGATAATTGATCGACTGCTAAATATAGCCGGCCCTCCCCTCGGCAATGTCGGCGTGATGACATTGGCGTTGAAGAAAAGCGTCGCCTACGACTGATGGTGGGCTGAAATCAAGCGCCACATCTTCCATCAGTGGTCGTCCCATTACGTCGACCTTCTCCTGCCCGAAGACATCCCCTCGGTAAGCTTTAAGTCCCAACTGATTTTCTTCTTCCCATCATCGGTTGATATAGCCGATTAACATTTTCCCCTTTGTCTTCAGGAGACGGAGACGGAGCGGCCGATGGTGAGCGATTCCGGTCGCCCCATCAAATACCGTTTAGATGTTCGGCCGGGGACGGCCTTGCTCCGTCGGCCATCGGCCGAGGGGCGCCGGCCGGCGTCGCTGCGGGGACAGTTGCGTCACCGATCGCACAGAAGAAAAAGGCTGCACCACCTCCACGGCCGTCGGCCGCGCCTGCCCCCAAGAGGCTGAAAAAAACGAAACCGGTAGCGCCAGCCGATAGCCTCCCTCCTTGGATCCGGCCGTCGCGCAGTTCCTCGACACTGTCGCCAGCGAGGAAGTGCCGGTGGCTGTTGGAGCGGCGACCAAACCCGGGATTTCGAGTCCTGAGTCGGTCAATGCTCCAGCCGACGTCCCGCCGGTTCCAAGTCCCCTAGCAAAACATCGGCCAGTAAGCCTTCACTTCACCAGATTTGGCTTCATGATAATCCCTTGCATCTGATCGAACCATTCTTTTCATGTCAAGAAATTGGCCAGCCGCACTTCATGCCCCGCCGTCGGTAATCACCTCTTGCCATTCGACTTGTAGTAACCAGCCGATTTGTCCGCTAACTCCTTCTTTTGCAGCCCCCGCGGTCTCCTTCGGCTGCCCCCGGGCGCCCGGTGAGCATGCGCTGCTGGGGCGGTGGAGACAATGCCGACGAAGAGACCCCGACGGCCGCGGTCAACGATCCAACCGAGCCAACCGCTCCGACCCGGCGCCAACGGTAAGCCAACTAAATTTGATGATCGGTTTTATCGCTTAATATCTTCTTGATCATCTTTTTCTTTGCTGCAGAACATAGTCGACCTCCTCAACTTTGACTTGTCGGAGTTCGAGGAGCCCGGCGACATCGGCGAGGAGGCGTTGGTGATGCCGGCTGAGGACCTGAGGGCCACCTTAGCCGACATCGGCAATCGGCTAGAAGCCTCGCTGGACGCGCTGGTGGTCGACAGCGGCTCGATACGCGCGCGATTCAAAGATATCCAAGACCAGCTGCCGAAAGCCCTAGCCGAAGCCATTGTGCTGGCGACCTTCATGGAAGCCCATCAGTTCAAGTATGAGCGGGCATGGCAGCGGATAATCGATCGCCGCGAGAACAAAGCACGGTCGGCCACCATCCAGTCAACCAAAGGCGCCATCGAGAGCCGAAAGGCTGCCTTCGACCGCCTGAAGACCGAGCCGGCGGCCAAGCGCGACTAGCTCCTCACACGTCAAGATCAGCTGATGGCCGATCTTGTTCAAGTCACGAACGAGATCGATGTCCACAAGGAGTACATGGCTGGCTTGCCGGCCGAGATCGAAGCTCAACGCCATGGCATCAAGGCGGCCGTGGCACATCTGCGCAACCTGGTGAAGAGCGTCCGGCCGGTGGCGGGGTCTGAGGCCGATGACGTCAGAGCTATTGAAGAAATAGACCAGATTAGGTGGAGGGCACTGTCGGCCATAGCCGATTTTTTGAAACGATGAGATTGTAACATTCTGGTATTATGAAATCGGCTAATGCCTCTTGTACTATACTTGTCACACTTTTGTGCTAGGACTGGACAATCGTTTTAGTTGTTCTTGAAATCGGCTTTGCATCGTGCAATCTAATTTATCAATCTTCTGCCACTGTGCTCGTAGATAAGACCGTCTGCTTGTAGATAAGATCGGCTTTCGGCCGTGCGCGGTGTCTTGAATTGCTTTTTTTGAAATCGGCTCCAGCCGCTTGTATCATACCACGTTGCCGATTTCGAGACTACACCATGACCGTTAGTGTTAGCGCTTGAACATTAGTCTCATTGGCTATCGGCCGATAATATTTGAGTGCACCGCCGATTTGGCTTCATAGTCTGACTCATCCGAATCTGTATTTCAAGAACCCGTGAGTTCTGAACGATAGGTATCCAGTCTTGAGTAGTCACCAACCATTCGATGATTCTCAATGCTTTTAATGATGACCTCTTTGACTTCCATATATGCAGCGATCTTTCACATCTGAATCCGCATCTTTTCTTTCTATAAATGGACCCCTTCAAGCCTTCCCGAACACCTCACAGCCGAAGAAGAAACTCACTCTCCAGGTGTACAAAATCCAGATTTCCAAGCTCTCAGCAAGACCCCCCATGGCATCCTCAAGCTCATCGGTGAACCAGGTGATTTTCCAACCCATCCATCCTCACCATTTCTTTCCTCTAAGCACTCAAGAGTTAATCTTCTCGCAGCCGCTCCATCCCCTACGAGTGATTCTAGCGATCATGGACACCCCGTATGAACTGACGGCTAGCCAAGCCCGACAAGTGAGGATCAACTTGCAGCGCTTCAGGGAACAAGATGCTCGTTATCCGGCGGCCAGGCCTCCAATCAACCTCGGTAGTGTTCCGGCCGCTATTCCTTTGGCGTCTTCAACGCTCATGCGTCTTGACAGGATGGTAGCAACGCAGACATGGCTTGCCAATGAATTGTTAATCACAACCACCAATGTAAGGGTCACTAGGCCAGAGTATTTGATCTTGGATGCTTTAGAGGTAGAGTCTCCAGAGACCGTCAACCTGGCCCTGGCGGCCATCAGAGATTACCTAGGAGATATGTAATTGAAAACGGCTTTACGCCGATTATGAATAAAAATCGACGACTGTCACACCGACTCAATCATCGACCCAACTACTGGGGTAATATTTCTTCATATATTTGAAATCGGCCCGATTTTGTGATCGACTTGTGTACGTATATGCCTCCCAAGTTTTGTTGATAGCTTCGGTGTCGACAAAATTATGAGTTCGAGCCGTTCATGCATCCTTGCCGTCCCTATCGGCCAATCATGAGCCAATCGTAGGACACTTAGCAAAAAATGTTGCATAAAAATGCCTAGAGGCAATGCCTCGTCAATGTAAGACATCAGCTATCGTAAATCGGCTGAAGTAACCATACCGAATCACGAGTTGATCCATACGCTTGGGTAATATTTCTTTAGGTATATCCCGTTAAGAGCCCTTCCAAATACTTCCCCGTCCAGTCCTTTTAGCATGTAAGCTCCTTTAGAGACACATTTGTGGATCTTGAAAGGCCCTTCCTAATTTGGTGACCACTTGCCAAACTTGTTGTCTCTAGATCCGATCGGCAGTATCAATTTCCAAACGAGCTCGCCTTCCTCAAAAGATTTAGGCACCACCTTTTTATTATAATGCCTGACTACTCGTTCTTTATCTTTTGTGACTTTTTCCAAGGCCCTCATCCTGAATAAAACTAAATCTTCCGATTCGTAGATGATGTGTTCTTTGATAAACTCGATTGCGTCCTTAGAATCCACTTTTCTGAGGGGAATCGCCTCCACCCACTTTGTGAAGTAATCCGTTGCCACCAGGATAAATTTATGTCCTTTGCTTGAGGGTGGATTGATCTGGCCGATCATATCAATGCCCCATCCTCTGAACGGCCACGGCTTTATGATTGGGTTCATAGCCGATGCTGGTGCTCGTTGTATCGCGCCAAACTTTTGGCAATCCTGGCACCCCTTGTAGTACCTGAAACAATCCTCCAGCATCATCGGCCAGAAATACCCTGCTTGACGAAGTAGCCACTTCATTTTGTGGGCCGATTGATGCGTGCCACAGATTCTTTCATGTACTTCCCCGATGGCCACTGTAGCCTGATCGGCTCCCAAACACTTGAGTAGCACGCCGTCAATCGTCCGATAGTACAGGTCTTCATCGAGCAACACGTATCGTAATGCCTTGTATCGTAGTTTCCTTGTGGCCGATTGAGAGGGGTTTTTGAGATAGTTGTAAACTTCAAACCTCCAATCGTCGGCCGTAATGGTGGCCACGTCTATGTCTACTTCTTTCAGCATCGACCGATAGCCTGATGCCCCCTGAGCCAAGTCATTGGCCTCTGTGTTTTGCTCTCTGGGGATATGCTTCAAAGTAACTAGCCGAAAACCGTCCATTAATTCCCGGCATTGCCGATAATAGACCATCAGCGCGTCGTTTTTGCATTCATATTCTCCTGATAATTGGCTGATGACCAACAACGAGTCTCCCATTATTTCGACGGCGTCGGCTTCAACTTCCTTGAGTAGATGCGATCCTTTAAGGACGGCTTCGTATTCGGCTTGGTTGTTTGTAGCGTAGGGGTTGATGGCAAAAGCAAACTCGAAGCTTGCCCCCCTGGGCGAAATAATGACCAGGCCGATGCCACAGCTGTTGGTGCAAACCGAGCCGTTGAACGTCAGGGTCCAAGGCATAATTTCCACTGAGCCGATGGAGTCGTTTCTGTGTTCCACGATGAAATTGGCTATGGCTTGTCCTTTGACTGCCCTTGGTGCCTGATACCTCAGATCGAGCTCTGTTAGTGCGAAGATCCACTTTCCAAGTCTTCCTTTGAGCACTGGAGCCGATAGCATATACTTAACTACATTGGCTTTGCAAATTACCGTGCACTCGTTGGACAGTAGATAGTGCCTTAACTTTGTACACAAAAAGTAGAGGCATAGGCATAACTTCTCCACAGGTGAATACCTTGCCTCCGCGTCTAGCAACCGTCGGCTGAGGTAGAAAATGGTTTTTTCTTTGCCGTCGACCTCTTGGATTAGGACGGAGCCGATTGATTTGTCATCGGCTGATAAGTAAAGCTTGAACAGTATTCCCTTTTGTGGAGGCATTAGAACTGGAGGTGAGCTTAGATAATCTTTTATGTTGTCTAACGCCTTCTGCTACTCTGCCCCCCATGTGAATGTCTGATCGGCTTTCAGCCGAAGCAGTGGTGTGAACGGCTCCATCTTTTCTGAGAGATTGGCTATGAACCGTCTGATGAAGTTTATCTTGCCGACTAATGACTGGAGCTGCTTTTTGTCTTGATAGCATTTACGCTTCTTGATGTAATTTCAATCCCTCTTTCATGAACGAGAAATCCCAAGAATTGCCCGGTCGATACGCCGAACGCGCACTTGAGCGGATTCATCTTCAGACCATATTTTCTCGTCCGTTCTAACACTTGTCTTAGATCGGCAATGTGGCCTTCTATCTCCATTGACTTGACAATCACGTCGTCAATGTATATCTCTACCAGCGAGCCGATCAAATCGTGGAAGATGTAATTCATGGCACGTTGATATGTTGCCCCAGCATTCTTCAGACCGAACGTCATCACTACCCATTCATACAAGCCGATTGCGCCGGGACAGCGAAAAGTGGTCTTGTGGATGTCCTCGTTGGCCATGAATATTTGGTTATATCCTGCATTACCGTCCATGAAACTGACAATTTTATGGCCTGAAGCAGCATCGACGAGCATATCGGCTATTGGCATCGGGTATTCATATTTAGGGGTTGCCTTGTTAAGATCTCTGAAGTCGATGCACACCCTAAGTTTACCATTTTTCTTCCATACTGGGACGATGTTCGAGACCCACTCGGCGTATTGGCAAGGCCGAATGAATCCCGCGTCGTATAGCCGAGTGATTTCGGCTTTAATTGCATCATACATATTGGCCTTAAACCTCCTAGGAGGTTGTTTGAACGGCCGATAGCCTGCCTTAATCGGCAGCTGATGGACCACTATCGATCGGTTGAGACCGGACATCTCGAAGTACTCCCAAGAAAACAATCTTTATATTCTTTTAACAATTCAATAAGCTGGGATCTACAATGAGGAGACAGATTTTTGCTAATGTATGTCGGCCTTGGCTTATCACTAGAGCGATGTCGATTTCCTCTAATTCGTCGGCCGACGTAAAACCTTGTCCTAACTTGCCATCGTCTTCGTCCGTGGTGGTTACGCCGAGAACGCTCGAGCCCTCCACCATGTCTTGTTCAAAGTAGCAGCTGTGGCTCGTCATTTCCGATCGGCTGTACTGTGGAATTGGAAACATTCAGAAAATCGGCTTGCCAGATTGTCCCAGATAAACAATCGATGCCTTCGATTTCCCAAAGCGACAAATCGACATTGACGATACTAACTGACCTGTCGGCTTGCACGATCTCGATCTTGTCGCCGTCCCATTGGATCAGGCTCTGATGCATTGTAGAAGGGATGCAGCAGTTAGCGCGTATCCAGTCCCTTCCGAGCAGCAGGCTGTAAGACCCCTTCCCGTCGATGACAAAGAATGTTGTGGGCACGGTCTTGTTGCCGACGGTCAGTTCAGCGTTGAGAACGCCCTTGGTTTCCGATGGGTTGCCGCCGAAGTCTTTGAGCACCATGTTGGTTTTTATCAGGTCTTCGGCTCCCTTGCCTAGTTTTCTGAATGTTGCGTAAGGCATGAGATTGACTGCAGCTCCCCCATCAACTAGCATTTTGGAAATCGGCTTGCCGTTGATGAATCCTTTAACGTACAACGGCTTTAAGTGCCGATTTTCGGTTCCTTCTGGTTTGTCGAAGACAACCTGATCTGGTGAGATTGCTAGTTTCGCCAGGTCATCTTCAATGGTGCCTGCATCGGCTTCGGGAGCGCTGAACTCGGCGGCAACACGAAGACCATGTTAACCGATGCAGAAATTTTGCCTTTCCCTTTGGCTGCCCTCCTGGCTTAATCGGCTGGGCTTTCCTCGGCTTGCTCTTCGTCGGCTATGGCAGCTTTATTTTTGGGTACCCACCACCTTTTGATTTTGCCCAGCCGTCGGCGTTGTTCATGAATCATTTGCTGAGCTTCGTCCTCTCTCCCTTCACGCTTGAGCCGTTGAACCCTCCTTTTCTACGTCTTCGTGAAGAGATCAGACGGGCACCATTGGGGATTGGCCGACTCCTCGTCGTCGGCCTCTTCATCATCGTGGTTGTTCCCATCGCGGTTTTCGTCGACGAAGAAGTCCTGGTGGATCAGGCCGAGCCGATCATGGACAGACCGCCGCCTCTGGTTTAACTGAACGGCTCTGGGGACGAACCAGGTTGGACTTGTAGACGGTGATCTCCTGCGCTTGTCGTTGCGGCGATCGTTGCAGGCCGGGCAATCGTCCAATGTTGGCAGTCTCATGCCGGATTCCCAGCAGTACCTGAAGAAATCGCAATGCCAATGCCGATCGGCATTGTCGTGATTTACCTCGTACCGTCGGCTTTGGGTATTCGGCTCACGCCGACGAGGTGCTTCATTGTAGACTTCTTCATGTCGAGACCGGTACTGATGACGGTATCGGCTATGTTCATGGATCGGCCATCGGACAGCCGATCTGATGACTGGGCGCACCATATTAATTGGCGTGACGTGACATCCAATTTGATCGCTTTCTGCCTTGGCCCCGATCGATTTGTTGACAAAGCTGTGTGCCATTCTGTTCTGTCGATCGGCTTGCCTGGGGCTGGCTTGGACCGTGTTGACCGGGAAGGGATTGCCATCTACTTTCATCGGTCGATTCGAATCGGCGAACTTCAGCTTCCCGGCTTCGATTGCCGACTGGATTTGCTGCCTGAAGACCTTGCAATCATTGGTGGCATGTGATGTGGAGTTGTGCCACTTGCAATATTTCTTTTTCTTTAATTCTTTGGCCGACGGGATCACTTGATTTTCGGGCAACTGAATCTGCTTCTCCTTGAGCAGCAAGTCGAAAATCTTGTTGGCCTTGGTGATGTCGAAGTCGTATCTTTCTTCCTTAGCCGTCTTCAGTAGCCATTGGCAGACGATGGCCTTTTTGTTCTTGGCCCATTCGGCTGCTACTACTTCTGCGTCATCGTCGTCGGACCCGTAGTCTGACTCAACGACGACCTGAGTTATATTTTTGACGACCTTCCTGGTGTCTTGGAATCGCTACTCGTGGGCCGTCACCTTCTGCGCCAAATGGGCTAGGCTGTCAAAGTCCTGCACAGAGAATCGCTCTCGGATTGGCGTGACTAAGCCGTGAAAGGCCAGATCGGCCAGCTGGGCATCCGATAGCACCAGGCTGTAACATCAGTTCCTCATCTCCCTAAAACATTGGATGTATTCTTGGACTGATTCATTGTGTTTTTGCCTGATGCTGGTGAGGTCCGACAACTTCATCTCGTGGTTGCCGAAATAGAAGTAGCTATGGAACTGCTTTTCAAGATCGGCCCAGCTCTGAATCGAATTGTAGGGCAGCGAGGAGAACCAAGTAAAAGCCGATCCTGAAAGAGAGAGAGGGAACAATCGAACTCTCAAGGCGTCCGTAGCCGATACTTCGCCACACTGTGCCAAGAATTGGCCAACATGCTCGTAGGTTGAAACGTTATCCTGCCCTGAGAACTTCAAAAAATATGGGATCTTGTATCGGTTGGGCAACGGGATCCGCTCGAAGTGCTCCGGATAGGGATACCGATACATGTTCCCTGAGTCCTTTGGCTTGAGGCCGAATTGATCGTGCATAACATCTGCGATCAGATCGGCCCATGTCCTGTTGTCTTGTTGTATCGGCTCGTATAGGTTATACGGCGCAGGCGCTTGCCGATACAGCGGTGGTGGCGTCTGAGGCCTATAATGATGATCTTGGCGGCCCCCTTGGTACTGGTAGTGATGATCAGCGAGAGGTGGCCGAGGTGTCGGTGGTAGCGTTGGCGGTCCTGGAAACAGCTGTCGGCCACCGGCGTTGCACCGTCTATCTGGGTCAATCGACTCTAACTGTCGATTGTCATTGAACATATCGGCAATCTGATCGTGGGGCAGCGGCTGTTGTCGGTTTAGCATAGTAATCGCTGGCCTTATAGACGATTCACCTGGATTTGGCTGACCGAGGAGTCCTCCCGGCGGCCCTTGTTGCGCCAGCGATGGGATCGGCCGATTCTGCGTGACCAGCGTCCTGTAACCAGGAAACTGGCCGTCTGTGTAGTACGTGGGCCCCCATTGCAGCTGGTCGGCTATCTTGGCGTCGACCACAGTAGCGATCATGTTATTGAGAGTGTTGACCAAGATGCTACTTTGGTTGACCAATGCGTGGTGAACGGCCGAGTCAATCCGATCTTGTAGAGAGTATACAGCCGGATCATCCTGTACCTGGGTCGGCTCCTCCACCTTCTTTTTGCCTTTTGTCTCACCAGAGGAGGACGCCTTAGTGTCGTTCATGCTGAACTTATACTTCTGATGCACGGCCCCGAATCTTGTTTGGGTGAAAGATTGCAAGTAGTTAGCCTGGAGCTCTTCCACCATCTTCTTATACTCGACTTGCTGTTCAGCCGATAACTATTCCATCTTTACAGGCACGATGTTGTCCTGTGTAATGCTGGGACTCTTGGATTCGACCATCTTGCCGGCTGAATCTCTGCGTCCGAGTCGAGCCGACAAAGAAAGTCCCATCGGGCGTGCCAAGAAGCGTGTTGATGAGAAATCTCTCTCACGCGCTGGCCTGAGAGAACTGCTTGACTCCAGTGCAGGTCCTTCTTGGCTGCCTGTGTTGTGCAGGGCGTGCCAGTTGATTTGATCTGTTAAGCAACAAGAAAAACAAGGGAATATGCGTTAAGTATTAGGTTAGATCCCCACGGGATCGGCTGAGAGAATCCATAGACATATATATGCTATTCTAAACATTGTTTAAGCCAAGTGACTAGAATGGATTGGCTAAACCGAGACAACATCAGCCGTTTAACCCAAATACAGTAAAGAATAATAAATACATGGATCCATAACCTAGCCGATACTGGAAAACTAACAAGGAATCAGCTAGTACTCCGATGAATCTTATAGAAAGATATCACTCCTGAATCAAATACGTAGCCTAAAAATCGGCCGTCGGCTGTCGATGATAGGCCGATTTCAGCTGACAGCGTCCGACAGGAATGCGATCTTAACATAAGAGGCAGCCCTAATACAAATCTAATAATGAATATATTAAGAGAAACATATCAGGGCAGATAAGGCCGGCTGGAACCCCGACACTGTATCTAAACAATATAAATCCATCCGAACAGATCATTGGTAGCTCTAAGAACGACTTAATAGTTCGAACATGATGCAACATTAAGTATAAAAAGAACAACCCGATCTGTTGTAGCCGATTTATATCTCTCGAGACGGTGGATACCACATATAAACCAGCCGACCCTTAGATCTAGCCCTACTGGCTGCAAGTTCTTGCTAGAACTAGCCAATGGCAGGATAGATCTAAACATTAATCTAATTTATATGCGCTATATGATAAATATCGCAGTATAAACTCCTGATTCTAATGTGTCATTACGATGGAAGCACTAGAAACAAAAGATTACACCACTAACGACAAGCATTTACCTAGATCTGGGGATCGAAACGATGCAGCCCGTAACGAAACAAAGTGCTCGTCTGAAGAAAAGGTTGGCGATGCGCCGAATCTTTATGTTTTTGTAGTGTGATTGCACGACATGTAACGCTCTGTCTTTGGATACATATGTCGTTCGAGGTCAAATTTGGACGTGCAGTGTAGTCACTGCTAGAAAACCCCACAGTAGTCCCGGTTCGTAACCCACTATTATCCCGGTTCTCGAAGCGGGACTACGAATCCGGGACTAAAGATGCCAATCTTTAGTCCCGGGTAAAAAACCCGGGACAAAAAATCTATTTTTAATCCCGGTTCCTAGTATCAACCGGGACTAAAGATTAAAGTGCCATGTGGCATACTTTTTTCATTTTTCTTTCATTTTTTTGCTTGCATATTATTTTTTTGTTTCAAGACACAGCTCAAATACAACTAAAAATCTTCACATCATAGATCAAAAGAACGACAAAATCACGTATCAACATTGCAACATCACAACATCACAGATCAAAATAACAAATCATCAAATACAATATCACAGTCACAGATCAACAAATACAAAATCATAAAAAAATCTAAAAAAAGTCTCGGTGGCTCGGCGAGCTGCGCGCTGCCGCCGCCTGCTACCGTGCTGAGGGAGAGGGGAGGAGAGGGGGAGCAGGCCTGGGGCTAACGCCGCACGACTGCGACCGCCGCCTCCCACCCGCAGTCGCCACACGCACGCTTGGCCACCACGTGCCAATGCACCCAAGGAGAGGGGAAGCAGGCCCACGGCCGACGCCACACGACCGCAGCCGCCGCCTCCTGCCCCCGGTCGCCGCACGCCCGCTCGGCCGCCGCCTGCCACCGCGCTGAGGGAGAGGGGAGGAGTGGGGGAGCAGGCCCGTGGCCGACGCCTCCCGCCCATGGCTGCCACACCGGATCCGACCGCCACGCGCTCCGGCCCGCCGCCTCCGCCGCGGCCGCCGCCGGATCCAGCCGCCACGCGCTCCGGCCCGCCGTCTCCACCGCGGTCGCCGTGCGCCCGGCCCACCGCTGCTGCCCGCGGCCGCCGCACGCCTCGGTCCACCGTCGTCGCCCATGGCCGACGCCGCCCGTCCGTTACTGAGGGAGAGGAGAGAGGAGAGATAGAAGAGAGAGGAAGAGGGATCCGATCTGAGAGAGGGAGAGGGGAGAGCTTGAGGAGATAAGGGAGAGGGGAGAGGGGAGAGCTCGAGGAGATAAGGGAGAGAGGAGACAGGCGCGGCAGACGAAAAGATAAGGGAGAGAGGAGATCGATTCTGACATCATCTGTAGTCCCGGTTGGTAATACCAATACCAACCGGGACTAAAAATAGCATCTTTAGTCCCGGTTGGTGTTACCAACCAGGACTAAAGACCCCAAGTGCTCTGACAACCTCTGACAATATTTGAACCAAGACTAAAGATGATCTTTAGTCTGGTTCGTGACACGAACCGGGACTAAAGATCCTAGAAATCCGTTGTCTTTTTAAACCGGAACTAAACATATTTTTCCGAGTACAACTCAAACCGGGACTATTGTGGATTTTGGCACTTCAACCGAAAATAGTTTCTCCAGTAGTGAGTGCTCGTTCGGAACAATATCTGGTATGCATGTGCGAATTCAAAAAATTGAAAATTTTTATTTTATCACACAAATATATTTATTTTTTATAAAAAAATAAATTTCGCCCTGTTCGTCGTGAAAACTGTGGTATGTGGCACGGTTTGAGCGAAAATCGCGGCACAACATCGATTTGAATTTGGTTCAAATTTAAATTGGGTCACTGTTTATTTGGGCGTGGTTTTTGCGGTTTTTGGTGTGGTTTTCGTGCGGTTCAGACGAAACCCGCGGCACGGCAAAACGTTTTGAAATCGGTTCAAATTCAAAATCGTTTACTGTTCATTTCGTCACGGTTTTCACGATTTTCGTAGTTTTCGTGTAGTTTTCGCGTTACCGCGGGGGCGCGGCATGACATGGCTACACGAAATGAGAAATCCTGTGAATGGAATCCGCAAATTTTAGGCATTTATTTGTTTGTCTGATTAGTACATTGTGATATGAAAAATGCAATCTGGAACAATCGAGAGAGTGAAGTATTCATCTCATGATTGCTGCAGTGCAGGTTGATCTTTTTGCACATGATGTTAAGTGCCCTTAATATTCATAATACGTAACCTATTTCTCTTCGGAGTAATCTGCATGAAGATATATCACATCTATAATTCCATGACACTAGAAGATTTCGGAGTAAATGTCCAGACATGAGCTAATTTCAAAGACACTGAGCACTGTATGCCTTTATCCACTCTACAAATTAAGAATCTTGTTGGTCTGAAAAAGAACCACATATACCAGTTGTTATTTGTTACTGTGGTTTAGCATTTAGGGTTTGTCTACGCGCAATAATCAATGCAACCAGAATAGCAAAAACCAATTAGCATGTCTGAACAATCCTAAGTTCTTTGACAGAAGGCATTGAAAATAGCATACCAAGAATTAATGCATGGTATGTTACATTCAGCAAGGAATTTAAATGCAGGGAATAGTGGGCAACCTAGTTGTAAGGGAAAATGCTGACGACCGTTCAAATTTCCTGATCCATCCCAAGCACAAATACAGCTGAGAAAATTCTCATCGGAGTGATGTTGCTTGTCAATATATATGATGCTATAGCCCTACCTTGCAGCAAACCCATTGCTTCCTCACTCTTACCAAGAAGTCCTGCAAATAAGTTGTTACTTATAACCGCCGACTGATGAAATATATATGGCGCCATGAGACCTTACTTTATATTGACAGAGACGCCAAAGTGATTCAACAGTAAATGAAACCTGAAAAATTCTGATTCTCTTTACTATAAGTGTCACATGGCACCATTATGCAAATCATGAAATGTAGACTTGTTAGGACGTGCTATTAATTGTTTCTACCCACGCTGCTTGATCTCTAGTTTCTGGGCAATGGGGTGAGAGCCATTATATATGCAAATATGCAAACATTGTTTCTATCTTAACTACACCAGGTTGTATTTTGCACTTTTGCACGCACATGTATCAGTGTACGTATACAGATCGAACAACTAGCACAGGATTAAGGCCTTTCTGTTTTTGTCCATAAATTTTACACCTCAAAATTTTTAGGTGTAAACTTTACACCCCAAAACTTTTGGGTGTAAACTTTACACAAAACAATGTGTTTAATTTTTTATGTAAAGTTTTTGTTATGTTGTTTAAAAGACATATGTGCCCCTGTTAACCTGTTAACATCATAAAGCAGCCTGTCTCATAAAAAATTAATCTTAATGATATATGTCTCATAAAAAACCAATTCTAACTGTTGCTACGGTTCTTAGGGAATAAAAGACATATGCGCTGCTATTGCTGCTGCGTTGTTGCTAGCTGCTGCTTTTGCGTTACAAGCACTAGCCCCAAGAAAAAAATACAACTTTTTTTTGTCAAAACTCTTTCAAAACCAAAACCTTTACGTCTCAACTTTATACATGGATGTTTAGTTCCAACATCAAAAAAAATGACCAAAATTCTAAAAATTTATAGACTTTGAGATGAACTAAACATGGTCTAATTGTCGGTAGAATCAGGATGGTTAGGAAAGTCACATGAATCAGTGTCAAACCAGTAAATAGACGCGCAGCCAGGAAAAAAATTCTGAATATCCAATAGCAGGAGATGCACATTCAAACATTTTTTAACAGCCTTAGAGACGCACTAGATCGTGATGCCTATCCCTTCTCCCGTTTGTTGAGACGGCAAACGCAATCTGTTAGCAGACAATGCACCGGCTCCCAATGCATCTTCTGCCATTGCAGCCGCCTGATCGTCGTGCCTGCCATGAGAGATGAAAGCACGACTCACCACAGCCGTGCACGTTTATTGACCTGGAGAACATATGGGCACATTGGCCGCACAACTTGTATGTCTAATGTGCCCATCAATCCTTTTTTTTTAAATCAGTTGTAGTTCTTTAGGATTCGAATTTCAGAGTCCTTGTGCGACACAAAGACTTTGAAGTCTGAATTCTAAAAAAACTACAACTAGTTATAAAAAAGTGGTTGATACAGTCCACGCGAACCATCTTGCACGTCATGGCAAATAGTCTCCGCTTTATGAGCACTGTATGGAAATTTCCTTTTAGGTTCTTCTGCCTCGAGTTCAGGTCACACTACTACCAAAACATGCATAGGTATCGACCTAATAGGTATCGGTTCAACAATAACCGACACATATTAGGCGTTCGCCGCCCCTATGATAGGTTATAGGTGTCGGTTCAGACGAAGAAAAAAATATGTGTTGGTTCTTGTTATGAACCGGCATCTATTTGTCTGCTTTTGTGTCGGCTATAGACTAAAAACTGATATCTATATATAACATAAGTGTCGGTTTTTAAAAAAGATCAAAACATTAATATATTATAGGTGCCGGTTTTTTAAAAAACTAGCACCTATACAAAATTCAGCCGAACCAGGCGACCTTTTCCACTCGCCCACGGGAGCGCCCTTATCCGAACCGGACGAGCTTATCCACTCGTCCGTGGGAGCGCCCTTATCCAGTCACCCACGGGATTGCCTCCTCCTTTCTCGCTCGCACTCTCACTCACCGTCCGCCACCCTTCCCTTCTCCCTCCCCTTCTCCCCGCCTCCCCTCTCCCTCTCCTTTCTCCTCTCCCCTCTATGGCAGCCGACATGGAGGTGGGGGCCGCTGGCATGGAGGTGGCGGCCAACAGATCCAGCAGCGGTGAAGGAGAAGGACGGTGTGGAGGCCAGATATGGTGGAGGCCGGGCGAGGTGGTGGCGACGGCGGTGGTGGAGGAGTCTCGTCGACCCCCCTCTCTCTCTCTCTCTCGGGGGCCCTCCCTTCTCCTTTTCGTCCGCCCTTTCCCCTTCTCCTCCTCTAGATCGATCCGGTGATGGCAGCGGCAATGGAGAAGGCCGGCGCAGAGGGTAGGCAAGGTGGCGGCGACAACAGTGAAGAAGGCCGATGTGAAGGCTGGGCGAGGTGGCGGCGACGACGCGATGATGATGGCGGCATGGGCGATGTGGTTGCCGGCGACGACCAGATCAGGCGAAGGTGGCTCCATTGTTCTTTTTATTTTATTTTAATAAATATTACAGGTGTCGGTTCTGATACCGAGCCGGCTGAGAAATCGACACCTATTACCAGTTTCTAACCGACACTTATGGATGTTTGTGTACTAGTGTCTCTTAGGACAGAAAGAACAAAGAATACCTATATGTATAGACAGTCGTTCCCAGAGCCCCCTGAGCCTATTAGCCTATATGGTTTTAAACAAATTGGTGGTTTGGCAATGTACCATTTATAGATATCTGTGATCTTGATAATCCTTGTCTAGTTGTGTGCCCTAGAAAAACTTACAACTACTATGAGGGACACAATTGGGCCATGGCCAATTTATGAATCACACAGGTTATGTCTCTAGAGAAATTTTATAATGTTGACAAAGTACATCAAGGTATTTAAATTTTAGATGATTTTTATCATCCTTAAAAAGATACCACCAGATACCAGATATCCATGTCCAACCGTCCATTACCGAAGGGTATGACGGGAAATGAATCTCTGCAACAAGGCCATGGGATTCCTTCAACACAGCATGCACCGCCATCGAGCTCGCCCGCTGCGCTGCCATCGATCTCGTTCCGACTCGCCTCCTCCAGATTGCTCTGATTCGTCGAGCTCGTCCGCCGACCTTTCAAGCTCGCCCGTCGTGCCCGAGCTTGTCCGCCGGTGCACTCGAGCCTGCTGGTGCTTGGAGCTCCTCCTTTGCGTCTCCGTGCTGTCCTGATTCCATGATAGTTTGGCCAATGAATTTAACCTGCGCACTCTGCCGAAGTGCCCAACACCTCATATGCGGATCCAGGAGGAGGGAGTTCAATTTAAATCAATTTCTCATGTTCATCCTTGTTGAAAAATCTGGATGAGAGAAACCCAACATATGAAGTTCTTGATAAGTAATACGTATGTTTCCTCGTCAATAGGCTAATTCATCTCTCCAGTCTCAACTAGAATTTTCAATTATTCAGAACATTGTTTTCAACCTGCGGTTCCATCGCCTCGTCCGGGACGTGAAGCTACAGTCTGCTGCTTGCCTCAGCTTCGTACCATGATGCAGGGCAATGTCCGCCTCCTCTCTTCTTTGCAAAACCACAATGGTTGCCCGAGGTTACCCTGAAGTAGCCACCGTCGCCCGACCACCGCCCCCGCCATCCGAGAGGTCTCCGTCGCCGTCGTCGGCCGCCACGGCCGCCGCCTCCGCTGTACTAGCGCCGAGGAGGAGGGAGAAGATCGGGTAGTACTCGAGCCGGTGTCCTGCGCGTAGGACCATGAACCTCCCCCGAGTTAACCGCCGCATCAGTTTTTTCGCTCGATTTGCGGCGGGGACAGCGCCTAGCGCGGTGGACAGAGGCGGCGTTTCCTCTCTAATTTGGTACATGAAAGTACAATTATACCCTTCCACCATCGAAAATCTCTCGGTACCTGCTCTCCGGGAGACGCGTTACCGCCAGGTACCGATCCTTTGCAGCCGTTAGATCCTACAAAATGGACGACCTAGATTTGGTATCTCCTCCCCTCAAAAACTGTAAAAAGCCTCTAAATTTTATAATAAAAATTTTGATATCTCGAGATATTTATTACTTAAATGTATCAAATTTTATATTAAAAAATATGATACCTCCGATACCTCTATCTAGCTTATCTTATATGTGTTAGATACAAACTAGTTTGATTTGTAATTTTGTGATATGTCTTAAAGCGAAGTATTATAGTGGTCCATTCTCAGCTAGGAATGCACTGTTCAATTAGCAGTTGAGTTAATTAATAGCAACAATTATAGCCCTTTCAAAACAAATGTTGTTCGTGATCATTGCTTAGATCATGACTTTTGAGGAATATGACGTGATCCAGCACATTGCCACACAACATTTTTCTTAATAAAGAAATGCAAAAACCGGTTGGATTGTGATGCCTTCAAGGGCTACTTCACTTCACTTTGAGTTACATCACATACCAACAGAGCTAATACTATTACATACCAAATGTCTTAGATAAAAAATAGTATGCATGCATTCGTCTTTTCTTTTTTCGTTTTTTTATTCTGTAGCATTCTCTATCAACTAGTTGATCACAAGGTTGCAGTCCAAATGTCTTAAGTGCCTAGAAGTTTTTTAATGCATTATATGCCTGGTTCTAATGTATGCTTCTAGGTGCCTAGGTATATTTGTATTCGCCATTGGATTGATCTAAAGGAGATATGACTCTTGCCTCTTTGTCTGTCCGATTTGCTGAATGTGTCACCACTTTGATCCTTGCCTCCTAAATTTATTGGCAACTTGACTCGAACCTCCTCTATTCCAAAGATAGGCCATGGAGTTTGTGAAAGCCTCACTGGACAAACTGACCTCCCAATGCCTACCAATCCCACATCGAGCAACAGAGAGTAGTTCTTCATAACCAGGCATGATGAATTTGGAAGTGAGACCCAAGAATGATAGAAGCAAATTGTGAGACACAAACATACTCAGTGGCTCCTATATGATCTCTGACTACCAAAAAATTAAATTCAGTAACTGATCGCATCTCAAAGAATTGAACCGCTCAATCTACTTTGTCCATTATTCAAGGGTGAATTGGGATAAGACATAGCTGATCGATTAAAACCTTATATTGTACAACAACGCCAATGAGGCAAATGTACAGGCCAATGAAGCAAATGTGGATTAAGCCGCTCACTGTATCAACAGCTACCAGTTATGACCAATCTTGTTGGGTTTTTGTAAACATATGTGGCTTGTGGGCACTTTTATCATGATGGTTGAGGAACACTTTGCAAAGTGATAGCCAAAGATATATAGGATCGAATACAAGAACCAAGCCTATCAAAGAAGAGTGAATGGTAGAAACAACAAAAACCAAATCTTTTTTGAAATTAAAAGAACCCACAAGCCTGATAAAGTTGTACCAATTGAATTGGCATATCAACCTCAGTTAGAAAGAATATTAGCCGTCGATCAGACCGCAGTGATGCCGCCGGTCAGACCGCCATCTTCCCACCGATCAGACTGCCCGTAGTACTCCAGTCAAATCATCGGAATCTAGAAAAACATGTATCAACAAAACTCTTGAAAGTAAATAAACTTTATTGTTTACAAAGTGCATCTAAAACACTCATGTCTCAACTCACGAACTAGAATTGAAGCCTTAAAGTAAAACCTAACTTTTCTTTCCTAAAAACTCAATGTTCTTCTAGCCTCAATCCCTCTTCTATTTATACCCACAATGTGGTTGCCTTAACCACGAATCCAACTAGAACTAGAATTCCTAATCACGTTGAAAACCTACCAAACCAAGGAAATAATGTCCCCATCAAAACTTCAATCTTCCCAAACTTGGACTCCAATCCAAATTTGTCTCCTCTTTCCATACACACAATACCACGTGTATGCCATATTGAAACTTTCACCTCCACATGCATTGTTCTCTAGCCTGAGCATCCCGCATGATATCCTTAACCGTCTGGACCTCAACTTCTGGACCTCAACTTCTCCCAAGTCTGGTCCCGATCCATCATCGGCTATACTCTCACGGCCTCAAGCAACACCTGCACATGAACAACAAAAAACTTCGTATCCGAGTACAAGTTCACACCAACTTGACTCACATCAGCATATAATAGTATCACATATGAATAGAAACCATCTATAAGCCATATACATGAAGCAATCAAAAAATCCACAAAATAACCCGAAATCAACTCCCACCTGGACTCTGTCAGTCTAACCATCGAGCTACCTGGTCAGACCGCCCGGATACCTTCCGTTTGGTCGGCATCCAATGCCGACCACACTATTCATCATCTGAAAACACTATGCATCATATTTTTAACAAACACCCACCTTATGCATCATATTTTTAACAAACACTCACCTTTTACAGTTCATCACATATATTGAATCAACACCTTGATTCTACATGTATGTGATCTGCAAAGAAGTCTTTTATTTCCATTTTTCAAAAGAAAAATGGATAACTATGTTCTGCACATTCAGACCTCTCTTTCAATTAAGCTGGCCTTTTTCTACACTAATTGTCCAAGGATTGCTTTCTTGTTGCTGATATTGATAAACACTAGAAAGTTTGTTACTCTTCTTAATATACTTCATGCATCAGTATAGTTGTGTTTCAGTACCTTTAATAGATAATTGCAATAGGGACAGCGTAGAGACTAATGTGCTCTTGTATTCTGCCTGCTTTTATCTATTCGTGGAGAGATTTTCTCTCATTTTTGGAGAGGTATATACCTCCCCCATTTAAAATATACCTCTCCATAAAAGAAGATACCAAACTTAATCTTATATGTTGGAATAAGATTGAAAACTTATCTTTATAAATATTTAGAATAGGAGGTACCAAAATTAACTTTTTTTTACAATTTTTAGAGGTATAGATATTTGTGCCAATTAAGAGGTATATACCTCCAGACTAACAGTATGAGGTGTATATATACCTCTCCATAGACTATACCTCACAACGACTAGAAAAGTTTTGCCGGTGCTACTCATAAACTTGTTTTCTAATCAGTTAAACCGGTTGAATATTTTACCGCTTAAATTCTGGGGAGGCATATACCTCTCCAATGATGGAAGAAAACCCCGTTGAAGGAGTACCTGCTGCCACTAGAAATTCCTCCATTCCACAAATTGTTCCAACCACCCTTGACATGTTGAAGCGGATTAACTATATCAATCTCCAAACGCTTCTCATTCAGCCTCATCAAAAACATAGTTCTTGCTTCCTGAGCTTGGCCATGGTGAAGTGAAAGCTGGAATGAGAGAAGCAAATAGTGAGAGACAATATAATGAGATGCACATACATGTTCATATATTATGTATGTCTCTTTTGTTGCATTATGATCTCCGACCAAAAAAGATTAAGGTGTTATTGAGAGTAGGAGAAAAAAGATTGAAAAGATATGCAAAAGTCATTAACTCATAATTAATTAAATATTAATTTTTAAATTTTAAAAATAAATTAATATGGTTGCTTCACTTTTGTATATATTTTTTTTAAACATATCCTGTTTAGCAATTCGGAAACGTACGTGTGGAGAATAACAGAGTTTTTCTCTCAATTCCACTGCTACCGAATGCAGCCTCACCTGCAAGTACGTAGTAAATCACTCCTTTTGCTCAAAGAAGGCATTGAATCACTTGTACTTGGCCGGCTGTACTCTACAGCTATACTTCGTGTATTGCAGCGTGAAAAAGGAAAGATCGGGATAATTTCGTTCAAATCGACACTAGTACAGCAACCCTTGTAGCTGTCGGTCGGGAATCAGGCATAGATGTCAGTTTTTCCAGTTGGCACTAATTTATCAACATCTTTGCCTCCTGACATAGATGCCGATTCCTACTTCATAAGGATAGGAATGGTTAGGATATGGATCGAACCTAAACTATTTTTAGTGAGTTCGTTGATTCATGATTCAATAGGATAAATTCATTATAAGTCTATTATATTAATAGGTTATCCATGGATATTCAAATGGATCAGCTACATTACTATTACTATTAGAAAAAAAACTCATATTATATATGTGTAAAACTCAGACTCAAAATTTTTAAACTCGCGTTCACATTATAAAAACTTATCAGATTCAGTTGAATTTTATAGGAATGATTCATTGTACGGATAAGCAACTTTGTACAAATTTTAAGCTATTTATATATGCGGGGTCTAGATGCATTACTAAGACCAAAAATTCTAGTTAAATGTGTGTAAAATTCGGACTCAAAATTTTTAAACTTGCGTTCACATTATAAAAACTTATCATATTCAATTGAATTTTGTAGGAATGATTTAGTGTACAGAGAAGCAACTTTATACAATTTTTGAGCTATTTATATATACGGGGCCAACTATGCATTACTAAGACCCAAAAATTCTAGTTAAATGTGTATAAAACTCGGACCCAAAATTTTTAAACTCGCGTTCACATTATAAAAACTTATTAGATTCAGTTGAATTTTGTAGGAATGATTTATTATAAGAGAAGCAACTTTGTACAAATTTTGAGCTATTTATATATGTGGGGCCCACGATGCATTACTAAGACCCAAAAATTATAGTTAAATGTGTGTAAAACTTGGACCCAAAATTTTTTTAAACTCGTGTTCATCCTATGAAAACTTGTTAATTTAGTTAATTTTTTAGGAACAAATTATTGTATAGAGAATCAACTTTGTACAAAATTTGAGGATATTTATATATGTGAAGTCATTTTGGATTGACCCTTTTAAACCTAGTTTCTAATGGTTTGATCCGTTTGATCCATTTGTATTTTTGGAACAATCCTAAAGATCCATTGGAGCAAATTTATAGATAAGTTTAATAGATAAATGGATCGATCCTAACCATTCCTATCCCCGCTACTTCATACCGGCAATTATAGTATTCAATGAAATAAAAAAGCCCGATGAAGCCGCTACGTCGTCATCCACCACCTTGCCCTCTCGTGTCGGCCTTCTCCATTGTCGTCGTCGTCACCGGATCTGGAGGAGGAGAAGGGGGAGGCAGACGAAGATGAGGAGGAAGGGCCATCGGGAGAGAGGGGATGAGCCTCCTTCTCCACCTCTACCTCCTTCCTAGCCGTCGGCCGTCACCTCGCCCTCCGCATCGGCCTTCTCCACCGCCACCGTCGCCGCCATAACCGAAGGAGGAGAAGGGGAGAGGTGGACGGAGAGGAGGAGGGAGGGTCACCGGTGCAACTCCGACGACCAACCGCCGCCAACTTGAACGAACCAGAGGCAGGGAAGGACATCGCTGTGACCCGTCGCTGAGCCGACACACATGTCACCAGCCGTTGACGCCCATGGCCGCCGTAGTCCCGCCCACCTCCTCGAATCCCCACCTCTGTCGCCGCCATCTCTACTGCCGCCGGCTCCGTCTCCTCTTTTCGTACGGGTTGCCGTCCCCTCTGCCGCAAGCGTCGTCACCTCGCCACAAGCTCCAGACCACCACACCCAGGACCGCGGTTTGAGCAGCCTTGTCCAGATCTGGAGAGTGAGAGCAACCTGTTGTCGCCTTTCTTGCCGCCGCATGGAGATCGACAGCTGGCTCCAGCGACGGCGAGGGGGAAGGGAGTGCAAAGGAGGAAGAGAGGTGAGGCGGATGGAGAGGAGTGCGAGAGAGAGAAGGGGATGGGGTGGGCAAGAGGAGTGGATAAGGTGGAGGGTGGTGGGCTCTAGCTCGGCTCGGGTGTTGTTTTTTTTAAAAAAACGGCACCTATAGTTTGTTATAGTGCCAATTTTAATTAAAAAACCAATATCAAATGTACCGGTTTTTATCTAGAACCAGCACTATAATACCTATAATATAAGTATAGGTCCAAGGTTTTCTTAAAAAACAGCACATGTAGTTTTGATATTGGTTTTTTAAATAAAATTATCACCTATAAACTGATACCTATGAGGTGTTTTATACTAGTAAGTTGGTACAAGACAGTCCCCTTTACTGAAAGTCTTGAACTATGTTGGGAAACACAAAAATGTTCAATATAGCTCATATATGATCTCTTCCAATGAGTTCACAATCTAATACCAAAAAGATTCAAACCAGTAATCGAGAACCTGCAAATATTGAACCACTGCTTCTTTTTGTATTCTGTCTCTATGGCTCTTCCTTGTGCATTGCAGTGTAAGAAAAGACATTAGCTTACTGACGAAATAATGTCTTGTACAAGTCATATAAAATTACTCTGAGAGAAGTTACAGTAAATTGCCCTAGGATATCGCTTTCTGTATATGGAAGACAGCTAATCGCTGGGAAGTTCTTCAGATGATTAGGAAGTTTCTTAAGGAGCACCAAGCTAATGTATATCCAGCCAACCTAGGTGGATAATAATAAGTTAACAATATCATCGTGTTTTCTGTTCTGAGCAAAACATTTCAATTGAACTAGGCCCTCCATTCTTTACAATCCACAGTCAAACATCCTTTGTGCAACACGTTATATTCTTACTTATAGTTACCAGCTCTCTACTATCTTAAAATGAAGTTGTCTTTTTTTTATCCCCTCCATCCAACAAGAGCAGTGCTTCGGTATGTGAAAAGTAATCATCGGATCTAAAATTTATCCTCAATTACCCTTCCAATCTTTTTTTAATTATATGGATATGACCCATTACAACATAAAAACTCGCTCCTAATACTATAAAATAAGGTCTCTAAAAAAAGTGCATCACAAGGGTCCACGCAAGAGCAACTGAGCTTTACATGAGCCATGGTGGTGGGGTTGGACCAGACCACACCGAGACCCCTCTCTCTAACGACGTAAGCCCTTCTCTCCTTGCGAAATCCATTTCGCAAGTGCTCCCCCTCTCCTTGATCTTTCTCCTCGCTGATCAGGCCCTCGAGGGCGCCCGCACAGGGCCCCCGTTTTCCAGGGGCCCTCAATGCCCATATACTTGATCCTTACCTTCAGTCCCATAGGCCTGGTGGCTTTCAAATCGATCTCACCGCCCATCCGCTCGTCTACCGGCCTGCGCGCTGCTCTATCCCTTGTCGTTGCTGCTCTGACTCTCTTCCCGTCGTCGACTTCAGCCTCTGTGTGCTACTAAGTGAGCTCGTGAGCTCATCCGCACACCACTGCCGCCCGCGGCGCGCGGCTGTTGGCTGATCGGGCCGGCCCTGCTTAGTGATGGCCAGATGGGCCGTGCTGAGGCGGGTCGGCCCGGGCACGCGTGGAATTGTAGCAGCCCGGCACGGCACAGCCCAGGAGGCATGGCACGAGCAGCCGTGCGGTGCTTGGGCTGCCGGCCGAGCCCGTATGCCGGCACGGTACGACCCGTCTACTGTAGCAGGCACGGCACGGCCCGGCCCGGCACACAGCACGGCACTGAACGCGGCGCGGTGGGGTGGCGAATCGGCGCATGACGCGTGGCCCAGGCGCACTGAGGGCGCGCAACGGCTCCCCCGCCGTCCAATACGAGCGCGCCACGTGCCCCCCAACGGCTATATGGCTGTTTAAATTTGAAATTAGCCGTTGGAGACTTAAAAAATTCAAAAAAATTCAAAAAAAATTCAAAAAAATACAAAAAATCTCAAATTTCGCCCTATAAATAGGGCATGAACCCTAGCCATTTCTCCTCACCCCTCACTTCTCATCTTGTGCTCTTAAGTGCTCTAAAGTGCTCTCTTTGCTCTCAAGTGTCCATTTTTTTGATTTTGACAAAATTTGCTCAAATGATGATGTTCTAAGTGAACCTGTCTTTCACATGAAACAAAAATATTTTAAATATTAGGAAAATATACCTATGTTGTATGCTTTTGCTTTTGTTTTAGATCCTAGGTGTAAATTAAGGGGATTGTCTGCTATTTTATCACTTCTTGGTGATACTATAAGTGTAGATTATAGTTCTTTTTATACTGAGGTTAGGGGTAAATTATATGAAGTTTTCGGAAGATATGAACTAAACTTTTAGGGAGTTCGACAACAGAGACCCCCTCCTATCCCCACTACAGGTAAGAAGAAGATACAGTGGGGTAGGATTTGGAGTGGATCATCTTCAATCCAAGGTGGTTGCAGTTCATCGACTACAAGTGGAGACGTCTCTTCGCAGGGTGTGGCCGAAGAGTTATCCGGTTATTTGGACAGCGACGCCATTCACCACGAAGCACAAGACTTCAACGTCCTCGGGTGGTGGAATGACCACAAGATAGCATATCCCGTGCTTTCAAAACTAGCACCAGATGTGTTGATAGTGCCCATATCGACGGTGTCCTCCAAATCGGCCTTCAGTCTATGCGGCCAAATCATCGAAGACCGGAGGACGAATCGAAGACCGGCACGGGCACGGCCCGGCTCCCCATGGGACATTCTTCGGCCAGGGGCTAGGCACGTGGGCCAACACGGCACAGCCCGTTTCATGAAGCGTGCCAAACGGGCCGTGCCAAAACGAGCTCGTGCCGTGCTGGGCCAGGTCGCCCGTTTGGCCGTCACTAGCCCTGCTTTCGGTGTGCCGGAGCACTGCATCTCTGCATTCTGCACGATTGCACACCACATCGGCAAACATCATGGCTGCACCATGTAGTCTTGTGTATGATGTAAAAGGTACAATTTTTGTTCTATTATTTTGTTGCTACGAAACATGTCATAAGTGTAAACTGTTACTTTCTTCGGTTGATAATACTTGTCGTTTAAATAAGATCAATGTCAAATTTTTAAATCTTTGACTGAATAATTTCTAAAATATCTGTCTTACAGTTATGAAGATCATATGCATATATTAGTCTTAAAAATTGCTTTAATAAAATCATATATTCATTAATATTTATATATATAATAGAAAATAGTGATCAAAGTTATTCTTTATAGACCGTGTGTTGACGAGAAAAATCAACATGCCGGCTTGGGAGATCTACTTAGCTCTAGTGCAGGTCCTAGAATCGATGAAGCGTGGGCGTGCCAGTCAGTTTGATCCTGCCACTGACAAGATATACAAAGCAGCCAGAAGTAAAGCATATCAGCCAATAGGTCAATAACCAATATAGCCGATCGGCCAATCAGCCGATGACGCGATCCCAGCCGATACTGACGTCAGTCGGTGCAGCTAGGGTTTTAATCCATTGGCTGTACGCTGAGCAAACATTTAAGTAAAGGTGATCGACCGACGATAACATGATGATATAGCAATGTAATATGGCACAAAGCAATCATATGATAAAAATAGATACCGATTTAAAGATTAAAATACACATTGGCTGGAAGTCCGATGTCATTAAATCCACATGATTAAATATCCAATGAAGCCTCTGCTGCAATCGGCTAGATCCAACTTGTGTACATTCCTTGCAAGCCAATGCGATATCCAAATAACTCATCGGCTGAAACCCTGATGAAACCCTTAGTGGCAACTAACAGGCAGGCTAGAAATTATGGTTCTAATCATGACTTAGTAGGTCAAACTAAATTGATGCAACACTAAGTATGAAAAGAAACACAATATCTAGACAATCAAGCCTTTGACTGATTTTTAGGGTGGTAGATGCCTAAGCTAAGCTAATCTAATAAACAATTTAGCCGGTATCAGTAGAAACCCTAAAGTGAGATTTGGTACATCGGCTACATCGGCTACATCGGCTTGCCTTGTCCGATTTGGTATCAGCCAATGGACACCTTAGCCGATTCGGGCTCTGGGGCTTACCAAATTCTGGCGTTAACACCGTGTCCTTATAAAAATGATAAGTATTATCAGCTTGAAAAAATAATACTTTATTTTGTCATCTGTCTGTAGCTGGCCATATAGCCCGGAGCCCGACAACCCGGCACGAAGCCCATATGTTTGGCCCGGCCCAAGCACGACCCGGCTCGAACTCTACCATGCCTGGGTCAGCCCGGCATGAGGAACTGGGCCGTGTTTGGGCCAAACCTTTGGCCCAGCAGGCGGGCACGACACGACCCAGAATTTTGGCCGCGACTCAGGAGCGGCCCGAACCCCCCAAACCCTAGCGCCTCTTCGTCTCCGTTTCCATTGCGGCGATACAACGGAGCACACACACGAGGCGAGCCTTGGAGTCCAAAGCAAGCCATCTGCCAAAGCGGAGAGCCCGTGCATCACAACGGCATCCTACTCTTCTCATCTCTGCACTGTGCCTGTGCCCATCCCATCCACATTGTAGTCGTACCGCCGCCGCCGCCACCGCCGTCCTAATCCATCCCCGTCTCCTCAACCACGCGGGCGGGCGAGCCACCGCCACGCTAAAACCCAAACCCTAGACCCCTCCTCCGTCGCGGCCACCTCCCCGGGGGGAGCCATCCGATGCCGCGCGTGGATCAGTACGCGGCCGAGTCCAATGCGGGCGGCGGTTGCTGCCGCCGTAGCGTGGAGAGCAGGCCCGATCTGAGGCAGTGCTAAGAGGAGGAGGAGGAGGAGGAGAAGGAGGAGGAGGAGGAGGAGGAAGGGATGTCGTCCACGCCTGCGGGGGGCGGGGCGTTCGACCGGTACCAGCGGGCAGGCGCGCTGGCGGCCAGCGGGAACACGGTGCGTCGCGTCGCCCTCTGCGTTGGTTGGCTTGTGGCTAGCTAGCTAGCTTCCTTGCGTGCGGGATGGGCAGGTGGTGGCTTCAGGGATTTGGGGTGGGTTTTGGTATCTGATGTCTGCCCTCCTATTCTTTCTATGATTTTTCAACTCGTGCTTCGGGCCGGGCCGTGTTCCTTGGTTGGGCCGGGTTTTTTTTGTGCTGGTCCAGTCCGATATCGGCCCGTCGTGCCGTGCCTGGGCTGACGGTTGAGCACGCGGGCTGGCACGGCCCAGCCCGTGATGCTTTCATGCCGGGCCTAACCCGAAGTAAACGTGCCGGGCCTTTTCGTGCTTGGGCCCGGCCGGGCCAGGCGAGCCATATAGCCAGCTATACGTCTGTCTTAGATCATGTTTAACATTTCACATAGGCCCCCAAATTTCATGGGACGGCCCTGTCGCCGATCAACCTCGCCACTGCGTATGAAGCGAGATGAAGCACACCATTGCCTTATCCGGCAGCCTAACAAGCATAATCGTGCGTCCCGCTTTGTGCCAGGTGCTCTCCCATGCTGTTGCATCGTTGCTGATTTTCCTTGTCCAGGTGCTCTCCCATGCTGTTGAATCGTTGCTAATTTTCCTTCTTGATCATGCAATTGCTTATGTACTGCTTGTTTTAGAGCATTTCTGCTCATAACCACAAGCCCAATTTTGGGTGTGCCACCCATCTCAGAACACTGCTGCACAAACTGACCTCCCAATGCTTACCAAGCCTACAGGATTATTTACATCCATCAGCAAAAAAGATAGTTTGTGTTGAAGCATTATGAAAGTGAAACCTAGGAATGATAAGCAAATAGCGAGATGCACAAACATGCTCAATCGCAAATATATGATCGATGCATTTACGATCTCCGACCAAAACGATTCAATCCAGTAATTAAGCACATGCAACTGCAAGTATTGCACCACTCAGTACTTGTTGTACTCTACAGCTCTTCTTTGTGCATTGAAGGGTGAATTGGGATAAGATATAACCTTACTGACTAAAACCATATCTTGTACAAGGACTACTCCAAGTCATATCCAAATTTGCAAAGAAAAGAAGTACCAAATGTTGTTATTCTTCCTGAAACCAATGTGGCTTGTGAGCACTAATGTAGATTGGTAATGCTAGACAGTGTACTGTTGTTGTGAAACTCTCTCACTCTGTTAATTAGGAAAAAAATGTTTAAACGGGTTAGCATTAATTGATTTGTGATGAAGAAAGCAATAGCCTTACTTAAAGACCAAATATAAAGTAGTGATTGCTCTACACAAATGTGCTAGATTTCTTACAACTAGCAAGATCATAAAGTGACAATAACATTTTTAAGTCAAACCAAATACTACACCCTCCATCCCAGAATAGCCTACATCTAGGTTCATAGCTAGAAATCAACTAATTTTGGGATGGAGAGAGTAGATAGTTAGCAGAAACTCAAGACACAGTACATACCCTCAACAGTTAGTAACTTTCACATTCCGAGCTTATACTGTAATTCAAATTATAAGATTGATCAAATTAGGAAACTAACGCATCCCATGCCTATATGCATAGCTAGGTAAGATTGACATAAGCAAAATTTTAGATCAATCATGCTTTATTTATTTGTTGTGAGCAGCAGAGAGGATGCTTGGAGCTTGTAGAACTAAGTAGTCATATATATGGCCATGTATATCACTCAACATGTTATTCATTTTTCAATCTCATAGGGTTGATGGTATCTTTTCAAAGTGATTCCGCTCAATAACTAAGGCTCTCATATCACACTCTCTTTTATTGCAACCACAATGTACTTTCTAAATTTTAAATAAAAGTATAAGGGGAGTCTCATCTGCCTTTTCCTAGTTGTGACCTGCCCATAGATAACCTGTATTGTTAACCCTCTAGCTAGAGTGGAAGCAGCAAAAATTGATGGGCAAGGTAGTTGGTTGACATCAATATATTTCAGAATGCATGCAAGTATTGAATTGAGACTCTACTTTTCCACTGAGATAATCTTTTGTTCTCTCTGAAGATAATCGTTTGTTCTCTCTGAAGAACAGTAATGCAGCATATGAACAAGGGCATAGTCATGGCAATTGCAAGGACAATTATTGTGTACTTTCAGATTAACCACATTGTCGGTGTTTTTAACCACCGACTAGTAAATCTCTAGTGATTTACGTGTCTTGCCCGGATGATGTGCAAAGAGGTCACAAAAGTTTATATTGGTTCGACCATAATGTCCCTACGTCCAGTGGCGAACTCATGTTACCTGCACTTGGTTTGTTGTAGGAGGTACAAACAGGGAAGAGAGAGCGGGGTTACAAGTCTCTGGTCTTATGTCCTTTCATTTCGTCCCTGGTCCCCTTTTATAGCCCAAGGAGAGGAGGAAGTTACATGAGAGAAAGTTAGGGAAAAAGGCACCTAGTGTTGTGTCGTCCCTTTCCCCTTGACATGGGCCCTGCGAGCCCTATAGATGACGATATGGACGGCTTCATTCTATGTTCCTGTTCTGCCACTGTTGCCACGCACATGCATGGCTAGCTGGTTGTGGCGTCCAGGCAGGCGACGTGGGGGTGGACGCTAGTGTCGGGCGCTGTACACGGATTAGGCAGTACAGTGGCCGCCTATCCGGTACTATAGATTTCGTTACCCTTTGGTACGGTTGGTCGTGGTCATGGGGTCACCTCCGTTCGTTCCTACTCCCATCCTGTTTAACAGGATTAATCAGCAGGTACTCCTTCCCAATGTTCGTAGTGGTTAGGAGTCAGTGCGGGGCACATCAAGGGCCCCGCATTCTCCCTAGGGGCCGAGCGGGTTGGAACTTGTTCCATTGGAACCCTCCCTCAGGGTCGAAGGAGGCAGAGCTGGTTCCTTTGGGGTCGGAGGATGCTTGGCTCTCTATTGGGGCCGGTTCCCTCAGGGCCGAGCAAGACGGGGCTCGTATCCTCGGGGCCGGGCAAGGCGAAGCTCGTTCCCTTGGGGCCAGGCGAGGCGGAGCTCGTTTTCTTGGGGTCGAGCAAGGCAGAGCTCGTATCCTCGGGGCCGGGGGAGGTGAAGCTCATTCCCTTGGGGCCAGGCAAGACGGAGGCCATCACGCTGGGGTTGGGCGTGGCGCAACCCACTCCCCTGGGGTCGAGCGAGACGGAGCATGTTCTCCTGGGGTCGGCTAGGTTGAGAATCATTTGCCCTAGCGTTCAAGCACCTTAACCTTCGTGGCCCACAATGTCCTCTTATTGGGTATCCCTGTTATTGATACCCGACACACATGTAGACATGTACTTTCCAAAGTTAGAGATGTTTATATTAATACAATGGTTATGATTAATAATACCTAATATTAGCGATCAAGAGAGGCATAGAGCCTTTGCCCATGCATGATTCCTATTGAGGGCTTTGTCAAGATGCCTCAATCTCACCCTGGTGACCTGGGATTCTCCAACTGAAAACTGAGTCCATAGGGCGGCGATGGTGGCTCTTATAGCATCGCGTCCTTGCAAGGCATCACCTAGGAGGTCCCATTTTTGTCTTCTATGCCTTCAAGCAGTTGGAGCAATGCTTTTGGTGGCGGGCATGTACGAAGGTCTCTTGCCCTCTCTATATGCAACCCATCTTGTTGGTGGTATCTCGAAGTCCACGGGTGCTTTCAATTATTTGAGGTGTTGGTGGGTGGTTCGATGATGGCTTCCTTGTAAGACTGGTGGTGGCGGGTCATGCATAGCAGTTGCCGGTGCGGTGTATGCGATGTGTGTGTGTGGTGATGATGTATTTTTCTAGTTATAGCCTCAGGACTATATTTTTGTAATTTTTTTGCTATATCAATATGAAAAATTATATTGTCGGCTGCCGATATGGTGCTAGTTCTCCGATGTGTTTATGGTGGAAAACAGTTTCTAATTAGCCCATACTTTCTACTCAGCAATTCAAAGTTTCCTCATCCGGTTATGGAACTATGTAAAAAAATAATATTTGTCTAATAAAACAATTTAATATTTCTGGGTTTGGTAGTAGTAAACTTTCTACATAATAATGAACTTCCACAATCCAAGCCAAAGCTTTACCAATCACGCGTTTAATATAGCAAACCATTGACCACATCGGCTACCACACAAACTAGCCATCTCGAAGCTATTGTATATCCAGCAGCTTAATTAGGTTGATAATACAACAGCATCATGTTTGTCTATCCTAAGCAAAATATATATTTCCAAATGAACTAGGCCTCCCACCATCCTTTAATCCTTTACAATCCATAGTAGGGCCTTCTCTGCTAAATTTCCATCAAAACAGGGTCCTCCAGTATAAAACGTTGTGATCCTTACTCATGGTTGCGATATAAAATAGGCCAGATCATGTTCGCTGCTGTGTAATCAAGTGAGAAGATGCTCGCCTCCTCACCCGGCAGCATGGACGTAACCGTTCGCCATGCTTTGATCCAGGTTGCTCTCCTATTTTGAGCACTTGTTCGTCATCGTTCGTCAAACCAGGGTATTTTCTTATCCAGTGCTTGTTTCACAGCATTTCTCCTTGTATCCTCGAGCCCAATTTCGGATAATGCGGGGTTACATGAAGGAGAGAGAGCATGAATTGATCTCCCAATGCTTTGTCAAGCCTACATCCACCAGAGCGAAGAGCAGTTCGTATCTGAGCATGATGAAACTTATACCTAAGAACGATATAGAGGCAAATGGTGTTAACAGTAAAATTTGGTGTATTCCATTAAAAAAGAGCGGTTGCGAAGCGAGATTGACAGCATGATTTCAGTTGCCAGAAACAGAATTTTATCGGCTGAGAACGTATCAACAAGAGGCATCGACAAAAAGATAATAAGAGTTCAAGTTCTTGTCGGATTCGGTCGATGAAGTCAAAGATTTCACTAAAAAAGGATCAAATTTAGGGAGGAAACAACACAAAAGATTTATCTATTAATTATGCAGAATTAATTATTTTTCTTTCGTAATTTTAGGAAAGATTAAGTTGAGTCAGTTTGGATTTGTAAGCTTATCTTTAGAAAAAAAATTTGTGTCGTGTCCGATATAGATTTGTTTGAGCTCATGGGTGTAAATATGTACACCTATAGTCTTGTAACAGTTAACAACAGTTCAATAAACTTTCGGCGCATCGCCGTTCTAGTTTTTCTAGGTTTTCATCTCGACGAGTTCTTGTTTCAAGTTGGGCTGTATCGGTTGGGTTCGATCTCCAGCATGAGGTGACTTTCGTCTATAGTTGCTTGTATCGGTGGGCTAGGGCTTCCATCGGTTGAGTTCGACACTCTATTCCGGTCAATACAAGTGCTAAGTTATCATATACATTAGTTAATCTAAGTCATTAGTACTGTTTACTCGTATCGACTAATTCATTAGGGTTTACTGATATCGGATAAACTATTCTCGACGGTTCAGATTGATTTGTGTATCTACCACCCTGGAAAATAATGAGATGCTTGATTAGACCTTACTTTTTCTTTCATACTTAGTGTTGCATTAGTTAAGTTTGACATGCTAAGTCATGATTGAAATTGTAAGTACTAACTTACTCTTGAATTGATAATAAGGATAGTATCGGGGTTTCAGCTAATCTTACCTGGTATAACTGTTTTTGCTTTAAGTTAAATGATTTATTTTGCTTAATTGGTTATATCTACCATCTTATTTAAAGTTTATCAATCCTTTAAATCTACTAAGCTTGTTATCAACCTCATATTGCCTTGGTTAGGTCTGATCTGTTGAGGTTATAACCCGTTTATTAGATTTAATTAATGTTGATAGTCTTATATAAGGCTATATCGGAGTTTTAGCTTATATGTTATCTAATCGTCCAAGCTAGTCCATCAGCAATGATATAAGTCCATATATCATTAATTTGTCTGATTTAATACTATCTCGGTTAAGTTCGATCTACCGTAATTGCTTGACACTAAGAGAAAGATTGAATTAACTATTATATGTCATTCATATCTACAGCCGATCATGATTGTTTTCGGTCTAATATTCAATATATGTCCATTGGCTAGTTATTTAAATCATATAATCATATATAATTGACTTTAATAATCTCAGTTTTATGCTACATCAATTAGGTTCGACCTATAGGATTGATTCTGTTAAAAAGTTGTTGATGATTATATCTAATTTAAATATAATTCATGAGTAGTATCTTTTATCTTACAGCCGATTCAACTCATTCACATCGGCTAGGTCACCATGATACGATATTGGTCTATCGGCCGATCGACTATCATCTTCTAACGTTTACCATGTCTTGTTGGTTGCAGGATTAAACCAATTGACCGTCCGTATTCCATCAATGTTTCGAAGTTACACCGAAGCTAAGCAAAACTATTAGACTGTCGTGTTTTTCATCGAAAAATGGTGAGATAAACAACCATGCTCATTGTAATATATGATCTCTGACCGAATAATAATTGAGCATCTCCAAGTATTATGAAACCACTGGTGCTTGTGTTGTACTCTACGGCTCTACTGTATGCATATTGGAGGGGTGCTTTGGAATAATATCGATATCTAAGCTTATCGACCAAAACCATATCATCTCATGTTCTATCTCTATTTTTAAAACTCTATTTTTAAAAATATGATGCCCTTTAACTTTTTGAACTTGACCATTCGTTTTATTATAAAAATAGAAAAAAAATTGCCACTCCTTGAAAACCTATTGCAACCTTCAAAAGGAATCTACTGTAGCTTAAATGAAATATTTAGATGACAAATATTTCCCATATCCACGCATATAAGTATCGTAAGGTCACAATATAGCGAAATATTATATATGTGCATGTACGTAATTTCCAGTGGAACTATTAAGGACTTCCGGGCCCGTTGTGCATTTTTCCAACAAATAAAATCAGATAATTCCCAAATATATATATACTTATTTTGAGGAAAATTTTAAGAACCAAATTATTCTGAACCCATGGTGCATTTTATCGAAAAAATAAAACCACATAATTCCCCTGCCTAAATTTTTCTGAATGTTTAATATATTTAAGTATCCACAGTTTATTTTTCATTTATGGTATTTGCTAAATTTTTAAGTGTCGTTTTGTTTGGGAACATCTAGAGGGCATAATGGTTTTTAAGTATTCCAATTAAAGGTCAACTGCCATTGATTTGATGGCAATAGCAAAACAACAATGCACCTAGCTTAACGAAAAAGTGGTAAAAGAGAGAAGTGCAAATTTTGGAAGGTGAATATGTGAATACGGTTGCAATTAGTGGCAAAAAGAAAATTTTCTAAAAAAACCCATAAGCATTATTTATTTTATTGTAAAGTGTTTTATCATTGTAATATAAATTAAGCATGACTTGTATTTTGCATATATTTATACTAGCTTTTTTTAATAAGACAAAATGAGCATGTTTGGCATGCTTGGTGAACATGTCATTGGAGAAGATAACACAGCTCATCATGTGCATTGGAACTAACTGGCCTGAAGAACGTAGAGGAGCACTGGGCGCACAGGAACTCTCAATGTGTGAAATGTGCAATATGAGAACTGCAGAATCGGAAGATGCATGTTGGCGCGGAACTGGGGCAGAAGCTTTCTCCATGCGCACTGTGACAACCAGTTTCCAGATCAAGTGCATCAATTGGAGATTTTCTGATTCTTTTCCCTTAGATTCAGAATCAGACAGGACTGAAGGAGCCAAGAATGCCCAGATGCATTGTTCAGGCCCATGCAGTAGTTCCCGGTGCCTTCCAAGACTACGGTTCTGACAGATGAATTGAGTAACTTTATCAGTGAAGAACTGATCACCTATGGTCCTTCGTGAGAAGTTCTTCGATACACTTCTTCCATTTTGTGCACTAGAGCGCAAACATACAACTACTAGCTAGGGACACAATAATTGGGCAAGGCCAATTTATGGACCAAGATATGTGTCTTAGCTGTTATTAATTCTGTATATGTTTCTTTTTAGTGAAAAATAAATTACATCTTTTCACCTATGAGTGTGATTGGCACGTGTAATGTGTTAGTAGCTCTGTGGCTGTCATTATATACATGCCATGATTGACCCATCAGGTTAATTGCTATTTAGGAAGATCTAGAGCCCTAGAAACTAAGTTGATTAAGGCAGCCAGATTGTCAAACCTGTTTTTCCAAATTGCATGCTCACGATTTAAGTAAGGGCAATAACATCTGGCTAGAAAAGAACATCTGGCTAGAAAAGAAAAAACTCACCCGATCTCGCGGGGAAGGAAACATGACTGATTGCCCACTAGCTTTTTCCCTAAGAGAGATGGCCATATGGCCACATGACACCCGACAACAGTGTCGTTCGAACGTCACTTCCTCTTCCAAGAGCGTTGTCATACCGTCTCATCCTCTCAAGCGGGTGGCCGGGTGAAAGTCTAGTCCCGATTCTTTTGGAGACCTCGAAGGACAGCGACGGTGGTGCTCCGTCGCTTCTCTCCTTGAAGACTTTGTCTAGGCAGCCTTTTGCCAAAACCTCCCAAACAACTGGTGCAAGCTCGCTCTAGATTCATGTCCTCTTGTGTCGGCGTTCTAGTTTTGGCAAGTTGGCCACATCGGAGGGCCTAGGGGGAGAGCAGTTTCATTCTTCTCTCTCACCCTCTTTCCCTCAACCCCAAAGATATGGATAGAGCGGGATTTCGGTGTCAGTTATAAGGGTTGGGTTTTGGGCGATCTCTACTGTAGTTTCTTTGTTGGTCTAGCGGCGATCGGTCACACTTAGCGGCGGCCGGTCTGGTGCTAGCTTTCTCCTGGGTCTGTGTGTTGGAGCTATCGGTGTGTGGGTGGTTGTATTCTTTCGTTTTTCTGGTTACGACTTTTCAGGTTTGTAATCTTGTAAACTTTTTTTGCTCTATCAATATAAACTTCACATTGTCTAGTGCGAGTCGTTAAAAAAAGAGAGATGGCCAGGGGATCGGTGGCGTCAGTTGTCGCCTTCTCAGCGTTGTCCCTTGACGAATTTGGGTTTGCAGGAATGAATCTTCACATGGATCTTAAAAGTGTTAAAAATCTCATAACACTTTTTTCCATTATACCTATATAGTAGCATATAATACCTACTATGGATTCTACTAGTATAGAGCATATCTAAATCGTTGGATCACTAATACGAGTCACTAGTATAGACTAGTATGGTGCACCATAAAATAACTTGCCAAGAATATTGCATATGCTCTCTAAACTGACGGAGTAGTTTCCGGTGCCTCCCAAGCCTATAGCTCCAAATAGAAAAGACTGGTGAGTGGTGATGTGGTTCATGTGTGAAGAGCTTCGTCGATGATTCTTCGTCAAATGATCTTCCTTATCGCAGAAACGTGTAAAACTAATACTATGGGCACAATTGAGCCATGGCAACAAGGCAAAGTAGGATGATACCTTAGCATTGAAAAACTGTAATATATATAGTGAAAAGAATCGAGAGACCAAAGGGTTCACCTGATACTTTGTGGATGTATATGTCTACTTGATTGTTGTTTCAGGGCACTTTGCTCCAAAAAGTAAACGAACTACTACTACAAGGGGCACAATTGGACCATGTCAAATTTATGGACCAGGTTATGGCTCAACTGGCCTTTTATGTCTTAGGTGCAAACTAAGTACGATTTGTTTTTAGATAGTGGAAGTATATCCGCTAGTCTCTCCAACAATTCTTTTTTAGATAATGTCTCTGCATCAACTATAAATATAGCACTCTCTATCGGTGCAGATAGTCGACCAAAGAAGCTTGTCAGATAACTAGAAGGTGTCTTAATCACCTCATGTCTCAAGAGTCAAGAGCATCACCAAACTATGTACGTTTATTCAGCGTTGTTGGCCATAGGTTGTGGCTATGTGTCAAGAAGCTTATTGCACCTGTTTAAATAGCAGTGCACTAAATAACTGAATTTCATTTCAAGGCATCTAGATTTTCCAAACCTGTTTTGCCAAGTTGCATGTTCATGAATCATAATGTATGCAACTACATCAGGTTGTGTTTTGCAATTTCCATCCATGTTCATGAAGCAAACATGTTTCTTAAACAATTTTTTAAGGATAGTAAGGAAGTCATTAACACTGCCAGGTGCCCTGCCAATCAATGCGTGTGGCTCTAGTTCTAAGTGTCCAATGAAACGAGATAAACATCCTAATGATGTGATTAGTTTTTTGAAGATTTTTTTGCAGGCCCTTCTCCGATTGAGAGGTGGCTAGCGGGATAGAATGAGCCAAGAATTGTCATCATGCTGATGGAGAGTATTTCATGGCGCCTCCCAAGTCTATAGTTTTACACAGATCAGTGAATTGGTGATATATAGTTCATCTATGAAGAACTTCATCGTTGATCCTTCGTCAGATGATCTTCCTTATCCTTGCAACGTGTGCGTAAACGTGTAGAGCTAACACTTGGGGAGTGTGGAAAGTTTCTAGGTGAAACAGCCGCACTCTTGCTGTGCGCTGGATTTGTGTTAACTAGATGGAAAAAGCCCCCAACGTGGCTGTGTACATATGGCGCATACATGGGAGAACTAATCCCTCAAAGCTAGGAAACCGATTACATGAAATAACAACCGAGTCTATCTTATCTACTCTAACAACCTGGCAATTATCACATGTGGCGCCGTATCTATAGCCGAACCAACTGCATATCATTTAACACCCTCTCTCAACCTTGACCGGCTGAGGTTAAGGTTGTACTTGAACCTTTCCAGCAACCTCTCTGACAGTGGTTTTGTAAAGCCATCTGCAACTTGATCACCAGAAGAAACGAAGTCAATTTCTAAAAGTTTATTACTTATCCTTTCCCTGACAAAGTGGTAATCAACTTCAATATGTTTTGTTCTAGCATGAAACACTGGATTCGCTGACAAATACTTTGCTCCAAGATTGTCACACCATATCTTCGCTGCTCGAGGACTTTTAATCCCCAATTCTGCAAGAAGGGTTTGAACCCATATAATTTCTGTTGTAGCATTCGCTATTGCCTTGTATTTTAATTCTGTGTTGGATCTGGATACTATGGCTTGTTTTCTAGCACTCCAAGATACTAGATTTGATCCCAAAAACACAGCAAATCCACCAGTAGATCTCCTATCATCCAAACTACCAGCCCAATCTGCATCAGAGAAACCACTAACCAGAGTAGAACCTGACTTGTGAATCTTAAGTCCTAAACTAGTGTACTGTTTATGGTACCTAAGTATTCTTTTAACTGCTACCCAATGATTAGTGGTAGGTGCATGCAAAAATTGACAGACCTTGTTAACAGAGAAAGTATATCAGGTCTAGTGAGAGTTAAATATTGAAGGGCACCAACAATACTCCTATACTGAGTAGCATCACTATCTCCCAATAAAGATCCTTCATGGAGAGAGAGCTTGACACTTATTGACATAGGTGTGCATGAGGGTTTGCAATCTGACATGCCAATCCTCTTCAGCAAATCATTGACATATCTATCTTGAGTCAGTACAATACCATCCTGGATCTTGTTTACTTCTATTCCAAGAAAATAGTGTAACTCACCTAGATCTTTTAGTGCAAACTCTCCTTTCAGATCTTGAAGTAATGCTGCAGTTGCCCTCTCTGAAGAATTGGCTACAATAATGTCATCAACATATACCAAGACAAATATAGTAATAACTCCTCTATTTAAGAAGAACATAGAGGTATCAGCTTTATAAGCACTAAAACCAAGATCAATCAATTTCTTACTAAGTCTTGCAAACCATGCACGCAGAGCCTGTTTTAGCCCATACAAAGTCTTATCAAGTTTGCAAACAAACTGTGGTTTAGATGGATCCTCAAATCCTGGTGGCTGCTGCATATAAACTTCCTCTTCTAGATAACCATGAAGAAAAGCATTTTACACATCTAACTATCTAAGACTCCATCCTCTAGATACTGCTAAAGACAGAATGATTCTAATTATAGCAGCTTTGACTACAGGGCTAAATGTGTCCTCATAATCAATACTATATCTCTGTTTAAAACCTTTTGCTACTAGACGTGCCTTATATCTGTTTAAGGTGCCATCAGCCTTTCTTTTAATTTTGTAAACCCACTTGCAGCCTATAATATTTTTCCATCTCTGAGGAGGAACTAGATGCCTTGTTTTATTCTTAACTAAAGCCTCATATTCAGAATCCATAGCAAGTTTCCAATTTTTATTATTTAGAGCTTCTAAATCAGTAGTAGGTTCACCAGACTCAGTAAACCAGGAATTTTTATATTTATTAGTGCCATCGGTATATACCTTTTCCTTGCGAACTCCACTCTGTAATCTTGTGCGAGGTCTATCTTGATCCGACGAAGCATCATCAGTGGTTGTACCATCACTAGCAGACCTGTCAAGCGTTTGCTGCTGCTCTGCATGCCGATCAGGTTGTTGTTGCCGGTCAGGCTGTTGCTCTGCACACGAGTCTGCCATTTCTCCCCCGGTCACCCGAGGATGTGAGCCACTTGAGTCATGTCGCATGGCCTCCACTCGTCATGAGTGCGCAGCATCATCAGGGGCGAAGGCGTGTGTGGCATCACCAGATTGGTTGTCGTCGTGTCACCAGAGCCTGTGAGTGGCACAGATTGCAATGTCGAATCAGAATGGGAGTGAGTGCTGATGAGATCTTCTACATCTGGGTGATCAGCTGTAGCATTTCCCTGGGACTCATGATTATCAAATAAATCATTAGTCCGTGGATTAGTCACATGATCAGACATTTGTGCATTCCCCCTAGCACCACTAGGCTAAAAAGATCAGAAAAGGAAGGAGTTCAGTTTCATATCTAAGTCTAGCACCAGCATTAGCATGAAGTTTAGAAAAGAAAAAATGGTCTCATCAAAAATGACATCGCGAGAGATGTAGACCCGGCCTGTAGAGACTTCTAAGCATTTAAATCCCTTGTGCATATTACTGAATCCAAGGAAGACACACCGCTTAGATCGAAATTGGAGTTTGTGATTGTTATAAGGACGAAGATTGGGCCAACAAGCACACCAAAAAATTCTTAACTAGAAGTAATCCGGTATTTGATGATACAATTTTTCAAGAGGACTGATATTATTGATAACTCTGCTTGGAACTCTATTAATGAGATAAGTGGCCGCTTGGACAGCTTCATCCCAAAATTTCAGAGGCATAGTAGCATGAGACAACAGAGATAGTGCTACTTCTACTATATGGCGATGTTTGCGTTCTGCAGATCCATTTTGTTGGTGTGTATGAGGACATGAGACATGATGCAAGATTCCTGTTTTAGAGAAAAAGGAATGGAGAGATTGATATATCACCTCCCCAGTCAGTTTGCATAGCGAAGATCTTTCTATCAAACAAGCGCTCTACCATGGCTTGAAACTCCTGAAACTTTTCAAACACTTGAGATTTATATTGTAAGAGATAGATCCAAGTGAATTTACTGAAATCATCAATAAAGCTAACATAGTATTTTTTTCTCCCAACAGATTCTGGGGCAGGCCCCCACACATCAGAAAATATGAGTTCAAGAGGATGCTGAGAAACACTTGTTGAAATAGGAAATGGTAACTGATGACTCTTTGCTTGTTGACAAGCATTACAGACTGACTTACTTGAAGCATCTAAACATGATAGGCTAAACTTATTGACAACTTGTTTAACAATAGGAATGGAAGGATGACCCAAACGACTATGCCACTGATCTAACGAGAGTTTAACAGCACTATAACATTGCTTCAGGGATGATTGCGGCAAGGGATAGAGTCTGCGCCAAGACTTCCCACTAAGCAAAGTTCTCCGGGTGATTCGATCCTTAAGAAAGAAATAATCACGATGTATTTCTAGAAAAAGCAGAGTTATCATCTACTAAGCGGTGTATAGAAACAAGACTTTTTGGTTTGAGGAACATATAAAACATTCTTTAGATGGATATTGTGACTAAGGGTATGAACAAAGGTATGACCAATGTGACTTATGTCCATACCTGCTCCGCTAGCGGTGTGTTTCTGTTCACCTCCATTGTACTTCTCCTTGACAGTGAGTTTGTCCAACTCACCGGTGATATGATCTGTAGCGCCATATCTACACCGTAGGAGCTAGTAGCCACTGCTGCGACATGTTTCAGGAACAAAGTCTTCATCATACCTATACCAGCAGTCAGGGGCAGTGTGTCCTTGTTTGAAGCACATTTGACAGATTGGCCTCTTATCGGCTCCTCTTCCGGATGCGTGACCACGGCCACGTCTTCCTGGACTGCCGTGACCACGACCACCTCCCAGATTGCCGCGGCCACGGCTTTTGTCGTCCCCGCGACCACCATGATTGCTGTTGAAGCCACCTCAGTTTGCAAGATTAACTTCTTGCGCTCCTCGGTAGATGGCTTGTCGTGCTTCGAAGTTGAGGATCTGTGAGTACAAATCACTCATAGAGATTGGTTCCATCCTTGCACAAACAACAGAGATGACCTCGCTGTAGCCCTCGCCGAGTCCAATGATGATATATTGGATTAATTCTTCCTCGTCGAGAGCGTGGCCTCCTGCTATTGCCATCTCGTCTCCCAGAGATTTCATTTTAGCGAAATACTCAGGAGTTGTCATGTTGCCTTTCTTTGTATTGGTGAGGGCAAAGCGCGTATTGATGGACCTGGCGCGAGTATGAGTGGAATACATCTCCTCAATGGCGCTCCATGCTTCAGCTGCAATTTCGCAGGTCGCAACCTGCATGAGCACCTCCCTCGTCAAAGACGAGAGAAGAAATCCTAGTACTTGTTGGTCAGTGGCTTCCCAGTCGTCATACGCTAGATTCGTCATTTGTTTGGTAGCGCCATCTGTTGTGACGCTGGTCTTCGCCAGCGGTTTCTTCGTCACACCGGTCAGATAGCCTTGAAGTCGTGCTCCCCTGACTGCGGCACTGATCTGTACCTTCCAGAGGGCGTGATTTGCCTTCCCAAGCTTCTCCGTGATCGGGTGGCCTTGAAAAGGATTGGAGTTCGTCGAACCAGACAACGATGCCATTGGAGATTGATCGCAAGAGATGGATCAGGGCTCTGATACCATGTGAAAAGTTTCTAGGTGAAACAACCACACTCTTGTTGTGCACTGGATTCGTGTTAACTAGATGGGAAAAGCCCCCAACGTGGTTGTGTACATATGGCGCATACACGGGAGAACTAATCCCTCAAAGCTAGGAAACTGATTACATGAAATAACAATCGAGTCTATCTTATCTACTCTAACAACCTCGCTATTATCACATGTGGCGACGTATCTATAGCCGAACCAACTGCATATCATTTAACAGGGAGCAATTGAGCTGCGGCCAAACTAAGATTATACCTTACCATTAGAAATTGTAATGTTCTAGTAAAGAATCAAGAGAGTAGGTGTTCATCTGATGCGAATTGCTTATGATTCATAATATCTACATACTTGATTGGTGTTTCAGGACTATGCAGGTGCAGGATGATTAAGGCATGCATGCGGCACTTATGTCGTATTGGGTGGAAAGTAGAGCACTAAAGACATAAGCTCTAGATGGTTTTCACATCCATGTTTTGTTACTATAGCTTAGGGATATGTTTTTGAGCTAACAGTTCACATCTCCTTTCATCAAATATGAATCCTGTGCTTCTGCCATTCAAAATAGAAACTATTTGCCTCTATCCAACTTCTGCGGCAGCTTTATGTTTTTATTTGTCTATGAAGGAGGTATTAATTGTTTCCTAGTTTTGATTCGAGAGACCTAAAGGGGTTGAGTTCTCAACTTTTTTTTGAAATTGACGACGACAAGAGCTCTGTCGAATATATTAAGAACGACTAAAAGTCAAAAAGTACAAAAGGTTAAGGGAAAAGGGAGAATAGAGGAGGTTACAACTTTTGAGAGGTTACATGGTGAAAATAACACAACTTTTTCGACGGTTTTAAAAGCTAGAGCTCGTTGGTTGAAGAGTCTGTTTGGTTCAGCTTTTTAATGGTTTTTCAGCCTAAGAAGTCAAAAGCTAAACCAAATAGCTCGCTTTTCAATCTGGCTTTTAAAAAGCCAAAAGCTAAAATCGAAGTAGAAAAGCCCAGAAGCCAGAAGCTCACTTTGGACAGCTTTTCTGACTTCGGAGGAAAAAGTTGAAAGTAATTATCTGTCTGTCATCGTTATACAAAAAATGGTTCAGTTCTCAATAAGCCAACTCAAAAGTTAGCTCTCAAATAGTCTCCAGCTTCTGGCTTCTGACTTATGGAGTTTCAGTTTTCAAAATCAAAAGCCAAAAGCGCCTTCGGCTTTTGAAAAGCTGAACCTAAGTCCTCTAGAATGAGGCCGATTATTGCCATTTCATCGCAATTTGCACCATGGGAAGTCCTTCTATTCCTCTCTAGCCAGATGTTTCACGAGGAAATGAGTAGAGCTCCAAGACTTCTTTTTGCTTGCTGTGGTGGTCTCGATGAGGTTAGTTTGAATATCCAGCATTTTATAGAGTAGTCTGCCTCAGCATGGTAGATGGATTTTTTTTATGAAACCAAATCCTACACTCTCCTAGCTTAGGCGTACTCCCTAAAAGATGATTCGTATCTTCGAAGGCTTCTGAGCAAAGGGAACAGATCCAATTACACAACCAATGTCAGATAAGAAGGTTTTCAGCTGCTAAGACCTTGTGGATAAAGGGAACAGATCTAGAGTTGGTTGTAGTGCTCAACATTTCAGAGTGTTATAAAAGTATGTCTTGAGTTCCGCTTCAATACAGTTAATCTTAATCTGATCGATTTCCTTAAAATTTTGCCTTCAACTTCAGCACTATCTACGGGAGTAGTCATCATGGTGTGTTGGCATCAGTTGAACTTAGACAGCATATACAAATCTCCCAATGCTTCCTAAACCTACATACATCATGAGTCCAAAAAAAATTAAAAGAACCAGATGTGTTGGTTTTTCTGATGATGGTGAAACTGAAACATAGAACAAATAAGCAAACAGTGAGATACACATGCGTGCTCATATATATTGGTCTCTTGCTATGTTTATGATCAGCAACCAAAAAGATTCATTCTAGCAAATGAGCACATAAAAGTATTTGACCACTTGTACTAGGCTGATTCATCATCTCTACTTTTGTGTGCTGGAGTGTAAAATGAAAAAATAGGGATAAGGCATAACCTCATTGACTGAAAGTCTGAAGCTATGCCTTGCGTACAAAACCATATTATCGAATTGTTGTCTGAAAATAGTTGCATTAAATTTCACGATATAGCACGGCTTGTCAGATATATAGTTCGAAGGTATCTTAATTAGTCTCATCATTTCTCAATATTCAAGAGCACTAATTAAGCTATAATTAGTAGTTACAAATTGTTTATAACTAAAAAGGAAGCCCGTACAGAGACGTGGGCAATTTATTTATGGTTCATAAAAAGAATGCTAAAAAGTCCTATATTACCACTATGAGGACCACATACGATACCTTATAATCATAAAAAGAAAAAATATAACCGTACATTTTAATATGCTAATTTAATTAATTTAATTATAAGAATGTCTATTATAGTCAAACAAAAACTTATCAGATATGTAAACTCATATATTACCACGACATATTTTCATTGTCTTAAAATCTAGATGTCTTTTTAATACATAGAATTGCTTTTGTATCAAAAAATTAACCTAATAAATTATTAATACAATAAAAAGTCCATCTACTACATTTCATACTGAAATATGCCCATGTCTCACTTATATCCAAATCCATTTAAAAATATTTCTTTTGTCAATTAATAAGATAAAATCATTAAAATTAGGTATAAATACTCCTCTAACTGATGAAGTCGGCCGTAGCCGTCAAGGCTATCTTTTTTATGTCTTAAAATATGGGTCCCATATGGGTCCCACATCATTGTAGTTATGCCCCTCGAGAAGCGTGGAGCATCTCCTAGTTTACTATCGACACACCCATAAAGAATTTGCATCTATAAGTAAGGGGTTAACTTCTATTACCAACTATAGCTGTGACCATCTCAACTCAGTAATATACATACCCCGCCGTCCTTAATGTAGCGTACCAAGCTCCTTTGTCCATACTTGATGGCTTGACGCCTTATAGAGAATAAGAGAGAAGATGAAGCTGATGAATTTTTTTAAGTTTTGAGTCCATTTGTGCATAGAGTATAGAAAATTTGTTTATCGTTTTAATTGGTACTACTAAAATTAAATTTAGTTATACAGATATAATTTTTTGTTTCAAAAAGAGTTGGGTTAAACATTCGACATTACTTAAAAATCTAATAGCTTCTGTGGTGAGAACCACGTAAAAAATTATTGCTCAAACAATAATTATTCATAAACATATGAGTTAATATGGGTTTTAATAAAAAATCTAATTCACCTATGCATGTTTGAAGGGTAATATATGATAGGATAATTTATATTGTCAAAATTATTTGTGTTAATTATTAATACTATTTGGATGAGAATGACATGAAAAATAGATATAATGTGAAGAATGTGGTTCCATTTGATATTTTTCAATAAAAATATATATAGTGAACATATGTATATATTTTCTATAGAAAAGATGAGTGGTGAAGGTCAATAAATAAATATATTACCGTAGCCAGCTATTGAAAAAGGAGAGAGTAATTATTAAGATTAATTGGATGAGAAAGAAAAAAGGGCTAGAATAATTGTTTATGTGATATTTTTTTAGTCAAAATAAAAATAAAAATAAAGAAGAGTGGAAGGAGCCACATTGGGAGGGAGGGGGGAAGGCAGGTGTTGATCGTACAAATGTACGTATATATGTATAAGCATAAGAAGATTTTAGTTTTTAATTTGAGGACTAGAAGGAGAAGATTAATAGTTTAACATTTTAATTTTTTCGATCGTGCATACATATGTATGTTTTTTTGTTTTTCAAGTCGCTTGTATGTATGCATATTTAGGATGTGCACATGTAACAGAGATGAGTGTGCACATTTAGAATTTGCGAGTGCGTGTTAATAGAGGTGAGCAGAGGTGAGCATGTACGTGTTTATATGAGCAAATGCGTTGGTACTTTGTTTATAAAAGAACTAATATATGTTAATATGGAAATTTCTGGCTTTTCCTTTTATACATCATTAGTAAAAAAGCATTCAAGAAGAAAAGAGAACGGATGAAAAAAATGAAGAGTAAAGATTCGTGCGGAAAATACATGCATATGTGGCGGATCATACGTATACACTTTTTTCTTCTTGCATCTGTTACGCACGTATATACGCCTTCTATGTACATAAAACGATTATGGATAAATCGGTTTGTAATGAAAAATTATTTTTAATAGATTTAATCTTACACCTGCTATATACATAGTTGGATTAACTTGTTTGTAATGAAAAGTTCTTTTAATAGATCTAATGTGATGGTTAAAAATGATATGTCCATTGGGTTTGAGTGAAAATCAAGATTTTTTTTGTTTTTTAAAAAATTTTTAGGATTTTTTAATTTATTAGAGTGTTGTGCGATGGTTTAAGAGCTTTTGCGTAGAATATCACACGATAGCTTGAGAGCATTTTAAGGAGGTTTAATAGATTTTTAAGTAGATAATAGATTTGGAAGAATAAAAAAGTTAAAGAGTGTGATAAGCAGGAAAAGAAACATCATCTCCCTGACAGTATATCCAATTCGCCGGTGTCTAGGAGCAGACGATCTGCCGCCTTCCATGCTGCCTCCATCTCATCATAGCTGTGAATATGGTGTTGGAGAAGACAGAACAAACTCGCCACGCACAAGTGCAATGGCTGTCCTCAGAAACACATCGGATGCGCAGGAACTTTGGATGGTCAAAACGTACGTTCTGGTAAAGAATCAGAGACGCAGATTGGCAGGACGAAACCTGAAGCTTCTTTTAAAAATATATTAATATATTAGTTTCTTCATCTACTAATGCATATAGCCATTCATTATTACAGACATGTCGAAAATATAGTTCAAGAAATCTTAAACACCAAGTTTTGGTTCATAAATATATTTAAGATTGCAAACAAGAAAGGACTACAAAACAATTCTGTTATTAAACCGCCAGTCATATCTTGCAAACAACACATTTTTAATAGCCCTACAGCCTGTCTTCTGAAAAGACGATCCTCCTCCTTCTGAAGTAAGGTCCAATGCTTGGTCCAATATGTCCTCATAAAGATAACCTGCAAATAAGATGGTGTTTTGGCCTTGTCAAACACAATGTCATTCCGGGTTAACCAAAGAGCCTAGCAAATAGCACTTGCACTAATAAGAATTTGAGACTTCATCTTCCTATTTAACCCTTCTAACCAAGCTGAAAAAAACATAACATGTGTTTGAAGCTGGAGGCGATAGGCGATTGGCGTTCTCGGTCGGTATATCGAACACTCTGGACGTGATGGTCCAGGCCTTTCGATGAGCTGTGTTCGACAGGAAGATGGCTAGACATAGCGCTCGGGTCGTTTGGCGGCTGGGAAGATGGCATGGTGATTTGTTGGCTTTGGCTCATGGCTAGATTGATGGATGATCAATCGGAGGTCAGAGCGAATTTATTGAAGATGAGAACTGCACGGCAAGAGCACGGCTTGATGTGGTCGTCGTGCAGGTGCGGACGAAGTTCGACATAGGCCGGCTCCAGGCAGAGGAGGCGGCGAGTACCAGCGAAGGAGCAGCGACACTCCTATGTCAAGGGTGGCCCCTGTGGATATGGGCATCTTTATGTCAGCGGGAAGCCCACATCGGCGGAGGCGGATGTGAAGCGCGTGTGAAGACAGCTGCTTGGTTGCCTAGCTTCATTGACCGATCTTGACCAAGGTTGTTTTTTTTTTAGAAAGAAACTGATTTGGTGGCTAGGATTGGATGTCTCGGGCTATTGGTGGATTGATTGTGCACAGGACATGACGAGCGTGGGCCTTGGATGCTGGTTTCTGGTTCAGTCACGGTGTAGCAATCTGATAAAAAAGGAAAAATCAAATGTGGACTTCGGTTGACCGGATAGGAAACAGAAATCAATTTTGTGGATCGGTTGGTGGACCTCGGTATTCATGTTTGGTTATACTGTTCATGGTTACTGTTCATGTGGACAGGTTACTATTTGATTGGTTGGGCAAGCTTTTTTGAACAGCGTAACCTATTATCCCAGGCAAAAGCGGGTGAAAATCGTTGAGGGTGTCAACAGACTATTTGGCAATACAGGATATATCCGGGATCTATGGGGTTTGTATGATGGGGATATATGGAACCTGTGTCACTGAAGAGGAAGAGCAAGCGCTATGGCAATAATTTCTTCGGGTGATTCAAGTCAAGGGTGATTTTTTCTTAAAGTATCATGTATTCAGTCTACGGATACGGAGAAGCGTGGATGTTGGATTTGTTAGCATGGTTCATAAGATATCTAGGAAAAAAGTTCTCTTCATGTCTGTTGAGTTTGATATATCTATTTGGTGATGACGCGGGTTATTTGGTCATGGATTAGATCAAGTCAAATTTAAGATGGTAGATAGAGTTGAACATGGTCTTTGAGAAGTTTATGATGTGATAGCTAGGAAGGAATCCAATTTCGCTTGGCAAGAAGACTATGGTGATAAGTGGAAGGTGAAGCATTGCTACAGGTGGAGTCAAGAGAAAGAAGTTACGGGGATAGCGGAGTTTCATGATTATGGTGAGCCTGGTGAAGGTTCGTTGGGACGGCTCGGCATGAGTGGCGAGAAAGGATCAACTCAAGTCCTGATGCACGGAGGTTTGAGCAAGTAACAGATTGTAACAACATGCCCTCCAGAACCGCACAGCCCAGCCCATTAGACGGGCGGGCTCACTTACACATACCACCTCATTTACATTTTCGTCATCACTTCGTGTAAAAGGGTTAACCCGGGAGTGACATGATTGGAGGGATAAGGCCTTATAAGTTGGTTCCACCCTTACTAAACTAGCAAGGTAGTACTAAACATGCACACACAGCTCTTTGGGCCACATAGGCCTAATCCTAATTGGGCCAGGATGTTACATAGATCCAGATTGGTGTGACATATTCGCCAAGGTGGATTATTAGAGTTTGTGTCGAATATGTGTACAGAGTCGGTTACAGTTTAAGACTTGGAGTTATACTAGGTATAGGAACAGAGTAAGAGTCAGACTTTTATCTTAGGCTCTCTCTTAAATAGAGAGACACACCTGTTGTAACCGCACATGGCAACATGATGACTTAGCATAGCGAGAGGAAGCTGCTACCGGCGAAGTCTGGCCGAGGGTCGTTGTAACTCTAATACGCTGTAATATGTTAGATCGGGGAAAGTGCCCGTAATCAGTGCCTCGAGATGTAGGCTACAGCTGAACCTCATTAACAAATATCGTGCCTCGGTATCATTATCGTGTTTGGATCTTCTATGGTGTTTCTCCTGTGTATGGTTTCGATGGTGATATCGGTGTTGTTTTATAACAAGTGGTATCAGATCAATTTGACCGAGGCGATAGTCGGTTGAGTTGATTATCGTCGATGACAGCGACGATGACTTTCAAATTTGAGGTGGTGAAGTTCGATGGCATCGAAAATTTTGTTCTCTGGCAAACAAGGGTGAAGGATCTGTTGACTCAACAGGGGATATCCAAGGCTCTTGGTGAGACGAAACCGGAGAAAATGGATGATGACAAGTGGAAGGACATCAAAGGCGCAGGCAGCTGCGACGATGCGATTGTGTCTCTCGGATTCGATCATGTATCATGTCATGGAGGAAGATTCACCGAAGAAAATTTGGGACAAGTTGGCAACCCAGTATATGTCCAAATCACTGATAAGTAAGTTGTATTTGAAACAACAGCTGTATGATTTGCAGATGCAAGAGGAGTCAGACCTTAGAGGGCACGTGGACGTCTTCAATCAGTTGGTCACGGATCTAAGCAAGTTAGATGTGAAACTAGAGGATGAAGACAAGACCATGATTCTTGTGAGCTCTTTGTCGTTGTCTTATGAACATGTGGTAACTACTCTGACGTATGGTAAGGATACCATCAAGACTGAGGAGGTAATTTCGGCGTTGCTTGCGCGAGATTTGAGAAGATCAAAGAAAAACGATGCAACTGAGGCTTCTCATGATGAAGGTTTGCTGGTTAGAGTAAAGAATGATAATGAAACAGGGTCGTCGAAGAGCAAAGGGAAGAGGGTGATACGTGGCTTTAAGTGTAATGACGTTGGGCATATTAAGAGGAATTGTCTGTTGTCGAAGAAAAAGAGAAGTACAATTACAAGTTTAGTAGCTCATAGTGATTACTCAGATAGTAGCAGTCACGAGCTTCTCATGATATCTAACAGGAAATATGTTGAAGTATGGCTATTGGACTCTTCAATCAGTTGTAGCCTTCATCGTCCTATTTGGCCGGACAGAACCTGAAGCTATCGTCCATAGATTTTCTTGTAGGTTCTTCGCCCTTGAACTGGAGATGTGGAGGACAGAAGAAGCCAAGAATGCCCTGATGAACTGATGAGGTCCATGAAGTAGTTCCCAGCGCCTTCCAATCCTACGGTTTTTCAGAGTTCGGAAACATTCGGTGAATTGGTGATGTGTGCAGTTTATCTGTGAAGAGCTACTATGACCCTTCATCAACTATATTCCTCATGCTTCCGTTGTGTGCTCTAGAGGGTAAAAATACTACTAGTACTTGTTAGGGGCGCAATTTTGCAAGGCCAATTTATGGACCAAGTTATGTGTATTAGCAACCTGTTTATTAATTGTACATGTACATGATTTTTTTTGCAAAAAATAATTGTATGTTTTTTTCATCTATAAGTGACATGTGCATGTGCCAGAGGGATGAAACTATTGGTTAGTAGCTCTGTGGCTCGCACTAGACATGCGCCATGATAGACCATCAGAAAAACTTAGACGAGAAGTTTTATTTAAATTGGTAATTAATAGCAAAAAATGTGATAACAATATATAGTAGATTTTAAAGTGTTTCTTATGAGTGATTTTATAGTTACTGAAAAAATACCAAGTGCCTTACCACTAGGCTCCAAAGAGTGATCCATGATTTAATTCACCAGGATCAGACGGGCTTTCAAAGGGCCGCTCTATCACTGAAAACTTTGAGTATGCCACCAAACTGATTCAGACTTGTCACAGTCGGAATGCTCCGACTTTGGTCCTCAAGCTAGACTTCCGGAAAGCCTTAGACTCCATCAGCTGGGAGATCCTAGAAATTTTTATATCCATGTTCCTGATTGTATCATACATTGGATTGAGTTTCACCTATGTTTCTAGATATACCTTACCAACATATTTACATTATATTCAGAAAAGAATTTACATGCGAGAAATGTGTCAAGATCTTGTTGACAGTCAAATTTCCTGATCCATCCCAAACCAATATTCAACATTGCTACGTAGCATGCATTTCACGAGCGATGTTTTTGGTCAATGATGCTTGCTCTACAAACTGTCATGACTATACTAGATGTTCTTGCAGCAAAGGCATGGTTTGCTCTCATTATGCTGGCTCTACAGTTTGCAAAGAAGTTGGTATCGCTATGCAGCCATGAGACATTTGTATTGGAATAAAAAGAGAGTCTACTCAGTAACTGAGAGCTACAAATTTATGTTTCCCTTTAATACAAGAGCCACAAGGCTTCATTGTGCAAATCATGAATTTACACTTGTTGAAAAGTGTACTATTCACATTTTGTAGATGTTTACAAAAGTTTGCATGCGTGGAATTAATAGCATGGACTTAGTAAGGTATTGACAATTCAACTCTTGAAGATGGAATGGTTTCAGATCAAACACAACTTTTTTTTAAAAGCAATGTGCTGGCATTGTGCATAACCATTCTTAATTAGCACTTTTTTCTGAAAATTCTTTGTTTGAAAGAATAGAAAAGCAAGCACAAAAAGGAGATAAATGGCACAACTCTCCTGTGAGTTCTTGAAATAAACACAAGAGGTAATTCAGCAAAAACTGGCCTCCAGAACCCTAATGAACTCTACCAAATCTATCCTCCTATCTCTGTTCATGTCATATTTGGCAATCATTTGCTCACACTCATCAACCCCTACACCTTCTCTTAATCCTAGATTCCCAAGGACTCTATACAAATCCAATGCATCAATGTACCCATCAATGTCCTCATCAAACACCAAAAATGCCTGCTTCACTTCTTGCAAACTCGGTTCTTCATCGTCGAACAGATGTGACATGCAGTTAAAGCCGACCACCTCGTAAACCATAGTTCTTCCATGATCAAAATTAAGCCCCATCTTTGTCATCACAGACTCAACATCTTCATGTGTCATATCAATCCCATCATCTCTATGCTTCCTTAGATTCTCAGATATCTTTCTGTCGGCGAGAACCGGTGTTGAGGTATTGGTGACAAGACAATTGCAGTATTGGCAAGAACTTGGGAGGATCATCTGAACCTTTGAGATGAACCAGGTAAACATGGTGAATAGGATGAGGAGGCAAACCGGTTCTTGGTACTCTAGTTCCAGGAGGAAGTACGTGGCCGGTGACTTCTCCATTGTTGCCTAGTTGCTTCTTTAACTGAACTCTTGTTTCTTCGCTTTCTTGTTGGTTTTGGTGAGAGGAAAATCCATATAGGAAGGTTATATAGGAAACCAGTTGTTGTATGTTGTTTCGTAGCATATAGTTCAACAGAATCAATCTGAAATAACTATGCAAGTGACAAGATGTTTCCAGTTAGAACATTTGTATGGAAGAAGACTAAGGACGGCTGCAAGATGGCTGCTTTGTCTGACAGATTCAAGAGTCTACTCTGGTTGGTCTTGCCTTGCCTCTGGTTGGTTCTTGCAATTTTCTTTCAAAAAAATTGGAACTTGCCTGGAAAGGAGGGTAGTCAGAGAGTTTGATTCTGTCTCTCTCAATCACAAACGGTACTCTACTTGATGATGCTATATGTTATGATGCAGTAGTTTTCAGAAACTATTGACTCCTTACCTGTGTACGTATTGGGGAACAGACTGAAAATGGTCAGTGGTTAAATATTCAAGGTTAATGTCTGAATATCTGACGAATATTGAATGAAAGATATAAATTATTCAAAAGTTACTGAATGAAATCCACCCAAAAGGAAATTGAATGAACTGGGTATTAATTCTTGGGCCGGGCTGGACTGGTCCGAACCGGGTATTTCAAGTGAAATGCACAAACTTATCAGATCATTTTGGGTACTTGGGGTGAAAATGGACTATGGATGATCTGAATTTGCATGGACTCATCATGGGCCAGGCAAGGCTGGCAATCCATTTCTTTTAGGCCATGTAGTATATGTTAATCTGAACTTTTATTAGGTCCCAAGTAGGAGAATCAGTCTCTGCAAATTTTTCAGGTAGAATATGCATGGGGGTTGCACCGAAATTTCAGGGAAGCCTATAAATGTCGTCGGAAAAAAGAACAAGACTGAAGACCTGATAAGCTTTTTCAATAGAGACTCGAGACTCGAGAGGAAGTGTAGAACGATGCACACTAACTCATTCGTATCTTTGGTTTAAATACTTCTTCCTTTAATTTAATGTCAGCCGTACTGTTGTAGCTCCAATGGAAGTTCATACTGTCAATTTGATTCTGGTTTGATAAAGACTTGTTCTTTGCTAAAAAAGTTAGGACTTATTACCATGTACATGCGTCATGTCTATTTTTTATTGAATCATATGTATCTAATTATCAAAGAAACCATATGTTTCTTGAAGAACTTGACAAGGTAAAACCTGTCCTGCAAATGACTGAACAAGTCAAGATCCTATAAGATGACAATTTGAGTTTGTACCGTCATCTTCCGTTTCCTTTTATCTTCCCTCTTCAATTTCCGTGATGCATTTGCGCATATATTCATGTGGTGTCATCCAGCATGCACCTCTTGTTTATTTTTTACGAACGCGTAAAAAGATTGCACGTCAATATATTAAAGGAAAAAAAGTTTTAGAAACACAGCGCAATCGGTCAGACCGGCTTATGCCAAAGGCAAGGGAGGAAAGGTGAAACAAAAACTAAAACCCGAAAACTGCTACGATGGTAAAACGCAAACTCCGAACAGCAGGAAGGGGTAGAGCCACGCTACACTCCCAAGAAAACCCCAAAAACGACAATGCCAGCTAAAGACCACAGCTGGCCTTCTGAGAGGATGGACTCGAGGACCGCTAAAGCCGAAGAGAGTGCCGAGTCAAAAACCATGGTGTTTCATTCCCTCCACACTACCAAGAGACCGGAAGAACCATGGAGTCGAAGCGGCACACGGAACTCGGGAAGACGGCCCTGGAGGACGGCCACCGCCTGAGATCGCTGCCGCAAGGGAAGAGGGCCACCCAGCCAGGAGGTGACAGCACATGGAACCAGACCTGCCGAGCGAACACACAATCAAGGAGGATGTGGTTCGCTGTCTCAAACTCCTGCGCACAAAAGGGGTAGGTCGAGTGACTATCGATGCCATGCTTCTGAAGGAGATGAGCCATCCAGCAACACTGCTAAAGCGTGAACCAGAGGAGGAACTTGCATTTAGCAGGACCCTTCCTGTGCCAGAGGACAGTCGCACAAGCAAATGGGTGCTGGTCATTGAAGAGCGTCTGGTACACCGAACGCGCCGAGTAGCGGTGGTCATTCGTCCAACACCAAACAAGATGATCCCCGATGCCGGTGAAAGCTGTTCGTGAAGCATCGCATCCCACACGAGGAGAAACCGGGAGATGACCGGGACAGTGAGGGTGCCACGGATGTTAGAAACCCAGGAGTTGTTTACCAGCCGGAGGCAACCGTGCGCGAATCGCGGAGGCGCCGGGGCACAGCGAAAAGGAGATATGGAGCCAAGGAGGCCACCGAGCGGCCGCCGATCCACTGGTTCGACCAGAAGAGCGTTGACTCCCCGTCTCCCAGCACGAAGAAGGTGGACACCTCTAACAAGTTGGTAATGGTATACTCAACAAGGGCCTTCAGGCCCTCCAAGTAGGGATGCCCTGAGCGCTGAAGCCAGAGCCAACGAACACGCAGGGCGAACCCCGCCAACCTCAGATCAGCAATCCCCAAGCCACCAAGGGCCTTGGGACGACAGACGTTCGTCCAGGACACCCGGCACTGGCCCCCATGATCCGAGTCTGTACCCATTCACAAGAAGACGCGACGCTTATTGTCGATGGCTTTAATAACCTAGGCTGGTAGGCCAATCGCTAGAGACACATGGACTAGAATAGAAGAAAGAACAGACTGGACCAGAATAGAGTGGCTGGCAAGATTGATGAGTCGACCCTTCCAAGGTGAAAGTCGATGGGAGACTTTATCCACAAGCAGTTGTAGGGCTGCCTTTGGCAACTTGCAAATGGACAACGGAATGCCGAGATAGGTGCAAGGATAATCAGAAATCGAGTAGGGAAAGCAGGAGAGAACCAACTCCAAGTCCTCCGCCGAGCAGCGGATTGAGGTAATTGAGCATTTGGCGAAGTTAGTGCGCAACCCGAACACCGCTCCAAAGACCGAGAGAATGCCCTGGATAAACTCAAGATCCTGACAGACCGGGGAGAGGAAGAGAACTAGATCATCGACATAGAGGGAGGCGCGGTGTCGCAAAACGCGATCATTGAGCTAAAGGAACCCGTCTGAGTTAGAATCTTTGCGGAGCATCACATTAAGCACATATATGACCAAAATAAAGAGCATGTAGAAAAGAGGATATCCTTGCCGAAGACCCTCCGAAGGGGAATGCGTGGACCCGACACCCCATAAATTAGCACCCAGGAGGACGAGGTGCTAAAAATGAGGGAGATCCAATCACGCCAACGCTGACTAAACCCCAGGTGAGCAAGCACCTCCAGTAAGAATGGCCAGTTGACTATGTCAAAGGCCTTCGCAATGTCCACCTTGAGGAGGATGTGGGGAGTGCGCTAGCATGAAGAGCCCTTGTCGCGAGTTGGACAAATCGAAAGTTATCATGAAGGGACCGGCCTTTGATGTAGACACTCTGATTGGCAGCCACAAGCCCGTCGAGGTGAGGGGAGAGACGAGAGGCCAGGATCTTGGAAAACAACTTCCCAAAGCTGTGGATGAGGCTAATAGGTTTCGTCAACTGCTCCATCCTTCTTTGGCAGAAGGGAAAAGATGCCATCGCTGAGGGAGGAGAATCCTCAACCGTTAGTCAGAAAGAGGAAGTTCGAGAGCCACCAAGACGTTCGACTTGATCACCAACCAGCAAGACTTGTAGAACCGACCCGTAAAACCATCCGTGTCGTGCCCGTCATCAGCGGCACCGCTGACCGCGCCTCCAAGCGGGACAATTGGAATGGGATTTGGTGCCAGCACATGGCTAGAAGAGACAACGCCAGGCGCCTGTAAAGTGCGATCAAAAGGCGAAAAGAGGAAAGAGAAGATGTGGCAGGTGACCTTGTCTCCCAGTCGGCCGGCACCGCCGACGTCACGGTGAGGGAGGCCGTTGGTGCGGGGGCCACCAGCGGGTCAGCCGGAGCCGCCGGGGCCCTGCCTCCGAACACCACTGCGGCCGACTGACGATGGGGCAGCCACAGCGATTGTTGCACCAGCTACGCATACCATGCCACCGATGGCCACCAATCCAGCATGCCCATTGCGTAGCCCGCCGCGCCCTCGCCGACCGTCGAGGCTGACGCCGAAGAGGAGGCTGACACTCCCACCATGTCAGCAGTCGCGCCCTTGCTGACCACCAGGGGATACGCCATCGTAGAGGCCGACACCACCCATGTGCGCCCGCCCTGACCACTGCCCTCACGGCCGAACGTCGTTGCAGTGGAGGGGGCAGCAACGGAACAACCCGTCAGCCCCTTGGAAGGGAGGCCACCGCCACTGACGCCACCCGAAGAACCTGCAACATCGTAAGGGGGATCGCCGAGCTGCGGAGGGAGGCCTGTCGCCGAGGATGGCGCTGCCGAGCGCTCTGAGTGACGGATGTGGACGAGCACCCCGTACTGGAGCAGGCATGTCGCACCCCGAGTTTTGCCCCTAAATCGTTTAAATAATTTACCCTGAAATAATTAGAATTTCTGAAATTAATCTAGAGCCAACAAGTAATTTTAAAATGCAATTAATAAATGAAAATGACATGGTAGGATTTTTCTTAAATTCTACATGTCAAAATACACTAACAGGATTTTTTTGGGAATTTTCAGAGCACTAGAACTATTTTTAATCAATTAAATAAGTAACCAGCAATTAATTAAGTCCCTAAATCATTTTCCCATTTTTTCCTATTTCCGCACGGTTTCCCGCCCATTTTCCTAATCGGGCCGACGGCCCAGCTCGCCCGTTGGCCCATTCTTCTTTCAGCCCAAGCCGAGCCAGGTCGCCCGTGCACAAGTCTGCAACCTTCCTTCGCACCCGTGGGCCACCGACAGGTGGGCCCCACCTGTCGTGGCCGTCCTCCCGCGCCCGACGGCACGCGCTGCCGCTGCGCCCTGCCCTTTCCTCGCGTGCCCATGCCACGTCGGGCCACGCGGCCCGAGCGCTCCGCCAAAGCTGCGCGCCACTTTTCTGTGCGCCGCAATGACCACCACCGCATCTAAACCGTCGCCACCGCTTTTCTCTCTCCCTCTCCGAGTCGGTTGCGCCGGCGAGAAATTCACGTCCATCCCGTGCCCAATTCAATCTCCCGAGCCTCCTATAAATTTCCCCGCAAGCTCCGTCGCTCTTTTCCGTTTGCGCCACCTCACCTCTAGCCCTAATTCGCCGACGCCCAATCTCGCCGCCGCCGCTCTGCCGCCGCCTCCTCTCCATCTTCGGTGAGCACGCCGCCCTTTCCTTAATTTTGTCCGTGCGCGTCTTAGCCCCTCCCGTGCACAAGCCGAACCCGCGCCGTCTCCCGTGCGTCACGCTGCCCGCCGCCGTCGTTTCCCGTGCCGCCGGTGATCGGCCGGCCGCTGCGCGGCCATGGCCGCCGGCCCGAGCTCGGCCGCCGCCATCCAAACCCTAACCCTAGCCGTCGCCCGCGCCCTCCGGTTGCTTGGATCGGGTGCATCCAAACCGCCTGATCCCGTCTTGTGCCGCCGCCGTCCGATCCGACTGCCGCCCATCGATGGCCGCCACGTGTTGGCCATCCGCCTAGCCGCCGCTCTGGCCAACCCCCGCACGCCGCGTGGCAGCAGCCACCGCCGCCCCGCCATGGACTCGGTTCGAGCCCGGCCGCGCCGCTTGCGTCAACCCTTGGACTTAATTATGCAATAATTAATTTTTAGTTTTCTATTTAGTTTAAAAAATATAATTAAACTTCAAAAATTCATATCTTTTTAATCCAATTTTCATTTTAGTCCATTCAAATTTTATTAAATTCAGAAAATGCCAAGAATCCATTAAAAATAGTTTCTTGTGTTGTTTCAGTAGACTTTTAGCATGTTTTGTTGAAGTGCTCTATTTGTCGTGTAGATTTCGATAGTTCCAACGATCTCGTCTACCTCGAAGTAGTCACCGAGGTTCCCCAATCTCCAGAGCAAGGCAAGTCATACTTTACATTAATCATATTATACCTATTTTATTTAAATATCTCTTTTCTCTCAAATATTGCATATATTTTAGAATGTCATTTCATGGGACTTTTATACCTATTGTACTTAGCCATAGGAATTGTATACCTTATACCATTGATAACTTGGGTTTAATATGACTAGATGTTGGTTTGGGACATGCTTAGCTCAACTAGCTCACTTAAGGGAATCACATTAATTAATTATTACATTAGAGACTAATACTCAGATGATGTCAAGTAAGTGATCTTATTCTAATAATATTGAAACATGATAATGGTGGGTTGTGAGCACAAGATTGGATATTGGTTAGCATGCTCATGACAAATTAAGGACCGGTTCTCGAAAAACCCTGGAAGAATTACCATGCATACTACAAGCCAGCATGGGTAATGGCTAGGTCTTTAGCGTAGCTGTCTCTAGCCGACGTACCCTAGAGAGGGTGGGTGTGATGGAGTTGGGTCGGCCCCGGTTTTAAAGGTTGATCGGCTTCCGAATTCACCGCGGCACGAGAGGGGACTGCCCACTGCCCCGATGGGAGTGGGGGCAAAACCTTGGTGTGGTACAATTGGTTAGAAGGGGTTATGTGAAGGGTCCTATCACAGTTCCTTTTCGAGGTATCGTGGTGGTACACCGGCGCACGGTATCGTGTTGTGAGATTGTGTCTTGTGGGTACAGTTGTACACCTCTGATCAGAGTAAAACTATTCGAATAGCTGTGCCCACGGTTACGGGCGATCGACCAGATTCACCTTGATTAGTCTCACTTATTTACATGAATGACCTGTTGGGACTTGATTAGTATGGATGGATGGATGGGCCTGTTGCAACGTGGTTTTAACGTTGGACAATATTTATTTAATATTGCTTAATTATTACTACTGTTTTACTGCTTTTAACTATTACTGTTTCTGAAATGTTGTTTATGCAAATGAGCCTATATTTCCTGCCTTGTTCTTTACCCTGCATCATATCTCCTCTTCCAGTATGACTTGTTGAGTACGGTGGAAGTACTTAGTCTTGCTTATTTTTTCCCCTCCAGAGCCAGAGGTTGCAGAAGAAGAAAGTCTCGACGAGGTTTAGGCTTGCGTCCGCTGTCAAGGTTGCTTGTGGTGTTTTGGAGTTCCGTCGCGGTGTTAGTTTCAGTTTAGTCAGTCTTTTTCCTTTCCGCTGCATTTATGTAATTCTTTTATATTGTTTCTACGACGTGGATTCTGTAATATCAATAATTGTCGATTTGTGTACCTCGGCTGATGCTTGGACGCGGAATTAATGTACAAATTAGCTGTGGAAATTCTGGCTTTAATTTCTGGGCGTGACAAGTTGTAACATCCTGACCTAGGCCTTAATAGGATTAATAAAATATTCATACCAACAAGTTGCAACTTTTTTTCTGGAAGCTCATCTCCAAAGAACTCTGAGGTTAAGCGTGCTTGGCCTAGGGCAATTTGGGGATGGGTGACCAACCGGAAAATTCTTCCTGGTTATGCATGAGTGAGCATAAAGTGTGCAGAAAAGACTTGTGTTGGGCTGTGAGGGCAGTCTCTAGATCCTAGAGAGCTTTCAGATATAGGCGACGTGGCCAAGAGGGGAGGTTCCTGGCCTGGGGTTGACTGACGAGGACGTTGGGTCTTCTAAGGGGGTGTGGATGTAACATCCTGGCCTAGGGCTTAATAGGATTAATAGAATATTCATACTAACAAGTTACAACTTTTTTCCGGAAGCTCATCTCCAAAAAACTCTGAGGTTAAGCGTGTTAACCGGGAAATTCTTTCTGGTTGCGCATGAGAGATCTAGAGAGCTTTCAGATGTAGGCGGGCCCAGCCTGAGGAAGGGTGGGGCGTTACAAGGCAGGGCTCGCCGGGCGGAATTGCCAACTCATGGATGAGGAGGCATTCCCGCGGATGAGAGATCTAGAGAGCTTTCAGATGTAGGCGGACCCAGCCTGAGGAAGGGTGGGGCGTTACAAGGCAGGGCTCGCCGGGCGGAATTGCCAACTCATGGATGAGGAGGAGGCGTTCCCGCGGAATGAGGGCGGGGTCATGAGCGAGTGCGGAGACTCGAAGCTGCCGGAAATCGGTCAGTCTACTAGCATCCCCTTCCATGCCGACAAGCCTGCAAGGCGCTATGAGAGCCGCCTCCATGGACGGGTTCCAAGCATGCGCTGGAATCCCTTCCAGATCCAACAAGACCCGGAACGGCAAAGAGAAAGCCGTCGCCGTCGCCTGCCGTGTGCATGGCCGGAGAAGGAGCTGGTGGGTAGAGGCCAGGATCGGGGAGCGCGGGTGGGAAGAGGCCAGGATCGGGGAGCGCGTGAGGGCGAGGTCTCTCTCGTCAGAATTGGAGAAGATGAAAAGGAAGTGGTCAGAGAGAGAGTGGTCGGAGAGAGAGTGGTGCACCATAAAACGGCACACCGCACCTCTTGTTTGCATGTCACAGTCATAATCTTTCTCAATCAGCTCATCCTTTTCAAATAAATGTCAAGTTCATTGCATGGACATTGCGTAAATAAAAGAGAGAATTCAACGGTGTTTTTGGCCGCGAACGTGATGGTAGTGCCTGATTGCCTGTGACTCACCGAGGTTCAGGAATTCAGTGATAACCTATATAACAGTGGCAAAGCACTTATTTCAAGCCTCTTATATTTTTCAACAAAAAAAATTGTCTACATGCATGTATGATCTAATGCTTGTTCTGATCTTTTTTACCACAAACAAAATTTGATGTTTGGAAGCCTTTCGCACAGCTGTCAAGTTTCAATTGGGGAGAACTAACTTAGATGGGTAGTTAACTACTGTTTACTTCAAAAGATAAGATAAATTAGCATAGTGGAGGCTAACAAAACTATGTAACCAAATCAAGTGCCGAATCCACTATATGCTTAAAGGGACTAACTTTAGTTTACCTGAAGTTTGAAGCCCACATTGTCTGTATCAGGATAAGAAAGCCGCGGTTGGTGACCAAGCCTGATGCACAGTCATCTCTAGCAGCAAAATTGCCAGCATCATCTGCACTATGTGACCACCCAATTTGTAAGCAATTGTCTGGCACATCCTCCTCCTAGGTGATCTTGATCCATTCCTGCTTTATTTCTAACATTGTCATTTCTTTGCCAATTATATGTGCCCTTGATTCCTCATTTGCTCATCTGCTCTTTTTGATAAGTATCTATCTTGATGTATCTTCTTTTCACATGACAAGTGATTCGGTTTTTCGCAGCTTTCGATCTATTCCGCCCTAGATACCTGCCAAGAAAGGGCACATACGAGTTGATTGATTAGCCATTACTGAATTCATTCCAAGAGCTTTTAGCCTCATTGCCTATGAAAATGCTCCCCTACTTTTGTAGGTATAAAAATAAACCCATCCTCTGAGCTAATGAAGCACTTCAAGAAAAAAGTCAATTTTTATAGCAAATTAAAGATTGGGGTACAGCTAGCCTAAACACATGATTGTGGAGGATGTTTCAGAGGCCTCTATGGCTCCATGCTCCGTGACAAATGAGCTATAAAATAGCTCTAATTGTGATGCTCCATATGACCCCCTCATGGGTGCAGAAGAATAGTAGAAAAGCACTTCAAGAATCAAGATGGAGAGATCTCCTGCAGTTCATCTGGCAGTTGTGCTTCTGGCCTTCTGCTGCCTCATCCATGCATCATCAAGTGTTGAAACTCCACTCCCACCTGGTAATCTTCTCTGTTTCTCGCCTCCGTTTCTTCTTCGCGGTATATTGTTTTTTTGGAAATTCATAGTAAAACATAATGAGATCTGATTATTCTGGTTGAATATTGATGTTTGAGTTACAACCAGCCCTCAAGGTGATGAAGCAGTTTGAAGCAACTCCAGTCTCTAGCAGAGCAGATGATCAGGTGATTTGGTCCAGCTCTCTTTCCATCTCATAATTTTGATTAAATCAATTTTTCTTTTTTGAAAAAAGATCAGAATACACTTGTTTTAGGACATATATTCAGGTAAGTAATAACCGTTCAAGTTCACCATATTTTCAAGTACTAGTAGTAGCTAGTTTTCAGAGTATGTTCTGTTAGCTGCAATTCCGAACTGTCTACTCAATCTCAAACATGATCCACCAGGCCGCCGCCGTCCTCAACGGAGAAGCGGAGGCCGGCGAGGTCAGCGGCAGGATGGAGCTGGAGCTCACCGACTACCCGGGCTCCGGCGCCAACGACCGGCACTCGCCATGGGGGCAGGAGAGGAGAAACTGAGCAGCAGGAACAGCACCAGAATCATCAGAGAAAACTTCATCCATGGCCACTTTCTTCAGAGAGAAAATTCAGACTTGTACCTGTACCATATCATGTACTTAATTATCTCTACTATTTTCTACACAAATGTTACAGTGTTGCTACACCCTGTGTAACATAACATGAGCGAGAGGATTTGGGAGTAAATGAACGACTGATGATCAGTCGCCGGCACCATAATATTATAACAATTAATTATTACATTTCTAGTAGTATTTTTTTAGTCAAAGTTGTTATACTTTCTAGGCGTGTTTGTTTTACTGTGTTTTGTTCTAGTAATATATGGATCTTGCTTTGATCGATTCAATTCTATGTGGCGTGCGGCGAAGGATCAAAATATTAATAGCATCTGATGTTCTCATCTAGAACATGTTTGACAGTTTGTTGATTGCGGTTTATTGGAGAAGAATAGGCTGAAGATTTCGTGTTAGACAACGTGGAGTGACCTGTCACAAAGTTTAGGCCCACGAATGGCGTTATGATTTCCTTGTGATTTGTGAACTAGTCTAACACTCTTAACTATAAGTAGTTGAGAAATACAATATGACTAGTTTTTTTTTAAAAAGATGACTGTCCATTGCATCAGGTAAAATGCATCTATTCTAATTATATATTGTTTAGAAAATAATCTTTACTTTGAAATAGAGTATGTGTCACCCAAACTATCTCATACTTTCATTTTTGGTGATAGAAAATCTACTTTTTATTTCTGGTGATAGAAATGGAGGTGGCTTCTCTTTAAAAAAATATATCTCATTAAATGTTTTACTTACAATACATGCTAGTGACATGAAACCTTTGTAAATCTTATGAAATTCAATAAAATCTAAATGAACCTCGAGAAACATGAATTACTCCCTCCAGCTTTTAATATTTGGTGTTGGTTAGTTCATTTTTAACCAACGTCAAACAAAAAACGAATGGAGTATAAGATTAATTTCTGACCTCACGAGATTGGATTTAACATAGGGAAAATTTTATATCGGTATAAATTGCTTCTAGCTTGAGATTTACTTCAAAAGAGAGGAAATTAAAATATATAGACATGCATCAAGATTCGCTTCGATTCGATCTCACCGTCAACAAAAGAAACATCGCATCGGTCCAACGTGTCACGCGGAATCCGCCCGTTGCCGGCTGCGAAAACCACGAGCTGGAGTAACGCCGTCAACCGCGACGACGAGACCCCGGCCCGTTACCATCCTGCGTCGTCCGATCCTGATCGCGCGGCTCCGATACAGACGGCGCCGTGACGGCGTGTGCTGTGACCGTTGTTTGATGCGAGCGAAGCATTCTCTCTCAGTCACTCACCGCGTCGGCTTTCGATTTATTTTTATTTAATTAATTAATAATCCAGATTTAATTTAATTTTTTTATTGCCTACGACACAGCTGCTCCTTCTTTCTCCACGAACGAACACGCCTTCTTCCCCAACGACCAAATCAAAGTGGGGAAAAAATCGCCGCGTTTTTATCCCCACGAGACGAGACGACCAAAAGCCTAACTAAACGGGCAAGACGAGGAGGAGGAGGAGAGCGGATTCTTGTCGGCTTCGGCGACCGGAAGAGGAGGAGACCAACCACCGCCGCCGCCGCCGACGCCGACGCCAGCAAGGAGGTGCGCGCGATCCCCTTCCCCTTCTCTTGCGCGGAGCATATGCTGCCGAGCGGCGCGGTGGGGAGTCCGGTGATGTGCGGTGGGGTGGCCTCCGCGGCCGATTTGGGGGAGGGGAGGGGGTGGGGGTGATGTGGTGTGGTGTGGTTGCTCGCTGCGATGGAATCCGGAAGAAGTTCGCGTTGTTATGGCGTTGATTCGGTTGGAATCGGGTGGGTTGTTCGTATGATCCGCTCTTGGAAGGGGAATTTTGCTCTGGAAAGTTGGGGGTCGGCCGTTGCTAGGGTTTCGGTCGGGGACGGGCTCTAGAGAGTTTTACAGTAGTCCGTAGTCCAATACAGTAAACGTAGTGGTTTTTGTTTTCAGGAATTTTGCTTTACTGCCCGATTCGTACTATGTCCATTTTTAGGCACTTGTCACCAGCCATCCTTTTGTGTGAGTTTATCCCGTATTGACCAGTGGATTGCTTGCCTTGTTGTTTTCTTGCAGGAATTTGATTCTCCTGAGGAAATAACTCGTTAGGGGGAAAATTTTGGGATGGGCGACCATGTGGTGGTGAATGTGGAAGGCTTGGGAAATGATGATGGCGCTGCGGAGAAGCCATCTGAGGCCGTGAACAGCTCAGTGGTGGCTGCTGCGTCATTGTCTACGGCTGTTGATACGGTTGAGGAGAGTGGTGGGGAAGAGGAGCCGCTCATCCAGGCGGCGGAGTGCCGCATATGCCAGGAGGAGGATAGCGTCAAGAACCTTGAGAAGCCGTGTGCTTGCAGTGGTAGCCTCAAGGTCCAGCTTCTCTTTTGATGTTATTTCCGACTTGGATATGGTTCTTATGCTCCTGAAATTATTGTAGGCAGCTTGTTGTTCATGCAGTGCATGTAGTTGCTGGGGCTAAGAAAAGGCTAGTTGGGGTAGTGCAGTACGGAGGCATGTTCCTAGTTTCCATTTTGGATTCAATGTGGTTTTTCATTTCTGTTGACATGTGGTATGGTTATTGTGTTGGATAAGTTGATAGTTCTCTTGCACATAAATTGATTTACCATGTTAGATAAAGTTGATTTGTCATATTAGATTCCCTGATAGGTTCTGGGTGATATAGTTGCTTAATTGCCTTGTATGTGTATGTTCAGGATAGTATCATTGTCATATCATATGACGGGATAAACTTGTTCACCCCTATGGCAGCAATAGTTTACTGGGATGTTATCTATCCACTTGTAGAGGATGCTAACCTTTAAACATGCTGTGTACAAAAAAAAGATTTATCCAATAACTATGCAGTATCGAGCATGGCATGTATGTACCTTTAAGCATGCTCGTGACTGTGTCCTCACTTTCTCCTGAATCTAGCTGCAAATGGCAAGTTGGATTGTTCTCATGTACTCTTTTATGAAGAACCAACCTTTGATCTCATAGGGAAGTGATGTGGATATGGATATTGGATATCATCTGTTTGTCACAATCCCTTGTGGAGAACACTTTGCAGAGACAAGTTGAGTCAGCACTCCGTTAAACAATGCAGCTATAAATTACATTTTACAACCTTTATGGGATAAAGACATACCAGTGTTTTGTGCAATGGTTTTTGAGGCAATAGTTGGGTCACCACTATGCTACTTTATGCTATGGCGCTACCTTGGACACTAAATTTCAACAGCAATGTACTACAGTGCATGGGGTGGTCTTGCGTCATATTAATTGCCAACGGCAATAAGTAAAGCAAACCCACACTCAAGCAACCACCAATAGTAAATATATCGGTCTTGAGTTTGATCCAACAAAAAAAATGCATTTTTATCTCTTAATACTCTGCTGGGAACATATCAAGGCTACTCAAACCATCTGTCCTCAACTATATCTGTGACTTATCACAGTAATGCTTTATTGATATCTTCTTTACCGTCTGCTGGTACTGTTAAGTCTTGAGTTATGTATTGTTATTTCATTTCATTGTGTTTCTTCCATATTTCTGATAGAAGCTCATGAGATGATTAAAGATCCTTAATCTTATAATCCATTAACCCAGTCCATTTTGTGTGAAAAACTGGATATTAAACATGCAAATTTATGAGACTCGTCACTACTTTATCTGCTTTGTTTCTTTTAGCTTGGAATTTGCTCTTAACTCATAATGGATATAATGTGTGTTGCCATCAACTTGGAGGCTGCTTCTGTTTAGTCAACTAACTTATAATGTGTGTTGTCCTTGGCTTGTATACCATGTAAAAAAAGTACCTGTATATATTATCTGTGTAATTATTTGTAATCTGGAATTGACAATTTTACTTTCTTCATGTACAGTATGCTCATAGAGCTTGTGTGCAACGCTGGTGCAATGAGAAAGGAGACATTACATGTGAAATCTGCCATGAGGTCAGTAAGATTTCTTCTCTACTCCTCTATTCCTACACATTGCTTTCTAGTTTTCTTCTAAAGGTTAAGATAGCACCTATTTTTCTGTATGTGTGCATCCAAATTGCAGTCTATTTGTTTCTGCTTAGGACTTCCTTTGTCAAATGTTCTGATCTGACTCGTGATTTGTCCTGCCCTCGCTGCAACGTCACCAGGTGCTGCTATATTGCTGTTGTGATAGCTGAATTCCCCTTTAACGCCATATGCACATTTTCCTTGATGCGTGCTGCTTGCTCTTCTGCTTTCACATAGGCCTCACTCCATGGAGGGTCATGGCTTTTGTGTGACAATCTTGAACTCATTTAGAGTTGTCTATCTGCCATTACGCTGTTACGATTTGCAGTTGCTTGGGGAGCGAGAGCTAAAGCAGCTCTTTTTTATTTTAATCAAGATTAATTTATTTGAAGTAATCTGAGTGATGTGGGCATGTTGTAATAAATTGGCAGATTTGAGTTTTTCCATGGGTGCCTAACTGTGACCATCCAATCTAGTATTGGTTCGATCTTTTCCTTTCTTTTCATGAGCTTAAAACCAGCATTTAGTTTTAGGAAGAATGTAGGGGAGACTGGGAGAGCCCTGCCCTACTGGTACATTACATGCTTTTGTGATTGATTTAAATGTTTCAGATATGTTTATACTAGTAGAATACCTGTAGCTTCTTTCAGTCTTCTGTAGACAGTGCCTTTGCATTCCTGCTTATTAATTTTGTTGAGGCTTGGATTTTTCTTCTGCAGCAATATAATCCTGGATACACAGCTCCACCTCGTGTTGAACCAGACGATACCATCATTGATATTGGGTAAGTTATTTCTGTATACTTATGTTTGTTTAGATTAACCTATTCGGCCATTTGATTATATTGTGTTCAAGTGCCTTAGAAATTTGAAAATTTAGAACGTTTCTAAGTCATTTCTGTTGGCTTGCAGTGGTGATTGGGCACGTGACCCAAGAATTATTGCTGTAGCAGCTGCACAACGTCGTCTTCTTGAAACTGAGTATGATGAATATGCTGGTACTGATGCTAGTGGTGCTGCATTCTGCCGTTCTGCTGCACTTATAGTAAGTACTAAACAACAATTCCAGGTCATGTTTTCCTTAATAAGCTTCATAGACGACTTCCAGAGTCCAGACAATTTGTCCAGTCACCAATATAGCCTATCACCCTATTCTGTTTTATAATTGAAGAACCATGCTTACAGATGTATTGCATTTCTCTGAAAGTTCTGTTTAATGAATGGAATAATGATATTTTAGTTGGTTTACAAATAGGGAATCAAGTTAGCCTCCCTCTGTAGCCAATCCTTTATGACTTCTCCAGCCAAATGGCTTATATAAAGATTGAACATTCTAAAATCCTTGGTGCTTTTGCAGCTAATGGCCCTGTTGCTATTGAGGCATGCATTGTCTATCTCAGACAATGAAGGAGATGATGATGCTTCTACCATGTTCTCGGTTAGCCTTGTGTTCCTTTCCCACCTTTTTTATATTATTGGTTCTGGTTCTGGCTGAGCTTAGTGTTGACTTATAACCTTTTAATGTTCTTCAATGTCTAACAGCTCTTTCTACTTCGAGCTGCTGGATTTCTGCTGCCATGCTATATCATGGCTTGGATATTCAGTATTTTGCATCGCCGGCGACAAAGACAGGTACTCCTAATTCTGTATGGATGTAAATGATTTTCTATAAAATCGTTCTTGGTCTATTTTTCTGGAGGAATGAAATGGTTGGTGGACCATCTGATCCTAACTTTGAGACCCAACCACTTGGTTTAACGAACGGGATGGGTAGGTCTGTCACTCATCATGTTTAGCAGAAAAACGAAAAATGAGGCCACCTCACCAAAATCACATGATGATCCCTTATCCAACATGATGTAGTATTATGATTTAATTCATCAAAAAAAAATTTTACTTGCCTTAATCGCTCTAGTGGGCATGGTAGTATAACTTCGTTGACGCATCATCTTAACACTTCCATACTTCATTCTTGGCAGGAAGCAGCTGCAATTGCTGCAGCGGAGGTGGCGTTCATCCTGCAATCTGCCCAGGGCCATGCCCTTCAGTTCACCATCGCACCAGACTCCCCCACCACTCCACAGCATGAGCCACAGCCGCAGCAGCAGCAGCCGCAGCAGCAGTAGCTAATTACTTCAGTAGCATCTCTCAAACTACTGACCGCTCATGCAGAAGAAGAGGATACCTCAGCTAGTGGCCGTCTTGTTGTTTCCTGTTGCAACTGGCCCAGTGACGCTAAGAACCTGGCCTCGCCTTGTGTGGCCAGGTAAAAACCTTGTAAAATGCCAGAGATTGATTGGTTGCAAGCGACCGCAGCTTAAGCCCCGCTACCGTTCGATTTGTCTAAGTGTAACTCAAGCATTGATTTATTGTAAATTTCTCATCACCTTTTGGAGTACATTTTTACAGTTCCTTTGCTAGTGTTTTCCTGTTATGTGCAGTCTTATTGCATGGGTGAATTATCTTTCAAGATGAGATCTGAGTGTGAAATTGCTAGGCTACGTTTGTTGAGAGGTTAAGCACCTGTTTGGGAATTGGGATGCTTCTGTCCCCTAGGCCCTAGCTGAAGTTAAGCTAGCTTCTCAGCCCAACTTGGAATATCTATCTCCCGAACAGGCCTAAGAAAAAAAAGGATAACTGACCTAAATCTAGGCGGTTTAGCATAATTCAGATTCCGCATTTGGCAGTTACTATGGCGTTATGTTGCTGTTGTATTAAATTAGGACATGTTCATTTGGTGGTGTGTTTAAGTTATTCCATTATTGTTCTAAAAACAGAGGTATTCCATTATTTTGAAATGGTTTCATCGGTTAAATTGGTCCTCTTTGGCTGGTACCAATAATTACATGTTCTGTTCCGTATTAAATTTCTGTAAATTTAATTAGATTTATTGAAAAATTAATACTTATACTTAACATCTATAATACCAAATATATACACCGCACATATTTTATGGTGATTTTTAATGAAATTAATTTGATATTGGAGATATCGATTCATTTTATTTTTCTGTAAAATTTGATACTTCCTCTTCATTTCAAATTGATCGTCACATAACTAAAAAAATCAAAAAATTTAAATTTATCATCAGTTCCTTTGTTTAAGGTATAATATTATTGCATGGCAAATTAAGCTAAAATTTAGGGTAGATAAGCCCCTCGTTTCGAGTCCATGTGGAGGGATATAAATAAAATCGGTATGTTTTTTACTAAATAGAATATATGGAAGTTAACCCTACGCTGATATTGATGAAAAAACTTGAATAATTATAAGATAGAACTAACTAACATGGGTATAATATAATATGAAATGAGCGGAGGATATTCCACCTCCCAAGTCCTTGTAACTCTGTAACGGTGGCCGTAATCGAGACGTAAGTTTCTTACTTACGACAGCAAAGGTAGTCAACGTCTGCATCTACATCATCACTACACTCCCCGCCACAGGAATCGGGTAGGCAAAGCAAGCAAAAGCGGACGTGAGCGTGACCGGCGGAGGCATGGATGGATGGATCGGATCTGGGGCCCGAAAAGCCGCACGTTTCTCCCCCACCGACGTGTCTACGTGCTCCCCCGTCGACCCCTCCTCCTCCGCATCGCGCTTTGCGCTTTGCCCGGGCTTGTGTCGCCCTCCGGCCACGTCACCCCGTCGCGTCCCGGGCGTCCACGTGGCCGCTCCGCCCAATGAGGATTTGTTACGTTTGGACCCTTTCATAAAACTTATTTTACAAATAAATTTTTAAAAATATATTTATTCTTAAAAATTAAGTCATAGCTTAGCGTTGGATGACACTGTTGTCATCCTATACGCCAACGTGGTAATGGGTTAACACCGACGTGGTGCCACCCTCTTTAACTAGGCAAAATGTTTTGTGCCAAAATGTTGGACCTTAATATTAAGGACGCTCACACCGATCCTTTGTTCTGCATGAGTCGAGTCACGTGCACCGTAATGTATGTACGTTGACTCTTGCCTATGCTGGCTCACTGTCAAAGTATTGAACCTCGACGTCACAATATTTAGATCTAGCTTTACCCAACTTTTTTTTCATCTCAACATTACCCGCTTGTTCTGCCAACGTCAAGCCATCCACATCTCCCTTTCCTCCTTCCTGCTTGGGGCAGTCCCGCTGCCATCAAGACGTTGGTGTTTGACGTAGATTAATGTTGGTGTCGTCGAAACTTGTTCTATTCATGCTTCAGCCAATGTTGATGTCGAGTTAGGATCCATTTGTTTAATGAATTTTTTAAGACGTATTTATAAAACAAGTTTTTCAAAAGCAGCTAAAATTGTAAAAATCCCTCCCTGAATCTGAGGGGTTTAAAATACAAAAAGTTCCAAAAATTAACAAAAACCCTTGACCTCCGTGGCTGCTCTCCCCCGTACGTCTCGCGTGCGGCATGCGTGGATGCCGGGTGGTCACGTCCCTCTCTCCCTGGATCGCGGCGAGTTCGGCTTGGCGATTGGAGATAGAAAAATGGCGTCGGGTTTATTTACGAATGAGTCCCTGTTTTTTTATTTTGTTAACCGTGACCTTCCACGGATCATTTGTTTTCTGATCCTTCTCGCATGAAAATTGAGGTGAAGAGCTTTGCAGCCACTACAAAGGCTTTGTTCTTTTATCTTATTTTCTCAATTCAGCTTTCTCTTTTTATGCACATGCTTCTTAAATTACTAAATTACTAAATGATATGTTATTTTAAAAATTATATAAAAATTATTTTAAAAATTATATTTATTTATTAATTAAAAATAGATAATAATAAGTTAATTATGTGTTAATGAATTGTTATTTTATGTATATGATGATGTATTCGTCCAACCCCACATCCTAAGAATGTGAGATAAACAAAAAGACACCCATTTTGTGGCTCAAAACATTGTAGTAGGGGTTTAGTGGCGGAGTACATAAGTTCGAGTGGATGGCTAATTCCTTCGTGGGATTCGCCCTTGTTTGAATGTTTTGCGTTATATAAAGCAACGGCACTAATGATATGTTGACAAAAAATGACAAATAGGGAATCCCAATCTCCAACAACGAGTGCTATAGGTGTTGCTGACATATGGTGATCGATGATGAAACACAACAAGATGACGGACCATCTTTGTTCCATGATTGATCCATATCCAACGGTGCTGGAGCCCTACTCCACATTTGTATCCCTCCATTTGACTCCCAAACAAAAAGTGAGATAAGAATAAATTGTTGTACACGTGAAGGGTAAGGGTAATAAACAACGGATCTCTCGAGGTCTTCACTGTAAAACCGCCAAACCGGGCCCCACAATAACGTCACAACCCACATCCCAGAGTCACTGACAGTTCGGCCCCACCCGAGTCAACCACCCTCCCTCCCTCCAACACCATGGAGACGAACCAAACCAAACCAACCAACCAACTTTGAAACCTCCATCTCCGATCCCCACGTCGCCATCGCCCTCTTCCTCCTCCGCCCACCTCCGCCTTCCCCGCCATAAAACCCAACCTCTCCCTTCCACCGCTACCGCCACCACCACCCCAAACCCCTCCTCCTCCGTTCCGTCGCCGCCGCCGCCTCCGTCACCGACGAAATGGCCTCATCGACCACCGCCTCCTCCCAAATGGGCCTCGCCCTCGGGATCGGCGGCCTCGGCAAGGCCGCCATCGGCCTCGGCCTCCTCGTCCCCACCGACACACCGGAGGACTGCGACCGCGAGACGGAGGCGGCCCACGCCGTCCTGCGCCTCACCGGCGCCGTCCAGCACTACGAGTGGGGCCGCCGCGGACGTGGCGGGGTCGGCGGCGAGGAGGAGGCCTCCCTCGTGGCGCGCCTTGCAGGTGTCGGCGAGGAGGACGGGGACGAGAGGCCGTACGCGGAGCTGTGGATGGGCACGCACCCGACGGCGCCGTCGTCGCTGGCGGCGTCGGGGGAGTCGCTGAGGGAGTGGCTGGCCAGGCGGGGCCCCGGGGCGCTCCTCGGCCGCGCCGTGGCGGCGAGGTGGGGCGGCGACCTGCCGTTCCTCTTCAAGGTGCTCTCCGTCGCCAGGGCGCTCTCCATCCAGGCCCATCCCGACGCGGACCTCGCCAGGGCGCTCCACGCGCTCCGCCCCGCCACGTACCGCGACGCCAACCACAAGCCCGAGATGGCCGTCGCCGTCACCGAGTTCCGCGCCCTCTGCGGCTTCGTCGCCGTCCAGGTGTGTCCCGTCCGTGCGTACCCCTCGTGCACCGCACACATCCACGTCTTCCTGCTGCATTTCACTGATTAATCACTAGTTTTAAATGTTTTTGATGCCTCTTATATGTGTTAACTTGAGATCGAATTTTGATGATACCATCAGCTGATGTTGTTGCTGCCCACGAATTTTTGTTAGTTTGGGAGGTTCAGTAGTTACTACTTGAATTGTTTATCCGATGTTGCCAGCAGATCCCATAGATGATTCCTAATGGGTAGGTGAGGGGCGGAGTTGACTTATGTCTAAATCGAAATGTCAAGTGGGGATCTGGCTGCTGATGAATTTGGCAACAAACTAATGATTAATGATTAATGGGATTTGTAAGTATAGAAGGGACAAGTACTTACTGACAGCCCAACAACCTGTTAATCCTTGGGTAAAATATCGTCATCTATAGTAGTAGTATATAAGTACCTTCAAACAGTTTATTGGTCTAAAGGAAATGAGAGAAGATTTATAATTCCAAGGAAATGTGAGAAGACGAGGTTAGATTATTTCTTTTTTTTTTTGGAAAATCACACGCCTTTCATGAGGTACTGTGGTCCAGTGCTCCACAAACAGCTGATGCTGTCCAAGTATCCAGCAAGCTGCTATATGGATTATCCCCCCACGCCAAGGCATCCTTTTATTGTTGGCCCCATGTCCATGTATAGTGTAGATTCTGTCCAAATCACATCCAGCGATGCGTTTACAAGTATGGCTTTTTTTTTGTGTGAAAGAAACAAGTGTGGCTGCTTAGGTAAGTGGGAGCCATTTCGTGGACAGCAATTAGAAGTATGGCTGCTTAGGTGGGTAGCAGGCATTTCGTGGACAGAAAGGCTATTGGCCAACAGCCGTAGCCAACTGCTTATTATTCTGAACTTTGTATGTTGCAGTGATATTTGAATCGTATATGCATAACAACGGACAGATAAACAAGCGATAATTTGACCATATTTGGTTGGTTCTTGTACAATGTTTACTCTGAAATTCAGATTCTGGTTGGTTAGCATGTGACTTAAGTAATTCTAGATGTACAATGCTTGCTCTGAAATCAATTCAGATCCTGGTCGGTTAGCATGTGACCTATCTAATTGTAGATGCACTCTAGCTTCAATGACTGGTGTTTGGCTAGATTTATTCCGTCGTTTTGGACCGATATTTAGATAGATGCATTGTATGACTTGTGTTTTGGAGTAGAAAGTAAGGTATAATGAAGATTTTGTCAAATGCATTCTAGGAAAGTATATAAAGTACATTCTTTCAGTATAGCTTTTTTGTTTAAATCCTTCCATTTTTCGAAAAGTGCTATATAATCTCATTGTTAACAATATGGGCTACATAGTACCTTGGAGCTTTTAGGACTCTAAGTATTGGTTACTTCTAAAACTATGTACTGACCTATTATACTGCAACACAGGAGCTCAAGGATGTCTTGAGGACTGTACCTGAGGTTCGAGATTTAGTTGGCAAAGAAGAGGCCATAAAGCTTATGGGTGCTAAAGAGCATGATGGAGGCATCGGAGTAAGGTCATATCTGCAATCAGCTTTTACTAATTTGATGACAGCAAGCACAGAAACAGTTTCTGAAGCAGTTTCAAAGCTAAAGAGTCGTCTGAATATTGATAGTAAGGTAAACTATTCTCTTAATTATTCTTGACAGACGTATTATTTATTTCACTTGCCTATAACCTGTGTCAGCTGGGATGTCAATATCAGTTTGTTCCTTCTTCGCATGCTATGTTTTGCAAACTGTTTGAGCTTCTATATGCCTTCTTGTTCATTTCTAAATGACAAAGGAAGAATTTTTAGGAAAAGCATAGTTGTTGCTGCCCAAATTTTAGTGCCATATAATCCAATTGTGTGGTTAAGATGGAGTGTGATTTGACCTCATGTACTTGGGGCTACAAGACATTGTGTGTGGGATACTACCTCTTCAACTCATAGTCATTGCAGCACCTTGGTGACAGATTCTGGTAGCACCAGGCTTATTTAATTTACAATATGGTGAAATGTGGGTCTTGAATGAAAAAAGTAAGGCAATGGATCTGATTGTGAGCTAGCTCATATTTCTGCTTTCTGAAACCCAGTACTTAGAGATTTGGAGGGAGAGACGTCCCTCCAAACAATTTTTAAGAAGAAATTGTGAGTGTGTGGAGAATTGAACACGGGACCTTGGGGTTAAAAGCACACAACCCTTGCCACTGCACTATCAAGTGCATCTCCTGAAACCCAGTACTTAGCTAGTAGTGTATTCAGATATGGCAGCCTCCTACCTGAGGTAGGATCAGCAGTTCAGCAACATGTTACATGCTTACACAAAGATATTGCCTTATGACTACTACTTTTTAATCATGATTATGTTATGGCAAGCCTTATATTCTGCAATTGAACTGTTTTTGCTGTTTTGTTCTGTTCAGGTTAGAACCTTGACAAAGAAGGAGCAGCTAGTGTTGTCACTGGAGATGCAGTACCCTGAAGATGTTGGTGTTTTAGCAGCATTCTTCTTTAACTATGTCAAACTCAACCCCGGTGAAGCACTCTATATTGGTGCTAATGAACCACATGCATATCTTTCGGGAGAGTGCGTCGAATGTATGGCCACATCTGACAATGTAGTTCGTGCTGGTCTGACCCCTAAATACAGAGACGTCCAAACTCTTTGCTCAATGCTGACATACAAGCAGGTTTGTTTATCTGATTTCTTATTTATATAAGCATCATCTATATTCTGTTGGTATTTGCTGTTATCTGATTATTGTCTATTGACAATTAGTGTTTCTAACTCTTCTGATGCTACACTAATCAGTAATCATCATTGATTATGTTACTACTACTGGTATGGTAGAATTGCTTGCTCACTTCATAATTAAGAAAGGCGTATGCTACTACTACTGGTATGGAAGAATTGCTTTGTTCACTTCGTAATTAAACAAGGCATATGTTTCTAGAATTGCTTGTTCACTTCATAATTAAGCAACAGAAAAACTTCCTTCAAACATGTGGAGCTTGATTACATAAACAAACTTAGCCAGAATGTTCAAATATACTCTAGAAAATGATATGCTCTTTATTCCGTGGTATAATCTAACTTGTGATCTTCCTTATGCAGAACTTCCCAGAAATTCTGCGAGGAGTTCTTATACAAGAACATGTAACACGCTACACGCCCCCATCCGAGGAGTTTGAAGTCGATCGTTGCCTGCTACCCTCCGGTGAATCGGTCACCATGTCACCGGTGCCTGGCCCGTCCATCTTCCTCGTCATGACAGGGGAAGGCAAGATTGAGGCAGACTCCATGCTTGATGAAGGAAAGGCAAAGGAAGGGGATGTTTTCTTCGTGCCGGCGCACACCGAGGTCAGGATCCTTGCTTCTGGTCCCGGGAGCATGCAGCTGTACAGGGCAGGGGTGAACAGCAGATTCTTCAGCTGACGTCGGTAACACCACAAATCTTCAGGGATTCACGGTTATTGTGAGAGTAATCGTTAGGAAAGAGGTGCATTACTCTCGTCCTTTCATTTTTATCATAAGGTAGCTAGTTAAGCCATCATAGTGTATAGGCAAATGGAGATAAAGTCCCTTAATCCTGTTTATTTTTTCCCCCGACATGTAATTTACATTTTTCAGTACGCTGGGAGCAAATGAAATCTGTAGATGAGCTTCTGGTTTCGATTATTCATTCATCATGTACATGCAAAAATTGAAGTTTGCTTTGGTGGAGCTTTGGATACAGAATAACTAATGCGATTCCTTCCATCCTTTGGATGACTAAGGAACTAAGTTGCCTGCTGTACAAACTTAAAAGTTAATGACTCGAGAGAAACTAAATACACTGAAGGTGTTCTCTCGGTCATGCATTAGGCGTCGGCAACATTTACATTGGGCATCAGCAGATGTTGCAGATAAGCAAGAGTTGCACATGAGAGATGGTCAAGAGGCAAAACAGTTTTCGTCTAATTGACATCATAGTTTTTTTAACTGAACATTATATATTTTAAACGGATTACGTGGGCTCACCCTGACTGCAGCCCGGACCCTAGATCCGTAGATAGCAGGAGTTGCCCATGAAAGATGGTCGAGAGGCAGAACAGTTTTCGTGTGAGAGGGAACTAGTAGTAGTATAAGAGTAACGAACTCGATGAACATCTACCATATATATAGAGTATTAGAATGCATAATGTATTCATAGTTTGAGAAAATACGGCATGGATATGATTGGACAAACTACATATATGTTGAATATTATTATTGTTCTTGAGTACATGCAAAAGGGATGGTGTTAAGACTGTTGAGAGGGACGGCTAGCTGCAGAGTCTCTCACCCTCTCTGCCAAATGAGAGATGATTGAACAACATTAGCTATAAAAGAACTGCATCATTAGCTATTCCGGTTATAGCTACCCAACAGATTGATTCACCGGAATTATATGGGTTAGATTACAAAAGAAATTGATATATGGGTTAGATTAGAAAAGAATTTGATTGAGATGTTGGAGTTAGCTGAGAATACGTACCCGCAATTCTTCATTTCCTGTTCTGCTCCTCTGCTCGTCGTCGTGAATCAAGAATTGATTGGCTCAATCATTGTATTATATAATTTTTGGTGCTGGTAACTTATTTATATAAAAAAGTGAAGAGACAAAGTAGTTTACGATAGATGGCGAGAATGTACATTATATTAGCTTTTTATACTAAACACATATGCTTAATCTAATTCTTTTTCAATCATATTAAATATATTCATGCTTTATTGAAGTGAGGATAATACTTCCCTATTTCGATTATGGGTAAAGATAACCAAGTATATAATCATTCGATTGTAATGTGTGTGACTATTAGAATTTAAAAACTAGCACTTGCTTGTAAGCTAGCAGCCTTACCTAATGAAGTGTGAGTAAATTGTGTTGGTGTTGGAGTAGAAACTTACCTTTTCTTTAACAGTGGGTTAGAAAAGTGGGTAGAATAGCGACGGCCACAACAACATGATATGATGGGTTTATATATGGACATCCAAATCATTTTGAATAATTTTTTTATATATACATATACATGGTAATTACATTAAGGTTGGGCCTAAATACTTAAGTTCTGACCTATAGTTAGCGAACTTTAGAAAACAACAATGAGTATTTATGTTTGGGACAAGTCCATTTGACTCCCCTATACTATTTGTTTTGTTTAAAATACACACCCGAACTTCAAAATTGGATGTTTGACACCACAAAAATTTTAATGCCATTCACTTTGAGAAAATATAGGTGCAGTAGACTAACTACATAAATAGTCATGTTATACTGATAGCAGTAAACTAACTACATAAATAGTCATGTTATAATAGATAATTGAACAACATTTACGTCTATAGGATCATCATTAAACAATATTTGCATGTATACGATCATAAGAACTTAAAGAGGCAGTTTAGAGGGGCGGTTTAAAATGGTGAAGAACTCGTGGAATATTATACTCTCAACTATGAGGGTCTCTCACATGTCTGAATTTTACGAGTCATCACAACGAAGTCATCTCAAACGGACCTAAAAAGAAACCGATAAAGAATTACTCGCACAAACATATTAGATATAAAAAAACTCAAGCTGACGGGCTCAAATCACGACCCGACAAAGATAACCTACGATATTTTTGTTTGGCCCCAACAGAAGCCCGTCACGGATGACACTCATCGGTGATGGGTACTAACCTAAGGTCCGATTGAGATAATAATTAAGCTCGTCCGATGAGTGTCATCGGTGATGAGCTCCAACCTGAGATCCGATTGAGATAACAATTAGACTCGTCACGGATATGTTTCAAAATCATTTAACCTAGCCCGAGCGCCGATTCAGATCTACACATGAGCGTGAAAATTTTCTAAGTCCTCACATTGCGAACCCTAGCGCCGCTACTGTCTCTTGGAGCTTGTCGCCGCCGTCCCTCGTGCCCTCCCGAGCCCGGCGCCGTCGTTCTCCCTCACCACCACTGTGCGTTGCTGTCCCCGAGCCCGAGTGCTACCATCCCCGAGCTCGGCCACCGAGCGCCGCCATCCCTGAACCCGGCCACCGAGCGCCACCGTGCTCCAGGTAAGTCCATCTCCTTCATGTGTTGCCGTGCATCCTCATGTATACATCTGAGATGAATGTCATGTCATGTATTAAATCTGAGATGAATGTCATGTCATGTATTTCCATCAAACCCTAGCTGTCGTGTCTAGTTTGTGCGTGTGTAACAAGTTTTTCGCATTATTCCCGTTTTGTCCTCTAATTCGAAGTCGGTTTTTAAAACGGCTAACTTTCGCATACGGACTCCGATCGAGATGTTCCATATATGAAAATCGATCAAAAGAGCTGCTATATGGTGAGCAATTTTAGGCCCTGTTTGGTTAAGGAACTAAAAGCATTAGTCACTTCATTTTAGTCCCTAAACTCTCAAACAGGAGGGACTAAAAGGGACTAAAATACCATTAGTCCTTTAGTCTCTATTGGAAGAGCTAATTGAAACTAAAATGTTACTTTTCCAATAGATACCCTCTTGCAACACTCTCTCTCCCGCGAACAGAGGTAATATGATCTTTGTACAACACAGTTAATAAGCTTTAGCCTCTTTTAGTCCCTGCAACCAAACAGGAATGGATTAAAATTTTTAGTCCAAGGACTAATATTTAGTCTTGTGACTAAAATACCAAATAGGGTCTTAGGTGAAGAAACTAGTGGTAAATACAACGAGTTAATGATTTGTTGGAGTACAAAATCATTCAGTAAAAATATACATTTATATATGCTGCAAAGCCAAACTAGATTCTTTTTTCTTTTCCAGCCATCAAACTACTAATTGTTACCCCATCCATTAATTTCGCTCATAAAAACGATATAAATGTTTAAAATATGTTATTGCATTTAGCATAACATTAATAGATGGCACACACTTTTCATTATGTGTTAAATACACTGAGCTCATTCACTCTTCTAAGACCCTCTTTGGCTTAAGAGCAAACTTATAGCGGACCCTATCTGAAACTTTGAGGTTTAAGTGAGTTACATGAATTTTTTAAAGATTTGAGTTGGTTTTGAATAGATTAGAGGTTGACTTTTAAGGATCCAGATACAAGACAAGCCCACTTCTCCTGCATTTCGGCTAGGGATGATTTTAGTCCCTATTACTGATTTGTCAAAATGAATCAACTACCTTTTTATCTATTAGTAATTTATACCTTCTACCTTAACCCCTCTACTCATATCGGAACTTCTGGCTAGCTGGCTGATCTTCAACTATATATCCCACATAGCGGCATGTCTTTGCATGTCACCGTGAGATGCATATGGGTTCTCGGTTTCTTGTCACACGGGAAACATTCAATATCCCAATAGTGACATCAACTTAAGGCTTCTCTTCACTCACTTCTGCTCCTAGAGCGAGGGTTGAAGGAGGGAGAAGAAGTAGCTGTGAGCATGGAGAGTCCACATCCGTGGTAGTAGAGTAAGAAGATATATCTAGACTTGTAGGCTCTTGCCAGGGATTTTCTGACAATTTTGTTAAAATTTATTGATTTTATCTTAGCACACTCTAAATGTTTCGTTCTCTTTCATCGGCAAACACAAGAAGAAATAAGAGGATATCTCTCGAGGGATGAATACGCTTTCCTTTTGATTTCTTCACATAAATAACTCTCTCTCTCTCTCTTGTAAAACATAATAGTTCTAGAGTTCAAAATTTATCCCCAAAGTAGCAAACCTAGCACATGTAAAAACTAATTTGTATCACTCAATTATTCATATTACCTCTACGATTTATTATAGTTTAGTCGACCTACACCTCAGATATCTCGAGATAAACCAATAACTCCACTCCTATATATTTTTAATATCTCTGTGCCATCTTTTAAATATTGCTATATATATCTTAGGATGCAGGGAGTGTTAGCGTATTTGAGAGTTCCTGTGGAGAAAGAAAAAAAAATCTGGAGTGTCTACAAATAAATAATGGTCCCTCATACACACTGTATATACTCCCGTCAGTTACAGTTATACATGGATCGAGTTTCCCTGGTCAAATATTTTTTGATCTTGAGCTGAAAGTAACTCAGCAAACCCGGTTGTTACTTGTTAGAAACCTTTCTCTAGTAGAAGTAATACGTAATTAATTGGGATCTGGGACTAATAACCAACGGGAGCGTGGAGGCTCACAATGATGAGACTAGCTAGCTACTAGGGCACACTTAGAGCAAGTTTTATAGGGTATCATTGATTTTAGGGTATCGTACAAACATGTTAGGACCAATATACAGCATACCTAGGATGTGGGAGAAAACTGAAAAAACAACGGATTTATATATGGAAAGAGAGAAGCATTGAAGTTATGCGGAGGGAGAATGGTGAATCCATTTAGACTGAAATGGTTCACTAGTACAGAACAGGTCATCTGTGTCGGACGAGGACCTTCATCTATATTGGCGAAAGGCTTCGGCCGCCATCAGTGATGATAGTTATCTGTGTAGGGCTAAAATAAAAATCCATCACCGATAGGTTTGACCCAACAAAGAAGTCAAATTTCAGCACATCACGGATGAATCATCCATGACGGTCCCCTACTATAAACCGACAAAGATGACTAGGTCACCTTTATCGGTGTGGTTTGGAGACCATCATGGATGACGCATCAGTGACGGCCTCTTTTTTAGACCCAATATCTTTGATGCACACCCGTGACATTGATTTGTTCTAACCCAACACTGATGAGTAATTTACCCAAAAAAATAAATTTATTTTTTTTGACTAGCCTCGTGTCTTTGCTAGTCATGCCCTCTACAAAATAACAAAAATACAGATATATATTACCATTCCCAACATCCTAGAATTCCATTCATTTCACAAATCCTTTCACATGCCATACATTCATACATTCACGTTAACATAAACATGTATTTCACCAAACCGTCGATATGCATCTTCAAGAGTTAAGCATCACAACCTACAAAACCAAGTTATAATCAGGAACAAGTTATGTAATTAGCAATGCAAATGTATACAAAAGCATCGAAGATTGTATTACATATAATATATACATAAATGTCACATAATCATATGTTTTTGACAAGAATTGATATTCTACAATTTTTGGCGAGCTACTTTGAAACAAAGCTTCATTTCGATGATATGATTTTCGCAAGTACAAAGGCAGCTATTTTCTCTCTAATTTGTTCAAAGTTGTGTGGCGGAATGTTGTTAATGCTTGCCTGCAAGTGAGGCGCCATGTTTGTGTATATGTATATATATGCACAATTGAACTAGTAGTATTTATTTTTATAATTAAGTAGACGTGAGCACAAACCGCAAGATCTAATAATGTCACCTTATTCAGCAAAGTCTTCATGTTATGGCATACGCGAAAACCAAAAGTGTCACCAACTTGTTGATGACATAGAAAGTCTTTGTAGTGATAGAGTTTGGGCATTCCTTCATGCTTGCCCCCTTTTTCGACGTAGGCCCACACGTCATTAAATGTACTTTCAAGCATAGAAATGTCATATTTCTCACTAACTCGGGAGTTAAGGTAGTAGACCTTACTTCACTTCGACACTATGACCAGGAGAATCTAATGATACCTGCACCATTAATATATAGCAAGTTAAATGCTAAAGATATATGCATCGTTACTGTCGGCCCCCGGTTTTTGAGTCCGGAAACCTCATGTGTTTTTCTGTACCAATCCCTGGATCAATAGTTGATACACACATTCATAGCCAGTACAAAACATATATTGATATGAATTTAGGCTAAATGAGTTTAATACCTTTACAATGACCGATAAGGTCTTGTCCTATCATATAAAAAGCAGTGGAAACAAATATAGTAGTAGTAGGCCCAAGTAACATGCCCACAGGTAGTTGACTTGGGTCATGACCTAGTTCTCGATCAACCTTCCGATCATGTGCTAAGTATGCCATCCTGCTAGCCGAATCTTCCTCTTTCATGTTGATAAGTCTAAAAGGGGAGAAATAGCAATGGTGAGTACATAGAGCACTCACAAGCCACCACTACAACATGACTAATGCTCATAGGTTTCAAAGATGGCTGCAGGGTTATTTGCGTAAAGCAAGTTTTCACAAATCATTATGCAAGCCTAAGACTTAGCCATTTTACCCAAAAGAGTTCTCTATTGTTCATGTAGTTTAACCATTCCACGAAGGTTATGTCCACCTTGCCAGGCTCCACTTGGTTTGGTTTACCTTCGTGGTTCAATTCACATATCTCAAACTTCACTCTCACCTTTCAAGAGAGTTTACCCATGTCTCCACACCATCCTAATCAATTTGATATTTAAGAGTCTAGTCAAGAGTAGTGCAAGTCCCGGTGCTCACTTAACCGCGAGCACGACTATTTCAACAGATTTATTTTATTCACACTGTAGTGGATGTACGCTTTACCCGCAATCCATGACATGCCCAACACATGAGCCTCGTCCCAACACATGAGACGAATCATGGCCCAGCTTTTCGTATCTTCTAGAATTGTGGCACCCGCTCCAAAGACTATGAACCCCATGCACCACCTGGCCCTTCATCTCGCCATGCCAATTATGAGGGGAGTCTTGGACCTGAGATATCAAAGTAAAGGAAAGCAAGCAAGGGTTCATTTTACTTGACATGTTGTTAATTTACGCACTATCCTGTTTCTTCATTCTCAACACAATGCACAATGTTCAGAACCGGCCATGACTGGGGTGCCACCCCACTAGAATCATCTAGTCCAATAGGTCTATGCCCATACGAGAAAATAGGTCGTAACTCTGTTCTTTTTTGCTTGTTTTCTTGACTCGGTCCTTACTTGGTCAGGGTTGATGCTAGCCTTTGCCAGGAACCACCCAATTTAATTATTGCCACCCAGCTGAAAATAGTATTATTCATTAACCTTGGTTTTCCCCAAACATTTCACAAATGTCTCACAAGTGGCATTTCATGTCTCCACTTTCATAAATGTAACCACTCCCTACCCGAAGTGATTACTCCCATTCTAATTATAGCAATATAAGGTATGAATCATCTATTAAGCATGGCTAAGCATTTGTCAATAATTGACTAGGGACATAGAGTAGTGTATGGCATCAAGGTACAGGGCAACAATATCAAAGGACATGCATACACAACAATATAGGAACATAGTTTAACATAGCATGCAATTTTAGTTGCAAACGAAACATTTCATAATAGGATCAACATGTTCAAAGGAGGGAGGCATGGTGACCTGCCTTTCTTCGGACGATAAAAACGGATTAATCTTGGTTTTGACCTTTGTCGGTGATATGGGCCCGGGGGTATAACGAGAATACGATATCCGAGGAAGGAAGACGCCCTCGCTTACCAGGGCGCCCCAAATATATGCCCTGAACGGATCATGCGGGTCTGGGCCACGGGCGACCACGTGGCCATCCCAAAGGGGACTTGGCTCGGGGGCTGCCCGGAGGCCGCCGCTTTCCCAAATGGCAGGGTTCGGGATCACCCAGAGCCCCCTCCATCACCCCGCACCTCTCCGAGAGAGGAGCGAGATCGACCGCCAACTGCCAACCACCGCATTTAATACCTAGAGAGAGACCAGACGCCTGCGCCATCACATTTATTGCAATGTGAGGCACATCTGTCAGCCGCTCATCATCACCCTTTTTGCCCTTCACGAGGGAGAGAGGATAGAAAGTCTTTGACGGCGACCGTGGTATGGCCGCACGGTCAGTCCGCGCACGCCTCCCTCCACGCCCCGTCCAGTCGCATTAAATGCGCTGGGCGGCCGCGTGGGAGAGGATACGAGCGTTGGGGGTGTCACGTCGACCCCTCTCCAGGCGGAGAGCCACTGATCGGTAGGCTCCACTGAAGTAGGTAAGTTGACCCCTCCTCACGTCAGCAGCATGGCAGCCACGACGCCCGTTTTTCTCCACCAACTCCCGCAACGTGGCAATAGGAACAGGAATGAGGGTAGCCCCTCGACAAGACAGGACAAGAGCCGCTCCATCACGTGGAGCAGAGTAGAGAAAGCTAGGACTACTGTGGTGTCCCCTTGCACTATAAAAGGAGGCCAAGTCCATGATAGAGGGGGTTCCTGGGTTGGTCTTTTGTTCAGCCTCTTCAACCTTGGGCTCTAAGCATTTCACCTCAGTCACCAGCTCTAGCTTCCCCAGGGAAGAACAACCACACCAATACTTGTAATTCCTTCTCCACATAGCACAAAAACAGGAGTAGGGTATTACGTCTCCCCAACGGCCCGAACCTGTATAATTCTTCTGTGTCTTTTGTGATTGTGGCTTTTCTCCACCTTCCTGCTTTCCCACTAACTCACCTCGAGTTCGAACCCTGATTCACCGCTCCCCTGTGCCGAACCAAAAAAGGGGGTCTCCCGGGTCCCCGCGTGTCGAGCACACGCATCGACAACCTTGCTCAACCTCCTGCTCCTTGGGTAGCACCTTCACGATACTTACAAGCGATACGGTCTAAAGCACGGAAAGAACCAAATACTACAACCAATCAACACGCATGACCAAAATTTAAACCTAGGGTATAACTAAGCGGTAGCTAGTTATTTATCTCGTACTTCCTAAGTCCAGCTTTGTTGGTTAACTAAGCTAAAGACTGAGGGTTTGACCTTTATTCCATCCATAAGACAAGGCTAAGACTTAAGCTTGCTATAGGGCATACCAAAACAATTCAAAGGTGTTTTCTTTAGTTGATTTATCATTCTTTTGCTTATGTGAAGATGGGCATATTATAGATGTTCAAGTTGTATGTAGACCCTACTTTCATTTGTTAGGTTTAACAAGCGGTGTTCACCCGCTTTTACATATTAACTCAGTACATGCAGGTGTGTATGGAGTTTTAGGTTGTTATGCGATTTGTTTAGGGTAGCTTAATTTGGGGCTTGAATTGTGATAGCCAACGCACCGGTCTCGTTGCTAAGATCGATGGGGCCTCATAGCTAGGAAGCTCAAGCCTAGGGGTGGGCACTTTAAAACCGAAAACCCAAAAAAAACCGAACTGCACCTAGCCGAACCGAAGTTTGTGGTTTTTAAGTTTTTGGTTTTGGGTTTGGTTTATGGTGTTGCAGAAACCGCATAGTTCGGTGCGTGTTCGGTTTTATATGTCTGAAAACCAAACTATCGAAAAAAATGAACCAACTTAAAAAAACCGCTGTCTCTTCTTCTCTCTTCTTCTCTACGTAGGGCATGCCTTCTCTCGATCTTCTTTTCTGCGCAGGCCATGGCATGCATGCCGCCAGGGGTTGGGGGGAGCAGATGGGATGGGGCGGCGACGGCGAGCGCGGAGGGCCGACGGTAGCGGCTCGGGCGCGGCGCGGATGGAGCCGGCGGTGGCGACGGGCGCGAGAAGGGAAGCGGCGGCGGTGGGCGTGGAGGGGCCAGCGGTGGCGGCGCTTGGGCACGGCGCGGATGGGGCCGATGGCGGCGAGCGGGCGCGGAAGGGCGGCGGCGGCGGCAGTGCGGAGGGGCGGCGGCGGCGGCGCGGAGGGTGCCCGCGGCGGCGCTCGGGCGCGGCGGCGCTCTGTGGAGGCCGACGGCGGCGGCTCCTGTGCTTGCTTTGGTTTTTTCAGTAAAAACCAAAAACCGAACAAAAACCAAACCCGAATTAGGCGGTTTTTAGTATTTACTTGAACCAATCATTTTTTACTTCATGCCAAACCAAACTACGCGTAGAAAAAATCAAATCGAAGTCTCGGTTTAAACCGATTGCCCACCCCTAGCTCAAGCCCACGAATGGACGGGCATATTCTTTGTGAACAGTCTCATTTTGTACGATGAACATGTCCATTATATATATTGACAGTCTTGTTAATTATATATTGTGTGAATAGCCTCATATTAATCGTTAAATTTTAAATGGATGGAAAGAGCTTAGCTCTGCCCACCGGGTTCACCTTTCCGTCGGCCTATGTCGTATCGCCCCTTGCCGGCACGGTGAATTTTGTACGGAAACCACGAAACCGGCGGCGATGAATAGTAACAAATTTGAATTTGGACGATTTCGTGCATACCGCGAAAACCGCGCCAAAAACACGCAAAACACGCGAAAATCGTGAAAATCATAATTTAAATTTGAACCAAATCTAAATTCGCGTCGTACCGCGATTTTCGCTCAAACCGCGTGAAAACCGTGCCACATACCGTGGTTTTCGTGGCAAACATCGCGAAATTTATATTTTTTTATAAAAAATATTTTTTTGTGTTAAAATAAATTTTTTCAAATTTTTTGAATTCCTATAAAATTATTTAAATGAAACCATGAGGATGCCGTGTCTCATCCTTACAAAACGGACGAAAATCGCGAAAACCAGCGGTTTTCATAGAAACGAAAACCCTGCTGCCTACTGCATAAATGAGGTGAAGTTGAACAGTCTAGTATTATATAATACACGATAGAAAGCTAGGAATCTATATAAGCATGTTCCTCGTGATTCGTGAATATCACCCACATAACGTTACTAATTAATTAGACAACTAAATACTAAACAAATCATTCTTTAACTTGTTGAGATAATTTTAAGTTTGATCAATTAAGTTTAATTTATAAAAAATATAGCAACAATTTCAAACACTAAATAAACATAATCTTAAAATATATTCAATATTAAGTTTACTTGAACTGATTTAAAGTTATATATAAGAGTTAGTAGTTTGACTTAAAAAATCAATATTTTATAATATAAAACAAACGGAGAGAGTCATGTAGTACTACATCAACAAAATATTGGCGTTTTTCAAATGATAAAAGCCCACACGGGTCCTAGCTATTGACTGCCAGCGTCGAGAGCAGCTTGCTAGAAATTCAGCCTATGTTCTTGAAATGACGCCCAGCCTATGTACAGATTCGGCCCATGCGATTGATTATGTGCTTGATTATGTGTAGCGGTGGATGTTTGGTCCGACCGAACTGATCGGTTCAGTTTTTTTTCTCTTTAAAACTTTGGTCTTTATAAAGTTTAGGATCAAATTTAGTTTTTAAAAAGTTAGGACCAAGTATTTTGGTCTTCGGTTAGTTAGTTTGGTTCGACCTTCGATCAGAACCGAAATTTTCAGAACAGGTCACATTTCAAAAAAAATTAGCTAGTTTACTAAACAACACGATGTCATTTTTTAACATGAAAGTAAGTTCAAACAAACATGTCAACAATTAAAAATTCCAAATGGGCTGGGCTGTTTGTGTGGCTATGTGGACTGTTTGCGCGATGAAGAGTGAAGACAATTGGGTTGGGTATATTTACTTCGGTCACTTCGGTTAGTTCGTATAACCGAGGCTCAAAACCAAAGTTTATTCCGTTATTGCACTTTTGAGACCAAAATTTAAATTGTTTTTTAGTTTTGGTCTCGTTCAATTCGATTTGTTTCTTCGGTCTCGATTATTTTTGCCCACTCCTAATTATGTGGACTGTATTGTGATGTAGTAAAAACTTTGAAGCTATATTTGATCGAAAAATGGATGCGCGAGATTTATCCATGTCATTAAAAGTAAAAAATTTACACCCAATAAAATTTTTACTCTTGGCTAAATATAAGGATAAATTTTTTTACAAATCTTAAACATTTATTTTTATTTAATAATAGTTTTTAAGTTTTCATAGGTGGTTTACATCTTATATTTTCCCTAGTGCCCACCGGCCGCCGCGGTTACGCACATCGCCTCGTTTTGTTATGCTTATAGGACCACCGATCAGTAAGAAACGCATGATACAAACGTCCGTCATCATCAGGAACGCATGATCATAACACACGATAGATTTAAAGATGTATATATAAATAAGTGGGATGTGACGATAAAATTATCGTGTTATTGAGTTTTTATAATTAAGACACTGTCGAAATAGATACAACACCAATGTACAACTATAAGATGTAAGAGGAAGAAGTCTTACCGCTATGCCGGCTTAGGTACTATTGATGAGCATAAACCTGCAACATCATCCTAATATTCTAGTTTAGTCTGTTGGATAAGATCATCCATAACAAGATATATCGGTTTGTCACAGATAAATTATCATAGTAGATTAGTGAATGCAGTAAGGGGTAGAATATGACACTGGAAAAAGATAAAAAAATATGTTATAAGATATAAATTGAGAAATAAATGGTGATATTAAGGCATAAAAATCTACTTTTTAGTAAAAAGGAGCATGAATGGAAGGAGTAGAACAGCTAACTTGATACGTGAGTCAACAGTAAATAGTTAATTTATTGTATGGGAATAATATAAAGATCCGGGCTTTAAAATAAAGACTAAGGATGAGTTCTTTGTTTAAGTTTTTAACTCACCTTTTTTACCTTTTTTGTTTTTTATATGTATGTTTTCTAAACAACTAAAAGGTATTCTTTAAAAATTCTATATGAAAGTTACTTTAAAAAATTATATTAATATTTTTTTTAAAATAGCTAATATTTAATTAATCATATGTTAATGAGCCGTATCGTTTTAAGTGCGCGAGGATTAGTTCATAGCATCCTGAAACAACGATGTGCTATAATAACCTTTTACATATTTGTAAGGAGAAAGGACAAACTTTTGTGTACCCATATAGAAGATTTGACTAATATACTCTCAAACACATGGTTATTTTGCGTCGATCAATAGTCTAGCACACCGTAGAAACAACCACTATCCAAGTTTTTTTTTCTCAATTTCTGCTAGGCCCAAATTAATCAACAAATTTCTTCCAAGTCACTTGGCATAATTTGCAGAATTTGAAGCCATTCTATTTCCTATTTAAGTGGTTGAACAACACATATTGCTACTAATCATAAAAAATAAAATTCTTGATTCTTAGTAGTATTGTGCTTTTCCAGATCTATTTCATTTGGTAATCAAGCGGTTGGAGGGGGCCTCATCGCCTTCTTCTTCCTCCAGCCTCCCTTTTCTTCTTCCACCTCCTCCCTTCTCTCCTTGCTCAGTAGGGGAGCTTTAGCCCCCCACGTTGGTTGTAGGCAGATCTAGTTATCCCCTGTTCTCATGAGGAAGAAGAAAATGTCTTATTCCTCATTCACAAGTTTACTGCATTGACTAACAAATTACAAACTATAAAATTTAATGGACACATTAATTATGCAAAATTGTACCATTCACAATAAAATCTATAAGGTATTCTCGCTCTCAACTGCAGTACTAGAATTTCATGGTGAGGTATCATAGGAACCATCCCTTGCTACCCCTACTTCTTGCACACGAAGAAACGTTAAGAACTAGACAGATAAATGCCATTTATAGACTTATGACATCAAACATGTGCGATGATTATTAGAAACCATCTCCTTGCTTGTGAGTTAGCAATCTTTGACAATACAGTCACTACTAGAAAAACAGTTTTTGCAAACAGCCAAACGTTATGCCTGCAAAAATTAATTTTTACATGTGGCCACTCTATAAGCCCCACCTGTGAAAATCCGATTTTCGCTCGTTGATGGCAAAATTAAGTGGACCATATGAAAAAACAATTCATGGTGTAAAAAGAACAAATCTAGATCCAAATATCCTCACACGGTATCGAGGCTTGGCAGCAATAGATCCACACGCTCGACAGCCAATGATGGGAGGATCCATGCTCCCAAGGCCCGGTGGTGGATCCACCACTCCCGAGGCCCAGTGGAGGTGGAACGGGCAGTCTCGAGGCTTGGCGATGATGGACCATGTGGTTGAGGCCTGGCGGCGGCGCATCCTTGCTGTTGAGGCTAGTCACAGTTGTCGTCATCACGGTCGCTGTCACATTTCTTAAGGTCGAGCCATCACTGTTGTGGTGCTTAAGGTCGAGTCATTGTGGTCGCTTTCGCCGACGCTGTCCTGAGGTCGAGCCATCACAGTCACGGTTGTCGTCCTTGAGGTCAAGTCATCGCAGTCGTGATCGTTGTGTCGATAATGTCGGCTTAGGATCAGCCATCTTGAGCTATGGCTTGAGGGCATGATCGACGGCTGCAACGGTGATAATGGCAGCAAGCGGGACCAGAGGAGGAAGAAGGACGGGCACGCCACGCGTGCTCTAGAGAGGGAGGAGGTGGGGGAGGAAATAGGAGAGGGGGAAAACAGTGATGAGGACGGAAAGAGAGATAGAGGGAGGACATAAGGACTAGCTTTGGTCTTAGATAAAATTGTGGCTAGGAGCGCACTCTCAAGGATATAAAGGATTATTCTTTTGACGCGTGCATGGGGGAGGAGGGGGAGGAGGGGGCTATTAGGGCTTTGCCAATGAAAATCGATTTTTACTGCAATCCTAAAGAGACTTGCGTGTAAAAATTGGACTATTTTTAAAAGACGGCCTTCTTGGAGGGCCACCGACTAAAATCAATTTTTATAGGCAGGCTTTGACCAGAGACCTTCTTATACATTTTTGCAAGCGGGGTTTATTTTAAACCAGCTATGAAAATAAATAGGGGGCACCTACAAAGATGGTTTTTTAAGTGAGGTGTTTTACTGTGGTTGTTTGGTTCCTTCTAGTTCTTCCTGGTTCCTTCATCCATCGATTTATCTTGGCCGTTAAAAATTATGTAATGAATTTGAATTAAATTAATATGTCTAAGGGTATTTAAGTAATTAGCTAGAAGAGTAGTATTTAGATAGGTAGGGGAAAGACTCGCCCTGTTGCTGAAAAATTAACGACGGCGACGACAGAAAGGCAGCAACTTTACCGAACTAGCCGGAGCATCCTATCTCTCATCTCAATCTCATGACCTGTCTTTGTAGCGGTTAATTTCCTCATGCTTTTATCAGTAGTGCTTGTTACTGGCGCCAACCCGTTTGGGACGGACACATTCATCGGGTCCTGAAGAAAAAGGTGAAACTTTTCCTTGATTTCTTGATTTTTAGTAGTACAGTAGACTGTTACAAGGCCACCAAGTACAATAGATTAGACTCTCTCTGCTCCTAATTCAGAGCACATCTGCATCTTCAGTACAGTTGTAATGTGTGCGCTAGTCTCTGGTCTCTGTACTCAGAAGCAGAGAATTCTCTTGAAACTGCTCTGTTCATTTCAGACTTCACAGACTTTAGGCATGAGGGGATGCAAGGAATGTTTTTATTTACTTATCTATTTATTTCTTGATCGACTTGCTGCATCTAGTCTTGTTCAAGAAATTAGTAACAAGAACTCTGTTTCTTTTTGGCAATACGTGACAAATACCATAAATTATAGGATTGATAAATTTACGTCGAACAACCTAACCTACATAGCAGCATATCATCGACTAAACTAACTATTGAGTCAAATAGTATTTACACAAAATGGAGGAAGTGATCAACAGGATCACAGATCATCTCTCCCAAAGTATTTCTTCTTTCTGATCCTAATTAAAAGGACTAATACTAAGCAGTAATCAAAGCTAGCTATGAAAGAAAGAACCCAAAAGAGAAGAGAAGTGTAATGACGGATTGGTTTGCAGGAATTATTTCATTTCATGGGAAGGCTTCTGAAGTCGAGCATGCCAGCCCTGAGGCCAAGGAAGTTGTTCCCGGCGCCGCCCTTGCTGCACTTGCACTTCTTCTAGAGGCCGAGGTTGCAGCGGAAGCAGAGCCCGCCGCGGCGATGCTGCAGCTCCGACGCCCTCATAGTCATCGTCGGCTTCACCTCATAGTCGTCGTCTTCTTCTTCCTGGCACGATGGCGGGCTGATGTAGAGGTCCAGGTTGAGGTCGAGGCACTTGGGTGGCTTGGTGACCTGCTCCTCCTCCTTCGGCGACAGCGGCGACTGATGGGGATGGAAGGAGATGGTGGCGGCGGCATTGACGGGGCGGTGCGTGATGGGGTCGATCCCCCTGCCCAGCAGCTTCCGCCAGATGTGCGTGTTCCAGTAGTTCTTGATCTCATTGTATACAATGTGAAATTACTATACTATCCAGTACTTTTCAGTTCTTCTCGGTTCCTCGTAGCTCTTTCTCTTGAGTTCTTCCTATTTTTTTATCGTCAAATCTAAAGAGATGGACGATTCTTATTTTTTCCAACCACCGTAAAAGTTCTATTTTTAAGTACTGAGTGGGAGTAAATTGATAGATCTAGCCGTTAGTCAAAGTTATGGTTTCTCTTGAGCTGGCATTTACACGCGCACATACTTGCAGCTTAATATAATGGGAACTGCTAAAAGAACTATCGCATGTTTTCTGGCTAAAAAAATTCAAATTGTAAGCACGGAACTATAATATTATTATAATATAATTATAGCATAATTACACTATAACTATTTTTTACTTGTATATTTTTAAAATGTATATAAGTTATATATAAGTTACATGCACTTTTCTAATACTTATATACAATTTACACTAACTTATTATGGTGTAATTATATTACAATCGTAGTTATAACTAAAGTTTTCATTCAAAAACACGGGGCAATTTTTAGATAGTCCTAATTTTATTTTGGTGTTTCTGACAGTGACGTATGTAGAATTTTTATTTGGGTGGTTTAATCTATATATATTTTTAAAATACCCTAAATACAATAAGATAGAATAGAAGTACAAATCAACGAATGTGTATCGTAATATATTAATAAGGGAGTTATTTTTTAAAAATATTTTTTTTCACATATGTGTATATGCATGGGGCTAGGATTAATGAGTCTGCTCAGATAGACATGAGGGAAGAAGGGAGGCGCGCGTTTCCATTTTATACATAGTTTATGAATGTTTGTTTGTTACAGTGAACAAGTCGTGCAATTTGAGGTGTTTTTAGACCGAATCAAAGAGACCCACTGTAGTTTTTGGTCGTAGAGTGCAAGAATACAATTTTTGTATACCCGTGAATGTATAAAGTACAGTGCCCTAGATTAGCTATCATGAAAAGATGATGACCAGGTAGTCTCATTATTGTAAACCACCACTGTTATTGGCTATCAGTTCCATACCCCAACCTACCGCGTTATGCAGAGTTACTGTTAAAAAAAGCTTCTTTTGCTACGATGGTAACGGAATGATTGACAGCGTCTAAATGGCTACGTTAGACAGAAAACAGTTTTAGTAGGTAAACCGACACCTATAAGATCGATTCTTACGTGGTGTGCATCTGAGAAAAGTGAAAGATGCTGTTAGGAGAGGATTGAATCTGGTCAGGATGTTCCTGAAATATTCATGTTGCAGGGATGTGTTTGAAAACATATCCAGGTAGTTTTGAGGGAGGTTTTCATTTGCAAATATGCATCGAAGAGGTGAGAGATACAGTGAGAGATGGTTCAGTATTGCGACGGTGGAGATTGCAGTTTTCCAATTTTCAACACCTGGTATGTTTCCACCGGGTATGTCCCCCTAAAACACACTATTATTTGGCATTCGCTGCAACTCAGTCTCAAGTTTGATCTTGAGTGTGCATCACATTTGATTCTCGTGGGTATTAGTCTGAAAATGTGAACCTCCGTTTTTTAGACAGGAATCGTTCGTGCTCATGGTATCATTTTCCTAGATCAAGTAGTTTGGTACCCATGAATACAGTACTGAATTACCAGGTGCAAAGTGCACGAATAGTCTTACACCAAAAGTATTATAATATTAGACCCGAAGGCAATATCCAATACATATAGGACCTACAGGTCTGGATACAACCAAAAACAGAAATTAGATGAGATAGCAGATGGAAGACAGCGGCATGTCGATTGCCACAGGCAACGACTGGGGACTAAGACCTATTGCGCTCCATTGTCTTCATTCATCCTGGTAGTATGCGTACGGGTCCTCCAGGTCTTCCATGCCTACATCTGTAGGTTTGTGCATATAGCAAGGATGAATACCCAACATACTCAGCAAGCCAACACAGAATGATGCACATGATAGGGTCATTCAAAAGGTGGCTGCGGTTTATTTGCACAAAGCCAATTTTCGCAAATCATTTCACAAACCTAACATCTAGCCAGTCAAGTTTTAGTTTCAGAGTATATTAAATCGGTGACAGTTCTGTCTGCCATCCATCGAGATACCAAGGATGGTTTCCTGTCTCTGGATCGTCATGGTTTTCTGAGGAGTCTATCCCTTCTCGCAGATCGAGAAGTTGAGTCCATCAGCTCACAAAATCATTATGCATACCAACCCATCTTAAAACTTATGAGTCTAGCCACGGGAGAAACTTGTCACGTCGCTCATTAACCGCGAGCACGACTATTCAAATAGATTGATTTACTCAAACTACAGTGGATGTACACTTTACCTGTACTCCGCAACTGCTCATTGAATGAGCTTTCAACCCTTCATATGAGACGGTCACGGCAAAGCCTTTCGATAACCTCACTTTGGCAGTACCCGCTCCACGAACTTAAGTCCTCATGCACTCTAGCCGTCGTTTTCTAGCAGTGAGAGGAGTTATGGCGTTCCCGGGGTAAGGGGAAAACTCACTTAATCTTTAAGTCATCGTTAAGTTCGGTTTATTATTCACATAAAGGCCTTTTGTCTTATCATAATACGGGCACTCTACCATTGGTAGGCCCAGGACACTCTACCTATTGGTAGTTCCTTAACTCAACACCCACACCTGAACCACTATGCAGGGATACTACCTCCTCTCGGCTATCTACTCCACTAGGTCTATACCCATTCGAGAAGTACGGTTGTACTGGCTCGTTCTAAGTTGTAAGTCCTATGGCTTGGTCCTTAATTGACTAGGGACGGTACTAGCTTTTGCCGGAATCCACCCAAATCCATCCATCCACCCCAGTCTAAAACATTGGTTTTTCATTTTTGGTTTTCATAAAAACTCATTTCATCATGTTCTAGGGAATATGGCGCTCATGTCTCCACATGCTGTATTCCAACTACCTTCCCTAAGGTAGCTGCCCAAGCATATAGCTCTTTGTAAAAGTATGAGTATGCAAGATTCTAGTATAAGCATGACTAAGCATTTTACCGAAGATATCCTCCAGTTATATCACATCGAGGGTTACAAAGATTATATCTAAAGGTGAGCAATATCAAGGCATGGTATATCAAGCATAGGTATTTTGTGTAAAGCATGCATGTTTGAAGTTTAAATCAACATCATTTTGCAAAATAGAATCAATATGTTCAAAGGGAAGTGTTGACTTGCCTTGCTCGTGACCTTGTTGGCTTGAGTCTTTGACGTTCTCAATGGTTCCCTCGGACTCTATCGTACGTGCGAGAAATCCAATTTGAATTCGATTAGAATTCAAATAAAATCTAATAAGATCCGATAAAAGCCAAATAAATCGTAAAAGCGGCTCGTAACACTAGGCTACGATTTTACGTAGATTTAGATCCGAGTTTTGATAAAATCCGGGTTAGAATGAACGAGTTACAACGATTTGAAGTTTTGTGTTGAATCGATTTAATTAATCATGATGTGGCATTATTTCAAGTTAATATATTCAAAGTTTGAGAAATATTATGGGTGATGACTCAAAATATAAAAATAAAATGGTTAACTTCTAATTTTTTATCCAAATTTTATTGGATCGATAAGCCCTAGGGTTAAAATAATTGAATCCGAAAATAATTAATTAACCGTGAAGCTAAACACTATACTAAATAATTTAGAATTTAGGTTTAGAAAATCCATATATTAAAAATAATATTTAATGACAAGCTAAGCTATAAATAAATTTCTAGATAAATAAATTATGCGATGGTTAGATATCTCCAAATCCCTTTTTAATAATTAGTCCCTAATTATTTTTAAAATCTAAATTTGTTTTCGAGAGAAAAATATATATTTTGCCCAGAGATTTTCCCCAAATATTTTCCAAAACTTTTTCCTAAACTTTTTTCTAATTTTTCTCTAAATTTTTCCTCTTTTTTTCTTTTTCTTTTCTTCCTTTTTTCTTTTCTTTTCTTTTCTTTTTTCTTTCCCTACCTTGCTTCCTTCTTCCCTTCCCTCTATCTCTCTCTGCTCGGCATGGCCGAGCCGGTCGGCGCGGGCGCGCAAGGGCGGCAGTAAGCGGCGAAGGGAAAATAGGGGCACAGGAGGGGACTTACCTAGCGGCGGCGAGGTGGCTCGGCACGGCGACAATGGCGCAGCGGCGCGGCCGTGCGGCAAGAGGGGGAAGGAGGAGGCGCGGTGAGGAGGGAGAGGGGGTGCGACCTCTTTTTATAGGTGCGCGGCGTGGGCGTGGAGAAGGGGGCCGGGGTGGTGCGGGCACGGGGGGGCCGGGCGCGGTGCGGCTGTGCGAGCACAAGGGCGCGCGACGCACGCGGCGTGCATGGGGAGTGGGGGCCAACGCGGCAGCGTGGTGCAGGACGCGAGGGCGGCGTGTCAGCGTGCGGCGTGCTCGCGTGGGGACGGGGCCCGGGTAGGCGGCGACGCGTGGCGTGGGCACACGGGAGGGGCGGCCACGCAGCGGCGTGCGGCGCAGAGCGCAAAGGCGCGCGGCGCACGCGGGTGTGGGTCGGCGTGCGGCACGGGCGCAGGTCGGATCGGCGCTGCGCACGCGCGAGGGAGGGTCCGACGGCGAGGAAGACACATGGCGGCGCAGGGGAGGGGGCCTGGCGGCGAGGACGACTGGGCGGCGGCAGCCAGCGCGCGACACGGGCGCGAGCGTCGCGGGCATGGATGGCGCGGCGTGGCCGACACGCGCACGTGCGCACGCGCGGCGCGGGTACGCGCGGCGTGGTGTGTGGGTGGGGGACGACGTGGCGTGACCGTGCGGGTAACGCGCGGCGCACGGTGGCGAGGAGGGCCGGAGTGCTGCGCGGTTCCGGATTGAACACTTGGCGCCCAATGAACAGTAGCTTTTCGATTTTCCCGATTTTCCCGATTTTATTTTTCTTTTTGTTGCCTACCCTTTGTATTTCACTTGCAATTAGAATTTGACTTAATTATTGCTTAATTAATATTTTTATGACTTTTACCCTCTGTATTATATATATACATATATATATCCATATGTATATTTTGTACGTATATATATATATTCACATGTATATTTTCCTTTTTAATTATATTTATAAATTCTTGGTATTTTATTCTAATATTTTAATATTGTTCCCAAAAGCAAGTTTTATTAGATCATAGCTCTCCCTAATTTATTTTTCTTAGAATTTTATTTTAATTATTTCATTCTTGCAACTTCTCTTTTCCTTTTTAGGGTTTTGAAATTGCTCTCAACCTTATCCTTTTCAAAACAATCTTTTATTTATTTTAACTTGGCATCAAAGACTCGCGAATAAAAGGGCAAATAAATATGACAAGATGCAATCAATCAAAAGATTTTTGCAAGTTCTGATTTTTTATATTTTGATTTTTAAAACTCCGGATTTTTAGGGTGTTACAAACCTAACCCCCTAACAATAAATCCCGTCCTCGAGATTTGGGTCGGGTTGCTATTGGGAGTCGGTCGGTATAAACATATGGGATGAATCCATTAGGACTTCTCCTTAGCAGGATGACGTATAGGTTGGCTGCTTGGGGTGACGCAGGAATCTATCACCGAGTTTCTAAGGGTGGTCCACTTCGATTCTTTGTTTCTGATAACATGATATTGTCAACTCCTTAATCCTTGGGGCATCCTTCAAACATACAAGGCTTAGCATGTCTCTAATTTTCTTAAGTTGTATAATAGACTTGCTGTTCCGAAACTTTAGAGACCTTTAGCCGGCAGACGGGTGGTGATCCTGGTAGGATTGCAGTCGTATGATTTTGGTGGGTGACCAGAGGTTATCTAGAGAAGGTTTGGTTTTACCTAGTTTCAACATTGTGTCCAATCTGAGGGTCCAGGGTTATGTCACTCTACCCCCTAACAATAAGTTCAGGCTTGGCTTTTAGGGTAAGGGCTATATCGGCATTTTCAAGCTTGGTTGGCATCCTCACCATTTCTAGATAGAGTCTACGCACAGGTTCCTAACATTCCCTCAAGATCTTGGCTTGTCCTTATGGTCTATCCGTCGGTCTCACAAGCTTACTTTCAATCCTTAGGTAGGAATGGTTCACCGGGTGGGCTCTTCGTATCTTGTCCGGGACTGGATTTCCCAAGTCGTCGTTTGAGCTTTATTTGCCTCTGGGCAGGGTAATTGTGGAGATTAAGGCAATCGGATATTCACATGGCAAGCTTATCCGACTGGAGATAGGGATAGGTTGCGCCTGCCAATTATGTAAACCAGCTATGACTTGGGTATTACGTTGCCGATTAGATAAGGCAACAACTCATAGTCATGGTTTGGTAAGATTGAGAAAACCGACTTAGAGTAAGATAGGGTTTCCGACTTGTAAGCCCGCCTCCCAAGACTATATAAGGGGGGTAAGGGGCGTCCCTTGGGGATATCGGCTTTAGATCATATTTGATATACAAGACAAGAGCAACATATCTTGAGATCAATAAACACTCGACGGATTGAATTCCCGAAACAGGAGTAGGGTATTACATCACGAGAGGTCCTGAACCTGTCTAAACCTTGTTTTTCACTTAACCCACCGAGCTTGGCGATCTTGACTACACCCCCAAATTTCTATTGCCAAAACCGAGTTTCGACAGTTGGCACGCCAGGTAGGGGCCTGCGCGTCAAGACTTCTTCGACAATCTCGTCGGCAAGCGCGATGGGATCTTCATCGGGCATCGACGACTTCGCCGCCAAAGGCTTCAACAATCTCTCCTTCCCGACTCGATTCGGACCGGTCGGGAGAGGGAACCTGCTCGGCGCCATTCGAGCTACCGAACAACGCCAAGATCTACAGCAAGGTTTTGACTTCCGAATTAGGTGCTGCCCACTTGGAAGGAGGAATCCACTCGGCACCATTCGGGTTACCTAACAACGCTGAGATCTGCGACACAGCTTTGACTTCCAAGATGGAGCCCATCCACCCGGAAGGAGGAATCCACTCGGCGCTGTTCGGCCTACCGAACGCCGCTGAGATCTACAGCCATCTTCTCACGTCCCCGTCGGAATCGACCCACTCGGGAGGAGAAACCTTTTCGGCACCGCTTGGATTGCCAAACGCCGCCGAGGTCTACTACAAACTCCTCCCCCCGAGTCGGGATCGACCCACTCGGAGGGACCCACGTCATCAAGCTACGACTCGGACTGGAACGATCTAGATTCAAGCAACCCAGGCTCAAGGGAAGTCGCAGTCATCCTCCAACCGTTCGGGTCATGCTCATTCACGGAGCTCGACGAGTACCTCAGCTCTTCAGGCTTCGACGATCTTTACAGCATCCCCTCGGACGAGGCCAACGACTGTGACTGCGACAAGGACTACGAGCCAAAGTGCTTCGACGTCCTCATGGCTGAGGTGGTGTGGACCCCTGTTTTTGAGACAGGAATCTTTCGTGTTCACAGTACCATTTCCCTGGATCGAGTAGTTGGTACCCACGAATACAGTACTGGATAATCAGGTGCACATGCACGAATAGTCTTACATTACCATTATTACATTAATAGGCCCGAAGGCAATGTTCAACCCATAGGACCTTATGGTCCGAATACAACACAAAAACAGAATTTAGATACGGTAGCGGAATAGAGGCAGCGGCTTGTCATTTGCCACAGGTAACGACTGGAGCTAAGATCTAGTATGCGCCGTCAGTTCCTTCACCCTCTTGGTAGTACGCATACGGGTCTTCCGGCTCTTCATTTCTGTCAGCTGAAGGTTTGTGCGTATAGCAAGGGTGAGTACCAACCGTACTCAGCAAGCCAACACGGAATTTATGCATATGATAGGGGTATTCAGAGAATGGCTGGAGTTCTTTTGTATGAAGCCAATTTTCATAATTCTTTTCACAAGCCTATCAACTAGCCAAACAAGTTTTAGTTTCATAGTTCATTAGTCCGGTGACGGTTCTGTCTACCATCCATCGTGATTCCAAGGATGGTTTCCCGCCTCTGATTCGTCATGATTTTCTGGGGAATCTACCCCTTCTCGCATCTCGAGAAGTTGATTCACCAGCGAATGGAATCATCATGCAAACCCATCCCAGCAGTTTTAAGTTTAAAGTCTAGCCAAGCGAAAGTCTTGTCACGATGCTCGATATCCGCGAGCACGGCTATTCGAATAGATTAATTCACTCACACTGCAGTGGATGTACACTTTACCCGTACTCCGCGACAGCCCAACAAATGAGCCTACGTCTCAACACATGAGACGGTCACGGCAAAGCCTTTCGATAACCTCGCTTTGGCAGTACCCGCTCCATGAACTTGAGCCCTCATGCACTCTAGCCGTCCTTTTCTAGCAGTGAGAGAAGTTCTGGCGCACCCGGGGTAAGGGAAGCTTTCTCAATCTTTAAGTTTAATTAACATCAGTTTAATTCCACCATTCATAACAAAGGCCACAGCCTCATTCTCATCCCGTAACCACATCATAGAGAACCATCTATGCAAGGATACTGCCTCCGCTCGGCTATCTAGTCAGCTAGGTCTATACCCATTCGAGAAGTACGATTGTACTGGCTCGTTTCCCGGCTATCTCATGGCTCGGTCCTTAATTGACCAGGGTCAGCACTTGCCTTTTTCGGAATCCGCCCAAATCATCCAGCCGCCCCAGTCTAAAATATTTGTATAGCATTTTCAATTTTCACCAAGCCTAATTTAACATTCTCATGGCCATGTGGCGCTCATGTCTCCACAGGCCGTATTTCAACTACCTTCCTTAAGGTAGTTGCCCGAGCACAAAGCCATTTTGCAAAATCATGAGTATGCAGGGATCTAGTGTAAGCAGGCTAAGCATTTGTACCGAAGTTATCCTCCGGTCATATCACATCGAAGGTTACAAAGAATAAATACTAATGGTGATCAATATCAAAGCGGGTATATCAAGCATAGGTATTGTTTGTATAAAGCATGCAATTTGTAATTTGAAAACAACATCATTTCACAAAGTAGGATCAATATGTTCAAAGAGTGTGATGACTTGCCTTGCTCGCACACTTGAGGGGTGGTATCTTCAGCGGGGTCGGTGCCGGTTTCTTCAGTGCTACCCGTACGTGCGAAAGATCAATTGAATTCAATTAGAATTCAATAAAATACCGAGAGATCGAAAAGAACCATAAAAGCCATGAAAACAACTCCAAAAGTTTTGCCGATAATTCTACTCGAGTTAGAACAAGGGTCGCTAGGAAAATCCGTGTTTTAGAATCGAGTTGATGACTAGGGTTCTCGCAAAAACGGCGATCGTAATAATTTTGGGAAATTAAATTTGAAGATATCAGCGGAGAAAATTCGGGCTCGAGGTTTGAGGGTTTGAGCACAAAGAGAAGCCTATTTAAATGGCGGGAAAGAATTAAACGGAGTCCGGATTTAAAAACGATGCGAAATGAAATCCCGAAAAAACGTTCGATCCCGACTTTTCAAACTTTGCACCGAGAAAATATGCGAGAAATAATTTATTTATGCCCAAAATTTTACTCAAGTCATCCCAAAATATTTTCCAAATTTTCCAAAATTTTTCCCAAATTTTTCCCTATTTTTCTTTTTCTTTTTCCTTTCCTTTTCCTTTTCCTTTTTCTTTTTCTTTTTCTTTTTTTCTTTTTCCCCGCGCACTATTCATCGCTCGCAAGGTGCTCGACCGGACTGGCGAAAAGAGGCGACGGCCGGCGCTAGCGCATGTGGAAAAAGGGCGGCGGTGGGCTTACCGGCGACGGCGGCTCACGGCGGCTAGGGCGGCGGGAGCTCCGGCGTCGCGGCGAGGGCGGTGGCTTGCGGTGGCGTTCGGGAGAGCAACGAGGGAGGCGGCGGCGGTGCGGGAAAGGGGCGGGGTTGCCGGCCCTTTTATAGGCGCGGCGAGGGCGAGGGATGGAGGAGGGGGACCGGCGCAGTTGGGTGCCACGCGGCGGCGCGCGGTTTGGGCCGGGCTCGGACGCGCGCGGCGTGGCGGAAGGCGCGCGCAGCGCGGGGCCGCGTGACGGCGTCGTGCGCGCGCGCGGCGCGCGGGCGGGCGCGGTCGGCGCGCGCGGCGCGGCGACGATAGCGCGAGGCGCGGGCCGGGCAAGACGGCGACGGCCGGTGGCGCGGCGCGGGGCCGGCGACGGGCGGGCGTGTGGCGGCAACGGCGCTGCGCGGCGGGGCGGGCGCGCGCGCGCGGGTGACCGGGCCGGGCGCGGGCGCGTGCGCGCTCACGCGACGCGTGGCGCGCGCGGTGCGGCGCGGTGCGGCGGGCGACGCGCGTGGGCGCGAGGCCGGGCCGGACGGCGTCGAACGGCTTGTGACCGATGAACAGTGCACCTTTTTATTTTCCCGATTTTCCATTCCCTTTTTAATTTCCAATTTTTCCTTCACTCCAAAATTTCAAAATAAATTCCACTATTCCCGAGAAAAATTTTTAATATTATAATTTCAACTTTTTCTCCACCTTTATTTTTCCACACATATATATTTATTTTTTTATATTTATTTAAATCTCTCTTTTTTTAATTTCATAAGTCACTATTTTTAAATTCCAAAAATTTTCTAGATTTCATGTAAATCCCTAAAACATTATATTGTCTATTTTATACCCTAATTAATCTTCCGTAATCAACAATTAATATTTTATTTCTCAAATACGCATTTTCATAATCCGCGCTTTCCTCGATTTCCCTTTTTTAAAAACCCTGATGCGGCTTTCGCACCTTCATTTCGACAACACCAAATTATCCAAAAACACCGAAAGGGAATTGACCACGACTAAATTTATGCAACGAGCGGCAAATAAGAAACAACAAACCCGAGAAGATGCAACAAGCGAAGGTTTTTGAAAATTCTGATTTTTACGTTCCGATTTCGGTTCTCCGATTTTCAGGATGTTACAAACCTACCCCCCTAACAATAAATCTCGTCCCCGAGATTTCTTACTGGTTGCTGAGTAGGTGTGGGTATTCTGTCCTCAGGAACTCTTCGCTCTCCCAGGTAGCCTCTTCTCCCGTGTGATTGCTCCATTGTACCTTGTACATGCGCCATGACTTGGTCAGTGTCTTCTTCTCTCGCCTCGTCCAGATCTTGATCGGATGTTCCGGGTAAGTAAGGTCACCGTGTACATGGATGGTTTCTAAAGGAGCTTGCTCTTCGGTACCCGCAAACATTTCTTCAGTGCGACACGTGAAATACTGGGTGGACATCGAGAGGTTCTCGGGCGGTTCCAATTGGTAAGCCACTTCTCCTCTCCTAGCGCTTATCAAGAATGGGCCCACGTATCTTGGTGCGAGTTTCCCTTTGACTTTGAACCTCTGAGTTCCCCGTAGTGGTGAGACCTTTAGATACACGTAGTCACCTTCTTTAAATTCCAATTCTCTTCGGCGGGTGTCCGCGTAGCTCTTTTGTCGTGATCGAGCCGTTTGTAATCGGTCCCGAATCAGGCGAACTTTTCCTCGGCCTCTTTGATTATGTCGGCCCGAATACGGTTCGTTCACCGGTTTCTGACCACATTAATGGGGTTCGGCATCGGCGACCAAATAGAGCTTCGTTTGGCGACATCTTTAGACTGGCTTGATAGCTATTGTTGTAGGAGAACTCGGCGTACGGCAAACATTTCTTCCAATCCTTGGTGAAATCCAACGCACAGGCTCTCAGCATATCTTCTAGCACTTGATTCGTTCTCTCAGTCTGTCCGTCAGTCTGTGGGTGGTAAGCGGTACTGAAAGCGAGGTGACTGCCGAGTGCCTCATGGACTTTGCTCCAAAAATGAGACGTGAATTGGGTACCACGATCCGATATAATCTTCTTTGGTACACCGTGAAGACATACAATCCTACTCATGTATAGTTCCGCTAGCTTGGCACTGTTGTAGTTAGTTTTTACGGGAATAAATCTAGCAGTCTTAGTGAGCCTATCCACTATTACCCAAATGGAATCGTAACCAGTCGTAGTTTTGGGTAGTCCTACTATGAAATCCATGCCTATCTCGTCCCATTTCCATTCAGGAATCTTGAGCGGCTGCAGCAAGCCTGCTGATCGTTGATGCTCAGCTTTCACTCTTTGGCACACATCGCACACGGCTACGTATTCGGCTACATCTCTCTTCATATTGGGCCACCGTATTCTCCTTTCAAATCTGGTACATTTTCGTGCTTCCGGATGTAACGAATATGCCGATTCGTGGGCTTCTTTTAAGATCAACCCTCGTAATCCACCCGTTCCGCACGCGATTCTTTTCTTGTACCACAGATTCCCTTGTCATCTACGAAAACTCCTTAGCGCGTCCAGCGGCCATGCGTTCCACGATTTCCGGTTTCCTCATTCCCTTTTTGGGCTTCTTCTATTTGAGTCCTCGAAGGGGTTGGATTTCCAGTGAGTGTATTTCTCCGTGAGGAATCGGGTGCATTGAGTCGAGCCATTTCTTCTTGGAGTGTATTGGCCATACCCCCAATCCCATGTGGTTGCATTGGGCTTTGCGGCTCGCGCATCGGCCACTACATTTGCCTTGCCGGGATGGTAATGGATTCCTAGATCGTAATCTTTGATCAACTCCAACCATCGCCTCTGTCGTAGGTTGAGATCAGGATGAGTAAAAAAATATTTTAAGCTCTTGTGATCGGTATACACATCACGGTGGTTCCCGATCGAGATAGTGTCTCCGGATCTTCAATGCGTGAACAACCGCGGCTAATTCCGGTGTGTCGTGTGTGGATAATTCTCCTCGTGGGGTCGTAATCGTCGCGAGGCATACGCAACGACCTTCCCATCCTGCATTAACACTCCCCCTAGTCCTTGCCGAGATGCATCACAGTACATCACGAAATCCTTCCGGTTGTCAGGTAAGGTTAAGATTGGGCAGTGGTTAAGTTTTCTTTTAGTTGGTCGAAAGCCTTTTGACACTTCTCGTTCCACTCAAACTTCTTTTCCTTCTTCAGAAGTTGAGTCATAGGTCGGGCTACAGTGGAAAACCCTTCGATAAACCGTCGGTAATAACCGGCTAAGCCCAAGAAACTCCGAACTTCCGTCACTGACTTGGGTGCCTTCCATTCCATGACAGCTTCGACCTTGGCGGGGTCTACTGCTACTCCTCCGGCTGAAACCACGTGGCCAAGAAAAGCAACTTCCTTGAGCCAGAACTCGCATTTGCTGAACTTTGCATACAGCTGGTGCTCTCGTAGTTTTTCTAGTACCAGCCGCAGATGCTCCGCGTGTTCCTCATCGTCCTTGGAGTAGATAAGTATATCGTCGATGAATACCACTATGAATTTATCCAGGTACTCCATGAATACCTTGTTCATCAGGTTCATAAAATATGCCGGGGCATTGGTCAATCCAAAGGACATTACTGTAAACTCGTATAAGCCGTAACGTGTAGAGAACGCCGTCTTAGGAATATCTCCAGCTCTAATCTTCAACTGATGATATCCTGACCGAAGATTAATCTTTGAGAACACTTGCGCACCCTTAAGTTGATCGAATAGGTCATCGATTCGAGGTAGCGGGTACTTGTTTTTGATAGTCACTTCATTCAGCGATCGGTAGTCCACACACATCCTCATACTCCCATCCTTCTTCTTGACGAAGAGTACTGGGGCTCCCTAGGGGGAAGAGCTGGGGCGTACGAATCCCTTCTCTTGTAGCTCTCTTATTTGCTTCTTGAGTTCCTCTAACTCGTTGGCCGGCATTCGATAAGGCCTCTTGGATATAGGGGCAGTACCCGGCATTAGATCGATGATAAACTCTATGTCGCGATCCGGGGGCATTCCGGGCAATTCCTCGGGAAACACGTCCGGGTATTCTTGTACTACTGGCATTCCGCCTAGAGGTAGCATGGTGAACACTCCCGCAGCTTGTTCGCATAGCTTTGGATTTTGATCCATCGTTATGCTCATCGGTGATCCCTATGGGGTGGATACCGTGACTTCCCTTCGACTGCAGTCTATAATGCCGTTATTCTTGGTCAACCAATCCATCCCGAGTATGACATCTATGGTTTGGGGTGATAGCACCATAAAGTTTGAGAGAAACACCACGTCCCTAATCCGTATGGGCACATTGATGCAGGCATGGGGTACGGTTATGTCTCCCCCAGGTGAGTGTACCAACATAGGCCTCTTAAGTGCTACTTGGTGTAGGTGGTGTTGTTTGCTTACTTGGGAAGATATGAATAAATGTAAAGCTCCGTAATCGAATAAAACTTTAACTAGTGTAGAGTTGATAGAGAACATACCCATCAATACGCTCCGATCCTCCCGAGCTTCTTCACCCGCACATGATTCACTGGCCACGTCGAAACACGGTGGCAGCCTCGTTGGGTAGCGGGGTCCCGAGCAGGACCTCGTCCCGCCGCAGGGTGGGGTTCCTCGGACGGGCGTTGCATTGGTGCCAGTGCGCACAGGGGTGTTGCGTGGTTTTGGGCAGCTATTGGAGTAGTGCCTGAATTCTTCACAATTGAAGCAGCTCACATTCTTTCTTCCTGGAGCGGCTAGGGTTGGTGTGGGTGTACGAAGCCGAGGTGTAGCTGGCCGTTGACATGGTTGAAAGCGGGGAACGACCGGCTACCGGAACGTTTGGCTTCCATCCGGACGGGGTGGCTCCCTTGGGGCGTTGTGGCGTTCCACGAAATGGGCGAGCCATAGCGAGCCTCCTTTTGCGGTTATTTTCTACCATCTTTTGGTCGTGTTCAAGCCACGACCTTGTTGATGAGGCTTTGAACCGGTGTGGTCTGCCCGATCATCGGTCCTCTCATCGTCATTTAGTCCCTCAATGAATTTATTCATCTTCTCTTCCTCGTCTGTCAGTCACTTGTGGTGTAACGGGCAAGCGGGTAAACTTGTTCGATACTCTTGTAGAGATGTTTCCTTGACGCATCTGTGGAACTCGTTTTCTTCATCCTCATAGCTCGCTGCGGCACGAAATTCTCACGGAACGCACCGTGAATTCCTCCCATGTTGGTTCGCGCGTCTTCACTCGCGTTTCCTTGTAGGTGTCCCACCGCCACTTGCGGGACCCTCCACGGTTAGTAGCGAAGACAACTCTATCGCCTTCTCGGACTCGACGAGAGTTAGCTTTTTCTCGATCACCCTCACCGGTCTTCAGCATCCATGGGTTCTTCGGCGCGGAGAAGGTTGGTGGCTTAGCTCTCATGAACTCTCCTAGACTTGATCCTCCTCGACTTCCCGGTTGTTAGCAATTGCTTGGAGTAGCGGGTCTCGCAAAGCCATAACCTCCGCCGAGTGGAGGGGTTGGGTTCCGGCGGGTTCTCGTTGGTTGTGCGGCTCTGCGGCGATGTGCCATCCGAAGAAGATAGATGAATTAAGAGACCGGACTGTTAGGGTCATGGTTCCTAGGGGATTTTTCTTCAAGTTCTTTTAAATGATCTTCAATCAACAAGCGGGTGAAATAATAATAAGCTCACGAATTAAGACACCGCAAAGCGATGCTCGAGTCCATCATATTACATAAGAGGGTACACGGACCGTACATGCACAGTCCTTCATGCCATGATAGCAACAACAACTACATCGTCTAACCGCATCAACCAATTAAGGGGGAATAGAGTGGTGTTCGTGCTTTGAGCCGTCCGTAACGAGATCAAGCCGGGTGGTCCTCCCGCCTAGTCGTCCAACCATCCGCAAGAGCCAGGCGAAGTGGGTGGTCCGCTGGAAGCAAACCGGAGTCCCCATGGCTCGGAGGCGGTGGCCTCGGAGTTATGCCGAATCTTCCGACTCGGTGGCCGCGTACTCTTGCGAGCGGTCTGGCGGGTGAGGGGGCCTCCAGTGTGAGTCAGGCGACGAGTGGGAGCTTCCTCCTCCATTGGGTCGATGTCGCTGGACTCCCATTTGACCTCCATAGGTTCGCCTCGGACTCCGTGTCGGTGTGGATCTGGATGAGGTTCTCTCTCCCGATCCAGGCTCGGATGGTGCGCTACGGAGCTCGAGGTGGGTCCCATGGACGTGGCGAGCGGGGTCTATCGTGCACGGTGCGAGCTCGTGCTCAACATAAAAGCTTGCTCCATCATGGCTTGAAAGGTATCCAAGCATGCTGGAGTCATAAGGTAATAGTGGTCGGGCACAGGAGCAGGAGGTGTTGGTACAAGCTCGGTGGAAGTACCTGCAGCGTAGACAGGGCGAGTGCGCAGCTGCTCCTCCAGCTGGTCGACTTGCTGCTTGCTCTTCCTGAGCTGCTCTTCCAGCTCTACCAGGGCTTCCCCTCGGGCCATGTAGCGGTCCGAGAGTTGCTCATATTGGGCACCATTGGCTTGCAGCTGAGTTTGCAGCATGTTTATCTGGTCCTCACAACCTTGGTGGCTCTCGACCGGATCATTGAGGCGTGATCGCTGGTCGTTGATCTCAAGCGGGGCCTCCTCGTAGCGATGTCTGCCCGTCTCCGCCCAACGTGATAGACGCGTGACCATCGGGTTGTAGCAGCGGGGGTGGCCTCCACAGTGCGGTGCCGGGTTACCCTCTTCGCGATAAGGATGATGCACGAACTCTGTCACCGTGAGTTCGGCACGATGTATCGCATTAAGGCGAAGAAAGGCTTCGCGAGCCGCATCTTGAATGGCTGCTTCTGCTAAGTCCCGGTGGTAGCGGGTGTGGAAGCAAAAAGATGTTTCACTTCCCATGCGGGCTTCTATGGATACGGCTGCCTCCCAGGCTGGATACACTTCGGAGCCATGCCTTTTGGTGTGATAGGTGGGTAGTTCCGGGTACCTCAAACACCATAGTAGGGACTGAAGTTGTGCCACAAACCCTTCGTCTCGTGGGATGGTGACCTCCCGTGCTCCGTCGTGGTTCGACATCCGCTTTTGAAGGCAACTTGGGGTTAGAGGGAGAGAGCTATTATAATCATTTGGTAAAAAGAAAATACAGATGTAGAAAAGGTATATTTGTATTTTCGGAAATAATGTTTTAAAAATGATCCTATGTAGGGATATTTCCCTTTAGCCAACTAGTTAGGGGTAGGGCGCCATTTGGTCTTAGCCTACGGTCGCATGGCTCTGATACCAGCTCTGTGGACCCCTTTTTTTGAGACAGGAATCTTTCGTGTTCATAGTACCATTTCCTGGATCGAGTAGTTGGTACCCACGAATACGATCTTGGATAATCAGGTGCACATGCACGAATAGTCTTACATTACCATCATTACATTAATAGGCTCGAAGGCAATGTTCAACCCACAGGACCTTATGGTCCGAATACAACACAAAACAGAATTTAGATACGGCGCGGAATAGAGGCGGCTTGTCATTTGCCACGGGCAACGACCGAAGCTAAGATCTAGTATGCGCCGTCGTTCCTTCACCCTCCCGGTAGTACGCATACGGGTCTTTCGGCTCTTCATTTCTGTCAGCTGAAGGTTTGTGCGTATAGCAAGGGTGAGTACCAACCGTACTCAGCAAGCCAACACGGAATTTATGCATATGATAGGGGTATTCAGCGAATGGCTGGAGTTCTTTTGCATGAAGCCAATTTTCACAATTCTTTTCACAAGCCTATCAACTAGCAAAACAAGTTTTAGTTTCATAGTTCATTAGTCCGGTGACGGTTCTGTCTACCATCCATCGTGATTCCAAGGATGGCTTCCGCCTCCGATTCGTCATGATTTTCTGGGAATCTACCCTTCTCGCATCTCGAGAAGTTGATTCACCAGCGAATGAAATCATCATGCAAACCCATCCCAGCAGTTTTAAGTTTAAAGTCTAGCCAAGCGAAAGTCTTGTCACGATGCTCGATATCGGCGAGCACGGCTATTCGAATAGATTAATTCACTCACACTGCAGTGGATGTACACTTTACCCGTACTCCGCGACAGCCCAACAAATGAGCCTACGTCTCAACACATGAGACGGTCACGGCAAAGCCTTTCGATAACCTCGCTTTGGCAGTACCTGCTCCATGAACTTGAGCCCTCATGCACTCTAGCCGTCCTTTTCTAGCAGTGAGAGGAGTTCTGGCGCACCCGGGGTAAGGGAAGCTTTCTCAATCTTTAAGTTTAATTAACATCAGTTTAATTCCACCATTCATAACAAAGGCCGTAGCCTCATTCTCATCCCGTAACCACATCATAGAGAACCATCTATGCAAGGATACCGCCTCCACTCGGCTATCTAGTCGGCTAGGTCTATACCCATTCGAGAAGTACGGTTGTACGGCTCGTTTCCGGCTATCTCATGGCTCGGTCCTTAATTGACCGGGGTCGGCACTTGCCTTTTTGGAATCCGCCCAAATCATCCAACCGCGCCTAAAATATTTGTATAGCATTTTCAATTTTCACCAAGCCTAATTTAACATTCTCATGGCCATGTGGCGCTCATGTCTCCACAGCCGTATTTCAACTACCTTCCTTAGGGTAGTTGCCCGAGCACAAAGCCATTTTGCAAAATCATGAGTATGCAGGGATCTAGTGTAAGCGTGGCTAAGCATTTGTACCGAAGTTATCCTCCGGTCATATCACATCGAAGGTTACAAAGAATAAATACTAATGGTGATCAATATCAAAGCGGGGTATATCAAGCATAGGTATTGTTTGTATAAAGCATGCAATTTGTAATTTGAAAACAACATCATTTCACAAAGTAGGATCAATATGTTCAAAGAGTGTGATGACTTGCCTTGCTCGCACACTTGAGGGGTGGTATCTTCAGCGGGGTCGGTGCCGGTTTCTTCAGTGCTACCCGTACGTGCGAAAGATCAATTGAATTCAATTAGAATTCAATAAAATACCGAGAGATCGAAAAGAACCATAAAAGTCATGAAAACAACTCCAAAAGTTTTGCCGATAATTCTACTCGAGTTAGAACAAGGGTCGCTAGGAAAATCCGTGTTTTAGAATCGAGTTGATGACTAGGGTTCTCGCAAAACGGCGATCGGAATAATTTTGGGAAATTAAATTTGAAGATATCAGCGGAGAAAATTTGGGCTCGAGGTTTGAGGGTTTGAGCACAAAAGAGAAGCCTATTTAAATGGCGGGAAAGAATTAAACGGAGTCCGGATTTAAAAACGATGCGAAATGAAATCCCGGAAAACGTTCGATCCCGACTTTTCAAACTTTGCACCGAGAAAATATGCAAGAAAATAATTTATTTATGCCCAAAATTTTACTCAAGTCATCCCAAAATATTTTCCAAATTTTCCAAAATTTTTCCCAAAATTTTCCCTATTTTTCTTTTTCCTTTCCTTTTCCTTTTTCTTTTTCTTTTTCTTTTTTTTTTTTTTCCCGCGCACTATTCATCGCTCGCAAGGTGCTCGACCGGGACCAGCGAAACAGAGGCGGCGCGGCGCTAGCGCATGTGGAAAAAGGGCGGCGGTGGGCTTACCGGCGACGGCGGCTCACGGCGGCTAGGGCGGCGGGAGCTCCGGCGTCGGCGGCGAGGGCGGCGGCTTGCGGTGGCGTTCGGGAGAGCAACGAGGGAGGCGGCGGCGGTGCGGGAAAGGGGCGGGGTTGCCGGCCCTTTTATAGGCGCGGCTGGGGGCGAGGGGATGGAGGAGGGGGACCGACGCAGCTTGGGTGCCACGTGGCGGCGCTGCGGTTTGGGCCAGCTCGGACGCGCGGCGTGGCGGAAGGGCGCGCGGCGCAGCGCGGCCGCGTACGGCGTCGTGCGGCGGCGCGAGCGTGGGCGGGCCGGCGCGAGTCGGCGACGCGCGGCGACGATAGCGCGAGGCGCGGGCGCGGGGCCGGAGCAAGACGGCGACGGCCGGCGGCGCGGCGCGGGCCGGTACGACGGGCGGGCGCGTGGCGGCAACGGCGCTCGCGCGGGGGGGGCGGGCGCAGCGCGCGCGGCGTGACCGGGCCGGGCGCGGGCGCGTGCGCGCTCACGCGACGCGTGGCGCGCGCGGGTGCGGCGCGGTACGGCGGGCGACGCGCGGCGGGCGCGAGGCCGGTGCCGGGACGGCGTCGAACGGCTTGTGACCGATGAACAGTGCACCTTTTTATTTTCCCGATTTTCCATTCCCTTTTAATTTCCAATTTTTCCTTCACTCCAAAATTTCAAAATAAATTCCACTATTCCCAGAAAAATTTTTAATATTATAATTTCAACTTTTTCTCCACCTTTATTTTTCCACACACATATATTTATTTTTTTATATTTATTTAAATCTCTCTTTTTTTTAATTTCATAAGTCACTATTTTTAAATTCCAAAAATTTTCTAGATTTCATGTAAATCCCCTAAAACATTTTATTGTCTATTTTATACCCTAATTAATCTTCCGTAATCAACAATTAATATTTTATTTCTCAAATACGCATTTTCATAATCCGCGCTTTCCTCGATTTCCCTTTTTTAAAAACCCTGATGCGGCTTTCGCACCTTCATTTCGACAACACCAAATTATCCAAAAACACCGAAAGGGGAATTGACCACGACTAAATTTATGCAACTGAGCTGGCAAATAAGAAACAACAAACCCGAGAAGATGCAACAAGCGAAGGTTTTTGAAAATTCCGATTTTTACGTTCCGATTTCGGTTCTCCGATTTTCGGGATGTTACGGTGGCCGAGACCGACTCGGCATGACCCGCAGGGGTCGTAGAGTAAGAACGAGCCAGGCTTGAGCAGGAGCCCAAGCTGGCGGAAGATGAGAAGAGGCGCAAGGAGGAAGCCGACAGAAGAAAGCGGGATCTGAGGGCAACCGGACGATCCGCTCGGGAGGCCATACTTCAGACGCGAGTCGACAACACCAACATCTTCCAGACACCCCAGCAGAACGCCGTTGCCGCCCTCACCCTCCTGGACACCGTAATCAAAACGGCACCCCCCGACGTGACGCCGATCCTAGACAAGATCAAGACCATCGTCACGGCTACAGCCAACTGCTCTACCTCTACCTCAGCACGAAGGCCGACTGAGTCTGTGGCAGAAACGCCCGACAGAAGCCGACTTCCACCACTGCGGTCGAAGGATTACAGGAGGCCTGAACAAGATCGGACGGCCACTAGGACAAGAAACCCCCGCCACGAGGCCACACGGAAGCAGCAAGAGCAATCGGCTGACTCCTGCGAGAAGCGACATGGACGACCACCCGTCCACCACCGGGTCCGCCGCAGCAACAACTCCGACTACCGAAGCAGCCTGCCAAGGACCCCGCCGAGTGATCTGCGGGAAGTCCTCGACCAGCGCTACCAAGAACGAGATCAACGCTCCCGCGAAGATTGAAGGGGCTCACCCGACAGCAACGACGATGGAGTACCTGCTTTCACTCGGGACCTGCGCTGAGTGCATTGGCCGAATGGTTTTAAGCCGACAGGAATCGAGAAGTATGATAGAAAGACCGACCCCGAGTCGTGGCTGACCGTGTACACCCTCGCCATCCGCGCAGCTGGAGGAGACAACAAGACCATGGCTAATTATTTACATGTTGCCCTCGCCAACTCAGCCAGGAACTGGCTCACGAGCTTGCCAAGAGGCTCGATTGGCTCGTGGAGTGAGTTAAGGGACCACTTCATCGCCAACTTCCAAGGCACTTTTGAAAGGCCCGGGATCCACTTCGACCTCTACAATTTCATCCAGAAGCCAGACGAGCCACTGAAGGACTACATCCGGCGCTTCTCGGAGAAGCGCAACAAGATCCCCAACATCACCGACAACATCATCATCGCCGCCTTCCAGAAGGGAGTCCGTGATGAGTCGCTGATCGGGAAGTTTGGGCGTAAGCCACCGAAGACGGTGAAGCAAATGTTTGAGACAACAAACTCCTATGCCAAATCCAACGACGCAATCAAGGCGGCGCGGCAAGATCGACCTGACAAAAGGGACGACAAGCAGTCGGGAGGAAGCCGACATCCTAAGAAGGATAATGACAACAACAATCATGTCTAGAAAGATCGCAAGCGTCGGCCCGAGGACCTGGTTGCCACGACGTCCAACTCCCAACGCCGTCCCCGAGTCGCGGCCTACGATACGATTATGAACGCCCAATCGCCTCCCGATTCATCTCCCGACTCGGCGAGCGAGGCATACCTTTCTTCAGGCTACTGAAGAAAACCGACGACTTCCAGTGGACTACGGAAGCCCACAAGGCCTTTGAAGATTTTAAAGAATTTCTCACGACGCTACCCGTTCTAGCCTCACCTCAGCCGCAAGAACCCCTGCTATTGTACGTCTCGATGACTCACCAGGTGGTCAGCACGGTCCTCGTCGTTGAGCGTGAAGAAGAAGGACGAGTCCAGAAGATTCAGAGGCCAATCTACTTTGTTAGCGAAGTGCTGGCAGGAGCCAAAATTCGCTACCCTCAGGGTCACTCGGTCACCGTCGTCACTTCCTTTCCACTCGACGATGTCATCCACAACCAGGAGGTGACTGGGCACATTGCAAAGTGGGCCCTGGAACTAATGCTGCTGGACTTAACCTTCAAGGCGAGGACGTCTATAAAGTCGCAAGCCCTGGCGGATTTCCTGGCCGAGTGGACCGAATAACAAGAAGATGTACCTCGAGAAGACCTATAATACTGGACCATGCACTTTGACAGATCCAAGAGGATCATTGGCTTGGGAGCAGGAGTCGTGCTGATCTCCCCGACTGGGGAAAGGCTAAAATATGTTCTTCACCTTCACTTCTCCGCCTCACACAACGTCACCGAGTACGAAGCTCTGCTGCATGGCCTACGACTTGCTGTTTCACTCGGGATACGACGGTTGGCCGTGAAGGGAGATTCCCAGCTGGTCGTCAACCAAGTGATGAAAGACTGGTCGTGTTTGAACGACATCATGGAAGCCTATCGGCAAGAAGTTCGCAAACTTGAAGACAGGTTTGACGGACTAGAGCTATCCCATGTCTTGAGACATAACAATGAAGCAGCTGACGAGTTGGCGCAGTTCGGGTCCAAGCGAGAAGCTGCTCCAACAGACATTTTCGTAGAACATCTCTACGAGGCGACTATCGTAGCAAAACCAACTCCCAATGAGCAAGCTGCAAACCAAGTCGCCATGATCGACGCCGACTAGAGGACACCGCTCATCAAATTCTTAACTCAGCAAGAGCTACCGGAAGACCGGGATGAAGCAGAACGAGTCCGACGCCATGGTCAAGCTTATGTCATGGTCGACTCTGATTTATACAAGAGGAGCCATTCTGGAGTCCTAATGAGATGCATCACGCCTGAGGAAGGATGGCAACTACTCCATGATATCCACTCGGGTATATGCGGAAGTCATGCGGCGGCACGTACCTTGCTAGGCAAAGCCTACAGACAAGGTTTTTTCTGGCTTACGGCGGTAGTCTCTGATGCCAACAAAGTGGTTCGCACATGTGAAGGTTGCCAGTTCTTTGCTCGGCAGAGCCATGTTCCAGCGCAAGAGCTACAAACGATTCCATTATCTTGGCCGTTTGCGGTATGGGGCTTGGATATAGTCGGTCTTTTCAAGAAGGCTCCAGGAGGATTCACACATCTGTTCATCGCAATCGACAAGTTCTCCAAGTGGATCGAGGCGAAGCCGGTTGCTACAATCACCACTGACAAGGCGCGAGACTTCATCCTCAACATCGTGCACCGGTTTGGCGTCCCAAACAGAATAATAACTGACAATGGGACTCAATTCACTAGAGGCGTTTTCAAGGATTTCTGTGAAGATTTCGGCATCAAAATCTGCTACGCCTCAGTTGCGCACCCCAAAAGCAACGGACAGGTTGAGCACGCCAATGGCATGGTTCTTCAAGGCATCAAGGCCCGAGTGTTTGACCGGCTAAATCCTTATGCCGGCAAATGGGTTTAAGAGCTGCCCTCGATTCTATGGTCTCTGCGGACTATGCCCAGTCGGGCCACCGGCCAAACTCCTTTCTTCCTAGTTTACGGGGCAGAAGCCTTGCTACCGAACGAAATGGAGTACGAATCTCTTCGAGTCCGTAGCTTCAATGACGAGCGCTACGATCAAGACCGAGTGGATGACCTCACCCGACTGGAAGAGGCCCGTGAGGCAGCCCTGATCCAGTCGGTAAGATATCTTCAAGGTCTTAGACGATACTACAGTCGCAATGTTCGAGCATGAGCTTTCATTGTCAACGATCTAGTTCTAGGCAAGATTCAAACCACCAAGGACCGTCACAAATTATCTCCACTATGGGAAAGACCATATATAATTGCTGAGGTGACTCGGCCAGGAGCATATCGACTAAAGCGTGAAGATGGATCCATGGTGGAGAACTCTTGGAATATCGAACATCTTCGACGATACTATGCTTAAGTTACTTTAAGTTCCATGTTATTCTCGACTGCCAACCTCAAGCAAGATGACTTCTTGAGTCGACAGTCGGGGGGCTATACATGTGTCAATAAAGCATGGCTTTCTTCGACAACTTGTTTATATTTGGTTTATCATTGTTTAATGTTTTGATTTCAGTTCAATAGATAAGGACTGAGAATTTTTTAATGACCTAATCAAGCTTAGGCTTGGTGACAGTCGGACGAAAATTACTTAAGAAATCTTCTATGAAGACTCGGGTCAAAGCATTAACATAAATAAGCTAGATATCTACAAGTTCACATCAAAGGTTACAAGCAAACATTCACAAACCGCGGTTTGTGTAACTTCATGAGAAGTTGGCACGATGCAATTTGAAAGGTGACAAACATTTAAGCTTTTCATGGTTGTCCTGATGACAGGGACTGTTTGGTTTTTTAAGCATTTGATTAAATGATTGTATCAATGCTATTTTTTCACCTTGGTGAAGATCTTTTAAGATTAAAACCAATATTATGGCAGGAGCTATTTAATATTTTGGTCGTATTTTTCAGATGACTGAAAAATTTGTTTACCCATGAGGGTCGATTATATTATTTGTTCCGAGATGACTCGGGCAAGTTAACTCGGATAAGCACGAGCTTGCCGAGTGAATTGATTTCTTACCCATGAGGATTAATTAAATTATTTGATCCAAGATGACTCGAGCAAGTTAACTCGGATAAGCACGAGCTTGCCGAGTGAATTGATTTTTTACCCATGAGGGTTAATTAAATTATTTGTTCCGAGATGACTCGGGCAAGTTAACTCGGATAAGTACGAGCTTGCCGAGTGAATTGATTTCTTACCCATGAGGGCTAATTAAATTATTTGTTCCGAGATGACTCGGTCAAGTTAACTCGGATAAGCATGAGCTTGCCGAGTGAATTGATTTCTTATCCATGAGGGTTAATTAAATTATTTGTTCTGAGACGACTCAGGCAAATCTACTCGGAAAAGCATGAGCTTGCCGAGTGATATGTTATATGATTTTTTGTGATTGCTTTAGCTTGGGCTAAGCATTTATATGAGAATGATTTTTTCTAGTTCTTGACTATGTGCTTAGTCTGATTTTGACTAACCACATAGTCGGGGGCTACACCTAATTAGGTGCATCAACGAGATGCACCTAGGTATTTATTTTTTGAGAATTTTTTGGGATATTTTCCAGCCCTTCACAGTCTTTGGAGCCACTCGGTAGATTCAGGCAAGGACGACGGGACCACTCGGCGCCAGAAGCACTCGGCCAAAGAGTTGTTTGTCTCGTCAACTGCGAAGGACTCGGGGGCTACTATGGAGATTATGGCAATCGGATATCCACATGGCACGCTTATCCAACTGGAGATAGGGGATAGGTTGCGTCTGCCAATTATGTAAACCGGCTATGACTTGGGTATTACGTTGCCGATTAGATAAGGCAACGACTCATAGTCATGGTTTGGTAAGATTGAGGAAACCGACTTAGAGTAAGATAGGGTTTTCGACTTGTAAGCCCGCCTCCCAAGACTATATAAGGGGGTAAGGGGCGTCCCTTGGGGGATATCGGCTTTAGATCAGATTTGATATACAAGACAAGAGCAACAGATCTTGAGATCAATAAACACTCGGCGGATCGAAAACCCGAAACAGGAGTAGGGTATTACCTCACAAGAGGGCCTGAACCTGTCTAAACCTTGTTTTCCACTTAACCCATCGAGCTTGGCAATCTTGACTGCACCCCCAAATTTCTATTGCCGAAACCGAGTTTCAATAGTAATGGGAGATTTTTCCTAGGTCGTCTTTCCAGAAATATCGATGTGGTTTCCTGAAACTGGAAGGGTTGTCTTAAACCTAGGTTAACCATCCTTGATCCATACTTTGTTGAATCTTGATCCATGGTCATGTTTGTCGGTGAAACTTATGGGGTAGATACGGTAACTCTTCTCCGTTCACAGTCTAATACCCCTTGGTTCTTAGTTAACTAGTCCATTCCTGATATGATGTCTAGAGTCTGGGTTGGCAATACCATAAGGTTTGATAGGAATACTACATCTCTGATCCGAATGGGCACACTAATGCATACGTGAAGTGTAGTTATATCTTCCCTAGGTGAATCTACTATCATTGATCTCTTAAGGCCTACCTGACATAGGTTATGTTCTGTGCTTATTCTTGAGGTTATGGAAGAATGCTAAGCCCCAAAATCAAACAAAACTTTAATCGGTGCAGAATGGATAGAGAACATACCCATTAGCATGACCTGGTCCTCCTGGGCTTCTCCTGTACGCACGTGGTTCACTTGGCCACGGTGGAATCCGGTGGTAGCCTCCTTCGGCTGGGGCGTTCTGAACAAGCTTCGTTCGGGCGCCGGGGTAGGGGTTTCTCTCACAACCGTGGCGTTGGCTCCAGTACGATTGGGTGTGTTGTGTGGTTTGGGACATTGATTGGCATAATGCCCGAATTCTTCGCAGTTGAAGCAATTAACATTCCGGTTTCCCGATGCTGCCAAAGTGGGGGCCGGGGTGCGGAAAGGTGTTGTCGGTGGCCTGCTAGCATTGTTGGGTGCAGAGGGACGATTGGCCGCTATGGTGGCTGGTTTCCATCCTGTTGGTGTTGCTCCTTTGGGTCGTTGAAATGTCCCTTGGATTGGACGGGCCAGAGCAAGCCTTCTCTTTCGGTTGTTTTCAACCATCCTTTGGTCATGCTCAAGCCTCACGACCTTGTTGATGAGGCTTTGGAAGCTAGCGTGGTCTTGACCGATCATCGGTCCTCTCAGCTCGTCGTTCAGTCCTTCGATAAATTTATCCATCTTCTCTTCTTTGTCCGCCAGGTCACTTGTGGCGTAACGGGCAAGCTGCGTGAACTTGTTGAGGTATTCTTGCACTGAGGTGTTGCCTTGGCACAACCTACGGAACTCATTCTTCTTCATCCTCATGACCGCGGCGGGTACAAAATTTTCACGGAAGGCGGCCGTGAATTCCTCCTAGGTTGTTTCTCTGGCATCTTCAGCCCGAGTCTCTTTGTAGGGGTCCCACCAATCACTTGCGAGACCTTCCAGCTGATTGGTGGCGAAGATGACTCTGTCAGCTTCCCGTACTCGGACGAGAGTCAACTTCTTCTCTATTACCCTCAACCAATCTTCAGCATCCATCGGTTCCTCTGCCGTGGAGAATGTTGGCGGCTTGGCTCGCATAAACTCGCCTAAGTTTGATCCTCCGCGTTGTCCTTGGTTGTTGGCAAGGGCTTGAAGCAGTTGGGTCTGTAAAGTCATGACTTCCACTAGGGTGGAGGGGTTAGGCTCCGGCGGGTTCTCAGTAGCTGCTGAGGCTCTGCGACGGTGCGCCATCTGAGGAATATAGACGAGGTAAGAGATTGGATCGACTAAGGTCGTGGTTCTAATCGATTTTTCTTCAAGTTGTTTAAGGTGATCTTTCGAAGCAAGCTTGGTGGAATAAACTCATTTAAGACATAACATGGAACTTCATATCAGTTCATAGATGTTACCTCATGGGGATACATTGGACATGTGTAGTCCCATACAACACAATACAACATCACTAATATTGATCTAGGGTTTTCATACATAAGGGTAAGGGGCACGGTCATTGCTGTCTTAATTCCTTTCAAAGCAAGACGAGGGTTGCTGCAAATTTCTCGTCTAGTTATCCAGGTTGTTGCCCGATCTGGTGTTGCCATACCCTGGATGCGGGGGCTGTTCATTCCTTGCCAATTCCTCTCGGTGGATGGCAATGAGTCGAAGGAAGGCTGCTTGGGCAACGCCCTGAATTGCAGCTCCCAAAGTACCATGGTGGCAATGCCTTCCGAAGCGAAATTCCAATCCGCAGGCAACACGGGGCTGGATTGCTATGGTGGCTTCCCATGCTGGGTGGTTTCCGGTATCATGTCTCCTGCTCCGGTAAGTAGGTGCGTTCGAGTATCTTAAGCACCGTAATAACTGCTGAAGCTGTAACACATATCCTTCTTCCAACGGGATCTCAATCTCCCAAGCTCCAACATGGTCATAGTCCGACATCTATCTTTTGAAGATAGCTTAGGGTTAGAGAAAAGTAGTGGTAAAATCAAATGTTTGTAGAGAATTGGGGGTCAAGGGTGTAAGGAAAAACATATTTGTTTTGTAAAAATAGTCTGTATTTTCAAAATAATCCTATGTAGGGATATTTCCCTTTAACCAGCTATAAAGGGGTAGGGCGCCAGTTGGCCTTATCCTATAGTTGCACTGCTCTGGTACCAGCTCTGTGGACCCCCGTTTTTGAGGACGGGAATCGTTCCTGTTAATAGTACCATTTCCCTGGATCGAGTAGTTTGGTACCCACGAATACATTACTGAATTACCAGGTGCAAAGTGCACGAATAGTCTTACACCAAAAATATTACAATATTAGGCCCGAAGACAATATCCAATACATATAGGACCTACCGGTCCGGATACAACCAAAAGCAGAAATTAGATGAGATAGCAGATGGAAGGCAGCGGCATGTCGATTGCCACAGGCAATGACTGGGGACTAAGACCTATTGCGCTCCATTGTCTTCATTCATCCTGGTAGTATGTGTACGGGTCCTCCAGGTCTTCCATGCCTACATCTGTAGGTTTGTGCGTATAACATGGATGAGTACCCAACGTACTCAGCAAGCCAACACAAAATAATGCACATGATAGGGTCATTTAAAGGGTGGCTGTGGTTTATTTGTACAAAGCCAATTTTCGCAAATCATTTCACAAACCTAACATCTAGCCAGTCAAGTTTTAGTTTCAGAGTATATTAAATCGGTGACGGTTCTGTCTGCCATCCATCGTGATACCAAGGATGGTTTCCCGTCTCCGGATCGTCATGGTTTTCTGGGGAGTCTATCCCTTCTCGCAGGTTGAGAAGTTGAGTCCACCAGCTCACAAAATTATTATGCATACAACCCATCATTTTAAAACTTATGAGTCTAGCCACGGGAGAAACTTGTCACGTCGCTCATTAACCGCGAGCACGGCTATTCGAATAGATTGATTTACTCACACTGCAGTGGATGTACACTTTACCCGTACTCCGCAACTGCTCATTGAATGAGCTTTCATCCCTTCATATGAGACGGTCATGACAAAGCCTTTCGATAACCTCACTTTGGCAGTACCCACTCCATGAACTTAAGTCCTCATGCACTCTAGCCGTCGTTTCCTAGCAGTGAGAGGAGTTCTGGCGTTCCCGGGATAAGGGGGAAAACTCACTTAATCTTTAAGTCATCGTTAAGTTCGGTTTATTATTCACATAAAGGCCTTTTGTCTTATCATAATACGGGCACTCTACCATTGGTAGGCCCAGGACACTCTACCTATTGGTAGTTCCTTAACTCAACACCCACACCTGAACCACTATGCAGGGATACTGCCTCCGCTTGGCTATCTACTCCACTAGGTCTATACCCATTCGAGAAGTACGGTTGTACTGGCTCGTTCTAAGTTGTAAGTCCTATGGCTTGGTCCTTAATTGACCAGAGATGGTACTAGCCTTTGCCAAAATCCACCCAAATCCATCCATCCGCCCCAGTCTAAAACATTGGTTTTTCATTTTTGGTTTTCATAAAAACTCATTTCATCATGTTCTAGGCAATGTGGCGCTCATGTCTCCACATGCTGTATTCCAACTACCTTCCCTAAGGTAGCTGCCCAAGCATATAGCTCTTTGTAAAAGTATGAGTATGCAAGATTCTAGTATAAGCATGGCTAAGCATTTTACAGAAGATATCCTCCGGTTATATCACATCGAGGGTTACAAAGATTATATCTAAAGGTAAGCAATATCAAGGCATGGTATATCAAGCATAGGTATTTTATGTAAAGCATGCATGTTTGAAGTTTAAATCAACATCATTTCACAAAATAGGATCAATATGTTCAAAGGGAAGTGTTGACTTGCCTTGCTCGTGACCTTGTTGGCTTGAGTCTTCGACGTTCTCAATGGTTCCCTTGGACTCTATTGTACGTGCGAGAAATCAAATTTGAATTCGATTAGAATTCAAATAAAATCCAATAAGATCCGATAAAAGCCAAATAAATCACAAAAGCGGCTCTTAACACTAGGCTACAATTTTACGTAGATTTAGGTCCGAGTTTTGATAAAATCCGGGTTAGAATGAACGAGTTACAACGATTTGAAGTTTTGCGTTGAATCGATTTAATTAATCATGATGTGGCATTATTTCAAGTTAATATATTCAAAATTTGAGAAATATTATGGGTGATGACTCAAAATATAAAAATAAAATGGTTTACTTTTAATTTTTTATCCAAATTTTATTAGATCAATAAGCCCTAGGGTTAAAATAATTGAATCCAAAAATAATTAATTAACCGTGAAGCTAAACACTATACTAAATAATTTAGAATTTAGGTTTAGAAAATCCATATATTAAAAATAATATTTAATGACAAGCTAAGCTATAAATAAATTCCTAGATAAATAAATTATGCGATGGTTAGATATCTCCAAATCCCTTTTTAATAATTAGTCCCTAATTATTTTTGAAATTTAAATTTGTTTTCGAGAGAAAAATATATATTTTGCCCAGAGAATTTCCCCAAATATTTTCCAAAACTTGTTCCTAATTTTTTTTCTAATTTTTCTCTAAATTTTTCCTTTTTTTCCTTTTCCTTTTTTCGTTTTCTCTTTTCTTTTCTTTTCTTTTTTTCTTTCCCTCCCTCGCTTCCTTCTTCCCTTCCCTCCATCTCTCTCTCTACTCGCATGGCCGAGCCGGCCGGGGCGGGCGCGCAAGGGCGGCGGTAAGCGGCGAAGGGAAAATAGGGGCAGAGGGGGGGGACTTACCCGGCGGCGGCGAGGTGGCGCGGCGACAATGGCGCAGTGGCGCGGCCGTGCGGCAAGAGGGGAAGGAGGAGGCGCGGTGAGGAGGGAGAAGGGCGCGACCTCATTTTATAGGTGCGCCGGCGTGAGCTTGGAGAAGGGGGCCGGGGTGGTGCGAGCACGGGGGGACCGAGCGCGGTGCGGCGGCGTGCGGCGCGAGCACAAGGGCACACGGCGGCGCACGCAATGTTCGTGGGGAGTGGCGCCGATGCGGCGACGGTGCGGGCGCGAGGACAGCGTGTCGATGTGCGGCACGCGCGCGTGGGGACGGGGCCCGGGTAGGCGGCGACGTGTGGCGTGGGCGCACGGGGAGGGGGCGGGCGCGTGGCGGCGTGCGCGCAGATCGCAAGCGCGCGGCGCACGCGGGCGTGGGTCGGCGCGCGGCACGGCGCAGTGCATTTGGCGCGGTGCACGTGCGAGGGGGTCCGGCGGCAAGGAAGACGCGTGGCGGCGCTGGGGGGCCGGGCGGCGAGGACGACGGGCGGCGGCATGGCGCGTGACACGGGCGTGGGCGGCACGGGCATGGGTGGCGCGGCGTGGCCGACACGCGCACGTGGGAGCGCGGCGCGGGTACGCGCGGCGTGGCGCGCGGGTGGGGACGGCGTGGCGCGACCGTGCGCGCGACGTGTGGCGCGCGGTGGCGAGGAGGGCGGCACGGCGCGGTTCCGATCAAACACTTGGCGCCCAATAAACAATAGCTTTTCTGATTTTCTTTGATTTTATTTTTATTTTTTTTGCCTACCCTTTGTATTTCACTTGCAATTAGAATTTGACTTAATTATGGCTTAATTAATATGTTTATGACTTTTACCCTCTTTATTATATATATATATACATATATATATCCATATGAATATTTTGTATGTATATATATATTCACATGTATATTTTCCTTTTTAATTATATTTAGAAATTCTTGGTATTTTATCCTAATATTTTAATATTGTTCCCAAAAGCAACTTTTATTAGATCATAGCTCTCCCTAATTTATTTTTCTTAGAATTTTATTTTAATTATTTCATTCTTGCAACTTCTCTTTTCCTTTTTAGGGTTTTGAAATTGCTCTCAACCTTATCCTTTTCAAAACAATTATTTATTTATTTTAACTTGGCATCAAAGACTCGTGAATAAAACGGCAAATAAATACGACAATATGCAATCAATTAAAAGATTTTTGTAAGTTTTGATTTTTATGTTTCGATTTTTAAAACTTCAGATTTTCAGGGTGTTAGAGAAAATTATACAGCTTCGTTTGGACGATCACTTACCTTGTATAGTCAGGTTCTAGGCTTTTAGTTTTAGGTGCCACTATCAACTAATGATAAGTTATTTTTTAAAAGTTCTGCATTTGGAAAATACTTACATAAATCTGTGCCTCATATTACTCATTATTTAGTTAGGCTTTCAATAGATATAAAAGAAAGGAGTTGGCTAGAGCAGTAGTCGTACACTTAATTAATAAAAAATGTGAAACACTAGCATTGCAGTGTAAATATATGAATTGGCTAACAATAAATGAAAAGTAGAAAAAAAATCTCAAAACTAATTTTCAATTCTGAACCATAAGAAATATTTGTGAAATCAAATGACACAATGACATATATTTCCTTTGTTCGACATGCCCACCTTTTTTTCTACTTCACTACATTTTGGAGATTAATGCTACAAGTTACAAATTTTTATAAGATTTGATTACAGCTACCCATGTAAATGAAATTTCACCTTTGTAAATGGCAAGCCAATCAGAGTCATGTTTTCAAGGATCTAACCCTACTTAAGAGTTACAATGGCTACCGATTTCAATAGCGAGTCAGTCTAAAGGATATGTGTTTGCATGGTTAGAAAATAATCTGTGTAAATAAAATCTATGAGCTTGCCACTAATGTAACACATTCTTTCTACTCTCCTGTGAACTAGTTTCTTTTCAGTTTCCTCCACCATCTTAGAAGTCAAAAACCATTTATAATTAGGCATGTGTGAGTGGTTGGTCTCTCATCTAATATCCAATATTTATATACAAAATAGCTCGCACCTCAATTCTCTCCCTTCTTATTTGACAGTTTCAGTTGTATCTACAATACATTTCTGGTGATGAGACATGCAAATGTTGCTTGATGAGAAATACTGCAGACTTTTTCCTGCGGATTTTCTCAACCAATTTGACAGGTAAAACAAATGGAAAAACTGGTTCTATAACATGGAAAGCTTGTGATTTTTTATTTATACTTTTGAAAATTTCAGGTTCACTTTCATACCATTAAAACATGCACTTTCATACCATTAAAACTTTGCATGGTTCCTCTTTTTATCTATACTTTTTCTTCAACCCCTCTACTAGTTATGGCCAAGGTATCCATCTTAGCTCTTTGATTCACGGGTAAATATACGGTGAAAACCTCAACTTTGGTAAAAACTCATATAAAGCCCGATGAAAAGGTCATCGAAATTCACAAAAAGAAAACCACATGTGTAGATGAGATGATGCTACCCAACCATATAAAAGAACTTGTTCAAACTCAACTTCGTTTATAAGATATAAAAATAACTTGAACTTGTTCAAACTTGACTTCGTTTATGAAATATAAAAATAACTTTAACCAATTTTAAATTTATTATTTGTATATTTGTTGACCTGAAATTCGTTGTTCATATGGTGGGCTGGAAGATTTATTTAGCTTTAATGTAGATCCTATCAATTGGATACGGGACGTACCAATTAGTTTGATCATATAACTAACAAGATGAAAATATTGATAATCAAGGAGCCAATCGGCTAATAAGCCGATGTCAATAGGGTTTTGATCAATCGGCTATAGGGCTATAGATCCAATTTTGATTGAAATAATCAGATAAACAATAAGATTTATGTTATCATCGGTTATATTTAAAATTGCATAATCATCAATAAACTATTATTTATCAAAGGCTATCTTGATAGATCGAACTGAACCGAGACAATATAAGATTAAAGTTAATAAAGATGAATTTAATTAAAGATTATACACGTTTGAGTATGAACCGCTATAATTCAAAGATTGCAATGAGATAATTCAATGTGAACCAATCGGCCAAAACGATATAGCATAAGAAAGATAAATCTGATGGTTAAAACATACATCGGCTAAAGATTCGATGCAGGTATTCTAAAATGTATGTTCGCTAACTAACCGATACATCTGATATATCAAACAAAATTAGCATCATGGCCTCCTCGACGTCCGCGTGCACACGCTTCCCCTTCCTCGACACGCACCTGCGGCGTCTCGAAGCCTCGGTCATCAACCCCTGCGGCGCGATGCCGTGGGAGCTCCTGGCGTGGCACGGGCGGCGCGAGGAGGGGTTCTTCTTCTCAGCACGCGCGCGGAGGAAGCCCTCGGTGCGGTGGACCATGGCGGGCAGCGGCGTCGGCGCTTGGATGCACAGTTCCACCAAGAACGGGCGGTCTGTGACCGACCTCGGTGTGGATGCGAGCATCTCCGGCCATCCGGTTGCGGGCTCAGGTGTGCGTAGAACGCCGCCTTCTCATCGTCCCCCTTGGCGAGGACCTGGGCGCAGTGCATCCGCCATCTCTCGAGCACCCCGGCGCAGTGCATCCGCCATCTCTCGCCACGAGCATGTGATTGTGAGGCACACAAGCAACAGTGTGTGTGCGCGCATCAACATAGGCTTTCCGGAAGTTTCAGTTCTTGCTTTTGTTCTTGACAGAGAGAAGATCGATCTGGAAACAATTGAGTATGTACCTGCTCAACGCAGGCTATCAAGACGTTTCAGTTATTGCTCTGTTATTTCACTGTTTTCCTCTCGATCATGTAATTTATTCATGTAGGGATAATGGTTTTGCCACATCGAATTGCTTTATTTAGGGTATTTAATTTTTTTGGCTCCATCACTGCCAAGCAGAGTGTGGAGATTATGGCAATCGGATACCCACATGGCAAGCTTATTCGACTGGAGATAGGGATAGGTTACACCTGCCAATTATGTAAACCGGCTATGACTTGGGCATTACGTTGACAATTAGATAAGGCAACGGCTCATAGTCATGGTTTGGTAAGATTGAGGAAACCGACTTAGAGTATGATAGGGTTTTCGACTTGTAAGCCCGCCTCCCAAGACTATATAAGGGGAGTAAGGGGCGTCCCTTGAGGGATATGAGCTATTAGCTTTAGATTCAGGAGATCAGATGTATGCGAAGTACATACAAGCCACTACACATACGAGATCTTGAGATCAATAAACACTCGGCGGATCGAATCCCCGAAACAGGAGTAGGGTATTACCTCACGAGAGGGCCTGAACCTGTCTAAATCCTGGTTTTCCACCTAACCCATTGTGCTTGGTGATCTTGACTGCACCCCCAATTTTCTATTGCCGAAACCGAGTTTCGACAGTTGGCGCGCCAGGTAGGGGCCCGCGCGTCAAGACTTCTTCGACGATCTCGCCGGCAAGCACGATGGGATCTTCTTCAGGCATCAGCGACTTCGCCGCCAACGACTTCAACAAGTTCTCCTCCTTCAACTCGGATTCGAACCAGTCGAAAGAGGAAATCCACTCGGCACCGTTTGGGCTGCCAAACAACGCCAAAATCTGCGACAAAATCTTGAGTTCCAAGATGCAGTCCATCCACTCTGACGGAGGAATCCACTCGGTACCGTTTGGGCTACCGAACGCCGCCAAGATCTACAGCTGTCTTCTCACCTCCCCGTCAAAACCTATCTACTTGGGAGAAAACCTCTCGGTGCCATTTGGACTACCAAACGCCGCTAAGATCTACTGTAAGGTCTTTTCCCCCGAGTCGATGTCGACCCACTCGGAGGAGTCCACGTCGTCAAGCTACAACCCGGACTGGAACGATCCAGATCCAAGCAACCCAGGCTCGAGGGAAGTCGCGGTCATCCTCCAACCGTTCGGGTCATGCTCATCCTCGGAGCTTGACGAGTACCTCAGCTCATCAGGCTTTGACGAACTTTACGGCATCCTCTCGGACGAAGCCAACGACTCCGACTGCGACAAGGACTACGAGCCGAGGTGCTTCGACGTCCTCATGGCTGAGGTGGCCGAGACCGACTCAGCCATGGCCCGTAGGCTCGCAGAGGAAGAACGAGCCAGACTTGAGCAAGAGCGCAAGCTGGCGGAAGAAGAGAAGAAGCGTAAGGAGGAAGCCGACAGAAGAAAGCAAGATCTGAGGGCAGCCGGACGATCCGCTCAGGAGGCCATACTTCAAACGCGAGTCCGCAACACCAACGTCTTTCAGACGCCACAGCAGAACGCTGTCGCTGCCCTCACACTCCTGGACACCGTGATCGAGACGGCACCCCCGACGTAACGCCAATCTTGGACAAGATCAAGACCATCGTCGCGGCTACGGCCAACGGTCCTCCCTCCACCTCAGCCCGAAGACCGACTGAGTCTGTGGCAGAAACGCCCGACAGAAGCCGACTCCCGCCGCTGAGGTCAAGGGATTACAAGAGGCCCGAGCCAGATCGGACGGCGACTGGGTCAAGAGACCTTCGCCATGAGACCACGCGTAAGAATCAGGAGCAATCAGCCGACTCCCGCAAGAAGAGACACGGGCGTCCACCCGTCCACCAACGGGTCCGCCGCAGCAACGACTCCGAATACCGAAGCAGCCTGCCAAGGACTCCGCCGAGTGATCTGCGGAAAGTCCTCGACCGGCGTTATCAAGAACGAGATCAGCGCTCCCGGGAGGATCGAAGGGGATCGCCCGACAGCAATGACGACGGAGTCCCCGCCTTCACTCGGGACCTTCGCCGAGTGCATTGGCCAAACGGATTCAAGCCGACTGGAATCGAGAAGTATGATGGGAAGACCGACCCCGAGTCGTGGCTAACCGTGTACACCCTCGCCATTCGTGCTGCAGGAGGCGACAACAAGGCCATGGCTAATTACCTGCCCGTCGCCCTCACCAACTCAGCCAGGAACTGGCTCACGAGCTTGCCGAGAGGCTCGATCGGCTCGTGGAGCGAGTTAAGGGACCACTTCATCGTCAACTTCCAGGGCACCTTCGAGAGACCTGGGACCCACTTCGACCTTTATAATGTCGTCCAGAAGCCGGATGAGCCTTTGAAGGACTACATCCGGCGCTTCTCCGAAAATCGCAACAAGATCCCCAATATCACCGACGACATTATCATCGCCGCCATCCAGAAGGGAGTCCGTGATGAACTGTTGATCGGAAAATTTGGGCGCAAGCCACCGAAGACGGTGAAGCAAATGTTCGAGACGGCGAACTCATACGCCAAATCCAACGACGCGATCAAAGCAGCGCACCAAGACCGGCCCGACAGGAGGGACGACAAGCAATCGGGAGGAAGCCGACATCCTAAGAAGGATAACGGCAACAACAACCAGGGCCAGAAGGACCGCAAGCGCCGACCCGAAGACCTAGTTGCCGCGACGTCCAACTCCCAACGCCGTCCCCGAGTCGCGGCCTATGACGCCATCATGAACGCCCAGTGCACGCATCATCCTAACCACAAACATGCGGCCAAGGATTGCTTCATTTATAAGCAGTTCGCCGAGCAATATGCAACACAACTCAACAAGAAGCCGACTGACGAAGCCGATCCATCGGGCACCAAGAAGAACAACCCGGCTGGAAACGCAGAGCCCTTTCAAGACCCCGTAGGCGAGCTGAACCACATCTTCGGGGGGCCGCAAGACTATGAATCCAAGAGGAAACAGAAGCTAACCGACCGCGAGGTCAACGCGGCACAACCCGAAGTTCCACAATACCTACGATGGTCAGAAGTGGCCATCACGTTTGACCGCTCGGATCACCCTGACCGAGTGGTTCACCTGGGACACTATCCACTAGTGTTAGACCCGGTGGTTCGCAACATTAAGCTCAAGCGCGTCCTCGTTGATGGGGGCAGCGTCCTCAATATTTTGTTCGCCAAGACCTTGGACGAGATGCAGATCCCGAGAGCTGAACTGAAGGCAAGCTCAGCCCCCTTCCACGGTGTGATCCCGGGGCTGTCATCCATGCCACTCGGGCACATCGCCCTTCCGGTCACCTTCGGAGTTCACGAGAACTTCCGAACGAAGAATATCACTTTCGAGGTGGCCGACTTCGAGACGGCCTACCATGCGATCATCGGAAGGCCTGCACTCGCCAAATTCATGGCGATACCACACTACACCTACCTCTGCATGAAGATGCCGGGTCCAAACGGCGTCATCACTCTTCGCAGCGACATCAAGCAAGCCTTCACCTGCGACAAGGAAAGCTGCGACATGGCCCAATCTCGCGAGAGATCACGTGGCCAGGAGGAAATCCGGCTGGCTGCATCAACTTCTGTAGAAGGTGAAATCCCCGCAAAGAAGGTAGCCAAGTCGGGACTGGGCGACGCCAAAACGAAGAAGATCTCCCTTGATCCATCAGATCCTTCGAAAACTGCTGTAATCGGCGCTGAACTAGATCCTAAATAGGAAAGCGCGCTCGTCACCTTCCTCCAAAATAATAAAGATGTTTTTGCTTGGAAACCATCTGATATGCCTGGAATTCCTAGGGAGGTGATCAAGAACTCTTTACACGTCAAAGATGATGCAAAACCAATCAAACAATGATTACGCAGGTTCGCTCAGGATCGAGAAGATGCCATCAAGGGAGAGCTTACAAAGCTCTTAGCTGCCGGTTTTATCAAGGAAGTTCTGCATCCCGACTGGTTGTCTAACCCGGTTCTGGTCCGGAAGAAGACGGGGCAATGGCGCATGTGTGTTGACTACACCGACCTCAACAAAGCCTGCCCTAAGGATCCGTTCGGGCTGCCTCGCATTGACCAAGTCGTGGACTTAACAGCCGGCTGCCAACTTTTAAGCTTTCTGGACTAGTACTCGGGCTACCATCAAATCAGCTTGAAGGAATCCGACTGCCTGAAAACATCGTTCATCACGCCGTTTGGAGCTTACTGCTATATCACAATGCCTTTCGGCCTGACGAACGCCGGGGCCACATACCAACGCATGATCCAAAGATGTTTTCAGACGCAGATTGGGAAGAACGTGGAAGCCTACGTCGACGATGTCGTCATCAAGACCAAGCAGAAAGAAGACCACGGAAGCCCACAAGGCCTTTGAAGATTTTAAAGAATTTCTCACAACGCCGCCCGTCCTAGCATCACCTCAGCCTCAGGAGCCCCTGCTACTGTACGTCTCAGCCACTCACCAAGTGGTCAGTATGGTTCTCATGGTCGAGCGCGAAGAAGAAGGACGGGTCCAGAAAATCCAAAGGCCAATCTACTTTGTTAGCAAAGTGCTGGCAGGAGCCAAAATTCGCTACCCTCAGGTACAAAAATTGCTATATGGTGTTCTGATAACCGCGAGGAAATTGGCGTACTACTTTCAGGCTCACTCGATCACCGTCGTCACTTCCTTCCCACTCGGCGATGTCATCCACAACCGGGAGGCGACTGGGCGCATCGCGAAGTGGGCCCTGGAGCTGATGCCGCTGGACTTAACTTTCAAGGCGAGGACGTCTGTAAAGTCACAAGCCCTGGCGGATTTCTTGGCCAAGTGGACCGAACAGCAAGAAGATGTACCTCGAGAAGACCTTCAATACTGGACCATGCACTTCGACGGATCCAAGAGGATCACCGGCTTGGGAGCAGGAGTCTTGCTAATCTCCCCGACTGGGGAAAGGCTAAGATATGTACTCCACCTTCACTTCTCCGCCTCACACAACGTCGCCAAGTATGAAGCCCTGCTACATGGACTGCGACTTGCAGTTTCACTCGGGATACGTCAGCTCGTCATAAAAGGTGATTCCCAGTTGGTTGTCAACCAAGTCATGAAGGACTGGTCCTGTCTAAACGACACCATGGAGGCCTACCGACAAGAAGTTCGCAAACTTGAAGACAGGTTTGACGAACTCGAGCTATCACATGTCCTAAGACATAACAACGAGGCAACTGACGAGCTGGCGCAGTTCGGGTCCAAGCGAGAAGCCGCTCCAACAGACATTTTCGTAGAACATCTCTATGAACCAACTATTGCAACCAAACCAACCCCCAACGAGCAAACTGCAAACAAAGTCACCATGATTGACGCCGACTGGAGGACACCGCTCATCAAATTCTTAACTCAGCAAGAGCTGTCGGAAGACCGGGATGAGGCAGAACGCGTCCGACGCTGATGTCAGGCTTATGTCATGGTTGATTCTGATTTATACAAGAGGAGCCCCTCTGGAGTCCTGATGAGATGCATCACACCCGAGGAAGGACGGCAACTACTACAAGATATCCACTCGGGCATATGCGGAAGCCACGCGGTAGCACGCACCTTGGTGGGCAAAGCCTACAGACAATGTTTCTTCTAGCTAACGGCGGTCTCCGACGCAGACAAGGTGGTCCGCACGTGCGAAGGTTACCAGTTCTTCGCTCGGCAAAGTCATGTCCCAGCCCAAGAACTACAAACAATTCCACTATCTTGGCCATTTGCAGTATGGGGCTTAGACATGGTTGGCACTTTCAAAAAAGCTCCAGGAGGATTCACACACCTATTCTTCGCAATTGACAAGTTCTCCAAGTTGATCGAGGCTAAGTCGGTTGCTACGATCACCGCTGACAAGGCACGAGACTTCATCCTCAACATCGTGCACCGGTTCGGCGTCCCAAACAGAATAATAACTGATAATGGGACTCAATTCACTGGAGGCATCTTCAAGGAATTTTGCGAAGACTTCGGAATCAAAATCTGCTACGCATCAGTTGCACATCCCAAAAGCAATGGACAGGTTGAGCGTGCCAACGACATGGTTCTACAAGGCATCAAGGCCCGAGTGTTTGACCGGCTAAACCCTTACGCCGGCAAATGGGTTCAAGAGCTCCCCTCGGTTCTATGGTCTCTGCGGACTACGCCCAGTCGGGCTACCGGCCAAACTCCTTTCTTTTTGGTCTAGGGCGCAGAAGCCATGTTGCCAAACGAGATGGAGTACGAATCTCTCCGAGTCCGCAGCTTTAACGACGAACGTTATGATCAAGACCAAGTGGATGACCTCACCCAACTGGAAGAGGCCCGCGAGGCAGCCCTGATCCAGTCGGCAAGGTATCTTCAAGGACTCAGACGATACCACAGTCGCAACGTTCGAGCACGAGCTTTCATTGTTGGCGACTTGGTTCTACGCAAGATTCAGACCACCAACGACCGTCACAAGCTATCTCTGCTATGGGAAGGACCATACATCATTGCTGAGGTGACTCGGCCAGGAGCATATCGACTAAAACATGAAGACGGATCCATGGTGGAAAACTCATGGAACATTGAACATCTCCGATGATACTATGCTTAAATTGCCTTAAGTTTCATGTTCTTCTTGACTGCCAACCTCAAGCAAGATGACTTCTTGAGTTAGCAGTCGGGGGCTGTACATATGACAATAAAGCATGGTTTTCTTCGGCAACCTATGCATGTTTGGTTTATCATTGTTTAATGTTCCTTGATTCGAGTTCAATGCATTAGGACTGAGAATTTTTCGATGACCTAATCAGGCTTAGGCTTGGTGACAGTCGGACAAAAATAACTTAAGAAATTTTACATAAAAACTCGGATCAAGGCGTTAACATAAATAAACTGAATATTCACAGGATGCATCAAAAAGTCACAAACATACAATGTTTATAGAACAATTAAGGTTGAAAGTTGTTTACAACATCGACGGCTACTTTCTTGGCCGACTCCTGCGCTTCACTAATCAAGTCCAGGGCCTGCTCGTCTGAAGTGCCGTCGGCAAAGCCCTCCCCGACTGAATTGACATATACCCGGGGGTAGACTGACTTGGTCTGTGCAAGGGCAAGGCCCGCTCCCATGGTAGCTAGAGATGTTAGCCAAGTACTGATCGGGAGCCCTCCGGAGCTTGTCGAAGATCTCGACTGGGTCCAATGAGCTGGTCCCGACTCCGTGATGGAACAGGGATAACAGGATCAGTGTTGCCGCGTTAGCAACATTTTCCCTGACCTTTTCGGCTTGTTTGACCATCTCAATCAAAACATCGTATTGAGCTCGGGTCTTGACTTTGTAAGCTGCCAAAGACATATGATCACACAAAGCATTCGAAGACGAAGCAACACAGAGAATGTTACTTTTAAGAAGCTCACCTTCAAACTCGGTCTCCAGCTCGGCCTTGCTGATGTTGACTACTTCCAGCTGGGCTTGCAACGAGTGGACCTCCGACGAGTTTTCTGCAACAAAAAGGAGTAATCAACAACCGAGATCAGCACGGATTACAATTAAAGGCATAAAGAGACTGAGAGGGTTAAGCTTACTCCCGACTGAACCCCGGAGGTCGAGGTTCTCCTCCCGGAGTGCGGCTATCTCTCTCCTTAGGGCCGCCTCCCTCGATGCAGCTTCCTCTCGAGTGGTCTTCAGTTCTTGCTGGATTTTCTCTAGAGAATTCAGATGTGGGACCAACTTCTCGAGTGCATCGGGCTTGGCCATTGATCGGCAGTACTCCCTCTGCATACAAGATCTGAAGTTGGTCGACTGAAAAGAGATGATGATGCTACAACAGAAAAGGATCAGGACTTACGTTTAACAGCTGAGTCGCTTCATTCAGGCTGCTTACAAGCAAATCTCTTTCTTCACTTTCCATCTGTTTGTTCAAGATGATGCCTTGTCTCTGGCCTTCCGAATCCCGCCACTCGATCTTGATTGGAGGAACCTAGGTTTCAGAGGACTGCAACCTGGGAATCTCCTCTACTTTGGCTAGATGGATCAGGAGGAACAGATGAAGATACAGAAGAATTAAACTGAAGATTAAAGATGAAATATTGAGTCAAGACTTACCAGCTTTGGTGGCTGAATCCTCAACCGGCACTCCCCGGCTGCTCTTCTTTTCTTGGCTCTTGCCCGACTGGTCTTCAGTCGGGGCCCTTTGAGTAGCGGCCGGGGGCTCTTCTGCAGCCGGCTGTTTTTCAGTCGGGGTACCCCGACTAGCGGTCGGGGGCTCTGTCCTTGGGGTATCTTCGCTGGGAGGTAAGGGCCTTCCACCCGGAGCGCTCTCGCTCGGGATAGGGCTCCGGGGTTTTGGCTCCGCAGGCTTTGATGCCTCGGTTGTTGCAGCAGACGTTGGTCCTCACTCTGCCCAGCGGGGTCTATGTCTTGAGGCCTCCTGCAAAGAGAAAGGCAGGAGCAATCGGGATGAAGACAAAGAACTTTCAACAAGGAGCTCGAGTTCAGATGTAAGGCGTACCTGGTCGATCGGCGGATTTTGGGCGCCGTCTTCGGTGACGGCCTCGGAGGAGTCGCTTCGGTTTGAGGGGCTGGGACATCGTCGTCCGAGTCATCAATGACTAGCCGCCTCTTGCTCGCTCGCTTGCTGATGTCTTCACTCGGGGCTGACCGTTTCCCGGCTGGATCTCCCTGGATCTTCACGTCGCCGGCTGGCTTTTTGGCAGGCCGAGCCGGCACATCCTCATGATGTATCTTATATGGCTTCGAAATGATGGAGGCATTTTCCTGCAAGAAAGATTCTTACAACACTAAGAAGTGTGACATCAAGATTGAAAGGCAATGAAGGAGTTAAGTCAGCTTACCGGAGGAGGAGGGCGATATAGACTGTATGGAAGGACTGGCAGCATGAGGCGCGTTCGACTGTAATCCCAGTCGAGAAGACCTTGTACATGCGAATCTTCAAGATCTCGAAGCTGAGGGAGTCACGGTCCTCCCGATTGGGGTCCCTCTCGCCCTTGTACTCAAAGGCTGGCTTGGATCGCTCCTTGATCGGTGCTAGTCGGCTCCTGATGAAGTGCCGAGTGATCTGCTCGCCTCGAAGACCTTTCTGCGTCATTTCTAAGATCTTCGCTAGCAGCTTGTTGGCTTCGTTCCAATCTTGGGCTACTGGCACGGTGCTCCAGTTAGGCCTGGGCATGGGGGGAAGGTCAATGATGTTTGGCAGGCTGGGTTCAAGATTGGTGATATAGAACCAGCTCGCGTGCCAGCCCTTGTTAGAAGATTTCAAGGGAAGAGAAAAATACTCCTTGCGGAGGGATCCGCTGAGTTGGAAGCCCGCCCCACCAACAATGCAGGGCTGGTCCTTGTTTGGATGCAGCTTAAGATAGAACATGTGCCGAAAGAGTTGGAAGTGGGGGAGGATGCCAAGGAAAGCTTCACACACATGGATGAAGAGAGCAATGTGAAGCATAAAGTTGGGGTTCAAATGATAAAGCCGAAGACCATAGTAGTCAAGAAGCCCCCTGAAGAACTCAGAGGTGGGGAGGCTGAAGCCGCTATAAAAGAAAGAAGTGAAAAGAACGAGCTCACCGGTGTTTGGAGTGGGGAACTCCTCACCGGCCGCCGCACGCCAGCCCACGATTTCCTTAGGAGGAAGGACTCCGTGTTTCACCATCTCCTTGAGGGTGGACTCCCTGACATCCAAGGTAGCCCACTGCTCAAAAGGGATCTTCTTCTCTTCCGCCATGAATGTGGCTTGCGGGGAAGTGGATCTGGCTTGGAAGATGGGGATTTGAGATGGGGATCTGTGAGGGTGGATGCGGAGGCTGGCTGGTGACGAAGCGTGAGCTTCTAGATCGGTGGATTGGGTGCGCGCGAGAGCTTAGGGTTCTCCGCTGCAAGCTGATGAACAGTGTTGCGAGTGGGGAATTTTTTCTGGGAAGACGAAGTGGCGGGGATGACCTCGAGGCTTTGTAAGAGATTTGAGGGTTGCGCTAGGTTTTCTCGCGATTGGGCCGAGCCCATGAGAGACTTGCGGCCCAGCTAAGGTGTGGCTTGACACGTGTCCTTAGGGACTTAAGTGGATGAACTTAAGCAGATTTGCTTTGGCAATATGCGCGTGTCTAAGTGCCCTGTACCTTTGGAAATCCTTTCATACCTCGGTTTGCGCGACTTCATGAGAAGTTGGCACAATGCAATTTGAAAGGTGACAAACAGCTAAGCTTTTTGTTGCTGCCTTGATGACAGGGGCTGTTTGATTTTCGAGCATTTGATTAAATGATTATATCAGTGCTATTTTCCACCTTGGTGAAGATCTTTCTAGATTAAAGACCAATATTATGGCAAGTGCTATTTAATATTTTGGTCATATTTTTCAGATGACTGAAAAACTTGTTTACCCATGAGGGATGATTAAAATATTTGTTCCGAGTAACTCGGGCAGATTCAATCGGGTAAACATGAGCTTACCGAGTGTTTTTTACCCACGAGGGTCGACTGAGCTATTCGTTCCGAGATGGCTCGGGCAAATTTACTCGGATAAGCATGAGCTTGCCGAGTGAACTGATTTCTTACCCATGAGGGCTAATTAAATTATTTTGTTCCGAGATGACTCGGGCGAATTTACTCGGATAAGCATGAGCTTGCCGAGTGATGTGACTTTTATGATTGCTTTAGCTTAAGTTAAGCATTTATACGAGAATATTTTTTTATAGTTGTTGACTATATGTTTAGTCTGTTTTTGAGTAACCGCATAGTCGGGGGCTACACCTAATTAGGTGCATCAGGAGATGCACCTAGATATTTATTTTTGAGAATTTTTTGCGATGTTTTCCAGCCCTTCACAGTCTTTGGAGCCACTCGGGAGTTTCAGGTAGAGATGATGGAACCACTCGGCGCCAGAAGCACTCGGCTAAAAAGTTGTTTAGCTGTATGTTATCTTGGTTTGAAGCTTAGTGATCTCGTCGACAACGAAGGACTCGGGGGCTACTGTGGAGATTATGGCAATCGGATACCTACATGGCAAGCTTATCCGACTGGAGATAGGGATAGGTTACACCTGCCAATTATGTAAACCGGCTATGACTTGGGCATTACGTTGCCAATTAGATAAGGCAACGGCTCATAGTCATGGTTTGGTAAGATTGAGGAAACCGACTTAGAGTATGATAAGGTTTTCGACTTGTAAGCCCGCCTCACAAGACTATATAAGGGGAGTAAGGGGCGTCCCTTGAGGAATATGAGCTATTAGCTTTAGATTCAGGAGATCAGATGTATGCGAAGTACATACAAGCCACTACACATACGAGATCTTGAGATCAATAAACACTCGGCGGATCGAATCCCCGAAACAGGAGTAGGTATTACCTCACGAGAGGGCCTGAACATGTCTAAATCCTGATTTTCCACCTAACCCATTGTGTTTGGCGATCTTGACTGTACCCCCAATTTTCTATTGCCGAAACCGAGTTTCGACACAAAGTTGCATGCTCTGCTCGTGGCAAAGCATTACAAATGACCAATTCAGCAACCAAAATGTTAGCTGATTACAGGCCTCTTTCTAACGTGTGGCAGAATCACTCGACAATAACGATACTCGTAGGAAACATAGGGCACATTTGGTTCTCTGCTTACCAATACATTGGTACCGCCGAAATCAAGGCGAATTTTGACAACTACTACAAATTATTTTATTTGGTAGGGATGAAGAAACAACGACCTATGTCCTCTCTGTTATATCTCGCATGAGACGGCCCCTGTTATATCTCGCATGAGACGGCCCTACACTTAGTAGCCACCTGCAGATTCTCTATAAAAATTTGAAGCCTTGTAACAAATTGGATAGGGTCCCAACAGTCACAACCGATGCACTGAAAGGAGGCCCAGACAGTGCAGCAGTGGTAGAAAAATTTAGCAAGCACATCAGATGTTTTGAAGAAGAGGTTGTGTTCCCTCATTCTGTTGGTATAGAATGGGAACTCTAGAAGAAACAAAACCGAAGAATCTTCGACCACAAAAAGGCGGTAACGGGATTAATCCTTGCTTTAATCAGAAAGGAAGCGAAGCTTTGGGGTCTAGCTGGCGTTAAGTATTCGCATGAGATTTTGACAAATTCTGTATAGGAGCCTAATTTTTCTTTTGTTTCTGTTTTTTCTCTTTTCCCTCGGGGTGTATTTCTTCCTACTATATGAAATGAAAATGCACTATCATGTCATTTTTTTAAAAAATTATTTTATTTGGTAGAGAAAGCTAACTGGTTTCATGATCCGTATTTTGTTTGTTACCTATTCTTTTTGATTGTTGGTACGTTTTTGAAAAACTGCTAGATGCTATTTTAAAACTTAACTAATCATATATTAATTTTTTTATTTTGTATGCCCGTACTTAATCTTCATCCGTCGCTACATCGAAAGAACGGGGCAGTTTAAAATACTCACCGCATTCCACAATAGACTACTTTATCGCTTCAATTCTTTTTTAAAAAAAATGGCCTTTTCATTGCACAAGCATAAGAAAAAAAACTAGAGGCCTACTCTTTATCCTTGGTCTAGAAATACGTCAAATCACACAACTTGTTCAGTATCACAAATTCACAGTCACAACCTATTTATGAGATGGAAATGCCTTTTTTCCCTCAGGACTAATTTGTAACCAGATCGAAGTAGCTCAACATTTGCATGTATATAATACATTTGCATCTCTTCGTCAGGAACGCATGGTGTAATCTGAGTTGGTTTGCTTGATATATATAAATTGAATGAGATAGTGGCACTATTAAGTTTTTAAGTTTTGGTATGGTAGAGTGGAAACAGACTATGCATTATAACTTAAGATGTGAGAGGAAGCTGAAAAGCGACGCCTTTAGATGAAAGAAACTGGAAGGCCATGCATTTAGGCGAGAGAAGCTGAAAAGCGCCACAATTTAGTTTGATATATATAAATTGAATGAGACCTAAAGTGGTACTATCAGTAAAGTGGTACTATCAAGTTTCAAATGAGTAGAGTCAGACACAGACCAAAAACAATGTAGTATAACTTAAGATGTTAGAGGAAGCTGAAAAGTGATGCCTTTAGGCAAGAGAAAATGCATTATTCCAGAGTGAGCAGTTACATACGGGTTAGTAGCAATTTAAGGATAGGTTCAAAAAATATGGAATGGAAAGCACTTATCTCTACCAATGTTACAAATTTTTCATGACTCTTTAAGGTTCAACCCAAACTATATTTTCTTTCTTTTTCTTTCCTATATAAAAAAGATTAAAAAGTGGGAATTTTTTATCATGTCACAAAGAATTATATTCCTCACATAGCAACAACTAGAATGAAAAAAAGGAATGACAAAGTATCTGAAAATAAACGATTAATTTCTATCAATAAACCTGCTAAAGACTATATTGTATACAAAATTATCGAGGTAATACACATGTTGATGATACATCATTACACTATTTATCATAAAAACACTAACATATTTATGGTCAGGTTGTACCAGAAATGCTGAAATGTTATAGTATCCAGCCCATCAACTTTTTTTAATTAGACACCACAAGTTCATAATCAACCATGAGGTGGCAACAAATGAAGCCTTAACATCTGATTGATGAGATGAGCCGTAAACCCGAAAATGAATCCATAAAGATATATTTGTAATGTATTAAAACTATTGGATATCTTGGTCATTTTTTTACGATGAAAGGGATATGGATCTTATGGTTTCCTAATTGGTGCAGCTGCGCCTTGCGTGCGCTGGCTGATGGCCGGATTAGTATGCTCTATTTTTTTAATTTTTAAAGAATATTTAATACTTTTCAAATTCAAGCAAATTCTTTAATATAATTTTTTAGATTAAATATTTCAAATTAGAGAAAATAGTAAAATTTCTCCTTAAATTGAGATTTCAACTTACATTTTGGAACTTTTAAGTTTTAACTCAAAATTAAAACTTTCAGCTCAGACCTTGAAAGTTTTCAAATGCAAATTGAAAACTTTAAACTCGAAATTTGAAAAGACTCTACCAAATTTTGAAACATTCAACTAAAATATAAACCTTTTTAAACTTAAACCTGAATTTTTGAATTAAAAATTTAAAAACTTTCAACACCAAATATAGAACTCTCAACTCGGCGATGGCAGTAGCGTTCGGTCTAGCGGCGGCTTTCTAGGTGGCCACGCACTTCTTCGCTTTTGCTTCCCCCTCGGCAGCCAGCGGCGAGGATAGCAAGAGGATAGGGCTGGACATGGCGAGGAGCTGAAGCCGGCATCGTCTTCTCTCCCTTCACCATCATCTCCTCTCCTTCACCACCCGCTGCCACAAACCTTGACGATGGCTGCAAGGACGATGACGGCTACTGATTTGATGTTCTTTGTTACAGGCTTGCATGTTCATGTGCTGTTTTTTTCATGGATAAGCTTCTGTTTGTGATGAAGTTAATGTTCTTCAGTTTGCATGTATTCATGGATGTCAATGAATCTGTGGATGTTTTGCTTCTATATGTGTTGAAGCTCCAGATGTGAATTTTTGCTGAGGGGAGTGGCGGGCCCTTCTAGAATTATTTTATTCTACCTCTTAATTTTTTTGCCAAAAAACATTTGCACAGTCGACCGTTTTAACATTGTCGTTTTTAAAAATTGATTTTTGCATGAGATTATGATGCTCACCTGCAAAAATCCCAATTTTCAGACCTTGGTTCCAGGGGCCACCCACCTTAGAAAAGTCATTATTTTTAAGCCGTTTGTTAAAATAAACTAGCATATTCTTTTCTAATGGGCGACCTCTATTTGCCACTTGGCAACGATGAGGTTCCTTGTGATCCGCTGCTGTTTGTTCCTTCATGGTGAATCGAAGAGGTAAGATGGGTTACCTTGGCCATAACTAATAGAGATCTAACAAGTGGTATATATATATATATATATATATATATATATATATATATATATATATATATATATATATATAAAGAGGAACCATGGAAATTATGTTTTAATAGTATGAAAGTGAACCTGAAAATTCCAATGGTATTAATAAAACAACATTTGTAAGTCTCATCAATGTCAAATAAGAAGGGAGAGATCTATGTTGGACATATAAATTGGATACTAGATAAGAAGACCAACCGCCCACACACGCCTAATTATAACCTGGTTTTTTTAAGAGTTATATGATGGTGGAGGCCGCTGAAAAAAAAACTAGTTCAGATCTGCGTTAGTAAATTATTTACAAATTTGTAGAACAAGTCAGATCTCCAATGTTTTCGCTCTCTTAACGGCAGATAACAAATATCTTTATGCCATCCGCTAGCATGGCGTTAAGGTTATGGTTTCTCTTAAGCTGGCGAAACCGTTAAAATCTCACATATCCTCCGCTGTGGTAGATCTAGCTGCTAGTAAAAGTTATGGTTTCTCTTGAGCTATCACTTAAACGCGTACTACGTGCAGCTTAATTTTATTTTGGTATTTCCGATGCGTCCACTCTGACTCTGATTAATCGGGAAGAAACAGAGTATGAGTCTGCCACATGAAAAAAACTGTTTTTTTCCGAAACACATGAAAAAAAATGTTTTTGACCGAAAAACATGAAAAAAAAACTGTTGTTGTCTGAGAGGCCAAATATCGAGGAATACATGACCTGAATAATGTAGGAGATTAATTACTAATACCTCTGTTCTGAATATGATGTTGAACCCGACTTTTTTACTTTTTATCTTTTCTTTACAAAAATTTCTCACAAATAGGCCTCTCACAGTTTCAATTCGAAAAATGGACCCCAATCCCGACGCCGTCGCTATTGACGCCGAGCTTACATCATCTCGGCGCCATCACAAGTGGCGCCGAGCTCTTTGCGTCACGTCGGCACCGAGGCTGTCATGGCGTTGATGACGTCATTGATCTTGATGCCGAGCTCGGCACCGTCGATCTTAGCGTCGAGTAAACTTCACCACGTTGAGTATTCATGTATTTCTCTATATATATTTTGAACGTAGTTACCTATTAGCTCGATTGGTTATAATACCAGTCTAATAACCCAAAGATCACATGTTTGAATATTGTAGATGGTAGATTTTACAATTATTTTTACATTAATTTTTCTTATTCGCTAAAAAGTCGGCAGATTTTGCAATTATTTAAGCAAGGCTCGAATCCACGACCTCTGGTATACTAGCGCGATGTGATAACCAACTGAGCTAATAGGTAGGTTTGAAAACTATGTCATACTACTTATAGAAATACATAAGCACTAAACAGGGTGGAGCAGCTCAGCGCCAAGATTTGCGGCGCCGAGCTCGACACCAAGATCCATGGCGTCGAGCTCCGCGCCAAGATCCACGGCGCCGAGTTGGCCACGTCAACGCCATGACAACCTCTATGTCGACGTGGCGCAAAGAGCTCGCCGCCAATTATGGTGGCGCCGAGATGTGTAAGCTCGGCGCCAACAGCGATGGCGTCGAGCTTGGGGTCCATTTTTGAATTGAAATTGTCAGGGGCCTATTTGTGAGAAACTTTTGAAAAAAGTACAAAAAGTACAAAATTTGGGTTATGACACATCACATTTCTTAAACAATAATGTCCTCAACCTGGAGAATTAAAAATCTGCCATGCACCACAACTAGGAGTGAAAACGGATCGGATACGGTCGGGAACTAGCTATACAGTATTTGTTTTCATATTTTTTTTGAATCAGATTCAAAATCGAAAACCTCGGATACGAAAACAGAAACAAATACTATCAGAAAGAAATACGGAACGGATACGAATGGAAACAAATACGCTAACGGATATTGATCAGATATTAAACCCTCTCAAACTAATCAATATTTATAATTTTTTAGCTAAGCAACACATATAATAAATTTTAAATGTTCATATCAATATTGTTTTATAAATTTCACAACCATATCATCTTTCATATCAAATATCATTATAAATCAAGCATAGTAATTTTAGACATTCATAATAAAAAATTCACTCATATGAGTGTATACCATAATTTAAGTATATACCATAATTTAAGTAGTCTATCAAAAAATAAGCTTTTTTTGTTGGGCTTATAGAGGTCATGGGCCAACTGAGCCAAAGGCTCCACACCTAGGGTCCGTATATTATCCGATGAGGTATCTGGATATTATTCGATCGTATCCGCTATCCGCCGGATAATGCCTCTACCGTATTCGTATCCGTATCCGAGAAAAATTATCCGTTTCCGTTTCCGAATCCAAAATTATCCGAAAATTATCTGGTTGACATTATCCATATTCGGTTTTTCGGACGAAATCTGGATATTATTCGTACCATTTTACCCCTAACCGCAACAGTTATATATGCAAAAAGATTCTTCAATAAAACATTTTTTAGTCTTTATCTCATAATTAAATAATTGAGAACTCTCTTGATCTGTAAATATATGTGTGGAACATTAGGTACTCCTTACTTTTTGGAAAGAGCGTTTGATTCTTGGAATTGACAAGTCATAATCAACTCTGAATGTTGCATAATGATGAACCAAGTTAGTAGCGTCTTTCTTTTCTTTTTTAATAACAGAACAAGTGTCTTAGCGATCGGCTAGTCATACATACTTCAGCCCGGACTTAAAAAAACCACGATGAATTAAGGTATTCAGCAGTAGTAAGAGGATGTTTGGTTTCATGCATTTTCGTATCATATTAGATGTTTAAATATTATTATGAAAGATTAAATATGAAATAATTATAAAAATATTTATAGAATCAGAGGATTATTAACGAAACGAATCTATTAAGCCTAATTAATCCATGATTAGCAAATATTTACTGTAGCATCAAATTGTCAAATCATGGTGTAATTAGACTTATTAGATTCGTCGACAAATAATCCATCGATTATAAATGAGTTTTATAATAATTTATATTTAATACTCTAAAATAGTATTTAAACATTCGATGCGATAAAGAACTAAAGTTTAATCCGAATATCAAACACCCTCTAAATTCAGTTTTATCTTTTTTGAATAATCATATTATTGCAAACCTAGAGAGAGTAGGTATTTCTTTAGGGCCTGATAAAGAAAGAATATCTAATTTAGTAGCTCTTTTAAGGGAGATTGAGAATGGGAGGGTTAACTTTGCTGCTTCTATTAACATTGGGGTAGAAGGTAAACGAGGTGATGAAGAGTTAGATTTTGACGAGGATGACGTTGAACCTGATGTTCTGCTATTAATCGACTCTGTGACGATTTAATAGAGGACACATAGGTCAGTAGTCTTGCAGACACTGATAGTGTTCTAGTTGATGTGCCAATCAAGATGGCAAAGTTTTCAAAGAAAAACAAAAATAAGTTTTTTTTTACAAATCTAGCTGCAAAGAAAAAATTAAATCTGTGATGAAAGGAATCTTCTGGAATTGTAGAGGTCTGCGTGACTTAGCTAAACACAATCTTTTAAATGATATTGTTGATTCAAATAGGCTTGATTTCATAGCTCTATCAGAGACCAACAAAAATAGTTTCTCGACTCGGCGTCTGAAAATTTTTTGTGCGTGAGCTGATTTTGTTTGGCACTGGAAAAGCCCTAGAGGAATGTCTGGTGGTATGCTAATGGGTTTAAATCAGTCTTACTACGAAATTCAAAGTATCGAGGATGGTGATTACTTTATTAAGTTTATTATCAAAAATAAAGTTGATGGCTTTATATGGGCTCTTCTGTCTATTTATGGGGCTGCACAAAAAGAGCACAAAGAGAGCTTTCTTACAGAGCTAGTACGTGCTTGTACTAGTTCTGGAGATGTACCGTTTATTGTAGGAGGTGACTTCAATATAATTAGAAATCCCTTGGAGGAGAGCTCTAGTAGATTTAATAATAAGTGGCCTTTTCTGTTCAATGCGATTATTGAAACGTTGAATCTTCGGGAGTTGGAGTTAACTGGAAGGAAATTCACTTGGGCTAATTATGCAGAGATACCTACTTATGAAAAGTTGGATCAAATTTTAGTTACAACAGAGTGGGAACAAAAATTCCCTATGGCATCCGTTCAGGCTTTATCCCGTGAATTATCTAACCACACGCCTTTATTGCTCGATTCAGGACAACCTTCTCATAGAGGTAACTCTAAGACTTTTAAATTTGAGTTAGGATGGTTAATGAGAGAAGGTTTCTTTGATATGATGAAAGATGTGTGGACTGCTGAAAATAGGGGGTGGACACCTATGGAGAAGTGGCAAAATAAAATAAGGAGGGTTAGAAGTTTTTTAAGAGGATGGGCTAGGAATGTTGTTTCACAAAAGAGAAATCTTAAATCCTCTTTGCTGAACCAAATAGATGTGCTTGATAGAAAAGCGGCAAATTGTTTACTTTCGCTTGCAGAGGAGGAAAATAGGTGTCATCTCAAAGCACAACTGCTTAAATTGCTCAGAGAAGAGGAGATTTATTGGCTCCAACGCTCAAAAACAACAAAGCTGTTGTTAGGGGATGACAACACTAAATATTTTCATCTTCTTGCAAATGGTAGCACAGAAAAAATAAAAATCACGCAGTTAGAGCAAGATGAAGGAATTATTGTTGGGGATGATAATTTAAAGACCTATATAACAGAGTATTATAAAGGATTGTTTGGACCTTCTATGCCTAATTCTTTCTCAATGGACGAGGCTATGAGGCTTAACATTCCTCAAGTATCGGAGGAGGAGAATGAGGCATTGACGGTTCCATTCAGTGAGGAAGAAGTTAGAAAGGCAGTTTTTGAAATGGAGCATAACAAAGCACCAGGGCCGGATGGTTTCCCAGCAGAATTTTATTAATTTTTTTGGGAGGTCATAAAACCGGATTTAATGAGCCTTTTTAATGAATTTCATACAGGACGTTTGCCCATTCATAGTTTAAACTTCGAGGTTATTACTGTGTTGCCAAAAACTACGTAGGCTGTGAGGATTCAACAGTATAGGCATATTTGTCTCCTTAATGTGAGCTTTAAGATTGTGACAAAGGTGTTAAATAATAGAATTCTAAAAGTGACTGACAAACTTATTGGTCCTTCTCAATCAGCATTTGTGCCAGGACGTTTTATCCTGGATGGGGTAGTAGTTCTACATGAAACGATTCATGAATTACATCGTCGGAATCAGGATGGTATAATTTTAAAACTAGATTTGAAAAGGCTTATGATAAGCTAAATTGGTCTTTTATTCAACAAGTACTAAGAATGAAAGGATTCTCTCCAACATGGTGTGATTGGATTTCTAAAGTTATGACTTGTGGGAGTGTTGTTGTTAAGATTAATGATAGTATAGGTCATTATTTTCAAACAAAAAAAGAAGTTCGTCGGGGGGACCCTCTATCTCCGATTTTATTTAATATAGTGGTGGATATGTTGGCCATTTTAATTTCTAGGGCTAAAGAGGCTGGGCATATTCATGGAGTTGTGCCACATTTGGTTGATGAGAAATTGTCAGTCCTCCAATATGCAGATGACACAATTATTTTTATGGATAGTGATCTTGAGAGGGCAAAGAACATGAAGCTCTTTGTTTGTGCCTTTGAACAGCTTTCAGGGCTTAAGATTAATTTCTATAAAAGTGAATTATTTTGTTATGGATCATCTAGAGATAACCAGCTTGCATACTCACAATTTTTTGGATGTGATATGGGTTCTTTACCTTTTAGATACTTAGGTATTCCGATGATTCGTAGGAAGCTTTTAAATAAGGATTGGAAACATGTGGAGGAACGTTTTCAAAAGAAACTTAATTGCTGGAAAAGTAAAATGTTGTCAGTTGGTGGAAGGCTGGTCTTAGTTAACTCTGTGTTAAGCAGCCTTCCAATGTACATGCTTTCATTTTTTGAGCTACCTAAAGAGGTTTTGAAGAAACTTGATTACTTTCGATCTCACTTTTTTTGGCAAAGTGATGAACACAAGAAAAATACAGATTAACAAAATGGAATGTAGTCTGCACTCCCAAAGACATAGGAGGCTTAGGAGTGCTTAATTTAGCGGCCCAAAATAAGTGTCTCCTAAGTAAATGGTTGGTTCGATTGTTTAATAGCGAAGACATGTGGCAACATGTGATTAGAAATAAATATTTGCACAATCGATCTTTAACTCAGGTTTAATACATACCTGGGGACTCTCATTTTTGGGCGGGCCTCATGAAGGTCAAGGATGAGTTCCTTTCTATGGGCAAGTTTGACTTAGTTGATGGGTCTCAAATTAGATTTTGGGAGGATGCGTGGATTGAGGCGCGACCTCTAAAACTTATTTTCCCGAATTTGTATAGAATTGTGAGGAAGAAAAGTGCGTTAGTGAGTACGGTGTTGTCTACAGTCCATTGAATGTAGCCTTTAAAGTCCATTGAATTGCAAGCATGGTTTAAAGTAGTTGCTATGGTTGCTAATGTCAAGCTAACAAATCAAAGGGACATTTTAGGTGGGGGTTACATCAGAATGGTCTGTTTTCAACAAAGTCTATGTACAGGAGGATAGTGACGTCACAATCATTGCCTTACAATTTGTTTATATGAAAATTAAAGTTACTTCTTAAAATAAAAATCTTTTTGTGGTACTTGTATAAGGGGGTTATTTTAACAAAGGATAATTTAGCAAGATGACATTGGCGGGGAGATAAGAAGTGTTTCTGTTCTGACAATGAAACAATTCAATATTTACTCTTTGATTGTCATGTTGTTAGTTTCCTATGGCAAATTATTCATGTGCCATTCAATATACAACCACCTTCTAGTGTGCATAATTTGTTTACGACTTGGTTGACAGGATTTAATAACAAGTTCAAATCTTATATTCTTGTTGGGGTAAGTGCAATCTGTTGGGCTTTATGGACATCCAGAAATGATGTTGTGTTTGATAGAACATTAGTACCTTCTTATTTGTAAATCTTGTTCAAGGGGACATATTGGACCAAGTATTGATCAACACTACAGAAGGAGAAAGCTCGCCAATTGATAAAAGCGGGTTATGACAAAATTGAGGAAGTTGCTATGGGAGTGTTTGCTAGTCATGGAATAATGAACAGCTATATGCATTCATCAATGCAGAGATTAAAATATTAATATATTTTCTTTTCTAAAAAAAGCTGGCAACAGATTATTTGATCCATCTAGTTATACAAGGGAAGTCCAATAGTAGCATGCACAAATCTGCATTCCAGTACCCAGTTCTGTTCAGATGGGCGACTTCGAGTCGGCACTTGGCAGCGAGGAGGGTGCAAGTGATCAGCTGCCACTTTGTCTTTCCATGGTGAATACAAGAGGTAAGAGAGGTACCTTGGCAATAACTAATAGAGGTTGAAGAAATGGTATAAAGAACAACGTCCATGCAAACTTTTTATGGTATGAAAGTGAAGGTGAAATTTAATAAAAAAATCACATTTTTTTCGGCGTTATATACAAGCAGATATTCCATTTTTTTACAGGTCAGACTGGTTAAGAAAATCCACGGTATTTCTCAACAAGCAATATTTGCATGTCCCGTCACCAGGAACACATTTGTATATACAAGTCGCACTATACATGAGAAGGGAGAGAAGTAGAGAACTGAGGTGTGATCTATGTTGCCTATATAAATTTGATTGTAGATGAGAAGACCCCGCACATGCATCCTAATTATATTATAAGATGTTTTTAAGACATATAAGATGGTTGGGGAAGCTAAAGAGAAAGTAGTTAATAGGAAACATGAAAGAATATGAAAATATTTTGTCATATAGCAAAGCACACTCCAACTTCTCAAAGTTTACTGTCGAAACTTGGTTTCGGCAATATAATTTCTGGGGTCGCAGTCGAGATCGTCAAGCACAATGGGTTACAAGGAAAAGAAGATTTAGACAGGTTCAGGCCCTCTCGTGAGGTAATACCCTACTCCTGTTTCAGTGGATTCGATCCGCCGAGTGTCTTTATTGATCTCGTGATCTAAAGCTGAAGGCTAAAAGCTGATCTCCTATTGGAATCTCTGATCTAGCATATGATATCCCTCAAGGGACGCCCCTTACCCCCTTTATATAGTCTTGGGAGGAGGGTTTACATATCGGAAACCCTATCTTACTCTAAGTCGGTTTCCTCAATCTTATCAAACCGTGACTATAGGCCGATTGCCTTATCTCTATCGGCAATCGTAACACCCAAGTCATGTTCGGTTTACAGATATGGCAGACGTGATCTATCCCTACCTCCAGTCGGATAAGCTTGCCATGTAGATACCCGTTTGCCATAATCTCCACAGTAGCCCCCGAGTCCTTTTCAGTCGACGAGACAACTCAACTTCAAACCAAAACAGCACACAGCCAAAAATCTCTTTGACCGAATGCTTTTGGCGCCGAGTGATTCCATCATCTCTGCGTGAATCTTCCCGAGTGGCTCCAAAGACTGTGAAGGGCTGGAAAATATCTAAAAAATTCTCAAAAATAAATATCTAGGTGCATCTCCTGATGCACCTAATTAGGTGTAGCCCCCGACTATGTGATTAGTCAAAAACAGACTAAACATATAGTCAAGAACTATAAAAAATCATTCTCATGTAGATGCTTAGCTCAAGCTAAAGCAACCTCATTACTCAGCAAGCTTGTGCTTATCCGAGTGAATTTGCCCGAGTCATCTCAGAACAAATAACCCAACCAACCCTCGTGGGTGAAAAGCACTCGGTAAACTCATGCTTATCCGAATGGACCTGCCCGAGTCATCCCGGAACAAACATTTTAATCGTCCCTCATGGGAAACGAATTCTTTCAATCGTATAAAAAATATGACCAAGTTATTAAATAGCTCTTGCCATAATACTGGTCTTAATCTATAAAGATCTTCATCAAGGTGGAAAAATAATAGCATTGATAAAATCACTTAATCAAATGCTAAAAAACCAAACAACCCTCGTCATCAAGGCAGCCATAAAAAGCTTCACTGTTGGTCACCTTCCAAGTTGCATCGCGTCAGCTTCTCATGAATTCAAGCAAACCGCGGTATGAAAGGATTTTCAAAGGTACAGGGCATTCGGACACGTGCATATTGCCAGGGCAAATCTGCTTAAGCTCATCCGCTTAAGTCCCTAAGGACACGCATCGGGCCATACCTTAACTGGGCCACAGATTTTCTCATGGGCTCGGCCCAATCACAAGAAAACCTAGCGCAACCCTCAAATCTTTTTATAAAGGCTCGAGGTCGTCCCCGCCTCTTCATCTTCCAAAAATTCCTCTTTTCGCAGCACTGTTCACCAGTTCCCTGCGAAGAACCCTAAACTCGCGCGCTCCCAAATCCATCCATCCAAAAGCTCGCTTCTTGCCACAACCAGCTTCCGCAGCCAATCTTCCAAGATCTCTTGCTCAAATCGCCATCCTTTCCGAGCAGATCCACTTCCCATCCAGACCATACTCATGGCGGAGGAAAAGAGAATCCCATTTGACCAATGGGCCACATCGGATGTGAGGGAATCTACCCTCAAGGAGATGGTGAAGCACGGCGTGCTTGCCCCAAAGGAGATCGTGGGCTGGCGCCCGGCGGCGGGTGAGGACTTCCCAACCCCGAACACCGGTGAGCTCGTTGTATTCACCTCTTTCTTCTATTGCGGGTTCAGCCTTCCCACCTCCGAGTTCTTCCGGGGGCTTTTAGATTACTATGGTCTCCAGCTCTACCATCTGAACCCCAACTCCATGCTTCACATCGCTCTTTTCATTCATGTATGCGAAGCATTCCTTGGCATCCTCCCACACTTCCAACTGTTCCGTCGCATGTTTTATCTTAAACCACATCTGAATAAAGACCACCCATGCGGGCGTTGGCTGGGCAGGTTTCCAACTCCGCGGATCTCTCCGCAAGGAGTACTTCTCTCTTCCCTTAAAATCTTCCAATAAGGGATGGCACGCGGGATGGTTCTATATTAGCAACCTCGAACCCAGCCTGCCAGCCTTCGTCGGCTTTCCCCCTGTCCCCAGGCCAACTTGGAGCACCGTTCCAGTAGCCCAAGATTGGGACGAGGCCAACAAACTGCTTGCAAAGATCCTGGCGATGAAGCAAATGGGTCTTCGTGGCGAACAGATCACTCGGCACTTCATCCGGTGCCGACTGGCTCCAATTAAAGAGAGGTCAAAGCCAGCCTTTGAATACGAAGGCGGGAAGGATCCCAATCGGGAAGATCAATATCCACTCAGCTACGAAATCCTGAAGATCCGGATGTACAAGATCTTCTCGACTGGAATTGCAGTTGAGCGTGCCCTCATTCTGCCGGTTCTCCCCTTCAACATCCACCGGCCTCCTCCTCCGGTAAGCCGACCGACTGTTTCATAATGTCTTGCAATCTTGATATCTTGTCTCTCAGTGTTGTGCGAACTTCTCTTGCAGGAAAATGCTTCTGTTACTTCAAAGCCGTACAAGGTGCCCCACGATGACGCGCCGCATCGCCCCGCCAAGAAGCCGGCTGGCGGGATCAAAATCCAAAGTGATCCAGTCGAAAAGCGGGCGGCCCCGAGTGAGGACACAAACAAGCGGGCGAGCAAAAGGAGCCTCATCATTGAGGATTCGGACGATGACGTCCCGGCTCCTCCAGTCGAGACTCCTCCTCCGAGGCGATCGCCGAGGACGGCGCCGAAGATCCGCCGGTCGTCCAGGTATGGTTTATGACTGAAGTCTGATCTTTTTCGTTGAAAGCTTTCTTTGTCTTCACCCCAGCTGTATTCATTATCGTAGGAGGCCCCAGGACATAGATCCTGCCGGGAAGGGTGAGGGGCCGACCCCCGCCGCTGCTCCCGAGGCGCCAAAGCCTGCAGAGCCGAAGCCTCGGAGCCCGCATCCGAGTGAGAGCGCTTCGGGCAAAAAACCTTCACCTCCGAAGGAGGATGCCCCAAGGAAGGAGCCCCCGACCGCCAGCCGGGACGTCCCGACTGGAAGCCAGTCGACAACCGGAAACCTCAGCCACGGCTCGGCCAGCCCCGACCGAGGGTCACTCGGCGAAGAGCCGAGGAAGGAGGCCACCGGCCGTTCCACCCAAGTGCGCAGCCACCGGCCGGTGAGTCTTGTATCAGAATCTTCTCTTTGCTCTTTTAGTTTGAATCTTTCATGTCTTCATTTGTTCTTCCTATCTGCCAGCCACAGTGGAGGAAATCCCCAGGTTACAGTCTTCTGAAACCTGGGTTCCCCCAATCAAGATCGAGTGGCGGGACTCGGAAGGCCAAAGGCAGGGCATCGTCCTGGATAGGCAGGCTGAAAGGGAAGAAAGGGATGCCCTTGTCGAAAGCTTAAACGAAGCGACTCGGCTACTCAATGTAAGCCTTAGTCTTTTTCTTTTATTGTGTTATCATCCTTTTCCAGTCGGTCACTCTTCAGATTTCATGCGCAGAAGGAGTATTGCCGTTCCATGGCAAAGTCGAGGTGCTGGAAAAACTTGTTCCTCACCTGAGCTCCTTAGAGGACGTCCAGCGAAAGCTGAAAACTACTCAGGAGGAAGCCGCGTCGAGGGAGGCGGCTTTAAGGAGGGAGATCGCGGAGCTTCGGGAGGCAAACCTCGACCTCCGAGGATCAGTCGGGAGTAAGCTCGTCTCTCCGAATTTCTTTATGATTCTCATGTTGACCCCGGTTGCTGATGATCTTCTTTACTTGTAGAAAATTCGTCGGAGGTCCATTCGCTCCAAGTCCAGCTGGAGGCAGTCAGCCTCGACAAAGCCGAACTGGAGGCCGAGTTTGAAGGTAAGCCTCTTTGAAGTAAAATCCTTGCGCTGCTTTATCTTCGAGTGCTTTGCATGATCAGATGCTTTTGGCAGCTTACAAGGTTAAGACCCGAGCTCAATATGACGTCTTGCTTGAGTGGGTCAAACGAGCCGGGGAGGTCCGGGAAGAGGTCGCCAATGCTGCCGCGCCACTCTTGCTGTCCTTATTTCATCAAGGGGTCGGGGCCGCTTCGCTAGGGCCGTAGAAATTTTTGACAAGCTGCGGAGGGCTCCCGACCAATATCCGCGAACATCACCGAGGCCGCCAACATGGGGCTGGTCTCGCTCTTGCGCGACCAAGTCCTTTACCCCGAGTGGATATCCACTCGGTCGGAGAGGGCTTCGCGACGGGACCACGATGAGCGGGCCTTGGATATGCGAGTGAGGCGCAGAGTCGGCGAAGAAGATTTCCGTTGACGTAGTAAATAACTTCCGGATTTGATTTGTCTTGTGAACATTGGCTTGTAAATATCATATGATCGTGGTGCTCTGATACAGTCTTGTGATATATTTAGTTTATTTATGTTAATGCCTTGATCCGAGTTTTTGTGTGAAATTTCTTAAGTAATTTTCGTCTGACTGTCATCAAGCCTAGGCTCGATTAGGTCATCAGAAAACTCTCAGTCCTTAGACACTGAACTCGAATCAAAGAACATTAAACAATGATAAACCAAATCATGCACAGAAGTTGATGAGGAAGACTTAAGCTTTATTGACATATGTATAGCCCCCGACTGCTAACTCAAGAAGCCATCTTGCTTGAGGTTGGCAGTCAAGGAAAACATGAAGCCTTAGTCAAATTAAGCATAAAATCGTCGAAGATGCCCGATGTTCCAGGAGTTCTCCACCATAGATCCGTCTTCACGCTTTAGCCGGTATGCACCGGGCCGAGTCACCTCAGCGATTATGTACGGTCCTTCCCATAAGGGGGATAACTTGTGACGGTCTTTGGTGGTCTGGATCTTGCGTAGAACTAGGTCGCCAACGATGAAAGCTCGTGCCCGAACGTTGCGACTGTGGTATCGCCTGAGCCCTTGAAGATATTTGGCCGACTGGATGAGGGCTGCCTCTCGGGCCTCTTCCAGCCGGGTAAGGTCGTCCACTCGGTCGGGGTCGTAGTGTTCATCGTTGAAGCTACGGACTCGGAGGGATTCATACTCCATCTCGTTTGGCAACATGGCTTCTGCGCCGTAGACCAAAAAGAAGGGAGTTTGGCCGGTAGCCCGACTGGGTGTGGTCCGCAAAGACCATAAGACCGAGGGAAGCTCTTGGACCCACTTGCCCGCGTAAGGGTTTAGGCGATCGAAAACGCGGGCCTTGATGCCTTGGAGGACCATGTCGTTGGCTCGTTCGACTTGTCCATTGCTTTTGGGATGGGCAACTGATGCGTAGCAAATCTTGATTCCGAAGTCCTCGCAGAATTCCTTGAAGATGCCTCCCGTGAATTGAGTCCCGTTGTCAGTTATGATTCTGTTTGGGACGCCGAAGCGGTGCACGATGTTGAGGAAAAAGTCCCGTGCCTTGTCAGCAGTAATTGTGCAGTAATTGTGGCGACCGACTTGGCTTCAATCCACTTGGAGAACTTGTCGATTGCGACGAAGAGGTGTGTGAATCCTCCTGGAGCTTTCTTGAAGGGGCCGACCATGTCCAAGCCCCATACCGCGAACGGCTAGGATAGTGGGATTGTTTGTAGCTCCTGGGCTGGGACATGGCTCTGTCGGGCGAAAAATTGGCAGCCTTCGCAGGTTCGTACGACTTTGTCCGCGTTCGGAGACCGCGGTAAGCCAAAAGAAACCTTGCCTGTAAGCTTTGCCGACCAGAGTGCGTGCTGCCGCGTGGCTTCCGCATATGCCCGAGTGGATGTCTTGAAGTAGCTGCCTCCCTTCCTCGGGTGTGATGCATCTCATTAGGATTCCGGAGGGGCTTCTCTTGTATAAGTCGGAGTCAACCATGACATATACTTGGCAACGACGCCGGACGCGTTCTGCTTCATCCCGGTCTTCTGGCAGCTCTTGCTGGGTTAAGAATTTGATGAGCGGCGTCCTCCAGTCGGCGTCAGTCATGGCGACTTCGTTTGCAGCTTGCTCGTTGGAAGTTGTCTTTGCCGTGATGGTTGGTTCATTGAGGTGCTCGACAAAGACGTCTGTTAGGGCAGCTTCGCGCTTAGACCCGAACTGTGCCAACTTATCAGCTGCTTCGTTGTTATGCCTCAAGACGTGTGAGAGTTCGAGCCCGTCAAACTTGTCTTCAAGTTTGCGGACCTCTTGTCGGTAGGCCTCCATGGTGTCGTTTAGACAGGACCTGTCCTTCATTACTTGATTGACGACCAGCTGGGAGTCGCCTTTCACGATGAGCCGACGTATTCCGAGTGAAACTGCGAGACGCAGTCCATGTAGCAGAGCTTCGTACTCGACAACGTTGTGTGAGGCGGAGAAGTGGAGGTGAAGGACGTATCTTAGCCTTTCCCCGGTCGGGGAGATCAGCACAACTCCTGCTCCCAAGACGGTGATCCTCTTGGATCCGTCGAAGAGCATGGTCCAGTGTTGAAGGTCTTCCCGAGGTACGTTCTCTTGTTGCTCAGTCCACTCGGCCAGGAAGTCCACCAAGGCTTGTGACTTTATGGACGTCCTCGCCTTAAAAGTCAAGTCCAACGGCATCAGCTCTAAAGCCCACTTGGCGATGCGTCCGGTCGCCTCCCGGTTGTGGATGACATCGCCGAGTAGGAAAGAAGTGACGACGGTGACCGAGTGACCCTGAAAATAGTGTGCCAATTTCCTCGCGGTTATTAGAACACCATAGAGTAATTTTTGTACCTGAGGGTAGCGAATTTTGGCTCCTGCCAACACTTCGCTAACAAAGTAGATCGGCCTCTGAATCTTCTGAGCCCGTCCTTCTTCTTCGCGTTCGACCACGAGGACCGTACTAACCACTTGGTGAGTGGCTGAAACGTACAACAGCAAAGGTTCCTGGGGCTGAGGCGAGGCCAGGACGGGCGGCGTTGTAAGGAACTCTTTGAAATCTTCAAAGGCCTTGTTGGCTTCCGCGGTCCACCGGAAGTCGTCTATCTTCTTTAGCAATTTGAAGAAGGGCATGCCTCGTTCGTCGAGTCGAGAGATGAAGCGGCTTAGTGTCGCCATGTAGCCAGTGAGCTTCTGGACGTTTTTCTGGTTACTCGGGGGCTTCATGCTCAAGATGGCGTTGATCTTCTCTGGATTGGCTTCAAGGCCGCGACGTGACACCATGAAGCCGAGCAGTTTGCCTGATGGAACGCCGAAGGTGCACTTCTCCGGGTTCAACTTCATTCTGAAGGCTCAGATGTTTGCAAAAGTTTCTTCTAGGTCAGCGATCAGGTCTTCTTTCTGCTTGGTCTTGATGACAACGTCGTCGACATAAGCTTCTACGTTTTTGCCGATCTGCGTCTGGAAGCATCTTTGGATCATGCGTTGGTATGTGGCGCCGGCATTCTTCAGGCCGAAAGGCATGGTGACGTAGCAGTAGGCCCCAAACGGCGTGATGAAGGATGTCTTCAGGCAATCGGATTCTTTCAAGCTGATCTGGTGATAGCCCGAGTAACAATCCAAGAAACTCAGAAGTTGGCAGCCGGCTGTTGAGTCAACGACTTGGTCGATGAGAGGCAGCCCGAACGGATCTTTGGGACAGGCTTTGTTGAGGTCGGTATAGTCAACACACATGCGCCATTGCCCCGTCTTTTTGCGGACCAGGACTGGGTTGGCTAACCAGTCGGGATGAAGGACTTCTTTGATGAAGCCGGCAGCCAAGAGCTTTGTGAGTTCTTCCTTGATAGCGTCTTTTCGGTCCTGCGCGAATCTGCGTAATCGTTGTTTTATCGGTTTGGCGTCATCTTTGACGTGCAAAGAGTGCTCGATCACCTCCCTAGGAATTCCAGGCATATCAGATGGTTTCCAAGCAAAAACATCTTTATTATTTTGGAGGAAGGTGACGAGCGCACTTTCTTCTTGGTCTTGGCGTCGCCGGGTCCCGATTTGGCTATCTTCTTCGCGGGGACTTCGCCCTCTGCCGAAGTTGATGCAGCCAATCGGACTTCTTGTTGGCCACGTAATCTCTCGCGAGATTGGGCCATGTCGCAGCTCTCCTTATCGCAGTGAAGGCTTGCTTCACATCGCCGCGAAGAGTGATGACGCCATTGGGACCCGACATCTTCATGCGAGAGGTAGGTGTAATGTGGGATCGCCATAAATTTGGTAAGCGCAGCCTTCCGATGATGACGTGATATGCTGTTTCGAAGTCGGCCACCTCAAAAGTGACGTTCTCCGTTCGGAAGTTCCCTCGAGCCCCGAAGGTGACAGGGAGGGAGATGTGCCCGAGTGATGTAGACGATAGCCCCGGGATGACTCCGTGGAAGGGGGCTGAGCTTGCCTTCAATTCTGCCCTCGGGATCTGCATCTCATCCATGGTCTTGGCGAACTGGATGTTAAGGGCGCTGCCACCATCGATGAGGACGCGCTTGAGCCTGATGTTGCGGACCACGGGATCTAGGACGAATGGATAGCGCCCCGGATGAACCACTCGGTCAGGGTGATCCGAGCGGTCGAAAGTGATGGCCACCTTCGACCATCGCAGGTACTGAGGGACTTCGGGTTGAGCCGCGTTGACCTCTCGGTCGGTTAGCTTCTGTTTCCTCTTGGATTCATAGGCTAGCGGCCCCCCGAAGATGTGATTGAGCTCTCCCACAGGTTCTTGGAAAGGTTCGGCGTTGTCAGCCGCGTTGTTCTTCTTGGCGCCCGATGGACCAGCCTCGTCATTTGGCTTCTTGTTGAGCTGCGCCGCGTACTGCTCGACGAACTGTTTGTAGATGAAGCAGTCCTTAGCCGCGTGCTTATGGTTGGGATGGTGAGTGCACTGGGCGTTCATGATGGCGTCGTAGGCGGCGACTCGGGGGCGGTGTTGAGAGTTGGAGGTTGCAGCCACTAGGTCCTCAGATCGGCGTTTGCGATCCTTTTGGGCTGGTTGTTGCTATTGCCGTTATCCTTCTTAGGATTCCGGCTTCCTCCCGCCTTGTCTTCCCTTCAGTCGGGCCGGTCTTGACGGGCGGCCTTGATGGCGTCGTTGGATTTGGCGTATGAATTCGCCGTCTCGAACATCTGTTTCACCGTCTTCGGTGGTTTGCGCCCGAACTTCCCGATTAGCAGCTCATCACGGACTCCCTTCTGGAAGGCGGCGATGATGATGTCATCGGTGATGTTGGGGATCTTGTTGCGCTTCTCGGAGAAACGACGGATGTAATCCTTCAGAGGCTCGTCCGGCTTCTGGATGACGTTGTATAGATCGAAGTGTGTACCGGGCCTCTCGAAGGTTCCCTGGAAGTTGGCGATGAAGTGGTCCCTCAGCTCGCTCCACGAGCCGATCGAGCCTCTTGGCAGGCTCGTGAGCCAGTTTCTGCCTGAGTTAGCGAGGGCCACAGGCAGGTAATTGGCCATGGCCTTGTTGTCACCGTCTGCTGCGCGGATGGCAAGCGTGTAGATGGTAAGCCATGACTCGGGGTCGGTCTTGCCGTCGTACCTTTCAATTCCTGTGGGCTTGAATCCACTCGGCCAGTGCACTCGGCGAAGCTCCCGAGTGAAAGCCCGCACTCCGTCGTCGCCGCTATCGGGTGATCCCCTCCGATCCTCCCGACTGCGTCGGTCCCGCTCCTGGTAGCGGCGATCGAGGACTTCCCGCAGATCACTTGGCGGGGTCTTCGGTTGGCTGGTTGGGTAGCTGGAGCCTGTTGTTGCGGCGGACGCGGTGGTGGACGGGTGGACGTCCGTGTCGTTTGTCGCGGGAGTCGGCCGTTTGCTCCTGGTACTTCTGCGTGGACTCGCGGGGCGGGCCTCTTGGCCTTGTCGTCGACCGATCTGGCTCGGGCCTCTTATAGTCTCCTGACTTTAGAGGCGGGAGTCGGCTTTTGTCGGGCGTTTCAGCCACAAATTCAGTCGGTCTTCGTGCCGAGGTGGTGGGGTGGCCGTTGGCTGTGGCTGCGACGATGGTCTTGATCTTGTCGAGTATCGGAGTCACATTGGCGGGTGCCGTCTCCATGACGGTGTCTAAGAGAGTGAGGGCGGCAACAGCGTTCTGCTGTGGCGTCTGGAAGATGTTGGTGTTGCGAACCCGTGTTTGGAGGATGGCCTCCTGGGCGGATCGTCCGGCTGCACGTAGATCCTGCTTCCTCTTGTCAGCCTCGTCCTTGCGTTGCATCTCCTCTTCGGCCGTCTTGCGCTCGTGCTCAATCTTGGCTCGCTCTTCTTCAGCAATCCTCCTGGCCATGGCTGAGTCGGACTCGTCCGGCTCGGCCATGAGGACATCAAAGCACTTCGGCTCATAGTCCTTGCGGCAGTCGGAGTCGTCGGCTTCGTCAGAGGGGATGCCATAGAGGTCGTCGAAACCGGCGGAGCTGAGGTATTCATTGAGCTCCGAAGATGAGCAGGAGCCGAATGATGGGAGGATGACGGCGACCTCCCTTAATCCTGGGTAGCCCGGGTCTGGATCGTTCCAGTCCGAGTCAGAGCTTGGGGATGCGGGCTCCTCCGAGTGGGTCGTCCCTGACTCGGGGGAGAGAAGTTTGCTGTAGATCTCAGCGACGTTTGGTAACCCAAACGACACCGAGAGGTCTTCGTCCGAGTAGATTGTCTCCGTCGGGGAGGTGAGAAGATTGGCGCAGATTTCGGCGATATTCGGTAACCCGAATGGTGCCGAGCAAAGTCCTTCGTTGGAGAGAGTAGATTGCATCTTGGTCTTCAAGACGTCGTTGTAGATCTTGTCGCTGTTCGGGAATTCGAATGGCGTCGAGTGGATTTCTCCTTCCAACTGGTCCGAATCCGAGTCGAAGGAGGAATCGTCGACGAAGTCGGCGGTGAAGTTGCCGAATCTTGAAGGAGATCCCATCACGCTTGTCGGCGAGATTGTTGAAGAAGTCTCGACACGCGGACCCCTACCTGGCGCGCCAACTGTCGAAACTTGGTTTTGGCAATATAATTTCTGGGGTCGTAGTCGAGATCGCCAAGCACAATGGGTTAGAAGGAAAAGAAGATTTAGACAGGTTCAGGCCCTCTCGTGAGGTAATACCCTACTCCTGTTTCGGAGGATTCGATCCGTCGAGTGTCTTTATTGATCTCAAGATCTAAAACTGAAAGCTAAAGGCTTGTAGAAGCATATGATATCTAATCTCCTATCGGAATATCCCTCAAGGGACGCCCCTTACCCCCCTTATATAGTCTTGGGAGGAGGGCTTACAGATCGAAAACCCTATCTTACTCTAAGTCGGTTTCCTCAATCTTACCAAACCGTGACTATAGGCCGATTGCCTTATATCTATCGGCAATCGTAACACCCAAGTCATGTCCGGTTTACAGATATGGCAGGCGCGATCTATCCCTACCTCCAGTCGGATAAGCTTGCCATGTAGATACCCGTTTGCCATACTCTCCACATTTACAAAGCCATTTGTATCTCTTCACGCTGTAGGATCGAATAATAAGAACTAAGTCTATCTGTGGAGATTATGGCAATCGGAAAACCCACATGGCAAGCTTATCCGACTGGTAATAGGGATAGGTTACGCCTGCTAATTATGTAAACCGGCTATGACTTGGGTGTTACGTTGCCGATTAGATAAGGCAACGGCTCATAGTCATAACTTGGTAAGATTGAGAAAACCGACTTAGAGTAAGATAGGGTTTCCGACTTGTAAGCCCGCCCCTCAAGACTATATAAGGGGGGTAAGGGGCGTCCCTTGAGGGATATCAGATGTATGCGAAGCATATGTGAGCTATTAGACACACGAGATCTTGAGATCAATAAACACTCGGCGGATCGAATCCCCGAAACAGGAGTAGGGTATTACCTCACGAGAGGGCCTGAACCTGTCTAAACCTTGTTTTCCACTTAACCCATCGAGCTTGGCGATCTTGACCGCACCCCAAATTTCTATTGCCGAAACCAAGTTTCGGCGCTTGGTGCGCTGTAGGGGCCCGCGCGTCAAGATCTCTTCTTCAATCTCGCCAGCAAGCGCGTTCGCCGCCAAGAGATTTGACAAGATCTCCCTCCTTGACTCGGATTCGGACCAGTCGAGAGGGGGAACCCGCTCGGCGCCATTCGGGCTACCGAACAACGCCGAGATCTACGATAAAGTTCTGACTTCCAAGTTGGAGTCCATCCACTCGGAAGAAGGAATCCACTCGGCGTCATTCAGATCACCAAACGCCGCTGAAATCTACAGCCATCTTCTCACCTCCCCATCGGAATCAATCCACTCGGGAGGGAAAACCCTCTCGGTACCGTTTGGGTTACCAAACGCCGCTGAGACCTATTGCAAACTCCTTTCTTCCAAGTCGAAATCAACTCACTCGGAAGAACCTCCTTCATCAAGCTACGACCCGGACTGGAACGGTCCAGATTCGAGCAATCCGGGCTCAAGGGAAGTCGCTGTCATCCTCCAACCGTTCGGATCATGCTCATCTACGGAGCTCGATGAATACCTCAGCTCCTCAGACTTCGATGACCTCTACGGCATCTCCACGGACGAGGCCAACGACTCCGACTTCGACAAGGACTACGATCCTAGGTGCTTCAACGTTCTCATGGCTGAGGTGGCTGAGACCGACTCGGCCATGGCCTGCAGGATCGCTGAAGAAGAACAAGCCAGGCTTGAGCAGGAGCGCAAGCTGGCAGAAGATCAAAATAGGCGCAAGGAGGAAGCCGACAGAAGAAAGCGAGACCTAAGGGCGACTGGGCGATCCGCTCGGGAGGCCATACTTCAGACACGAGTCAACAACACCAACATCTTCCAGACACCTCAACATAACGCCGTTGTCGCCCTTACCCTCCTCGACACTTTTATCAAAGCGGCGCCCGCTACGGTAACGCCCATCTTGGACAAGATCAAGACCATCGTCGCGGCTATAGCCAACTGCTCTCCCTCCACCTCGGCACGGAGGCCGACCGAGTCCGTGGCGAAACGCCCGACGAAGCCGACTTCCGCCGCCGCGGTCGAGGATTATAGGAGGCCCGAACAAGCTCGGACGACCACTAGGTCAAGAGACCACCACCATGAAACCACACGGAAGCATCAAGAGCAATCGGTCGATTCCCGTGAAAAGCGGCATGGACGACCACCCGTCCACGACCGGGTCCGCCGCAGCAACAACTTCGACTACCGAAGCAGCCTACAAGGACCCCGCCAAGTGATCTGCAGGAAGTCCTTGATCGGCGCTATCAAGAACGAGAGCAGCGCTCCCACGAAGATCGAAGGAGATCGCCAGACAGCAACGACGACGGAGTACCCGCGTTCACTCGGGACCTGCGCCGAGTGCATTGGCCGAGTGGTTTTAAGCCAACAGGAATCGAGAAGTACGACGGAAAGACCGACCCCGAGTCATGGCTGACCATGTATCCGTGCAGCAGGAGGTGACAACAAGGCCATGACCAATTACTTGCATGTCGCCCTCGCCAACTTAGGCAGGAACTGGCTCACGAGCTTGCCAAGAGGCTCAATTGGCTCGTGGAGCGAGCTCCGGGACCAGTTCATCGCCAATTTCCAGGGCACTTTTGAAAGGCCTGGGACCCACTTTGATCTCTACAACGTCATCCAGAAGCCAGACGAGCCGCTGAAGGACTACATCCGGCGCTTCTCGGAAAAACGCAATAAGATCCCCAACATCACTGACGATATCATAATCGCCGCCTTCTAGAAGGGAGTCCGTGATGAATTGCTGATCGGAAAGTTCGGGCGTAAGCCACCAAAGACGGTAAAGCAGATGTTCGAGACGGCGAACTCCTACGCCAAGTCCAACAACGCAATCAAGGGGCGCGACAAGATCGGCCTGACAAAAGGGACGACAAGCACTCGGGAGGAAGCCGGCATACTAAGAAGGATAACGGCAACAACAATCAGGGCCAGAAAGACCGCAAGCGCCGGCCCGAGGACCTGGTTGCCACGACGTCCAACTCCCAACACCGTTCCCGAGTCGCGGCCTACGATGCAATCATGAACGCTCAGTGCACGCATCATCCAAACCACAAGCATGCGGCCAAGGATTGCTTTATCTACAAGCAATTCGCCGAACAATATGCGGCACAGCTAAGCAAGAAGTCGACTGACGAAGCCAGCCCATTAGAAACTAAGAAGAACAACCCGACTGGAAAATCAGAACCTTTCCAAGACCCTGTGGGCGAGCTGAATCACATCTTCGGGGGGCCGCAAGCTTACGAGTCCAAGAGGAAGCAAAAGCTAACCGACTGCGAGGTCAACGCGGCACAACCTGAGGTCCCACAATACCTACGGTGGTCGGAGGTGGCCATCATGTTCAACCGCTCGGATCATCCTGACCGAGTGGTTCACCCGGGGGCTATCCCCTGGTGCTAGACCCGGTGGTTCGCAACATAAAGCTGAAGCGCGTCCTCACTGATGGAGGCAGCGCCCTCAATATCCTGTTCGCCAAGACCCTGGACGAGATGCAGATTTCAAGATCCAAGCTGAAGGCAAGCTCAGCCCCCTTCCACGGAGTTATCCCAGGGCTGTCATCTACGCCACTCGGGCACATCGCCCTTTCAGTCACCTTCGGAGTTCGGGAGAACTTCCGGACGGAGAACATCACCTTCGAGGTGGCCGACTTCAAGACGGCCTATCATGCAATCATTGGAAGGCCTGTGCTCACCAAGTTCATGGCGATACCGCACTACACCTACCTCTGCATGAAGATGCCCATCCCCAACGGCGTCATCACCCTGCGCAGCGACGTCAAACAAGCCTTTACCTGCGACAAGGGAAGCTGCGACATGGCCCAATCTCGTGAGAGATCACGTGGCCAGGAAGAAATCCGACTGGCTTCATCAACATCTGAAGAGGGTGAAATCTCCCCGAAAAAGATAGCCAAGTCGGGACAAGGAGACGCCAAAACGAAGAAAATCTCCCTTGATCCATTGGATCCTTCCAAAACCGCTGTAATCGGCGCTGAGCTAGATCCTAAATAGGAAAGCTCGCTCGTCACCTTCCTCCAAAATAATAAAGATGTTTTTGCTTGGAAACCATCTGATATGCCTGGAATTCCTAGGGAGGTGATCGAGCACTCTTTGCACGTCAAAGATGACGCCAAACCCATCAAACAACGATTGCGCCGTTTTGCTCAGGATCGAAAAGATGCCATCAAGGAAGAACTCACAAAGCTCTTAGCCGCCGGTTTCATCAAAGAAGTCCTCCATCCCGACTGGTTGGCTAACCCGGTCCTGGTCCAAAAGAAGACAGGGCAATGGCGCATGTGCGTCGACTACACCGATCTCAACAAAGCCTGCCCTAAAGATCCATTCGGGTTGCCTCGCATCGACCAAGTCATAGATTCAACAGCCGGCTGCCAGCTCTTGAGCTTTCTGGACTGTTACTTGGGCTACCACCAAATCAGCTTGAAGGAATCCGACTGCCTGAAAACATCGTTCATCACGCCGTTTGGAGCTTACTGCTACATCACGATGCCCTTCGGTCTGAAGAACGCCAGAGCCACGTACCAGCACATGATCCAAAGATGCTTTCAGATGCAGATCGGGAAAAACGTGAAAGCTTACGTCGACGATGTCGTCATCAAGACCAAGCAGAAGGAAGACCTGATTGCCGACTTGGAAGAAGCCTTCGCAAACATTCGGGCCTTCAGAATGAAGCTGAACCTGGAGAAGTGCACGTTCGGCGTGCCATCAGGCCAACTGCTCGGCTTCATGGTGTCCCATCGCGGCATCGAAGCTAACCCAGAGAAAATCAACACCATTTTAAATATGAAGCCCCCGAGTAGAGAAGTGCACGTTCGGCGTGCCATCAGGCCAACTGCTCGGCTTCATGGTGTCCCATCGCGGCATCGAAGCTAACCCAGAGAAAATCAACACCATTGTAAATATGAAGCCCCCGAGTAAACAGAAAGATGTTCAGAAGCTCACTAGCTGCATGGCGGTGCTAAGCCGATTAATCTCCCGACTCGGCGAGCGAGGCATGCATTTCTTCAGGTTACTGAAGAAAACCGACGACTTGCAATGGACTACGGAAGCCCACAAGGCCTTTGAAGATTTTAAAGAATTTCTCACGACGCCGCCCGCCCTAGCCTCACCTCTGTAGGATTGAATGCCCAAAGAAAAGCCAACCAGACGGGGGGGTGAATGGTTGAGTACCCCAAAAAACAAAGTTTTAGCGGAAATAAAACTTTACCTCTGTTCTCTGACGTCCAGTCTAACCGCAAGTGTCACACCAGTCTGACCGTGCTGTTCAGCCGGTCTGACCGCCTGATAACCTTCGGTCTGACCGCCCGTAGCCGATCGCCTCAGCCGATTGTCGATGTAGACGACCCCGATGTGCCCGCCGGTCTAACCGCCAATGTTCTTGCGGTCTAACCGGGAAGAAGGCGCGGTCTGACTGCGGTCTAACTCTCTGTGTTTGCGGTCTAACCGGTTAGTAGATCCGGTTGAACCGACAATTTCGTCGCCGCACCGAGGAAGAAGTAGACACAAAGAACTATCAAGAAAATTGATCTTTATTGAAACTCTCTGTGTTTACAAAGTGCATGCAAAGCACTCCTAACAAAATCTCAAGCTAAACTCTAACTCGAAACCCTAAAAACTTGAACTCCAAGCAATAGAAGCGATACCGAGAGGCCACGCCTCCCCTCACTATTATACCTAAGATCCGCAGCCAAGAGCCACGAATCCAACTCATACAAGAAGCCCTAATCCACTAGGAAACCTTCCCGTACAAGAAACAAACTATACATAAACCAATCGTAACAATCTCGGTTTTCCTAAAACCGAAATTCCGCTTTCCATACGCAACAATATCTCCATTGTATGCCATATGGAAACTTTCCAATCATGTGCACTAATCTCTACCCTTCAGCATCTCGCATGATCCCCATCTCGAATGTCACCTTATCTCCAAGTTGACTCCGACTCGATCACCGGCAACACTTTCCCGAGACGTAAAGAATACCTGCACACAATTAAATAAAGAATATCATATCCGAGCACAAGATATCCAAACTTGACTTATTGTTAGCATAAACAACCAGACACTTGCATAGGAACATGAAACTTCCATGTATGTATAAGAAAACAAACCGAAACCAAAACCGAAACGAAATCGGCAACCGGTGGGATCAGGCTTTCCGGTCGACCGTAGGCAATCGCCCGGCCCGACTCGCCGAAACACCTCCGGTCGACCCGCAACACGCCCGGCCGAATGGCTGTGGCATGATCAAACACTTGTTCATCGTCCGAAAATTCAACTCTTTCAAAATCAAAACACTCAAACCAATAAATCCCAAATACCAATTGTTCATCATTAAATAAAGAATCAAACACACTTTGATTTTACAACCTCAGCCTCAGGAACCCCTCCTACTGTATGTCTATGCAACTCATCAAGTGGTCAGCACGGTTCTCATCGTTGAGAGCGAGGAAGATGGACGAGCCCAGAAGATTCAGAGGCCAATCTACTTTGTTAGCGAAGTGCTGGCAGGAGCCAAAATTCGCTAACCTCAGGTACAAAAATTGTTATATGGTGTTCTGATAACCACGAGGAAATTGGCGCACTACTTTCAGGGTCACTCCGTCACCGTCGTCACCTCTTTTCCACTCGGCGATGTCATCCATAACCGGGAGGCGACCGGACGCATCGCAAAGTGGGCCCTGGAACTGATGCCGCTAGACTTAACTTTCAAGGCGAGAACGTCTGTAAAGTCACAGGCCCTGGCAGATTTCCTGGCCGAGTGTACCGAGCAACAAGAAGACGTACCTAGGGAAGATCTACAACACTGGACCATGCACTTTGATGGATCCAAGAGGATCACTGGCTTGGGAGCGGGAGTCGTGATGATCTCCCCGACTGGAGAAAGGCTACGATATGTTCTTCACATTCATTTCTCTGCCTCACACAACATCACCAAGTACGAAGCCCTCCTGTATGGCCTGCGACTTGCAGTTTCACTCGGGATACGATGGTTGGTCGTGAAAGGAGATTCCCAGCTGGTTGTCAATCAAGTGATGAAAGACTAGTCCTATTTAAACGACACCATGGAAGCCTATAAGCAAGAAGTTCGCAAACTTGAAGACAGGTTTGATGGACTAGAGCTATCCCATGTCTTGAGACATAACAACGAAGCAGCTGACGAGTTGGCACAGTTCGGGTCCAAGCGAGAAGCTGCTCCAACAGACGTTTTCGTAGAGCATCTCTACGAGCCGACTGTCGCAGCAAAACCAACTCCCAACGAGCAGGCTGCAAACCAAGTCTCCATGCTCGACGCCGACTGGAGGACACCGCTCATCAAATTTTTAACTCAGCAAGAGCTGCCGGAAGACCAGGATGAAGCGGAACGAGTCCGACGCCGTTGTCAGGCTTATGTCATGGTCGACTCTGATTTATACAAGAGGAGCCCTTCTGGAGTCCTAATGAGATGTATCACGCCTGAGGAAGGATGGCAACTACTCCAAGATATCCACTCGGGTATATGCGGAAGCCACGCGGCAGCACACACCTTGGTAGGCAAAGCCTACAGACAAGGTTTTTCTGGCTTACGGTGGTCTCCGATGCCAACAAAGTGGTCCGAACGTGTGAAGGTTGCCAGTTCTTCGCTCGGCAGAGCCATGTTCCAGCCCAAGAACTACAAACAATTCCATTATCTTGGTCGTTTGCGGTATGGGGCTTGGATATGGTCGGTCCTTTCAAGAAGGCTCCAGGAGGATTCGCGCATCTGTTCGTCGCAATTGACAAGTTTTCCAAGTGGATCGAGGCTAAGCCGGTTGCTACGATCACCGCTGACAAGGCACGAGACTTCATCCTCAACATCGTACACCGGTGTGGTGTCCCAAACAGAATAATAACCGACAATGGAACTCAATTCACTGGAGGCGTTTTCAAGGAATTCTGCGAAGACTTCGGCGTCAAAATCTGCTATGCATCGGTCGCGCACCCCAAAAGCAATGGACAAGTTGAGCGCGCCAATGGTATGGTACTTCAAGGCATCAAGGCCCGAGTGTTTGACCGGCTAAATCCTTATGCCGACAAATGGGTTCAAGAGCTGCCCTCGGTCCTATGGTCACTGCAGACTACGCCCAGTCGGGCTACCGGCCAAACTCCTTTCTTCCTGGTTTACGGGGCAGAAGCCATGTTGCCGAATGAAATGGAGTACGAATCCCTTTGAGTCCGTAGCTTCAACGACGAGCGCTACGATCAAGACTGAGTGGATGACCTGACCCGACTGGAGGAGGCCCGTGAGGCAGCCTTGATCCAGTCGGCAAGATATCTTCAAGGACTTAAACGATACCATAGTCGCAATGTTCGGGCGCAAACCTTCATTGTCGGCGATTTGGTTCTACGTAAGATTCAAACCACCAAGGACCGTCACAAATTATCTCCACTATGGGAAGGGCCATATATAATCGCTGAGGTGACTCGGCCAGGAGCATATCGACTAAAGCGTGAAGATGGATCCATGGTGGAGAACTCTTGGAACATCGAACATCTTCGAAGATACTATGCTTAAATTGCCTTAAGTTTTATGTTATTCTCGACTGCTAACCTCAAGCAAGATGACTTCTTGAGTTGACAGTCGGGGGCTGCACATGTATCAATAAAGCATGGTTTTTTCGGCAACTTGTTCACATTTGGTTTATCATTGTTTAATGTTTTGATTCGAGTTCAATATATAAGGACTGAGAATTTTTTTATGACCTAATCAAGCTTAGGCTTGGTGACAGTCGGACGAAAATTACTTAAGAAATTTTCTAGGAAGACTCGGGTCAAAGCGTTAACATAAATAAGCTAGATATCTACAAGTTCACATCACAGTTTACAAACAACATTTACAAAGCCATCAAGATCGGAAATTGTTCACTACATCAACGGCTGCTTTCTTGGCCGACTCCTGTGCTTCACTGATCAACTCAAAGGCCTGCTTGTCTGAAGTGCCATCGGCGAAGCCCTCCCCGACTGAGTCAACATCTATCTGAGGATAGAGTGACTTGGCCTGTGCAAGGGCAAAGCCTGCTCCCATGACGGCCGCCTCTGAGATATTGGCTATTTATTGATCTGGGGCCCTCCTGAGCTTGTCGAAGACCTCGACGGCGTCCAATGAACTGGTTCCAAGCCCATGATGACAAGAGAATCGGTGTCGCCGCGTTAGCAACATCGTCTCTTACGCTTTCGGCCCTTCGGACCCTTTCAACGAGGACATCGAATTGGGCTCGGGTTTTGACCTTATAAGCTGTCAAAGACATATGATCACACAAATACTCGAAGATGAAGCAAAACGAAGAATGCTATCTTGAAAGGATTTACCTTCGAACTCAGACTCTAGCTCGGCTTTGCTGGCGTTAGCTTCTTCCAGCTGGGTCTGGAGCATGTGGACTTCCGTCGAGTTCTCTGCAACAGGAAAATTTGCTGACACCAAAATCAAAATAGACTGCGAATAAAGGCATAAAGAGACCGAGAGGATCAAACTTACTCCCGACTGAACCTCGAAGGTCAAGGTTTTCTTCCCGGATAGCAGCAATTTCCCTCCGCAAAGCAGCTTCTCTTGATGCAGCCTCCTCTCGAGTGGCCTTCAGCTCCTGCTGGATGTTCTCCAGGGAGTTTAAGTGTGGGACCAGCTTCTCAAGCGCATCAGATTTGGCCATCGATCGGCAATACACCCTCTGCACATGAGATCAGAGTTGGTCGACTAAAAGAAATCATAAGACTATGACAGGAAAGATCAAAGCATACATTTAGCAGCCGGGTAGCTTCATTCAGGCTGTCAACAAGCATGTCTCTTTCTTCATTTTCCTTCTGCTTGTTCAAGACGATGCCTTGCTTCAAGCCCTCAGAGTCGCGCCACTCTATTTTGATTGGAGGGACCCAGGTCTCAGAAGACTGCAGCCTGGGGATTTCCTCCACTTTGGCTAATTGATTTAAAGAAGATAAATGAAGACAAAGAAAAGACAGGTTAAAGATTGAAAGACCACTTTAGAGCTTACCAGCTTCGGTGGCCAAGTCCTCGACTGGCACTTCCCGGCTGCTTTTCTTTTCTTGGCTCGCACCCGACTGGTTCTCAGTCGGGGTCCCTTGAGTGGCAGTTGGGGTCTCTTCTTCAGCCGACTGGTTTCCAGTCGAGGCTTCCTGGCTGGCAGTCGAGGGCTCCTCCGCTGGGACATCCTCGCTGGGAGGTGGAGGCTTCTCACTCGGAGCGCTCTCACTCGGGAGAGGGCCCGGGATTCTTGTTCTGTAGGCCTTGTCGCTTCGGCCGCTGCAGATGTCTTTGGGCCCTCACTCTGCCCAGTGGGGTCTATGTTCTGAGGCCTCTTGCAAATGCAAAGATGGGAGCAATCGGGACAAAGGCAGAAAGGTTTTCGACGAGGACACGATTTACGTCATGAAACATACCTGGTCGTTCGGCGGATTTTGGGTGCCGATTTGGGTGATAGCCTTGGAGGGGTCACTTCAGCTTGAGGAGCTGGGACATCGTCATCCGAGTCATCAATCACCAGCCTTCTTTTGCTTGCCTGTTTGCGATATCCTCGCCGACAGCGGCCCTTTTGCCGATTGGATCACTCTGGATCTTGACCGGGTTTCTTGGGAGCCGGCGCATCATCATGGTGTATTCTGTACGGCTTCGAGATGATGTGTCGAAACTTGGTTTCGGCAATATGATTTCTGGGGTCGCAGTCAAGATCGCCAAGCACAATGGTTTAGAAGAAGAAGATTTAGACAGGTTCAGGCCCTCTCGTGAGGTAATACCCTACTCCTGTTTCGGTGGATTCGATCCGCCGAGTGTCTTTATTGATCTCGTGTATCTAAAGCTCTTGCTTGTGAAATCACATGATTCAGATATCCCTCAAGGGACGCCCCTTACCCCCCTTATATAGTCTTGGGAGGAGGGCTTACAGATCGGAAACCCTATCTTACTCTAAGTTGGTTTCCTCAATCTTACCAAACCGTGACTATAGGCCGATTGCCTTATCTCTATCGGCAATCGTAACACCCAAGTCATGTTTGGTTTACAGATATGGCAGGCGCAATCTATCCCTATCTCCAGTCGGATAAGCTTGCCATGCAGATACCCCATTGCCATAATCTCCACATGATGAAAGCATTTTCCTGCAAGGAAGATTTTATGTACACTGAGAGATGCAATATCAAGATTGAAAGACATTAAAGAAGTTAAGTCGGCTTACCGGAGGAGGAGGACGGTACAAGCTGAATAGGAGGACAGGCAACATCAGACTATGCTCGACTGCGATCCCAGAGGAAAAGATCTTGTACATGCGAGTCTTCAGGGTGTCGTAGCTCAGAGAGTCGCGGTCCTCCCGATTGGGATCCCTTTCGCCCTCGTACTCGAACGCGGACTTGGACCTCTCTTTAATAGGCGCCAGTCGGTTCTTGATGAAGTACCGAGCGATTTGTTCTCCCCGAAGGCCCTTCTTCTTCATCTCCAAGATATTTGCCAAAAGCTTGTTGGCTTCATCCCAATCTTGGGCTACTGGCACGGTGCTCCAGTTAGGCCTTGAAACCGGAGGAAGGCCGACAAAGTTGGGCAGACTGGGTTCAAGATTCGAGATGTAGAACCAGTTCGCATGCCAACCTTTGTTGGAGGATTTCAAGTGAAGAGAGAAATAATCTCGACGGAGGGATCCACGGAGGTGAAAGCCGGCCCCACCGACGACGTAGGGCTCATCCTTGTTTGGATGTGGCTTGAGATAGAACATGCAGCGGAAAAGCTGGAAGTGGGGAAGGATGCCAAGAAAAGCTTCGCAGACATGGATGAAAAGAGCGATGTGAAGCATGGCATTGGGGTTCAGATGATAGAGTTGAAGACCGTAATAATCAAGAAGACCCCAGAAGAACTCGGAAGTGGGGAGGCGGAACCCACAGTAGAAAAAGGAAGTAAAGACGACAATCTCACCGGTGTTGGGAGTGGGGAACTCCTCACCGGCCGCCGGACGCCAGCCAACGATCTCTTTAGGTGGAAGAACTCGTTTTCACCATCTCTCGAAGAGTTGACTCCTTCACATCGAAGTCGTCCATTGCTCGAAAGGGATTTCCTTCTCTTTAGCCATGGATGTGGTTTGGGGGAAGTAGATCTGGCTCGGGAAAGGGGGATTTGAGAAGGGGATCTTGGGAGCTGGATGCGGAGGCTAGCTTGTGGTGAAATGCGAGTTCCTATATCGACGGATTTGGAGCGCGCGCGAGCTTAGGGTTTTCCGCGGGGAGCTGGTGAACAGTGCTGCGAAAGAGGAAATTTTTGGAAAGACGAAGTGGCGGAGATGACCTCGAGGCTTCGCATAAAGACTTGAGGGTTTTTGTTAAGTCATCTCGCGATTGGGCCGAGCCCATGAGAGACTTGCAGCCTAGCTAAGGTGTGGCTTGACGCATGTCCTTAGGGACTTAAGTAGATGGACTTAAGCAGATTTGCCCTGGCAATATGCACGTGTCACATAGCCCAATGCCTTTAAAATCCTTTCATGCCGCGGTTTGCGCAATTTCATGAGAAGTTGGCACGATGCAATTTGAAAGGTGACAAACAGTTAAGTTTTTCATGGCTGTCCTGATGACAGGGACTGTTTGGTTTTTAAGCATTTGATTAAATGATTATATCAATGCTAATTTTCCACCTTAGTGAAGATCTTTTTAGATTAAGACCAATATTCTGGCAGGAGCTATTTAATATTTTGGTCGTATTTTTCAGATGACTGAAAAATTTGTTTACCCATGAAGGTCGATTAAATTATTTGTTCCGAGATGACTCGGGCAGGTTAATTCGGATAAGCATGAGCTTACCGAGTGCTTTTTACCCACGAGGGTTGATTGAACTATTTGTTCTGAGATGACTCGGGCAAATTTACTCGGATAAGCATGAGCTTGCTGAGTGATGAGATTTTTTATGATTGCTTTGGCTTAAGCTAAGCATTTATATGAGAATGATTTTTTATAATTCTTGACTATATGCTTAGTCTGTTTTTGAATAACCACATAGTCGGGGGCTACACCTAATTAGGTGCACCTCCTGATGCACCTAGATATTTATTTTTTGAGAATTTTTTGGATGTTTTCTAGCCCTTCACAATCTTTGGAGCCACTTGGGAGTTTCAGGCAGAGATGACGGAACCACTCGGCACTAGAAGTACTCGGCCAAAGAGTTGTTTGGCTGTGAGTTATCTTGGTTTGAGGCAAAGTTATCTCATCGACTGCGAAAGACTCGGGGGCTACTGTGGAGATTATGGCAATCGGATACCCACATGACGAACTTATTCGACTGGTAATAGGGATAGGTTACGCCTGCTAATTATGTAAACCGGCTATGACTTGGGTGTTACGTTGCCGATTAGATAAGGCAACGGCTCATAGTCATAACTTGGTAAGATTGAGGAAATCAACTTAGAGTAAGATAGGGTTTTCGACTTGTAAGCCCGCCCCTCAAGACTATATAAGGGGGGTAAGAGGCGTCCCTTGAGGGATATCAGATGTATGCGAAGCATATGTGAGCTATTAGACACACGAGATCTTGAAATCAATAAACACTCGGCGGATCGAATCCCCGAAACAGGAGTAGGGTATTATCTCACGAGAAGGCCTAAACCTGTCTAAACCTTGTTTTCCACTTAACCCATCGAGCTTGGCAATCTTGACTGCACCCCCAAATTTCTATTGCCGAAACCAAGTTTCGACACTATCAGAGGAGGAGAATGGTAGAAACACCAAAATCAAATTTTTTTGCAAAATTAAAACATTACTCTCAAACTTGATGAATGAATTGCCAGATCAACACCGATTGTATTGAAGCCTGAAAGCAAATCCTAACTTTTCTCTCCCAAAAAGTCGATATCCTTCTAGCCTCAGCCCCTCTTCTATTTATACCAAAAACATGGCCGCCTCTAGCCACGAATCCAACTAGAACTAGGACTCTAATCACATAGAAAACATACCAGACCTGGAAAACAACATCTCCTGCAACTCCACACTTCAATCTTCCCAAACTTAGACTCCAATCCAAATTTGATTCCTCTTCCCATATGCACACAACACCACGCGTATGTCATATGAAAACCTTCACCTTCACATGTATTGTTCTCTAGTCTAAGCATGTCACATGATATCCTTGTGTTAACGCCAAAATTTGGTAAGCCCCGGAGTCCTCATCGGCTTAAGGTTCAAATCGGCTCAAAGCAGAATTGGCTGAGAGTTCTGTGTCAGCCGATGGAGGATCAATATCTTCAGCAGTCGGATTCTGGTTAGATTCGGTTTGAAAATATCTTATCTTGAAGACACCGAGTTCAAGAAGGATACGGCTTGTACCTATTAATTAGGATAAGTTTGTTAACTTTTTATTTTATCTTTAGGAAAGTGTGTTAGTATCATGTAAGGATTCAGTTTGTTTCCTTTTATCTTTAGGAAAGTTTGGATTTGTAATCTGTTTGGATCTCTGTTAGCCTACGAGTATAAATATGTAAGCCCAGGGTCCATATAAATCAATCCTAAAGATCAATACAATTCAGCGCATCATCACCTTTTACCTTTTCCGCTTTGTTCATCATCCGACGAGACTTGGCATTCGACGTGGGGCTGTATCGGCTTCGATCTCCAGTGAAGGGGTAGTCCAAGGTCCCGCTGGCCCAGGTATATCGTATGTATCTTTAGTTTCATTGCCATTCATAGATACATCGGCTTAGTTATGACTTTCTCGGTTAGGTTCGATATTCTGATCAAGTTGATGTTTCTATAAACGTAATGTCGCTTTAGGTAGATTTGTTATATCCATCACATTAGACAGATCTATCGGCTCATCGAGTATTAAGTTATCATATATAATCTCGTGCTGCATCGGTTAGGTCTGACCTACTAGATTGTTATCCATAATCTAAGTTTTGTTAAGCCGATAGGTTCATGCTAATGTTTCACCGAAGGGTTAGTCAGTCTTATCATATGTCTCTGTTAATCTAGTCCTAGTATCTCAATTCAGCTCTATCGGCTATCTCTCGCTTTAGGGTCTCTGCTGATACCGGCTAAACTGTTTACTAGATTAGATTAGTTTAGACATCTACCACCCTGAAAATTAGTCAAGGGCTTGATTGTCTAGATATTGCGTTTCTTTTCATACTTAGTGCTACATCAATTCAGTTTGACCTACTAAGTAGTGATTAGAACCTGGTGGCTACCAACAGTTTTGTCGGGGTTTCAGCCGACGAGTTATCTGGACATCGGCATCGGCTGGAATCACACAATCGGCTGTCAACATATCGACTGTTTTGATTATCGACCTATCGACCGATATGATTTATGCTCTGCTGTTTTGCATATCTTGTCAATGACAGGATCAAACTGACTAGCACGTCCGCGCTTCATCGATTCTAGGACCTGCACTGGAGCTAAGCAGATCTCCCAAGCCAGCGTGTGATTCGACGTCAACACATCTTGCGACGGTATGAATTTGGCGTCAACACCTTGTCCATCTGGACGTCAACTTCTCTCAAGCCTCATCCCGATCCATCACTGGCTATACTCCCATGGCCTCAAGCAACACCTGCACATGAACAACAAAGATACTCTATATTAAAGCACTACTTGATTGATCATGGACGACACTAGCAGCTCGAGCGAAAATATCAAAGCCGCAACATCCGTGACTGCTTCTTCGCAGTCAATGATTTGGTGCTGCACAGAATACAAAGTACTAACGATCGCCACAAACTGTCTCCTACTTGGGAAGGGCCCTACACAATCATCGCCGTCACCTAGCTAGACGTCTATTGCCTCGCAACCATAGACGGCGATCCCATTGACAACTCATGGAACATTAAATATTTGTGGCAATTCTATGCATAACTTGTATCGCAAAGCTCCATCAATCAATAAAAGAGTAATTTTCTTCTTCAACGACTCCACTACGTATGCCCGGGGGCTTTGCCCTTATACGGCTCACATGGACCCAGCTATGCCACCACTTCGTATGCTCGGGGGCTTCATCCTTCTACGGCTCACATGGACCCGGCTGCGTCTTGCCCTGCCACGCCACCACTCCATGCGCTCGGAGACTTCGCCCTTGTATGGCTCACACGGACCCGACGACGTGTTGCCCGGCCATGCACTCTCTACTCCCAGCGAGACCATAATTGTATATATGTCTCAAACATGTAGCCGTTTATGGTGAAGTTGGGGCTGCCTCAACCTCACTGCCTCAGCCCACAATCTAGCATTGAATCAGTTTACTCTCTGCTATAGGAAAAAAAATCTCATTTGACATCCTAATTATATTTTTTTTATTTTCTTCATTTCTATGTTTCTCTTCCTACAAGTCCTATTTTTTTTTGACAAATGTCAAGAGATAAAAGCCAAATGATAAATCCATGAAGTCGCTAAACTCCTATTCTTTGTGGTAGGTTTATGGGTTTCTCCACATCTTAGATGTACACGCTGCTCAAAATAGTTAAAAATATATATTTGTTCCTATTAATTGTACATTTTAACAACCAAGTTGACTATATCTTTCTCTTAAAAATAGCATAAGAGTCACATGTATCATACAGTGTCCAAGATATATATTTTTTAAGAAAAAAAGACAGTAGACATTCTATTAAAAAAAAGGAACATCTTGCTTTTATTTTGAAATTTCTGAACAGGCTAATACACATGCCCGCGCGAATACGTGGGTTACCAAGGCATTATAAAACACGCATACAGATGTCTTTAAGATACCGAGAGAGAGATACAACAATAGGTGGATAACCTGTCTACCTTACTTCAGCACTACCAAATGCCGATACATTATAATCTGTCAACAAATATCCACAAACAAAAAGCAATCTTGCAACATAAAAAAATTATATTAGCAATATATAAGACTATAATATATCTATATTTAGAACGTGCCAATTAAACATAACGCGAAATCATTATATTCAAGCGAGCACGTTAAAAAATAATTTAATTTAGCATAGTTTTGCTTTGCAATATTCTTCATTAGGCTCTTGGAGCTGGGGAAGAAGATTGACTATCTTATTTTGGCTCTAGAGAAAAGCCCAATCTTAATTTGGCTCGGATTTGGACCCAGACCAATTGCGGTAGATGAAATAACCCGATAATTTGTCTCGGATTTGGTCCTTTGGGGCATCAAAGCCTGACGCATTTCCCTTGACTAGGAAGGAAAAAATAAAAATATATTTTTTATTGATTTTACATAAATATATATATGCGTAGAATTTATAGAAGTATATCATTGTCGGCAAAACTGAGGTGCGAATTCGTGTATTATCCTGTGAACTCGCGCGGCGAGTGCGCGGGACCACAACTTCACGTCCCTAGCTACCGAACTCATGATATTAATAGGTTAATTAGTATCATTAGCAATTAATTATTATTATTATTAGCATCATTAATAATTAATTAATCACTAATTAGGTTGATTAATCACTAATCAGTATACCATGTCACTGTTGGACAAGAGAGACTACGTGATCTCATGCGCTCGCCCTCGTTCTTCGATAAAACCACAGTAGACTTAATTTGAGTTACACCTGGGACTACAGATGATCTCTAGTCCCGGTTTAAAAATTCAACGGCTCTCTAGGAACTTTAGTCCCGGTTCGTGTCACGAACCGGACTAAAGATCACCTCTAGTCCTGGTTCAAATGTTGTGAGAGCGTGTCAGAGCGCCGGGCATCTTTAGTCCCGGTTGGTAACATCAACCGGGACTGAAGATGCTATATTTTGTCCCGGTTGATGTTAACAACCGGGACTAAAGATGTCTGGTGCTCTGACAGGTTCTGACAGCCTCTGACAATATCTTTAGTTCCGATTGGTGTTACCAACCGGTACTAAAGATGATCTTTAGTGCCGGTTGTTAACACCAACCGGGACTAAAGATGGCTTGCTTTTTATACTCCTTCTTCCTCCTCCAGCCCGAGCCTGCTACACTTGTCTTCAAAATTTTCTCTAGTTAGAGGGGAGGTGCTGCCAAAATTTTTTGTGATTTTGTTTTGGTGATAATACATAAATCTTTGCTATCTACAAGGTTAGCAATTTCTTCCTCTTATGATCTATGCTTAGCACTTTGTATTTTACGGTTGTTTTCTATACATTAATCGTCTCTAGATTTTTTTTTAAACATGAGGAGAGAGAAAATTTATTTGGACTAATTATTTTGCTAAGCATATTATATTGTGTTGAAAAAAAAGTTGGGGAAAATGAAGAGGAAGAAAAGTAAGCTGAGCACGTAACATTTATAGGAATTTAGTCCGTACAATTTTATCTCAAAAAATATTTATGGAAAATGATGAGAGAGAATCTTTTGGACAAAAAAGATAAAATAGATGACAAAAGGACCTTTTAAAATAGATGCAAAATAATTAATTAATTTTATGTTTATCACTTTAAAAGACCTTTTAAAAATAATTATATTTTTTAGAACAACACATTACGTATATTGGATTAGTATATAATAATTGTCTGATTATATATATAAGTATTGTAAAAATATTTAAATGATTTGAATTTCGTGGAATTTTCTTACGATTTTTGTGCATTCCATGTAGATGGATCAGCGATGGATGTACAACGTGGATCGACGGTCAAGAGAGTTTATTCAATGCGTCCATTATTTTTTGAGTGTGGCCGATGCCAACAAGCATAAGGGTTTCATACATTGTCCATGTAAAAAGTGCAAAAACAAGAAGGAGTATTCTACATCAAGAATTATTCATGCCCACTTGTTTCAGTCGGGATTCATGCCTCACTATAATTGCTGGACATCGCATGGAGAGGTGGGGGTTGCAATGGAAGAAGATGAAGAAGACGACGACAACATTCCGGACTGTGGTCAATACGGTGGGTTTGAAGAGAATACAGTGGGCGAGGCGGACGGGGATGCTGAAGAAAATGACGGTGCCGATGACCTTGGTCAGATGTTGCGCGACGTACAGGGGGACTGCGAAGGCGTAAAGGAAGTGCAGAAATTGGAGCGTATGTTGGCGGACCACAAAAGATCCTTGTACCCAGGCTGTGAACAGGGGCACAAAAAGTTAGGTACCATGCTGGAATTCTTACAATGGAAGGCCAAAAATGGTGTCAGTGACAAGGCATTTGGCGAGTTACTAAAACTCGTGAAGAACATTCTTCCAGAGGGAAACGAATTGACGGAATCAACGTACGAGGCTAAGAAGTTAGTCTACCCTGTAGGACTGGAGGTACAGAAGATACACGCATGTCCTAACGATTGTATCTTCTACCGCGGTGAGGAGTACGAGAACCTAGAAGCATGTCCGGTTTGTAAAGCACTTCGATACAAGATCAGACGAGATGATCCAGGCGAAGTTGACGGACGGCCCTTGAAGAAAAGGATTTCTGCTAAGGTGATGTGGTATTTTCCTATAATACCACAGCTGAAGCATCTGTTCAAGAACAAGGAGCATGCAAAATTGATGCGTTGGCACGCGGAAGAACGCCTACAAGATGGTATGCTGAGACATCCCGCCGATGGGTCACAGTGGCGAAACATCGACAGAACATTTGAAGACTTCGGCGAGGATGTAAGAAACCTAAGGTTCGGCTTAAGCACGGACGGCATGAATCCTTTTGGGGAGATGAGCAGCGGGCATAGCACTTGGCCTGTGATGATGTGTATCTACAACCTCCCGCCTTGGCTATGCATGAAGCGAAAGTACATTCAGATGCCGGTTATTATTCAAGGCCGAAGCAACCTGGTAACGACATCGATGTGTACATAAGACCGCTGATCGAAGATCTAAAACTGCTGTGGAAGAAAGAAGGTGTTCCCGTGTGGGATGAAGATAAACAGGAACAATTTAAACTACGAGGGTTGCTGTTTGTTACCATCAATGATTGGCCTTCACTTGGCAACCTATACGGACAGTCAAACAAGGGGTACATCGCTTGCACCCACTGTATGGATGAGACTGAGTGTACGCACCTGAAACATTGTAAGAAGGTAGTGTACTTGGGCCATCGTCGCTTTCTTGCTGCAAGCCACCCTGTCCGGAGAAGAGGCAAACATTTTAATCAAAAGGCAGACCATCGTACTAAACCAAAGCATCGCAACGGAAATGCCGTGTTTGCCATGGTGAAAGACCTCAAAGTAGTATTTGGAAAGGGACCCGGCAACCAATCTATAGCAAGTGAAGGTGGTCACGCGGTGATGTGGAAGAAGAAGTCAATTTTTTGGAAATTGCCCTACTGGGAAGTCTTGGACATCCGCCACGCAATCGACGTGATGCACCTCACCAAGAACCTTTCCGTAAACTTCCTTGGCTTCCTAGGTGTATACGGAAAATCAAAAGATACACTTGAGGCACGTAATGATCTGAAACATATGGCACAACGCGACGGTCTTCACCCGCAACCAAAGGATAAAGGAGCCCAATACCTAAGTCCAGCCGGCTACACTGGAGCGGGCGAGAGAAGGAAATAATGTTTGACTGCTGCGAGCATCAAGGTACCGTCTGGATACTCCTCGAATATAAAGGGAATAATAAGCACGAATGATAATAAGTTCACAAATCTAAAGTCCCATGATCGCCACGTGCTGATGACACGGCTTCTTCCCGTTATAATTCGAGGTATCCTTCCCGACAATGTCCGGGCAACAATAACAAAGCTATGTGCTTTCCTAAACGCAATTTCACAGAAGATCATCGATCCAGACAGACTAGAAGACTTTGAAAATGATGTGGTCCAATGTCTTGTCAGCTTTGAGATGATCTTTCCGCCTTCCTTCTTCAATATCATGACGCATCTCCTATGCCACCTTGTCAAAGAGATCCGTATCCTCGGTCTGGTATTCCTACACAACATGTTCCCCTTCGAGAGGTATATGGGTGTTCTAAAGAAGTACGTTCGTAACCGTTCGCGTCCGGAGGCCAGTATCGCCAATGGATATGGAACAGAGGAGGTGATTGAGTTTTGCGTCGACTTTATTGAAGACCTCCGTCCCATCGGGGTGCCTGAATCAAGCCATGAAGGTAGACTACGGGGGAAGGGAACTCTTGGAAGAAAGACAATAATGAACATAGACAATGACTTGTATAGGAAAGCACATTGGACCGTGCTGCAACAATCTTCCTTGGTGGCTCCTTACATCGAGGAGCACTTGGCGATTGTTCGCTCGGAAAACATCGGTAAGACGGATGCCTGGATTACACGCCATCACATCGATGCATTCCCTGCTTGGCTGCGACATCGTCTCATGAGCAACGCGAGCATTGACCAACAACTAGCCTTCTTGACGAGGGGACCATCTTGCTCGATCACCACATTCCAGGCATATGAAATCAATGGGTACACATTTTACACACGGGCCAAGACTTAAAGAGCACGAATCAGAACAGCGCTGTCCGCATCGATGCCATGGGATACGACGGTACGGCTAGCACATATTACGGCAGCATCGATGACATATGGGAGCTGGACTATGGACCTCTGAAGGTTCCTCTGTTTCGGTGCCAGTGGGATAGGCTCAGTGGTGGAGGCGTAACCATTGATGCAAGTGGGATGACAACGGTCAACCTGAGCAAGGTTGGATACTCAGACGAACCTTTCGTCCTTGCCAATGATGTACGACAAGTTTTCTATGTCAAGGACATGGCTAGCAAATCAAAGAAGGGGAAAGGGTCCGACGAGCCAAAGCGCCATGTGGTTCTCCCAGGCAAAAGGAAAATCGTGGGAGTCAAGGATAAAACTGACGAAGATTACGATCAGTTTGACGGGCAACTCCGTTCGCGGTGGTGGTTGACCCGAGTATCCTCCTATCAAATGAGGACACCCCTTACTCATGCAACGATCATAACGAAGGAATAATTGTGCGGAGAAAGTATGTGAGGACAAATGTTACATAGCTAAATTTATGCATGGACGATGTAAATTAAATTGAATCATTGAATATTATTCATCTACATCTGAAAGATCCATGTCTTCCACTTGACCTTCTTCAAGATCTATAATTACATCAGGAACCTTGGTACTATCCATAGTAGTAGGTTCCCCATCCACCTGATCTTTTACTGAAACACCATGTTAATTATATATAAACATATGTTAATTATATATGAATATAAAATATATCAACATATTGTAAAATCAAAGTATGTTTGATTAGTTATTTAATGATGAACGATTGGTATTTGGGATTTATTGGTTTGAGTGTTTTGTTTTTTTGAAAGAGTTAAATTTTCGAACGATGAACAGTGTTCACTCTTCGCCCTACACCGGTCGGACCGGCGTGTTCGCCGGCCCGACCGGAGGTGTTTCGGCGGTCGACCGGTCAAGCTCGATCCCGGCGGTTGCCGATTGCGTTTCGGTTTGTTTCCTTATACATACATGGAAGTTTCGTGTTCCTATGCACGTGTCTGGTTATTTATGCTGATAATGAGTCAAGTTTGGATAGCTTGTGCTCGGATATAATATTCTTTATTTAATTGTGTGCAGGTATTCTTTATGCCTCGGGAAAGTGTTGCCGGTGATCGAGTCGGAGTCAACTTGGAGATAAGGTGACGTTCGAGATGGGGATCATGCGGGAAGTCAAGGGTAGAGATTAGTGCATCGGCTACGGGCAGTCAGACCGGCTGAATAGCACGGTCAGACCGGTTAGACACCTGCGGTCGACCGGACTTGAAAGAGAGGTAAAGTTTTATTTCCGCTAAAACTTTGTGTAACATCCCGAAAATCGAAGAACGAAATCGGAACGTAAAAAATCGGAACTTTCAAAAACCTTGGCTTATTGCTTCTTCTCGGGTATGTTGTTTCTTATTTGCCGCTCGTGCATAAATTTAGTCGTGGTCAATTCCCTTTTCGGTGTATTTGGAGTTTTCGGAGTTGACAAAACGGTGGTGCGAGAGCCGCATCGGGATTTTAAAAAGGAATTTGAGGGAAAGTGCGGATTTGCGAAAGCGCGTTTGGGAAGTATAAAATAAAATTTTGGTTGGGAGAAGATAAATTAAAACACAAATAAATAATAAAATTCTCGGGAGGCATACTCAAAATTTGGGAAATGTATTTTTATTAAAAATGGGTGAATTATGAAAATTAGGAAAAAAATTTAAATAAGTATGAAAAATAATTATGGAAAAATGAAAGTCAAGAAAAAGTTTAAAATATAAAGTTAAAAATTATTTTTAGAATATTAGGATTTATTTTGGAATTTTTAGAAGGAAAGAAAATAGAAAATGGGAAAAGAAAATAGAAAATCGGGAAAAAGTGAAAATGCACTGTTCATTGGTCACAAACGTTCGACACCGTACCGGCCCGGCCGCCGCGCGCGCGCGTCGCCGACCGTCGGCGTGCCGCGCACGCGCGCGCCACGCGCCGCGCCGCGCCCAACCGCGCCTCGGCCCCCCCCGCGCGCGCCACGCGCCGCGCCGCCACCGCCGCGCCGGACCCCGCGCGCCGCGCCGCGCGCCCGCCGCGCGATGCCCGCCGTACCAGCCGCACCCGCGCACCGCGCTCGCGCCACGCGGCCGAGCCACGCCCGCCCCTACACGCGCGCGCACGCGCGCGCGGACCCCGCCCGCGCCGTGCGCTCGCCGCCGCGTTTCGCCCGCCGTACCCGGCCCTCCCCGTGCGCCACCGCGTGTCACCGCCCGCGCCGCGCCGAGCCGACCCCCTCCTTCCACCCCGCGCCCGCACCGAGCTCCCCTTGGCCGCGCCTATAAAAGGCGGTGCCCCGCCGATTTCACCGCACCGCCGCCGATTTCCGCCGTTCCGGCGTCGCCGCCGCCGTTTAGCCGTCGCCGCCGTGCGCAAGTCCATCCCCGTGCCCCCTTGCTCCTCCCCGAGCCACCGTCGCCGGTAAGCCCCCTTTGCGCCGCCTTGTTCCTCACTGCCGCCGCCTCTTTCTCCTCCGGCACCGGACGAACACCTTGCGGGCATTGAACAGTCGCGAGTAAAAGAAAAAAAAAAGAAAAATAGGGAAAAATTAGGAAAAATTTTGGAAATTTGGAAAAAAATATTTTGGGATGACTTGAGTAAAATTTTGGGCAAAAATAAATTATTTTCTCGCATATTTTCTCGTGCAAAGTTTGAAAAATCGGAATCGGACGTTTTCGGAATTTCAATTTGCATCGTTTTCAATCCGGAATCCGTTTAATTCTTTCCGCCAACGGAATAGGTTTCGCTTTTGTGCTCAAACCCTCAAATTTCGAGCACAAATTTTCTTCGCTGATATTTTCAAACGTAACTTCCAAATTTATTTGCGATCGCCAACTTTGCGAAAACCCTAGGTCATCAGCTCGATTCCAAAAACCCGGATTTTCCTCGCAACCCTTGTTCTAACTCGAGTAGAATTTTCGGCAAAACTTTTGGAGTTGTTTTCATGACTTTTGTGGTTCTTTTCGATCTCTCGGTGTTTTGTTGAATTCTAACTGAATTCAATCGATCTTTCGCACGTACGGGTAGCGCCTGAAGAAACCGACATCGACACCGCTGAAGATCCCACCCCTCAAGTGTGCGAGCAAGGCAAGTCATCACACTCTTTGAACATATTGATCCCAATTGCGAAATGATGTTATTTTAAACTCCAAACATGCATGCTATACAGAGTTACCTATACTTGTTATGCCATACCTTGTCATTGATTACCTTTAGAATTATTCCTTGCAATCCTCGATGTGATCAAATAACCAGAGAATAGCTTTGGCAAACTGCTTAGCCCTGCTAAATTTAGATTATGCATACTCATGACTTTATGAAAAAGCCTTGTGCTTGGGCAACTACCTTAGGGAAGGTAGTTGAGATTCGGCATGTGGAGACATGAGCGCCACATGGCCATGAGAATGATGAACTAAGTTTGATGAAAATTGAAAGTACTATACAAATGTTTTAGACTGGGGCGGCCGGATGATTTGGGTGGATTCCGGAAAAGGCAAGTGCCGACCCTGGTCAATTAAGGACCGAGCCATGAGATAGCCGGGAAACGAGCCAGTACAACCGTACTTCTCGAATGGGTATAGACCTAGCTGACTAGATAGCCGAGCGGAGGCAGTATCCTTGCATAGATGGTTCTCTATGATGTGGTTATGGGATGAGAATGAGGCTGCGGCCTTTGTTATGAATGGTGGGATTAAACTGATGTTAATTAAACTTAAAGAGTTGGAAAGGTTCCCCTTACCCGGGTGCGCGAACTCCTCTCACCGCTAGAAAAGGACGGCTAGAGTGCATGAGGGCTTAAGTTCATGGAGCGGGTGCGCCAAAGTGAGGTTATCGAAAGGCTTTGCCGTGACCGTCTCATGTGTTGAGGCGTAGGCTCATTTGTTGGGCGTCGCGGAGTACGGGTAAAGTGTACATCCACTGCAGTGTGAGTGAATCAATCTATTCGAATAGCCGTGCTCGCGGATATTGAGCATCGTGACAAAACTTTCGCTTGGCTAGAATTTTAAACTTAAAACTGCTGGGATGGGTATGCATGATCGTTTCATTCGCTGGTGGATCAACTTCTCGAGAATGCGAGAAGGGGTGGACTCCCCAGAAAATCATGACGAACCGGAGACGGGAAGTCATCCTTGGGATCACGATGGATGGTAGACAGAACCGTCGCCGGGTTAATGAATTATGAAACTAAAACTTGATTTGGCTAGTCGATAGGCTTGTGAAAAGAGTTGTGAAAACTGGCTTTACGCAAAAATAACTCTAGCCATGTTCTTTGAATAACCCTATCATATGCATCAATTCTGTGTTGGCTTGCTGAGTACGGTTGGTACTCACCCTTGCTATATGCACAAACCTTCAGCTAATGGAAATGAAGAGCCAGAAGACCCCTACGCGTACTACCCGGAGGGCGAAGGAATTGACGGCGCATACTAGACCTTAGCCCCGGTCGTTGCCTGTGGCAATTGACGAGCCGCTGCCTCTTTCCGCTGCCTTATCTAAATTCTGTTTTTATGTTGTATTCGGACCATAAGGTCCTGTGGGATGAACAATGCCTTTGGGCCTATTGATGTAATAATTGTATTGTAAGACTATTCGTGCATGTGCACTTGATTATCCAAGATCTGTATTCGTGGGTACCAACTACTCGATCCAGGAAATGGTACTATGAACACGAAAGATTCCCGTCTCGAAAACGGGGGTCTACAGAGCGTATCGAGCCATGCGACCGTAGGCTAAGACCAAATGGCGCCCTACCCCTAACTAGATGGCTAAAGGGAAAAATCCCTACAGTAGGATCAGTTTTAAACCATTATTTCCGAAAATGCAAATATATCTTTTCCACATCTGTATTTCTTTTTACAAAATGATTATGATAGCTCTCTCCCGCTAACCCCAAGTTGCCTACAAAAGCAGATGTCAAACCACGATGGAACCTGGGAAGTCACTGTTCCGCGAGACGAGGGGTTCGTGGTACAACTTCGAGTCCCTACTATGGTGTTTGAGGTACCGGAACCACCCACTTATCACACCAAAAGACATGGCTCCGAGATGTATCCAGCTGGGAGGCAGCCGTATCCATAGAAGCCCGCATGGGGAGTGAGACATCCTACGCTTCCACACTCGCTCACCACCGGGACCTAGCGAGCGGCTATTCAGGATGCGCTCGCGAGGCCTTCCTTCGCCTTAATGCGGAACACCGTGCCGAACTCACAATGACGAGTTCGTGCATCATCCCTACCGCGAAGAGGGCAACCCGGTCTCGCACCGTGGAGGCTACCCCCTGCTGCTACAACCCGATGGTCACGCGTCTATCACGTTGGGCCGAGACAGCAGACGATCGTACGAGGAGGCCCCGCTCGAGATCAACGATCGCGAGCACGCCTCAATGATCTCGGTCGAGAGCCACCAAGGCGTGGAGACCGATAAACATGCCGCAGCTCAGCCGCAGCCAATGGTGCCCAGATGAGCAACTCTCGGACCGCTACATGGCCCGAGGGAAGCTCGTAGAGCTGGAAGAGCAGCTCGAGGAGAGCAAGCAAAAATCAACCACATGGAGGAGCAACTGCACACTCATCCCGTCTACGCTGCGCAGTACTTCCACCGAGCTTGTGCCATCACCTCCGCCCCGTGCCCGACCATTATTACCTTATGACTCCAGCATGCTTGGATACCTTTCAAGCCATGATGGAGCAAGCTTTTATGTTGAGCACAGCCTCGCACCGTACACTGGTGGACACCATCGCTGCCGCGTCCATGGGACCCACCCCGAGCTCCGTACCGCACCCTCCGAGCCGGGATCGGGAGAGGGTAACCCCATCCGATCTACACCGACACGGAGTCCGAGGCGAGCCCATGGAGATCAAATGGGAGTCTAGCGACACCGACCCAATGGAGGAGGAAGCTCCCCTCGTCGCCTAACTCACACGGGAGGCCCCTCACCCGCCGACCGCTCGCAAAGAGTACACGGCCACCGAGTCGGAAGATTCGGCGTGACTCCGAGGCCACCACCTTCGAGCCGTGGGGACTTCGGTTTGCTTCGGCAGCAGACCACCCACTTCCGGCGCCTGGCTCTTGCGGATGGTTGGATGACTAGGCGGAAGGACCTTCCCACTCGGCACGAACCACTCCCTAATCCCCTTAATTAGTTGATGTAGTTGGACGATATAACTATTGTTGCTATCCTGGCATGAAGGATGTGTGTGTACATCCGTGTACCCCTTATGTAAAATGATGAACTCGAGCATCGCTTTGCGGTGTCTTAATTCGTAAGCTTATTATTATTTCACCCTCGTCTCGTTGTTTAAAGATCATTCAAAAGAACTTGAAGAAAAATCCCCGGAACTATAACCTAAACTAGTCCGATCTCTTAATCCATTTACCCTTCTTCGATGGCACATCGCCGCAGAGCCGCAAACCAACGAGAACCCGCGTAACCTTACCCCTCCACCCCGGCGGAGGTCATGGCTTTGCGGACCCGGCTACTCCAAGCGATTGCTAATAATCAAGGAGGTCGAGGAGGATCGAGTCCGGGAGAATTCATGAGAGCCAAGCCACCCACTTTTTCCACGGCCGAAGAACCTATGGATGCCGAAGATTGGCTAAGAGTGATAGAAAAGAAGCTAACCCTCGTCAGAGTCCGAGAAGCTGATAGAGTTGTCTTCGCTACTAACCACGAGGGTCCCGCAAGTGACCGGTGGGATACCTACAAGGAAACACGAGCCGAAGACGCCGGCGAACCAACATGGGAGGAATTCACGGCTGCGTTCCGTGAGAATTTCGTGCCACTGCGAGTCATGAGGATGAAGAAAACGAGTTCCGAGATGCGTCAAGGGAACACCTCGATAAGAATATCTCGAACAAGTTCACCCAGCTTGCCCGTTACGCCACAGTGACTCGGCCGACGAAGAAGAAAAGATAGACAAATTCATTGAGGGACTAAATGACGAACCGAGGGGACCAATGATCGGGCAGGATCACACCGCTTTCCAAAGTCTCATCAACAAGGTCGTCCGGCTTGAGCATGACCAAAAGGTGGTAGACAATAACCGCAAGAGGAGGCTCGCTATGGCTCGCCCATTTCGTGGAACGCCACAACGCCCCAAGGGAGCCACCCCGTCGGATGGAAGCCAAACGTCCCGCAACCGGACGTTCTCCCGCTTCCGACCATATCAACAGTCGCTACACCTCGCCTTCGTACACCCACACCAACCCTAGCCGCTCCAGAAGAAGGAATGTGAGCCGCTTCAATTGCGGAGAATTCGGGCACTACTCCAATAGCTGCCCAAAACCACGCAACACCCTCGTGCGCACCGGCGCCAATGCAACACCCGTCCGAGGAACCCCACCGGCGGGCAGACGAGGTCCGTTCAGACCCCGCTACCCAACGAGGCCGCCACCGGGTTTCGACGTGGCCAGTGAATCATGTGCGGGCGGAAGAAGCACGGAGGACCGAGCGTACGATGGGTATGTTCTCTATCAACTCTACACCGCTTAAAGTTTTATTCGATTCGGAGCCTCGCATTCATTCATATCTTCCCAAGTAAGCAAACAACACCACCTACACCAAGTAGCACTTAAGAGGCCTATGTTGGTACACTCACCTGGGGGAGACATAACCGTACCCCATGCCTGCATTAATGTGCCCATACGGATTAGAGACGTGGTGTTTCTCTCAAACCTTATGGTGCTATCACCACAAACCATAGATGTCATACTCGGAATGGATTGGTTGACCAAAAATAATGGAATTATAGACTGCAATGGAGGGAAGTCACGGTATCCACCCCGTGGGATCACCGATGAGCATAACTATGGATCAAAACCCAAGGCTATGTGAACAAGCTGCGGGAGTGTTCACCATGCTACCTCTAAGCGGAATGCCAGTGGTACAAGAATACCCGGACGTGTTTCCCGAGGAATTGCCCGGAATGCCCCCGGATCGCGACATAGAGTTTATCATCGATCTAATGCCCGGCGCCCCCATATCCAAGAGGCCTTATCGAATGCCGGTCAACGAGTTGGAGGAACTCAAGAAGCAAATAAGAGAACTACAAGAGAAGGGATTCGTACGCCCAGCTCTTCTCCTGGGAGCCCCAGATTCTTCGTCAAAAAGAAGGATGGGAGTATGAGAATGTGTGTGGACTACCGATCGCGAATGAAGTAACTATCAAGAACAAGTACCCGCTGCCCGGATCGATGACCTATTCGATCAACTTAAGGGTGCACAGTGTTCTCAAAGATTGATCTACGGTCGGGATACCATCGCTTGAAGATTAGAGCCGGAGATATTCCTAAGACGGCGTTCTCTACACGTTACGGCTTATATGAGTTCACAAAGGTGATGTCCTTTGGATTGACCAATGCCCCGGCATATTTTATGAACTCGATGAACAAGGTATTCATGGAATACCTGGACAAATTCGTAGTGGTATTTATCGACGATATACTTATCTACTCCAAGAGCGATGAGGAACACGCGGAGCATCTACGACTAGTACTTGGAAAAGCTACGAGAGCACCACCGTATGCAAAGTTCAGCAAATGCGAGTTCGGCTCAAGGAAGTCGCTTTTCTCGGCCACGTGGTTTCAGCCGGAGGAGTAGCGTAGACCCCGCCAAGGTCGAAGCCGTTATGGAATGGAAGGCACCCAAGTCGAGAACGGAAGTTCGGAGTTTCTTGGGCTTGGCCGGTTATTACCGACGGTTTATCGAAGGGTTTTCCACTGTAGCCCGACCTATGACTCAACTTCTGAAGAAGGAAAAGAAGTTTGAGTGGAATGAGAAGTGTCAAAAAGCCTTTGACCGATTAAAAGAAAAGTTAACCACGCCCCAATCTTGACCTTACCCGACAACCGAAAGGACTTTGTGATGTACTTGTGATGCATCCCAGGCAAGGATTGGGAGGAGTGTTAATGCAGATGGGAAGGTCGTGGCGTATGCCTCTCCAGCTACGACCCCACGAAGAGAATTATCCCACACACGACTGGAATTAGCCGCGGTTGTACACGCATTGAAGATCCGGAGACACTATCTGATCGGGAACCACCGTGATGTGTATACCGATCACAAGAGCTTAAAATATTTCTTTACTCAGCCCGATCTCAATCTACGACGAGGCGATGGCTGGAGTTGATCAAGGATTACGATCTAGGAATCCACTATCATCCCGCAAGGCAAATGTAGTGGCCGATGCGCCGAGTCGCAAAGCCCAATGCAACCACATGGGATTGGGAGGTATGGCCGCGAACTTCAAGAAGAAATGGCTCGATTCAATCTCGCACCCGATTCCTCACGGAGAAGTGAACTCACTGGAAATCCAACCCCTACCGAGAACTCAAATAGAGGAAGCCCAAAAAGGGAATGAGGAAACCCGGAAATCAAGGAACGCATGGCGCGGACGCGCTAAGGAGTTTTCGTAGATGACAAGGAAATCCTGTGGTACAAGAAAAGGATCTGTGTACCGAACGAGGCGGTTTGAGAGGATTGATCTTAAAGGAAGCCCACGAATCGGCATATTCGTTACATCCCGGAAGCACGAAAATGTACCAGATTTGAAAGGAGAATACTGGTGGCCTAATATGAAGAGGGATGTAGCCGAATACGTAGCCGTGTGCGATGTGTGCCAAAGGGTGAAAGCCGAACATCAACGCCCAGCTGGCTTGCTGCAGCCACTCAAGATTTCCGAATGGAAATGGGACGAGATAGGCATGGATTTCATAGTAGGACTACCTAAGACTGCGACTGGTTACGATTCCATTTGGGTAATAGTAGATCGGCTCACCAAGACTGCCAGATTTATTCCCGTGAAAACTAACTACAACAGTGCCAAGCTAGCAGAATTATATATGAGTAGGATTGTGTGTCTCCACGGTGTACCAAAGAGGATTATATCGGATCGTGGTACCCAATTCACATCTCATTTTTGGAGCAAGGTCCACGAGGCACTCGGCAGTCACCTCGCCTTTAGTACCGCTTACCACCCGCAGACTGATGGGCAGACTGAAAGAACGAACCAAGTGCTGGAGGATATGCTGAGAGCCTGTGCATTGGATTTCACCAAGGATTGGGAGAAATGCTTGCCGTACGCTGAGTTCTCCTACAACAATAGCTATCAAGCCAGTCTGAAGATGTCGCCAAACGAAGCTCTATTTGGTCGCCGATGCCGAACCCCATTAATGTGGTCGAAACCGGTGAACGAACAGTATTCGGCCCGACATAATCAAGGAGGCCGAGGAAAAGGTTCGCCCGATCCGGACCGACTACAAGCTGCTCGTCACGACAAAAGAGCTACGCGGACACCCGTCGAAGAGAATTGGAATTTAAAGAAGGTGACTACGTGTATCTAAAGGTCTCACCACTACGGGAACTCGAGAGATTCAAAGTCAAAGGGAAACTCGCACCACGATACGTGGGCCCATTCTTGATAAGCGCCAGGAGAGGAGAAGTGGCTTACCAATTGGAACTGCCCGAGAACCTCTCTGATGTCCACCCAGTGTTCCACGTGTCACAATTAAAGAAATGTTTGCGAGTACCGGAAGAGCAAGCTCCTTTAGAAGCCATCCATGTCCACAAGTGATCTTACTTACCCGGAGCATCCAATCAAGATACTAGACGAGGCGAAAAGAAGACACGGACCAAATCATAGCGCATGTACAAGGTACAATGGAGCAATCACACGGAAGAAGAGGCTACCTGGGAGAGCGAAGAGTTCCTGAGGACAGAATACCCACACCTACTCAGATCGGTAAGAAATCTCGGGGACGAGATTTATTGTTAGGGTAGGTTTGTAACATCCCGAAAATCGAAGAACCGAAATCGGAACGTAAAATCGGAACTTTCAAAACCTTGGCTTATTGCTTCTTCTCGGGTATGTTGTTTCTTATTTGCCGCTCGTTGCATAAATTTAGTCGTGGTCAATTCCCTTTTCGGTGTATTTGGAGTTTTCGGAGTTGACAAAACGGTGGTGCGAGAGCCGCATCAGGATTTTAAAAAGGAATTTGAGGGAAAGTGCGGATTTGAGAAAGCGCGTTTGGGAAGTATAAAATAAAATTTTGGTTGGGAGAAGATAAATTAAAACACAAATAAATAATAAAATTCTCGGGAGGCGTACTCGAAATTTGGGAAATGTATTTTTATTAAAAAGGGTGAATTATGAAAATTAGGAAAAAGAATTTAAATAAGTATGAAAAATAATTATGGAAAAATGAAAGTCAAGAAAAAGTTTAAAATATAAAGTTAAAAATTATTTTTAGAATACTAGGATTTATTTTGGAATTTTTAGAAGGAAAGAAAATAGAAAATGGGAAAAGAAAATAGAAAATCGGGAAAAAGTGAAAATGCACTGTTCATTGGTCACAAACGTTCGACACCGTACCGGCCCCGGCGCGCGGGCGCCGCGCGTCGCCCGACCGTACTCGCGCCGTGCACGCGCACGCGCGCCACGCGCGCGCCGCGCCCAACCGCGCCTCGCCCCAACCCGCGCGCGCCACGCGCCGCGCGCCACGCGCCGCGCCGCACCGCTGCCGCCGAGACCCAGCGCGCGCGCCCGCGCCCGCCGCGATGCGCCCGCCCGTACCAGCCGCACCCGCGCACCGCGCGCGCCGCCACGTGGCCGAGCCACGCCCGGCCCCTACACCGCGCGCACGCCGCGCCGCGCCCCCCGCCGCGCGTGCGCCCGGCCGCCGCGTTTCGCCCGCCGTACCCGGCCCTCCCCGTGCGCCACCGCGTGTCACCGCCGCGCCGCGCCGAGCCGGACCCCCTCCTTCCACCCCGCGCCCGCACCGAGCTCCCCTTGGCCGCGCCTATAAAGGCGGTGCCCCGCCGATTTCACCGCACCACCGCCGATTTCCCGCCTTTCAGCGCCGCCGCCGCCGTTTAGCCGTCGCCGCCGTGCGCAAGTCCATCCCCGTGCCCCCTTGCTCCTCCCCGAGCCGCCGTCGCCGGTAAGCCCCCTTTGCGCCGCCTTGTTCCTCACTGCCGCCGCCTCGTTTCTCCTCCGCACCGGACGAACACCTTGCGGGCATTGAACAAGTGCGCGAGTAAAAGAAAAAAAAAAGAAAAATAGGGAAAAATTAGGAAAAATTTTGGAAATTTGGAAAAAATATTTTGGGATGACTTGAGTAAAATTTTGGGCAAAAATAAATTATTTTCTCGCATATTTTCTCGGTGCAAAGTTTGAAAAATCGAATCGGACGTTTTCGGATTTCAATTTGCATCGTTTTTCAATCCGGAATCCGTTTAATTCTTTCCGCCAACGGAATAGGTTTCGCTTTTGTGCTCAAACCCTCAAATTTCGAGCACAAATTTTCTTCGCTGATATTTTCAAACGTAACTTCCAAATTTATTTGCGATCGCCAACTTTGCGAAAACCCTAGGTCATCACTCAATTCCAAAACCCGGATTTTCCTCGCAACCCTTGTTCTAACTCGAGTAGAATTTTCGGCAAAACTTTTGGAGTTGTTTTCATGACTTTTGTGGTTCTTTTCGATCTCTCGGTGTTTTGTTGAATTCTAACTAAATTCAATCGATCTTTCGCACGTACGGGTAGCGCCCAAGAAACCGGCATCGACACCGCGAAGATCCCACCCCTCAAGTGTGCGAGCAAGGCAAGTCATCACACTCTTTGAACATATTGATCCCAATTGCGAAATGATGTTATTTTAAACTCCAAACATGCATGCTATACGAGTTACCTATACTTGTTATGCCATACCTTGTCATTGATTACCTTTAGAATTATTCCTTGCAATCCTCGATGTGATCAAATAACCAGAGAATAGCTTTGGCAAACTGCTTAGCCCTGCTAAACTTAGATTATGCATACTCATGACTTTATGAAAAAGCCTTGTGCTTGGGCAACTACCTTAGGGAAGGTAGTTGAGATTCGGCATGTGGAGACATGAGCGCCACATGGCCATGAGAATGATGAACTAAGTTTGATGAAAATTGAAAGTACTATACAAATGTTTTAGACTCGGGGGCGGATGATTTGGGTGGATTCCGGAAAAGGCAAGTGCCGACCCTGGTCAATTAAGGACCGAGCCATGAGATAGCCGGGAAACGAGCCAGTACAACCGTACTTCTCGAATGGGTATAGACCTAGCTGACTAGATAGCCGAGCGGAGGCAGTATCCTTGCATAGATGGTTCTCTATGATGTGGTTATGGGATGAGAATGAGGCTGCGGCCTTTGTTATGAATGGTGGGATTAAACTGATGTTAATTAAACTTAAAGAGTTGGAAAGGTTCCCCTTACCCCGGGTGCGCCAGAACTCCTCTCACTGCTAGAAAAGGACGGCTAGAGTGCATGAGGGCTTAAGTTCATGGAGCGGGTACTGCCAAAGCGAGGTTATCGAAAGGCTTTGCCGTGACCGTCTCATGTGTTGAGGCGTAGGCTCATTTGTTGGGCTGTCGCGGAGTACGGGTAAAGTGTACATCCACTGCAGTGTGAGTGAATCAATCTATTCGAATAGCCGTGCTCCCGGATATTGAGCATCGTGACAAGACTTTCGCTTGGCTAGAATTTTAAACTTAAAACTGCTGGGATGGGTATGCATGATGGTTTCATTCGCTGGTGGATCAACTTCTCGAGAATGCGAGAAGGGGTGGACTCCCCAGAAAATCATGACGAACCGGAGATGGGAAGCCATCCTTGGGATCACGATGGATGGTAGACAGAACCGTCGCCGGGTTAATGAATTATGAAACTAAAACTTGATTTGGCTAGTCGATAGGCTTGTGAAAAGAGTTGTGAAAACTGGCTTTACGCAAAAATAACTCTAGCCATGTTCTTTGAATAACCCTATCATATGCATCAATTCTGTGTTGGCTTGCTGAGTACGGTTGGTACTCACCCTTGCTATACGCACAAACCTTCAGCTGATGGAAATGAAGAGCCAGAAGACCCCTACGCGTACTACCCGGAGGGCGAAGGAATTGACGGCGCATACTAGACCTTAGCCCCGGTCGTTGCCTGTGGCAATTGACGAGCCGCTGCCTCTTTCCGCTGCCTTATCTAAATTCTGTTTTTATGTTGTATTCGGACCATAAGGTCCTGTGGGATGAACAATGCCTTCGGGCCTATTGATGTAATAATGGTATTGTAAGACTATTCGTGCATGTGCACTTGATTATCCAGTACTGTATTCGTGGGTACCAACTACTCGATCCAGGGAAATGGTACTATGAACACGAAAGATTCCCGTCTCGAAAACGGGGGTCTACACTTTGTTTTTGGGGTACTCAACCATTCACCCCCCCCCTCTGGTTGGCTTTTATTTGGGCATTCGATCCTACAAGTGGTATCAGAGCCACGTTTTTCTGCTTTGGATTTTTATTGATCTAAAGATTTTTTTCGCCATGTCCCATAATTTTTCAACCAAGCCACATGTTTTTGATGGAACCGATTTTGCTTATTGGTGTAGCAAGATGCAATCTTATATAATGGCTCAAGATTACGATGTTTGGCAAAAGGTTGCTCTTCCTTACACTATTCCTGAAGTGATTAATTCTGAGGCTTTGAAAACTGATTTTAATAACAATTGCAAAGCTCGCAATATTTTATTGAATGGGATTTCTCGTTCGGATTTTGATCGTGTTTCACATCTTCAAACTGCCAATGAGATTTGGAATGCTTTGAAAAACTTTCATCAAGGAACTACCAACGTAAAAGAACTTCGTCGAGATCTTTTCAAAAAGGAATATGTAAAATTTGAGATGAAACCTGCTGAAGCTTTAAATGACTATCTTGGTAGGTTTAACAAAATTTTGAGTAATCTTAGATCTGTTGATTCTTCTTATGACACTAATTATCCACAATCTGGGATTTCTCGTCACTTTTTGAATGGTCTTGACATGTCTATTTGGGAGATGAAAGTTACTTCAATTCAGGAGTCTGTCAACATGGCTACTTTGACTTTGGATTCTCTTTACACTAAACTCAAAACTCATGAGATGAACATTCTTTCTCGAAAAATTGACTCCAAGTCAAGTGCTTTGGTTACTTCCTCTTATGTTGTTGCTTCTTCATTGGCTGCTTCTTCATCCGCTGTTTCTTCATCGGCTCCCACTATTCTTGCTTTAATTAAAGCCATGTCTGATGAACAACTCGAGCAATTCGAGGAGGAGGACTTGGTTCTTGCTGCTAATAAACTCTCTCGAGCTGTGAACAAAGTCAGGTTCAGGAAGAAAGGAGGACTAACGCGTTGCTTTGAGTGTGGTGCCTTGGATCACATCCGCTCCAACTGCCCCAAACTTGGGAGAAGCAAGAAGAAGGACAAGAGCGCGGAGAATACGGAGGATGACAAGCCCAAAGTGAAGCGTTCAAAGGAGATAATCAAGAAAGTGCTAAGTCAAGTCTATGCCGCTTTTGAGCCACTTAGCGACATAGATTCTGATAGCGAGGAAGAGAAAGGAAAGAACATCTTCGGCGTTTGTCTCATGACGCGTGGAGATGAAGACTCTGAAGATGAGGACAATGAGGTAAGTTCACTTGAGGATGCAATTCTTGTTTTAAGTGCTAAGAATAAAAAATGTGAGAAAATGTTTAAAAAACAAGAATTTGTAATTGAATCTTTAAATACTGAAATTGCTAGATTGAAATCTCTTATTCCCAATGATTATAATTGCAAAAACTGTGAGGTTTTAATGCTGGAAATTTCAAAGACTAGAGATGTCAATAATTCTCAAGTTTTGGCTCCTAAATCTTGTTTAACTTGTGATGCTAATGAATTGAAACTAAAAGATGCTTTAGCTCGTGTTAAGCACATGGAAGAAATAGTTAAACAAGATGAGGTAGCTTCTTGCTCTAGATGTCGCAAAGACAAAGATGTTATAACTGATTGTGAAAATTGTGCTAATCTTGAAAAAGAAGTTTCTTACTTGAAAAGTTCTTTGCAAAAAATTTCTGATGGTAAGAAACAACTTAACATGATTTTGGACAAATCTAAAGTGTGTTGCGACAACAAGGGAATAGGTTTTGATGCTCATGATTATTTCACCAAAGGTGTTTTGAATTTGACTGAAAATGGTGAAATCTTAACAAAACCTAATGCTTTGAAAACAATTTTCAAATCTACTGAAAATTTGCCATCTCTTTCTGTTTGTTTAAAAGAAACTAAAACTAATATTTCAAAACCATCTGTTTCTACTTGTGCTTCTAAGTATCATGAGAGATATACTTGTTCGTATTGTGGAAAAGATGGACATTTGGTTGGATTTTGTTTTAGACTTGCCCGTAAACAGAAAAAGAAAAGAGAAATTGCTTTTGCAAAGCAACAATGGCAAAAATCAGGTTTTGGTTCGAGGAGTTCAGTCAGACCGACACTGACAAGGCGGTCAGACCAACCTCAGGGCAGTTTTGTGCATAATTCAAATCAGACTTTTGTAATGCAACAAGGTAATGTTTCAGGTAAGTCTGGTTCTGATTTTGTTTGCGCATACATACCTACTAGTTCTACTGGTCGTGTGACTCAATGTTGGGTTCCAAAATTTCTTATTTCTAACCCCAACATGGAGGCCTCGACATCTTCTTGTTTGTAGGTATTTTGATGGCATACTCTCCGTATGTGTGTAATGTGAAAACAACGGTTGTTTTTCATGATGACATCAAGAAGTGGATATATGTCATTTTATGAGAACATTGGTGATATCATTTGCAATTGGATGTCTTCTTCAAAGATCTTTAATTTCTTCTTTGTTTTTCCTTGGGAAAATTGGAGGTTAATTTTAGGGGGAGTTTATGTTTCTGTGCACTCGTGTTTGATTCTTCTCGCTTTGCTTTTCTTTGAGGGGAATTGGGAATCATTCATCCTTCTGGCATGTTTTGAGGGGGAGTTTTTGTGCTCTTTGATTTATCAAGCTACATGATTGAAATAAATTAAAAAAGAGAGTTTTATCCATACATATTGTTGATCATGTGCATGCTAGCAATATTATGAAGATTTATTTGTCACTAGCATAGCTTATATGTATTCTAGTATTTTTATGTGATCTAGATTTTATATTTAAGAGAAATAATGCATGACACTTTAACACAATACTTGAATTAAAGAAATATGCAATGTTGCTACTCGTACTTGAAAAGAGAATAAAATATTTTCTATGAGATAAAAAAATGAATACCTAATCCTTGGAAACAGTCTTGACGACAAGGACGTATTCGATGTGAGCAAAAATAATGAGTACCGAATCCTTGGAAACAGTCTTGACGACAAGGACGTACTCGGAATAATTGAGAGAAAAAATATGAGCAACAAATATGGCTCAAATCAATATGAAAATTTTTTCTCTTGAATTATATGTGCAAAAAGGTATATTTGAGAAAGAATAAAGATTGCAATAGGTATATATATTTGGGTTTATCTTTCAACCTATGTGCTTGTAAAGATGTTGCATTATAAATCATTGAAATTCATGAATTTTTATTGTGTTATTGTTCTTAATTATAAAATATTTGATTCATGATTATACTTTAATGCATATTTGCTATCTAATTGATAAATTTATCTTCTTATCATTGCAACACATGACTTGACTTGCTTTATGTATGGTGCTAAGCTCTTGACAATCAAATAAACATAATTCCTATGCTTGATGAATTCATTGTCAAAAGGGGAGAAAATAATGTTGTTTGGGAGAACATTTGCATAAAAAGTGCACAAGAATTTGCAAGTTTTTTTAAAAAAGGGGAAGAAATTTTCTTTGATTTTTGAGCTCTTCAATGCTTTTTATCATTTTTGTTTTTAACTTTTCAAACACCAAAACAACTCTTTTATTTTGTTTGTCAATGTGTTCATCAAGGGGGAGATTGTAAAATCAAAGTGTGTTTGATTAGTTATTTAATGATGAACGATTGGTATTTGGGATTTATTGGTTTGAGTGTTTTGTTTTTTTGAAAGAGTTAAATTTTCGGACGATGAACAGTGTTCGATCAGCTGCCTACATGGTCGACCGGGCGTGTTCTCGCGTCGGCCGGAGGTGTTTGCGTCGACCGGGCGGTTGCATGCGGTCGACCGGTCGAGCCGCGACCGGTTGCCGATTGCGTTTCGGTTTTGGTTTCGGTTTGTTTCCTTATACATACATGGAAGTTTCGTGTTCCTATGCACGTGTCTGGTTGTTTATGCTAACAATGAGTCAAGTTTGGATAGCTTGTGCTCGGATATGATATTCTTTATTTAATTGTATGCAGGTATTCTTTACGCCTCGGGAAAGTGTTGCCGGTGATCGAGTCGGAGTCAATTTGGAGATAAGGTGACATTCGAGATGGGGATCATGCGAGATGCTGAAGGGTAGAGATTAGTGCACATGATTGGAAAGTTTTCATATGGCATACAATGGAGATATTGTTGCGTATGGAAAGCGGAATTTCGGTTTTAAGAAAATCGAGATTGTTATGGTTGGTTTATGTATAGTTTGTTTCTTGTACGGGAAGGTTTCCTAGTGGGTTAGGTCTTCTTGTATGAGTAGGATTCGTGGCTCTTGGCTGCGGATTTTGTGTATAAATAGTGAGGGGAGGCGTGGCCTCTCGGCATCGCTTCTATTGCTTGGAGTTCAAGTTTTTAGGGTTTCAAGTTAGAGTTTAGCTTGAGATTTGTGAGGAGTGCTTTGCATGCACGTTGTAAACATAGAGAGTTTTAATAAAGATCAATTTTCTTGATAGTTCTTTGTGTTTACTTCTTCCTCGGTGCGGCGGCGTAATTTGGATCTGCTAACAGGTCAGACCGCAGACACTACGGCGGTCAGACCGCGTCTTCTTCCCGGTTAGACCGCGAGTACATTGGCGATCAGACTGGCGGGCATTGTTCTTCATCTGCATCGGCTACTACAGGCAAATCGGCTGAGGTGATCGGCTACGGGCGGTGGGCCAGAGGCCATCAAGCGGTTAGACCGGCTAAATAGCACGGTCGGACCCGGTTGGACACCGCGGTCGACCGGACTTCAGAAAACAGAGGTAAAGTTTTATTTCCGCTAAAACTTTATTTTTGGGGTACTCAACCATTCACCCCCCTCTGGTTGGCTTTTATTTGGGCATTCGATCCTACACATATGAACATTATAATTATATATGAATATGAAATACAATAAAATAGGGCATTGTAATAATTAGTCCCGGTTTGTAAAAAAAAGGAACTAGGGGTGAAATTCAGTGGGCGGAAAAATATCTTTAGTCCCGGTTGGTGGATCCAATCGGGACTAAAGATGTCCACCTACCTGCACCACGTGGCTGTTCCGCAATCTTTTGTCCCGGTTGGTGGATTCAACCGAGACAAAAGATATGATCTTTACTCCCGATTGAAGTGTGGACCCCCGTTTTTGAGGACGGGAATCATTCGTGTTCATAGTACCTTATCCCTGGATAGAGTAGTTTGCTACCCACGAATACAGTTCTGAATTACCAGGTGCAAGTGCACGAATAGTCTTACATCGAAATTATTACAATAATAGGCCCCAAGGCAATATCCAATACATATAGGACCTACCGGTCCGGATACAACCGAAAACAGAAATTAGATAAGATAGCAGACGAAAAGCGGCAGCATGGCGATTGCCACAGGCAACGACTGGGGACTAAGACCTATTGCGCTCCATTGTCTTCATTCCTCCTGGTAGTATGTGTACGGGTCTTCCTCATCTCATTCATCTGGAGGTTTGTGCGTATAGCAAGGGTGAGTACCCAACGTACTCAGCAAGCAACACGGAATGATGCACATGATGGGTCATTCAAAGGATGGCCATGGTTTATTTGCGCAAAGCCAATTTTCACAAGTCATTTCACAAACCTGACATCTACCCAGGTCAAATTTTAGGTCCATAGTATATTAAGTCGATGATGGTTCTGTCCACCATCCATTGTGATCCCAAGGATAGCTTCCCGCCTCCGATTCGTCATGGTTTTCTGGGCATGTCTCCCCCTTCTCTCAGATAGAGAAGTTGGTTTCCTAACACATAAAATCATTATGCAATCCCACCCATCATTTTAAATTTTATGAGTCTAGCCACGGGAGAAACTTGTCACGTCGCTCATTAACCGCGAGCATGGCTATTCGAATAGATTGATTGACTCACACTACAATGGATGTACACTTTACCCGTACTCCACAACTACTCATTGAATGAGCTTACATCCCTCTATATGGGACGGTCACGGCAAAGCCTTTCGATAACCTCACTTTGACTGTACCCGCTCCATGAACTTAAGCCCTCATGCACTCTAGCCATCATCTTCTAGCAGTGAGAGGAGTTCTGGCGTTCCCGGGGTAAGAGAAAGAATTGCTCTATCATTGAATTTTCCATCTTCATGTCCTTTTCTTCATGTCTTCATTTCTTCATGTTGATCGCATGCTCGATCTCTGCCCAGGTACCAACCAGCGGTACACACCCTATCGGTAGGCCCTTAACTTTCGTCCAGGCACCCACAAGTGGTACACCCCCACCGGCAAGCCCTTACCTCAACGCCAACACCTAAACCTACTACGCAAGGATACTGCCTCCACTCGGATATTTAATTAGCTAGGTCATACCCATTCGAGAAGTACGGTTGTACTGGCTGGTTCTAAGTTGTAGTCTCATGGCTCGGTCCTTAACTGACCAGGGACGGTACTAGCCTTTCCCGAAATCCATCCAAATCCATCCATCCGCCCCGGTCTAAAAACATTGGTTTCATATTTTTGTTTTTCCATCAAAACCATTTTCATCATATTCAAAGCAATGTGGCGCTCATGTCTCCACATGCCGTAGCTCAACTGCCTTCCCTAAGGTAGTTGCCCAAGCATAAAGCTCTTTATAAAATCATGAGTATGCAAGAATCTAAGAATAGCATGGCTAAGCATTTTACCGAAGATATTCTCCGGTTGTATGTATCACATCGAGGGTTACAAGGAATAATTCTAAAGGTAATCAATAACAAGGCATGGCATAACAAGTATAGGTAATTCTTTGTGTATAGCATGCATGTTTGAAGTTTAAAACAACATCATTTCTCAATTGGGATCAATATGTTCAAAGAGTGTGATGACTTGCCTTGCTCGCACACTTGTTGAATGGGGTCTTCCGCGTAGTCAGTGCTTGCTTCTTCGGACGCTATCCGTACGTACGAGAAATCAAATTTGAATTCAATTAGAATTCAAATAAAATCCAATAAGATCCAATAAAGGCCAAGTAAATCGCAATAGCGGCTCCTAACTCTAGGCATCAGTGGTACGTGAGCTTAGGTTCGAATGTTGGCAAGGTCGAAGATAGAGCGAAAAGGATTATAAGGATTTGAAGTTTTGTATTGAATCCGATTTTGTTAAGAAGGATGTGATATTTATTTTAATATGCTTAAAGTTTGAGAAATACTAGAGTTGATGATTCAATTAATAAAAAGGAAGTGGTTCTCTTTAAATTTTATCAAAAATATTCTTTGGGTCGAGAAGCCCTAGGGTTTATAATAATCAAAATTAATTGGTGTCGTGATCTACCGAAAATGGGTTGGGAAGGATTTAACATAAAACATATATGTCGAAAAAGGGTTGATCGGAAATTATGAAGATAGTTTATAATCCTTTGAAAAGATTCTTGTTTTATTAACATAACCTAAATGAATGAATGGCCCCTCCAAGATATATAAACATTTTGGAAATTTATCGGATTAAAAGTTCGAAGTTTAGGTAAATATAAACTCCATAATTATTTGTAAAGCAATTTAAAAGTAAATAAATAAACTCTTTTGAAAGATGCAAAATCTTTGTGAATAAAGTTTTAGAAGAGTTTAAAAGAATTTAAATATTTTTATAGGAATTTTACCAAGCTTATTCTTATTTTTAGTCCCTCGGAAAAATTAAAATAAAAATGTTCAAAAATTTGCTTCGGCCAGAGTCGAACCCGCCCTCACAAACTCTCGGCTCAGCTCAAGCCAAAGGCTACCGAGCCCATCTCATTCCATTTTCCCCTTCTTTTCTTTTCTTCTTCTTTCCTCTCTTGCACTGGCAAAAGAAAAGAAGAAGAGAAAAATAAAATAAAATGGTGCTCCCTCTCTCGTTTCTCTCCACTGCGCCAACCAGTTGTTCTCGTTTCCTTCTCTCCTTTCACTCTTTTTCTTCCCTTCTTCACTCCCTTCTTCTTCTCCGCAAAGCCGACGGCCATGGCACAGTCGAACGACGGCGAGGGGGGGACCAGAGCGCGGGAACTTAAGGGCCAAGCACCATCCTCGGACCATGGGGACCATATTTTGAGGCACGGCCAGACCGGGGAGGCGATGGATTGGGCCGGCGACAATGGCCTGCTTGCGGTGGCGGTGGAGCTCGGCGCTGGCACGCTCCAGCCATATTTTGTCCAGAACCGGCATCTTGCGAGCATCTATAGGCCGAGGGGTGCTGCCTATGGGGTTAGCTGGGTGGGGAGGGAGAGGAGGGGCGCGACGTGCGCACGGCGGCGGCGGCGAGCTTGGCGCCGCTCGTCGCCGACGAGTTTCGGCGGCGCATTGGCTCGGGAAACATGGGGGAAACGAAACCTAGAGCACGTAGGTTGTGAACGTACCTTCAGTTTGGGAAGAGCTCGACCGAGGGCGACAAATTTGGGATTTTTGCTTCGCACGCCGGCGCTAGGGTTCTTCGGTGTTCTTCAAAATTCGACCCGCACACCGCATGATTTTTGGGGAAATTTGGGGAAGGGCTAGATGAGGTAATTACGCACAGCTTTTGTGTTTCAAGTTGTGGCCGAGGAGCGCTATTTATAGCGGGATGTTTTCGGATTGAGCTCGGCGGCAATGGCAGTGCGGCACGGGAGCAGCGGGCACACGCGGGGAGGGGGCCTGGGGTGAAATGCGACGCGTGGCGGCGCCCGGGAGGGGGCCTGGCGCGGCGAGTGGCGCATGGGCACGAGGGCAGCGGGGTCCGGATGAGAGCGCGGCGCATGGTGGCGCTCGGGGCGGGGTCCAGGTGCGGGCGCGGCGCGGGCACGGACGTGGCCGACGGACGGCGCGACGTGGTACAGGGTGCGCGATGTAACGGCGTGGTACGGCGCGGCATGGGCATGGTGCGGCAGCGTGGGGCGCGGTGCTGCAAGCGCGACGTGCGGCACGCGGTGGCGAGGCGGTCCAGGGTCCGGGGTACGACGTCGAACACTTGACGCGCAATGAATAGTGACCTTTCCTATTTTCCCGAATTAAATTTCCTAATTCGGCGTCGAACACTTGACGCGCAACAAAGCTGGCAAATAAGAAGCAATAAACACGATCAAGAAGCAACAAGCAAAAAGTTTTTGTAAGTTTCGATTTTTATTTCCCGGTTTCAAATTCTCCGATTTTCAGGGTGTTACAAACCTACCCCCCTTAAAATAAATCTCATCCCCGAGATTTGGGTTGGGCTGTGGTTGGAAGTCTGTTGGTTCATATGAGACTGATCTATTTAGGACTTCATCCCAACAAACGATGGATAGGATAATTGCCTTTGATGAGACGGAATATATCACGGAGTTCTTAAGGTGATCCCTTCTGTATCTTTGCAATTCTTTGTTTCAGATAACTATATTATCCTTTTTTTAAAAGAAACCTTTCTGGGTACTCTAGGCTTAGTGGTTCTATTAATCTAATATTTCCATAAGGAATCTTTTGATGTGTGCCCTTGCTTCATTTTTTTAAAGGAAAGGGGACAGAGAGGTGGCTTGTCTCTCATACTTGTCCCGGCTAGCAAATTGGACAGTGAGTGGAGGCGAAGTTGCTCAAGTAAAGGAGGGATGGAGCGAGGGCCACATGACGAAGGCGAAGTGGAGCGATGGGTTCTTGGCAGAGGCGGACTTCGTCGGCGGTTAGGGCTTGCAGTCGCAGGGCCTAGGGTGGAAGGAGGTGTTTCCTCATCGGTTCAGGCAATGGGTGGATTCGTCGCCGGAGACGATGGTCGAAGGATAGCGGTGTCGAGGTTCTTCGACCGTGAAGGCTGCATTCTGGCAAAAGGGGTTGCTGCCTGGCGATGGGTGTGGGCAAAAGTGTGGTATGTCGGAGCGGCTATTAGTACTTTACTTGGTTTGGGTGCTATACCCACTTGGTTTTTGTTTGGAGGCGTGGCGGGATGCGACGAGGATGGTTACCAGGATTTCCTTTGTGAGGCGGTTTGTCTTCTCGTCGTGTTGGCACCCATTGTTTTTCTCTCTTTTCTGGGTTGCTAATAGATTAGTTAGTCAATGGATGGTTCCTAGAATTTGTCCCCTTATGTATGGATCTGACAGCCACTGCCTGAATCTCTCTTTTGTCTTTATATCAGGAGCATATTGGATGTTTTGTCTAAACTGGTGCTCGGGTGGTTTAGGTTGTTGTTGGGTTTTGCTTATCAAAAGAGTGGTTGGATGACATTGATTGCTAGGATTGCTACTAGAGTTCCAAGTAGTTTCTCATGTAAAGCATATGAAACTAATTATGTTTTGAGGGGACTTAGATCCATCTACACCTTGTTCTGTCTGAGAATAGGCGTAATGTCCAATTGACTAACAGATGGTGGCGGTGTCTGTCTAAAGAACGATCTTTCAAACATACAATATTTAGTATGTCTATCGCTAAGCTTTTCTTAAGTTGTATAATAGACTTGCTACTCCAAAATTTTAGAGACCTTTATTGCATAGATGGGTAGTGACCTTATATGGTACGATTGTGATCACGGGTATGGTTGACGGAAGACTATCTGAAGAAGATTTGGTTTCTTCTAGCTACAACATGGGGCACAATTTAAAGATCCATGGTCATGTCACTCGACCCCCCTTAAATAAATTTTAAGCTTTGCTTTAGGCATAATCAACAAATCCTTAGGAAATATGTCCGGGTAATCCTGACCTTACTGGCATACCGGCCATGGGTAGTAGAGTAAATATTCTCGTGGTTCGCTCACGCAACATCGAGTCTCGATCCATGGTTCTGTGCTTGTCCTCGAGGTTATGAAAGAATGCAAAGTTTTGAAACCAAACGAACTTTAACTTAGTGCAGAATGGATGGAGAACGTACCCCTTAGCACGATCTGGTCCTCCTGGGCCTCTTCAGCATGCACATGGTTCACTTGGCCATGGCGGATTCCAGTGGTGGCCTCCTTCAGCTGGGGCGTTCCGAATAGTCTGCGTCCAGGTGTCGGGGCAGGGGTCCCTCTTACAGCAATGGCGTTGGCTCCAGTACAGACGGGGGTGTTACGTGGCTTAGGGCAGCGATTGGCGAAATGTCCATATTCCCCACAATCGAAGCAGTTCACGTTCTTAGGTCTTGGGATCTCCAAGGTAGGTGCCGGGGAGCGGAAAGGGGTGGCAGGTGGCCTGCTGGCGTTGCCGGGTGCAACGGGATGATTGGTCATTGTGACGGCTGGCTTCCAACCTGTTGGTGTTGCTCCTTTGGGTCGCTGGGGCGTTCCTTGAATCGGGCGGGCTAGAGCAAGTCTTCTCTTTCGGTTGTTTTCAACCGTCCTTTGGTCATGCTCAAGCCTTATGACCTTGTTGACGAGGCTCTGGAAGCTAGCGTGGTCTTGGCTGATCGTTGGCCCTCTCAACTCGTCGTTTAGTCCTTCGATAAATTTATCCATCTTCTCTTCTTCGTCTGCCAGGTCGTTTGTGGCGTAACGTGCAAGCTGCGTGAACTTGTTAAGATATTCTTGCACCGTGGTGTTGCCTTGGCGTAACCTCCTAAATTCATTCTTCTTCATTCTCATAACTGCGACGGGTACAAAATTTTCACGGAAAGCGGCCGTGAATTCCTCCCAGGTTGTTTCTCCGGCATCTTCAGCCCGAGTCTCCTTGTAGGTGTCCCACCAGTCACTTGCGGGATCTTCCAGCTGATTGGTAGCGAAGATGACTCTGTCAGCTTCCCGTACTCGGATGAGAGTCAACTTCTTCTCTATTACTCTCAACCAATCTTCAGCATCCATTGGTTCCTCCGCCATGGAGAACGTTGGCGGTTTGGCTCGCATAAACTCGCCTAAGCTTGATCCTCCGCGTTGTCCTTGGTTGTTGGCAATGGCTTGAAGTAGTTGGGTTTGTGAAGCCATGACCTCTGCTAGGGTGGTAGGGTTAGGTTCCGGCGGGTTCTCAGTAGCTGCTGACGCTCTGCAACGGCGCGCCATCTGAAAAGTATAGATGGGGTAAGGGATTAGCCTACTAAGGTCACGATTCTAATCGATCCCGTTTCTTTCTTTTTGTTTACTTTAAGTTGTTCAAATGATGCTTTGCACCCACAAGCATGGTGGAATAAACTCATTTAAGACATAACATGGAACTTCAATTAGTTCGTAGATGTTACATCAGGGGGATACATTGGACATGTGTAGTCCATACAGCACAATACAACAACACTAATATCGATCTAGGGTCTTCATCCATAAAGGGGAAGGGGCACGGTCATTGCTGTCTTAATTCCATCCAAAGCAAGACCAGAGTTGATGCAGACTTCTTGTCTAGTTGTTTGGGCTGCCGCCCGATCTGGGGTTGCCACCTATGGCTGTTGCATTGGCACTGGTAAGAGGAGGGATGCTGTGTAACTTGGGGCATTGGTTGGCATAGTGTCCAAATTCCTCACAGTTGAAGCAAGTCACATTCCTTTTCCTTGGGGCTGCCAGGATAGGTGTTGGAGTGCGAAACGGTGCGGTAGTTGTCCTAGGGCAGTCATTGGCATAGTGCCCTAACTCTCCACAGTTGAAGCAGTGCACATTCCTCTTTAGACGTCGGGGAATCTCCTCAGCATCTTCAGGGGTACACACTGTGCTCGTGATGATCATCCTGCCAGTACCACCTGTGGTCCATTTTGGTGACTTCCTCTTCCTGGAGTTGGATGGCGAACTGAGCCCTTGGCCGGTCGTTGGATAGAATTCCTTGTCCTTCCTTCCGCACTGTATCTCTCCCTCGATCGGGTTCCGGTGTGTTTTTCCCCTGCACTGTTCCTTATTCCATATCCTTGTTCCATGAAGCTATAGCGGGGGCCAAGTGTTTCCTTCCCTCCTAATGGTGGGTTTGGCGTTACTTCTCTCTGTGGGCTTGACAGTATATTCGCAGGAGTCATCAGGGCTTGAGTCGGAACGTACCGACGTTGCTCTGGACACGAACCCAAAACTTGAAGGTGTCGTTGCATTTGCTGCACCATCATGATCATCAATTGTGTCCGGCTAGCCATTATCCGGGCTAAGGTCGGATTCATAGGGAAAGAGGGTGGAATGCCCATAGGGTCACTCTGGGTTGATCCATGAGATTGCTGAGATCTTGATTTCCTGCCCTTGTTCTTTCCCATCTATTGTCAGAGAGAGAAAAAAATCAGAAGAACGGTTAAGCTCTGGTTGGGACCTTGTTCCTGTGTACTCTTATTGCTTTAGCGGGTGGAATAAACAATCTCTCAAGCTTTAACAGGGTCACAGTCCTATATCTATTTTTGAAGATAGTTTAGGGTTTAGAGAAAGGTAAAATCAAATGTTTGTAGAGAAATTCGGGTGAGAGAGAAAAATATGTTTGTTTTGTGAAAATAGTTTGTATTTCCAAAATAATCCTATGTAGGGATATTTTCCTTTGACCAGCTATAAAGGGGTAGGGCGCCGGTTGGTCTTATCCTACGGTCGCCTTTGCTCGATACCGGCTACGTAGACCCCGTTTTTGAGGACGGGAATCATTCGTGTTCATAGTACCTTATCCCTGGATCGAGTAGTTTGGTACCCACGAATACAGTTCTGAATTACCAGGTGCAAGTGCACGAATAGTCTTACATCGAAATTATTACAATAATAGGCCCGAAGGCAATATCCAATACATATAGGACCTACCGGTCCGGATACAACCGAAAACAGAAATTAGATAAGATAGCAGGCGGAAAGCGGCAGCATGCCGATTGCCATAAGCAACGACTGAGGACTAAGACCTATTGCGCTCCATTGTCTTCATTCCTCCTGGTAGTATGTGTATGGGTCTTCCTCATCTCCTTCATCTGGAGGTTTGTGCGTATAGCAAGGGTGAGTACCCAACGTACTCAGCAAGCCAACACTGAATGATGCACATGATGGGGTCATTCAAAGGATGGTCATGGTTTATTTGCGCAAAGCCAATTTTCACAAGTCATTTCACAAACCTAACATCTAGCCAGGTCAAATTTTAGGTCCATAGTATATTAAGTCGGCGACAGTTCTGTCCACCATCCATTGTGATCCCAAGGATAGCTTCCCGCCTCCGATTCGTCATGGTTTTCTGGGGATGTCTCCCCCTTCTCTCAGATAGAGAAGTTAGTTTCCCAGCACATAAAATCATTATGCAATCGCACCCATCATTTTAAATTTTATGAGTCTAGCCACGGGAGAAACTTGTCATGTCGCTCATTAACCGCGAGCACGGCTATTCGAATAGATTGATTGACTCACACTACAGTGGATGTACACTTTACCCGTACTCCGCAACTACTCATTGAATGAGCATACATCCCTCTATATGGGACGGTCACGGCAAAGCCTTTCGATAACCTCACTTTGGTAGTACTCGCTCCATGAACTTAAGCCCTCATGCACTCTAGCCGTCATTTCCTAGCAGTGAGAGGAGTTCTGGCGTTCCCGGGGTAAGAGAAAGAATTGCTCAATCCTTGAACTTTCCATCTTCATGTCCTTTTCTTCATGTCTTTATTTCTTCATGTTGATCGCATGCCCGATCTCTGCCCAGGTACCAACCAGCGGTACACCCCCTGCCGGTAGGCCCTTAACTTTCGTGCAGGCACCCACCAGTGGTACACCCCCACCGGCAAGCCCTTACCTCAACGCCAATACCTGAACCTACTACGGAAGGATACTGCCTCCGCTCGGATATTTAATCAGCTAGGTCTATACCCATTCGAGAAGTACGGTTGTACTGGCTTGTTCTAAGTTGTAGTCTCATGGCTCGGTCCTTAACTAACCAGGGATGGTACTAGCCTTTCTCGGATCCACCCAAATCCATCCATCTGCCCCGGTCTAAAAACGTTGGTTTCATATTTTTGTTTTTCCATCAAAACCATTTTCATCATGTTCAAAGCAATGTGGCACTCATGTCTCCACATGCCGTAGCTCAACTATCTTCCCTAAGGTAGTTGCCCAAGCATAAAGCTCTTTATAAAATCATGAGTATGCATGAATCTAAGAATAGCATGGCTAAGCATTTTACCGAAGATATTCTCTGGTTGTATGTATCACATCAAGGGTTACAAGGCATGACATAACAAGTATAGGTAATTCTTTGTGTATAGCATGCATGTTTGAAGTTTAAAACAACATCATTTCGCAATTGGGATCAATATGTTCAAAGAGTGTGATGACTTGCCTTGCTCGCACACTTGTTGAATGGGGTCTTCCACGTAGTCAGTGCTTGCTTCTTCGGACGCTATCCGTACGTGCGAGAAATCAAATTTGAATTCAATTAGAATTCAAATAAAATCCAATAAGATCCAATAAAGGCCAAGTAAATCGCAATAGCGGCTCCTAACTCTAGGCTTCAATGGTACGTGAGCTTAGGTTCGAATGTTGGCAAGGTCGGAGATAGAGCGAAAAGGATTATAAGGATTTGAAGTTTTGTATTGAATCTGATTTTGTTAAGAAGGATGTGATATTTATTTTAATATGCTTAAAGTTTGAGAAATACTAGAGTTGATGATTCAATTAATAAAAAGGAAGTGGTTATCTTTAAATTTTATCAAAAATATTCTTTGGGTCGAGAAGCCCTAGGGTTTATAATAATCAAAATTAATTGGTGTCGTGATCTACCGAAAATGGGTTGGGAAGGATTTAACATAAAACATATATGTCGAAAAAGGATTGATCGGAAATTATGAAGATAGTTTATAATCCTTTGAAAAGATTCTTGTTTTATTAACATAACCTAAATGAATGAATGGCCCCTCCAAGATATATAAACATTTTGGAAATTTATCGGATTAAAAGTTCGAAGTTTAGGTAAATATAAACTCCATAATTATTTGTAAAGCAATTTAAAAGTAAATAAATAAACTCTTTTGAAAGATGCAAAATCTTTGTGAATAAAGTTTTAGAAGAGTTTAAAGAATTTAAATATTTTTATAGGAATTTTACCAAGCTTATTCTTATTTTTAATCCCTCAGAAAAATTAAAATAAAAATGTTCAAAAAATTTGCTTCGGCCAGGAGTCAAACCCGCCCCCTCACAAACTCTCGGCTCAGCTCAAGCCACTAGGCTACCGAGCCCATTTCATTCCATTTTCTCCTTCTTTTGTTTTCTTCTTCTTTCCTCTCTTGCGCGGCAAAAGAAAAGAAGAAGAGAAAAATAAAATAAAATGGCGCGGAGAGGGATTCGATCCTACGACCTCACTCTTCTCTCTCTCTCTCGTTTCTATCCACGCACCAACCAGTTGTTCTCGTTTCCTTCTCTCCTTTCACTCTTTTTCTTCCCTTCTTCAATCCCTTCTTCTTCTCCGCGAAGCCGACGGCCATGGCACAGCCGAACGACGGCGAGGGGGGGACCAGAGCGCGGGAACTAAAGGGCCAAGCACCATCCTTGGACCATGGGGACCCTATTTTGAGGCACGGCCGGACCGGGGAGGCGGTGGATTGGGCCGGCAACGACGACCTGCTTGCGGCGGTGGTGGAGCTCGGCGCCGGCACGCTCCGGCCATATTTTGTCCAGAACCGGCATCTTGCGAGCATCTTTAGGTCGAGGGGGTGCTGCCTATGGGGTTAGCTGGGCTGGGGAGGGAGCAGGGGGAGCTGGCGACGCGCACGGCGGCGGCCGAAGCAGGGGAGCTTCGCGCCGCTTGTCGCCGGTGAGTTCTGGCGGTGCATTGGCTCAGGAAACATGGGGGAAACGAAACCTAGAGCACGTAGGTTGTGAACGTACCTTCAATTTGGGAAGAGCTCGACCGAGGGCGACGAATTTGGGATTTTTGCTTCGGGCGGCCGGCGCTAGGGTTCTTCGGTGTTCTTCAAAATTCGACCCGCACACCGCATGATTTTTGGGGAAATTTGGGGAGGGGCTAGATGAGGTAATTGCGCACAGCTTTTGTGTTTCAAGTTGTGGCCGAGGAGCGCTATTTATAGCGGGATGTTTTTGGCTTGAGCTCGGCGGCAATGGCGGTGCGGCACGGGAGCAGCGGGCACGTGCGGGGAGGGGGGCCTAGGGTGAAATGCGACGCGTGGCGGCGCTCGGGAGGGGGCCTGGCGTGGCGAGTGGCGCGTGGGCACGAGGGCAGCGGGGTCCGGACGAGAGCGCGGCGCATGGTGGCGCTGGGCGGGGTCCGGCGCGGGCGCGCGCGGGCACGGACGTGGCGACGCACGGCGCGACGTGGTACAGTGTGCGCGACGTAACGGCGTGGTACAGCGCGGCATGGGCATGGTACGGCAGCGTGGGGCGCGGTGCTGCGAGCGCGACGCGCGGCGCGCGGTGGCGAGGCGGTCCGGGGTCCGGGGTACGGCGTCGAACACTTGGCGCGCAATGAACAGTGACCTTTCCGATTTTCCCGAATTAAATTTCCTAATTTCCCAATTCTATTTCCTTTCACCCCTAAAATTCAAAATAAAATATAAACACCCAAAAATTGTTGTAAAATATATTTTCAACCCTTTTGTGCATTTCTATATATTATATTATATTACATATATTTTATCTATTTTATTTTCTTTTCTACCAAAATATAACCTTGGTTCAAAATGAATCCTTGTCAATTTCCCTTTATATCTTTTTGTAATTTTCATTTATTTAATATTACATATTTTATTTACTGATTATTACTACTTCCTCTCAAAATAAGGTTTTGGTCTGAAAATAAACTTTCATCAAACCTTAGCCCTTTCTATTTATATTCCTTTATAATTTTTATTTCCAAATCTTTATTTTTTGAAATTTTCTTTCTTTCAGGATTTTTAATTTATTTGGTTTTTCTCAATCTTTTAGATAGATTTTTTCTCTTTATTAGTTGTATGCAACAAAGTCGGCAAATAAGAAGCAATAAACACGATCAAGAAGCAACAAGCAAAAAGTTTTTGTAAGTTTTCATTTTTATTTCCGGTTTCAAACTCTCCGATTTTCAGGGTGTTACATGAAGCCACCAACCGGGGCAGACATCTTTACTCCCGGTTCTCATAACCAACCGGGACTAATGTTCATATCTGTTGTCCCGGTTGGAGCCACCAACCGGAAGTAAAGTATCTTCTGTACCGGTTGTTGGCTTCAACCGGACAAATGACGCCGTGACTATATATAGCAAGGGCCTCACTGGGGATCCAACACTTAGCCGTTTCGCACTTTGGAACCGCATCGTCTTCGTCTTCGTCGCCATCGTCGAGCCCAGTCGCCGCCGCAGCACGCCGTCTTCGTCGCCGAGAGACCTCCGCTCCGCCGTCTTCGTCGCCGTCGTAGGTTAGCGCCGCCACCCCCTCCCCGCGCCGCCCACTCCCCTTGCGCCCTCCCCACTCCCGAGCCGGCGCCCCTAAACCCTAAACCGCCGCGCGCCGCCTCCACTCCACGTCGCCGCCGCCGCCTCGCATCCTCGCCGCCACCGCCGCCATCTTAATATAGGAATTTTGAGTATATGTGTATTTTGAATATATGTGTATTTTGAATATATGAATTTTGAATAATGAATTTTGTATATATGGGTATTTTGAATATATGATTTTTGTATGTAAATGGACTGTTATTGGATGTTGAGAATTTTAAATATGTATTTAAATTTGAATGTTTATGTGAATTGTGAATTTTGTATTTTCGAACGAACGAGAATGCTAAAATCAACGAACGGTCGCAAACGAACGGACGGACGAACGAACGAACGAGTGTTCGTTCGTTCGTTCGGTCGTGAACGAACGGACGTTCACGAACGGACGTCTCCTTTCCTCCATCTTTCATTTCCTCTCCACTTCAACTCCCATCCTCCTTATCTCCCTCACATCATTCTCTTCTCTTTCTCTCCTCTCCTCCAGATGAACATACTCACGGATGTAAATGATATAACGAACGGTCGGTCGGTCGTGTTCTAGCAAAGAGAAAAAAAGAGAAAAAGGAAAATATAGAACGTGATCTTCTTACACAAGTCTTTTCTACAATTGAGATAATATATGATTCTGAATCCATCTTCTTCGTTTTGTCTTTTTTACGTAGATATACATGATTTTTCTGAATAATTAATACATGTATTAACCGAATAATTTTTCAGAATTCTTTGATTAAGTCCTCAACCCACAACAATCAAATGGCGGATCGTAACAAGGAACAACTTCTCCATGATGAGATTGAACGAGGAACAGAGGTTTACAACGAGGAGGGAATGAAGATACAAATCAATACCTCAACGAGGAGGGGGACGAGCAGGGGAACGATGAGGAGAATGAGGGCTCCGCCTCCGCCTCCGCTGGACAGAAGGGCACACGGGCAACGCGGTCTCAACAAGCGCATAGAGGGTCGACATGTCATAACGGAGGTAGAATCTGACGGTCGCCCTATTGCCCCAGAGGACGCCGCAAGGAAGTTTGTGACGCACAGCGGATGGGTGGTGAGGGATCACGTGCCCGTAAGCATTGCCAACAGGAGCCGATCAAGGACAGGAGGAGATGAGCAGAGCTATCTCACAGACTCAGAGAAAGAAATGTTGTGGACTACAATGCTGCAAACGTTCACCATCCCAGACTCACAACACGCAAGGGTCAAGGAATGGACGTTAAAGAAAATGGCAGAGCTCTTCAGGAACTACAAGAAAGAGTTACACAAGAAATATATCCTGAAGGGCCAGACCCCTGACTTTGACAAGTTCCCAAAGCTCAGAGATCATTGGGATGCTTTTGTTGAACACAAGACTGGGGAAGAAGCACAAGCTATCATAGAAAAGAACAAGGCCAATGCAGCTAAAAAGAAATACCATCACAAGCTTGGGTCAGGCGGCTAAAAGAAAGCAATGGAGAAATGGGAGAAAATGGAAGCCGACCTTGAAGCGCGAGGTATCGTTCCAGGCACAGCCACCTGGCCGGAACGAGCAAAGCACTGGTTTTATGCTCACGACGGCTCACTTAATCCCGTCGATGGCACAGTTATCTTTGGTGATGAAATTCAAGAAGCCGGACGGAGGTTAGAGGAAGCGCTGCAGGCCACTTCCTCGGGCGCGTTCAGGCCCGACAAAGAGAAGGACGAGCTAACGCTCGCCCTCCAAAACCCAGAGCACCCGGGGCGAACGCGAGGAAAAGGCGTCGTCCCCTGGAAATACGGGTTCCAAGCTGACGTCAACACATACAAGAGCCGAATGAGGTCAAAGCGAGAGCACGATGGGAGGTTCGCTGAGATGGAAATGAAGCTCTCGCAGATTGATCAGATTGTGGACGAAAGGCTGACCATAAGGTTGGCAGAGGAGCGGAGCCAACAGCCGGATCCAGCAACAGTCGCTCAACTACACAGCGGCGCGCATGCGCTTCAACCGGAAATGAAGGCGATTTGGCTCCACAAGCTGAACCGGGTCCGCCATGCCCCGTTGATGACACACACAACGGACCCCATGTGAGCTGCACATTCCGCTAAAGAACATAACAATAAAGGTATGTTCGTACTTTTATGTTGTACATATATTTCGTTGAATAACTTGTCAATCAATGTTCATTACTAACTAATAAACAATATTCTCGAACAGGTCGCGTCGGGCATGGCCATTCCAGTAGAACGAGACGGCACCTACCACTCCCGACCCGTTCCACCTGCGTACTCGAAAGTTGAAATTGAACAGGTGGAACGCGGCTATGAAGATCTCGAGCTGGATATCCCCGGACGAGACGGGGAGCTGACGCTAGGAGAAACAGCTCACGGAATATTTCTCTGGAGGAAGATCTTCATAATATTCCCCGGACGTGGGCCGTCTCCTTCGTCTCAACGTGGGCCATCTCCTCCGCCTCCACGTGGGCCGTCTCCTTCGCCTCCTTCATCGCCTCCGCCTCCTCCACCTCCTACGTCGCTTCTACGAGCACCGACTCCTAAACGGTCGTCTCCAACTCCACCACCTTCCAGCCCTCCTCCATCGCCACAACGAGCACCGACTCCTAAACGGTCATCATCAAAGAGCGTGCCGTCAATATCAAGCGGTCGTCCAAGAAGAAAGATTCAAAGAATTGAGAAGACGTCGCCACCCGCACAGAAGCTTTCATACAAGAAGACTCCAGAGGAGCTTGAAAAAGCCGTCCAAGCTGAAGTCAGGGCTCACTTCAGGAAGAAGTCTCCTGAGAAGCCTCCTAAAATCCCCCAGGAGACCAAGGACTTCTTCAAGAAGACGTACCTAACGCCACAGCCTAAACCGCAACCTCAACCGCAGTCCGACTACGACAGGACTATTCGGAAGGCTGCTGTGAAGGCGAAGAGAACGGGAAAAGATGTACCCCAGTTCAGTGTTCCAAATGTCAGATCAGACTTAAGACAATTTATGGAATCTGCTGGAATTTCAATGGATCAATTACACGGCCGTGCTCCCCTTGCGAAGGCTCCGCTGAAATACAAGTTCAAACTTGGAAAGCCTCTTGTAAAGCTGAATCAAGTGAAAAAGCTACCAACACATATGTACCGCTTCCACAAGTGGTACATGCAAGAATCCGCAAGGGTGGAGAGATGGTGTTGACGAGAAATCTCTCTCACGCGCGGCCCGGGAGATCCGCTTGACTCGGTGCAGTCCTTCCTAGCCGCCTACGGTGTGTAGAGCGTGCCGATTGATTTGATCTCGCCAATCAACAAGAGAAAATACAAGAAAATATCCATTAAGCGTTAGGTCAAACCCCGCGGTGTCGGCCGAGGAAATCCATGATCATACACATGCTATTCCCGGCCATATTTGAACCAAGCAACCGAAGCGCATCGGCTACGCCAAGGCGATCATCAGCCATCCGGCCCAAATATGACGAAGAATAACGAATATACAGATCAATAATCCAGCCGACTCCGGGAAACTGACATCAAATCGGCTGATGCTCCAATGATTCTCGCGCAAACATAACGTTCTCAGATTAAGGGCGTAAGTAAACACAATATAGATACAAACTACGGCCCTACGGTAGATCGATAACAATCATATTAAAAGAAACATATCAAAACGAGATAAGGTCGGTGAAACCTCGACGCTATCCCCGATAATGTAAATCCAAAAGAATAAATCGCCAACGACTCTAAAGACGACTCAATAGTTCAGTCTTGATGCGGCATTGAGTATCAAAAGAAGCATTCAATCTATTACTTTCGATTTACACTCCGTAAGATGGTAGATACGCATACGAATCAACCAGCCTTTAGACCTAGCATCGCTGACCACACACCCTCGACCAGATGAGTCAACCGCAAGATAGATCTAAACACCGGGTTGGTTCATATGCACTATATGATATATGGCGTAGCAAAACTACTGAATCCAATGTGTCATTGCGATGGAAGCATTAGAAACGAGTAATCTCACCACTAACGACAAACATCTACCTGAGTCCGGGGATCGAGACGATGCAGCCCGAAGCCAAACAGGGTGTTCGTCCAAAAGGAAAAGGATGGCGATGCGCCGAAGATTAGATTGATTGAATCGTTCTCATACACAAGGTCTCGGATCCTATTTATACCCGAAATACAAATATCTGTAACAACTTCGGACTCTATCTAAACATCATATCATCACTAACAAGATCCATTACAACTAACAATTTAACAAACTCCTAAACTACAGATACAACTGCCATTACAGGACTTTATCCATAGGTGGCAATATCTTTAAACGTGCCATTAACATCCGAATCCCCACTTATCTTCAAGTTTCTGCATTGGATACGGTCTTATCTCTTTTAAACTTGGAATCGGCTGTCGGCTGTTCCATTCAACCCATTCCCAGCCGACCAGCCCTGCAGCCGATTACTCTTTTAGCCGATACAACCCCTGACCTCAGCCGATTCTGATTCCACCTTGCTTCCTTAGGACTTAGGGACCTTATTACCAAATTCCAGTGTTAACAGATGATAACGGGCAAATATTCACAGTACTATTTTGTCGATGGAGGTGACGACTTCTATATCCAATTTGAAGACATATTCGACCTGTACCAGCTTGATGCCCACGACGTCTCACTCCTAGCCACGCGGGCTCTGTAAGTATCGTTCTGTTATTTCGTTTCTTACCTTCTTGTATTTAGCTGACTAAAATTCTTTTTAACCGTTGTAGAATAGCGATTCAATACTGCAACATGCACAACTGTAGCAAACATGGATTCATGGATCCACGCAAAATCAACGGCGTATTGGTTGATCATTTTCCTGATCCAACACTGGACAACATTTACAAGTCACTGGTGATAAACCACTTCCGGTCATTTATCCTTCTGCCCTACAACACTGCGTAAGTATTTTCTTCCTTCCGTATCGATTTCAATCCCGTGTGCATACATAAATTTTCATATGTGTCATCTAAACCAATTTGCAGATTCCACTGGGTTCTGTTAGTAATTGACATGGATAACTCGCGGATCCATGTCTTTGACTCAATGGATAAACCAGAGTCCACGTACGCAAAGATATTTGAACTGCTAAATAGGTAATGCCATCTTACTTGCGAGCTATTGCATATATGCGGTTCTCGATAATTACTAGCTAACTTTCAACGCACGTAGGGCATGGGAACGGCTTCGGACTAATGTTCACGGAAATTGGAAAGATAAGCTCTCCGTGAGGATGAACTTTCCAGTGAGTAACATGCTCCAAAGTTGTTTTGAATTATTACTTTGTTCTAAAATATGAAATGTATATTAAATCGTCGTCGTTTCTTCTTTAGTGTGCAAAACAGTCGCAGGGGCACCAACTTATGCGGATACTACGTCGCGACTATATTCACGCTTTGTGACCGATGTCACAACTATCGACGATATAGATGTATGTATAATAGCCATTCATACATTACGTCTCGATTTCTTATTCACTTCATATATTTATTTCTCGTTTGATCGAATTAATGACAGCTTATGCAAGTAAGAGACAACCTCCCCCACGAGACTTTCATACAAGCCGCTCGGGAAGAATTGATGGGATTTATAAACGAGCGGATCATTGATCCCACGGGGAGTTCTATTTTAATTTAAGTAACTTAACCACCGGATCCACAAAATAGACAATGTTTTATAACATATGAAATATATGTGGATATTATACATATGTGTATATGTTTTGGTAATATATTACATGTATATATTTCCTTTCTTAAGTTCATTTATATGTGTGTAACTTATATATTTATAAATATATATTATATAATATATATGTATAAATATATGTGTGTAAAATATGTATATGTGTGTAATATGTAGTATGTAGCACTGTTGGAGAAAGAATAAAATTAAAAAAATATAAAAAATTCTTTAGTCCCGGTTGATGGAAACAACCGGGACTAAAGATGGCGGAGCCATGTGGCCGGATGCGCCATCTTTAGTCCCGGTTGGAGCCACCAACCGGGACTAACTATGGCGCATCCGGCCACGTGGCTCCGCCATCTTTAGTCCCGGTTGTTGCCATCAACCGGGACTAAAGATACATCTCTTATCCCGGTTATTTAACCAGGACTAGAGGTCGCCCATCTCTAGTCCCGGATTCGTAGTCCTGGTTTGACAACCGAGACTACTAAGGGTTACGAACCGGGACTAGTGTGGCTTTCTCCAGTAGTGATGGCTCCCACGATCTCACAGCACCGCTCTACGAGACCGCGACGCGGCAATCAACGTCGTCATGAAGTCGTCATTTTCATGGAACTGTTCAGCGATATCAATACATTTCCATTTAGCGTTCCATTTAGCGATGATAGATGACAGTATATTTATGTAAAAATTGTATCCGGATATTTAGGAAAAATAGGCGTTTTATGGAATATTACACTGCTGAGAAAACCTACATTTGTCTCAGTTTGTAACCTTTTTTCGGGTATTAAACCGGGACAATAAAAGTGGGTTTAAAGATCAAAGATCAAAATTTTTAGTCCCGGTTGAAATAACCGGGACTAAACATACATCTTTAGTTCTGGTTGATAACATCAACTGGGACTAAAGATGGCAGCGTCACGTGGCTGGCTCCACCATCTTTAATAGCGGTTGGTGTTACCGACCGGAAATAAAGTTTTTTTAAAAAAAATTTGTTCTTGTTAGTAGCTTGCTGCTCATTTACACACACATATATATACATATATATATATATGCATATATACATAACACACACATATACATAACACACAACATCAAAGTTATTTTTTTCAAAGCCATAGATCGAATACAACAAAATGCAACAACAAAATCGTCCACAAATTCACAAAAAACATCTAATCTACAACAAAATCATTCACAAAGTCGATTCTGCTGCGGCTGTGCGGTCTGTTGCGGCTGCCGGTCGCCTCACTACCATCGCTGAATTCCTCCTCGCGCATCACTGACTCCGCCCGTCACTCCTACTCCCGCTCGCCGGCTCCCGCTCGCCGCCAAATTCCTTCCTTCCACCGGCTCCCGCTCGCCGCCGCCGATGAGGAGATGGTGTCCCGTCGCCGTCGGTGAGGAAACGGCGCCCCGCCGTCGCCACTCCTCCCCCTGTCGTCGCGAGAGCTAAGGGGAAAGGGAGAGGGGGAGAGAGAGAGCTGAGGGGAGTGGGAGAGAGATTTGAAAAAAAGCTAAGTGTTGGATCGGTGGAGAAGACGATGCGCGCCAAAGATATATATACCCCTGGATTTTTAGTCCCTGTTGATGGCACCAACTGAGACTAAAGATCTAATTTTTAGTCCGGTTGGTGGCACCAACCGGGATTAAAGATAATTTGCCACTATTTCTAATTGATCTTTAGTCCCGGTTGTAGCCACCAACCGGGACTAAATATAATTTCCGCTATTTTCAAATTATTTTGATCCTGGATAGGGTTAACAACCAAAAGTTAAACAATTCATTAAATAAATATAGGTTTAAAATAATAATAAATAATGCATTAAAATTTAATCAAATAGAGGTAATCCTAGGCATTGCACCTCTCTATATGTGCTCCGTGAGATATTGTTCCTCTGTTGCCCTCTCTATTTTTTATCTCCTCTTGACCTTTTTTTGAAAAATGTGACTTTTTATTTTTTTTATATATTTTTGCTTGACTTAGGAGCATACGAGAGTTAAACACAGAAAATTTGAGCCTAAACAAGTGAAAGACGTGGCCGGTGAAAAATTCAGAAGACACGCTCACAATCGGGCAAAAGCTTCCGGGCTCGAAAAGGCAATCTTCTGAGCCATTTCTGAGGAAATAAAATCATTGAACGTTGGAAAGCTACGGACGAACGCATCCAAAATATTTTTTTGATCGATTTTTATATATGGAACGTCTCAATCGAGTCCGTATGCGAAAATTATGGATGTTTTAAAAACCGACTCCGAGTTAGAGGACAAAACGGAAACAATGCGCGCAAAAACTTGTTACACACGCACAAACTAGACGCGACGGCTAGGGTTCCATGGAAACAAAGGAGGGAAACACACGAACTAGACTCTAACACGATCTAACCTGTAACACCTTGACCCAAACACAAACTCGACACGATAGACTCTGAAACTGAAATGTGCAAAGACTATGGCATGAAAGGTTCTAGTGACACACCGATCCGGCTTCAGATCGAAAGATCCAACCCTACGATCTTAGCACCATAACTCCTCTCGTTATCAACCAAGACACAGACCCGGTTGACCTCGTCAAGAAGGCTAATCCCTGCTTGTGCAACGAAAAACACAAGCAAAAGTGATTGGACCTTGCATGTCCAGTGAAGGAATGTTGTGTGTATCCAAAGAAGTGATGTTCTTATCAATATTGTAGATCTCTCCGATTTGTATATTATCACCAAAACAATTTCACAAAAAAAATTTGAATATTGAGAATCACTAGTTAATACAATATGATATTTTGTAAAAGCTTTCTTTTATCTTCAATCACCCACCCCCACATAACATCAGCCCTTTTCAATTACAGATCCTCTCAAAGTAATTTTAGGTCATTTGAATCATGCAACAAAATCATGCAATAAATTAATTCCATTCCCTTATAACAAACCCTATTTACTAAAGATCATTTAAATCTTTAGTCCCGGTTTATAACACAAATCAGGACTAAAGTATGATCTTTAGTCCCGGTTGGTATTACAAATCGGGACTAAAGATGGCCACCGGCCTGACAGATTCGACAAGAATCTAACTGAGACTAAAGATCACTAAAGATGATCTTTAGTCTCGGTTGGTAATATCAATCGGGACTAAAGATCCTAGAGAATCGTTGTTTTTTTAACCGGGACAAAAATGTTTTCTAGTCTCGGTTTCTATTGGAACCGGAACTATTATGAAGTTTGACTAGTAAACCAAAGATCATCTCTCTAGTAATGTTTTAATTCTGAACATGGTGTTATTCAGTTTTTCCAACGATGCGTTCATTGACTATAAAAGTAGTTGGAGGGAAACAAGAACAAGTGAAAAGTTTTAGTTTGCTTACCGTGAGACTAGTGGAGAAAGAAAATAAAAACATAAGGAAGATGAGATGTTGGGGAGAAACTGAATATAAATTAAAGACATTTATCCGTAAAAAATAATAAAAGAAAAAATTCAGATGTTTTGAGAGGGACAAGATGTTGTCAGAAAGATGGTAGCGTAGAGTAAACACGCCGAATAAATATATGTAATGACCCTAGTGTTGAGAATAGAAGAACCTAAGAAGGAGGAGGCGCTTAACTATCATGATACTGATCGGGACCTAAGAAGGAGGATGAGCTTAGCTTCTTAGTGTTGCATCTGACTAACTAACTATAATTCGAAATGTCGCTAACTGAATATAAAATTCAGTGTTGCATCTAATTTAAAAACTACATCGGCATCGGTTATCTCTAACAGGCATTAACCCTCATCTCTATCGGGTTAGGCCCCCGTCACTGAGCAAAGGTCACTGATGTGAGATAATATCTCTAACGGGCACAAGGCCGTCATGGATGCACATTATCTCAATCAGGCCACAATAACGGCACGTCACAGATGAGTTTGACCCAACATTCAAGTCAAACCAGGTGTATTGTGAGCCCGTCACGGATGACACATCTCAATCGGACCTAAATTGAAGCCCGTCACGGATGACAACTCATTTTTAACGGACAGTAGTTAGTAGGCCGTCACCGATAGGGTTGATCAACCATGGAGTCAAATATAGTCCCGGTTTGTTGCCGGTCAGGGATGACATATCTCTAACGGGCTGAAATACTGAGCCCGTCATAGATGACCTATCCGGGCTGGTAGGTTGAGCCCATCACACATGACCTATCTCTATCGGGCTTTCTCAAAATGCCCGTTAGGGATGAGTTTATTATGAAAATTTTCTTGTTTTTTTATAGCCTCAGGCCTTTGCTAGCCATGCCCGCTACAAAAATAATAGATATAACAGAGATATAGTCCCATTTCAGTCCCAGTGCCATTCGTAGCCACAGCCATAGCCAATCTTATATGTCATTCACAGCCACAGTCATCATATATGTCATTCACATCCACAACCACAGCCATCACATCCACAAGATTAAACACATACATTCACATCTACAACCCATTCACATATGTCATTCACATCCATTTTTGCTCCCAAACCGTCGACATGCATCAAAACCTGCAAAAACTGTATTACAAACAAAACCAAGTATTTTTATACAGAAACGACGTGAAGAATTGTATTACAAAGAATATTTACAAAAATCAAATGTTTTTCGCAAAAGCATTGCAAATGTTCTACCATTCAGAGTCAAGCTACCTAGGACTTTACCCTAAACATTCCTTTCGGAGACAAGACATCATCTAGTATGAATTGTGCTATCTCCTCTCTAATGATATTGAAGTTGTTATCCGGAATCCTTGATAGTTTACGCTGCATGTGAGGCGCCAAGTTAGTCTACATACTTGGAAAGTTGTCGTCTTATGTATATAAACAATTGAATCACACACCTTAAGGTCGAGCAATGTCACCTTGTCTGCTAAGGTCCGCATGTTATGACAGACGTGGAACCCACATTGGTCGCCCACTTGTTGATGTATTGGGAAGTCTTTTTTGTGGCCGAGTTTGGGATGCCCATCCTTATGCCTCTCGCCTTTTGCCACATATTGGTCTCATGCCTCGTTCAAGGCAGCTTTGATGCCCGACCATTTGTATATTATTGGCTTAATATTGGAGTTAAGATAGTGTACCAAACTCCACTTCGGCATTATTACCAGAAGAATCCAATGACTCCTGCGACATTAATAAATTGCAAGTTAAAAACTATAGCTATACGTGTCGCGCATTTGATTCTAAGTAGGGTACATGCTTACTGTTGATTGTAGGGACACATAATGAAGTCCTTGTCTTGACGGACATATAAGCAGTCCTTGACATATTCCACCATGTTGGCTCGATCGTTTTGCATATTTGTCTCGTTGACGACAGTTGGATCGAGTAAGGAAACATGGGGTGTTTTTTATGGATATGCTTCCATGTTAACCTACAAGCAAGACAAGAGTCCGGGTTAGCATAATATATGGACAATTATTACCATATCTCGTACTCATAAATACTTACAAGGAGTAGCATTTAAGAAAGTTGGTGTCGATTGCTCGCACCTTGTAGAGGTCCCATAGATCTTTGAAGTCTACGGCGATGAAGCCAGCAGGGCCGAGGAACGGCTGACTACCGTGGTGGCCCAACATGGAGGTCTCTCTATGCTTTCTCTTTGCGTTGGACCTCTCCATGTAGTACCCGTGCAACTCCTTGCATGTAGGGCCCATCTTGGATAAGATGTCGTCTCCGACCAATGGCATGCCTAATGTGAATTCGGTCGGAGGCTTTACAGGAGCTGATGACGCCTTGCCAAGATCAAGCTTCTTCGAAGCCAGAACGGTCCCTTGCACCTTTCCAGCAGCTTTTCTGCGTGTTTCAATCTGGGGTGGAGAAGATTTCACCCTCTTGCTCCTTTTGGCAGGAGGGAGTTGGTGTGCCCTGCTGTCGACCTCCATACCGTCGTCCCCAAAATTTGTATCATACTACAATTGGAGATCTTGATCTCCTTCAACGGCATGAGGGGCAACTACAAGATCTCTGGCATGAGGGGCAACTACAAAATCTGTACGTGGACGTGACGGCACCGGACGAGAACTTGGTGCTGGCCTAGGAGTTACATTGATCTTAATATTATGCTTGGGCCATTGGATAAAGGTCCCACGTGCAGCTCCAAGGGTCAGAACCTCGTCATTTGGTGGGTGTGGGAGAGTGAAGCCCACCCAATCTGGCTACCATAAGTTTTGCATGTCCGGCTAGCAGCTACGCCCCATGAACTCGGGTCTCCAGCGTAGGCTTGAATGCAAGACCCTCTGCAGCCGAAATTGCAAATGCTTGTGTCACCCTAACGACTAGGGTGCACAATGTGGGTTCCTGCGATAGATTCGTACGTGTCATTACGACTAGGGTGTACTGTGGTGCTAATACAAAATATGTATTTTTTGTTGTTTTTTACCGTTATGTGGTCCATCGCAGCGGGGATTGGTGGTTGTTCTTCCGCTGCCTCAGTTGATGCGCAGCTGCTACGCCTTTGCGTGGGGCTCACTTGTACTCTGGGAGCGGCAACGCGCTCACCTTCGACGATCATCTTCTCATAGGTCTCCACCTGAGCCTCCACTCATGCCAACTTCTCATTGAACTCTTCGGCGAGCTCGACTTTAAGAGCCTCCCGAAGTTGCTCCTTAAGGCATACATGTTTCTCCGTCTTTGAAAGCTTGTGCTTCTTGTACTGCCATGCGAATTGGGGAAACCCATACTTCCATGGGACATTGGAGCCAATGCCCCTTGTATGTCCATGGTGTTCTTCGGTTCCCAATGCTTTCGTGAGGATGTCATCCTCGCGTCTTTGTGAGCTGACCTCTTGGGAGGACTGTCTCTCAGCAGTCAGCTGGACCTGCTGTAAAGTTAGGATGAATTAAATCAAGCATACGATACAACCTATTGAAACGTATTCTATGTGTTAAACTTACGAGTTTATCGTACACCGCTTGATCTTTGGGGTTTGGGAACGTCAATGTTCCATCACAATTCTTCTTCGCCCTTGTCGTTGACCATTTCCTTGCTCGGGCAGTCGGGATATCACCAAGGATTGGCGGGGTGTTAGATTCCGCAGTAACTTTATCCTTCCTCTGCCATTCCTGCTGCTTCCTGGCGTATCCTCCGGTGCCAAGCCGGTGCGGGTGAAGGTTTTTTGCCTGCAACGCCCTCTAGGCCTCGCTTTTTGCCCGAGACTCAGGGGTTGATTTGGTGGCATGGAACTCATCCCACACGGCCTGGGTGATGAACGGGTACTTCCCAAATGGTTCTGGCTGGGTGCGGTTGAGGACGTAGTCGGTGACGAGCGTGGTCTTGAAATTTTTCCACAAGTTGCCCATCTTGCGGATAGCCTGCCGCTTTAGTCTTTCCTCGACCTCTTCTGGGTACTCGAAGCTCTCCATGAACTCCTTCCAGGCCTCATCTTTTTCTGCCTATGGGACCAGATCAATGTGGTCCACCAGAATTGTGAAGTTTCGCTGCCCTAGGATTCCGCAGATCGTTGCGAACTTTTTGACAACTTTCGCAGGAGCCGTCGAAAATCCCTGATCGTCCACCTCTGTTATTTTATACACTTCCTTAGGAATCTTATTCTGGGACCTTGGAGCCCGGCTCGTTGTTGTCCCACTAGTAGTCGCCGACATTTTCTATCGAAGAAAAAAACATTACTAAACTTTTACATATTGATAACATCAATGTTGAAAAATGAAAGTATTAAGATATGGCCTCAGTTTTGCTCAGAAATTGTGCATCAATTACAATCATTTACAAGTGTAGTTCCCACCAAAAAAGAACAAGTGTAGATGGTTTGTTCTTATGCAAAAAAGAACAAATGTAGTTCCCAAAAAAAAGAACAAGTGTCGACGGACTGTTCTTATGAAAAAAACAGAAAGTGTAGTGCCCCCAAAAAAGAACAAGTGTCGATGGGCTGTTTTTTTTGCAAAAAAGAACAAGTGTAGTTCCAAAAAAATAACAAGTGTAGATGGTCTGTTCTTATGAAAAAAAGAGAAAGTGTAGTGCCCCAAAAAAGAACAAGTGTCGATTTGTTTTTTTTTTTGCAAAAGAGAAAAGTGTAGTTCCCAAAAAAATAACAAGTGTAGATGGTTTGTTCTTATGAAAAAGAGAAAGTGTAGTTCCCCCAAAAAAAGAACAAGTGTCGATGGGCTGTTTTTTTCCAGAAAAGAACAAGTGTAGTTCCCAAAAATAACAAGTGTAGATGGTCTGTTCTTATGAAAAAGAGAAAGTGTATTGCCTCCCAAATAAAAAGAACAAGTGTCGATGGATTGTTTTTTTGCAAAAAAGAACAAGTGTAGTTTCCAAAAAAACAAGTGTAGATGGTTTGTTCTTATAAAAAAAAGAGAAAGTGTAGTGCCCCCCAAAAAAAGAACAAGTGTCGATGGACTATTTTTTTCAAAAAAGAACAAGTGTAGTTCTCAAAAAAAACAAGTGTAGATGGTCTATTCTTATGAAAAAAAAGAGAAAGTGTATTGCCCTCCAAATAAAAAGAACAAGTGTAGATGGTCTATTCTTATCAAAAAGAACAAGTGAAGTGCCCAAAAAAAAGGAATAAGTGTAGATGGTCTGTTCGTATGGTCTGTTCTTGAGCATTCATCACTGGGCCAAAAAAAGGAATAATGGTAGGAAGAGGAGAGAAGAAATCCAGGGGAGTGCAGAGAAGAAAGGTGAGCAAAGGAACAACACTTGAAAAGATCTAAACATATAAAAACATATGCATTGGGGATGCTCAAAACAACATGAACTCTTCCTAATTAATCCAGGAGAATGGAGAGAAGAAAGGTGAGGAATGGAGCAGCACTGAAAAGATATAAAAATATAAAAATAGATCAGTACAATAATTAGGTGTATAGTTTTGTATTGGTATCAGGAGAGAAGTTAGAAAAAAGAGCAAACAATCAGGACAGTAGGTATAGTGTTTTAATTCTACTAGTGTGAAATGCAAGAGGGGGTAGGTGTAATGTTTTTTTAATTCTAAACTGTTGCCATCACATATGACTATAGTCATCAAAAAACTGATTGGGCGACCAGATACTAACCAATGTCCAGGGGTGACAAGTTTGAACATGACAGACTGTTGAAGGCTTTATCAACTTATCATATGAATTTTTATACAAAACTGTTTGAAGCTAGAACTGAATATATTTATCACCAAATAATATAGGAAAGCATCTCTTGCAAATGACCAGTCCATCGGATATTCATAGGAAAATAAAAACATGCTAAGATCCAGATATGCCATCACACATATAAGAAAGCAAATATAAAAATAAAAATGCAAAGTCATCACACATTCTATTAGCTCTAAATAGCCCCACATGATTGCCCAAATGAATTTTTCCATAAGGTAGGGAGGAGGAGGCGGCCGGCATGATAAATCATCCAAGCATGATAAATCTAAACATATCATCACAAGCATCAAAACCTTAATCACAGAATATATATATGTATGTATTCATCCAATCATACTCATCTAAGCATCGCAACTATACTCATCCAATCATCTAGAATATATATTTGTAAATCACAGAAGAGCAACGGAAGAGCAACTAACCGGTGATCAATGGAAGAGCAATGGAGGAGGCGACGACCAGTGAGGAGGGAGGCAGTGTTGAGGAGGAGGCGTGTGTACTAACCGGGGTCGACGTGGCCGGCATGGAGGGAGGCGGCGGCGGCAGCGGCCTCGGGGTCCACGTGGAGGCGGCTGGGCTCAGGGTCAACGTGGAGGTGACCGGGCTCGACGAGGAGGCGGCCGGGCTCGGCGAGAAGGCAGCATGGAGGAGGCGGGGAGTGAAGGAGGAGGCATGGAGGAGGCGGCGGCATGGAGGAGGAGGTGTGGAGGAGAGGAGGCGGCAGATCTGGATCTGAGAGACGTGAAGGAGAGGAGGCGACAGCCGGACTAAGTAACCCTAGGTCATCTCACATCTCTGACGGGCATAGTACTAAGGCCCGATGCGGATGACACCAATCCATGACGGGCTCTTGTAATAAGCCCGATACAGATGAGTGTCATCTGCATCTAGCATTCACACTAGGCCTGATATGGATGACTTCATCTGTATCGGGCATTAACATTAGGCCCGATAGGGATGAAAATTTCAAAAACCATATGAAATTAAAATATGTCTTATTAAATTAGTTTACAATTGTTATTAGATTTTAAAAAATTATTGTAATTAACAGATGCATTATTTAAATAGGTAAATTTGCCATTAAATTTCAAAAACCATGTGAAATTAAAATATGCCATATTAAATTAGTTTACACTTGTTACTAAAATTTTTAAAATTATTATAATTAACAGATGCATTATTTAAATAGTGTAAATTTGCCATTAAATTTCAAAAACCATATGAAATTAAAATATGCCATATTAATTAGTTTACAATTGTTAATAATTTTTTAAAGTATTATAATTAACAGATGCATTATTTAAATAGTGTAAATTTGCCATTAAGTTTCAACAACCATATGAAAATAAGGCATGAAAGATATGCAGATCATTCATTAAGGCACCGGTACAAAATACTTCATTACTTACATCAATGTGCAAATTATATTACTACAAAGACTCTATTTACAAGGATATGCCTTCCGAATGGTCCGAGCAAGCGTATGCCACTTCGTCTTCGAGATCATCGTCAAGGTCGATCTGAGGTCTCACATGAAAATTCTGGTTGTATTCTTCTTCATCGACGATGTTGTCAACCCCAACAATTCTTCGTTTGCCATCCCTAACGACATGTAGCGTCTTGTTTGCGGGGTCTTTTATATAGAAAATCTGCTCGACCTGCTTCGCTAGGACGAATGGTTTCGTCCGCGTATCCAACCTTGGCCAGGTCCAGTAAAGTGAATCCTTCCTTGTCGACTTTAACACCAGTGCGGATATTCACCCAACTGCAACGAAACAAAGGGACTTTGAAGCTCCTGAAGTTCATCTCCCAGATCTGCTCTATGCGGCCATAGTATGTGTTCATAGATATGCATCTATACAGACTCCACTGTTCTGCACTGTGCTTTTGTCATCTTGTGTGACGGTGTAGAATGTGTATTCATTGATATCGTACCCTTGCCATGTGTCAACATCCCAGCTTGGGCCCCTTGCCAACCTTCGTATTATCTCACTTGGGCCATCGGTCGACTGTGCGATACGATCGTTGAACCATTTGTTGAAGTGAGTACTATGTTCTCTGTTGATCCACATGTCTGATCGACCCATGTTGTCCTGTCGGACCTTGTTAACGACCAAATTTGGTAACCAAATCCCTGGGTTTGAAGCCAAGATTGAAGCAGAGTCGGAGAACAAGCGCGATCTGCGGGGAAACAGAGGTCATATCGGCTAAGTCCGAATCGGCTAAGGAGTCCGTCGGCTGAGTTCGAGTCGGACTAGGATAGCCGATAGCCGACTCCGATTGGAATTGGAAGATGGAACCAATCCGAAAGCGTGAAGATAATCATTGGATTTGGTTTCCAAGTGCTTTGAAGATATTGTCATCTATGGATAATGTCCTGTAACAATAATTGTATCTTTAAATTAGGATATTTTGTATAGTTTCTTTTTAGATAATGTCGGTTTGTTTAGAAATATTTATAATCTAATCTGCAATATAGGAATCGTGTCCGTCATGGACTCATTGTGTATTCGGGTATAAATAAGACCCCGAGGGCTTCTAAAATATACATTAACAATCAATACAATCTCGACGTATCGCCAAACCTTTTCGTTTTTACTTTTCTCGACAAGTTCTTGCTTTCGCTCGGGCTGCATCGGCATCGATCTCCGAATAAGGTAATTCCTTGTCACGAGTGGATTGTATCGTTGGGGTCCGTGCTTCCATCACCATGACACTCTGATTTTGATGTTATCATACGCGACATATAATCTAGAGCAATGCTTAGATCTATCTCACAGTAGGCTGAATTCTCTCTAAAGAGAGCAGCCGACGGAGTTAGATTTAGGGGTTGATTTAGATTATATGGTGTGTCCACCGTCTTGAGGGGTTTTCATTGGCCCATACAGATCTAGTATCTCTTTTTGTACTTAATGATGCATCAATCGACCTGTTAAGTCATTTTTAGAGGTATATGGATCTGTTCGGCATAATGCTTGTCATTAGAGACAATGCCGGGTTTCACCGGCCTTACCTATTTTAATCGTCTTTTTAGTATTAATTACTATTAGATGTATTAGAGTTATCTTTTATATTAAGATCTCAATCCATTTAAATGCCCTAAGCCAGTATCAATCTGTTGAGTCATATCAACAGTCGATTGATCTAAGTTTATCACATTTAACTCAGATTAACATCTTTTTATAAAACATATCGGAGTACTAACTGATTTACATTAGATCTGTGACATCGGCTGGGTTATGAATGCATAGAATTTTTATGCTGATGCACTTTTGGATATAAGTGATTTATATTGTCTCGGTATACTACCGATCTATCCCAATCACTTAGTCTAAACGTGTGTTGGGATAGTGATTATATGTTTATTAATTTCTTTAGCTGATCGAGTAGGATCTAATCTTAACCCAAACGCATATTTCTTGTTTTCTTGTTGGTTACAGGATCAAACCAACTGGCACGCCCGAATTCCACCAAAGGCAATTAACTTGGACCTGCATTAGAGTAAAGCAAATCTCTCAGGCCAATGCGTGGGAAGCTTTTCTCATCGACAGATCTTCGCTAGATGCTCCTCAAAGTATGGAGTTACTTTAGCCATATGTTGTAGCACAGCGAAATGAGCCTGTGCATAGGAAGCTTGATAAGGAACAATTCTTTTTCTACCTATTGTGCCAAGGCCTGCCAACCTTCCTTCATGGCAAGACGCAGGAACTCTGATAGGATCAGTCTCGGCCATGTAGTCGATGCAGAACTCAATAACCTCCTCTGTCATGTACCCTTCAATGATGCTTCCCTCTGGTTTTGCTCTATTTCGAATGTAGGACTTAAGAACTCCCATATACCTCTCGAATGGGTACATCTCCCTTAGAAAAGTTGGGCCACATTTTTTTTTGCTTCACTAGATGAACAGGGAGATGAACCATGATATCGAAGAAACACAGTGGAAAATACATCTCCAAGTGACATAGGGTATTGACAATATCAGCATGCATCTGATCCAGATCTTCGGGATCTATAATCTTCTGACCGATTGCATTGAAGAAGGCACAAAGCTGTTGGATTGTGTGACGAACTTTGGGTGGTAGAATGCATCTGATAGCAACTGGTAAGATCTGTTGATCAGCACATGGCAATCGTGAGACTTCATTCCAACCAGTTTTAGATCCTCGAATTTAACGTACTTACTGATCCTTGCTAGATAGCCCGAAGGAACCTTAATATCAGCCAGGCATGATAGCATTGCGATCTTCTCATTCTTCGACAATGTGTGGCAAGCTGGTGGGAGGTACACTCTTCCTGTCTCTTCATCCGTAATAGGTTAAAGCTCACTGTGAATGTTCAATTCCTGCAGATCTAGGCGAGCATTCAACCCGTCCTTTGACTTTCCAGGCATATTAAGCAGTATCCCGAGCAAACTGTCGCAAACATTCTTCTCTACGTGCATTAGATCAATGCAATGCCGGACCTCCAGGTCTTTCCAGTATGGTAGCCACCAAAATATGGATTTTTTCTTCCACATACCCTTATCATTTTCCTTGCCACGTTTTTTTCTTCCCAAACTCATTAGTTATGTCTTTGACCATGTCGTGGACCTCATCTCCAGACAAATCCTTGGGAGCAGTTCCAAGTTCTCTCCTACCATTGAAAATTTTCTTCTTTCTTCTAAAAGCGTGGCGTAGCGGGAGCCATCTCCTATGACCCATGTAAACCATCTTTCTTGATTTCTTTAGCCACCTACTGTGTGTATGTTCCATACAGTCAGAGCAAGCCTTCTTTCCTTTCATGGTTTGTCCAGAAAGATTACCTAGTGCAGGATAGTCATTAATGGTGCAGAACAATAGAACTAGTAGCTTGAAGTTCTCCTGACCATATGCATCCCAAGTGTCCACATCTTCTTTCAGAAGAATCTCAAGATCATCAATAACAGGCTCCAAGAAAACATCGATATCATTGCCCGGTTGTTTCGGATCTTGGATTAACATGCACAACATAATATATTTTCTTTTGAAGCACAACCATGGCGGGAGGTTATAGTTTGCAATAAGGACAGGCCAAGTGCTGTGAGAACTGCTCATATCTCCGAAAGGATTCATGCCATCCATACACAGACATATCCTCATGTTTCCGGGATCGGCAGCAAAGTCTTTGTGCATTCGATCGATACTATCCATTGAATCGAATCCGCAGGGCGCCTTAGCAAACCGTCGTTCGTTCTCTCTTTGGCATGCCCAACGCACTAACTTTGCTTCCTTGGGGTTGGCAAATATTCTCTTGAAGTGATCAATGATAGGTAAAATACCACACAACCTTCGCCGGATCACCCCGTTTTGACTTCTTTCCCTCCTTCACACTTTTCTTTCGCTTGTATCGAGAAGCCTTACATACAAGACAAGCATCTAGGTCCGCATATTGCTTGTGGTACAATATGCAGTCGTTTGGACAAGCGTGAATTCTACAGACCTCTAACCCCAGGGGACACAAAACCTGCTTATCTTTATATGTCGTATCGGGCAATGTGTTCTCTTCAGAAAGCATGGCCTTCAATATTCCCAAAAGTTTTGTAAAACTCTTGTTTGTCCATCCACTACTTGCCTTCAGCTTCATTAGGTCCAAGGTAGCTGACAATTTGGTGTGCTTTGCCTTGCATCCGGAGTATAGAGGTGTCTCGGAGTCACTGACCAACCTGCTGAACTTCATGGAATCTCTCTCGTTGTGAGCTTGCTCCTCAACGTCACATAACATCTCTTGCAGCATATCAGGATCCACATCAACCATTTCACTGCCCAATGGAGATGGTATAAACATGTCATGCTCATCTTCATCTTCATGATTGTCTGCACCATTTCTGTCTGCAGCTACACCACTACCCGATTCTTGCTCTCCATGCTTCACCCAACATGTGTAGCTCTTCATGAATCCCCGTTGTATCAAGTGAGAGTGTACCTTCTCTCCGCTAAACATAATCTCATTCTTGCAATCTCTACATGGACAACACATGTATTTGCTATTTCTTCTTCTCCTATCCTCCTCCGCGACGTTCATAAAACTTAAAACGTCATCTCTATACTCCTTGCAATGACGCTTCATAGTTGTTGCATTCATCCAACTTTGATCCATCGCTGCAAAATTTAACAAAATATTAGTTAACATACTACTAAATTAAAAAAATATTACAACCTTTTTACTTAATTCTAATATTTTCCTGTTTTTCTTTAGAAAAATTAACAAAAATTCATCCCCTTCAACCTCCCACCAAAATAGTGAACAGTGGGATACCTTCAGACAACAGTTGGTAGTCCATTTATAGTGTCCAAACTATATCTCAATCGGGCCAATGAAACGACATCTGCAATGGGTGCACAGTTATCTCTAACGGGCATCAATAAAAGCCCGACACCGATATGAGTCATCGGTGACGGGCTTTAAAGTCATCTCAATCAGGGCCTATTTAGAACCCGTCACCGATGACCCTCATCTCTGACGGGCTCGGTATGAGGGCCCGATTGAGATATGCTAGGTCATCTCAATCGGGCCTATATCTGAGCCCGTCACAGATAAGGGTCATCGGTGACGGGCTATATGTACTTGGGCCTAGAGTATGACTGTACGAGTACATCTACAGTGGTGCAAATTTAGGCCTGATTGAGACAACTTCGTTTTGACAGTCTTAGTACTCCAGGCATAATTGAGCCCGTCACAGATGATAGGATCTGTACTAGTGAAAGGTCGTAGAAAATATGTTATCGTTTTAAATACAAACATTATTGCTAATGGATTTGACTACTGTGTGTTATAAAATCAATGTATGTATACGTAGAGTGACTTGTATGACAGTAGGTGTACCAATGATAGCAGATATTATTTTTAGTAAAACCATGCAATTAATTAAGATAATATATTGAGTAAAACCATACAATCAAGATGCTTCCTATCCATGAGAAAACTATGTAATATTTGCATTGTGAAACACATCTTTTATCAACTAATCTTTTTGGATGAACAACGGGAAGAGCTCTGTCCATTCAAAGAAGAGAAAAGCAAATGGAGGTTTACAGTTCATATTATAATAAAATGAGAGCATTGACTAACACAAAGCCTAACAATCCTAGTTAATTCACATTGGCTACCCTCATTGTTCAATTGTAAGGTCCATAGATTCAACTTGTAAATAAAGCTGGCCAGATGGGTCGGGCTGCGCCGTGCTGGCCCGGGCACGAGAGCACTATATCTCGGACCGGCACGACACGACACAGTTGGCAGTGGGCTGTGCCGGCACGGCCCGTTGGGGTGTGCCGTGTCTGGGCCACCGGGCGAGCCCATGGACCGGCACGACACAGTTAATGTACCATGTCAGCACGGGCATGGCACGGCCCATGGGCCGGCACGACACGACAGGCATGGGGGGCGAATCACGTTGCGACGCGTGGTGGGGGGACGGTGTTCAGCCGGACGGCGTCGTTAATGGCTATTGCGCCAACGAATCAGGAAGCGCCACGCGTCCCCTAACGGCTAGTTTTTGAATCGTTGGAGCTCAAAATAATTCAAAAAATAAAAAAAATCCAAAAAATATGAAATTTCATCCTATAAAATAGGGCATCCACCCAGCACTTTCTCCTCACCCCAAACACCTCATCTTGTGCTGTCTTGTGCTCTCAAGTGTTTGATCTTTTTGATTAAGACAAAATTTGCTTAAATTTTGTCAAAAATCAAAAATAGTTTCAGAGTTAAGTAGTGCAATCGTAGAGGTGTGAAGGCAACGCGGTATGAAAGTATGTAAGTGATATTCATATTTATGTATTATTTGTATTTTTTGTGAAGTGAATAAATATTCTGAAATTTGTTTATTTCGTTTCAAAATTTCAGAATGGATCCAAACTATCCATATCAGTTGTTGTCATTCACGTTGGGTGATTTCGACCCGAATTACATGTCGGGGCCATTCCCAACTGGTGATGACGATGCCTCTGGATCGGCTCCAACTCGACCAGTTGTGGAGGAGGTACCGGTTCAGGCGGCGGCGGCGGCTTCAGAAGGATATTCCGACACAATGAGCGGTAGTGCTTCAACAAACACCGGTTCAAAGAGATCGAGAACTTCTAGTGTTTGGTAGCACTTCGATGAGGTGGTCGTGACCGGCCCCGACGGAAAGCAGGTAACAGTAGCTAGATATAGAATATGTAGGAGTAAATTATCTGCAAAATCTTCTGGTGGTACATGACACTTGAAGCCCCATGCGGAGGCTTGTGCGAAGAAGCAAGGAATCCAACTCCGGCAGCAACAACTTCTACTAAATCCTGACGGTCCGGTACGTAGTTGGGAGTACGATCCCATGGTAGCTCGTGAGTCTCTTGTCTGGTTAATTGCTAGACAAGATTTACCTTTGTACGGTGGGTCAATACTGACTGAGCAAACCTAGGAAATTGTTCGAAAGTTTTACCAATTTTTTAAAACCTTTTATGATTGCACTCTCACATTGTCGCAAGTTTATTATGCAATTGAAAATTTAATTTTGCATAAAATTCTTGAAATTGCCACTTTATTAAAAGAATATGAAAACAATGATTTTCTTATGCAACCTGTATTTAACATGAAAAAAAATATTTAAAATATTAGAAAAATATCCCTATGTTGTATGCTTTTACTTTCATACTAGATCCTAGAGGTAAACTAAGAGGATTCTCCAATATTATATCACTCATTGGAGATACTCTAGGGGTAGATTATAGTCCCTATTATGGAGAGGTTAGATCTAAATTATACAAAGTTTTTGCAAAGTATCAACTAAAGTTTCAGGGAGTTCGCCATCAGAGACCCTCTTCTGCCCCTGCAACAGGTAAGAAGAAGCTACAGTGGGACAGAATTTGGGGTGGCTCATCTTCAAGCCATGGTGGTAGCAGTTCGTCGGCGGCAAGTGGAGACGCTGCATCGCATGGCGCAGCCAAAGAGTTGTCCAACTATTTGGACAGCAACGCCATCACGTATGAAGCACAAGATTTCAACGTCGTCGGATGGTGGAATGATCACAAGATGACATATCCCGTACTTTCAAAACTAACACAGGATGTGTTGACGGTGCCCGTGTTAGTGGTGTCCTCCAAATCAGCCTTTAGTCTATGCAGAAGAATCATTGAAGACAGGAGGACGAGTCTGAGCAGCGACCACGTTGAAATGCTACTAAGAGTTAAGGACTGGGAGCTAGCAGCAGAACATGCCCAATACACTTCTGACAACCAAGAATTGCCGCCCAGTTCGAGAACCTCTACATTGATGAAGACCAATCTCAATATCTTCATACTTTGTTATAAGTAGTAGTGACTTTTTGAGCTGTACTGTTTTCTTTGTCATTGTTTTCTCAGATTTCCCTATGAGTTTTTTACATGACAAAGTTTTTAACGAGGCAACATGTATCATTCTATCACATAATGATATAAACATCAATAAAGGTAATTACTATTTTTAATATATTCTTTTGCAATGTTTTCTTTTATTTAATTCAAACAATTCATATTTTCTATATGAGAAATAGATCATTTTTTGAATTTTCAAATGAAAATAGTTTTTTTTCTAAATTTTTGGAAGAGGATATGTTTATTTTTCAATTTTTATTTTTTTACAAAGAATAGTCTCTTCAGCCAGCTTTTTTTTAATTTTTCGGTCGGTCGGGCCGGCCATTGACCTGTGGGCTAGGAGGCTGCCTGTGGGCCTTTGGCGTGCCCGTGCCGGTACGGCCTGGCCACCCATGGGTCGTGCCGGTTCATGCCGTCATGCATTGAAATATTGTACGAACTAGGACCTATGATTTGCATGAGACATCATGCACAATGCATCTTGGTATTATTTAGATATTCAGACAACATAGACTATAAGGAGTTGAACAGGAAGCAAAACCAAATGAAATAATCATATTAGTTTCTTTAATACATTCGAAGAAAAAATTAATAAGAGTGAAAATTTGAGATGTTGGAGGAAGCTGACTAGAAATTGAATACATGTATCCCATTAAAATTCTCTTACAAGTGGATTAGCGGTTAAAGAAAAATAGTATGATTTGTAGAATTTAGGTGGTAGAACAAAGAAGTTCGATACATCTATAATGTTCAACTTTGGAATAGTAGATCTTCCGGTTGGTAGTGATACTGAATATTGAAATAAGAGATCAAAACAACTTATCATCATAAAGAAGAGCGAAGAACGAGTGAAACACATTTAGTTGGTCAATCAGATTAAGATTAGAATTAGTAGACCTATCGTTGATGAAAAACTTATTAAGGTAAGCCTTAGGCTTACAAGATCAATGGTTGATCAAATAATAAATCCTTATCTTCATACATATCATAGCAATTCATTGAGCATGACAAGAGTCATCTTAGCCATGTGATGATCTGTTCGAATAATAAATCCATATCTTCAAACACACTATTGCAATTGAATCGAGCATGACAACAGCCATCTTTCTAGTAGCAGCTACTAAGATAGTAGGTATGTTTTGCTAACAGAAACATCAGTACTTAATCACTTACCCCACTAATCCGTCGAATCTTTTTTTCCGGGAATAGTACCAATCTACAACGGGGTAGAGCTAGAGGACATAAATCACCTCTATGCATTGAAAGAAATTCCGTAACAGGCCGGCTGAGATTATTTACTGCCATAGAGGAAAGCCCAATCATGATAGATCACATGCATGCCCCACTACAAATTCAGCAATGTTATAAGCCCAAAACAACATCATATATGGGCCACGCCATATAAACTATCCTATATATAAAAAAGAATTGGAAAAGATGATTATTTTATTTTGTTTTTTATTAAAATCTTTTTAATAATATTTTTCTTTAGAATATTTACAGATCTAGATGACTCACGCTTTCTAGAAGAATGATTTTTTACATGGCATAGTCATTGGCTCCGCTAACGATCGCCGCAGATCTAGGAGTGAGGCATCTAGATGTATAAACTTTTAAAAAAAATTAAAAAATAATTATTTTAATAAAAATAGAAATTAAAAAAATCTGGAAAATATTGGGCTCAGCATGTGCCAAGCAATCCCGTTTCTGGTCTACCCAACCTCTGGAGCCCATTTTTACTAAAGCCCATAAGAGCCCACATAATATGTATGGCAGAAGAAGATCGCGGTACAGTGTTAGCCCATATTAAACCTTCCAACAGATTTGGCCCATCCGAGCTTCCGTCAGGAATTTTTAGCATTTTTAATTTTATTTTTTAAGATTTATAAAAGTAATTTTTGGTTTCGAAAATTTGCAAAATTAGTCGTCTCCCGTCCTTTGGGAGGACGAGATTTAAAAATCATCTTTTCGAGGGCGTTTTTGCGACGTGGCGGATGGCCGTTGGCGTCGTTGGTTTTTTTAAAAACCCTTCTCGTCCTTTGGAAGGGCGTTTTCTAGAGCACTGGCTTAGGCGGTCTCCTTTCCGCCCTCTGAAAGGACGTTTTTTAACTATATCACCAGGGGATCGCCTGTAAAAAAGCCAGTGTTACAGTTAAAAACGCCCTTCCAGAGACGGGAAGTCATCTGTCACGTCGCAAAAACGTCTCGAAAAGGCCTTTTTAAATCTCACCCTCCCGGGGGGAGAGGCGAGTAGAATTACAATTTTTCGAAACCAAAAATTATTTTTATAAATTTTTAAAAAATAAAATTAAAAATGCTAAAAATTCCTTCCGCCAGCACGTTCCCGGCAATTCCGTTTTAGCCCACTCAACAATTCATGATTCCGCTGGTCTTGATCGATCATGCAAAGTCGGTGGCGGCAGCAAACTTCTTTGGATGCGAATTTTCCATGCAGCTGATGCCTGATGGTGTGATTAATTCTGCTATGCTTTGCTGGCATGACAGTTGTTGATCTATCTTAGTTCACATCAAAAGCATTTGAGATAGTGGTTACAGAAATAGAACATCTACTCATGTAGTAGCTAATATTATCGGTGTACAGTGCTCACTTGGCATGTAGTTTGTGTGAGCGAATAACAACGTTAAAATATATGGAAAGATCCATCACATCAAAAGAGATGTGTTTTGTTCACAATTAAATGGTTGCCCTATGAGGCAATGAATTAAGGACTTCTGAATAAATACTACATATTTTTTGTGATTTTTGTTAGGTCCAACTTCTGTCTATAAGAGGGCTAAGAAGTGGACCAAACAAGCGGGCTTATGCATCTGATCGTTGTTTGGTTTATGGATAGGTGTAGGTTAGCAATAGCTACAAAATAATGAGATGGTGGTGGAAACTGAATCGGCTCACTTCTTAACGGTAATCAGTTTTTTTTGTTACAAGCCAAACTATTGTGACTATTATTAGATTCAAACAAACACTTATATACCGTAAGGATAAGGATCAGGGAAAATCAGTTACTATCACAGTATAGTGTTACATAAAATAAATCTAGGTGTTATTAGGAGTTTTATACAACTACTCAACGAGAAATAGGAGCAAAATTATCATCTCAAATAGTGAATATATTCTCTCATATAACAAGAATAAGTACATCCTAATGTATGTGTATTCAAGTGTGTCTGGCAATTCAACTTCCGTAGTGACAAATTAACCTAATGAATGTGTAAAGAAGGGGTAATATGATGTGGAGTCAGGGACAGAAAAAATTGGTGCTGCAAAAAGCATTTGGACAAATTTGCAGGGATATTAAAATACGGTGCAAAGTGCCATCCAAAACAATTTGGAAAACAGACAGAAGAATGAGTTCACTACCACACCGCGTAGCGTGATGATTGTGTGCTCCCAATACAAGTGGGCATATCGGACATTATGCCTCCCTGAGTGTAAGTAAGTGATGTATGCCAATACATAATTAGGACAAAGACATCGAAGTATAAGTGTATACCATGTTTAGAATTAATAAACAGTGAAACTTACCGTGACAATAATTTTCTAATACTTAGTAGCACTATGATTTTCATTTATGATTGTTGATGATTCCTTGCACATGCAAATGATTGAATGCTTTATTTGTAGGCTTTGTTTGGAGCTCTAAGGAAGTATGTTTTGTGATAGCAGAACCATGAATGCTATCTTAAAAAATAGCATTTCTAGTCCATTAGAAATAGTCCTAGAAATGTCATACTATGTGGCCGTTGTTGGAGAAGTGATAGTAGTTGCGAAGTATGGGGGCACTGTAATATTATCCATGGGAGAAAGTTTGCACATTGATGAAAGTATTGCCCTATGTTTCATAGTGCAGAAGTATTTCCTCTGTATGATAGATTAGGCAGAATTTAAATTTATGTCACTATTGGATTTGGCAACTATCAAATGCCCCTGTCAGTTTTGCATTTATAAATTTGTTACTGAAGAAAAAGAGATGATTTTTTAACTATTTGACACTTTTAACTACGCTTACAAGTTTTGCATTTATAAATTTGTTACTGAAGAAAAAAAGATAATTTTTTTAACTATTTGACACTTTTAATAACTACGCTTACTAGCGTGCAAAAGGTGTAAGACTCACAAGTCAGTCTCTCTTCCCTCTTCATCTCCTACTCGGACCAGATAAACCAGAGCGGCAGCCAATCAACAAGGTTGATGGCCGGTGGAAGACGCATGGTTTGGAGGCAGCCGCCGACGGTGATCGTGCCATAGGAAGCGGCATGTGTGGAGATGGTTGCCCTAGGCTGTCCCGTAGAGAGGAGCAAAGAAGTGGGAGAGGCCAAGACGGAGGAGAGGAAGTCGGTTGACAAGCGGCATGGCGGAGGAGGTTGACCTACGGTGGTCTCCGGATGACAGGTCGGTAGAGAGGAGATCGGTTGGCTCTTCATATCCCAAACGGCGTCGGAGGCGGAGACAACCGGAGCTTGCCCCAAACAAAGATCCAGACGGAGGCATCGTGGATGACTGAGGGAGCCGGAGGTGGACAGTGGCAGAGCCACCCCAAACTTTTGTTATTCCAAACCTGCTAATTAGTAAGTTATATAATTATCTAAGCTTTTGACGTATTAGGCCCCCACTAATACAGTCAAATACCAACGTGCTAATTAAAGTGAGCACAACCCAGCGATCATACAGGGTGGTCAATCTTGAACGGAGCATGTGAAAATCACTCTTATAAAATCAATCTTAGTGGTACTAGACTATAGATTAGACATTTTGCTGGTTCATTTTGTGATGTGCAAGTAATGTGTTTTTGTCAGTCTAATAAAAAGGAAAACAATTTAGATTGCCTTTACAAGACAGTTATGACAAAACATTCTTTGGTGGCTCTAAACTGCCAAAACACATGTGTAATATATTAATATGCTTAATTATACGTTAATTAGTTGCAAATGCATACAATGTTTTTTTTTGGCATTGCCTCTTGGCCCCCCTCATGCTCAACTCCTTGCCAAGATTGAATTCCTCTTTTGTGCATAAGGGTATGAATCTTTGGGATTTAGTGCACTGCTGAAAAATAGCACATTTGTCCCGGTTGACAACCTCTATAGTCCCGGTTGTCAAACCAGGACTATGAATCCGGGACTAAAGTCTTTAGTCCCGGTTGGAGCCACCAACCGTGACTAAAGATGACGACGTCACGTGGCTGGCTCGCTATCCTTAGTCCCGGTTGGTGGCTCCAACCGGGACTAATTTTTTTAATTTTTTTAATTTGCTCCTGTTGTTAGCTTGTTGCTTTTTGTTTATACATATATATATATATATATATATACATATATATATGCAAATATGCATATATAAATATATGTGTAAATACATAACACACATATATAACACATAACATACATATATATGCAAATAACATCAAAATTATTTTTTTCAACGATCGAATACAACAAAATTCACACATATATACAACAAATTGTTCACAAATTTGTTCACACATATATACAACAAAATCGTCCACACTATATATACAACAAAATACAACAATAACATCAATTTTTCGCTCGCCGTTGCCGCCGGCTCTCGCTCACCGCTGCCGCGGCTCGCTCCGCCGCCCGCTGCCGCGCCGCCGGTGAGGAGATGGCGCCATGCCGTCACCTCCTCCCCGCCGCCGCCATCTCCTCTCCTTGCTTGCCGAGAGGAGAGGAAGAGGGAGAGGGAGAGGGAGAGGGAGAGGAAGAGGGAGAGGGAGAGGAAGAGGGAGAGGGAGAGAGATTTGAAAAATGTGCTAAGTGTTGGATCGGTGGAGAAGATAATATGCGCCGAGGATATATATAGCCCTGAATTTTAGTCCCGTTGGTGTCACCAAGCTGGGACTAAATATATTTTCCCGCTATTTTCAATTCATCTTTAGTCCTGATTGGTGGCTTCAATCGGGACTAAAGATAATTTCCCGCTATTTCTAATTAATCTTTAGTCCCGGTTGGTGGCTCCAATCGGGACTAAAGATAATTTCCTGCTATTTCTAATTCATATTTAGTCCTGATTGGTGTCACCAACCAGGACTAAAGATAATTTCCGCTATTTTTTAAAATTTAAAATGTTCCATTAGGGTTAACAATTAAATAATTAGTAAATAGGACCAAATTAAATTCATTAAATATATGTTTAAACCAATAATATTAAAATTTAATCAAACATAGATAATCCTAGACATTAATGTACTCTTTTAGATACTGTTCCTCTTTTGTCCCTCTCTATTTTTCCTTTTCATCTGAAGTTGTTGTTTTTTTGAAAAATTTAACTTTTTTATTCTTTTTATATTTTTTATGGACTTAGGAGCACACGAGAGGTAATCACGAAATTTTGAGCGCAAACAAGCAAAAGACATGGCCATGGAAAATTCGAAGACATGCTCGGAATCGGAAAGAACTTCCGGGCTCAAAAAAGGCAACCTTCTAAGGCTTTTTTGGGCAAAATAAAATCGCCGAACGTGGCAAAGTTATGGAACGTCTCGATCGAAGTCCGTATGCGAAAGTTATGGCCGTTTTAAAAACCGACTCCGAGTTAGAGGACGAAATAAGAACAATGCGCGTAAAACTTGTTACACACGCATAAACTAGACGTGACGGCCATGGTTTGAATGTTCTTATCAATATATAGTTGTCCCTTCGATTTGTATATTATCACCAAAATAATTTTATAAAAGATTTTATATATTGAGAATCATTAGTTAATAATAATATGATGATATATAATTACAATGTAATGATTAAATTAAAGTTTCCTTCTATGTTCAATCACCCACCCCACACAACACCATACTCTTTGAAATTATAGATCCCCTCAAATTAATTTTAGGCCATTTGAATCATGTAGCAAAATTTGTATATTTTTATTAGGTTCAGTTAAAAAATAAGCACATTCACTTTTGTCCCGGTTGGTGTTACAAACTGAGACTAAAGATTTAAATGATCTTTAGTCCTGGTTCGTAACACCAACCGGGATAAAAAATGGGATCTTTAGTCCCGATTGGTGCTATAAACGGGACTAAAGAGACCGTCGAACCTATCGTAGGGCTGACATTTTAGTCCGGTTGGTAACACCAACCGAGACAAAAATAGCATCTTTAGTTTCGGTTGGTGTTACCAACCGGGACTAAAGATGTTCGGCGGTCTGACAACCTCTGATAATATTTGAACCGGGAACCGAAACTAATGTTCATAGAAATCCGTAGACTTTTTAAACCAGGACTAGAAATATTTTTTAGTCGGATACTATTCAAACCGAGACTATTATAGATTTTAACATTTCAACCAAAAATGATTTCTTCAATAGTGGTGGTTAGTCACTACGAAAAAATTATGTGTTTGTTAGTCGTAAATCTCTTTTCTCCGTTAAGTTTTTCCCTTGAACTTATAACCAGGAATGCATATCGATGGCCTTTCCAGCTCTGACTAAGAAATTAATAAGGCATACAAAGCGGTGTTTTTCTGTCCGAATAATTACAGTTGTGATTAAAAGACATTCGTACGTAACATGTTGTGGTATCCGTCACCCCATGCTAAATCCTGATTAAAACTGGCGGCGACAGTGTCTAATAGTAGTACTGAGTACTGTAGAGCTGGCAGCTAGATTAATCAAAATGGCAGATCAGGCACGGTAACATATAGGGTGTGCAAGTTTGTCGAAAGATATTACAGCAGCGGCTCCGGTCGGTGCGAGGGCGGAGGGCGGTGGCTTCGGCCGGTGCGAGGGCGGAGGGCCGAGGCGAGGACGGTGGCTTGGGAGCCTGGAGAGGGACGGGGCTGTGCTCGGCGCGAGGGTTAAGGTTACCGGGCGTAGTGTGGTGATGGGCGAGTTACGGGTGCGGTGTGGGCAGTGCGGGTAGTAGGGGCGGTGCAGGTTACGGGTAGTAGGGGCTGGCTATGGGTTATTCGGGTTATCGGGTACCGCAAGTTACAACCCGATTAACCCGAAATAAAATCGAGTTTTCAAGTTATCTACCCGTGATCGGTGTTCGGGTTTCAGGTTTTGGGTAGTTCGGATTCGGGTTTGGGCTTTGGACTTGGGTTTTATGTTCACTCCTATCCCATCTTGTCATCTGGCATCCCAACCACGTTAGACCTCTCTTCCTCCTTAAGCATAGTCCCGGTCCATATTATTGATCAAGATTGACTTCAATCACCTTTACATGTAAACAAACAACCGTTATTTCGGAACAGATATCACATCCTGACCAACATTAATGCACACACACATTTTCTACATTTTAGTACTTGTCATTTTATCATAAAAGAGTAAAAAAATCAAACTTTGTTTCACAAATCCTCATCTACAATCGATGATGATGGATATATTAATTGTTGAGTGTTGACTCTGCTTACTAGCTAGTTGCTATGTAACCACTAGTTTTATTATTGGATAGTAGAAATAGTATAACTTTTTGCTTATGCACCAGCTACGGGATGCAAAATCATTAGTGAATAAAATCTATATGAAACTAACCATACATTTGCGATTAAGACAAGCTGATATATGAATATGGATTCGACCCATTTAGATCTCATTCGATTTGAAGAGGATTAAGAGAAAATAATTTCACATCATAATTGGAATAAATTCTTTTCAATCCCTTCCTAAAAGAGCATAGCTTTAAGTCACGTTCTTTTCGGCTACGATGGATTAGATTATCACGGGCATGCTTTTCAAACCGCTAAACAGTGGTGATTTTTGAAAAAAAACTTTTTATATAAAAATTTATTTAAAAATTTAAATAAATTTATTTTTAAGTTTATAATAATTAATACTTAATTAATGATATCACATCCAGCTATTTGGCTAGCACGGAACGCGCCCTTAGAGTGACCACTGGCACATGCCCTGCAATCCCATTCGAGGCCTCTCAACTGCCCCCAGAAAAGACCAATCGAGACAGAGCCCATATGCATTCTACTTCATATTTCCACCCATGAAGCAGCAAGGTCCCGGCCATGGAGCCGACCTTCAGCACGGTGCGTTCGCCTCGGCTACTCTGCACGTTTTGTCTGTAGGATTTTCGCGGATGGGAAGGCATATCTCTGCATGAGATTGCGATCTTTAATAGTCTGCAAGTTCAGATTAACAGACAGAAGGTGTAAACCTAGCTACCCAGGGAACTGATGCATGCAGCGGTGAACTTGGTCAGAACGAAAGGCAAGATGTGCATAATAAATTAAGCATCTGATCAAACTAACAGAGCCAATCGACTGTGAACTAGACGATCTACAAGCGTGACAGAATATCTTCTTGCCCATCATGTCTTGTGTGATGGCTTTGGAAAGCTAGTAACACACCTGCAAAATACAACACAACACTACCAGTATGGTATGAACCAATATATCCAATTCATCATATTCATGCTGCAGGTTTTTGGCCGGTCTTGGTAATTTGATGCCGCATGGAAGTTAATTAGTCTACAACACTGTAACAAAGATTATCGATCATGTTTTTGTTCATGACGGACAACGCATGCAGGAAGCACTGTAGCAGTCACAATGGCTTCACAACAGGATAGGCCAACCGATCGAGCAGATAATGATATCAGAAATGCATCTAGGCATCTAGCTTTACTCAGGGATTAGAGGCGAATGGCCTAATCACTTCACTTATATTAATTTCGAGCTATCAAGATTGTTGTTAATAATTGAAGATTGCTGTTGATTACACTTCAACTTGTTATAGCCGATAACAGTTTACCCTTTTCTAAGAGATCAATGGTACTTAGCACATTGGCTTATATTCAAAAGATTATATAATTGCTCAAATCATACTTTATTATCTTCAATTTTAGTCTCGTTGGTTCGATCAATCAAGATTGATTTTAATAAATAGATAATTTACAATTACATCTAAAGTTTTGGTTGATGTTGCTTTTAACTTGTCATATCTAAATTCCATTGGTTAAATCCGTTGATTCGAAATTTCATCGACATTGGCTGGGCACACGATACTATTTGGCCCTATGACCGATCGGCCCCATGATCCGACTTCTTTGTTTTTATCTTCTTAGTTGCAGAATTAAATTAACTGGTATGTCCTGAACCCGATTATTTTAGCAAATCTTTCAAGCTTTCATGTGAATGTTGTATTTTGCGTCAACAACCAGACATTATAGAAAAGGGTTATGCAAGATTGGATTGAGTGAGTAGCTCCATAAAATTTTGGTTTCTTCTTCTTAAAAAATATTTGGAAATAAAATGCAATATATATGTGAAAAAGATTTTCAACGTACGTTAGTCAAGATAACAAATTCCGAGTCTTTACCTTTAATTTATCTATCCAGTATGATGCTGAGAATTCTGAATCTTACTCATTGTTTACTATTAACATTTCTCTGTAATCACTAGCTAGTTGTTTTAGTTTCGTTAGATAATTATAAAAAGTAGTACAACTTTCTCTTGATTATGCACCAACTACGGATGAAAAATCACGCTAACTAAAATCTAGGTAAAACCAAGCAATATAACATTTATTATAAACACTGGTAAGATAATAAGCCGATGCACGTTATACATACCCAATACCCGTGATCAAATTAACTTAAGAGCCCGCTAAGACTAAGAGAAATTTCATTAGTATAGCTGGCCAGCTATAAAGAACTACATATCATTTAACCAATCTAATCAATAGCCCACTTATACAATTTAGCTATAAAAAATACTACACCATTAATACATATTTCACATCTTTTTCTCATAAAATTTATTGAAGCTCGTGTTATAACTATAGATCATAGTTTGCTTCTATTTTCTTTCCTCCTATCTTCTCCTCCTCTCTCTTTCTGTCACATATATATTTTTCTCTATAAGACGAACAAACCTAACATAATATATAAAAAAATATCTATAAAGTAAATAGTGTTTTCATTCAAAATTTTGTTCTGCCTGGCTATTTTGCAGAAAATTCTTTGAGTTTTTCCGAAATTAACCCGCAGTCCGCTTGGCTATTTAAAAAACAAAGTTATACGTACGATAGAGCTTACCTTAACTACTTAAAAAATCTATAATTTCTGATCATCAAATCATTTTTTTTCCAAATCTATAAAATTTTCGATCCGTATAACCTCTCGCTCTATTATTGCCTCTCTTTCCTCACCTCCAGCAGACGAGCCCGACTCACGCGCCTCCTGCCTCGCCGTGCATTGCCCTAAGCGGTGGCCGAGCACACGCTATACACATGAGCTAGCGCACCACTGTCGAACAAGGGAGAGAAGCGCGCTGGCGGCCGAAGGCATATCCTGTAGCTTTTGGCAATTTTATTTAGTCATGTATTTATGGTAAATCACAGACAGGTCCTAGATGCTACATCAAGTCCTATTGGCTGTGATGTTTGACCGTAATCAACTGGGGTAAGTTAATTGTAAGGAGATGCAAGGGTTCGTATGCCTGTTAATGATAACATGCAACTTATCCTATTCATCAATATACTTTTCTAACTAATAATATCCGAGTCGTAAATATTTTAAGCTTTTACCAAATTTCTAATCGGTTTAAAGTATCAGTAAGTCAATATCTATTTTCATTATATTTTTGACTTAATTTGATAAAATTAAATTAACTTAGACTAAATGTCTATCTGATACTATTTCTTAATCAAGATCCGGTGGTACACAAAGTTAAAGACACTCTTGCTTTCAAAGTTATATATAAATGACTAACAATAAAAATAAAAAGATCTCATGTGTCCCTCTCTTCCGTCTTCATCCGCGCCGTGCTCGCGCCCTTCCTCCCGTCGTCGCTTGGAGCTCTCGTACCGTCACCTCGACCTTCGCCCTCCACCTGCTTTCCTTCCTGCGTCGTCGTCCCGTTGCAACGTACGAGTATTTTGCTTGTGTTTATATATATATATATATATAAAAGCACGCTTGATGGCAATGGAAAATAACAGCTTGGAAAAACGGCACAACACCATCACCAAGGTATGAACCAATCTCCAATTCATGCAGGTTTGGCTTCGTTTTGATGCCTCATTCATGCATGTGTACTCCTTCATGACCCGGGAACGCATGCATGAAGCAGCTATGATCATATGATGAATGGCTTCATAACAGCTTCAGAAAGGGCCACACCCAAGAATAGATGCAAGCTAGATATGCTAAGGCCAAGTAGAACCTCAACAACCACACAATGTTAATCACTTCCTAATATTCATTCCTTTCCTGGAAGCAAATAGCTCAGCAATCACAAGAATATAATTAATCGCCCTTGCTCTCTTGTGATATATAGCTGACGAATTTTTATATTGTTACAGTAAATAAATTTTGTTGAGGACGATTCAGTTACTCATAAAGTTTCATATGAATAGTGACAGCCGGCACCATTCAAATGAGCTGCGAGGAGAAAGCCTTAAGGTACGGTGTTGAGACTAGGTCTTCTTATAGAAGGAGTTGGCATTGGTGAGTTATGCTTTCTTCTTCATTTTTTACCCCTTTGGTAGATAAGGCTTGATGATGAACATCTCATTCAAACAGTATACCAAGTTCAAAGGTCAGTGAGATGTTTGAGAGAACTGAAAAGACTGATTTCATTCTCATCCGTCGACATAATGTCGTATGTCAAAGTGAAACATGAACATACAAAATATGAAGTTTTTCATTGATGGAGAATCTTATTTCATTTTAGGGAGATGGCCGGGATTGCAAATTTTGTATAAAAAATAGAAAAGGTTAGGAAAGTTTTTCTATTTGAAATCGTCTTAGACCTAATTCCTATTACTTTAGCAGTAAATGATGGATGGAATAATAACTGTAATTAAAGTTTGGTATAAATGTTAAAAAATGATTTCTCAACATCAGTTTGGTGATATAGCCTTTTATTTCTATATGTATATGAAGATACTTATATTATAAATATATGCATATACAGTTAACACCAATAGACGTGCCTTGAGGTTTGTTTAGAAATGAAACCATACATGTCGACTCACTCATAAGTACATTATACCTCACGAGAAAAAGATTAAACCACAAATGATTTATTTCAAAGCGTACGTGCTTATATGCATCGATGTACGCACAATGGAGCTAACCAATATTGAGCTCATGGAGTAAAAACCGACTGTTCACATAAACATAATTGGAAAGTGTTTTCATTCCTTATAGGATATATCCTCATTTTCATATGTCACCTAAATAGTTATAAAAAATTTTAAAAAAATTAATAAGATATTACTATGAGATATGTCACTTCATAATCATGCAACTAAAAATTCGACAATGCAAGTTGGAACGAATGAAACAAATTCAAACACTAAAAATAAAAAATTTCACTGTCATATTTATTACTTGCATGCTTATATATGAAGTGATGGATATATCGCATGGTGATCTATCTTGTTAATTATTTTAAAAATATTTATGACCATTTGAATGGCGTTGAAAAATAAGGATATTTCTTTAAAAAATAAAAAAACCATCTCCACATAATCGTTATGGGGATAGAGTCACTTGGTGTGCCGAAGGACGGTAATTATGTTGTGTATAGGTTTGCTAGTCCTGATTGATAGCAATTCACACAAACCATTGTCGACAGAGGAAGTTAGGAGAAAAATAGAAAGCATGCGATATTGCATTTTATCACTGTTTTCAACTGCAAATGCCGATTGATTTTACCCACTTTTTCAACGGCACCGGGCCCTGAAACCCCGCATGTAACAAAGAAGAGGAACTGAACGTCGTATTTACCGCTGTATCAGCTCTCTGTCACATTTTATTTACCGCTGTATGTATGGCTGGAACTGAATGGCAATTAATTGATCCCTCTCACATATACAACATGCTTTATGTGCGAGCGATTAAAATCCATATTGATCAACTGCATTAAAAGAAGTAGTATCATCCATCTTTTTGTGAAGGTCTTTCTATAAAAGGACAAGCTACCTTATCCAGGTTGGCAAAAGCAGAGAATGCATCGGGATTATTTGAGTTGTTGGTGGAAACTGAAATTAGTAATAGAAACGGGACGAAAAATTTCTGAACGAACCAGCCACCCTTTTTTGCTTGTACATATAGTTTCAGCTGGTATGGTAGTTCTTGGGTAAAAAAATAGACATGTTAACTTGTGCCAAGTAGGGATGAAAATGGTTAGGATAGTTTTCGGTTTTTTTTTCAAAAATTCAGATTCGAAAAGTGTAGGTCGGATAATTTTTGGATGGTGTCGGATAAAAAACGAAAATGAGTAATTAATTTTGAAAACGGAAACGAATATTGTAGAGAAATTATCCGACAGATTTCGAAATCGGTCAAAAACTATCTAAAAATTAGCGAATATCCAATCATAGGCCAAGACCCAGTAGCTAGTAGCCCACCAGTTCATGAATGCATGGGCTGACCCTAAGTCACCAACTTAGTCACCAGCCCATGAGCCTATTAGCGAATGAACTATTTTTATTATTATTGATGCCTAAATTTTATATGCGTAAGATTTGTAATAATATGAAAGATTGTGATATTGTTGTATATTTTATAAAATTAGTAAGTTGATACGGATATATAAAATTTATTACATGTATTGTTTATCTAAAATTTAAAAATATTGATATATTTTAAGAAAATATTAAGCTATCTATCTTCATTGTTTTGTAAAGTTTAGTTTAAGATATTATTATATTCTGATCAATTTTCGTTACCTATTCATTCTGATTCTTATTAACTCCGTATTTGTTTTTATCGTATTCGATTCCATTTTTTATCCGGGGTTTTCGATTGCGAATCCGATTTCAAAAATATAAAATTTCCGAAAGTATAGTAACTCAAGAAGGGTGAGGTGTTTTTCCATCCAATTTGTTAGAATTGTTTTTAATCTAGTAGGTTTTGAAATAATTATGACAAAATTTCGTCTCTGGTACATCCAACCAGGCTGCCTTCATATATACACTATCCGAGTACGCTTGCCAGCCTCCGGTCGCTGCTATGGTTATTCGTCTCTAGTCCGACCGATGCCTCTCCAAAGATAGTATATAAAAACTAATTTTATAAGGCTTTTGTCAGTTCATCATCCTTCATTCTCTTTTACTATTTGCTTCTATTCATTGTCATCGTTTCCTCTTCATTATGCGGTTTTCTCTAGTTACTCTATTTTATTTGCACCGACATGTCCTTCCGATGTGGGATTTTTGGACGCAACAATCTCACCAATTCTGAATGAAACAATGGTAATTCCAAAACATCAGGTCGGACTCAAGCGAGTACTTACAAAACAGAGGTAGAACCGATAAGGGTCAGTTTTTCTGTTAGGAGCGGCACCAAATTGTTTTATTATAAGTAATAGTTTTTAAAAAAAATCGAGACTATTATTAAAGATGTCGGTTATTTATATTTTATCCTACGGACGGTAGGAATTAAGGTGCCAGTTATTTATTTTTTACCCCGTGAATGGTGGAAAAATGTTAATAGATATCAATTTTAAATAAACTGATACCTATAAACTGTCCCTATGAGGTTTTTTAGTAGTGAGAATTGTCCCAAATTCACACGCTAAGATATTACTCCAAATCGTTCAGCTTATATAAAAAATCTCAGAATATATTTGGCCCGCACATGTCCTACAATCAGCAGCCCTCCTAAGTACTTGCAAACATTGTTGGATGTACTTTCATTTTCTGTTGGTATGAAAATTACCTATATTTCGTACACAGGATCATGGATGAGATGAACGTACTACTCTAGTGTCTTGTACATGACATGTGCCTTCATGTAAATACACTAACTCCTCAATAGGAAAACAAAAGCAGTAATATAATCCTCATTGAGAAATGCAAAATAAAGCTACAAGTTTGATGAAAAAAGTATTCCTTCATACACAGATGACGCTAGTGATATTTCTTCCTCCAGGTTAATAATATTTGTTGCTTTTTTATAAAGATACAGTCTTAAAAAATAACTTTTTGACTATTATTTTTATAATATATATAGAGAGAGAAATAACAAATATATGATTTTTATCGAAATATTTTCTAAGACTATTCTATATATACTACCTTTATATTTCTAAAATAAATATTTTAGAAATTATTTATAGTTAAATATTTGAAAGTTTGATATTTTATCAAAACGATAAGTATTATATTAATAAGTATTATCAATGAAGGAAGTATTAATTAATGGCCTAATCACAAGATTCAGCTCATGTGAGCTGATAGTCCGTCAAGGAATTTTTGGTATTTTTAATTTTATTTTTAAAAAATGTAAAACTAATTTTCGTTTCAAATAATTATAAAAATGGTCCTTCGTCACTTTCGTCACTTTCGAGAGAGCGATTTTTTGACATCATTGACCTCCGTCGACGTTTTGGGTTTTTTAATTTGTAAAAATCGGAGGGTCTAAGTGCAAAAATTCTGTCATGTGTTGCTTCCGCGCGCTTCGCTACCAGGCTGCTCCACATGATTTTTGCACTTAGACCCTTAGATTTTTGCAAATTCAAAAAACATTCCAAACGTCGACGAAGGCCAATAGCCTCACGGCACGTCACAAAAATCGCCGGGAGACCATTTTTGCAATTATTTGAAACAAAAAATTAGTTTTGCAAATTTTTTTAAAAATAAAATTAAAAATGCAAAAAATTTGTCCGCCACATTAATAGTTCTTGCCGACTTCTGCTTAGGACTACCCAAAAACCCGCACACCCCAGCTATTAATTCATAGCCGGATTGTCTCATATTAAGTAGGCAATAGATTTGGCCCATTTTGGATGACCCCTCAGTGTTGACTAGAGCCCACACAGGTGGCAAGCCCATCCTTCTAGAAGGACCCATTCATGGAGTGATTTACTGCTGTAACAGAATAGCTAATATGGGTTAATGTCAGTACGATATCGTAGGTATCAGATAGATATCGAATCTATTACATTCAGTATCAACACATGATATTTCATAGATACCAAATCTGATACCTAGGTATCCTGCTAACGTCAGCATAATACCTTAAGTATTAGATCTGGTACCTCTAGTATCAGACATGATATATACCTCATAGGTATTAGATTTGATACCTAGATGCTAACGTCAATATGATACCATAGGTACCAGATCTGCTATTTTTGATACCAGATACTAGACATGATATCTCGTAGGTATCAGATTTGATACTTAGTTACCATATTGATGTCATCGTGATATTAGTTATTTCATTAAAACAGTATAATGTTTTGTAGTATTTTTGTTAAATCTCAGGGATTCTTACCTTGTTTGCCGGTCACAACATATATCGTTCTCTTTACCTCTACATGAGTTTGCCATTTCTACGTGGTGTTTGAAACAAATAAAGATAAAAATTAAGTTGATGTTTTATCGTTAGCACATAACTAATAAGTTTTAATTATTATAAACTTGATAAATTGATATATTTGACATTTTAAACAACTTTCCATTTAATGGTAATTTGAAAAGCGTGTTAACAAAAATCGAGATAAAATCTGAATCTTAATGAGAAAAGAACCGGGCCTAGGACGTAATTTTTAATGACAATCATGTAAGTAATGCTTTTCGTATTACTCCCTCTGTTCCGTAATATAAGCTATGGTCAAACTTTTCATAGTACTCAAAACTAATCTTAATCTTAGACTTATAATTTCTCATATTCTATAAGGTTTGAAGTAACGAAATTATAACCATATAAAAGTGGACTCAAGTGTCAAATCTAATGATATTATTTTTAATAAATAAAATTCAATGCATATTATACTATTTGTTGGTTAAATGTTTTAAATATTAAATCTTAAAATATGTATGTGTCTTATATTATTGAATGGAGAGAGTATCAGACACAAGTAGGAATCCTAGGGAACTCATGGATGGAGCGATGTACTTGGCCAGAACCAAAAAAGGCACATAATTAAGCATCTAATCACACTAACAGAACCATAGCTGTCAACTAGACGAGCTACAAGAGGGTGACATCGACAGAATATCATGTCTTATCGGATGCCATTAGAAGACCTGCGAAAAACAACACAACACCAGAAATAAGTTATTTCTTATCTCCGATTCTTGCAGGTTTACCGCAGCAGTCAGAATGGCTTCAACAGCTTCAGATCATTGAACCGAGCACAGAATCAGAAATGCAGTTAACTTTGCCCAGGGTCGAGGAGGACGACACGCTGTTAATTGGTCACTTTACTTATGAACGAGCACTGCTATACATACGATAAAATCTCTTACGATCAGCGTACGATGCTCTGTGTCTCTGGTGCGTGCGCCAAATATGGGGCCCAATCGTTAATCACGCAAGACATGATCGTAATAAAATATAGTAACAATTTTATCGTACGCATATAGCAATTTCCCAAAAATAACTCTGTGAGCACAAAAATGGCCGTCAATCGCTTGATGCTATGTAAATAAATTTTGGCAAGAAGGGTTGCACTTACTCATGCGATTCATGTCGATAGACAATATAGTAGTGATGCATCGATCATGACTATGCAAATTTAATGGTATGCAAATGGAGATATGATTGGCTAGCTGCGATAAGTGTACTGTGCTGGCTTATATAAAGGGGAGTTGAAAGTAAGCTCAGATTAGTTCAGTCCCACTTGCCGCTAGAATAGACTTTGAATTGAATTGCTAACCTAAAAAGAATAAGGTGTTTGAGAAAACTGGAAACATATAGAAATTGCTTTGCACTAGTGGTTTGATACAAGGGGAAAGCTCGGTCACTTTGTCCTTTTCATCCATTAGTGAGTTAGCATTCTTGTATCCTGAGAACGTTTCTTTTCACGTTTTTTTTCTCTTTTTAACGATGTTGATTATCTCTACCAGCTAGCTATATGTGTTCGCCTCACTTAATCCGTGCTTGTTGGACCGATCGCACTGGATCACTAGTGCGATGGTGGTAATGATCGTTAGATAGATTTTCGATATGTTCCTAACCTCAGGATCAATACTATAAGATTGTGTCAGTATATGTGACTACGCTTCCAATAAGTGAATTAAGTGGATTGATGTTGGTGATAGTCAGGCTGGAGTTCCTCGACGCCATCCGCCTATGCTTTGACCGGTTCACATCTGTATTTGTATGCTAGCAAAAATTTAGATGTTTAAATGGTTAAAAGTTGATGTTCGTCTATAAGTAATAAGATATTTTAACTAGGACTTGGTTGTGTTTCATCCTTGATGCTTAGCAGAAAGCACTCAATGTTCCACGTGAGGGTAAAATGTTGCTTTGTTGCACAATAGCTTTTTATATATTTATTTTGAAATATTTCAACGACTGATCTTTTTTAATTTAATGACTTAATGTTTCACTGTATGGTTTCACTTAGATTTTTTTATCGGTCATCCGACGTTTAGTCATGTCCCAAAAGATATTGGTTTTCATCCTCATCAATCATACAATAGTGACATGTAAAAGTGAAATACAAAGGCACAAACTGTTATTATTTTTTATCACATATAATCTTTTCGTAGTCCATAACTACCTCAAGTAGAGTTGTACTATTGGACAAAGTCACTATTGGGCAAAGCGAGAGACAGAACCTCCTACAGATAACGGCTCATAGGTGCCTGTTCCAATATTAGATTGCATCCAGCAAAAAGGTTAATCGGAGTCTCTTTGTGACAAGCTCACGCTGGTGGCAAGCATCCGTTTTGCATTGGGCCAGGCCATGGACTCATGGAGCCCGGGGCGTTCGCCGCAGCGAATCTGCATGTTTAGCGATGTACTTGGTCAGAAGGATGTGCAATAGAAATGCATAATTAAGCATCGGAGCACACTAATGCATCATGTCTAATGGCATTGGAAAATAACACCTGCTTTTGAAACAAACACAATATCACCACTAAGCTATGAACAAATTTATCCAGTTCATGTAGTTTTTTTTTAAGAAAATGATCCATGCAGGTTTAAGGTTCTGTTTTGATGACCCAAGCGTCAGGTACAACGCTGTAACAAAAATCATGTTGCTTGTTGCTCTGTTGTGAATAAGTGAATACATTTTGGCAAGGAGGTTGCTGTTACTCATACGTTTCATCTGAGATCAACTGGTGCCATGCATCATGACAGCGCCAGATATGATTAGATATGATTGGCTAGACACAATAAACGCACGAGTTGTTAGGCTTTATAAAAAGGAGTTGAAGGGAAGAGAAAATCAGTTCAGTTTGTTAGATAACTTGTAAGTAGAATAGGCTTAGCTAATCTCTCATCCAAAAAAATATGTGAAGTGTGAGGTGTTTGAGGAAACTGAAGAGATATATAAATTGTTTAACACTAGGAGCATGATCGAAGCCAAAAGCTCATACGCCTTGTACTTGCACCCACTGACTGGCTTATCTTTCGATGGAGGCTGTTTGTTTATAAACTTCTCTATCCCTCTCGTGAAATACCATCGAATAAACAAGCTTCATCAGCCAACTATCTCCCTCTACTTTATACCAATAAAAAGGTATGTGATAATGACAGTGATCAGTGAGGTGTCATCCTGACTGTCGTAATTTATATCGACGACACCTACGAGAGGGTCAACCACTGTCGCTGCTAATGAATAAGGAATGGTGTCACGTCCACCAATATGGTTATGCATGCGGTGGGCCTATTGCCAATGCTAAGCAAATGTTGTAACCGTGGATGTGATGAATGTCACATGTTCATTGACATATCGATATTGGTTCAGATTAGGAGCCTCTGGAGGATGATAGCAAAATATTTGAAGGTTGCATGCGTGAGGAATAAAATGTTTTAACTGTATTGGTTTGTGTTTTATCTTTTATCTTTTTTATATCATGAGTACAATTGATGTTTAGTAGTTGGCACTCAATGTTCCATACTTAAGATTGTTTTCGTTTGGATAGTGTTTCACTTATTCTCTTTTTTATTATTGATATGATGGTCTAATTCTCAACACATTTTACACATATTTTTGTTTTCCAAATAACAAATTCGTCGAGATACACAGGAGCCTGATACAGTATGCACGGGTTATATACAGCTGGCACGTCAAATGGGTAGTTGATTTTGTAATAGTAATATGTACACCAGCAATTCTCTTCTTGACCTTTAATAAGCTAGTAATCAAATAAAAAGTAATACCTTTGTTATTTAATAGATGATACTTTTGACTTCTAAAATAACATTTTATTATTTGTTTTATTAAAAAATTTATGTACATATGCTAAAGTATAAGTCATAATTAAAGTTTTTATCGATAAAACATATCACAACAAAAAATAATAATTATATGTCTTTTAATAAGATAAAAGATCAAATCATGTTAAATATTTACGGCATTACCTATTAAAAACAAAGAGAGGAAATAAATACAAAGATAATGTTAGTGACATCAGGGTTTGTGATACCATAAAAATCGTTGCGGATTTCACGGTTTTCGCGCGTATCGCGGGGTGCGAAACGGCATCCCCGTAGTTTCATTTAAATAATTTCGTGTGAATTCAAAAAAATTTTAAAAATTATTTTATCACAAAAATATATTTATCGGTAATTCAAAAATAAATTTCTCACGGTTTCTTTGCGAAAACCGCGGTATGTGACATGGTTTGAGCGAAAATCGCGGCACAAATTTGATTCAAATTTAAATTTCGTCATTGTTCACTTTGTTGCGGCTTCCGCGGTTTTGCGCGTTTGGAAAAAAACACAGTTTTGACGCGGTTTTCGTGTGGTTTGGGCGAAAACCGTGGCAAGGCAAATCGATTCAAATTCAAATCCATTTATTGTTTATTTCTCCATGGTTTTGATGATTTTCATGGTTTCACGTGATTTTCATGATATCGCCGGGTAACGATACGGTAGGCCAAAACGAAATATGAAATCCAGAGTGACATTGTTCATTAATAGCCATAAAAAGATTTGGCCCATGTGGTGGTCCGGCATGTCAGCCGAAATAGGATTCATTCCGGTCCCACTAACCTCTCTTCCTTCCGAAGCCCGATCTCAAGATATTTTTTAAAATAATAGTGTTTTTAATGAAAAAACTATAAAAATACAGATGAATCAACAGCATCATCAAACTATGGTTATTCGACAGCTTGTTGACCGATAAAAAAATGAGAATTAATGCATGTTGTTGGCCTGATAAAAATTAAATAAAAGCACATGCATGATACCAATCAATACAAAGGTAAAATGATTGATCTTTTTTTTTATTTTGCTTTTATTTTTTAAAATTTTATTTGTTGAATATATTCGAAGATATTTGAATTTTTTGAGTCGGTGTTTCTCTATAAGAAATAGATAATTTATTAGGGGAAGGTTTTTGACTCGAAATCTTCGATGAAATCAATATGAAAGGTAACATGTTTCATCTTCTCTGCTTTTGTTTTTTAAAATTTTATTGGTTGAATGTAAAGATATTTAAACTTGTTTGAATAGATATTTTGAGCTATTTTTATATTTTATAGGTCAAATATATTGTTTGAATGAAAAAAAAACCATACTTGAGAATGAAAGGCAATACAACTATACTACTCTCTCGGATTAGAGTGATAGTGATTGAACTCTCTCTTGTATTGGAGTGACAGTGAGGGTAGTGTTCAAGGAGGATTGACATAAATAAACCAAGGGTCATATAACCATAAAAGTTGAGACTTCGGATAAACATCTTGTCTCCAGTACTTTGGCATCTTCTTTTTCACATTGTTTTTATCATTCATCCAACTGGTTCCTTCCGACAACTATGGTACGTAGACCTTCTTTGCTTTCCTTTAAACGTGTTTTTACATCCATGTTACATCCTTAAAATTAAAATTAAGGTCTAATTCGGTGAGCTCATCAGGAAAGCATTTCTATTTGCGGTACGGTTATGGTGTAAAAAACAAAGACTAAAAAGCAATCAGAAGCACCTAATTCCGCAGGTTAGTCAACATCATGGTGTTTGCTAATTTATATTTTCCAGATGACAATTTGATTATATGTCACAGATAGTTCCTGACTATGGGGTGTTTGGATGAAGAAAATAAACTTTATCCATGTCATATTGGATATTTGGACATCAATTTGAAAGACTAAACGTGAACTAATTATAAAAATAATTATATATAATCGAAGGCTAAATTCACGAGATGAATCTATTAAGCCTAATTAATTCACGATTAGTAAATATTTACTGTAACGTCATATCGTTAAATCATGACGTAATTAGACTCATTAGATTCATCTCGTTAATTAACCACCAATATAAATAATCTACATTTAATCTTTTAAAATAATATCTAAACATTGTAAAAAAATTAGTCCCATCAAAACGCATCAAAACGCCCCCTATAGTTCGTTGTCACAAAAACGTACTTGAAGAATGTGCTAAAGACAAGAAAAAGTGGGTATTCTTTTATTGTACGGATTGGATCTTGCTATGATATTTCATTGATAAATTTTGAAGGGAAATTGTCTATGATGGGTGAAGAACAACACGCCCCACCCCCAATGTATGTCCTATATAGTACGAAAAAAAACTCACTGTTTTTCACCTGCTGTTATTTTGTTGAAAAATTGTAACATAAACACAAAAATTGCTTGCAAAGCTGGAAATGGAAAATAGATGAGAAAGAAAAGAGTTTGTTTGGTTGACTTGGGTAATTTATATAGATGCAATCCACTGATTGATTCAGAAGAGTAATTTATGTACAACAAGATACATAGTACGTTGTAGAAGACTATTTCTTTATTTTCGAATGCGTAAAACTTTTATATGTCAATATATTAAAAAAACATTTGAATATAACAGTGGCACGTGTAGCGTTCACGTGTAGAAAGAAACATACTGGTCAATAAAATTTCCAGAATCAAAAAACGTACACACATGTTGGAAGTATCTGATTTAATTTGATGTTGGCTCGTTGCCGGCGAGAAGAACGAACAAATTACGATGAGAAGCGGCGTACGCCTGTCTCACCTAAGTTGCCGACATGAGTGACGTCGTCTTCGTTGCTCAAGGTGGAAGACGAATTCCCACAACTCTTCCGCTTTCTAGCTGGTTAGTGTTCACCGGCGGCGCTGCCATGATCGACATCGTCTTCCTCCTCCTCGTCGCCGTCCTTGTCTTCGGCCATGATCATCCGATCGCCGCCACCGCGGCCGCGGCCGATCCGGACGTGTGGTTCAACTGCGGCGCCACCAACTTCACGGCGAGAAGCGCCTACGAGTCCAACCTCGAGCAGCTGACCGCCGCGCTGTCCAAGAACGCGTCGACGCCGTCCCTGTTCGGTAAGGGCTCCGCCGGCGCCGGCCCGGACACCGTGTACGGCGTGGCGCTCTGCCGCGGCGACTCCACCGCCTCTGCCTGCGGCGCCTGCGTCGCCGGCGCGTCCCGGCTGGCGCGGCGGGCGTGCCCGCTAAGCGAGGACGTGGTCGTCGCCGACGACACCGGCTGCCAACTCCGGTTCTCCAGACAGGACATCCTCAACCGCCGCGGCGGCAACTCTACCACGACGAGCACGGACGACGTCATGGTGCTCATGAACACGGAGAACATCACGCAACCGATGCTGCCGGGATGGGATCCCAGCAACGCCGACAGCGTGGCGATCATCACCAACATCATCAAGGTGCTCGTCCAGGAGACGGCCAGGACGGCGGCGTACAACTCGTCGCTGGCGATGTACTACGCGACGGGGCGGATGGACGTCAGCGCCACGTTCCCGACGCTCTACTCCATGGCGCAGTGCACGCCGGACCTGCGACCCGACGGCTGCTGGCGCTGCCTCCTGAAAATTAACGACATGACGACGAGGTACTTCGCCGGCCGCCGCGGCGGGCGGATACTTGGCCTCTGGTGCAACTTCAGGTACGAGACATATCCCTTCTACAAGGGACAGCCGATGCGGCGCATCGGCTCGTCGGGCGCCGACGCCGTAGCTCCAGCGGCGGCGAACGCCACCGCGCCGCCGCCGGGAGAGAAGCACGAGAGGAGGAGGACGAGGAGCAAAGTCATGGCCATTGCCACGGTTGTCCCACTTCTTGGATCATTTTGCTGCGTCATCTTTTGCTTCGGACTTATCAGAAAGTACAAGAAAGGTAAGCTGTATGGAAGGAGAAAACTGTAATTTAGCGGTCTGGGATTGGGACCGAATGGTCAGAAATTTGGCAAATTTCGTCCATCTCGGTGAGGTCCGAGACAGCATTATATCCCATTTCGTCTCAATTTAATTCAAATTTGATCAAAATTTGTCCGAAATTTCTGAATTTCGTGCATTTCGGTGGAGCCATAATTTTTTATGCAATCGGTCCGAGATTATCTAGCCCAGCGCAATTGCGAAAGAGAATTAGACAGCATCAGGTTTTACTGAAAGGATTTGTTTCAATTCTGAATTTAGGTGAAGTGAGCTTGGAGGGTGATCTGAATATGCAGATAGATGAAGAAGCATTAGCTTGGGGAAGTGCATGTAGTTCAGAGTTCGTATTCTTCAAATTATCACAAGTTTTACATGCTACAAATAATTTCTCTGACGATAATAAGCTTGGGAAAGGAGGATTTGGCCCTGTATACAAGGTAAGATCAGCATGCCCAGTCATACATAGACTCATAGAGATATGGAAATCTCAAAATAAAAAAATATCTCATTTTTATTTTTTTTAGAGAAAGTCAAATACATATGATCCAGCAACCTTATGTCTGGTTTCTACTGAATATGTTCAAAATTCTCTTACAAGTAATACAAGTTATTTTCTAAGAAGGATGAATCAAATGCTAATGTACAGTACATAAACCACTCATCAGTGACAAACCTATTTTGATTTTTTTTCCCTAGGGGATATTTTCTGATGGATCTGAAATAGCAGTTAAGAGGCTTGTTGCTTCACATTCAGGGCAAGGCTTTACAGAGTTCAGAAATGAAATCCAGCTTATAGCCAAGCTTCAGCACACAAATCTGGTTAGGCTCTTGGGATGTTGCTATCAAGGAGAGGAGAAAATATTGATCTATGAATATTTGCCAAATAAAAGCCTGGACTTCTTTATTTTCGGTATTGCTTCTTGCAACATCCTAGTGCAAATTCATAGCTACATCTGGCTGTCAAGGTTGTTTTTTATCGACTAATGTTTTATCTATATGCAGATGAAAAAAGAAGAGTTACACTAAATTGGAATAATCGTCTAGCGATAATTGAAGGGATAGCGCATGGACTTCTTTATTTGCATAAACACTCTCGGCTGCGAGTCATACATAGAGATCTTAAAGCAAGCAACATTCTCTTGGACTGTGAAATGAATCCTAAAATTTCAGATTTTGGGCTCGCAAGAATATTCAGCTCAAACAATAAAGAAGAAAACACAAAAAGGATCGTCGGGACATAGCGAGTTTTTCTTACAAATCAACCCGTCCAAATTATATCACGAACTTACAAAACACAAACCTCACATATAGTTTGTTTCGAGATGTATTTGATAGGTCATGTGTTTAATTCTCCACACGCTTATAATTTTTTCTTTAAAAATGTTTGAAGGGACGTCTCTCCCTTCAAATCGTTTTTTTTTTCACATATAGTTTGTTTCTTTACAAATTTTACCTGCAATATTTCAGTGGTTATATGGCTCCCGAGTATGCGTCTGAGGGGCTCTTCTCAATCAAATCTGATGTATTCAGCTTCGGTGTCCTAATTCTCGAGATTGTTAGTGGGAAAAGAAACTCTGGCTTTCATCGATGTGGAGATTTCTTCACCCTACTTGGATATGTGAGTTTCTTTTCCTATATTCAAACACACATATTGTTTTTGTCATTTAGCAATCAACCTATTTAATCATTGTGATCAAATTCCTTGAAGGCATGGCAGTTGTGGAAAGAAGAAAGATGGGTTGAACTCTTGGATGCTTCATTGGCTACTGAATTGCATGCATTTCAGATGATGAGATGCATTAACATTGCCTTGCTGTGTGTTCAAGAGAATGCAGCTGACCGGCCTAACATGTCAGATGTGGTTGTGATGCTAAGCAGCGAGAATATGGCACTGCCTAAACCCAATTATCCAGCTTATTTCCACATAAGGGTAACAAACGAAGAGGCGTCCACAGTTGTTGAATCTCCCAGCCTTAATGATGTAACAGTGTCTATCCTATGTGGCAGATAGCTTTTTTTGTGTGGTTTTCTCTCATAGGATCTCTTTTTTTGTGATTGCTTTGTTTGAAGGGGATTTGTTCTTTGGGTTGTGTCTGATAATATTTGTCAAATCATAGACGTGACAAATGTCAATGACAAGCCAGCTTAGTTGCTGCAATATGTCTGCATATGAGCTTTTTCCAAAAAAAAAAAATTTGTCCGTAAAGAGAGATTTTGGTAATAGGTGAGATCTTGGTCATTTTAATCTATCCATGGCTATATTGAGACAAATAAGAGCATATATATATCCAATATTAACTACTCGCTCTAGTCACTTACTAAGTTAACTCCCTTTACTCTTCCCATTGCAAATGACCATGAGATTCATTTTAGGCAAAATTTGTTCTAGAGTACTGAAAGTTTACGTTCTACTGGCACCAGGCGTCTTACTGGTGACGTGTGAAAAATGTTGTTCTGGCCAGGTGTTTCTCTTCTTGGGTTGCAGTACACGCCTATTAATCTAAGAAATCTACATCCTATAAAAAACAAGGCATCCATTTTGATTGAACATCTATGTATTATATAAGGATTGGAGGAAGCAAATGTTTAAAGAAACATTATTATATGACTAGATCATAAATAAAACTACAGTTATATCAAGAGTAATGTGTTTCATGTTTTTCGTTTATGTTTGGCATTGTACACTGCTTAAATCAGCACGTATAACACGCATAACTAAATCAGTAAATGTTGCCCGAGGTGTGAAGTGACTCATAGAATGGTAGAGGTAAATAGAGATATGGGTACATTTTCATTAATCCATGAACTATACACCGTTGTAGAAGTGATTAATTGATCTCTATTAACACTCATGTATAATAAAATCGGAGCCATGCATATGCCATGGATGGATGTGGCCATTACTACAGGTGATCGGATAGAGAGTGGAATTAATCATACATGATAACCCATCCATGGAGTTGGACTTGGGTCAGTGCGAAAGGAAATATATATGCATAAATAAGCATCTAATAGCACTACGGCCAATATCAATGATCGAACTTGAAGAGCAATAAGTGTGACAGAATATTTTGAGTCATGATTAAGCTTGCTGGATTACTTATTAGCAGAAGAAATACAGGAGTTTTCGGGAAAGCTCCTACAGAAAAGTGATGCAAATGATGTGTTTTTAACTGAAATCGTTGTGTGAGCTACAATTTTAGTCCTGCAGCTGTGGATGTCCACATCAAAGTTCAAACCCATGTTGAACAAACATCACATGAAAAGGCAATATATATTATGCATGCTTGAGCATGAGACCTTGACTCTGCATATACATATATGTTGAGCAATGTATGGAAAATGTGTTCTTCCAGTACATGCTAATCTTTTTTATCATGTGAAATGCATGCATCTACATCACCTATAAAATCGATTGACTATGAGGGCCAGAATTCAGAAGTGAAAATTATTCTTTGACAATGTCAAAAAAAATTAAGTAGTGAGACCGATCATGGTATTGAAATAGTAGTCTAGCCAAGTTATTTCATATATCATGGGCAAACCATACAACGGAGTGTACTCCAACTACAAAGTGATATACTCCGACTATAACAAGTTTGCACAAAGTAAAAAAGGAAAGCAAGATGTTGGTGGGATTTACACAAAGTAAAAAAAGAAAAAAAGATGTTGGTAAGAGCTGAAGCAATAACAATTTTTGCAATCAACAAAGAGGACAGTCATGGTTTGAACGGGAGTAATTAAACAATTTAAAGGTGATGAAAGTTGAGAGGGGCATCAATTTCTATAATAACAAACAATGAGATGAACTTAGTTGTAGTCTCCATACATATAAGATATAAAACTTACATAGAGGATTATCTTTTTATTTTGACGTGCTAAATTAAATTGTTAACTGAAACCCAAACAATCATCTTAATATTCTGGTTGCATATATGTATATTGTTTCTTGGTTTTGTTAGGGTTGAGTTAAATTTTTTTTGATCTTGATGACAAAAGAAGGAGGATATAGACTTCTGGACGGAGGAAATATTAAGATCAAGAAACCATTAAAAAATAAAATTAAAAACTATTGGGCATGCTTTTTATGGTAAGTCTATGTACATAAAATACCATGTTTTTGTTTGGAATTCTAGTATTGATTGACCAAAATGAAAACAGCAGTTTGTATCAAAAGAGAGGTCCAAACAGCTACCATCAGCCTCTAATTCTCACAAGCTACGAGCAAACTTAAAACTAGAAACTGAGGGGGAAAAAGGCTAATCTAGGGAAGGACCAGCCAGAAATTTCAAACAAACTAAATATAAAGTAGCACCCTATACCTGACCAACGGCTTCATGTAACTTAGGCACCTTGCTTTGACCGAATATATTGAAGGAGAATTTTTTTTGTTATTAATGATTGCAACGAAACAAATAATGGCAACTAAATTGTTCAATCTAATCCATTTCTCGTGTAGGAATGGTAATGCAAACGCGGGAGGTGAATTACATCGAAAACAAATCGTCCCATGCAGCCATGCGTTCTACTACTCGATGTATTTCCTCGCGATCCAATTCAGCACTGCATCGGGCCCCAGACAGCCCAGCACGAGCTTTGGTCTGGGCCTTTTGAAGTCTCCCCAAGAAAAGCCCATTAGGCCCAGCTTGCAGCCCGACGGGCCAACGGCCAACATCAAGCCCAGCAACAGATTCGATCAGCCGGCCGGGTGGCACTTGGAATACGTCTATTGTATCTCCCTCTCTTGTACCTTTTATCATATCGTCTCCCTCAATCGCAAAACCGCCAAAAATTTAATGACTCTTTTGAAAAACTTATGTCAAAAGTAAAACATATCAAAAACTTATTAAAAATGAATCGTCACTTCAGCGCTAGCACAGATGGTACTGAGATATAACGTCTCATAGTGCTAGTTCGGTGGTCGCCAAGGGTACGAGTCCTCTCTCATAGCATAGGGCCTGCAAAAAGAAAGAAGAGACACTCTAGGACCGAAGTAGCACCGTCTTGTTGTGCTTGGATGGCTTGGAGAGCTCAGCGGCAAAGGCTTTGGCGCTAAGCTCCAATGATTAGTAAACATTGCCACTTTGGATATAAGAGGTTAGCGTCAACGGTTGTGGTGCTGAAATGTTATAACCCAGCGCCATCGCCCTTGGCACGAAGGTGACGGTTCATTTTCCAATAAGTTTTTGCATGGTTTATTCTTTAAATAAGTTATCTGAAAGGGTTAATTTGTCAAAATTTCTATTAAAGTCAGGTTTAACACCCTTCATATTTGAAAATCAGAGCAAATCGATTGTTTTGATGGTTTAGAAAGCGGTTTCTGTAGATGGGGCCCCACATGTCAGTGAGATATGTTAAATATATTGTGTAGGCCCCACATGTCAGTGAGATATGTTAAATATATTGTGTGGGCCCCACATGTCAGTTTTATCCTTTCGGCTTCCTGCACATCTTTCTCCCTCTTCTCTGCCACAGAGGACGTGTTGATGTCGGTGCTCACGGAGGCGGTGTGTGGCACGCAAGAGCGGTGTGACGTGCACGAGTGAGGCCATGCGAACCCCAGCGGTGTCGTTGGAGGCCTGGAAGCAAGGGGTACGAGGGAGGAGAAGACGATGCGGTGATGGAAGTGGAACGAGTTAGGGCACCGAGGACAAAGGCGGAGGCAGAGGCGGCAACCGCAGGGAGGGACGGAAGGGGGCCGTGTCGGAGATCGATAGCCCAAGGCCTCATCCTATTCCCTTCCTTCTCTTTCTCACTCCTCTCTTCTTTGGTCAGTGATGACTGTGGTGGTGACCTGTTGACGCAAAATATGTAGCAATACACGAAGACCTGGGAGATTTTCTTAGCTCCAGTGTAGGTCCTATCAATCGGGTTTAGGGCGTGCCAGTTAGTTTGATCATGCAACTAACAAGACAGAAATAGATCGATGATCAAGGAGCCGACCGGTCAATAGGCCGGTGTGATGTAGCGATTCTAGTCGATGTCGATAGGGTTTTGATCAATCAGCTATAGATCCAATGTAGACTCAAATAATCAGATAAACAATGAGATTTATGCTATCATGGCTAGAATTAAACTAGAATTAAAGATAATATTGATAGATCAGACTAACCAAGATTGAAGTTGATAAAGAGATATTTAACTAATGAGTGTACAAGTTTGAGTATGGGCCGATGTAACTCAGAAATTGTAAGGAGATAATATAATATGAACTGGTCGGCCAAATCTCATATAGCATGATAGATATAAGTCCAATGATTAAATACATCGGCTGGAGGTCTGATGTAAGTAGATTCTGAATGTTTATTGGCTAACTAACCGATACATTAGATAATTGAAGCATACAATAATGATAACTCATCAGCTTGAACTCCGATGAATGTTGCATAAAAACCTCTCGGTTTATAAGAATTAAACCTATTAGCATCAATCTAATAGATCGGACCTAACCAAGATAGTGTTAACGACCAAATTTGGTAAGCAAATCCCTAAGTTTAAAGCAAGGATTGAAGTGGAATTTGAGAAAACACATGATCTAAGGAAACAGAGGTTGTATCGGCTGAGTCCGAATCGGCTACGAAGTCAGTCGGCTGAGTTCGAGTCGGAACAGGATAGCCGATTCGATTGAAGACCGAAGGAGGGCTAATCCCGAAGGAAAGCTTAAGAGATAACTATTGGATTCGGTTTCCAAAGTGCTTCAAGGATGTTGCCATCTATGAATAAGGTCCTGCAATGGTAATTGTATCTTTAAGTTAGGATATTTTGTATAGTTTTCTTTATATATAATATCGGTTTGTTTAGAGATATTTGAGATTTAATCTGTAGTAGGAATCGTGTCCGTTACAGACTCATTGTATATCTAGTTATAAATATGACCTAAGACCTTGTAATGAATCAAATACACACATCAATACAACTTCGGCGCATCGCCAACCTTTCTGTTTTTACTTTTTCTCGACGAGTTCTTGCTTTGCTTTCGGGCTGCATCAGTTTCGAGCTCCGAACAAGGTAACTTCTTGTTACAAGCGGCTTGTATCGTCGGGGTTAGTGCTTCCATCATCATGATACTCTAATTCTGATGTTATGAACTGCTTAATTTATCATATGCGTCATATAATCTGGATCAATGTCTAGTTCTATCTCACGATCGGCTAATATCTCTTTGAAGATAACAGCCGACAGAGGTAGATCTAGAGGTTGATTTAGATTATATGGCATATCTACCATCTCGAGGAGTTCTCATTAGCCTAAATAGATCTTGTACCTCTTTTGTACTTAATGCTGCATCAAGTTGATCTATTAAGTCGCTTTTAGAGCTATACAGATCTATTCGGTTTAATATTTACCTTTAAAGATAGTATCGAGGTTTCAGCCGGTCTTACCTGTTTTGATCATCTTTATGTATTATTACTACTAGATGTATTAGAACTCCCTTTTATATTAAGATCTCAATCTACTTAGATGTGCTAAGCTTGGTATCAATCCGTTAAGTCACGTTAACAGCCGATTGATCCTAGTTTAGTGCATTTAGTTCAGATTAATATCTTTTTATAAAACATATCGGAGTACTAGCCGATTTACATTAGATCTATGACATTGGCTAGGTTATGAATGGGTATAATTATTATTCTAACGTGCTTTTGGATACAAGTGGTTTATACTGTCTCGGTATACTATTGATCTATCCCAATCACTTAGTCTAAATGTGCTTCGGGATAATAATTATACATTTATTGATACCTATAGCCGATCGAGTAGGATCTAATCCTAACTGAATGTCTACCTTTCTGTTTTTTGTTGGTTGCAGGATCAAATCAACTGGCATGCCCGCTCAATCACCAAAGGCGACCAATTTTGGACCTGCACTAGAGTTAAGCAGATCTCCCAGGCCAGCGCATGGGAAAAATTATCATCAACAGATAGTATAAGATTGAAGTTAATAAGAAAAACTATTTAGCCGATATATCTACACAAACGTGATAGATATAATAAATATATCTTACGATTTGAGAAATACCAACTTAATCAGAATATCGGACCTAACCGAGAAAGTCCTAACTAAGCCGATACGACTCTAAACAACGATGCAGTTAAATATAAAATCAATATATCTGATAGGCAATGCTTGTATCAACTTGAATAAAATATTAAACCTAACCGAGAAAGTTCTAGCTACGTTGATACCAGCGAAGTTGGTGGAACTTACTTCCTCGCCGGAGACAGCCTTACTTGAAACTAAGAACTTGTAGGGATAAAAAGGCTGGGGATGCAAATTGTATTGATCTGTGGAGATTTCTTACAAAGACCCCAAGTATAGATATTTATACACTTGGGTTGATACAAGTTCTGATCAGACATGACACAGGTTTCCTAAAGATACAAGGAAAAATACAAGTCCTGATTGGGCACTAGATAAAACTTCCTAAAGATAAATGAAAAGTTACTAAATATGTCTAATTAATAGATAGAATTAAATTGTCATGCTGTGGTCTTCATGATTCCTTCTTAAACTCAGTCTCTTCTAGATAAACTTTCATCGATTGATCAACTTCTTTTCTTAGCTGAATCCACTAAAGAATCATACCAAATTTTGGTGTTAACATGACCAGCGGCCCAAGGCCTAGCATAAAGATGTAGGGGCATGACGGCGGTGGATGGGAGGGCTTGCCGGCGCAACTGGTATCCTGTTAACGACCAAATTTGGTAAGCAAATTATCAGATTTGGATCTAAAGCCGAAGCCGATTTGGAGAGAATTGAGTTCTAATAAAGACGGAGTGCGCGCCAAGTGCAGACCAAATTGGCTGAGGGTTTTGTCGACTGAGTCTGGATCGTATAAGGACATTTGACATAGCCGATTCCGATTGGGATAACAGATATGACCGATTTCGAAGGAAAGATATGAAGATCATGATTACATTCGATTTCGGAGGGAAGATATGACAGATATTGTTTCTTGTTGATTGCAGGATCAAATCAACTGGCATGCCTACGAACCTCGATTCAATAATTTGAACCTGCACTAGAGTTAAGCATATCTCTCAAGCCAGCGCGTGGGAAATTTTCTCATCAACATATTCCCATTCTCAACTTGGTCTCACCACCTCCTCCGTCCCTCGCCCCCCCTTTCCTTGGACACCTCCTCTTACGCTGGCATGCCCGCAAGGTAGAGAAGGAGATATGGTGGCCCCTACCACTGTCGTCCCTTTACCATGTTGTCCTACTCCTCGCAATGCTGCTCTAGCCATTAGCTCGATTTGTCGTCGCCCAACCACCATCTCCATTTGTTGTCCTCTCGCTGGCGGTTGGGGATGAAGTACCCCAAGCTTTGCGCTCATCGTCGGGCCATCAACATGGACAAGTACAACGAGTGATCAAGGAGGCAGAAGGCTGAGGAAGCCGGGAGGGAAAGAAATACCACCACCGCCAGCCGCGGAGAGTCAAAAATAGAGGCCTCCACCTGCTCCACCGCATCAGAGCTGTAGGGTTGTCGGAGCCGCCTCCATCTTCTCTACCTTTCCTCCAGATCCGGCAGCGGCCCTGCCTGCCACCCTCTTCCCGTCGTTCGCTGGAGCATCATCGGTGTCGTCATCTTCTACTCTCACCCCACACGAGCTCGTCGGACAAAGGAAGTGTGTTGTGACGGTGGAGAAGCGGAAGAGTCCTAGGATTGGAATAAGGAGTTGGAAAGAAAAGATGGGGGTTTCATTGATGTGCGGGGGCCACTGCATTTTTTTATTTTATGTGCTGACTGTAATGCCGCATAGGACAAACCACTACCAAAACCACATGGGGGAGCCGAATTGAACTGGTTTTAAGAGTTGAGGGAGTCTATATATCTGGTTTTACGGTTAAGGGAGGAGAATCATACTGGGACTATAGTGGAGGATGCAAAATAGACTTTTTCCGTGACACTTCGCACATGCTGCACAATCCCGTTCCGGGCCTAACAATCTGGCCCAAATAAAGCCCAATTATAACTGAGACCGTATGAGGCCCATTACACAAATACAACCCACGCAAGCTAGGCCAATCGGATTGGGGCCCCAATGCAACATATCGAGCAACTAAAGAATTTTTGCATTTTTAATTTTATTTTTTAGAGATTTTCAAAACTAATTTCCCGTTTCAAACAATTACGAGAGGGCGATTTTTGTGACGTGCCGTGAGGCTATTGGCCTCCGTCGACGTTTGGGACGTTTTTGAATTTGCAAAAATCCAAGGGTCTAAGTGCAAAAATGGCTTGGAGGCAGCCTGGCAACGGAGCGTGCGTGGAAGCAACACATGACGAAATTTTTGCACTTAGACCCTCTGATTTTTTGCAAATTTAAAAAACGCCCAAAACATCTACGGAGGTCAACGGCGTCACAAAAATCGCTCTCTGGAAGGGCGACTTTTAAAAATCGCCCTCTCAGAGGGTGGCGGGGGACCATTTTTGCCATTGTCTGAAACGAAAAATTAGTTTTGCAAATTTTTTAAAAAATAAAATTAAAAATACCAAAAATTCAGCAACTAAACATCTATAAAAAATAGAGATGTGAAATGTGTAAAGTGTGACAGAAATATTTTGGATCATGCATGGTTGATGACTTGTGTGCTCATGTTAAAAAAGTTTAACACAAATGATGTGTTCTTAACTGAATAATAGCTGCTTGTGTGAGAGATCGACATTTTCTTTTTGTCTTGCAGCTATGGATGTTGACATTGAATGAACTTGCAGGCTTGCAGCAATAAACGCATGAGAGTTAAGCAATGTATGGAAAAATGTTTCTTGTATTCATCTATCTCTTCCTGTAAAATTGGTTGCTATATAAAAGGAGCATGAGTAAACAGACATGCTCATCCTCTTTGTAAAGTTGGACGCTTGTTATAACACGCATATACAAAAGCATCGACATTTAGAGATGTTGGTGGGAGCTGAATAGATGTAAACATACCATGCTAGTAAATTGGTGACTTGCCACACTCTCAATTTACTATTGTATTTGTCTAACATGTGGGTTCTCCGTCAGCATGTTAGAGCAGCTCTAGTGTGAGCATACATCGAACAATGGCAAAAGCAAACCAAACAGAACATAGGTCTTGTTTTTTTCTAAATGAGATATAGATTTTATCTATATTTCTGTTAACATATTTTCAAACTGATAGACATTGTGTTTCGTTCGAAAATTTTACATATAAAAATTACTTTAAAATATCTAATACTCTCTTCGTCCCAAAGTAGTTTTGGATGGATGGGACAATCGTAACATGTATTACTCTCTATCCACATGTTACTCCCTATCCAGATTCTAGTACTAGAATATAATATGTCACATCCATTTAAAATCGTTTATATTTTGGGACAAATGGTATATAAATCTATTCTTTAAGTTTTTAATAATTAAAATTTAATTAATTATGTGCTAATAGTTTGTTTCATTTTATGTGTGCACTTAATCTTAATCCTAGACTTTATCTTAGAACAGGGCCATAGTTTGGCATTTGGTAATCGATTGTTATGTGTTGATAAAATCGACCCCTAGTGAGCATTGAGGATGCCCTTACGTTAGGAGTAAATATTTGATTGCAATTACTAATGAAGTAGCAAATCCTTCAATCTAATGAAGTAGCAAATCCTTCAATTCTTTGTTTTGAAAATAAATAATAGAAAATAGAACCATGTGTCGAAGGCTTATATGCTTAGATGTTAATGATAGAGATCAATGGTTATCGAAGATGTGTACTTACTATCACTTGGTGATATGTGAATTTTGTTAAACAAAAGGTTGTGTTTTTGTTATTTGGGAATAACGTGAATTTTGTGAAGCACCAATGAAAACAGATTCATACTTATACAAATATTGTTATATACCCTGAAAAAATTAAAACATATGTGGTAAATATTCTTATATGTTACTCGCTATATTGAGTAATTTCATGATGAGATTATCCCATTTGCGTGTGTCACTATATAATCTACTAGTTGAAAACATATGTTATATACTTTCTCCGTTTTATATTATAAGTTATTTTGACTTTTTACTCAAATTTATAGAAAAATATAGTAACATTTTCAACATAAAACAAACATATTATGAAAATATATTCAATTTTATTTTTAACTAAACTAATTTGGTCTCGTAGATATTGTTAAATTTTTTTATATAAATTTGATCAAATCTAAATAAGTTTGATTAGAAAAAACGTCAAAATGATTTATAATATGAAACGGAGGAAATATATAATAACATGATAACATGTGTACTCATTTTTATTTTTTGATTGCGTGAAAGAAGACATATGCACATACATACACATATATATATATATATATATATATATATATATATATATATATATATATATATATATATATATATATATACTCTACACTTACACAACCATAAATACGTCTTCTCACATATGCTTAAAGATACAAAGACAAGCAAATCTCTGGCCTCACTAAAATTTTGGTTGAACAATGTATATTAACTTTTGCCGGTCTGCATCAGCAAAACTTGCCTTAACCTAGGTGGCCCTTACTGTTGTAGGGTTCACTTGTTCTTACTATCTTTAATCATGTGCATGCATGTCCCTGCCGCTACGTTTGGGTCGGTGCAGCAAGCTGTTTCATCGAACTTAACGACTAGTGATGCTTTATTTATGATGTGGTGAAAAATGTCATGACATGCACCATGTTTTTCTAGCACAACTAATACACACCAAAACCATGTTGTTCTTGGACAAACTAAAATGGCTGAGTCGTATAAATATAAACTCATATCTCTAAAATTGGATATCCAAGTTAGGAGAGGAGGCATGTACCATCCAATTGATTGGTTGTTTAAGTAGAACTCCGAGTGAAATTATAGCAGTAAAGGTTTTCGTTTCTGTTTTTTAAGAAATTGAGATATATAAAATCATCATAGCCTAAACCTGATAGTATTTATCCTGTGGGAGGTTGAACTTATAAGAGACAACAACAAGTGTGAGATGTTGGTGGAAGATGAAATTATGAAGCCAATGATTAGTGCAGAGCAAACACTTCACTACCTTCAATTTCCATAAAAAGTACTTCAAAATAACTATTCTATCATATTAGTGCATTTATTGCACCAGAAAAACAGAAGAGCTCTGATAGGGTGGACATTAGAAAAACATCACAATTAAATATAATGGTTAATATTGATGATAAGAAAATCACAGTCGATCCGATTGGAGGACTTTATTCAAATGGGGACAATGGATATATAATGAACAACCGTACTCAAATGAGAATGGATATAGCGAGACTCATGTAACAATAAAAGTTGGGAAGAATTATTATGTCTAATCCTATGATTCATTTTACATTTTGTTCATAGTATTTTACATCTTTCTCTTTTAAGACTTCTTTACATTGGAGATCTATAGTATTATTGGGTAGATAAATATATCGACGGATTTGCATCTTGCCCATTTTTGCTAATGTTTAACCGTATTTTCTATTTTTGATTAAAAAAGTCCATTTTATTTCCATGAACTTTTTTGCTAGAGCACTTAACCCCTAAACAATTCGTTGGTTCATTTTGCACCCCAAACTATTCAAAATGATTTACCTTATTCCTTAGTGATATTTGTATTTTTTTCTCTCTATATATGTCATATTTTGCAATAAAATTTGGTGGGATTAACATATGCATAATAACTTATCTCTCAATATTTTTTGGAATTTTTAACCGTTGTTTGTATAGTTGAAAGCACTGATACTAATTTAAATATGAAGGATTTAAATTTCAATCAAATAGTCATGAAATTTTTTTAACTACTTTAAAACTTTCATAATGATATCATCTATGGCTCTACAAAATTTAAGATTAAAATATTACTCGTATAAAGACAAACAAAGAGAAGAAATATAATTCGATCCAATTTTAATAGTTTAGGGTTAAAATAAGCCTAAAAAATAGTTTAGGGGTTAAATGATCAATGAAATCGTTTGAGGGAGCAAATTGAACTTTTTTCTTTTCGATTATACTCAAGAAGCATGGACACCACTACACAATAACACACTCATGAGATACACACTTAAATAGTTAGTATAATTTATTATTTTACGATTTCGTTTGAACTTTGAACTGAACTTGTATGTTTATATGTTTTATGGTGTAATATTCACATATTGATCATCTTTTTGTCGAAAGTTTTTAGTTTTTTTCACAACTATTTGTATGAAATGCAATAAAACAAGTAGGCATCCTCTCAATGTGAAAAAAAAAACGCACTGTGAACTCTAAGCACCTTGGTCCAATATAAAATAGTTTTGTTTTTGCTATACATCTATCGACATATTCCCCGGCCAAAAGTGGTCCAATTTTCGTCCGTTGGATTCGGTCCAGATGTGTGATTAGGCTTTGATGTCTTCCAACTAGTTTAACTAAATATACTTGTTTTAGTCACACTAAACTAGCAAAGCAAAATAGCTGAAATACTTCTTGGAGAACTAAACCATCAAAACAGTTCTAAAAAAATTTATAAATCGGATTCTTTTTTTCACGAATCGGATTTCAAAACGTTTGCATTTTGCAAGCTTAATTTTCTCGAGCTAACTCTCCCTTTTTCATAGACACACTCTTCTCTCTTCGTAAATCCAAGATCCGCTTCTTTCTCCTTCGGTTGCTCTGCGCTCTCAGCACCAACCGAATCCCCCTCCATTCTCATCTTTCTTGACTAATTATTGGGATCAATCAGATGCGATAATCAACCACTGTTCATAACTAATCAAAGGTTCATGTCGCCACTGTGATAGATAAATCGATCTGTTTCGCAATGCATTCAATCTGATTTGATTTGTTGCCGGCCATTGATGCGTTTCTTGATGTGTTTGTAGGTTTGAGGTGGATCCATGGCGATCAAGGGCGGGTCGGGGGAGAACAGGGGCCGGAGCCCGCTCGGCATGGTGGTCGCCGTCGGCCTCTGCTGCTTCTTCTACGTGCTCGGCGCGTGGCAGCGCAGCGGCTACGGCAAGGGCGACAGCATCGCCATGGCCGTGAACCGGCAGACGGCGGCCTGCGGCGGCACCGTGGCGGCGGTGGGGCTCAGCTTCGAGACGCACCACGGCGGCGGCGCCGGCGTGGAGAACGAGACCGGCATGGCACCGGCGCCCGAGTTTGCGGCGTGCGCGGCGGCGATGGCGGACCACACGCCGTGCCACGACCAGGAGCGCGCGATGAAGTTCCCGCGGGAGAACATGGTGTACCGGGAGCGGCACTGCCCGCCCGACGGCGAGCGGCTGCGGTGCCTGGTGCCGGCGCCGCCCGGGTACGTGACGCCGTTCCCGTGGCCGAGGAGCCGAGACTACGTGCCGTTCGCCAACGCGCCGTACAAGAGCCTCACCGTGGAGAAGGCCGTGCAGAACTGGGTGCGGCACGAGGGCCGCCTCCTCCGCTTCCCCGGCGGCGGCACTCAGTTCCCTGGCGGCGCCGACAAGTACATCGACCAGCTCGCCTCCGTCGTCCCCTTCTCCGACGGCTCCGTCCGCACCGTCCTCGACACCGGCTGCGGCGTAAGTAACATACACAGACCACGCCGCCGCCATTGATCCACCATAGCTCATATCGGCGTCCGTGCGTGCAGGTGGCGAGCCTGGGCGCGTACCTGGACGCACGGGGGGTGATCGCCATGTCGTTCGCGCCGCGGGACTCGCACGAGGCGCAGGTGCAGTTCGCACTGGAGCGCGGCGTCCCGGCGTTCATCGGCGTCCTCGGCTCCGTCAAGCTCCCCTTCCCTCCCCGCTCCTTCGACATGGCCCACTGCTCCCGCTGCCTCATCCCCTGGTCCGCCAACGGTAAGCCACCCTCGCCGCCGCCGCCGCCGCCGAACAAGATTTATATATAGCAAGCGAGCACGAACTTTGACGCACGCGTCGCCGGCTCGGGCTCGCTGCAGGTGGGATGTACATGATGGAGATCGATCGGGTGCTCCGGCCGGGCGGCTACTGGGTGCTCTCCGGCCCGCCGATCAACTGGAGGACCAACCACAAGGCGTGGGAGCGCACGGAGGCGGACCTCGCCGCCGAGCAGCAGCGGATCGAGGAGTACGCCGCGATGCTCTGCTGGGAGAAGCTCGCCGAGATCAACGAGATCGCCATCTGGCGCAAGCGCCCCAACGCCGCCGCCGCGTCCTGCACCACGTCGCCGGCGGCGGCGCCGAGGACGTGCGACGCCGCCGTCAACCCCGACGACGTGTGGTACAAGAACATGGAGACGTGCGTCACCCCGGCGGCGTCATCCCCCGCCGGCGAGCTGCAGCCGTTCCCGGCGAGGCTGACGGCGGTGCCGCCGCGGGTGTCCGCCGGCGAGGTCCCGGGGCTCACCGGCGAGTCGTACGCGGAGGAGAACGCGCGGTGGGAAAGGCACGTGGCGGCGTACAGGAAGGTGAACTACCGGCTCGACGCCGGCCGGTATCGGAACATCATGGACATGAACGCCGGCGTGGGCGCGTTCGCCGCCGCCGTCTTCATGCCCAAGTCATGGGTCATGAACGTCGTGCCCACCGCCGCCGAGCTCTCCACCCTCGGCGTCGTCTACGAGAGGGGCCTCATCGGCATCTACCATGACTGGTAATTCATCAAATACCTGTAAATTATGAACCAAGAACATGTAAAAAAAAATCTCTTGATTTCATCTTCTTCAGGTGTGAGGCATTCTCCACTTACCCAAGAACATATGACCTCATACATGGCAATGGTGTCTTCACACTCTACAAGGACAAGTGAGTCAGTCACAATCTGTTCATGTCTGTTAATTTCTTAATTAATCAATCCCTTCGGACATAAATAACTGACGTTTCAAAATGTATGCGGTCAATGCATTTAAACTTTGACTATCAATATCTCACTGGGTAAATTTGATTCAGTTTTTGAAAATGATTAGATTTGTGTTAGAGAAATACTTTGAAAATATTGTAACTTTTCAAATATTTTTATAGGCTTTTTACTAGTAATAATTAACAACTACACTAACGTCTTAGTAACCGTGTCAATGTTCAAAATGACATTTATTTATGAACAGAGTAAGTAGATGCTAATCATGCTGCTACTCTGTTAAGTGATCTCTGAAATGATCTCAATTTTGTTATGTTTGATGATGTTTTGTGTTTAACAATTTGGATGTGGAGAAGGTGCAAGATGGAAGACATCCTACTGGAGATGGACCGGATCCTGCGGCCGGAGGGCACGGTGATCCTCCGGGACGACATCGAGGTCCTCCTAAAGGTTCAGAGGATCGCGAGCGGGATGCGGTGGAAGATGATCATGGCGAACCACGAGGACAGCCCGCACATACCGGAGAAGGTGCTCTACGCCGTCAAGCGGTACTGGACCGCCGGCGACAAGAGCTCGGAGCCGGAGAAGGAGGAGAAGACAAGTAGCTCTTCAGAAGAGAAGGGCTCAGAGGAGGAGGAGAAGACAGCAAGTTATTCAGAAGAGAAGGGTTCAGAGGAGTAAGAGGTACAGTAGCAAGCATTGGGACTAATCATGTGATTATTTTCAGTTCTTGGGAGTTATTTTCAGTGTGATAGGGAGATCAGGAGTTGTGTTCTTTCCATTTGGTTGTCTTAGGACGAACAATCTGATGTTCAACAGAAGGATTTAGCATTTCTATAGATACAAGAAGCATACTTGCATGTCTCATGGTTTCAGCTGTGCTTGTTAATCATTTCATAGCCATAAACATGCAGTTTGCAACAGATTACAAATATTTCTTCAACTTGTAGTGCTGAAACAAGATGCCCATGAACATACAAGATCAGATTCTCATGACTTGATGACAGGGATCATATCATTATCAAAAGTCAGCACTGCTATCATATTGCATCCTTTTTCTCTCTCTTCCAGGTAAATAACTCTGTAATATGGCAACAAATATCCGTAAAACTGGAAGTGCCAGCAAAACTATAGTCAAACGTGATCTAAGTTTGAGAGCAAGCACTAGAAATACAAATTATACAACAGAGGGCAACTACCACAGTAGGTATCAGTAAGCGTTTCGCAGTATTTACAAGAGTGTATCTATCACCATTCACCAAGTATCGATTTATCGATTTTTTTAGCAACTGTCAAGTGTCAACTGGACGGTTAGCCCTTTTTTCGACCTTTCTTGCTGCCGCTGCTGCTTTCTTCTTGAGAAGATTGCGGGAGGCTGAGGCGAAGCTTCCCTGGCAAAGAATCCGTCAGGCCTGAAGAAGTAGCCGGGGTGCTTCCACTTCCAGCTCGGGATCGTTCTCGTTCTCGCTCCGTCGATACTGAGGTCCCTGGAAAGAGCTGCAGCTCCTGAGGCCGTGACGCGTAAACCTGGCTGGCACCAGCAGACTGATGGTGCTGATTGTGCAATGGAGACAATGTGTTTGTTGGGTGCGCCATAGCTGAATTCAGACCATTGCGCCATATGTGAAGTGGAACAGGTTGAGTTGCTGAGTTACTGCCATTGTTGGCTACTGGCTGTGACATCGCAAGATTGCTTTGATTGAGGTGGTTGTTTCCCATCCTTGCACAAAGCTCATTATGCAGTTCTAATATTTGGGCTCTGAGCATGATATTCTCTTCTTGCAGCTCATTCTTCTCTGATCCGACCTGTTAATATGTTCAGTTTACTGTTAGCTGTGAAGGTAATGAAGAAAAGTAACCTAAAACAACTATTGGCAAGTAATAAACCAAGCAAACAGTCGAAAGAACACACTGGAAATATGAGAGGAAAAAGTGAATAAAAAAGTAATGTCTGCTAATTCCAAATTTGCAGTTTCCATGAAGGCATTTCAACTGCAAGTGCACCTATATGTGACTGTTACAGGCAAACTACATTGCTATATGCAACTTACTTAGATTCTACTTATAAATCACACCAATTTCATTACGACAACTCACGTATTGGCGCTCAGTTAGAAGCGCAGACTGTTCCTTTCTGAGAGATTCTACTTGAGAAACAAGATCCCGCAGAACTCGTGCAGCATCACCTAACACGGTAGCCTTTCCACTATTTTGTCGTTCAGGATCTGTAATGGCAGAATTACGGTGATCAGAAAAGGTATATGAATTAGATATTTGAAGTAAATCCAAGAGCAGTAAACACAAAACTGTTTGGTCAAGGCAAGGTTCTCCAAATAATTTATCATGTGAAGAAAGTTCAAGCAATGCACTAAAATTTATATGCGCCAATCAGCAGACAACTTTTTCTAACTGTTTATCAATTTGCACAATTGCGTTCTAGATCAGCAAGAATTATTTAAGTACTGATATTTTATTACATGTGCACCATATCAGCCCTGCATATATTTCTAATTATGGAGTACAAAAAAAATGTAGCAAAAGTTAGCATTGTGTTGTTTTGACAAATTAGCACCTTCATTCATGAGCAGGCTGCTACCGAATTGTCATTACTCCATATCAGATGAAGTTAGCATGGAAGATGCCAATGGGCAATATAAAAGTATGATTTATTCACATTGTATACTTGAATAATATGTGGCCGTTTAAAGATAGGGTTAATTAGATCTATGCCGTTTAAAGTAAAGATAATGCAAATAAATAGCAATCTTGGATTTCAGATTCACTAAACAATAGCATTGCAGCAATCTTTTGTAGGGACCAAACAAAATTCTATTGGAATTCTGTTCTCAGAGGATCAGAGCAACATGAGATGGACCACTCAAAAGGGGGCTTCGAGTAAAGCAGGAAAGCCAGCACTTCACATGGGGATATTTAGCAAATTGAACAATGTAGGACCCATTCTTTTTGGGATCATAGAATGGCAGGATAGGAATGACACAGTCTAACACTGAAAGCCTCAAAAGAGAGAAAGATAATATATGACTATGGGACAATAGCAAATAATTGAATTCAGGAACTAACGTATGTCCACTTAGGTATTGTATTCATAATTTCATACTCTAAACAATACACACATACTTACATCAGGTACCTGCGACATGCTAAAACACAACCTAATTTAAGTTTTGACATTGCATTCTTGGCAATGTACACTCAGTTACATATCATTAAGTAATTAAAGGAAAGATGGATTCAAGTAATAGAATTCATGTGCTGGTACTTATTTTTTTTCCAAATCCCAAAAGAGCATAGTATATCTACTATAAATATATAACATTGATTGATGATGATGGGACTGTGCTAACCAAGCATACTGCTGAGCTCAACAAAAAGGTCATTCAACTGGTCACGCTTAAGTTTCTCTCGTTCAGCTTTATGAGTTCTCTTTGGAGCCTTTTCCTGATATCTTTTGTCAAGAGACCTGCACAGAACAAAAATAAGCATCGCAGAAATAGAAGTAGATCATGGTAGGAAGTGCACTGCTATGGGAAATAAACATGCGGAAAGCATGAACAGCATCAAGATTCAAAATAATCTGAAAGTGCATATGTAAACAGGTCAATTTTAGCTCACTGGTAAACTTAAAAGGCTAGGCAATTCTGAATCATGGTAGATATCTGAATATGAAACGAGCATCATACATATTTTGATTATCAAATATCATGTAACCTAAGATCCTTAAATGATACCTATTTCATTAAACTTGTCAACTGAATTAATATTTTGAATATTTAATATTATTGCCACTCTATTAGCATTAGCAACTTACTATGGGCAATAAATTTTAATACATACTCTTTATACGAGAATCATTACAGCACATATAACAGATAAATAACTTCAAATCTGTAATCTATGGAGAGCTCACTGCCCAGTCATATGACAGGATCACAGGGTAAAGGAGAATGGACCCAACTGCACGACCCTGTGTTTAGTGGTTACTCTTGTCATAATTCCTAAACAGTCTCTATCTCAAGAAGGTTTCTTCTCATCTATGTTCCTAATAAAGGAAACTCTAACGTCTTGGATTTGTCCATTTGTGCTTTGTATATAACCTTTCTCTTTCAAAACTTATTGTGACTTCAGAGAATAAGTCTTAAGCATGCGGTGTTATGGTTAGCAAAAGAATATAATGCATGAAGAGGAGAACTAAGACAAATTAAGTGATGACAAGTGCTATACACACTAAAAATAATTCTTACCAACAAAATACTTAACCATTTGATTTAATTAGTCGGAAGTTATAGAAAGTCAAGATTCAATCGTAGTGTGCCACATCTGCGTTTGTAAAAAGTTTGTAACATTTTATTTATGTGTAGCTTTTTCCTTATTTGGTTGATCATGATGAAGGCAAGTTTCTGCGCTTGAACTACTGGCCTAGTTACACTTCCGCAATATTTAGAAATTACAGCCAGTTTCATTGTGGGAAACAAACCCCTACAATCACTTGTTATTGCTGCTGGTAGATTAAATGAAGATAAAAAGGAGATTGTAATTGACAGGTAGAGGTTATCATTGTCCTGCAACAGTAGCCCAAAACAAGTAGTGTAGTACAGAAAATAGGGTGTAAATTCATTCAGATTTCACTCTATGGCAGGATGTTAGAAATTAGAATGTACTAAGCAAGTCAGACAAAAATAGAACATAAATACAATCTAACGCGATGACAATATCCTAACTGTCCATAGCAACAAAAAGACATTCATTACTTATTATGAAATTGGATAAAAGAAAGTAAACAATTAACGACGAACCCATCAACAGCCTTGTCGGAAGCAGCATTTGAGCTGCCACCCAGTGACCCTGAGCTCTCCGTGTCAGCCACCATGCCCAGACTCTAGTTCCTGCATCAAAAAGAAGGTCAACTGGAGCACCAAAGAGAGGCTCAAAACCAAATTGAAAACAAGAACTACTCTAAACATCAAATTATTGGAAGATCAGGTTCAATCCATTCAAAAACCAAGCGTTGCGGGAAATGATAACATGGAAAAGCATCAAAAGCTACACCTTTTTACCTACACAAGAAAACCAAACTACAAATACACAAGAACCATGTCTACTAGCTAGAGACGAACTCTTCTTGCAGGAAAACAGTAGCAAGAGATGCACATAACCGCATCAAGAAACCCTTTTTTTCCCACTCGGAATAGATCAAATCAACAACCGCAAACATCCGAATCCACATCAAAGAATGATTAATAACCAGGGGGTCAACCTCACTTGGGGCAAATCTTTCTTGGACCCGCAAGCTGCCGACCGATCCGGCAGGCGGAAGGGGAAGTCAGCCACCTCGCCGCCGCCTCACCAAACCTCCTTCCTCGCCGTCCGTCCGTCCGCCGCACAGGAAGAAGAGGAGACCCTCCAAACACACGGCGCCGCGACGCCGTCTACCACCACAACCACCTCGTGCTGCAGCAGATTGGGAACAGAGAGAGGAGGCGACCCGGGAGGGTGGGAACTGGGAAAGGGGAGGAAGGAGGCGAGCACGCAGCGAGCGTGTGGCGGCCACCCACCCGCACACTTGGGTGATCCGGACGCCAGCGCGCTGACACATGGCGACGACGACGAATCGACGATGCCCCCAACGTCGCCATCGGTCCCACGGGGAATTCGCCGATCGGGAAGAAAAGATTACAAGCTCCCGTTGGATTGGATTGGGATTGGAACCTTGTTGCTTGCTTCTTCGTCACCTCTCTCGGTTTGGTGCTGGGATGGGATGACTGGATGATTTGCAGCATAAAAATTCCATCTTTATTCGTTCTGTCGTTGCTCTGAATTGTTGAGGCCTTCTTTTTTTTACTTTTGTGATGAGAAACTATTTGCTTCGGAGCAACCGTCAATATGGATACGATGATACGGAATTTTATAAAACAACAATACGAAGATACATAAAAATACGTTAAACTAAAAATTTAATTGTCTAAATAAGATAAATAATTGATGATGTATATAATCATTCATAATCCATAAAACAAAGCAACTCGGTCCATACTAATATTAGTTGTTTATTTATAATAGCTGATCATTCATTAAAAAATAAAAAATAAACTGTCTAAAAAAATTTTAAAAAGAACTTAATGTCTACTAAACACCTAAAATAATGAATAACTACTGTACTATGCACAACTACTGTACTTTACTTTACTGTGTACTATATGCTTAAAAATAAAAAAATGACAGCTAGTTAAATCTAGTAATCTACTAGCACTGTCGGGCCGACGACTGTATAAAGTTAGTTCAGCCGTATCTTGTTTTAATAACTATGGACCATATCTTTATGCAGCCAGCCAGCCACAACCTACCGGTGGGGAAACCGACGGCGATCGCGACCGGGCGACGGCGAGCCCCGACGAGCGGTGACGGCAACGGCGCGACCGTGCGGTGGAGCACGGGCGCGACGACTCGGCGAGCACCGCGTGGAGGCTGGGTGGCGGTGGAGCGCGACAACGGACGACGGCAACGACAGATCGGCGATGGCTGGAAAAAGGGGACGGCGGTGGAGCGTGACAACGGACGACGACAGCGACAGATCAGCGATGGCTGTAAAAATGGGATACGTCCTGGATACGTGTATCCCCGACGTATCCACGTATCACCGTATCTCGTATGAAGACACGGCGGTGGAGCGCCTTATCGGTGCAACCGATGTGAGGGTAGATTATTGTTTATGTGTTAAGTTTGATTTATTTCCCCTTAATTTATACCTAATATTTTACATATCTTAACTATTAAATCTGGATAAATTACCACTAAATTACCTTCTTTTCCAGCTTTTAGGTGGTTTTGGCTTTGATGTGGTGGTCCAGTTAAAAACAAATATGAGACAAAACTTTCAGCTTCTTTCATCTATCTCTCTACCCTCTCTCGAAACTGCAAAGCAGAGCTTACCAGCCACCTCCAAGACCAGCCACCCGCAAGGCATTACCTTTCTTGCTAAGCGAGCCGTCGCCACCGTCGTCTCGCATCTCATCCAAATTCACCAAACCGTTTTGAATGGGGTTATCATCACCTCATGATAAAATGGTCACAATAACGATATGGTTATCGTGAAAACCATACAGTTACCATGAGGTTGACCATGTTTTTAAAAACTGAAAAAAAATACCATACGTGATATCCGTAATAGTCATGTGATAACCGCGTGACTTTGTAAACCCTGCTCTCATCCTGATGCTGGTGCTATGAAAACCAACGTGTATGGCGCGCCTGCTCTCATGCTACAATCTAGCCGGCCTGTATGCAAGATGTAGAGGTAGCATGCCAAGCAAAAGATAAAAGGAGCAAATGGTGTAGGGGCAGAATTTAAGTCGCTTTGCCTGTGAGCTGAGCCAATCTGATCAACTCACAAGGTACTATTCAGACTTGAGAGCAGTAACTACAAGGTGGTTGGCTTAATTAGCTCTTTGTTGATGGATGTTGCCAGTCTTAATGGGGTTTTATGAAGAGTTTTATGTATATTTAATAGGGTGTCACGTCAGCTTTTTCATGAAACGGGAAGGAGAAAGAAGGTAAAAGTTTCATCCCGATGAAACGTATCATCGCTCTTTCCAAGTCATTGGAAACTGGACGACACCCACACTGAACGACTTGAGTCCGTTTCATCGCGTGAGAAAGATGGGTCGCGCGAGAAAGATGGGTCGCGCGAGAAAGATGAGTCGTTGGAAACGTATCAGCGATGTTTCCTCCGCCGCTCCTCCGCCGGGCGGGCGCGCCTCCTCCGTCGCCGCTCCTTCGTCGAGGCCGGCGCGCCTCCTCCGCCGTCGTTCCTCCGTCGGGCAGGCGCACCTCCTCCGCCGCAGCTCCTCCACCGGGTGGGCACTCCTCTGTCGGGCGCACTCCTCAGCCGGTCGTGGCTCCTCCGCCGCCGCTCCTCCGGGCGGGCGGCCGGGCGCGGCTCCTCCTCCGCCGCTCCTCCGGGCGAGCGGCCCGGCGCGGCTCCTCCTCCGCCGCTCCTCCGGGCGGGCGGCGCGCCGCCGCGGGCTCGTGGCTGTGCCACTACTACACCTACTTCCGAGAGGAATAGAGAGAAAAGAGAAAGACCGTGAGACCCACTATGGACTAAAATAATTTATGAAATTATGTCATGAAACTCTGCACTGAGAGATAGATCTATTTCAATGTCATAGTTTCATCTCTTCGAAACTGGGAAGTGAAACTTAGCATTGAGACTGGCCTTAGGTAAAAGAATATCTTACTTCCCTAAGCTATCAATTGTGCAATATATGCCGAGCACTTATGCCCAGACGACGACGACTTCGGTAGAAAGAAGCTGAAAAGTGTCCCACTATTTGTTTTCCACTGAACCACCGCATTAGCATCAAAACCATCTAAAAATAAGAGGGTAATTAGTGTGGATTAAGTAATTAGAAGGTGTAAAATGTCAAGGTAATTTAAACCTTGGGAATAGTTAAGGGGTTAAATTGGACTTAACCAATTATTTGTTAGACTCTTGGACGCAAAGTAAGAAAAATACAGTGACGTGTATAAAAATATAAATTAAGTGACATATTTATCTAATACTACGAAATCGAAAAACAATAAAGAAGTCCTTATAGCATCATAAGAAACAAACGAAGCAAAGGTTTTTAAGAGCGAGTTTGGATCTCTTAGGACACTTTCAATGTAGAAATTTCTATACTTTGAAGATCTCGCAATAAGAAATTAACATTCCCAATGCATAGTCATTAGTAGTAGTTTCTATAAATTAAAAAGTTCAATATGCTCTACAAAGATGACTCATTAGTTGTGGTGTATCTTTGTAATCCAACCTGTTGGTCATCACAAACCGAACAACGCGAAGAGGAGTGTGGGGGTACTACCCCAGGGTAGCTCACATGAGGGAAAGAAGTCTAGCTGGAGTGGGCCAAGAGGCCTTGGATTTGAGTCGGTAGCCCGACCCCATTCGGGGTCGGCCGCTTCGACCTTATTTGTGGTCGGCCACCCTGACCTCATTCGGGGTCCGCCGTCCCGACCTACGCCTCTTAGGTCGTCTTCAGCGTTCTAGTCCTGACCTCTACAACGGCTTCGACCTGAGGAAGGCAAGTCTACCTCCTCGGAAAGGAGGCTTCTTCCATAAGGATCGCAGAAGAGACAAAGAGGAGACAACCCGACCGAAGATGACATAACCCGATAGGACTGCGCATAAGGACGGATCCCAATGCAAGGCAGCACACAAGATACTCACGGCGATCAGGACCTATGTATACTTTTGAGATAATATCTTGTACTTGCTTCTACTTTAGGACTTAGCTTTCTTGACCCCTAAGTCCCCTTGTAACTGCCCGCTTGAGCTATAAAAGAGATGGCAGGTCGTGTGGGTGAGGGGATCCAATCTCTAGAGCTGAGATCCAAACTCTAGAACTCTCACCATTGTATTCATTCCCAGTTCATACACTACCCTAACAAAGAATACTGGATGTAGGCTTATTATCCTTCGGGAGGGCGGAACCAGTCTAAAATCCTTGGCTCGCTTTGTGTTTGGGTCAACCATCGGATCCTTTCGGTAGATGCCCCAACCACTCTTTCACCTCCTTGGGTAGCTCCTTGGGAGGACTGATCGACAGTTGGCACGTCACGTAGGGGCGTCGTCTTCACCGATCCGAGTGGTTCAATGGTTGTCTTCTTCACCTCCGACTTCACAGCTCCCGTTGGCACGACGTTCGTCTTTGGGAGTCTGGTCTTCCACGCTGATGACTTCAGTCGCCTCAACCTCTCCCAGGAGGCCTTTGGCGCTCTGGAGCGCGCTACCGCTTTGCGGTGCATGATGACGATGGTGAGGCGCACGGCTCCATGCCCTGCTGCTTCATCACCAGCGGTTCGCCTAGCCACGAAGGTCTGGCGGCCCAAGCCCTCGACTGCCTGCAAGGCGGTTTTGAGGACGGATTCTGCATGGACATGGATCGAGCGTGTCGAGAGGCGCCGCACCGTGCGCCCAGCCTCTCCGCCACGGAAGGCGTCTTCGCCTAATTTCTCTGCCGCTGGGCGCGTCTCCATCTCCTCCGGGCTGGCGAGCTCCAAGAAACTCACCCAATGTGCTCCTTCTCGCCCTGCGACGCTGGCCAAGAGGTTGTGCCTTGCGGAGTTCGCTCCAGGCAACCGCTGGCCATCCAACTTCGTCATGATGGCAGAAGTAGCGCTCGGGCTCTTACAGGCTAGTTCGAGAGGACAGATAGGAGGTGCTGAACTCATGGAATATCGAGCACCTACGTCGATTATATGCTTGAACAGCTAAGTACCCCATACTTAACCCTTTCAATAAAGTAATCTTAATTATCTTTTGAACTGTCTATAGGTTGTCATTTTTTCTCTGAATTTATCTTTCTCCCGACCCCTGGGTGTCCTACGCATGCTCAATAACTTCTTCGCTATGCTTATGGTCTACCCTAAGCTACGCATCCCCGACCAGCAATGGTCGAGGTTCCCCGGAAGGGAGCTTATTGAGTACACTCGAGTAACTCGGGGGCTCGGCAGCTCTCCCGAGCAACATGTGCTCACCCAACACCTTCTTCGTGATGCTTATGGTCTGGCCTGAGATACGCGTCCCCAACCAGCAATGGTCAGGGTTCCCCGAAAGGAAGCCTGTTGGTCACGCCCGAGCTGCTCGAGGGTTCGGCAGCCTCCCTGAAATCTCATTCGTAGCCTTTCCAACTAACTATGATGGTTTTGCCTGACCTCCTTTGGTGTGTGTGGATCTGCTCCCCGTCGAAGCTGGCTAGGGTTGGGATCGATCGTGACTTAGTGGGAAACTACGCTAATGAGCTCGGGGGCTCCGCCGCTTCTCACTTAATCTCTCCATTTGCCTACTGATGCGAAACGGCTAAGCCGTTCGGCCAACTTGGATTCCCCGGATCCGTGTCACACCCCGAGGTGTTTTCCTCTTGTAAAAATCATAAAAGAAAATCACAAAGAAAATAGTTGGAAAATTAACTGGAGCAAAGAAGTAATTTTAAAATGCAATTTTTAATTGGAAATGGCATGGTAGGATTTTTCTTAAATTCTACATGTCAAAATACACTAATAGGATTTTTAGTGAAATTTTCATAGCATTAGAAATAATTTTAATCAATTAAAATCAAAATTAGAATTAAATAAATACCAAGAATTTCTTTTTCTCTTTCCTCCGTCCTTTTCCCGCTCTTTCTCGACCTTGGGCTGCCGACCCATCCCTTCCCCCTCGCGCGCCCTTTCTCTCTCTCCCTCGTGGGTGGCCGAAGCGAGGCAGGCAGTTAAGTTTGTCGCACGCGAAAAAGTCCGAAAACCTTGGTGAGGGTGAGCGTGATGGAGTTTCAGTCGGCCTCTTTATAAGGGTTGATGGGCTTCCAGATTCACTTCGACACTCGGGGGGCTGCCCACTACCCGAGAAAGGGAGTAGGGGCGAAACCTTGGTGTGGTTCGCTTGGTTAGCGAGGGGTTATATGAAAGGTCCTATCACAGTCCCTTTCCGGGGTACCATGGTGGTATTTCGGTGCATGGAAATCGTGTTGTGGGGCTGTGTCTTGTGGGTACAGATGTACACCTTTGATCAGAGTAAAACTATTCGAATAGTCGTGCCCACGGTTATAGGCGATCGATCGGATTCACCGTGATTAACACTGCTAAAACTTGATAAATGGAACTTGGACTAGTATAGATGGATGGTTTGGGCTTGTCCCCGACTATGGCCTTTCAATGGGCGCATTTTGCCCCTGGGCAGTGGCACTTCCGACTCCACCAGTTACTGCCGACCTCCGAGCCATGGTGTTATTGGCAATACTTCAGGCTTGACCCTAGGCTTGGATGTACCACCCAACCCCAGGCTCGGAGGCTACATCTGGCAGGTGCACTTAGTCAGTGCACCTGCCAAATCACACTCAAGAAATTTCAAAAGCTGAGCTTATGGCCTCGGCCTGAAAAACTTTGACCCTAGGCCCAGATGTTCCATTTGGCCTCAAGCTCGGGGCTACACCTGGCAGGTGCACCTGCTAAAGCACAATCTAGAAGCCTCAAGAGCTGGTCGAAAGACCTGACCTAGGGAATTCATACTCTAAGGACGAATGTTCCATGTGTCCCTAGGCTCGGGGCTGCTGTGGGGGTACTACCTAGTTCACATGAGGGAAAGAAGTCTAGCTGGAGTCGGCCAAAAGGCCTTGGATTTGAGTTGGTAGCCCAACCCCGTTCGGGGTCGGCCGCTTCGACCTTATTCGTGGTCGGCCACCCCGACCCCATTCAGGGCCGGTCATCCTGACCTACGTCTCTTAGGTCGTCTTCAGCGTTCCAATCCTAACCTCTACAACAGCTTCGACCCGAGGAAGGCAAGTCTACCTCCTCGGGAAGGAGGCTTCTTCCATTGGGATCGTAGAAGAGACAAGGAGTAGACAACCTGACCGAAGATGATGTCACCCGACAGGACTGCACATAAGGACGAATCCCAATGCAAGCCAACACACAAGATACCCACGATGATCAGGACCCGTAGGACCTATGTCTACTTTTGAGATAATATCTTGTACTTGCTTCTACTTTAGAGCTTAGCTTTCTTGACCCCCAAGTCCCCTTCTAATTGTCCCCTTGAGCTATAAAAGGGATGGAAGGTCACGCGGGTGAGGGGGATCCAATCTCTAGAGGCGAGATCCAAACTCTAGAACTCTCACCATTGTACTCATTCCCAGTTCATACACCACTCTAACAAAGAACACTGGACGTAGGCTTATTATCCTCCGGGAGGGCCGAACCAGTCTAAAATCCTTGGCTCGCTTTGTGTTTGAGTCGACCATCGGATCCTTTCGGTAGACGCCCTGACCACTCTTGCACCTCCTCGGGTAGCCCCTGGGAGGACTGATCGACCATCCGTCGATAAGGAGTAGGGGATTTTTACCTGTCGTGAGGGTCTACGCGGCGGACCTCGCCAGCGCCGTCCTTGGGGAGGAGTGCGGAGGCGGCCTTGGAGAGCACGACGGTGGGGTGCGTGAGCGTCCCGGGGGCGATGCAGAGGAAGCAGAGCACGTCGGCGAGGCCGAGCCTCATCGGCCCCATGGTCGACGCTAACGGCCTTGACGGTGGACAGACTCACCGTGCTCCGTCACGCCGCGGACGCGCTCACCGGCGCCGTGGTCGACGCAGATGGCCTCGACGGCGCGGAGGCGACGCTGCAGGGGCCCACGCTGCTGTCGGAGGACGACGGGACGGGGCCGAGCGAGGGAGGGGCAGTGGCGGATGGGGCCAGGCGAAGGAGAGGCGGCAGCGGACGGGGTCACCACTTGCCACTCCTCGCTTGGCCGTGGCGGCAGCAGATGGGGACAAGCGAGGGGGCAACGGACGGGCCGAGCGAGGGGGGGCGGCGGCGGATGGGGCCGAGGCCGGGCGAGGAAGGGGCGGCGACCGATGGGCTTTGTGCGCACGGGATCTGAAGAAATCGTCACCTCCTCCCCAACGAGCTGCTTTGGTTCGCGAGTAGAATTCGTTTCTTCTTTAGAAACGATTTCTTAGTTTTTGGCCTTCTCTCATGGCACGTCAGCAAAACTTAATAAATATACGATAATAAATAGGGATGACTATAGTAAAGTCTATATTGGAAGTGCACTTACTTGTTTCCATATAGAATTGATCATAGATTTCAAAGGTAATCGAATGCTCCAATATTCTTATACGGTGTCTCCCATGCACAACCAACAAGTAGGAGTAGCTAAAAGGGACAAGGAGATCGAGCCAGGCAATCCTGATTTCCTGAACGCTCATTTCTTGATGGATGGCTTGGATTGGCTGGTACTGCCTAAACCTTATCCCTAGCAGTACTGGACAACTTTGCACAATAAACAAGGCGATCAGAATAAATAGGCGGATCATCGTCCTCTTTGATGAGTTGTGTGTACCTGCAGTTCTGCATTGAGCCGTGGCAATCATCGCTTGCCTCTGATGATGTACGTGTCTTCCTTTTATGATGCCATCCCTAGGTTACCATGAAATTTCATATGCATCTAACCATATTCCACAAACACTAATTCAGCTAAAAGTTATACTCTACATTCTCTTTGTTTGTTGTCAATGTCTTCTTAGTTCGTATCATCAATATTTTTTTTTGAAAAATCCCCAAAGTTATGAGCTTTTCTTAATGAGTCCTATGACAGCTCATACTAGTATCATTACTATCTACTTGGAAATAGGTATTATTAATATCATATTAATAAAATAGGTAGATTAAAAAGAAAAATATTGTGATTGGTTGAGAAGAAAAAGTCGATGAAGAATTTCAATGGTTGGATTGAGAAAAGAATAAGTTGTTATATTTTAAATAAATTTAAATGATAAACGTTATTATATTTTAAAACACAGAGAGCAGATGTATATAACTTTTTTTTCACTCTGGTATTAGTATGCCAACATCACTCGGCAAATGTATAAACTGAATTGTTCCAGCTGACAATGGTCATGCGCCATTTCACTGATAAAGAAAAAAACTTTCAAACCAAATTTCACAAACTTTTTTCTTACGTGCTATATTTAGAATGAATGAATTCCATAGAAAAATCGTACATGAAAGCTCAATCCTACGTGACATTTGACATTGTACATAATCAAATATCTCATCTCCATTCGAACAACAGAATTCTGTTGGTCTTTACATTAAGACATTTCCATTACGGCCCCATTCTTTTTTTTACTAATGCCGATAAATTACGTATGGATTATTCATGCTAACTTTTAAAAGTACAATTCATCAAAAACTTTATTGCACATATCGATTTTTGATAGACATTTTATTTCGAGCTATCTATTAGGTTAATAATATATAATATTATTCATCCGATTTAAGGTTTTTTTTTTGATTTTGGATTTTTATTTACACGAATCCCAAACTCTACTTTGCTAAAACAACCTTTTTCAACTTTGTAACAGTTTATTCACTTGTTTGTACTCTCAAACATCTATCACAAAATCAGATTATCCATCAACCCATCAATTTCATCTCTCCCAAACGGGGCTCCATCAGGTGGTGTTTGAGATAATTAAAATTAAAGTTAGCGCACACAACAATAAAAAAACCATTAGCATATAATTACTTAAGTTTTAATTATTATAAACTTTAAAAATAAATTTATTTGAAAAACAATTTGAAAAAGATGCTTAAAAAATCAAAGATAAAATCTACATCTTAATAAAAAAACCTCATTATCGATTCTTATCACTATTCACGCTATAATAAAAGAGCAGCATTTGAACTTTCAATTTCAAACGAAACATTCACTACACCGTAAAAAAGAAGCAGCTTAGCAGTGAGACTGTACGAAACATTCACTACACCGTAAAAAAGACTGTAAGACCAGTCTCAATGGACCAACACAACTATATTTAAAAAATAATACAAAATAATTTTATTTTTATAAAATTATCTTTATTTCTATAAAACTTTTATTATTTTTTAGTTAATAAATGATATGTCAATATATTTAATATTTAATGCTGAAACTCGACCGTGAGAGTGAGCCCAGCGATAACTGACAAGATGACACGGCGCGGCACAGCACAGCACAGCACAGCACATCACTCCTCCAATGGACCAGAAACCGAATCCGCAAAATCTGAGGGGTTTACCCGCATAAATCCCTCCTCTGTACGCGTGCGCTCCGTTCCGTTTCGCCATTTCCAACCCGTCGTCTCGCTCTCTCTCTCTCTCGCCTCGTCTGCTCAACCATCACCACCACCACGCTACGCTTTCCTCCTCCAGTTTTTGCTCCTCTCGAGACCACCACCAAAAGCACCACCACCGAAAGAGGAGCAAGCAGCAAGCAAAGCAGGCGAGGTTTCAGTCTCCCAGGAACCCCACCAAAACTCCCACCCGATTCGAAGCGCTCGAGGTTCTTTGCTCAATCAGAGTGGATCTTTGCCGGAGGGAGAAGAGGGAGAGATGGGGTCCGGATCTTTGCTCAAGGTTCTCGCCAAGAACTTCGATGTTCTTGCTGGGTTAGTCACCGCCCTGCCTCCCCATTAATTTTCGGTTCTTTTTTTGGTTCATTTCTTTCCCCTTTTGTTCTTTCCTTTCTTTGCTGCTAGAATGGCGCTGATTGGCGGCAATGGCTGGATTCTTAGTGGTGGCTTTGCTCGTCCGGTTCAATGTAGCATTGTGTTAGCTGTTCTTCATTCTTGTGGTCCGTGAGGTGCTGAGGGTGTTTCTTTCCGCTGGTTGTGACCTGGAATCGAGTAATGTTGGTTTCAGAGAGTGGTACAATGCTTTATTTTTTTTTGGGTGGATATTTCAGGATCGGAAACGTTCTTGCTTCAATGTAATGGGCCATTGAAAGAGATAAACAGTGGGAGTACATTTTTATTAACCTGGAAACTCTTGTTTTCATGAAAGAGTCGATCTTTTCTATTGCAATCTAACATTTAGGATTTCCTCTTGTTTATTTTGCTGGAGAAAGGCGTTTGATTTTTCGTTTATTTGCCACCAAATCCTCGCTTTTGTAGATTTTTATGTTGTTGTTGGGTGCGTCTACTGTTTAGGACTTTGAAACGTCAATTTCTTATCCCAATCTTGACACAAGAACATATCTGTTGATGCTGACATTGCAACCCGCACCTTTCCCGAATGCTAATGCGACATCGAAATCTAAAATCTGCCTGTGATGCACGTGCCGGGGATGCTGTGCTGTAGATCACCAAGTCTGGAATCTGAACATGTAGATCAGATGTGGAGTTTTGTCACATCATTGTGCCAATGCAGTATGTCTTTCTACTACATCCTGACCTATTCACAGCCTTTTAGAAAAGCTATTGCTTTTCGATTTGTAGTTTTGCTAGTGGTAGTGGAGCAATTGTAGGGTAGTTGGACCTTTCGGCATTTCCACTTTCAATACGAGTTGTTTGTTTTCGTTCTCCATTTTATCTTTTCATTAGCTGTTTCTCATTCCTTTCTATGCAGTATGTAAGAGGTCACATGCAGGAGAATGGGTCTGATTGAATAATCTGCTCCTGTTTCTTTATTATATGGTAGATTGTCGTTCATGTCTCGTAGCGATCATGGTGCATAAAGAAACAAGTGCCAGTTTTGGGCACTGTGATTTCTTTAATTCCAAGTGTGGACCGATGCATGCTGTAGAAATGCACACTACCTTTCTCTAATCGATATCATGTTTTAGTATGCTATGTTGGATTAGAAAATATCGACATTCCTTTAGCTTCTGTGTAATTTGTAAAAGTAATATAAGAAATGATGTGGTTAAATTTATGTTGACTTGCTCACTTGTCAAGGGTTGCTTTTCTACTTTTTTAGAGACCGTAATACTACTTATTTTATCCTGAATTTAGAATTGTTCCGCCTTTAATTTCCTGGCTAGCTTGGATGCTACGATGAATAGGTTGTTAATGCTTTGACTTCGCATCCGGTTTAACTCTTTTTTTTACTCTCTCATGCAGGCCTTTGGTTGCACTAGCTTATCCTTTGTAAGTTGTTTGTTGCTTTTATCTTATTTCAACGTATTCTTGCGTTTTTTGAAGTTAATTTCTAATGGTAAACACAAATGTAATTCGGTGTCATTACAGGTATGCTTCAGTTAAGGCAATAGAAACCAAATCCCCCGTGGATGATCAACAATGGCTCACATACTGGGTGATGTACTCATTAATAACACTGTTTGAGCTTACATTTGCATCAATTATTCAGTGGTAAGTACTCTGTAATATTTATGGTCTTTTTAATGTAAAAAAAACTTAGTAGTAGTTTTCGAGTTTTTTATTGTTTTACTATGAACTATTGGAGACAATCCGCTGAATCCCTGATCTTTGATCTAGTGGAATAGCTGCATTGCTTTTCACATTATGTAGTACCAACATTATGACAATCGTTAAAGCAAGATACATGTGTCTATGTCACCAAAGTTCCCAGGTCCATGGGTTGAGGAATGGGATCGAGGAACGTGGGGACGTTCTTTCAAAAGGTTTTAGCAAAGCAGGGGCAAGATTATCCATGTGTTCCCAGGATGGGAACAACGTTCCTCGAATAAGGAACACAGTATAGTTCCATGCTCCTGATTACTTGTGTGCTTTGTTTAGTTAACAGGATACAAGTACAGAGCATTCCATTTCAGGGCAGGTAAAGATACATAGTGTTCCTTAAATCAGGGTTTGAAACATAAGTGATTAATCGATCTTGAAAACAAATTATAGCAGTAGAAACTATATCCAATACCGTTCTACATAGAACTGACTACTGATCCACTTTCATTTGTAAGTGTCCCTCTCCATAAAAGTAAAAAAAAAGGATCATTACAAATGTTCCACAGTTCTGTGGTTTTATCCCTGCCATTGCAGTGTGATGAAAGGTTTGTAGGGTTTGGAATAATGCAGCCATGTCTTTTTTCATTGCATACTTTGTTTGGATGGTGATTACAAAATAATGTTAAGGAAGAAAGACCTATTAATTCGTACTTTGTCTAATCCTTCTCTCAGTCTTTTCCATTGGCTTGCACAAATTTACTGTTGGTCATCATGGTACACTGACTTGTTGTTCCATTATCTTTCCATTTTCTGTTTTTACAGGCTTCCTTTCTGGCCATCTATGAAATTGATTTTTATTTGCTGGCTGGTCTTGCCATACTTCAATGGTGCAGCCTTTGTGTACCAAAATTATGTGAGACCTATGTTTGTGAAGAACCAGATGGTTAACATTTGGTATGTCCCTCAGAAAAAGGGCCTTTTCGGTAAATCTGATGATTTCCTCACAGCACTTGATAAGTTTATTGAAGACAATGGACCTGAAGCTCTGAAGAAACTTACTAACAAGGTATATTGGTCTAAATTTAGTTAAATACATCCCCACTTCATGCACTACTTTAACACTAGTCTGTGTATGTAGTTAGCTATGATCCTGAAGTCATGGTGTTCTCTGTATGGATATGATGACAGCATTTTGATATTTGAATATGCTTACCTTGACCTAAGGCTGCAACTTGATGATCCACATTTCATCAGTTACTGATTAAGCAATTTTTTCCCGCCTCAAGCTTGAGTTATTACCGTGAACATGTTGCTATTGCTTTTGAAAGTTTCACAATCCAGGTCATTGATATTCCCAAGTGACAAGTTCATTATGATCTGTGGTGTTGTCTTGCAGGCTGGTAAATCATCTAAACTGTCTGGCAAATCATGGAAAGATTCAAAGTCATCAAAGGAGTCAAAAGATTCGAAGTCATCAAAGGAATCCAAAGAACCAAAACCATCAAAAGATTCAAAGCAACCGAAGCCACCAAAAGTTTCGAAAGAGTTGAAGCCACTGAAGGACTCGAAAGAAGACAAGAAGGCAGTGAAAGAAGATAAGAAGGCACTAGTGAGAGATTCAAAAGAACAGAAGAAGGCACCGAAAGACTCGAAAGAACTAAAAAAGGCGCTGAAAGACTCGAAAGAACAGGGGTCGCAAAAGGATTCAGATGAACTTAAACCAAAGAGCAACAAGCGCGTGACGTTTGCTGTTGTGGAGCCTGAGAAGGAACTGAAGGCCTCCAACAGCGACTGGCATCCGACCTCCGACTATCACAGCACGTACCCAGAGCACAACTCATGGAGCAGCAGCTTCATGATCTTTGAGGATGAGAATAATTACTGGAACTAGAGATCTCTAGACCTGTATGCCCTGAACTCACCTCATTCATTTTTCGATATTGATCGTGTCAACTAAACTTGATCTGTTGATCATTGCATTTCTTGTGCAGGCAAAAAATGCAGCCCAGTGAAGAGTCTTCAGTTAGTTAGAACTTAGAAGTAGCTAGGAGGCCATTTCATCATCAAGCAAGGAAATGGAACTGAGCTCTCTTGTCCTAGCTATCCTCTATGGATTGTTCTGACTTGGTCATCATGTAACATATTTCTCCAATTTACACCAGTAGATGAGTAATGTAGAAATCTTCAATGTGGGTTGGTGATGAATTCAGATTATATCAGTTATCAGTGCATCCTAATCCTCTCTTGATTATCTGGGCGTCGTTTTCTCATACATTGATAAATTTCTAATTTTTTTATTAAAAAAAGTAAAATAAAAGAGAGAATGTTGTGTAGATGCAGCCCGTGGCCCGGCCGGTTAGTTTTCTCGACCAGAAGGCCCATGATGATCTCATCTCACTACTTTATGGGCCTAAATACCGGCCCATCTCTAGGGTTTCCTCTCGCCGCCGGGCTCCTCCCCTCGGGTGAGCAAATCAATCGGCGGCGGCGGCGGCGGCGGCGACGCAGGAAGAGGCGGTGTCCCGGCGGTGGTCCACGTCAGCTTCTACCGCAACTGTACGTACCTTCTTCCCCTCTCCCTATCGTCAAAAGAACGGCGCTTTAGTTAGTTTCTTCGTCGTCTCCGTCTTGATTGGGGGCTTCGATTTGGCGCAGTGATAGATTTAGATTTTATCCTTTTCCCAATCTCCCTGTAGCTGCTTCGGTGTGTTTGTTGATGCATACGCATTCGCATCTTGCTGTCGAAATGTGGGGTTCTGCGCAATCGAGTCTGAGGTCATGAAAAATCTGAGCTCAACTGATTGCTCATTCTCTAGTTGAAATCTGAGCTCAATCGAGTTCAGAGATATTTGGGGCTTATTTGGGACGTGTAGGTAATATATTGCTAATATACTATCGCCGTTTTTTACACATGGTGCGGTTGACTTTTGCACACACATTTAATCATTCGTCTTATTTAAAAAATACGTAATTATAATTTACTAGCAAAATGTTCGTGCGTTGCAACGGGACGACAACGCAGGGAGGGAAGCAGGCGGAGGGCGAAGGTCCAGGCGGCGACGCGGGAGCTCTGAGCAGCGACGGGAGGGAGGGGCGCAGGCGCAGCACGGGGCGCCGCGCGGATGAGGACGGAAGAGAGTCTCCTTTCTTTTCGATTGGGACTGGGTTAATTTTATAAACACTCAAGGAGTTTTACGCAAAATAACTCTTTTCTTCTTTAACTGTTTTTTTTAAATAGTCAGGCGGACTGTGGGTTAATTTTGGAAAAACTCAAGGGGTTTTCTGTAAAATAGTCAGGCAAAACAAAATTTGAGTGGAAACGCTATTTGCTTTATAGATAGTTATAGATTATAGATTTTGTTGTGAGTTTTTTCTCACTAAAAGTACTTTAATCATGATTTATATCTTATGTATTTGTATAGATTTTTTTAATAAAACGAATGTTCAATTGTGTTCAAAAGTTAACAGCGTCATATATTAAAAAATGAGAGAGAGAGTACTATTTTTGGTAGTGAGGAACGAGCATGGCGATCTCGGGTACCTCCGCCGAGTAGTGGAGCCCCCCGTAGCCCTCAATCAATTTTTAGGTCATTATGTGTCGCAAGAAGGGGCTGAAAGTAGACTTAGATGGTTTGGGGAGCGATTTGGGCCAAAGGTCGCGTCGGCCCACTCGGGCGCCACCGCGCCAGTCGCGTCGGCCCACTCGGGCGCCACCACGCCAGTCGCGTCGGCCCACTCAATCCCAGCCCATCAGAGATCAGCAGATCAGCCCATGAGTGAGTGAGAACTGATGCAAAAAAAACCAAGATATTGGGCGGCTGAACCCTAACTTTGCAGTGTAGGGGCGGCGGTCGAACCCTCAACTTCACTCGCAGGCGGCTCGGCGCAGCAGGCGGTCGGCGGCGTAGGCGGCTCGGCCGCGGGTAGGCGCAGCGGGTGGCCACAGCGAGGCGTAGCCGCGAGGCGATCGGTGGCGGCTTGCCAGCGCAGCGCGAGCGATTGGGCGCAGCGCGGAGTCAAAATTTCTTTTTTTCTTTATTTTGCAAAACATAGTTTACAATTATAATACCTATAAATTTATGGATTAAATTACAGATTTGATCAAAATGTCAAAAAAAACATTGCTCCCATATTTTTCAAATTCAAGCAATGCTAGTGGTAGTGGTACTCCAACAGGAGACACTAATGAGAGCACAAGTCAAGTGAAAAAGCATAAAACAGAGTTTACATTCTCAGATATAGTTGGCGATCCAGCAAAACGCAAGCTAATTGAAGAATATCCATCTGAAAATTAGAGGTCAAGTATGAAGGGCATGTGCTTTGAATGGTCCAACCCAACCTGTTAATCATACTTTTCTTTCTAAATAGCAAAATGGTCAATGGAGATCATTTCAACAATCTTGGTTTGTTGAATTTGATTGGCTAGAATATAGCGTTTTAAAGGATGCAACTTGTTGCCTATATTGTTATCTTTTCTTTGTCCTCGGAAAGGCTGAAAAATTTGGGAGTTCTGTCTTTGCGAAGCAAGGTTTTATTAATTGGAGGAAAGTTGTGGATGTATTTTGTAAACACACTAGTTTCAAGACTCACACAGATGCTAGATTAAGCTGTGTTGACTTTATGAACTAAATAACAAGTATGGCTAGAAAAATTAATGAAATTAGCAAGAAGGAAGAAAAACGATATGAGATTTGGTTGACATCTTCTTTAGATGTTACAAGATTTTTTATAATGCAAGGTGATGCTTTCCATAGACATGATGAGTCCTCTACTTCTCTCAATAAGGATACATTTAGGGAGATGGTTGATTGGTACAAAGAGAATGTAGAGGTAGTGAAGGATGCATATGATGAAGGTTCTAGAAATTGTCAGATGTTATCTCCTAGTATACAAAAGGTTTGTTGTCACCGACTTCAGCCCCTCCTATGAAATAATCCTAAATTCGTCACTGGGAACGAGAGCAGATCACTCTTTCGGCATTTGGTACTGTGGAGCTTGAAATGTTAGTAGTAGAGGCAGTGGTAGGCAGTGGTGAGACCCGGTCTGGCCGATGAGTTGGCCGGCGTTGATAGCCACCATGTCCACTCCTCTGTCCATGGCCAGGGCCTGGGGCCGTCTTCTTTGGTAATGTCTTAGCCATATGGGCGCACATAAATGTTAAGCTTCATTGTTTGAATTTCAGCTTGTATACTATACACGCAAGGTAGATAGAATACTGAAGCCTGAATACTACACACCTCTTTTTTTGTCCAATCAGTTCTTCTCTATAAGTCTTCATCTCTATTTGGTTCAGACCGTTGTTCATGGCACTGCTGTGGTACCCATTTTGTGGTTGTTGTTTCAACTATCAGTAACACCCTGGAAATGACCACGTTTTAGAAACTTCTTTCATTTGTGAATTTCAAAAACTCATGTTGAGTTTATCGTTTTGTTTCATTTTAAAAGTTATTCAATGTTTACCGTCCTTTCCTTTTTCTTTTCCTCAAAGAGTCCTCCATTCCCAACCCTGCGGACAAGTCCATGTTGTTGTTGGGTCTTTGGCCCATTTCCCTTTTTGCCGTTGGCCCGCTTCTCATCTTGGCTTAGGTCGTCTTTCTGCTCTTTCTCTCTTTCTCTTTTTCTTTCAATCCCTCAGGCTGTAACTCAATACATACTAATGTTTGGCAGATTATTTATATATCTATGCTTTAGAAATTAACGTGTTCCATAAATTAGTGATCTATGTAGTGAATCTTCATTTGTTGAGGTATTTGTTCGGACAACTTTGTTTACTTGTTTTTGCTTTATTGTCGTTGCTATTCACTACAGCATTCCTCAATTTTAATCCGTTCGTCTGCGACTGGGTTCAGCGAATGGATCTGCCAGGTCCAAGATGGAAGAAGGGCAAAGATGGCAAGGACTTTTCAGCACTAGCAGCAGCTAATCCCATGTCAGCCATTGTTGCTGAGCTCAAGGCCTCATTCATAAGCTCAAAGCCCGTGGCAATTTTGTCAGCTCCAGGTGGCGGTGCCATTCTTGGAGTTGAGCCGGAGCAAGCCGTGGTCCTAAACCGTGCTGCCTTTGGCCATGCCATTGAAAATGCGGCGGCACAGAAGCACTGGTTCCAACTCAGCCCTGAGGAGGTCTTCTACCTATGCCATGTTCTGAATTGCATCAAGGTTGAGTCACATGACAAGAAGCAGATGAGTGATAAGCAACTGTGGGATCACTTAAGGTCCATGTCGGAGTCCTTCCCAGAGATGTACAAGGCTTACTCACATCTGAGATTGAAGAACTGGGTGGTGAGATCAGGGTTGCAGTATGGTGCAGATTTTGTGTCTTACCGTCACCATCCGGCGCTTGTTCACTCGGAATTTGCAGTGGTTGTAGTTCCAGAAGGCGCAGCGTTTGGCAATAGGTGTGAGCGTTTGGAGGTGTGGTCTGATCTACTATGTGCGCTCCGGGCTTCTGGCAGTGTAGCCAAGACATTGCTGGTTCTGACCATCAGCAGCAGTTGCAAACTGAGCTCCCCAGATTGCTTAGAACACCTTGTTGTTCATGAGAGAACAATCACTAGATGGATACCGCAGCAGTGCCGTGAAAAGCGATGTGAACCAAGCGGAGACGAAGCTGACAAGGAAGAACTGATTAGCACAAAGGAAACTGTAGCATTCAACCGCAGGGGTGTGATACTAGGCTTCAGTATTCTATCTAGCTTGCTTGTATACAAGCTGAAATTCAGACAATGAAGCTTAACATTTCTGTGCACTTGTATTGCTGAGATACGAGATTTGATCCAGTTGCAATTTCAAATCCTCAGTTGGTACTCTTTGTGAACATTTCTTTTGGTTTCTGGATATGACGAATAACTAGAACACAGCCGTATTTGACTATAGAGAGATTTTCATTGTGAGCTGTGAATAGACCTTTTTTAGATCTGAATATAGCAGTAGCACCACATTGACACTCTCGGTACTAGGACTTGCATGGCCTTCCAAGTGAAATCCAGGTATGCAAGATGCTTATCATTAGCATAGAAACAGTAGTAGCAGCTATTACCATACAATGTTCTAACATGCCTACATGAAAAAATCAGTTGCAAAAAAGTAACAAATAGGCTTTGAATCATTTTGCCATTTTTGGGGGACTACATGTTGCCCATTATAATGCAGGGAAATTTTGGGTTCACTTGGTCAACCTGCAACTGCAAGCATTATTTAGTTCTTGTCATGTATTCCTTATATACAGTGGAAAAACATGCAGTTTTCCTTTTTCAGGTGCCCCCCTTCTTTCAGAAATGTAAAGAGAGATCACTACAAGTCTACAAGTGCTCCGCAATTCTACGGTTCAATTCATGCCATTGCTGTGTGATGAAAGGTTTGTAGGATTTGGAATAATGCAATTATGATTTTTATCATTGCATATTTGGTTTGGATGGTGATTACAACATAATGTTAAGGAATAAAGACCTATTAATTCACGCTTGCTCTAATATCTCTCCCTCCTTTTGGCTTGCACAAATTTACTTGGTTATCATGATACATTGACTGATTAAATTCCTTGGTCTCTCCATCTTATATTTTTGCAGGCTTCCTTTTTGGCCATCTATGAAATTGATCTTTATTTGCTGGCTTGTCTTGCCATACTTCAGCAGTCCAGCCTATGTGTACCAAAATTATGTGAGATCTGTGTTTATAAAGAACCAGATATTAAATATTTGGTATATCCCTCAGAATAAGGGCCTTTCCGGTAAATCTGATGACTTCCTCACAGCGCTTGATAAGTTTATTGAAGAAAACGGACTTGAAGCTCTGAATAAACTAACAAAGAAGGTACCTGAGTCCAAATTTAGTTACATATTTCCCCAACTTCATGCACTATACAATTGTGAAAAATGCTCCACTTTGAACTTCATGCACTAGTATATGTGCTCTTTCATGTTGTATATAATTAGCTATGATCCTGAAGTCATGGTGCTCACTATTATCTGTGATGTCCAATCTAAACAGTCTGGCAAATCATCGAAAGATTGAAAGTCATGAAAGGAGTCCAGGTATTCGAAGTCGTCAAAGGAATCCAGGGAATCAAACTCATCAAAAGATTCAAAACAACCAAAGTATCCAAAAGTTTTGAAAAAGTCAAAAGCCATCAGAAGACTCGAAAGAAGATATGAAGTCAGAAAAGGATTCAAAAGAACAGCAGAAGGTACTGAAAGACTCGAAAATACTGAAAAGCGCAAGAAAGACTCAGAAAAAACAGGGTTCACTAAAGGATTCAGATGAACTTAAACAAAAGAGCGACAAGAGTGTGACATTGAGCCGGAGAAGGAATTGAAGTGTCACTGGCATCGAGCCTCTGGTTATCAGAGCACATATCCGGAACACAACTCATGGAGCAGCAGCTTCATGATCTTTGAGGATGAATAGTTACTGCAACTAGCGGTCTCTAGACCTGTAAGCCCTGAACTCACCAAATCTATTTTTTGTTGTTGTCTTGATGATGTCAACTAACTTGATCATTGCATTTCTTTTACGGGCCAAAAAATTGCAGCCCGGTGTAGAGAGCCTCTTTGATTAGATAGCAGTCTCTAGGAGTCATTTCATCAAGAAACAAGGAGAATAGAACTCACCTCCTTGTCCCAAGTTTATCCTATGTCAATTGTTCTGACATGTCATCATGTAACATATTTCTCCAATATACACCAGTAGATGAGTAATGTAGATATCTGCTATGTTGGGTTGGTGATGAAATGGATGCTATTTTGAAGTAGTAAACCGTGTCTAGATGGTAGAATTGAGATCATATCAGTCAGCATTGCATCCTAATCCTCTCTGGTTGATTATCTGGATGACTGGATGCCGTTTCGTTGTGTTGATTCACGTCCTGATTTTGTTGTAAAAAAAAGAGGGAGAGAAAAGCCCGTGTAAATACGGCCCGGCCTGGCCCATCTAGCCCATGCACCGAAGGCCCATTATGATCTCGTCGTATGGGCCTAATTCCGAAGCATGTGTTAATAGGCCGTGAAATCTCGGCCCATTTAACCTAGCCCTAAAGCTAGGGTTTCCTCTCGCCGCCGCCATATAAAAGCGCTCTCCTCTTCAGCCACTGCACTCCTCCTCCCTCGGGTAAGCGAAGCTCCAGCAATCGGCGGCGGCGGCGGCGCGGGAGAGGAGGTCCGGCGGCGATGGTCCACGTCAGCTTCTACCGCAACTGTACGTAGCTCCGCCTCCTCCTCCTCCTCTCACTCTCTCTCGTCAAAGAAAGGCGCTTTAGTTGTTGTGTTCTTCGTCGTCGTCGTCTTGATTGGTGCTTGCCCGTAGTGCGATTCGGCGCAGCGAGAGAATGTTCTCTTTCTTTTCTCTCTTTTCTTGCTTCGGTGTGTTAGTTGATTAGCGTGGCGGAGAGGTGATGATGCGGAGGTTGGTTCGCTTGGCGAGATGATCTGGATCAAGATTTGCCTCGACGCGGTCTGTTCCCGTAGCTTTGTTCATATTCTCGTTTCCCCTGCGTTGGATCCGTATCTATGCCGATTAGTTCGTGCTGATTTCAACTGGCTGCGCATTCTGTAGTTGAAAACTTGTGTGGTGTGGATTTAATTTGGAGATAAGTAGATTATTTGGGGCGTTTGGGGCATAGATTGCTAATATGTGTTGTTAGTACTGAGGAATGAGGACAGTTTTACTCCTTTGTCATTTGGTATTACTTGGTTTGAAAATGTCTGTTTCTGTTATTAAGGTACAAAATTTGATAATAAAGAGTGGAAATATGATATTTATTAACTAGAGTTTTTTGTTCTACTCTGTTTGACCGCTCATTTTGATGGAATGAAATTATGCATAAGCTTGTGAATTTTGTTATGAAAATGAATCACTGCGCTTAATGTGGAGAACTATACTTGTAGTACCCTAACTGTACGTTTATGCATCGAGTTATATATTCGGATCCATAGAGAACTATACTTGTTAAGTGTTTTTATAATTTCTATGTGTAATTGTAGTATATGTTACTTCTCTGTTATGTGTTGTGAACAACTTTATTACTTCCCATTGCAGATGGTAAGACATTCAAGAAACCACGGCGCCCTTACGAGAAGGAGCGTCTTGATGCAGAGCTGAAGCTAGTGGGTGAGTATGGACTGAGGTGCAAACGTGAGCTGTGGCGTGTTCAGTATGCTTTGAGCCGTATCCGTAACAATGCAAGGCACCTGCTCACACTTGATGAGAAGAATCCACGCCGCATCTTTGAGGGTGAGGCACTGCTTCGCCGCATGAACCGTTATGGGCTCCTCGCTGATGGGCAGAACAAGCTTGATTATGTCCTTGCCCTTACTGTTGAGAACTTCCTCGCAAGGCGTCTTCAGACTCTTGTCTTCAAGGCTGGCATGGCAAAGTCCATCCACCATGCTCGTGTCCTGATCAGGCAACGCCACATCAGGTATGATGATTTAACTACTACAAATCTCTTGTCTTGTAAATCTGAAGCTCTAAACTTTATATTACAATTTCCATGGCTCAGTATGTTCTGTCTTTAGTTTCAATCCCCAAGTATGCTTCTATATGGTTCTTGTACAGCAGCATGGCAGCTGTATCATTCTCTCATAGTAATCCTTCCATGTATTCATCATTTCTCTTGGTCTAGCAATGTGTAGGCAGAGCTAAAATGTTGTTTTAGGCACAGCATACGTACTCTATGAGCTGAAAGCTAAAGGTCGATAGTATATTAGTATTGGTCCTGTTAACTGCCCGTCATTTGAATGTGCAGATGTTTTTAGTCTTTTTCGTGCATTTGATACTCATGTTGGGCTTGTCAATGTCACATTTGAGTGGGTTGAACTTAGTCTTGTTGACGAATTGATGACAATGCACAACATTTGCTAAACAGGCTTCAATGTTCCTTGAGTACAAGTGTTACTCTTTTCATGTGTACATGTTACCTGTGATGTTTAACTTTGAACAAGCAATTTGGCGTGCACCACTTGCTGTTGCTGCACTTCGGTACTTGCTGCAATGTTATAATTCTAGAGTAGTTTGTTAGGTTGAACTAGCTACAGTGACGATGAGAACATGTGGCAGCTTCACATGATTTTGTCCTGAAAAGGCTACTGCTACAACATTCTTTAATGCACCAAGTTACTGTTTTAGAGGACTTGTCGACCATAAGTGGAACACGATGTTGCTATTGTTAATATTTGATTTTTTTTCTCCAAGTTGATTGGTTTTCTGAAGATCATTCATAAAAGTTTCAAAATCACTGCAGGGTTGGCAGGCAAATTGTCAACATCCCATCATTCATGGTGAGGGTTGAGTCTGAGAAGCACATTGACTTCTCACTGACAAGCCCATTCGGTGGAGGCCCCCCTGGTAGGGTGAAGAGGAAGAACCAGAAGAAGGCAAGCGGTGGTGGCGGTGACGGTGACGAAGAAGATGAGGAATGAGAAAAGAAGTTTGCAACTAGCTGCTTCCATAATGATCATAAAACTTTCAACTAGCTGCTTCCATAATGATCATAAAACTTTCTGTGCTGAGTAACTGAGCCCAAAGTCTGCAGCTTGCTGCCTGCCTATTTGGGTCTCAGAATTTCAGCAAGCTGTCCTTAAGATGTTGGTTTATGTTATTTCGCATAATGTTAGGTAGCTCAGATTAAAGATATTTATGGGGATGTTTAATTTTGGTGTGGTGTTTATATGTTTTTGCCGTCGGCATTAGACTTATGGTTAATGCTGTTTTATGGATTTGTCTCATGGTAATCCTCAATCGTACCAGTGTGATTGAACTAGCAAGTCTCGGCTTGTCTTGTTGCTGTTTGCTGTCTTGGAAATTGCAACATGGATTATGGAGTAATTAACATTAATTAAGCTGTGTGTCAAAGGGTAACATACTAATATTGACATTCGAGTTCAGGTTCGGACCAAAAGATCCAAATCCAGTTAATCATCTAATGCAATTTCCTACAAATGGCGTCTACTGTTAGATGATTCGCTCCTACTATGTTATCGACAATGTCTACTGTTAGATGATTCACTCCTACTATGTTATCGACAAATTTCGAAGAAGCGTCATCAAAATCCATCGAATTCCATCAAAACTCTGCTCCTACAACTCTCTTCTGACGGAATTATTCAGAAGATTTTCCCTCCCGTTCCTTTTACATTTCAACATCCTGCTCGAGAATTCCTACAACTGATATCCCCATCATCCTGATGTGATAATCAGCGCCATGTACAAAATACTCTCAAACATTAATGAGGTTAACTTGGTTCAGAAAATTTCTCCAATTTTTTTGCATTTCAAAATCAGTAAACAACAATGATTCATTCACTTTGTGCATCTTGGGAAGAAAATAGAAGATACAAAATTAAGGAATAATTACAGCCAGAGAAGGGCTAAGACGCCACTATGCTTTGCCAATTTGCCAACTTGCCTTCACATCCACTGTCAATGCTGCTGAAGCATATATCATTTTCCAACAGGGAAAGTTTGGTGATCCTACTTCTTGTGATTCTCCATGACATGGACTGCCTCATGATCGTCCGTTTTTCTTCTCCCCTTTTTCTCTTTTTTCCTCTTCTTCTTTCTTGGACAGGACAGCACAGGTGAGATGGTACCTCTCACAGAACTCGTGTCCACGTCGGCATCTCCTTTCTTTTGTCCTGCTCTAGAAAACAAAAATGAAGTGAGGAACGGTTTTGTCTTTTGCGGAAACCGCGTGATCTGAGTAAAATCTTGCGTGGAGAAATGCAAAACAAAAGCTTGCATGAAGTGAGCAATGCTATGAGTAAACATCATGAACTTGGCAAAATATGTTGTCCATGTTCAGTAATTTAAACTGGACCAGTTGGTCTTCAAACCCATAAAACTTCTTGGCAACATGTATGGGAACACTAGTGTTCAATAATCAATACTACCTGAAGTATACACTTTGGTCACTATTTTTTCAATAATGAATTTAGAATTACTTGGAACTTCCGCTAATATGGAAGTATGATGCAGAACGATTCTTAATAATATATATATTATAATTTATTAACCTACAAAACAGAATAATATAGAAATTATTGTTGGTCAATTTTGGAATAAAGTCAACATTGTCTAGTGTCAACTATTCAAAAAAGGATGTAGCAGTATGAAGCAGGCAATAAAATCGTGGCCTCCTTAAACACCACATAGAATTATCAGTAGTTTTTTAGGATTCACTTGCTGAAACTAGTGATCATGAAATTATTATGTCGCCGTTCTCACCGTCTTCATCTAAAATAATCATCTATATCAATTGTTGTCAAATGAATAGGTACTATACCCCCATAGGCTCCTAAAAAAATATCTGAATGGGCATTATATTATACTATATTATAGGCTTGCATCTTCCACACTTATGCAATTCTCTCAAGACAAGTGGGTATATATTAGGGTGTGGCCAAACATATATATGATAAATGGCAAGAATATCACATTGGCCAGAGGCTCTTCAAGCAAAGAAAAAAAGATCCCAACTATTAAAAACCAGAACCATGTTTCAGGAATGTTGGATGGACAAACGGAAACGAGGACGAGGAATATCAAGATTGGAAGGTCCTACACAACGAATTCTTTTAATAGGCGGAGCAAGTTGGACTGCTGGAGGAATTGGAGCATGCTAAGGTCATCAAAGGAAAGATAGTGCGGAATTCATAGGGTAAAAAGGAGAAAAACACATCTTGATCCTGCATGTTCTTAAGATGTAACCTTATGGAAGATAGAAGAATATGTAAGAATAACCTAGCAGTTGAATAGTTGACGCTAAGATGGTATCGCTTAAATTTGCTACATATAAATGAATAAAAACGCGGCAATGAAGACCAAGGACTCTCAAAAGGAAAAAAAAAGGAACTACAAACACAAAGGGACACCTGAGGAATCACAGGGTATACCAGATCAGTTGAGCACTCTGCTATGGACCGCAAGTGAGGGAGCTGCAAAAAGCAGAAGATGCCACGATTCTGCCCAACTTGTGATTAGTGTTAATGCCAAAAGGCGCCACTTTCCCAACAGTTAATGTTTGGTAACTTGCAGTATGCATTTTCTAGACATGATAGCACCAAAGAAAGTAGTAAGCCTCAAAAACAACTTACAGGTCTCCATTGGCATAGCCTTTCGCCTCGACCAGCAAGTGACAAGTGAAGTGAAGAGAAACTGTAGCGTTGAGACGAGTCTGAGGCACATTCACTTGGGGTCGACATGTTCGGTAATGCTATGTCTTCTCAAGGGCTAGTGCAACGTCCACATAAAAGCGATTCACATGCCCTTCAGCTGAGTGAGTTGCATCTAATCTTGTGGGCTGTGACCTGTGCAAATTGATAGGGGAAAACACATAATTGGACTTCATACCAACAAAATATAGACACATCATGCCCATAAAGCAGTGACATTAGCACCTTTATGCTCCAAGTAGGTGTGTATCAAGAACAATATAGGGCAGGACAAATTCCATAGCAATAACTTTATGCTCCCAGCTTCCTTTGGAGGGAATTTCTAAAATGACACATGGCATAGTTACATCATAGAACTGTATGTAAATTTGCTTTCAATCAAGTAAATGGGAAGCTTTTACATACCGCCAGTTTACAGAGTTGAAATTTTGATCTTGGATATTGGAGCTTTCATCATTCATGTAGCCACCAAGACAAATTATGGAGTGATTCTGTTGGAGATTCTACCAAATCGAATCCTGCAGCACATATGAAGGGAATGGAGATTCTCTGGCTTAAAGAAATATTTATAATTAAAATTTTAATATAATTAAAAATATCTCCATTAATGGGAAAGAATATGATTCTACTTTGAGAGGCTTGTTGAACTTCTGAGTAACACCATTTGTTTGATTGCTTGTCTTTTCTGCTTCTGCTTTTCTTGGTTCTCCAGGTGAAGCACCAAGGAAAAGTTCTCCAAGCATATTTTCTATGCTTGTTCCATGCTTTAATTTGTTCTCCACTGATATTATCCCTAGTAAAGAAGGCACTTCTAAGTTCTAACCTCTCCATGAATGAAAAGATCAAAGCAGTGAAATATTGGCCCCAATGCAAGACCAACTTGACATTCTGAAAGTTGCTTTGGCAATTGAACAGGGATGAAAACCAAACATTTTAGAAATACCTTCTTTGAACAATGTGGGACAGATAATTGTAGTGCTGTTATTTGATGTCTAACCAACAATACTACAGTAGCACATATACAAAAAGTAAATGCAAATTCTGTTAGGCATCAAAAGGGGAAAACATGTCATTAGATTCAAATGCTAAAGTGGACAAATAGGCAACATCATTTTTTAAAAAAATAAATAAATACAACATGGCTTGACTTATATTTGAACAAAAAAAGAACTGCTGGTTAACTGATGATGGGTTTAAAAACTGCTGATAGCTCAGATGAATAATTTTGCAAATTATACAAGACGTGTGATTCTGAGACTATGCAGATACCTGGCTATTCTTCAATGTTGGCATTTTTACACTTTCAATGGCATAATAGCTTACAGCAGAATAATTACCACCGAAGTATGATGGCAAGTAGTAATTCATGTGTTGACCAGCAGGTCTGCAAATTACCAAAATGCAAGCAGGTCCTGTGCCATTCTCTGGAAAGGGACATAAAATACCTACTCCATTGTCCACAACTGAAAAGATGCAAAATTCATTGGACTCGAGAATATCTAGGAACTAGGCACAAGTAGCCACAGAAGTGAATGGCATGTACTAAACATTATCGTAAAATATCAGCAGTGATTTGTAAGTATATGCTTCAATGCTTAGTAAAATTCTACAAACATAGGGATCTAGTTTGAGCTACATAACTGAACTCATTAACTCAAGCGAACAAGGAACTAGTCTACAAAGCAATTTAGCTGTCACTACTAAATTCATAGGTGGACACATTTTTGTACCCTAGCTGATCCAAGCTTTATTCTCAATTGCTTTGAACAGCTAAGTGTTTTCCATTGTTCTATATGGAAAAAAAAGAACTCCCCTCGCAGTAATGATGCAGAGAACTACTACTGCAGAAATGACCTATTCTCTGCTATAGGAACTATACTATGCCATTATCTAGAAAAACTATACTATAATTCCATTTATTTTTTGAATTATTTTTTATATAATCATATCATGTCTATTCTACTAGAAGAACCACTTCAAGAAACTTCTCAAACCAACAGATAAATAGCCAGAGGCACAAAAGCAAATATAGTTCTGAGAGGGAATAATTCATCATTACACATAGCAAAAACCAAATGAAACCAACACCCTAATTTCCGCAAAGTGCATGAAAATGTCTTATATCATGATCCTGATTCCTAACCTCATACCAATATATTGTGATTAAGTTGTATGAAGTAGGCATATTAATTAAGTATTAACAATGACTCCAGAAATACCAAGATGAACTTTAAGTTCAAATATAGGGTACCATAGATCCATTGCTAGTCAACTAGCAGTACTTATTGATTGAACGTTTTATGCCTTGCTTCCAAATCCCAAGTCACAGTGTAACTAGAAATGGCTTGTCTACAAAAATATAAATTAAATATCACAGATCAAGACAGCACGAGAGCCATAAAGTTCCTACATGTTTCTATGTTACTAACTACTACTAACCTAGTAAATGGTTAAAGATACTTAAATCTGATTAAACATGTTAACAGTACTTTGATCCAGCCAAAAGAAAATGATAGATCAGTAAACAGTCTTGACGGGCAATGTAAACACGAAAGCTGGCAGGAATGTTTGATACTGAACTCACAAGAGAGGATTAAGTTGTTTTACTTGACATGGACTAATAATGAAAGAAATGTGATAAACAATGCCATCCACACCATGCAAAAAGAGATGATTAAAAAATATATGTCGCAGGACCTATGGAGCATAAACATAAAAAAAATAAATGTTATTACATTGAGTGGTAATCATCTACTGACCTAATCATGCCAGAGAAACACCACGCAATCGTCGGATTCTTTTTCATGAACTTTAACTCAACAATATGCTATAGAAGGCGTGGAAACTTAAACAAGGAAAGGGTAATATCTTAACTCCAAATAGGAGTATCATACAATGATGATTGAGATATAGCAGGTTAGCAACTGAAAACTGCGATGCACCTCAGTTTGAGTATAGTGTCATCAATATGAAGTTTAATGCTATCTTAGAATATAGCAGCACTAAAGAAGAAATTAAAACTTCAAGATATGCAGAACCTGCTTCTGACAGGACTGAACTAAGAATTTATAGCAGGTAAACTGTGTAGAAAAGCAACGCGGCAACTGCATGACATCCACTAAAATAAATGTAAACTGTGAAAATTATCAGTATCCCCTATGAAAGGTTGGAGTGACACAGAGCATGAAATGAATCAATAAAAAAGACGTCCAACTTAAAGCTCTCTGAGATAGCCCAAGTGTTAGATATGTGCTTTTCAGCATAATAAAGGTTTTCCATAAGCACAAGCACTGAGAAAATAATTGGGCAGCTTTGCATTTAAGCAGGCTGATGCACACAGATGTTAAATTTTGTAAATATTCACTGTGGCTAATGACCTATATAATTGGCCTCACAAAAATTAAAAAGAAAAGGAATAACAAGAAAATTAGCCAGGCAGACATGAAGAATTTATTCCCTAATGTCATTCCCAAAATGCCCATGGTATATATGAACGAACAAAAAGGAGAAAACAAAGATATGCAGATAATGACAAATGTGATTGTTATTTCAAGCAACTATGCCAAATAAACACATAAGCTTAGTGAAGATTATCTATCCTCTAATAAATGTGTCCTGCAAAGACACAAACTGTTAAAAAAAACTATTGTAGGCTGTTATTTTTTAAGACCCATTGGCAACACAGGTGATCAGCATACTAATTGTTTTCAATGGGCAAGGGATTGTGATGCCATTATTATTAAAAAATGAACAGAAAATGACTTGGACAGTTATTACAGTAAGTCAACTATTGTTTCTGCTCAGTACTCACATGTAATGTCAAGCCCATATGGAAGAGTAGTTCTATGTTACCATACTTCAGGTAAATACTGCCGATGCGCTTCAAAAGACTGGTGTGCCATAAGACTCCATGTAAGAAGAATCTTGTCATCTGGGAACTCATTAAACAATGAAAATGTCAACCTAACACATATTTAGTTCGTTTTTCAACAAATGAGGAAAAAAATGCATTGTACAAGCATGATATTTTTTTAGAAAAAAATGATAAAGAACTTAACATGAGTAACCCTTTGAAGTTCCTCCAATGTGCAAGTGTATAAGGCCTTCTGAAGTTTCTCCATTGTGCAAGTGTATAAGGCCTTCTGCTTGTCAACCAGACATCTCCTCCCCAGCTTAAGCTTATCCAGGAGCTTATTCAATAAGCTCAAGATAAGCCGCATGTTAGTCCTAGCCTCAACTTGTAGCTCAAATGAGCTGAAGTAGCTAAGATTTAATCCCCATTTTAGGCATTAACTCAACAAATATATAACTCACTCCTGGTTATTATGCCCTTAACTAACATAATTTTCTTAAACTGATCATATAAAAAAAACTGTATATTCGGTTAAAAAGATATCAGTGCATACAGCCTCAATGTACAGTTATGCTTAAATTCCCCATGTGCCAAAAGGGAACCCTGCCTAATGAAGTAACGCTGTGGTGATTAAAATCTGGTGCCCATAATCATTTCTGTTGAGCTCCACGAGAGTATACACTGTCCTTTGTACAGTAAAACCCTAAACACATGCTGGTTCTGTCATTGCTATGCTAGACATCGAATAAGTCTTAAGATGGAACAAACAAATGCTGTTCATAATTTCATATATAAGTATTGAAAGCTGAACATGATTAAATGTTTGGAAACACACTGGATTCCAAACTCAAGCATGTTAACAACAGGCACCATGCAATAAATACTACACAGAGAACAAGTCAATTGAACAAGTTTAGAATGTCAATTTAATCTCATGCATTCTTGTCTTCCAAAATTAGAATGTTAGGTCACAAAAAGACCAATGACGGTCTTCCCACCACATGTGAATCTCAGACAGAACCAATAACTCAGACACCATAATTAGAGATAGTCAATGGGCAATTACCATTCAATATATCTAACAAACTCAATTCATAAATAAACAAAAAAAAAAGAATCGCAATGGTCGCTAGTCACAGCTAACCCAGAAAAGGCAAAGAAAACAAGGCAATAATCGTCAACGAGGACATTTTTCTTTCTTCCTTTATTTCTTACAATCTATGGGCAAATGGTTTGCCAATGTAACGCTACTCTCTGGAGCTAAAAAACTTTCATGAAGGTATCCAAGGTAGATCAAAATGTTTGAGGTTGCACCAAATTATTAATCTAATGCTGCGCTGCATGTCCCACTTTCTGGAAACCATTTGCAGGCCCTCCAAATGGAATTAAAATGAAGAAGCAAGTAAGAAGCTACATGAGAAATTCTACCCAATCTTCAGCTCAGCCTAAAATGCCAGAGAAGGCAGAAATTACCCATCAAGCACAATCACTAAACAAGCTCAGAAGAATTTGCCTCTTTTATCCTTCCTTTTGGTCAAGATGTACAGTCGATAATGTAATAGCCCTGGTATGTCAACAGCCCATCACAGCACAATTGTACACAAAGCTTCCAGAACGGCGGCTGCCAATGATTTTCCAATCTGGCTGTCCATTATTGGGTATCCACGAACAGATTTCAATCACTCCACCACCAGGTGCACTCATTCCACCAATCACAATGAGCTTATCTCCACAACCACGAAACGCCAAACCCCAGCCATTAACTGATGTATACTTCTCAGGCAATGATCCAAGAGTGATCCAAGAGTTATTAACCTTGTCATATCTCCTCACCTCCTTCTCTGCATAATCAGCAGCATAAAGTTCATTATTCACAACAGCAACAAGTGGTGGAGCACCACTGCCGCCATTAAGGCCAGATGCCATATCAGGGATCAAACGCCAGGTGCCCTTCTCCAAATCAAACTCCTCACCACAATTAAGGATCTCATTATGGTTATCAGCTTTCCCGCCAATAACATAAAATTTATCATCCATGAAGAAACCAGAACACATCTTCCGCGCCCTATTCATGCTTGGGAGAGTGGTCCATGTCTTCGCTTCAGAATCATAGAGCTCAGCAGAGCTCAATGTACCATTATCACCGATACCACCAGCTACGATTGCCTTCTCACCAAAGCTTGCTGAGCCAAACAAGCACCTGGGCGAGTTCATCATGTCTCCTGTTGTCCAAGAGTTACTTAGGAGGCTATACCTCAGCACAACATGGGCCTCCACCTTCTTCCCAAAAACAAGGATATTGGTGCCCACAGCAAGGGACTCCTTATCAGCAAGCGTGAAGCACTCTATGGGAGGCATGGAAGGGATGTTGAACCACCGCTGGCGGCACGGATCAAAGCCATCCCACTCAAGCACATTGCACGAGCAGTAGATCATGTGCTCGACAATGCGAGCCTCCCGCCGCAATCTATACAGCTGCCCGGACCTCATAAGAGAGCAGAAGGAACGGTTGAGGCATGCTATCATACCATAGTAAGACCGGGGAGTATGGAGCAGGCATGTAATGGCCAGCTCCCGCCCGATCGCGCCTATGAGTTCGCTTGTGTTGGCTTCACCATTCTGATCGGCATCCTGCATTTCTGAGTCCCAAACTTCAGTTCTGGAATTCCCTGAATCACCGGCAACCTTATTCTTCTTGCTTCGACGGGTCAGGAGCTCCTCCTCCGCCTCTTCTCCCTTCTGCACCCCCACCGCCGCCACCGCCAAGCTCTTAACCGACAGCTTCCGGCTTCTTGAAATAACCTCTTCAGATGGCGCGGAGGCCGGCGCAGAGCTTGATGAGCTTGCTGACTCTAGCAAGAATTTCATGCGCTGGTCCCCCAACATGACCAGCCAAGCCTTCAATCTCCTCACCAACAGCAAACAAACCTAGAGGCTGGATTGGATCTTCCAGCAGCAAGAAACAACCCAATAGGAGGATCTCTCTTGCAAACTCCCCTCTTTTCCCCCTAATTTAAGGATCCAATCTGCAACGAGAGCACACAAAATGATCAGGACTAAAGAAAAAAACCGCAAAAAAAACTGCAACGTTTCAGAAACAAGATCTACACAACCTAATCCCTGCATCAAATAGACCCAACAACAACAACAAAAAAGAAAATCTGTCTGCTCCCCAGAAACAGCGGGGCACGAGCGTCCGTGTGTTCATCTCAAGCCCCAAAATTTCTCACAAAAACAAAATCTTTCATTCGATTCGAACCGATATTGAAGCACAAGGAGGTAGGCGGCGACGCACCTTCAAAAAAAAAAAAAGGGACTTCTTGCCGGCAGTGCCCGGCGAGGCGGCGAGGCCGCACCGGCGGGGCGGCGCCTAGGGCGGAGTCTGCGAGGACAGGATGCCGCCCACACCGGCGCCTACGGGCCCATCTCGCCGGCGGCGCCCACCACCACCACCTCCTCCTCCTCCGGCCTCCGCCTCGCGCCGCAGATTGGAAGAAGAGAGAGAAAGCTCTGGTTTTTTTTCTCTCCTTTTCTTCTCTCCTCACCTGCTGTTTTTTGTATTCTATTGGCAAACTACAAGTGTGATGAGATGAGAGAGAAAATGGAGGAGAGAGGTGGTGATGGAGGCCACCCTCCCTCTACCCCTTTTTATACCAGTGATTTAACCACAGTTTTAGCCTAAAACCAAAAACCATACAACCAACAAAAAGCTGCATGCACACATGGGAGATGTGAGGAAATCATCTATTAATGTTGGAGATATAGAGGATGATGCGGGTGTATTTGATTTCGTGTACAATTATTAATGTTGGAGATACAAGTCTCTAGTTTGTATTTTGTTAGAGGATATCTTTACGATACGTTTAAAAGACCGTTGGTAAATTAAATATTGGAGATATATCTTATTTGTATTTTTGTTGGTTGTATTTTTGTTGGATGGTATACCTTCAAGAGATATAGGCTTTTAATGTTGAAGATATAACTCTTATATTTTTAAATTCATTGATGGCTAGAGATATGCTCAACCAAATATATCCACTGTTCTATATTTGGCTAATTGCATCTCTAGTCATGAATGAATTTAAATATGTAACAAATTATATCCCCAATTAAAAACCTACATCTCTTAAATATATTGTCAAAAATATCATTCAGTAAAAATACAAACAAACAAGATATAACTCAAACATTTAACTTACCTATATCTTTTAAACGTAAAGTCAAAAGATGTCATCCATAAAATACAACTAGACATATCTCTAACATTGATAGTTATAGACAAAATTACACATACACACCTCACCACCTGTATCTCCAACATTAAACACGTATACATGGTATTTCATCCTTATGTATTAATGTCAGTGATATATAAATACTTGGTAGGTATTTGTTAAATTAAATGTTAGTGATATATTGGAGAAATTATATGCATAAGGTTTGCATTTATTAATTGCATTTTCTACTGTTCAATTTCATATCTTCCATCGAAGAGTTAATATTTGACAAAATAACGAATGATGATGAATGAATTGATATTTTTGTGGTTGGATATCTTACACCAATGCATTGAAACATATGTGATTTAACAATTGATGTTTTATTTCTCTTTGTAAGTATCAACAAAGAACTTTAGTAGAGTCTATTTTATTGGGAAGGAAACATCATGTGTGTGTTTAAAAATGTTCCAATAAAAACATCAATATGGCTACACTATAATAATTAAATGCAAATTATCGAACTTTACTTCTAAACTATGAAGGAAAACATAAATATGAGCAAGAAACTTAAAAGTTACCTTAAATCATCTTATAGATCGATCAATCTCCTTCATAGTAAAATATCATGCTTACTAGAAACCTTGATTTCCATATATATACTCCATTTAAAAAAACAGTGGTCAACTCCTCACGTTTTTGAGAGGATAAAAGATAAGTGGAGCTAGAGGGGACCCTTATGTCAACCACCTTCATTAGCTCTATATTTTTTTAGGAAAGGAAAAAGAATAATAAGGACCAAAACGGTTCACATGTCAATAACAAATATACGCAACAATTAAGAGATGATATATACAGAAAAGATGGTAATAATAGGTTAATGATATTTTTTAATTAAAACCCTATTGTAACACATAGGTAATATGCTAGTGCCACAAACAATGTCCAGACTAGTCTTTCCATAGGACCAAAAGAAATTTCCAAAGTATTGAAAGCAAAGAAAACGAAAGTAGAGAAGGAGAGATTGAACTCCATTAGGAATATTTATGAAATAAAAGTGGTATAGAAGATGGGATGAACAATATTACATACGAAGGAGAGAAACATGGAAGCACAAGAAAAAAAGCCCTCTCCATCCCATGCACAGTCTTGTGATTGAAGCCACAAAGGGTGAAGGGCGTTTAAATAGAAGTTCAGAGAGCTACACGACAACATACAACATCCACATAGTATTAATAGTTAATAGCGTCGAGTCATAATGGAAGATTTACATTATCAACCATGACAGTTGGAAGGTGCATTTTTAACCAGACAATAAGGAACCTTATGCAATATATTAAGATAAGCTTAACACCAATTTTGACAATGGTTACCTAGACCAAACTCTTATTGAATTTGTAGCAGTAAACCAAAAGGGACTTGGATGGAGATTTCTCCTCTCTCTTTTCATTTTTGAGCCACCAAGAAATACAGAATAAACCCAAGTTTGTCTATATATTTCATATATTCAAGCCTTTTTTTAGAATTCATAAAAGAAATACTGGTAAGAAGGCCTAAAACAATATTATGCTTTCAGTAATTTTAGAAAGTCTTTTATCATGAATAAGCCTTTGTAAGACCTGCAAAAGCTTAAGTACTCTTATGACACATGTACTCTCTATATATCCCAAAATAAAAGCATCCCTCGTATTCCAAGATAACTTTAGTAGGAGGAAAAATGACCAAGCTCAGGTAAGATCATTAAAAGAATAAAGCTTCTTGTTTTACGAATCGAGAGTAGATAAAAGGGAGAAAAGCAACTTATTTTGAGAGAAAGTTTAAAACAGGGAAGTAATGTTCAACATAATTTATTTGGACGTGTATCAGGCTTCGACAGGAAAACAAATCTGTTTACGAGAGTTACAACTTCTATAACATTGTTCGATTATAAATTTGTACAGTGATAATGTAGTTATAATATATAACCGGTGAAACTAACCACTTTACCCCTCGTCAGTTGAAAGCTGTGGTGAAGCTAAGCTCATATATGATGCAACTGAATACTTAATTTGGTTGTTGGTGTTACTCTCCTAAATACTCTTCTCGAGCCAAAACATTTCGGATGGAGCAAAAGGCTGTAGTGTCTCACCACCATATTTGGTTCTCTGGCTAGGAGTACCATGCAACTTCTCCCCAACCCCACCATTTAACTTAGTATACTGGGTTTTTTATATTGGTAATGTGCTAATATTGGTGCCTAAAAAAATCCTGAAACCTCATCAATGTTAGACCACCATTGGAAAATAACGGATGTAATACAGTAATACCTCAACTATCAGGTAGGGTGAAAACGGATCGAAAACAATCGAAAACTAGTTACCATATTTGTTTTCATTTTTTTTAGAATCGGATTCAAAATCAAAAACCCCGGATACGAAAACGGTCAAATACTATTATAAACAAATATGGAGCAAATACAAATCAAAACGAATACGGTAACGAAAATTGATCGAAATATAAAAACTCCTCAAACTAAACTTTACAAAACAATAAAAGATAGCTTAATGTTCTCTCAAAATATATCAATGTTTATAAAAAAATAGGACAGCGAACTTTTTCTTAAAAAGAAAAAAATGAAAACCCTAACCCTAAAAACCCTATAGTTAGTTTTTGCGAGCTTGTGGTTGTGGGCTTCTATTTACTAGGCCTTGGCCCATGTCCGGATATCCGGTAGTTTTTCGGATATTATCCGACCGATTCCAAAATCCGACGGATAATTCCTTTACCATATTCGTTTCTGAAAATAATTATCTGTTTTCGTTTTTGTATCCGATATTATCCGAAAATTATCCAACCACACTTTCCGAATCCAAATTTTGAACGGAAACCGGATACGATCCGAACCGTTTTTACCTCTACTGCCAGGTAAAGATATTTACATTTTAATTCCCAAAAAGTTATGTTGTAATAACCATGACGTACATCTTCGATCTCTTCTAAGTAACCAATCTACAACCCCGTTCTAACTTAATTAGTTAAGATACAAATATTTGTTAGCATATTTTTTAAATACTAGATAGTAAATTTCATACAAAATTTTTTATATATAAAAGTTACTTTAAAATATCAGATAAAAGAGGATCTATGTACGCTAGGATTTTTTTCTTTACAGAACCAATTCTTTTATTAAGCGGGTTTGTTTTTCCAACATTTTGTTTTTTCCAACATTTTGTTGGTTCTTCATCTGAAGAATAATATGTGTGCAAAGAGATTGCCTGCAATAAATTTAAGTGGGTTATAACTTGTAATTGTATATGTCAATGCTAGTAGTAGTAAATTAGGGCAATTGAATTTGCAGCTTTGTATGTATGCCTGCCTTACACTAGTTGCTGTGTGGTCCTTGCCTTTTTTTTTTATCCTTTGATAGGCAAAAGGGACAGGCACCAGAGGCACAGAGCCCTTTTCTCCACGATGGAAATTTGATGGGGGTTTCATTCCAAAAAGGGTAGAACTTGACAGTGTACTCTGTACTGCCTGCCGTTTTTGTTCATCTGCAACTTGTACCATATAGATGATTGCCTTGTGTACATTTTACCTCGAACTCCAAAAAGGAGAGGCCAAATGAAAAAGAAAGAAATTAAATTCTACTGCACATTTTTCACAACCTCATTTAATTTACATAATGCTTAATATGTATAAAGTGAGAGACTTCAACTGATCTTTATTTAGATAAATTATACATGTTAATGTTATTTAATTACTAGTTAAGTGTTTAAGTTAGAGAGAACATCAATTTTAAGTTGAAATGGTCAAAGAGAGAGTACATGAGCGTAATTGAATCTTAGCCCTCGTGATGCTAACGTTTAGAGCACATGGTAATTAAGTTTTCATTTTGTCTACCACTCACGCGTCTCCAAGGTTTTGAAGATTAATATCTCACGTCGTGGTCGTCTAAACTATGGTTATCTTCCTGGATCAACCTGAGGTAAAGAGCATATATATCACTCCGAATTATCTATTGATTTTAGTACGTTACACACTGTTAAAACAATGTTACGATGAAACAAATATGAGATTATTTGTTAGAAGGCTTTAGCCCTATTCCTTTTTATCGACACACTTTTTTTTTATTATACAACAAAGCATGCAACACCACACACTCCCGTGAATTAATGCTCCTTCTACCACATGTTAAAAGAGACCTAAATCAAGTACATTTCTGGTCTCACTAAATCCCCTATTAAAATCCCACTTGTTACACTTAATTAGTTGGAGGGAGAGCATGAACACTGATTATTACCACGTGAAAAGCATGGTTAGCAGATAACTATACTGCTGATGATAGTGAATTTGTCTCGTATAGTCCATTTGTAACTTCTACAAATTACTACTCCAACTTAATATTAAAAACAATCAAATCTAGATGAATAGCTACATGTAAAATCAAATTAAGTTGAATATTCTTTGTAGCAAAAGGGACGATATAAACATATTTCATATTTCATGAAAAAATATTATTTATTTATTTTAGATAATATTATAATATATTTTCTTTCATCCCTAATAAAGCACAGCATTCAGCGAGTCAGGTTAAATATATTTTAACTTTCTTTAAAAGTTAAGATAACTTCAATATCAACCAGATAACTAATTAATGGATTCACAAAATTAGATATATATGCACGTGTACCTATATATGCATACACAACGTACATGCTCTGCATGCAAATGAGTAGGCTAAAGTTGGTTATCAATCTTCTCATGCGCTAAACTAAGTAACCCTACCGCAACAGCTAGCCACGACACCTATCTTGGTCAGCCTAGAAAAAAAAATTTGCAAACCCAAGCAAAACACCTTTCTAGTTAGGCAACACCCTCCATACGCAGCCACACCCTAACAAAGCCACCTTTCACATCACACAACATGCAACAAATCCCGTTTGGAGCAAACACCACAAACTTCTCTACGTGATGTAAAGGCTTGTGTGCCAATTAAGAACAACCCCTGAACACGCCCTAATGACAACACAACTGTCACGACAAAAAACCATTCTAATGATCATCCACAAGGTAATAAGGGTGCTTTTTAAATATCTCGTGTGTTATCGTAAAAAAAAAAGATATATTATCTAGCGTAACCACCTGTCGATATATCATCACTATTTGATCCGTATATTATTATGCTATTTGGTGGCCGCGTGAAACACGCGTCCGATAGTGCTAGATCCAGCGGATCACCGCATGCATGAGATTGCAACCTTAGCTAGGTTTCCGCCATCGACAGCAACCGGAGGTCTACTGGCAGCCACGCAAAACGGGGAAGAACGGGGAAGAAGAGGTGACGCTTTCGCTGTTGCCTTTTCTACGGCGATGAACTGAACGGAAACCAGTCTCTTGGCGACCAGGGCCTTTGGATTGGCTGCAATTGCTTCCGTGCTAATAAGGGCTTGCCACTTGCAAGAGAGAGAGTTTGGCAGCCTTATTTCCCACATGTGCCGCATTGTGTGTGTGTGTATATATAATATATATATATAATATATATATATATATATATATATATATTAAAAAGAGAGAAGGAAAGGGACGCAATTGACGCAGCTAGTAGCTGTTAATTTTTCAGGGTAGTCACTATATGTCACGGTTAATTACAGTTAATGCTTGGGTAGTTTACTTTTAGGCCTCTTAGAATTTTGTAGGATTTTTAATTAAATCAATTGATTTAAATCCAGCAAAAAAATTCATAGGAAATTTCAAGTATGTCTTCCAAGGAGGCATTTAATCTTTTGATTGTGGGGGATATGAATAGTTTAACTTGTTTAATTAGATATAAGGGAAGTCTAATTTTAGTCTATATATCAATCCTAGTTCAGGTTTAATTTATTTGATATTGTTTAATTTAGAAAATGATTTACTATAAAAAATGCAAATCATGTACAAGGATGGTTGTGAGCTATGGAGTGATTTGTCACATGGTGTGTGGGCCGTGCGGTGTGATGATCGATGCATGGAAGGAAATTCATGCATGCATGCGAGAATTCTCCGAATTAAGTTAAGGCCCTGTTTATTTTTAAGTTTGGATGTAAACTTTACACCTAAAAAATTTTAAGAGTAAACTTTACACCTAAGAGTAATGTTTACTTCTCATGTGTAAAGTTTTTATGATGTTATAAAAAAGTCAAATTTATTGTGCATGCAAGGGTAGGAGTGGGCAAGCACTTCTCCCAAGAAAATTCTGCACTTTTTGGCTCCTAAACCTCTCAAATCCAAAATTTTTACACACCAACTTTACACCCATGTGTTTACTTCCAAAATGCCAAAAAGTAACCAAAATCCCAAATCTTTACAAGAATTTACATGAAGTAAACAGAGCCTAAGTTAATTATGAAGATGACATGTGTAAAATAATTGATAGATATGGAGCGGCAAACCCAAAAGAAATGCTCGCTTAAACAGTTTTGGACACAATTTGCAACCGATTTTACCACTGAGGGAGGGAAAGAACTAGCCCATATTACATTATGGGGTTTAAATTAAACCCAAACTAAAACTAAATAACTTTTTTCCTATTTATTAGAAACATTTCACTTTTGTTTCGGTGTGCAACCTTTTCCCTCTCATAAAATTTGTAGTGAGAGCTTCACATTAATGCCAAGAGGGTGATGTGCATGTGCACGTAGTACGTCTTCACTGACGCTTCATTCATAATCTTAGCATCAAGGACATGTGTCAAAACAGATAGCTACTAGCTAGGGTAAGAAAACTTGCTATGGGTCAAAATAAGTTAATAACACGTGTTAACCTTTATTAAATTCTTCCCGTAGACATGAATAAATATTGTTTCGATGCATGCACTTCACTACTGGATAAACCATCATTGGTTAAAATAACAAAAATTACAGTAGTCTCGGTTTGAGTTGCACCCAGGACTAAAGATGATCTCTAGTCCCGGTTTAAAAAGCCTACGAATTTCTAGGAACATTAGTTCCGGTTCGTGTCACGAACTGGGACTAAAGATCACCTCTAGTCCCGGTTCAAATGTTGTCAGAGCCTGTCAAAACGCCAGACATCTTTAGTCCCGGTTGGTGCTACCAACCGAAACTAAAGATGCATGGCGCTCTGACAGGTTCTGACAGCCTCTGACACCATCTTTAATCCCAGTTGGTAATACCAATCGAGAATAGAGATGCTATTTAGTGAATGTGCTTATTTTTTAACTGAACCTAATAAAAATATATAAATTTTGCTACATGATTCAAATGGCCAAAAATTAATTTAAGGGGATCTGTAATTTTAAAGAGTGTGGTGTTGTGTGGAGGTGGATAATTGAAGATAGAAGGAAACTTTAATTTTGTTATTACATATCACCATATTGTTATTAACTAATGATTCTCAATATACAAAATCTTTTGTAAAACTATTTTGGTAATAATATACGAATCGGAGGGATGTATAATATTGATAAGAACATTTAAACCCTGGCATCACGTCTAGTTTATGCGCGTTTAACAAGTTTTACGTGCATTGTTCCCGTTTCGTCCTCTAACTCGGAGTCGGTTTTTAAAACGGCCATAACTTTCGCATACGGACTCCGATCGAGATGTTTCATATATGAAAATCGATGAGAAAAAAATTTCGGATGTGCTCGTTTGCAACTTCCCCACGTTCGGCGATCTTATTTTGACCAAAAAAGCCTCAGAAGATTGCCTTTTCGAGCCCGAAAGCTTTTTTCCGATTTTGAGCGGTGTCTTCCGAATTTTTCACAGGCCACGTCTTTTGCTTGTTTATGCTCAAACTTTATGTGGTTACCTCTCGTCCTAAGTCCATAAAAAATATAAAAACAAAAAGAAAAAGTGAAATTTTTCCTGTCTTGCTCAACAGCAGATGAAAATGAAGAAAACCAAGGGGCAAAAGAGGAACAATATCCAGAGGAGCACATTAATATCTAAGATTATCTATATTTGATTTAATTTTAATATTATTATTTTAAACCTATATTTAATGAATTTAATTTGTTTCTATTTAATAAATTATTTAATTGTTAACCCTAGTCGGGACCAAATAAATTTGGAAAATTACGGAAAATTATTTTTAGTCCCGGTTGTTGGACTAAAGATGAATTGGAAATAGCGAGAAATTATCTTTAGTCCGGTTGGTGACACCAACCGGGACTAAAGATGAATTGGCTATATATATCCTCGGCTCACATTGTCTTCTCCACCGATCCAACACTTAGCATATTTTTCAGATCTCTCTCTCCCTAGCTCTCTCCCTCTCAATCCCTCTCCCTCTCTCTCCCTCCCCTCGGCAAGCAAGGGAAGGGAGGAAATGGCGGCGGCGGGGAAGGAGGTGGTGGTAGCGGGGCGACATCTTCTCACCAGCGGCGAGCGGGAGCGAGAGCCGACGGCGAGCGGAGCGGGAGCCGATGACGAGCGGGAGCGGGGAGCCTGCGGCGAGCGGGAGTCGACAAGTGGCGAGCGCGCGAGCCGAGCGAAAAATTGATGTTGTTGTATTTTATTGTATATAGTGGATTTTGTTGTATATATGTGTGAACAAATTTATGGACAATTTGTTGTATACATGTTTAAATTTTGTTGTTGTATTTTATTGTATTCGATTTCGATGTTGTTTGCATATATATGTATGTTATGTGTGTTATATATGTGTGTGTTATGTATTTAGACATATATATACAAATCTATATATGTATAAATATATATATATATATATATGTAAACAGACAGCAAGCTAACAACAGGAGGAATTAAAAAAATAAAAAAAATCTTTAGTTCCGGTTGAAGCCACCAATCGGGACTAAAGATGGCGGAGCCAACCACGTGGCGTCGCCATCTTTAGTTCCAGTTGGTGGCTTTAACCGAGACTAAAGATGCATATCTAGTCCCGGTTATTTAACCGGGACTAGAGATCGTCCCATCTCTAGTCCCGGATTCGTAGTTTCGGTTTGACAATCGAGACTACTGAGGATTACGAACCGGGACTAGTGTGGCTTTCTCCAGTAGTGCTCGCTAAGTATTCTTCGGTAAAGCTTGGAAGGTAATTAAAGTTTGAAGCGACCGACTACTAATTAATCATCTCTCGTAGTGTCATGTAGAAGGAAACATGTATATGCAGGCACTATCCACCATGATCAGTTCCATTTACTTAGGTGGTATTTGGATTAGGGAGTGTTTGGATATATTAGGGACTAAAATTTTAATTCGTATCACATCGAATGTTTGTATATCAATTTAAAAGAATAAACATGAACTAATTATAAAAATAATCGTAGAATCGGAGGATGATTCACGAGACAAATCTATTAAACCTAATTAATCCATGATTAGCAAATGTTTACTGTAGCATCACATCGTCAAATCATGACGTAATTAGGCTCATTAGAATCGTCTCGTGAATTAGTCTCCGATTATGAATGAGTTTTATAAATAGTCTATATTTATTACTCCAAAATAATATCTAAACATTCGATGCTATCCAAACACCACCTTATCTCTCAAAATATAAACCATATAATAACAAATCGCAAAGCAAACCTTTAGACCATACCACAGATCTCAAAGCCAATCTAATGGTTATTAGAACAGTTTGACATCGTCAACAAACATGACCACCGAAAATTGTGAAATGAACCACGTAAACCACGCATATATGCATGTCAAAATCAGGAGAAAGCTACGTGTCTGCACTTAGCTAAGAACTCATCTATCCAATGCATGCGTCGCCGAGACTCCTTCTCTTCCTCCTTTTATATAGAAAATATATAGATGGCTTGTATCACTTTCGTGTGTGTGTTCTTCTGTTCTGCTGATAGCTCTTGACCAGTGACTCTGATGATCTCCAAAACGTGCCATCTCCATCAGAGATAGGTTGATGATCCATGTACACCGTTCAACACAGCGTCAATACTTTCGGTCGTGGAAAAAAAATTAAACGCAATCATGCATGAAACCTCTCTTTTCCACGGCCGCCATCACATCAGATATTAGAGCTAGGAGAGCTTTCATAAGCTTAGGTAATTAATTATTAAAAAACAAGCTTAGGTTGATCTTATAGCAAAAGCCGGCTAGTCACAATCATTTATTCATGCGTGGTGGTAAATTGAAAATGCATGGCATCGAATCATGCATCCTAGAGGGTTTTAACTGTTCCCTCCTGATCAAAGCATGTCGTTGCATGTAGACATCGATGTTTAAAACATAATTTATTCATTCAGAAATCAATTTAAATTTCCTAATGCAATTTTAACGATGACTGATGTAAATATGCAAATGTAAAATACGATGAAGGGCGTGTTCGGCTGGTCCTGTAAGCCAGCTGATAAGACAAGCCGGTTGGTTTGCTGTGAGAGAAAAATATTGTTCGAACGGCTGATAAGCCCGGCTGATAAGACAAGCGAACGCGTCCGAAATTGTAAGAATATGAAGGTGCCTTTGATCGAGGTGAAGACCTACACATATTAACATCATGTCTAAATATTTTAAAATATATTGATACCCATAATATTTTATTCTCGAGTCTAAAATGGTACATGTTCTTGCAACTAGAAAGAATAATTTATCTGTGTAACAAAGGTAATACATTGAAGCCTATTTTTTTTAAAGATGAACTGTGAACGAAGGCGGAAGGCCGATGAATGGTCTTCCTTTTATATATGAAAGAATTAAATAATATTATATATACCATAAATCTAACACATAGTTGTAGAGACCGGTTCTAATTTAATTTTTTAATGAAATATTTTCATTATCAAAAGAAAAACCTAACACATAGGTTAAAACAAAGTCTAAAAAATGCTGATGTCGATTTTTTTGGAAAATTATACTTTTTCAAAGTGCGTCATAAATAATCAGAAAATATTTTTTTTGCCAATAATCCATTCTTACTGAGCATCATGATCATGACAAGTGTCAGCCTTGGAAAGACCGACAATTATGATAAAAGTTAAACATTATATTAATAACTTGCCGGCGGCTTGGCGGGCTATAGGAGCATTAATTAGTGCGTGAGTGGCACTCATAATTCACTTTTGACCGGTTAATGACAGTGACTAGCTTGAGTATTGACAGAGTGCAAATATACAACATTTTAATTGTTGGTATGTATTGACTGCGTGTCAGCTTGCATATATGCACACTTGACAGCACGGTAAAAGATATTAGCTAATCAACCACTTGAAGAGATATTCTTAATTTACTTTGACTGGTTAATGAGAATTAATTAGGTGTGCCGCAGCTAAAGAGAAATTTTTAGTTCGCACGTAAGTGCAGTCTTAAGTCACTTTGACTGGTAATGATGATGACATGAATGTCTCTTATCCCAGCCCGCCTTTCAATTTATGAACATAAATTCACTGCTGTTATTTACCGTATCAACGTATATTAACCACGCTAATATTAAGAAGCTAGTGTACTCCCCGCAGAAAAAAAAACAACAATTACGTACGTAATACACTAGCTACTTCATTAGGCCAATTTTAGATCAAAGGAAAAATGAGAAAAGAAAAGGGCCGGGAGAACTGCATGTATTAACCAAAACAAAATGTTCTCTTTAATATTTGAAATAGAGGAATATTGTTGTAATCTTTGTACATAATTTTTTTTCTAACAAACCGGCATTAGAATTCATGCACACATACATAATATCTTTTAGTTAAATTTAACTATGGGGGCCTCCCCTACATTACTTTTGGTAAAACAAAAATGGAGGAATGTTTTCTCATTCTCATTATTTCATTTGGTTATTTTTCCCTATATCTGGTTTGGTGGAAATCGAAAATGAGGTGAGATCATGAAAATTTTCCTGGATAGTACCAAATCTATCTTCCTCTCTTCGTCTCTACCTCTCTCACACATGTATATATATATATATATTGATTTTTACAATTTATGAGTTTTACCCGCGTTTGATTTGACTCTTGCTTTTCGCTTTTCTAGCTATGAAAGCAAAGGAATGGAAATCTGATTCGTCAATGGTACTTCACAGATTATTATAAATTAGATTTTATAATATACGATATAAAATATTAAAAATTAAAAAGGATTGTAATATATATATATGTATATTTGGGTAATATATATATATGTTTACTTAAGTGCGTGTATATGTGATTAATATATATATATATATATATATATATTTACACATATATATACATATATAAACAAGCATCAAGGAGCATCATCAAAATTAAAAAAAAATATCTTAAGTCTTGGTTAGTAATATCAATCAGGACTAAAGATGGATCTTTAATCTCGCTTTCATGGTCCCGATTTGTCCGGTACTAAAAGAGTTTCAAACCGAGACTATAAAGAGTTTTTCCAAAGAGTATAGATATGTTTTAAACATTTTTTCTTTCTTATTAATGTGTTTTGTTATTTTTTTAAGATAACAATGTACATGTGCCATTATATTTACAAGATTTTTAATTTCATTATTCATATATATGTTTTGAACATGTCCTGACGTACGTACTACTCTTAGTGAAAATTAAATATCACAAATAAGGAAATTATTTTACTTTCAGTTCGTTGACACATGCTGCCACTCCATTTCGAAAAAAAAAATAAATTAAAGAGGCTTGATCCCACTAAAAACAACGTACAAGTAGCTAGTACTACACTCCATGGCACCTTTTTTCTTCCTAAAGTCTTTTGAGCCCATTCTTGGGGTCATGACAACTAAGGACCAATGGAGTGCACAAGGCACACACCTAGTAGCCTAGGCACCCCCTGGACTGTCTTTTCCATGTAACTAAGAGAGAAGAAGTGTAGGTCTTGTAGTTTGGCAAGGCAAGTAAAGAGGGGGAAAAAAAAGGAGATTGCTTAGAGACCAAGAACACCTCAAAGCATGCCAAAATGCTCATGGGGTTTCAAATGGTGAAAGGATGCATGATGCAAGGTGTGCAAGCAGCTGGGGCCCACACAAGCAAGGGCACAAATGCCTCTGGGGAAAAGGTGGCCAAATTGATCCTATCCCTCCAGTGTCCAAGAAATTCCAAAAACAGTTGGTCAGTAGCTTTTTTTTTGTTACATTATTATGGATGCTCAATTCCTATGGTGAGAGATGGTGAGAGAGGGAATAATTTGTTCAGTTTTATAGAGTTGTAGGTTTATGTTGCATCGTGTACTCACGAAAATTTGATCGACGACATGGAGGAACTAGATTACCTTTTTTCTTTTTCTTTTCTTAATTATGCGCATTGTCACATCGACGTTTTTCGTCGTTTAATGAAAATTTAGGATGTTCTTTCAATGTCGACATGTGTGAGGATTGTAGCAAAGTGTTTTTCCTCTAAGAGGCTTTTGTTCAACAATTTTATGGTTTACATTTATTTCCTTCCAAAATTGCTGGCCGTATAGCCTATAACCACCCTTTTCCCCTATTTGGAGTGTTCCATTTGGTCACATCACCATGGACTTTATATGAAGTGGCCCCAAATATAAACATGCACACCACAGACGATGTGTTCACATAACAGGATTATATAATGCAGTTTTACATATCAATTTGAAACCAGAAAGTAGCTAGTAATGCATGCAAACTAGACTGTAAATTATGAAGGCATGCACTGCTGATGATTGGAGTGCACTTCTACAAACAAACAAATTAACATGTGAGAAGAAGACTAAGCATGCTAAAATATTTTGTTTTCCAATGTTGAGATCAGGCATATGACTGAACAGATATATTGATATATCATTTCACCCTGAAAAAAGTCTGAAATTCCTTCAGACAATGCAAACATGCATTGATACGTATATATTAATTGTGTAACGTCCTAATTTAAGCGTCCATTTTTTTCGTTTTCTGGACTTCTCCATTTGTCAAACCATGGAGGGTAGGCCCAAAAGTACATACGTGTACATCATCATGCTACATGACATACAGTATCTGATCATGCATTGCAACCATATATATTTGTGCGCATGCATCATATACACTAGTAGAGAATCGATTTTTGTGTGTAGGTCGAAAGACATCTTCCCGTGTGCAAGCATATCTGCACGCACGAGATGGTCTGTGAAAATCAAATTTTCACATGCGGGCGACCTAACTGTACGAGAAAATATATTATCCTGTGCGAACAACTTAATAGGCCCGCACGGGAAGATCTATTATCTCATGTGGGCCACTTAAGCCGTCCGCACGGGATAATAGATCTTCCCGTGCGGACGAATTTAAGTGGTCCACACGGGAAGATACATCCGTCCTATATTATATATTAAATTATTAAATTAAATCGATAATTAATATCACATCATAAATTATACAAAAATAATTTTACATTATCACAATTTTACCAAAATTTCACATGTATAATTTTACAACAAATTTTACAACATTTATAACAAATTTTACAATGCATGGATGCGACGGCGATGGCGGTAGAGGTGGCGGTAGAGGTGGCGGTCAGAAAATTCTATAAATTGACATGATAATTTAATTTTATTCCATAACACTATCATAAAAATTCAATCAGTTTTGATCAAGTGAGACTATATGTTGTTCATAAATGGCTACACATCTGTAATAGTTTGTGAACTCTAAGTTTCAAAGTTTATATACCTTATAAGAAGTTATGAACTAGCATATTACTCAAATTTATATATAACCTTAACATTTACTCATTATCACAACATATGAAATTATATTGCCATTTGTGTTGTGAAAAAATATTTTTTCTATTTTTAAGTAATAACCCTTTTTGAAAAAAATTGACCTTTTTATCTTTATTCTTTTAATATTTGTTCTTGACTTACGAGCACACGAGGGGTAACCACAGAAAATTTGAGCCTAAACAAGCGTTCAAAATTAGAAAAAAGCTTCCGGCTTGAAAAGGTAACCTTCTCGAGCCATTTTTGGGGAAAATAAAATTACCAAATATGGCAAAAGATGCTTACGAATGCATCCAAAAGTTTTTTCTGATCAATTTTTATATATGAAATATCTCAATTGGAGTCCATATGCGAAAGTTATGGCCGATTTAAAAACCGACTCCGAGTTAGAGGACAAAACAAAAACAACACGCGTAAAAACTTGTTACACGTGCACAAACTGCTTTATATGTGCAGTGGGAGCCACTCTGTTAAAGTTTCATCTAAATGAACTCTATGTTTCAATCTCTATGTTTTAAGTTTATATACCTTATAAGAAGCTATAAACTTTTATGCATCTCAAATTTATACATGACCTTAACATTAACTCATTATCACAACATATGAAGTTATATTACCACTTATGTTGTGAAAAAAATATTTTCTATTGATTTTATCCCATATCCAAAAATTAGATGAAGAATTCAATAGGTTTATAGATAATTAAAACCTTACATCTTTAAATTGGTTTACAAAAATACATGGGCATCATCCCGTGCGGCGCACTTAAACGATCGCACGAGAAAATGGATTATCCCGTACGGTCCATTTAAGCGGCCGTACGGAAAAATAGAATATCCCGTGTGGTCGTTTAAGTGGGTCGCACGAGATAGTGCGATATTATCCCGTGCGGCCCACTTAAACAACTGCACAGGATAATCTATTTTTCTGTGTGGTCGCTTAAGTGGACCGTACAGGATAATACATCTTCGGTTTTTAAGGCGCGACCACTTATGGCCTGTCTGGAACCTATCTGGGGCCTCGTCCGTAAAAACGTTTCAAAGATCATGCATTCATATATATACCTGCAAAATCGAACAATAAAAATATACTAGATTCCATACGCCGAGAATAGAAATACAGAAAGGCACACAAAGAATCAACTTATTTGACGCTGAACCATGATGATTATCTAATATAACTATTACATTATAACGGTGTTAATTAATTAATTGTGATATATATGTGTACAAAATAAAATTGTACTTGTAGAAAGACAAGCAAGATTGCATATATATCAAATCTAATTGAACTTATAGGAATTAACTGCACACCGAATTTCGCTTCAAAATCCGCAAGACATACATGCCTGTATAGTTTTTGGAGCAAAGTTTTGCGCTAATAAAATTTTGGCAACTTAATAGTATCAAATGAATGTTTGGTTTGCAACCTATTTTGCCAATGACAAAAGTTACCAAGATTTGGCACCAACAAAAATTTAGGTAGGGCAAAAAGTTGGCCCCAAACCAAACAAGAACTAAAATTAATTCGTCATGCATATTTCTTTTCTGAAATTAAAGTATATACACGTACACACGTCATCATACTAGGAAGGATATGCATGTCAGGTACGTGCATGACTTAATTTTTTGTACAAGAACGTACAAACAAATCATTTTGACCAGAAACCAAAAGGAGGTATACATAATTAATACATACGTACATACATGTATACGTACGTATGTACTCTACCGCGTGTGCAGACAATGATGCACCGTGTACAACACATAAAATGCTATCACGCCATGACGATCGAGAGTCTACCAAGGTTGCCAAAAGGCCAAAGGAGAGATGGCCAAAAAGAAGACGAAATCGAGAAGCTTTAATATTTCACTGCAAAAAATGAAAGAGAAGAGAAAAATAAGACAAAATAATGAATGATGCTTGCTGTTGTTGCTGACGATGTAGAGCTTCTGGTTTCAACGAGTGACGAGATCAGGTTTGGCTTTACGAGAGAGAGAGAGAGAGAGAGAAGGTTTTGGGCCGGCTCGGCTCGTTGAAAGATGGGTTAGTGGGGCCGTTAGGCCCATACGAGGATGCAGGAGTTGGGCTGCAAGGGTCCATGGAAGAATGCCATGCAAAAATATCACTAGGAACTTTCGGACAATTTTTCCGACGACCTCGGCTTTCACTCGGGCCTCTAGTAAGACTTTAAACCTATTATTTTTACTGTGGAATAAGCCCATTTGAGGTCTTCGTCCTTTATCCACAATACAATTTATCTATAATACAAGATACAATGGGTTTCTAAATTTGTAAAACCGGTGCGAATCTTGTCCTAAGGCAGTATGGAGGCTGGTTTTGTCCGACGTGACATGTTGACTTCGGTACGTGGCATTTAGACCGTCGAGTCAGCACGACGTGACGTTTACGTAGCAATTTGATTTTAGAAAAATAATAATTTTTGTGGACCCACCTGTCAGTTAAAAAAATTTAAAAAATGATGGGCCCCACGTGGGCCCCACATGTTATTCTCACCCCTCCTCTTCTTACTCCTCTCTCCCCAACTCCCTTACTTCATCTCTCTCTTCCCAAACCGGCGGCTCCTTGCTGCATGAAGATATCCTTGCCTAGGCCAAGGTCCTTGCTGCAGCCATGGCAGTAGCGCAAGAAGTCGCCGTCGCCGTCGTCCTCAAGAAGTACACGCCGGAGCTCTCGACGACGCGGTTGTCGAAGATGTGGGTCGTCCTCGGGTTGGCCCCGCGCGCGATGACACGGGTGTAGTCTTTCGACATCTCTATCATCTCCCTCGTCGACACCCATCGGCGGTGAGTAGGCGCGTACTGCACGGCGGCTACGCCGGCGCCACCCCTCTTGACGTCGAACTCCATGCACGGTGTCGGCGAGCACGGTGCGTAGTAGTTTGTCTGGACCCAGAGCCTCTGCCCGGTCAGGACAGACGCCGCCGCCGTCGCAGCGACGTCGCCGGGGGCATCGATCTCTTCTCTGTTGTAGTCGTGCGTGCGTGTAATATTTATCAAGATAATGATCAATAAGACGAAATTAACTAGAGGAATTCAAAGAAAAAGAAGAAGAAGAAGAGCTGTACTGAATTTTGTTCAGGGGAAGAGAGGATTAGGAACAGAATATAATTAAGGCATAAGTACACCACCTTCCATGTCATTACCACTCCCCTCCACCACCCTCAAAACACACCACGTACACACATGTACGGATGCACACATGCAAGCTCAAGCTAAAGCTCAGTCTGACCGCATGCGGTTGAGCTGGTTCATCGCCGGCTGCAGGATGTTGTAGAGAACCCAGGCGATCGTCGGCGCCACCACACCACGAACAGCAGCAGCATGCCACGGTTGTCGCCGCCCTCCGCAGCCGCCTCCGCCGCCAGCCTCGCCACCTCCTGCGCCGCCGACGCCTCGGGCGTGAACGCGAACCCGGCCGAGGCCGCCACGCCCAGGCCGAGCCCGGCGACGAGCACCTGCTCCGACCGCATGCGGTTCAGCTGGTTCAGCGCCGGCTGGAGGATGTTGTACAGCACCCACGCGATGGCCGGCGCGATGGGCAGCAGCAACGCCAGCCCGCGGTTGTCGTCGGCGCCCGCCGCCGCCGCCACGTCCGCGATCTGCTGCGCCGGTTTGGAGAGAGAGATGAAGTAAGGGAGTTGGGGAGAGAGGAGAAACAATAGGAGGGATGAAAATGATATATGGGGCCCGCCTGAGTCTCATCGTTTTTTTAATTTTTTAACTGCCAGGTGGGTCCACAAATTTTATTATTTTTTTAAAATTAAATTGTCACGTAAGCGTCACGTCGTGCTGACTCGACGGTATAACCAAAGTTAACATGCCACGTCGGACAAAACCAGCTTCCATACTGTCTTAGGACAAGATTCGCATCGGTTTTGCAAGTTTAGAAACCCGTTGTATCTGATATTGTGGATGAAGGACGAAAATCATATTCGTTGACACTTTAAACGACCTCAAGTGGACTTATTCCTTTTACTGGGTTTTTACTTACACTGTTGACGTAGATTGTAGATATTTTATGGGCTAGGTTCCTGGTTTGCCTATTTGTGGGCTGGGTTTGTGGTTTGCACAGACTATTAAAAATTTCTGAGTCGTCATTAAACTCGAGTGTGTTGGATGCTAAGGATTGAGAAATGAGAACCTTTTCTCTCGACACATAAAACTGAGCAATGAATTAGCATATAATTAATTAAATATTAGTTAAAATAGTTTTAAAATGAATTAGTATGATTTTGTAAAGTAATTTTGCTATAGTTTTTTAATAAAAGAAGCGTTTAATTGGTTTGAAAAATATGCGTATGAAAAATGAAGGATTAGAAGTTGGAAACAGGAAGTATAGAACACAGAGCCAGTTTGAGCCTTTGAAAGTGTAATTGAAAACTGATGGTTTGATTTATTTGTTTGTTTAAAAAATGCATATTTGACATTACATTTTGTTTTCCCCGTATCGATGCAAACGCAGATCAGCCTGTTTTTCATGCTTGAAAAAAACTTTCTTTTAACCTTCATTCACCTTTTACTGTAATTTTATTTTCACCATCTCAATGAGAATGTGAAATTGTGGGTAACCAAAAAATAATTAAAAAATCAATTATCTGTGTCTCTCTCCTCCAAGTCTGAGAAGTCTGAACTGCAGCTGCTACAACTTCTGCAGTACAACTGCAGCTAAACCAGAGGAGAGAGAGAGAGAGAGGAGGTGGGGAAAAAAATGGCGGCTTTGATCCGCCGCGCCGCCGCCGCGGCGGCCGCGGTCCTCCTCCTCGCGGCGGTCGCCTCCACCCAAGGCGCCACCAGCTTCTACGCCTCGGACCCAAACCTCGGATCCGCCCGCGTCGTCTTCCAGGTTCTCCATGATCTCCCCGCTTTCCCCGAGTTGCTGTTCTAAACCAGTGCGGAAAAAGCGCGATTTTTACTAGGGTTCTTGGAGGAAATGGGGCCAAAAGTCGGATTTTGGCACTGTTAGATTCGTAGGCTCATCAAAGATTCCGGAATTGTGAATTGTGAATGAAGATCTACGCTAGAATTACGACGCCGTTGCTCTTGCTGTTGCCAGATTCGTTCGACTGTTGGAGAATTGGTTTACTGTTGTGTTGGAAATTAAGAGTTGTGTTGCAATAAGATGTTGCAAAACAAGGGGTACCAGGTGTCAATCCTCATGTGCAGGCAGTGTTGAACCGTCTGTTCCTATTCTTATTGCGAGATTGTACTAGGATTTGGTCAAAATTATATATATGCCACTTAGTGTGCAATTGGGAGAATGCCAGAACGCCAACCAGGCAACCAGTCTCATGTGACATTTGTCGCTATGAACTTCTGATTTCCTAAAAATGAACAAGAACACTTACGAGGAAGAGGAACTATGCATCTTTATTATTAAAGCCGGTGACAGGGCTGAAACTATTTGTCTTGTCTGTAGCATGGTAAATTCTTTACAATCACTAGACACATTGACAGTTTGATGCAGTCTTTACCAAGCTGATCATCCTATGTATGTACCATTAGGTCAACCAGGATTTAAAATAACCAGATATCTGAAGATTTTGGATATGTTCTTCCATTTCAGATTCTATATCTCATATTGGTGTTACAATGTCACATCATTTTATTATTCAATTTGTTATGAAATGCCTTGGCTATTGTCCTGGTGCAGCTAATACACACTAGGCAAAATTGGTTCTATAGTATCCAAAGTTGCAAGTATTTGTTCTTATTTCTGATTAGGCAATTTGACCTGCAGACAACTCATGGTGACATTGAGTTTGGCTTCTTTCCTCATGTTGCTCCTAAGACAGTTGAACACATGTACAAACTTGTGAGGCTTGGGTGCTACAACACAAATCACTTTTTCCGGGTAATTACCTCTCAGTGCTGACCTTTCATTTTGATAAGCGACTTTGTCAGTTTCATTATGTAAAGGGTCGATGACTGGTCATAGGTTGACAAGGGTTTTGTTGCACAAGTTGCTTCTGTTGTGGGTGGTAGAACTGCCCCCATGAATGATGAGCAGCAAGAGGAAGCAGAGAAATCGGTTGTTGGTGAATTTAGTACTGTCAAGCATGTCAGGGGAATTCTGTCCATGGGAAGGTATTTCGTTTGTCAATTTGTGAATATATTGTTGATGTTCTAACAGACCACTTCTGCTACCTTCTGGTTCTAGCCAAAAGAACATGAGCATGTAGTACCTTCTGTGATCCCTCAGAAGTTTATCAATGATTAGCAGGTTCTTGGTCAACAAAATAATGATTAGCAGGTTGATAAAATGATAGGTATTGAAGAAGATCCTTTATATATTCCATAGTTAATTTGTCTGTTTGTCTAAATCAAAATGAATGCGATAGTTATTGGGCAGAGTAGTCCTAGAAAATATCATGAAATAATTTCCTTGGCGTTTATCTTGATTTTTTATGAAATCACTTATTTTCATCTGCCTGCAATGATATAACATCACCTATCACATTTTCCCCCCTTTCTCCAAGGCACTCTGATCCAAACAGTGGTGGTTCTTCCTTTTCCTTCCTTCTTGGAGATGCCCCGCACCTTGATGGACAGGTGCTTAGCAATTTCTTCTGTGATTCATGATTAAATACCAGGTGCTTAAATGATTAAACATTTATTAATAATAATTTCAGTATGCTGTATTTGGAAGGCTCACAAAAGGTGATGATACATTAAGAAAACTCGAGCAACTTCCAACTCGTAGAGAAGGCATATTTGTAATGGTATGTATGCGTCCACCTGCAATGTACACCATTTTCTTTTATGTAGGCATAAGGCATCCTTTTGTTTTTCCTTGAATCACGTAATGATTCTCTTTGCTGCAAATCCTCTGTAAAAGGTTTGTAACTAACAACTTAAAATAATGCATTCAAGTTTTTGGTCAGATAGAAATTCCTTTTTGTTGCCTCATTAGCATGTGTTTTGTCCAAGCAGCACTGATCATGCATGGCTTTGGAAATACCCTTACGCAATCTTATCACCTATTATATTCTTGAACTTCTTGTCAAAGGGTACTAATGTACATGACAAATGAAACATTAACATTTCTTTTTGTTATTTTCAGCCTATTGAGCGTATCAGCATTCTGTCAACATACTATTATGGTAAGAATTGAAATGGATTAAACATTTCTCGTTTTATCTCCTTTTTATCTCTTTTGGTGTTTCTAAAATCTTATAATGCAAATAAAATGCAATAGAGCATTATGGAACACATAATATTTAATATACAGTGTTATGTCTTCCCTTCTAGAATGCATGCCCTTGAGATGAGATCATCTTTTACAACATTTCAGCATTTCTTTTTTATATAATGTATATGTTCTTTAGATTTCAAGCTTTTTGTTTGTACCATTTAAATGTTGAATTTACTTTAGTAGTAGAACAGGTAGGTGGAAATTTGAATACTGTTGGCATTGGGTATGTGTAGAGAGGTGTGTGCCACACTGATAAAGCAACCCTGTCATGTTAGTACAAACTAGAATTTTAGTTATCTAAAGTTCTGACTTGTATGTAATAACGAAGTACTAATCATGCCATATTTGGGTTCAATTATTCTGATCTCTGCCCAATCACCAAAATGTCGTACCACATTCGATTTCTGATACTGTACTTGCAAGTGGTGTAGCAATTTTATAATGCCATGCCTATTCCATGAATTCAAATTCCCTCAGTACATTTCCCCCCTTCCTTCAGAGGCAATACATTCTTGTGCACATCATGTTAAAATAGATTACCAGGTTGCATTATTCACTTAATAAGTTTATTACGTATGTCCTGATTAGGCCTCTGATATAATTTTTTACATTTTCCAATGTTTCTCTATATTTTTATATGAACACATCCATATGTAGTATATTTTATCCATATATATCCACTATTTATAATGCAGTGTAGAAGTGGCATAAACAGTCAGTTTTATTAATAGATGTTTGTAGTTTGGATTTGAAGTGTTCACATTTCTGGACATTTTGTTATCTCATGCAGATGTTGATTTAGAGAGCTGTGAAGCAGAAAAGTCCATTCTTAGGAGGAGACTTTCTGAATCAGCATCAGAAGTTGAGAGATGGGTGAGAATCTTATTCTAGAAATGTTAAGGGCAAAACTTTTACTCCAGGGCTTCAATTCAGATTCCAAAGAAATAGCCCATGTGGCCAACTAAGTTAACTTATGTTTGTTTTTGCAGAGAAGAAAGTGCTTTGCATGATGCTGGATTTACGTTAGGTGATTTACTTGTTTATGATTTTTATTAGAATACGATTTACAAAATAGCAATTTGTTAGTTGGAATGAAAATGATATCCACATAATATTAATTCGTTCTTGCTTTCAGTTTTGTCCTGTTTGTCAGATGATTATCAGCTTGCCAACTTCTAGACAGGAGAACATTTGGCTTCTTTTATTTTGGTTAATCCAAGAGTGATCTTGTTCACGTAAAAGCTTCACTTGCACTTAAACAATTGGCTTGGCTAAATTTCTTTTTCATGATATAACATATAAGTGAACATGTAGTTTCATCTTGTATCTCTGTAGCATTTCCTTAATGTTTAATCTCACTACTGAGCTTCTGAAATAGTATCCTCATTGATTAATTACTTCCGCTACCTTTAACCAAGTTAGCGCCATGCTAATGCTTGTAATAGGTGTTAGTACAGTACTGTATTCCTAATGATAATCTGGGACTTGCCATCAGAGAGCAGGTTGTTGGTTTTATATTTTCATCAAACCTGTAGAGATTGATTTAACTAGGACTATATAACTCACTCTTTACTGGGTGATAACTATTTTAGCGGATAGTTCCATGGAGAACCCATTTTTTTGTGCTTGATACTTGGCTTGATTCAACTGTGAGATTTCATGTTGTTAGCAGATAATGCAAACAAAAATAGTTATTTCTTCCATCAATAAGTATTCATTCTCCGTTAATAACCCTATCACGGGCCTTTTAGCACAGTACTTCATTGGCAAGTGGTAATGGCTTCGAGGATAAAATTGACTTGATCTGCAGATCATTTGATTATGAAAATCTAAATCTCAGTACTTGTAGAAAGAGAAAGAATACATTGTTAAAATAGTTGAATTACTTCCTTCGTTGCACATACTTGCCTGTCCATGTGAATCCAGTTTACTCTGTTACTTGATTGCTGAGTCCTGGAACATGAAAAGTGTGTCGAGGGAACCCCTGGAATGGAATTTGTATGTTGTGTGCATTTATCCTAGCGAAATGCTGTAACAGTTCAATAGAAATGTGGATAGTTCTCTCTTCTTTTTTTCTGTCGATATTTCCAGCACACTTGGATCTGTACACAACTACACATCATGCTGAATTTGTCATCGCTTTTACAAACAATACATTGTACTAGTATATTCTTTTGCGAAAATATTGTATACTGCCACCTGCATTTCTGCTCCTAACTTCTCAAAATTTGATCATGTGTCTTTTAGTTTGTGTGTTGGCCTGAAAACACTCTGAATTTTGATTCATATCACTAATCGCCAACTCGGGGTTTAATTTTCAACATTGAAAGCATTTCCAAGACCAAATCCTTTAAAAGGAAGGAAACTTGAGACCAATGATACAGTTGCTGATTGGCAGTTGATTCATCAGAGATATCCTCCAAGTATTTACCCAACATGTGGGCACATTGCAGAGACCATTCCTGACATGAAATTAACTACTAATATAGCAGCATCTATATACTTTGATTCTTGTCTTCATCTCTTAATCCCATTTCTTCCTGAATATCTTCACTTGCCTGCACTGATAACTGTACCTGTCATGTCACAATCACCATCTCATCCATGCGACTTGGTGAGAGAGTGTACTACTGATGCATATGCAGGATACTACTACTGCTACATCGTTTGCTATCAGCTGAAAACCAAGCTCCAAGTTGAGGCATGTCGTCCCATGTCAGGCAACAATTATCATGGAGGACCAGACATGATTCTGATTTAATTCTTCACCATTAAATATATATATATATATATATCCCACGAAACCATGGAATCTTAATTCCGCCCATGGTTCGTTAGGAAAAGAATATTGCGCCTCCGGCCTCTGTATCATCGATCCACATAGTTAACGAGTATCGTATACGTAAGGATAAAGCAAATTAAAGAGGTGACGGAACAAACCCCTATCTCCCATTCTCCCCTCGGTTTCTGAGAAATTTTAGAGGAATTCAATCTTACAAAAGATTTTTTTTTCATGTAGTTTTTTGGATCAAAGGAATAGCTATATGAAAAGTCCTATGATATTCCTTTCCATTGGCTAAAAGATCTTTTTGTGTAGTATATCCCTCTCTTGTGAGGAAAGTGTTTTGTCATTCCTTTGCTAAGGTACTCTAATTCTATAGTTCTTTTTTTATGTTTTGAGAATCATACGACTTTCAAATGAGGGCTGGTTCGCCGGTTGTGAGGCAATTCACAGGGTTATCAAAATTCTGACATTGTTTTAATTCCATCCATGAATTTCTTTTTAATCAAAAGACTGGGCTTGGCCACCCCTAACAAATTATTTTCAAGTGTCTAGTGACTAAACTACCGATGTTGTATACGCTTTGATGTGTTTATTCTAAATGGCACTTAGGTCTGTTAATTAGAGTCTGATTGGTTTAGCCAAAACATTGCCTCACCTTGCCAGACTTCATGTTAAACAAGTTTAACCAACCAACTCAGCTGTTTAGTTCACAACCACACATATAAAAGTATTTTCTCCATCTTTACCCTAAAGTCATTCAAAAAAAGTGATACTCTTTTTCCTAGCTAAAATATGTGCCACCATTGTATTTCGAAAAAAAAATGTGCCACCGTTGTATTTCCAAAAAAATAAATCGTGCCACCATTTTGCTGGTAATTTGTTAGACAAGAGTGGTAGAAACGTAAGGATGCAAGTTTCCTTTTATCTCAACTAGGTGACCCGCTCAGATTACGCGACTAACATTATTATTTTTTCTCATATAATAGCTTAAATATTTTTATATTTTATTATTAAAACATATTAAAATGACAACATGATTTTAAATTATATAATAACTTGATCAAAACCAATACGTGATATTCATATCGTATTGTATATACGTGATGGTTATTAATTATTATTTTAATTTTGAATTTTTAGTTATTTTTAAATTGTATTTCTACATGGGCTCTATACTTCTCTTTTAATATTATTTATTTTTAATTTCGAATTTCTATTATTTATAAATTTTATTTATATATGGACTTTAGACTCCTCTTTCAGTATTTTTTCTTAATTTTAAATTTTATTTATTTGTAAATTATATTTCTATATGGACTATAAACTCATCTTTCGATATTCTTTATTTTTAAATTTTTAATTTTTTCTTATTGTAAATTATATTCTTATATGGACTATAGATTTTTTTCAATATTTTTTTGTAATTCCAAATTTTAGTTATTTATAAATTGTATTCCAATATGCAATTTAGAAATTTTTTTAATATTTCTTATTTTTTAAAGTTTAGTTATTTATAAATTGTATTCCTATATAGAGTCTAGACTATTCTTCCCATCTTGCTTATTTTTTAAATTTTGAACTTTACATGTTTCTAAATTATATTTATATATGGACTCTAAACTATATTTTTAATTTTCTTATTTTCTTAATTCGCTATCGTTAGTTCTAAATTCCTATATGGACTATAGTCTTCTAATATTTCTATTTTTAAATTTCAAATTTTCATTATTTATAATTATATTTCTAGATGGACTCTAAACTCATCTTTTAATATTCTTTATTTTTTAATTTCGAAATTTAGTTATTTATAAATTATATATTCATATATGGACTCTCGACTTTTTCAATATTCTTTATTTTTAAATTTCAAATTTCAGTCATATATAATTGTATTCTTGTATATACTCTAGACTCTTCTTTAAATCTTGCTTATTTTTTAAATTTTAAATTCTAGTTATTTCCAAATTGTATTTCTATATGCATTCTAAACTTTAATTTTAATTTTTTTAATTTTGACTTTCAATTAGTTCTAAATTCCTATATGGACTTTAGAGTCTTCTTTCAATATTTCTGTTTTTTAATTCTGAATTTTTATTATTTTTAATTGTATTTATATATGGACTCTAAACTTATCTTTCAATATTTCTTGTTTCTTTAATTCTGAATTTCAGTTTTTTATAAATTTTATTCTATATGGACTATGGACTCCTCTTCCAACATTCCTTGTTTTTTTAATTTCTAATTGTAGTTATTTCTAAATTGTATTTTTATATGGACTCTAACTTCTACTTTTTAATTTTCTTATTTTTTTAATTCTAAATTTTAATTAGTTCCAAATTGTATACTTATATGGACTATAGCCTCCTCTTTCAATATTATTTATTTTTAATTCCGATTTTTTTATATTTTAAAATTGTATTTTATATAAACTCTATTTTTTATTAATTTGAGAATTTCTAGTTCGTGAGAGCGAACATGTAGGCTCTTTTTTCTATTAGATTTTACCTTTTCTCTTTCAAATTTTATACTAGCAAATAAAAATACTATGAAGTGGGTTTTTATATGGGTAATGGGATTGTTTACATGCACCGTACCCGAGAAGTTTGACAAGGTTATGCATCCTTGGTCTGTCGACCAAACAGCAGCTTAATCAAACCCCTTTTGGGGATTAAAATAGCAGTATTGTCTCTGACCCGAGGAAAAGTCATGTGTAGTATAGTGTGTTTGCCAAGGGAAAACATATAGTATCTGTTTATGTTAGTTAAATGGCATAAAACACATATGTTAATTCAAGGACATATTTAAAAATGCAGATGCACACTCCTCCCCAAACCAAATAACCCCCACGATCGACCATCCAATTTGATGTAAGGAATGAAGTCAACATATCTACAATAGGAGCATTACCTTCTCCATAAATAAAATATATATAGAGGTTAAAAAGAAATAAAAAATGGATAACCTTGGACATCTGGCACATGCATGTTTATTTATCTAACATAATCTTCAGAAAAAAAAAGAAACCAAGGATATGGTTTCAACCTACCCACAGGTTTGGAAAGACGGCCCCAATCAATCAATCAACTTTGGGAATTAATTCACTTCCTCCATCCCTGTTGAATGGTCGCAATACAATGGATTGATGGTTTTCTCTCTTGATTTGTTCATATGCGCTGTCCAATTATGGTGCTTCATGATTTCATGCATGCATGTAGACAACAAGTTATGCTATGCATGTGAATGGGTAATCTCTTTGAAGTTAGCCATGTTTGAGGATGTGACAGGAGTCATAGGATAGAGTCCTACAGAACATGAGGAAGGGATAACTCCGTGTCTCACTTATCTTGAAACTTCACAATATAAGTGGAAGCATCGATGATATAGTACAGTAGAGTCGTGGTGCATAGCTTCACTATCTTAATAAGATTTTAGTAAGGTTGAGTTATCGCAGGCCTCACTATTGGAAAAACGGTTTTTTCATGCGGGTCGAAAGGCATCTTCCCGTACGGAATGCTTATCTGCATGCGCGAAATGGTCTGGAAAAAGATCATTTTCATGTGCGGGCGGCCTAACCGCACGAGAAGATCGATTATCCTGTGCGGTCGGCTTAAGCGGCCCGCACGGGAAGATCGATTATCCCGTGTGGGCCGCTTAGCCGACCGCACGGGAAGATCGATCTTCCCGTGCGGTCGGCTAAGCGGCCCGCACGGGATAATAGAATATTCCGTGCGGACCGTTTAGCCGACCGCACGGGAAGATGGTCATGCCATTTATTTTATGTATACGTTCTGTTAGCTAGCTATTGTCCTCTCTTCTCTCCTTTCCTCTCTCTCTCTTCTCTCCTCTCCTCCGCTCTGTCCTCTCCCTCTCCTCTCCTCTCCTCTCTCTCAGTATGGATCAATATATATATATTTTTCGCGCACGAGAAAAAAAGACATTTAATATTATTTTCTCATAAAAGATATATATATATATATATAACACAGATCGATCATGCGTAATGTTTATATACATATCAAGCTAGTTTCATCTCGCAAATTAACATAAGTCTAGCTAGCAACAAATTTACAAATTATTTAATGGCGGTGTGTCGAAACTTGGTTTCGGCAATATATTTTATGGGGTCGCAGTCGAGATCGCCAAGCACAATGGGTTAGAAGAAGAAGAAGATTTAGACAGGTTCAGGCCCTCTCGAGAGGTAATACCCTACTCCTGTTTCGGTGGATTCGATCCGCCGAGTGTCTTTATTGATCTCGTGATCTCGTGAATCTAAAGCTCTTGCTTATGAAGTCGAATCTCAGATCTAGTGTTGGAATTATCCCTCAAGGGACGCCCCTTACCCCCCTTATATAGTCTTGGGAGGAATGGTTTACAAGTCGGAAACTCTATCTTATTCTAAGTTGGTTTCCTCAATCTTACCAAACCGTGACTATAGGCCGATTGCCTTATCCCTATCGGCAACCGTAACACCTAAGTCAAGTTCGGCTTACAGATATAGCAGCGCAATCTATCCCTACCTCCACGGATAAGCTTGCCATGTGGATACCCGATTGCCACAATCTCCACAAGAGCCCCCGAGTCCTTTTCGCGACGAGACAACTCAGCTTCGACCAAAGCGAACTCAATCAAAAATCTCTTTGACCGAGTGCTTTTGGCGCCGAGTGATTCCATCATCTCTCGCTCGAATCTTCCCGAGTGGCTCCAAAGACCGTGAAAAAAATTCTCAAAAATAAATATCTAGGTGCATCTCCTGATGCACCTAATTATAGGTGTAGCCCCCAACTATGTGATTAGTCAAAAATAGACTAAGCATATAGTCAAGAACTATAAAAAATTATCCTCGTGTAGATGCTTAGCTCATGCTAAAGCAATCATAGAAATCTTATTACTCAAAGTTCATACTCAACCGAGTGAATTTGCCCGAGTCATCTCGTAACAAATAATTCAATCATCTCTCATGGGTAAAAAACACTCGGTAAACTCTTGCTCAACCGAGTAGATTCGCCCGAGTAATCCCTAACAATAACTCAATCAACCCTAGCGGGTAAAAAGCACTCGGTAAGCTCATGCTTATCCGAGTAGATCTCGCCCGAGTCATCCCTAACAAATATTTTAATCATCCCTCATGGGAAAATAAGTTCTTTCAATCATATGAAAAATATGACCAAGTTATTAAACAACTTTTGCCATAATACGGTCTCAATCTTATAAAGATCTTCACCAAGGTGGAAAACAAACAAGATCGGCAAGATTACCCGACCAAATGTGAAAAACCAAACGCCCTTGTTCACCAAGGTGGCTATAAAAACTCTGCTGTTGGTCACCTTCCAAATTGCATCGTGTCGCCTTCTCATGAAGTCGACAAACCGCGGTATGGAAGGATCTTTAAAGGTATTGGGCACTCGGACACGCGCATATTGCCGGGCAAATCGCTTAAGCTCATCCGCTTAAGTCCCTAAGGACACGTATCGGACCACACCTTAGGCCGGGCCGTAGATTTTCTTATGGGCTCGGCCCACTCACCGAAAACCTAGCGCAACCCTCAAATCTTTCTTTATAAAGACACGAGGTCGTCCCCGCCTCTTCATCTTCCAAAATTCCCCTTCTCGCAATCTGCTCATCGGTACATCGCGGAGAACCCTAGGCTTGCGCTCTCCTCGAGTCCTATCCGCCAAGAAGCTCGCTTGCCGCGACAACTAGCTCCCGCAACCAAAACTCCCACATCTTTCGCCCAAGATCCAACCTTTCTCGGCCCGGATCCGCTCCTCATCAACCTCGATCTCATGGCGGAGGAGAAGAATATTCCGTTCGACCAATGGGCCACCTCGGACGTGAGGGAGTACACCTCAAGGAGATGGTGAAGCACGGTGTGCTTCCGCCCAAGGAACTAGTTGGATGGCGCCCGGCGCGGGAGGACTTCCCGACCCCTAACACCGGTGAGCTTGTCGTCTTTACCTCCTTTTTCTATTGCGGATTCAGTCTTCCCACCTCCGAATTCTTTCGGGGCTCTTGGATTATTATGGCCTTCACATCTACCATCCGAACCCCAACTCGATGCTTCACATTGCACTCTTTATTCATGTGTGTGAGGCCTTCCTTGGCATTCTTCCTCACTTCAACTGTCCGTCGTATGTTCTATCTCGAAACCCCATCCGAACAAGGACCATCCTTGTGTCGTTGGCGGGCAGCTTCCACTTCGCGGATCTCTCCGCAAAGACTACTTCTCTCTCCCTTGAAATCCTCGAACAAAGGCGGCACTCGAACCGGTTCTACATCGCAATCTTGAACCCACCTTCCTTCCTTTGTCGGTCTTCCTCCTGTCCCCAAACCATCTTGGAGCACCGTCCGTAGCCCAAGAATGGGATGAGGCCAACGATCCGCTCGCGAAGATCCCGGCGATGAAGAAGAGGAACCTTCGCGGGAACAAATCACTCGGCACTTCATCGTGCCGACGGCGCTAATCGGGAGCGGTGAAACCGGCCTTCGAGTACGAAGGCGGAACGACCCAATCGGGAGGACCCGGATCCGCTCACATACGAGATCCCGAAGATCCGGATGTACAAGCTCTTCTCATCCGGGATCTCGCCGAGCGAGCCCTCATACTACCGTCCTTCCATTCAGATCCATCGACCTCCTCCTCCAGTGCCGATTGACGCTTTATAGTATCTTTCGATCTTGATGTCTTGTCGCTTAACGTTGCGCCTTCCTTCTTCCGGGAGAACGCCTCTATCATTTCCAAGCCGTATAAGATGGCTCATGATGACGCGCAGCGCGTCGCCCAGCTAAGAAGCCGACCGGCGGGATAAAAATCCAAGCCGATCCAGCGGAAGCGGGCGGCGCGAGTGAGGACTCGAACAAGCGCGCAAGCAAAGGCGGCTGATCATCGAGGACTCGGATGACGACGTCCCGCTCCTCCGTCGAGACCCCGCCTCTAAGGCGATCGCCGCGGACGCACCGAAGATCCGCCGATCAACCGTAAGCTCAAACCAAAGTCCCGAGTTCTTTCGTAGAGAACTCTTCTTTATCTTCGCCGTATTTACTTGTGCAGAAGCCCCAAGATATAGATCCCGTCGGAGGGATGAAGGGCCGACCCGCCGCCGCTCCCGAAGCGCCAAGGCCGTCGAGCCGAAACCCTGAGCCCGCAACCAAGTGCGGCGTTTGGAGAAGCACCCTTCTCCTCGAAGGAGAGTGCCCCGTGGAAGAGCCCCGACCGCGCCGGGATATCCCGACCGGAGACCGACCGGTTGCGGGAACCCTCAACTGCGCCCGAGTGCCCCCGACCGAGGGTCACTCGGCACGAGCCCGAAGAAGAAGAAGGCCCGCGCCCCACCTAGGCAGGCACGTCGAAACCGGTGAGACTTGCTTCTAACTTTCCTTTGTTTTTTCAATTTTGAATCTTTCATGTCTTCATTTGTTTTTCTTGTTTGCCCCCACGGTAGAAGAGATTCCCGGCTACGCTTCGAGACCCGGGTTCCTCCAATCGAGTCGGCGGCGACTCGAAGGCGAGAGACAGGGCATCATCCTCGACCGGCAGGTGAAAAGGATGAAAGGGATGCCCTCGTCGAGAGCCCGAACGAGGCGACCCGACCGCTCAACGTAAGCCTTCATCTTTCTTTTGATTATATCTTCGTTATTTTTCGCCGATCATCCTTCCGCCCTTGCATGCAGAAAGAATATTGCCGCTCAATGGCAAAATCCGAGGCGCTGGAAAAGCTGGTGCCTCACTTAAACTCCTTGGAGAACGTTCAGCGACAGCTGAAGGCCACTCGGGAGGAGGCCGCTTCAAGGAGGCCGCCTTAAGGAGGGAGATCTCGAGCTTCAAGAAGCGAACCTCGACCTCCGCGGATCAATCGGAAGTAAGCCCGCCTCTCTCGCCTTCATCGTGATTCTTTTGTTGATCTTGTCTATTGATAATCCTCTTTTGTTGTAGAAAATTATTCGGAGGTCCACTCGCTTCAAGTCCAGCTGGAAGCGGTCAACCTTGGCAAGGCCGAAATGGAGGCCGAATTTGAAGGTAACCTTCTTTGAAGTTGAATTTCATGTGCCGCTTCATTCCCGAGTGCCTTGACTGATCTAGGACTCCTTGCCTTATAAGATAAAGACCCGAGCCCAGTATGACGTCTTACTCGGGCGGATCAAATCCAGACGAGATACGGGAAGAGGTCGCCAATGCCGCCGCACCAATCTTGGCAGCCTTGTTTGATCAAGGGGTTGGGGCCAGCTCGCTGAGCCAATCGAGATCTTCGACAAGCTCCACTGCTCCCGAGCAAGATTCGAAGAACATCACCGAAGCCCAATATGGGGGCTGGTCCGGCTCTTGCACGTACCAAGTCCTCTACCCCGAGTGGATATTCATTCAATCGGGAGGGGCTTCGAGAGGGGACAACAGACGAGCAGCCTTAGATATGCTCGCGAGGCGCAGAGGCGGCGAAGAAGATCTCTTTAGATGTAGTAAACAATTTTAAACTCTGAACTGTATTTCGACTTTGCTTCATGAATGTCGTGTAATCGTAACACTCTTGTCATGAAATCTCTGTGCCTATTTTTAGTTTATTTATGTCAATGCCTTGATTCGAGCCTTTGCGTGAAATTTCTTAAGTAGTTTTCGTCTGTCACCAAGCCTAGGCTTGATTAGGTCATCGAAAAACTCTCACCTTAGACACCGAGCTCGAGTCGAAGGACATTAAACAATGATAAACCAAATTATGCACAAAAATTTGACGAGGAAAATTCGAGCTTTATTGATATGTGTATCACCGACCGCTAGCTCAAGAAGTCATCTTGCTTGAGGTTGGCAAATAAGGAAAACATGAGGCCTTAGCGATTAGGCGTAAAACCGCCGAAGATGTTCAATGTTCCAGGAGTTCTCCACCATAGACCCGTCCTCGCGCTTTAGCCTGAGGCACCAGCCGAGTCACTTCGCGATTATATAGGGTCCTTCCCATAAGGGAGATAACTTGTGTCGGTCTTTGGTGGTCGGATCTTGCGTAGGACCAGGTCGCCAACAATGAAAGCTCGTGCTCGCACGTTGCGACCGTGGTATCTTCCGAGCCCTTGAAGGTATTTGGCCGACCGGATGAGGGCCGCCTCGCGGGCCTCTTCCAATCGGGTGAGGTCATTCACTCGGTCGATGTCGTAGCGTTCATCGTTGAAGCGCGGACCGGAGGACTCAAACTCCATCTCATTTGGCAACATGGCTTCGCGCCATAGACCGAAAGAAAGGAGTTTGGCCGGTGGCCCGACCGGGTGTAGTTCGCAGCGACCATAGAACCGAGGGAAGTTCTTGGACCCACTTGCCGGCGTAAGGGCTTAGCCGGTCGAAGACGCGAGCCTTGATGCCTTGAAGAACCATGCCGTTTGCTCGCTCGACTTGCCCATTGCTTTTGGGGTGAGCTACGATGCGTAGCGATCTTGATTCCGAAGTCTTCGCATTCCTTGAAGATGCCTCCGTGAATTGAGTCCCATTATCGGTTATGATTCTGTTTGGGACGCCAAGCGGTGCACGATGTTGAGGAAAAAATCCCGCGCTTTGTCGGCAGTGTGATTGTGGCAACCGGCTTGGCTTCAATCCACTTGGAGAACTTGTCGATTGCGACGAAGAGGTGCGTGAAACCTCCCGGAGCCTTTTGAAGGGGCCAACCATGTCCAATATACCGCGAACGGCCAGGAAAGTGGGATTGTTTGAAGCTCCTGGGCCGGGACATGGCTTTGTCGGGCAAAGAACTGGCAGCCTTCGCAGGTTCTTACGACTTTATCCGCGTCGGAGACCGCGGTAAGCCGAAAATCCTTGTCCGTAAGCTTTGCCGACTAGAGTGCGTGCAGCGCGTGGCTTCCGCATATGCCCGAGTGGATATCTTGGAGTAATTGTTTCCTTCTTCGGTGTGATGCACCTCATTAGAATTCCAGAGGGGCTTCTCTTGTATAGATCGGAGTCGACCATGACGTACGCTGGCAACGACGCCGGACGCGTTCGCTTCATCCGGTCATCCGCAGCTCTTGCCGAGTTAAGAATTTGATGAGCGGCGTCCTCCGGTCGGTATCGACCATGGTGACTTCGTTCGTGGTTTGCTCGTTGGGAGCCGTCTTTGCCGTGATGGTTGGCTCGTAGAGATGTTCGACAAAGACATCTGTCGGGGCGGCTTCGCGCTTTGATCCGAACTGCGCTAGCTCATCGGCAGCTTCGTTGTTGTGTCTCAGGACATGTGAGAGTTCGAGTCCGTCAAACTTGTCCTCAAGCTTGCGGACCTCTTGCCGTAGGGCCTCCATAGTAGCAAGAGGCCCGAACGACGTGATGAAAGATGTCTTCAAGCGTCGGATTCTTTCGATCGATCGGTGATAGCCCGAGTAACAATCCAAGAAGCTCGGGAGTTCGCAGCAATGCGTTGAGTCGACAACTTGGTTGATACGAGGTAGCCCGAATGGATCTTTGGGGCAGGCCTTGTTGAGGTCGGTGTAATCGACGCACATGCGCCACGCCCGTCTTCTTGCGGACCAAGACCGGATTGGCTAGCCGCCGGGATGAAGGACTTCTTTAATGAAGCCAGGCAGCCAAGAGCTTTGCAAGTTCTTCTTTGATCGCGTCTTTTCGATCCCGTGCGAACCTGTAATCGTTGTTTAATTGGTTTGGCGTCATCTTTGACGTTCGAGAGTGCTCGATCACCTCCCTAGGAATTCCAGCGTATCGATGGTTTCCAAGCAAAAACATCTTTATTATTTTGGAGGAAGGTGACGAGCGCGCTTTCCTATTTAGGATCTAGGTCGGCGCCGATTACAGCTTTGGAGGGATCGACGAATCAAGCGAGATCTTTTGGTCTTGGCGTCGCGGATCCCGATTTGGCTATCTTCTTCGCCGGGACTTCGCCTCTGCCGAAGTAGATGCAGCCAATCGGACTTCTTGTTGGCCACGTAATCTCTCTCGAGATTGGGCCATGTCGCAGCTCTCCTTGTCGCAGTGAAGGCTTGCTTCACGTCGTCGCAAGAGTGATGACGCCGTTGGGACCCGATCTTCATGCAAAGATAAGTGTAGTGTGGGATCGCCATGAACTTGGCAAGCGCAGCCTTCCGATGATGGCATGATATGCCGTTTCAAGTCGGCCACCTCGAAGGTGACGTTCTCCGTTCGGAAATTCTCTCGGGCTCCGAAGGTGACCGGGAGAGAGATATGCCCGAGTGGTGTTGAAGATAGCCCCGGATAACTCCGTGGAAGGGGCGAGCTTGCTTTGAGTTCGGCCCTCGGGATGCTCCATTTCGTCCATAGTCTTGGCAAACAGATGTTGAGGGCGCCGCCCCGTCGATGAGGACGCGCTTAAGCCGATGTTGCGGACTACGGGGTCCAGGACGAGTGGATAGCGTCCGGATGGACCACTCGGTCGAGATGATCCGAGCGGTCAAAGGTGATGGCCACCTCCGACTATCGCAGATATTGAGGGACTTCAGGTTGAGCCGCGTTGACCTCCGGCCGCTTAGCTTCGTTTCCTCTTGGATTCATAAGCTAACGGGCCTCCGAAGATGTGGTTGAGCTCCCCACTGGATCTTGAAAAGGTTCGGCATTCTCGCCGCATTGTTCTTCTTGGCGCCGGACGGGCCACCTCTTCATCGGCTTCTTGTTGAGCTGCGCGCAGACGTCTGCGAACCGCTTGTAGATAAAGCAGCCTTTGCCGCGTGCTTGTGATTCGGATGGTGGGTGCACCGGGCGTTCATGATGGCGTCGTAGGCGGCGACTCGGGACGGCGTTGAGTTTTGGAGGTTGCGGCCACTGGTCTTCGATCGGCGCTGCGATCTTTCGGGCCCTGGTTGCCGTTGTTGCCGCCATCCTTCTTAGGATTTCGGCTTCCTCCCGCTTGCTTGTCCTCTCTTCCGTCGGGCCGATCTTGACGGGCGGCCTTGATGGCGTCGTTTGATTTGGCGTATGAATTCGCCGTCTCAAACATCCGCTTCACCGTCTTCGGTGGCTTGCGTCCGAACTTGCCGATAAGGCTCATCACGGACTCCCTTCCTGAAGGCGGCGATGATGATGTCATCGGTGATGTTCGGATCTTGTTGCGCTTCTCGGAGAAGCGACGAATGTAATCCTTCGAGGCTCGTCCGGCTTCGGATGACATTGTAAAGGTCGAAGTGCGCGTGCTGGGCCTCTCAAAGGTGCCTTGGAAGTTGGCGACGAAGTGGTCCTCGCTCGCTCCACGAGCCGATTGAGCCTCTTGGCGTCGGTGAGCCACTCGCCGAGTTCGCGAGGGCCACGGGCGTAGTTCGCCATGGCTTTGTTGTCGCCACCGCATCGGATGGCAAGGGTATATACGCTTAACCAAGATTCGGGTCGGTTTTGCCATCGTACCTTTCTATCCCGGTGGGCTTAAAGCCACTCGGCCAATGCACTCGGCGGAGCTCCCGAGTGAAGGCCGGTACTCCATCGTCGCCGCTATCGGGTGATCCCCTCCGATCTTCCCGAGTGCGACGGTCGCGCTCTTGGTAGCGGCGGTCGAGGACTTCCCGAGATCACTCGGCGGGGTCTTCTGGCTGGTTGGGTAGCCGGAACTGCGCGCGACTCGGTGGTGGACGGGCGGACGTCCATGTCGTTTGCGGCGGGAGTCGACCGTCGCTCTTGGTGCCTCGGCATTGACTCGGGAGGCGGGCCTCTTGGCCTAGTTGACGACCGAGCCGGCTCGGGCCTCCTATAGTCTCCCGACCTTAGGGGTGGGAGCCGGCTCTTGTCGCGTTTCGGCCACGGATTCTCGGCCTCCTTCTTGCCGAAGTGGTGGGAGGGCCGTTAGCCGTGGCGCAACGATGGTCTTGATCTTATCCAAGATAGGAGTCACGTTGGCGGAGCCGTCTCCATGACGGTATCCAAGAGCGTGAGTGCGGCGACGCTGTTATCGTGGCGTCCGGAAGACATTGGTGTTGCGAACCCGTGTTTGGAGGATGGCCTCCTGGGCGGATCGCCCAGTGCACGCAGATCCGGCTTCCTTTTATCGGCCTCGTCTTTGCGTTGTTTGTCTTCTTCTGTCTTGCGTTCAAGCTCCACTGCTCGCTCCTCTTCGGCAAGCCTTCGGCCATGGCCGAGTCGGACTCATCCGGCTCGGCCATGAGGACGTCAGCACTTCCGGCTCGCATCCATATGAGCGCGGCGGCGGTCTTGGGATTTGGCGGCGCAGATGGCGAAGTAGGCGGGATCCGGTGGCGGCGCTAGATTTTGGCAGCTGACGGCGCGGTGGTTGTTTGGATTTCGCTGGGACTTAGAAAATTTGGGAGCCCGCGCGAGTATATATAGGTCACCATCTTTCCGTGCGGACGGCTTAACGGCCGCACGGGAAACGATCTTCCCGTTCGGGCGGTTTAAGAGGCCCGCATGGAAAAATAATTTTCTCATCGGGCGGTTTAAGCGGCCCGCATGAGAAAACCATTTTCCCATGTGGGCCGCTTAAACGGCTCACATGGGAAGATATTTTCCCGTGCGGGCGTTTTAAGCGGCACGCACGCGATAATCGACCCCCCTCTTTTTTTCATCAAATTGGATATTAATGAAAAAATTATCAAAGTGATTCAAAAATTACCAAATTTTTCCATACATCAATATATGCTAATTATTGCCTATGGAAAAATTTTTGAAATCAAAAGACAATTCGGCCTTCACTTTCTCTCCAAATCTAACCAATCCTTCTCCACACTTCTAATCTTCTCTAGAGAATCTTCGGTTTTGTGAGATATATGATAAAATATTCGAAACCTTCTCAATTTTTTACCACAGCCTCTACGTATAATATCATGACATCCAGGACAATTTTCATGATTTTCCGACTTCGTTTGCTATTTATACAATTTTAAAATCATTTGGTCAATATGTTTCTAATCATGTTTCATGAAGAAAAATTCAAAATTTATTCTCATTTACAGGATAATGACTCAAGCATGTCTAAACAACATGAATATAATTTTTCCACTAATTTTATTCTATTTTTTTAATCACTTGTAGTTCAAATGTGAGACTTGGCAAAAAAAAATTCATGAAAATAAAATAAATCAAATAAATATAGAAAAACCAATAAAAATTACCAAATTTTATAATTAGGAGTTATATGTTGTATTTACATAGTAGAGAAAGTTTGGAGGGTGGAGAAGAAATTTTTTTCAAAATTTTGCCGAGTGCAAGGGTCCTTAAGCCGACCGCACGTGATAACGTATCGATAAAATATTCGAAACCTTCTCAATTTTTACCACAGCCTCTACGTATAATATCATGACATCCAGATAATTTTCATGATTTTTCGACTTCATTTGCTATTTATATAATTTTAAAATCATTTGGTCAATAGGTTCCTAATCATGTTTCATGAAGAAAAATTCAAAATTTATTCTCATTTACAGGATAATGACTCAAGTATGTCTAAACAACATGAATATAATTTTTACACTAATTTTATTCTATTTTTTAATCACTTGTAGTTCAAATGTGAGAGTTGGCAAAAAAATTCATGAAAATAAAATAAATCAAAGAAATATAGCAAAACCAATCAAAAAATTACCAAATTTTATAATTAGGAGTTACATATTGTATTTACATAGTAGATAAAGTTTGGAGGGTGGAGAAGAAATTTTTTTCAAAATTTTGCTGAGTACGAGGGCCCTTAAACCGACCGCACGCGATAACATATCTGATAAAATATTCGAAACCTTCTCATTTTTTTACCACAGCCTCTACGTATAATATCATGACATCCAGACAATTTTCATGATTTTCTGACTTCGTTTGCTATTTATACAATTTTAAAATCATTTGGTCAATAGGTTCCTAATCATGTTTCATGAAGAAAAATTCAAAATTTATTCTCATTTATAAGATAATGACTCAAGCATGTCTAAACTACATGAATATAATTTTTTCACTAATTTTATTCTATTTTTTTAATCACTTATAGTTCAAATGTGAGACTTGGCAAAAAAATATGAAAATAAAATAAATCAAAGAAATATAGCAACAGTTGGCATCATCGCATGCGATCCACTTAACGGCCCGCTTCGGAAAATACATTATCCCGTGCGAGTTCTTAAGTGGACCACACGGGGTAATGCGCTATTATCCCATGCGGTCGGTTAAGTGGACCGCATGGGATAATGCGATTATCCTGTTCGGGCCAATAGCCGGCCCCCCGGGACCGTTTTTCCAGACGCTACCTCTTATGACCCGTCTGGAACCTATTTAGGGTCTCGTCCAGAAAAATCGTTTTTCCAGTAGTGCCTACCCGTACAATTTTAATAGGATTTTAGTAAAACACTAGGGAATTGCCATTGTTTAAGCATGTGTTAAGGGTCATATTCATATAGATGCGTAAATTTGGTGTGTGCATGCATGATGCGTTTTCTATGTAATAAAAAAAATCACATGTTAGTGAAACACACCAATGATGAGTAAAGTTGTGGACTTGTGATGCACACATAGTATAGCTCCATCACCAGAGTTTCAAATCGTGATGCTACGTATACTGGATACGGTCTCACAACCAGAATATTTTAGCGAGGTTACCATTGGTCCAGCTTGACCCATGCAGTTTCACAATGGGATTTTAGTAAGGCTAGAGAGGTTTCTATCTCTTCTTTGAGCATATAATGTTAAGAGGCGTATTCATGGATGCGTTATTGTGGTACATGTATGTGATATTCATGTAATAAAAAAAATGTATATGTCAATCCTAGTTTACATGAGAAGGGCAATACTCAAATTACAGGAATAAACGATATAGACGAGGTCAGTTTAAATTTTTAATCGGCAATAAAATCCTCTAAATCTTTCTACTGATACCATGTAATTTTTGCAGTTATTTTTGTTGGGAGGGCCCATCCCTCCGAGCTGTCTCTTGACTATAGGTGGCCAAACAGGCCGCACGGCATGGCCCGGCCTAGTCACGGTCCATTACGACACGACCCGTTAAGCACGGCTACTGTGACGGGCCATGCCGTGTCGGCCCACGTGCCACGCCCCCGGCCCAGGGGTGGCCGGGCCGTGCCCGTGCCGGCACAGCACGGCAACGGCCCATGGGCTAAAATCGGCCCGTTTGGCCCGATAGCGCGAAAGTACCATTTTATACGAGTACTTTTTATAACTGTGCTATATACATTAAGGGTATTATGGTAAAATCTCATATTTCTGATCTCTATGCTAACCCTAACTCCTGCCCATCCTCTCCTCCTCCTACCGCGCGCCGCCGCCGCCCATGCCCATCGCCGCATGCCGGCGATGCGCCGCGACCCTGCCACCGCACCGACGCCGTCCGCACGGCCGGCTGCTCGTCCTCCGCGCGACGCGTCCGCGCCAACTCCCGCCGTGCCGCTGCCGCCCGCCTCCGCGCCGACGCCGCCCGCACTGACGCTGTCCGCCTGCTCGTGCCGACGCTGCTCGGCGTCCGCCTCCGAGCTCTGCGCTGACTCCAGCCGTGCCGAACGTCATCCCTTCGCGCCGGCGCACCGTCGCCCCTAACCCTAACTCCTCCCCATGGGCCGGCCGTGCCATGGGTCGAGCCGTGCCTAGGCCGGCACGGTACAGTAACCGTGCCTTGCCGTGTCGGCCTACGGGCTCGGTCGGCAGCCTAAGCACGACACACCCAATCATGCCGTGCTGGCCCGGCCCATTTACATTCGTATCGTGCCATGCTCGTGCCATAAACAGTACACGCGTGCCCGTGCCAGCCCACTACGGCCCGACCCATTTGGCCACCAATACTCTTGACCAAGCTGATATTTAATCTGTTGGTTAAGTTCTGACAAAGCAAATGCTTAATTCTGTGACCATGATACGCAATTACAGATCAAATCTCCGGATGATCTTGATCAGCAGATGCATAATGCAGCGTGTCTCGATCTTAACTGCATTGGAGGGTGTTCATACTTTTTGAATTATTTTCCTATGATCTTCCACGCTTACCCAATCGACATCTTGTTGGTGTTGAGGCCCTAATATCCGATAAACTGTTTGTTTATGCATGGCAACACGTGAAAGGATCGTCGACAGCAAATTAATATATGATCCATGCAAGAACAAACTAACCAAACTGCCCTTTTGTTCTTTGCATGATGAGCATGATATATATACACACATGCAAATCAAAATGACATCGTTTAAACATGCCATTTTCCATATGGAATATACACACACACACACTTCGTGGAGTATGTTCATATACCATTCAACTGATAATTAATTATTTTGTTAAACCAGGGGGAAAATTAAAAAGAAAAGAACTTATGACACATTCTGCCTTGGCCCCACAGTGCCGATTGATCGATCGAACCTCATAAGTGCACCAGTTGTCCGTCCACAGGTCCACTGGATCAGTACAGTGCCAACTGAAGCTGAAGCTGGCATCGCTTTCTTCACTTCTCACAACTGTATGTACATAACGACACATATATGCATATGCATTAGCTAGCTACGTGTACTTATTGTAGCAGCTCCCAGTTAGGCATGTAACATGGCTAGCGCAATCTCTTTTAAGATAAAAAAAAGCTTTATTAATCTCATGAAGTTACATTAAAATGATATAATTAATCTAGCTAAGGTTATTTCTAACGTATGTATATGTAGTTGAATTTACACAACTTATAATTATTAAAAAGGAAATAAATAAACAATATAACAAACAACAAGCTACAATCACAAGATATCTTTATCCCTCGAACTATAATAATCAACACTTTAACGAGACTAACGTGGCCAATACATTCTTTATTGTAGCTAGCTATGCATGCATGTATGTCCCCATGCATGTCTCTATCACCGTATGTGAGCTTGTCTCCAACGCAACGTGTACGCATGCACAACGTACGTGCTCTAGCTCTTCTTATACATGGACTGGACCGGCCATGTACTAGTACTGCTCATCGATCGATCTCTCCTTCGACTGTACCTTGCTTTACCTAACTCACAAGCTCCACCTCTCTCTCTCTCTCTCTCTCTCTCTCTCGCTGAGTATCAGCTGCAAGGAGAAGCTCGATTGGCAATGTCGTCGAGCCGGCGGAGCCGTACATCGTCGAGGTTGGCGACGGCGGCGGCGCCGCCTCCGACGGATGAGCAGATAGCGGAGCTCATCTCGAAGCTGCAGGCCGTCCTCCCCATCCGCGGCGGCGAGGCCAATGCGAAGGTAAGACGGGTGACCTTTGATCAATCGATCAAACCAGTGTTCAAATTCGTGTTATTAGGAAGTGTCATATTTTATATTAGATATATTTATTTGAAACGGAGGGAGTATTTTGCAGCCAAAACAGAAAAGTAAACATAAAGATGAACTCAATATCTCCCTAGCTAGATGCAAATCGATCATCGATAAGGTCGTAATTGAGAAAGGATCACTTATTTGTATATATAAGAATGAATGAAGTTGGGATCAGAAATTAGTTAGTTGCATTGGTGGTGTGGGTAACCAAAGAAGGAGATAGGAGTGTTTGTTCCGCTAAGGAAAGGAATGTATTCGTCGTAGGATTGAGCTGAGCCAGGTATTTCACATCACATAGCTTGCAAGCCCAGGTGATTTCTGCATTACCAATCGAGCCGAGGAACCAACTTAGTAAAGAACAACCTACTTGTTTCGTTATGCTATAGCCACCTAATTAATCAGAAGAAAAAGTTGACAATTGCTAATCAAGATCGACCAAAATGGATAGTTCCATTAACTCTCTATCTCCTTTTTTTGGGAAAAGGGTTTATATCCGTAATTAATTGTGTCTGTCACTAACTCACTCCCTTGAGCTAGGTCAATCATTACGTGGCCAGTGGATATTGAATTTTCAGGACATGATAATCCACACATATATATATATATATATACATGTTTATATTTTTTTATTTAATTATACGAAAGATACACGCGTACATACGGTACTCACCGCGCGCCCTACCCGTTAGCACCTCCCCGTATTACCATTCTACTCAAAGAGCTATAGGCTGCAAATTCCATGTCTCTCTGATCTCACTAAATTGCTATTCAAAGCGCATCGATATGTCTAATTTGCTCATGTTTATAATTTCATATCATTTTATTCAATAGTATTTTTTATTCCTTTTCCATTATTTGCATATACGTGTACAATTTTATCTCATAATAATACATATATGTGGCGCTAATTAAATTGGTTAACTAAGCAGGCGTCAGGTGCCGAGGTGCTGCAGGAGGCATGCCGCTACATCCGGACGCTTCACCGGGAGGCGGACGCCCTGAGCGAGAGGCTCGCCGAGCTCCTCCTCCAGCCGTCCGATCTCGCCATCAACGGCGCAGATGTGTCCGATATCATCCGTAGCCTACTCATGTAATAATGCATTAATGCAGGTGGCCTGAATGTTCTCTAGCTTCTTTCTATGTAGTACAAATTAATTCAGAAATTGAAAAAATGAGTTATCCAGAGTACGTTATTACTAAAAAAAATTTCACAGGAAAGCTCTCTCGGCCTTGTCATCTACTATGTAATTAACCATGCATAAATCATAATTCATGTGTCATTGATCATTTTTATAGAGTAATCTGGGTGTTAAAACTGTGAATAATTTATCTGTATTATTATGGAGGAATGTATGCGTGTAACTTTCGATGATGAGGTCGAAGCCGATCTGCCGCCAGATCATGAACCAACGGCCTGGATGAATTTGGTGTTGGTAGCTCTGTAGGGAGAATTGGAGAAGGGAAACCCAGTTCGCTTCTCTGTGATGGGCCGGTTGCATGCGGGAGGCCCAAATACGCGCCCGGTGGGCGGCCCACAGGGCGAGCGAGCGCGAGCGGCGGGAGGAATAGTTTAGTACCACATCGCCCAGTTAACTCGAACGCGCCACCTTATAACCCCGCGCGATGTTTCTTAATATCGAAAAAATTGGAACGATTAGATAAGATTAGCGGACACACAGACATCGAGAAATGACCTAAATTTATTTTTGCCCAGGTCCCCGAGTTTCATTATTTTCGTTGCAGATATGCCTCTCCGCCTATTCCGAGTCTTACAACTCGGTCTTTTTTCTACGTTTACTTTTCAATTGCACCCTCAATCTCTCCCTTTGCAGATATACCAACAAATGGTCTAACTTTTGTGAATTCACGAGGTAGTCCCTGAAGACCATAGTTTTCCTTACATATATGTCCCTGGAGTCTTCTCTTCACACCTTTGCCTATTCCCCTTTTCTACAGGTGGGTCCTTTTACCACTTTGCAGTTTTTCCCTCACAGTTTTGCCTCCATTACAGACAGCTTTCGGTTACCTACATTATTCAATCTCGTCCCTCGGATTACCTCTAATTTGACTTTTTTTACTTTCCGTTCATTTTGTTCGTCTCTTCGAAATTATTGCACCTTTTTCCTTGCTTTTTCACTGCACCGATAAATTCTTCAGAATCCAAACGAGTAGTTCTAATTTTTAGGCCGCTTGGGGTATCAAAGAAATCAGAAAAAATCATTTTAATTTTAAAAATTGCAATAATAACTCCCCACTCTACTATTTACAACATGTACAATGTACTACAGGCCACAAATCAATGGCTTCATCCCAGGCAAAATCAAAATTAAACAAGACTTTATTTTCTTTTTTACAGCAAAGAATTCCTAGACAGCCTAACATTACAGATGCAACGAGCTGTTATATATGGAACACCAACATCCACCAAATCACCAACAGATCGATCGATCGAGAGATGACAGAAATACGAGGGAGAAATTAAACATGTATGAGCACTAAGTTTTTTCTTGAATTGCCTTCTTGCATATGAAAAGTTTTTCTGCCAACGCATGCAAAGCTAGCCTTCATCCAGCAATGCAACAGAACAGGTAACTCAGCTTGCTCCTCTCCTGTTAGGATCAAAATGAAACAATTGTTAGGATCAAAATGAAACAATTAATAGTTTAACAAATTAAACATGACAATTTGGCGTGATGACTTGTGTGTTCTGAATATTTAAGTGCATTGTTCAATCAGATGTCCCGAAGAACATTCAGAAGGAAATATTAAAAGGAGGGAAGCTAGTGCGCAGCATGTTGCAATTAATTAATTTTCAGCAGTGTCAACGGAGTATAACATACATAAATATTTCTTAACGGGATTACAGATATAATGACACTGACAGTACTTGTTTGTGTTGAGAAAACAGATTGACCAGTGTTGAATGAATCATTCTCTTATTAATCGCGGATGTGATGAGTTTCATATGGATTATAATCATGCAGCTTAAGATGATTAATATGGTATTAATTCAGAAGTACATCATCAGAATAACACCAAAACGCATGAAAATGACCAGTAATTTAGCTGACCTTGCGAGCTGCAGCACGGTCGGGCCGGAGCGGCCGGCGGAGGTCGGCGCCGCCGTCGCTGTTGTGGCGGCGGTGGCGGCGATCACGGTCGGCGTCGGCAGCCGACGAGGAGCGCTGCTCTGTCTCGCCGGCGACCTCTCCTGCGGCGGCGGCGGTGGAGGACCAGGTGAGGGGGCCGGCCTCCTTGCGCTGCATGCGGACGGCGCGGATCTTGGAGAAGTCGAGGGAGTAGTCCGGCAGCAAGCCGGCGGCCTTCATCTCGTCCCACTCGCCGAACGCCGGCACCGTCGACCGCCGCCGCCGCTGCTCACCCTGCAAGAACGGTCACACAGATGTTACACACACCCACATCAACCTTATAATTTTGGCTCTGAAAAAAAACTAAACTTTTCATGATCGATATTATCAGGAAAAAACCTGAAAGATCAATTGATGCACAAAACGGATCATCTTCTCACCTCCTTTCTGTTCCCCATTAATTGTTTGATTCCTATCTCAACAAACTTGCTTCTTGTGGAGGAGATAGTTGTCAAGAGGGAAGATATCGATCGATCGAGAGAGTTAGCTAGCAATGCAGGTTGCACAGGAGGACAGGATGAGTACGTCTATAAGAACACCGAACACGTATATTTTTGACGAATTAACTGGCTATGGCTGGGATTGGGATTTCATTATCAACGAAGAAAACGGAAATTTGAAGGACACGACGTGGTTTTAATTTGGCGCGTCACAGCACAGCATGATGTGGCCTTGCTTGATCGAATATCTTTCTAGCATCGTGATACATACCAATATATGACGCGGTGCTAGCTAAGTTCAGAGTACAGCAAAGCAGTTTCGTTGACATCTTTATCTGGGGATTTCCAGCTACCAGTGTTAAATTAGTGTAGTACTAAGGTCTAAGTAATAATAATAACAAACCAATTAAATTTATTAAAACAACTAGAACCAACTAAGAGTTGTTGCGCTGATTAGGCGATTTCTAATCATCTAGCTAGCTTCTTCGACCTTCGCAATAAGCTGCGCAGAACTATTAAGAGCCATTCCTCTTTCTTTTTTTTTAAAAAAAGGGAAAATATGGGAAAAGCATCCTTCGAATTGCAGAATATAATTTGAAAAATAATTCTAGGGATTTTCGATCGCCACTTTCATTGGCCAGCTTTGTTTTATCGTGCGCGGGTAAATACAAAAAAAATTAAAATAGAAGCAGATACAATTGGTACGCGTGTTGCTGTGAGCTTTGCACGGGAGATCAAAGGTGTAGAGCGTCGACAACGGTCAGCCGTTGGATGTGACAGAGACGGTCTCGATGGACGAACGGTGGGCTTCAGCTACAGGGTGGGCTCTCCGTTTTTTTGGGCCGCACCGGAAGATGCAGCCCATGAGCGTGTCCTAACCGCGCGTGGTGGCGCTGGGCGCTGCGAGGCCGTTGGATGGGGATCGGTGGGTTGCGAGAGCGCTGCGGGGAGCCAAGTTTTGTACCACATCGCCTAGCGAACAAAGAAGAGACCAGCTTATAATTCCGTGCGCTGTTACCAGTGTTGTCTCTCCGGAGACATCCGATAAAATTGGAACGATACAGAGAAGATTAGCATGGCCCCTGCGGAAGGATGACACGCACAAATCGAGAAATGGTCCAAATTTTTTTGAGATTTCACACGCCGGTCCCTGGATCCCATGTTTTTCCTTGCAGATGTGCCCCTTGGACTATTCCGACTCTTGCAACTGGGTCCTTTTTTCGCTTTTCCTTTTCAGTTTCACCCCTCAATCTCCCTTTGCAGATGTACCCAGAAAACAACCATATTTTTGTATTCACTTGGTGGTTCCTGCGTCCATTGTTTTCCATACAAATATGTTCCTGCCATCTTCTCAACATACCCTTCCCTGTTCCACTTTCTTGCAATTTCCTTTTGCTGCTATTCCTTTTTCATTTTCACCCCTGTAACATCTCTTTTCAAATACACCCTCAGCCCTATTCTATATTTCAATTAAGTTCCTAGGCCAGGATTTGACTAGTACTATCTTTTGTCCCTAATCCAGTTTATTTATGCACAAGCCCTGGTGTTTCCAATTTTTTATGTCTCCTCAAATGACATTAATATCTCCTTTCTTCGATTTGTTGGGAAATATTTTTTTTAACCAAAACTTCGACTTAACCAATATGGCAGTTTTTTTTACTAAACAAAAAAAAATCACTTACAACAGGTGCCAGATTACTCATAAAAGCCTACTTCTCATTGCCCAATCAGGAGATAAGATGTAGTAGCAAAAAATCGTCAAAGGTTCCGACGTGTGATTTCTATCCAGAATACTTATCTAACAAACCCACCGCCTCAGATGAAACACATAAAACTTCAATTTTTAAAATGTTTTAAGCTAAAATATTCGAAAACACAAGTTCAAATTGAACACCTCTGCATGCTCTGCTCTCAGTGTGCAAGCCAGCTCATGGTTTTTCACTTGGAAAATTTTTTCCGTGAGAAGGATTCAGAAAGACCGTAGCCATGGATGGCAAGCTGCAGCTTGCTTTATCCCCCGCGTGACACGTGTGTGGCCGCCGGTGGCCGTGCGGGTCTCGCTCGGTCGGGCCCGCCACGGCCGGGCTTTGGTTGGATGACGAACTTGCCATGGAGTCGTCGTCTTCCTCCCGTTGAGCCTTGGCCACAAGAAATTCCACCCAAATTTCATCTTTGTAAGCAAGAAAAATTGGCTATTTCTTGTTGTAGAGCGTTTGTGTCGCGATCAAATCGTTCGAAAGAAAGGTTGGAAATCGTGGTAGTATGGCTAGGTTCGTTTCTGCTATAGTTAAGAACGATTAAAAGTTAGTCAAAAATACTAACACATAGTTAGTTAAGTTTTAATTATTATAATTTAAAAATAAATATATTTGTTCTTTTAAAACATTTTTCGCATGAATCTGTGCGTATGTGCGCTTAATAGTTTAAAAAATATGTTATATTAAAATAAAATTCTAGTCTTAATGAGAAAAACGTTAGCTAGGTTTTGAAGTGGTTTACGTGGTTTTAGGTTTTGACACGATAAAATATTGACGATTAGTTTGTAAATATATAATTCTAACATGATGTGGTCGATCTATTGAGATTTTTTAAGCTTTATTTTAGAATAACATAGTTTTATTTAACTGGTATAAGAGTATGGTATAAGAGTAGGGTAGAAACGTATTAGTACATCACATATAAAAAGGTTGATTTTACTTGCGTCAACGCATGGAACCATTTTTTTGCCTACGCATATAAATGTCTAATTTGTTGAAAAAAATCATGCTACTAACTTTTGTAAACAAGATTATTCTTATGAATTGAGTATATTAAAATTTTGTATCAAACAGCTTAGAAATAACATCGAGCCATGAAAAACACAAAGAAATGGATGCATATTTTTATTAAAATGATGTATAGTTGTACCGTGGAATATGGTTAATCTAACTATAAATTGGAGGTGAGCTGAATCCATATATTACAAGACATAGTAAAACTCAGTTGTCATGTATCTTAGAGAAAAGGTATAAAGCCCTCAACCAGATACTATCATCTAATAGATTAAAAAACTGATGTCATGTTTGGTTAGGTTTTTTCTTGCCCCTCAACCTATGTAAGACGGACAGTGAGCCCCTAAGGACAATTCAGACAAGCACAATTATATCGTCAGATCAATACAACACTGATAGATACAATCCCTAGATAGGAGTAGGGTATTATCTTTCATCGATACAACACTGATAGATACAATCCCTAGATAGGAGTAGGGTATTATCTTTCATCGAGAGAGTCTGAACTTGTCTAAATTTTTGTCAACCGCATTTATTTATTTTTAGGTCTTGTGTGTCATTTTATTTAATTATTATCGATATAAAACATTGATATGTATATTATTTAGTTTTGACAAAGCAAAGTGATTGAATAATGAAACAGAAGAAAGAGGGAGAAGGACAATGATAAGCAAACACTACACACGGCAGATATACGTCCCACATAAAAAAAGATTAGCCAGTTTAAAAAATTCTGCCAAACGTCACAGAATATTCAAACCAAAACAAACCACAAAAATTAAATCATTTCTCCAATAGCCTCTCCTATCTTCCACAAAGAAAAATACGACTTTCCACTACAAAACAAATATCCTATATGAATAAGATCAAAACAGGTTTAAAAAAACCCTCAAAAGTAAGCCCTTCCTCACTTCCTCTCCCAAGAAACCACACAAAATGTTTTTTATAAAACAATTAAGACTCAATCTCTTCCTCCCTCCGTAAAAAAAAGGACTTCCCACTACAAAACAAAATAGCCTGCATGAATAAAATCAAACAAAAAAGGAACTAGAAATCTTTCTAAGGGGAAAGAAAAACCCTGAACGGTAAGCCCCTTCTCTCACTTCCTCTCCCCAAAATCACCTTTTTTTCAATTCTTTTATAACCATATTAAAAAAAGAAACTAGCAAAGTCTTTCAAGGTGAAAAGAAAACCTTGGCCCTCATCGTTTGCTCTATATGAAATCAACCACTGCCAACATTTAAATTTTAAAATGAATTCTAAAGTTTGTTATTAAAATTAATTTTTCAACATTAGTTTTTAAATCACTAAAAAGATATATATATATATATATTATATTCTAATAATATGCCGTACGATATATTATCAGCATCTTTCTCACCTCTCCTCCCCAAAATTGTATTTTTTTTCCTTGCAGAAACTATTAAAACTCCCATCTCTTCATCTCTCCATCTCTCTCACCCATACACTCCCTCCCATTTTGTGTGGTGTGGCCACTCTCCCTCCACCCAAACCTCGCGCGCGAGGAGCTCCATCCATGGCGGCGCCACCCATGGAGCTCCTCTCCTCCTCCAAGCTCCTCCGCTCCTCCCTCCGCCTCCCCTCCCCTTTCCTCCCCCGTCCCCTTCCCTCCCTTCCTCCTCCTCTCGCCGCCTCCGCCGCAATCCCATCCACTGCCGCCTCACCACCTCCTCTTCCACCACCACCACCACCACCACCCAAGAAGATGACCTCTCCTCCCTTCTCTCCACCTCCACATCCACCTCCGACGACGACTCCTCCGCCTCCTCCAAGAAGAAGCGGTCGAGCAGCGGCGCGTCGAGCATCCCGACGGGGGTGCGGCTGGAGGGCATCTCGAAATCCTACAAGGGGGTGACCGTGCTCAAGGACGTTACTTGGGAGGTGCAGCGTGGGGAGAAGGTGGGGCTCGTCGGCGTCAACGGCGCCGGCAAGACGACCCAGCTCCGCATCATAGCCGGCCTCGAGGACCCCGACGGCGGCAACGTCGTCAAGGCCAAGGACAACATGAGGATCGCCTTCCTCAGCCAGGAGTTCGAGGTCTGCGCCTCCCGCACCGTCAAGGAGGAGTTCCTCGCCGCGTTCGAGGAGGAGATGGAGGTCAAGACACGGTTGGAGAAGGTGCAGGCGGCGCTGGAGGGCGCCACCGAGGACATGGACCTCATGGGGCGCCTCCTCGACGAGCTCGACCTGCTGCAACGGCGGTCACAGGACGTCGACCTCGACATGGTCGAGGTCAAGATCCAGAAGCTCATGCCCGAGCTCGGGTTCGCCGCCGAGGACGCCGACCGCCTCGTCGCCTCTTTCAGCGGCGGCTGGCAGATGAGGATGTCTCTCGGCAAGATTCTTCTTCAGGTACAGATAAAAAATTTGAGCTTTACATGTAGCAAGCCATGGCTGCAACAGCGGAGAAGGTATAATTTAGTTACGTGTAATTGTGATGAAGAGGGAGTAAAGAATGGTATTATTATGGCCAATTGGTGATGAATTGGGTCTGGATTGTTTAATTTATATTGTAGTTTTTAGTTTCTGTGTGCATTTACATTCTGAAATCGATTGTGGTGCAGGATCCCGATTTGCTGCTACTCGATGAGCCGACCAATCATGTCGATTTGGATACCATTGAGTGGCTGGAGAGCTACCTCAAGACGCAGGAAGTGCCGATGGTCATCATATCTCATGACAGGGCTTTCCTGGATCAGTTGTGTACAAAGATAGTGGAAACTGAATTCGGCGTGTCCAAAACGTACAAGGGAAACTATTCGGAATACGTTTTGGCGAAGGCGATTTGGGTGGAGACTCAGAATGCCGCATGGGAGAAGCAGCAGAAAGAGATTGAGCAGACAAAGGAACTGATAAACAGACTTGGGGCTGGAGTTAACGCAGGGCGTGCGTCAAGTGAGCAGAAGGTAACCACTACAATTGCATGATTGCCGCATGCTTCAGATCAATGCAGTTGATCTCTGTATTTCAGCCATCTGTCATTACTTAACTAACTTTTATTTAATTTCAAACACTAGAAATTGGAAAAGCTTGAAAAAGAAGGGTTGATTGAGAAACCTTTCCAAAGGAAGCAGTTGAAGATCAGATTTCCAGAGCGTGGGCGAAGCGGTAGAACTGTATTGACAATAAGGAATCTCGAATTTGGATTTGGGGAAGAGGTCAGGTTCATTCTATCGGAAACTGTCTCAGAGTCATTTCTTTTTTATTGCCTGTACCCCAACTATTTGTATTAATGCCTTTAATTCCTCCTCCTTTGGTTTCATCTCCAGAAATTGTTCAATAATGCAAATCTAATAGTTGAGAGAGGTGAAAAGATAGCCATAATTGGCCCCAATGGATGTGGGAAAAGCACTTTACTTAAGCTTATCTTGGGAATGGAGAAGCCACAAGGAGGCGAAGTACTTCTTGGGGAGCATAATGTATTGCCTAATTATTTCGAACAAAATCAGGTACACCAAATCCCTGAAATGGATATCCTTTCTTTCACTATGGCTTCAGCATGATAGTAGTACTGTATAGTAGTATATATATGATTTACACTGTTTGATTAAGCTATCAGGTCAAATGGTTGTAAGCCTATTGATTAATTGCAGCGCACCATTAACCTTTCATTATTTCAGTAGGAAAAAATATTTTTTCCTGACTAGATTCATGTACATGATCTTTACCAGGCTGAAGCACTTGATTTGGAGAAAACTGTGCTGGATACTGTAGCAGAAGCAGCAGAGGATTGGAAAATTGATGATATCAAAGGTCTCCTTGGTCGTTGCAACTTTAGGGATGATATGTTAGATAGAAAGGTCCAATTCTTAAGTGGCGGAGAGAAGGTAATATACATTTATCAGTGAATTTCTTTTATTTGTATGTTGTAGTGTTACTGACTTGAGTATATTTACTCACAATTTATCTGTTATTTCCCCAGGCAAGGCTCGCCTTTTGCAAGTTCTTGGTGACTCCATCTACTTTATTGATATTGGATGAACCAACAAATCACCTTGATATTCCATCAAAAGAAATGCTTGAGGTTTGATGCAATTCACTTATATGTTCAAAAGAAAAAAAATACAGTTCTGCCTAGAGGAATAATTTTTTATGATGTATCAATTCCTTGTTTAGCATGTACTTACAATAAATGCTTTTGTGTGTATGGCAGGAAGCAATTTCAGAATACACAGGCACTGTTATAACAGTTTCTCATGACAGATATTTCGTAAAGCAAATTGTTAACAGAGTTATTGAAGTGAAAGATCAGACTATTCAGGACTATCAAGGAGATTACAATGTGAGTCATCTTATAATCTAAAGTTACTTAATATTACTTTGCACCCTGTACTTGCAGCTTGCTGCATGGGGAGCGAAATATGGTCAACTCTTTCTTGATTACAATAGTTTCCCATAGTACAGCAACATAATCCATGAAATGCAATTTAAATGCTTCATCTTCTCTGACCAAGAAACAACATTAACACATTGAAACAACAACCTACTACTGGATGTAAAGATGCCGGCCAACTTCCAAATTGAAATCTTCTCCTTGATATTGCCGAAAAGCTGCTCTACCGGCTTGAACCTCTGTTCGAAAACCCTTGCGTTAAGTTCCGTGCATACACCAAGATATAGATCATAATGATCCCAGTAACTTCAGCAATACTAATGGTAGAGATCAAGATATGGATCCTACAGAGGCATCATAAAACAGAGGGAGTGTTTTTCATGTTAGGGTGCCGGAACACAACATACCGGAACATCTGGAAATGTTGATATTTTCTTCTTTGCGTTTGCAGTATTACCTTGAAAGGAATCTTGAGGCCAGAGAGAGGGAACTTGCACGTGAGGAAGAGCTCGAGGAGAAAGCCCCCAAAGTAAAAGCCAAGTCAAAAATGTCAAAGGTGAAAATCTCTAACTATCTTTTCATTCACGATGCGAACTACAATAAATTGGTAAAATTTAGTTTCTATAGCTGACAGTTCCTTTTTCTAACTGTAATGCAGGCAGAGAAAATTGCCAGAAAGAAGCAGAAGATGCAGGCATTCCAGCAAAGCAAGCAAAAATCGAAATCGCTGAAAAACGCGAAGAGGTGGAAGTGAGAATCCCTGATTCATGGTAGCAATAACATCCATGGTTGCCATACACCTCATTCGCGACACCGGTGCCAAGGCAGGCGCATGGCCTGCTGTAATGCTGTATACTCGATATACCACTAGCAACTGGTGTACATACATCAGAAAGGAAGTAATCCTTAGCAGTAGCATCATAGGAGGACCAAATGCTGTAACTAAAGGAGGAAATGATACATGACCCTGTACATAATGCAGGCAGTTTCTGATGGAGAGGCATGCTTTATTTTTTATTCAAATAGCAATACCATTCATGTTCTTCCAGCTCTTGTCCAAATGGAGGAACCACACTGTACAAAGTTACTGCAGTTGGGCAATTGTATCATATCATGATGACCTATACTGATTGGTTACATTACATATACTGAAGATGAAGGAAGCAGATCAAAATGCTGTATATATATTTGTCTATCCTAAGAATCATATGAATAAAAATGCAGGCTGCCCTATTTATGATGTTGGAAAAGTATCCAATGATGAGCTACCGTGCACCTACAACTATTCTACCCGATTGAAAATATATAACCAGACTATACCAGAGAACATGACGCCCGTGTAATCAATCTCCGCCGCCTTCCTGCGTGCGTAGCGATGCTTGCTAATTAATCTAATCTGTGAAAATTTATTCTCATCACAATACAGAGTTTTTGGAAGAAACAATTGGGAGGAAGTGTACGTACGTATGTGCGTGGTGGGCCGGTGGAGGAAGGAGCGGGAGATGGATTGTGAGTCTGTTTTTTTTTCTAAAGATAATATTTTAATCGTAGTTGAAAATAGTGGATTATTCATTATATTACCACGTGGCGGTTTAACAATGTTTTAAAAAAGTCAAGTAACGGTTTGAAAGTATTTGTACAAAGTTTCATGGACTTCTATAATATATATATATACTAATAGATGTATAAGAAACTAACTGCATTTAAAAAATACCGTCACATTTTGTAAACAAAAGACTCTTATCTATTCAAAAGGTCACATTGAACCACTACGAAAGTCATAGTATTTTATACTGTATATACATACATCATAAATTTTAAGTCACAACAGACAATCTGTTCCATGCCTATTCCTTCCTAAACGTGTAGATTGAGATTGGAAACTTAGGGGGTGTTTGGTAGAGCTCCAACTCCAAGCTCCAGTCAACTTTCTAGTTTATTTTTCTGAAGTGCTTCATCCAGATCTGTTTGGAGCTGGAGCGTTTGATAGGGTTCCAGCTCCACTTCATTAGGATTCAGGATCTGAAGCCCTGCCAAACGTCTCCTTAATATAAATGTGTAGGTTTTGCTTTTCACGATAAAATACAACCTTAATATAAATGTGTAGGTTTTGTTTTCCACGATAAAATACAATCATAAATAGGATCTTCTTAAGTGTCTGCTAAGAATAAGATAAATTAAATAAGATACTTCAGAAAAATAAACTATAAGCATCGAGAGATGGATCCAACTTTTAAGTTGGGTGGGGGGATCCATCTTTAGATTGGTGGGAGGCTCATTGCCTTCTTATTTTCTTCAGCCTCTCGTTTCTTCTTCCTCATTAGTGCCGGCCAAACGGGCGGCCTGACACGGCCCAGCACGGGCACGGCCCGTCACGGCACGGTCAGCCATGCCGTGCCGGCCCGCGTGCCCCACCCCCCGGCCCAAGCAGGGCCCACGGGAGGCCGGGCCGTGCCCGTGCCGGCACGACACGAATATGGCCCGTGGGCCGTGGTCGAGCCCACGAGCCCACAAGGCACGGCCGAAATAAAAAAATAGATAAAAATATAAAAAAATAGAAAAAAATAAACAACTCTATTATTTCTATAGATAAAAATTAAAATTATAAATAAAGGATAAAACATGAAATAATGATATATTTGTCACGTTGAAAATATGAAAAAAATATTCTATTCGTCATCTATTCTTCATATTGAAATTATTGAAATAAATATTGACACTTACTATATGTTAAAAATAGTAGTGACCTTTATTGATGTTTATATATCATTATATGATACAATGATACATATTGCCTCATTAAAAACTTTGTCATGTAAAAACTCATAGGGAAACTGAGAAAACCATGACAAAGAAAAGAGTATAGCTCAAAGATCACAACTACTTCTAACAAAGTTCTATTAGGGTTGGTCTGGATCTAAGTAGAGGTTCTCGAACTGGGTGGCCAATTCTTGATTCTCAGCAGTGTATTGGCCATGTTGTCTAGCTAGCTCCCAGTCTTTAACGCTTAGTAGCATTTCGACGTGGTTGCTGCTCAGAGTTATCCTTCTTTCTTCGACGATTCGACCGCAAAGGCTGAAGGCTGATTCGGAGGACACTGTTGACATGGACACCGTCAACACATCCCGTGCAAGTTTTGAAAGCACGGGATATGCCATCTTGTGGTCATTCCACCATCCGAGGACGTTGAAATCTTGTGCTTCATGCCTGATGGCGTCGCTGTCCACATAAGTTGACAACTCTTCGGCAACACCATACGAAGAGACGTCTCCACTTCCAGCCGACGAACTGCCACCCCTTTGGTTTGAAGATGAGTCACCCCAAATTCTACCCCACTGTATATTCTTCTTACCTGTAGTGGGGATAGGAGGGGGTCTCTGTTGGCGAACTCCCTAAAACTTTAGTTCATACTTTTCAAAAACTTCATATAGTTTACTCCTAACCTCAGTATAAAAAAACTATAATCTACACCTACAGTATCTCCAATAAGTGATAAAATAGTGGAGAATCCCCTTAATTTACCCGTAGGATCTAATATGAAAGCAAAAGCATACAACATAGGTATATTTTTCCAATATTTGAAATATTTTTGTTTCATGTGAAAAACAAGTTGGGCTAGAATTTTATCATTTTCATATTCTTTTAACAACGTGGCAATTTCGAGAATATTGTGCAAAATTAAATTGGCAGTTGGATAGTAAACTTGGGACAGAGTAAGAGTAGACTCATAAAAGTTTCAAGAAATTGGTAATATCTTTGGACAATTGCCCGGACGTGCTCGTCGATTGGCCCACCGTCAGCGTTTCTTGGGCCATTACGTGGTGGACAAAATCGCTTAGTAATTCACTATAAGGTAAATTAAATTTTAACATTAAATAGGTTGCATTCCACCGATGCTCAGATCGGTGGCAAACTTACGTGCTTTCTTACCACCGCATGGCAAAACCTCTTCCATGCAAAGAATCCGCGGGTTAGAAGCAGTTAACCACGCGATTGATTGATGAACAACGTCGATGTGAACACTTACTCTCTTCATCCCAGTCTTAACAATCAAATTAATTATATGACTAGCACAACGCTGATGAAGTAGAAAAGACTGCGCATAAACACAAAATAAAGGTTGCAATATTTCCATTGCCCTAGAATTAGCAGATGCATTATCTAGTGTGGCAGCAAATATTTTATCTACAAGATTATATTCATTAATTACCTCCCTAATTCTTTCGGCTATGTTTCACCTGTGTGTGACACATCTATTAACCGGAGGCCTACAACTCCTTTTGCAACTCCCAATCATCATTAACAAAATGAACAACTACGCTAAAGTAATCCTCCCTAGCTCCACTACTCCATATATCTGAGGTAACACTAACAGAGAAAGTGCATGTACTAAATAGTTCCTTAAGTGCATTACTACCCTTCTCATAAAAATTTTCTAAATCTCGGGTTATTGTTTGTCTACTAATTGCTTTGAATCTAGGATTATGCGATTGCTGAACGTACTCTTCGAAAGCAGGAGACTCCTCAAAGTTCAAGGGTAAATCTTGTCTGGCGATTAACCGGACAAGATTTTTCCGAGCTACCATGGGATCGTACTCCCATCTACGTACTGTACCGTCCGGGTTTAGCATCGCTGTTGCTGCCGCAATTGTATTCCTTGCTTCCTTGCACACGCCTCCGCATGACGCTTTAGGTGTCCTGTACCACCAGAAGATCGTGCAGATAAAGTATTCCTACAAATTCTACATCTAGCTTGTGTTACCTCCTCCCGTCGAGGCCGGTCACTTTCGCCTCGTCAAAGTGCCGCCACACACCGAGGTTCTCGATCTTTTCGAGCCGGTGTGTGTCGAAACACTCCGCTCGCGGATCCGGAATATCCTTCCGAAGCCGCCGCGCTGCCGCACCGGTTCCTCCTCCACGTTGGTGGAGTTGGAGCCGGCCCGAGGCATCGTCAAACCCCACATGTAATTGGGATCGAAATCACCCAAAGTGAACGACGGCGATCGATATGGATAGTTCGGATCCATTCGCAATTTTAATCCAAAATAAACAAATTTTAGATATTTATTAAATACACAAACAAAATACAAATATTTTGATTTTTGACAAAATTTGAGCAAATTTTGTCAAAACCAAAAATTAGAGCACAAGAGAGCACTTGAGACATGAGAGCACAAAATGAGATGTTTGGGGTGAGGAGAAATGGTCGGGTGGATGCCCTATTTATAGGACGAAATTTCATATTTTTTGGAATTTTTTGGATTTTTGGCCTCCAACGGCTAGTTTTAAATTCTAGCCGTTATACTAGCCGTTGGGACACGTGGCACGCCGTTATTCACCGGTTCAAACCGCCCGACCCGCCGTACGCGCCTGCCCGCCATGCGTCGCCACGCCGTTGGCCGTCCCGCTGCGTCGTGCCATGTTGGCCCGTGGGCCGTGCCGTGCCCGGGCCGGCACGGAACAGTGTCCGTGTCGTGCCGTGCCGGCCCACGGGCTCGGCCGTCGGCCCAGGCACGACACGGTCCGTCGTGCCGTGCCGGCATGGCCCATCTCGAGCCGTGCCGTGCCGGGCCGGTGCACAGTGCCGTCGTGCCCGGGCCGGCACGCCTCGGCCCGGCCCACTTGGCCACCACTATTCCCCATCCTTGGATTTTCCCATATGCAATGGCATCAATGGATCCAACTCTAGGTTTGAGGAGAGGCTCATTGCCTGCTTCTCCAATCTCTTCTTGATCTCCGTGGGATTCTAGTTCCCCTCTTCATCCTCCTTGATTATTGTATTGGTCTTTACAGGTCTTCAATGGGTAGGGGGGATTGGAGGTTGGAGGGGGGCTATTTGCCTTCTTCTTTCTTCATCCCCTTGGCTTCTTCCTCATCTTCTCTATCCTTGCTCTCCATGGAGATCCAGTGGGTAGGGAGGTTGGATCCGTCCTTGGGCAGTGGCAAGAAAGGGCCTAGAAGACGTATGAAAAGGAGGATATGAGTGATGAACTCCCCACCAGTACAGAGATGCTCGTAGTGGAAAGTGCCCCCACAACGGGGTGCAATGTAGTAAAGCATCTCCAGCCACATGTCAGAGATGAGGTTCCAGCGATCAGCTTCATCAACGATGTTAATTAGCTCATTGGCCACCCCACTAGCATGAGGCAACACTGGAGAGTAAAGTGCTTTCGTGGTGCTCTGTAGAAGTTCTTGCGATTCAATGGATATAGTAGCATCATTGTCCGAAGTCCTGGAGACTTGTTGTTTCTCTCCCTTACTAGCTTGAGACACCTTATGGAGAGATGCCTTCTCTCCTAGGTTAACCTTTGGAGAATGTTGACTACCTAATAATTTTTGTGCGATTTCATCATGAGATTTTTATTGATATTTTATCATTAAAATACTTGACAAGTTGTACTGCACCCATGCCATTTCTGCACATCAGATAGTTCAATTCCTAAGCCTTTAGTTCGCATATCTGCAAGACTTGATGATTGCAAGTAGTCACTTTTGCCTGAATAAGCTAGGGGGCACATGCTAGTGCAGGACCCTTGTAGGTATGATCCCAATTCTGTATACAACTAAAATTCTTAATCACAGTAAGCTGCAATTTGAACTTCTTTTTAGGGTTGCCCATTCTTATCTAACATGTTTAGCTATATGCATTACCAGTACTGATAGAACTCAATCATGTTGATTTGCAATTAACGGCTATTGCATTGCATTCAAAATGTTGATAGGATAAAAAATGCCATTTTTTGTTCTGCATATGGAGGAAAGTGATGAATGGAAATGTTTATTACTTTGCTATTTGAGGTCGTGTTCTATTTTTTGTAATGCATTCACCTGTTTGAGGTTGTGTTTTATAAGATGCAGCGTACTTAGGGTTTGGGGTTTGGAATTTACGGTTTTGGGGGGTTTAGGGTTATGATTTGGGGCTTAGGGCTAGGGAATAGGGGCTAGGGGACCTTAGGGTTTAGGGCTTGGGGCACCATCTCGTAATTTGCTCCTTTTAAATTCAGTTGGCTACCATGAAACATTTCAATTTCCATGTACTCTAGTTGTGACACCTATGTATACACTTGCACGCCACCAGCCAGACAGAGACACCAACCACATTGCAAGCTTTAACACCAAATCTCTAGTGCTAACTGCTATCTTTCTATGCTCACTGCTATCTTTGACTCGCAGGTACTCTTTTCTTTCTACCTTCCTCACTGAGCCACCTGCAATTATGAATAAAAATGAACTGTAACCTCACATACATATCACATTGATAGAAGACTCCAGAATAAGAATAGCACTGGCACATAATAAATTTGTTAATGAATTTGTGACATTATAGAATTTCTTAGTGTGACTAGGCACAAAAGTTAGAAGGCTACACCTCTATGACGAGGGGCAACCAGCATGTGGGATGGCGTCCGCGGCAGGGATGCCGACACACAACAAGATTGTAACCTTAGCAACTCAGCAGAGGTGAAAAGCTTCTGCATTCTCCATTGGTCCAATCAAACCCCTCCAATCTTCTTTACATAGGAGTAACTCTCTTTGTATTTGATTGTTCATTAGGATTTCAATCTATACGTGATGTACTTAAATCTATATTTCTATGAACTTTTTTGTTATATATTTTTATGAATTAATATCTTATTAAAACTCTGAATACTCAGGCTCAAATCCCGCATGTACAAATGATGAAGAGCCATCACCTCCTACTCGTGGCAGGCAGCAAGACTCACGGTGGCTCCGCACCCTCTCTGACCCTGAGCTTGTATGTTCCTCTCTTTCGCCACTGCCTTTTATTTTTCTGGTTTCTCATCTCCAAGTTGTTGCTCAATCGCAGGATTTTCTCATCAGCTTGAAGGATTTGGCCATGGTGTACATGGACAATGCCAACCTTGCGGTGCTCAGTCATGACTATGATCGATATACAAGTGTTCCATGCTTCACTTTCTGGTTCCTATGATTCAAGAGATCAGTTTCTAAAGGTTTCTATTTTAAATTCTCACTTTTTCAGTTTACATTCATTATGAGCTAATGCACTGTTTTTATTTCCAGTAGTTTGTTAGCAGGGCTCCTCACTTGCCACTAGAATTGTTTCTGCTGAGGTATAATTTCCTTATTTCTATCTCAAGTCTAATAGCCTTTTCTAATGGGGTTTCTCTATTAACTGCGTGTAAATGTGTAAGAATGCATCTTGTGTTTCTTTTCAAGGTGGTATGGTGTTTTTCATTATTATAACATAACTTATTTCCTTATGTTCTTGTACTTTTAAGTCTTCGTGTGCATCATAAGAAGTTATTATTGGGAGATATCATCCGTAGAGGTTATGCATCTGTGGATAATGCAGACACAGTTAGCTGTTGGCACAGTGACCCGGATGTTGTTTCTGCTGTATGGATTGTTGTTGACCTTTGTAGCTCATTGTCTATGGCAAATGAAGCTTCATCGGTGCTTGCTGATTTTATCTCTAGGGTGTGCTTTCAGTATTTATTCTTAATCCATTTGCATGCTCCATTATGTTGTTGATTTGCATTTTTCTCGTCTGAATAACTCGATCTCTTTAAAACTATGCAGGCTGGCATATCTGATGTGCATCAAGTGATATTTCATGTGCCGAATCTTAATGAAAAGTATCCCATATAACTGCATATTTCCAAGGAGGATAAATTGTGCTTGGACTATGGCATTTCTGATGATATCTTGGCTGGTCTTCTGAAACTTTTGAAGACTTGTTTGTCTGATGAGTCAGCTAAAATAATAGATGTTACTTCACGAACACTGAGGGTAAGTCATCTATAGTGGTGTTTTTGCTATCAACTCCCTCCAACTCTCGAAAGAATGGTGTAGAGCATGACATGTGTGTCCCATAATTTTTTTGTTTGACTGTACTTATCCCCTTGAAATTTGCAAGCACTATTCTCTTTTTTCTTGTTGTTATCACGAATTTCCTGTACCAAAACCACACTGGAGAGTGGCATACCCACAAATAGAATGCACCGACTAAACTTTCTACGGGGTCAACCTTTAGCCCATACTGTAATAAATTTGGAACCTCAAGTATTACTTCCAAGATACATTTCATTTACTGAATTTCTTGGGACGTGGTTGTGCACAAGTGATCCTATTCTTTTAGTTGCAAAGAGGCTGAGTTGTAAAAAGAAAGAAGAGAAATCAAGTGGACCAATTGCTGTGTATATATATATATATATGCCATTTTCCGATGAATGGAAGAATGTTAGGCCAAAGTGTGGTTCTAAGAAATTGAATGATTTCAGATCTAAGAAATACTTTTTAGCCTATTGTGTGCGCTTGGTAATTGATCTTGGTTTACCTGTTTTTGATGCTAATTGATATTGGTGGTGAATACCGCGGGTTACATCAAAATGGTTTTTGTGTGTTTAGGTATTGGATGTAGATGTCTTTGAGCCTTTCTTCCGGTAAAGAAGCGCTTAGCATATATTGCTAGACAGAAATTTATGCAAACTACTGAAAGTTTTAGTGTGATAAATATGTGAAAAAGACTGTTTGACTGATTGGTTATGACTAAAGCAGGAGGACGCCAGGCGCCACCTCTGCTCACAGGATGGGGATCAACGCAAGAGTCTCCTCGGCACAAGAGCCGCTTGCGTCGATCCCACGCCGAGGAGACTCTTGCGTCAATCCCTATCCTGCGAGCAGAGGTGGCGCCTGGCGTCCTCCTGCTTCCGTCGCATCGTCGCTCGCTGGTGAGCATCCCTCCCTACCCACACCTCATTAGGTATTTTGCGTTATTCCTCAAAAAGTTTGGGGGTTCAACCAAATCAATGTTAGGTCTACCTCTGCCCTGCTCCACCTACTTCCAAGTTGTTAATTTTGATTTTTGTTTTTAGCAGATGTAATTTGGTCCAAACACCCTTAGAATAGTTGCATTAGATCGAAAAATGTAAGCTCACATAATTTGTACTCATCCAAGCTAACATAAGTTTCTTAAGAAGAGTCTAGACCACAAACTACTCATCGTCACACAAAATATCTTTTCATCAAAGAATATTCTTATAAGAAGTTTTCACTCCACAAAATTTTCTAAAGGACATACTGTGAAATAATATATGCCAAGTACAATCTAATGACAACAAAATGTTAGAAACAATATGAATTCAATATTTTTATAAACTTTAAGTACGATCCATAAATAAAATTAAGAAAAATATAAACTTATATATAAGTGATAATATAATAAAATGCAAGTTAAAATTATTAATAGGAGAATATTGCGATTGATTTGATTTGAGTACTAGTCTTTCCTTCTCCGATCCCGGCCATGACCTTGACCTCTACCTCTACTCGTCTCCGTCTCCACCAGACGGAGGAGATGGGGCATCCCCACCCTTACGCGTCGACGGAGCTTCACCTACCGGCTTCGTCCCTCCGCAACGTCTCAAGGTCAAATTCTCGTGCCCTACCTTGCCACCTCCGTCCTCCTTGTCGTCCGCTTATCTCCTAGACGCGTTTATTTTCTTCCCGCTATTCATGCCATTCTTCCTTTCTTATTCTCAATCATCCCAAAATCCAATTTCTATCCGGAATTCAAAGTGTTGCTTTGCTTTGCTTTGTTGCGGGGAGATGTGGAGGAGGCGTAGGCTTTCAAGGATCGACCCGACTCATGTGTTGGTGGGCCTTCACCGGCCTCACCCACATTATCATTGAGGGAACCTTTGTCTTTGCCCCTAATTTCTTCACCAACCAAAACTCATCTTACTTCGATGAAGTTTGTAAGTCCTCTTGCCCCGCTCCTCGTTGCCTACCTATCCTCCCTCCTCTTTTGTGCATTTTCTACCTAACAAATGGCCTTCTTCTTTCCAGGGAAAGAGTACAAGCAAAGGTGACTCCGATATGTCGCCGAGACCCCGCAACCCTTACGTTGAAGGGATTACGCTTGTCTTGGAAGGCCCCTTCGCTCCTTTGTGTATGATTTCTTTTCTTTTCTTTTAATGCATTTAGGATGGACAACTTACTTTATTTTCACTTCTTACACGTTAAATGATCTATACTCAACTCAAGACATCACAAATGCATTCTTCTAGATGTTTTCTACCTTTTGCTAGCCAATGTAGCGAACCTAGTTATTTCCGAGCATCACCTTCTCAATTAACATGTATGTATCTCGCTCTAGCAATGCATCCATCATACGTGCTCCAAGTGAATCTACTTATTTATTTTTACATCATGCCAATTGCATGTTGGATTTGGCACAAGAGATAAAATCGTGGGCAGCAGAATCCAATGTTCATGGGCTTTATGGAGTACCTTTTCTTGCCCTCAAGTAAACAATTCTGATTGATGGTTGGACTGGATCCTCATAAGGGGAGCAACGGTGCTATAGGAATTATATGTGTTTGATGCCTAAACGTATCCACAGAGTATTCATGTTTTCTTTTTGTTGGTTTACACATTGGATTGACCTGTCTACAAGCATCAATATGTAACTGTACATTTTTATTACCTTGAATTTCATTTCAAAGTGGCATAACACTAGTGATGTACTCGTAGTAAGCAAGATTATGCACTAATTATTAGTACATCCTGCATTCCATGTACTAGTTGATAGGAGTCTTTTCTCCTAGACACTTCATAGTATAATATACTAGCCTTTTTTGTGTTTATAGTTTCTACGACGACAAAAGGTTTGTTGCTTAGCTATGCCATCGCATTACGCAAGTCCTAGGCCATATCCTCCAGTTCCACTGTCTTGGTCGGCTCTATGGATGCTCGGTGTACTTCATTACAGCCTACTTGGATGGCTTCAACTTCGGACTAGCCCGTTCTATTTCGAGCTTATTTCATTGGTGCAAACAGCTTGTGGGTTGTGATACCAACTATCATCTCCATAAGGAGCTGGAAGAAGATTTGTGCGGCATTTCAAGTTAAAAAGGTGAAGGCTAAACAGGCTAGGTGTACCTTAGTCTCAGTCTGGTTGGAATTAACGCTTGTTTGTGCTGTGAACACCATTGTTCTTGCTATTGAAACCCTTTTGTTATTGAAAAATTGTCTTTACCCCTGAAGGAATCATCACTGTTAATTGGTGATGACTTTAGACAGATGTTATGTATTGTTGTAAAAAATTGGGTTTTGTTCTACTAAATCAGGCTTGCTATTCTTTCCCCTTGAAGAAATAAAAACCCAGGAACTAGGGGATTCCATTTTGAAAAGCCTGCATTTTACTTTGTTTTTTTCCTTTTGAACACAAAAGGGATCTCTCTTTCTGCAGGCAGAGAAGGGATGAGTATTAATTGCATTGCAGTGTTGTTTAGTAGAATCCATCATATCTATGAAGATGTTTTCTTTGTGTGTTTCTTTATGTGCGAAGCTAGTGTTTTTTCACTGATTCTTGCATAATTCAAAGAAAAGCATCAAAGAAAAAACCAGTAATCTAAAAATTACACAAGACAGCTTTAGCTATAAACACAAAATAATGTTCGGAGAACCAGGAAAATAACATAACGAAAATACCTTCCAACACATTAGTCGAAAACTTAGACTGAATATTTTTGTTGCATCATTGAATTATGCAAGAATCAATGAAAAACATCAGCTTCCCACATAAAGAAACACACAAAGAAAACATCTTCACAGATATGATCGATACTACTAAACAACACTATAATGCAATTAATACTCATCTCTTCTCTGCCTGCAGAAAGAGATTGCTTTTATGTTCAAAAGGGAAAAAACGAAGTAGCTTTTCAAAATGACATCCCTTAGTCCCTGAGCTTTTATTTCTTCAAGGGGAAAGAATAGCAAACCTGATTTATGAGAAACAAAACCCAATTTTTTAAAACAATACATAACATCTGCCTAAAGTCACCACCAATTAACAGTGATGATTCCCCCAGGAGTAAAGGCAATTTTTCAGTAACACAAGGGTTTCAGTAGCAGGAACAATGGTGTTGTTCATAGCACAAACATGCGTTAATTCCAACCAGACTAAGACTAAGGTACACCTAAGCCTATTTAGTCTTCACCTTTTCAACTTGAAATGTCACACAAATCTTCTTCCAGCTCCTTATGGCGATGATAGTTGGTATCACAACCCATGAACTGTTTGCACCAATGAAATAAGCCCAAAAGTAGAATGGGCTAGTCCAGAAGTTGAAGCCATCCAAGTAAGCTGTAATGAAGTACACCAGGCATCCATAGAGCTGACCAAGACAAACAGTGAATTGGAGGATATGGCTGTACGACTTGCGTGATGCGATGGCATAGCTGCAACCAACAAACCTTTTGTCAGGTCAGGTAGAAACTATAAACACAAAAAAACTAGTATATTATACTATAAAGTGTCTAGGAGAAAAGACTCCTATCAACTAGTACATGGAATGCAAGATGTACTAATAATTAGTGCATAGTGTTGCTTACTACCAGTACATCACTAGTGTTATGCCACTTTGAAATGAAATTCAAGGTAATAAGAATGTAGTACATCACTAGTGTTATGCCACTTTGAAATGAAATTCAAGGTAATAAGAATGTACAGTTACATATTGATGCTTGTAGACATGTCAATCCAATGCATAAACTAACAAAAAAACACGAATACTCTATGGATACGTTTAGGCATCAAACACATATAATTCCTATAGCACCGTTACTCCCCTTATGAGGATCCAGTACAACCATCAATCAGAATTGTTTACTTGAGGGCAAGAAAAGCTACTCCATAAAGCCCATGAACATTCGATTCTGCTGTCCACGATTTTATCTCTTGTGCCAAATCCAACATGCAATTGGCATGATGTAAAAATAAATAAGTAGATTCACTTGGAGCACGTATGATGGATGCATTGCTAGAGCAGATACATACATGTTAATTGAGAAGGTGATGCTCGGAAATAACTAGGTTCGCTACATTGGCTAGCAAAAGGTAGAAAAACATCTAGAAGAATGCATTTGTGATGTCTTGAGTTGAGTATAGATCATTTAACGTGTAAGAAGTGAAAATAAAGTAAGTTGTCCATCCTAAATGCATTAAAAGAAAAGAAAAGAAATCATACACAGCAAGGAGCGAAGCAGGGCCTTCCAAGACAACTGTAATCCCTTCAACTGTAAGGGTTGCAGGGTCTCTGGCGACATATCTGGAGTCACCTTTGCTGTACTTTCCCTGGAAAGAAGAAGATCATTTGTTAGGTAGAAAATGCACAAAAGAGGAGGGGAGGATAGGTAGGCAGCGAGGAGAGCGGGGCAAAAGGACTTACAAACTTCATCGAAGTAAGATGGGTTTTGGTTGATGAAGAAATTAGGGGCAAAGACAAAGGTTCCCTCGATGATAATGTGGGTGAGGCCGGTGAAGGCCCACCAGCACATGAGCCAGCGGTCGGTCTTGGAAAGCCTATTGCCTCCTCCACATCTTCCTGCAACAAAGCAAAGCAAAGCAACACTCTGAATTTCAGATAGAAATTGGATTTTGAGAACGATTGCAGAATGAGGAAGGAAGAATGGCATGAATAGTAGGAAGAAAATAAACAGCGTACCGGAGATAAGCCAGACGACGAGAAGGACGAAGATGGAGGTGGCAAGGTAGGGCACGAGAATTTGGCCCTGAGACAGTTGTAGAGGGACGAAGCCCGGTAGGTGAAGCTCCGACGGCGCGTAAGGGTGGGGATGCCCCATCTCCTCCGATCTGGACTGGAGATGGAGACGGAGTAGAGGTAAAGGTCAAGGTTGTGGTCGGGATTGGAGAAGGAAGAAGGAAAGACTAATACTCAAATCAAATCAATCGCAATATTCTCCTATTAACTCACATAAGGAGATGACTTGAAATCTCAACAATATCATGTTATTTTGTAGCTTGAACCTTCTACGAACAAATAATTTATAACAATTAATTGATATGTAACCCTAAAATCAAATTAATATCATCGCAGGGTTATTTCTAAACAATATACAACATCTATATGGCCAGATATCATGTCTGTCGTTGGAAGAACTGAAAGGCGGCAGTAATTAGGAATTACAGTAATAGTGAGGGACGAAGTCAAGGGTGAGGCAACCAGTGCTTGAGCCATAGGCTTAGGAACAAATTCTTGACTAGTATTCTCTATTATGCTTCACGACAGTAGCTTCCAAAAACAGAAGATAACAGAGAATGTTCTTAAGAGTGTAATGTTGTGCTTGCATGGTTTATCTTGATGTGCGATTGCGGTCCCAGCACTTGGCGCATAGCATAACCAAGCAATTGAAACAAAACAAACAGCAATCTGATGAGCACCCAACCATCCCCAATCCCCATAATTAAACAAGAACACTAAGAATATTATATACGAGAAATGGCGAAGAGTATCAACAACCAGAGCCACTTTCCCTCCCTTAGAGCAACTCCAACAGCATGGCTATTTTTGGCTCTCTATTTGTCAATTTGGAAAAGATTCCTCTTCAAATCTGCTGCACACTCCAATAGCCAAAAAGATTCCTCTCCAAATCTGCTGCACACTCCAACAAACTCTTCATTTCAGACTCTCCAAATCTTAACGGCTAGTTGCCTCTCCAAAAATCTTCACTCTTCATCCACTCCAACAACCTCTCCATTTTACACTCTCCATATTCCAACGGCTAGTTTTTTCAAACCTCTCTATATATGTGATCCCTCACACTACCATTTCACACCATTTTCTTTGCATTCAATCCATACATTGTATTGCATTCAATCCACAAATTTAAAGATCCAACGTTGCATTACAAAAGTTCACTAATTTAAAGTTCCATACATTGCATTACAAAAGTCTACTAATTTAAAGTTTCATACATTGCATTAAAAAAAACCATAAATTTAAAGGTTCATACGTTGCATTAAAAAAATATTAGACTAACTGTTCTTGCTGCTAACTACAATTAATTATAAACTAGAACTAACCCATTTACTTGTCAGTTAGATAACAATATTTATATCCTACTGGTTGCACTAACTGTTCTGCAGCTCAAATTATTAATATGGACATTTTTATTGGATCAGAGATGCACTTCTTCATCTTCTACTGGATGCAAATATATATACAGAACTCCTAACCATACTAGTATATGCATCTATACATCTTGCACTAGTTCATTAATATTATCTGATCAAAGTCAAAAAAGGTGCAGCAAAACTAGAGCCCACAAATTTTGTCAATACTGACGACCAACAGAGCATGGCAGATTAAGTCTTTGATCACACAATACCTAGAACACATACGTCTCCACAAATTTCTCGCAACAGAAATGGTAGAAACAGCACTGCTATTTGCAATAATAACCGAACAGATCAAGATTGTATCGAGTTTGCAGAAACACCAAGAACTCTGCAAGAAATGAGGGTAATATGCTAAGTTTCAAACGAGCCCTTAGATAATGAACAAGCACATATATATTTCCTGAAGAATTCCTTGCAAATGCAAAACCAGAGGGACATCCAGCACGAGCATATAGGTTGTTTGAAAAAATAATCCCCAAACCAGCTGCATCAACATCGCCCGCCGCAGAAGATCCCTTGTCCCCACGGCTGATCTCATAATATGTGAGCGGCTCACCTCGCCGGAGAGAGGAGAGGAGAAGACTGGGAGGAAGGAGGTGGTTGAGCGGCTCACCTCGCCGGAGAGAGAGCTCCGCGCTGCGGCCTGCGCGCATGGTCCGTGCGGGAGGAGGAGACTCGCGAGAGAGAGAGAGTGGGAGGAGACGACGTACCTTGGTTTGATCGGAGTCCGCCGCCGCCGGAGAGAGGAGAGGAGAAGAGATCGGAGACCGCCGCCGCCGGGGAGAGGAGAGGAGAAGAGAGGAGAAGCGTTCCTGGAAAGGAGGAGACGGTGGGTGGCTTCTCTCTCTCGTGCGGGTGTGAAGCCCACTGTTGGCCAGTGACCTTGGGCTAGTAGAAAGAGGGCTTTTAGAGAGAATGTTGGAGAATTTTTTTAGTTAGAATGATCAAAATTTAGTTTGAAGAGTCATTTGGTCATGCTGTTTGAGTTGTTCTCACCGACGAAGGCAAGCGCGCAAGGTCCTCACCATGTCATGGCTGCGCGGCCACGGCACGGGCGGCTGGTACCCAGAGGGCATCTGCACCAGGCACCTGGGCCGTGGCGCCACGAGGCAGTGGCGCTCCTAGTGCTCCATGTGACGCCTTGAGCGCAGCACCTTGATCGCCTTCACGTTGTCGAGGCACAGGATGCAGTCCGCCGCCGACACCCCTTTCCTCGGCCTGCAAGTCTCCCACCTCACCTTCGGCGCCGGCTCGTCCACGCCACCGTCATCCGCCACTCCCTCCGCCTCATCCATGTCTAATCGTGTCGACTCGCTATTTCCACCCTCCCCTGCTGCAGCATCGGCGGCGGCGGTGTTGTCGTCTGGTCGCGATGCACTCTTTGGTTTTTTCGGTTGCACGGTGCTCCTCGGCTGGCGCCGACGACCGCAGGAGGCGTGTCCTGAGGTGGGAACCGGAGTTGGGTTTCGCTCTCCTGAGCAACGGGAGGCGCGAGCGAGGTAGGGGCGATGAGGCGGGAGGAGAGGACGAAGAGGGACTGCGCGAAGGGGTCGAGGAAGAGGAAGGCGAGGGCGAGGAGCGCGGAGACGAGGAGGAAGAGCGACAGCGAGAGGAGGAAGGGGCGTCGCTTGCGTTGGTCTGGAGGAGGGGACGACCATCGTCGCCGCTCCCTCTGCTGCCGCGCGCCGCTGCAGCCGTTGCACGAGCTGCCCGCGCCGGTGGGAGGTGGTGTGGTGAAGATGCCAGAGAGGCGGAGGCAGTATCCTTGCATAGATGGTTCTCTATGATGTGGTTATGGGATGAGAATGAGGCTGCGGCCTTTGTTGTGAATGGTGGAATTAAACCGATATTAATTAAACTTAAAGATTGAGAGAGTTTCCCTTACCCCGGGTGCGCCAGAACTCCTCTCACTGCTAGAAAAGGACGGCTAGAGTGCATGAGGGCTTATGTTCATGGAGCGGGTACTGCCAAAGCAAGGTTATCGAAAGGCTTTGCCGTGACTGTCTCATGTGTTGAGGCGTAGGCTCATTTGTTGGGCTGTCGCGGAGTACGGTAAAGTGTACATCCACCGCAGTGTGAGTGAATCAATCTATTCGAATAGCCGTGCTCGTGGATATTGAGCATCGTGACAAGACTTTCGCTTGGCTAGACTTTAAACTTAAAACTGTGGATGGGTTTGCATGATGATTTCATTCGGTGGATCAACTTCTCGAGATGCGAGAAGGGGTAGATTCCCGAAAATCATGACGAATCGGAGGCGGGAAGCCATCCTTGGAATCACGATGGATGGTAGACGAACCGTCACCGGATTAATGAACTGTGAAATTAAAACTTGATTTGGCTAGTTGATAGGCTTGTGAAAAGAATTGTGAAAATTGGCTTTATGCAAAAGAACCCCACCATTCTTTGAATAACCCTATCATATGCATCAATTCCGTGTTGGCTTGCCGAGTACGGTTGGTACTCACCCTTGCTATACGCACAAACCTTCACCGATGGAAATGAAGAGCCGGAGGACCCATACGCGTATTACCGGGAGGGTGAAGGAACCGACGGCGCATACTAGATCTTAGCTCCTGGTGTTGCTCGTGGCGAATGACAAGCCGCCGCCTCTATTCCGCCGCCGTATCTAAATTCGTTTGTGTTGTATTCGGACCATAAGGTCCCGTGGGTTGAACATTGCCTTCGGGCCTATTGATGTAAGACTATTCGTGCATGTGCACCGATTATCCAAGATCGTATTTGTGGGTACCAACTACTCGATCCAGGAAATGGTACTATGAACACGAAAGATTCCCGTCTCAAAAACGGGGTCCACAGAGCGGTATCGAGCCATGCGACCGTAGGCTAAGACCAAATGGCGCCCTACCCCGACTAGTTGGCTAAAGGGAAATATCCCTACATAGGATCATTTTTAAACTATTATTTCCGAAAATACACTTATACCTTTTCTACATCTGTATTTCCTTTTATTTACCAAATGATTATAATAGCTCTCTCCCTCTAACCTTAGGTTGCCTACAAAAGCAGTATGTCGAACCATGACGGAGCCCGGAGGTCACTATCCCACGAGACGAGGGGTTTGTGGTGCGCTCGCCCCGTTGTGGTGTTTGAGATACCCGGAACCACCCACCTATCACACCAAAAGGCATGGCTCCGAAGGATATCCAAGCATGGGAGGCATGCTTCCATAGAAGCCCGCATGGGAAGTGAAACATCTTTCGCTTCCACACCCGTTATCACCGGGACTTAGCGAAGGCCATTCAAGATGCGGCCCGTGAAGCATTTCTTCGCCTTAATGCGATACATCGTGCCGAACTCATGGTGACAGAGTTCGTGCATCATCCTTATCGCGAAGAAGGCAACCCAGTTTGCACCGTGGAGGCCACCCCCTGCTGCTACAACCCGATGGTCACGCGTCTATCACGTTGGGCGGAGACGGCAGATGACTGTTACGAGGAGGCCTTGCTTGAGATCAACGACCAGCAGTCACGCCTCAATGATCTGGTCGAGAGCCACCAAGGCTATGGGAATCAGATAAACATGCTGCAAACTCAGCTGCAAGCCAATGGTGCCCAATATGAGCAACTCTCGGACCGCTACATGGCCCGTGGGAAGCCCCGGTAGAGCCGGAGGAGCACAGAAGAGCAAGCAAGAAGTCGACCACTGGAGGGCAACCGCGCACTCGCCCGTCTACGCCGCAGTACTTCCACCGAGCTTGTACCAACACCTCCCGCTCCCGTGCCCGACCACTATTACCTTATGACTCCAGCATGCTTGGATACCTTTCAAGCCATGATGGAGCAAGCTTTTATGTTGAGCACGAGCTCGCGCCGCACTCGATAGACCCCACCGCCGCCACGTCCATGGGACCCACCTCGAGCTCCGTAGCAAGCCATCCGAGCCCGGATCGGGAGAGGAGAACCCCATCCAGATCCACACCGACTCGGAATCCGAGGCGGAACCTATGGAGGTCAAATGGGAGTCCAGCGACACCGACCCAATGGAGGAGGAAGCTCCCACTCGTCGCCCGACTCACACCGGAGGCCCCCTCACCCGCCGCACCGCTCGCAAGAGTACACGGCCACCGAGCCGGAAGATTCGGCATGACTCGAGGCCACCACCTCCGAGCCATGGGGACTCCGGTTTGCTTCAGCAATGGACCACCCACTTCCCGCACCCGGCTCTTGCGGATGGTTGGACGACTAGGCGGGAGGACCACCCCGCCTTGATCTCGTTCGGACGGCTCAGCAAGACGGACCACACTCTATTTCCCTTAATTAGTTAATGCAGTTAGACGATGTAGTTGTTGTTGTTATCATGGCATGAAGGACTGTGCATGTACAGTCCGTGTATCCCTTTTATGTAATATGATGGACCTGAGCATCGCTTTGCAGTATCTTAATTCGTGAGCTTATTATTATTTTACCATGCTTGTTGATGGAAGATCATTTAAAAGAACTTGAAGAAAAAAATCCCTCGGAACCATGACCTAAACCGGTCCAATCTCTTAATTCATCTATCTTCTTCGGATGGCACATCGCCGCAGAGCAAGAAGAACCAACGAGAACCCGCCGGAACCCAACCCCTCCACTCTGGCGGAGGTTATGGCTTTACAAACCCAGCTACTCCAAGCAATTGCTAACAACCAGGGAAGTCGAGGAGGATCAAGTCTAGGAGAGTTCATGCGAGCTAAGCCACCAACCTTCTCCACGGCCAAAGAACCCATGGATGCTGAAGACTGGCTGAGGGTGATCGAGAAAAAGCTAACTCTTGTTCGAGTTCGAGAAGCCGATAGAGTTGTCTTCGCCACTAACCACCTGGGAGGGTCCCGCAAGTGACCGGTGGGACACCTACAAGGAAACGCGAGCGAAGACGCCGGAGAACCGTCATGGGAAGAATTCACGCTGCGTTCCGTGAGAATTTCGTGCACCATGAGCTTATGAGGATGAAGAAAAATGAGTTCCGCAGTGCGTCAAGGAAACACCTCAAGACAAGAGTACCCGAACAAGTTTACCCACTTGCACGTTACGCCACAAAGTGACTGACAGACGAGGAAGAGAAGATGGATAAATTCATCGAGGTACTAAATGACGAGCCGAGAGGGCCGATGATCGGACAGACCACACCGCTTCCAAAGCCTCATCAACAAGGTCGTTCGGCTTGAACACGACCAAAAGATGGTAGAAAATAACCGCAAAAGGAGGCTCGCTATGGCTCGCCCATTTCGGGAGCGCCACAACGCCCCAAGGGAGCCACCCCGTCGGGTGGAAGCCAAACGTTCCTGGCAGCTGGCCGTTTCCCGCTCCCGACCATGTCGCAGCGCCTACACCTCGCCGTACACCCACACCAACCCTAGCCGCTCCAAGAAGAAGGAATGTGAGCCGCTTCAATTGTGGAGAATTCGGGCACTACTCCAATAGCTGCCCAAAACCACGCAACACCCCGTGCGCACCGGCGCCAATGCAACGCCCGTCCGAGGAACCCCCCCCGCGCGGCGAGGTCCTGCTCAGACCCCGCTATCCAACGAGGCCGCCACCGGATTTCGACGTGGCCAGTGAATCATGTGCGGTTGAAGAAGCTCGGGAGGACCAGAGCGTATTGATGGGTATGTTCTCTATCAACTCTACACCGCTTAAAGTTTTATTCGATTCGGAGCCTCGCATTCATTCATATCTTCCCAAGTAAGCAAACAACACCACCTACACCAAGTAGCACTTAAGAGGCCTATGTTGGTACACTCACCTGGGGGAGACATAACCGTCCCCCATGCTTGCATCAATGTGCCCATACGGATTAGGGGCGTGGTGTTTCTCTCAAACCTTATGGTGCTATCACCCCAAACCATTGATTTCATACTCGGAATGGATTGGTTGACCAAGAATAGTGGAATTATAGACTGCAGTCGAAGGGAAGTCACGGTATCCACCCCATGGGGATCACCGATGAGCATAACTATGGATTAAAACCCGAAGCTATGCGAACAAGCCGCGGGAGTGTTCACCATGCTACCTCTAGGCGGAATGCCGTAGTACAAGAATACCCGGACGTATTTCCCGAGGAATTGCCCGGAATGCCCCCGGATCGCGACATAGAGTTTATCATCGACCTAATGCATGGTACTGCCCCCATATCCAAGAGGCCTTATCGAATGCCGCCAACGAGTTAGAGGAACTCAAGAAGCAAATACGAGAACTACAAGAGAAGGGATTTGTACGCCCGCTCTTCTCCTGGGAGCCCCAGACTCTTCGTCAAGAAGAAGGATGGGAGTATGAGGATGTGTGTGGACTACCGATCGTTGAATGAAGTGACTATCAAAAACAAGTACCCACTACCTCGAATTGATGATCTATTCGATCATCTTAAGGGAGCGCAGTGTTCTCAAAATCGATCTTCGGTCGATATCATCGCTGAAGATTAGAGCGGAGATATTCCTAAGACGGCGTTCTCTACACGTTACGGCTTATACGAGTTCACGTAATGTCCTTTGATTGACCAATGCCCCGGCATATTTTATGAACTCGATGAACAAGGTATTCATGGAGTACCGGACAAATTCGTAGTGGTATTCATCGACGATATACTTATCTACTCCAAGAACGATGAGGAACACGCGAGCATCTATGGTCGGTACTGGAAAAACTACGAGAACACCAATGTATGCAAAGTTCAAGAAATGCGAGTTCGGCTCAAGGAAGTCGCTTTTCTTGGCCACGTGGTTTCACGAGGAGTAGCAGAGACCCCGCCAAGGTCGAAGCCGTCACGGAATGGAAGGCACCCAAGTCGCTGACGGAAGTTCGGAGTTTCTTGGGCTTGGCGGGTATTATCGACGGTTTATCGAAGGGTTTTCCACCGTAGCCCGACCTATGACTCAACTTCTAAAGAAGGAAAAGAAGTTTGAGTGGAACGAGAAGTGTCAAAAGGCTTTCGACCAACTAAAAGAAAAGTTAACCACCGCCCCAATCTTAACCTTACCCGACAACCTAAGGATTTCGTGATGTACTTGTGATGCATCTCGACAAGGACTAGGAGGCGTGTTAATGCAGGATGGGAAGGTCGTAGCGTATGCCTCACGACGCTACGACCCCACGAGGAGAATTACCCCACACACGACTGGAATTAGCCGCGGTTGTTCACGCATTGAAGATCCGGAGACACTATCTCGATCGGGAACCACCGTGATGTGTATACCGATCACAAGAGCTTAAAATATTTCTTTACTCACCTGATCTCAACCTACGACGAGGCGATGGTTGGAGTTGATCAAGGATTACGATCTAGGAATCTATTACCATCCCAAGCAAGGCAAATGTAGTGGCCGATGCGCTGAGCCGCAAAGCCCAATGCAACCACATGGGATTGGGAGGTATGGCCAATGAGCTCCAAGAAGAAATGGCTCGACTTAATCTGCACCTGATTCCTCACGGAGAAGTGAACTCACTGGAAATCCAACCCCTTCTAAGGACTCAAATAGAAGAAGCCCAAAAAGGGAATGAGGAAACCCAGAAATCAAGGAACGCATGGCCGGACGCGCTAAGGAGTTTTCAGAGACGACAAGGGAATCCCGTGGTATAAGAAAAGAATCTGCGTGCCTGAACGAGGTGGTTTGAGAGGATTGATCTTAAAAGAAGCCCAAGAATCGGCATATTCGTTACATCCCGGAAGCACGAAAATATACCAGGATTTGAAGGAAGAATACTGGTGGCCCAATATGAAGAGGGATGTAGCCGAATACGTAGCCGTGTGCGATGTGTGCCAAAGGGTGAAAGCTGAGCATCAACGACCAGCAGGCTTGCTGCAGCCGCTCAAGATTCCTGAATGGAAATGGGACGAGATAGGCATGGATTTCATAGTGGGACTACCCAAAACTGCGATTGGTTACGATTCCATTTGGGTGATAGTAGATCGGCTCACCAAGACCGCCAGATTTATTCCCGTGAAAACTAACTACAACAGTACCAAGCTAGCGGAACTATACATGAGTAGGATTGTGTGTCTCCATGGGGTACCGAAGAGGATTATATCGGATCGTGGTACCCAATTCACGTCTCATTTTTGGAGCAAAGTCCACGAGGCACTCGGAAGTCACCTCGCCTTCAGTACCGCTTATCACCCACAGACTGACGGACAGACTGAAAGGACGAATCAAGTAATAGAAGATATGCTGAGAGCCTGTGCGTTGGATTTCACCAAGGATTGGGAGAAATGTTTGTCGTACGCCGAGTTCTCCTACAACAATAGCTATCAGGCCAGTCTGAAGATGTCGCCAAACGAGGCTCTATTTGGTCGCCGATGCCGAACTCCATTAATGTGGTCAGAAACCGGTGAACGAACCGTATTTGGACCGGACATAATCAAAGAGGCCGAGGAAAAAGTTCGCCTAATCCGGAACCGATTACAAGCTGCTCAATCCCGGCAAAAGAGCTACGCGGACACCCGCCGAAGAGAATTGGAGTTTAAAGAAGGCGACTACGTGTATTTGAAGGTCTCACTACTACGGGAACTCGAGGTTCAAGGTCAAAGGGAAACTCGCACCAAGATACGTGGGCCCATTCTTGATAAACGCTAGGAGAGGAGAAGTGGCCTATCGCTTGAACCGCCCGTAACCTCTCCGATGTCCACCCAGTGTTCCACGTATCACAATTGAAGAAATGTTTGCGGGTGCCGGAAGAGCAAGCCCCGTTAGAGACCATCCATGTCCACAGTGATCTTACCTACCCGGAACATCCAATCAAGATACTAGACGAGGCGTAAAAGAAGACACGGACCAAGTCATGGCGCATGTACAAAGTACAATGGAGCAATCACACGTAAAAGAGGCTACCCGGGAAAGCGAAGAGTTCCTGAGGACAGAATACCCACACCTCCTCGAAGACCGGTAAGAAATCTCGGGACGAGATTTATTGTTAGGGGGTAGGTTTGTAACATCCCGAAAATCGAAGAACCGAAATCGGAACGTAAAATCGGAACTTTCAAAAACCTTCGTTTGTTGCTTCTTCTCGGTTTGTTGCTTCTTATTTGCCGCCCGCTTGCATAAATTTTGACGTAATTAATTTTCCTTTCGGTGTTTTTGGATAATTTGGTGTTGTCAAAATGGAGGTGCGGAAGCCGCATCAGGGTTTTTTTTTAAAAAAAGGGAAATCCGAAAAAGCGCGGATTTATGAAAACGCATTTTGGGAAAAATAAAACAAAATTTTGATTGGGAGAAGATAAATTAAGACACAAAATAAATAATAAAATTCTCGGAGTCGTACTCAAATCCGGAAAAGTTTTGGAAAAATATAGGAGAGGATATTGAAATTAGAAAAAAGAAAAGAAAAGAGATTTTTAAAATAAAGAAATATGAAAAATAGTGTGGGAAAATAAAAGTGGAGAAAAGTTGAAAATATTGTGTGAAAAATTATTTTTGAATGAGGGAAATTATTTTGGAATTTTTAGAAGAAAGAAAAATAGAAATGGAAAATTAAAATGGGAAAAATCGGAAAATCGGAAATGGCACTCTTCATTGCGCTAGAGGTGCTCGACGCCGTACCGGCCCGGCCGCGCCCGCCGTGCGTCGCCCGACCGACCGCGCGCCGCGCCGCGCGCCACGCGCCGCGTCGCGCGCCGCCGCCCGCCGCCTACCCGCGCGCGCACGCGCCGCACGGCACGCGCGCGCCGCGCCGCGCGTGCGCCCGATCACGGACCCGCGCCGCGCCGCGCCGCCCGCAGCCGCCCGCCGTACGGCCCCGCACTCGCGCGCCGCGCGCGCCCCACGCCGTGCCGCGCCCGACCCCCACGCCGTGCGCGCCGCGCGCGGACCCCGCGCCGCGCGGCGCCGGCCGCGGTTGCGCCCGCCGTACTCGGCCTGTCCCGAGCTACGCCGCGTGTCGCGCCGCCGCGCACACCCGAGCCGGCCCTCCTTTCCACCCGCGCGCCGCGCGCGCCGCCTATAAAAGGCCGCGCCCGCCCTTTTCGCCGCACCGCCGCTCCTCCTCTCCCGCTCCGCGCGCCGCCGAGAGCCGCCGCCGTAACCCGAGCGCCGCCGTGCGCAAGGCCTTCCCCGTGCCCACCGCACCTCCCGAGGCCGCCGTCGCCGTAAGCCCCCGCGCGCCCCCTTTTTTCGCGCCGCCGCCGCCTCTTTCGGCCGAACCCCGGTCGAACACTTGAGGGACAAATGAACAAAGGCGCCAAGAAAAAAAAAAAAAAAGAAAAAAAGGAAAAATTTGGGAAAAATTTTGGAAAATTTGGAAAATATTTTGGGATGACTTGAGTAAAATTTTGGGCAAAAATAAATTATTTTCTCGCATGTTTTCTCGGTGCAAAGTTTGAAAAATCGGAATCGAACGTTTTCCGGAATTTCGTTTCGCGTCGTTTTAAATCCGGACTCCGTTTAATTCTTTCTCGTCATTAAAAAGGCTTCTCTTTGTGATCAAACCCTCAAACCTCGAGCACGAATTTCCTCCGCTAATATTTTCAAACCTAAATTCCCAAATTATTACGATCGCCGTCTTTGCGAAAACCCTAGAAAATCGACTCGATTTCAAAACTCGGATTTTTCCTAAAGCGACCTTTGTCCCGACTCAAGTAGAATTTTAGGCAAAGCATCCGGAGTCGTTTTCATGGCCTTTATGGTTCTTTTCGATCTCTCGGTATTCTATTGAATTCTAATTGGATTCAATCGACCTTTCGCACGTACGGTAGCACTCAAGAAACCGGCGTCGACCCCGCCAAGATACCACCCCTCAAGTGTGCGAGCAAGGCAAGTCATCACACTCTTTGAACATATTGATCCTACTTTGTGAAATGATGTTGATTTCAGATTACAAATTGCACGCTTTATACAAACAGTACCTATGCTTGATATACCCTGCTTGATATTGATCACCATTAGAATTTATTCTTTGTAACCTTCGATGTGATATGACCGGAGTATAACTTCGGTACAAATGCTTAGCCCTGCTTACACTAGATCCCTGCATACTCATGATTTTGCAAGAAAGCTTTGTGCTCGGGCAACTACCTTAGGGGAGGTAGTTGAAATACGGCATGTGGAGACATGAGCACCACATGGCCATGAGAATGTTGAACTAGGCTTGATGAAAATTTAAATGCTACACAAATGTTTTAGACTGGGGCGGCTGGATGAATTGGGTGGATTCCGGAAAAGGCAAGTGCCGACCCTGGTCAATTAAGGACCGAGCCATGAGATAGCCGGGAAACGAGCTAGTACAACCGTACTTCTCGAATGGGTATAGACCTAGCCGACTAGACAGCGAGCGGAGGCAGATCCTTGCATAGATGGTTCTCTATGATGTGGTTATGGGATGAGAATGAGGCTGCGACCTTTGTTGTGAATGGTGGAATTAAACCGATATTAATTAAACTTAAATATTGAGAGAGTTTCCCTTACCCCGGTGCGCTTAACTCCTCTCACCGCTAGAAAAGGACGGCTAGAGTGCATGAGGGCTTAAGTTCATGGAGCGGCACGCCAAAGCAAGGTTATCGAAAGGCTTTGCCGTGACCGTCTCATGTGTTGAGGCGTAGGCTCATTTGTTGGGCCGTCGCGGAGTACGGGTAAAGTGTACATCCACCGCAAAGGTGAGTGAATCAATCTATTCGAATAGCCGTGCTCGCGGATATTGAGCATCGTGACAAGACTTTCGCTTGGCTAGACTTTAAACTTAAAACGTGGGATGGGTTTGCATGATTTCATTCGCTGGTGGATCAACTTCTCGAGATGCGAGAAGGGGTAGATTCCCTAGAAAATCATGACGAATCGGAGGCGGGAAGCCATCCTTGGAATCACGATGGATGGTAGACGAATCGTCACCGGATTAATGAACTGTGAAATTAAAACTTGATTTGGCTAGTTGATAGGCTTGTGAAAAGAATTGTGAAAATTGGCTTTATGCAAAAGAACCCCACCATTCTTTGAATAACCCTATCATATGCATCAATTCCGTGTTGGCTTGCCGAGTACGGTTGGTACTCACCCTTGCTATACGCACAAACCTTCAGCTGATGGAAATGAAGAGCCGGAGGACCCATACGCGTATTACCAGGAGGGTGAAGGAACTGACGGCGCATACTAGATCTTAGCTCCGGTCGTTGCCTGTGGCGAATGATAAGCCGCTGCCTCTATTCCGCTGCCATATCTAAATTCTGTTTGTGTTGTATTCGGACCATAAGGTCCTGTGGGTTGAACATTGCCTTCGGGCCTATTGATGTAATAATGTTGATGTAAGACTATTCGTGCATGTGCATCTGATTATCCAGTACTGTATTCGTGGGTACCAACTACTCGATCCAGGGAAATGATACTATGAACACGAAAGATTCCCGTCTCAAAAACGGGGGTCCACAAATATCCTGTCTATTTCAGCTGCTACTTCGATGATGTCATACCTAAGGAAAGATAAAAGATCACTCTAGATGATTATGTGGTCATTGTTGCTGTATACATGGAAAACTAGTTTACATCTTATAAGAAGTGCTATAAGATCACTCTAGATGATTATGTGGTCATTGTTGCTGTATCTAGATGATTATGTGGTCATTGTTGCTGTGTACATGCCAAAACTTCTTATAATATTAGTGCATCTTTATACCTCATCTAGATTCACTAACATTCATATATATGAATTTAGACACATATATAAAGCACATATATAGATTCATGCATGAATCTATTAAAAACCCAAAACCTCATATAGTGTGAAACATAGGAAGCAGTTCATTTCTGAATAATGTAGCTACTGGTTCTCTGATGAGAATCTGCACTATTGGGAGCTGGAGATTCTTGGAGCTGCCCCAAACAGCGCCTATGGTTCGTTAGGAACGATTACTCTTGATGAAGCAATTGAGGCACTGTTATATCTTATTCAATCCTTTGAGCAATTAAACTCCCATTTCTTTAAGAAAGCCTCCTTTCTGGCTGGTACTTTTATGTTTTCTTTGCTCCAGTAATTGTTGCAGTTCGCAAGTAGTTGTATGGCCTTGACTTCCTTTTTCGGGCAGCTGTCTAATTGCAGGGAGCATCAGATATGATCTCTTCAGTTTGATTGCTCATTTTTTCTGTCTAATTGGCAAAGATTGCATAAATCTGATGGGTATGCTTTTTTTGGGTGGTTTAGTGCTTAGGTTTAGATAAATGTACATGTTACATCAATTGCATTTGGTACTATGGAAAATAGCAACTTGCAGCATTGAACTTAACATCACACTAGGTGTATCCTCGACGTGTTGCTGTGGAAATGACTGTGCTTTTATAATTCATCTGTGTGAAATAATAGAATTGTCACCGCATCAAATATTCTTTCTATAGGAAGGTAAAGTAGAATGTACTTTTGAAGCTGTGGCCCGTGGGGAAGAATAACAAATTTGTTGTTGTTATATGATGGAAAAGTCTATTTGGTTTATCAACTTGTCATGTGATTTACTTTTGCCTTTCAACTCTAATACCTGATAGAACTTGTCCATCATATCAAAACGATGCAAATACTGTCGCTATGCTTGTTTTGCAAGTGGTTTTTAGTGAGGTGGCTTTACCACATCATCACTTTTTTCCCATGTAATCTGCCCATCATTTATATGCACATGCTAGCCTCTTCCTTTATAATAAAAAACAAATATTAAAAAAGAGATGAAAATAATATGCATACATGGATAATCGAACAGGTCCATTTATGTTTCTTATTTTCTGCTGACTTTATTTGCCATATATGTAGTCCAGTAGGATGCCACATACGACAAAACCACCAATATACCTAGCCAGAGACATCATTTATATGATTTTGATAGTTGAGGGATGGGTTTTATCGGGTATTGGATTTGAGGAACGAAAATTAAACCACATTAAAAATTAAGGGTCCAAATATGGACCTTTCCCTTATTTATTGGGATACATGGAATGTATTGCACTGATCTAGACATGCACACTAAAGTACTCACTTGAAACTATAAGCAGCTAAATGATACAGCTGGCCCACATGCTGCTTGAATGATGATGTGAAGAGGTAGGCTTGGCAAAGTTACCTTGTAAACACAAATGAATTTTCGTTGTAATTATTTGAAATTATAAGTTTAGAATGTGTGATGTAATTATTTGAAACCGTTGCAAGTTGCAACATACATGTATTAAGCTAGCCAAAGGAATAATATACAATATTAAAATAGTCAGCATATAAAAGGAAGTATGGTACAAAAAATATGCAAATGCTGTTGTTTGATCTTATCTTACAAGTTTACTTAAAAAACTTAAAAAGTAACTTTAGTTCCTGTGAAATGTTCCTAAGAAAATTAAAAGGGCAGATACATGTTTCTTTGCTAAACTCATATTGTGTAAAAAAAACATCGACAATCACATTGATATCGATATTTTTTATTTATTTCTCATAGCATAAATGTATTCTGATTAAGAGATTTATATTAGAGTTAATTTCACTTTGGTCCACCTTTTGTTACTAAAATTTCACTTTGGGCCATCCTCAAGCTCATATTTTCACATTGTACTAGGTAAGATTACCTTAGGTGCACTTTGGACCATCCCAAGTCATTTCTCTAGCTGTATTTACTCTCTAATCTTGCAAAGAATAGCCTATGCGTAAGTTAGAAAGAGTGCCAGTTTACAGGTGCTGATGTGATAAAAGTTATTGATGTGCTCGAGAAAAGTTTCTATGGTGGTCCAAAGTAAACAAAAAGCAAAGTAACCTAGTCTAAAGTAAAAATATAGGTTAAAGGGTGATCCAAAGTGAAACTTTGGTAATAAAAGGTGACCCTAAACATATAGGATATCATTTAGTCATCACAGTAATAATATAAGAACTTTAAGTTAGTTTTTCTTGCCAAACTAAAGGGTTTATATGCTGTGAAAATAAAGTAAACTACAAACTACATTAAAACCCATCTAAAACAAAAACAACAAAATACTTGTAACATCTCATGGGCAGTAAGCATAGACCCATTTCATCAGCAAATATTTTTATACCTGATCTATTGCATTTCCACTTCCATAGCTCATTTCTCCTTTGTTTTGCTATTACTTTCAGAATTTCCTGACCAAATACATTTCATGAACACAACTAAAAACATACAGAATTGAAGGAAGTGATAGGAAAATGAGAATTGAGAAGTGCGAAGAAAAGCAATATCCAAGGAAAAACAGGATTGTTGTGATTCACTGGACTCACCAGATGAAAGAAAATATGCCATTCATTGGTAGACAGAGTTAGAGGGTTGGAAAAACAATGTTAGGAAGGTTTGCTTGCTCCAGTTTCCTCGTCCGTATCTATCCAGTTATTCAGACTCAAGTGCATGTTGACATTTTGGGAGATCCTGACAGCAATAAAAATACATGACTTTATGACTTTGTTGTTATTGGGATCAGGAACTTGGCAGTTTACCTTGGTCACATGACTCACATCTAGCATCATTTCTTCCGCATCCAACCTCCATACTGTCAACGCCATACCTGTTTATGAGGAGACAAGAACTGTCTCTACGGTTCTTCCTTTGTGCAGCATATTTTTTTTGTTCATTTGTTTCATCCCCCATACATCAAATGGTTGTATTTTTATATCGTGGTTGCATTTTTACATCACAGTGATCCAATGGTTGGTAAATTCTGATTACGGGGCTACCAGGATGTTTACCTTTGCTGCAAAACGATATAGGAGAGAGATTACATTTGCGTTATTTCCCATAGATACAAAATTGTGTATCATTTCAGTTGTACACTCAATTGCCAAACTATCTGTAGTTGGCTTTGCGTATTTATTCATGCCAGTTTAAGATATTGCCATCTTGATATTTGAAGGTTCATGCTTATCTCAAGGCACACTGCAGCTCCTTCATTGCTCTACACACTGGTAAACATGCCAATGCTTGGTATATCGAATGTAAGTGGGTACATTGATATAATTTCCTTTATATCACTCCTTTAGCTTTTGTGCAGAGTTGCAGAGATGAAAGCTGGAAAAACATGGCGAAGTATTGCATGGAAGATGTACCCGATCTTCTTAAGGATGAGAGTGTAGACAATGTTTCAGCACTTCTGTCCCGCTTAGTGAAATCCCTTCCTGCCAATGCTGGAAAATTTGATCAAATGGGTTATTGAAGTTAGCAGACAAGAGGAAGGAGGATCAGGATTAAGCAAAGAGGAGGAAGAAAGGCTTATTTTGAAGGTCATCTTCAACCTTTTCTTTTCAATCTGGGATTCTGGGTCAGATTTTTCTTTTTGTCTTTTTTAACGCACCTTACGCTGTGCGCTTGCAGGAAATGATACTACAGCAAGTCCGTGATACTGAGCTTTTCAGATTAGTCCATGAACTGCAAGAACACTAAGCAGCCATGTTGTAGTTGCTCATATTCAAGTGACGATGATTCCTTTACCCGGATTTGCAGCCTCTGTGTGCTGTCAAGGGGCCGCATTGCTAACAGGGAATCTTTCATCAAAAGATTGGTTCTGCTGCAGAGAAACTTGTTTCAAATGTGTACAAGTGGATGGTGATGGGCTTAAGACTGTCGTTACAGACAGGCACAGCGGTTTCAGGAGTCAATGAACAAAGTGTTGATATGCTTTTACCGATATCCACATTGGAAACAAGCATGTGCAATTCAAATTCAAGCAACGAAGTTGTCAAATATCCATCTAGAACAGATATTTTAACTGTTCTATTGCTGGCTTTACATCCTAGCACATGGGTGGGCATTAAAGACGAGAGGCTGAAAGCTGAATTCCAGAGTCTTGTTTCAACAGACAATCTTCATGATGATCTTAAACGAGAGGTTTGTTGTCTTAATCCAAACATCCCTTGCTCCCTACTCCCTAGCAAGATTTGTTTTTCAGATAAAGATGTAAATCATGTCAAGTTTTGTGCCGAACATATCAGTTGTATAGGGCCTACTTTAAAGGAACTTGACTAGACGAAATTATCGTTTCACTTTCTACCACAAGACAGAATAGTTAACCCAATATTTATGGGAGGAGAGAGTGATGAGGAATGGAAGTCATAAAAGAGGAGGAAAAGGAAGCATGCTTTACATAAATTAATGAAGTTAATTTTATGAGTATACCTTGAAGAGGTCATGGGGCTCTGTGATATTAAAGTTTTGACTTCTGAGTGGCCACATTTTTTAATAGAATAATGTTAACATATAAATCCAACATCTAGCAAAATGATCTGGGCGCTGCATTTCAGTGCACATGTGTGAATTGTACCTTCACATGCAAAACTGAAAGAAACTTTTTTGTTGAAGGTGATATTGGGACTTTTTTTACTGCAGTTAAGGAAGTATTAAATAGAATGCTGTTTCCAATCATATTTGTTCATGTTTTCCTTTTTTTTTCTCTCTTGTGGATGAGCATTCATACCATGCGGGAGTTTAATTCATATTTCCATGAAGGAAGATAAACTGTTCATCCACTTTTCTTTTCATAAAATTATAAATGGCAAAAGCATTTGTTATCTAGTTAGAATAACATTTTGTCTGTTGACACAGATATGTAAAGAGGAGGAATATGGAGATCCTGTGTCACAATCCCATTAACAATGATGCAAATCGCGCGGTTGTTTACTTGGAGATGAAAAAAAAGGTCAGAAGAGGAACTACATATTACCTTTCTTAGCAGGGAGGCACACGCTAATTGCGCGGCTGGTGTTCTTCTCATAGTAACGCAAAGGCAGATATATTTTTCACAATTTATTACTAAAGAAAAATATTGAAAATGACAATTAAGGAGTAGGATAAACAACTCTAAGAGCATGAATGTATGTCCCGATTTTCCTCCGAGGAATAAAAATCATTTAATAATTTATTTTTGATTTAATATTAAAAGTTAAAGCAACTTAACAAGTGAAATTAAATGTGAAAAATAAATTGTCCTTGGCTGAAAATATTTTTAATATTATTCATGCCTTAAAATACTCTCTAGAATTTCCTAGAGAATTTTCTATGAATTATCGAGCTCAAAAAATAATTTTAATAATATAAAGTTAATTTAACCAAAAACAAATTAAAGCTCCTCCTTCCAACTTTGGGTCGTTTCCAGACTAAAGTCCATTCCTCCTTCCCGACCTATTTTAGTTTCTCCCCTTTTCTCTCTCCTTCCTTGGTCTTCCTTCGCTTGGGTCGTGTCAGCCTAGCTTGCTCGTCTTCTTTCTCTCTTGCGAAGTCTAGTTCTCATCCCTCCTCTCTCCTGTGTCGTCGATAGGTGAGGCACACCTATCAGGGTCATCCCCTACCTTTGGCCCAAGCTGCAACTGCCACCACATGTCGTCGTCTCTCCTACGCGTCCTCGTTTTCGTGCTCGCACCCGATCGAGACGATGCGGTCCCCTCCATGTCCTCCACATTTTCCCCCATTCCTCCGCCAAAACCGGTGTCAAGGAGAGCCGCATCGAGCCCACGTCGCCGCCCCACTTCCTCAGCGAGCACCGCCTATCCCGGCCTTGATCCCGCCTTCCCTCGCCCATAAATGGCCTCCTCACACCTCCCTCTTCTTTTTTCCCTTCTCGCTCGTGCTCCAGTGCCTTCAATCGAGCTCCCCACGCAGCTCCCTCTCTCCTCCGCTCGCCACCGTGATGTAGCTACCGTTTGCCGCTGTCTTAGCAACCACTGTGCCTTGCCGCCACCACCCTCAATGGCAAGGCACGGTGGTAGCTAATGTGGCGGCAAACCTCGCCACATCAAAGCCAACGAGGAAGACCCTAGGATCTGAGGTGGCTTGGAGCGATGGTGAGCACCAGTTGGAGGCAATGAAAGACGAAACACGGTGGCGGCTCGGGTTGGCGGCGGGGGCGGTACTCCATCAGTGTTTTGCGGAAGGGAGTAGTGGTTGAGATGCGAGACATCGCGGTGAAGCCGAGGACGGAGGTGGCTAAGGTGGCGACAAACGGTAGTCAGAGCATGGCAGCGAGCGGAGGAGAGTGGGAGCTGCGTGGGGAGCTTGATAGAAGGCACAGGAGCACGAGCGAGAGGGAAAAAAGGAAGAGGGAGGTGCGGGAAGGCCATTTATGTGCGAGGGAAGACGAAATCGAGGTTGGGATAGGCGGTGCTCATAGAGGAATTGGGACGGCGACGTGGGCTCGATGCGCCCCCCTGGCACCAGTTTTGGAAGAAATAAAATGAATGATGATTGGATGAGCAATAGCATGTTATGCTATATCGAGCGGGATTTGTTTGCATCGATTGAAGATGAAAAAAATTCTAAAACGCTTTTAAGGCTTAAGAAAATGAAATATGCATTTGCCACGCAACAGCCAGTGCGTGTTGTAGACTTGCATTAGTCAATTTCATTTATTATTATTTTATTTTTCAAAAAACTGATATTTTGATATAGTACCGAGGATGTCAGCGCAAGTGGTATATGGTACAAAAATCATGAAGACTTGAAGTCATATGTTGATGATCAGGAACGGTTGGTGATTTACTTTTGTCATGTAAGTCTTTTTTTTATTTTATAGTCTCATTGTTCTAAATATAAAAAACTATTTTAGTCATGTATTAGTTAGCTCGAAACGAATTATTTTAATCTTGTATTAGTTAGCCCGGGGCGGAGACCGTTTCTAGATCCGTCACAATGCGATGACAAAGTCACGGATGTATAACTCTATCACTAAAGTATAAATCTCGATGGTGATAAATATTATACTCGTACACTTTAATATAATATAATAGTTTGAAAAGCGTGTTGGTCCAATATCACTTTCGAACATGGCCTTAGATGGCAAGCTAGATGGAATACGGTAGCAATTTTGGATGGAGACTCTGTTGTAGCTAGTGTTTTTCTATGTTTACTATTTTCTTTAGTTAATATGTTTTACTGCCTTTAGGACAGCCATCTATAAAGGCACTCTGTTGGAGATGCTTAGCGTGTTTGAATCTTGGTAATATTGCACATAAAAAAAGTATAGAAACAGCAGTCTTGTAGAAACAAGTAAAATGACACTAGTGATAAACAAAAACTCAGATTGAATTTAGAACAAGTGGCAACACAAGTAAAAACAAGTGACTTTAGAAAACAATGCCAATCCTCTGAGATTTTAGTTTCCAATAGGCAAAGCACCACTTCAGGTCCAAGGATGCTCTGCAGTTAGATCCACTAATCAGATGGCTACTGGGGAATTGTATACCCAATGCAGCCTGTATATTATTCCCTGATTGACAATTAACATGCAAAAAAGTATGTTCAGTGGTTCAGTGTTATTTTCTCTGAACAAAAGAGAAACCAAACCAGCTGCATAAAGTAGATTAGATTCAGATGGTGGAGAGAACATGTTAGCGCAAATTGGTTACAAGTATCTCTGAATGACAACTAATAAAACCTAAGGAATAAGAACATGAAACTTCCTCAGTACATGGACTTCATCAAGATAGTAAGGAACACTTTACAAAATTACAAAAACTCAAGACAACAGAGGATCAAATAGAAGATTCCTGAACTGGACTTGCATATATATAGTTCAGGGTAGCAAAGACATGCCTCTACTGACAAGCACCATATAGGTTTACAGACCTAAATGCAACAACTTGAGCCTTCAGAGTGACATATAGATTTGGTGTTGGCATACCTTTCTATGTCCAGATCTGTACATCAGTGTCCAAATACAGGAATGAGAATGGCTTCACGTGGTCCAACAAAGTTGAGACTAAAAGGGACACAAATCGAATCAAACAACAAATCCAAGTATATTGGGCAAAAAATAAACCATCTATAAATACAGATACGCGTCTCAACTCACGATATAACCCAAGATAAGCCTGCTAAATTACTACCAACACTGAGCTGAATGCCTCTGTAGAAAGTTCATTCATGATCCCGGTCTCACTAGTATTGGGGTTTGAAATGTTCTTAAGTTCTTTGTTATATATCTGATGTCCCAGGAAACAATTGACTGATGTATTTTGTTTTTCATTCACATAAACACAGGCACACACACATATTAATAAATGTCGCATACTACAATCCAAATTCAGAGGCCAACACCCATATTTCAACTTTTAAGTTTTAGCCATTGCTGTAGTTTTTGGAGGTTAATCAAGTGGAGTGACAGATAAGACGATGCAAGAAAGTTGTTTATAGTGTGAGCTATGACAGAATTAATGGTAGTCTACTACTTTTTCCTATGTTAGCTTGATCTGGTCACTCCAGCTAGGCCAGCCGTTTTGAGGATGGGTATTAATAGTTGTCTCAAGTTACCTGACTAAACAACACAGATGTATCAAGAAAAACAAGCAATGCTATTCTCATATCAACAAAAGATGCTTCCAAATATGAACAATTTAGGTCTCACATCAAAAATCACATTCTTACAACCTCAAAAAATTAGTTAGGGAAGTGTAAAACAGTGTTGAACACACACAAAAAAAAGCTCAAATCTAGGCAAATATTGGACACGTGGATATTTTGCCTAAGTTGGCTATAGCCTCAGTAACCATTGTGAAAATATCCCACCATGTCAATTGCTCAATCCAAGGTTTAAGAGGTCAATATTCCTGAGTTAAACTAAGCTATGTATGCAACATTCCATCACCACACCACAAGAGTGCTAAATTAGGGGTGCAATTCCGAAGATTGCAGCATAATTCGACAAATACGGAAGTTTTACTCTTATAGATGCTACAAAAATGAAACCAAGCCAATCCAATACCATGCACAACTCAGGAGCGAGGTTCACAGCATTGATCCTTTGGCCTAATGGAGGAACCCTACATTGTCGAGGACGGTGGCTTGTATGGTCCAAGCAGTCCCACACCGCCGCTTATTCCAGCACCAATCTTTGCCGGAGATGGCACCACCACTGCTCCAGCAACTGCTGGACTCTGAGGAGCCACAAGTAATGGCTTCATTGCAGGCGGAGCCACCGGACTGCGGGCAACAACAGCAGCCGGATTGATGGATGATGCAGCTGCTGGGTTCGGCTTCAGTACATTTGTAGTGGATGCCAATGCAGAATTCAGCACAGCAGCTGCGAGAATCGGGTTCTTCCCGAGCAATGCCGCAGCCTGTGCCGGGTTCTGCGCGTACATTGCAAGGTCCCCGACGCCGGACGCCACGACGGCATCAAGAACCGGCTGCAGCGCCGGCAGCGGTGACGCCACGGCAGCCGGGGCCGGTCGTGGCGGCGGCGGCGCGCGTGGCTTGCTCTTCCGGGCAGGGTCGGCGGCCAGCTGGCAATGCAGCGTGCGGCCCTCGAAGACACGGTACGGCTCCTCGAGCGCCCTCCTGGCGCCCTCCGCCGCGCGGTACACGAAGAGCGCGCACCCGCGGGAGGAGCCCGTGTCGGCGTCGAAGCCGAACGGTCCGCCCTCGAGCTCCCCGAACCCCGCGAAGAAGGCGCGCAGCCGCTCCGCGCTCGCGCCCGGCGCGACGTTGGTCACGTAACACGCCTCCCCGCCGCCGCGGGGTGCCGGAGGACGGGTCCGCGCCGGCGGAGGCGAACTGGGCGAAGATGGCGCGGCCGGCGACGACGACGCCGCCGCCGCCGCCCACCGCGCGGAGCGCGCGGCGGGCGGAGGCACGGGACTGGAACGTGACGAAGCCGTACCCCTTGCACACCCCCGTGGCGCGGCGGGCGACGACATCGCACTCGGCGAGGGGGCCGAAGGGGGAGAACGCCGCCGTGAGCGCGGGGGCGTCGGCGTGCGGGGGCAGGCCGTGGACGAAGAGCCTGCGGTGGGAGGGGGACGCGTCGGCGGCGGCGCGGAGGCGGGCGAGGAGCGTGGGGTCGTCGGCTCCGCGCTCCGCCGCGGCGGCGTCGGCGAGGAGCGCGATGAGGCGGGGCTTGGAGTAGGGGTCGAGGAGGCGGCGCAGGGAGGTCGGGGAGGACGGCAGCGAGCCGTCGGAGTCGGGGCCGGAGTCCGGGGAGGGGTCTTGGCGAGGTTTGCGGCGTTTGCGGTTGGGTTTCTCTTTCTTTTTCTCCATGGCCGGCGGCGGCGGCGGGCGGGGGATTGGGGGATTCGCCGTCTCCGGGTGGCGGCGGAATGGAATGGCAATTGCAAATAGTACTTCCTCTGTTTTAATAATAATAATAATAATATGTTTATTTTGGGTTTAAAATACTACTTTTTTAATAAGTGTGAAATAATATGCTTGTTTTAAGTTAAAATACTACTGTATTTTTTATAAATTTATTAAATTTAATTAAAAAAAGTCAAATGATTTATAATATGAAAATATGAAATGGTGAAAGTAGCAACTAATAGCATCTCCGAGGAACTCCATAGATGGCTCCTTGTAGCCTTTTGTAAGGAGGGAGATTAAAAATTAGAGTCCAATAAGCTCCTTAATCTATTCCTAATAATAAAGATCTCCTCAAATCCACCTCTCAGCTCGCTTGACCGAAGGAGCGCTGCTGCCTCCCCATCTCACGCAGCCTCTCCTCCGCGCGCAAGTGAAACCCGCACGCCAAACCCTCGCGCCGCCTTTCCCATCTGCGCCGCGCCGCACTATTTCTTCCCCGGCCAAGTGCCGCCTTCCGCTCCCCACCCGCCGTCCACGCGCCGCTTCCGCCGCGCACGCCTGCCCTCCCGATCCCTCCTGATCCTTCTCGATCCCAGCCGCCGCCGCCGCCGAAGACGAGCGCCACTGCCAAAACCCTATATCAACGTCGGCCTTGCCTGACTTCGTCTGTCGCCTCTCCACTCAGGATTTGTGCCCTCGCATCATAGCAATTCTACTTAATCTTCTTTTGATTGGCCGAAACATATTATGAAGCTCCTGATGCTTCTGCTCTCCCAGTTGTTGGAAAAGAAAGTGATAGTGTTGGTTTGGCTAGCTGTCTAGTTCCTGCTAGTTTCTTTTGTTCCCTAACTCATTATATTTACTTTCGCTTGTGGAAAATCATTTTATTGAGTGATGTCTGCTTTGGCGAATGGGAACGGTGATGGCTTCTATGAAGGTACTATATTATTATTGATACAATTTTTCATTCAATTTAGCAACTTGGAAGGAACAATGCAAAGTGGATGGAGATATGTTTTTTAGCATATTGTGTTCAGATGTTCTGATATTCTGCAACTTGAAAGCAACAATGCAACATGCATGTTCAGATGTAAAAAGCAGGAGTTTATACTTGATTAAAGCCACAATTTTAATCATTCCAGTGGTATATACAAAAAGTGTTTAGCGACTGCATATGCTAAAAGCAGCTAATTTCTAATGGTATGCGCAAAATTTGCTCTCATAAACTAATGAATTAGAGTGGAGGTTTATTTTAGTGTTTATACTTTTAACGCCAGTTCTGCAGTATATTGTCTGTTCCTATGTATTCCTGGAAGTCTTGTGCTCATATTTTGTCTATAGTAGCCCCACAGTTTCTGTCAAATGATACGGAGTATCATTGTTCAATATTTTACTGAACAAAAAGAATGTCAAGCAAAAACTATCGATAACAATAGATGTAGGGGTAAACCTTAATGCACTCTTAGCTTTATATGCTCTTTGTTTTAAAGAAATCCTTTCTCATCATGTAAGTTGGTTGGATGAAGGGTGGTTGGTGCGTGCAAGTTTCTGGAGCTAATCATAAGCTGCTCTCAGCCACTGTTTGCTTCCATCATGCATTCTTTATATGTTTTATCTGAATCATAAGCTGCTTATATGCATTCTCAGCCATAGTGTGTACTGACTTGCATGATTTTTTATGTTTTATCTGAATGCCATGAAGTACTGCTTATGTTTTTTTCACTTTAATTGCAGATAATATGTACGCAATATGTGCTTCATAGACTTGATGAATGAGAGTAACAATGACACAGAGTTCATGAATTCATTGGGTTCCAACCATCATCCATCTCAAGAGATACCTTCGCAGCCAACCAATGTTGTTCCAACATCTCAAACACGTCCGAATCAAAAAGGTCAAAGAATTTTAGTGAAGAAGAAGATGTGATGTTGGTGACAAGATGGATCAACGTAAGCGTAGACCCGGTTCGTGTGGTACAAATCGGTCGAAGGGTACATATTGGAGTAGAGTGCACGAGTTCTTCCATTCCCATAAGACCTTTAACTCGGACCGTAATGCGAACTCCCTAATGCACTGATGGTCTGATTTGCAAAAGGCGGTCAATAAATTTGCTGATTGTCTTAGTCGGATAGAGGCTAGAAAGCAAAGCAGGGTCAATATTCAAGATCGTGTACAAAATTATATTTTCTATTAATTGCAAATTAATTCGCTGGATTCCATCATCTCTGTGTGGATTTTAGAATGTTTCCGACATAATTCAAGAGCTGTTTGTGCATAGATGATTCAATTTGCATAGTTCAGAAATGTATGTTTTAATTTGTGCATATATGGTTGTCCTGTTTTTCTATCTTCTATGAACAGCTATTTTTTCTATCTTCTATGAACAGTTTGTGCAGGCACAAACTCTTTACAAATCTGAAGACAAGCAGAACAAGGCGTTTCCTTTCATGCGTTGTTGGAACCTGTTACGCACTCAACCAAAGTGGATAGAGAGGGAGAAACAGAAGGTCACAAAACCTACCACCAAGAAACACCCCAAGCCTGCACTAGAATCTACACCATCCATCCCTGCTCCTGATAATCCTGATGATGTTGATAGTTGTACTCCAGAGTACAATACAGCTCCTAGACCATTGGGAATTAAGAGAGCCAAACTGAAAAAAGATGATCGATACATTGTGGCTTTGCGAGAGAGAGAAATGAAGAAAGAAGCAAGGTTCTCTAAAATGTATGATCTTGAACAGGAGCGAATAAAAACTGAGGTGGCTTTGCGAGAGAGAGAAAGAGATACAGGCGACAGAGAAGGCTAATGAACTCAAGGCCCAGGAAATCTACAGAAACACTATGCTAGATGAAGAAAGAATCATGACTTTAGATATTAGTGGAATGTCAAGACAACAACAAGCATACTATATGCGTCTGAGGGAGAATATCATGAATCGGCAAGCTGGTACCAACTAAGTATAGCTACCATCATTATTACTTTATTATTATTATTAAGTATTATAAATTAAAACATATTCCTATTTGTTCCCTTTTTAGGGATGACAGACGCTGCAGATGATGGTGGTGAAACCGATGGAGCCGCTTAAGCTAGAATAGTTTGGTGGCGTTATAGTTTTGGAACAACAAATTAATTTTTTGGCAACTCCTAGCATTTAGTATTAATGTTTCATGGTCTGTGATTGGTCACATTCAACTAGTGAAAATTGTTTTGCAAGACATACATTTACCAGAACTATGGCACACAGAACTACTATGGCGCTGCATAAATTTTTTTCCAGAACTACTATGGTAATGAGCCATCGATGTTAAATTGTGCTTGGACTATGGCATTTCTGATGATATCTTGGTTGGTCTTCTGAAACTTTTGAAGACTTGTTTGTCGGATGAGTCAGCTAAAAAGACCTGGGTTTGTCATTGAAGTAATGAACATCATAGACTTGAACTTCGAAATATGATGTTCATAAAAGCAGAGCTACTATCATCAAGATGTCTATTTAATAATATAAATTCTTACATTATTTTTTAAAAGCATGAATAATTAGGTCAATATTGGTCTCCATGAAATTGCCACAGATGCTCAACCAAGTCTGCTTGAAGCTGCGAGTGCACTTCACTGTCACGGATCCTTCTATGAGCCTCTATGAAATCTTGGAGTTGTAGAGTAGGTTCGTGTGATGCAACCACTGGCTCAGTTTGGCCATCAAAATTGTTTGTCTCAAACACTGCTTCTTGCTCATCCTCAATTATCATGTTATGCATAATAACACATGTTTTCATTACCTGTTGTATAGCATTTTCATCCCACAACCTCACAGGATTATGAACAATGGCAAAACGGGCCTGTAACACACCAAAAGCGCGTTCAACATCTTTTCTTATAGCCTCTTGCGCTTTGGCAAAGTACTTCTTCTTGTTCCCCTGTGGCATAGGAATCGTTTTAACAAAAGTTGCCCAATTAGGATATATCCCATCTGCAAGATAATAGCTCATTGTGTAATCATGACCATTCATTGTATATTTTACCTCAGGCCCATGCCCTTCTACCAGCTTAGAAAAAAGAGGAGACCAGTTGAGTACATTAATATCATTATGCGAACCTGGCATTCCAAAAAAAAGCATGCCAAATCCATAAGTCATGTGATGCAATAGCTTTTAGAATAATAGTTGGGTCCTGCGAACGTCCACTGTACTGTCCGTGCCATGATGTTGGACAATTTTTCCATCTCCAGTGCATGCAATCGATCCAAGCATTCCAGGAAATCCTTGACTCTCACCGATCGTAAGTAACTTGGCCGTGTCACTAGCATTTGGTGACCGCATATACTCTTCGCCAAACACTTGGACAACTGCAACAACGAACCTCTTTAAACTTTCAATGGCAATACTCTCACCAATTCGGAGATACTCATCCGTAGCATCGCCCGCTACCCCGTACGTAAGTATACGTATAGCCACGGTTACCTTCCGAGAACTTGAGTCCAAGTTTACCGGCAAAGATCGTGTTTCGCACAAAGTACGTGTCTTGCTATTCTACTGCGTGCATGATGCGCAGAAAAAGATTACGACCCATTCGAAACCTGTTAAAAAACATATGTTGAGGTGTTTGTTTCTTAAAAATTCATAACCACAAAGTAATTTTTCTAACCTGCGTCGGAACATTATTGGACTGAACGTAGGATTGTCCGTGAAGTAATCTTGATATAATCTCATGTGCCCCGCATGTCTGTTTCGCTCAATAACTCTATGCCCAGAACTGATCCAATACGACGCGGTCCATCAACGCCGTCCGCTGCGTGTAGTACCGCTGTGATATATTTCTCATCATCATCGGATGATGATGACTCATCGAAAAATGCTTGCACAAGTGTGCTACGACAGTTCATGATCCCGACAAATAAAAGACGACCAAAGATTAATTGAACTTATCCTTATCATCAAAGAAAAATAGCTTCTATTGTACATACAATCAAGAACAAATCCCTTCCAGATTTTGTTGATCCTTCCCGGGACATACAAGCAGCACCTAGCAGCAAATCAATCTCAGGCTAATCACTTTTTCGTGTTGAACGGTTTGCTTTGCCACCGGATAATTTGCTTTGCCGCAGGAAGCCGAACAATGCCGCAAGAAAAAGAGTTCGGCCGCAAGAAAAAATGTTGTGCTGGCGCCGGGAATGCTGCCGAACAATGTTGTGATGGCACCGGAAAGAACAAGAGTTCAGCCGCAAGAAAAATTTTTGCCACGGCGCCGTGGCGCCGGATGCGTGGCGCCGAGACAGACAAGAGTTCGGCCGCAAGAAAAATTTTTGCCACAACAGTTCAGCCGCCGCGGAGCCATGGGATAAAAAGCGCGAAAGAATTCGTGTTAGTTTTGGATTCGGTTGAGATCATGTGACGTGGCAGGTTTGTTTAAAAATAGGGAGTTAAATTTGGGTTATGTGTTGGAGAAACTATTTATCTTCTTGCCAAATTATTTAACCATATCCTTTGATTAGATTTATAAGGAGTCAATTCTTTTTGAGATGCCCTAAGTTAAAATAGTAAAAGAGGATTAAATTCGTTGTGTTGAAAACAAAATCAGAAACGGGTTGTTTGGGTGGTGTAGAGGTCCCCAGTTCGAACCTGGGCTCAGACATGATTTCGTTTTTGTTTTGCAAATTGAACAAATGTTCAATCTATTTTTCCATTAGTTTCAATATGTCATTACAATTATTTTCATTTTTTTACAAATTGAACTAATGTTCAATCTATTTTTCCATATTGTAGATTTTTATAAGTATTTTATTAGGATACCTTGCAGAAAAAACATAAACATAGGATTCTTGGAGGATTTTAAATCTTTTATGGAAATTTATAGGAAGAACTTTAATCTTTTGAAAAATTTCTTTAAGTTTAACTCTCTATTCCAATTTCTATGTTTTTTCAACGGTATATTCAAATGACTTTTTAGCATTTTTATGTGTTTTGTACTTACATGTTTCAAACTGCTTGCTAGACTTGCAGTTTTCTGCATGTTCTGCTTGCTAGAAGAAGTCCGGTGTCCCTATGCATGATGTCAGTATCCTCCCTCTTCCCTACCGTGTAGGGCACCGTGAACCTTCTCTGGTCGTGGTTGCGTCTCGTCGCTGCCGGCGTCACATTCTTACTCTTCATCTACAACAACAGAAAATGAGCTTTAAAGATGACCTTAATTTTTTTTGCTTAGACGTTTTTAGCTGATTGTGTGTTTGTGAGCCTTTTAGCTCTGTGAAACCACCTTGCTGGATTATAGTACTCTCCTCTCTCTCTTTAATTTATTTATTGATCGTTACCGTGAAAAACTCTCCCCTCCCACAGTTTTTCGGTTAAAAAACAACAGAAAATGAGCTTGCCACATTCAGAAATGCATAATGATGCCATGATGCCACCAAGAACCTCACGTACCGACATTATCATCCCTCTCTCTCTGCTAGTATGTCATTTATGTTGCTCGTGTTTCACGATGCTCGGTTGTATCCCGCGTTAGCAGCCAACACCCGTGATCGAGAAAAGTCATGGGATACATACACTCTATCTACATCGGCACCACCGTTCTGCCACCGGCCATTATGGACTTTGGGCCAAGAAAGAACAGTATAACCGGTATTGTTTTTATATGGTCGAACCCAACCAGCTCGACTAAGCCACCCTAATACATGAGCGATTGCGTTGAGCATGGGTCGGAGACTCGGAGTCGTGCATGATGGTTCCATTTTGCATCACTGCATATCATGTTGGCCAATGACAGTTTTCACGTAGCTGGGCTAATGGGGCTCGAGGACGAAACCTTAGCCGTCCCCGCAATCACCCTCCCTCACCCTCTTCATCATCTTGCCATCACCGGAGCTTGCCATCGAAAAGCCAAGCGGTTAGTCAGGAAGGCGGTGGTAGGAACAAGAACCCGAAGAAGCTTCGTCCTCGACGCGGACGAACGGAGCGGCACACTTTGGGAGCGGAGCCCGGTGGTCGGAGATGGGATGACGAGGCGGATCTGACATCCCTGTGACCAGATCGGGAGGGGCGGCTCCGATGACGTTACATCATGCCGAAGGATACAGTGTCAGTGGAGGAGCTCGCGGCGAGGATCGCCTAGAGAAGGCGCTGGGCTATACAAGGTTGGCAACGAGAGTTGCACGTAAACGTGATCGACAGAGACCGCCGATACGTCTAGTGACGATGAAGGCCGACACCAACAACGACAAGGAGACCGTCGCGGATGGTGGCCGTGAGAGACCGACGAGGCCAATAGCGACAAAGGCCGACACGGGCGACGGTAGATGGTAGGGAGACTCACGGCTAGACGTGAAGACGCGTGGCGCCAGTGACTGTCGGGAGGACACGTGCACGGGAACGGCCGGCCATGTAAAGTGATAATGATTTTGATTAAACTCTAATTAATTAAGTGGTACTAATGATGGCCGTTGGATACTTCAACGAGGAAATAAATGGTTAAACTCTAATTAATCAAGTGATACTACTGATTAATTTTTGATGTTCGAGTACAGATGGATCGATCGGTGTAGCTTTGCACGAAATGGATCGTCTACAAGCCTTTTGTTTAAAAAGCTAAGAGGCGTTTGGTTTTATAGAAGCTTCGAATATTTAGAGTACTAAACATAATATAATTATAAAAATAATTATAAATAATTACATAATCGATGGATTATTTATGAAACGAATCTATTAAACCTAATTAATTCATGATTAACAAATATTTACTATAGCATCATATCATCAAATTATGCTTTTAGATTCGTCTAACGAATAATTCACCGATTATAAATTGATTTTGTAAATAATCTACATTTAATACTTCAAACTAACATCTAAATATTCTTCAAAATAATATCTAAACATTCCAAAACTTTCAACCTGAAAATCAAACATGACCTAAATACTAAATTATTTGGTTACCTCGAAAGGCGGTAGTATTTTAAAGTTTCTGCAATAAGCTCATGCGAAATGAAGGAGTAGCAATAAATCCGACAGTGCTACGGAGAAGTGGTGAACCCCCTTGGTCATATTCGAGCCGGCTGCCACGTACGTGACAACGCGATTAGCTGGTTCGTGGTTGGGTGGATCGATATTGCTAGGGATGTAATCGTTTCGATATTTGTAGAAGTCAAAATTTAAAGTTTATTTAAGTATACATTTTTACATTTTTAATGTCAGATTATAAATAAATACTTTTCTTTGTTTTATTAAAAATATTACTTTTTATAAACTTAATAATGACTTCTAACATGAAACGAATATGATATCATATTTTTTTAGATTTTGTATTAACAAGTTAAAAATAAACTATTAAATAGGTATTTATGAGGTAAGATAAATAGAATTACTCACTTGCATCACTATATGCCGCTACCATTTTGAATGCGGTGCGGGAACGTCGACTGGGAAATGGTTAGCCAGTCTCCTTTGGTTGGTTGATCTCGGCTAACAATCGAAATGGAGTCGTGTAAGAGTACACTCAATGCACGCAATGCTTCTCACATTTTCGTGACACAATGATATGTACTTTTGTTTTCAGTTTGATCAACACGTGTTACGAACATAAAAGATTAAGAACAACCATATATGTTAACCGATGATCACACGATAAACCACTCTTAAAATCGTAACTTATATTCTAATTACGAGAAACGTCATGAGAGCTAATTCCAAACCATTGTAAGATGCCTCCTAAAAGAGTATTTGGCATAACTTGTAGATTCTGAATTCTAATAGACTGAAACTAGAGTCCTGCTTAAAAAAACTGAATAAAACACTTTACTACTTCAACTTATTTAGTTAAAGCTTAAAGTTGACTCTAAAGGACATCGATCGCTATCATCAATGATGCCTTTGTTATCGAGTAAGTGACCTCTTATCAATGATGACTTTGTTATCGAGTAAGTGATCTCTTGTAAGATTGATGCTACTACACCAATGAAGAAATAAAGCGAATACCTGCCACTGAATAGTATTAACGGCTCCATCTTCCAACTCTGGCCACTCTCACCAAATTTCATATTGAGATTAACAATTAGGTGATCTCATTGTAAGTTGTGTGTTAGATTATAAGATCAGATTATTGTATCCTTCAACATGTGCTCAATTGTTTTGGGCTTTTTTTTTGGATTAGATGGATGATATTTGGTATGGATGAAGAGGCGGAGTCCTCAGAGCTGCCGTGCTTTATGGTGATAGTGAGCTGACTATTTGACCGAAGGTACTTGAGACCTTGAGTGTGTAGATCAATAAGACATAGAAACTATATAGATTATGTTAGGTATCATAAGGTTAATGTATAAACTACCCATAATTTCTAGAGCTTCTAGAGCTTCAAGACCTCACATTAGAAAACTATCCTCGCCAATGCATAACTATTAATAATAGTTTCTATAGATTAAGAAATTCAATATGCAACATAAACATAGTTGATCAGGTATGGCATATCTTTGTGATCCAGAGTGCTTCCTACCTAAGAATACACCCAGAACATCATCTACACCATCCGTCGAAACCACCACGGCAACACACTTGAGCGGCGGGAGGTGCGACGAGGAGGCGGGCGCGGCCGGCCTGGGCCTCGGCCCTGCCGCTGTTGACCCGTGTGGGAGAGGGTGCCAGCGGCACGGAACTCCCGGCGGCTGGAGGCCGGGCGGCTCGGCGTCGAGCCCGATGGGTGACGGTCGGTGCTGCTCAACGACGTCGAGGGACGGTTCATGGAGGTCGCTGTGGACACGCCGCTCGCCGTGGCGGTGCCGTTCAGGGCGTCGTCAGAGGTGAAGCAGCTACACCGAGCGTCGACGGTGCCCCCGTCGAGGAGCTGCTGCTGCAGCTGATATGGTTTCTCGTGCGGGTCCATGGTGCTCGGGTTCCCGTCGCACCACCACATCACCAACGGGCAGGCCACGGCGAGCTTCCTAGTGGCATGGGGGCTCGCCACACGACGGTTGCGCATGGGCGTCGCAACACTGCCCCCCGTCCACGACCGTGCCACTTGGTTCATGCCGTGGGACCCGTCGCTCGTCGAGTTCCCACACCGGGAGACAGAGTACAAGGCACCGACGCCGCCCAAGAAGAACGGTGCCGAAGACGACAATGATGTGGACGAGGAAGAGCTTGGCACAACGGCGCACGACAAGATCAAGGTGCAAAAGGTGCACTTCACCAAGGAATTGGTGACACGGCTTAAGTCCTAAGCCTCGTCGGGGCTCCCGCTGTCGCGGCGCGGGCGGGGCTACATCACCTTCGAGAGCCTCGTCACGCACCTCTGGCATGCGGTGACCATGGCGCAGGGGCTCAGCGTCAGTGAGGTAGCCGTGTTAACAACTAAATTTGGTAACCAAATCCCTAAGTCCTAGTTGGAGTTGAAGCAGAATCGGATCGGGTGGTTTGACGGAGAAACAGAGGCCGGGTCAGCTGAGATGCGATCGGCTGCGAAGCTAGTCGGCTAAGGTTGAATCGGACGAGAACAACCGATAGCCGATTCCAAGTTCAGAGAAGTCGAAGCCGTTTCTGATGGAGATATTTTGAGATAAAATAGGAGATTTGTTTTTCAAATTGCGCATTAAGAGATATTGCCATCTAGGGATAAAGTCTCATAACGACGAATGTATGTAAATTAGAGATTTGTTTAGAGATAACCCTATTGTAAAAGCGGCAAAGGATTGCTTCCGTGCTTTTGTCGTATAGATATAGTAGTTAGTTGCAGTCGTGTTTAGCGCGGTCTTTGTTGTATTTGGGTATAAATAGGACCCGAAACCCCTGTAAACAACTCATTCATCACAATCAATACAACCTTCGGCACATCGCCTCCTTTTTCTTCAGACGAACAACTGATCCGGCTTCGGGCTCCATCGTTTCAATCCCCAAGTTAAGGTAAATGTTTGTCATTAGTGGTGTATCTCGTCGAATTTAGTGCTTCCATCGTTATGACACTCGAAATTCGATAATTTATGATGTGCTAGTTATCATATATTGCATATAATCTAGAACAATGTTTAGATATGTCTCGACATCAGCTCGTTTCTATCAAGGATCAGCAACCGATAGACCTAGATCTAAAGGTTGACCTAGGTTATATGTAATATCCACCGTCTCGAGGTATTTACATCAGCCACAGTAGATCAGATTGTTCTTTTTATACTTAATGCTACATCAGTATTGATCTATTAAGTCGTTTTTAGAGCTTTTATGATTTACTCGGCCGGATGTATATTGCTTAGAGACAAGGTTTGGGATTTCAAACCTTATCTGTTTTAATGCTCTTTTGGTATATTTTGCTATCGATTCATTAAAACCGCTAAATCGAATTTAGTGCATTAAACACGCCACCACCACCACCACAACCACCAGGGTCTGCATCGTTATCAACGATCGCGCCCGCATGCACCTACCCATCCCGCACGACTACTTCGGCAACCTCGTCCTCTGGGCGTTCTCGCGCTGCGACGTCGGCGAGCTCGTCACCCGCCCGATGCAGCATGCCGCCGAGCTCATCCACCACGCAGTCACGGGTGTGGATGATGCCTACTTCCGCTCCTTCGTCGACTTCGCCTCCTCTAGCGCCGTCAAGGCCGAAGGCCTCGTCCCTGGCACGGAACTCCCGGCGGCTGGAGGCCGTGCAGCGACGGCGGGACGCGCTGGGGACCGAACGACAGGGACATGGGAGGCGAGGAGGGAGTGGTAGGGCCGGAGCTACGCAGGAAGAGGAGCACGGGGGACGAACCCGTGGGGAGGGTGCCGGCGGTGTGAGTGCTGGGGGCCAAGTGACGGCGGCGACGGGGGCGCTGAGGGCTAGACGCCACACGGGATGGGAAGAAACAAGGCTACCGTCCCCAACTGCGGTTTTGTGTGCTTTGATACTTGTGAGGAAACAATTTCTTCCGTTGGCCTCTTTTCTCTCATGTCACATCAGCAAAACTCATTAAATAAAATGGTAATAGATAGAGATAAAACTAGGATGGAGTGTGTATTGGGATTGCCCTAACTTACTCCATAAAATACAACCATGTTTCATTGACCTAACACAATCATAAGGCTATTCCGAGTGGGGAGTTTTATTATCATTAATTAGGATGCTACGTAAGAGTGTTTAATGACATGACATGAAATTAAAGAAGAAAAAAAGAACCGGTTTCATCTGGATAAAACCTTATGTATATGAGTACCAACTCCCCATGAGTCATGAAATTAAATGTGATTTTGATCCTATGAAACAACACCGTAAAATTATGCATTGGGAGGATAATTTCAAACATTATTTCATTTCATTTATATTTACGTGGCTGTCTTAAAAACATCAATATGAAACTTTTCATTGGGATTAACAATTAATTTTAGCATATGTGAAATAATAGTATTCAAAGTAATAAAGAGTTAAACCAACCACCTTAACCAAGAAATAAATAATTTCGAATTCTGTAGATACTTTGTGAAACGAAAATTTGAGTAAATATGTGTCCAAGATGACAATATGTTATATTTTTTGGAATTTAAATAACCATAGGACCGTAGTACCTAAGATTATCTACCACACATCATATAACTGGGATTTTGTGCAAATTCAACCATAAAATATGAGTTTTTCTAAAATTTACTCTATTTGAAATGTTGCCATTCTTTGAGAGGTGTTGGCTCGCATTTTAACCCAAAACGACATGGCAAACTTTTGATACGCAGTCATTAATTCGCAAAAGAGCAAAAACATTAACCGCACGCGCAATCACAACGAAAGCCTAGTCAACTCTCACCCGCACCTACGACTACCCACCACCCACCACCGAAGCTAAACCAGTAACCCGGCCCACCTCCATGAGGGCCCCACGCGTCATCCTCCCGCGTGTACGCCACCGTCGCGTGGCAAAAGTTGGCAACCAATCTATACCTCGCTTCCTCGCTAGTCCACCGCACCTAACAGCCGCCGGCCGCCAACCTCTCGTCACCATCTCCTCCACTCGTCGGCTTCGATTCGATCGAGGCGAAGACGAGGGCGGCTAGGGTTTCGGATGGGAGGAGGGTCGAGGCGGCTGTGCTAGAAGCGGGGGCTGGCCTCGGTGGATCGTCGCTCGTCGATGGGGGAGCAGCCGGCGAGGGGGGCGTCGTCGTCGGAGTCGTCGCCGCTGATCCCGCCGCCGTCGGAGATCGACATCGAGGCCGGCGCCGGGGACCAGTTCCAGTGCCGGATCTGCCTCGAGACCGACGGTACGCGCAGATCCATCCGCCCGCGAGGCGCGACCTTATCGTGCAAGGGGATCTGAGTGCTTTGTTTTCTCGGGGTGTGCGTGTGTGTGTGTGTGTGTGTGCAGGGAGGGATTTCATCGCGCCGTGCAAGTGCAAGGGGACGTCCAAGTACGTCCACCGCGACTGCCTCGACCACTGGAGAGCCGTGAAGGTATGAAGCGGCGAGGGCTCGTTGATCTCCCGCCCACTTAATCGCTTGCGCGGTAGCCGTTATACTGGGAGAGCTGCTGTTTGCTGTGGGCTGAGATAAGTTGGGGGTTGTAGTGGCATTCTTGGTAGATACCCTGTTTAAACCTCAATCTTTGTGGTGAGCTAATTTTAGTGTTATATGAATGCTGTGCATAAAATTTAGTTTTTGGTGCGATTTGTTACAATGTAAGCTATGATTCTTCATAAAGTAGAGTACACAAAAGATCCAGAGGTGAATCATCTTCGACATTTGGGTCCGTTATGTGGGATTCAATTAGCTGTGGACTTGTTATCCTAGTCATCCTATACATAAGCTTCATTTACGGGCGAGCTGAATCATCTTGTATGTTTGTGAAAGTTTGCAACTTTGTTTTCATTTCCATTGGAATCATCAGCTTGAAAATTGGGTTTCTGTAGGGTGCTTTCAATACCTTTTACTTTTACTATTCCTGAAACAGAAACAGAAGAACAGTCCAAACTTGACTTGCCATGAGGCCATTTTACAGAATGGGATATGATTCATGTGCATTTTATTGCTAGTGTTCTGCGAGGTACTAATTGGGATGTACCTTTTGTTAAAAAGGTTTTTGACTTTCTGATCAATTGCACCCATTGGATCTAAATTTTGTTTAGCCTGGTTATATTAATATGCAGTGCTACAAAATACAGTGAATAAGTTTACCTTGATGAAAAAAATGTGACAAGTTTATCATGCTCTCTTTGTTACTTAGTAATTGTGTGAAAACCATTGTATTGTGTCTTGATGCTATAATGTTTGATGTTTTAATTGTGGATGGATAACTGCTAACTGGTAACATGCCCCAACTTTGTTAGGAAACTGCATATGGAAATTAGATTACAGTAGGGGGCATGTGCATCCATGTAAATACAAGGGATTAATCAAAATTCACAACATTAATGTTCCTCTTTAATGAAAACTATGCAAGCATACAGTTCTCATCTTAAATGTTTGCATTTTCTTGATACTACAAATCCCATACTTATCCTGTGACAGTTAGATGTAATGAAATGAACATCACGTACACCAAAGAAGACACATAATGATGTCATTATCTGAGAGTACCGAAAAGGACATACTCTTGAAGATAATCATTAATTCTGTGTTGCCTGATTCTTTGTAGACAACTTCATTTCCTCTAATTTACGCTTTCAAGATACATCGTTTTATTGCACAAAAATTGGCAGGTCAATGTTATTTTGCTAAGCTTTGTTTCGTAAGAAAACTAACCGTACTTGACACTTTCTTTGTCTCATGTACAGGAAGGATTTGCGTTTTCGCATTGCACCACTTGTAAAGCTCCTTACTATTTGAGGGTTCATGTTCACACTGATAGGAAATGGCGAACATTGAAATTTCGTTTCTTCGTTACTAGAGATATATTATTCATCTTTGCTCTAGTGCAGTTTGTAAGTCCCTCTAGATACTCTTTGTTAGTTCTCGATTGTCTTTATTCTAATGAATGATAAAAGAGTGCCTTTTTTATTTATTTATTTGTTCAGGTCATATCTGCATTAGCGTATTTGGTGCATTTTATTGATGGATTACAGAATTACTGGTTGAGGACAGCCTGGGGATTTGACAATGAAGTTAGTTTTTATTACATATGTGGTAAATTACTTTATCATATCAAACTTGTTATTTCTTGCACTTAGTTTTGCATGATTGTTTGATGAAATTGTACCCTGATTGTAATAATTATCATGCTAGTTCACCATGCATCCATAGAACTCAATCACATGGGAGTTGTAGGTTTTACAAGGTTAAATGTGCAGTGAGTGTACACGACGAACCTCAATGGCTCATTCTTGTGCCGTGTATGATGGGTGAGATGGGCTTGTAGAAAAGGAATTTAAGTGTAGAAATGTGATATGAGAGTGAATGATATGTGTATCGAATAGGAAAGAGCAAAGCTATTTTTCCCTGTTTAATGCATGTTAATGGTTGTCACTTGAATGTCATGGTTTGCTTGTGACTTACTCGAGCATCATATTATTAGGAGTAACGGCTCAATGAGCTGTCCAATTTTGTAATATTCAGCTTAGTTGTACTTTCTATAAAAGGGAGGCATGTCTCCTTCCAAACCAAGCACCTCTGCTTCTAATTTGCTATAACCCTATAACTAACAAGAAACTCCTGACAAGAGCTGCCCATTTCGCCCATTTTTACATTAATGCCATCAGTTTGATTAATTCTGTGCTCTTGCTGAAACACCGCAATGAAAACAGTTTTATAGACATCTGGTTAACTTTGTTCGGCTCAATAAATAAATGTCAATTATATCAACCAAACTACCTGAGTGGTAGTTCACATGGCTGGATCAATCAGGAACACATGTTCCATGGTCCAGTGGTTGATCTTTCTTTGTTATGATTAATTGTGCAAGTTAGGATATTCATCTGTATCATAGTCAAGTATGTAAAGAAGTGGATATATGCATGTCGTATTCTCCCTGCTGCATTAATTCATTGGGCTCTGTAACTTATATTATGAGGAACTATGATTTGTCAATTGTGATAATACATATTATGTGGAAAATTCATATATACTTACTAAATCTGTGGGAAGACTGGCTATAAGATTCATCGTACATTCTCTTGTGCATGTTAGTTTGATCTGGACTAAGTTTGAGTATTGTTCTTATGGTTACAGGGGCATTGTTATTTTTTGCTTTGCTTGGGTTATCAGGATGCTTCATAACTTGTTATGACCGAAGAGTACGGAATGACCTGGCACAGCCTTGTCGAGAGTTATGTCTTTGTTGCTGCCAACCAGGGTATGCTTCAACTAATTCAGCAACTGTATTAACAAGCTGCTAATGCTGCATGCTTGTTTCATCTGCACCGTTCACTGTTCTTTTCTGTTTCAGGATGTGTGCAGATTGCCATCTACCTGGTACGCTTTGCATGTGGACAGATTGCACTACATGCTTTGAGGGCTGTGCAACGACAGCTGGAGAGTGTGGTGGTTGCTTGGGTGGTGCTGGAGAAGCAGGGTTACCATTGCTCTTCATCATGGGGGTAATTGTGCTTGGACTATTCACAGTTGTCGGCATTTTCTACAGCGTCTTGGTAGCTACCATGGTCGGTCAGCGGATCTGGCAGAGACACTACCATATTCTTGCAAAACGAATGTTAACCAAGGTGAGTTCTGTTTGTCACTTGTCTTTCACTTTAGTTTATTTCCTTCTGTAAGCTGTATCTGGTTCTTACAGGAATATGTTGTGGAAGACGTCGATGGCGAGCGTGCGGATTGGTGTCCGCCGCCACTCCCTTCGGAGCATGTCCAACAGCTGAAGTCTCTGGGGCTTCTATAGCCCATGGTTATACCAATGATGACCTTAATTTTAGGACTTGCGGCACTACCCAGCTGTACAGGAGATGATACAGATTTAAGCGGTGAAGCAGGCGTTTCAGTTTTTAAGCAGCCAAATGCGCAACAATATCGTTCGTCTTTTTTTTTGTACATTGTAACAAGGGAACCTGTCTGAAAAAATGACTACAGCATTTGAGTTTTATACGATGAATGGTTTCACAGTTTTATTTCGATGAGCTCATTTCGCGGTTGCTTGTTTGTCTTGTGTATGTTAGGTTGGTGATGATCAGAACAACTTGTCTAGGGAAAATAGGTGGTTCTGTGAAATTTATTAGGAAACCTTGCAATGAGTTTTGTCTGGTAGGGATGCCTGAATACCTAATGCTGATCCTCTGTGTTTGGTACTTTGGTTGGTGACCTGAGCTTGAGTAGAAATGTAGAAATAAATAATTCGGCTTTTAAACCAGATGACACAATACAGTAAAACTGTATTTGAATTGGTACCAGAAAAACCAAGAATGCGCCTTTTAAACCAGAATAACATGTAACAGAGGAACATTTTTACACAAAAAAAAACAGTTCAAACTGTTGGAATGAAAAACAGCTCAAATAGTTGGAAAGAATTTGGCCCATGTGGCTTCGATATCTTTGAGCTAGTGACGGCCAAACGGACGGTCCGGCACGACATGGGCCCGTTTTGGTACGGTCCGTTTGGCACGCTTCATGAAACAGGTCGTGTCGTGCCGGCCCACGTGCCTAGCCTCTGGCCAAGCACGGCCAATGGGAGTCGGGCCGTGCCCGTGTCGACACAGGCAATTTTTTTAAAAAACAAGAGATAAGTTTAAAAAATAAAAATTAAAAATTAAAGTTTTCAAAAAAAAGTAATGACTTAGATAAATCCACATTTACGAAAATATTGCAAAAGAATTTGTTAAAAATAGTAATGACCTTTATTGATGTTTATATCATTATAGGATACAATGATACATGCTGTCTCATTAAAAACTTTGTCATGTAAAAATTTATAGGGAAACTGAGAAAACCATAACAAAGAAAAAAGTACATCTCAAAGGTCAGAACTACTTCTAACAAAATTCTACTGGAGTTGGTCTGGATCTAGGTAGAGTTGCTCGAACTGGGCAGCCAATTCTTGGTTATCTGCAGTGTATTAGACATGTTGTCGAGCAAGCTCTCAGTCTTTAACGCTTAGTAGCATTTCGACGTGGTCGCTGCTCAGATTTGTCCTCCAGTCTTCGATGATTCGGTCGCATAGACTGAAGGCCGATTCGGAGGACACTGTCGATACGGGCACCGTCAACACATCCTGTGCTAGTTTTGAAAGCACGGGATATGCTATCTTGTGGTCATTCCACCATCTGAGGACGTTGAAGTCTTGTGCTTCGTGGTGGATGGCGTCGCTGTCCAAATAACCGGACAACTCTTCGGCCACACCCTGCGAAGAGACGTCTCCACTTGTAGTCGACGAACTGCCACCACCTTGGCTTGAAGACGATCCACCCCAAATCCTACCCCACTGTATCTTTTTCTTACCTCTAGTGGGGATAGAAGGGGGTCTCTGCTGTTGAACTCTCTGAAACTTTAGTTCATATCTTTCGAAAACTTCATATAATTTACCCATAACCTCAGTATAAAAAGAACTATAATCTACACTTATAGTTCTTTTGACAAAGTAAGAGTACAATCATAAAAAGTTTATAAAAATTAGTAAAATTTTTGGACAATTGCCCAAACATGCTCATTCAGTACTGACGACCCGTCACTGTTTCTTGGGCCACCACGTGACTGAACAAAATCAGTAAGTAATTCACTATAAGATAAAACAATTTTTAACATTAAATACGTTGCATTCCACCGATGCTCTGCATCAGTGGCACTTACGAGCTCTCTTACCGGCCGCATGACAAAACCTCTTCCACGCACCAATCCGCAGGTTCGAAGCAGTTAACTACGCGATTGCTTGAAGAACAACATCAATGTGGTTACCTACCCTCTTATGCCACTCTTAACAATCAAATTAATTATATGGCATGCACAACGCTGATGGAGTAGAAAAGACTGAGCATAAACACAAAATAAAGGTTGCAATATTTCCATAGCCCTAGAATTAGCAGATACATTATCTAGGGTGACAGCAAATATCTTATCAGCAAGATTAAATTTATTAATTACTTCCCTAATTCTTTCAGCTATGTTTTCTCTTGTATGTGAGACATCTATTAACCTAAGCCCTAAAACTCTCTTTTGTAATTGTCAATCATCATCAATAAAATGAACAACTACGCTAAGATAATCCTGCCTAGCTCTACTACTCCATATATCTGAAGTAACACTAACAGAGAAAGTACATGTACTAAACAGTTCCTTAAGTGCAGTTGAATCCTTCTGATAAACATTCTCTAAGTCTCTAGTTGTTGTTTGCCTACTAATAGATTTAAACCTAGGTTTATGAGATTGCTAAATGTATTGTTCAAAATCAGGAGTCTCTCCAATGTTCAGGGGTAAATCTTGCTTTGCGATTAACCGGATAAGAGATTTCCGAGCAACCATGGGATCGTACTCCTAACTACGTACCGTACCGTCCGGGTTTAGCATAAGTTGTTGCTGTCGAAGTTGTATTCCTTGCTTCTTGGCACACGACTCCGCATGGCGCTTGAGATGACCTGTACCAGCAGAACCACGAGCAGATAACATTTGCCTACATATTCTACAACGAGCTTTCGATACCTCCCTTCCGTCCAGGGTTGTTTCCTTTATCTCATCGAAGTGTTGCCACACATCGGAGGTTCTCGATCTTTTCGGGCCGGTGCGTGTCGAAACACTTTCGCTCACGGATCCGGAAGATAATCCTTCCGAAGCCACCGCCGTCGTCTGAACCCGGTACCTCCTCCACAGATGCTGGAGTTGGAGCCGATCCGGAGGCATCGTCATACCCCGACATGTAGTTAGGGTCTAAATCACCCAAAGTGAACAACAACGATTGGTATGGATAGTTTGGATCCATTCTGAAAATTTAAATCGACATAAACAAATTTTAGAATATTTATTGAATTCACAAACACAATACAAATAATACACAAATTTGAATATTACTTACATCTTTCCAACCGTGAGCTCTTCAAACTTCTACGATCAAACTATTGAACTACGAAACTAATTTTGATTTTAGACAAAATTTGAGTAAATTTTTTTAAAATCAAAAAATAGACACTTGAGAGCAAAGAGAGCACTTGAGAGCACAAGATGAGAAGTGAGGGGCGAGGAAAAATGACCGGGGTTCATGCCCTATTTATAGAGCAAAATTTGAGACTTTTTACAACTTTTTTGAATTTTTTATGAATTTTTTAGTCTCCAACGGCTAATTTCAAATTTAAACAACCATATAACCGTTGGAGGGCACATGGCGCGCTCGTATTGGACGGCGGGGGAGCCGTTACGCGCCCTCATTGCGTATGGGCCATGCGTCACGCGTCGATTCGCCACCCCACCGTGCCGCGTGCCGTGGCGTGCCGTGGGCCGTGCCGTGCCTGCTAAGTAGACGGGCCGTGTCGTGCCGACACGCGGGCTCAGCCGGCAGCCCAAGCACGACACGGCTGCTCGTGGCGTGCTGGCCGGACCCGTTTGCCTCCTGGGCCGGGCCGTGCCGGGCTGCTAGAGTCCCACGCGTGCCCGAGCCGGCCCGCCTCAGCACGACCCATCTGTCCGTCACTGCTCTGAGGCGGCTGCACCCGCAACGCAACACTAGGGATGAAAACGGTCGGGAAAAGACCTTAACCATTCCCGTTCCCATATTTTTTAGCGGGAATGGAAACGAAAATGGAAAAGACGGACGGGAAAACGAATTCGGTAATACGGGACATCGGGAATGGTCGGAAGCATGTCAATTACGATCGAAAATCAATAAAACAAAACGAGAACGTCAACACACATAGTTAACTAGATACAACAATTGCAACCATACATAATCTCATAGTATGAGTGAAGGTTTTATTATGCACATGAGCTTACAATGTTCTTAAAATTCTATGATTGAAGGTTTAATAGACTAGAGTGAATGTTTTATTATGCACATGAGCTAAAAACAGGAATTTCCCGCGGGAATTTTCCCGGATAAATACGGGATCCGTGAATACGGTCGGGAAAACACCCCAACCATTCCCGTTCCCATTTCTCTTTTTTTTTTCTCTTTTTCTCGCGGATACGATATTTGGGCGGGATTTTTGGTAGTCGATACCGGATTTTCCCGTCCCCGCTTTCATCCCTACGCAACACGCACCACTTCGCATTCCAGTCTCTCTCTCTCGCCGCGCCACCTGAACCGGAACCGGAGGGGAGGAGATCTCAGACGAGCAGAAGCGGCGGCGATTGCGGAGGACGGGAGGAGGCAGGCGTGCGCGGAGCGGAGGGAGTAGCAGCGAGACGAGAGGAAGAAGAAGGGGAGGAAGAGATGGATCCCGACGCGGTGAAGTCGACGCTCTCCAACCTGGCCTTCGGCAACGTCATGGCCGCCGCCGCCCGCGACTATCAGAAGGTGACTCACTCACTCACTCTCGTTCACCTAGCTCTCGCGCTTCCCGTGATCGATCCGGTGGGTTGGGTCGCGGAATTGGCTGTGGAGTTGGTGGGCGGAGCCGGCCGTGTTGCTGGATCTCGGCACCAGCGGGGAATCAAATCTCGGTTCTTGATTGGGAGTGGGGTTGTAGTTCGGTGCCTCTGTCCTTGGGACGGGAGGTTGATTCGGCCGCGGAGCACTCGGCTTAGCTGTGCTGCAGCCATGGATTGTGGAAGGTAGAGGCAACGGGGAAGATGACCTGGTAACGCGAGTGCGCTAATTTCTCGTCTTGGGAAAGGGCAGACACATGTATTTGGGCATTTGGCAATGGGGTGGTATTAGTTCGTATCGAAAATATTAATAACCTTGCAGACTGCTCTGTTCTGGTGCTGATGTAGCTTGATCTAGTATTTTGTTGGGATCATGGGGAGGTTTAGTTCATAAAGGGGATGGTTTAGCTCCAGTCCTGTATTCCAGGACAACAAGTAGGGTGATGTTGCAGGGTATAGAGACCAGTGTATTCCATGCTGAATAGGAGTATGATGCTTTATGACACCTCGGTTTTTAATGGTGCTTCTCACATTTAGCCAATAAACATGGGTCAATTTGAGTATAATATTTTGAAGTTTAGAATAACCAAGAGTTGTAGTGGATCATGATACATCTGGCCGTTCTTTTATATGTTCAAAATGGGTTACCTTCTTATGCTTTTTGCTCTGGCATGAATTCATGTCATGTAAAATTTGTAGGTAGTCCTTTTGATATCAAAATCGTCTTCCTAGATTTTACAGCAACAAACTGTGGGGTTTGCATCAAAGTGTAGAGAAGAAGATATGACTGTCCTTCACACACATACTTGATTCTTCACTCCTTGCAATGTGATTGGCAAATTATAATCTTCTCTGCTTGTTTGTGTCATCTGCATTTTATGTCCTTGTTACAATGGGGATAAAAAAACTGATCCGGCGGGTTGGGTCACGGAATTGGTTGTGGCGGCGGCGGCGGAGCCAGTGTGCTCCTGGATCTCGGAACCAGCCCATGATCAAATCTTGGTTTTCGATTTGGAGTGAGTTGTAGTCTGGTACACCTATCCTTGGAACTGGCGTCTGATTTGCCTCCACTCAGCAGGCATGGATTGTGGAAGGTATAACCATAGATCAACGTGGAGGATGATCCTGGTAACGCAACAGTGTGAATTTTCGTCTTGGGAAAGGGCAGGTGCATTGGATTTGAGCATTTGGCTATGGGAGTGGTGTTAGCTCGTGCGGAAAGTCTTGCCTTCCAGACTGCTCTGTCCTGGTGTTGCTGTAGCATGATCCAATCTTTGGCTGGGAATATTGGGGTAGGGGACAGTTCATTAGGAGGATGGATTAGCTCCAGTATTGCGGACAACAAATAGAGTGATGGTGCAGGGTCTAGAGACCAGTATATTCCATGCTGGATAGGAGATAATGCTTTATGACACCTCAGGGTATAGGGTATACAAAAAGAAGGGTGCTTCTCCCATTTAGGCAGCCCAAATGTGGTTAGATTGGGGTATGGTTTGCAAGTCTTCAATAATCAAAGTTGCAGTGGATCATGCTCCATCCGGGTGTTCTTATATATGTTGAAAATGGGTTACCTTCTGATGCCTTTTGCTCTCTCATGAATGCATGTTGTGTACATTTTGTAGGTATTCTTTTTTATATCAAAATGGGCTTTCTGTATATTGACAGCAACAAACTCTTGGGGGGTTTGCATCGAAAGTATAGAACAAAAGGACATCACTTGTTTCTTTTATTTATACTTGATTCTTCAGTCCTTGTGATATGGTTGGCAAGCTATATCTTCTCTTATTGTTTGTGTCATTTTCATTTATGCCCTTGTTATAATTGGGGGGGGGGGGATACTGTATTTTTACATTCTTGTTCCAATGCTGTGAACCTCTTGCATTTTTTAAAAAATTCAGAAGAGGCTAATACTACTCTCTCTGTCCCCTTTTGTTTATTTTTCCTGTATGCTGACATAGTTATCATGTTAGGAAATTGTAGCTAAAGAGAAAGCCCAAGCAGCAAGTGCAAGCCATGATGAAGTTGATCTTGATGAATTATTGGATGTGAGTTTAACTATAGTATCTTCTATATTTCTCTTTTTTTTCTTCGGTTTGAAGCACTGAGTACCTTTTTTATCTATCATGCTGTTGAACTACTCTATAGGACCCAGAGCTTGAGAAGTTGCATGCGGAGAGAATTGCTGCTCTCAAGGTACTGATCTGCATATTGCCCTCGTGAAGGTTGTGAACCTGTGTGGATAATCTTCATTTTAAGTTATTCATTTTCCTGTGCATAACAGAAAGAGGTCGAGAAGCGTGAAGTGCTAAAAAGGCAAGGTCATGGTGAATATAGGGAAATAACTGAAGGGGACTTCCTAGGAGAGGTCACTGGCAGTGAAAAGGTCATCTGCCATTTCTACCACCGCGAATTTTACCGTTGCAAGTAGGACATAATTTGTTCTTTTTAAAAATAAATTGTTTTATAATTGACCCTGATGATAATTCATGGACACCTATCTTAATCTTTTCTAGGATCATGGATAAGCATTTGAAGACCCTTGCACCAGTCTATTTGGGAACTAAATTCATCAAGCTTGATGCTGAAGTTAGTATGCTATCTCGATCAGATCCAGTTACTTGTACTCCCTCCGTCCCAAAAATATAAGAGATTTTGGGTGGATGAGACACATTCTAGTACTACGAATCTGGACAGGTATTAGTTTATGTCTCATTCGCCCAAAATCCCTTATATTTTTTGGGATGGAGGGAGTATTTTATAACAAAGATGATGCCTAATCTTGTAAATAACTACTCCAGAATGCTCCGTTCTTTGTCACAAAACTAGGAATCAAAACATTGCCATGTGTGATATTGTTCAAGTAAGTGCATAAACTTTCGTCATTTCTACCCATCGGATTTAGATAACGTGTGCTTAACTGTTTGCCGTTCCTTGCTATGAACTTTTTCATCATGTGAGGACCAATCCAAGAGTCAGGGTTCTGTTTTTTGCTCTTGAACTGACATTTTGTTCTTTAGGAAGGGCATTGCTATTGACCGGTTAATTGGGTTTCAAGACCTTGGCAGTAAAGATGATTTTTCAACAAGAGCGTTGGAAAATATACTCAAGATGAAGGGTATCTCTATTACGTCTACATACACAAATCCTTCAAGCATTGAAATGACAAATATGATAACACACAACAATGTAGGTATAATCGACGAAAAGAAGGACGAGAACGATGAAGATGACGAAACCGTTATGTCAATGAACAGGAGGATTAGATCTTCAACAGCTCAAGATTCTGATTCAGAATGAACAAGAGATGATATACTCCACTGTATCATCAAGTTTCTTTTGCACTCTTTGTGTTTATGTAATATGTATTCCGAGTTGTATGAACCAAGTTAGGAAACGAGGGATTTGAAAATGCATAGCTGAATCTACAAAGGAATTGCTACAAGAGCTCGTATTTTGTGTAGTGTAGTTAGTTTTTCATTTGTACTGCCAAGATGGCCTATGCGAGTTCGGTATGCTTTACCTTAGCATCATGCTGCCAATGTTTCTGCTACAAATACTTGATTGGTTGCTAGTACATATCACATAAACAGGACGAGCTAAAGAGTTGAACATTTTTACATCGTTAACAAACAACGATCCACGACTACGCAACCAAAAAAAAAGGAGCAAACTTTGTGCTTGTAGAGAGCCTAGACAGAGGTTGGACAATTCCCAATTACACAAATCCTTGCATAAATGTCGTGGCGAATCATAATGCTTAGAAATAATACAGCACAAAAATTAAGTCTATGACTGCAACAAAATTGTCACCATGAAGCTCAATGACACAATCAGAACAAACTACAAATAGGCAGCAATTGGGAGCCATAAGAAAAACGGTTCTCGCGATCTCACTTTCGGCTAAGTATTTAAGATTCATGGTCGATGGAGCATGAAAAACTAATCACAAATGGTGTTCATCAACCGTTGGTTTCAGTTGGACTCCAGGGTCTTCCTCCTCCTCCTCTTCTTGGTTGTCTTCCTCGCAATCCGAGAGCTCGAAGTCCGCGAACAATTCCGCCCAATCTTCCTCGAATCGTGCATGGCGCTACGCCCTGACGGCGAGGTAGTCGCTCTCGACCTCGAAGTAGCCATGCGACTCGACGGCGGCCCTTACCTCGCCCTTGTACTCGGCGTCCATTGTTCCGACGGAAACAGGCTCATGTTGAGCAGGGTGTGACCACGATGCGACGGCGGCACGGGCGCTCCGGCGTGTGACCGGCAGAGAGGCCGGCGGTGGCGTTCTTGCTAAGTAACACGGCGGTCGGGGTTTTAAACTCCGAACCCCTTTGGGACACCTGCAGGCCTGTGCGGGCGGCTCAGATCGCGTCGAGCGTTGACGCCATCGTGTTCGTTGTCGCTGGTGTTCAAGAAGCACGGTATGGATAGAGAACAGCGTTGTTCTGGACGGCTGCACGTACCGTCGACGCGGACCTTGTTTGCGATGATGCCCGGCGTAGCTTCTCCGTCGGCCGTGAGCTCTGCGGCGTGCGTCGTCGTCGGCCTGTGGCGTCCGAGATGGCGTTCGTCGCGGCGTTCCTTGTCGGGCGCGATCATGCATGCTGCGGCTGCGTGCTCAGCATGGCGTCGCGGTGGTCGCGAGGGCGTTCGTGTACGTGCGGACACTGGAGACGACGACACGACGTGCTGAGGTAGGGGATGCGGCGGCAACGGCGCGGCGCTCCGGCGAGGCGTGCCGCGTGCATGATCGAGCAAGGGTGACGAGATGAGAGGGGGTTCGGAGAATAAAACTCCGAACCCCTTTCCCTCCCGAGGGAGGCCATGCATTTGGGCTCTGTTTAGTCCCGTCAATGATGTAAAAAAAACAACTAAAAAAATTCGAAATCAATTCATAAACATTTAAATTTTAAATTTTAATTACGATGGATAAGCCAAAAGGCAAACGATGGGATTCAGTTGTTCACTTATCTGCTTTACCAATGTTCAGCTTATTCTTTTTGATAATCATATTCCCTAAATAACCAATATACTAATCGGGTGCAATGAGAAGGATGAAATGAGCAGAGGCAAATCTTGGGTCGCTGAGGCCCTGCATACTTATAATCATCCATGTAAATGTTGTTAGCAGTTAGCTGCAATTCTTGATTGGTTGCTACTAATTATAGTTCATTGTGGCGTTCGTCCGTCGTCGCAGCGTGCGTTCCTCGTCTGGCCGTCTGGTTTACTTGGGCGGTTGGGCGGCCACGGCGAGCTGCACCACGGTGATCATGCCGCTGCGACGTACGGCGTGCGCGCTCAGGGCGCGAACCGGCTGTCGTGCGCGAGCGCGGTGCCGTGGCGTGTATCGCTCGCCGATGGGATCGCCATGCTAGAGCGCATCTTGCTGTACGCCGGTGTGGCGGTGACGCTCCGGCAGGCGGCGAAAGGTGGTCGGGAAAGAAAACTCCGACCCCTCCTTCCCCTCGGAATCTCTGCGGCCTGCGGCCATTGATCCGGCTTGTGCGGCTGAGATGAGCACCATGCGACAGAAACCGGCTCATGCTGATCCTCGCGAATTAGCTCCGGCTCATGTTGAGCAGCGCGCGGCCACGATGCGACGATGGCACCGGCGCTCCGGCGTCGCACTTTGGGATAGCTGCGGCCGCTCGCTCAAGACTGTGCGGGCGGCTCAGATCAAGCGTCGAGCATTCACGCCATCGTGCTCGTTGCCACTAGTGTCCAAGATACTGCCGAGGATAGTCATTTTTACTTATTTAGTATAGGAGTGGGAATAAAACCCAAGTCCAAAGTCTGAACCCGAAAAACATGTAACTCAAAACCCAAAAAATATTTTCGGATAGTAACTAAAAACCCGACTTTATTTTGGATACAATATTGGCGCATATTGTTGACTGTTGTCACTTTGCCCTATGCCCACAGCACCCCAGCCTAGCAGCCCCAGCCCGTGCTCTCCACAGCCAAAATAACAAAATGAGGAAAGAGACTCAAACCACCAAATCCCTAACCCTACTACAAGCACCGACTCCCAGCAGTCACCGGCGGCCCGCCTGCCACCGCCGCCCCACCTGCCACCGTCGTCCCGCCTGTCGCCGTCGCTGCCGGATCAGGCGACACCCGTCACTCCCCTCGCCTCCTTCGGCCCTCGACCTGTCGCGGCGTTGCGCCTCGCCCGTCGCCCATCACCGCCAGCCCGCCACCATGCCACGCTCGTCGCTGGCTCACCGCCACCGCACCAAGGCCGTCGCGGAGGCGTCGACCTAAGCAGAACCCGCCGCCGACCGCCTGACTCCAGGACCCACGGCGATGCATCTGACACATCAATGGAGAATATTGATGAGCTCTATGACTTGCTCTGTTCTAGTGATGACAAATGGCAATTCTAGTACATAGTGATGGCAAATGGCAATTCTGGTGACCTTGTTTCTATAATACGGATCTTTGTTAATTCGGGTATTTTGGGTTACCCAAACCCGAACCCAAAATTACGGTTCCCGAAATTTTGGGTAATAAGGGTTCAGGTTATATTTTGGGTGTCATTTCGAAAACCCGAATTTTCAAAAACTCGACCGAAAATTTTGGGTTAACCTGAATTCCAGTACTACTTTAGTATCAACCGATACTAAAGATATTTTTTCAATGTTTTTATTGCTAGCTGCTTTTTATATATGCATATCTATAACTATCTATAAAGCAAGTAGTGTTTCCATCCAAAATTTTGTTCTGTCTGGCTATTTTGCAGAAAACCCTTGAGTTTTTTCGAAATTAATCCATAGTCCCAATGCTGAAAAGAAAGGGATGGCTTGGATAAAAAAAGACCTCCTGCGCGCCCTCCCTCCCTGCGCCCCTCCCTCCCGTCCTCATCCGCGTCGCGCCCCGCCTGCGCTCCTCCCTCCCATCGCTGCTCGGAGCTCCTGCGTCGCGTCCGCACCCCTCCCTTCCGTCCTCATCCACGCCGTGCCTCGACTTCAACCGTTGCAACACACGGGCACAATTGCTAGTATATATGTATAAATACATATCGATAATCATCAACTGATATCCCCTTTCGCCTCCAGTTGATACGCTTTTAGCTGATACAACCCTGTTTCTGACAACTAAAATCACGTTGTCAATTTCGCTTCGCAACCGCTCTTTTTTTAACGGAATATGTCAAATTTTGCCGTTAACACACAATCTGACAAATGTCAGACAAGGTTGACCCGAGACTAAAAACAATCTTTAACACCCGTTGGTGTTAGTAATCGATACTAAATACTAAATACTGTATAATGTCGTGGGGTTTTTTAACCTGTACTAAAAAGATATTTATGTTTTTGATACCACGATAAAAAATCAGTTGTCCAGTAGTGAGACTAAGAAGCAGGTTGCTTGCTCTGACGCCCTGCATAGTTTCTCCGTCGGGCAGCGAGCACAATGCTGTGCGTCGTCGGCGTGGCGTCCGATCGAGATGGAGTTCGTTGCAGCATTCCCCGTCGCGTTTGAACCCACGAAGGCGACCCACGCCGCGAGATCATGCGCGCCGCGGCTGCGTGCTCATGGCGCGAGCCCGAGGAGCATGGTCGCCAACCGGCTGTCGTGCGCGCGCGCGCGCGCGCGGGCGCGGCGTGGCGAGAATCACGTTCAACATCGATCTTCTCGCGGAAAGACAGGATCACCATGATGGCAGCAGCAAGGTGGTGCTTCTTCCTGTACGCCAGAGTATCGGTGGTCGCAACTCACGAGGGTGTTCGTGTGCGATGCAGCCGCTGGAGACGACGGGACGAAGCAAGGGACAGCCAGGATGCCGGCGCTCCGGCCGCCGGCCGGCGAGGCGAGGCGTGTCGCGTGCATGACGGGGCGAGGCGGTTCGGCGAAGACGACTCCGACCCCCTCTGGGATCTCTCGTAGCCGTTCGATCCGCCGTGTGCGGCTCGGATGAGGAATTCCCGAGGAGGCCGTGCTGCAATGAATTTTTGGCATTTTTAATTTTTTTTAAAGATTTATAAAAATAACTTCCGATTTTGAAAAATTACAAAACTAATCTCCTCCCGCCCTCCGGGAGGCGTGAATAGAAAACGCCCTCCCGAGAGCGAATAATCCGACGTGGCGACGGCCGCGGGAGGCCGTCTGCCGCGCGGTGGCATTTTTGCGGCGGCATCCTTCCCGCCCTTGGTAAGGGCGTTTTCAGTGCACGGGGGCCGCCGCAAAAGGCCGCCGCCCGGCATTTTTGCAGCGGCCCCTTCCCGCCCTTACCAAGGGCGTTTTCACCGTGCACGGGGCCGCCCGCAAAATGCCGGCCGCCCGGCATTTTGCAGCGGCCACCTTCCCGCCCTTACCAAGGGCGTTTTATCGCTCTTTTGCAGGCGGCCCCATTCCCGCCCTTCTAGAGAGCGTTTTTTGCCTAAACCCTAATTGCCCTAATCGACATTGACCCACTCTCTCGTGTTGTTTGAGATGTAAAATGTTATCGTTGTATTTTGTGCTAATATAACAAATCCATTTGATTTGTGGTATTGTTGCAAATGTAACCGTCTTCGTGATTTGTCGTATTGTTTGAAATGTAAATGTTATCGTCGTAAGGATGCAAATGTAAATATTGTTGCAAGTGTAAATGTTCGAGGTATCGTACATAAGTTGTTTGCATTACCTGTGAACATATTGTTTTAACCAAGTTAACTTAGTTGCAATGGTTAAGCAGTTGTTTGTCACAGTGTTACATAACCCATTAGGTACGGATGATACAATACAACTAACTCATCCCCGACGAGTCAAGGCTCGGCTACCTACGGAACCGTTCAAGGGCGATAAGCTGTCATCAATTTTCTCTTTCCTTCTCGGCGTTGTACTCCTTTTGAGTTTCACATTCGGTTACTTTTAGGCCGTTATATTGGGGAATGACATTGTCGATCCACCTAGTGAATCCACACCTTCTTTGAATGCCCCGGTAAAGAAACACATGTAATCGCTAGAGAGCCACTAGAGCGAAGACGTGTGCATAATTGATAAAATGAAAGACGTACAACGAAGTCGTTGTCTAAGTTGGGGCAAATGAAATATCTCCGCCCATATGTTCGTGGTTCAAATGAGGTAGCCATCTTGCAACGATCCCTACAACCGCACATAGGACGCTCCGACCATTTAGGGAAACCCAGGTGGGTTGTTCCTCCAAGCTAAGCTTGCGATTTCGACGCGACGTTCATACTCCATCCAAGCCTGAATGAATTTTTCAGAGACTCAGTTGTGTTACCGTCGACCGATCGAAGCAGGTTTAACCGTATCGATCCAATCTTTGTATGGACACCGACGTACATCCTCCTGGTTGCACATTTTTTATGGTCGGAGTTAAAAAATGGAACAAGCGAAAAGGTTAAAGAAAGAAAAATTATACTCACGACAAAATCGTCATCCGCAATCTCGGGACACACGAAGCATCTTTGTCCTCTAGTTGCTTGTCTTATGGATCTTACCACCGGCAACGTAGACCACGGTGGCATTCCGGACGTTCCCGCCATGTGGGTAGTGCCACGATCCATAGGCCAGTCCAAAGCTTCGCGCGAACTCGACGTTGGTACTCAGCCTTCCGTTGAAGGTAGTATGACCTTGTTTCGCTAAGTGGGTAGTAACGTGTTTCGTCGGTTCGTGGGTTCTCCGTATCTATCCACTCAACGAAGTTGCACACCCGACGATATGCCCGCATGAGGTGTTAACACGATGTACAATCAAGTTAGCGTTTCGCGTGAAGATTTTGTAGATGAAAGCGGTGCGCTTAAGCCATACCGATCAATGTTGGCGCATTGGAAAATCGTCTCCCCCGGTTTCGCGAGGAGGGACGACGTAAGTATGCAGCCATCTCCACAATGGCATAACGGACGGTCACACCATGGTGGAATAAAACCGCTCAAAGGATGGAGTCGCCAGTGGAGACGCTCAAGGAATGGATGATATGAAGATCTCATTGCAGGAGTAAATGTAGAAAAGAGAATGCAGATTTGAAGAGCTCGTATTCGGATCTAGGCAATATATAGTGCGGGAGGTGAAGGTTCACATCTATGTATCGTTTATGTCCGTCACGGGGCAACACTGATCGAGACGTATCGTGTAGGATTGTCACGGGGCAAAAGTTGATAGCGACGTATCGTGCGGGACTATCACGGGGCAAAAGTTGATAGCGACGTATCGTGCGGGACTATCACGGGCAAAAGCCGATAGCGATGTCTCGTGCGTGTCTAATCGGGCCGAAAGTTTTTTTGTCGTTAGTAAGAGTATCATGCAGCGAACGATACGGAAGGATCTCGTGACATGTGAGTGCGACGAATGACATAGATATATACAAACATCAAACACAAAATAAATATTTACAATTTGTACAAACTGTGCACACACAGCCTATCGACGAGGCCTCTTACCCCTATCCCTCCTAGGTCGTGCTCGACGTGCCCCGAGAGTACGTCGCCTGTCGGGGCACGCCACGACTAGCACGGACATCCGGCGCGGCGTCTCCCGTGACGGGTCCCGGCTCGTGGTAGAGGTGCTCCACCGAGCCGAGAGGAGGCGAGAACGTCCCGATCTGGGTCCTCCAGGTCGTCGAAGTCGTCGCCCGTACCTGACCCCCCCTCGTCGCCTCCCCCGGACACGCCCGCCTGCGTCGACGAAGCCCCGAGCGGAAAATCCCCGCCGAGTAGAATCCTCCCGTATGTAAGCAATGTCAAGCATCGGTGACTTAAACTAACACGTGTGAACTAATCATCGGACGACGCTTGCTCACCTCCCTTGAGTGAGGGGACGAGAACGGAGGATCCGCTAGCTCCAGCAAAGCTCGCAGTCTTGGGCCGAGTAGCGAAAGGCCGAGGGATCGACGATCCACTCGCGCCGCCGTATCCCCGCCGTAGCGTCGGACCTAGGCGACATTCGGTTTGTTAGATCACGTTGTAGGGTTGACACAATGAAAATGAGTGGAACTAACCTCGTGGAAGCACCAGCGTGTGGTGACCATCCGGTCACGGACCGCGTGGACGAGGACTGTAACACCCGTGTGGAGGAACCGCGTCGACGGCGAACGACAAGAGAAGATACGCAAGATCGAACGTGCCGTCGTCGCATCCGCCGGAAGGTCATCCTCTGTTCCACCTCGTTCGGTGAATGCTCGCGTCCGGCCTCGCATCACCGAGTCGATTTCGCATTCAATGCCCGTGCGGCGTCGGCCTACAAAAATCAAAACAAGTTAGGTTTTTCGCTCCAATAAAAAAACATAATGACGTACAAAGGCTTTAATGCCGAGAAATCATGACGTACCCCAACGAAGTAGTCCTGGTCTCGGTGCCTGGGGTAGGTGTCCGTGACTGCTGCCTGGTGTTGCTGCTGCGTGGCCGATGTGAAGGTAACTCGCGGACGCGTCCGCGGTAGGTACCACCGAAGGTAGGCGGTGTAGTTCTCCTCGGAGTGGGCGTAGATCTCGCCGATCACCTCCTCGGTGGCTATCAGCCAGTCCGCCACGTATTGCTGCATACGTGGTTCCCGAGGGAGCCTCCCCGCGTCCCCGTCGAGACAACCCGCGTACACAAGAAAGGTGGACTATAGTTCCATTTAATTTGACACAATAGTAGTACATTTGAAATAGAAATACTCACTGGTGGTCCTGGTGGGGAACGGCAACCGGTACGTCTACCGGGAATCCCTGGCGCAGTCCGAACTGCCTCATCACTCGGCCTGGGCAGTGAGGCTCGACGGTGATGTCGTACACCATCGGGATCAACGTCATCCAAGAGGCCGAGTCGCGCGTGCACAACGTCGAGAGGCCTAGAGGCGCCCGAGCCGCGACCGCCCGCGTGTACGGCTCCCGACAACGTCGTACGGCCGAGACGGGTCCAACTCGAACACGAAGTCCGGGTAGCTCTGTCTCACCCGAGCGTGGGCGTAACGACGCTGCGAAAATAAAATAATCAAGTGGTTACAAGTTTTGTTCAACACAATTTAAATATTTTAAAGAAATATGACTTTGTACTTACGTTGCGTCGAAACCAAGACGAACCCATCGTAGGCCCGTCGCCGGGTTCTCGAAAGCGGCGCTGCGTCGTACGGAGAGGTGTCGACGACCGGTCGGCCGATCGCGAACCGCTCCGCAGCCCACATGTAAGAGAAGAGACACTCGTGAAGATCGCTCCCGGATCTGTCTTCGTGCACGCGTCGCACACCCCACGGTAGGTGGCTGCGAGGACCGCGAACCCCAATTCCACCGAGGCACGAAGCCTATCTCGCGTCCGCTATCGACCGGCGTAGTGGATCGTGCCCTCTCTCGCAGGTGTTCCCCGACGTGTTGGTGAACATCACCCAGCCGAACAACCAAAGAAGGTACGCCTCCAACGAGCGTTGCACGGAGTACTCGTCGGCGTTGGGGTGGAGCTTGTCGGCCTACAAAGGAGAAAACCATGTTAACAAACATCGATGTAATGAAAAATACCGAAGTCTTCAAGTTAACTTACTGTGAACCGCATAATCCAAGTCTTCGTAGGCCCGGTGGTCGCGTAAGGGTAGATCGACGAACACTGGGAGCCCCGTAGCCTCATCACTGAGCAAATCGTGCGGTGATGTCCTCCCTCCATCCACCAACACCATCCACAGCCCGACACCTCTCCGGCTAGTGGTAGCCCTAGCAGTACGAGACGTCCCGGCGTCGGAGCCATCTCCCCACAAAGAAGATGGAAGGTGTGCGTCTCAGGACGCCACCGATCCACCAAAGCAGCTATCAGGGACCGGTCTGCATCCCACCGTCTGGCCTGGTCGTGCTCGTGGGCACGCGCCTCAACAAGTCTGCAGAGAGCGATCAGGCCAGACTCACGTAACCTGCATATCATACACATAGTGTAATATTAGTATCAAGCATAGTATTCTTGCAATAAGTGATAAGAGTTTGATCGTATTGGACGTGTCGCGGATCAACACGCAACAACTCGCGCGACGGCCGTGGACGAAAGGTGGTCAGCTGAGCACCCTGCACTGCCGACAAGTACGACCTGTGCACCCTGTCCACCTGTCTGCTGAAAAGCGCTGGTGTATCGTCCGCCATACCTGCATGAATACATGAAGCACACAATAAGCAATTTACAAGAAAAATCAAAACAACATGAATACATGACATAAATGGTCCATTATATCTCAACATAAAAAAAGTGCACGTCTTAATTCAAACTAACAAACACAACATATAAGTATCACAACAACAATAAAACAGCTTTACGTCTCACAATGATAAATATTACACGCACGACAGATGGCAACAACATGACAAATATTACAAATATCGGATTACCACTAGATTGAAAGGAGCAAACAAAATAATCAAGCGGGAAGGGGGCCCCCTGTAAGCACAGTGAAAAAACGCCCTTGGTAAGGGCGGGAAGGGGCCGCCCGCAAAATGCCAGGCGGCGGCATTTTGCGGCGGCCCCGTGCACAAAAAAACGCCCTTGCTAAGGGCGGGAAGGGGCCGCCCGCAAAATGCCAGGCGGCCGGCCTTTTGCAGCGGCCCCGTGCACAAGGTGAAAAACGCCTACCAAGGGCGCGGAAGGGCCGCCGCAAAATGCCACAGCGCGGCGGACGGCCCCACGGCCGTCCGCCACGTCGGATTATTCGTCCTCCGGGAGGGCGTTTTCCTATTCACGCCTCCCGGAGGGCGGGAGGAGATTAATTTTGTAATTTTCCAAAATCGAAAGTTATTTTTGTAAATCTTTAAAAAAAATAAAAATGCCAAAAATTCGTGCTGCAATTGGGCTCTGTTTACACAGAAACGGCCCAAGAAGGCCCATTGGATGTTCAGCTGCCTTTCCAAGAACAACTTTAATTTCTTTGACTTGAATCAAAATCTGCATGCGAACCCAACGAAAGATTAAATTATAGTACTAGAGATTTAAGAAAGCTAATTCTCTTTTCAGCCTTGCAGGACGCAAGATTATATTATCAACTGCAAACCAAAAGGGAGCAGGTTACTCCCATGGACATGTTCGGAATGATCGTTTGGCCTAGGTAAACCATAAAAAAATATATCTGTGTTCGATGATTTAAAATCCAATGTAAAAAATAAAATATGATAAAAACTTTAAAATTAATTCAAAATCTAGTCTAAAAATTGGAATTTTAGTTGCGGCTGATAACATAAGATGGGATTCGTTGACGGTTGACCTATATGTATGTAGGTTCAGTTCTATCAGTTGGTCTGCTTTACCCATTTTCAGTCTCTTCTTTTTCCCGTAATCATATTTCCTATAGTAATGGAACTAATATGGATCGGGTGCAGTGAAAATGTTAAATCATGAAATGAGCATAGCCAAATCTTGGGTGACTGTTAGAGATGAAAACGGTCAAAAACGATATGAAATTTGTTTTTTTTTTTACAAAAACGGTACCAGCATGGTCGAATTTTTTCTTTATTTATAAATTTAACTATTTATTGGTAACTTCAATATGATGCAGATAGATATTAGAAAAACTAAACTTTTTTACATTCTAAACCAATCGAAAACGGTTAACGGTATCGCGGGATGCTAGGAGAACAACGAGCAGGAGGTGAGTGGAAGGGTTGCAGTCGAAGCTGACCACGGTTCTGGATCGTCTGACGAAGTTCTCAGAGGCCTTCACTTGAAGCACTACGAGGAGGTCAGGCAGAATTACGAGATGCCTCGTGATGACTACCAGACAGGTCGATCAAGTGTCCATCTTGTTTAGTTTCATGATGATCCTGATCTGCAATTTTCACCCTATGATTCTATTATTCTAGTTGAACATCTGAGAGTATTTTGTACATAGTTCGTTAATGATGAGGTTGTAATACATATATTGGGTTAAGGATTACTGTTGCAAAAATGATTGGGTGTTGTATTTGCCAAAGCATATCAATATTTGTCAGAATGGCAGAATTCATTAGGAAGATGCATCTAGTCTCATTTTAGTTTTACAAAAATTGCTGGTAGAGTTCTGCATGGTGAAAGGAGCATTGTTGTCTTCTGTGATAAAACTTCGTTACAGAAATTATTCATGGCGCAAACTACCAGCACATTTTATTAAAAAATAAGAATATGCAGCAAAATATTCAGCAAATGGTATTTTTATCTTTACAATTCAAGCATCTGCTCGCAGCAATTGTGCCAAAGTGCAGCCTGACAAAACTTATTCACAGTGAGACCACAGTCTAAAAATACATTATTTGTCCCTCTATTATTCGCTACACTCGTATACTACATGGTGACTAGATGTCATTTGCTATAACACAAATTTTGGCTGTATGTATTTTGGTGATTGGAAGTATGGCAAGTATATATTGTTGACACTTAAAAGCCAACGTGCTGAGTATACTGAGCATATGCCTCAGACTGCATGCCGATTGGGGCACGGATGATGAGATCTGGAAGATCAAATGCGTCGACGAGTTCCTGAGAGACAAGCCTCACTTGGTAACTGAGGTAGTCAGCCAGTTTATGGATAGCCTGCAAGCATATTGCGGCAACTTGTATCAGATTTGGTTCCAGTGTAAGATAGAGAAGAGAATGCAGTATGAGAGTGACAAGCAAAAGCAAACCTTGGCTTTGTTTGGGGCAACATAGTCCACATTCCGATAGGTTCCAATGTCTTTCCAGATCCTATCGAGCGCATAAAGGTCGCACACCAGTTTCAACAATTCCCGTGTTTTTTCATCCGGGCATCTGCATATATGCAACATGATTTAAGATCACCTCATTTGATGTGGTTCATAGATAGTGTAACATAAGCAAGCAAGATGGTAGAACAGTGCAAGTGGGGAAATATAGAACTGCAGATGCCACTGAAGAATTTACCTTTTGACCGCTTCTATAAACTTCGCAAGAATGACAGACTCAATATGTGACTCTGCAAGTGTGAGCAGATGGTTTAAACATCTATTCCACGCACCAAATCCTCCAAGCGTCTTGCTATGCTTCTGGAGTCGAGCAGCAACACTGTGCAGTAATCGAGATGTTCGGTACTGCAAAAAAAGCTTATCCAATCAGTACATGAATGTATCCATTCTGTAGTGAGATAAGTACTCAGATATGACTTACTCTGAATGCATCCAACTGAAAGTTGGGATCCCGTAGATGGTCTTCCCCTTCCCATCGAGAAGTGACAGGATTAGGCTGGGACAGGTAGGTGCCCATGGAGTCTCTCAAGTAGTTCCAGGTGGCTGAGAGTGTCCCTCCCTTAAATTTTTCCTGGTATTGCTTCAGGAGATCTCCAGCAACCTACAAAAACATAATATGAGGCACATTATTTCAAGGATAAGTAACTTCATAGAGCCTTAATAACTAGTCTCAGCTAGCCTTTAACCCTCCAAATTAATTATGTATGTGTGTTTGAATAATATATTACTACTGCAGTTAAAATCCTGCCAGTCCAATATTACATAGGTCAGGCTGAGTGTTTAAGTCAACATTAGTTGCTTTACAAAGGAGGCTGATTGGTGGTACCTGCTGAAGAAGAACTGTATTATCTCCTTCAAATGTCTGAAATATATCATGGTCATTGCGCAGAGCACCAAAACGATTTACAGCAGCATACCCATGGCCACCACATGATTCTCGGCATACGCTAATGGATTTTGCTGTATATGAAGTTATGTAGGCTTTCAATCCAGATGAAAGAACATGGACATCAGCCATAAGATCCTCGTCATTGGTTTTCTTCATTTCTGAGTATTTATCCACCAAGTACCGTGTGGCAAAGTGAAACGCGTATGATGATGCCAACATGGGCATTAGCTTATGCTGGTGAGATTGGTAGTCCAACACACTGATTTCAGGCTTCTTAGGCGGACCAAATTGCTGTCGAAGCAGAGCATACCTGACAGCAATGGTCACTGAAACTTTGAGTATACCTACAGAACTATATGCAATACCAACGCGTCCCCCAACAAGCTCACCAAGAGTTGCTGCAAATCTTTTGTTAATTGTTGGCAGACTGCTTGTGTATTTTCCATCTCGTGACACGTCACCGAATCGGTTCAGAAGATTGTCACGAGATATCCTCACTGAACGGAACCTCAGTGCACCGTTGTCCACACCATTCAGGCCTATCTTGTGACCACAATCATTGATCTCGATTCCAGGAAGAACAGCATTGGTGTCAAGGTCCCGTATGGGAACAATGAATGCATGAATGCCCATATCAGCAGGGTCCCCACCTTTTCCTTGGAGGGGCAAAATTAACCTTGCAAAAACAGTAGCGAATTTTCCATGAAGTGCTGCATTACCAATCCACCACTTAATAGCTCCATCATTGGGTGTATTGATGATGAACTCATCAGTAACTGGATCGAATGTAGCAGTAGTCTGTAGGGCCTGGACATTAGATCCTGTTAAGAAGGGAAAATAAATAAAATAAGATAAAATAGTAACGTGTGGAAATCTAACTATTATCATGATGGGAGCTAACAGGCTGCATGGCATGAATATTCATTCTCAAATTATTGAGAACAGAACAGTGCTGTTAGGTGCTGGGTTCAGATCTAACTGTGTTAGGAAGAACCAAAATAATATGGTACAGAACAGTAATGAGATGGAGGTTGAACTAGGAGGTGTGGACTGATAAAGTGTAAAGCAACCAAGCAGTGATAATGATTATTTACTGGTAAATAGAAGTGAGAATCTAACCATGGTGCAGCTCTGTCATAGCAAAACACCCTGGATAATCCAAATTGTCGATTCCGTCAAAGAACCTATCTCTGTGCTTTTTGGTTCCCAGATTTATTATAGAACCTCCCCAAAGGCTGCATTAACAAGCAGGTCATGTAGTGAACTTCCAATGCAAAGCCCCTAAAAAATAACTTGAATTTCCAATGCAAAGCTCCTAAAATATAACTTTTGTTCAAACAAAGGTAAAAAATCATCTGCATTTTTGGAGCTTGGCATGCTATCATTCATCCTGTAAATTAAATGGCCTAAGAACTAACAATCAACAAAATGATTTCCAAAAGCAAGCTCAAGCTCGTTTTGATGCTTGATTGAACCATCAAAATCAAGAATTAATTAGCTCTCTTTATCATAGCAAGTAACCAGGCTGACACTCGACGGTTGCAGAAGAAGACCATCATTTATTATCAAACCATTACAAAAGAGAAACCGAAATTTTCATATTCATAAATGAACTGTTGCTTTTCATAGCCCTTATAACTAACAAACAGTTGCCCTCATGGAAGAGTGCAAATACAATATTGGCACATTGCTGCCAACAGCCAACAGCAGCAGTACTGTATCTCATTGAGCTATCGATAGGTACAAGCCCCCCTTTCGCAATCACAGAAATAATGATTTAATTATTGCGAAAGTGAAAACATAATAGCATGTATTACATCGCCATGGTCGCTTTCTTTTTCTCAATTATTCATCTAGGTAAGAAAAAAAAGGAAAGAAGATCACTACCAGTAACCAGCTAGCTATTACCAGTTTTTTTTTAGATTTAGAAGTGCTGCCGCTATCCTATTGAGTTCCCATTGGATTGGAACACACGAACTCTTCAAGGAAGCAAACATTTAATTTAGTTTAACAACTATAACAAATTGCAGTTGAGCGTGCAAAAAAATTGAAGAGAAACCATGAGACGTGCAGAGCATCAGCACCGACAGGAACTAGTCAATTAGTTATTTACTCAATTTATTAGCCCTAATCACACGCGTGCGCTGCCTTTACCTGTACTGGACGCCGAGCTTGACGCCGAGGGAGATGTCGGCGCCGCCGGCGGCCTCCATGACGGCGAAGTACTCGGCGGGGTCGTTCTCCATGAGGCTGAGCGGCCGCACCCCGGCTTCCCGCACCAGCGCGCACAGCTGCCGGAAGCAGAGCTCCCGGTGCGCCGCGGTGGACATCTCGACGGGCGTCTGGAGGTCCGGCCGCGAGAGGAAGAACTCGAACACCCGCACCTGCGTGTCCCTGTGCCTTCCCCTCAGGTACGCCGCCAGCGCCGCTGCTGCGTCCGCTCCCCCCGTCGCCCGCCGCCTCCCCGCCGCGCACGCCGCGAGCGCCAGCCCCCGGCCGTCCCCGTCCCCCTCCGACGAGGAAAATGGATCCTGCAGGTGGAGGGACAGCACCCGCAGCCTTCGCATCGCCGCCATCCGGTGGTCGTCGTCGCGGCGTCCGGAGCGGGAGGCGGTGGCCATGTCGTAGTCGCCGGCGAGGTGTTCGACGAAACGCGCGCGCGCGTAGTGGGGACGGAAAGCGAAGTGGTGGTTGTTGCCGTTACGTTAGAACGTTGCTTTTATGGGCACGGGAGTTGGACCCCTCTCACAGATTGGCCCCTGACAAAAATAATATTTTCATCATATGTCCCTAACCTAGTAACCTCCATATTTTGAGGAAATCTGTGTAATAATGAAGTAATCCGTGGGCGATTTTGATAATTTTGTATCGCAAGACGGCGAAGGCAAGGAAGCGAGAAGAGATATGGGGTGACGTGGCAGCCAGCGGATGGTGATGTGTAGATAAGGCTAACCTTTCTTTAACTAACCTTCCCCTGACCCAATATCCCACTGACAGGTGGGGACACAACCTCTATTACACTTTGTGGTCCCACATGTCATTGGCTTAATAGGAGAGGGTGGGAGGGACAAACTGTGCGAGTCGAGTTTCGTTTGCTCGTCATGATGACGTGTCGACCCGCGGACTTTCTGTCGCACGGTTTACGATGCGAGAGGATGGATGAGGATGGTGACGTGGAATCTGTTCATGTCAGGTTTTTTTTAATTTACTTGGGAGTTTTTTCGTGTGGGTTTGAAACTTTGATCTAACGAAGAAATCAATCTCCCATGATTTTTTTAGTCAAACGAAACAATATATTTATTTGATTTGATTTCCCTCACGCTTCACACTGTTACACGTAGCGAATTAATGATCTCACATGCAAATCATGTATGAGAACAAAATCGTCTTATTTTTTATTTTGAGATAATAAGGAGATTGTTTTTCTTTTGAACGAAAGAATAAGGAGATTATGATTGACTTGGAATCTATGCGTATTGTGTAAAGTGCTCCCTCAATTTTTTTTATACTCCGTTCTTCCATTTATATTATATAGGATGTTGGTTAGTTTAAGGTGGAGTATTTGATACTAAACACCGCTCACATTTAAACTTTGTTTACTCGTCCTTTTTAATAAAAGTTTGCTAAATGATTAAATAGATATCATACTATCAAAACGTACTATATACCAAAACATAAACACTAAAATTTTATTTATTATAATATGATCAACTATAATAATTATGTTATTATAGCAATTAAAGTTGCAATAGTGCGAGGTGGAAAAATTGAGGGAGCTTTTTTTTAAAAAAAAAATCGACTAGGTCGCACTTTATACTTTATGAACGGTCGATTTAAAATTATATTGATATAAAATTCTATTAAAATTTATTTCAACACTATACGGTCATGGGCTAAGGTCGTTGCGGCCATGGCACAAGAAGCCACGGCTTACCTGGTCAAGAAGTCACCCTTTGATGGTGGCTTACCCGACCAAAGTTAGGTCATAAGAATATGTTTGAGACGTTTTTTTTTCTCTCTAGTTTCATTTTTTTCCTTCCATAAATTTTATTCTTTCCTAATATAAATATGCACAATACTTTTGTGTACCCTAAAAAAATATCATTTCAACGAGCCCTACTAATTACTAAACACCAAGATCTGCAGACCAAAACGGCTTACACGTTTCATCTGTGATGGTTGATGGCGTGTGGCAATTTAAAATGTAAACTGTGACAGAACGGTAAAAATTCTTTCTCGTGAATACACGAAAACACGAATATCTTTTGTATTAAGGAGAAGAAAAACAGTCAAAGACCAAGAAAGCAACAAATTGGAGTAATAACCAAGCTGAAATGAAGGAGAATATGCAGTTCGACAATAAATATGTCTTTTTTTTCCCTTCATCCCACAATTTGCACCTGATCCCAAAACCAGCTCAATTTACTAGGAGTAGTATTCAGGCACAGTAATGACATGTTCAAACATAATTGATCACCCGTAGTACTCATCAATTACAACCGTTGGCCTCTTGGGACGCATGCTTACTGAACTTCTGATATCAGACTCCTGCACCTCGGTAGTTTCAGGAGCGATTTTTCCTCGCCGTCACCGTGAGCACCTTCCAATATCCTAAACCGCAGCTTCGGCATTCGCTTAGGCATCGCGCAAATGAAAAACAGCGGATTAATATTTTTTTAAATATATAATGTTTAACAGTTTAAAACATAACCTAATGGTGCCAAGAAACGGAGAAGTGGAGACTGTGAAATCCGTCAGAAGGGGCGAGGATTTTCCTAGCTATTGACAATTTCAATCTACTGTCCGACACCGTTTCAAATTTTCAGATGTGTCGTCCTATCGTCAGGAAATGTTGTACTGTCCATCTGGCCATGCACCAGCAAGTCAATATATGTCGTCTGGTCTTTGTTACTCGATTGTAACGAAGATATTTTCGGCTTGAGTTATTCTTCAAGAAAATGAATCAACTCTTACCTGCATAGTAGAGTGTATGTAATTAATAACTTCTGAATTTTTGAAATCAGCTTAGGCTGTTTTCGGTGCTGGAAACCAATTTATTGCACAGACCAAATAAAACGGTTTGTTAGCATACAATTAATTAAGCATTAATTTTTTAATAATAGATTAATATGATTTTTAAAACAACATTTGTATATAATTTTTTTAAAAATACATCGTTACATAATTTAGAAAAACGTCCACACAAAACACGAGAAAGGCGAGTTGAAAACTTCAGCAAAATAATGTCCTCGCAAAATAAAAACAACTTCTGAATTACCCTGAAATGTTAAAAAATGCGATCCATGAAAGTATAGCACACGAAATGTACAATACTGTTGGTCTAAATGTACGGCCCACGAGGCCATGATACCAAGAAGTGATTGGGCCGGCCCGCTAGGGTTTTTACGCCCCGTCGCACTCCATGATCCAGAATTCCAGATCACCCCACCTCCTCTTCTCTCCCTAACCCTACCAACCACCCTTCCTCCCCGGCTGCGGCGGCGGCGGCGGCGGCGAAGATGAGGCCGATCCTGATGAAGGGTCACGAGCGACGGGGACCTCCTCTTCCCCTGCGCCAAGGACCACACCCCCAACGTCTGAGTTCGCCGACGACGGCGACCGCCTCGGCACCTACCGCGGCCACAACGGCGGCCGCCTCATCACCGGCAGCGCCGAACAGACCGCCAAGCTGGAGGGAGCTCTTCACCAACCCGCTTCGACACCCCCGCGCGATTCAGTCGTGTTCGCCATCGGCGACGGCCTCGCCGTCATCACCACCGACAGCTTCATGGAGAAGAACGTGCCCACCGCCCAGGTCAAGCGCATTGCCGAGGACCCTGATGCGTGGGTTCTGAAGTGTGTGGCTGTGGATGCAGAGTGGGAGGAGTTGGAAGCTTCCGGGGCTATTGAACAGGACCATCATCACCGCCGGTGAGGATGCCCTACCACCATCCGCATTTGGGGCACGGAGGTTAGCTCCCATTGCCATATTTGCGCGCCCCATTTCCACTGACCACCATTGGTGCTACTTCTACTCATTACTACTACTACTACTAGGTGTCTGGTGACTCATTATACGGATGGACTTGTAGCGCTCTTGTATGATCATTTGACATGTTCATGGATTGACAAGTAAAGTTGTTTAATAGTTTAAAATGTTACTGGATATGGTTGAAAAAGTCAATGTTACTTTGTAGATTTCTCAGTCAAAGCTTACTTTGGTAATTTATAGCCAACGACGAAACGACAATTTGTGCTGTTGTTCACTACCGAAAACATGCAATATTTATAATATATGCTGTGTTATTTATCCGTTTTACCTTTTATTTAACATGCCAACTATGTAACTCTATGTGAATGGATGTATTTTTCCATCAACTGTATCATGGGATGCTTTTACATTCTGTTTGGTTTTGGCATGTACAGACTGGAACATGTCTGAAGGAGTCAGACAAGGAACAAGGACATCAGAAAACAATTACTTCACTTTCTAAATGTGCAGATTGGTCACACTTCCTTACAGGTTCCTTGGATAAGTTTGCTAGGGTGATATTTGTTGAATCTGCTAACATAATCATGTCTTCAATTGTTCATACTCCATACTGCAAATATGATTACTTCCTGACACACACATTTGTATCTGTCTAGCTATGTGATACAAGAACTCTGACCCTGATCAAGACATATCTCACTGAGTGACCTGTTAATGTTGTTGACATTTCTCCTCTTCTTGACCATGTATGTGCCTATATCACACTACCTATTTCTTATCTGCATATTCTTAAGTTGTCTTGAGTGGTTCTTTTGTAGATGCAACTTTTCTCGAAATACATGGTCATGCCTTAAATTACTTAGCATTATGACATGCCAAATGCATATGTTCCCAATGTGTTATTGTTGGGATTGAAATGAGTATGGCCTCTGTTTTTGTATTTTGCTCTGTAGTAAGCCTCATTATTTTTATCTATGATTTTGGTATCCAGTCTTTTGCCATAGTATTTCTCAATTTTGAGGCTATTTCCTTCTGTAATTAGCCTTAATAAGGAAAAAGAGCAGGAAATGGTTCATTGACATACTTATTATCTGCAAACAATACTTTTAGATGCATAATGCAATGATTATATGCAAGTACCTACATACGGGTCCAGCACATTTTGTGACCCTGGATTTAGTTTGATTGCATATGATTTATTTGAGTTTTGTTGGCTGACATGGATGTGTATTTGTACTAACACTAGGAAAAAGTACCACTGGCTACCTCTCAATAGTTCACCTGTAGTATTACTGTAACCAGTAGTAATTTCATTTATTTATCATCTGTATCTATTGTAGGTGCTTATCGGAGGTGGTCAAGATGCAATGAATGTGACTATGACAGACCATCGTGCGGGTAAATTTGATGGCAAATTCTTTCACAAGGTTAGTTCTTTGCACGTAATATCTATCTTAGTATGTCTTAGTGAGAACAATGATAATGTAGATTTAGTTTGCATAGTTATTCTTTTATGTTCAATAATAAAACACTTATATTTTTTGTTTAGATTTTGAAAGAGGAAATTGGTGGTGTTAAAAGACATTTTGGATCAATTAAACGCACTGGCATTTAATCCTGATGGACGAAGGTAATATTCTTAATACATTTGTCTGTAATATTATATTGATGCTATATTTACATTTCACCATTGCATTTATGTTCTGGATGAGCTTGTTTTCCATATTACTTTGTTTATCTGCTTGATGATTAAGCCATGCTATGCCATGGCAATATACGCTATTCTGAATCATATTAAGATGCCATAAACATTATGAGAGCAGGTTCTATTTTGTATTTTATCCCTCTGTTTAGTTTTTTACACATGTGATTTGGTTATGTTCCTATGGGCTGTCTCTCCTTTTTGACCTTTTTGACTTCAAGCTTTGTTTTTTTGTATCGTCATACAATTCATCGTTCACTTTTGCCATTTTAACCCATCCCTTCTTCAGCTCTGTCCCTTTAATAGATTGGTTCGTTTTCCCATCTGTTTGACATATTTGTTCTTTGTTGAGTTCTTATGCCATTTGCTTTTGTTCTTTTCTTGTCAAAGTATTTGTATCTTCTATACATAGCTTAGTGATTGCAGCCACTTACGTAGGCAATATACGCTATACAGACCATAGTTTGATGACGAATGCGAATATGAGAGCCACGTCTTGTCCAAGATGTAATTTGATAACTTGCTATTGCACAATTGATTTGCACTTTTAGAGGAGCTGTTTTAGTGTTTTATGTCTGAGGATTTTTAAAGCTCAGTGATTGCAACCACTCACATTGGTTTTATACGCTATTCTGATTGGAACTGTTGAAAAGTTAAAGACTTACGAGAGCTACCTTTCCACTCATCAACATCCACGAGGCATCCCAAGAGCAAACATAGGAATCTGTCACCTCCATAGTATGTCGATGTAGTGTTTATTTCTTGATTAAATGTATGTGCAGAAGATAGTGGCTTCATGACTATTTTCAACTTCATTTTCCACTGGGAGCCACTATTGCTTTGTCTGGAAGTTGTAGAGTATTTTAGAGTAAAAAAGTTTTACATATTATAAGTTGGATTGATGAACTTTTGTTTTATTAGATGATATTCTCGCTGGGGGCAGCATGCTGGTCCTCTAATGATTGCCATATATTTGGATTTCATCTCATGGTGGCTCAGTGATTGTTACCAATCATATTTGGTCATATACGCTATTCCGATTTCTATTGGTGGAAAAGAAAAAATTATGAGAGCTACTTTACTACCTTTTGTTCTTCAAGCAGATTTTTCTGTCATATGTGATGATTGATTTATGTTTAGGGGTGGGCGTTCGGTCTAGACCGAAAATTTGGCCCAGGATTTCTAAAAACTTTGGTCTTTAAAAAAAGAAACTGATCTTTGCAATAGAAATTCATGAATCGCCAATTCAGGTAACCGAACTATCGGTCCAGTCTTCAGTCTTACCCAAGCTGACCGATTTAGCAGAGAGCAAACAGACTAACCAAAGTCTCAAACAAAAAGTCGCAGATTACAATTTCAAATCACCAATAAGAGAAATTGACATGTGAGAAACGAGGAGGCAGAGATGCAATTCAATATCTGCTGCTTGTCTACCTCCAACGATCTAGCATGCTACAACCCTTCTCGTCGGCCGCTGGTGTCAGCAGTTCAGTCCGCGCTTCCCAGGCGGCCAAGCCCTCGGTTGGCCGCACCTTTCTGCCTCAGCCCACCGGTGACCTAGTCTCCGCCTTAGCTTGCGCCATCTCCGGGTCGTCGGGTCGTGGGCGCTGGTGGCTGGTAAGAGGAGCAGCTAAAGTAAAGGAGGGGAAGAGAGCACAGGCGCCGGGAGGAAGCTGTAACGTGGCCGCAGGATCGGCTTCCGCCCGTCAGCAGAGCAAGAACTTGCGGGCGTGCAGCGGTCGCGTGTTCTCCGTGAAGACCGAGGGGAACAGGAGGAAGGGATAAGGCAGCAGTTTTTTTAAGCACAAGGCAGCTTCTTACCTTGTGGATTTGTAAATGTAATGGACTAATGGGCCAGTAGCCCAGTACGAGAAGAATAATTGAGGCAGTTGGGCTGACTGGGGTACTTCGGTTTTTCGGTTAATCCAGGAATATGACCGAACTACCCAAACTAACTTCGGTCTTTTAAATGTAACAACAGATCTAGTGGCCAATAACCGAGATTTCAGTTTTTTCGGTTTCGGTTTTGGTTTGTTCGGGTCTGGTCTTGGTCATCAGTTTTTATGCCCACCCCTATTTATGTTGTTGAGAAAGTGTTTTTTGCTTTGAGACTCAGTTCTTATTCATGTGTATAATGTAATGCTAACAGCTTTTCGCGTGGTGGTGAAGATGAATATGTAAGACTGCCATTCTGATTCCGACTGCTTCAACAAGATTTAACCTAGAAGTTTTACAGTTTTCTATGAGGTAAGATGCCCTTTGGCAGCAAAGCATTAACACCGCATGTTACTTCAGCAGTTTTTTTTACAGCTTGACTCAATCAAGTTACTCGAGTAGTGAATTGCGTTCATCGCAATTATTTGTGATATACTACTATATTACGTATCCAAATAAAATTTGGTTAATTTTGGTATTGCTTGCTGCTTTTGCCTTATTAGGCCTAACCAGCTATGCAACTTGTCTCCAGGCTGCATTTGAGAAAGGCCGGAGGTATTTTGGTTGGCAGAGCTGTTTCTTCTCAGGTGCAGTGTTTAGCTACTGATGGTGTACTGCTTCTCAGACATTCCTGTTGCACTCTATCCAGCTTTGTAGACGCTTGAGAGATTTTTGTACATTCAGCAATCGGAAGCTCCTTATACTGCATACTAGATCAGTGTTTTCATCGTTCTTGGTTCACCGTTCACCTCGACCATATATCATCAAGTTTTTTGCAGATTCGCCGTCTATATCATGTTTTACGTTGATTCTTGTTCTAATTATGTGCACACGCCTTTTAGGAGTTGTTACGATGGAATATCTGCTTCAGGCAGTTATTAGTAGGGCGAAAACCGCTTTTCTTGCCTTTCCCGATCAAGCATCTATATTTTCCACCTTTTTTCATTACTGACGAACCACTACATCTACTGTTACGCTATAGTATTTCTATGGGCTTCTACACAACGCTAACAGTCATCAGCATTCTGGTTTTTATTCTGGTTTTTATAGCGCTTTAGATGCTTCTTCCTGTAGTTGTAGCTGTAATCTTATACCTAAGTAGCAAGCCTCTTCTTATAGCTCTTATTATTTATAAGAAGGCGAACTTCACCTTACAGTGGGTGTATGTCGTGCCGCCTTTCGTCGGTAAGGCGGTTTACGCGAAAACCGGTAGTAACAAATCTTACCGTGGGTGTATGTCGTGCCGTCTTTCGTCGGTAAGGCGGTTTTTACGCGAAAACCGGTTGGTGATGAATAGTAACAAATTTGAATTTAAATTTGGACGATTTCGTGCGTACCACGAAAATCGTGAAAATTGTAATTTAAATTTGAACCAAATCCAAATCCGTGTCGTGTCGCGGTTTTTGGTCAATCTGCGCGAAAACCGCGCGAAATAAATAAATATATATGTGATAAAATGAATTTTTTCAAATTTTTTAAATTCACACGAAATTATTGAAACGGAACCGTGGAGATATCCTATCGCACCTTCGTGATACGCATGAAAACCGTGGCGGTTTTTAGCGGAATCACGAACCCTGAGCACGAATGCACGATAAAGTGCTGGCACCAGTAAGTTCTCTGGAGTTCTACAGGCATGCCGTAGCGCTCTACTGAAGATTCCATCCTGACACTAGCGATCGAATTTAGAACTTCACGGTAAAGAACTTCGGCCTAATAACAGCCTAATTCCAATCTTCAATCTCAATTTCGCTTCACATCCTCGTCTGCCGCTTGATCATCATCCTGGCCTTCACCTTCGGTTTCAATCAAACCATATGCATTGCAAAAACGCCACACGCATGAAATGGAATGATCTGTAAAGCACTCCCAAGAGGAGAGCTCAAACAGGGGCATCCAATGCATAGCAAATCACAATAACACGGTGAGTCTCTTTACAGATTATTGACATAAATACCACATCCGGACACTGCGGCATACGGGTACGAAACGACATACATATACTCCCTGAAATCATTTTTGAACGAACAGCGACACAAATAAAAATTACAGATACAAGTGACCAACAGCAATACAGAAGCGACCACGAACTGCAAGCGTTATGATCTCTACCATTCTGAGAGCCGAGATGTATTGCTATTTTGCCAGCAACAGTAGAGAAGCTTTGTTCTTGTCTGCTCCTAGGCTGAAGCAGTGCAGGTCGTCCTCCTATCTTTTGACAGCTTTCTCCCCTTAGGAGACAGGACAGGATGACATCATGGATCTGCCGCAACAAGTAACAAGAAATATATTTCTAAGTGAAACGGGAGTTAATTGTAGGCAGCAATGCTAGAAGCAAAACAGTGATTACCTTCTCCTTGGGAGCAAGAGCTAGGCTTGTTTCTCTGTGTCACCATCAACTTCAATCTCGCTCTGAACCTGTATTTCTGTCCCCAGTACCACCTCATCTGCTGCCTGAACACCATCATCCGGCGGATCGACTTGGTTGAATCTTGTTGCACTCTCTGCCTCTTTGTCACCAGCCTGAATAACATCTATCAAGACGCCATTGATGAAAAGGTCAATAGAGTGGCAGTTCTCGACAACCTCTTTGCTCACGGCCTCTACTGTCATCTTGATGCTAGGGCTATTGATGTACCATGCATTATAGCAAAGCGATACCTCTGAAAGCATTTTAAGGTTTCTGATACCTGAAGGAACACTCATCTCGCTCGCTGGGAATGCGTGCAAATTCAGTCGAAGATATGTGAGCTTTGGCATAGCCTCTTCTTCGAAGGTCAGCCATGGGACAGGGCAATCAAAGGAGAATCTCTCAAGATCTTTGAACCCTGTGCTCTCAATCACTATAGCTTCTTCAGGAATGAACTCCAAGCCTAGTACCAGGCGTTGCAATTTGACCAAGCCCACGAGGATCTTGACATCACCTGCCACTTGTTTACAGACAGTGATCTGCAAGAAAGTAAGATGCTCGAGCCCTCTGATCCATTGGGGAACACTGGCAAATCTTCCGGCTGTCACCTTGAATTTCTCAAGATACTCTGGTGGATCATTTAGAGAACCTAGAAACTCCATGGAACAACCCAGCCCACAATGAATGGTCAGGGACGTAAGCTTCCTCCATCCTTGTATGCATGACAGCAAGGCCTTTTGGTAGGCTTTATCACTGCACTGATGAAAGGACCATGTTATTGCGAGGACCTCCAATTTGTGTAGAGCACTGAGAGACTCTACTGACCTTGTAGGGAATTCACTTAAATCGATAGTTGCTAGCGTCTTTAGTCCTCTTAAATGGCAGATTGCCTCTGGTATCTTTGTTAGCACTGTTTCATTGGAGTTAATCATTCTGGATCCAGAACCACCAACGAGAAAATGTTTCAACTGTTTTAGACGCACAATTTGCTCTGGCATGTGCTTTAACTGTGTGCCTCTTAGGTCCAGCCTCTCCAACAATTCTGGCTCACACACTTCTGATGGGATCTCACTTAGGTGGGTGTGGCTAACGTCCAATGCTTTCAGGATGCGCAGCTCCTTGATTTGTGGTGGGAGCTTGCTGACCTTTGTGTTACTGACGCTCAGATAACGCAGCACAAACATTTTGCATATCTTCAGTAGGTCCTCATCCATCAAATTCTCCCAGCCTTGAAGATCCAACGACACTAGATATCCAAACTTGTCTAGAGGGACTGTTGTTCTGTCGACTGCACCAGATATGAGTAGTGAACGAGTACGAGACAAATCCATTTCTTGCAGCATTTCTGGGAGCTGTGGATCGGGATGGTGGAGAGCTAGACGACGTGCTATCCGAGTGTTGTTTCCACCACCTCTTGGTGCTGAGGTGAGAGTTGCACTGGTAAACACATAACCCTTCTCTGCTGCTCTGTAAGCAAGAAACCTCAGTATGAAAGGATTGACCTGCCACTGGCATAAGTCATCTTCATTAAGATTGGGTCCACAGTTCTCTGCTGCTGGGGTGATTATGTTCCTGTCAACCAACTCTGAGAAATGCAACTCAGACAACAGCCTTTCGTCCAGCCATTTCATGACAAGATGATCCTTGTCAAACACATATCCCTGTGGAAACATGCTTAGGTAGAGTGACGATAGTCTCAATTCATCACTGTAATCGAATGATAGCCAGTGTTCAAACTGTTTCAGCAGCAGGCGTACTTGTTCCACCCTAGGAATTGCAGAGCTACCGTGTTGCTGTTGATGTTGTTTCAACCAATCAGCCATACCAGTTATGAAAGATGGTATTCCTCTACATTTCGTCAAGATTTCATCACATAATAGCTTCAGATTTTCTGGAGGGCAATCGTCCATGGAACCAAAAGCTTTTATGTGGAGCAGCTTCTCTGAATCTGAGTGACTCAAAGGCTTCATCTTATGCACAATCCTATCATAATTAGACAAACACCACACTGCTATCCGCTCACTGCGAACTGTAAACAATATTCTGCTACCGCAGTTATTATTAGGAAATGCACCCTTGATCATTTCCCAATCTGATTCGTCGAATATATCATCAATCAAAACGAAGTATCTGGAGGGAGAATACGAAGAGAAGATATTAAAAGAATTGGAGGGGAAATATGTCGCTTAAAAGTCATCAAAAAATTTTAGTAATATAGATCAATATATGGTATGTCACTCCACAAACATTTAGATTCAAATTCAGCTTATATGAGTAGAAACAAAAATAACAAATTTGAGTCTGAATAGAATTATTTCATAGTCAAATTTATTATTTTTGTTTCTAATTATATAAGTCGCGCTTAAACTTGTATGTTTGTGAAATAACATCACATATTAATCTATCTTGTCATTTTTTAAAAAAAAATTGATGACCTTTTAAATGACATACACAAAAAAGAGAGGATGTCTGTTCGAGGGACAAAAATCCATCTGCGAATCTGATGCTACAAAGTCGTAAATAAATATATAGCAGCTGAATTAAACAAGCAGTTCATGTTGTTTACCTCTTATCCTTGAGGCGTTCTGATATGTTGCGAGCCAACAGCTCCGGGTCGTCCTCCAACATCGTGATTTCTGAGCTGTTTGGTGATGGTGCCTCTAGTTGCTCTATGATCTGCTTCAGGATGGTTTGAAGAAGAAGCTCCCTCCTGTGAGGCCTCCGGGAGAAGTTAACCACATTGTGGCACTGGAAGTGTTGTTGTTGAGTCAGGCGACGGTGGAGCTCCATGGCAAGAGTAGTCTTGCCAATGCCGGCGGGTCCAGCAATGGCCACGACCCGGAGGTTCTTGTCGGTGGCCATGAGCCATCCGAGCAGCTCGTTTGCCGTGCCATCGATGCCAACAAGATGATCATGCACGGCACCAGCCTCGACTTGGGCTGCTTGAGGCGGTGATGGCACGAGCTCAGAGCTTGGGAGCTCGGGGCGTAGACCATTGAACACAAGGTAGAGAGGGTAAGGGTATGCCAACCGCGGAATGCCATAGTTGAAAGACCTTCGGTGGCGGAAGCACCGCATGGCTTTTCGCAGCAGCAGGCGAAGTGCTTCTTCTCCGTGCTGATTAGATAGAGATTTCATGATAGCCGTGACCGTAATCCGCACTCCGGGCAGAAGAGGACTCAGCCAGGTCATCGGGTCATAATGGGCACCATCATGATCTCCAACAGAAGGCGACGGCGGCATCCTCAGGTATGCCACAATGGCGGCCAGTTCCATCTCCATGAACGCCAAGCCGTGTCTTTCGCGGGCATCGGTGATGTGTCCAGCCTTGAGCAGCTTAGAGATACTCTCATGGAGGCGCTCCCACTCCTGCTTCTCCATGATGGATGTTGGCGCCGCCGTCTCCGGACTTCCCATCGCTCCCTCCGACATGATCCCCGGCCGCACGCCTGCAACACTGTACGGCTAGCTGGTAAGGACTCAAGAGCTAGGTAGCGCGGCAGGACAGCAAACAACTGTATTGCAGATGCATGCCGAATGCAAGCTAGGCAGATCTATCTATCGATCGATCTCTACCTTGCCTGCGAGTTCTACTTTCACTTACTTTGCCTCTTCTCTGCTCTCCTTTGTTGTCTGTAATTTCCAGCTTGCAAAGCCAAGTCCTAGCAATTAATTAACACTGCACTGCATGCATCTCTTCTCAATTAGTTTCCTTATCCTTCACATGGCCATCTCACGCCACTCCATCCAAGCTTAGAGCAATCTACACATATTATTCTTGCCACCATGGCCATGTGCATGTCACGTTGATAAGGACGATGACTTTGCTTCCACTTTGGTTCATTCCTCCTCTCACACAAGTTCTTTTCAAGGAAAGTACAACTCCAACAAGTTGAAGGCAATTGGACATAAAACCTCTCCCTCTCAGCGACGAATCTAGGAATATTTCATAGGAGAGACTGAAGTCATCTTTTTTTATTTTCAATCTCTCCTTGCAACACATATCAACCTAAAAATTAATGAAAAAGCTAAGGAGACTCCACTGCTCCGACGGAGATAGGGAGGGCTAAAGCTCCCCAGCCACACCGCCAGATCCATCTTGCTCCCTCTGGCAACATCAAGGTATATTTTTTTGAAACAAAACGTACATGATAACGTGTGTTCCATTGGAAGGCCATAGGCAGGAAAAAAGAAAAGAAAGAAAAAACTCATCCGGTTAGATTGGGACATCAACGCGGGTAAACACTCAACTCGGGCCTCCACAGCAACCCTATCGAGACCAACTCACACCACGCAGTCGACAGATCGAAGCCTTATACGGCGGCACCCACCAAACCTACACACTAGCCGTCGAAATCTCACAGCAGAGCTCCTAGTCAACAGGACTTTACGAAAAGACAGACCGCACTGTACCAAAAGGGTCCCCGCCACGCAATACCCATCGCCACTGTGCCGTTGCAATGCTAAACACCACTCGACAGGGTGAAAACCACCAGATCCAGATCTCTCATAGAACTCAACGCGCGGGGGTCTCACCACATCCGCCGTTGGACACCACCTCGCCGTTCGTGGGGGCCACGCCACGTCCACTGTTGCACTCCTCTTCACAGGGGCCACGCCATGCCCATTACTGCACTTCTCATTATGGATTTGTTTCTTTAATCGTCGTCATAGTGAGAGATAAGTTGCCCTGCTATCCCCGAACTCCATCGAACAACTGAGCCGTCGTAGAGAGTCGACCTGGCTTCCCAAGTTCCTGGTCCGCCGTTGCGCGTCCCCTCGCCATGCCACCGCACCCGCACCTCCGAATCTATCACCGCCCGCCACTACACCGGCGCCCCCGCCAGCCACCCTCCACGTGCAGCCACCAGGCGTGCCACGTTGTGCCGCACCAGCCTCCGTCTCCGACGACCGCACTTCCTCGCGACACTCCGGCCATCGACCTCCTGTAACATCCTGAAAATCGAAGAAACTGAAATCGGAATATAAAAATCGGAACTTGCAAAAACTTTCGCTTGTTGCTTTTTCCTCGGGTTTATTGCTTCTTATTTGCTAGCTCAGTTGCATAAATTTAGTTGCGATCAATTCCTTTCGGTGTTTGGGTAAGATTTGGAGCTTGTTGGGAAGGAAATTTTGAAAATACGATTTGAGAAAAAATGTATTAATTATTGATGGTGGAAGATTAATTAGGATATAAAATAGACAATAAAATATTTCGGGATTTACATAAAATCTACAGAATTTTTGGAATTTAAAAATGGTGAATTATTAAATTAGGAAAAGGAATTTAAATAAATATGAAAAATATATGTAAAAAAATAAAAGTGGAGAAAAAGTTGAAATATAGTATTAAAAATTATTCTAGGAATATTGGAATTTATTTTGAATTTTTAGAAGGGAGGAAAATGGAAATAGGAAATTAGAAATTTAAAATCGGGAAAAATATAAAATTCTACTGTTCATTGCGCATGAGGTGCTCGACGCCGTACTCGACCCGGAGTGCACCCGCCGCGCGTCGCCCGCCGTCGCGCCGCGAGCGCCACGCGCCACGCGCACTCCGCCGCCGGACCCCGCCGCGCCCACGCTCCGCCGCCGCGCGCCCGTGCCCGGCCCGTGCCCCGCGCCCGCTCGTCGCGCCACGCACCCGCCGCCACGCCGACCCCGCCCGCGATCCCGCACCCTCGCGCGCCGCGCCCGCCCGACCCCGCCCGCACCCCGTGCGCCGCCCACGCGTCCGATGCCGTACGCGCCCCGCTTCGCGTGCCGCGCCCTCTCGCCACGCCGCAAACGCGCGCGCCGCCCGGCCTCCGCGCGCCGCATGGAGACCGCAGCGTGCGCGCTCGCGCCCCTTCCCTCCCGTTTCCCTCCCGCCGCGCCTATAAATAGGCCGAAGACCCTCCCCTTCTCCCACCCGCCGCCGTCTCTCTTCCTTTCCCGAGCGCCAACGCCGCCCCTAACCGCCGAGCGCCGCCGTCGTTGCGAGAACCGAGAGCCGCCGCCGCCGCCGCCGTGCGCCAAAGCCGCCCGAGCCTCGCCGTACCTCCCCGAGAGCCGCCGTCGCCGTAAGCCCCGCCGCCGCCCTTTTTTTTCCTGCAGGCGCTAGCGCGGGCCGCCTCTGTTTTTGCCTGAGCCTCGGTCGAACACGTTGCGGGCAATGAACAGTGACACGAGAAAATAAAGAAAAAAATAAGGAAAAGAAAAAGGAAGAAAAAGAGAAAAAAAAAAAAAATAGGGGAAAAATTTGGAAAATTTGGAAAAATATTTTGGGAAGACTTGAGTAAAATTTTGGGCAAAAATAAATTATTTTTTGCATGATTTCTCGATGAAAAATTAAAAAAAAAATCAAAATGTGACTTTTCCGAAATATCGTTTCGCGCCATTTTCAAATCCGGGTTTCGTTTAATGCTTTCTCGCCGTTTAAATGTGTTGCTCTTTTGTACTCGAATCTTCAAAACCTCGAGCACCAATCGCTCCACGGATATTTTCAATTCTATTTTCTCGAACAGATCGCGATCGTCGCTTTGCGAAAACCCTAAGTCATCGACCCGATGTCAAAACTTGGAGTTTTCCCTGGCGATCCTAGTACAAACTCAAGTAGGAATTTAGGCTAAGCGCTTGGAATTGTTTTCGTGGCTTTTACGGATCTTTTTGACCTTTTGGTGTTATATTGGATTCTAATCGGATTTGATTGATCTTTCGCACGTACGGGTAGCACCTGAAGAGACCAGCATCAACCCCGTTGAAGACACCACTCCACAAGCGTGCGAGCAAGGCAAGTCATCACACTCTTTGAACATATTGATCCTAATTGTGAAATGATGTTGTTTTAAACTCTAAACATGCATGCTATACAGAGTTACCTATACTTGTTATGCCATACCTTGCTGTTGATTACCTTTAGAATTACTCCTTGTAACTCTCGAAGTGATACAAACAACTGGAGAATAACTTCGTAACCTTAGCCCTCGCTAAACTTAGATTCATGCATACTCATGTCTTTATGAAAAGCTTTGCGCTTGGGCAACTACCTTAGGGAAGGTAGTTGAGATGCACTGTGGAGACATGAGCGTCACATGGCCATGAGAATGATGAACTAAGTTTGATGAAAATTGAAAGTACTACACAAATGTTTTAGACTGGGGCGCCGGATGATTTGGGTGGATTCGGAAAAGGCAAGTGCCGACCCGTCAATTAAGGACCGAGCCATGAGATAGCGGAAACGAGCCGCACAACCGTACTTCTCGAATGGGTATAGACCTAGGCGATTAGATAGCCGAGCGGAGGCGTATCCTTGCATAGATGATTCTTTATGATGTGGTTTATGTGATGAAGATGAGGCTGCGGCCCATGTGGTGGATGTTGAAATTAAATCGATATTAATTGAACTTAAAGATTGAGGAAGTCTTTCCTTATCCCGGGTGCGCCAGAACTCCTCTCATTGCTAGAAAATGACGGCTAGAGTGCATGAGGGCTTAAGTTCATGGAGCGGGTACTGCCAAAGTGAGGTTATCGAAAGGCTTTGCCGTGACCGTCTCATGTGTTGGGACGTAGGCTCATTTGTTGGGTTGTCATGGAGTACGGGTAAAGTGTACATCCACTGCAGTGTGAATAAATCAATCTATTCGAATAGCCGTGCTCGCGGATATTGAGCATCGTGACAAGACTTTCGCTTGGCTAGACTTTAAAACTTAAAAATGCTGGGATGGGTTTGCATGATGATTTTATTCGCTGGTGGATCAACTTCTCGAGATGCGAGAAGGGGTGGACTCCCTAGAAAAACCATGACGAATCGGAGGCGGGAAGCCATCCTTGGGAATCACGATGGATGGTGGACAGAACCGTCGCCGAATTAATAAACTATGAAACTAAAACTTGACTTGGCTAGTTGTAGGCTTGTGAAAAGATTTATGAAAATTGGCTTTATGCAAAAGAGCTCCAGCCATTCCTTGAATAACCCTATCATATGCATCACTTCCGTGTTGGCTTGCTGAGTACAGTTGGTACTCACCCTTGCTATACGCACAAACCTTCAGATGTTGAGAATGAAGAATCGGAGGATCCATACGCCTACTACCAGGAGGGCGAAGAAGCTGATGGCGCTTATTAGGTCTTAGTCCCCGGTCGTTGCCTGTGGCAACCGACATGCCGCTGTCTTTATTCCGCTGCCTTATCTAGTTTTTGCTTTTGTGTTGTATCCGAACCATGAGGTCCTATGTGGTGAACATTGCCTTCGGGCCTGTCATTGTAATAATTTCGTTGTAAGACTATTCGTGCATGTGCACCTGGTGATTCAGTACTGTATTTCATGGGTACCAACTACTCGATCCAGGAAAATGGTACTAAGAACACGAAAGATTTCCGTTCCAAAAACGGGGGTCCACACCTCCACCACCGACGGCCGGGCCTCTCTGCTCCACCTTGCGTCGCGATCGTGAGCCGGTCGTGCCTTGTTGCGTCATGGTAGCCTCCACGCAGGCCGCATCTCGCCCGTCACCTTCGCGCAGGCTATGTCTCCGCACCACGCGCCCCTCCAGCATCATTCTCACGTTGCAGCATTCGAACTCCGGCCTCTCCAAGCGCCAACACAAACACGTTGCCTCCGGTCACGCGGGAGCCAGATCCAAGCCAATGTCTACCCAATCCGGGCCCACTCCTACCTTTTTTTTCTATTTTTTTTGTTTTCCTCTTTTTTTCTCTCTTTTTTCTTAGCTTTGCGACTGGTTGTCGTCGTCGACAGTCCCTCGCCACAGATGCCATCGTTGTCGGCCGCCACGGACTGGATCTCCCGTCGCACCGGTCTGTCTAGCACTACGCCCCTGACCACCGCCGTCCCTCGCACGAGGCGATTTGGGCAGTGCAGATGGTTGTCGCTGGGCGCCCCCGACGCAGTCCGTGCTCCTCCGCGGCGCCTACAGCCGCTGCCTCAGGTGCCCCGGACGCCGTTGAGCGCCGCTGGCCGCTTCCCTGCTCCTGGTCCGCCCCCGTGTTCCATCGACACGTACGGCTCCCAGATCCGGGGATGGCAAAGCCGGATCCGCCATCCTCCTCACCGGAAGGGCTCCCTACCACCCTCCGCAACGTTGGTCGCCGCGCTTCTTCAACCATCGTCGGCCGTCGCGTTCCCCGCAGTGAGCCTCGGTCGCAGCCTCCACGTGCGCCGCGCCGACGATGCGGGGCAGAGGCGGCGACGGCGCGCGGAGAGTGTGGAGGAAGTGCCGCCGCGGACGTGCATCGACGGCTCTCCGGGAAGATGGCACGGGCGTGCATCGACTGCGTGAAGATGGCGCCGCTGAACCCCTTGAGCAATCCGAGCACGAAGGCCCGACTCTCCGGGGAGTTCTTGACGCAGGTGACGAGCGCGCCGGTGTTGGCGAACGACTGCGAGTTGGCACCGACACAGATGTAGATGCACATGAGCCATACCGGAGGGCGTGCCCCTGGAGGAAGTGCCGTCGTGGGCGCGCCGCTCATTGCCATCCCCGACGCCCGCACGCAACGCAAACGCACGCGCGCGCGGCGGCCGTCCCCGCCGTCATTCCGGCCGCCTGTCTCCGATCCGGGCCCCGTCCCCGTCGCCAGCCGCCAACCCCGACACCAAATCTGGCCAGAGCAGCTTTCGTCGCCGCCGTCACGGCCACCGTCACTGCCGCCGCCGACGTGCTGGGTGACTCCCCGACCGCCCAAGCTCGAAAACGACGAGAAGCCCCACCGCCACCGTCCTTGCAGTCGCACGGCTTTGCCGGCGGCCGCTCGAGCGGCGGCGAGGAGGAGGAGGAAGGAGGGGGGAGAGGGGGCGGTCGGCCATCGCCTTCGGAGCCGCCCTTGGGGAGGGGGCAACGTGAGAGTTCAAAATAAGGAAGAAAATTCTACTCCACATAAGGTATATTGGCATTGCCATTTATCACCTCCTCACTACAAGGACAAGCCATGCATACATATTCGTTTCTTCTATCTCAAGCGAGACATTGCGTAACTAGCCATGCATGTTGCGTGCACCTGCGACATGGGAATGAGTGAAGAGCAAACACTGCCGTGACCAAGAATGGCATTCATTCCTTGTGAAAAAAAAATCCACATGAGACTGATTGATTGATTAGGCCGGAAATTAAGCGAGCCGGATCAACGATGGACCTCGTCGTCGGCGCGTCGAGCGAAGCCGTGAAGTCGCTCACCGGAAAGCTGGGAAGCCTCCTCGCGCAGGAGTACACCCTGATCGCCGGCGTCCGTGACGACATCCAGTACATCAACGACGAGCTGGCCAGCATGCAGGCCTTCCTCAACAAGCTCAAGCGACGGGACGTCGACCACGACGAGCAGCGTCAGGACTGGATGAAGCAGGTGCGTGAGGTCGCCTACGACATCGAGGACTGCGTCGACGACGTCGGCCACCGCCTTGGCCGCGAGCCCCGGGGGAGTGGCATGGCCATCTCCTTCCAAAGGGCATGGTACCTTGTCACCACCCTCTACCAGCGCCGCCGCATCGCAGCCGAGATCGGCAACCTGAAGCTCCGGGCGCAGCATGTCAGCGAGCGCCGCACCAGGTACGGGGTGGAGAACCCCCAGGGCAATGGTGGCGGCGGCGGCAGCACCGGCGTCGGAGCCAACGCTCCTAGAGATCGTCTAGCTCCTCTTCCCCGGCTGATTGGCACCATGGAGCCTGTAGGCATGGATGCTGCCATTAATGAGCTCCAGGAGTGGTTTTCCAAAGGGAAGGATGGCACCCAGCAGAGGTACCTCGCCATTGTCGGGTTCGGTGGCCTTGGCAAGACCACGCTCGCCATGGCATTGTACCGCAAGCTTGGGGACGAATTTGATTGCCGAGCATTCGTGCTCGCGTCGCAGAAGTTCCATCTCACGACGGTTCTGAGAAGCCTTGTCAAGCAGTTCCATGAGAAGCAGGCAGACGCTTCTGAGGATGCCCTCCATGGAATTGAGGGGTGGGGAGATGAAACGCTCAAGAGGAAGCTCCTTGAACAATTAAAAAGCAAGAGGTTGGATCTTGGTAATTTCTTTAGATTATCGTGAGAATTTCTACATTTTCTGAATAATATGGTAATTTCTAAGTTATTGTCTTTTAAATTAATGTGGAGGAGGGTTCCAGGAAAATCCTCTGATTAGTATACATAAAGTTTGATAAATCTCAGCCATATATTTGACATGTGGATGCATATGATTTTATCTTTTTAGATGAAAAAGTCCATTTTACTCCCTAAACTTTTCGCGAAGCACTTAACCCATAAACAATTTTTTTGACTTATTTTACACCCCGAATTATTCAAAATAGTTCACCCTTACTCTTTTCGCGCTATGGTCATATTTTGCAATAAAATTTGGTGGGATTAATATACGCATTATAACTTATCTCTCAACATTTTTTGAATTTTTTAATCGCTGTTTACATAGGTTGGAAGCATTGAGACTAATTTAAACGTGGAGGATTTAAATTTCAATCAAATAGTCATGAAAATTTTTGAAACTATTTTAGAACTTTCATAATGGTGTTATCTATGGTTCTATAAAATTTAAGCTTAAAATACTACTCATATAAAGAGAAACAAATAAGAGAAATGTAATTTGATCCGTTTTTAATAATTTAAAGGGTAAAATAAGTCGAAAAATAGTTTAGGGGGTTAAATGATCCAATGAAATAGTTTAGGAGAGTAAATTGGACTTTTTCCTTTTTAGATTAACGTAGGAATTTTTAGCTTTTCTAATCAATATGGGAATATCCAGATCTTTTTTTTCTTTTTAGGATTAATGTACAGCTTCTAGGAAAGCCTCCAATTAGTTTACATAAAGATTTACAAAATCTAGTAACTTTACAAAATATAAGAAAAATATTAATACTCCAAATTGGAAAAGTGACTATATACTTGTGTCTGGAATGAACACTATAAACCATTATTGACAACTATACTTCTAAACATTGCTTGAAGCAGGTACCATATCTTGATAGATGACATATGGTCTGTATCAGCATGGGAAAATGTCAGGGATTCATTGCCCAAGAGTGGCAAGGGTAGCTGTGTAGTGGTGACTACTAGGTTTAACTCTGTAGCTGAAGCCTGCCGCCGTCAACAAGGTTATGTGCACAAGCTCAAACAGCTCGATCTAGAGAGCTCCCACAATTTGTTTCTTCAGATAATATCTGCTAATGATCTGTGTCCCAATAGACCCATTAATGTTAGCATTATCATGAGGATATGTGGGGGCCTTTGGCCATTGTAGTAGTAGCAGGGCTGATTGCTAGTAAACTGAAATCGAAGACTGACCTGACATTGGATCACCATTTGGTTGAAGTAGATGAAGCTTTAAGTGCAGAGTTGGGAAACAATCTCACCACTGAAGGAGTGACGCAAATAATTAACCACTGCTACAAAAATCTGCCATCTGATCTTAAGACATGCTTGCTGTACTTGAGCACATTTCCAAAGGGCCGCAGTATTAGCAGGAAGCATTTGATAAGAAGATGGATTGCTGAAGGATTTATTACTGAAGAGCATGGGAAGACTGCTGATGAAGTTGCAGAAGACAGCCTCAATTAACTCATTGGCAGGAATTTGATAAAGCCTATCAACAACAGCAGCAACGGCAAGGTGAAGAGCTGTCAAATTCATGACATGGTGCTCCAGTACATTGTCTCCAAGTCTAGCGATGAGAATTTCATCACCGTTATTGGCGGCCACTGGCAGACACCATTTCTAAGCTACAAGGTACGGCGATTGTCTGTCCATAAAAGTGATCGGCAAGAAACAGAGATGGTAGAGAGGATGAAATTGTCTCATGTCCGATCCTTGACAGTACTGGAGAATTTCAGTGCTATTCATTCTACTATGCTCAAGTTCCAGATACTGAAGGTATTGGACCTTGATGGCTGCAAGGACTTGTCCCACCCACATCAGCTCAAGAAAATATGCAACATGTATCAGTTGAAATACCTGGGCCTGCGGCGGACAGATATTGACAAGATCCCGAAGAATATAGGGAGGCTAGAGTACTTGGAGGTACTTGACATTAGGGATACAAATGTCAGAAAGTTGCCTACATCATTTGCGAAGCTTCAGCGAATGACCCATCTACTTGCTGGCAACAAAAGCAAGCGGACAGCATTGAAATTAACTGAGGAAATTACAAAGGTCGTAGCTCTACAAACACTTTCTGGGATTGAGATCAGTGGAAGCTCAACTTTGGAAGAAGACCAGGAGCAGTCACCAGATATGGCCATCAGAAACTCTACAACCACCAGAGCCGAGGACAGAGGCAACACGGCTTTGCATGGTCCCCATAAAGAAGCTAGCAAAGTGGACTTTCCAAAACAGCTGCGTTCCCTTGAAGCTCTGGAGAAGCTCACCAACCTTAAGAAACTTGCCATTTACAAGCTTGTAAAGTTCCAAGCGAAAGACGATGAGTTACTGCTCTCTGCTATTGAGCATTTGAGCAGTTGTTCCCTCAAGTTCCTTGCAATTGATGACAATTTCACAGGTTTCCTTGACAGCTCACTGAGTTCTTCACAAGCACCACCAGAACACCTGTACACCCTCGAGCTTTCTGGCATGTTGTCCAAAGTGCCTGGATGGATTGACCGCCTGCACAACCTTGAGAAGCTTACTCTGTCATTGACTTCACTTAAGACAGATACTTTGGCGGTTCTGAGTGGCCTGCCTGAGTTATTCTCTCTCACTTTTTCACTCCATGCAGCAGGCAATGATTCAAATGCTCTCAAAACAGTGCTTAAGAATACATGGGATTCAGGAGGTAAGATCGTTGTGCTGGATGAGGGATTTGAAAAGCTGAAGCTACTGCGTTTTGCGGCACCTGTGCTACCATCTCTGAGCTTTCTAGAAGGGGCAATGCCGGAGCTTCAGAGGCTTGAGCTGAGGTTCAGAATGGTGGACTGTATGTACGGTCTGGAAAACCTTTCAAAGCTGCAACAGATATTTTTAACAGTCAGCAGCCAGGCACCTGAAGATACTAGGGCAAAGACATCTCATATCAAACGACTGGCAAGCATGATTCAAAAGGCTAATAATTCCCCTAACCCCAGTGTGGTGATAGACGAGTACAACGAACTAGCAAAAGAATAATGGATGATCTAGACATAATCTGCAATTGCAATGTGCCATTGTATTATCGATGTGTTGTACCTACTCCATCAGTGGTGCCTTTTTCTTTTATGACTTTCTGATCAATTTACAAATTATTGTATTGTTCTTTTTTGAGCTGTGGCATCTTTATTTCGTTTCATCTGTTGTACCCTAAAGTCACTGCAATTATAAAGACTTATCTTCAGCTTTCCGTAGAAAACTAATCAGTCCAGAGGTGTTCACTGGTTCTAATAATTATCTTTCTAATTCAAGGTGCTATTTTTTATCTCTCTCACAAATTGCCTAGTATAATAAAAGAGAACTTTGTCTTTTGACACTAAGGAAGTTGACTAATCCACTTATTTCTTATATACTTCAAGAACTAATCAGTATTGTAACAACTAATCTTGAATTCTTGGGCGAACGAATTATGATTGAGAATCAAGCACCTATCCTTTCCTCCTTTGTCAAGTACAAGAATCGCTCGGTGGCAGCAGCTCTGCAAGATTATGCTTGGGTGGCCACTGGCCAATATCAGAGGGGGGTTATCCTTGCAAGGTATTGCCGGTTATTTCAAGACTTGGGATGTGGTCTCAGAGGTGGTGTTGGATCCCTATCCCAGGGATTTTATCCTCTGGTCAGCACTTCGTCAAATCGGTGTATTCGCTGCTCTGTGCTCGGTGAACAAAGTGCGCCTTGGGCAGAATTGTGTGGAAATCCAGGGTGCCGGCACATTGTAAATTCTTCATGTTCAAGCCATGAGAGGAGCTTGTCTTACTGCCAGCGTCGCAGGTGGCATTTGGCGAGCTTCTGTCACCTTTGCTGCTGCAATCTGGAAACCTGCTTGCACATCTTCCACTGTTGCGCATGCACGGTGCAGGTCTGGGAGCGGGTGCACAGCCACCTGGGCTTCATTTGCCCACAGCCTACACCGCATTTGCCTTCCTGGTGGCTCGCAGTCCTCAAGACGATCTGCAAGCACGAGCGGAGAACCTTTGATGCAGGTGTGATCCTAGTGACATGGCTTATCTGGAAGGAACACAACACCCATGTTTTTGAGGGGAAGGCCACTATGGCGTTTGCGCTATGCGTGGTCATCACAGATGAGTGGCGGATGCGGAAGGTGGCTGGCCTATTTACGCCAGCTGACACCAGGGCACATCAAGGCACTGCAGGTTCTAATGTGAGAATTTTTGGCATTGTTGTTGTTGCGGAGTTAAAATCTGTGATGTGGCTTGTTTCATTCTCTGATTGTTAGGGCGCTCTCCAGTGCTTTGGCCTGTTGCCAGCTGTTGTAAGCCATGGTGTCCTGTAAATTCTATTTTCTCCCATTCTTAATAAACTTCGGCCAGTTTCCGCCAGCGCGGTGAAAAAAAAATCAAATTCTTGTCTCAAGAAGGATTCAACCATACCTGACAGCTTCCTAAAAAGTACCATTTCGACCAGAATTTCATTTTTAATAATTGTAGAGTTCAAGTGAACTCTCTGTGTAACTTGTATTTGTTTATACATCTAATATTCCTTAAAATATTAAACAAAAACTCTGTACTGCAATAATCTTGTATAGCATCTTGGTTTGATTTTAAGTGTTAGGAGTTCTGCACTGTTTAGTTCACCGGAATGTGACTTATTGTTTATTCCGACATCCAATCTGATTTAAAACTAAATCCTGATATGGCAATGCCTCACAGATGTGAACAAATCAACCGCCTTAACCAAGCATAAAAATTTAGTTTTTCCCTTCAATTTTAATCCAGTGGTGGTGGAACTACCAATGTTACCAATTCGTTTAAATTAAAAATTTTCTGTTGCTCATTCTGCAATTTCAGTTCAGCTGGTTTGCGGTTTCATAGCTTGTGTCTGTACTAAACATGTTGATTAAAATTACTCCCTTATGTTCCTACCATGTGTTGAACTGTGGCCATCACTTAGCATACGCAAGCAAAAGGAGAAAACTGAAGTTTTGCATCAGATCAGATGAAAAACTTGGGGAGCCCACGATGGCCTCTTGATGAGCCCTGATCCTCGGGCCAGCTGGTAGCTAAGCCGCGACAGTCGAAAGACGAGGAGAAGAAAGACAATACATCATCCCAAATGAGCCCTCAAGGTATTTACTCCCCCAGCTGGATATATAACTGTAATTTTTAGTTTTTTTCTTCTTAATCTCTTGTAATAAACTTCCTTCACTATGTATATATTTATGGTACAATCCTTTTCTACATTCTCCGTAAAAAGGACTTGAGTAGGCTTCTGTGTAAACTGAAATCAAGTAGCATGGCAAGTAACTGGAATTAGGTCCAGGAGTTAATATGAGGAAACTTACATCCAAGGCGGAAGCAGAGGATCGGTTTCCTCCTCGGCATTCTATCAAACAGTTCGCGGACAACGAATATTTGTAGCTTCAGACCATCTGCAACTGCAAGCTAGACCCCAACCTTCGATCTGAAGCATGCATCTGCAGCGCTGCAGCAGCTACGAGTGAATCAAACATCGAGTGATCGATCGGTCGGTCGCCGCACGACGGCGGGAATGCACCGCAAATCGGGATGGACGTGTGTCGCCTGGGTGAGACAAGAGGCTTACCTGGTGATACCTGACACCTGGGAGAGACAAGATAGCCTCCACATTCCCCCTCCTCCGAGCTCACGGACGCCGGTCGCCGGTCGCCGGTGAGGTAGCCGACGCGGAGTCACGGACCGGGCGGCGGGAGGGCCACCGCCGGTGGGAGTGGAGAAACGGGACACCGTCTTGGAGGTTGGAATCGATGTTTCATCGCAGCCGTCCATAGGAAAACGGACGGCTCAGATCGGCCGACGGATCTCTTCATTACAGAGAAGCAGCGGCCACAAGAACTTTTTATTTATTGAACCATTTAAATTTTTAATTTTTTAAAAAATTCCTTCTGAACTTATTTTTAAATCTAAACTTGTTACATAACGAAATCCAACATTATTTTATCATGTTAGTCCGATTGATGTGGAAGTGTGGTCTTATCATGCTGCTGATTGGCAGTGTGATAATGGCGTTTAGATGCTGAAATTTTTTTTTAAAAATGTCACATTAATGCTTTGGATATACATTTGAAGTATTAAACATAGACTAATAAAAAAAATTACAGAATCCGTCTGTAAACGACGAGACGAATTTATTAAGCCTAATTAATCCGTTATTAGCACAAGTTTACTGTAGCATTATATTGTTAAATCATAGTCTAATTAGGTTTAAAATATTCGTCTCGTAAATTACATGTAAACTATGTAATTATAGCACTATATTGTCAAATCATAGTGTAATTACGCTTAAAATATTCGTCTCATAAATTACATGTAAACTGTGTAAATGTCCAAACTTTCGATGTAACAGGATGCTAAAATTTTGGAGATGGATCTAAACAGGCCAATATTATTTTGTGAGGTGGTGGTCTGGTTAAAAAAGTTCGGATTTAGTAATACAAATTAAGACGGTTTATTTTTAAAACTAAAAAGTTAAAAAGGATTAATAAAAATTCCGGCCCTAGGGGAAGCGGCATTCTCCGCGCAGAGAGATGCTCGCTCGCCGTCGCCATGGCCTCCTCCGCCGCCTTCTTCTCCCGAACTTCCCACCATTCTCCACGGCCGCTATCTCCACCCCATCGCGGCCTCCGCCTCCGCCTCCGGATACTACCCTCGATGATGCCCCGCCCGGCGACCCCAGCGCGCTCGCCCCCGACGACGCCATCGCGGCGCTCCCTTCCGTGGCGGACTCCGCGGGCTCAGTGGCGGCGCTGGCGCTGTTCCGCCGCCTAGCGTCACGCCCGGATCTGCGCCGCCTCATGCGGCTCTACGTCACCGCGGCCACCGCCTTCGTCGCGAGGGGAAGCCTCCCGATGGCGCACGAGGTCATGCGGGGGATGGTGGCTGCCTTCGGCGAGGCCGGCCGGCTCCCGGAGGCCGCCGACATGGTCCTCGAGATGCGCAGCCACGGGCTCCCACTCTGCGTCGAGACGGCGAACTGGGTGCTGAAGGTCGGGCTGGAGACAGGGAGCTTCGTCTACGCGCGCAAGGTGTTCGACGGAATGATGCGGGCCGGTGTGTGCCCCGACGCGCGCAGCTTCCGGGCGCTGGTCGTGGTGCGCTGCCGGGAGGGAAAGGTGGAGGAGGTTGACGCCTTGCTGGCGGCAATGTGGCGCTCTGGGTTCTCGCTGGATAACGCGACGTGCACGGTGGTCGTGCAGTCCCTCTGTGAGAAGGGACGGTTTAAGGATGTGTCAGAGTTCTTCAGGAGGATGTTGGAGATGGGAACACCACCGAACGTGGTGAATTACACTGCATGGATTGATGGGCTGTGCAAGAGACGCTACGTGAAGCAGGCCTTCCATGTGCTGGAGGAGATGGTAGGAAGAGGGTTGAAGCCGAATGTGTACACACACACAACGCTGATTGATGGTCTCTGCAAGATTGGGTGGACAGAGCGGGCATTCCGGCTTTTCTTGAAGCTCATCAAGAGTAGCTCGTACAAGCCAAATGTCCACACGTACACTGTGATGATTGGAGGGTATTGTAGGGAGGGCAAACTTGCTCGTGCTGAGATGCTATTGGGTAGGATGGTTGAGCAGGGGTTGGAACCAAACACAAACACATACACTACGCTGATTGGTGGGCATTGCAAGGGGGGCAGTTTTGATCGTGCATTTGAACTAATGAATAAGATGAAGCAGAAAGGCTTCCTGCCTAATATTTACACATACAATGCTATTATTGATGGCTTCTGCAAGAAAGGAAAGATTCAAGAGGCTTACAAGGTGCTCCGAATGGCCACTAGTCAGGGGCTCAAGTTTGATAAGGTGACATATACTATACTGATAACTGAGCACTGCAAACAAGGTCACATAACATATGCTCTAGATTTGTTCAATCGGATGGTGGAAAATGGTTGCCATCCTGATATAGAAGCATACACTAGCCTCATTTCTACATATTGTCAGCAGAGACAAATGGAAGAAAGTCAGAAATTGTTTGACAAATGTCTTATGATAGGACTAGTGCCGACCAAACAAACATATACATCAATGATTGCAGGGTACTGCAAAGTGGGAAGATCAACCTTGGCTTTGAGGGTCTTTGACAGGATGGTTCAAAATGGATGCTTTGCGGACTCTATAACTTATGGCGCTCTAATAAGTGGTCTCTGCAAAGAATCGAGGCTAGAGGAAGCAAAGGCTTTATACGAAGGCATGCTTGATAAACGTTTGGTGCCATGCGAAGTAACTCGTGTCACTTTAACTTTTGAATATTGCAGAAGGGAGAAATCAAGCATTGCTGTATCAGTCTTGGATAGATTGGACAAACGGCAACAGGCTCATACAGTAGATGTAGTAGTTAGAAAGCTCAGTGCCTTGGGAGATGTGGATGCTGCCAGTCTTTTTCTTAAAAAAGTTTTGGACGAGGATTATGCTGTTGACCATGCAACTTATACTGGCTTCATCAATTCTTGTTATGAAAATAATATATATGCCCTAGCTTCTGAAATGTCTGAAAAATTCTCAAAGAAAATCTCTAGCTTTCAAGAAACAAGATGATGTAGCAACAGCCATTGCTTGGTCAGAAAGGGTGGTGCATTGCTTCTACTGATACAGAAGAAAATCTACAGTAGGTCCTCAATGTGACTTTTTTCACATGCTGCCATATTAATCAGGTTTTGGTAAAAATATGTGCTTTCTTATTTCTGTACTGTTCTCCTGTTGAAGATTTTTTTCCCAGTACTAGTTGGTCAAAATTTTGTTATATACTTACTAGTCTTAAAATCTCCAGTTCAAGGTCTAGACCTGACTTTCTCAAATGGAGTGGGGGAGAACTTGAAGATAGTAATGGCATCTTCTTTGCATAAAACTCTGTGAGAACTGAGAAGAAACATGTCATTTGTCGATTTGATGGAGAAATGGTAACAGCTCAGCACTTCAATAGTGTTTTAGTTTGAGCCTAATGTTTATTCTTCTAACACATTCTTGTATCATTTGCCTACAGAAGAACAAGTCTTTCTTGAATACTTGGGAGATAGTCATTAACAAAATCCATCTGTGCACTGTATAATGAAGGTTATTTCATTAACCATTGTACTGGTTCTGAACAATTAGTTTGGTTTTATACTTTAAGCAACAAGGATGTTGTTTCATAGAAAAGTTATCCATTATTTCTACCATCTGAAAGTCTCTGCTGTTTGAATGGTTAACAATTTGATTTTACACTTATTCCAGCTATTCATGTATATTACTATATTGTTGACAAACTTTCTAGGTTTTATCATTACATGGCCAAACTCCAGTCTGTCTTAATTCTTCTTTTTATTTTTCTTTAGTAAGCATGAAGGCCATGGAATTTACTCTCAGTGTCATTTTGCATGCACCATAGACCACACTTGTCAGCTTTAACTTCATTAGATTTCCTCATAGTAAATTGTTGCCGTTCATAGTTTTCTATTTTTACATTCTATATTACTTACAAGGAATGCTCAGGCTATCCGTTTTCGTTGCATTCTGTTTCGACAAATAAAATGTTTAGGTATTTGTACTTGGAGTCACACTATTTTGAAGACAAATTATTTTTACAATAATCTAGAAATTATATGTAGAATCAGGCTCCACAATACAATTTAAAAATGTGATTCATGCAGCGTTGCAGGTATGTTACACATCAATGTTCCTGCTTATTTTCATTCTACTTTCTGTAGACCTAACTCTTATATGAGCAGCACTAACCTTTTCCTGTCTTCAGTGGTTCTAGGCTATTCCAGATATGACAACAGATGGACTGTGTGTGGCTGTATACTTGCTTTATTTTATCACTGGATATGGCTTTTATACTACCCACAATATCAGGATGTTTGGGACTATGGGTATCAGGCTATCATCTAATGTCCTGCAAAAACTGGGGCCTGCTTAGTTATGTTGTCTGTTAACAAGCAATACAGAAATTTTTTTTAGATGAAAGTTCAACCAAAAAACTGACCAAAGCTGGTGTGGATGCTGATAAGTCCAGGGAATTACTTTCCAGTTAGCAAAATTGGTGCTTGATTGTATTGGTTGTCAAATGTGGGCTGCCTTGACGATGCTGAAGATGTCTCTCTTATTTTCTTAGTCTTCTCTTATTGGTTCTCACGGAATATTTCTGGCCTCCATGGATCTTCCTGCGTCTTGTTTGTTTCCATGCACATTGTCATATGAAATCCACTATTCACCACTCCAGGTTCGAGCCTTGTAGTTTCGTTATTTTTTCCTCTCTTTCTTTGGTTGTTATTTGCTAATTGTCAGCTTCATTACTCCTGTCACGCTCACAGCTTTAGCAAAAATCCATGAGAAGAACTGTTAACTTCATTTCTTTGGTTGCATGTTTGCTAATGGTCAGCCTCATTACTCCTGTCACACTCACGGCTTTAGCAAAACTGTTCACTTCTTGAGATTTTTTGAGGTCATTTGTTCAGTTCGCACTCTCATACTTGCCTGGATTTTAAAAAATGTGTCATGCCAGAAAAAAAAAGGCCACTAAGTCGGTTCCGGAAACCAGGTCCAAAAAAAAGCTCAATTGGCTGAATTTGTGAGTCTTTTTTTAGAATTATTTTACACGTTGGAAAATTTCATGTGCAAGATCAATTCACAGGGTTACCATTTTGCCAAGTATACATTAACAAGAAAACACTATAGAATATAGTCTATAGTAGTCTATACTCTGTAGTCTATGTATACACATGAATGTCTGAACAAGATGTAGCTGCACGCTATTGTGTTCACAGCATAAAGGTTAGATACAGTTACTTATGCAAACCGTAAGGACTCTAGGCTATTCCTAACAATCCACAACTATAGGCTATTCACTTGTTTCTTGGGAAACAAGTGAAACTCATGTGATACAATTGTGTGATCTTCCAGTTATCTGCCACCAGATAGCTGAATGGCTTCCTGGATATTGAGAGACTCCTCACTGAAGCTGAACAGCCTGCGCTGTTGGCTCATCTCATGCTGATGCCGCCGGGCAAGCTCAGCCACCTGCCACTCCTCCCATTGCTCTGCTGGGACGACATTGCCTTCCAGCATCTGCACAACCTCTGACATAGCAGGGCGAAGATGAGGCTCCACATGAGTGCAGAGGAGTGCTATCTGGATAATCTTCTCCAGCTCTTGAAAGTCATATGCATTGTCCAGGTTGCGGTCCACAATGTCCGTCAATCGTCCTCCTTGCACCAACTTTTTCACCTTCACATGTACCAAAGAGTCAATCCCATCAGGGTCATCTATGTGAAAAGATGAGACACCAACTTTCTATTTCTTCAGAAAATTTAAGTTGCATTGTTCATACAATAAGTCAAACTTCATTCATAGTTATACCTAACTTATATCAATTACATAGGTGAGAAACTCTTGCTTATCTGATCTTAATATGTTTCCATTCTCTAGTTTCATAAGATATTATTAACGGCGTGCAATCTGAACTTTCTTTGGTAGCTATAAACGATAGTAAGGTAAATTATATCTTACTTGATCATTGAGCATAATCTCGCTGTCTCCTTCCGAGAAATCAGGGAACACTGCACGCTCTCCTGTCACTATTTCTAACAACATGACACCATATCCAAATATGTCTGTCTTCACTGATGGCCTCCCTGTCTTCAGGTACTCAGGAGCTATATGGCCCATTGTACCGCGAACCCCGGTTGTAACTGTATTTCTCTCTCTGTCTATCATCTTTGCCAACCCAAAGTCTCCTACCACTGCTTCAAAGTTTCCATCAAGCAGGACATTGGCTGCCTTGACATCACGGTGGATGATCTTGGGGTTGCAGTGCTCATGAAGGTATTCCAAGCCACGGGCAGCGCCTAGGGCGATTCGCACTCTTGTTGGCCAATCTAATGCTGGTTCATTTAGTTTGATATCTGCATGCATATGTGTCATCAACAATACTTTTGCATTAGATATTTTTAGGGTTTGTATTATAATAGAAGGACTTATTTTTTTGGGTAATAACCTGGCTAAAGAAGTAAATAATTCAACAATTCAATTGCCTATACTTCGTTTTTATCAAGACACAGAAACCACATTTCCTTCTATTTCCTGGCACTGTTTTAACTAATAAACCATAGTTGCTTGCTAGCTTTAGTTGACTTTGTAAATGAAGATCCATCATTTAAATGAATTCATATTCTAAGAACATGCTAAAGTGATATTCTTATGTTACTGTTACCTCTCAAACGGGAAGCAACACTTAGATTCTCCATGTAAGGGTAGACCAAGAGTCTCTCTGTTGGAGTCGTGCAGAATCCTATCAATCTCAATATGTTCTTGTGCACAGCAATGCTTATCAATTCAACTTCTCTCAGGAAAGCTATTTCCCCTTCAGGCTTTTCCACTTCAAACAGTCTTTTTACTGCAACCTTTCTGCCGTGTGGACCTGAAAGCACTCCTTTGTACACCTTACCAAAACCACCCTTGCCAAGAACACTTTGCTCACTGAAATTGTTGGTTGCAATTTGGAGCTCTCGCCATGAGAACCGCTTTATCTGTCCAAACTCTAGATTGTGATCATGTTGACCTGAAATTGTTGCACATGCTTATCATCTTGGTAAAAAAGAAGTCTTTATTAATCTGTTTCAGTCCATGTGAAATTGTTTCCTTGGTTGAATATGTTTCCTATGGTAACCATCACACAAATGTCATGTTGCTGAACTAACCTGGAACATCGACGTATATTTCAGGCCGGCGGCGCATTCTTTGCCACCATAGCAGAAATAGTACTATGATAACAAGGAGAGTGACTGTTCCACCAATGCTTGCAAGAACCACCTTGAGTGCGGAGTTATTTGATCCACCTGTTGATAAAAGAATGGTATTGTTTTTTGATCCAAATTCAGGGTGCAATATAGATTGCCATGTTGATTTCTATATGACCTGTATTTATATTGCCTCCTTCACAAGAAATCAAGTGTTGTCCACAATTCAAATGGTTACCTATATAACTGGAATGAAAATTGTCAGAACTGTAAAGCACGACGCATAAAATTGTTTGTAGAATTTATCCAAGACAGCCCATACTTGTAGTGGGACACCTGAAGCAGCTGTTTGGGTATTTCACCGCTCAGATTGTTGTCTGCTAGATTGCTGCAAATCACAGTGAGTTGTGATAATCATATAATGTAACTGTAATCCAAATGGTTGTAATGCAGCTGTAATACAAGTGGTGATATTTGGCAAGTTCACAATTTTATCAACACAGAAAGACTTACATATCATTCAATGATGAGAGATTAGACAAAGAGGCTGGAATAATCCCGCTTAAGAGATTTTTGCTCATGTCCCTGTCGAAGATGTCACATAATTACGAGGTTATTATGATCAACTGCTACAATATGAGTCATAATCTTAATTGTATTCTCAGAATGACACAATTTGACTTACAGATTTTGGAGTTTTGAAAGATTGCCAAGAGAGTCAGGTATTGAGCCATTTAAACGATTTCCTCCAAGTTTTAGAGTTGTTAAGCTTGATAGGTTCCCTAACTCTTGTGGAATTCCTCCAGTTATGTTATTACCATCCAATAATCTAGGACCAAAAAAGTAGCACAGCAGAAAATCAACCTCTTTTAACGAGGACTGATCTTCAGATGTTACATATTTTCAGAATTAGATTGCTGAACTTACAGCTGTTGTAAATATTGTAGCTTTGCAATGCTGGGTGACAAGAATCCAGATAACCCTGATGAACTCAAAGTTCTGCAATTTCCAGAAATGAGAAATTAACCAAATGTGGTTACAAAGTTTTAATGTTATTTTTATTATGAAACAAACTTATAATACTACAAATATGAAACACTGTAGCATGAAGAATGTGCTAGCCAACTGTAAAAACTCTTCCTTATGTTCAATGGCTAGAGCATGCATTGTAACTAGCATAGCAGCCTTGTCAAGAGGAAAACGGAGTTCAGAGTTTCAGATATTTAAGAAGAATGAAAGTGTTAACTTACATTGAAATGACTTTTTGGTCTTGATTACAACTGATGGAAGGAAAATAGCATGGACTAACTTGATTATCATTCCAGCCATTCAGGACGCCGCGACTGTCAGTGAGCATCATCCTTATATCATACAGTGCTAGGACTGATGAGGAAAAAACAGTTGTCATATTTGCAGCTTATGAGAGACATTCAGTGGAAAAGAATTAGAAATGGTAATATTCTTCTTATTTAACGTCTCATTTGCAATCTGGATTTAGAGCATGCCAGAGTACTAATCTAGTTCAATTATGGATAATGAATAATACAAAGCGTATTAATGCTACACTGAAAGAAAAATGCAGATGTACTAAAGTAACTGAAGGGGTAGTTGATATAATTTCTACTAGGCTAGTAGTGAGTACAAGTGCTCTAGAATCTGTTATGCAGTTGATAGTCAAACATTTGACTGATGACAAGGACAAGAAGGCATATCCCCAACACACACTTATAGTTCTTAGTAGATATTGTCTAGTCAAAAACTCAATAATGCAATAATTCCACAGTCCCTTGCAGTTCACAGTCAAAATTCTCAGTTTGATTCCATTGTCTCATAATGCCAGCCACATATGAATAACTGATGTGGAAAAGGTACACGTCAAAGTGTAAAGACCTTACCTTCAGAATCAGGTGTAGCAAAATATTGTATACACCCCAGTAATAACAACCCAAAAGCTATTAGCTTCATACTTTCTTGAAAATTACTATCAATTTGTTTGATTTTCAGGAACAGAAGCACTCCTGAATGCACTGTGTGTCTGCTTTCTTGATGGAAAATAGAAGCACTTTGGATTCGAGGTCTGCACTAAACAGCTGTATCACCGAAGAATAAAATGAAGTGTGTGAGACTTACAAGGCCTGAAGAGCAAACTGAGAATATAGAGATAGAGGAAACCTGACAAATTCCTGCCAAAATTGAAAGGAAGTGCTTTAACCTGAACAAGGCAAGAATCTCCTTAAAAGAACTTCCAAGAATCACTCTTTATAGAGTGATAAAGATTTTCTTTTGTTGCAAACCATTTTTGATTTCTTGCATATAAAGCATGTGATCAGTCTCCTGACTGTATGAGTCTTGCTGTGGTCACTAGACATGACTGGATATCTATATTTACACTGTAATCGATTGCCTGTACAAATATGAGAGGTCTAAAAGACCTTATACTGTCTAAAAGGTTGCCCTTAAATATGAAAAGTATGTTACTGTTGAAATAAAGTTGTCTTAAAGAAATAATGTCTTATTTACATTTTCTTACAACCTCTGTTTTCTTTGTAAATTCTGAACCATTATTGGAGAAGTTTGAAGCTCAAAAAAAGCCCAAAATGATATGGGGGAATAAACTGAGCGAAAATTAAAACAGAGACAAGACAAGCTGTCCTCTTCTCTTTGCAGTTACGTAGCAGCTTCTCAAAGTTCACACCCTGTATCTGAATAACTTCAACACGCGCAAAGTAAACTCTTCTCTGAATTCTCTCTCGATTTCCGAGAAATTTTAGCTCTGCAACCTGCAGATTGCAGACAGGAACCTCTGCTGTTCTGCAGGGTACTGTTTGAGCTAACAGCAAAGCTTCATCCATCCCTCCAATGGTGATGCCTCTTCTCCCCATATAAACCTCTCCAACTCAAAGCACCATTAAATTGGGAAGAAATAGACTAAAATCACCAGATGACACAGACAGGTGAATGAAGCAAACAGACAGAGAAGATAACAGATTCAGAAGTCAACCATGCTTGCTGTTGCTGTACTACCAGAGAGAGAGAGAGTGGCAAGAACTTACCAAGAAGAGGGGGAGAGAAGAAGGATTGTGTGCTTCTCCTAGCTTGCTAAAAACTTTCTTCTTTCGTATGAGAGATTGGATGAAGAAGAAGAAGACCTGAGGTCTCAGCTCAAGAGTCAGAACTGAGCTCAGGCCTCAAACACAATGGAGCTCAGCTGCTGACTGAAATCTTGTGTGAGCAGTATTTATGAGAGCTCATCCTGGAGAAGGAGACAATGGAGACGGTGTCATTGGAGCCATCTCATTGGATATTGACGGCTCAGATCAGATGCAACAGAGAGATTCTCCACTGAATAGTCGATCTCAGCCGTCCAAATGGGAATTTTGTAGGTGTAAATACCTTCATATCTTTCGGAACCGAAAGCTGTTTCTGTTAGAAATTTATGTATATATAGCAGTACTTAATTAGCCGATTAATAGACTATTTAAATGCCCTGACATTTGTATGGACCCTCCTGTGTGTTGAAAATTTTAGGTTTTCTAACATTTGGTTAGATTATTTCTTATTCTATAACTACGTATTCTCGTAATGTTAATAAGAATCAGTACTGGTTGAGGAGCTAAAAATTATAGAAAAAATTCAGCTGCTAGAAACTTTTCAAATAGGATCTTAGTATAGACACACACGGAGTGGTGAACTAAAATATTGTTAAGGTGACTCGGCTTCCTTGACCCCATTGACTTAAGCAAGGTGATTACTCAAACTACCCTGTGTTCGTTCATCTTTTTAGCAACACTCTCAGTCAGGTCCCACTCAATTCATTTATTTATTTTTGAAAAAGGGTCCCACTCAATTTAAGATATTGCAATTTGAAGCAAATCTACGTGGATTCAACCATGCAAAATAATTAGTTAAAAGACATGCAAAATAAAAATGTCTTATACAATGGGTTGTAGCAAGTGTATTTGATACTCTAGAGACACAAGTGAGATTTTTGTTTCCAGTCTTAGTGATGATATTGATCTATAAACCTTGCATTTCCATAGGATTTAAGACTGTCTCTAAGAGGAGATCTGTATGGGTACCAAACCCAAAAATAGGTTGTTATATCAGCCTCCAACAGAGTATAGATGATTTATTTTGAGTAGCAGAAGAGACACAACCTAACCTAAATATGAGTATCCTTTTTTCTGAAGATTCATTTGCAGAAATGATTATCTTTTAGGTTTTATTGTTTTTAGAAGACAACAAATAGATATTGAATCGTTTGTCTGTAGTGCTACCCAAATATAAAATAGGTTTTAGGTATTATTGTTGGAGATAGCCTAAAACAATAATCTGTGGCAAACAAATTACAGGTCAACAGTATACCCTGTTGGATGTCTTTAAATCTGCCAAGATGTACCTTTCATGACTAGGACACCAGACGTTCATGCAGTCCTGACTCCTGAGATTATCTAATTATTTTTAGTTATTGCCACTCGATTGCTAATCTACTGTTATAGCTGCATGCTGCTACATTTTTATGTATGTATTGATATGTTGCTGTCCGAAAGTTACGAAAGTAAATTAAATTAAAGTAATTCTAGAATCATTGTTGTACTTAGTTACACTTGCACCCAACGCTAACAACCTATATTCCCCTGCTACAAATTGCTAATAGACTAAATCAAATGCAACGCTAACAGCCTATATTCCCCTGGTACAAATTGCTAATAGACTAAATCTAATCACTACTACGCTAGTGATCATGGTTTCGAAAACCACGAAAACCGTCGTGAAAAGCTTTCACCCAAACCATCGGGATGCGGCACGGTATCGGCACGATATTATTTGAAAAATTTCGTGACGATTCAAAAAATTTGAAAAAATTTATTTTATCACAAATATATATATTATCACAAAAAATAAATTCCGCGCGGTTTGTCGCGAAAACCGTGGTATGTGGCGTGGTTTTCGTGTGGTTTGAGCGAAAACCGCGGTACGACATGGATTTAAATTTGGTTCAAATTTAAATTACGATTTTCATGGTTTTTGCGATTTTTTTTGGTTTTCGCGGTTTTGACGCGGTTTTCGCGTGGTTTAGATGAAAACCGCGGTAAAGCAAAACGTCAAAAAAACTATTGTTCATCTCACGGTATTTTCGCGGTTTTCACGGTTTTCGCACGAAAACCACGCTATCGCCGTAGTGCGGCACGGTACACTTGTGAAAAAAAACAAAACCCTGCTAGTGACATTTTTGTATGTCTATATATACGGTGGCAAGGTTCTATACTATTAACTATACAACTTATAAAAAAATAGTAATGATGATAATCATACTACCAACTTCTAACTTGTTTAGAAAAATGAGATCCACATGTGAACTATTTTCACTAACTCTCTAAAAATTATAAGACTAAAAAAATCCCCATGTTAATAACAAATACATACATAAAAATGATAATAGCATGTTAATAATAATTTTTTAAGTTAATATTCTATTACAATGCACAGATAATATGCTAGTGTTTTATAACGTGAGCAATAGGATCTTTTGACTGTTGACTTTTCTCCGGGCTTTGACCGTGTGGGGGACACATTAATCCAATGGCTGAAAATTGATAATAAGGGGGCTCAACGTGGATGCTTTTTGTAGTCAGCAATTATTGCTCAGTTGTTGTAACTATGTAGAAAGAAATGATTGGTTAGGGAAAAAAAAGCCGCTGTTCTACTTAAAAATAAGAGCGAAAGAGGATTCTTTTATTTTAGAACTCAAAAGAGGATTCTCGCATCCCATTTTGGCGGATAAGAACTTGTGATTTTAGTGTTCATAGAAAATCCACTTCTCGCCATAGGAATTGACTAGCACAGGATGGATCAGCATCAGGGTTATCATGGTTACCGTGCATGGTTATCTTTTTAATTTTTGAAATAACAATATACATCACGATAACCACATGATTTTTGCACGATTACTACGGTAACCGTCCTGGCGTGGAGAAACGATAACCAAAAACAATAAATAAAACCCTGATTGGCATCCACTTCTACCCGTTAATATATCACTACTACGAAAACAATCTTTCATGACGTTTGGAAAAACTTTTCTCTAGCGGCTACGAGGTGAAACCGCCACTCAAAAGATGGGGGGGGGGTCTCGGGCCGCGCCAAAACACATCTTCGCTGGCGGCCCCCTAAAGCTGGCCGCCAGCGAAGATGTGGTATTTTCTCTGGCGGCCATCTTAAAGCACCGCCAGAGAAAATATTATATCTTCGCTGGCGGTAAGATGAGGTGACCCGCTAGACCATGGGCAAGCTATGGCGGAACTGGAAAACATACCTTAACAAGAAATATGTTCAGAAGGGACGTACGCCGTTCACGGAGTACGAAAAGATAACACCAGCCCAGTGGGATGAGTTCGTTGCCCTGAAGACATCGGCGGAGGAAAAGGAGAAGAGCCAGAGGATGTCTGAACTAGCCAGAAGGAATGAATATCCTCATCGTTTGGGATCGACCGGTTACGTCAAGCGGTTAAGAAATGGACAAAACAAGATGAAGAGATGGAAAAGGCCGGGAAACCGGTTCCTATGAAAATCACAACCCACGAACCAGAACTGGGTGCGTGCAAGAACACCGCCTTCACCCTGGAGGATGTAGTCTTCAAGGATCCAAAGCTCCGGAGGTAGCTGTCAAGATGAAGAACATCATTGCGCGAAGAGGCGGGATGTTCGTGCGGATAGAGAGGCGGACGAGCGACCTATGCGTTGGGCAACCGGAGCACTCGGCCGTGTTCGGGAGTATCCTCAAAGACTAGCTGGAAGGATGGATTCAAAGAGGATGCTCATACCTACAAGAAGCGTGATCACTATAAGGAGGAGATAGAATCCCGAGGCTAGGGCAGCGGCTCGTGAGGAATGCCATAGATATTGGAGCCGCATATGATGCACGGTGGTGCCGTTTCGCGGCTGATCCGAGCTATCCGATAGACGATGTAACGGAGGATACTCCTTGCAAGCTCTTGATTCCGGTCGGCAAGGCAGGAAAGAAAATACAGGTTGCAACTGGGAGGTTCATATCGGGCCGCAGGTTCCATTGCCAAGACATTCCAGATGACTATGCCAAGGTAGAGGTCCGGACGGTCAATGAGGCTCATCGGATGCACGAGATCGACATTCCAACACCCGAGGGGATTGTGTACCTTGGAGATGCCGTTGACCAGTTTGTACTGTGGCACAAGAATGATATTGAACTAGGGTCAACGGATGGAACGGATCGTCCACCAAGGATACCGGTGTCACCGTCTCGTCTACCAAGGGACGAAGAACCGAGAGATCCTCCAGTTTCATCACCTCCGCAATCAGATCATCTAGTTGCATCACCTCCAAGATCAGAGCCTGCTGTTGCGTCACCTCCAATTGAAAAGGAGACAGAAGTACAATCGGGGCTTGAAAAGGATCAATCAAGTACAAGTACGGAAGTGCCTCCAGACACAATCGAGCATGCACAATCGGGGCCTCGCGGACAATGCCCGATGAACTAGACCCATCGCAACCACAACCATCGCAACCGGAGGTGTCTAAGGGTGCCGATGTGCCAGTGATGGTAAGGACACACAAGCACAAAGGGAAAAGTGAATCGAAGAAAAGATATATGATAACGGCATTCCGAGGAAGGGACAAAGATATCAAAGATGTCGATTTTGATGACGAAAAGTTAACAGGCCTCAAGCAAACCATGGAAGATTATCTCAATTATATCAACTCCCGATATGCCGCATGAGTTTCAGAATGGCCAACCATTCATCTATGCATGGCAACTAACAGAAGGTCCGTGGCAACTAAGGAGGTGGCATGAATGGTACATCAGGGCAAGCACCACAAAAGGCCTTTCATCGTTCACAGTTGCCGTGCAGGAGAACATCTTCTGGAGCGGGCCATGCCTATTCCAAGTTCATTTCTCCGATATGCATGCCCTCTATCGTCGGAAGAGGCTCGACGCCAATTTGGTCGACATCTGGTGTCTGTAAGTGCATGACTGGAACGTGTCAATAAATTGTACCTATGTGCGTGCCTAATTTGACCTTACATTTTTTGAAGGATGAATTACGTGGAAGCCGAAGCGATGCGAAAGCCTGTCGGCTACCTAAACCCGTGCCGGATAAGCAAGCCGAACCACACCTACGTGCTAGACGAGAACAAGCTACCGGCACATGTTCAGGCGATGACGCGGCAAGAGAGGGACGCATATATAGAACAAAGGCATCAGGAAAAGATTCTCGATGTTGCTGCTTATGTATCTATAGCACTTGAATCTACGCAGGACAAGGAATGTGTTTACGCGCCATATGCCTTTGAGTAAGTCTTCATATCAACTACGAGTATATACATATAATCACGGCTGGACTAACCATTTCTTTTGCAGCGACCATTGGATAGTATTTCTTCTCTATCCAAAGTACAATGAAGTCGTCATCTTGGATTCTCTTGATAAAGACAGCAATACATATCAAGAAATGCTCAGAATTATCGATCTGTAAGTTATATGCATGGACGTTTCTTATTCTTATATATTCTCATGACATGTTGTTATCTTTGACGAATTTAAATTAATTATCTCTGCAAACAGTGCATATAAAAGGTATTACCAGAAAGGCGGACAACGGAAAAACTCCGGACAACGCATAGTCATCCGCAATAAGTGGCCGGTAAGTAAATTTGGATGCCAAACAAGTACTACTTAATTTTTATAAATGCATGTGTTTTTCTATTTAATTAACTAATATACTTATTGATGTTGAAAGTGTCATAAGCAACCGGTGGGAACCGTACTATGCGGATATTACACCTGCGAATACCTTAGGGTCAATGGGAGATATTGCACGAATTACGACGATGTAAGTACAAACCATCAATACTCTTGTTAAGTTAATCGCTAACTTGTATTACTATGAACAATTTCGTAATTTGTCATGATCTCGATGCAGCTTCCAAAAATTCCCAAGTCTGAAAGGGAGCTCGATGATAAATCCATTGAGAACATACAATGGGACATGTGCTACTTCATCCACCGTGAGTGCGCACATCAGCTTGGGAGGTTTTTCAACCACGATGGAGTTTTGGCCCTGCCAGAGAACGAATGTCTGTCTAACTGGAGCAGGAATATAATATAGACAGGTTTCACCCGTATGTATATCGGTCGGGTTGTAAGACATTCAACTACTTGTATATCTGGTGTCGTTCCAATATATGTGGTGCTTAGAAATTGTATATATATGTATATATATGTATATATTAATCTTCATATATTATTTCTAGGTGTATGTATATTAATCATCAATGGCGGTCGCACGAAAGAGAACATACTTTATCGATAGCTCGATTAGTTATATTATCTACGTGTGACTCTAAAATACATGAACTAAAAAATAATATATAATATTGTTTCATTTTTTATAAATATTGCATCTTCGCAGGGCCACGTGTCAAAATAAGGACGATGTCCTATTTTTACTGGCGGCCCATGTGTCTTTTCAGAACCGATGGGCTTTTTCTAGTGGGCCACGTGTCGTGAAAGAGTGTAAGCCGCGAGAAGAATATTTATTGCGGCTTTCTTAAGCCGGCCCAACGAAGATATGGCTTCGCGGGCGACTTGAACCGCCGCCATAGAAAATATGGCTTCTCGGCGGCCGTCTTAAAGCAACCGCTAGCAAAGATGTTTCTTTCCGGCGGTGTAATAGCGCTAGCGAAGATCTTGATCTTCACGGCCTTTGCTTTGTGGCGGCCTCGGTTGCCGTCAGCGAAGACCCAAAATGGCCGCCACGAAAAACTGTTTCCGTAATAGTGTATTCTTTTCGAGTACCTGTCAATATATTCATCTAGAGTTTAGATAGCCACAATGTAAGAGCTCCAAAACTGTCATTGAGTCTAGAAGAAAATAAGGTATCATGTAAGTTAGTATATATATATATATATATATATATATATATATATATATATATATATATATATATGAACCGATACGTAGTCTCTGCTTAGATATTGAATAGTTTTAGCCTTTCAGATAAAGGAAAACTAGGAAAGAAATACCTATAACTCTTATTTGACTCAGCTAAATTAAAGCCTAGAGCCACTAGAGCCAATAAAAGAGAAGGTTTCAGACTTTCAGAGGACTAAAACATATCATAACCAAACCTAATAGCAAAAAAGATCAGCTCTTTTTTAAAAAAGAGATATGAAATTCAATAAAATTAACAAAATGGCAAATTCTTCTGAATGAAGCTGAAAATGTGTCACACCTCAAAGATTCAAGCTTAGCCACCTAATCACCACCCCTACTTAAAAAATGACTAGCAAGATCTTTACAAAAGAATTATGAAATGCAGTGAGTGTTAACCGTATCTATTCTGTTCCCATTTACTGATGCCTTGCATTATTCTAAATCCATCCTCATCCATCTCCCTCTCCAACAAAACAAATTCTCCTGGCAAGTGTGCTTTGTTCTGTCCTAAAATAGTTTGGATTCTATGGATTTTGCCTTTTGGTCTCTTCCCAGAATTCTAGGGCAAGAAAAGAACCTGCCCTAATGCAGACAAGATCCCATAGGACAAAAGATTGAAGGACAGTTCCGTGGGACATGAACTATAAGGTCCATCAGAGGTATATATATAGCTGCATGACCTTGAAAGTTTTCATGCACAAACAGTGATCACTTTTGATGTCCTAATCAGGGTTTTGATGACCTTCAAGTGTTCGTGCACAAATAGTGATGACTTTTGAAGTCCTAATCAGGATTTCCCCTACCCCTCCCCAGAGCAAAAGCGGTTACTGAGCTTATCTAGCAAATCCGATCGAAATCAGACAGATTTTACTGTTTGTTTTTTTTAAAAAAAATATTCTGTGAACTTGGGTCGGTATAACGAACCATTTCTATTACTGAATAAGCGTAGCTACCATGGTTACCGATGGTAAAAAAAACCTTATTCCTAATTTGACCGTTCAGAAAGTAGAAGCCTGATAGTGGAGCGTATATACCAAAATTAGTGGACCAAAATGTAACTTATTTTCTTCGAATTAAAAAGTGATATTCTCACACCTTTTCTTTTCTGAAGTCCACTAACACTCATAACCGATGGCAGTGGATAAGACTATAAGCAGATAACTAGAAAAGCCCCCACCTTACAAAAAAAAACAGAAAGAGAGATTCTTAGCACACACAAATTTTACACGAATGATTGCCCTCCCATTACTAAACCACATAGACTGCTTTACGAATTTGATATGTTAGGTTGTAGATGGATATGCAGTACTAGTTTCACCTTTTGTCTTTCATAAATAGTGTAGGTGTGTGTAGACATACCCCATCCAACACCAAATGTGTGCATACTATAAATTCTTCACACGTTTATAATTTTTTTAAAAAATTATTTTGAGAGACGTCTCTCTCTTCAAATCTTTTTTTAAACACAAGCTTGAAATTTTGGTTAAGTGTAGGGGCCTTGTGGCATCATGGTAAAAGCTAATGCTGATTGGTCATTGGTTAGAACAACACCTTGGTCCCACCACTAATCCGCTTCCAGTTTCCTTGATATTTGTATCACACTAGCATCTATATGTGATCAATTTTCTTATCGAGTGTACTCAATTACTCATTTCTGTCAAGGAAAAATTATAGTATTATTGCATTTGGTTGAAGCAAAAGACGGGCAATTATTGGTCAAGCAATAGTAGTCAACCGTAGTAACAGTTTGATCAAACTTTCAGAGACAATATGCTGTGTATGATTTTAAGTCTGGCACCATGGCTTGCAAAATTCAATTTGGGGTCCATATGCGTACAGATACATCAAGACAAGGACGAAATCTGGACGAAATTTCATCAGAAGCTTCCAAATCTCGTAGAGTTTTCATGCCCTGCATGCGTTCAGACATGGGTAACAATCTGACAGTGAGATTCTGTTCTTCTGCAGTCCACATATCCATGTTTATCTGTCATGCTAATTAACTTACTTTCTCCCTTATAATGCCTTCTAGATTCTGTCAATTTCATATGCTCCTCTTTCTCTTCTCCTTTCTGAATTTTTTCTTCCCTGTGATTGATACTGCTGGAGATCATCATGCACAGGTCATCATGCAACATCATCCAGTGGAACAGGTTAGATATGCTAGTTATTCGAAGTAGACTGCAAAGAATAAGGTGAACTTCTATGCTCATCTTTCTCTGTCCCCTCTGAACATTTCTTTCTCATGAGTTGGATACTGTAGAACATCATGCACAAGTCATCATGCAACATCACTCAGTAGTCAGTAGGCAAGTTGATATATACTACAAGGTGAGGTTTGTTTGGGTACTCTTGGAAAATGATCTGATGATTGAGATGTAACAACAGATATGGCCAATCAGGAGTTCTTATCAGGGAGAACTCTGCATGAACTGAAGTACTGAACAGACATCAGAAACACAAGCGCATTTTCAGGCTTGAATAGGGGAATGCCAAGGTTGAAAATCAGCAATCAACGTAGAGGTTTAGTATACGTAAGATCAATCTGCAAGGCAACAATGATTTTAGCCAGTTGGAGCTCAGTACTGGGACTGAACCAACGTCAACATACCTGCCCCCACAACAAAGACTGAAATTCTGAAAAGAAATCATCAGGGGGACCTAGCCCTGTAATTCTACAGTACAAAAATTGTTCCGATCCAGAAAGCAGTATATATAGACAAAGAGAAACTAATTAAATCACCAAGTCTGGTGGTCAAGTGGTCAAGTGACAGTGCTACTACAAGCTCTGTAATATCTATCGTTAGTCCAAACTCTGAATGAAGTAGTACAGTACAGGCAAGAACTGTGCAAGAAGGGAAGGAGGAGCAGAAAAGCACGAGGCACTTTGGATGTGGTTCTCATGCTTATTAAAGCTCAGCAATAAGTTCAATGGAATTAATTTTCTAAGCCAGATGATCAACTGAGTTAGTTCTACATGAGTACGAATTAAGATTGAGTAATATTCAAGATCCTAAATCACTAGATAGATACTCTCCTAGGTCAGAGATGACATAAATTGTACATCAACTCATCAAATCAGCAAGTTAGTAATCCTCAAATCCCAGAGCGATTAACCGGCTCCTCTCTTGGTTTTTCGATCATGTTCATGAACTTCTTTATGCATATGGTGAACACAAGCATGCTCGAATTAATTAACGTGGTCGATCGTCTTCCTGCACACGCCGGCTCATCGGGTCATCGCCGCCGTGGTCAGTGGTCTCCGGCCCGGTCGTCGCCGTCGTCGTCTCTGATCTTTCTCATCACATATGGATGGTGCAACGTGACGATGGCACGAAGACGACGATAGTGTCATACAGTAGGCAGCTAGCCGCGAGACAGATCGTCAATCCGGCGTGACAACGACGCCCGGTTACTTGCACCAACATCATGTGCATGGTGACTTGATGAATGATTCTATTATTAAATAAAATCTATGGAGAAAAAGCAAATTAAATGTCAATTCAATCATAAATATTTGTTTGGACTTTTTTCATGGTTAAATTTCTTTAAGATTTAAACAAATTTAATATAGTAATATTTTCGACACAAAACAAACATAAAACTTTTGTATTTTTTATAAACTTGATTAGCTTGATCAAATTTGATCAAATTTAAAAGAATTTAATTACAAAAGAATCAACGACTCGAAACGGAGGGAGTATATCACAAAAATTTAAATGCTAGTCCTATTCTCTACATCTCGACGAATCCCTGGGCTTCGAACTGTGCTCGCACCAACGCCTGAATCCTCTCGATCACCTCATCGGCCTTCTTGAAGCGCACGCTGGCCTCGAACAACTCACCGATCTCCTCCGGCGAGGCCGCGGGGTAGTCGCGGTCGGCCGGCGCCGTGAACACGTAGCCGATGGGGTGGCCGAGATTCTCTCGTCGGAGGGAGAGGAACCAGGCCACGTCCGCCGGCGGCAGCCGCGCCATCCTCTCCATCGCCGCCGGAGAATAATCCTCGCCCTCACCGCCGCCAGCCGAATAGGCGGGAGGCTTCTTCGCTAGCTCCTCCGCCATGGCTTTCGGCGGTGTCGCGATGATGTTTACCGGACTTTCTCCTCGCCGGCGGCAAAGCTCTCCGCGTCGCCTCGCCGGGTTGTGACGCCACGCCACCTCAGCAGCGCGAGATTTGGGGAATTGGGAGGCAGTTTGGTTTATAGAGTCCAACTCAGACTCTCGGAGGATGCCTTTCCGTCGAGCCAGTGTGGGCCGCGTGATTCGTAGCTATCCTGATATGGATGGGCCTAATTGGGCCGAAGATTTTGTCAGCCAAGAATACAGTGGGCCCATGGAGAGTCGGTCGCGACAAATCTTGCATCATACTCTAGTGCGAAATTCTCCTGAATTCTTCCCTAACAAATTATTTTACAACTGATTTTGAGAAAAATTATTTTAAGAAAAATTATTTTAAGTGATTCAACAATTTTACATAAGGAGTGAGAATCACATGAAAATCAGTTTCTCTCCATAATCACCTACAAATCATCTCAAATATTGTTAGAATCTGATTCAGGAAAATCAAAATTTATAATTAAATAATTATAAAATCAGAAACCCTACCAAACGTGTCCTCTTGTAATCGGTAGGTGGTAGCTTCTACATGGCCACCATGCTATCTCCTACCTGAATCTGAACTTGCATATTTTTGCAGAGTTATATAAGAAAATTGAGCTGATCAGTAGGTAAATTTCGCTATTTTAAAATAATCTGAGGTCTTTGGAAATGTGGAATACTGTGCAGGATCATGCACAATACAAAAGATATACTTCTGCCATTTGCAGTTCATGTAAACATTAACAAAACCACTAATAAAATCTGTAGTAGTAGCCTGTAGTCTATGTATACACATGAACGTCTGAACTAGATGTGGCTCTCCAGACCATTGTGTTCACAAGATACAGGTTTGATACAGTTCCTTGTGCAAACCTATAATGACTATATCCTAACAATCCGTATATCTGTATAAAGTAGTAGTACTTCTGTTGTCTCCTTACCCTTTCTTCAGAAACAAGTGAAGCTCATGTGGTATATTTGTATCATCTTACACTTATCTTGCACCAGACAGCCAGTGATGAATTTAAAATATTTTTTAGAAATGGCTAAAGTCATCTTTTTTATCTCTCACCTTTAACCTCTCCTTGTAACACATATAAACTGATGAGTAAGACATCTTTGCTTCGATAAGGATAAGGGGTTAAAATCTTCCAGTCCTACCGCTAAATCCGTCCTTGTAGAAGGCTGAATGGCTTCCTGGATATTTGATAGGCTCCTCCTCCCTGATGCTGATCAGCCTTTGCTGTTGCCTCATCTCATCCTGCCGAGTCGAGCGAGAGAGCAAGCTCAGCTGCCTGCCACTCCTCCCATTGCTCTGCTGGGACAACATTGTCTTCCATCATCTGCACAACCTCTGACATAGCAGGGCGAAGATCAGATTCCTCATAAGTGCAGAGGAGTGCTATCTGGATAATCTTCTCAAGCTCTTCGATGTCAAAAGCGTTGCCCTTGTCCAGGTTGCGGTCCACAACTTCAGTCAATCGTCCTCCTTGCACCAACCTTTTCACCTTCACTGTACCAATGAGTCAATCCCATCAGGTGATCAGGGTCATCTATGTGAACAGATGAGAAACCAACCTTTTTTTTCGTCAGAAAAGTTATATTGTGATAACATAAGGCAAGCAGCATGCATGGTTATAGCTAACGTGTACTCATACCAATAACTAAGGTTAGGAACTCTTACTTATGTGGTCTACATATTTTGTAGTTTGATAACATATTATTAATGTGGACGGATTTGGCAGTGGAGTTAGGGAACTTTAGCCTCTCTATCTCGCTTGAGCAGTGGAGTTTCTCCGTTAAATTTTAGATTTACATATTCTAATAACGTGAGAAAAAGGATGGTTACGAAAGGAGATAGAGGACATTATTTATTATTTTTTAACAGGTATGTCATCATCGACTTTAGTTTTTCCTATAAAATATTTTTAGATTCTTCACTCCATGCAATCTAGTCGTTTACTACTCTTTGCCCACGCGAACGTACTCCTGTTTGTTTGCATGCAATCTAGTCGTTTACTACTCTTTGCCCACCGTACTCCTGTTTGTTTATATACAATATAATTAGTAATGTCGTCAGTACTCAGCAGGAAGACGCGGTAGCACGGTGCACAGGATGCAACATGTCAGAAATCATTTGGATCACAGGAGTAATCGAATTCGATAGAAACAATTAGCGTTCTGTAGGTTCGTTTGGTAATCTCAATGAAATTAAATGCATCATACCAGTAGTTTATTAGACGAAACGATGATGAAAGTTTACAGGAGATTTTACAGTCTTTCAACTCGGAAGAATAAACTCTGTTCATCATGTAAGTTTGTCAACAGCAAAGATACCATCACCAACAGTCCATCATGTCATTTTGTGACAAAGCCAATACATTCTTTGTTTTCACCATGTTCATCGTCAGCATACGGTGATCATAGAGCGAAGCATCCACATCCACTGAATTAAGCATGTGTTCATCTTAAAAAAAGAGACGTTTATTTCGTCATCATTAAGAGATATATAGTTCATCATCCCGTTGGTATACAAAGATGCTTACCAAGCACTGGAAAAGACTCTCAAACTAACATCAAAGCTGGGTTGGTGACCACTCCAAGCTCTCAAAATATAACCAAAGCTGGTGCATGGTCATCAAACCCAAACTCTGTAAATACTTTGGGGGTCACACCAAGACCCAAGCGAGGGCCAAAAAAGAAAAAGAAACTAGAGAAGAAGGGGAAAAAAAGGGTGATTTCCACGGCTCCCATGATAAATGTCGCAAGTTCAGTAGCAGTACTGTTACAATGTTAGTGATTGTCTTGCTCACATGCTGGGGCCTTTAGAACATTTCAGACAGTTATCCCTGCCAAAACGTAAAAAGCTATATCAGCACATTATCTAAAGATCAACATTGTAATGATATATTATAGTTCAGATATGAATTATGGCTTCCGGGAAAAAAGAAGATATAAATTATGGCTTGTAAAAGTGTGGATTCCTCATATGCAGAGAGTTTTACTATACATTCATAGTTATTAAATTGGACATATAACTATATAAGCCAACCAGATATTAGTATGGTCTGCAACTCTGCATACTGTTTTTTATTTTAATTTTTTCATCAACATTACAAACTGAACTCTTGGATATTTCTAGTTATGATATATGAATCAAATGCATGTGACAGGCAGAATCATCTTACCTCCATAACAACGTCATCGTCCTTAGATGTTTCACCTGTCAAAATAAATAACCATGTTTTTGTCATCAAGGAATAGACAAGAAACATATTGCGATAAGTGTTATCAAGAAAATATATATGTTGTCACGAGACTAGGTTGTGAACCTAACACTTACAACAGAGTTTGTGTTCATGAATATATTAACAGAAAAGAATTACATCACCATCTTAGAAACACAATTTCTTGATAACTTGACAGATAAGAAAGAAACATGATCTTCTACATCATCTTAGTAGCTAGTTCAAATTAATAGTACATTTTGAGTTACTCTGTTAGTCAAACTTGGATTGATGCAAAGATGTCCTATTGACCCTTATTAGAAAAAAAGATTGGTTGGGCAGAATGAGAAAGCAAAGCAACGCAAAGAATGATAATTTGATCAGAACTCAGTAAGTCCTTTGCACATACAGCTACTAAAGTTTTACAAGAACACTTCAACATGACACCAATGTCATGTCATTTTGGACTGCCTCTACCATTCGTTGCTCATGTTCTGTAAACCCTTCGTCAAATATTATGTGGTAATTCAGAGGGTATTCTGTTCTGTCTATGAGCAGCTTCACTTGAATATTATTACTCCATATCTCGGATCCAAAAATGTGACACAAAGACACTAGAAGTAATGACCAGTGACCACAACATATGGTAAAAGCAGAATTTCTGCTACTTGCTCTAAACCTTTCAAAATGGTACCATATATATAGAAGATATAACATAAGTTGACGTTGAAAATATTTTTTATTGTAGTTCATTTACCTCCAGTTAGTTCTGATGTCCACAATGCCAGGTTCTCCTTCAGAAGCTGTATCATAAGCATGCTGTCCTTGTAACCCTCCACACCAGCAGAATTAATCTCAGCAGTAGCCTCATCAAGTGCTTGTTTTGCCACTTGGCTAGCCCTGAAAAAGGAAATTCAATGACTAACTCATTGACTATGGTCTAAATTTGAAGCTTTCAAAGACTGGTGGTCCATGCGGCCATGCCAACCAAAATACTAGGATGACGTGAAATCTGGCATGCCCATGATGCAGCTATACAAAAATAAGCTGTCATATCCAAAGTATTGCTTAAATAAAGGCAGATCCAGGAAACATTTGCCTATCCTGTTAAGCATCTCATTGATGCAAATTGGTAAATGTTTCATGATGCCATCTTATATTGGTACTAAGCTCGAGTATCAGATTTAATATAATGAATTGGCCTGCTTATGATTCAAACAAGTGTGGCGCATTAGGAATATCAGTAAAAAGGGAGAAATGAGCCATTAATGATGCATAACCTCTCAGGAGAGTTCATTATCTCATAAAAGAAGACTGAAAAGTTGAGCGCAAGGCCAAGCCTGAATTGATGGGCAGGAGAAAGCTCACTGGATGCAACAACCATGGCATGCTGGAGCAACATAAGTTAGTTTTCCAAAGAATTTTAGGATTAATATCAGAAGTTCATTTGAGCCTGTGTACTATATTTAAAAGATTTCACACCTGATAGGCCATAAGGGACTGATCAGTAGCAGCCTTCTTTTCAGTTCCAATGCTAAATTCAGCCAAGTAACGGTAGTAGTCACCCTTCCTGTAATTTTTTAAGAGTGATGTATAAAGCAGATTAAAAAAAGATATGCACACGAGTATCATGCGAACATGCACATACTATAGAGGTAAGATCCTTGGTGAATTGTTAGAAAACCTGACATTGTTAAATAATTACCAGGGCAACACATAAGTTCCTAGTATAATCTTATAATCTCATCTCAGAAAATCTCAAAATATCTGAAACAAGAGGGACTGAGAGGAAACTTCAGAACTAGATTCAGTTTTTTTCATTGTTGATGCTTGAAAAACAATGATGGCAAAGATAACTGAAAAATCCAAAAGCTTAGTAAATAATTATTACCAATTCTTTTCCAAAGTAAAGAAGGACATTGAAACTTTCACTAGAAGGTATTATTATGGAAAACCAACTTATTAAAGCTTCATAAGAATCTATGCTCAGGTATAGACTAAAATGTAGAACAATCAAGGTGTAACATGATTTAATTAAAGACCAAGACTAAGAAAACAGTTGGGAATCAAGAGGTTTATCTCATCTTTAGGCCTTGTTTCCTTTTCCTTTTCTGAAGAATACGCCAACATAAATGGTTGTGCACTTAAAAAAAAGTACTTGCATGTCTGTGCAGAATTAGATAAACTTAAATAAACAAGTTAAGCTAATGTGCTGGCACAAATAAGCTCTTCAACTCCTTACTTATTTAGAAACCTTTCCTTTATTTTTCAGTATATATATGTATCATACTGACCTTTAAATTATAAGAATTTATTCTTTATGTTTGTAATTATTGGACCCTGTGAGCAACACTATATGTCATGAGGTAATCTCTAAATTTTAGGATACTGTGGGCAAAAAAGGTTAGCATAGTTAGTCCCTGGAGGTATGACACATGAGTTATGGCTGGTATGTTTAAATCTTTGATTCTATGAAACCTTAGCATCATTTGGTAAAACTTGGTCAATGTCAAAGTGTATAACAGAGCAAAGTCAACATGTTTGTCACCTTCTGCAATTCTTTGGATGTAGGTGTTCAGTCAAGCGTTTCTTAGGAAGAGGATTTAGCAGAAAATCTTATGGATGTGTTATTCAATGCTATTCAAAAGACTACATGAGCTCAAAGTTGTGTATTCTTTTATAAAGAAAAAGATTGCATCATCAAAATATGCCTGGATAATAATAATAAGATGTTGGTTTGGGAATAAATTCTGAATGTAACCATTAGGAAATAAACCAATATGAAGTGAAACACAATTGAGAAGCACATAGTTGACTTGATGAACCTGCACATACATCTTATAAAAGAACACGACATTTTCACCCGAATTGGCCAATGGAAGGCAATGAATAGCAATAATCGATAATACTTCGTTGCAAACTGCCCTTAGTTCATCCTCTACTTTCTTTTTGTAGCCATTTATTGTTACACCTGGTTGCTCACCAGCTGTCATCTTCTGCTCAAGTGATTCGAGGATTCTCCATGATGCTCTCCTGGCACCAATAGTTTTCTTAAAACCAACTGAAAATAAAAGCCTCTCTTCAGCACTCATATCCACATCCATCCTAGCAAGCGTCTTCATAAATTCCACCATATCTGCAGGAACAATAATGCATTGAGTTAAGAGTCACTTCAACAAAACAAGGAGAACCTAATATGTATAGAGCATAATTGATCTGGTTGCATCATGAAAACTCTAAGCAGAGCTGAAAGATCTGTTTTGCAACGGAACATATTCAGTTATTAAGACATGCCACTTCAGAAGCCAAGATCAAGGCAACAGAGTTGCAGGAAACAGAGTCAAACATTATGTTTCCTTCCACTAAACTGATTCCCAGGAGTTAGGAAGTTCAAGGCAACAGAGTTGCAGGAAACAGAGTCAAACATTATGTTGCCTACCACTTCAAGAGGGGATATGGAAGCCAAGAAGGCTACCATAACATCTATGCACTATGGAAGTGGTCTATGAATTAGAAAGACTTTTTATGTTTTGAGCCAAGACGCTAGGAGTCAACAAAATGGCTGGCAAGTTCAGATCAACAATCATACAGAACATAGTGGCATATATATATTACTAAGTTACAACAGACATGACCATCTAATTGTGGAAATATTATCCAAAACTGCACCCCAAATTATGGGCAAAGGGTATTTCAAATAGTCTAAAGTTATTTAGTTCTACTAGCAAAGAGGGATGCTAAATCAAACCACATTAGTACACTACTTTATGCACTGCTAAACCTCTTTTAACCCAAAATAAAAATGTGGACTGAAATGGTGGGTTCCACAAGTTCCACATATTCCACATTTCTAGAGTTCAGTAGATCATGTAGTTAGGTCATAAAGAAATGGATAGAAATCTCCAAGTCTGTTTACTCATCCTCATAACAGAATGTGTCACCGATGATTCCAAGATCCTTCCTTTTTCCTCATAAGAACATCAAAACGCAATAGAAAGCGATTAATGAACACCCAAATCATAGAGTTGGCCCCCACAAAATATTACAAACATATGACTAACAATAATTACAAATCATCCAAGGTATCATTCATGATCTCATTATTCCCTTTCCAAGAACAACTCAAGCCCCTCCACCCCCAAACTGGCTGCAAAATATCATCAAAATGCAATCTTTTTCATCAAAACCGGGACATATCGCACTGCATACATTCAGAACCACCAACAAATCACTCAAATTGGCTCAGAGTAATAATCAAGAAGCAGCATTTTCCGGTCAAACTGCTATACATCCAGACATTCTGCTCATAGATTTTTTTTGACGCAAACACAATGGGCCAATGCCCGGCCTCCGCTGTTCAACCAAGCGAACAAAGGCAGCGGCAATCAGAGAAAATCACAGGGCAGCAATCCCCGAAGTTACAAAGGAATCAAGAACCCCCAAATCCTTCCTATACTCCACCAAGAACAGGGTCAGCGATTTCCCCCAACCCCAAATGCAAAGAACCAAGAACAAGCAAGAACTGCACAACAGCAACGCGCAATCGAACAATCCATCAAACCGATCCCCTCCCAACCATACCATCGAATCTCTCCGCCTGCTCGGCGAGCTTCGCCAGGCGCACCACCTTCTCCCTCTCTTTCATCTTGTTCACTTCCCAGCAATGGATTTGTCTGCAGCAGCAGCGTTGAGCTGCCTGATGATGGCTTCTCCTCTTCTTCCCCTCTTCACCTACCTAAAATGGAAGGTGTGTGAGGTGTCCACCCCCTCCCCCACTGTTTCTTTTCTGAAATGGGATTCTCTCTTTCTTGCTGATGGAGTGATGGATGGCTGTGCCCCCTATATATGTGGAGGCTCTTGGTTAGCAGCAGTGATTGTGATTTTGATGTGATCTGATTCTGATTTTGCAATTTTGCTTGTGGGGAATGGTAGTAATAGATTAGAGGGTCTTGTGGTGACAGTTGGATATTTCTCTTTGGCTCTTGGAAGCTCTCATCCATGGCCATACATTAATTCTTTTCTTTTCACTGGTTTCATGTCATGTTGTTGCCACCTCTAGTAAGCTTTTCTGAAGATTGGGACATTGGGTGTGTGAATGAACACAATTTGTTCTTCATATGTAGCACTAATTATGGTACTTAAGTGATTGATCAGTTTTGACTTTTCTTGGTTATATTTTATTTTTTTATTTGTTCCTAGAACAGTTTGTTCTTGTCAACTAAAGAAAAATATATGAACAGTTAATGACTAGGAAATGGAATTCGAGATAGGGATTGAACACTAATCAATTCTGTCCATCTGCTTGACCTGTCATTTTGTTTCTGTTCCAAAGCTCACTTTTTTTATCTTCTTTTTTCTCTCCATGAACAGCTATCACCTGGATGATGACCAGAGAGGGTAGCATTGCCACCTTTTGTCACCTCCGAGTTTCTTAATCCATGGAAAGGTGGTTTGGTCCATCATGCAGTTTGCTTTCAGCAATATTCTACCTTTGGTCACTCCCTTAGCTGGCCAAGAGATTAGGATTAATTAATTTTGTAATGTGGAGCATGGTTTTTTTTCTAATCAATCATGGGCCCATAATTTACAACAAACATGGTGCACGTGTTAGGCGATGGTTTAACAGGTGTTGATCTCAACAACAAAGGAGAAGATTGGGACAAAGGAAACTAGGAATCACTGGCTCTTTTTCTGTTTTAGGACTGGAGTTCAAAAGCCATCTACTGTGGCCCATATGTTGCACTTTTGTTTCTGATTTAAGGGTAGGTGTTTCATTGTCATTGGTTGGACAAGTCCTTTTTTTCTTTTGATTGAGCAAGATGTCTTAGTCGTGACTAATAGCGTGACATAAATTAAATATTTTAAAACATAACTTAACAAATAGTTTAGGATAAGTCGTCTAACAAGAAGAAATTCTTTTAAGGAAATGAAATTTTGAAAACGTGTAGCAAATAATCGGCGACAATAATCCAATAAAAATAAGTTGAAAAAAACAAGAACACTGCTTCCAGATTATTTTTGAAGTTGTAGGGTGTTATTTACAATTAGGGATATTCAAACTTATTACTTATGTTTCTTTCTCATCGTCTAAATGAACATATGTTTATTTCAAGCTGCATAAAATATTCGACATTCTCTTGGGGCAAACTATTATAGGACCTATCACCTAGCACACGATGAACGAGAACCCATGAAAACGGAATCGATCTACGATGTGCATGAGTATTTTTTAAGGACTAGCAAAGGTCGTTACAACGGAATGACGATGCGTGAAGAGAAGCAGACGGAGGACGAAGGTCCAGACGACGGCGTGGGAGCTCCGAGTAGCGACGGAAGAGCGGGGCGCAGGCGCGGCGCAGATAGGGGCAGAAGAGAGGGACGCATAAGGTTTTTTCATCCAAGCGCTCTTTTTTTCAATATTAGATCAACGAGTTAATTTTATAAACAGTCAAAGGTTTTTTGCAAAATAACTCTTTTTCCTTTTTAATTGGTTTTTTTAATAGCTAGACAAACTACGAGTTAATTTTGAAAAAAAAATCAAGGAGTTTTCTGCAAAATAGCCAAGCAAAACAAAAATTTGGATGAAAACGCTACTTACTTTATATAGTATAATAATTATATAGTATAATAAATATATAGATGTAGATATATAGATATATAGATATAGATTGGTACCCACCCATCATTTTAGGATGATATGAAAATAAATCATCTGATTATCGGAACATTGGAGCAAATAATTTTTTTGCATGGCACCGAATTAAGGGGAAAGCCCTACAAGAGATAAAGCGTCATTTCCTCTATCTATATGTGTTCGCTAAACGTTGAATTAGTACTTGTTGGACATATGTTCCTATACCCTTCGATCGGTGAAGATCTCCTCCGCTCACGCGAAGACCTGTTTTCAAGAGAAAGAACAAAAGATTGAAAAGATAAGTAAACAAAGATGAGCCATAAATATATCAATAATCAAGTATAATTATTCCAAACTTAAAAAATAAATTAATATAATTGTTTAAATTATAATATAATTGGTTCTTTCCTCGTCTTCGGTTATATTCTTCGGTTATAGCTGTAGTATTTTCTTACAACGGCGGTAGTCATGGTTAGTAATATTACTATCTGAAATAAGATTTTATTTTAATTCATTTTTTATCTGTTCATATTCGTTCTCGTTGGAATATTTTGAGAGCAATATAGGACCGAAGAAACAGTAAAGCAAGAAATATATCATTGAGAGAGTAATCATTCATAGCCTAGGAAAATAAAAATAAAAATATCTAGGATGCTAGTATTGTCCACACCTTGTGGGATATATCTAAGGCAGGAGAGATGGAAGCACAAGTGTCCTTGATGCTGACGCCTGGAGGGTAGCCAAGAGCCTGCCTGGCTAAGTCACTGCCTGAGTGGCCAGGCAAACTCTTGGGGAGTTTCCAGAGCCCTATTCCCACAAAACCACCTAGCCGAGACACGCCACGCGTCCGCCTCGCGCGCCGGATGTGCTGGGCCCCACGGTGCGTCGCGGGGGTCCAGGTGGATGGAAGCGAGGAGGAGATCGACGAGTCGCTGGCCGCTGTCGGTCTCATGGGACGACCAATTTCTGGTTCCCAAAATATAAAAATATGTCTTATCCAGTACTATATTTTTTATATTTTAAAATAAAGACAATATTATAACTTGTTCTTAGGGCCTTTATCTCTATTTATAACTAATGTATTATAGGTAGATTATTCATGTAATATTTAAGAACGATTTCTCAAAAAAGTTTAATCAGCATTATTACAATATACAATATTAATTTATCATTATAGCCATAGTGTATAATCCGTTCAATCCCTGCAACTAACGCTGCCGTGGTTGCCTCCTAAGGTCACTGCTGTCTGCTTAAGGTGCGACTTTATTCAATTGTGACTGAGCACTTTAGGAATTTTTTTCATGTATTCTCGAGATGGAGTGCGGATGGGGGATGGATGCTTACCTGATTAATTCTGATCCAAACTTTGATATATTCCACAGTTCGGCTGGAGGTGATGTTCTTGGAGACCGATTCAAAAAAAAAGAAGAAAATACTAGTGTATGATAAGAACGACTAATTCGAACCTAATTTGAGGAGGCAACAGGGATGACAAAATATGCCCGTCTTCCTACCATTAAGAAGACAGAAATTCCATGATTTAACTTTGACAAGCGGGTCCTAGAGGAAGAATCAGGTCCGGTCCTAGAGCCTTTCTGATGCACAACCAATGCGCCCGACTAAGATCTACCAGTATGTATACAATGTTTTCCTGTCGATGCAGAACAGATACATACAGAGGGCTTGCGTGCAGATTATTTCTGAGACAGATAGCAACAGGCATATTTTTCAGTTGTTCAGTGGCATATGGCAACAGGTCCCTCAATTCAGAATTCTGTCTCCAGTATGGCGTGTGTAGCTACTGGCTTACTGCAGCTTCAGCTTGAGAACAAGCTTGTTCGGATGATCAGCAAGCCGTCGCCGCAAATCTTCCTTGAGAGCGTCGTCGCAGGCACCCTGCTTGTCCTTGTCGAGCCACACCTTCAGCGACTCCAGGTAGCGGTGACACGACACAGCAGAACACAAGTCCTGGATGTTTTTCCAGTTGATGCCTGAAACCCCAAGCTTGCGCAGCTGCGTGAGATTCTTGAGCTCTTTCAGGATGGCCTTGTCACCTGCAACACCGACATAGACGACACCCAGCGTGTGCAATGCCGTCAGTTCCTCGATCCCCCTGGGCACCTCAATACCAGAGCAAGGATCACCAGCATGTCTGCCTCTGCACAGAACAGGCAGCCAGGATAGCAAAGCATGTGCTGACCTGCATTTTGGTTGTGTCTCTGTCTCAGCAGTTGCTAGGCTTGCCGACATGCCTTCTTCACCCAATGTGACTTTGGTGCCACCACGAATGTACTGCAGCTTATGCAGCTTGACAATGACTGTTGGCAGCATGACAACAGAGGTGTGCCTGATATCAAGGGTCTGCAGCTGCCTCAGGCCACCCAACGAGTCCGGCAAGCGGCTGACCATTTTGCATTCTCGTAAGGAGAGGAACTTCAGGCGGGGCAGGTTTACGACACACTCAAGATCACCGTTTGTTACATCTGATGCGTTCTCCAGATCCAGCACCCGAAGAAGCCTCATTTTGTCAGAGATGAAGAATGATTCCCACTTACCAAACACTGTCAGAGACCGTAGCCGGGAGAAGTTGATGCTCATGAACACGACCTTGTCTCTCTCCCAGGTGCTCCCTATGACAAGGTGCTGTCCCGTGCGTTGGCTGGTCAGGCTGCAGCGCCCCTCCAGTGAGAAGATGTGGTTGTCTTCCATTTGCTGCGACATGATGTACTCGTGGCAAAAACTGTTCACTTCACACCGGACCATTCTCTTGCTACTCAATACGGTGCCCTCCATTGGCTGGCCTGTCTGTAACGTCTGCTGCATAATGCTCAGGCCAACCAGCTTTGCGAATAACGTCTCGCCATTCTCCTCCGCGCTATTGCTGGCAGTGTCCCTGGAGTAGCCCTCAGCGATCCACCGTCTTATCAAACGCCTCCGCCGAATGCTTTTGTCTCGAGGAAAAATTGACAGGTAGAAGATACATGGCTTGAGGGAATCCGGGGAATTGTGAAAGTAGGACTGCATCCAGGCAAATAGATCCCGCAAACTTTCAAATCCTGGGTTAGTCTGTAACTCGTGCATAAATCGGTTATTGAATTTCCTCCATGGCACAACATCTTTTCTCCGGGTGGCCATAAAGCGACCTATAGCAACTATTACTTTAGGAAGTCCACCACACTTCTTTATGATGAGCTTTGCTTCATCAATCATCTCGGGAGTCAGAGCAGGGTGGCGGTCCTGGCCATGCTGCTTTAGGAAATGAGAGATTTCTTCAGTCATCCCGGGAATCACCTTGGATGTTGGCTTGCTACACTTACCTAACATAAGCCTTAACTCTGTATCACTCATGCAATAATTGAGTGCAGGTCCGTACACCTATTTTCAAATATTTCAAGAATTAGATGTCATTTTTTTCAGAATTAGCATCAATTTGCACGTGTTAAGCTGTGTTTATTAATATCAGTTACAATTGGATTTAGATGTTGCAAACAAAATTGATTATTTGCTGCTAAATCACAATATACCAGGATACCACTCAAATAAGCAAAAAGGGAAATATGGCACTGACTGACTACCTAGCAATCCATAATGTACCACACTCTTCCATTGCTTCCTTCAAATTATTGTTTTTGTAACATGGATAGGATTCCTCTGATTCATATTATAAGTTGCTTTGAAGTTTGGATAGGAAAAAAGTCAAAGCAACTTATAATATGAATCAGAGGAAGTATTTGTCCTATCCATGTTACAAAAACATTAATTTATAGAAAAATATGTCAACATTTTCAACACAAAACAAACAAATTATCAAAATATATTAAATGTTAGTTCTAATGAAACTAATTTGGTGTTGCAGATGTTGCTCAATTTCTCTTTAAGTTTGACTAGGAAAAAAAGTCAAAACGGCCTATAATATGAAACGGAGGGAGCCTATACTAGATAATGTTTCCAATATTAAGCGATAGAAATAGCTATGTCGCCAAATAATCCATTATAATCTGAGGGCCTACAAATTACCACATTATTCAAGAAAATAGATGTCGTTTGTCGACATGATGCATCCAAATTATAGGGGCGCAAAACGATTGATATAGTTGTATACATAATACAATTGCTCAAATTGATTCAAAGCTGGGGATTCCCATTTTTGGCTAGCATTCTTAAATTTAGAAACTACTGTCAATGAGGGTCTTTCAGCTCAAGGATGATTCTTAGATTATATTTTTGGAAGATAGGTATCTAGGAAATAGCCAGTTCACAACATTGCTTAACATAATTAGAAAGAAGCATTCAACAGAGGGCAAGTTCATGCGTGCAATCCTGCTTAATGTCTCCTTCCGCAAAGCTCTAAAAAGGAATAACTTTATTGCTTGGAACAACTTGGTGGTCTGCCTTATGAATGTTTGATTGTCGTAAAAGAGAGATTCATTTAAATAGAGCCTTCATCAGAATGGTCAAATTTGCCATTCTCCGTATGATGTTCTTCCTAGCACTAGTATCCCAGGCACAAACAGACTGCTGTGAATGTTAAAAGCTCCACTCAAGATCAAAGTTTTACATAGTATTTATGTCATGATGATGTGTTGACAAAAGATAAGCCTGCAAAAGGAAACTGGGGAGGAACTAAAAGTTGTTTCCTGTCATGACAAGGAGACTATAAAGCCTTTATTTTTTTATGGTCACCATGCTCACTTTGTTTGGCATGTAGTACAACCGTACAAGTGCATTTTGATTAATAATAGGCTATGTAATCATTGAGTTGATTTAGCTTGTTATCATTGAGTTGATTAATTATAGCACTTTTTATCATTCTCACAGTTAGTACTCTTGTAATAATGTGGCTGTGTACACACATGGAACTAGCTAAGTAGCAAGATTGCAGAAACAAGGGCAAGATAACGCACCTCCTTTATGAACAGATAAAGGGCCACATCAGCTTCTAGACCTTTGACGTTAAACACGAAAGGGTCTTCTACTGCGCAATGTCTAGCGACACTTTCTTCATTTGTAATGACAATGATAAAACTTTTTGAATTTCCATATAGTAAGGCAGCTTTTATCAAGTCCCATTCTTCTGTGGACTGCAGGCCATCAATAACAATGAGGCATTTGTGCTTGTATAGAAGATGATGACACTCCTGAATTGGGTCTTTGATCCTTAACATATCAAAGTCCTCCTTTTCTTCTTTTGGATCCCCTAAATGCATGAAACATCTCCCGTTTCGATGCAAATCCAAGAGTAAACTCCAAGCCAAGTCCCTTAAATTGAATGGATGGGATACATTGACCCAACCATACATGTCAAACTGATGATCTCTTTTGTAGGTAGTTCTTACAAAAGTTGATTTCCCAACACCAGCTATCCCCCACACAGAGATCACTCCAAACCTGAAAGTACGTTTATTATTATAAATTGCCTCAGTTATTAAAGAAAACAGCTCTTCATAGCGTCGCCGAAGGCGGATAAACATGTCATCCAAGACAAGGCCTGTTTTTGCATAGAAAGAGGAAATCTCATCCTGTATTAGTCCATCCTTCATTAATAACCCATCAATTAATATATCATTACAGATGACCATCCCCCAACAAGTCTTCTCATCTTTACTTCTGCTGTCATGACAAGATCCCTGCAAATAAGAGCAAATAAGAAACAGTTAGGGGGGAGCAGGATGCACCACACGAGAAGTAGTAGATGCCAGAGGGCAATCACCTGAAAGGAGGCCAAAAAAAAAAAAACTAGACAGCATGCAAATGATTTTGACATTACTTAAGTCTTCAAAAGAAACTTACTTAAAAGGATTTTTACCAAGAACATGAGGGTCAAAGAAATAAGTTTCTAGATTTTCATAGAATGTAAATATTAAAAAATAATGTTTCTAGGTTTTCACAACATTTATGTTTTTCCAAAAATAAATGCCTCTGTTGTGAGATTCACTGAAACTAATACTAAGCTTGTTGGTATTCGTTTGCAACTTTAATATAACCTCCTAAACTCCTGAAAATCTGCAGGCTGTTGATACATATTTCAAACTAACTAGAATTTTATCTGAAACTTTGGAGGCATTTGAAACGCAAATTCCTTTAGAAGTTTCTAAGGAAGATTTCTAGAAACTACCGAAAATAAACTTTTTGAAAATCCAAATAATAACGTGTAATTTGTCGAAGATTTGTCAAAGCCTATCTAAAGTATGATTAATTTGGTTAAAACTTAAATGTTTATATGTTTCAGCTCTAAAGCACACAAAACTTAGTATCCAAGGATGTTATTAAGTTGTATGCACCAATCAGTTCAACAAAAAGTCTTAAGCTTATGAGCAAAGGTGGTTTATAAACCAATGACCACCTCATGTCTAGACTCTTTCAGGCTAAGAGATAGAATATAACTAAGTGGTAAGTTTTTATTCCTTATGCTAGCTTCAACAACCGCAAGGTACCAGCCTGCAGAAAAACCATGCAAAACTGGTAGGGAAAGTTTTCGTCAAGGTTGATGAATACTTACTAGTAGAAATTTCGAGCTTACCTTGAAAAACATGCAGACACAGTGATTATATGAGAATCGCCTGAGCTGTGATACTTGGAACGGATGTCCTGTGCACAAGCTTGCAATTTCGACCTTCTGTGTGGACACCACAACTCGGCTTCCATTTCCTTTGTTTGGTAGAAATAATCTGATGGTTTCCCATTCTGAAACGGTGTCCAGGTCTTCTAACACAATGAGAAACCTCTTTTTGACCTCATGAAAAAGCTTGTTGTCTTCTGCTCCTTGTCGCTGTTGTCCAGAGTTTGTGTAGAACTGACTCAGCAAAGCCTGGATGAACTCATGTAGATCAAATGGATGCATTATCTTTATCCAGGCAAGACGTTCAAAGTTTCTTCTTATTTCTGGGTCATCAAACACATTCCTGATGATGGATGATTCCCCATGATCAACTTCTGTTTCCCAGATGGAGATGACCTGAAGGTCCCTATCATTGTTAGTGAGCAATTCAGCAAGATCCCCTGAACCACTCAGCTCCTTTGCAATGTCCCTAGCCTCAACGAGGGCGTCAGAAGCTGATGGGCCAGCTGCAGCTAGCCCGACAGGCTTGGAGCCGGAGTCAGAGATGAGGTTGTAGCGCATGTTCCTCTGGCTCACATCCTCCACTCTGGCCTTGATCTGCTTTATGTCAGCCACCGCCTCATCCAGGGGAAGCACCGGCGCCAGGCAGGACGGTAGCACCGGCGCCATGAATGAGGGGAACAACCGGTGCCACCAAGCAGACTTCTTGTCAAGGTGGATTACAAACTCGATGCAGTCCTCGACATCGTAAGCAAGGTTACGCACCTGTGTTACCCAGGTCCTCACCACATTGTTGTTCGCTTGCCCCCTCTCGACAACGTTGAGGAAGGACTGCATCATCTGGAACTCATCCGTGATGAACACCAGGTCATGCTGCACCCTCTCCTTGAGCTGATTCTCCTCCTTGATCGCCGACTGAACCTTGATCACCGTCCCCTCCACCACCGACTTGGTCAGCCCGAGCACGATGTCCGCCATTGCTCTCTCCGCCTCCACTCTCTGAATCTCTGATATATCTGTGTTTGTGGTGAGCTAGAAGCAAATGATGCCATTAAATTGCTAGATCGGAATCATGGGTAGACGGTGCATCTGGAGTCAGTATTAAAAAGGATAGATCAGCCATTGAACAATAAATTTGGACATTACTGCATTAAACTAGACTGTCCAGGTCAACGAAACAAGCTAGCTCCTAAAAAATTGTAAGTATATTTAATCTGGCGAAAGAGACCTTGCATTAACAAATGTGGAGCAGATGATGCCTTGAATGATGGAATCAGTGAGCCTTCCTCAACCCCAATATCTTACTCGACTGGAGACGTATTGATTGGTATTACATGCTGTCACATGGGTGGTTGGTTGACAAAAAATCAATAAAATTAGTCAAATTAACAAAAAAGAAACCACACTGTTTAATAAACAAAGTTGGAGTACAAGTATTCCTACTAATTCTTCATTCAGTCTTTCTTATGTTAACTATTAATTGAATTGCTACCAATCTATCATCCAAGATCCCAAATGTGATTGCGAACGCCCAACGCCAACTCTATCGCAATCCAAGTTGCCTTTGCATACCTCGCGGCTCCGGGGCGCGGGCACCGGTGGCGTCGCTCGCGGCCGGCGCGCTCCGTGTCGCCCACAACATCCTCTCGGCCTCCGACGGTCGCTGCCACACCAGCCATCCTCCTCCGCGTCGGCGAGCTCCGACGGTGAGCCGCCGCCGCCTGTGTAGCCTGCCATCCGAAACCTACCAAACCCACACCGGTTTGCTCCATTTCGACGCGTGGAAAGCTTCATGTGGCTTGCTAGCCCATTCGGATGGGCCGGGCCGAGACTCGTACGAATGAGTTGAGCCGGCCCATATACGCAATTTATACCCGCTCCGTTCTACTTTAATGGAAAAAGTATAACTGAGGTGCCGAGTTATAAAATCGTCTCTGAACTTAAAATATCAGATATATGACATTTCTCAACTTACAAAACCAGGTCATTCATCCTTAGGTGATTTTGTCTTCGGTTTTGTTCGACATGGCAGCTGAGTTAGCATGGAACCCATATGGGCTCCATATGTCAACCACTACTCTTTCCCTCCTCTCTTCACCTCTCTTCCTTCCAAATCCCTCTCCCCTTTCCTCCAAATCGTGGTGGCTCGCGCGGCACCACTCCTCCGGCAGCTAGCCATGGCCACGGTCACACTAGGATGTTGCTCAAGCTGCTGCAGGAGATGCACACCGACGATCGCGTCGTCGGCGACCACCGCTCTGCCGTCCTCCAGGTCACCGCTTCGTCCCTGTCCTCATCGCCTCCACTGCCAACTCCCTCTGACCCTCTAATGGCTTCCTTCTTTGGCTCTTTGATGGCCTCCACTCCACCTATGTCCAGCCATCCGCCAACGACACCGACGCCCTCGTCTTTCCCTCTCTAGCGATGGAAGCGCTTCCTCCTGGTGTTCGTCTCCATCAACACCGCCATCGAGGCCGCTGACCAGGGCCTCTCCTTCTGCGCTGAGGTCTGGGATGCCAGGCGCAGTATCATGGACATGCTCTATGCCGCGATGGACGACGCTGCGATGACGGAGGAGCTCTGTGTCGTGCTCGATGGGGTAATGGTCGAGTCCCTCCTAACGCTCAAGATGGTGCTGACGATGCCGAGATGCTGGCCACCACGAGCCTCGCGCGGGACGTCGCCGCCCTGAGGAGCCACAACTCAGAGCGAGTCCATGCCCTCGCCACCGACGTTGTCCGCGGGTGATCGGCGTCCGCCCCGTCCTCTCGCTCTATCTCCTTCGTCAGCAACTCGGACACCCAGCTTTCCTGTCTCTGCAACCGGTTAAGCTTGGTGACACTATCGACGCCCAGCTCCTCTTCATCAATCTTCTCCTTGCCCGTCGCCAGCGAGTGTCGCTGCCGCCAGCGAGGGCCACCGCTGGCCACTATGTACCTCTGGTTCTGCCCGTCATTGGCTGCATCCCTCCCCCGCTGGCCATCAGTCGCGCCCGTTGTCGACCCTTCTCACCCATCGCCATCGCCAAGAAGATGGGAGGACTAGAGGAGAAAGGAAGAGAGGTGGGGAGAGGAGGGGAAGTAGTGGCTGACATGTGGGGTCTACACGGGTCCCACACTTACTCAGCCGTCACGATAGATAAAAATCGAAGTCAATACCCCGTAAGGACCCAAAGTGACCAGGTTTTGTATGTTGAGGAACCATATATCTGGTTTTTTGGTTAATGGACGATTTTGTAATTCGGTGACAAGACGAGGACCTCAAATGTACTTTTTCCTACTTTAATTGACAACTTTAACCATTTACAAATACTAGTATTTGGCGTTGCACAGAATGTCAGAATCCAATGTTTAATTTCTCATTTTTCCCTGTAATAGCCGTTATATATTTACTCACACTAAGTAAATGTAATGAATTAATGATTGTCTAATTGTATGAAGTGGATTGTGGACCAGCTTTGAGTTACTCTGCGTACTTAATTTCTATCTTTTTTTCCTTATTCATGGAATTGACAAAAATCTGTAAGTTTGTCCTCAACGCATGTTTAAAAAGATGGAGGCAAGTGAAAAATCCGTGACCTCTCAAAAATGTGCTAAAAACTACAACTTCACTGTGCACTACTTAATTAATTTTAGGTGATCAGTCAAATGTGCACGTCTGGGAGAAATCAGATGTTGCCTGCTCGCCAAGGGCCCTCCTAGCTATTTTTTTTCGAAAAAAAAGTTCTGATTTTACGAATATAGTACAGTGTACTGGTTAAACAAGAAAAAAATGAGTCATGCGGTGGTTTTTGTTGATTGTATATTCAGATGATATAGCTACAGCATCGTTGAATATTCAGATCACGTTAAAAATATATCCGTTCTGACTATTTCACTACGGGAAACCGTGACTTTACCGAGTGTCCAGACACTCGGCAAAGCTAAATACACTCGGCAAAGGGTTTACCGAGTGTAACACTCGATAAAAGATGACACAACAAATCTTTTATCGGTAAAGGTGACTTTGCTGAGTGTTTTTTGTCGGACACTCGGCAAAGTCTATAATTCGATTTTTTTTAAGAAAAATAAAGTCAAAAAAATTTGAAAGCAACCACGCCCAACATAGCGCCCCAATCAATCGCGCACGGAAATTTATTTAGAAATTTGCCCTCCACGGGAGTTGAACTCGCGACCTCTCATGTGTGTGCCTCTCCACGTCACTAGGAGTGGGCGTAAAACCCGAGCCCGAAACCTAAACCAAAAAAACTCAAAACCAAAACAAAAAACCCAAAACCCAAAGCCCGAAAAATATTTTCGGGTAGTGAACCTAAAAACCCGACTCTAATTCGGGTACAATCAGGTTACAACGCCCGGTACCCGAACAACCTGAATACCCGAACTCCCTAGTCCCCTGCATAGCCCCAGCGCGCTCCAGCCCGTGGCACTCGCGCTGTCTCCATCCAGTCAAAAGGAAAAATGGGGAACCCTAACCCTACTCCTTGTGCCCAGCCGTTGTCGGTGCGCCGTCGCCCCGTCTGCCGTTGCCGCCACCGGATCGGCGACGCTGGCTAGGCACTCCGCCCCCTCGGCCATCGGCCGTCGTGCGTCGTGGCGTCGCGCCTCATTGTGCTGTTGCCGCCAACCGGCGGCGCCGCGCGGATGCCGCCACCGCGTGACGCGCGACGCCTGTCACCGGCTCGCCGCTAGCCCGCCCACTAGGCGCCACCGTGGCGTCACGCCTCGGCCGACCGTCGCCGGCTCGCCGCCACCATGCCCATTTAGTAATTTCGGGTTACAGAAATACCGACCCAAATTTTCGGTACCGAAATTTCGGGTAATAGGGGGTTCGGGTTAAATTTCGGGTTTCATTTTTGAAAACCCAAATTTTGGAAAACCCGAAATATCCGACCCGAAATTTCATGTTAACCCGAATGCACAATGTTACACGTCACTCCCTAGCCAACCCGTCTCGCTTTGTGCTTGTGATAGAGAAGGGTTGTGTCTCTACTTATCATGAGCAGACGGATCCACCCTTTGCCGAGTGCCAGCTCTCAGACATTAGGCAAAGAGGCTCTTTGCCGAGTGTCGGATCTTGGCACTCGGCAAAATATTTTTTTGTTATTTTTCAGTTTTGACATTAAGAATTTAAAATATATCTTTGTAAATTTTGTCGTGTGCTTTTTTTGCCGAGTGTAAGCACTCGGCAAACATGATATTTTCCGAGTGTTTTTTCTGAGTGTAAACACTCGACAAACATAATATTTTGCCATTTTTTTTGCCAAGTGTCCACTCGGCAAAAAAAAGGTTTATCGAGTGTCCGATGAAATACACTCGGCAAAGACTCGGGCACTTGGCAAACTTGCTCTTTCCCGTAGTGTTTAAAACACTTACAAGGACTTGAATAAGCTGATAGTTATGCAGAGGCCGAGAGCTTTTTTAGTTTGGTTCTATCATTGTAATCGTCTAAGATTAATAAAAGATTTCTTTATAAAAAATAAGCTGAATACAATCCTACCTAGAAAAGTGAGGGTTTTATCCAAACCGAGGAGGGCCAATTCAACCATGGAGGCGAATTCTCTACGCATGCAAATCTCTTGCTTTTCATGTCCCAAATACCTATCTCTTGCCAACTATTTCTATACATGCTGATATGCTCAGATGAGTCATCAGTGATGTAGGCACAGTTTGGTTTCAACATCGGATAATCCTTTGGTTGAAATGTACATTGTGCTATTGTAACCAAGGAACAATGCATGGTTGTCCAAGCTCTTCATCTTCACAAGCTTTTTTTTATCAAAATTGACTTTGAACACTTCAATGCCAGTTGTCTTGAGCTCCAGATATGGATATAGGATGTAGGTCGTCAATGTCATCGTCTACCTCAAAATTATTGATGATGTTGCCATCAAGTTGACATAGCTCCTCCATCTACGTGCTTGAAGTATGTCACCCCATGACACCCGTAGGAGGTACATGGCCGTAGAGTGTCACCGTTGTGGAACTTTGCCCATGATCTGTCTCACGATAGGAGAATCGCCATTGAGATCTAAGGTGTAGATGGATCCATCGATGCATAGTGCGTAGAACAAGCCATTGTCATCGTTGTGGAAGAAGTCTTGGAAGCCACCGAAGCAGCGGTGTTTGTTTGGCGAGACCCACGTCCACCGCTCGTCACCGAGCCACGCAAACGAGAGCGCAGCGCGACGTAGGCGCCCCTACCGGTGGACGGGCTACAGGAGAGGGCCACCCGACGTACATGCATTCCCGCGCCTCATCCGCGGCGAGCAGGAGTGGCTCCGAGTAGAGCCCCGACGCCGGACTCACAAAGACGTTGTACATCAGCGCATCGTTGCCGCCGGCACCAATGAAGCTCTTCTCCACATGGTGGATGCCGATGATGGGAGGGAGACAAGCTTGGGTGCCGACGATGGGATTGATGGGGTGGAGGTTGGAGGGCTCGTCGGCAGTGACGATCTAGCCTTGCCCCACACCGACCATGGAGTGTCCGCTGACCGGGGTGAGCAGGAAAGGGACACAGATAGACTCGCCAGTGAAGAGGCAGTGAACGACGACGACGACGACAGTGTTGAAGGAGTTAGCCCCACAAGCGTAGAACAGGCACGGGAGCTGTTTCGCTGACGATGGAAGAGAAAAACATGTGCGACGGACGGTAGCCGACGCGGCGTGCCATGGGGCACAGACGGCGGCGGAGCCGAGGAGGTCCGGAATGTCCAGCCGCTCCATGACGGTTAGAAGAGGACGTCCTCCAGCAACTCCGTCCAGTCGGACCTGCCACCGGCGGCGGCGGCGGCTGTAATGGGTGATTCCATTATCCTCCTCGTCGGCGTCGTTCGTTGCAAAATCCCCGCTTGGTGCCGCACGTGTGGACTGTTCGATTTGGGCGTAACAAAGTGGCCAGCACCGAATCCGAAACCGTCGCGGCCACGTCACTGAGTTATCTTGGCCGCCCGATCGTCTGGTGGTGAGGTGGATGGCCGCGATCGCTTAAGGAGCACTTCCTTTCCTCCTCATCGATCTCTCCGGCCTCTCCGGCGTCTCCGCCGCACGCCGCCGACTCCCTCTTCCCTTCCTCTTCTGTCTCCTCACCGGCCTTCCTACTGGCCACACGGCCTCGACGGTCTCCTCTAGATGGGAGGATGGAGGGAGAGGACGAAGAGAGGCAGCATTCTGCGGGGGATACGCTGGTGGCTTCGCGGCGGAAAGCGGGGAGGGGGGCCACTATCAGTTGGTCCTTCGTCAGCTTGTCCGGAGCTACCTGCAGTTTTTTTAGTGGTGAACTCGTACACATGTTTGTCATGTTGCTTTGTTACTCTGCTGAAGAACAAAAATATTGAAGCTTCATTTGAATAAACATGTTCAGGTTCTTTAAATCTTGAGCAACTACCATTTGTCCCTTCAAAAAAATTCAAACTCTGAGCTTGAGTTGAGAAGCGAAATATGATAGTACCCCTCGTGTGTGTGTATATATATATACACACTGGCAATTAGCATATATATATATATATATATATATATATATATATATATATATCCTATGCTAATGCGTCAGTGCGTTGCAGGTGAAGTCGGGCGGGCGTGGCGTGGATGGGGACGGGAGGGAGGGACGCAGGCGCGACGCTTTTATAAATACTCAAGGGGTTTTCTACAAAATAGCCAGGTAGACTGCGGGTTAATTTTATAAACACTTACAGGGTTTTATAAAAAATAGCCAGGTAGAACAAAATGTGGGGTGAAAACACTACTTGCTTTATAGATAGTTATATATATGTTGTTCTATCTGGCTATTTTACAGAAAACCCATTAAGTGTTTATAAAATTAACCCGTAGTCTACCTGGCTATTTTGCAAAAAACCCCTTGAGTGTTTATAAAATTAACCCGCAGTCCACCTGGCTATTTTGCGGAAAACCCCTTGAGTGTTTATAAAAGTGTCGCGCCTACGTCCCTCCTCCCGTCCCCATCCGCGCGCGTCCAGATTTCACCGTTGCAACGCACGGACACGATTGCATATATATATATATATATATATATATATATATATATATATATATATATATGGTAGGGCTAAAGTGTACCTAGGTGCATTTCAGCCCTACATTGCAGAGGGGCTGAGCGGACCAACCATGCGCGCACGTGACCGAATCGTGCCGCGGCGCGACGTGACGCAGACCGAGTCTAAACCAAGACACAGACACACATATCCTCATCCAAACCTTATCTTCATGCACGCGCTTGAACCAATCACACAACCACTAAATCCCACTACGTAGCGGATCCCATTAAAACTCTAAAGTTAAGCGTGTTAGCATGCAGCTCTGGTAGTTGACCAGTTACAACACACTTGGTATGCTGGTTGCAACATAATCTAAACACCAGTTGCACTCCGCCAGATACAACATAACACGAGGACTTCCCAGGAGGTCACCTATCCTAGTTCTACGCATGCTATGGTAGTTGACCAGTTGCAACACACTTGGTATGCTTGTTGCAACATAATCTAAACACCAATTGCAACTCCACCAGATGCAACATAACACGAGGACTTCCCAAGAGGTCACCTATCCTAGTACTACGCTCGTCCAAGCATGCTTAACTTCAGAGTTCTAATGAGATCTGATGATTTAGTGTCGGTTGCAATCAGACGCGGTGGTCAGGCGCTCCAATCAGACTCGGTCGGACCAATCCATACGGACCGCGCGGCCAACTGGCATGGATGCATTCTATGCACCCATGTATATTATATATATACGGTGTATATATATATATATATATATATATATATTATATATAGATGGACTCTGTGTGGCGCGTCGCACAACCCCATCTGTGTGGCATGACTAAATCTCTAATTTGAAAACTCAAATTGAAAATCCGAACCGTTCAAATTGTTCTACATATTAATATCGCCTTGTATACTAAATTTTACATTTTTTTGATTTTTTACTATTTTATCAGATAGGTCAAATATGCAATAAAATAGATACTCCGAAAAATCGTTGGATTAATGCATCTTTGACTTATTTGATAAAATAGTAAAAAAATTTAAAAAAATGTAAAATTTGGTATACAAGACGATATTAATATAAAGAACAATTTGAAAGGTTCGGATTTTCAATTTGAGTTTTCAAATTAGATATTTGACCATGCCACACGGGATGGGGCTGCGGCGCCACCACATATAGATGGGCTGCGTGTGGCGCGCGCACGGCCCATCCGTGTGGCATGGCCGAATCTCTAATTTAAAAACTCAAATTAAAAATCCGAACCGTTCAAATTGTTCTACATATTAATATCGTATTGTATACCAAATTTTACATTTTTTGAATTTTTACTATTTTATCGGATAAGTCAAAGATGCATTAATCCAACGATTTACGGAGTATCTATTTTATTGCATCTTTGACCTATCTGATAAAATAGTAAAAAATTCAAAAAAATGTAAAATTTGGTATACAAGGATTTAATATATAGAACAATTTGAGCGATTTTTCAATTTGAGTTTTCAAATTAGAGATTCGCCATGCCACACTGGATGAGCTGTGCGCGCGCCACACAGCTAACTCATCTCTTCTCTCTCTCTCTATATATATATATATATAGTTGGGCTACTGTGTGGCGCGCCGCACAGCCCCATCCCGTGTGATGCGACCGAATCTCTAATTTAAAAACTTAAATTGAAAATCCGAACCGTTCGATTGTTCTACATATTAATATCGCCTTATAGACCAAATTTTATATTTTTTGAAATTTTTACTATTTTATCGGATAGGTCAAAGATGCAATAAAATAGATACTTGAAAATCGTTGGATTAATGCATCTTTGACCTATACGATAAAATAGTAAACAATTTCAAAAAAAAATAAAATTTGGTCTACAATATGATATTAATATGTAGAACAATCTGAACGGTTCGGATTTTCAATTTGAGTTTTCAAATTAGAGATTCGGCCGTCTACACGGGATGGGCTGCGGCGCGCACAGTAGCCCATCTCTCTCTCTCTCTCTCTATATATATATATATATATATATATATATATATATATATATATATATATATATATATATATCATAAAAATGCAGCTTGCTGTACAGTCAAACAATCTCAGAATTTCCTCTAGACATCCTACTTCCATGACATCACAAAACAAACTGCAAATTTCTGTTTCTAACCCAACAATCGTCTGGATTTCTCTGCACATTCTATTTCTAACGAAGGAATTGTGAACTGTCTAACATGGACATCTACTCACAGAACTGTCTGCTGACCCAAGAACTGTTTGCTCTGAACATTTACTCTGCTGACCCAAGAACTGTTTTCTCTGAACATTTACTTCCCATGGATGTTCTTCTTATGACGGTAGTAATCTGCAGGATTTGGAAAGAAGTTGTGGCAGTAGAAGAATTCCACCCTGTCCTTGCTGCGCATCAGCTTGCGATGGCAAGTACAGTAGTGGGGCTTCAGGAGCCTGACGAGAAACTCCGTCGAACAGGTTTCGAGCCCTCGAAGCAGCTGGTTCACGGCTTCTCCCCTCTCCCGGCCTGATCACACTCGACGAAGAACGAGAGGAGAGGGCCGTGCTGCGGTGTCTCGCCGGCGATGGAGACGGGCGTCTACTCGTCTTCCTCCTGCAATGCCGCGGTCTTGTCGCTGTCGGCGTCCCAATCTTGATCGAAGGCATCCAATCAGGCCAGTCGGCGTCGGGGGCGGCCTCGCCGGCCTGGGCGACGGCTTCTTGCGGGGGTGGCTGCAGCCAGTGGGCGTCGGGGGCTGCGTCCTCGTAGACGTGGGAGACGTCAAGGTGCAGGGGTGACTGCTCACCGGCGACGACGAGGGTGCTCCAAAAACTTGCCCCGCTCGACGACGACGACACACTTGTTGATCACCTCGGCAACGGGTGCTCGTCGTCGCAGATGTCTCGATTCACGCAGGCGTTTCTTGCGATTCTTGGAAGGGGAAATGGGGAACGCTTGGTGTTTGTGAGTTGTTTTGGTTGATGTGGTGTAAACCAAAAACTATTTTTGGAATCTTAAAACTATTTAAAGAGTAGAAAAATATATTTCTTGGTAAGTATTTTTTCAGTACAAGTGAAATATCATATAGTTGGCTTACGAATAATGGATTGAAAGAAACACTATCTTTGAAATGAGAGGAATATTCTTTATAGCATTGTAGACTGAATTTATTAGTTTAATTTTTGAAGGCTATTTATAGGACAATCACGAAGAACTTTTGGCCCATTCATATTTCAGGCCTACCATTTGGAACTTTTGGTCCATTTCTCAACATTCACTTACGGTCGAAACATTTCTATCTTTTGCTGATTCCGGGGTCCATGAAGTTGAAACCTAGGCCCATTTTCAATCGATTTAGGCACATTCGAAGTGATTTCGTCCTATTTAAATTTCAATCCCACTTAGGTTATTTTTGCCCTAATTTGGCGGAGCAAATTATAGGATTTTGATCATTTGTGACGCATCAAACGTTGTTGCTCATGGTTTGCCACATGATCTTTTTTTCTCTGCAGCTAACTTTATTTTGGGTCCCAAAGATGACCAAATTAAGCAAACTATAAAGTTATGTTAATTGTAAGCGCACGTAGTTATTGCCCGGTCTTCAGCTTTAGGCCCTGTTTCTTTCAGCTTATGTTTCGTAGAAGCAAACTTCTAGGTTCGGCTTCGGCTACTACTACCTCCGGAATTTGGAACTACAAAAGTCGAGCCTGTTTCACAATTTTCTTCAGGATTAGCTTTTGGAACCAAACAGAGTTCAAAATATTCAAAAACGAGGTTATTTTTCTCCTCAGAAGCCAGAAAAGCTCACCTTGATGAGCTTCTAGCTTTTGTAGTTTAGAAAAGCCAAATGGCTTTTGAGAAGCTAAACATAAAAGCTAGCCGTTTCTTTTACTTTTTGTCTACTGTAGTCTGAAAAGCCAGAATCACACGCATAGCTGTGTATAAATCTCTGTAAAACTCCAAGCAATACATCGATTGCCTCTCCAATTCTCACATTAATTTATGCATTAACGAGATTACAATCAAACAATAGCCTAATTCTAAGCAACATAACGAGAAAACCAAGGCCACGAAAGCCTACTTTTACTCTGTTCTTGACCCATCACACATCAGGACGCCATCGTCAGATTCTATAAACATAACAGGCCCTAAAACCACCGACAAAATGTGTTGGTCAGTAATGTTACGGTCGTAGCCATCAAAATGATCCGATGGAGATATTCAGTAAACACGGAATCGCTTTCAAATATTCAGTGTTGCTCTCCTTTTCCAATTATCAGTAATAACGTTAGCTAACATCAATGATAGTGTATCTAACATTTGCGTTCTCTCTCATATTTTTGCTAAATAGGTTATTAAAGAAAAGTTTTTGAAAGTTCATATTAACAGATTGCACATGAAGGGGATGTAGCTCAGATGGTAGAGCGCTCGCTTAGCATGCGAGAGGTACGGGGATCGATACCCCGCATCTCCAAAATTTTGTTTTTTTTTTGCGTTTCTTCACCTTGTTTTTTTTTTGCGTTCTTTTCCCTTGTTAAAGAATTTTTTGGGCTCTTTGCTAATGGCCCTTTTTATTCTTTGCTAAAGAAATTGTTGGGCTTTTTGCGTTTTTTTCCCTTGCTAAAGAAATTTTTGGGCTTTTTGCTAATGGCTTTTAAGGTACTGTTTGGCCCATTTTGAAGCGCTCTCGACATTTGGATGTGAAGCACCTTTTGAATGCAATATAGATGCTTATATAAGTCCACTAATTAATTCGCTTGTAAATGGAGGTGGACGTGACATTTTTGGTCTCTTACTCTCTCTATCTCCTCTAAATTTTATCGATGCAATTGTAAACTATATGTTGCTTTAAAATTTTTTAAAAGATGTTTTTAAAAAAGATTTGGAGGGAGAGAGGTCTCTCCAAGTATTTTTTTTAAAAAAATTAAAACCATACCTTTGTCATTGCACTATGGTGCATCTGAAAAAAAATATTTTTTAGCATAACTAAGCTACACCGTAGCTGATTACGACCACGTACTCTCTGCGTCAAAAGGAAAAAACAATCTTAAAGATAAGTTTAGATCAGTACTGTATTTGTCTATATTTTTTTTATAAATAATTTTTTGTAAAAAAAACAGAGTGGAGTACTCATCATGGAACGGAGCTGGTCACCTCATTTTCAGCCTAATTGTTGAGCCCAGGGCGACACAACCATACACTAAGTACGACATTACGAGCAATCAATCAATCAAGCATAATGCAGCTTAAGCCAGCCATCGCCTTCGTTTGGTGTTGCACCCCACACCCCCCTCTCTGGGGCCCACGGTACAGTGACCGTCGAGGCACTGGCAGGTGGGCCACGTGCGGGCCAACACCACCCCAGCATTTACTCCCCCTAGTGTCACCTTCACCAACTCTCCGCCCACGCGTAACGCACATACCCAATGACATCCTGGTCCCACCAGTAAAAGGCCCCCACCTGTCATCCAACGTGTGGTGCCACGTCTGTTTTCCTTTCCGGGAGGGAGCAGCGGCCGTTTGTTACCAGTATCAGTTTATACCCGAGAAACTGAGTCGTGGGACCTACGGTAAGATTGGCGCGATTCGCGTAGCTTCTCTGGTGGTCGTAGGCACCGCGCGCCGCGACCGCCCAACTAACTCATGAGTCATGAGTTGACTCGGTAAAGAAGACGTACTCGTCGTGTCCTGCAAATTTTCGTCCAGGTCCTCTTGGACGACGAAATTCAGACGGGCTCCATGAAAAACTTATTCCGTACACGTCTACGGGTGACCGTAGGGGTGGCGACTGGCCGCGAGGCCGGGCCAGGTTAGACAGGAACATCTCAAAATAAAATTTGCTAGTTAAGTGATTAATATGAAAACTTCATTTTTAATTTATTAAAATCATTTAAATTCTACTATGCATTCGATCGATGAGCTAAGCATTTTATATGACTTCAATAATGCACACAGGGTAGCTTTAATTTTGAGGGAAAAAACAAGACTCGTTCTTGTGGTACGGTGTGGGTATGCTAACACCAAAAACTTTGTACGGTTTTTTATGAATTCGGTTAAAAAAATAAAGTAATTGATATATAGAAAGTTTATCTAGATCAATAAATCATAAAGACCATGATATGATAATTTAACTATATATATATATATATTAATTATGTAGGATTTAGTAATTTGTTTAGAAAACCTGTTATGTCCTATTAGGACTAGTATCAACCCGAGCATATAAATATGTACATCTGGTATTTTTGTAAACTATCTCCGCATATCAATATAATCAATTTTGGCGTATCACCATCCTCAATTCGACGAGGTCTTGTTTCTCACAAGGGTTGCATCGGTTAAGTTCAAACTTCAACAGGAAGGTAAATCTCGTCAACCTGGCAGTTCTATCGGCTAGGACTTTCTCGGTTTAATATGATATTTTAGTCAATAGATTATCGGCTTACCTAATATATTTTATTCTGTCTAAGACTGCATCGGTTAGGTTTGATCTTTGTATAAATCTTATCGATTTATCTAGTTTATTTTATCAAACGCAATCTCGTATTGTCTCAATTAGGTTCGATCTTGTATATTGTTGCTAATAATGTAAGTGTTGCTAAGCTGAAAGGTTTTATGTTATGTTTTACTGAAGTACTATCAGATAAGTTATTTTTACATTACCTCAAGTCGATGTACAACAAAAGTTCGATTAATATATTTTCTAACTTCAACCTTATATTGTCTCGATTCGGTCCGATCTATGAAGGTTGGTTTTAAAATAATAAAAGTTGATAGCTAGTAGGTTCGTCCCTTTGAAAAGTTGGATAGAGTCGATATTATTATTTATTTTTATTTGTATATATCATTGCTAGCATCGGTTTTCTAGCCGATGTATAAGAGCTTTGGTAGATTTGGCTACATCATACTTCAACCGATGTACGCTGTAATCATCGAACCTGTGCATCTATCATATGGTGTCAGTATCGACCAATTGGCTCATTGATTAAATTCTTTCAATAATATTCATAGTAGTATTTGCCTGATTGTTTGATTCTACATTGGATTTATAATCAATTATTCAAAACCATATCAACATCGACTGATCTCGCTACATTACATTGGTTTATTGGTCTATTGACTCTTTGATCATCAATCTATTTTTATCTTGTTAGTTGTAAGATCAAATTAACGGACACGCTCTGAACCTGATTGATAGAATCTACACCAAAACTAAACAGATTTTTCAGATCTTCGTGTATCACGACGAATTTATCGTTAACAAAGTATCATAAAACTTAGCGGCTGCTGCAGTGAGCTCCTAGCTTGGTCGGACGGCTAACTGGTTATTTTATAACTAGCGTCATTGTTTATGCCAGAAACATTTTTGCATAAATTATCTACAACTCAAAAAAGAAAAAAAAACTCTTTTCTTGATAAAGACGAACTAGAAAAAAAATTTCATCATCTATGCTCAAATTGATGTAATATAATATTGCAATGGTGGATAAAAAAATTTAGAGCCTCAATGAATATTATTATATCAAGTGTTTGCTATAAAATTTTTTTTTGCTTGCAGTTCATCAAAAAACATTCAAATTCCATTATGCATTCGCCCAACGAGCCCGGACAGCCGCGTGGGATCACCAGCTAGTGATATCCACCCTGAATCTTCGTCCTATGGGTTACGATCGGTCTCAGCTTAACCCATTACGCATAGATTGGAGAAGGGTTCATAACTCTTGTAAAATTAAGCCTTAGGCTCAGTTGGTAACAGATCATGGAGCGGATCGTTACCACGGATTATCTACGTAGTTTAAATAAACTTAACAAATAAGTGGTTAAACAATACATTAGAAATATTTGTTTTTCAGAAAATATATTTTTAAATTGTGAAGCAAAATAATTTATTTCAATCCGATAAATAACAAAAAGAACTCAACGCCACAACTAGAAAAACAATTTTTTTCAAACATCACGATTTTATTATTCTTCCATGCAAACTACAAAATCACCGTTTGCAAAAATAGCTAAAGATATCATAAATCTAGTCCCGTCTACGAAAATTAATTTTCACAGGCGTGGTCTTAAGGGATCCACATACAAAAAATAATAAGGATTACTTTTGCAGATGGATCTCTTAAGACCACGCCTGCGAAAATTCAAACCGGACGAGATGTAAAGTCGTCCGCCCACAAAAAGAGTTATTGGCCTCATAAAATCGGGTCTCCAGCCGGCTAAGTTCGTCTCCTTCCCTTCACCACACCCTCCACCCACCTCTCCTTCCCTTCACCCCCTCACCTCACCCTCCACCATCTGGTCCCCTCCCCTCTCTCCCTCCCTTCCTCTATACCAGATCCGGCCGAAGGAGGGGAGTCGACGGATCCTCCCTTCCTCTGAGATTCGGACGAAGGAGGGGAGCCAGCGGCGGTGGCCACCGTAGGCGGCATGGTCACTTCCCCTCCCTCCCATCCGGACAGAGGACGGGAGCCGACAGTGGCGGCCACCGCAGATGGCATGGTCCCCTCCCTCCCTCCTAGATTCTGTCGGAGAGGAGAGCCGATGATAAGTACAAATATGTATCGACAAAAGAATGGCCCGATCTCATGACAGTAGGTTTATAAACAAAAGATAACTTGCTGCGGGTAACTAGCCGTATTGTGTGAAAACCACACACTGGTGTTGACGAGAAATTTCTCTCACGCGCTGGCCTGGAAGATCTGCTTAGCTCCAGTGTAGGTCCTTCTCGGCTACCTATGCTGTACAAGGCGTGCCAGTTGGTTTGATCTGTTAACCAAGAAGAAAAATAGAGATATATGCGTTAAGTGTTAGGTTAGATCCTACTGGATCGGCTGCAAGAGTCAATTTACATATATATGCTATCCCGAAGTGTATTTAAACTAAGTGACTAGAATAGATCGACTGCGCCGAGACAGTATTAACCACTTAATCCAAATATACGATGAGATAATAAATATATGCTTTCACAATCTAGCCAATGTCGTAAGTCCAACTGTGAATCAACTAATACTCCAATTTATCTTATGAAAAGATATTGATCTGATCTAAATGCGCTAAGCCTAGATCAATCGGCTGTTGGCTATAGCTGACAAACTGATTCTGGCTTAGGGTATTTAACTAGAGCAAGATCTTAATATAAGAGGCGGTTTTAATAAACTTGATAGCAAATATCGAAAGAATACTAAAACAGATAAGACCGGCTGAAACTTCGGCACTGTCTCTAAATATATACATCTAGCCGAATAGATCATAAAAGCTCTAAAAACGACTTAATAGATCAATATTGATGCAACATTAAGTATAAAAAGAACAATCTGATCTTCTGTAGCTGATGTAAATACCTTGAGATGGTGGATATCGTATATAATCTAGGCCAACCTTTAGATCTAGCTCTATCGGCTACTGATTCCTGATAGAAACGAGCTGATGTCGAGGCAGATCTTAAACATTGTTCTAGATTATATGTGATATATGATAACTAGCGCAACATAAATCATCGAATTTAGAGTGTCATAGTGATGGAAGCACTAAATTCGACGAGATACGCCACTAATGACAAACATTTACCTTAACTTGGGGATCGAAACGATGCAGCCCGAAGCCGGATCAGTTGTTCGTCTGAAGAAAAAGGAGGCGATGCGCCGAAGGTTGTATTGATTGTGTGAATGTTTATTTACAGGGATCTCGGGTCCTATTTATACCCAAGAATAACATTATCTGTACAGACCCTGGACTCTATCTAAACTACTATTTAAAATACGATAATATCCCTGGATAAGGACCCATGCCGCATTACAATAAACAGTCTAAACAAATCCCTAATTTACAGATATAATTGTCGTTACATGACTCTATCCATAGATGGCAATATCTTTTAGCGCGCAATTTGGGAACCGAATCTTCTATTTATCTTCGATCACTTTCATCGGAAACGGTTTTATCCTCTCTTCTGACTTAATATCGGCTATCGGCTATCCTTGTCCAATCTAACCCCAGCCGATTGACCTCGTAGCCGATCGCACCGCAGCCGATTCGACCTCTGTTCTTCCAATCCGATTTCGTCTCTGTCTCGGCAAGGATTTAGGGATTTGGTTACCAAATTTAGTCGTTAACAACTGGGACTAATCTCCAAACTGAGGACTTCAACTCAGTCTCTGAACTCAAGGTTATGTTGTGTGGAAACCTTGAGGACTTCGACTCGATCTCCGAACGATCGCAAAACCACAAACCAGGACTAATTCACACAACACAGCGCAGCCGAATAGAAACCGTAGAGCACGAAGTAGGGGACCTTAGAGAGATCTTTCTCACAAGCTCACGATGAACTAGTAAGAACAAAGGTGAGTAAACACTTAAGCAGTTCGGCTGCAATAGACCATATTGGTTTATCAAATCATCAAAAGTTATTCTTTGCTTTAGGAGCAAAAAGATATTTATACTTGGAACAATCCTTCTAGATGGGTGCAAAAACTAAAATGGAAATGAAGAGGCATAGTATGTGAAAAGGCTTCCACAAAACTACTCCCAAAGTGGCCTTGGGTGGCTGTTAGTCTTCTGCACAGTCTTTACTCATTTGGCCATAACTCCATGTTGGGAACTCCAAATGATGATTCGTTTGTTGGGTGCGAAAGTAGACTCAATAAGCTTTCCAGCCATATGTAGCATGCACTACGAATTATTGTAGAATGGCGTAGTTTTGCATGGGAAACTTAAACATCACGCGTTTGTTTGGCTTCTGAGCAGTCTCTAGTAAATGGCTCATAACTTTTGATTGGTAACTCCAATTTATGAACCATTTTGTTGGACGTGAAACTAAACCTGATAAGCTTTCCATCCATAGGTCACACACCTTTTAATTCTTCGTATTCTGCCTGCAGTGATGGCCCGAAGTGAGGTTAGATTCGGACGTCCAAACACGCCAGTCATGGCCGGAAGTGAGGTTAGGTTCGAACGTCCGAACACACCAGTCAGGTTTGGACATCCGAACATGTCCAATCTGGTTCGGAATTGGGATATCCTCATGTGTGAACCTAAGCAAGGTTAAAACACAAGATTTAGGTAGTAAATAATTCTCATGAGTAGATATATCATGGATAGTAAGGGTGGAGTTCACCTGTTGTTGAAGTTGCCTGGCACAACTACATGTGATTGGTACTTTATGGACTTGGGTACTTTATCGACTTGGGCAGCGGCTGGCGGGGATGGTGGCGGGGATTTTTTCGCTAAGATTGTTTTGCAGGTGGGTGACTGTAGTGCATGCGAAGATGTAGAGGCCTACGAAAGTGATTTTCGCAGGCGGGGCCAATGGCTGCCTGTAAAAATCATGTATTCTCACGGCTTTCAAGTGCAGGCTGGGTGAAAGGGGGCCTTGAAAATTCTGTTTTGCTCGTTTGCAAAAATATGTTTTCTAGTGGAGTAAGGTCCTCTAAAGTATTTCATTTTTATCCTTGTGTTGCCTCATCAAAATATGGTTATCAATGGACGTCCGATCTGGACATAGGGACATCGAATCTGGTCGTCCCTGAAGCCCTCGTCGATGTTTTCGTCATCTCATTGTCGCATCCGCCCGATAGAAGCTCATAAGGAGAAAAAGCCGCCCAATAGAAACTCATAAAAAGAAAAAGCGTGAGCCCCACTGCAGAAGAAGCCTATAATTTTACCTCAACTCAGCCATCACAACACCCAATCATTACACAAGTTGAGAGTGATCAAGATGAGCTTGGTAACACCGAAATTATCTTTTCAGATTATGAGGACACCTTGGCTTATCAAGGACAAGATGATACTGATGCAATTGAAGATGATAATGAAAATATTAAAAGGCTTAAAGAGATGCCACAAAGAACGGTTATTGTTATACCAAGAAACAAAGAAGAAAAAGAACCCAAAAGGCAAAAGAAGAGTGTTGGCGTAGGACTTATGCAAAGGTACCTTGATATGAGAACCAAACAAGCTGAAGATGACGCTGCATAGTTAGCAAGAGAAAAGGATGCTCATTTAGCAAGAGAAAAGGAAAGTAATAATTTTTCAATCAAGAAGTGCATATCTGTTCTCAACCCAATGAAAGTGACAAAGACAAAGGCCAAAGCATATACCGTCTTTAAGAATGTAGAGAACAGAGAGATTTTTGTGATTGCTTGTGATGAGGATCTAGAATTTGCTTTAATTTTGTTATGAAGTGAAATGGTTTAGCAGATCCCACTACTCTTCCATCAGTTTGGTTACTGTCTACCTGTTGTCTGGGATGAAGAAGAATAGCTTAGCGGTAATACAAGACAATATCATTCACATGTTTTACGAGGTAGAATATGTCAAATCACTGGTTACATTGAATGTCATCCAAGCATACATATACCAGGAAATTGAAGCAATATACATGTAGCAATTGATCTCATGAGTCAACTACTAATACAGTAATAATCTCATGCATGTACAGACATGCTTATTGATCAAGCTAGATATTTGATCATGCTTATATGCTCAATTTAATGTTTATCCCTAGATTATATTTAACCATTTTCTTTCATACTTTTATCACTGTTCTAGCAGGAACCTTGTGTTAACATGTTAGTTATCATCTTAGTCAATCTAGGAGTACTTGAGTAGTGTTAACACTGAAATTTGGTAATCGAATCCCTAAGTCCGCAAAGGCGAAGCAGAATCGGATCGGCTGAAGACAGGGGTCGCATTGGCTGAGGAGTGATCGGTTGCGAGGCCAATCGGCTAAGGTTGGATCGGACAGGGACAGCCGATAGCCGATTCCAGGTCCAGAAGAGATGAAACCGTTTCTGATATAACAGTTTGAAGATAAATAAAAGATTCAGTTGTTAATTGCGCGTTAAACGATATTGCCACCTATGGATAGAGTCCTATAACGACAATTGTATCTGTAATTTAGGGTTTGTTTAAACTGTTAGTTGTAACACGGGATGGGTCCTGCTCGGGATAATGTTGTGTTTTAAATGGTAGTTTAGATAGAGTACATGGTTTATACAGATAATTGTATCTTGGGTATAAATAGGACCCGAGACACCCTGTAATTAACATCAATCACAATCAATCAAACCTTCGGCGCATCGCCAACCTTTTCTTCAGACGAGCACTTTGTTTGGCTACGGGTTGCATCATTTTGATCCCCAGATCTAGGTAAATGCTTGTCGTTAGTGGTATGATCTGTTGTTTATAGTGCTTCCATCGTAATGACACATTAGAATTAAGAATTTATACTACGCTATTTATCATATAGCGCATATAAATTAGATCAATGTTTAGATCTATCCTGTCATTGGCTAGTTCTAGCAAAGACTTGCAGCCGATAGGGCTAGATCTAAAGGTTGGCTGGTTTATATGCAGTATCCACCGTCTTTTTATACTTAATGCTGCATCGGGTTCGAACTATTAAGTCGTTTTTAGAACTATCAATGATCTGTTCAGCTAAGATTTATATTATTTAGAGACAGCGCCGGGGTTTCAGCTAGCCTTATCTGCACTGATATGTTTCTTTTAATATATTTATTATTAGATTTATATTAGGACTGTCTTTTATGTTAAGATCGCATTTTTGTGGGACGTTGCCAGCTGAAATCGGCCCACCATCCATAGTCGACGGCCGATTTCCAGGCTATGCATCTGATTCAAGAGTGATATCTTTTTATAAGATTCATCGGAGTACTAGCCGATTCATTGTTAGCTTTCCAGTATCGGCTAGGTTATCGATTCATATATTTATTATTCTTTACTGTATTTGGGTTAAGCGGCCGATGCTGTCTCGGTGTAGCCGATCCATTCTAGTCACTTGGCTTAAATATAGTTTAGAATAGCATATATATGTTTATGGGTTCCCTTAGCCGATCCAGTGGGGATCTAACCTAACACTTAACGCATATTCCCTTGTTTTTCTTGTTGATTAACAGATCAAATCAGCGCACGCCACACCGGCGTAGGCGGCCAGAAGGACTGCGCTGAGTTAAGCGAGATCTCCCGAGGCCGGCGCGTGAGAGAAATTTCTCATCAACACGCTTCTTGGCACGCCCAGTGGGACTTTCTCTGTTGACTCGACTCGAACGCATAGATTCAGCCGGCAAGATGGTCGATTCCAAGAGCCCCAGCATTTCCAAGGACAACATCGTGCCTGTAAAGATGGAGCAGTTATCGGCTGAACAACAAGCCGATTATAAGAAGATGGTGGAAGAGCTCCAGGCTAACTACTTGCAATCTTTCACCCAAACAAGATCCGGGGCCGTGCATCAGAAGTATAAGTTCAGCATGAACGACACTAAGGCATCCTCCTCTGGTGAGACAAAAGGCAAACAGAAGATGGAGGAGCCGACCCAGGAACAGGATGATTCGGCTATATATTCTCTACAAGACCGGATTGACTCGGCCGTCCATCACGCGTTGGTCAACCAAAGTAGCATCCTGGTCAACACTCTCAATAACATGATCACTACTGTGGTCGACGCCAAGATAGCCGACCAGCTGCAACGGGGGCCAACGTACTTCATAGACGGCCAATTTCCTGGTTACAGGACGCTCGTCACACGAATCGGCCGATCCCACTGCTAGCACAACAAGGGCCGCCGGGAGGAGTCCTAGGTCGGCCAAATCCAGGTGAATCAGCTATAAGGCCAGCAATTCTGTGCTGAACCGACGGCGCGCGCCCCAAGATCGGTCGCTAACATGGTCAACGACAATCGGCGATCCACGCCAGATTGATCCAAACAGCGATACAACGCCGGTGGCCTCTGTTGTTTCCGGGACCACCATCGCCACCACCGGCGCATCGGCCGCCTCCCGCTGATCATCACTACCAGTACCAAGGGGGCCATCAATATCATCATTAGAGGCCTCAGACACCACCACCGTTGTATCGGCAAGCACCCGTGCCGTATGACCTATACGAGCCGATACAGCAGGACAACCGGACATGGGCCGATCTGATCGCAGATGTCATGCGCGATCAATTCGGCCTCAAGCCAAAAGACTCAGAAAACATGTATCGGTGTCCCTATCCAGAGCACTTCGAGCGGATCCCGTTGCCCAACCGATACAATATCCCAAATTTTTCGAAGTCCTCAAGGCAGGACAACGTTTCAACCTACGAGCATGTTAGCCGATTCTTGGCATAGTGTGGCGAAGCATCAGCTACGGACGCCTTAAGAGTCCGATTGTTCCCTCTTTCTCTTTCAGGATCGGCTTTTACTTGGTTCTCCTCATTGCCCTACAACTCAATTCGAGTGGGCTGATCTTGAAAACAGTTCCACAGCTACTTCTACTCAGGCAACCACGAGATGAAGTTGTCGGACCTCACCAGCATCAAGAAAAAACACAACGAATCGGTCCAAGAATACATCCAATGCTTTAGGGAGATGAGGAACCGTTGTTACAGCCTGGTGCTATCGGACGCCCAGCTGGCCGATTTGGCCTTTCATGGTCTGATCGCGCCGATCCGAGAGCGATTCTCTGCACAAGACTTTGACAGCTTAGCCCACTTGGCGCAGAAGGTGACGGCCCACGAGCAGCGATTCCAGGACACCAGGAAGGCCGTCAAAAATACAACTCAGGTCGTCGTCGAATCAGACTATGAGTCCGACGACGATGACGCAAAAGTGGCGGCAGCCGAATGGGCCAAGAACAAAAAGGCCATCGTCTGCCAATGGTTGCTGAAGACGACCAAGGAAGAACGATACGATTTCGACATCACGAAGGCCGACAAGATCTTCGATTTGCAGCTCAAGGAGAAGCAGATTTAGTTGCCCGAAAACCACGTGATCGTGTCGGTCGAAGAGTTGAAGAAAAAGAAACATTGCAAGTGGCACAACTCCACATCCCACGCCACCAATGACTGCAAAGTCTTTAGGCAGCAAATCCAGTCGGCAATCGAGGCCGGGAAGCTGAAGTTCGCCGATTCAAATCGGCCGATGAAAGTAGACGGCAATCCCTTCCTGGTCAACACGGTCCAAGCCAGCCCCAGGCAAGCCGATCGACAGAACAGAATGGCGCACAGCTTAGTCAATACATCGATCGGGGCCAAGGTAGAAGGCGATCAAATTGGATGCCACGCCGTGCCAATTAATATGGTGTAGTTATTAGATCGGCTAACCAACGGCCGATCCATGAACGTAGCCGACACCGTCATCAGCACCGATCTCGGCAGGAAGAAGCTTACAATGAAGCACCTCGTCGGCGCGAGCCGAACACCCAAAGCCGACGATACGAGGTAAACCACGATAATGCCGATCCACATTGGCATTGTGATTTTTTCAGGTACTGTTGGGAATCCAGCATGAGACTACCAACATTGGACGATTGCCCAGCATGCAACGATCACCACGACGACGAGCACATGAGCCCATCGGTTGCAAGTCCAACTCGGTTCGTCCCCAGAGCCGTTCAGTTAAACCAAAGGCGGCGGTCTGTCCATGATCGGCTCGGCCCGATCCACCAGGATTTTTTCGTCGACGAAAACCACGATGGGAACAACCGCGACGATGAAGAGGCCGACGATGAGGAATCGGCCAACCCCCCATGGTGGCCGTCCGATCTCTTCACGAAGACGCAGAAAAGAAGGGTTCAACGGCTCAAGTGTGAAGGGAGAGAAGACGAAGTTCAGCAAATGCTCCACGAACAACGCCGTCGGCTGGGCAAAATCAAAAAGAGGTGGTTACCCAAAAAAAAAGCTGCCATAGCCGACGAAGAGCAAGCCGAGGAAAGCCCAGCCGATCAAGCCAGGAGGGCAGCCAAAGGGAAAGGCAAAATTTTTGCATCGGTTAACATGGTATTCGTGCTGCCAGCCGAGTTCGGCGCTCCTGAAGCCGATGCAGACACCGTTGAGGACGACCTGGCGAAACTAGCAATCTCACCAGACCAAGCTGTCTTCGACAAACCCGAAGGAACCGAAAATCAGCACTTAAAGTCGTTGTACGTCAAAGGATTCGTCAACGGCAAGCCGATTTCCAAAATGCTAGTTGATGGGGGAGCTGCAGTCAACCTCATGCCTTACGCAACATTCAGAAAGCTAGGCAAGGGAGCCGAAGACCTAATAAAAACCAACATGGTGCTCAAAGACTTCGACGGCAACCCATCAAAAACCAAGGGTGTCCTCAACATTGAACTGACCATCGGCAACAAGACCGTGTCCACAACATTCTTTGTCATCGACGGGAAGGGGTCTTATAGCCTGCTGCTCGGAAGGGACTGGATACACGCTAATTGCTGCATCCCTTCTATAATGCATTAGAGCCTGATCCAACGGGACGACGACAAGATCGAGATTGTACTAGCCGACAGGTCAGTTAGTGTTGTCAGTGCCGATTTGCCACTTTGGGAAATCGAGGGCATTGATTGTTTATCCGGGAAAATATGGCAAGCCGATTTTCTAAATGTGTCCAATTCAACAATACAGCCGATTGGAAATGACGAGCCGCAGCTGCTACTTTGAACAAGACATGGTGGAGGGCTCGAGCGTTCTCGGCATGGACATCGCGGACGAAGACGATGGCAAGCTAGGGCAAGGTTTCACGTCGGTCGACGAGTTAGAGGAAATCGACATCGGCTCTGGTGATAAGCCGAGGCCGACGTACATTAGAAAAAACCTGTCTCCTCATTGTAGATCCCAGCTTATTGAATTGTTAAAAGAATATAAAGATTGTTTTGCTTGGGAGTACTTCGAGATGACAGCCTCAGCCGATCAATAGTGGTCCACCAGCTGCCGATTAAGGCAGGCTACGGCCGTTCAAACAGCCTCCCAGGAGGTTTAAGGCCGATATGTACGATGCAATTAAAGCCGAATCACTCGGCTATACGACGCGGGATTCATTCGACCTTGCCGATACGCCGAGTGGGTCTCAAACATCGTCCCAGTGTTGAAGAAAAACGGTAAACTTAGGGTGTGCATCAATTTTAGAGATCTAAACAAGGCAACCCCTAAAGACGAATACCTAATGCCGATAGCTGATCTGCTTGTCGATGCTGCTTCAGGCCATAAAATTATCAGTTTCATGGATGGCAATGCAAGGTATAATCAAATATTCATGGCCGACGAGGACATCCACAAGACCGCTTTTCGGTGTCCCGGCGCAATCGGCTTGTACGAATGGGTAGTAATGACGTTCGGCTTGAAGAATGCTGGGGCAACATATCAACGGACCATGAATTACATTTTTCACGATATGATCGGCTCGCTGGCAGAGATATACATTGACGATGTGGTTGTCAAGTCAAGGGAGATAGAAGGCCACATAGCCGATCTGAGACAAGTGTTAGAACGGACGAGGAAATACGGTCTGAAGATGAATCCGCTCATGTGCGCGTTCGGCGTATCGGCCAGGCAATTCTTGGGATTTCTCGTTCATGAAAGAGGAATTGAAGTTACACCAAGGAGGATAAATGCTATCAAGACAATTCAACCTCCGAAGGACAAAAAGCAACTCCAGTCATTGATCGGCAAGATAAACTTCATCGACGGTTCATAGCCAATCTCTTAGAAAAGATGGAGCCGTTCACGCCACTTTGCTGCGAAAGCCGACGGACATTCACATGGGGGCGAGCGGCGAAGGCGTTAGACAACATAAAAGATTATCTAAGCTCCCCTCCAGTTTTAATGCCTCCACAAAAGGGAATACTGTTCAAGCTATACCTATCAGCCGATGACAAATCAATCGGCTCCGTCCTAATTCAGGAGGTCGACGGCAAGGAAAGAGCCATCTTCTATCTCAGCCGATGGTTGCTAGACGCAGAGACAAGGTATTCACCTGTGGAGAAGCTATGCTTATGCCTCTATTTTTCATGTACGAAGTTAAGGCACTATCGTTGTCCAACGAGTGCACGATGTCTGCAAAGCCAATGTAGTTAAGTATATGCTATCGGCTCCGGTGCTCAAAGGAAGAATTGGGAAGTGGATTTTCGCACTAACAGAATTCGATCTGAGGTATCAGGCACCAAGGGCAGTCAAAGGGCAAGCCATAGCCGATTCCATTGTGGAGCACAGAAACGATTCAATCGGCTCAGTGAAAATTATGCCTTGGACTTTGACGTTCGACGGCTCGGTTTGCACCAACGGCTGTGGCATCGGCTTGGTCATTGTTTCGCCCAGGGGGCAAGCTTCGAGTTTGCTTTTGCCATCAGCCCCCACGCTACAAACAACCAAGCCGAATACGAAGCCGTCCTTAAAGGATTACATCTGCTCAAGGAAGTTGAAGCCGACGCCATCAAAATAATGGGTGACTCATTGTTGGTCATCAACCAATTATCAGGAGAATATGAATGCAAAAATGACGCGCTGATGGTCTATTATCGGCAATGCCGGGAATTAATGGACGGTTTTCGGCTAGTTACTTTGAAATATATCCCCAGAGAGTAGAACACAGAGGCCAACGACTTGGCTCAGGGGGCATCGGGCTATCGGCCGATGCTGAAAGAAGTCGACATAGACGTTTTCGCCATTATAGCCGATGATTGGAGGTTTGAAGTTTACAACTATCTCAAAACCCCTTCCAATCGGCCACAAGGAAGCTACGATACAAGGCATTGCGATATGTGTTGCTCGATGAAGATCTGTACTATCGGACAATTGACGGCGTGCTACTCAAGTGTTTGGGAGCCGATCAGGCTACAGTGGCCATCGGAGAAGTACATGAAGGCATCTGTGGCACACATCAATCGGCCCACAAAATGAAGTGGCTACTTTGCCGAGCAGGGTATTTCTGGCCGACGATGCTGGAGGATTGTTTCAAGTATTACAAGGGCTGCCAGGATTGCCAGAAGTTTGGCGCCATACAACGAGCACCAGCATCGGCTATGAACCCAATCATCAAGCCGTGGCCATTTAGAGGATGGGACATTGATATGATCGGCCAGATCAATCCGTCCTCAAGCAAAGGACATAAGTTTATCCTGGTGGCAACGGATTACTTCACAAAGTGGGTAGAGGCAATTCCCCTCAGAAAAGTGGATTCTAAGGACGCAATCGAGTTTGTCAAAGAACACATCATCTACCGATTTGGCGTTCCACAAATGATAACAACAGACCAGGGATCTATCTTCGTATCGGACGAATTCGTTCAGTTTGCCGACGGCATGGGGATCAAGCTGCTTAATTCTTCGTCGTACTACACACAAGCCAACGGACAAGCCGAGGCCTCAAACAAAAGTTTGATCAAATTGATTAAGAGAAAGATCTCTGAGTACCCTAAACAGTGGCACAGCCGATTAGCCGAATCACTATGGGCATATCGGATGTCATGCCACGGGTCAATTCAAGTCCCTCCGTACAAGCTGGTCTACGGACATGAGGCAGTACTGCCCTGGGAAAGTGTCGTCGGCTCAAGGCGCATTCAGCTACAGGATCAACTCACAGCCGACGATTATTATCACCTGATGGTGGACGAATCGGAAGATTTAGTTTTATCCAGGATGAGGGCCCTGGAAAAGTCACAAAGGATAAAGAACGCATAGCCAAACATTATAATAAACAGGTGGTGCCTAAATCTTTTAAGGAAGGCGAACTCGTTTGGAAATTGATACTGCCGATCGGATCTAAGGCCAACAAGTTCGGCAAGTGGTCACTAAATTGGGAAGGGCCTTTCAAGATCCATAAATGCGTCTCTAAAGGAGCTTACATGCTAAAAGGACTGGACGGAGAAGTATTTGGAAGGGCTCTTCATGGAAAATACCTAAAGAAATACTACCGAAGCTTTTGGATCAACTCGTGATTCGGCTTCAGCCGATTTACGACAGCCGATGTCTTACATTAACAAGGCATCGCCTTTAGGCATTTTTATGCAACGTTTTTTCCTAAGTTTTCTACGATCGGCTCATGATTGGTCGATAGGGACGGCAAGGATGTGCGAACGGCTCGAACTCACAATTTTGTCAACACCGAAGCTATCAACAAAACTTGGGGGGCATATACGTACACGAGCCGATTGCAAAATCGGGCCGATTGCAAATATCTGAAGAAATATTAACCCAGTATTTGGGTCGATGCTTGAATCGGTGCGACAGTCGCCGATTTTTATTCATAATTGGCATGAAGCCGATTTTGATTACATGTCTCCCAGATAGTCTCTGATAGCTGCCAGGGCCCGGTCGACGGCCGCTGGAGATTCTCTCTCTAAAGCATCCAAGATCAAATACTCTAGCCTAGTGACTCTTATATCGGTGGTTGTGATTAACAGTTCATTGGCAAGTTGTGTTCGCCTTGCTACCAGCCTGTCGTGACGTATGAGTGTTGCAGACGCCGAACGAATAGCTGCGAAACACTACTGAGGTTTATTGGAGGTCTAGTCACCGGATGACGAGTATCTTGTTCCCTAAAGCTCCGCAAGTTGATTCTCACTTGCTGGTCTTGGCTAACCGTCAGTTCATACGGGGTGTTCATGATCTCCAGAATCACTCGTAGGGGATGGGACGGCTGCGAGGAGATTAACTCGTGAGTACTTAGAGAAAAGAAATGGTGAGGATGAATGGGTCAGAAAATAGTTCACCGACGAGCTTGAGGATGCCATGAGAAGTCTTGCTGAAAGCTTGGAAACCTGGAATTTGTACACCTGGAGAGTGAGGGAATTTCTTCTTCGGCTGTGATGTGTTCGGGAAGGCCTGAAGGGGTCCATTTATAGAAAGAAAAGATGCGGATTCGGATGTGAAAGATCGTTGCAGATATAAAAGTCGAAGAGGTCATCATTAAAAGCATTGGGAATCGTTGAATGGTTGGTGACTACTCAAGACCGGATACCTATCGTTCAGGACTCACGGGTTTTTGAAATACATGTTCGGATGAGTCAGACTGTGGAGCCAAATCGGCAGTACATTTAAATATTATCAGCCGATAACCAATAAGACATATTCAAGCGCCGACACTAACTGTCGTGGCGCGGTCTCGGAATCGGCAACGTAAAGCGATGCAGGCGACTGGAGCCAATTTCAATGTAAGCAATTCAGGACACTGCGCATGGCCAAAAGCCGATCTTATCTACAAGCATAGTGGCAGAAGATTGATAAATTATATTACATGATTCAAAGCCGATTACAAGCACGATTAAAATGATCGTCCAATCCCATCACAAAAGTATGACAAGTATAATACAGAAGGCATTAGCCGATTTCAGAATATCAGAATGTTACAATCTCATTGTTTCAAAAAATCGGCTATGGCCGACAGCGCCTTCAGCCTGAACTGGTCTATCTCTTCGATGGCTTTGACATCGTCGGCCTCGGACCCCGCCACTGGCCGGATGCCCTTCACCAGGTTGCGCAAATGTGCCACAACCGCCTTGATGCCTTGGCGTTGAGCTTCGATTTCGGCCGGCAAACCAGCCATGTACTCCTTATGAACATCGATCTCGTTCGTGACTTGAACGAGATAGGCCATCACCGGTCTTGGCGTGTGAGGAGAGCTGCTCGAGCTTGGCCGCCGCTCGGTCTTGGGCGGTCGGGCGGCCTTCCGCTCTCGATGGCGTCCTTGGTCGACGGAGGGTGGCCGACCGCGCCCGGTTCTCGCGGCGATCGGCTATCCGCTGCCGTGCCCGTTTGTACTTGAGCTGATGGGCTTCCATGAAGGTTGCCGGCACAATGGCGTCGGCTAGGGCTTCCGGCAGCTGGCCTTGAATCTCTTTGAATCGCGCGCATATCGAGCCGCTGTCAACCACCAGCGCGTCCAGCGAGGCCTCCAGCCGGTTGCCGATGTCGGCTAGGGTGGCCCTCAGGTCCTCAGCCGGCGTCACCAACGCCTCCTCGCCGATTTCGCCGGACTCCTCGAACTCCGACAAGTCAAAGTTGAGGAGGTTGGCTATGTTCTGCAGCAAAGAAAAGAGAGATAATCAGAAGACATTGAGTTGACAGAAGCCGATCATCAGTTTCAGTCAGCTTACCGTTGGCACCAGGGTCGGAGCAGTCAGCTCGGCTGGATCGCCGCCTGCGGCCGTCGGGGCCTCTTCGTCAACGTCGTCGCCGCCGCCCGTGGCAGGCGCAGCATGCTCGCTGGACGCCTGGGGGGCAGCTGATGGAGATCGCGGGGGCTGCAAAAGAAAGAGTTAGCGGACAAATCGGTTAATTACTACAGGTCAAATGGCAAGAGATGATTACTGATGGCGCGGGGCGTGAAGTGCGGCCGACCAATTTCTTGACCTGAGAAGAATGGTTCGATCAGATGCAAGTGATCATCGCGAAGCCAAATCTGGTGAAGTGAAGGCTTACCGGCCGATGTTTTGCTGGGGGACTTGGGACCGGTGGGACGTCGGCTGGAGTGTTGACCGACTCGGGACTCGAGACCCGGGTTCGGCCGCCGCTCCAACGGCCGCCGACATTTCCTCGGCGCGACGGTGTCAAGGAACTCGCGCGATGGCCGGATCAAGGGAAGGCTATCGGTGCGCGCCGCTTCTTCTCTTTCACCTCTTGGGGGCGGGCGCGGCGACGGCCGGTGGAGGTGGTGCAACCCTTTTCTTCTGGGCGATCGGCTGGCCCTCCTGTCTTCGTAGCAATGAGGCCAGCTTCGGTGCTCCCTAGCCGATGGCCAACGGAGCGAGGCTGCCCCCATCCAGAACACCTGAATGGTATTCGATGGGGTGCCCAGAGTCGCTCACCGTCGGCCGCTCTGTCTTCGTCTCCTGCAAATCAAAGGGCAAATGTTAATCGGCTATATCAGCTGATGATAAGAAGGAGGAAATCAGTTGGGACTTGAAGCTTACCGAGGGGATCTCCTCAGGCAGGAGAAGGTCGACGTAATGAGACGACAGCTGATGGAAGATGTGGCGCTTGATTTCAGTCCACCATCGGTCGTAAGCGGCGCTTTTCTTCAACGCTAGTGTCATCACGCCGACGTCGCCGAGGGGAGAGCCGGCTATATTCAGCAGCCGATCCATTATCAGGTCCTGGCTTATCACTCCCCTCGTCTTAATCTTATCAGCATAAAAGAAGTCGATGGGTAGCTGCCCAAGACCGAACTGCCTTGCTGCCGATACTGGGTAATAGAATTCGTAGCTCTTGGTCACTGAACGGCCCTGATGGATCCCGGTCGGCAAGATGCAGGGGATAGAGTGGCGATGAACAGCTCCCTGCACCTCGGGTTGTCGGCCGAGTTGACATCTTCCCAATTGAAGTCAGCCGGCAACTCGAACAACCCCCGGTCCCGGTAAAAATACCAGGCGCGGTTCTCGTGAGACAGCCCGTCATAGAGGGCTATGAACCATTCGGCCAGCAGTTCGGCCGATTGCTTTGAGCCTACGTGGACGGCTGCTGCCTCTCCGTAGCTCATGCACCTGGTGGTGGTGATCTGGTTGCCGTCTTCATCCTCGATCGGCTCCGGCCTTGGGTATACAGCTGCTGTCAGAGGGAGTCGACTAGCTATCTTTTGGATCGCTAGCACTAACCAGATTTGAAGGAACCACCAGGGGCCGCCGGTGGTGATGGGGACGTTGGCGGCTATCTTCGCGGCGACCTGATGCAACATCTGATATAAGTAGCCGAGGAGGTACTTCCCCAATGCGAGTCTTCCCCCGTCGGCCAAGACTTCGGCCACGACCTGCCAGTTGGTGGTCGGCCGCGGCTCGATCCGCAAAACACAAAATTTTTGAGCCACATCATCAAGAATGCGGCATGCTCCCCGTGGCCGACCGGTCCGTTCCTCATGTTCTGGGCGATGAAGCCGCCCCAGTCGCTGATGGCCTTGGTTTTGAACTGGTGCTGCCCTTTTCGGCTCAAGATGCTGGGGTTGGCCGACGACTCGATGTCCAGCCCAGTCGTCATGTACACATCGGCCAACGTGATAGTCATCGGCCCTTGACGAAAGATGAAGGCGTTGAAGCTGTCGTTCCAGAAATAAGTTGCGACCGATAGAAGCGACTCATCCTTTTCCATGCCAGCATAGGACAGGGCCAAGCACTGGGCGATCCCGGTCTCCTCCCACTGTGTGTATTTGGCCGATCGTACCCTTTTGTACCATTCAACCCAGGCTACGTCGGTGGTCGGCCATGATTTGAATGTCCCGTTCCAGTGGGCGAGGGATGGCTTGTCAGTATTGAAGGGGATCCGGTTGTTTTCGGCTATGATCACATCGGTGGATCCGTGTTGCCGATGGGGCCGAGAAAGTACCGTTGTGCTTGTGTCGGGTTTGGGATAAGTACTTGACGCGATAGGTGCTACAGTTCAGAAGAGGAAAATAGGGGTGCTAATCAAGAATGGTTGCATATCACGGTTCGAAGAAGGAAAAGTACTAATTGATAAAAATGAAGGAAAGTGCTACTCAAAGATGGTTGAACGTAATATTGATGCAATGTGTTCAAGGGAGCATATTCGAAAATAAAAAAAAGAAATGGGTCAAAAGGGGGTACCTCAGGGAACTCGGCCATGACGGCGGCCGGAACAACAGCGGTGGTTGGCGTAGCGGCTACGGCTGGCGCGGCGGCGGTGGCCGGCGCGATGAAGGTGCTCGAAACGGCGATGGTGGAGGCCATCAGAGTGTTTGGGGAAGAAGATGCGTCTGGTCCGTGGGGCGCGACGAAGTCGTTGAACGCCGGTGGGATCGCCGAAGAGGAGAGAGAAGGCGAGAAGCTTGTGTGCGAAGGAGGTTGAGTGCGCTTTGAAGGCGTAGGCGTCTCGGCCAAGGAGAGTGGATATTTAAAGGGCGTTTGGGGAGAAGCCGAAGCGGTCTAGGTCAAGAGAAGAGCGGGAGATTTGAATAGGCAAGCAAATCCATAACACTTCGTATCACGGACTTGGGGGGCATGTGTTAACACTGAAATTTGGTAATCGAATCCCTAAGTCCGCAAAGGCGAAGCAGAATCGGATCGGCTGGAGACAGGGGTCATATCGGCCGAGGAGTAATCGGCTACGAGGCCAATCGGCTAAGGTTGGATCAGACAGGGACAACCGATAGCCGATTCCAGGTCTGGAAGAGATGAAACTGTTTCTGATACAGCAGTTTGAAGATAAATAGAAGATTCGATTGTTAATTGCACGTTAAACGATATTGCCACCTATGGATAGAGTCCTGTAACGGTAATTGTATCTGTAATTTAGGGGTTTGTTTAAACTGTTAGTTATAACACGATATGGGTCCTGCTCGGGAATAATGTTGTGTTTTAAATGGTAGTTTAGATAGAGTCCAGGGTTTATACAGATAATTGTATCTTGGGTATAAATAGGACCCGAGACACCCTGTAATTAACATCAATCACAATCAATCAAACCTTCGGCGCATCGTCAACATTTTCTTCAGACGAGCACTTTGTTTGGCTACGGGCTGCATCGTTTCGATCTCCATATCTAGGTAAATGCTTTTCGTTAGTGGTATGATCTGTTGTTTCTAGTGCTTCCATCGTAATGACATATTAGAATCAAGAGTTTATACTACGGTATTTATCATATAGCGTATATAAATTAGATCAATGTTTAGATCTATCCTACCATTGGCTAGTTCTAGCAAGGACTTGCAGCCGATAGGGCTAGATCTAAAGGTTGGCTGGTTTATATGCGGTATCCACTGTCTCGAGAGATACAAATCGGCTACAACAGATCAGGTTTTTCTTTTTATACTTAATGCTGCATTGGGTTCGAACTATTAAGTCATTTTTAGAACTATCAATGATCTGTTCAGCTAAGATTTGTATTATTTAGAGACAGCACCGGGGTTTCAGCCGGCCTTATCTGCCCTGATATGTTTATTTTAAAATATTTATTATTAGATTTATATTAGGACTGCCTCTTATGTTAAGATCGCATTCTTGTGAGACGTTGCCAGCCGAAATCGTCCCACCATCCACAGCCGACGGCCGATTTCCAGGCTATGCATCTGATTCAAGAGTAATATCTTTTTATAAGATTCATCGGAGTACTAGCCAATTTATTGTTAGCTTTCCAGTATCGGCTAGGTTATCGATTCATATATTTATTATTCTTTACTGTATTTGGGTTAAGCGGCCGATCTTTGTCTCGGTGTAGCCGATCCATTCTAGTCACTTGACTTAAATATAGTTTAGAATAGCATATATATGTTTATGGGTTCTCTTAGCCGATCCAGTGAGGATCTAACCTAAAACTTAACGCATATTCCCTTGTTTTTCTTGTTGATTAACGATCAAATCAGCGCACGCCACACACGGCGTAGGCGGCAGAAGGACACCTGCTGGAGTTAAGCGGATCTCCTAGGCCAACGCGTGAGAGAAATTTCTTAACATGCATTTTTAATAATACAAGCTACTAGTTTTCGTGTATGCTATCGTATCTCCCGAAAAATAAAAATGTACCTGCCGGAATCAAGATCTTTTTGGTTGAGGTATCTTCCACATATATTTGATAGCTGAAATTCTAGCGGGCTTTCACCCTTATAATTTGTTTTTGAATTTATTATGTATGACAGGGAGTCCGACAATCCGCCATCATGCAAAGCCCAAACAAAATTTCTTGTGCTGAGGTGATGGCACGAAGATGGTATGAAGACATGAGTAAAATTGATGGATTTATCATTGTTTATGTGATTTACTAACCGTGACGAGTGGACACACATATGGTCATCACTTGATGTTTATGTTAAGCTCTTTTGATTCAACAGTATTTCTCTACATTGAATAGAACAAGCCGTTTTTTCTAAATGTTTTTTATGAGCTGATGCATACAAATAGCTCAAACCCAACTTATATCCTGCTTCTTTGTTTTGTATGAATTCCAAGTCAAAACGAACATGGAGACTCAAGAGATTCAAGAGAGGGATTAGAAACATGCAAGAGATTCAAACTTTATAGGAATTAACTGATACGAGAGGGATTCACTCAATTCCTTTTTGATAGTTTTTCCTTGGTGATTAAAACAAAAAAACGAATCTTCAAAAATAAATTTAAAGTGCAAGAACTATATGTGCTATTCCTAGAAAATTTACATACAAATTGCATCTGGATAGGTTTAGCCTTGCTGCTACCGTCCTTGCTGTTGCCCATGCCGCCATCGGGAGTGACACGAGCAGATCGCTAGTTCTGTTTACGGATTACCTGTCACCTAAAGTAGTCTTCCAGTGTCGTCTACTAAGTTCATCCAATAATATTTTATTTTCATCCATGCATTGCCAACATAAAAATATTTTGACATGAATGGACTTGTTTGCAAACAGTGCTAGAGTTAAGATGCTTGTGTCATGGCAACGACCACCCAACACCAACCTATCGGCCATCGATGTTACCAGCAATGTAGTCCTCCTCCTGTCCAATTTCTAAGCTTGTCTGACAAAGACCATAGTTGACGATCAACCATGGACACTGCTTGCTACTGAGCTCTGAAAATCAACTTTAGTAGTACTGTATTAGAGTTGACCTCTGGGAATTAGGTTGTTCTGGCAATCCATTGTACTGCCTCTGATTTTTAGCATATGATACCGATAATTTTTAAATATATGTTTAATTATATATTTTATTAAGAAATTATGCACAATATGAGTTGTGCTTGAAGTACCAAACTAAAACAAATCATATTTAAATAAATGTTACATATTTTTAATAAAATAAATGGTTAATTGTACGTCCAAAACTGAAGAAGTATAATCTAAAGTTAATTTTAAGCTCTGAACTTTGATTTTAGAATTGATTTAGGGTTGTTTTTGTTATTTTTGGAGGTTTTGGCATCGGGCTCTCTTTTTTTCATTCTTACCACCACTAGTAAAATAATCTACCAAGATTCTTTTAATGTCAACCTTTAAAATTCAAAATCACTTTGGAATATAATCTTTAGGGATATTCATAGTTGGCTCTACACAATTTGTCAAATGAGGAGGTCACTGGTACTCTAAAAAGATATTTATATTAACTTCATTGACTCAATCTAGTGGTTAGGACAAACTGTACATCGGTCTATTATCTCAATTTGATGCATGGCGTCACAAGAACAGGTGCTAAAGTTCCTTTTTCTTCAATTTAGGGCCTTGTAAAATTCCGTAAAAATTTTTCATGCAAAAAATTTTAGGTGAAAACTTTTCACAAAAGCAGGTGTTTAGTTGCATGTAAAATTTTTTTATTGTAGTAAATGCATGATGCATGTAACTCTGATGCACATCTCTCAATCTAAAATTTCATTTTTTTTACCAAATCTCCTCCAAAACCAAAATTTTTTCATTCCAATTTTTCACCTATATATTTAGTTCCAAAATGCCAAAAAGTACTCAAAATTCAAAATTTTTTTACATTTTGGCTGCAACTAAACATGACCATAATGGCTACAACACGTCGATGATAGTTCTTGTATGCTTTGTAAACAAGTTGAAAATACTACCCCATTGCCATTCAATTGTGTAATTGCATCTTTAGTAGTATCCATGTTAACTGTTGAAGCACAAATGGATTACTCGTCCTTTCTATTCAATTTAAACTTTTGATAAAAACAAAACGACCCATACATAATTCCTACATATTACTCTTTCGTATCTTCTAGTTTATGTTCTGTTCATTTTCATATGTCCTCATTTACTAGTCACCATTGGCCATTAGTGTTTCAAATTTTACTATTAATAGTATTAAAGGATTAATCTATGATTAGTGAAATTTATAGGGTTTGTATTAATGGTATTCGCTAGTACATAATACTTTTATAAAAGTATATCTAAATTTGTAAAAAAAAGAACAGTCAAAGTTAAAAACTGAGTAGTAATGAGTGGCAAGTATTTAAAAAGTATCATGTTACTTTCTCTTTTTGTTGCATATTATAAATTATTTTGACTTTCTTTAAGTTGATTTATCAACACTTTCGTTAAATCATATGTTGATTTTATATTAAAAATATTACTACATTTTTTTGTAAATTTATCAAACTTATTATTTAAAAAAATCAAATCATCTTATAACATAAATAAACGAAGAGAGCAGTTGCTGAAGCTGATGAATTACATTCCTTGATCGAAACTAAAATATTCATATATAAGACCTAAATATTACTTTCTCATATATCTTTTAGTGCATGTTATTGTCACCCATCCTCTTTTTATCACTAGACACAAAAATCCCAACAAAATCCATTTATAATCCAAATAGCACACCTTTCTCTTCTTTTTTTACAGGTCACCGTTCCACCACATCGCACATATTCTTCGTTGCTATTAGCTTCACCCTACGACACACACCACCACAGCCGCGTCGCCATTTCACACCGCGTCAAGAAGCGCACGCCATCGTCGTCTCCTCCTCTCCTCTCCGGCGTTGCCGCGTCCAAGAACCTCCCGGCCATGCCGCCGCCGGATCCGGAGAAGCCGCTGCCGAAGCCGAAGCCGCCCAAGCCCAAGCCCAAGCCGCCCAAGCCGGAGCCGGAGCCGAACCCGCGGTCGGCGTCGGCGTCGGCACCGGAGCGCGACCAGACGAGCCCCTACGGCACGGTCCCTCCTGACCCTTTCTCATGCGCCACCGACTGCTCCCCTGATTGTGTGTTCTACCATCTTTGTCCTTCGCCGCCGCCGCCGCCGCCGGCGTCTTCCGGCGGTGCCACCGTGCATCTGAGGTCGTCACGCCTGCCCACGCCTCTCATCGCGCTGTCGGCGTCGCTCCTCGGCGTGTCGGTGGTGCTGCTCGTCGCGCTGCTGGTGTGCCGGCTTATGAGGGGGAGGGGGAGGAGGAGGCGGGGGCGAGGTGGGCAGAACGCGCTCGCGCCGCAGGAGGCGCCGCTGACGCAGCAGCAGGAGGACGAGGAAGGTGGGGCGGCGGGGGCGGTGCCGGCCGTGGTGGCGGCGGAGGAGGTGGAGGGCGACGACGGAGGGGTTCACCACGTGTGGTACATACGCACCGTGGGGCTCGACGAGCGCGCAATCGCGGCAATCACCGCGCTGGTGTACGACGCCAAGAAGACAGGCGGCGGGATCGGGCTCGCCGGCGGCGGCGGCGGCAGCTGCGCGGTGTGCCTCACCGAGTTCCGCGACGGCGAGACGCTGCGCCTGCTGCCGCGGTGCCGCCACGCGTTCCACCGCGGCTGCATCGACACCTGGCTCCGCGCCCACGTCAACTGCCCGCTCTGCCGCGCGCCCGTCCAGGTCAGCGACAAGTCCGCCGCCGCCAACGCCAACGCCGCGCCGGGCGCCGCCACGGCCGTTCCCGGTGGCCAGCCTGCGCCAAATCCGCGCCACGCAGCTGCTCCGGAAACGGACAGAGGAGAACTCCAAGGCTTGCCGGAGCGCGGTGTCAGGCGGGCCGCGTCGATGGTGACGCTGCCGAGGCGGCCATGGCCGGAAGTCTCACTCCGGTCGCCGGCGTCGAACAGTGGGCGCATGGGGGAGATGGGCCTAGCAAAGATCGCACGACTGATGAAATTCTCAGAAGTATTGGAGATGGCCGGCATCGGAGCAACCAGGTCGGTGTCCTTCGGGCACGGCAGGTCCGGCCAGTCCGCCGCCGGCAACAACGCCGACGAGATTTCACGGTGAATTGCTCGACGCTGCTTGCTGCTTCTGTGAAGGGATGGATCACGAGAAGTTTCAGTTTTTGGAGACATGGAGGTGTTTGGTTTGGAGAGTTTTGCCACAAGGGAAAGGTAAAAATGTTATCTTTCCTAAGCTTATGTATGATTAAGCAAATAAATAACATGAGCTTGTGCATACGCCGCAAATCGTCAGAAATTGTAAATATGAATTCCTGACAAAAAGAGATGTCTTTGTATGCGAGTTTGTAAGATATATAAGAGATCACTGCTGCCTGTTCATTACAGTTCATGAAATTATATGAGCTATCGATGGACTTGTTTGCTTCACCTCTCTTCTTTACTAGTACCAATCTTGCAAAATGTTAGTTTCACCAAGATGATTCATGACTGTCGGTGCAGGAGAAGGGTTGTGTTTTGCCTCTTTAATCTTCAATCAATCTGTGATTGTTAAGAGGTTTTGATTCACTGATTCACCCATCAAGCTATGGACTTGTTTCTTCATCTCTCTTCTTTACTTCTAATCTTTCAAGATGTTAATTTCACCAAGATTATTCATAGCTGTTGGTGCAGGAAATGGGTTTTTGTTTTATTCTTTGATCTTTCATGAATCTGTATTGTTAAGCCCATTGATTTTGATTTACTGATCCAGTTCATCACAAGCTTCCAGGTTGTTGAATGTTACATAAAAGTAAAGCAAGCAACGTGCACCTAGTTTTAATTCCAGTACTTTTCAATGTGGTTGAAACATTTTGATGACCGTGATAAGACCAAAGTGCAGGAAATGTGTTGCAACTTGTGAGGAATTTGTTCTGCTGCACCAATCCAGAATGAATTTGATCCTATTCCAATCCTGTTCACTGAAAAAGAAAAAGGAAAAAGAAAAAAAAAAGAGTTCAGCATTGCATCTGGAGCCTCCTTATTTGATCACCCAATGGAGTGCATCAATATGCCTGAGGATTCTCAAGGAAGTTGCAACGACAAGCCACCTACTTTTCCCATGTCACCATCAAGCTACTGACACTGCATTAAAAAGATGATGCTACACCATTTGGCAATGCTAATAGTGTGACAAAGCAAGGAGGGAGGCAAGTTTGGCAGTTAACCTTCAGTCACCTCACAAGGCACTAGAGCAGTAGTGACCATCAATTAAATATCGACCTACCATTAGTTGCAGGTCATTGTTGATAACCAAGTAATATGGGGTTAAGTTAGCATTGTGTTATTCTCAAGGCTCTTGAGAAATGGAGTAGAAAGCAAGTACCTTTCATGGGTTACAAAACCGACTAAAAACCAGACTTCCTGGGCTGGCTGGAGAACGCAAACTACTCAGTTTTTCAGTCAAGTTCAAGATAATTCAAACTGATTTTTAAGACTTATACAAATTTTGATTGGATTTTATCGGGAGTAAATGATTTTTAAACAGTTTTTCGTGAAAAAAACGTGAAAACCGCTACCCTCCGGTTTTTTTTTTCTCGGGAACGGTTTGGTTGAACCCTGGATGGGATTGGAGGGGCAAAAGTACTGAAAAGGTTTTGGCTTGGTTTGGTGTACCTTTCACAAGTTAATTTTGGCTTTAGAATAAGGCCATGTGTGATTGGACAGTCTTGAGTCTTTTGTGTAGAGCCTTTAGTAGATATTTTCTTTTTCTTGAGGCTATGATATCTCTGTCGTTTTTGCTCACAAGTGAGAAATAAAAATGAGTGTTGTTAGAGGAGTCCCGACCAAAGTTTTGCAAAACGTCGGTTATCACGGAGGGTACCACGATAACACGATAACAATAAAACCATAATAACCCTATTAAATTTAAATAATTTTAAAAAATAATTTGATTTTTTATAAATTTTATACGGTTTTTTTTACTGTTACCGTGAGGTAACCATATTTATATAATACTAGCAATTGTGTCCGTACGTTGCAACGGATGAAGTCGGGACGCGGCGCGGATGTGGACGGGAGGGAGGGGCGGAGGCGCGGCGTGGGCGTGACGCGGAAGCTTCGAGCAGCGACGGGAGAGGGCGCGGCGCGACGCGGACACGCGCGGATGGGGACGGGGGAGGGCGCGGGGAGGAAGGGCGCAGGAGGTCATTTTTTCATCCAAGCCTCTTTTCTTTTTAACATTGGATGCGAGTTAATTTCGAAAAACTCAAGGGGTTTTCGCAAAATAGCCGGGTAGCAAAATACCCGTGTGTTGCAACGGGACGAAGAAGCAGGCGGAAGATGAAGGTCCAGGCGATGATGCGGGAGCTTCGAGCGCGACGAGAGGAGGGCGCGGCGCGGATGGGACGGAAGAGAGGGACGCAGGAGGTCTTTTTTTCATCCAAGTCTTCCTTTTCTTTTTAGCATTGGGACTGCGGATTAATTTTATAAACACTCAAGAGGTTTTCTGTAAAATAACCTATTTTTCTTCTTTAACTGGTTTTTTTAATAGTCAGGCGGACTGTGGGTTAATTTCAGAAAAACTCAAGAGGTTTTCTGCAAAATAGCCAGGCAAAACAAAATTTGGGTGGAAACACTACTTGCTTTATATATATACTAGCAATTGTGCCCGTGCGTTGCAACGGGTAAAGTCGAGGCGCGACACGGATGGGGACGGCACAGAGGGGCGCGGGAGCTCCGAGCAGCGATGGGAGGGAGGAGCGCAGTCGCGATGTTGGGCGCAGCGCGATGGGGACGAGAGGAGGGGCGCGGGGAGGGAGGAGCGAAGGGGTCTTTTTCATCCAAGCCCTCCTTTTCTTTTCGATATTGGGATTGCGGGTAGGTGACGAAATACTCGTGGCTCGCTAGCTCGTTTGGCTCGTGGATGGCTCGGCTCGGCTCGTTGAGAAATGCTAACGAGCTACACCAAGGGTTTAGCTCATTAGCTATAATGAGCCGGCTCGAATCGGCTCGCAAGCTCCTCGTGAGCTCAACGAGCGAGATGCAATGTACAAAGTAGAGCCTAATGTTTTGCTTGTTTTGCTATTCTTTTGCTTGTTTTGTTGTTGATGTGACAATAAATCAATAATTTTTATAATTTTATGATGGTCAATATGGATCTAATGCTTTAGATTATAATAGTAATAATATCTAATCTAGTTGCATCATTACATTTGCATGGATAATTGTCGATGGACAAGTGTTATTACGTTAATTATGGACTTAATGTATCACTTTTATTTTTTTCAATTGTATATTTGCATGTTTAATAGACTAAAAAATAAAATGTAATTTGTACATAAATTGCACTGTATTAAAGTGGCTCGCGAGCTAAACGAGCGGCTCACGAGCCGAGCCTCCTAGCTCGGCTCTCTATCGAGCCGCCAAACCGAGCCAAGCCGAGAGCCGAGCCTCCGGCTCGGCTCTACCGAGCCGAGCCGAGCCGCGTATCCACCCCTAACTCGGGTTAATTTTGGAAAAAATCAAGAGGTTTTTGTAAAATAGCTAGGCGAGAATAAGATTTTGGATAGAAACACTACTTGCTTTATAGATAGCTAGCAAAATGTCCGTGCGTTGCAACGGGACGACGATGCGAGGGAGAGAAGCGGTGGAGGACGAAGGTCCGGGCGGCGCGCGGGAGCTCGAGCGGCGACGGGAGGAGGCGCAAGCGCGGCGCGGATGGAAGCAAAAGAGAGGACGTAGGAGGTCTTTTTTATCCAAGCCCTCTCTTTCTTTTCAACATTGGGACTACGAGTTAATTTTATAAACAGTCAAGGGGTTTTCGTAAAATAACACTTTTTCTTCTTTAATTGGGTTTTTTCAAAATAGCCGGACGGATCAGGGTTAATTTTTTGAAAAAACTCAAGGGGTTTTCTGCAAAATATCCAGGCAAAACAAAATTTGGGTGGAAACACTACTTGCTTTATATATAAGTATAGATATATATATATAGGTATAGGTATAGACTAGTAAAATGTACGTGCGTTGCAACGGGACGACGACGCAGGGAGGGAAGCAGGCGGAGGGCGAAGGTCCAGGCAGCGGCGCGGGAGCTTCGAGTGGCGACGGGAAGAAGGGGCGCAGGCACGGCGTGGATGGGAACGGAAGAGAGAGAAGCAGAAGATTTTTTTTTCATCCAAACCCTTCTTTTCTTTTCAGCATTGGGACTTTGGGTTAATTTTATAAACATTCAAGAAGTTAGTAATAGCTACTTTTTCTTCTTTAACTATTTTTTTAAATAGTCAGGCGGACTACGGGTTAATCTTGGAAAAACTCAACGGGTTTTCTATAAAATAGCCAGGCAAAACAAATTTTGAGTGAAAATACTATTTGCTTTATAAATAGTTATAAATTTACCGCAGGATAATCATACTTATTATCGGGGTACGATAACGCCTTCCCGACCGGGGAAGGTAAACCCTCGTCCCGACACGCATGGCAGATACTTCACTCTTGAAGTGCTGTCTTCGCATGCTTGTTCGCACTTGCCACTCAGTGCTGCCCTTGCATGCTTATTCAAACTTGCCACTCTCTATGTCTCCATCAAAACAAAGAAATAAAACCAAGAGAGTAAAAATAATGAGATGCGAGTTGTGAGTTCCTTTGCACAAATTGTTGGTGGCACTGATTAGTACATGAAACTCCTGAGTGCAAATGTATGCTTCTGTTAATGACTTCAAAGATATTCTGAGTCACATAACAGATGGGCAGACATATACCGCAAGGCGCAACACTGGAAAATCCCTTATTCCTCACACCGTTTTGCTCAAGATACATAAAAATTTGGTCTCAGATTTCTACATTATACTCGAGAAATTTGCCTCACGAGGGCAGCTAGAGGGCATTATAACTCACATGAGCCCATCAATTTTACAAAAAACTCTGACAACATGTCCATTTTTGTACAAGCGTGACAAAGGGAAGGCCTGGAGCTTTCTCTATGTTCAGCAGACAGGAGAAATTTGGACGGCTTTCCTTTTTGACCTAAAGACAAAAATGATCTCGCAGACGGTATCGCATATATCTCCAGTACACGACCAGAGGACAAATTTCTCAATGTAGAAACCTTGCTAAGACATCCTCTTTATGCTGCATATAGTAGTATGCCAAAATTGCAAGAATAACAACCAGTATCATGGTCCATATACTTATACCTGCCAGAACAAAGCAAGCATATTTAGGAGGACATGCACGATTTGTAAGTATGAAAAACAATAACAAATAAAGATGTGGCATACCACGACTCTTAGGTGATCCAATTGAGGTCACCCTAGCAGTAGAATCGAAGGAAGTCGACAGCAAGGTCCTGATATAAAACAGAATACCAACATTGAGAAATCACATTTGCCGCATTTGTCAACTCCAAGCAGATCGAGAGTCTACGGCACATATACTGACCATGAGTCTTGAGAGAATGCCAATGTAGTAATAATGCCAAGATGTGCCTTTTTAACCGTTAAAAGCACCCGCATATTTTTTGAACTTAGTACAATAATGCTTCCTTCAATAGTTCCACTGGATAGGGAAATGCAAACAAATTAGGCTTCTAGGAGATGCATCCACATAATCTCAATAAGCTTAATCATAAAATGCAGTAAGCTGTTGGTTGAATTTGCTCACATTGCAAGAAGTGTACAATCAGGCGAGACAGCAAATGCTGAAATTGCCTCACGTGTTATTTTATTTGACCCAATTCTCGTCCATGAGGTCGTATTCCAAGATATTATTTTCCCATAATCACCTAAGAAGCAGGTTTATGTTACTGTCTTAGCAGATAGTATTATCTGTAACATGGTTAAATAAAGTCTTGGGTTACCTTGCATCGCTGTAACAAAGAGGATCTGACTGTTGTCAGTCTGATTAGAGAATCTGCAGAAACCAAATATTTCTCCCTGGAAATGTGAAAGCAAGAAACTCACTTAAAACAAACACAATACACCAACATATGTTTTCAAAACATACAAACACACACATACTCACTGCTTCTCTTGGGAGATTAGCTACAACTTCTGCTGACTTCAAATCCCATACTCTACATGGGCCACTGCTTCTGTTCACAGCAAGGAAATGTTCATCGGAGCTAAAAGCAAAACATAGAACAGAGGAAACCCATCAGTATCACACAATCAATACCTAAGTTGCAACAAAAGAAAGAGACGCTTTTTTACCTGAAGGTTAAATCCTTCACCGATGTTTTCGTATCAGATTCTTCGAGAACAGAATCCATGGAAGGCCATTTGAAGACCCTTAAATGACCATCCTATACAGTTGACAGAAAATAGATTTGGTACCCTAAATAGAAATCATCAAAGAATTCCCAAAGGAATGATTGTAACTGGCTATAGTACAAAAATTATATGACAGTGGATTGGATTTAATCTTAATAGAACAGCAGGTGAAATATTAATTTTGTAATGAATGTTTTGCCTTGAAAAACTGATAATTTGAAAAATATCATGGCTATAAATACAACTTAATAGAGCCTCTAAGTATCCAGCTTTGCTTTTAACTAAAATGAATGTGGTGACGCTACACATAAAACAACATAAAAAACAAGAACTATTACCATGGAAACAAAATAAAACATTTATTTAGTTTCTTGATTTGTTTATGTGCTCTTATTTTGTTCAGTTATTTGAAAATAACTAACTTTACATTGCTGCACATCAAAAAAAGATTTGTAACATGCTGATTATGAATCAAGAAATGCCTTTTGACCAACACAAAGTCACAACACTATATTCACACTTCTGCTAAGTTTCTTCAATCTCTAATGAATCATTATAAATAGTAAACAGTAGCACACATTGCTATATGCATTGTCAAGTTGCCATACAAATATAACAATTTGATTCTCTTAATCATGTATACAAAATTGTTGCTCACGTAAACTATATCATAATTTGCTTGCCAAATTGTTTTTTGCATGAAGCTCTGAAGTAGATGACTATGGTTTATTACATCTTCTTTAACAAAGACATTGTAACATTTACGGCAGTCAGATTCAGAAAGAAAGTTTTTGTGTGCATAAGCAACGGCCAGTAAAAACTGGAAAAAAAAAGAAATTTAGGAAACAAAAAGAAGGCAGTAAACAAGGTATCTTCCAAAAGTATATAGACCAAAGTATCTATAGGGTTTCTGGCTACACGAGGAATGAAAAAGTAATGCATAAAGAAATTTTCACTTGCCTCACCACCAGTTGCAAGTATTGAACCTTCTCCACTGAATGAAACAGACAACTGTAAACCAGCATCACTCAACTCCGTCAGTGCCTCCGGCTCAGCCCTCAAAGCTATATTATGAGGTCCCTCTCCTTCCAGTGATTCCCAGCGAAATAACCTATATAGTTGTTACATGGTCAGAAATCAGAATTCAGAAGTGCAGAATAACCAGGAAAAATTCTTTACAAAATGTGAACCTTCTCTCTTAAAAAGAAGACACCCACTATCATAGCATAAAAAGGTACATTTTTCAGCTAATAGTAAGTGATGATCTATCAATTCATCTACAGTTAGCAAATAACGAAAATATGACTCCAGATCTGGCCAACAACTCAATAAGTTAATGACCAGACAATTAATACTTGCAAAAGAAGGAACTAATTTACATGTCCCAATTCTAGCTTCATAGTAAAGCAGCGTCCATAACTTGGACAAAAAACTCAAGAAACTTGTGTCCAGCAGTTGTTGTCTATAATATTGAATGCCTTCCAACCTCAGCATAAAATTGGTTCTACAAGCCTCTCTGACCATACATATCCAACTTTAGTGTTCACATTTACATCATTAAATGTTAGTAACAATAATGTCTACCCCCCTCAATTCTTCCCAAAGTTACGCTTCCAAGTTCCAACACTAAGCCCTTAAACTGGATAAAAAACAACACTCGATTTTCAATACCAGACAGATTACACCCAGAGCACAAAACAAGGTGGTTTTGTGCCACATCTGCTGCCACGATGGCACAAATGCAACGTCAGCGTAGGAGAGTGCTCTGTAACTACATTTGTCTCTCCCTCTCCCATTTTCATTCCCCGTTCTTTGCTCCCAAAATCCCTAACCGCATAGAAGAGGAGGCACGGAGGGTGATCCCTTGTGTACTCAGAATCCCGATTTGTAAATCTCATGATCTTAAACTTGGCTCAATATCTTTCTTTTTCAGATTGAGCCGAGTTTAATTGCAATCAACTAGAAGAAAAGAAGAAGAATTACTACATGGTGTTGGCGCCACCACTGTTCTTCCTTCGTTATAACGAACCTCAAAAGTACACTGTTCTTCCCCCGTTATAACGAACCTCAAAAGTTGTTCAAAATGTGATGTTTGTAGACATCAGACATTATCTGGGTCATGAAATTGAATGACACATTTTGAACCATTTTGAACACCTGCGCTTATTAGAATCGACAGCCAACCAATACAACCAGCTGGCAGCAGCAGTAGCATGAACACAGTTAGAAGATGCACAAAAGACACATTTGATTCGAGAAAAGAGTAACCTGCAGCCATTGGGGAAGGCACAGAGGACGCCGTCGCCGCGCGGGTGGACGGCCATCCTGTACGGCACCTGCTCCTCCGTCCCCATCCTCAACACCTGCACTCCCAACCCCCACCCCCACCACCGCCACCACCAAATCAGCAACGTCAGATCAGCACGGAACGAGATCGAGATCGGCGTGGAAATCTGGGGGATCATGTGATCAACGGAGGGGAGAAACGGATCGCTCACCGGGTCGGGGGACAGCGCCGGCGCCGCGGCCTCACCGGTGGGATCGAGCGCGGCCACCAACAACGCGTTGGGCACGCCGCTCCGGCCCTCCCCACCCCCTCCCCCGAGCGCCACCATGAGCGGCGGAGGCGGAGGCGGCGGAGTGGGGGACTCCGACGAGGCCTCGTCTGCCTCCTCCGGAGAAGGCCTGAGGATGTGGGCGAGGGGCAGCCACGAGGCGCAGTAGATCGGGAATCCGTACGTCTGCCCTCCGCCGCGCCGCGCCATCGCCGGAGTTGGAGGTGGTCGGTCGCGCAAGCGGATCGGAATCTCTCTTGACTTCGCGTGCGGTTGGGCTCTTGAACGCGCAATCCAACGGTGAGCAGCGACACCGGTTTATTCTGGTTTGTAAAAAAATCGGTTCGGCTTTCAGTTTACCGGTGGGATCTGCACACTGGGCCGCCATCTCGTGAGTAGCCAGAGGCTAGTCACGTAAACGAATACCGAACAAAAGCAAGATAAACCGAGGCAACAATCCGTTGAAAAAAGACCGTCACCGTTCAGTATGGTGTTTGGTTTCCGGTTTATTCCTGCCCAAAAATCAAAATGTTTGGTTGCGAAGGTCACCACGTTTACTTCGAATCTTGTTCCTTTATAGATTTACAATGTTTATATTGTTCCCCTAGGATATTGGCAAGTGAATATTCAAAATTTCAAAGAAATATGTGGTCGACTTCAAATGTTTGATGCAAAATTCGTGTCAAATTCATGGCTATTAGTTGGCCCAATTATCGATTGTTGTTTTGGCAACATATCCAGTCAACTAGTATTTCCTTCCTTCGGTAATAAGTAATAAGTTCATTTTTAACTTTTTATATTTGTTCCTAGATAAGTTTGTTTTTAGAGTAATCAATGCATCGAAATTTGTGAAAGTGAAAAATAATTATATTGAGAGTAGATAAAGTAAGAAAAAGTTGTATTATAATTTGATAAAATAGAGATATTATATTTTTTTGGATTTTGTATTGGTACGTGTGAGATAGGTAAAAAATGAATTTGTTTTTGGGATTTGGGGAAGGGCATAGTACAACAAACTCACTATTACTCTTCATATAGTTAATTGGTATATACATATGTCCATTGTTTTAGATATCTCTTACGAAATACAGAGTATTTCTCCAAGGGAGAATTATACGGGCGATGGTTGCTTTGCTTTGCGTTGTGATATATTTGGGGACGTTCTAATTCATTTTGCTTGCAGGTACGAGCTGTCCTTGACCTCGACATTGACTGGAATAACAACTAGTGGATAGAGAACGCTAATCATGGAGAGGCTCCGAGAAAGACGTTGGATAATCTCCTCGATGAGAAAGATGATGACGAACCAATGCCCGAGGGAACAAATCCACAGGTAAGAATAGAGAGGAGGGTACTATGCAATTTCCTAATCATCTTATTGATTTCAACATGTTTAGTTACTGTCAGAATACTATGTTCATGATTCTAAGTTTCTAACCAACTTATAGATTTTTCCACATCTTCCTTAATTATTGTCAGCATGCTATTATATAATCTTATAGATTTCAACATATTCCTTAATTGTGTCATCTATCTTATAGAGTCTCCTATATTTTAATCTCACCAGAAGCATGTTCACAGCATGTTCATGGCAATCTTCCTGACTATTAGTGAGTTGTGCCTATTATAACATTATAGTAATTTTTTAGGTAGAAAATATTAGAATTAGAACAAAAAAATTAAAACTAGAAACTAGATATGGCTATTTCTTTTGGCCAGTAGTCATGGCTATTGTTTGGTTGATTATGTTGGACTACTGATTGACGCTGCTTTTACTGATCTTATGACCTCAAAATTGTTATAAATGAATAATAGTGGAATAGATAAATTGTATTGAGGCCTAATGGGGACTATTTATAGACTACATGAGAGACACACGAAGGGAACCCTAAACTAGGAGATTACAATAATACCCTTAACAAAAATTACTCATGGTTTCATGAATTTATCCTTGCCTGGACGACACTTTTGTTAATGGCGTAATATGATACTGTATTAGTGTGATTTGAACTATTTGGGCATCAATGTTTCATTGTTCTTTCGAAGACACGTGCAGTATCTGCTTGTTTGTCTATGCATTCAGTGATTGAACATAGTTGGTTATTTAATTCTGTTATATTTTAATCTCACCAGAAGCATGTTCACAGCAGTCTTCTGAAGAATTGATTGTTCCTTTGTGTTTTGTTGGTAGTGGAAACAATTTTGCATTCGACTGTGCATTTGGTGGCTGCCCTACCTTTTGCTATCTGTCGTACCTGCTCTGTAATATGATGTTCTTGTGCTAATTTCTTCCTTTGTTTTTGTTGTAATCACCATTTTCTTCCTTCTTATTTTTCTGCCATATGCTTGCATGTTAATTGCTCAGAAGCTTTTGATCAAGTTGGTCAGACACGTCATAATAACTCTTTTTGCAGTAGCTCCTTACATATGTCCTTGAAAAAAAAGTTTCTCTGCGCAGATGAGAGAGTCAATAGGGACAATAGTTCCTTGGTTGGCTTGCTCAATGATATTGCAATCAAAAGGAGAAGCCTGATCCGACAAGTTGATAAGCGCGGGACGTTGGGACGTGCTGGTAAGATAAAATTAAAAGAAATAACGGTTGACGGTCGTTATCACCTTAAATCAGACCGTCAACTCCTGCATAAGTGGAATGAACTAAGCATATCAACGTAGCAGTAGGAGTTATAAACTAACCTTTTCCACGAGTGTTGATAAATTAATGTATGCAGGTGACTTTTGTACCAAATCAAAGTGAAAAGAGTGTTTTCATGGCGACGAACGCAACTCCAACCAATCGACGATCGCCACGTCAGTCTCCCACGGATCGAAGGGCCCACAAGTCAGATGAAACCGACTTAAATCAACATCAAACACCCGGGAACCGACCCTAGGGTCCACATGTCAGTCGTTGGCAAAGGTCAGTGGAGAGGGGAGCTGACCAGGGTTCGGCCGAACCAATGCCGGCGCCCCCCATCTCCACCCTTCACGTGGCGCCCTCTCAAGCATCCTCAATGACGGTTTCTAACCGCCATACAACCGTCATACCAAGCTATAAAAGGGGAAGCTCATCACTCACTTCAACACACCTCCAAGAAGATCAATGCTCTGGAAGGAGTGCCCCAAATATCGGAGTTTTCTCCGAGGGGTGGTGCGGAGGAGTGCTGGGAGTCCCGGTGCCGATCTTCGGCCTTGTACCTCGATAAATGCTTTCTTCAATAAAGTAAGTGTTCATGTTTACTTTGGTTGTTAATTATTTACATTGAGTACTTTACTTTACTTTAATTTTGCTTGTGGGAGCACCGCCCTAAGTTGGGTGCTCTAGTCTAAGACCCCTGATAAAGATGGGTGTTCTTGGCCGAGACTAGAGTAGTATTCAACAGTTTAGATGTGGTGTCTAGGCTAGAGATTATTTGTTTGTCCTGTACTTCACGAGTGAGAGGTAGGCGGTAGGTGGTGACAGCCCTGTCCGTCCTTTGTATTCCTCCATGTTTGGGTACGGCGTAGAGCTATAGGCCGGAGTCACTCGGCAGACCGAGTGTAAGCCAGTGCTCGAAGCAAGCAAGAGAAAAGCTAGAGTAATTTACCTGCTTATTAGAGTCGCAACCTTAGTAATACTCTCTATACTATCGCCTACCTAATCTTGGATGTCCTTGGATGAATCCTTTCTCTTAGATAGTCCCTAGCGTTCCTTGGATTCGATATCCCTTGGAATACTCCCTTGGGTGAAGTGCTACAACGGTATTCCATGCGCTTGCAGATTATTATATGGTCGTAAGAAATACCAACAAGCATTTCTGGCGTCGTTGCCGGGGAACGGTTGCTGATTTATCCTAGAGCTTAGGTCATCCTCATATCTTTTTTATTTTTCTTTTTATCCTCTAGATTATGTAGCAATCTATCCAAAGTTTATCCGCTCCGAAGGGCGAGTTCTTTGAGCCACCACCATCTTCCGAGCCAATTCTTTCAACTGGGTTTGAACTCTACCCAGGCTTTATAGCCATGGTTCGGGAGCAATCCTTCTTTGGGCAAGACCATGAGAATCCATATCATCATCTGCAGGAGTTTGAGCAATTGTGTTCATGTATGGCAATTCCAGGTATGACACAAAGAACTTTGAAGTGGAAATTGTTTCCCTTTTTGCTTATCGAAAGGGCAAAGCAATGGTACACTCTTACCGTAGAGAAAACGCACGGTGAGTGGGAAAAATTCAGACACAAGTTTTGTCTCGCTTTCTTCCCGCTAACCCATACTACATCTTTGTGCGTAGAAGTTCTCAGCTTTCAGCAGACTGAGAAGGAAACTATAGGTGCAGCTTGGGCCAGGTTCTCAACGCTCGTTCATTCCGGCCCCGACCTGTCTTTACCTAACCACGTGCTGTTGCAGCATTTTTGGTCCGATCTTGGAAAAGAGTCTGCCCTATACCTTGATATCACATCCGGTGGTTCATTTTCACATAAGACTCCGACGGAAGGAAGGAAAATCCTAAGTCATGTCTTAGAGAACACCTCCTTCGTCGAAGATTATCATGATTCACTACCGGCAAATAAGGAAAGCACTGAGGATCACCCTCCAGCCGAATCTCATGCTTTGACTTGCATATCTCAAGACACGGCTATATAAACCTCACCCAAGCCAGAAACACCGAAGGATGAAGCAATTCAAACTTCAGAGTTTCCTTTTAATTTCGAGGATGATCTTTTTCAAAGATTATGGAAATACCTCAAATTTCTTCTGCAAAAAGAGACCTCATTAAGATTCCCCTCCTATGCCTCTCAAGGATAAATTCCTTAGAGACCGTGAAGGGATTAACGTCCATTATGAGCCATGAGTGGTTGAAAGAGTGTGAATTATCGTCTGAAGTAATTCGGATGTGCTCACCTTCGTCAACCATTCATTGCAACATAAGGGGAACAACGGTTAAGGTCCTTTATAATCCCACAGTCGGGGCAAATATCATTTCTGATTCCCTTGCGTTCACACTTCTCGGTGACGAACCTTTGGCCCCGACTCTTAAAACTTTCAAGACTCCTCATGGAGATATCTTAGAAAGTTATGGGATTTTGTAGAACGTGACTTTAAGTCACGAAAAGCTTGAGGCAATTTTAGATTTTCATGTGTTCAAAGTCTTAGACTTTGACATCTTAGTTTGGCATCTGCTTGGAAAAGCTCTTCTTAGATGCACCAACTCTAGGAGTCCTAAATCTCAAACTTGGGAGGGATTCATTCTCAATTCCTATATCTAGAGATATGAACTCCATAGCTGAGCCCTCACCTGAGTATGAGCCTAGCGAGGAAGTGTTGGAGGTATCTCCTTTTGAATCCCCAGAGTCCGTCCTTGAGAAAGAAGCTCACCTTTTTACTCAAGAAACAGACGACTCTGGAGAGACAATTGAGCTACCCATGTTAAAACCACCATCACGACCTCCTATAGAGCTCAAACCTCTACCTTCTGGGCTTCGATTTGCTTTTCTTCATGGAGATGCGGAATCGCCTGTCATCATCAGTGACAAGCTTTCCGAGATTGAAACATCCAAGCTCATCTCTATTTTAGAAAAATATCGATCCGTTCTAGGCTACTCACTCCAAGACCTTAAGGGAATCAGTCCCACTCTATGCACACATCGCATCCTTACGGATCCAAGTCTTACACCTTCTAGGGAGCCTCAAAGGAGGTTAAACAATGCGATGAGAAAAGTGGTGAAAAAGGAGGTCTTGAAGCTCCTTCATGCACACTGGGCCGCCATCTCGTGAGTAGCTAGAGGCTAGTCACGTAAACGAATACCGAACAAAAGCAAGATAAACCAAAGCAACAAAACGTTGAAAAAAGACCATCACCGTTCAGTATGGTGTTTGGTTTCCGGTTTATTTCTGCCCAAAGATCAAAATTGTTTCATTGGTTTTCTTTTCATCGTTAAAACAATGCAACAGATTGAGATATAGCAGTAGCATCCTATAAAATTAGAACAGTGTCGTAGCTAAGATTTAGAGTAAAGATGATCCGTCTATATGTAATGGGCTAAATCAAATAGTGATCCACTATATAATCTTTGTCGTGTTAGATAGTATATATATACACTATAGTTTTAATATGTGGTAAATCTTTAGGTGGTCCATGGCTCACTGTGCTACCTAGCTAAGCTCCGCCTATGTATTAGATGCAACTGACACGGATAGGGTTTACTCGAGAATTATTCGTTCATAAACTATCTATTTTGTTTTTTCTTCATAGCAAATAGATGCTATCCGCTTTGTTTACATCTCTAGCAGAGTGTACGCAGGTGGAACTTGGGATAGGAGATGATAGATTGGTGAGACTCATCCCAAAATTGTGTTTCTCTATGGTTTTAACTTTATGGTCTTTAAAAAAAGGACTTCTTTGAGCGGTTTTTACCTAGTTTTCTCTCAAAAGTAGATTTTTGTTCGTGGACAACATTTTAATCTTGGTATGAATTTGAAAGCTTTTTCATGTCTAAACATCGAAAACATATTATTAAAATGTCTATTATTACTTAATATTGGTTGGTAACCCATTTTATATACGACATAATGAAGATATTGTTTTATCAATATAACAAAATGAGCATAGTTCAGTTGGTAGTTTGGATTCTTTATTAGCACATTTTAGCACAACCTCCTCATCCAGGTTTATACAAGGCACAAGGCTTGTTTTGTTCACACCCTAAGGTTGCGCTCCTTGTTTTTCGTTTTCGTTAGTATGTTTTTCAAACTGCTAAATGGTCTGTTTCATATAAATTTTTATATAAAAGTTACTTAAAATCTAATAAATTTTATTATCAATTTTTATATATTAATATTTAATTAATTATATGCTAATCATATTTCTCGTTTACGTGAGGTTAATTCGATGTTTCAAACTACTGAGTAGAACACAGCCTAGTCAAATCAGATTCTCAGGCGTTTGATTTGGTCCAATTTTAGTGGTATGTGGCTGGATGCACCTGGACAAGGGCTCCTAAGGCCGAAACACCATCCAAACACACTAAAATATTTTTTTTGTTCGAATTTAAACAAGATGTAGGGTGTGTTTTCTTTGTCTAACATGTACCTAAATTTGTACTCCAATCATCTCCAAGAGTAGTCGAGTTAGCACTAGTATGCTAAGAAGATTGTGTTTCATACAACTTGATGTTGTTTGATTAGATCTTTTGGTGTGTGTATTTAAAACAAAGACAGAAGATCTACCTCATTTCACTGATAAAAGAAAAGATACATACTGATCGTTCACACACAAAAAAACACCACCCTACAAGTACATCAAGAACTAAAGCTAGACTAAATACTTTTTGGGAAAACCAAAGCAAAATTCTAGCATTTGTGTTCCATTATTCTTTGTACCATCATACAAGACACCTGATCTGATCGGAAGGTTCAGCTTTGATACATTTTCTACTCATTACATGCTGATCAACTAATGAAACGGCAGCATGATATCTCAGGCACACCGTCTGTCGCTATTGGAACCTTCCATTTCCAATGCAACCGCTACGCAAGCAGCAGCCCCGGCCAACAACAGAACATCTTATGACTCATACTCTGACCGTTAAATATATGATCCGAATTCAGATTAGTTTTTTAATAGGACTTTATGTCTTGTTATATTATGTGTCTTTCTTTTTATCTCTTATATATACTCTTGTAAGCCATATGATAAGAGAGACGTTCTTATTGTTATTCTTCTACTTTTGTAATCAACTCCTCGACAGTGATCATTGTCTGTTAGTGCCCGTGGTTTTTTCCCGCAAGAGTTTTCTACATAAAATTCGTGTCTCCGTTATGCATCTATTTTCATAACACTGACGATGATGACGAGGCCGTACTGTCACAAGTGAAAAACATGGAATCAGAATGTAGCTCATAAATACTATAATTTGAAATTCAGTTTGTTACGAAAAATGAACTTATTTTAAGACAGAGCAAATACTTAAAAAATACATCGTCAAGCGACAAGTGAGAGACACGATGAACATACATTTCTTTTCTGTTCTGCCATGCCCACTGCAGCCACTTCAGTTTCCTTTGAATCGAATCTCTTGAAGACAGTGTGGCGCGTTTATGACCTTAGTAGCTCTTTGGCAAGAAGATACAACTTCGAGTTCGCCTCAACCCCGTCCTCCCTTAAGATCTCCAGCATTTGAAGAGTCTCATCTCGCTCTCTCTGAATTATGTTGATTGATTGTTGAATTATGTTGGATATGCGACCGAGGTGGTATTCTACAAATGATCTCTTCTTCTTCTTCTTCGGTTCAAGGCTGTCAACCACTTGCTCCTTTGCGTCCTGCAGTCCCTGCTCATTCAGGCAGAAAACTGAAAATACAATCAGTACATTACATATTTTGTGATTTGAATGAACAAAATTTGGACTGTGCGTGTCTTAATGCAATTCGCACGAACCTGTGAGTAATAACAATACTTGATGCAAGTTCACCAAGACAGGAAAAAAGTAGGACATACAAGGAACATGAAAAGCTAGCTCAGTCAAGTAGGGGGTGTTTGGTAGGACTCCAACTACAAGCTCTAGCTTCAGCTGGAGCTGGTGGAAGGTAGCTCCACCTTGCTAGTTCATCTGTCTAGAGCTGAAGCGTTTGGTACGGCTCCAGCTCCACTCCACCAGGATGCAGGATCTGGATCCCAGCCAAACACCCTTTAAATAGCATACTAATTGAAACAAATTCATTTTTTAACAGGAAAAACTACTGTCTGGTTGTCTTATTTATCAACAAATTCATTTTTCAGGTAGAAAATACATTGGTATGGGATCCACATTTCATTTCAGAGTTGTGTATGGGTAGTTTTTCCTCAATCGTTTTTTTATCAAGGACTTTGAAACCCCCATTTCCATTACCAGAAATGATAAAAAAAACTCCAGGTTCTTTTACATCTCCCAGGAAAATGATAGACTAAAAGAAACAAAGCCTAAAGGACTCGTCATTTGTGAAGAGCGACAAATTTTCCAAAAATAGCCACAATGCTGCTACACACAACCAAACTACCAAACAGATTTAAGCAAAGAGAAATATTCAGCAACATCAGGAAACCAATGACAGTTGCAGTTGCCATCACCGCATCAGAGGAAAGAATCAAAAATCATACAAACTTCGACCACCATGCTTCATTACTCGAGGCGCCTTGTGCCTCAATGTGTAGTTGAAGGAATTAGACAAAGGATTCGATAATTGATTCGGTGGCTACAAGATACTTGCCGTGGTAGCACGGTGGAGACGACGGGCTGGAGTCGAGCGCGGGCTGTAGCAGGGCGGTGGTTTAGGAGGAGGCAGCGAGCACAATGAGGCAGAGGACGTCAGCGACGAACTCACCCCCGCCGCCGGCGTGGTGCCTGGCACGCTCTCTGGCGGTCGGGAGACCTCATGGTCTTTGTGGTGCCAGCTCTGCTTGCAATGTAATCTGCAGAGAAAGAAGAAATTCTTGGTTGGTGATTTCTAGGCTGGATTAATTGTTGGAAGCAAACTGGAGCAAATGATTCGCCTGAGCGGTTTACGTATTGTCACCTCGTTCCGGCGGGATGTGGACGGTGGTGACCGGACCACTGGCGAGGGCGACGGAGCAATGGGTGGCGGAGCGACGACGCCTTCCCGTCGTCGTCGAGGGACTGATGGGATAGGGATTGGTGAGGGTAATGGCGGAGTACAAACCGCCCGTGGCTTCTGGAATAGGCTGGCTTCGAGCGGGGTACTCACCTTCAAAAATAGAAATGGCTCCTATCTTGAAGATTTGGCTTCTTCTAGAAGTATTACTTATTAGCCACAGTTAACATTTAAAATTTTAATTCTAATTAGGGTTTTGGGTTTTGTTTTATCATAGCTACTTTTTTAATTCATTAAAAACATAAATTTTAATTATGAAATATTTTTATTGTTTTATTTATTTTTCCACGACAATTATAGCTAAGTAATTAGAGCTATGTGAAGAGATAAAAATACTATGTATATTGAGGGAGACTAGAGGACGGCATCCCATTGCATCAACGGGATGCTTTATGTGCCAATGTAGACGTCAGCATGTATGAAACCTGGTACCAGAGCAAATATCTGATATTAAAGTTGATATCTGGTATCAGGTCCGATACCAATAGATACCAGACCTAGCACCCGATGCCATATCTGGTACCAATAAGTATTAGATGTTCAATACCAATAGGTATCAGATCTGATAATATAGATACCAAATATGATATTTATATGTATAGTATCATGATACTTATACCGACATGATATACTACAATATCATGATACTACCGGAGTATCATTAGGATATCTTCAAAATCATTCGTGTATCGAGAGAAAACTCAATAAAAAACCAATAAAAAACTTTCTAAAAAATCTAATCAAAACAACACCAAATCAACAACAAACTACCCATAAAACAAGCAATATATATCATTGGAAAAACTACCCAAAATTATTTAATATAGCTAGCTAACTCAAATCAACAAGCAAAACTACATCTGACACCACCTATTTCACAAACAAGACCATGGCCGATCCGAAATCGCATACGACAACAAGCTTTAATCATACGCCACCTCCCAATTGAAGAATGTCCTCCCATCACAAATCGCTTGGTATGGCAGCTCTGGGAATCATATATAAACTAGTCTGAGAAAATATCTCTCATAGTACTTGAGAAAACCACACAAAAGACCAACAAAAATACTCACCGATTTAATTTATCATCTCTAATCAAATAATCATGTTATGGATCACAAATCAAGTCAGCAACAGAAGCTCCGCGAATCGAAGAAGCCACAAAGTTCTCAATGGCTGGTGAGTCATGAGAGGAGGGGTTGAGGGAGGAAGAGAGAGATGAAGGAAGAAGAAATAAGTGGATAAGATTAAATATGTGGTGTGGATAAGAGACAGTCTATTGGATAAGTCATTCCATATGGACAGAATATATTCTATAGTATTTTTATATTATAAAATTCAAAATTGTTTGTGAACCAAAAGTCAAATTAGAGGCTCCGTTTGAAGTTGATTAAGATATAGATTTTATCTTGATTTTTATTAGCATGTTTTTAAACAGCTAAACGGTACGTCTCGTGTGAAAACTTTTTTACTTTAAGATATAAATAAATCTATTTTTATATTTAAAATAATTAAAACTCAATTAATAATGGATATGGGATAGAGTGACTCCTGCTCGCCAACTTCTACTACTATCTCGCTAGCGACCAACCTGCTCAACTCTTACTCTTTCCAGAGTTGTCGCTCGCATGCCTGTCAATGAGCAGGATTTACTACACGCATACTCGGTTTATATTATAAAATGCTTTGACAATCAAAGCTTAACTACTTAAAAAATAGTAACTTTCCAAGCGTCACAAAATTTTCGTCCGTCAAGTCCAACAGAGCGGCACCCTCCGTCTCCGCATGAGCGATTAACTCTAGGGTTTGCTTGTTTAGGATAGAGCTAGATTCCGAGCTCGATACAACACAGTTTTGCTTGAATTCTTGGGAAAACGGAAAGATGAGAAGATAAGAATCGAAACCCCTTAATCAATTTTGGATCATCTCCAAGGATGTGGCTGGCTTTCACGGAGGAGGCGGCTGCAGGCGGCTTCGGGCAGCTGTGGGACTTCGGACAGAGGTAGGGGACGACACTGTAGCACTGGGGCCCACACGACAGTGAGAGAAGGAGTAGGCAGAAGCTGGCTAGACTTTTGGTTGCTTGCTAGGCCGGACGCGCGCTTGCGGGCCGAGGCGAAGGGGAGGAGAAGGGAGGAAGTGGGCCGGCCTGGCTGCGGGTTGAGGACATGGGCTGAAAATGGCCACCATGTTTTATTTGGAAAATAATGGGTATGGTCCTCATGTTCTCGATTTGATTAGGACGATACATCCGTATATCCATGCCGCACAATTTCTTTGTATGTGCATCTGCACGAACTCTGAACACCACAAGAACTGTGCATCATTCAAGTTAAATTTTTGTTGTCACATGAAATACAGATCACCGAGATCAATTCAATGAGAATGACTTGATGAAAAATATAGTCTCTTTATATGAAGAAGATTGTGAAATTTGCATTTTAATTAATACATAATGTAAATCTTTTTTTAATTTTTCCTCATTTTTCTCGTCTTTTCTTCCCGTTGCAATGCACATTTTTTTATAGTTTATATAAGTTTGAGCAAGTTTATATAGGAATGTAGTAAGTCTTATAATACCAAATTAGTTAAATTAAATCGATGTTTATTTGGTGTTGAAAGTATTGCTAGATTTTTTATAAACTTAGTCAAACTTAAAGAATTATTAAAGAAAATTAAAACATCTTATAATATGAATTGGAGGGAGTAAATCCCAAATAACTAGAGTCCAAAAATCTAATTCACTTACTTAATTACCATAATTAGAGCCCATTGTTCCTAGGTATAGGTCAAGCTGTACCTTTGCTCACACAATACTTTGAGAGGAGAGAAACAACTGAATAAATCCGTTAGGTTATGTGAGTGTAATTTAATTCAATAGGTTTTATGGTAATGATTTAATTTAACTAAAGAATAAGATATGTTAGTTACAAATTTAGAGTAAATTAAGTGGTGGTCAAATTTATAAACCATAATAATAATATGAAAAATGGATAAAAACAAGCAATTTCGCCACGTTGTTGGATGGCCCGAAGCTTGACCAAAGCACTTCGTGTGCCCAAAAAAACCCCACCTTTCTCTTATCCCCCTATCTGCCGGCGGCGGGCCATCTCCCTCCACCATTTTTTGCCGGGACGACGAAGAACGCTAGCCAAATATATTAAGAAAGGGAGAGTTTGTAATTACAAAAAGCTTATAACTTTGTGTCGTGCTGATCTTAGCAAACAAGATCAGACCGAGCTTAAAAAGAAATAAACGAGGGACTTCGGCTTCCTCCCTCTTTCAGCCGCTAACTTTTCTTTACTCTATCTCTCCCTGAGCTGAGCTACCTCTGCACCAAATAGCCACGACACGTACCAAACCGCTATTTCTTCATTTATTGTCGCCGCTAGCTCGTTCACTGACCATGATCTTTGCTCGAAGGTCCTTGCGTTGCGTTCTTTCCATAGTTCCCAGCTGATTAACATGGAAAAGCGTGTCAAATTTTTCCCTGTAGCCCGTCCGAAAACGGATTCTCGCGTCAATCCACCATTCATCCAAAGCTTTCTCGCTTTTCGCCGGTGTCTGGAATTGAATACCGCACGACCTCAGCTTGTCCCACACTGCCAAAGAGAATGTACAACTTACGAGGAGGTGATGACATGTTTCCTGTTCTTGCTGACAGAGGAGGCATGAAGCGGCGTGAGGCCAGTGCCTTTTCTCCAAGTTGTCCGTTGTTAGGCATCTTCCTTTGAAAGCGAGCCACATGAAGAGCCGAACCTTGGCAGGCACTTTAGATTTCCAGAGAAGCTCCCCAAATTGACAGGTTTTCGTTGCATAAAGAAGAGGTTATAGGCCGATGAAACCGTGAACATCCCATTTGCCACTGGCCTCCATTTGAGTTGATCCTTAGTTGGCAGCAGCGAGACGGTCCTGGTTGCCTCCCAGAGCTCGAAAGATTGAGCTATGGCTTCATTAGATAAGGCACCTTCAGGCACCGCACCCAGCAATTATTCTCCAATGCTGCCTGCACTGTAAGCTTTCTTCTCCCCGTGAAAGAGAACAGGGTTGGCCAACGCCAGGCTGGGCATCCTGATCCTGTCCAGTCCCGTCCAAAAAAACGTGCCTATCTGTCTCCTAGAATGAACTCAGCTCCTGCTTGGAACATTTGATCCACATCCCTACCCTGATTGGGAGTCACTTGAGTCCAGGGTCTGTCCCGCTGTTTGAGGGAGTTCGCTCGTCATTGCAAACGAAGTGCCTGCCCAAAGAGATTCAAATTCTTCACACCGAGGCCTCCTTTCTCAATTGGTGAGCACACTTGCTGCCAAGAGACGAGGCAGTCTCCTGGCCCTTCCAAAGGAAGCCTTGACATTTTCTCTCAATTTCCTTTTCCATCCATCGGGGTAGTTGTAACACCGTCATATAATGTACCAGGATCGCCATTAGTGTCGATTTGATTAGTGAAAGCTGGCCGTCGATGGAGAGGAGCTTGGGTTTCCAACCCGCAACCTTCTTGGCTAGCCTGTCAACGTAAGGTTGTAGCTCTGGTTTCGTTGGCTTCCATGGCGAGAGAGGTAATCCAAGGTACGAAACAGGGAAATGCTCTGTTTTACGAGAAAGAATGGCCTCGATTTGTAACCAATGTTGCTCTGTGCATCTGATTGGCGTCAAAGCACTCTTTGCAAAGTCACTTTTGAGACCTGAGACATCTCTAAACAAATGTAGGATTTGCTTGGCTGCTGTTGCTTCGTTTTCAGTTGGTCTGAAGAAAAGGATCGCATCATCCACACAAACCGAGATCGCCGGAATGTTCTAACGAGCATCAATAGGCTCTAGCAAACCTGTCCTTGTAGCTTGTGAGATCAGAGCTTGCAGAGCATCCATGACAAGCACAAACAACATCGGGAGAGCGGATCTCCTTGTCTCAGTCCTTGAGCTGGCTTAATTTTGTCTGTCATCTCTCCATTAATTAAAATCATTGTCTCCGCTTCCGTGAGAAGGATTGAAACAATCCACCGCGCCAATGCGGCCCAAACCCCGTACGCAACATCGAGATTAAAAAGCTCCAAGAGACGATGTCAAAAGCTTTTGAAACATTCAATTTCAACATAATCATTGGCTTCCTTTTCCTATGAAATCTTTGCACCAGACCTTTAACGAGAATGAAGTTTTCGTGAATGCATCTGCCTCTAATGAAGGCTGTCTGGGAAGCCGGAATGAGATCATTTAGCTTGGGGGCTAGCCGGAGGGCAAGGATTTTTGTTGCTATCTTGGCAAAGCTATGGATGAGGCTTATTGGATGGTAGTCTTTAAGCGACGTTGGATTATCTTTCTTCGGTATCAGGACCACCATTGTCGTGTTCAGGAGATGCAGGTTCTGGTTATTCCCAGAACTGAATTTCTTCAAAGCCGCTATCACCTCTTGCTTGACGATCTCCCAGCAACGCTGATAGAATGCGCCTGTAAAGCCATCCGGTCCTAGCGACTTCTCTGTTGGTTTCCTAACCGTCGACCAGATCTCATCATCAGTGAAAGGGGACTCCAAGGTTGATAAATTCATCGATGTCATTCCTATCCGGTCGAACAACAGGGTTCTGGTGCTGCCCCTCTCTGACCTCATGGCTGAAATGAAATAATCCGTCGCCAAGCTTTTTAATTCTTGTTGCCTCGCCGCCACTCTGCCTTTATGCTCTAATAAAGGAATCATAAGCTTTATGTGCCTTGCTTTGATCTTCAAGTGAAAGTACCTTGTCCCCGTGTCACCTTCTTTTAACCCGATCAGCTTTGCCCTCTGGCGTAGCCTGATCCTCTCCAGGGATGCTAGAGCCAAGCAACGCACTTTACAAGCCGCCCTAAGTCTTCTCTCTTGTTCTATTAGAGGGTGGGAATCTTGAGCTGAATCAAGTCGTATAATGATCCCATTTGCCATGCTTAGTTGTAAACTGAATTTACTCCACTTCTTTTGCCCCCAAGCCGACAGCTGACGGCCTAGTCTGACGAATTTGATATGGAGGATTATATACAGTCCTCCGACGACACCGGCTTTTGCCACGATTCCCGAACCACCTTTTCAAATCCATCGAGCTAAAACCAAAAAAACTCGAAGCAAAATCTTCTAGACCGCTTTCCTCTGTCAGCACAAGATAGAAGCAGTGGGCAGTGATCCGATGCTGACGAGCTCAGGGCTTGCAGATGCAACTCCGGGAAATCTTCCTCCCACTGTGTCGTCACCAACACTCGATCTAGCTTTACTAGAGTCGGTTGCCATTGTTTGTTACTCCACGTGTAGCGCCGACCTAAGAGATAAATATCTCTGAGTTCCAATTCGTTGATCTTGTTTCGGAAGGCATTCAATAATCTCCTATTAATCCTGGAATTATTCTGCTCTGCCGCAGAAGCGATCAAGTTAAAATCCCCTGCCACCATCCATCTTTCTTGACAAATGTTGCTCACTTGCGTCAGTTCCTCCAAAAACTCTAATTTTTCTACGTTTTATTGCGGCCCATAAACAGAGGTCAAGAATCAATGTCTATCGGTGGCGATCAAGTTCAGCTTAACCGTGATCGACCATCACCCAACATGAGTCATTACCCCTTGAAACTCATTGCCATCCCAAGCGATTATGACACCCCCTCTTGTTTGTTGCACCGGGAGGAAGGCACCCATTGAAATTAATACCACAAATCTCCCAAATTGTCACCAAGTTAACATCATCAAGTTTAGATTCTTGCAAACAGACAATAGCACTCCTAGTGGAACTCACAAAGTCTTTGACAACATTTCTTTCCTGCACCATGGGGACATGGGGAAGATGAAGACGAAGACGAAGACATGGGGAAGATTGATAGCTGCTTGCTCCAACAGGCCGCTGCGCGCCAGCCTAAGCCAGGTTCAGGCTGGTGACGACAAGGAAGCCACCTGCTCGCTGCAGTCGGCGAAAACAAGCGGTGGCCCAAAAATTTGGATGTCCAGTAATGTTGCGAGGGCTTCAGCTTGCTGAGAGGATAGCGGTTTATCAAACAAGTTAATGTAAGCTTGCCTCGATTCAGTCGTCGCCTCTGTTTCCTCCTGAACAATCCTTATTTTCTTCATGATCACTCGTTGTGCCTTCGTGATAGAGTAGCAGCAGACCCTTGACCCATGTGCCTGCAAACATGGACTACGCCAAGGCGTGAAACGAGGCTGAATTTGTTGGCGATGCTTGCTCTGCTTCGACGAAAGAAGCGATACAGGCGGCGGCACAGGACCAAGAGGGATGCTGCCTGCTGTGTAGAAACATTCTGAATGAAGCATTGTATACTATCATTTGTCGTCGCTGCCTGTATCTGGTCAAGGATTGCTCTGTTCTGTAGCTCTTCATGTGTGTTTTCCTCGTGTCGTTCTTCCCCTGTTTCGTCGACTTCCTAGATTGGCTGCAGACTGGCCAGCAACGGTGTCGCCTCAGATCTCTTTCGTCTTCCATAGACTCTTGGCAGTCCAGCGATGAGCTGAACACCTGCCTACGCCACTGGTCGAATCGTTGTCGCCTGTGAGCTTGCAAACAGTTCTCGAATCACCTGTAGTTGTCCAAAAACACCTTCTACATTGTGGTCCAAGAGCTCTTCAAGGAGGGAGGCCGTGTTGGGCTGCCCTGGCGGAAGGATGTTTGGGCCTGCGAGGCCCGTAGGGGGAGTAAAAGTCGGGGTCAAGTCTAAAAGTTCTCTCGTCCCGCCCGACTTCAGCTATGAAAAATTCAACATTTCCCGCCCTGTTTCATCCGCCACTTGCTTCCCCCATTGAGACAACTCGTCTGTCATAAATGTGTCTCCCTTGCTCCCATCTTTGCGTGCTTGCTCCTGATTATGCAATCCCTCAATGACCGAGCTCGAGATCACATGCGGGCTTACCGTGCCTAGGTCTGCCGTAGGCATAGCAGTCGCGTCGACCAACGCCTAGCTCTGGGGTAACTCTCCTCGCACCCTGTGTACCAGCTCAGCTTCAAGATCAGAACACATGGGCTGCTGACCTGGCTGATCTTGCGACATCACGAGCAGTTCTATGGCCGCTTCTCTGGACGTCGCTGTGTTCTCTGCCGCCATAGCACCGAAGAGTCCCATCCCGCCGGCATGCTCTTCCATGGTTAAGACAATCACTTCTTGGGCCTCATGGTGATCACCTGCAGGTGTTGCGCTGGCAACCGGATTGAGCACTGGCTCGTAGTCCCTTCTCCTCTAAACTCTTCTAAAGGCTGGTTGGAAACAAGATCTTGAACAGTCACAAAGCTCTGCCTCGGCCTGCCGGCCACCCAGTCCCCTTGCAGCCTGTTGTGACTTTGTCGTCCGGTCACCGCATGTGGGCAAGGAACCTGCGGCGAGGTAGACCAAATCCTACCGGGGAGACCTCCCGCTGCCTCAGTTGGTCTGCCAAAAGGATGGCCTCCGCACTACTCCTCTCTCGGTGGACCAGAGCCATCCGCCCTTCCTGCCCAGCACGAGAAGGTTAATCTGTGCGACACGTCCCCATCTTCGTCATCATCGGAGCATGTGTAGGAGAAGTAGTGGAGAGGCGTCGGATCAATGATCTCTTCAATATGGACGAGGATTGTGTAGGAGAGGTAGCTCTTATGCAATGGCGCCCGAGGAATTAGCGCGGGTTCCGGCAGTCGATTCCAGCGCGGTGGCCCTTTGCCGACCCGCTCGGGGATAGTGACCTCAAGCACCAGAGGAACAACGGAAGGTTTGGAGAGCCAGGCAAAAAGGGTTAACACCCTGGCATCTGCTGGCGAAACCATCTCTACCAGCTCGCCGTCGATGCCCCGGATCAGCTGAGCAACCGCCCCTTCTCCCCAGGCATGCTACGGAAGGCCCTCCAAAGAAAGCTTGGTGAAGAAGCGGAATTTTGTGCTGCTCGCCTGGAGCCGCCGATCCCAACGTTTGAACGAGATTGGCACCCCCTTGCAAGAAACTTCCTTGGATCGCCCTAGCACCCAGTCTCGATCACAGGTGTTATAGAACATGACTAGGACATCCTCCGGAGTTGTGACATCAACATGAAAGTTTGCCGGGCGCACGCCACAGTTGAGCACCACCCCCACCATCTCCCTTGGCGAGACGGGTGGTCTGCGACCGAGCACCGTGGCAAGAAGCCCCTTACGCTCTAGCATCTCCTCATTGTCGAGCATCCTTGGCGTCCAAGTGATGGTGTAGTGGCCCGTTTTCGGATGTAGGTCAGCGTCGCCAGTGCGCCAGTCCTCCATGGTGTGTCACGGTTGTTGAGCCGAGATCTATAAACCTGCCATTGCCGTCGCTTCGTTGTGGGCAGCTTCTTGTGGTACGGGCTATGGGGTGCGTAGCTGGCGCTCTTCTCTTCGGAGGGTCTCCTTCGTCACACGCACCGTAGGATCCTGATCTTGCTCCACGACGTTGCTGAATGGTGTCGACAACACCCTCTTGAGCCTCCTCTCTACCTCACCCCGCGCTGTGTGGGTTGGCTTGTTGCGCTCGCTTGCGAAGCCGGGGGCAGAGGCAGCAGGGTAGTTGCGTGCTAAATGGCCGGTGAACCAGCAGGTATAGCACCGCGGTTGCTTTGGCGCAGGAAGCCTTTTGGTGTCCGATGCTAAGACATTTGAAGCACCTCCCTTGCAGCTAGCAAGGTATGACAGCTGGGTCCTTGAGGGCACTCCCAATGCATAAATCATCTATAGTTTCTAAAGCTTTAAGACCTAACAATAAGAAACTATACTCCCCAATGCAAATTTCCTAATTGTAGTTTCTATGGATAAAAAAATCAATATTCATCACAGTGATAGCTGATCTGCTGTGGTATATTGCCATGTGATCCACGCTAGCAATCAATAGTGGACGGCCTCACCATGCTCTGCCACACCGTGGACACGCTCACCGGCACTGTGGTCGATGTGGACGGCCTCCACGGCGCAGAGGCGACGCTGCAGGGGCCCACGCGAGGAGGAGCGGTGGACGGCGTCGGGTCGGCGAGGAAGGGACGGCGGCGGCGGAGGCACTCGGGCGGGCTCGGCAATGGCGAGCGTGGGTGAACGCCCGACAGCGGGGAGTCGCATGGTGCCAACGGAGGCGCTCGGGGGGCCTTGGCGACGGTGACGGCGTGGGCCGGGCTCGACGCAGTGGGGGGTCGCACAAAGGAAACCAAACACACCCTCCCGGTCCTGAAAATCCCACGAATCGACAACCAATTCACCCCCCAAATCCGACCGCCACTCAAGCCCCTGCGCCACCGGCCATCGCCGCCACGAATAGCCGCAATGCCGAAGAAGATGGGTGTCAACTCCAAGGCGGAGGTGGCCCGCGAGCGTCGCTCCGTCGCGAAGGCCGACCGTCGGGACCGCGTTGAGCGCGCCGCCGGGAGGAGGACGCCGAGAAGCGCACAAGGCCGAGGGCCCCAAGTCCCGCACCGCGCGCCGCCGGAGGAGGATGCTGAGAAGCGCACGGAGGCCGCCGCCGGCAAGGCCGAGAACCGGCCTCGCGGCCGCGCTCACCCCCACCGCGGAGCGCGCGGCGACAGCCGACGGAGGAGCCGACGAGCGGAGGCTCGCGCGGTGCGGCCTCATCTCCGAGCGAGGAGGGCGGTGGCGGGCGGTGCGGGCGGCGAGGAGGGCCGTGGCGGACGGCGGCGGCCGACGCGCAAGCGGATGGGTGGCGGCCGCACGCGAGCGAGGAGGCGATCGGTGGCAGTGCGGCGAGCCAGCACACGGGATCGGGAAGAAACTACGCCAACGCGCAACGCAAGTTTCTTTGTCATCGTTGCGTGAGCCAAAACCGTTTCTACTCTAGACGTCGTTTCTTTGTTTTGGTTGTTCTCTCTCCTACCATATCAATAATTTTCATTAAATAAAGAGATAATAAATAAAGATAGAAATTACTATACTTTTTGGGTTTGGAGTGTCCTGAATGCCTGAACTTGGTTCTGGTGGTTGGGGAGCCGACTGCCATTGAATCGCCTTGAATGTCTTCCCCGCACCTCCGTCCAGCAGTCCAGCTACCCTCATCAATGCCTGGCTGCTCGGCCGCTGGCCGCGCGCGTGGTCCTTCGCAGGGCGCGCGTGGTCCATCGCGCACGACATTGCTGGTATCCCACGTGCGGTCGTGCAGGCGCTCGGTGCGGAGAGGCAAGAGGAGGGAAGCCGGCGCTGGGAGAAGAGGACTGTAGAAAGGTGGACGCCGGAGCCGGAGTGGCGGCCGGCGTAGGACGCGCTCTCCTCTCTGTCTCTCTCCCTCCTCTCCAGAGGCAGATGCCACCTCCTCTCCGGCGAGATGCTGACCTGCGGCCCTCTCCTCCTCCTCCTCCTCCGCCGCCTCCACCCCTTCTTTCTCTCTCCCCCTTCCGGAACCTAACCCTCTCTCTTCTCCGCCGGCCCCATCTTCGCCTCCTCTCCTCCTCCGCCTCCGCGACCGCCGCAGCCACCACCGCCGTCGAGCCCGACACCAAGGGTAAATACTGAAACTTCAACTCAAGGGAACACCTTGCGGTTGACAGCGAGCCGTCTGAGCTGTGGGTGTGGGTGTGGTCGCAGGTGGCGCGGGCGGCGGCGCCGCGAAGCCGCAGTGGAAGGCGGCGATAGATTTCAAGTGGATCCGGGAGAACACGGACGCCGTCGCTGCCAACATCCGCGACCGCAACTCGGCCGCCAACCTCGACCTCGTTCTCCATCTCTACAACGAGTACCTCGCCCTGCAGAAGGTCAGGAGCTTGTGTCATTGACTCATTGCTGCTGCTGTTTGTATTTTTCTGATTCTGCTTCTTGCGTGACTGCCTGCAATAGAAGTTGGATGGATAAGATTAAGCTTCCGCCGTAAAATTATAATGAAAAGTTCGTGATTTGCAAGACTTTAAACTGTTGGAGAAGATTTGTCGAAAAATTTACTTCTTCCATATGAACTTATACCTGAACTGTTGTTTTTAACTGGGAGTATTCATATGGTTGATTAATTGGCATGTGTTATCTCGTCTCCATCGGCGCCGCCGCCCGTCGCGGATCCAGCCGTCCCCGTCATCCCGCTGCCGTCCAGCCTCGCGGATCCGGCCGTCTTCCCATCATCCGCTTCTCGTCGCGGCCCGTCGGCACCGCTGCCCATCGCGGAAGGCGCCGTGGGGGCATTTCGTCGCACCGGGCGAGCAGCCCGCGGAGCGCCTGGGCACGGGTGGCCGCCGCCGCCATGCTGCCTCCCTCGGTCCCTCCTGGTCTGGTGTGGCGTGAGACTGCAAATTTGCTGCCGCCATGGGCCGCGGCTTATCTTCCACTTCTCCTTTTTTTTCCCTCCATTTTTTATCGCTGCTGCCTTCCTTTCTTTTGTTTTGCTGCATGCTACTGCTAGTGTTGAGGCCTTTTCCTATTTTCCATTGCATTGGTGTCAATCCTATCCGAGTTCAGTCATGTCAATCCGAGTCTAGTTACATTTCTTTCTTCGATGCCGTGCTTGTCCACAAAATTATCTTAGGTCAGCCAGTATCTTTTTTAGGTTTGATGGATCCCGTCGATTCACCTAATCATCTTATCATTGTTGATGCGACATTCGCCCTCTTGGTCCCTTTCGGAGCCATCTTGCTCCACATCATGATTAATGGCTGTTTCTTTGTCGTCGTCATCATGTCATCTTCCTGCTTGCCGTCTTGCAGCAGTGTTCGTCATTTGGCTGGTTTGACACATCTCAATTGTCAAGTTTGAACTCTCCAAAGCAAGGTTCAAGAGGTATTTGCTGAAGTACGGTTGTGAAGGCTATACCCTCTTGTGGAGGAGATCATCTACATCGACAAGTTCAAGAGTTGCACGCGTTGATGTCATCTTTTCGGATTTGGATGTATCTTTTTTAGGGCTGGGCACATTCGCATCGAAAACAAAAAAAACTGAACCGCATCAAGACGAACCGAAGTTTACGATTTTTTGTTTTTGGTTTCATGTTTGGTTCATGATGTTGTAGAAACCGAATAATTCAGTACGAGTTTGGTTTTTGATATATAAAACCCGAACCAAAAAACCGATGTGGACGCCCGGCCGACCATACTTCCCTCCTAGACCCAATATTCCAGTAACCCTAGCAGCTACCGCGGCATATTTTGGACCAAATTGCTCATATCTTCTTCCCTCTCCCCTCCCTCTCCTGTTCTTCCCTCCCCATCCCCTCATACCTCGAAGTAGCAGATGGAGCAGAGGTCGTCCCCCTCCTTCCGCGCCGTCGCTCGTGCACGTTTACATGACGGAGTACACGCCGGCCCAGCTCGGGCGTGGTTATGCGACGGGGACAACGGTGGAGATGTAGAGATTTTGAAGCCGTCGAGGGTGAGCGGTGGCTAGTCGCGATGGGCTCGCAGGGGAGGAGCGCCGAGGGAGGAGCGGCGGCGGCGGGGTCGAGGCGTGCGCCATTGCCGTCGCGCGGCTCCACGATGGCAGCTAGATCCAAATGCCCCACAACCTCAAGTTGCTGCAACAACTGCTCCTTTTCCATGTCCTCCCTCCCACCTCTACGCCTCCTCCACCTTGCCCTTCTCCCACCCCACGCTCTCCGACGAGCACAAAGACCTGAGACGAGCGAGCTGTGAGCTTCCCCAAATCGGAGAGAAGCCAGGCCATCCATCCTCCGGCGACAGAGCTCGGGCGTGGGGCGCAACGGCGAAGCTCAGGCGACTGAGAGTCGCGCGGGCATGAGGAGGAGCATGAGGTGGTCTCCATGCTCTGCAACCTGGATGTGGATGTCCTTGGGCACACACTCAGCCCGCACCGCCGCCGCTGCCAGCGAGATCTAGTGCTCGCTTGCTATCTTTCCTCTTCCCAATTCAATTCGGTCGGTTTGATTTTGCTTGTGTTGTTCTGTGTTTGCTTTGTTGCTTATTCTGTGATTTTAGAAGCAGCGGGCTGTCGGTGCGACCTCATAGGAAAACTAGCATATCTATCCAAGATGAGCAGAGCACTTTTCTATTCATCTCTCTCTCTCCTCTCTTGAAGTGAATGGATGAATAATTTTTTCGGTAAAAACAAAAAACCAAACCAAACTTTGTATAAAAAAAATCGAACCGAACCTACGGTTTTAACCGATTGTCCAGCCCTAATCTTTTTCATGTTTTTTCAAGTCTAGTGCTTAGTGTGAACTCTTCAAATGCAACGTCATTGCATTCACGTTGCATTTGACAGCGGTGTTAAGGGTATAATGGTCAAGGGTATTATTGTAATCTCCTAGTTTAGGGTTCCCTTCGTGTGTCTCTCATGTATTATATATATAGTCCCCCTTGGGCCTCAATACAATTTATTATTCCTCCTCTATTCATTTGTAACAATTTTGAGGTCATAAGATCAGTAAAAGCAACGTCAATCAGTGGTCCAACATAATCAACCAAACAATAGCCATGACTACTGGCCAAAAGAAATAGCCATATCTAGTTTCTAGTTTTAATTTTTGGTTCTACTTCTAATATTTTTCTACCCAAAAAAATTACAATGGTCATGAGAACAGTTGTCATGGCTAAATAGCAAAATTGAAATAGCTAATATTCAGAACCTGGTGCGAACAACAAAACAATGGCACATGAATTGAGCAACTTTAACTAGAATCAATATGATGACATGAGAAGTTAATGGTTAAAAACATTACAACTAAAATTATCTGATCAGATCAAGCAAAATAAAGAAAATACAGATCAAGCATAAAAAAATAAAAGCCTCTAAATTGGGCAAATGTCTAAAACATGGTATCCAGGCTCTATGTATAAACGAGTTCCTTGAAATTTCTTATCCTTTCAATTGTTATCAAAAAATAGTTATATATTAGATGCATCGGTCAAACATGAAGACCGTATCCTCAACTTACGTTATGTTATAATACCAAAAAAATGAAGAGTAGAAGTAAATTATAAAAAGTAGACAGATCCACATTCTAGATACGAACGATGAAATAAACAAATAGCTATCACACAAAAAGGAAACAAACTGGTACAAAATAACTATGTGCGCTCAATCGAATTAGAGAACAATGCAAAACTACCATGGTTAATCTATGGGTAAAATGGTCAAATTGGTGCATGAAGTCCAATTTAAAGCAATTAACTTTAAATTATTGCCAAGTACTTCCAAGAGGCTTTGTGTATTGGACCAAAGTTAATTCAAAGACTTGACGTGGCCATCTCTCGTGCTAACCCATTATGACCACATATCTAATCTAACTAAGCCTGTAAATTGCTGACTACGTAAAGTGGCTGGGCATGTCATGTGAGAGACATATGAAGCATCAATTTCAGGGATTACTTGGTTGCTTCAAAAGATATGACTAAATCAACACTTCTAAAGATATTCCAAGGCTATAATGAGATTCACATTTTTTTCATATATAATCTGAACAACAAATAGATTTTGGATCGAGGCATGGGATCTGTGTGGGAGAGAGATTACAGCTGCAAGGAGGTTAGTTAGCCTCAAAGATACTAACAGTTCATAAGAGAATTGGTTATTCATAGGAGAAAGGGTGGCAACACTAGCACTCACAACATGATTGCAAGGCAGTCTGCTCTACAGAAAGTCCTAAATTGATTACTCTCGGTCAGTACACATGTCGGTGATATGGGCCCGGGGGTATAACGAGGATACGATATCTGGGGAAGGAAGACGCCTTCGCTTACCAGGGTGCCCCAAAAACATGTCCTGAACGGCTCATGCAGGTCCGGGCCACGGGCGGCCACGCGATCATCCCAAAGGGGATTTGGCTCGGGGGCTGCCCGGAGGCCGCCGTTTTCCCAAATGGCGGGGTTCTGGATCACCCGGACCCCCGTCCATCACCCCGCACCTCTCCGAGAGGGGAACGAGATCAACTGCCAACTGCCAACCACCACATTTAATGCCTAGATAGAGGCCAGACGCCTGCGCCGTCGTGTTTATTGCGATGTGAGGCGCGTCTGTCAGCCGCTCATCATCACCCTTTTTGCCCGTCACGAGGAAAAAAGGGGGGAAAGTCTTTGACGGCGACCGCAGTATGGCCACACGGTCATTCAGCGCACGCCTCCCTCCACGCCCCGTCCAGTCGCATTAACTGCGCTGGGCGGCCGCGTGGAGAGAGATACGGCGCAGGGGTGTCACGTCGACCCACTCCAGGCGGAGAGCCACGCGATCGGTAGGCCCCACCGGAGTAGGTAAATTGACCCCTCCTCACGTCGGCGGCATGGCGACCACGACACTGTTTTCTCCACCAATTCCCGCAACGTGGCAACAGGAACAGGAATAGGGGTAGCCCCCCGACAAGACAGGACAAGAGCCACTCCATCACGTGGAGCGGAGTAGAGAAAGCTAGGACTACTGTGGTGTCCCCTTGCACTATAAAAGAAGACCCAAGTCCATGATAGAGGGGGTTTCCGAGTTGGTCTTTTGCTCAGTCTCTTCAACCTTGGGCTTTAAGCATTCCACCTCAGTCATCAGCTTCAGCCTTCCCTGGGAAGAACAACCACACCAATCCTTGTAATTCATTCTCCACATAGCACAAAAACAGGAGTAGGGTACTACGTCTCCCCGACGGCCTGAACCTGTATAATTTCTTCTGTGTCTTTTGCGATTGCGATTTTTTCTCCATCTTCTTACCTTCCCTCTGCCTCACCTCGAGTTCGAACCCTGATTCACCGCTCCCCTGTGCCGAACCAAAAAGGGGGTCCCCTGGGTCCCCGCGTGTTGAGCACACGCATCGACAACACATTTTATATAAATCAATAGGTAGTACAGATTACAAGGTTACGCATAACAAACACAGAAAACAGTGGGTCATAGCAAAGTGTATTTGCGACAAGATACACATTCAATGCAGAGAACAAACGAAGCATAGCCTGTAGAAAAATGTACCTAACCAGCATGTATTGTAGGTCAAGTCGAGTACTGCACTGCAAAAAGTTAACATACTATAAGTTGGACATGAGATTAATGTGCTCATAAAATTAATACTAATATGAGAAGTTACCGCTTTCTTATCCTAAAATGTAGAGGTATGGGCTTTGGGTTCCACCACGCTTGAGAATATCATCATAGAGGTTCTTTGTATCCTTCACCATTTTGGTTATTTCTTTCAATTCCATCTTACCAGCACGTCCCAACGTCCCACGCTTATCAACTTTTCGGATCAGGCTTCTCCTTCTTATTGCAATATCATTGAGCAAGCCAACAAAGGAACTATTGTCCCTGTTGACTCTCTCATCTGCGTAGAGAAACTTTTCTTCAAGGACATATAAGGAGCTCCCGTAAAAGGGTTATTATGACGTGTCGACCAACTTGACCAAAAGCTTCGAGCAATTAGCATGCAAGCATATGGCAGAAAAATAAAAGGAAGAAAATGGTGATTACAACAAAAATAAAGGAAGAAATAAGCACAATGTCATATTACAGAGCAGGTACGACAGACAACAAAAGGTAGGGCAGCCACCGAATGCACAGTCGAATGTAAAATTATTTCCGCTACCAACAAGACACGGAGGAACAATCAATTCTTAAAAAGACTGCTTGAACATGCTTTTGGTGAGAATTAAATTGATTGTTCCTTTGTGTCTTGTTGGTAGTGGAAACAATTTTGCATTTGACTGTGCATTCGGTGGCTGCCCTACCTTTTGCTGTCTGTAGTACCTGCTATGTAATATGACATTGTTGTGCTCATTTCTTCTTTTGTTTTTGTTGTAATCATCATTTTCTTCTTATTTTTCTTCCATATGCTTGCATGGTAATTGCTTACAAGTTTTTGGTCAAGTTGGTCAGACACGTCGTAATAACTCTTTTTTGCAGGAGCTCCTTATATGTCCTTGAAGAAGAGTTTCTCTACGCAGATGAGAGTCAACAGGAACAATAGTTCCTTGGTTGGCTTGCTCAATGATATTGCAATAAGAAGGAGAAGCCTGATCCGAAAAGTTGATAAGCGTGGGACGTTGGGACGTGCTGGTAAGATGGAATTGAAAGAAATAACCAAAATGGTGAAGGATACAAAGAACCTCTATGATGATATTCTCAAGCGTGGTGGAACCCCAAAGCCCATACCTCTGTATTTTCAGGATAAGAAAGCGGTAACTAATTATATTAGTATTAATTTTATGAGCAAATTAATCTCATCTCAAATTTATAGCATGTTAATTTTTTACAGTTCTACTGATTGTGCAGTACTCGACTCGACCTACACTACAGGTTGTTTAGGTATATTTCTCTACAGACTATACTTCTTTTGTTCTCTGCATTGAATGTGTATTTTGTCGCAAATAAACTTTGCTATGACCCACTGTTTTGTGTACTTGTTATGCGTAACCTTGTAATCTTTACTACCTATTGATTTACATAAAATGTGTACTGACCGAGAGTACTTAGGAACAATTTAAAGTTAATTACTTCAAATTGGACTTCGTGCACCAATTTGACCATTTGTAGTTTTGCATTGTTCTTTAATTTGATTGAACGCACAGTTATTTTTCTGTCAGTTTGTTTCCTTTTTGTGTGACAGCTATTTGTTTATTTCGTCGTCCATATCTAGAATGTGGACCTATCTACTTTTTATAGTTTAGTTCTATTCTTTATTTTTTTTGGTATTATAACATAATGCAAGTTAAGGATACGGTCTTCATGTTTGACCGATGCATCTAATATATAACTATTTTCTTGATAACAATTGAACGGAGAAGAAATTTAAAGGGTGACAAGTAAAAGGATAAGAAATTTCAAGGAACTCATTTATGCATAGGGCCTGGATAACATGTCTTAGACATTTACCTAATTTAGAGGCTTTTATTTTTTTGGATTCTTGATATTGTATTTTCTTTATTTTGCTTGACCTGATCAGACAGTTTTAGTTGTAATGATTCTTAACCATTACCTTCTCATGCTATCATTGATTCTAGTTAAAGTTGCTCAATTCCTGTGCCATTGTTTGTGTTGTTCGCACCAGATTGCTTGCGATGGATCATTAGAAGAGTGGTCTATTCAGTCATCGTAACGAGGGATGAAACTTCTGAATAGTTTACTAGCTATTTCATTTTTGCCGTTTAGCCATAACCACTGTTCTCTTGAGTTTGATGGTTGTTATACATCCATTTTGTTTGTGGTGCATGTTTGCAAATAGGAACCAAACTCACTGAAAATTGAACGCTGCGCTGAACCAATTTTGTTTATTTCGTGGTCCAAGATTGCTTGTTCAAAAAGGAAGTTCTTACTTGAACTTAATGTCAGTGGGTAGGTTTGTTCAATTGGTTTTCTTGGAATTATTCTCCATATACATCCTGTCTTACTTACAACTACTAAAGTTCAACATGCAAAAATGCTATATCATCATTCACTAACAATTAGCTATATTAATGTTTATTTTCTCTTCTATCATTAAGTCATATCACATTAATTATTTTTAATTCTTAGATGTTTAATCTATGGTCCAAATTATCTTCCTCATTTACTTCTCTCATTAAACCGTATCACCATTATTTTTAGTCCTTAGATGATTAATCTATGGTCCAAATTATCTTCTTTTCTTCTTTCATAAAGTCACATAACATTACTTTTACATGGACCATCATTTTATGTACTATTTAAATTTTCATAGATCATATTAACTTGTGTAAGCTTATGTCATCTAGCTATTAAACTCCTGTATCAACGCGCGAGGTTTTACCTAATTTCTTTGGAAAACATAACCTCTCTTAGTATAGTATAAATTATATGAATATATATTATACTAGCAATTGTGTTCGTGCGTTGCAACGGGTGAAGTCGAGGCGCGGCGCGGATGAGAACGGGCGGGAGAGACGCAGGTACGGCGCAGGAGCTCCGAGCAGTGATGGGAGGGAGGAGCACAGACGCGGCGCGGGTGTAGCGCGGATGGGGACAGGAGGGAGGGGCTTAGGGAAGGAGGGGCGCGGGAGGTTTTTTCATTCAAGTTCTCCTTTCTTTTCAGCATTGGGACTACGGGTAATTTCGAAAAAAACTCAAGGGGTTTTCTGCAAAATAGTCAAGCAAAACAAAATTTTGGGTAAAAACACTACTTGCTTTATAGATAGTTATAAATTATAGATATAGATTATAGATTATAGATATAGATAAAGTAGTTTAGTTTAGGTTTAGATTATTTATTACTAATGTAACAGATGTAACAGTAGGTTCACAGGAATACTGGAGCCGTCGAAAATACGGGTGGCCCATTGGTTGGCCTAGTCCAATTTGAACCCGGCCTGCGAATGAATTCGGAGATGGGCTCGATGGAGGAACATTGATTCTGATTCCGAGCTGTAGCCTAGGGTTGGTTGGTCTCCGCCACGTCGCCTACGCCTATTTAGATCGGGATTGTGCCACAGCCGTCTTCCCTGGCCACCACCAGACTTTCGTTTTCTGCAACGAGACACGAGTTAAATCTCCAAGCGAGGCGGTTCAGATCCACCCATGGCAGGCGGTGAGGAGGGCCCATGCAAATGGTCTGTTGTTATGGCCGCGAGGTGGAGGAGGCGGAGGAGGTGTTCGCTTTTCAGCCGTGCTCCAAGATACGTATGGTGAGAGCGGCGGTAGCGCCCGGAGGAAGCGGTCGCCGGGCAGGGTGCTACACTGAGCCGTTGCGTCCTCATGCCGTGCACCAACAAGTAGGTTACCAACCCTACAGCAGCGGGTGAGGCTGCGACTGGTGAGGGAGATAGGGCGAAGCGATCAACCTCCAAGAGGAGGAAGGCGGGTGCTGCTCCATCGGCGGTGGCTGGCCAGGTCCAGGAGTGTGCCACCAGCGTGGGTGGCAGCAACGACGTGGCTCCGACTCCGGGGAAGGAGATGGTTCCGCTGCCGCTAGTGGAGGTGAAGTGGATCCTGGCGCAGAAGCGAGAGCCCTACACCGACCCGGATGACATTGAGAGCTTCAAGAGCAGCAGCAAACCCCAATGACAACGACGGGTTCCGGGAAGAACTGAAGGCAAGCTGTAGGAACACCATCCGCAGATCCAACATCATGCGCAAGGTCGAGGACGACCACTTCTTCGAGTTCTAGAGCAAGGTCAGGGTCGCCATGGAATCCGATGGCTGCATCATGGTCGATACTGACTTCTTCGCTCGCAGGGCGAGGGGTCGCGCGAAGCTTAACGAGGCATGGGTCAAGGCCCTCGATGGCCTTCCGCTCTCTGGTTCCGACAGCGACGCGGATGAGGAGGATGTCGAAGACATGGCATTGATGGTTGCAATGGGTCCGGAATTCGACTGAGAAGAGAATTAATTAATTACCAATGCCATCTAGTATTATATTTATTACTGTTCTGTCTATCTAGAATGAGAATTATCAATGCCATCTATTATATTTATGACTATCCTATCTATCTAGAATTTGATGAGAAGAGAAATTACCAATGTGTTATTAACTCTGCCATCTAATATACTTGTATGGTACTTCTGGTTTATGCCGCATGATTTAATATCCTCTATTCAACTTGCACAGTTCCAACATGGATGCTCTGAAACATTTTTCTTGCGCTTTGGTTAATCTTGTTTCTTGTTAGGTGTATTTCTTCACAAAATTGTTTGCCCTGTATAGAGTTATTGCCTATAAACTAGACTGGAATATGTTAAACCAATCTTTAGAGAGCCTATACACATGCTCTAGAATTATGGATAAATCTAATATCATCTTCTGCACTAATTCAAAGAGCGAGACTATGTTTTGCTGGTGTGTTCTCGTGGTCTCGTCAATCACACTAGTTCATAGAGTGGACTACTGATATTTGATCATGGTATGTTGGATGGTTGGTACTAGATTATTTCCCCTTGAGTCAGTCAGTCCTTGCTAATTTGCTACTACTTCAATGGCATATACCGCATATGTGTTGGTTACTTATTAATTTATCGGTTACTCTTTTGTGTGAATTTCGATAGATACTCCTCAGTTCTGACTGAACTTCAGCCTAGAGCATCAGACTAACCAAAGGCAGACTACCCAGAGATTTCTTTTTTCTTTTTTTGCTCCAGTTAGTTGATTTATGGGATGAAGAAATGTTGTGTAAGATCTGCATTGACCCCCAAACTGTGCCCGCTTTTCTGAGTTTTTTTTAAAAAAACTATGCGCCTACCATTCTTCCAGTTCCCAACCTGAAAGAAGCAGGGCTAGCTCTAGAAAAGGACCCTATTCAACTGACATATAAGCTTCAACTAGAAGCACAAAGTATTCCTAATACCATACATCGAGATGTAACATCCATCAGATGATCCTGAAGGGGGTGAGGGAAATTCTATCTTCAGAAAAGGGGTAGATTTTTCTGTGACTTCCACTGTCTTTGCACGTCGTCCAGTTGCTAATTTCTTGCTACTTGAATAATGCAGGTAGGCAGTCAGAGAAACTTTAATTTCACCACCAGAGATAATTTTCAGCTGGGAAAAGAACTCGATTTATTTGATCTTGATGCAGCTGCTGAGTCATAACTGCTTACAAATCGATGTTAAACAACACATTGTAGTAAGCACGGTTGTAGTTGACTAGATGAAAGCCATTACCTGAATGCTTACTGAATAATGATTTTGTTTATGTTCCTTACAATTCTGATGCTGTGTCTGCGTGACTGTCCACAAAAGATTTGGATGAAAAAAAAATTACCACTTCCATATGAACTTAGACATCAACTGTTGTTTTTAACTTGCCTGTCAATTTGGTTAATGAATTGTTACGTATTACGCTAGCCCATTTTCTGACTATTAGTGAGTTGTGCCTATTGCTCAAAATATTAGAAGCAAAACAAAAAATTTACACTAGTTACGTCAGTCTTTTTGTGGCCAGTAGTCATGGCTATTGATATGTAGGACAAGACCACTGCTAAACACACTGCCTTACTCATCCAGCGACCTCAAAATTACTCATGGTTTCATGGACTTATGCTTGCTCAAATGACACGTTTGTTTATGGTGTTAATATGATGCTGTGAATTAAACTGTATTTTGGCATCAGTGTCTCATTGTTCTGCTGAAGACAAATGTGGTATCTGCTTCATGTGTCTATGCATGCAATAACTGAACATGGTGCAATTCCGGACTCTGAAATGGTGGCAACAATTCCTAATTGTGACAGATGGCAGGAGGTTGAATGGCTCCGAGCTGAAAGAAATGCATTTGTTAACAAGATGAAAGGGAAACTAGTTCATCAAGCCCTTGTTGAAGAAGGTAGCAAGGCTATGGGACTATATATTTTTAAAAAACTTCAAACAGGAAACAAACATAGTGAGTTTTTAAAAAAGAAATGCATTGTTGCAGGTAGCTAGGTAAGAACCTGAACGAAGGGCTTATTGCTCTAGACAAAAGGATCTCGTTCAGCTACTGATAAGTTTCAACTGGAAGCACAAAGTATTCCTAATACCACACATCCAGATGTTCCTGTAGCGGCCTAGCGGGTGAGGAAAGATTTGTTGTCAGAAAAAAGGTAGTGGGATTTCTGTGTACCTTCAGTCTTTGCACTTTGTCCAATTGCTAATTTCCTTTTACTTGAATAATTCAGGTTGGTAGTCAGAGAAACTTCAATTTCACCATCAGAGATCACCTTCAGCTGGGAAAAAAACTTGATTTGTTTGATTTTGATGCAGCTGCTGAGGTATAATTGCTACAAATCAATGTTAAAAGTTAAACTGCACACTGTAGTAAATTATTCAATAGCATAGTTGTAATTGAACTAAATGAAAGCCACACACCTGAATGTGACTAAAGAATGAGGAATGAACTAGTTAGTGTTCATTATTAAACTTGTAGGAGCAGGTCTTATATGAGTTGTTGTACTTCTTTTCACTTGACCTTTTTATTAAGAGTAAATTCTAGTAAAAGGGAATTTATAGTAAATAAATTGACTTTTTACTTCTTTTTACTACTCAGTGTACGTACGTGTACAGTACGTAATTTAAATTTACTTCTTTTCACTTGACCCTTTTACTTCTTTTCACTTGACCTTTTATTTACAGTGGATGTACGTGTACAGTACGTAATACTATTACATGCTATAAACTGCATGGGTACAGGGAATTTACTCTAGTCATTTTTTTTCGTACTAATATGAGTTGTTGTACTTCGAGAAATTTTACTGTTAGTAAGTAAATTATGGTAAGGAGGGAGAAAGCAATAAAGGAAGGAGGAGAGAGCAGGGTGCCGACGGTAACGGGGCATGAAGCAAAGTATATATATGGATGGCTCTGAAAGCAGCTAGCAACCTATTAAAAAATCTCAAGCAAGTCGTACGTCATAAATTTTACTTAATGCAAATTTGTAGTAAGTAAATTTTGAATTTACTCTAATCTTATATATATGAGTTGTTGTACTGTAAACTGTTAGAGAATTTACTCTAGTTTTATATGAGTTGTTGTACTTTTTTTCACTTGTGCTTTTTACATCAGTTTATAATAAATAAACTGTTATGTGCAGTAGATAACAGTTTATAGTAAATAAAATAATTTCTTTTTAGAGTAAATTGTCTGCATACCCATGGAGTAGTACAGAGCACTGGAGTCTGGAGTAGGCAGGCTCTATATAATCATCGTGAATAAACTGGATGCTCCGAGAAGACCGCATCAACCTCTCTCGATCCCTCTCATACCCTGAAATTTATCTGATCCTTTCTATACTCTCGAATTTTCAACTTGATCCCTTCCATGACCTTGCCATTACATTTTACTTAATTTCACTGTTAACTTTGGTTGCAAATGTCATTTATGCCCTTGATGATGTAGGTTTGAAAATACACTCTGTAAAAGTTCTAATTTATGGGCACACAAGAGGATGGTGGAGGCTTTGTGATTTGGAGGTAATTCCTGCTATGTACATCTTCTTTCTAAACATGAACATTTGTGTATATTGAATACGCATTTGGATTGGGTCTTGTTGTTTCCAAACCATATGGATTGATGTGCAGGTTATTGAATTCCCAACAGTGTTCAATAGAATTTCAGAGCGTCGGCACAGGGAGGCCTTGAGATGGTGAGTGGGCACGGAGGTGGCGTGTGGCCATGGTCGTTGGGCAACATCCTATCTCTCCTCCGGATACGAGGTCGACGGGGATGCCATGGTGGATTTCAGTGATGCATATCCCAGCAGCTGGCCTAACAATTGGCACAAGGAGAAGAATAAGCAGAGGGAGGAGGTGCAAGGAGAGTGCATGGGCTGCTCTAAATCTGTCAGGACCTGTTTTTAGATATTGTTCTGTCAAGGTCTTTCCATCCAAAACTGCCCATGTACGCAAACCTTTATGGATAGATCATGCCGATCATTCCTTGATGATGAGTAATGCCAGCAGATTGCAATGGTATGCAAAATTGCAAAGTAAATCGAATGAATAAATCTATGAATTGTATATTATTGCAATGTGACATTCAGTTTTAGTTTATATTCAACTTAAATTAGATTCTTGGCGGTGGACCAATGTAAAAAGACTATGGCCTTCTTTTTATATAACTTGTGTTTTCTGAAAACAAAAGAATACATAGCATATGATTATGGATAACATTATTCTCTTGGATGTCTTGTTCTTGTACTAATGTTCATTTCCTCTTTTTATAGCTTGTCAACCCTACCTACCAATCTCTTGACTAAGGGGTAGTTTGTTTTCAGAAACTAAATTTTAGTCCCTGTCACATCGAATGTTTAGATGTTATTTGAAAGTATTAAATATAAACTATATACAAAACCTATTTATAATTGATAACTAATTTATAAGATGAATCTCATGAGTGTAATTACGTAATGATTTGACGATGTGATGCTACCGTAAATATTTGCTAATTGTGGATTAATTAGATTTAATAGATTCGTCTCGTAAATTAGTCACTGATTATGTAATTATTTTTATAATTAATGCATGTTTAGTCCTTCAAATTAATGTTTAAATATCTGATGTGACACAGACTAAAATTTAGTCCCTCCATCCAAACAGCCCCTAACATTCGAAGCATCACCACTTCACCAGTTCCTAGAAAAAGAGGGTTTGCTGTTGCTGCCCTTAACTGTACCTACACTTTCGTGGAGAAGATTGATAAAGGATTTCAAGGTATGTTTCAGAACATTATTACCTGCATGATTTTCCATGTAGAGAACGGTGATTCACTACTGTAGAAACAACCTCTCTACAACCTATGTTGATCACCAGTCGATTAACTCTGGGTACATGTGTTATTGACCTACATGGAGTGTTATCAGCTAGGTCAATATAATTTCCCACATGAATCCAGTCATGTAAACTATGCTAAAAGGGCTGAAATGACATAAATTGGCTTTCTGTTGATATGCTTGTCTTTTGAACGTTACTGCTTATAATCTAAAATAGTGTCACCAGCCAAACAACATCTTAGCTACTACTATTTCAAATCCAACATCTATACTATATGAAACTCTCTGGACTTCGTCCCATGTTTTCTACGCAAATGGTCCGTTAGTTGTCAAAAATAAATCCCAATTTCTAATATGAGCTGTGTTGTTTCAGGGTGAACTTACCGAAGCAATAGCACAACCAGTTGAAGCTCTTTTTTGAGATTGTGGCAATCGGGTATCTACTTGGCAAGCTTATCCGACTGGAGGTAGGGATAGATTGCGCCTGCTATATCTGTAAGCCGAACTTGAATTAGGTGTTACGTTTGCCGATAGAGATAAGGCAATCGGCCTATAGTCACGGTTTGGTAAGATTGAGGAAACCGTCTTAGAGTAAGATAGGGTTTCCGATTTGTAAACCCTTCCTCCCAAGACTATATAAGGGGGGTAAGGGGCGTCCCTTGAGGGATATCTTAGACTTGATCAGATTCTAGATTTGAGATTTGACTTCATAAGCAAGAGCTTTAGATCACGAGATCAATAAAGACACTCGGCGGATCGAATCCACCGAAACAGGAGTAGGGTATTACCTCACGAGAGGGCCTGAACCTGTCTAAATCTTCTTCTTCTTCTAACCCATTGTGCTTGGCGATCTCGACTGCGACCCCAGAAATCATATTGCCGAAACCAAGTTTCGACACTTTTAGATTCAGCCAGCGAAAGAAACCTGGCCAGCAATTACAAAGCTTCAATGTACTATGAACAGTTCTACCAAACAAAAGGAAAAAGTCCATATTTGACCATCCAACTATTGCCGAAGTTTAATTTTGGATCCAATTATAAAACCGGGTATCGGACACCCTGAACTACTCAAACCGTTCACGTTCGGATAGCCTAGGCGGTTTTGACCGTTTTGACTACCACGTGGCTGCTGACTCAGCAATAGTTGGATGGTCAAATATGGACTTGATTAATTTAGGGAGAATAATTAGAAAAAAATAATTTAGTATCAAGTCCATATTCTGGTACGCGTCCGACGTGTTGGCCGCCATGGACGCGGCCATCGCGGACGGCGTCGACGTCATCTCCATCTCGAGCGGCTTCGACGGCGTGCCGCTGTACGAAGATCCCGTGGCGATCGCCGCGTTCACCGCCATCGAGCGCGGCATCCTCGTCTCGGCCTCGGGCAACGACGGCCCGAGGCTTGGCTCCTTGCACAACGGCATCCCATGGCTTCTCACGTGTCGTCGTCGGCACGGTGGACCGACAAATGTTTGCCGGATCCATCTACTTCGGCGATGACACGCAGAGCACCATCACCGGCATCACGATGTACCCAGAGAATGCAGCGGGCGTGGCGGCATTGCTGCGGGCGGCGCACCCGGACTGGAGCCCGGCCATGATAAAGTCGGCGATGATGACCTCCGCGACCGCCGTGGACAACACGTTCCTGACTCCCTAAAAATGATTTAGCATTTAGGGACTCATTTTTTTCTAATTTTCTCCCTAAATTAATCAAGTCCATATTTGACCATCCAACTATTGCTAAGTCAGCAGCCACGTGGCAGTCAAAACGGTCAAAACCGCCTGGGCTGTCCGAACGTGAATGGTTTCAGTAGTTCAGGGTGTCCGATACCCGGTTTTATAATTGGATGACCAAAACTAAACTTCGACAATAATTGGATGGTCAAATATGGACTTTTTCCCAAACAAAACTATAATGTTTTCTTCATACCCAACGGCGGCTGGGAGTTTGAAAAGAGAGAGCGTTCCCCTTGCCTCCGCCTCGCTGCCGCCCGAGCGGTCGCCGGCAAAGCCGCGTGGCCGCAAGGACGGCGGCGGCGGGGCTTCTCGCCGGCTACGAGACGGCGACGACGGTTGAACGATGATTGGACGAGGGCAGGAGGCGGGGATGGCGGCGAGGATGGCGCTTGGTGGCGGGGATGTGTTGGCGACGGTGAGGAGCTTGCGAGTGACGGTCGGCCCCCCTCGTGGTCGGCGCTGATGTCCGATGGACGCGGGGCGGACAGCCGGGGCGCGGACGTCCGGGCGGAGGTGTTTCTCGGCGGCCGATGACGCGTCGGCGGAGCGGCTCGCCTTCAAGCCCGTGGGCGGCGGACACGGCGGTGCTGAGGCGGGAGCAGGGGGTGATGGCGGGGGACGTGCACGGCGTAGTGGTCGACGTTGTCGCCGCCGTCGCCGGTGGCCAAGATGTGCCCTTCGACGGCGTCCCTCTCCACGCGGTGGTCTTTCAACCTCGCGGCAATTCTCGCGGGGACGGACGAGGCGGGGTCCCGGCTCGCGGCACGCACGTCGGCGGTGGCGGCGTCCATGCAAGTCGGGGACTCTGAGGCGCAGCTCGCCGAGCTCGCGGTGCATCGCCAGCGATGAGGACGCTGGAGCCGGTGATGCGGAGCCGGAGCGGCGATGCGAAGTGACAGGAAAGGGGAAAAAAGGAAACAATCGAGAGAGAGGGAAAAAGGAAGAAGAAAAGAAAATGGAAAAAAAGAAAAAAAGAGGAAAGAAAGAAGAAAAAAGAAAAAAGAGAAAAAAAGAAAAAATAAGAAAAAAGAGGAAAAAGAAGAAGAAGCAGTAGTAGTAGTTGCGTGACCGGGTCCGGCATGACTTACACCAGTGGTGATAGTTTCAGACCGGCGGCATGGTGAGGCTTTCGAGGTCTTGGTGGCAGCTAGGGGCCGTGGCATGGCAGCTAGGGGCCGTGGTCTTGGTGATAGTTTTTAGCGGCTTGCAGCGGACCGTGGCGGCTGACATTGGCTGGCAATGGTCAGTGCGGTGCAAGTCTACGTCAGTACACGGCTCTTGCGACGATGACATCGTACGACGACTAGGCTTGCAGCGGATCTTGACGGGTGGTTTCAGCCTTGCTGGGCTATCTGGTGCGGTTCATTGTCAGAAGACGGTGCAAGCTTCTGGTTGCTGTCTAGGCAGGGAAGGTTAAGTGCGGTGGTGAAGCAACGAGGCCAGGTCGACTCTCTGCGGTGGCTCAGTTGTTCGACGGAGATTAGGGAAAGCAGGGCAACTACTCTCTCGCTATGACGGTGACAATAGAAACAGATCCGTGATGAGGAGTGAAGTAACGGGCATGGCGTGGCCCCCGCGAAGAGGAGGGCAGTAGCGGACGTGGTGTGGCCCCCATGAAGAGAAGTGCAGGAGTGGGCGTGGCATGGCCCCCACGAGCGGTGAGGTGGTGTCCAACGACGGATGAGGCGAGGCCCCGCATGTTTTTTCTGCCTATGACCTTCCAGGGCCGTAGTCTTGTATTTTCTTCTGCTATATCAATAAAACACGCACTATCTTGTGTTGAGGCTGGCGTCTTGGAAGACTTGGCATTTTTTGAGGAGTCGGGTCATCGGCTGGCGGTGTTTATGCAGATCTTCTTGTTTCACTTGTGGTTGCCACAGCCTCGTCGGTAGCTTCATCAATTTCTTCCTCCATTACTTCTTGATCAAGGGTTTCCTCCATGTCTGGGTTCAACGGTGGCAGATCATCAACTGGGGCTGTCTTCTGTTTCTTGGAAGTTTTCTTCTTCACAGCCGATGGATCGGCAGCCGATGGCTTGGCCCTCTTTTTCCTTTGGAGGGGCTCGCGGGTTTGGTCGTGCAACAGGGTGGCTACCTTAGGTGTGTTGAAGCCGATTGATGAAGGGGCGAGCCACCACTATTTGGGAACAGTCCTGGAGCGTATTGGATCCTAACCCCAGTATTGCTGATGTGAGGAGGAGAAGAATCGGTTGTCTGCAAATGTAAGAAGACATGGTTAAATTTTTACAAAGTGTTAGCCGATGAATGAGAATTTGACAAAGAAAAGAACACTTACTTGAGGGACCAATTCTGAAAAGATGGTGGTGAGGTACATTGAGGCCGATTGGTGAAAGAGGTGCTTCTTCAGTTCAATCCACCATCGGTTAAAGACCACACTCCTCATCATGGTCAACTCCAAGTTATCAATGCTGCCGAGGAGAGGACCTTCAATATTTAACGACTTGTGCATCAAGCCTGAAGTGATCTCTCCCCTGGTTTGGATTTTGTCGGTGAAGTACAGGCCAATCGGCAGCTGACCCATTCCCATCTGCCTGGCAGCCACCATGGGATGATAAAATTCATATTACAATGCAACATTTCTGCCTTGATGGATGCCGACCGGGAGGATACATGGAGAGATTACAACTGAGAAAACTTCCCTTGACTTTTCATATTTTTCGAAATTGATTTCATTGAATCTAAAGTCATGAGGGAGTTCAAAATCTTCATAGCTTGCATAAGAGAACCAGATTCTTGTATTCTTGGGGAACTCATCATATAAGTTGCAGAACCAGTCACTGAGGAGTTCAGCCGATAGTTTGGATCCAGAGTAGGAGGTGGTGGCTTCTCCATATGACATGCATCGGCGCATGGTGATTTCTTCACCGTCCTCATCTGTCATCGGCTGTGTCCTTGGGAATTCGGCTTCAACTAGTTCGGGTCTTCCGACAACCATTTGAGTGTGAAGAATTAACCAAAGTTGTAAGAACCACCATGGGCCACCGGTGCCTATAGCCGAATTAGTTGCAATCTTAGCCGATGCTACGTTCAGCATTTGATACAAGTATCCCAGCAGATATTTGCCCAAGGGGACTGATTGCTTTTCTATGAGGGCTTCGGCTATGTGCTGCCAGTTTGATGTGGGGCCGTAACTTGAACCACAGAATACGAACTTTTCCAACCACATCATCAGAAAAACTACATGCTCCCTAGGGCTTACAGAGCCGGTTCCCATGTTTTGACTTATAAATCCGTTCCAGCCTCCTATAGCCCTGGTTTTGAAGGAGTACTGGCACTTGGTGTTGAATCAGACAGGGTTGACTGATTTGGTAACATCCAGGCCGGTTATCATGGTCACATCTATCAAGGTTGGTGTCATTGGCCCTTGCTGAAAGAAGAAGTCATTGAAGGTGTTGGACCAGAAGTAACTGGCAGCCGATAGTAAAGTTCGTCCTTGGGCATATCGGCTAGTGTAAGGACTAAGCATTGCGCTATCCCTAGTTCTTCCCAGTGAATGTACTCGCTAGCCAATATCCTAGCATACCATGTTGGCCAAGACTTATCCGTGAAAGGCCATGATTTGAAGGTCCTGATCCAGTGGGTTAGGCTAGGGTTTGCTAACCTATAAGAGATTCTGTTGGTCTTGGCATTGATCACATCGATTGGATCCTCATTGTCGATTAGGCCAAGAAAGTAGCGGTTGATGTGAATGAGAGAAGGGATTGCGACTTGGTTTGCAAGATGCTACGATGAAAAGAACAGGGACGAATTATGAGAAGGCAAAATATAGGTCTGCAAGCAGGGAAAAGGAATCTAGTCGATGGACTTACCTCCGGGAACTCAGCTGATGACGCGGTGGAGGGGGCAGCTGATGCAGACATTGCCGGAGTTGAGGTTGCCGCTGCGGGGGAAGTCGTCTGCGGGTGCACTGAGGGCTTCGAGGAGATCGCCGGTGAGGATTTGGGGGTGTTTTTGGTTGAAGCGATGAGCGCGTAAGTGACGGCGTGAAAACTTCAAGGCGTCAGGAGTTATTTAAGGAGGCGCGGTAACGGCCAAAACAGAAAGCACTACAATTTTCTCGAAAGATAAGATCGCGCTAATCCGCAACATTAACAATATTACGGACTTGGGGCATGTGTTAACGACTAAATTTGGTAAGCCAATTATCATATTTGGAACTAAGGCCGAAGCCGATTTGGAGGGAATCGGGTTCTTCTGAAGACAACACGCGCCAAGTGTAGTTCAAATCGGCTAAGGAGTTCATCGGCTGATGACATAATCGGCTAAGGTAATTGTCGGTTGATATCGAATCTGACAAGAAGAGCCGATGTAGCCGATTCTGATAAGATGATATTGGAATCATCTTCGGATTTATTTAAAGTGCTTCATGGAGATTGCCATACGTGGATGGAGTCCAGAAAAGGCAATTGTATCTATTAATTAGAATATTTTAAATAGTTTCCTTATAGACAATGTCGATGAGAGTTTGTTTTAGGAATTATCTATAATTTGAGTTGTAATAGACATAGGAGTCGTGTCCGTCAAGGACTTATCTTGTATCTGGGTATAAATACGACCCAGGATCATGTAAATGAACAATAACAAGTTCAATACAACCTTCGGTGCATCGCCACCCTTTTCTTTTAGTTATTTCGACGAGTTCTTGCTTCTAGTTGGGTTGCATCGAGTTCGATCTCTAGCGAAAAGGTAAAGCTTGTTATGACGGCTTGCGCTCTCGGGATTAGTGCTTCCATCATTATGATACTCTAATCTTATTTACGTAAATCATCGAGTTATCATATATGTTATATAACCTAGATTGATAATGCGATCTAACCCTAATCGGCTAGTCTCTGTTAATGGATAATAGTCAATAGGGTTAGGTTTAATCGTCGACTTGGGTTATATAACATATCCACCATCTCGAAAGGTTTTCATCAACTTGTCTAGACTTATGCTTCTTTTTATACTTAATGTTGCATCAGTTAGGTCCGACTTATTAAGTCGTGCTTAGAATCATAAATGATCTATCTTGTTTTATGATTACTATTAGAGATAGCATCGGGGTTTCAGCCGATCTTATCTGTTTTAACTATGTTATTTATTTTATGTTTACTTGATATGTTAAAGCTGCCCTTTATATTGAGATCTCACTGTAATTAAATATGTTAAATTTGTTATCGATATGTTAGGACGTCTTAACACTTGATCGGTTTCTATTTAATGTATTTAGTCTCTAATGATATCTTAGTATAAAGTGGTATCGAAGTACTAGCCGATACACATTAGATCTATGACATCGGCTATGCTATAAATATATATATATATAATATGCATATTAAGGTACTTTTAAACATAAGTGGTTTATACTGTCTCAGTACGCTACCGATCTATCCCAATCACTTAGTTTAAACGTATTTTGGTATTTAGATTAATTTAGATTATATATCATGAATATCTACAGCAGATCGATTAGGTTTAATATTCCCTGGCCGATTCAGTGCATACCGCATCGGCTTAACAACAAACGATATGTCATCAGCCACTAGCCGATTAGCTATCGTTTGCAAACTAATATTTATTTCTTTGTTCTTGTTGATTGCAGGATCAAATCAACTGGCACGTCTACGAACCTAAGAAGCAATACTTTGGAGCTGCACTAGAGTAAAACAAATCTCTCAGGCCAGCGCGTGATCTTCCTGGTTGCCGCATTTCCGACACGATTTGGGATCAACACTAGCACAGAAAACGAAACGGTAGATTAGCGCATGGTTAAAAAAGTATTAGCTAAAAAACTTAAAAATAGATTAATAAATTTTTTAAAACAATTTTTCTATAATTTTTTTACAAAACACACATCGTTTAACAGTTTGATAAATGTGCGCACGCGAGAAAACTGTGTCTCCGACAATTATTCCAATAATTACATATCTGATTTGTCCCAGTGTGGCTGATCATCCTCTCGGGCCGCTACTGATCATTGCCTTGGTAAGCGTCTGGTCCAGTATGGAATGAACTTATAATCTGATGATCGGGGATGGAGCGAGAGAAGCATGAAAATAGGATAAGGTAGCGGCAAGGAAGCGAAGGAGGAAGTGAATAAGGTAGCGGCAAGGAAGCGAAGGAGGAAGTGAACTTATATATATATATACACACACACACTAGCAATTGTGCCCGTGCGTTGCAACGGTGAAGTCGAGGCGCGCGACGCGGATGGGGACGGGAGGGAGGGGCGCAGGCACAGCGTGGGAGCTCCGAGCAGCGATGGGAGGGAGGAGCGCAGGCGCGGACGGGGACGGGAGGAGGCGCAGGCGCAGCGTGGGAGCTTCGAGCAGCGATGGGAGGGAGGAGCGCAAGCGCGGCGCGGATGGGGACGGGAGTGAGGGGCGTAGGAGGTCTTTTTTTCATCCAAGCCCTCCCTTTCTTTTCAGCATTGAGACTGCGGGTTAATTTCGAAAAACCTCAAGGGGTTTTCGCAAAATAGCTAGTGGACAAAAATTTTGGGTGGAAACACTACTTGTTTTATAAATAGTTATAGATATAGATAGTAAATATGCCCGTGTGTTGCAACGGGCGTCATTTTATTTATCATAATTATTCTAAAGTTGAAATCTCATGTAATTTCAATTTATATTTTTTTCTTTATGTTTTAACTTGATGTCTATTGTCCGTCACACTTGAAATACTAAACATGCTTGCGTGAGTGATTTGGATTTAATTTAGTTTAATTTAGATATCAAAGATGAGTTTGTTTTTTTCTATTGTAAAATACAAACTAAAGCTAGTATGTAAACAACATCATATAAAAAAATCTAATGTGACTAACTCTAACTTTGCACATAACATTGCCACAAACCCAACGAGCTCGACCAAATCTACGGTAACATCTAACTATTCCTTTCTTTTCCAAGTTATTTTCATGAGGCAGGGAGGGGCGCAGGAGGTCTTTTTTCTATCCAAGCCATCCCTTTCTTTTCAGCATGGGAACTGCGGGTTAATTTTATAAACGCTCAAGGGGTTTTCAGCAAAATAGCTAGGCGGACAAAAATTGCATTGGGACTATGGGTTAATTTTATAAACACTCAAGGGTTTTTTGCAAAACAACCAGGTGGGCAAAAATTGTATTGGGACTGCAGTTAATTTTATAAACACTCAAAGGGTTTTCTCCAAAATAGCCAGTGGACGAAAATTTTGGGTGGAAACATTACTTGCTTTATAGATAGTTATAGATAGTAAATATGCCCGTGTGTTGCAACGGACGTCATTTTATTTATCATAATTATTCTAAAGTTAAAATCTCATGTAATTTCAATTTATATTTTTTCTTTATGTCTTCACTTGAGGTCTATTGTCCGGTACACTTGAAATACTAAACATACTTGTGCGAGTGATTTGGATTTAATTTAATTTAATTTAGACATCAAAGGTGAGTTTGTTTTTTTCTATTGTAAAATACAAACTAAAGCTAGTATGTAAACAACATCATATAAAAAAATCTAATGTAACTAACTCTAACTTTGCACATAACATTGTCATAAACCCAACGAGCTCGGCCAAATCTACGGTAACATCTAACTATTCCTTTCTTTTTCCAGTTATTTTCACGAGACAGGGAGGGGCGCAAGAGGTCTTTTTTTCATCCAAGCCATCCCTTTCTTTTCAGCATTGGAACTGCGGGTTAATTTTATAAACGCTCAAGTGGTTTTCTGTAAAATAGTCATGTGGACAAAAATTACATGACTGCGGGTTAATTTTATAAACACTCAAGGACTGCGAGTTTTCTGCATTATTTCTCCCGTGAGCCAATACTTATATGCACTGACCAGTGACTACAACACATACCTTGTTCTCACGCACTCACACTCCTCTCACATCTCACAACTTTTATTCTGCACGAACAAGCTGAGCTGGGAAATTAATCATGCAATGCAACAGCTGGGAAATTTAATCATGCACAAACCGAACGATAGAATTAACCATGTGCATGCAATCAAATAAACCAAGTGTGGATTGATGGAATGGATGATTGATTCAGTGGTAGACCGGCGGAGAGATGGGAGACCACGCAGCTACGCCACCGTTCCCCCTGCCGCCGCCACTGTTATGCGGGCTCGGGCTTCTTGTGGAAATAGTCGAAGAAGGGGTGCTTGTGAAGTAGTCGCACCGAGACACGGAGGTGCACTCCACCGGTGACGAGTACGTCGACGTCGAGTAGCGCATCTTGCCGGCGACGGCGACGAGGGTGCTAGCCTTGCGGCCATTGTCCGTTGTTGATGACAGCGGCACAATCTTGGACGGCTCCTGTTTGGGGCATGACGTGCTGCTCGTCGCGCTGTGCAGCTGCGTGAAGCAGTCAGCGGCGTCGTGGAGGTTGGCAACGGCGAGGGGCACATTGAAGGCGCCGTCACCGTCGAGCTCGCGACGGCCTTTCTCTCGTACTCGCTGTCGCCGTTGTTGCACTTGATCGCCACTGGAGACCTGAACATATCACCAAATAATTAATCAACGACAGTGATATATCAATTTTTGAATTGGAATACGAATTGTAATGGCGCAGTGGGGACTGTGGGTTAATTTCAGAAAAATTTAAGGGATTTTCTGCAAAATAACCAGACAGAACAAAATTTTGGGTAGAAACACTACTTGCTTTATAGATACTAACAAAATGTCCGTGCGTTGCAACGGGACAAGGACGCAGGGAGGAAAGCAGGCGGAGGGCGAAGGTCCAGGCGGCGGTGCGGGAGCTCCGAGCGGCGACGGGAGGGAGGGGCGCAGGCGCGGCGTGGGGCATGGCGCGGATGAGGACGGAAGAGAGGACGCAGGAGGTCTTTTTTCATCCAAGCCTTTCCTTTATTTTCAGCATTAGGACTGTGGGTTAATTTTATAAACACTCAAGGAGTTTTCGCAAAATAACCTTTTTTTCTTCTTTAACTGTGGGTTAATTTCAAAAAAAAACTCAAGGGGTTTTCTACAAAATAGCGAGGCATAGCAAAATTTGGGTGGAAACACTACTTGGTTTTGGTTTGTAGATAGTTATAGATTATAGATTATTATTATTATTATTATTATTATTATTATTATTATTATTATTATTATTATTATTATTATTATTATAATATAGAGAGAGATATTAATCAAATAGTCGTCGATTGGTCCAGCCAACTCAGCCACTCCCATGTCCACCATTTTTGAATTATTATGTCCGTCATACCGCCTCAAAACACGGGCGTTAATTTCCTTCCAAATCCTGCAAGAAAAGAGATTGATAGTTGCATCAAACACTTGTCTGCCCCTGCTTGTTCAGAGGCTGCTTGCCATCCACGCACCAAACGACAAAATTAGAGTAACTATATCTGGGCGTGCGACGAGCTTCAGTCGCTGTCGCATGATGAACCACAGCACCACACCTATAACGTGAAGGGACATTGGACGAATAAGTGCGCATAATAAGTTTTTTAAAACTGAGAGCACATAGGTTGGCTTTGTCAGCCGCGGCGATCTCCAGATTATCTGAAGTTAAAACACCTGCCCCTTATTGCTAAGAACATAAAAAACTTCATCTATCGTATCTTCGAATTCCGCCGCAAGCGGCCTAGAACATCTTGTATGCAGAACTTAAGGAGTATTGTCCATCTATCACGAATTTCCATTGTACTTCATCTTTAATATCAAGGCGCAATTCCACTTTATTTTTGGCAACTTATCCAGTTAACTCCTTGTCCAATTCGAATTTCAAATTTGGAAACCGTGGCCTACGGATGGATTCGAGGCCGGTCTGATGATTCCGATTACGAGTCCTTTTTAAGATAGATATTAGAAGCTTTAATTCAACCAGTTAATGATACAAATTTATTGATAACACTTCTGATCTCAGTATAATTTCGATTACGAGTCTGTAAAATACGGGCGGTCCATTGGTTGGCCTAGTCCAATTCGAATCCGTCTTGCAAATGAATTCTGAGACGGGCTTGATGGAGGGATATCGATTCCGATTCTGACTAGGGTTAGTTGGTCTCCGCCTACGCCTATTTAGATCGGGATTGCGCCGCCGCCGTCTTCCCCGTCCACCACCAAATTTTCGTTTTCTGCAACGAGACACGAGTTAACTCTCCAGGCGAGGCGCAGATCCACCCATGGCAGGCGGCGAGGAGGGACCGTGCAAACGGTTTATGGCGGCGGCGGCGGAGGAGGCGGACGCCGGGCAGGGTGCTACGCTGAGACGTTGCGCCCTCATGCCGTGCACCAACAAGCAGTCTACCAACCCTACAGCAGCGGGGGAGGCTGCGACTGGTGAGGGAGATGGGGCGAAGCGATCAACCTCCAGCAAGAGGAGGAAGGCGGGTGCTGCTCCACCGGCGGTGGCTGGTCAGGTCCAGGAGGAGTGCGCCACCCACAACGACGCGGCTCCGGCTCCGGGGAAGAAGGAGATGGTTCCGCTGCCGCTGGCGGAGGTGAAGTGGATCCTGGCGCAGAAGCGAGAGCCCTACATTGACCCGGACGACATTGAGGGCTTCAGGAGCAGCAGCAACCCCAATGACAACGACGGGTTCCCGGAAGAACTGAAGGCAAGCTGCAGGAACTCCATCCGCAGAGCCAACATCATGTCCAAGGTTGAGGACGACCGCTTCTTCGAGTTCCAGAGCAAGGTCAGAGCCGCCATGGAATCCGACGGCTGCTACATGGTCGACGCTGACTTCTTCGCTCGCAGGGCGAGGGCTCGCGCAAAGCTTAACGAGGCATGGGCGAAGGCTCTCGATGGCCTCCCGCTCTCTGATTCCGACAGCGACATGGATGAGGAGGTTGCCGAAGACATGGCATTGATGGCTGCAATGGGTTTGGAATTCGATTGAGAAGAGAATTAATTAGTTACCAATGTCATCTAGTATTATATTTATTATTGTTCTATCTATCTAGAATGAGAATTATCAATGCCATCTTTTATATTTATGACTATCCTATCTATCTAGAATTTGATGGGAAGAGAAATTACCAATGTGTTATTAACTCTGCCATCTAATATACTTGTTTGGTACTTCTGGCTTATGCCGCATGATTTCATATCCTCTATTCAACTTGCACAGTTCCAACATGGATGCTCTGCAACATTCTTCTTGCGCTTTAGTGCTTTAGTTAATCTTGTTTCTTGTTAGGTGTATTTCTTCACAAAATTGTTTGCCCTGTATAGAGTTATTGCCTATGAACTGGAATATGTTCAACAAATCTTTAGAGAGCCTATACTCATGCTCTAGAATTCTGGATAAATCTAATATCTTCTTCTGCACTAATTCAAAGACTGAGACTATGTTTTGCTGGTGTGTTCTCGTGGTCTCTTCAATCACACTAGTTCATAGAGTGGACTACTGATATTTGATCATGGTATGTTGGGCGGTTGGTACCTAGATTATTTTCCTCGAGTCAGTCAGTCAGTCCTTGCTAATTTGCTACTACTTCAATGGCATATACCACATATGTGTTGGTTACTTAATTTATCGGTTACTCTTTTGTGTGAATTTCGATAGATACTCCTTAGTTCTGACTGAACTTCACCCTAGAGCATCAGACTAACCAAAGGCAGACATTATTGAGTTAGAGAGACAGACTAGCCAAAGATTTCTTTTTTTCTTTTTTTTGCTCCAGTTAGTTGATTTATGGGATGAAGAAATGTTGTGTAAGATCTGCATTGACCCCCAAACTGTGCCCGCTTTTCTGAGTTTTTTTTTAAAAAAAACTATGCGCCTACCAGTCTTCCAGTTCCCAACCTGAAAGAAGCATGGCTAGCTCTAGAAGAGGACCCTATTCAGCTGACATATAAGCTTCAACTAAAAGCACAAAGTATTCCTAATACCACACATCCAGATGTAACATTCATCAGATGTTCCTGAAGGGGGTGAGGAAAATTCTGTCTTGAGAAAAGAGGTAGTGAGATTTCTCTGTGACTTCCACTGTCTTTGCACTTCGTCCGGTTGCTAATTTCTTGTTACTTGAATAATGCAGGTAGGCAGTCAGAGAAACTTTAATTTCACCACCAGAGATAATTTTCAGCTGGGAAAAGAACTCGATTTATTTGATCTTGATGCAGCTGCTGAGTCATAACTGCTTACAAATCGATGTTAAACAACACATTGTAGTAAGCACGGTTGTAGTTGACTAGATGAAAGCCATTACCTGAATGCTTACTGAATAATGATTTTGTTTATGTTCCTTACAATTCTGATGCTGAGCCTGCGTGACTGTCCACAAAAGATTTGGATGAAAAAAATTTACCACTTCCATATGAACTTAGACATCAACTGTTGTTTTTAACTTGCCTGTTAATTTGGTTAATGAATTGTTACGTGTTACGCTAGCCCATTTTCTGACTATTAGTGAGTTGTGCCTATTGCTCAAAATATTAGAAGCAAAACAAAAAATTTACACTAGTTACGTCAGTCTTTTTGTGGCCAGTAGTTAGGACCAGACTACTGCTAAACACACTGCCTTACTAATCCAGCGACCCAAAATTACTCATGGCTTCTCGGACTGATGCTTTCCCAAATGACAAGTTTGTTTATGGTGTTAATATATATGATGCTGTGAATTAAACTGTATTTTGGCATCAGTGTCTCAATGTTCTGCTGAAGACAAATGTGATATCTGCTTCATGTGTCTATAAATGTGGTATCTGCTTCATGTGTCTATGCATGCAATAACTGAACATAGTGCAATTCCGAACTCTGAAATGGTAGCAACAATTCCTAATTGTGACAGATGGCAGGAGGTTGAATGGCTCCGAGCTGAAATGCATTTGTTAACAAGATGAAAGGGAAACTAGTGCATCAAGCCCTTGTTGAAGAAGGTAGAAAGGCTATGGGACTATATATTTTTAAAAAACTTCAAACAAGAATACCACATAGTGATTTTTTTAAAAAAAAGAAATGCATTGTTGCAGGTAACTAGGTAAGAACCTGAACGAAGGGCTTATTGCTCTAGACAAAAGGATCTTGTTCAGCTACTGATAAGTTTCAACTGGAAGCACAAATATTCCTACATCCAGATGTTCCTGTAGAGGCCTAGCGGGTGAGGAAAGATTTGTCGTCAGAAAAAAGGTAGTGGGATTTCTGTGTACCTTCGACAGTCTTTGCACTTTGTCCAATTGCTAATTTCCTTTTACTTGAATAATTCAGGTAGGTAGTCAGAGAAACTTCACTTTCACCATCAGAGATCATTGATAGCAATAAGCCATGAGCTGTAAGTTTCTTATTCTAATTGATAGAAGTAGATCTCGGGCATGGCCCAGGGTGTTGGGATGGCAACCCCTAGTCACGAGCATGCTTGTTTTATCATTTCCTAGTTTAGTTATCATTTCCTAGTTTAGTGATTGAGTAGTTTCCTAAATTAGCCATGTAATCAGCTATATAGATTGATCAGCAATCAAAGAAACGCTGCAACTTCCAGCAGCAACAAATCCATCGTGCCTACCTGTGTTTGTCGAATTTAGTGGAGTTCTAACATTTGGTATCAGAGCCTAGTCTCTTGTTGTAAGCTATGTCAAAATCTCCGGCAAAGACCGAGAAGTCCGAGCCTAGCAACAACGAGAAGAAGGTTCATCCATCGCGTTCGCCGCGGCGTCGTTGAGGGCGCTCCGACAGCCGCCGCCGCTCCGGATCGCGCGTCGTCGAGCGGATCGTGGAGCGCTCGTCCGCGAACGTCACGTGGCTGATGCTCTCCCGGACAAATTACCCGGAGTGGGCTTTGGTCATGGAAGTGAACTTCCAGACGCTACGGGTTTGGGATGTCGTCCAGGACGGCCTCCCCGATGACGCCGACGACGATGAGTACCACGACGACCGCCAGGCGATGGCCGGTCTCCTGCGCTCGGTTCCATCCGAGCTCTGGAACACGCTCGCCAGGAAGGACACCGTGAAGGACGCCTGGGAAGCGGTCAGGCACCTGCGCCTTGGCGATGAACGCGCACGCGACGCCAGCGCGCAGCAGCTTCGTCGGGAGTTCGGCGCTCTCACCTTCAAGGAAGGCGAGACCATCAGCGACTTTGGTGTCCGCATCTCCACACTCGCCGCCAACCTGCGCTCCCTCGGCGACAACATCCAAGATGCAGAGGTAGTCAAAAAACTTTTGCAGGTTGTTCCAGAGAAGCTCACGCAGGCCGCCATCTCCCTAGAGATGTTTCTCGACCTGAATCGGGTCACCATTGAGGAGGTGTTTGGGCGGCTGCGGGTGTTCGAGGAGCGCCTCAAGCCGAAGGAGGTCACGGACTCCCTTGGGCGCTTGATGCTGCGAAGAGGATTGGGAAGCCCGTCGCAAATCTCGTCGCGAGCAGGAGTGCTCGGGTGGCGGATCAGGGTCCGGTGCCCGCGGCAGACAGCGTGGCCGCGGACGCGGCCGCGGCGACGCAGGCTCTGCGTCGCGTGATGGCCGTGACGGCCAGAGCGCGCAGGCGGGCAAACCTGGTGGCAAGAGGCCGCCCCCTGGCTACCACTGCCAGACCTGCCGCAAAACTAGTCACTGGACCAATGAGTGCCATAGCAAGAAGGTCGCGGCTCACGTCGCGGAGGCTGAGGAAGAAGAGCACGCGCTGATGTACATCGCGGCGGACACATAGGTAATCGCGTCACCGCGCCATGCTGTTCCCGCAGGTCATCGTCGCCGTCAGCTGTCCCGTGGTGGAAGAGGCGGGTTCACCTCGCTGAACCCAAGGTCTTTCTTCACCTCAGTGAGGAGCAGGAGGCGGCCGTGCACCCCCATCGTTGGGTGCTTGACACCGGCGCCACAAACCACATGACGGGGACTCGATCCGTCTTCGCCGAGCTGGACACGGGTGTCACGGGCACCGTCAAGTTCGGCGACAGCTCCGTGGTAGAGATCCAAGGCAAGGGGACGGTCCTGTTCGCCTGCAAGACTGGCGAGCACCATCGCCTAGATGATGTGTACTACATCCCCCGCCTCACCACGAGCATCATCAGCCTCGGCCAGATAGATGAAGACGGCCAACCGCCTAAAAATAACCAAAATATATAATCAGCAAAAAGCCATAATATCCGTCCAAAAATGCATACATATGTGGGCCAAAGCAATGATATAGTATCCAATCAATTGTCTTATAAAATCCAAACAGTGTCTTAACTTATATAAAAAAGTTATAATGGCCGCCCTTCTTAGCAAGTGGTTATTTAAGCTTCTCACGACTAATGGTGTATGGCAACAATTGATTTATAAAAAGTACTTCGGCTCAAAACCTGTGTCACAAGTCGAGTGAAAAGCTAGGGACTCACAATTCTGGGCTAGCCTTATGAAGGTCCACTATAGGCGGAACTCGCCTCTTGCTGGAGATCGAACATAACCGATGCAGCCCAACTCGAAACAAGAACCCATTGAAATGAAAACCTAGAAACCTAGGGCCGCGATGCGCCGAAAGTGTGTATTGAACTGTTATTGTTTTTACAAGACCCTTAGTGTACATGTTTATACCCATGAGCATAAATGAGTCCATATTGGACACGATACAGACTTTTTCTAAAGATAAAACAAAAATTACAAGCCCAAACAGGACTCTACTCAGTCTTTCCTAAAAATACAAAAAGAAAATAATTAACCTGTCTAATTAATAAATAAATCTCATGTCGCTTTCTTCTCGAATCCAATTCCCTTTTTGGTAATATTTCCAGTCCCTTCAACCGAATCCGATAAGAACTCGAACTTCTAGTAGTTATCGGCAACCACCATCCGGTACCACTTTGTCGATACTTTCTGCAGATACACCCTTAGCCGATGTAATTCCCTGTTTTTGGCAACTGAAATCATGTCGTCAATCCCGCTTCGCATTTGTGGTCAACATCGAGTCGGGCATCTTGCGGCTCTTCGACCTCCAGCGCCATCTGCTGGCGAAGGTGTACCGATCACCAAGCCGGCTCTATCTCCTCGACATGAACGTCACGGCTCCGGTGTGCCTCACCGCGCGCGCTGGTGATGTGGCGTGGCGCTGGCACGAGCGCTACGGCCACATCAACTTCCAGTCTCTGCGCATGCTCGGGCGCGCGGACATGGTGCGAGGCCTCCCGGCGATCGACCACGTGGACCAGGTGTGCGAGGACTGTGCCCTGGCAAAGCAGAAACGAACACCGTTCCCCAAAGCCGCCGAGTTTCGGGCTCAAGAGGAGCTCGAACTAGTCCACGGTGACCTCTGCGGCCCGATCTCGCCATCGACACCGGCCAGCAACACCTACTTCCTCCTGCTCGTGGATGACATGAGCCGGTTCATGTGGCTCACACTCCTGCGCACCAAAGCTGACGCGCCGGCAGCGATCATGGCGTTCCAGGCTCGTGTTGAGCGCGAGTCTGGAAAAAAGCTGAAGGTGCTCCGAAATGACAACGGTGGTGAGTTCACCTCTATTGAATTTGGTGAGCATTGTGCAGGAGAAGGGATCCAGCGACATTACTCGGCGCCGTACGCCCCTCAGCAAAACGGCGTCGTTGAACGCCGGAATCAAACCATCGTGGGGATGGCCAGGAGTATCCTGCGTGCGCGCGGCACGCTGGGACACTTCTCGGGAGAGGCCGTGCACACCGCAGTGTACCTACTGAACCGTGCGCCAACGACAACGCTCAAAGGGCAAACGCCGTACCAGGCTTCGTATGGCAGGAAGCCGTCCGTCCACTTCTTCAAGGTGTTCGGGTGCGTGGCCTACATCAAGCGCCTACGCCCACACCTCAGCAAGTTGGATGATCGGGGCCAGAAGGTGATCTTCATCGGCTATCAAGACGGGTCGAAGGCGTACCGCTTCTACGACCCCGTCACCGAGCGTGTCCACGTCTCACGCGACGCCACCTTCGACGAGGGCGCACGCTGGGACTGGGGAGCTGACGTCGTCACCAACAACGAGTTCCCCTTCACCGTCGCGGACGACTACGAGCTACGGCGTCACCGCACCAAGACAGCGGCTCCCGTGCACACACCTCCTGAGGCACAGTCAGCGTCATCTCCACCATCCGTGACGTATGCTGCGTTGCTAGCTGCGCCGAGCACGAGCACGACCGTGTCGATGCCAAAGACACTACCAACGGCTCCAGCACAGGTGGAATTCACGTCGCCGCTCGCCAACGACCCCAACCTCGACGCATATGATGACGGCGAGGAACACCGGTACCGGAAGCTGGACAACGTCCTTGGCTCGGATGCTGTTCCCGGACTGGCGCTGCGCGAGGTCATTGAGGCTGAGTTGCACGTTGTGAGCGTGGAGGAGCCAAGGACGCTGAAGGAAGCCGATGGCGACCCTAACTGGGTTGCCGCGATGGAGGAGCTGACCTCGATCCGCGACAACAAGACATGGTCACTTGCCGAGCTCCCACGTGGTCATCGCGCCATCAGGCTCAAGTGGGTGTACAAAGTTAAGCGCGACGAGGGCGGGAACGTCGTCAAATACAAAGCCCGCCTCGTCACCAAGGGCTATGTGCAGCAGCCTGGAGTCGATTTCGACGAGGTCTTCGCACCGGTCGCACGCCTGGAATCGGTGTGGCTACTTCTTGCCATCGCGGCGCACCATGGCTTGGGCGTTCACCATATGGACGTGAAATCCGCGTTCCTAAATAGGGATCTCCAAGAGGAGGTTTATGTGCAGCAACCCCCTGGCTTCGTCGATGACAAGCACAAGTTCAAGGTGCTTCGTCTCCACAAGGCACTGTACGGGCTTCGTCAAGCGCCGCGTGCATGGAACCAGAAGCTCGACGCCGAAATTCTGTCTCTCGACTTCACACGTTGTGTTGATGAGCACGGCATGTACACTCGAGGCAAGGGCGGCGCGAGGCTGATCGTAGGCGTGTACGTCGATGATTTGATCATCACTGGTGGCGATGCCGGAGCTGTGGCGAAGTTCAAGGCGCAGATGAAGAATGTCTTCCGGATGAGCGACCTTGGTCTCCTTACTTACTACCTTGGCCTCGAGGTAAATCAGGGGGCACAAGGGATCACGCTACGGCAGAGTGTGTACGCCGCCAAGGTGCTCGACAAGGCGGGGCTGACTGGATGCAATGCCAGCGCCACGCCTATGGAGCCCAAGCTGAAGCTACTCAAGGACGGCACGACACCGAGCATGGATGCCACTGAATACCGCAACCTCATCGGCAGCCTGCGGTATCTGTGCAACTCTAGACCGGATTTGGCATATCCAGTCGGGTACCTCAGCCGATTCATGGAGGCGCCGTGTCAAGAACATCTCACTGCTGTCAAACGCGTCCTCCGCTATGTTGCAGGTACTCTACACTGGGGTTTGCATTATCATCCAGGCAAGAAGACTGATGGCGCTCCAAGGTTGCTGGGTTATTCAGATAGCGACCTGGCCGGAGACGTCAACGACCGGAAGAGCACCAGTGGGCTCATCTTCTTCCTTGCAGGAGGTCCAGTCGCCTGGCAATCAGCTAAGCAGAAAGTGGTGGCCCTATCCTCATGCGAAGCTGAGTACATTGCAGCAGCTGCAGCTGCGTGTGAGGCAGTCTGGCTGGCGCGACTATTGGCTGAACTCCTTGGAGGTGCTGTTGTCGCCCCCAAGCTCAAGGTGGACAACAAGTCCGCCATCGCCTTGATAAAGAACCCTGTGCACCATGACCGGAGCAAACACATTGATGTAAAGTTTCATTTCATCCGGGAATGTTGTAACAGGAGGCTGATCAACGTGGAGTTTGTAGGGACTGTACTCCAGCTGGGTGACATACTTACCAAAGCACTTGGTCGCAGTCGGTTCCAAGAGCTCCGGGGTGAGATCGGCATGAAGAAGTTAGAGTAGATGCTCAAGGCTTAGGAGGAGATTGATAGCAATAAGCCATGAGCTGTAAGTTTCTTATTCTAATTGATAGAAGTAGATATCGGGCATGGCCCAGGGTGTTGGGATGGCAACCCCCAGTCACGAGCATGCCTGTTTTATCATTTCCTAGTTTAGTTATCATTTCCTAGTTCAGTGATTGAGTAGTTTCCTAAATTAGCCATGTAATCAGCTATATAGATTGATCAGCAATCAAAGAAACGCTGCAACTTCCAACAGCAACAAATCCATCATGCCTACCTGTGTTTGTCGAATTTAGTGGAGTTCTAACAATCACCTTCATCTGGGAAAAAAACTTGATTTGTTTGATTTTGATGCAGCTGCTGAGGTATAATTGCTACAAATCAATGTTAAAGTTAAACTGCACACTGTAGTAAATTATTCAATAGCATGATTGTAATTGAACTAAATGAAAACCACACACCTGAATGTGACTAAAGAATGAAGAATGGTCTAGTTACTGTTCATTATTAAACTTGTAGGAGCAGGTCTTATATGAGTTGTAGTACTTCTTTTCACTTGACCTTTTTATTGAGTAAATTCTATTAAAAGGGAATTTATAGTAAATAAATTGAATGTGTGAGAGTTTCATACCGTCAAGATGAATGACAGAGACCAGACTAGATCATCATAAAAGCTATTAACTATCAGTTAAGGGTTCGAACTTGTATAAAAATTCCTATCTTCCGCTTATTTAACCTCAATCTCGTGTATACCCTGGTCACAATGATCCCCATACTTTACAAATATCGTAGTCGAAGTATATCCGTCGATACTTTTAAATTTGAATTTTAAGACTCAAGTTGACTAGGTTTTCCTTTAAAAAAATTGTAGATCACATATATCATAGAAAAAAGAGTTTTAGGATATGTGTATCCCCTTCGTCTTTATTGATTCATCTATAAGTATGTAAAACATTGTATCAATGTGAACCAATTAGAATAAGGGATAGCTTGGTGATACAAATAAAACACATTGTTAGCATGATAATAGTTTTTTAAGATTTGTTTTAACGAAAGAGGCCCCTCAGTATTCAATAAAGAAAAAACACCTTACTTTTAAACATGTTTTCTAAGTCTGACTTCTTTTTTTTTTGGAGTCTGCCTTTTTTATGAAGAAGATTATAGATAATTGCTTATCGGGATGAATTAAAAATTACATAGTATAAAGCTAACAAATAACTTATTAAAATTATTTAAGCAGTTCCGTGAAGGAAAAATTGTAGAAAAATCGTAATTCTAAAATATGGTAAGTGATCCGATTGATATCCACTAAAATGCAGCCTATCATACATGCCCGTGCATTTGTGCGGGCTTCCTTTCTAGTTTATTATAATTTTTAGGCAAACATAAGAATGATCGATCTTAGGTTTAAAATGGCATGTGCTTACCAAAAAAATGCAAACAAACTTATGAATGACAACTGCCAGACTTTCATACTTAAACTAAAGCTCAGTTTATTCAGAAGTACTACTACATAATGCAGTTGAAAAATCAAGCTCGACATAATGGAGCATTCCCATAGCCATGAAAATCTCAACCGGTTTACCCAAAATTTCAGCGTTTACTAGTTTTTTTCTCCGTAATAATGTGGGTTGTAAATTGATAAACCATATAACACAAAGTGTTCATCAGTGCCCAGATCATCATCATACTTAAAGCCTTAAAAAGGTATCACGTACGTTTTGTTGGGTCAATCTGAATCTGCATCATCAGTAATCTTCATATTTTCTTCACGCCGGTGAATTAGCAGCGGTGATCCAAGCCATGAATCCCGATGACTACGAGACCATCAAGACCACGATGGGGACGACGACGATCAGAGCGAGCAGAGGAGGTTGTATCAGAATTCAGAAATTCGACGTCAGAGTGCACACGGCCGACCTATCAGTTCAGAGAAAACATGCCGGCTTTTCGTTAGAATTAGTACCCATCAACAGGTTAAGACAATAATCTACTGGTACAATAATGTTGCTTAATTAAGTTCAGTGAGAGAACCTTTGACTCCCTGTTCATGCTTGTCAATTGGAAAATCTAGAAAGAGCGTAACGCAAGAATCTTCCAACGCGAAACAAAGTCGGTACGGCAGCTCGCGGACTTGGTGAATGATAAGATTGGGGTTTGGAAGGCGGCGGAAATTTTTGCGAGAATAGAGTCCTAGCACTATATCTCGGACACGGCTGGTGCCCCTGGCCTGTCCATGTTCATCTGTTTGTTTTTACTTTCTTGCCTCGGCTGTTTGAGCCAGGCAGAAACGGCATCCCTCGTGTCGTAATGTAAAAACATTCTCTTCACTTGTACTTATAAAAAAGGTTTTAGGCCTCCTGGCCGCTGGCAAAAAAAAAGAGATGTAGCTACTGAAATTCACAAATGATTATCAAGCAACAGCAGATTGAAAAAAAGAGAATTGTTTCTTATGGCCTTATAGTGTTATACTTCAGTGATATCTCTGAATTGTAATTCTGTCAGTATCAATGAGTTCTAAACTATAATTTTATTATTGTTGCATCCGTGAAATTGAAGTATACATGCATAACACAAGGACATATTCAAAACAGTTCGTACACGCACGAGTGTCCAAATTCTATTTCAACATGGCCATGCAATCCATGTTCTACTAGCTCACAAAGCTAACTTTTTCATTAAGATGGATGATGAGAGTAGCTAATTATCGACACCATGAATACAAGAACACAAGAACCAAGACCATGCATCATTGATCCATGTGTGTTAACTATTATATAGATAAGAATCAAATACAATCTTGTTAGTTGGATTAGTCAATGGCTCAATGTAGTTGGCTGCTGACCGGATACAAAAGGCTCCAGATCTCCAACATTGTGTTACCTAACGAGGATATAAACTCCACATTCCTTTTTTTTAGCTTTGCATGTGATTGTCAGCTGGTCTGAAGTTCAAAAGAAAACAAATTAATATACAATTGCAAACCCAAATTTAATTACTATTGGGTCAACTCTGAAAGCTGCACCAGCAGCAATGATCACGCAGATTGATATTCAGAACTGCGTACAAAATCATGTTATCCGTCGTCGGTTACTGCCTCCGCTTTCAAATAATTATCGTTTTATGTTTGTCCGGCCTAATCAGCCATTCCAATCTTCAACTATTAATTTCTACACTCTCATAAATGCTGAATACCGTAAGATTTATATTTATTGATCTATCGTCAGAAACACTTTTATAACTAACATTTTGTCCGTGTGTTACAACAGAAATAAATTAATCTTCTCCCGTGTAATCAGATTCCATGATAATGCCACACTTCTTAAGTCCAAATCAAGTCGGGAATGATTCAGCAGAAGTAGATTGGATTGGGTATAGGGCAGCCATGTCATTTGATGACTTCATCCGTCTCATATATAGCTCTTCGTTGGGTGAGGTCGATTCGATAAGTAACAAAATTAATTGCAATTAACCTTCAAGGATGCATATATTGATCAAGCAATGATACATTTCGTGTGAGTAGCTTGGGCAAAGTCAGGAGGTCTCGTACCGAAGTGCTAGTCGGCTCAGCTTATTGGAAAATGGAAACAGAAGACTGCGATGTCGTTTTGATCCAGATAGGAAAATTTACATAGAAACACGGGCCACGATGTGTCAATGTTTGATTCGGATCGCTATCTTAGATCGGTAGTGTTTTATATACATTAAATATGTTAATATTGTACTATATTAATAAATAAAGAGAGAGGTGATGAGAGTTTTATTAGAGTAGAGATAGTTTCATAGAAATAAAAATCTTCTACACTGTTTTCAAAATCTGAATGGGTTAAAAACTGAGACATACAACTTTCATTAACACTGACCTTAGACAACCTCAATACGGACTCGGTGACTACAGAAAAAACTATACAGAAGCCTTAATTGTTTACATTTTGTTAAGCTACACAGGTTTTTAAAAACTAATAATCAAAGATAAACATGTTTGATTTAAAAGAGAAGTAATTTGAACAGATAATGCCTTATCTATTGCAGCTAATTAAAGATGATTAAGATCTTGTACATAGACAAAGAGGACGTAAGGAGGAGCATTTCAACTCTGCGCAGATCTCAACTACTAGATAAGTCCATATGATTGCTTGCCATTATCTGAAAAAATATATAGATGCATAATTGCTTGCGTCTGCTAACTTCCTAATCATGCCAATAACTCTCCTCCCCATACCCACTACTGAAGAATCATTTTTTCTAAACGAAGCCTTCGATAGGTCTCAGACGGGTCATAAGTGGCCGCGTCTGAAAAACCGATCCTCAAGGGCCGGTTGCATATTGCATGTGATCCGCTTAAACGACCACACACGATAATATTCCGTGCGGTCCACTTAAGAGACTGTACGAGATAATGCATATTATCCCGTGTGTGGTCCACTTAAGTGGACCACACGGGATATATCGTGTGTGGTCGATAAGTGGACCGTGCGTGATAATGTGTATTATCCCATGCTATCCATCTAAGCGACCGCACGCGATATATCACGTGCGGTCCATTTAAGCGACCGCACAGGATAATGAACCCAAATATTTTTGTAAACCAATTTAGAGATGTAAGGTTTTAATTATCTATAGCAACCTATTGAATTCTTCATCTAATTTTTGGATATGGGATAGAATCAAATATATGAGCACATATATATTTTTGCATGTGTAACAAGTTTTTGGCTTTTAACATATATATTTCGGCTTTTAAAACGGTCATAATTTTCTCATACGCACTTCGATTGAGACATTCCATATATGAAAATCGATCAAAAAAATTTCGGATGCGTTCGTCCGTCGCTTTACCGCGTTCGGCGATTTTATTTTCTGCAAAACCAACTCAGAAGATTGTCTTTTCGAGCCTGGAAGTTTTTTTAAAATTCTGAGCGCGTCTTCTGAATTTTCCACCAGCCACATTTTTCGCTTTTTTAGGCCCAAATTCTCTTTGGCTACCTCTCGTGTACTCCTAAGTCAAGAAAATATATATAAAAAAAGAAAAGTCTATTTTTTCCAAAAAAATGTCAACAGCAAATCAAACGGAAAAATAGGGAGGGGCAAAAGAGGAATGGCAATATAACTTCATATGTTGTGATATTGAGTTAATGTTAAGGTTATTTACAAATTTGAGATACATACAAGTTAATAACTTCTTATAAGGTATATAAACTTGAAACTTAAAGCTCATTTAGATGAAACTATTACATGACAGTGTTATGGACCAAAATTAAGTTGTCATATCGATTTATAAAATTTTCTAACCAAATTTAGATATTATTACAATTTGTGTAGTCCAATTTAGAGATGTAAAGTTTTGATTATCTATAGTAACCCATTGAATTCTTTATCTAATTATTGCATATGAGATAGAATCAAATATAGGAGCACATATATATTTTTTTGTTTCTTTTTTAACCTTATTTGGGGTATTCGTAGTTCAATTCGAAATTAATTTCGAAAAGCATGCAAAATTTCATTTAATTGCTAAAAATAGTATATTACGTAAAAAAATTTGAAATTTCTCTTGAACAACATATACACAGTCTAATCCATGTAAAAAAATTTATATGAATATGTAATAAAATATTTCTACAGAGTATGTAATTAAATTTATTACATATTTCTATGTAATAAAAATTTATAGGAGTCTTTCCATGTGGGCCGCTTAAGTCGCCCGCACGGAAAGACAATCTTTCGTGCGGGCGACTTAAGCGGATAGTCTTTCCGTGTGATCTCTTAAGCCGGTTGCACGGGATGCTCACCACCGCCTATATAGGTGCGCGCGAGCTCCAAAAATTTCTAACTTCTGAAAATTTCTAACTTTCGATGATCCCGTCGCGGCTTCCTCATTGACCGGCCGAGGGCCTCCGCCGCCGGCCTCCACCGCCGCCGCCTCCTTCGCCGCCGGCCTCTACCACCGCCTCCTCCGCCGATGGCCTCCACCATCGCCGATAACACCGACCGTCACCTCTACCGCCGACGCCACCGTCAGCATTGTAAAATTTGTTGTAAAATTATACATGTGAAATTTGAAGTAAAATTATGGTAAAATTGTGATGATGTACTTGTGATTTTTTTGCAATTTGTAATGTGATATTAGTTGTTGATATAATTCAATAGTTATATATGTAATTTAGGAGCGTTGTATCTTCCCGTGCGGGTCACTTAACACGTCCGCACGGAAAGATCTATTATCCCGTGCGGTCGGCTTAAGTGGCTCACACGAGATAATAGATCTTTTCGTTCGGGCTTCTTAAGCCGTCCGTACGGGATAATCGATCTTTCCGTGCGGTTAGGCTGTCCGTAAGCGAAAATTTGATTTTCTCAGACTATCTCGTGTGTGGGGGCATGCCTTCTGCACGGAAAGGTGTCTTTTGGTCCGCATGTAAAAACCGATTCTCCACCGTTTTTCTCATTTTTTTAAAATTTTTTTGGCTACCTAAAATGATGACACGTATTTTTATTGAGTTTTTGTCTCCTCAGTTAGATGTGCAAAACTGGCTGTATGCAGTTATCCGGTTAGCCCACTATTCATCGGTTACTACACTTTGCTTGATAGGGTTCGCTAAACCGTACGATGACCGTATGACCGTATGGTTATCACGGTTATTATACACGGTTATCACATGTGGTTACCGTTTAATTTTTAAAACAATAGTATATATTATGGTACGGTTATCACGGTTATTGTACGCGGTTATCACATGTGGTTACCGTTTAATTTTTAAAATAATGATACATATTATGGTAATCACATTTGTGGTAACCGCTTTACATGACGATGATCCTAAAAACAAAAGCCTGGTGTCCGGTGCCATCCACCAGATGTGGGCGGTTGGGCCGTGCATGCTCTCAGCATTTGTTCAAAAAGACTCAATATTTTAGGACATAGCGAAGCAGCCCTGCCACCGCATCCAATCTAAAGTAACCCTAGTCTTTATGTGAATGATCTTAACTACTAGATATAGGTGTTTACTCTACACATCATTTTCAGCGTATATTGATTTATCATTATGATGTCAATAATTTAATCAGTTTATTAATTGACAAACTCGCTATTCAGAACTTGAGATGACGCTGGGGTAGTTTGTTATAGTTAAAGAATGTTTAGTCTCTCTTGAATGGCTCTCAAAAATATATGTGAAAAGATCATATATATATACGTCCAAACAAAGTTGAATCGACTGCCATACTTTATTGATTTAACCGGTGTAATTTGAAAAGCATATATAACAAACCACTACTTTTATTACTAATAGAATAGGCATGATGCACATGAGCAGGTTTATGTAATTAACCGTGCTATCACGAACTACCTAATATCATGATAAATTACTGTCTCCATCGCTCCATGTCAAATATTGTATTACAAGCAATGGAATCTACGTACTATTCGCCTTTCAGATGGTGCACCATATCTTATTTTTAAATAGATGATACTATTTACTTTTAGATATTTTTTTACTATTATCTTATTAAATAAATTATGTAATTACTCCCTCCAGTCATAATATATATTTCATGTGGTTGACTTTGACCATAAAGTTATATCATTTGTCTTATTGTGTAAATTTTAAAATATATATATATAAGTCATACTTAAAAGCACCTTCAATAATAAAATAAGTCCTAGTTAAAATCATCAAATATTTTTAAATAAGATAAATATTCAAAAATATATTTAAAAGTCAACATTGTCATATATTAAAAATCGGAGGAATTAATTAACAAGCTAGGAACGTTTCAGCACAGACTGATCTCAATCTCAAGCATTTTACTATTGAATTTTTTCCTCAAAATAACCCTAATTTTCCCTCATTTTGCAGGAATAAGCTACAATCTGAAGAAAAAAAAGACCAAAGATTGATCCGAGATCAATCCAGCTTTATACGAAAGCCAAAGATGGTTCACACAAAATTTCAATCCCCCGAAGATTTCACATTTTCGTCCGGTGGTTGGGTAACTGATTATATCATTGTTCTAATAAAACATATATTTCATTACTCCCTCCATTTCATATCATGAGAGGCTTTGATTTTTCTTAATAAATACTTTAAGTTTGACTAAATATTTTCAACACAAAACAAATTTATATTTAAATATTATATTTAATAAAACTAATTTGGTGTTGTATGCTAAATTTTTTTATAAATTGAGTCAAACCTAGTTAAAAAACATCGAACGGAGGAGACAGCAAACCATATGAAACATGAGACAAAAAAAGGCAGTGAAAAAAGGAAGCAGATTCTACCTGTCGATGATCAGTTGCCAACTCTGATGACTGACTGACCAGTGACCACAGCCCAGCTAGCTGGCGATGCTGCAAGACTAATTAAGCAAAAGTCTTGAATAATCTTTTCTCTGGTCCTGCTTGTGTGCATAGTCATTAACTCATTACTTAGCTCTAATTGAGTTTATAAATAGGTAAAGGTTGGGAGAACCCAGACAGAAAGCACAAGATCCGAGAAGCAGATCGACCAGAAGTCTCCGATCCCCTGTGCTTCGCTTGCTTCTCTCCCACTCGATCAATCTCACTAGAGCTTCTTGCTTGCTCTCTGAGCTCTCGAGGCTCTAGCTTAAGCTAGCTACTGATCAGTCCTAAGTAGAGTTGCTAGCTAGCTAAGCTAGCAGGTATAATAGGTGTCAGAAAGGTGGTGACTAGCTAGCATGGCGAGCAATGGCGAGGCGACGACGGGGATCAGCGAGACGGCGGCGCCGGTGCCGGTGCCGGAGCCGACCCCGCCGCCGTGCCAGGGGCGGCTCATCACCGTGCTGAGCATCGACGGCGGCGGCATCCGCGGCCTCATCCCGGCCACCATCCTCGCCTGCCTCGAGGCCAAGCTCCAGGTAACGTAGCAAGAACACAAACTGCTAGCTCATCAGCTGATCAGCTCAGCTATGGTGAAATCAAATGCTGATATGAAAGAAACGGAAACAATCGCGTATTCAACGGCGACAGCAAGATCATACAGAAGGTGGCGGAGCTTACGGCCATGGAAGCCGCGCTATGGCGCGATGCATGAGATCTTTTTTTCTTTCTTTCTATGTACATAGTTGCTACACCCATATGGAACATCTAAGGCTGCGTTCTTTTCTTTCTTATTTCGTTAGCACGTTTTTTAAATTATTAACTTTTTATATAAAAATTGTTTAAAATTATTTATCAATTTGTTATACATTAATATTCAATTAATTATATACTAATTATTTTTCTCAAAGGCTAATTAGCCATTTCAGATCGTTGACAAGAACGCAGCCTAAATCTTCTTAGTCTTGATACAAACGATACGCGCTTTGCGTATTCGCGGTAAAAAATCAAATGCTTCTGATGATTTTGGCGATGATCAGGAGCTGGACGGGCCGGAGGCGAGGATCGCGGACTACTTCGACGTGATCGCCGGGACGAGCACGGGGGCGCTGATCACGTCGATGCTGGCGGCGCCGGACGACGACCGCCGGCCGCTCTTCGCCGCCGGCGACCTCACCAAGTTCTACCTCGAGAACGGGCCCAAGATCTTCCCGCAGCGGAGGTGTGCATGTCTCCGTCTATTTCCAGAGAATCGATTCGATCACATGTCGATCGCTCGCTGCATTTTGTATTTTTATTTTTGTTTGCATGCTTGATTCATTCGTGACGGACACATGCAGAGTTCACAGATTTAAAACGAAAATTCTGAAGCTCTTGATCTATATCGATTGGTCTTGGTAGGACGTGCATCTGCCATATCCGTTTAGAACGCAGAATTCTAAAATCGCATGAGTTATAAAAACACAGGAACAGAAAAAAAAATACAGAAATATAATATCACGCTACGTAGAATTATATGTAGAATTATATAGGATTCTGAAACACAAGAATATTAGAGTTGGTCCCTGTGGACGACAGATTAATTGCAGGGAGTGAACATAAATTTCAAAGGAACTTTCTGATGACACAGAAAGAAACTAGGGTGATAAAGGAAGTGTATTGTACTTCTTAGAAAATTTTCCTATAAAATTATTATTTTTCTATGGAATTGGCGGCAAAGGAGGTCAATTCTTAGGAATTTTGGCATCCTATTCCTTCGTTCGAAAGGCCCCATATGAAAAATTTAGCAAAGATTCGGATCCTCCACAAATATTAAAAGAAGTTCCTTCAATCCAAAGAGAATATTAATATATTTCCTTTTAAAAATCCAAAAGGGCCCTTAAAATTTTTTAATTTGTTTGGATTTAATAATAATCTCTTCAAAATTAGTAAAAACATGTTCAACTTAAAAGGTTTCTCTTTCAAATTTCTGAAATTCAGTCCCCCTGATATTCTTTTTGTTTTGGAAACGTATAATTAAGCCGAAGAGGAAAGAATTTAATGGTTGTGCTAGTGGACTATAATTAGAACCGTTTACGTTAACAGGTATTTGATGAGCGATAGGGACTAACGATACTGAAGGCTCATCTGCTTTTAGATTAGGAAAAGACTGGTCTATGTAGTCAAAACTATCATGAAATGGCATCGTCTTTGTCACAAGTTTTTATTGATTCGAAGTCACAAATACTCACTTAACCACACTTAATAACCAGTTCTTTATTCGCAAATAATTGCTTGTAGTTTTGTCACATCATCACCTTTATGCTACAGAGCGTTTTGGTTAGGATTTACTTTTTCTTAGGTAATAAATATTTCATTCATATGGTTGGAATTTAATTGGGGCAGGCTATGATTTTCTTGGTCACGTACGATGGGTTTACTACTTCCACAAGTTGATTTTTTTTTACATGCACAACCGACGAATTAGGATTTTAAGCTGTTGTGAACTTGTGATGTCATTATCACTCTGTTTTGTCCTCTTTTTTTTCTGCCGGCGAAGGAAAGTGATTAAATCAGATTAGAATAAAGGAGTTAAAAGGTGTAGTACGGAGTACACATTGCAAACGACAACAAACGTGGTTGTTGCCAAATAAAAGGCACATGCTAAATAACACTGCCAGACTTGACCTCTTTTCAAATATTGACACCAGTCGTGCACAAAAAATTATTCCAGGGATATTAGTACTGCAATTATTTTGCCTACTGCTACCTCCCTTCTCAAATATAAACATTTCAGTTGACTGTCCCAAAAATTCTTCTATATTATTACTATAAAAATATTGATAAAAGCTATAATTTTAACATTATGTTGGCATCAAAAACAATAAATTTTCATGACATGATTATTTAATAATTGTGTATGATTTTGTAGGATTGGGTTTTTGACACCCGTGGCAAACCTGATCGACGTGGTGAGGGGGCCCAAGTATGATGGCTCGTTTCTGCATGACAAGATCAAAAGCCTTACACATGACGTGACCATCGCTGACACGGTCACCAACATCATTATACCGGCTTTCGATGTCAAATACTTACAACCCATCATCTTTTCCACCTATGAGGCCAAGAACGAGCCCCTCAAGAATGCCCACCTCTCCGACATTTGCATCAGCACATCGGCGGCGCCGACTTACTTCCCCGCGCACTTCTTCAAGACCATCGACCCCTCTGGCAAGTCTCGGGAGTTCCATCTTATCGATGGCGGTGTCGCTACAAATAACCCGGTACTTGAGCACATATTATTTAATATGAGAAATTTAATCTTTTAAGAGGTATCAAAATTCTTGATATCAAAATTTACACTGAAAAATAATTGGTACCTTCTTAATAACCTAGCATAACTTCAATCTCAAAAGGCAAAATATCAATTGATTGTTGGCACCATCTCCTGAACACAACTTTGACCATTTTATTGAGTGCATGCTCGTGCATGTGCAGACAATGGTAGCCATGTCTATGATCAGCAAAGAGGTGTTGCGCGAGAACCAAGACTTCAAATTGGGTAAGCCAGCAGATTACAAGCACTACCTGGTCATCTCAATCGGGACAGGGACGGCGAAGATGGCGGAGAAGTACACCGCGCCGGCATGTGCAAAATGGGGTGTGCTCCGGTGGTTCTACGACAGCGGCTTCACCCCGCTCATCGACATCTTCACCCATGCCAGTGCAGACATGGTCGACATCCACGCCTCCGTTCTCTTCCAGTCTCTCTGCTGCGAGAAGAGCTACCTCCGGATTCAGGTAAAACCCTGTATTGAGTTGCATGTACCCACTTGTTATCTGTCTAAAGCATCAAACTTATATCATTATATTAATATAATTCTAACATCTGTAAATATTAATTCACCCTGTAAGTTTTCACCTTCTCATAGTCATGATATTTTTTTCAAAGGAAAAAAGCACAATAGTGCTTTAGACAGATAAAGCACAATAGTACTTTTTTATTAAATAGAGACGGAGAAAAATACAGCCTTAAGGTAAAAGGAAAAAAAACAGAAAAAATAATCACCCACACACCGACAACTCCAAACACATAGACCCAGGAGAAGGCCGATGGCGTTAAGCGTGACCGACCGTCGCTAGGCCAACAAAGGGACTGCAGACGAGATCGTCCAAGGCCCACCCTTCAAACCGACACGAAGCCCCGCTCTATCCATATCTTTGGAGTTAAGAGAGAAAGGGTGAGAGAGGAAAAGGAACCACTCTCCCTGCTAGGCCCTCTGATATGGCCATCTCGCCAAAACTAAGGCGTCGACACAGAAGGATGTGAATCTAGAGCGAGCTTGAACCGGTAGATTGGGAGGTTTCGGCAAGGGGCTGCCTAGACGACGTCTCCAAGGAGAGAAGCGACAGAGCACCGCTGTCGCCATCCGTCAAGGTCTCCAAGAGAATCATGACTGGGTTTTCACCCGGCCGCCCGCTAGAGGGGACAAGACGGCACGACAACGCCCTCAGGAGGGGGAGTGATGCTCGAGCGACACCGTTGCCGACCCGGGCAAGGCCGGGCTGGGTTTTCACCCGTCGTATGTCCCCTGTCTATCCACAACTGCCGCCCCAGAGCTCCACTACCAGCTAAACCTCTGTCGGTGCGTAGGCACCAATGCACCGACGCCCCCTCGTCGGCCAGCCTCCGCGTGCCGCCATTGGCCACGCCTCGTCGTGCCGCACCATACTCCATCTCCGCCGGTCGTGCTTCCCCGCGCGGCATCGGGATCCACCGCCGCCGGTGGCACCTCACATAGCATCGGCCTCCACCACACTCGGCCTCTCGTCCTCGCGTCGGTAGCGTCTCCTCTGCAGTATGGAGAGCATCTCCTCTGTGGGCAGGCTCTCGCTCACCGGCAAGGTCATCGCGCAGGAGCCCGCGCCGACGCCAGTGGCCGGAAGCCCGTTCACCGAGGCCGAGAACGCGGTTACGGTGGCGTCCTCCTTGCCTTCCGGCAAGAACGCGGCGGCGAACACGCACACGTCGGGTCCACCGCCTCCACCTCGTGCAGTTGCACTCCCGCTCCTGGCTCCTGATGCCCAGCTCCTTCCACGTACTGGAGCTGCAACTGTGTTGCGTCCGGCTTCGCCCTCGTGCCGGCGAGCTCACTGCCGGAGGCCGCCGGCTTCGGCCTCCCCCGTTGCCGACCGCACCGGACCCGGACTCCATCGCCTACCACGCTGGCCGCGCCTCCGCCTCCATCTTTATGCCGCGCCCCTGTTCTCACGCCGTGAGCTAGCGCCCCATCCAGGGCCGGCCAAGGCCGGCCCACGGATGGCCGGATCCAACGACGACGGCGCCAGATCTGCCGTCCACCTCGCCGGGAGGGCTCATCGCCGGCCTCCCTTACATCGGACGCCGTGCCTCCTCCCTCCCGCCCTAGGAAGGCTTAGCCGAGAAGAGGCCCCGCCGCCGCCATCTTGGCTCGCCAGCCGGCTTTCCGGCGATGAACTCTGGCAACGGTGAGGTGGAGGAGGAAGGGAGGGAAGGGTGGCGCGACGCTAGGGGTTTCGCCCCCCGTGTCTCCTGCAGGTGGGCGGTGGGGGGGACCTTGGACGTTTTCCAACCATCAGGTAGTGTCCCATAGTCATGACATTAACATTGCGACGTTCATACAGGATGATTCGCTGGTGGGGCACACGTCGTCTGTGGATATCGCGACCAAGGAGAACATGGAGGCGCTGATCGGGATCGGTAAGGACCTACTGAAGAAGCCGGTGGCGAGGGTGAACATCGACACCGGTGTGTACGAACCCGTCGACGGCGAGGGTACAAACGAGGAGGCACTCGCGCGCTTCGCCAAGAAGCTCGCCGAGGAAAGAAGGCTGCGCAAAAACAACCTCAGCTCCTCCTGAGCTAAGCTAAGCTGGCTGGCTCAGTTGTAGCTAAGCTAAGCTAAGGTGTTAAAATTGCTGTGTTGTACTGAGTGTGATGTATTATGCATATTGTAATAGTGTTGGTTTGATTATCATTGCATTAATTGCATGTTAATATGTGCTTGAGCAGTACTGAAATCAATAATTAATCAGCATGTGTACATTTGAGCCAGCTGGGACTGGCAAATGTCATTATTTAGTTGAATCATCATCAATCTAGCTAGTGCCAATCGATCATTGATTTTTCAGAAGCTGAACAATAATGCAGAAACCCAGAAGACCACACACAGACAGACAGAGATGATGCTGAATTCGGAGAAGATCGATCATTCAGATCTCTAGCTCGGCGACAGGCAACTTTTTCCCCTTTCTCAGATACCCATGAGATCTAGTATGGAGTAGCAACCTTCATCTTCAGTTCTATCTCCTCCTACCTCCAGAAAAGTTCTCTGATTCTCTCTACACTACCCATGGATTTCCTGGCCCTGACAAGGTAACATGTCTGATGCAGCTGGCCCCACTGGCAGTGCCACATTCAGCTGGGTGCAGATCCATCCATTTCGATCACACTGTCAGCTCAGGGAATTGCAGCGCAGCTGCTGATGCATTGCATATTGCATCCAAGAACGTCCCAAGAAATAAAAGCCTGCAACATCTTCAGTGGAACATATGGTCTTATACTGAATGTTCAGTCGTCTTCAGGCCACCTTCCTCCCTTTGTAGGTTAGCGATTTTTTTTGTTTGTTTTTTACATGGTGGAAGTAACCACTTCCGGCTTTTAACATCGAAATACATACAAATTTGCATTATTATAAGCGTTTGCGGAAATTTATGAAATGTCTAATAAGCTAGAACTACTCGAAAATTACTCATTCCATGATTTTTTTAACCGACATTCTTTTTTCTAATAAGGGAGATGATTATATCCCGGACCTCTGCAATGCGCCATTCATTAAGGTTGAAAACTTGATCTAGTATTACTTGCCCTAAGGTGTGGCACACAGCAATGGCCAAATCTAGCTCCCAGAACATAATTTACAATCTAGCAAGAAACAGCAGAAAAGAAAAGAATTAAAAGAAAAGGATAAGTAAAACTCCATTTTTTTTCTCTGCTGATCTTTGCCGTAGATTCTTGATCCGACAGTACGGGAGTGCGCACTGTATTCTCGTACCTCGTAAGCATGCAGAGACTGATACTCTGATGATACTCAGTAGAAGCATTGGAAATGTTGCATGAATCATTTGTGCCAAGTGATTCAGACTTCAGGAGGGAGCAAAGTGCACCTTTTTTCACGCAGGCTTTGGTGCTCTAGTTTTCATTGCCTCAAAGTTAGATCAAGTTAAACGGTCGCTTTGACACAACCTGACCAACCCAATGCCTGCATATGCTTTACCAAATTGCTTTGCTTTGCTTTTGCAAGCTTGTGATCAGTGCATCAGATCTACTAGCAGCTAGCTTGGCTTGGCTCCACCAACTCACTGTTGCTAATTGTTATTTTGCTCAGTGATCACAGTGTTCAGTACAGCCACTCCATGATTAGTGGTATTATAGTAACTCCTTTGTACTGATCTATTGGTCCCATACATGCAGCGAAATCATGGACCAACATCACAAACCTATGTGATCAGTTCTGCCTTTTCTTTTCTTCTTTTCCAATTACAAGGGGTCTAACGATCGATCGGCATCCCACAAATATCGCCACACAAGCACCCACCCACAACCACGCTCTAAAAGAGATCACCGGGGATAAACCCATCTTTGAACACTGATAAACATTAAACTCTGATGGATCGAGTCATGTACTGTAACTGTAACACTGCCAAGAGTAATAATAGGTGGTTCATGTGAATCTGTGATCAGTCTTTTGCTTGGTAAACAATATGATGAAGAGGTGTAGCACTTTCTCGTATCTCAGTAAAGATTCTTCTTACTCAAGTGGTATATGGTTTCTAGATCTCAGCTAAGTTGCATTGTATCTAGCTAGCTACCTCTGGATTTTTCATCTCTATAGGCAGTGATCAGCAGATGGCCCAAGGACAAAAAAAAAAAAAAAAAACGGGACCGGCCTCTGCTGCTGCAATCTACTGTTCGCTCACAAGAATCTCTGCATGTTTGGCCCTGTGTGTGTGTGTAATGCATTTGCTTGCTTCTGAATAATTTTCTGAATGTAGTGTAGCTTCACCTTTCGTGTTCTTTGTCTTACTGTAAATTTCAAGCCCGACTTCTAAGGCTTTTTGGCCGGATTTGACTGCTGATGCTACAATCTCCAGCTTGACCACCGGTTTCACCTTGGATGGTAGTGACTGACTGGCTGTGTGGTAGGGACTTGGGAAACAAGAGAGCAGATGTCCGTGGACAAATAAGTGCAGATAAAACTGCATTTTTGAGGTGTAGTTTTTGCAGGTTATCCTTTTCTTTTGAGTAAATTTCATATACCTCCAATTATTTTATCAAAAATATGAGTTTAGTGAAACTTTACCTAGACATTCTAGAGAATTGCAACAATAATATATGATTTTGTCAGAAAGCTACATTTTTATTTGTCTAACAAATTTTGGGTCCACGTGTCATACACACATAATACTTATGCCAGTATAAATCGAGCATACATGTAATACACACGTAAGGGGTAAAGTTGTGGTTTATAAAAATACCCATTTAAAGTTGTAGTAAAGTGGTATTTCTAACAAAATAATTGCAGTTTTATGAAGATCACTTTTATATTTTTTTAACACTTGTTTCATATATGAACTATAGATAATCTTATTTCAGGAGTACTCTCTGATAAGTAATTAGAGCCGTTGGCACCGACATATAGCGGATTGGTGCCAAGATGACGCTGACCTTAGAGTACATTTACCAATTATTATGTTTTCCCAAGAGTCTATTTATATATAACATAAGTTTTATAAAGGAGCCAAAGGTGCAAAAACTACAAGCATTTTGAGTCCCTGAAACAAAGGTGCTTCTCTCCAACTCTATATATTCTTTTCGAAGAGAAAATAAATTTTATATGGCTGTAGAGGAAGGAAAAAGGCTGTGAGAATCTCTGGCCAAAATGTCTGTGCGTGCATGCGCGTTCTCCCTGTTCCCGACAGAGTGAGAGCAGCATCGTCGCTGCTTGCAAACACCAATCAAATAATTCTACTGCCCAAGATAAACCAAGCCAAAGATTCGCCAAGATTGTTGTACAGAAATATTCACAGGTACATTCAACTGCACACATGTCCGGATAATATATATCCACCGGTTTCCGGCCATGTGCCGTCACGGCGAGCGGCCGGTGAGATATTTACAATGTCGGACATTTTTGTTGCACCGGTGGATATCTGTAGGATCCCCATCTTGTTCGAATTTAAAGAAAAAAGAATAAATTTTGCATAAATCTGTTAAAATTTCAAATTTCTGACGGACTAAACTGGACCTTTTAAGGCTTTGTTTCAGTTTTTCAGTTTTTCAAAAGCTATAAACTGGCTTTTGGCTTTTAGCTTTTAAAAAGCTGAAACTTCAGAAGAAGTCAGAAAGTGAGAGTCGTTTGGAAGCTAGCTTTTGAGTTGGCTTATTTGGCTGAATGGAATGCAAAATACCTATAACATCCCTAGCTATTTTTAAAATAACATGTATTTGTTTCTAATAGTAATAATACTATAAAATAACATCATGTAACCTTTGTCATAATAAAATAGATTTTAATCTTGTACGGGGGCGGGAGCGGCGACAGGGCGATGCCGGCGGGGGCGGCGGCAACGGGGTGGCGGCGCCGGTGTCGATACCCTAGCGTGCATACTCGGGACAGAAAGAAAAGAACAAGATGGCATGTGGGTAATTTATTATAACTTTCCCCTCATAAGAAAAAAAGCTATTCAAGGTGAGTTTCTGACTTCTGGACTTTTTTAGTATAAATGTGGCTTTTGGCTTTTCGAAAACCAGATCGAAAAACCCATCTTCTGACTTTTTAGGCTGAAAAGCCATCTAGAAGCTAAAAACAAGGAGAGCCTAAGAGTCAGTTTGCTACCTAACATTCGACTGAAAATTGAGGGAGAAATCTATCGATTTTGTTTAAGTATTGGATGTGCAGCAAGATTCATGTATGCTAGGTGTTAAATGGTGTCAAGCTCCGAAAAAAAATGAGGGAAAGTTTGTGAATTTTTTTTACCGTTGGATGCGCATTGAGATTCAATGCTCACCATTGGATGGTGCACGTGGTGGCTCATCTCGTGATTGGGAGGATCTCATGGGCGTATTTTCCCACTAGGCTATATTTGTAGCCTTTGTATAATTACATGTGACTTGCAGCTAATTTATATCATAATTAGCTTCTCTTTTTCTCTCATAAACATTATAATTACGTTATAATTATAGTTATATTTCATAGGTTTTTAAAAACATTATGTTTAGCGTCTTTATTAAAAAATTGCTAAAAAAACTATCACAGTATTTTTTTAAAAAAATCAAATATAATTAGTATGTACAATATTATTACAGTAACTCTATACCTGTATATAACTATAACTTAAACATAAATTTATAACTTAAATATAAATTAAGTCACTGTAAACATTAATCTCAGTCATATTAAAACTTATATATATTTTATATTGTAGTTATAGTATAATTACGATGAAATTATATTATGACTATAGTAGTATAAGTATGTTTGAAAGCTTTTTACTTTAAAAAGACTTGCGGCGTTAGATAATTCAAAAAACCCCTGAATTTGTACAAAATTATCTTTCACCAAAGCAAGTCTATCTTGTCATCGTCTCTCTCTAGTCTCTCTCTCTCTCCTCGTGCTCGCCCGCATGGCGCGGCGCCATTCGCGCCTCCCACCTGCCACGTAAGCGGTAAGCCGCAGCCTAACGACGTTCCGCCGAGCACACCCGTCAACTCCTCACGGGCAGAGGCGGATATAACGCCGTCATCGTGGCTGGTCGCGCGGCGCGGCGCGGTGACGTGACGAGCTCCGATTTGTCGGCCGGGACTAGCAGCTTGTCGTCGCAAGTACATATAACTTGCTGCCACACTGCTGCTGTTGCACTAGCTCAGCTTCTCCTAGCTTAGCTTAGCTTATCCCTGCACCGTCGCGGCGACCTCGGCGGCGAGCTCGAGCTAGCTAGCTAGCTGCCGGCCTACGTCGATCTGGGTTGGCCGGCTGGTTGATTCTTTAATTTGGCTTGCTCTCGCCATGGGCAAGTACCTCAGGAGCAGCTGCAAGCAGCAGCAGCCGCCGTCGCCGGCGGTGGATGCGGCGGCGGCGTACTCGTACCTGACGCTGCGCAGCGGGCGGCGCGTGCCGGCGGCGGGAGGCAACCTACCCTGCTGGCGGCGTCACCGCCGCGGAGGACGCCGGTGCGCCCAGAACGCCGTGAGCGCTCGTGGGTGTGGGGCGAAGCCGTCGTCGGCGTCCGGGCAGTGGCGGAGCTGTAAGGCGGTGGAGTATTCTCAGGGCGGCGAGCGGGCGGAGCTGTCGCCGTCGCCATCGTCGCCCCAGGGGAATTCCGGCGTCCTCTCCGGTGATATCAGTGGAGAAAGGTTTGGGTTTTATTAAACTTTAAATCATGTCAATTTGACTTTCCTCTCCAGTGTAATCAGTACAAATCTTGTATTTCAAAATTAAACCATACGTATATATGTAATTCGAATTTTTATGCGAGAGTTTACAAAAGGTAATTAGTGACAAATTTTTAAGCTAGCCAAATGTTCTAGCTTAATTAATTACACTGTCGGTCTGTCACACTAACTCTTGCTTCTACTCTCTTCAATTTAGAAATTCTTTGAAGCCAAATTCGTGTTCCGGCGAAGTGGCGGAACACGACGGCGAGCGCAAGCACAACCCTGTCGCGGCGGCCGGCCGGCCATCGCTGTCGCCGCCGGAAGCGGAGATCGAGGCCTTCTTCTCCGCCGCGGAGCTCACCGAGCGCCGGCGATTCGCAGAGACGTACGTATACACACAACCACTCATCTCTCTAGCTTACTGCACCATCTTGCAAGCTTAAGTTAAGCTAGTTAATTAAGCTGCTTAATTTGCTACTAACTAACACGAGCTGTATGTTTTTGCAGGTATAATTACGACATTGCCCTCGACCGCCCGTTGCAAGGCCGCTTCGAGTGGGCGCCAGTGAGCACGTGAACGGGAGGGGTACAAGTGTCAACTCAACCCATGTCGCAACTCACAAGTGATGCAGCTAGCTTAATCAGCAGCTAATCTGGGAGGGAGTGGTTATCGAGTTGGTGATCTTGTTTCTCCTGCTAATTAATTAGCAGTTCTCTAATTCTCAATTAGGGAATTAATTATTTACTCCTCTCCACTTGTTGTCAGTTCTGATCACTACCATATATATCTCTGCTCTGTCAATTAATCTTGTATAGTTGGTAGGAATTAATCAAGGATAATCCAGGTGATTTGGAGGATGCTTCTGATGAGCTCCCCGCTTGCTAATTACTAATATGTAGTATCTTCCACATAATTTCGCCTACTTTATGATTTATTACTTATTAAGCCCCTTCAAAAGTAAGTAATTGAATTTTTTTACCTCTTTTTCTGATGATGTAGTAGAGTTGATATTTAATTACACCCTAGTGAGGTTAGAAACAGTAGTTGGTTGTTGGAGTGAACTGAAAATGCAGACAGTGACAAATTTGATGTGGCCAAGGATGTCACTGACATGTGAAGGCAGTTTTGGCCTGAAAGAAGAGCATGCAAAAGTCAGATCGAGTACGTATTCGAGTGTGATTTGTTGTTTTGCAGAAATTTGTGCGAGGCTTCTTTTGCCTGATCTGCACGCACGACGATCACAAAATGGCTGCATGTATACGTATGTATATACGTACAAGCAACACTTGCACATGCATGTATACGTATGTAGCTTTGCTGGGTTTGTATTGACCTTTTGTGACTAAATTCACATGAAGCCTTTCAAATTCTCTCTCTCCTCTCTCCTCTCTCCTCTCTCCTCTCTCTCTCGTTTTCGTTATAGCCCTTTCTTTTATTCTCTATCTCTATTCCATCCAGTACCTGCTGTTGTAGGAGTTAGGCTTTATTTGAGTGAGAAAAGCTATTTTTCCTAGATGGAAAAGCTTCAAAAGTTCATTTATGTTATTTTTTCCTAGATGGAAAAGCTTCAAAAGTTTATTTATGCAAGGAGGACCTCCAAAAGGAGAATTAATTCCATGTTTTTTTTTTCATTCCTCCTCTCTAGCCCCAATTTGCTTTTGGTCCTAAAAAGAACTCCAGACTACTGTTTTCTTTTCATAACCTACCTATGCACTGGTTTTCATCTTTTACTATATCTTTTTTTGCACAATTCATCTTTTACTTTATTTCCCTATTTTCCTGTGAAGCAGAAAATGTGGATAATATTCAACCCTTTAATTAATTCTTACACAATAAGTCAAAGCAAGGATTAAACTTTCGTTCCACTGATAATTATATTTATCGTGCACCCATAACTATTTTGGGCTAATTATTTAAATATTTCAAACCCAATTGGAACTTATGGAGTATTATTGTGTTCCTCTCATGTTCTTTTACATAAATACTTTACATGCACTTTTGCCTTGACTACTCAAGTTCATGTTAAAAACCTGCACTAGTACTTAAACACATGTTTAAGAAAAGCCAAAAGCACACATCACCAGTTGGTTGTTGGGGGCATAATTGCAACAAGCTAAAAGAAAACCCCCAAAGGCAGCAAAAATACAAAGGAGATGGAATCTTAGGCCCCCTCCTTTGCACTTTCCAGAGATGGAATCATTTGGTGCACACCTAGCTTGGAGCTAGGGTCCTTCACACTTTGGCATGCACTAGCACTTAAATTTATCCATTTGGGTACAAAATAGTGATTAAGAAGATAGGTCAAGATAAAATTGTCATGGTTATTAACCAAGATCCAGGTGTGAGCCTTGTGGTTGTCTTAGGGTTCATGCTTTGGATCTGGAGATACTGACTACCACCTCAGCTACTGCTTGTCTGGTAGGAGCCAAGAAATGAGGAGGATCAAAGTGATGGTACATTCTGAGCATCTATGGTCTAGATCTGAAGAATGCCTGCTTCTTGACAAAGGGGATATACTTCTCCTTTCCATAGAAAGAGAAATATCCGATACAATAACGTGTTGATCCTAAATTAAGCTTTTTTATGTGGATTTACATGTCACTGCTTAATAAATAAGTTTCCAGCTTTTTTTAAAAAAAAACGTACATGTACATACAATAGAACAAAATTGCACCGTTGGTTACGGAATATAAGATAATAGATTATGTTTAAGTTAACTGAATATATTTTGTCACTAATGGTGCCTAATTAATTGACATGAATACATTTTCCCAATTTATGTCACTTCTCTAGGCTTTTTTCTTCCCATCACCTTAAAAAGTATACAACAATGTATAAGCATAATGCAGGCATTATGATTTGTTCCATTGGATCCCAGCAAATGCCACTATATTGTCAGTGTACTGGAACTAGAATCGTATATTATCCTAAACAGTATAAGTGGCCTTGCTTCTTTTCTCCATTATTTAGATCTCTCTGATGCAAACAAGCTTCAGTGTGCACGTGAGAGAGAGTGAGAGGAATGATGCAAGAAGGTACATGGTACATGCATGCATGCTGTACACAAGCACATTCACAATGTGTGACTTTAATTTGTGACAGAGAGAGATATATACATATTAATATGTTTTTTGTGGGGTCACCATGTCAGTAGAAGCTGTATATATGTCTAGGAAAAGAACTGTTGCGTGGATGGCATCTTACTCTGCCTCGGGATCCGAGACGAAATATACAATTGCTAAGTTAGAGATATGATATCATGGACTTTAAGGACAATTATAAATATGATTAGTTGGTTTTGGAGGCACTTTGATGTTGTCCTGTCAAGGCTCAAATGACATTCATGGAGTGGTGATATGAAACATAAAACAGTAGTGGACAGTGTGAAGAGTGCTTTGGTTGGGCATCTTTGATCTTTGATGTGATCCTTTCTAGACAAATCTTAATGAACTTTTCTTAAAGTGTGACAATGAAAGGAGATATACATGATATTTTAGATAATGAAAAGGCATTTGACGTATGTACGAAGAGTCAAAGAGGTACAAAGTTGAAAAATGTCATAATGTGTCATATTGACAAGAGACGAAGGGTAACAAAAGTAGTAGAAGAAATCAATTGTAAAAACGCAATTATAATTAACCTGTCACCCTTGCTCAAATTAATGTGATCACCATGATATCTATTTTTGTTGTGTGGTTCTTCACCGTAGTCCCGAACAATTAATGTCTATTTTCTAGTATAAAATTAATGCGTTCTATATATGGAACACATGACAATATATCAGGGAAAACACTAGTGCTTCAGACTTGACAACACTGAAATGCAAAATGATAAGAAACAGTGAAAAGATTTTTAAAAAAAAATTAAGTAAAAGAAGTTGCAGATATCTAGGGTTGGCCATTCGGTTTAAATTGAGGATTCCGTTCGGTTCGACTCGGTTAAACGTAGTTCGGTTTTCGAATGAACAAGAACTGATCAGTTCCGTTCAAAATTAGAAATCACGGCGTTCGGATTCGGTTTTTGTTCGGTTTCTCGGTAAAACTGAACCGACCCGGGGCGAGACGGCACGGCGCCGAGCGGACGACGGCGGCACGGCGTGGAGGGGGCCGGGCGGCGTAGAGGGCGAGGCCATTGGCGCGCGACGCCGCGTGGAGGAGGCGAGGCTGTCGGCGGTGCGGAGGGCGAGGCCATCACCGACGCGGCGTGGAGGGTGACGTGGTTGCTGCGCGCCTTCGTGACGATGGCTATGGTGGTCGTTTTTGGAGGGATCGGTTTTCATACGAAAAACCGAAGCCACATCAAATTATTCGATTTATGCTAAACCACAAACCAAATTAACGAAAAACCATAAAATTCGGTTTGGTTTAGGGTGGTTTTCGGTTTTTAGTGTTTTTCCCCAGCCCTACAGATAATCGCGGGGGAGGGGGGGCTAGAAAGCACAAGCAGCTTAGCCCAGCACTACCACTTTCCAGGCCTGTTAACATTCTATCGCATCCACATACGCTCAAATTTTCAGCCCAATAAGACCATAAAAATTCCAAAAAGTTTTGAAGCGATCAAAATTAATTCAACCGACATTCAAAGTGAAGAATTATATAGTTTCAACTCCATGTGCAAGTTCCCAACGTGGAAATTGTCTGGAATATCCACAGGAGTCCGGTCCTGTCTAGTTCTGAAACTAATTAATTTCTCCAGATTAAAATTTCAGCAAATTTGCCGTGTACATATATAGCATGGCATATATATGTGAAAGAAATTTTATACTCCCTCTGGTCAAATATTTGATGTTGGAAGAACTGAACAAATATAAATGATTGGACTGAGTAGCATTTTACTAGTAATATTTAATTTATTTGGGGTGGTATTTTTCAAACTGATTATTATTTGGGAGTTGGGTATATCAAATTTTTCTAGGAAATTTAATTAGATCGGTGGGTAGCTAGCTTGCTTGCACGTTTTGTCACGACACGTACGTGCAACTTAATTGCTCCAAAATTTTGCTCTGAAACATCAAACACGTCATCGTCGTCAGGGCTGATTTTTTGCAATCGTTTGCATTTAATGTAGCACAATCGTATGGATATGTTACTGCTATCTCGGTATAAAATAAATTTATTTTTCACTTATTCCACAGTACCAATACAAAATAAAAAATAAAATATTTTTATTTTATTAAATTTTAATATAATTATTTCTTATTTTATCTATTCTCAATACAATTATATTTTATTTTTACAAACTCTGTGACAATAATTATATAAAAATGAATTTATTTTAAAATAAATGAAAGAAGTTAAAAATAAATTTATTATGAGATAAAGGAAGTATATTATTTGTACATTTTTGCAAATAAGCATCGACCGATTTTAATGTATAATTAATCTTGTGTGTTCTTTGTTTAGCTTTTTGATGGCAAAGTCTACGTTTTGTAGAGGTTGGTTGATCTCAGCACTAATCGATATTTAGGGCCCGTTTGGCTGCGAGAATCGGTTCCGCTTCTCCTGTTTCTTTGAGAATCATGCCAAACGGTTAAAAACGAGAAACGTTTCTTGAAGAATCGCGAAACGTTTCTCGTTTTTAAATTAGAAATGAGAAACACCTTTTAGGCAGTTTCGTAGGTTTCTAGAAGAAACATTTCTCCGAGAATCACGTGAATCACTAGAAACGTTTCTGCCCGTTTCTCCCGTTTCTCCGAGAATCCGGAACCGTACCAAACGGGCCCTTAGTGGCTTCCGGCTTCGAGAAGGTACAATTTTTTAAGAACTTACTCTGATATGAATATATTATATTTTACGTCAGTACACGTGTTATAAATGTTTATGTTTATATTATGTTTTTTAAAAAAATTTATCACGTGTCTTGTCCTATGCAGGGCGTTTGATAGTTGACACGGACTAGGGCTTAACTAGAAATAATTTTAAAACACTTAATAATACTATAAATTAGGTTTATAGGTGAGGCATCTTTACTCGTCTACCTACATATATAAGGAATGTTGAGACATAGAGAAAAATAAAAGTGCGAAAGATATTACCTCAGTCGTCATTTAATCCCTCGGTATGTCGCTCTTTTACTTTTTTTTTCTCTTGTTAAATATGTCAAAGTACCTTCAGTTGAAAAAAAATAATATAATCACAGTGTTTGGATGGAGGGAATGGAATACTAGACTTGCCTACAAGCCAGAAACCTTATCAACTGTTTTTTTATTTTTAAAAATAAATAAGTTAGAAAATATAAATATAGTTGATATAGGTATATATCTAACTTCTTGTTAATTTTAAGAGTCAAACTAAGGATGTGTCGGAGCGTATCGTTTGCCAAGCTATATATATGCGTGGCGTACTTTATTTAGTGGCCAACTAATGGCCACACCATATATATCTTTTCAATAATGTGCGTCCATTAATGACCACATATATTTCACTAATGGAATGTATGCTAGATTTTTGTATATTCGACTATACTACGTGCTATGTGCATCAGAAAGCTTTGAAAAAAAAAAAAGCAAAACCAGCTAAACTTTTTAAAGAAGAGAATGGAGAAGTTCAAGAATATACCCAAAAAATTGAACTATTAGTACACACAATGAATTGATTATTAATTATTTTTAAACTTAAAAATAGATTAACATGATTTTTAGACTTTTTCTACATAATAACTACATCATTTAATAGTTTAGGAATTATATTTAACAATTTAGGAGGCATGTACATGAAAAAGATATATTTTTCCCTTTGATTGTAATGAAAGCAGCATATTTAAAAAAACACATATGGTTAAGTGTGGTGTTAAAAAATGCTTAAAATATTTCACCATCCAATCCATTTGCATTGGTCACACATGACGTAGATTTTTAATTGGCTCCAAGTCGATAAAGCTTTTCGAATATGCTGTCGTCGTGGATGGTCTATCTCGATCTCAATCCATTTGACACTTTTGAGACGTTCAGCAATTCGATCGTAGTGCAGGTACGTGGCGTACATGAGCACGTAATGCATGTGATTAGTACTAGTTTAATATAGCAAGTAGTGGATTATTGCATATGAGACGTACTCATTGTTCATTCGACTAAAATTAATTAGTGTTCAACGCCACATCAGCTTGCAAGGTCTCGTTCAACAATATTGATTTTCTTTTTGACTTTTTTGCGATTGTTCAACATTTGATTCTCTTCGATCTCCGAGAAGCACAGATGGTGGAGTAGATCAAATGTTAACTATTAAAGCTTATCCTAATTAACTCACATGATTTATCTTATCCTCATACGGTTATCGAATATGCTTGGTGATCCCACGTTTTTTTAGCCTGTGTTCATGAGTGTTAGGAAACTTTCTTCCTTAAACAGAATGATGAAGTAGCACGCAATTACTTAATACTAATTAAGTATTAAGTATGAGTAAAAACTTAAAAAGTAAAATAATATGAATTTTTAAAATAATTTTTTATAATTTTTTTAAAAGCATCGTTTTGTCGTTGAGAAATGTGCGCTTAAAAACAAGAGAGTAGAAGTTAAAAAAAGAGAAAATAACATAACTTTAGACTTGAGCCTATTTGGATTTAGCCTTTGCCTGAATTAGCCTTCTGAAATCAAACAGGAGGTTAATTTGGGTTAAAATAAATCGCCTTAAAAAATAATAGCACCTGTAAGAGATGCTTATTTGGGTTAATTTAGCGTGGGTTTCATAGAAAAACACTTTTTCTCCGCATTCGTCGTACCGCCCTTTCTCCAACTTTCTTGCGACCGCCGCCCTCCCCTTCTCCTCAAGGGTAAAGATGATAAAGATGAAATCTTTGCTAGTGATGCTTACTCATATACCTATTAATCCTATCAAACAAAAAAATTATGAAAAAGTATTGGGTGTGTTGGGCAGTTATTGCTGCTACAATGACTACAGTTGTAGCCATTGAAAATAGCCGCAGCTTGCAACAACATTCAATTACTATATCAAATGATGCACATCCTCAGTCTTATTAAATAATTATATATTTATAAAACCGTATTGTTTTTATAGGAAATCCGACGATAACCGATAACATAACCCATAACCATAGATAACCACATAACCATAGATAACCATAGCATAGACATAAAATTGACCGTTCTAAATGTTCTCCACTTAAACAAAATTGAAAAGCACATTTTTTGTGACTCTACATCAAACAATATCCGTTAAGTTTTTCTACGGACCACCTGGGTTTGTCATGGGGTTTACTCCCATCCAACCTGTCACTTTCACTTATGAATGTATTTTACTTCGTGGTAAACTGTTCGGTGCCCCGTAGCTTTTACTCTACTCGCACAGTCCAACTACGCCACGGCCTCTTTTAATCGCTACACGCCCCCCAAAAATTACACCCCCAACAAACACCAACACCCACCTTCTTCGTCTTCCCCCAATTCAAGAGAGGCGGCGCCCCGGCGGAGAGGCGGAGAGGCGGAGAGGGGTGGAGGAGAGAAGGTTCTAGAGTGTTCTGGAGCTCTCGTGGCGGGGGGGAGGTGGAGGAGGGATGTGGGGACGGCAGTACTGGGGCGGCGGGCGGCGGCCGAGCGGCGGCGGAGGAGGGGAGGTGGGCGGTGCCGGCGGCGTGGTGGTGATGTTCGCGTGGCTGTCGAGCCAGGAGCGGCACGTGCAGGCGTACGTGGAGATGTACGCGGCGCTCGGGTGGGCGTGCCTCGTCTGCCACTCCGAGTTCCTCACCCTGTGCGTCTCTCTCTCTCTCTCTCTCTCTCTCTCTCTCTCTCTCTCTCTCTCTCTCTCTCTCTCCGCATCTTGGCAGCTTCGCATGCGATCTTTGCTGTGGTTTCATGAATTATTGTGGTTCTTGGGGGTCGGTGAATGAGTGTGGATGGTGTTTCCCTCGGGATTGTTGGATGATTGGATGAGTATGATATTGTACAGGCGTGCAAGAAAAAAGATAATATTTTGTCTTTATTCTGATTCCAAGTGTTCTTGAACACCTGGCACCGACTCCTTGGAGTTGATGAATGTATTTTTAGGTTGTTTCATTAACTCGACTGTTTTGATTAATTCCAGAAACTTTTTAGTTTTGTTCAGTTCTCAAGATTGGAATAGAAGGACAGCAAAATTTGTTCTCCTGTGTATCAGTTAGTCGTGTCTAGGACTCTAGTTCTGTTCAAGAATTCTAGATTGGCAAATTAAATGAATTGAGATCGGCAAATTAGATGAACGAACATATGCCAGATTGCCAGGGGAGATGTGTGCTGCTTATTCAGAAACCTGTGAAAAGAGTAGATATTTAATCCAGTTTGTATGAATGAACTGATTATACAACTTCGTTTGCTGTTTTGTGCAGGTTTTTCCCTGATAAGGCTGCCATGCTTGCTGACAGGGTGCTTGCAGAACTAGTTAAGGTCAGTCATTAGGTATAATTGTTTAGGAATTAGGAGGATGCACACTCCTACAAGTTGAATACACTTTCAACTTGGCCTTAGTTTATTTTCATGTGGATCATACATGCCAATGTATTTGATTGTTAATTGCTGAAATCCGCTGAATTCGTCTTTGGTATCCAGGAACTGAAGGTTAGACCTGTACCTGTTGTGTTTGCCTCATTCTCTGGAGGCCCAAAAGGCTGCACATACAAGGTTCTTCAGGTAATGGAACTCCATGCCCCTTCTGCTCAACCGATTTATCTCTTGTTGCCAATGTCTTAGTAAAAAAATTTCTGTTTTCCATGACAGCTGATCGAGAGAAGATGTGAGGGTCAACTGAGCCTGGTATGGTTTTCTGCCTTCTCCTTTTTTGTACACACTTTGCTCATTACAGTTTAGCCTAGAGCTATATCGCTGAAAATAAAATAGTGTAGGAAAATTTTGACCCATGTTTGTGAAAGCTTCATATATTTTATTCTCACTACAGGAGGAGTATCAACTTGTAAGAGACTGTCTTTGCGGGCAGATGTACGACTCAAGTCCTGTAGATTTTGTTAGTGATTTGGGCACCCGATTTCTCCTTCACCCAAGTGTCCTGAAGATGTCTCAACCGCCTCGTATCTTATCATGGATGACTAGAGGCATTGCCTCGGGACTAGACACGCTGTTCATTGGCAAATTTGAAGCGCAACGTGCAGAATATTGGGACACACTATACTCATCAGTGGTATGTTACTCTGTTCACCTCAATGACTTATAATCTGATTGTCAACGAAAGTATTTGTGGATATCTGAGTAAGCATTGGTCTATTGTACTTTCAGCATGTTGGTCCAATACTCATATTCTGTTCTGAAGATGATGAACTTGCTCCGTGTTCAATTGTTCAAAAATTTGGCCGACGCCTGCTGGAGCTTGGTGGTGATGTGAACCTAGTTAAATGGCAAAGTTCTCCTCATGTAGGTGAGCTCCTTATTCTGTGCTATGTATCAAACTGCACCTCCTTTCAGTGATTGGATTGTCCTAAATTAGGATGACGTGAAGTTTGACAAATTATGACCCTCTTTTCAGCATTTCTCCCCAATAATGGCTTATCTATTGATATGTTACTCCAGACAAAGTCCAGAAATAGTGCAAAGAATTAATTGTTTATGTTGATCCTCTAAATTTCCAAAAATAGTGTTGAATTGATTTAATTTATATTGGGGACCCATTTGTGGGCCAGACTTATCTGTTCGCCCACACCCTGTGGATTCCAACATGTGCACTTGAGATTTGAGTCAGTTAAGAGATAAGATGTGGATGTGTGTTATCATTGTATCTTTGGAAATGAGTTAGGATAATTAGGGACAAGATTGGCTAAGTTCCAAACTTCCAATCAGTAGAGATGCTATAGTTAGTAGATTGTGTCCTGGTCAAATAAAGGATGGCCGATGCATTGCTTAAAATTATCAAATAATAGTAAACGTAGAAGTTACCACCAAAGTAGCTTGGCCGGGGCAATGATTCCTTTAGCTCCGGGATCAACAGAGGGTGACTATGCTTTCATCTATCCACTGCCTAAGGCATTCCGTTTTCTAACAGACCCTAATACATTTTTATGATTGTGGATTATTTTGACACACTGAGATGGGACTATTTACTGGTGACTACTTGATTAACTATCATAGTATAATCTGAGGCTACTTGCTGGGGATAATAGCCCAACGTTGTAATGCTTGAAAGTGGCAAAGAACTTCCAGCAGGATTTTTGGCAAGAACTAGCTATCCAGTTCTTTTTTTGTTTTTGAAATATTTTGCATTTTTCTGAAGAAATCTTAATTTTGTTTGAAAGTAAATACAAATATCCTAAATTCATGTAGAATGTTTGAAGTCATTCTTGGAACTGGGATCCCTCTTTGAAGTTACAACTCTCTGAAGTAGCTGTCTAATTTACCCAGTTCTTATACTCACGTCCTTGCATGAAAGCTTTAATATTTTTCTTGTTATTCCCATTGTGTGAAGGTCAGTTTCATCCATCCAAGTGTTACTCTAATCTAAAGTTTCAGTTGGACTAAATGAGGAAGAATCATATCATGCTATATTGCTATTCGCTAAAATCTCATAACGTCTAAAAAACATGTATTGTTTTGGCCATATGGTACACTTAACATGTAGAGAGAGGCTTGTTGAATCAACCCCTAGTCAGTAAAATTGTGCCGTCCCACCTTGCAAGATTTTATTGTTGTGAAACTTTTGTCATCGCATCAAATCATCTGAAATCCTAATTTCTAAGGCGTGAATCATTGCAATGCTCAGAAGCTCCATATGAGAATCCTTGTTTACATGTATTAATTAGGATTGTTACTCTCTTATTGCTTTATCTCTATTTTGTGCTATGACTACAATATTCTGTGTTGCATCCTTATCACTGTTTTTTGCCATTTTGTCATGCAGGTCATTACAAGCATCACCCTGAGGAATACCGAGCTGCAGTAACTGAGCTACTCATAAAGGCTTCGATGCTTTACATGAGCCGGAGACAACTGAACAGCTACGATGTAGGCACAAGTGAGCATAGCGACATGTCGGCCTCCAACGTGCATAAAGCTGGCGCGAATTCAAACAACAGGCTAAGAACGGCACCAAATGATCCGATTGACCATTTCTTGCTACCAAGTTCCATGGAGTATCATGAAAGCAGCAACGAAGAACCGAAAACAGAGTTGTTCAGCATGCCCAGTGTAGAAAGCATGAACCCCCATGGAGTATTGGGACAGATGCTTTACGATGTATGCGTCCCAAAGAACGTAGAAGGCTGGGACTTCAAGCCTTCTGCATCAATAAATGGGAGGCATATAAATTCTATTGCTCGTCAGCATGACACTTTCAATCCGATAAAACGCATACGTCGCTCAAGATTGTAAAAATGTTTCACTGGAGTACCCTGATGCATATAGCTGACCGGTGTACACTACGAGAGAACATCGTTTGATGGATGCTGGTGAAAATTTGAGAAACCTGCTATCCATTGAATAAATTGCGAGATAATTTTTGTAGATAAAGTAATGAAGTATAATATGCTATTTCTGTGAAATGTGCATATGTACATGAGTGCCTTGTTATTTCTGTTACTGTACTGATTGCATTTTAGATTGCTTCGTGTATGCCCACTGATTCAGTGAAATAGCAGTTCATGCTTTTTTTAAAAATAAAAGGCAAAATATATTTGACAAATGTTGTTGTGATATCAATTGACGAATGATAAAGAACAAACCTGGTACTAAGGATAGTCACTATCCCAGTATCCCACAAGAATAATAAAGAATAATGCAACGAAAAATGACGTTTTACTCCAAAAGAAAATAAACAAGAAAGGAACAACCATCCCAAACACAGGATTGTACACTTGAATGGAGATTTGCCGGTGCTTCTGGCAAAAACACAAAGGAACAAATTCGTTCAATCATGGGGAACAAAAAACCGAAGAATTCAGGATTTCAATGGTACAGTGAAAATCTCCAGATTTCCACAAGGACTTATTTGTGGGCCGACAGGGGGAGTGACAATCGAAACAGGTATACCGATGGGCCGTACGCTGATTTGGGCCGGAGGCCCACGCGCGTCCTACCGCGCGGGTGGCGCTGGACACTTTGGTCCGTCGGATGGTGATCCGATGGTTTCTGGGGCAAGTTTAGTACCACATCGGAAGCCAAAAGAGTCATAAACCAGCTTATAACCCTGTGCGCTTCGCCCTGGTTGTCTCTCCGGAGACATCCGATAAAATTGGAACGATACAGAGAAGATTAGCATGGCCCCTGCGCAAGGATGACACGCACAAATCGAGAAATGGTCCAAATTTTTTTGAGATTTCACACGCCGGTCCCTGGATCCCATGTTTTTCCTTGCAGATATAAGCCCTTGGACCGCTTGCGTATTCTGATTTCTTACATCTACGCCCATACATCTTTGCAGTTTTCCCCCTCAACAGTTCCCACCTGCATTATTCACTCTAGTCCCTGATATCTTACAGGTGAGTACGTTCCTGCCCTCTCTTTTTGCACAATATTTTTTTTTGCCTGGTTGGCTCAAAATGAGCAACCTATTTCATTAAGACTTATGAAAAAATATTGTTGATTACAAACGGCAACATAATACCGATCCTAGGTTGAATTTCTAGGTGTACCGTGCATACACGTACGCAAGCAGGTAGGTTGAATTTCTCATCAGAACTGCTTCATATTGCAGTAGTTTTGCTGCTCGGTAATTCAGTCGTAAACCCTGACAGCCAGAACACACGACGTTTATTGCTAATCAATAGCCAAATGAATGTATTATGAATTACGATCAACCTCAACTGATTACTGAGAATTTATTCTTGTGATACTAGCAAACCTGCTCTCTTCATTAGAAAGTTAATGAGGTCATTCTGCAACTTGGCAGTAGCCAAGCCTTTCAGTGTCTGTCACTCTTGTACTGAGTCTGAAACTTGGCCAAGATATGGCTGGACAGGTCTGAAACTAAGCAGGAAGTGATACTATAATTTGCTTCACATATCCACATTGAGCAGCTCAAACTGGATGCATCTGCAGTTGCCAAATTCTTCCAGCTGTTCTATTCTTATATTCTTCTTGAGCCTGACGTTTGAAGTTCTGAATGAACAAACGGTAGATAGATGCAGTTGTGGCTGACCGTTGGTTATGGCTCCCATAGTCCCATATCACGTCCCAACTTTGTAAAAATTTGTAGTAACTACCTACCGTTCTGCGAACACAAATTGCCAAAAGCATGTTCAGTGGAGAGTGCAGAAACCTTTTGCAATTTTGCTGATGCCTGCTACCAATCTTTTCTTTGAAGCATAACAGCATATCAGCAATTGGGCATTGCGTGGTTCCTTTGAAAAATCAGCATTTGTTTCATGGTTGGCCAAGCATCTTTGGGGAACCATGCATGGGCGGCAAAATTTGGTGCAACTTGGACATGTCCATTCTTATTGTGCTCACATTGAAAAGTAAAGATTCGATTCTTTGAAAGGATATGCAGTTCTACATTGTAAAACAAAGTACTCTTTTTTTATAAGTTTTCAAACTTAGTAAGTATAATAGCATCGACAGCTTAATTCTTTGTAAAAAAAATAAAGTTACACAAAACCATGGCGCATTTGGAGTCATGGAACTCTCTTATAACAAAACTTACTACACCAATTTCATATACTCAAAACCTATACTATAATCATAAAAATGATCGAAGTTAACTTGTGTAGGCTATACACGTTCTATAACGATGTTCTTTTCACACAGGAGGGAGTATATTACTAAAATCCACATTAATCCATTTTTGTAATGTCTAAAGAGAACCTCTTTTTTTTACCATTCATGCCGTTAATTGATACACCGCAAAAATCATCTAAGGACAACATGAAAAAGGTGAATTCTTATTAAAAAAAACAATGTTCAACGATGAGTTGGTCAACAATATGTGGTTAATAAACGTAATGGCATTGTCATGTCACCTCTACCTGATAGAGGTAAGCCATAAGCACAACAATAAGCAGCAGACGTGGAAGAAAATAAAGCTAGGAGAAAACATAAAGAACAAAAAGGACCTCACTGTAAGATGTTGGAAAAATAAGGTGGTTCGTAAAAAAGAGACGCAGGAGCGTATCTGTAATGTAGAACCCAAAAAGGAAAAAACTACAAATGTATTGGAGAACTGTGATGGGAAAACTGCGAATATATAAGGACCTAGTTGCAAGAAATCAGAACAGGCAAGGGCGTACAAAGAATGGTCCAGGGGCATATCTGCAAGGAAAAACATGGGCTCCAGGGACCTGGATGGAAATCTAAAAAAAATTTGGACCATTTCTCGATTTGTGCGTGTCATCCTTGCGCAGGGGCCATGCTAATCTTCTCTGTATCGTTCCAATTTTATCGGATGTCTCCGAAGAGACAACCCGAGTGCAGCGCGAGAACTTATAAGCTGCTTTTCTTCTCTGTTGACTTTCGATGTGGTACTAAACTCCCCCCGCTGCGCCCCGGCACAAACCATCGGATCCCCATCCAACGGACTGAAGCAGCTAGCGCCCACAGCTCCACTCGTGCGGGTGGGCTTCACGTTCCTATGCGGCCCAGATCAGAGCTCCACGCCATGTACCGTTAATTGTTCATCGCTCAGCAATTTTGGTATAAGAATCTCTTTTCAAAACAAAATTTGTACAAGAATTTCTAGCTGTTTGTGCATACTGCTGCTAGGCTGAATTTCATCAAAAGATTCGGAACTGCACCATACTGCAGTTCTGCTGCTCGATAATTCAGTCTCGTAAGCTCGCCTTGACTGCCAAACACATGGCATGACTGTTAATCGACCGATTTCCAAATGAACATTTTGTATCAGAATCTATTGATTCCTTCGATTGGATTATTGCTGTAACTAGCAAACTAGCAAACTAGCAAACCGATGCATAAGTCTTGCATGGCGATTTCAAAAACTAATATTGCCTTCCAACTAATATCATATTTGAACTTCGAAGGGAACGTCAAAGCCCTCTGAACTTGCCAACTAATATCATTTGAACTTCACTGGGTGGATTGATTATGCTGTGAGGATTGTAGATTTTGAACAACACACTTCCCTGGGCTGTAGGATGGAGTTCCGTTTCTGCAAAAAAAAGAAAATTCGAGGGAATCCGTTTCTGCAAATCGCAGTAGCAAATTAAAGCCTTTTGTTTCCAGAGTTTCAATGTCATCAATGTCATTCTGACGCCCAAGATATGGCAGGATACGTCTGAAACTTGCAAGGACGTGATACAATTTGCTTCGCATATCCACATCAAGCAGCTGAAACTGGCTGCATCTTCACTTCAGTTGCTCTTCACTTCAGTTGCCAAATTCTTCCTGTTCTCTCTTCTTCTTCTTGACGTCTGAATCGATGTCTGAATGAATGATAGATGCGGTTGTGTTGTGGCTGACCGTTGGTTATGGTCCCATGTCATGTCACAACTACTGGCATTGTGAATTTGTAACTACCTGCCGTTCTGCGAACACAAACTGACGAAGCAGGTTGGGTAGAGAATACAGAAACCTTTTGCAAGTTGCCTACTACCAATCTTTTCTCTGAAGCATATCAGCATTGCAAGGGGGAAGGGTGCCACTAACTGATGGGCTGGGCACCATTGGCGGCAATTTGATGCAATTACTCCTTACATCATGTAGCTTTCTATGTTCATACTCCTACTGTTGGTGATATGATCTAGAAGCAATCATGAAGATGATTGTATCACATAATATATTTATATATTTATTATATGTTGTTCCTTAAAATAGACAACTCATTAATTATATGTTGTATGTTACTATTTCTAAAGTACAAATATAATTCAATGATCAACACATTATGTATTGGTTGATGATCATGTCTCATGAATTATGGTATGAAGATATTAAATTAATAATATGGTCATATGTTGGAAAACATGTTGTTGGATAGACTCAACATGAGACACTGCGAGAGCTATATATGATGTGTCATCAGTGGTTTCGTATTAGTGTTGGTGTAGAATCCTTAAACCTAAGATTGTCATGGTTCCCGACATGTGTAGTAGCTTGCTTAGGGGCTGCCAAACACTACTTCATAATTAGGTAATTATAAAAATAGTCTTCAAACATGCTATGAGACATGTAGTAGATATGAATAATTAAGATGAGATTTGCCCCTTCCTTAAAGAGATATCTCTGGATCCCTCGATGTTATAGATTATGGAAGTGCATGGCTATGCAAAAAATGATTGATAAGTCAATCGCAGGTTAAATAATCTATTACATGATCGAGTGAATAATTGAGCTATTAAAAGATGACACATATCTAGCTTTGAGCTTAATCCATATCGTGAGGCAAAGGAGTTTATACGAATATACAATAGTGGTTCAACCGATATAATCTTTATGTATGTCCGGTGAGTCAATATGTTCTGCTAGGGATTACTGTTGACACGTGGACCAAAAATTTTTTTCGGGTTGCAGCCAAGTGTACATGAATCTACAAGGGCGCACACTTAACGGGTCAAAATAAAGGGATTGGGTGGAGATCCAATATATGCTCAATTCAGATAGAGATCCGAGTAGGAATCCTATGGTCCTCAGAGGCCCAGTTATGGATCCTATATATTTTTCGAGTGATGAGGCTAGTGGTGTGTGAGAAACCCTAGCCGTCACTCCCTTCCGGACAAAACCGTAGCCGTGCACGGGCGCTAGCACGTTCATGCGACGTGTTCCATCCCTGGACGTGTCGATATCGGTAGAGGCATCACCTATTCTGTGGTGCTGATTGGCATGAGAGCACGACGAGGCGTACGCACGAGGAGGAGAAGGTCGGGCTATTGCGATCGACTACTTTCTCTACATCGACGCGTGCTACGATCGCCAACGTTTCTTTGGCTTCTTAGCACCTACTTTCGTTGCATAGCACGTCGAGTGGTAACGATCTATGATCTCATACTTACATGATTTCTGGTTTACGCAATAGAAAATTTTTGATTTATACTATCGTAGCTAATGTGTAACCCTACACTTACATGATCAATTTGTGGGCTATATCATTGTGCTCACATTGGAAGCTTAATATTCGATTCAGGACAGGATATACTCCAACATGAAGTTGCTTTGAAGTTTACAAAGTTGATAACTTTATTCTTTGGAAAAGAAGACTACACAAGTATGATAATACAAAATATTTTTTAACAAACCTGAGTAATGATCATTTATATATATTCCCAAAACCTATGTTCTGGTCATCAAAATTAATTGTGTAGGCGGTACGCATTATCGTGTTCAAAAATGACATTCCTTTACCCTAAAAAAACGACGTTCTTTTTGAGACCGGAGGTGGTATAATACAGAGTACCAACTACCAATTACCATCCCAAATTCTCAATCATTTTCCACAGTGTCTAGAAGAAACCCTCTTTTACCGTCAACATGGCACCTTCGATGATTCAATCTGATAAAATGTTACAACGCTCAAGATTGTAAAACTGATTCACTGTAGTACCCTGATGCGTATAGCTGATTGTGTATGCTATGAGAGTATTGTTTGATGGATGGATTCTTAAATTTGAGATACCTGCTAATTGAAGAAAAATGCAAGATATTTTTTGTAGATAAACTAATAAAGTTCTATGTAAAAAAATACGGATCTGTAAAAAGGATGGTCACTCACCCAGATGAACTGCACAGAACAGCTCAACTGACACTTTTGAGAGCAAACAAGGAAAAATGACATTATATGCTCCAATGGAAAATAAAGCAAAACTTACGAGGAAAATTCGTCCCAAGCACAGAATTATTCAGTTCAGTGGAGATTTGCCATTACATCTGAGAAACACACAAATGAACAAATTGTTCTGTCATGAAGAACATAAACTGAAGATTTGAGGGATTGTAAAGAACAAAAACTGAAGATTTTGAGGGCTTGTAAACTTACCTGTGAAAGTTCCACATTCCATATGGACTTGTTTGTAAATACCAGAAAGGGGTCAACTGGTTTAGGCACAACCCTTTGCAGTGAAATACTAATACCTAAAGGGAATAAGTACACAAGTAGTAGATGGGTAAAGTTGAAACCTAAAGAGCAGCAGCAAGAACCAAAAAGGACCTGGATGTAAGATATTTGCAAAAAAAGAGGGCGCAAAAAAGGAGGTGAAACCATGAGGGGAAAACTGTAAATATGTAAGGGCTTGGATGTAAGAAATCAGAACAGGCAAGGGCGTACAAAGAATGGCCCAGGGGCATATCTGCAACGAAAACTATAGCTCCAGGGACACGGACAGAAATCTCAAAAAAATTTGGACCATTTCTCGATTTGTGCGTGTCATCCTTGCGCAGGGGCCATGCTAATCTTCTCTGTATCGTTCCAATTTTATCGGATGTCTCCGGAGAGACAGCCAGGGTGAAGCGGCGCGAGATTATAAGCTGCTTTCTTTCTCTGTTGAATTTCGATGTGGTACTAAACTTCCCCTGCAGCGCCCCCGCACGAACCATCGGATCCCCATCCAACGGACCAAGTGGCCAGCGCCACCCGCGCTGTACGACGCGGCCCAACTCATCAGCGCACGGCCCATTACAAATGAGCTCCATCTTACATCCAGGCCGTTGCCTCCTGATCCAGAGGCTGATCAAGCTCCACGCTTGCGCTGTTATCTGTTCATCGCTCAAGAATTTTTTTGTGGAATAATTTCTTGCTGTACGTGCAGTTTTTGTTAATCGATTATAAGTAGTCGAAGCAGCTAGGTTGAATTTCATCAGAACTGATTCAAACTGCAGTTTTGCTGCTGACAGCCAAAACATGAACGAACTGTTAATCGATTTCCAGATGAGCATTTTGGACCAACCAATCTCTATTGATCACTGCGATTGGATTCCTGTAACTAGCAAACCTGCTCTCTTGATTAGAAACTTATGAACAGATAAATAATTTTGCATGACAAATCACATCATTTCCAGGGACGCCAAAACCCACTGACTTTGCCAACGAACACTTGTGTAGTTAACAGTTTGATCCATCAAATCATGCTGCGAGGATTATTAATCGGAGATTTGGAACAACACACTGTACTATCATTCACAGGAGATTGGAGTTTTGTTCAGCAACATGCAGTAGCAATTAGCAAAGCCTTTATTTTTCAGACTTTTCAGTGTCACTCTGACTCCACATCGAGCAAGATCAAACATTCTGCATCTTCGTTACCAAATTCTTCCTGAAAACGTTTTGTTCTTCTTTTTCTTCGTCGTCTTGAGCCTGACGTCTGAATGAATGAATGGTAGATAGATGGATGCGGTTTTCTGGCTGACCGTTGGTTATTGCTCCCATGTCATGTTGCAACAACCATTTGTACCAAGGGCCTCTTTCAATCGAATGAGTGAAAAAAACGAAGGATAAAAAAAAGAAGAATTTTGACAATAATACAAGTAAAAATAGAGGATTACAAAACACATAAAAGCATAAAAACGATCGTTTTTTTATTATTGAAAAAATACAGAAATCAGATAAAAGAAATAGACTGAACGGATAGAAAAATACAAATAAAAATAGAGGATTGCAAAACACATAAAACATAAAAATGATCGTTTGATTGGAATATAGAAAAAAATACAGAAATCAAATAAAAGAGATAGACTGAAGCTCTTGCTTGTTTTCGCCAAAATATCTATATGATTGTTTATTTTATATGAATTTTAACATATAGTATAAGATTTAATCTTTTGTTTCAAAAAACTTTATAGAAACTTTTTCTATTGGATTAAAATCCTCTAAAATACTTTTAATCTAAACGGCCCCAAATCTGTAATAACTCCCAGCCGTTCTGCGAACACAAGCTGCCAAAGCAGGTTGAGTAGAGTGCAGAAACCTTTTTTTTGCAATTTGCTCAATTTGTTGATGGCTGCTACATATGCCTTGCCTACCTACATCTTTTTTATTATCGCACATCAGCATTGCATGTCATGAGTGCCAGCCACCGATGAGTCACTTTTGGGAAAGCATCTTTGTGCCACGATCGGCGGCAATTTTCTAAATATGGATTAACGAATATATGTGAATTGTGATGTTGTAATACATGCAAGCCAGACGTTGGTGAGCAGCATGATGTTGTTCTTTACAAAAATATATAATATATAGAGAGAGCACTGTTATACGTACTGATTTTCTTATTAAATTTATACTAATAATCATTTTAATCGTTTGGTTTAGATAGATAGAAGTTATAAAAAATCTAAGATACATTTATAATATGAAAAAAATTAGTACACATAGCCTTTTTCTTATATATATTTACTAACTATGCCCGTTCATTCGAACAGGTAAAGTCGCACGACGCGGATGGGGACGGGAGGCGGGACGCAAGCGTAGGTGGGAGCTCCGAGCAGCGACGGAAGGGAGAGGCGTAGGCGTAGCGCGGGGCGCGACGCGGATGGAGACAGGTGAGAGGGACACAGAATGTCTTTTTTTTCATCTTTCTATGGGTCAGACAAACAAAAATTTTAAATATAAATATTACTTGTATAAATAGGATTTATACATTAAGATGCTTATCATGTGGTACTGCTTTGCCTTTACGTGTCGAGACTCCGTATAGGATTGGTTTGTGACTTGTGTGAGCTATGTCAATCACAATATGTTGTTCTGCTCAACTTTTTTTTCAAGGAAAGTTCCGCTCACATTGAAACGTTAAGATTCAATTCTTCAAAATATATCACAAATATGTTGTTTTGCTCATCCTTTTTTCACATTGAAGCGTTAAGATTCAATTCTTTAAAATATATATCACAATATATTGTTCTGCTCATCCTTTTTTAAGGAATAATTCTGCTCACATTGAAACGTTAAGATTCAATTCTTTAAAATATATATACTTTCTGTAAAAAAATCCTAGCTACGTGCATATTCATATTTATATTTATAGTTAGCATTTGATTTTTTACAGTATGGAGGGTAGTTCTTTGTAAAAAAAAACTTATTTTGAAGCTTTCAAAGTCAGTAAGCGATAACATTTAACATTGATGTCTTCATAATTCTTTTATTTATGTAAAAAAAAGTTACACAAGTATATAATATTACGAAATCATTCTTTTAACAAACATGTCTACATCACTTTCATAGAAACATAAACATGTCTACATCACCTTCATAGAAACATAATCTAAGGCCGTGTTTGGATTGGAGGATCCGTACGGAAATTTCATAAGAATAGGAATCGTAGGATAGGAACGAAAACTTGTCGTTTGGAACGAAGGAACCATTCCATAGAAACGGTATCGATGAGAACTGAAAAATCTACTCCAACCTAAGATAATGGAAGGAACGCCAGCGCTCACTCTCTCGACTCCCTCCCACCATCGCCTTTCTCCCTCTCACCACTGCTACATTATTCATTGAAAAATGTGAAGATTCAAATTTATTTTTTGCAATCCAAATGGTCCACATCTTTCGTTCCTACGGTTTGTATTCCTGTAGTTTTCCGCTTTTCGCTTGTCTTCGTTCCTACGCTTCCAACCATTTCTCTGTTTTGAATTTCTTTGTTTGATGTCCTAAGTTAACAGCCAAGCCGTTAGAATAAATAACAAAGACGACCAAGAATCAAAGATAGACACCCAAAATCATGTAACCAAAAATTATGAAATTTTTTAGCAACGTCCAACAACGAGTCAGTCGAGTATGTCAGGTGGTTAATAAACGTAAATAAAATTTTACTTTGTATCGTTAACATAAAAACCTATATAAATTTATATATCAATAAGATAAAGTCAGCTGATGTTGTTGTAAAAGAGTAGTGACATCTGTCATGTCATTACCAGATAATCCCCCACAAATCTGAAATCTATATATACTTCCGGGTGGAATAATTCCATTGTTCGATCCCGGAATATGCTCCGATTCATCCCTTCTTCTTCTTCTTCTTCTTCCATCCACCATCTAACCCCCCATTAATCCCTTCCTCCTCCCCCAAATCCCACTCCTCTCCTCACTCCTCTCTCGTTTCGAGATCTCCCCCCTTCCTCCGATCAGCGGCGGGCCACTGAATTGGGCTGAATTGGAGGTATACGGGGAGTCTCGATCGGTGTGGGGGATAGAGTTGGGGTTGGATTTGATTTGTGGCGGATTTGGTTGGATGCTGATCGGAGGAGCGGCGTGTTGTTGGCGAGGAGGTTTGGGGGTTCAGCGGCCTGATGCGCCGGGGAGTTAGGGGGCGCGCCGCCGGTGGTCGGCGACGAGATGTACGCGGTGGGGAAGGTGGGGAGCTTCATCTCCCGGAGCGTCTACACCGTCTCCGGCCCGTTCCACCCGTTCGGCGGCGCGGTGGACGTAGTGGTGGTGCAGCAGCAGGACGGCGGGTTCAAGAGCTCGCCGTGGTACGTCCGCTTCGGGAAGTTCCAGGGGGTGCTCAAGACGCGGGAGAAGGTGGTCACCATCGCCGTCAATGGCGTCCAGGCCGGTTTCCACATGTACCTGGACAGCAACGGGGAGGCTTACTTCCTCCGCAACGGGGAGCCCAACCTCGAGGAAGGGGAGTTCGCCGTGTCCCCCGTGTCGTCCGGGGACGAGCGGGAGGAGGCGCCGCCGCCGATGCAGGACGCCACCGCGCTGCAGCTCAGGAAGTCGAAGAGCACGTCGTGTGATAGCTCCACCATGGAGGCCAATGCTGGGGATGGCAAGATCCTCGCGAGGACGAGCTCCAGGCGGGTTACCATACTTGAGCGGATGTTTGGTCGGAAATCGATTAAGGACGGTGCGGATAGAGTGGACAGGGTGAGCTCATTAGAGCGTGCCGAGATTGCTGCTGAACTTCTTGATACCAATTGGTCGACGAATCCGCCACGTGGTGCAAAAGCTCGTAGATCTCTTGATGAGCCTTCCAAGAGTAATGTAGAAAGTCCTGTAAACAGTAATCAGGTGGAAACCACAAAAGTGGTATCGCCATCATGTAGCATTGATCAGGAGAAAGACATGGGCTCTAATAGAGGCAGTGTGGATAGCAATTTTTTTAGTCCACAGGGAGGAACAGACAGTTTGGGAGATGAAAACGACCACTATATACAAACAACTAGTGTCAAGGAGGAGGTTGAGATTTACACGCGTGATAGCAGTGTCTTGATTGATGGCACAGACCAGGCAGGAATAGAGTCTTCATCAAATGATCCAGGTACAGATAAAATTATCAGTGAGCCCATTGATACTCAAAGTGAGCAAATTATCAGTGAGCCCATTGATACTCAAAGTGAGATGCTGGATAATTTTCAAGATGACACTGGAAGGCAAATGCACACCAGGGAGGTCCTTTCCCATGACATTTTTGAAATCCATGCTAGTGAGACAAACATTACCAATGGTAAGAGTGAGGTGATTTCACAGTTTGTCACTGTAGAAACATGCCAAGATTGTTCTGATGCAAATTCAGCTGTTTATGAAACTGCAGGTTTGTCAAGTGAAATGCATGACATCTCTTCGATTACTTCTGCTCATGATGCATGCCAAGAGAAAGTGGTCATTGTCACCAGCTCTGAGACTGTGGAGACCTCATACAATGTGCCTGATATTTTGGTTGACAAAGTTTGTCATGCTGTTGGTAACCCACTGGATGATTCTGTACAGTCCAAAGAGCAGTCGGGAGTCTCCATTGAGGAAATACAACATGTAAGTTTTGAGGACAAACCACTGTCATATTATGGTGCTTCTAGCAATACTGAAGACATGACTAAGCTGGGTATTGAAGACCAACAGGTGTCAGTCTTTGAGGATTCTGGTTCCCAAAACTCCCAAGCGTTTGTTCCAGACAAGGATATTTGTGTGGACACTGTTGTTAATGATCATAATGCCCATATAGGTAATGATTTAGCTTGCCATCATGATTTTGTTTTTCCTGTTGCTTCTTCCAGTGTTGAAGAGATATCAAAATATGTGCCTGAAAATCATCCTGATGATGTAACAAAGGACTTCATTGTAGAAAATAAAACATGCAATGGAGAGCTTAACATTTCCCTTGTCCAAACGTCAACAACGGGAGATGAGACCACAGAATGCATTTCTCTATCAGCTAATTTTCCTAATAAAGTAGAACTGCAAGGTTCACAGATTATTTCTGATCTTTCCAGTTTGAGAAAGGTTGAAGCAGAAAGCACCACACTAGAAGATACTGAAAGCAGATCTAGTTCTGCTAGTGGAGTCGAAATTAAGCTTGTGCCTGAGGCTACATATGAGCCAAGGGAAGAAGCAGAAGCAGTTGTTTCGTTCTCAGAGTTTGTAGAAGAAATTCAATTTCAGTTTAGTGACACTGAAAGCTTTCCAGATAGAAAGACCACAGATGATGCAACATCTACTAAAGAGGCAGGTGCAGTAGAACATGATGAATCTGATTGTGAAACAGACCAACAAGGAGAGCATAATACAGGTCTTGAAAATAACCTGGAATGTTCTGATTCATCAAGGTCTGAGACTATCCCTGTTCCTATTCCAGGATCTGAGTTTCACTCAGATGACAATAATCCGGAGGTTAAATCTCTTCCAAATCTCCGCTCTCACATACATGATCTTGAAAGGTCTGACAGTTTTCAGCTAAGCTGCTCACTACAGTCGAACAGTGAAAATAGTGGGGTTGAGCCAGTCAAGAGTACAACTTCTGACTTGCCAGTTCAGGAACCAGAAGATACTGGTGATTCAAAAGAAAATTGTGGCCCACCGGAGCCTACTAACAGTGCAGTACCTGATAACCTGAAAATAGATCCATTCAACCCTTTTGTGGGTAAGCTTTTTTTTAATGGTCATTACAGTTGTTTCATATTTTTGGTACTACTAGGTTTTTAACGACCTTGATCTGCAGAAAAAAAAAAGTAATGCCCATTTTTCTAAACCTCACCAGTAACTTGGCGGTGCCATAAGCAAAGTCAGTTTTGTATACATACACCGAATTCGACATATTTATATAGCTAGTTTTATAGCAACTTTTGTTGGTTCCCTGCAGTACAACATATGTCAATATGTACCAGTAACAGATATTAATATCTAGCTGTCATTTTGGGCAGAATTATCCCTATGCAGGCATCTGTTATCAGAAGGCATGGGAGAAGATGCTGCATGCAAAGCATTCGATGCGGAGAAGGTAACCTTAGAGAAGTTCCGTGCCATGAAGCAGTCGCTGATAAGAAACAACAAGCTCGTTGTTAGGATTGCCGGTCGATACTTTCCGTGGGATGCAGCTGCACCTGTCATACTGGGCGTGGTTTCTTTTCATGAGGAACAATCCTTTGAACCCCAAGGTATGATAAAGGTAGAGCGAGTTGAGCCAAATGCAGCACCAGGTGGCAGCTGGAGAATATGGCCATTTTCTTTCAAAAGGACAAGGTCTGTTAACACTGTCCAGCCAGTTTCTGAATGCACTGAGGAGACTTCCTCTTCCACTCCTGTTAAAGAAGTGGAGAGAGAAAACAACAAACCCAGGGCAAAGAGGATGGAGAGAAAAGTGCGTTCGCTCACTCCAACATCTGAGGAGCTAGCATCTCTTGATCTCAGAGAGGGCAGAAACGTGGTAACATTTACCTTCTCAACTGCAATGCTTGGAAGACAGCAGGTAAGTTTCCATTTCCACATTGTTTCACTTAATTTCCATAGAGTTCCTAATCCCCCAAACCTTCTTCAACAGGTAGATGCTCACATATATTTATGGAAATGGAATGCACGCATTGTCATATCAGATGTTGATGGAACTATCACCAAGTAAGATGCAAAACTGGAACATTTAAGAATTTTAGAATTATAATTTGGATACTTGATTGCCATGAGCAAGGATCGAAAAAAGACCAGAATTTTAAAAATTTACAGAGCTAGGTTGGTAGCCAGTAACCGGCAGAGTTACCAGCCAATTACAGCCTTACTGGGCCTCTTTCTGGATGGCTATTTCTTTTGTTATGTTTATACTTTATACACATTTTTCGCAAGTCGTTTTATTTCTTTGGTGTTCTGTAAACATTAACATTAACGTTGGATTGTAATCAGTATGGAAACACTTTTTCCAAAGACTTATGAACAACAAAAAATAGTTCCTTCTTGTTGGAAAACGTTTATACTACTAGTAAAAGAGAGGGAAGGCAGTAAACTTCATGTAACTGAAACGATTTATATGAGCTAATTTAGTTCACAAAACATGCAACAAGTATTTTAACTTAACCTAACAAATGCCTACAATATATCAATATAAATGTAGGTCTGATGTTCTTGGCCAGTTCATGCCGCTGGTTGGTGTTGATTGGTCTCAAAATGGCGTTGCACATTTATTTTCTGCAATAAAGGTATGCATGCTACTCATGCACCATTTTACATTCCACTTCCATATGTAGCATAAACCAGTAGGAATTGACTAATTATTGCGTTCTCTCCTACAGAAGTTCCCTAGTGTTTCCCAAATACTATATTTCTACTATATGTGTATTTGTGTCTATGTGTGTCAATTTATGCATTAATCTGCGCCTAAAATGTTTACTGACTTAGCTTATTCTTGTTGCCTTCCATTTCCACAGGAAAATGGATATCAGTTGCTTTTTTTGAGCGCACGTGCTATTTCACAAGCTCACCTGACAAGGCAGTTTCTTTTCAACCTTAAGCAGGTTTAATTTAGTTCTATCATTATACCTTCCATTATTCATCTGTTTATGCGTTAGTGCATAGAACCATAGAATTGGTGATTGTCTTTGTATGTTTTTATGTTCAATGAACTAACAGAATCGGCTGTATATGTTGTATGCATTTGGAAAGCCACACATGAAGATAATCTTAAATACTGCCAGATTCCCATCTATTTCATCTCAAATGAACATGTGAATATGGATTTCAGGATGGAAAAGCTCTTCCTGATGGCCCTGTTGTTATATCTCCTGATGGGCTCTTTCCATCACTTTACAGAGAAGGTGAGCAGCGAGTGCCCCTACTTCTGATCAGACCCTTCCTGTTCACTCTCCCTCTTTATTATTTGATAAATGATTACAGTTTGGTTATTACTTGGTTGAAAGCTGAAATTATCTCCTGCAGACTCCAATGTATTTTCTTAAATATTAAAGTGCTCTCTGATGTTGTTCTTTGACATTCGTTTGCAGTTATCAGACGAGCTCCTCACGAATTCAAGATCTCATGCCTAGAGGTCAGTACTCAGCAGCACAAAGATAAATATATGAACATAAATTGAATAATCGCTTGCTCTCTTCATTGCGCTCATGAAAAAAATCATACTAAGTCTTGATTCACCTGTTTCACACAGGCTATCAAAGCACTATTTCCTCGTGACTCAAATCCATTCTATGCTGGATTTGGAAATAGAGATACAGATGAGCTTAGTTACCTCAAGGTTGGGATTCCTATGGGCAAAATTTTTATTATAAATCCCAAGGTAACAGATCTTAGACTGATGGTCCCTTCCTACATCCTACAAAGTTTCTCTATCTGCATAATTGGATCAGGTCCAGCCAGTGAAGACATTGGAGATGGCATTTAGAAAATGTGTGTAAATATTGTGCAGGGTGAAGTTGCTGTGAATCGCCGAGTAGATACAAAATCATACACATCCCTCCATGCTCTTGTCAATGGGATGTTCCCTCCGATATCAACATCATCTGAGCAGGTTTGTCATGTTCTATAATGCACATATATCAGCACTCCTGTAAACAGAGTATTGTTCTGCCAATCAAAGTATGGTTACTATATTGTCAATGCTCCTTGACCTGATGGAAATTCTTGCTCACGTCAGGAGGACTACAATACTTGGAATTACTGGAAAATGCCGTTACCTGCTGTTGATATTTGAGGTATAGCCGCAGTGCACGCTATGCTGTACAAGGTCTCTGGCACGCAGCAGCGGCCATGAGAAATGGCTTCCATGTTGAACAAAAGCACCCTGAGGTACTTTTCATCTATCTGCTTGTCCAGTAGTTTTTTCACTTTCTTGCATGAGTTTTATGTCGTCATGTGTGTTTGACACAAACTTGTTTCTGCAGACCAATCGCTGGTTGGTGACATGTGGATGCTCCTGACATAAATTCTTGCAAGGCTGACACTGTACATAGGATCATAATAGAAAACTTACAACCTGTATGACCAACCTAAATGAGTCGGCAGAAGCAGTGTAATTAGTTCCTTGTTACTCGATTAGTCAATCTGTTGTTGTCCAACATGAGCTTGCAAGCCTGCAACTGAAGATGTGTAACATACTGACTGAGTGACTGAATGGAGGGGAAATCTGTGTAGGATGTTGCCCTGCAACTCACGTCACTTCTCATAAGATTTCAGTTCCTTTTTTCTTTTTAACTATGTAGTTGTGTTGTCATTGTATAATTTGTACAAGTTAGTAGTTCAATAATGCAATTGCAAATGTGCCTCGTCATGGCTTTCCCAATTATCTGGCAACAGTACTGTACTGATGTACATGAAGAAGATGTGTGTATCTATGCTCAATTAGTAAATTCAAGTAATTTACTGTGAAGTTTCGTCTATTTCATCCTGTTAAATGCAATGTTTATCCTATAGCACTAACGGAAGAGCTTAACAGAACTTTAACGGCGATAACATTTTTGAACAAAATAACATTTTATGAAACTCGCATTCGTTGATATATTTTTGGATTTGGGTGTTTGTTAATGACATTTTTTGAATTCTTTTACTAAAATTATCTATACTATTTAGATCTTTTTGGGAGGTAAGTAAACCAAGCACCATGTTATGTGGATATCCTGACAATAGTGTGAAATTCAATTCATTGTTTGATAAGATGGACTTACACTATACATGGCCAAATGAGCCGCACGATACGTCCCGACGCGAGCACGGCTATGGTACGGCCCGTTAGGCATGACTACTACGACGGGCCATGTCACGACTACTGTGACGGGCCATGTCATGCCGGCCCACGTGCCGCGCCCCTGGCCCAAGCACGACCCACGGGTGGCCAGGTCGTGCCCGTGCCGGCATGGCATGTCAACGGCCCATGGGCTGAGGTCGGCCTGTTTGGCCCGGTAACGTGAAATTACCATTTTATACAAGTACTTTTTTGCAACTGTACTACATACACTAAGGATATTTTGGTAAAAGCACATACTTCTTGATTGATCTCCATCCTAACCCTAACTCCCTTCATCTCTGCCCATCCTCTCCTCCTATCCCGCCGCCGCCGCCCACGCCCGCATGCCGGCCGACCCCACCTACGCGACGCCGTCCGTACCGCCGCCGCCCGTCCTCCGCGCGACGCCGCCCGTCCTCCGCCTCGCGCTGACGCCGTCCGTGCCGACTCCCGCCGCGCTGACGTTGTCCGTCCTTCGGCCTCCGCGCCGACGCCGTCCGCACCGACTCCCGACGTGCCGCTGCTGTCCGTCCTACGCGCTGACGCCGTCCGACGTCTCGCGCTCCGAAGCCAAGGCCGACTCCAGCCCGGTGTCGACGTCGTCCGCTCTCCACGCCGACGCCGTCCGCCAAACCCTAACCCTACGATGGCTAGCTCCCCTGCCCGTGGGCCGGGCCGTGCCGTGGGCTGCCGTGCCTGGGTCGGCACGGTACAGTAACCGTGTCGTGACGTGCCGGCCCATGACGTGTCGGCCCATGGGCTCGGCCGATAGCCCAAGCACGGCACACCTAATCGTGTCGTGCGGGCCCGACCCATTTGTATCTGTGTCGTGCCGTACCTAGGGGTGAAAACGGTACAGATAATATTCGGATTCCGTCTGAAAAATCGGATACGAATAGTGTCAACCGGATAATTTTCGGATAATTTCGGATTCAGAAACAGAAACGGATAATTTTTCTCGGATACGGATACGAATACGGTAGAGGCATTATCCGGCGGATAGCGGATACGGTCGGATAATATCCGGATACCTCATCGGATAATATCCAGCCCCTAGATTAGGGGTGAAAACGGTACGGATAATATTCGGATTCCGTTCGAAAAATCGGATACGGATAGTGTCAGCCGGATAATTTTCGGATAATTTCGGATTCAAAAACGGAAACAGATAATTTTTCTCTAATACGGATACAAATACGATAGATGCATTATCCGGCGAATAGCGAATACGGTTGAATAATATTCGGATACCTCATCGGATAATATCCGGACCCTAGTTGTGGAGCCTTTGGCTTAGCCGGCCCATTATGTTTAATATGTTATAACTTATGAATTATTTGTGAGTTTGTGATATGCGGAATTATGGACCATGTTGATGAACTATTTTGTGATAAACTACTTAAATTATGGTATACACTCATGTGAGTGATTTTTTTATGGGTGTCTAAAATCATTATGCTTGATTTATAATGATATTTGATATGAAAGATGATATGGTCGTGAAATTAGTATAACAATGTTGATATGAACATTTAAAATTTATTATATGTGTTGCTTAGCTGAAAAATTATAAATATTATTTAGTTTGAGAGGGTTTAATATTCCGATCAATATCCGTTACCATATTTGTTTCGATTCGTATCTGTTCTATATTTGTTTCCGATAGTATTTGTTTTCGTTTTCGTATCCGAGGTTTTCGTTTCCGAATCCGATTATGAAAAATATGAAAACAAATACGGTATAGCTAGTTTCCGATCGTATCCGATCCGTTTTCACTCCTAGCCATGCCCGTGCCATGAACAGTACACGCATGCCCGTGCCAGCCCACTACGGCCCAGCCCATCTGGCCACCTATAACTTACACTTTGCTACAACAATTGGTAGGAATTAGGAAAGAATAAAAAAACTGCAGAAAACGTGGAATATAATCCAAAATGTAAATAAGAAAATTATAGGACGACTTGGATGCATATATCCAATCCCCTTCTCCTCTTCGCAGCTACAGGAACCCTAGACATTGACGACCTCGAAAAGCCCTAGAGCCGTCTCCAATGGCGGACCACCAGCCCGCCGCCTCCTCCCCTAGGAAGAAGAAGAAGAAGCACTCCAAGAAGCGGGAAGACAGCAATGTCACCGTGGACGACTCCCTCACCGCCGCCGCCGCCTCCTCCCCCAAGAAGAAGCGGGAAGCCATCGATGCTACCGTGGACGACTCCCTCACCACCGCCGCCGCCTCCCCCAAGAAGAAGAAGAAGCACACCAAGAAGCAGGAAGACATCAATGTCACCGGGGACGCCTCCCTGACTATCGACGCCGCCGTCCCCTCCTCCCCCAAGAAGAAGCGGGAAGTCGTCCATGTCACCGTGGACGCCTCCCTCACCGGCGACGCCTCCGCCGCCGCCGCCGCAGCCCCCGTCGTCGCCTACTTCCCGACCGGCTACGATCCCTTAGCCGCCGCCGCCAGGAAGGGTAAAGAGACCCCCCGCACGCGGCTGTTCCGACACACGAAGCACCCCTCCCGCATCGAGCTCGTGGTCGGCGCCCCTGGTGGCGGAGGGCCGGACTTCGTCGGCCGGAGCTATGCCGGCGAGGCCGTGCTGCCGCAGCTCACTGCCTACGTGCTCGGTGTCCTCGACAAGGCCTCCGGCACCCTCAAGGTCGTCCCCATCGCGGCCAACAAGGTGAGCACTCACGCAGCCATCCATTTTCACCCAAGTTTTCATCTATCTAATAATCGGATAACTGGTGTCACTAATTGTAACTGGATAACTGGTGTCACTAATTGGAACGAAATGGGTCCTGACAAGTGGTCCTACTGGCTCACAACGGCGCAATTGAGTGGCAATGTAACAATGGACTTGAACATGGTGGCTGCGAAAGCTCCTAGCTCTTTTCTTGATGTTAACATTTCCAATGATGTGGCATAATGATATATTAAGATAGTTTATGAAGTTTGAGCATTTACAAAGGAAATATATTTCTGTTGGTTTACCATTGTAATTGATTAATTGTGTACATTTCGAAGTGAAGAACCTTTGTTGTTCATACGGCATGCATCTTGAAGGATATGTAATTTTGCTCTGGATATTTGTATTTGCAAACAGATTCTTAGGCTAGAGCCGCACCTTCCAGTGCAGCAACCGGCGCATTCGCAGCACTCTGGGGCAGTAGGGGAGGCAGGATCATCAGCAGGAGATTCTAAGTTGAAGGTACAGGATGCTACCAAGGCGTTTGGAACCCAGAGAGACAAGGCCAAGGTATGTTTATGTCCAGGTTTACTATCTTTCTGTTTCCTATATTTGATAATGCACGCACAATTCAAAAAGTTGATTAGGTTTGATATACTTTTTTAAGACAAGATGTTTATAGGATAAAAGGTCTGGGCGCAGTTACAGAACAGAAGATTTTGCAGGCCCAGAAATTCAGATGAACAGTCGTGCAATACGACTTCTGGTAGATTAGTTTTGCACATCTAACCATCTAGAGAAATTTTGTTTCCCCCTTTTTTTCATGTAATCAAAGGAATGATTTTATGGATCTGTACAGCAGTGGTTTAAAACTAAAATCTGATTCTTTGGACCGTGGATGCATACTGTTGCATTTTCTACATTACATACCCATACTTTTTTCATCAAGAGTTGCTTAACGGATACATCATCGCAGTTTCTTCACTTTACACCCATCTTAAGTGCATAACAAAGCATCAGACCATGACATGCTTGTGCTTGCTTGTTTGGATACAGTCATGAGTTTGATTCATGCTATATATTCCTTGCAGGATATTAAGTGGGAGTCATTAAATGAACAAAGGAATGATCCTTCTGCTTTTATGGACCTTGACCTTGGAAATGCTGATACCAGTGTGGGTGCTAATGAAAGTCAAGAACCAACTGTCCGGAACATTCCACCTTATGATCCTGCAGCAGATACGTCAGAAAGGGCATATCTTTTTGATGAGATTATTCCAAAGAGTATACGGCCACACCTTATGGATATTGTGGGACATTTTGAGTCAGGAGAAATTTCTTCAAAAGGCTATGGGAGTTTTGTGTCAAATCGTATTAATAAATTACAGGAGCTTCAGGTAAATACTGATGGTTTTCTTTTTATCTGGTTCTCCTGAATCTTCGTTTCATATTGAATTACCCCATGCATATACTAATAATCCACTTTTAGGAAAATTTAATGAGAAATGCTCTTAAGAGTTGCCAATTTAGTTTTAGGAGACAGTAATTTATTGTACAGTAATCAAAGGAAAATAAGATTACTTTATGTTGTCAAGCATACTGGTAAGTAGCTATTAATTGACTCGGATCTTCCTTTAGTCAGTGCAAAAAGAATTTGTGTGCTGAAATACTGTAGTTGACAGTTACAGAGTTTGTGCTGTGATGTGAGCAAACTGTTTCTACTTAGAATTGGATGGCAGACACTCAATTGCAATGATGCCATGTGTATGTTTATTATACTGGTTTGCATGTTTTCCCTCTTTATTAAGATATTTACTCAGATTGCTGTCGAGACAATGGCAGCCATCTGTTTACCTTATCTCATACTGAACTCAACTAAAAGTTGTGTTTGTAGAGTTGTTTCTTTTATTCCATATGCTCTAAATGCAATATGTGTATGTTTTATATGCTCTAGGGTGAAGATAAGGAGAGGCTTGCTTGGATACTGTCCTACATCACACATCTCTTGTCCCTGCTGGCACGGAACAGCTCCATGTCCAAGCGGCACAGAAAGGAAAACCAGGCTACTAGTGGACCAATGATCCCACAGTATGTATATCGTAAGATGCTGCTAATGTTTACGGAACCAGGATCTAGCGCCTTGTCAACAGAGAAACACGAGCTTCTGATCAACTACATTCTCGTACTCACGCTCTACGCTGATGACTTCAGATCTGACCCTAAGGATATATGTAAAGATCTGAAAATGACCCGCCAGATGATTAAACCATATTATGACCAGCTGGGATGCAAATCTTTGTCGACCGGTGCATTTAAATCCACTGTAATGACACTTCCAGCTCCCCTCAAGTTCCCAATAGAAGCTACAAGGAAGAAGCGACGAAGGTTCTGATCATCTCAGAAGGATCTTTAGCTTTATCTGAATGTGGGTGTGATAGGAAAAGATTTTCGAAGTGTTGCGATCGAAGCTACCAACGTCAGAGTTTATGCATTCTCAGCCCAACCTTTCCAATTACTGAAACATGAGGAATATGGCTTTTGCCTTGTTTTTGTTTCCCCTTGTCACCTGGAGTTGCTGTCACAAAGGCAACATATTGTTTATGTATTGATGACAATTTTTTTCTCATCTTGCCTACCAGAATTTACATTGAAGATATCTTAGCTTTTGTTTTAGCGTCTTGCCATGGATAGTATTATCTCAGTATCTTGTTGCCTCAGTGCATTGCTACGTTCAAGCAATATTTTGCAGTCATGCAGTATTTTGTTCGTCAGTTTGTAAGATTGCCTTGATGGGATACATCATATTGCATTAAAGACGATGCTTCAAAATCTGGAAAAATGTCATGCCTAGATTAGATTAAACCAGCGCCTGATAATATGAACAAGGATGAAGACGCAGAGGTTCATATCCTTTCAAGAAAGTAACCTCCATTTCTTTTTATAAAGGCAAGTCAAAAAGGTTAAAACATGTAAACTTTGACCACTAGTTATTCATAAATTGTTTTGTTAATTCAAACAAACCAATATTATATGAAAATACATTGAAATATAATTTTGTTGGTATAGTTTTTACATGCCAAATACACTTACAAACTTTGACATTGACTTCATAATATGCCTTATAAAAAGGAGTACAAGAATATAAGCTTGCAAAATACAACCGCCTTTTTAAGTTGATCACACTAACCATTATATTAGCAGGCAAACAGAAGTAAAAACTGTCTCAGGCTGGTAAAATTATTCCATAATAGCTACAACAATTGTAGGATGAGATAAGAATCTCTGATAGGTTACATCATCATCAATCTAAAAGTTTTGTTCTACAACACCGATAAGACGAGCCTTCTAAAACACAGGGGGTGATGAGTAAGGACTACTTGTGATCCACGAGGTAGGGGGCTTTCTTTCTTTTTCATTGCTAGTATACATGGCATTATTCATCCTAACACTTCTGCTAGCTCAGGACTTCTCCGCTACATCACCACCTGCTTCGTTATCTGCTCCCGCGCTCTTGTGGCTCTCGGTCCCGGAAGGCTCTGAGGTTGTATCCTGCTTGTTTCCTCCTCGGCCATCTACCGAGCCGGGTGCTGCCGTCTGAAGATCGGCTGCGCGAGCAGGGTCAGCAACTGGGATAGATTGCATGCCATTGACAGTACCTGGTCTCATTAGCATCTGGCCAGGGAAGGCGAGAGCCTGAGCTTGCTGCTGCTGGAGTTGCTGCTGCTGCTGCTCTTGCATCTGTTGTGGGGTTAAGGGAGTTCTTGGAGGGAACATCGGTACTTGGGACATGTAATGCCCAGCACCTGGGGTAGCACCGGGCTGCATCATCTGTTTGGAGAAATAGTTGTTTGAGTGAACTTAATAGTACGGGGAGATTGCAGGGGTGTTATGCTGCCACATGGAACATAACTAACCTGAGGGCGACTTCCTGGATTCTGAGGTGGTTGGGCATCTGCAATGGCAGCCAGATACAAGAGATTCTTTTGAAGCTGAGCTTGGTACCTAAAATATGAGAGCATGAAATGTATTAGCATTGTTACAAGATCATTTAGAAGGCTGCGTCCAAATAGGCAGATTACATTATGAATTAATTCAATTAAGACAACTAGACAAGTCTGGTGCATCAAAGAAGATTATAAATCTTGCAACCTTCTCCCTTGAGAGCTGAAACTAGCATGGCAAAATCAAGATGGAATGAGTAATGCAGATGCTCAACTGTTAAACTAATCTTGTCCCCCCCCCCCCCACCCCCCCAAAAAAAAATCAAAAGAATTTTCTGCTGTGAAGTGAAAGATCCAACAGTAGTAGAATACTACATGCTAGTATCACTAGGAGCTAAGCAGAAGTTCCTTCACTAGAAGTTGTAAAACGAAAATGAATGTTACACTTACAAGAACATTAAATTTTAAACAACTAATATGCCCACAAAAACTTAAATCTTCATGGCATCATGTTACATGTAGACCCAAACTCCACTGTATGCATGTGGATAGGAAAGATCCATCAACAAAGCAAAGATGGATTCCTTATAGGACTTCATAGTAGCACTTGGATAGAAGATCAAACTCCTTATCCATTGCAACAATTAATAAGGCATTCAGCTGAAAATCTAACTTCCCATTGTATAGCACAGGCCAACAGATATATACGATATCATACACTGGATAAACCAATAGAGTAATTAAGCAAGGTGTTCCAGATGATCAAATCAGGCACAGAAACATGATTTTTGTTCTCCATATTATAGGTCCTCAGTAGGGAAGTCAGTGAATAAACATATACTTCATGCAAGTCAACTAAACTTCAGATGCCAAAACTTATTGACCACTGTCATTTAGATCCTCCAAATGGTGAAGTACACTTCAGAAGACACAACTATCAAAACTTGGCACGTGTGCAATCCTTAGTGCATGATTTTAATAGAATAAGATCAAATGACTTCCAATGAAGTTCTGAAAACATCTTCCAAAAAAACATACAAGAATCTACACGAGGCAGATCCTATTGTCCCAATTACTATCTATCCTATATGGTTTTTTGCAGTGTAAAATTATCATGCCAGCATCTACATCTAAAGAATATTCAATGGCATCCACAGTTTAAGGCGCAATGGTTTGCATATTCCTACTGTTAAAAGCGAACCTACTTTAATGCCATAAAGACATGTCACGATGCACCTCCGATAAAATCTACATGTACACAAGTAATGGCGACAACAATTGCAGATTTCCAATTTCAGGTCATTTACATGAAACAAAATGGTCAAAACATGGCAGCCACCTGTAAGCATTTCACATAGTAATCCAGCAATAAAACCTTTCAAAGATGTTTAGCAAGCAACTTACTGAGCACATTCAGCCAACTTCCCTAGGTTTTGATTTTCCAGGATGGCCAAAATCAGCTGTTTATTTTCATCCAAATACTGCAAAAGAGAAATTGAATAAGTATATTAAGTTAATGGTGTTGATGACCACGCTATAATGCTAAGCTTATGTGTAATCCTAAAATAATTCATTTATCATCTCTCTGTAGGAATTGTATATGCAGTTTCATTCTACAATGGCAACATGGTTTATTTCTTGAAAAACCCAAGCTTAAGTTATTTGTTTTATCCATTTGATATTAGGTTTCTGATGCCAATGTTACTGTGATCAATAATGGACCAATGATTGAGAAAAGGGTTGATTTCTTCAGTATCACAGTTGATGCAACCACAACAACATGATCAGAGAGCTGACATAATTCAGATGTGTGATCCTGTTGTAACTGAAATGTGAGGGGCCAAAAGTTGTGTAGCATAAAACTTTGTAGGCAGAATTCTTTTATGTTGACATGTTATCATCAATATTGATCTGGTATAATAACATGCATGAACATGGGCCAAAAGGTGTGTAGCATAAAATTTTGTAGGCATAATTCTTTTATGTTGACATGTTATCATCAATATTGATCTGGTATAATAACATGCACGAACATTTTCTTATAACAGAAGGACAAAATAGACCACATTAGTGGTTACAGAGCACAAAAAGCACAAACTTCTAACAAGAAAAGGGGCAGTGAAAGCAGAAAGCGGTATTCAAGAGCCCCCCCAAAAGGGAAAACTGAACTTGTGAACTACTAATTTCCTATCATCCGCATGCATTAATGCAATGCATGTTTATCATTTCAACCGTATCATGCTTTCATTGCAACATCACTATATTAGTAGCAAATTTGGCGACTGGTGCCTGGTGGTGGACTTCCCTACAGATTCAAAATTTGGTTGAACCGGAGACTACACGCCTTGCCCCTATCATATTTCATGCCTATTTCGACTTCTCTTAAGCCGTTTCAACTTCTAATCCCTCCATGCACAATGGACAGGCTTCTGTAACCCCTTGCAAATGTGTTCTTATTTACGCCCCAATGATTAACCGCTGTATTCATTCAGGGTGGGTAACCTGAACCTCTCCCTCCGTTTGATTAAAACAGAAGGCGAGAAAAGAACAAAAAGGCCCAACACTTCTCCACCCGGGCACGAAAAAGATCTGATCTTTGGCCGAAGCAATCGCCAAAGGAGCCATCTTTTCAGAAACCCTAGCGAGAGAGGGGAGTCAGAGGGTGAGGGAAGCCGAACCTTTTGGATCTGCTCGGTGGTGATGCCAGCCGCCGGCGGCACCGCGGCGGCGGCCGACCCCGCCGGCATGGCCATCTGCTGCTGCATCGCCGCGGCGGCTTCTCTCCTTCTTGGCTCGTGTTCTTGTTGGTCGCGGCTGGAAGCTGGATTTGGTGGGTTGCTTTTTTTTTTTTTTTTTTTTTTGCTTTTCGAGGTTTCTCCAGTTGGTTCAGCTTGGGGGGTTTGGTTTGGGTTCAGAAAGAAATTACGATAGCTACCTGAGAGTGAGAGAGAGGGAGGGAGGAGGAGGGAAGATTACGAATCTACCCTTGTTGGTGGACAATGCAAAATGGCAAGATTCGCTTCTCCCCTACAAGGAAGCGAGCAACACATGCATGCACTCACATACACTACTTACACACGCACATTAGAGTGTGTTATCTCCTAACCTGGGCTCATCTCTCTCTTCAGACTGAGTTTGACCTGGCTAAGGAGATACACATATAGCTGTTTACGTGTTTGTATTAGTTTAGCCAGGCTAGTACGAGATTTTGTTTGGTTAGTTGCATGAGAGATATGGTTCGGAAATACTTTTATTTGGTTGGTTGTATGGATTTGAGTGCAGTTAGCTTTCCATTTACCTGAGTGAGATTACCTTTACAATAACATATATATATATATATAAATCATATTAGCATTTGATTTAACCAATTTGATATTCTTCTTACCTATGCAAAGGATAATATTAGATGTGCAAAATCATTGCATTCTCTATATAAAATAGAAAAATATCCATTTTACTTCCTCAAATTTTTTCGCCGGAGCACCTAACCCTCTAAACAATTTCTCAACTCATTTTACATTTCGAACTATTAAAAATGGTTCACCTTACTTACTCCCTAACAGTGTTTGTCTTTTTTGTTTTTCTCTACATAGTTTATATTTTGCCATAAAAATTGGTGGGATTGATATATGCATTATAACTTATCCCTTAACATTTTTGGAATTTTTAAATCGTTGTTTATGTAGATTGAAAGCACTTAACTAATTAACTAATGTAATTTAAATATAGAGGTTTTAAATTTCAAGCACATAGTTGTGAAATTTGTTGAAATTATTTTAGAATTTTGATAACAGTGTCATCTAGACTCGTATAAAGAGAAAGAGAAATGTAATTAGCCAGTAAAGTGAACCAGTTTTAATAGTTTAAGGATAAAATGAGTCAAAAAAATATAATTTAGAAGGTTAAGTGATCCCAATGAAATACTTGTACTTTTTTCTATAAAATAAGACGATTAACCTTTTACATTGAATCGGTGGTAAAAGAAATGAAAAAAAATTCCTTTAAGGTAGATGAACCGGTGAATATAGTATTAGTGCATTGACTCCTTTATTACTCGTACGAGAAAGAAAGAAAAGGAAAACGAAAAACGAGAGGAAAAGAAGAAGACAAAAGGGTATCGGTGTTGCCTCATCACTAGGGGTAAAAACAGATTGAAAATGGTCGAAAACTAGCTATATCATATTTATTTTTATATTTTTTTAATCGAATTCGAATCGGAAACTCCGGATATGAAAACGGAATCGAATACTATTGAAAATAAATATGGAACGAATATGAGTCGGAATGAATACGGTAACGAAAATTGATCGGATATAAAAACTCCTCAAACTAAACTTTATAAAAAGATAGCTTAATATTTTCTCAAAATATATAAAAATTTTAAAATTGAAAAGCCTAACCCTAAAAACCCTACGGTTAGTTTTTTGTGGGCTTGTGTTTGTGGGCTTCGGCTATTGGGCCTTGGCCCATGTTTGATATCCGGTAATTTTTGTGAATATTATCCCATCGATTTCGAAATCCGACGATAATTCGTCTACCATATTTATTTCTGTTTCCAAAAATAATTATCCGTTTTTTGTTTTCGTATCCAATATTATTCAAAAATTATCCGACCGACAGTTTTCAAATCCAAACTGCATACTATTCGAACCGTTTTTACCCCTACTCATCACCATAAACTCTCTTCCACCCACCGCCGCCGATGTGCCCCTCTGCGGCGATTGAAGGTGGAGGTTGACGGCGGGAAGAGGAGGGATGAAGCAGCAAGGTGGATTCGTCGTGATCATAGTCGATCGTGCCCTGAGTCGAGCTGGGTGCTGCCTTGTCGCTAGCTAGATCTCTGACGGTGCTCACGCCATCAGCGAGGATTGAAGGTATGGGACGGTGGGAAAGAGAAGGGGGAAATGCAGCAGCAAGGTCGATCCGCGCCCGCGTGCGCCATTCCCTCCGTCGAGCTCGTCGTCACCGTGTTCGTCGCCTCGTTGCTTCGCCGGGGAGAAATGAGAGGAAGGGGCGAGAGGAAGGGCGCCGGCGGTGACCCCATCGCCTGCCCTAGCTTGCACGCGCGGCGGGTGCATGCATCACTGTCACTGCACGTGTGGGCGCAGCGTGATGTATCACGCGGGCCTGGCCGAGCAACGAAGCTCAAATCGAGCGTTCCTGCTCAGCCTGGCTCAGCGTCGGCCAGGCTGGGAGCGATATGTGCAGGCAACCAAACGATGACCCCTGCATCTACGCATGCGAGCCAGGTTCCATGCATGCAACCGAACACATTTTTAGTGAATATATGTGTGTTCCTTAACACATATTTAAAGAAATAGAGGCCAACGAGAAATCTTCAATATTACTCTATTTAAAGCACTACCTATATGCATATAATATTCACGAATACTCAGATTTATTTGAATATAATTTTTATGGGTACCATGACCCATTATCACCCCCTGTGTTTTTCCAAGATTCTTCTATGTTATGTTATATAGAATTTGAAAAAAAATAATCCATTCTGGGTAGAAATTATAAAATTTCTCACATCTCTAATGGAGCTTAATAGTCCCTCCATTTTCTAGATAATGAAAACTTTTATTAGACTCAGTTAATTATATAATTTTCTGAGTCACCTCCGGCCTCTACAAAGACGGCACACAGCCAAAGTCTCTCCATGTTTAAATATGACATCGATGACTTTCATTTATAATGTTTGATCATTTGTCTTATTCAATAAATTTAATGCAAATATGTAAAAATTATGGCTAAGACTCTAATAATAAAACAAGTGATGTGTCCCCAATAAAACAATATAAGTAACAAAAAATAAACAGTACTTGCATAGTTTATTTTAAAAAAGATATGAATTAGTGGTTAAATGGTTAAACGTTATGTCTAAAGTTAACAAATTCAAATTCGCATATTTTAAAATCAGACCAGTATGATATTCAACTTTGAACGTACAATTGTAGCACGACTGGCAACTATTGAAATTAGTGGGTGATAACCGAATATTGAAAGTATCCTCACCTTATTTTATTAATTAATAGAACTTTAATCTTTGCATAGAACTTCCCGTATATTCATATAGGCATACTGCATTTTTTTTCATTTGAAACATGTAGAGAAGAATATATATTCCACGAAAAATTAGTAAAAATATAAAGTGAACGTAGCTTAACCCGTTAGGTTTCTTATGGGGAAACCAGTCCACTAGGGTTCAAGTCATAGATTTGACATGAATGCTTATATTTACGGCTAATTATTCTTTCAGTGGTAGACGACGTATCAATTGATAGCAAAACATTTATGGTGACTTTGTTAATCTCAAGATATACCGATACAATCTTTCAGAGGTGCTCATAGAGATAGGGTGCATGTGTATATTTATAGGGATGAGTGTACGCGTAGAGTCTTTCAAAGGTGCTCATAAAGATGAGGCGTGTGTGTACATTCATATGGATGAATGTGCGCGTGTTGTGAGCGTATATAGTTGTAATGTGTTTTTTAAAAGAGAACATGAGGTACCCCTAAGGGCATTCACAGTGCGCCTCCATGGCGTCCAGCACAAGCATGAGGAACGACATATTCAACGCCATGTCCTTCACACATGAAGCCTCGTGAAGACCATGTAGCCAATATTGGTCACTCGTTCTTCGGCCTAAAAAGCCTATAAAACATGGGCACGGTGGCTTGGAAGAGGACAGTCCAAGTGCGAAAACTGCGGAAGAGATCGACGATGACTAAAGCCTCTTACTTTGCGATGCTGTCAGGGAGCTCCTTGACCAGCGAAAGTCGACGGGGAAGCGGAGGAGCTCGTCAGCCTGATATGCTCTTTGCCGAACACGAAGAGTCGAAGAGTTGTCAGATCCACTCGACGTCGAACCTCGCCGCCTCGACCTCGAGCGCCACCTCGCCCCGTCCACCCCATTCTGCGCCACTAAGGAGCTGAGCGCCATGACGGTCGGCGGAGGAGAAGAGAAGAGGATGGTAGCGAGCTCGATTCACTGCTGCTCGATCCGGCGCCACGAACTCGCTCCGTGGCCACCTCCCTCGATCTGTGCCATCGATGTCGTTCTGCCATCGCGAGCTCAACAACCGCCAGAGGGAAGAGAGAGGGGAAGGGGCCAAGAGAGGTGAGGATGATCCGTGTCACCATAGCTTCGAAGGAGGAGGAAGAGGGGAGGCGCGGACGGCCAGAGAAGGAAGAGGGAAGGCGTGGCCGATGGACAAGGAGATGCTTGGCCAGTGAAGGGATCGTGTGATTTCTCAAGCTGATGGAGAGAGTGAGGGTTTTTTTATATTTTACATTTTAAGATGTTCAGTCTAAATTTTAGACCTTCACACAAACTAAAAAAATGTAAACTGAAGAAAAAATTCAGGAGCTAAAATATAAAATTAAAGTAACTTCTAAAGCTACCTTTATTGTGAACAACCCATATTTTAGACCCTCTGATGCTTTTAAATGAGTATGACGTTTTGAACGCCCTAAAGCTAACATTTGCTCTCCAGGAGGCAAACTTGTGAGTGAGAGTGATGGGAGGGGTAAATCTGTCTTTTCAGCGAGTGCACTGTTACCGTTGTGATGGCCGCCGTTGGGAGTGGCTGGCAACTAGCATGGCGCGCTTCAGCAACACTTGGAAGAAAGTACCTGAAATCCATGTGAAGGCGTGGAAAGTGAGACACGTTTTCCCGGGAAAATATGCAGTACAAATTATATTATAGTGAAAACTTTGAAACTATCATAGATGAAAAAAATGGATGTTTGAGTTTTATTCACAATAAAAATTTTTACTCCGATAACGTGGATGAATTTTAGACATTTTTTTCGATAATGATAATTTCCAGGTATCCGTTTCTATCTTATATTTTTTCCCCTCACATTTTTCTCTTTTTCATTTGGGTTGTCTGACTTGGAAAGCATGGCACAATATAGGATAATTTGATACAAGAGCTTTAGAACTGAGTAGATTTTTACATCTATGTCTATGAGGTGGCAATTTAAAGTAGTTTTTTTATTAAACTATGATTTTGTAATTTGTAGTCGTTTGTCTTACGATATCTATAATAATTGACAATAGCTTTTCTTAAGTAAAGGCCGAAATTAATTCTGTTATTTAAAAAGACAATGATAAGGTTGTTGTCATGACCTCAAAAGTTCAGGGGCAGAGCTTCATTATGGCCAAAGAAGTCCCAAAGTTACACTATGTGCTCTCAAATCATGTTAAATAAGCAATTCCATAGTTATCCCTTTTATTGGGATGGAAGTTCCAAAATTCAGCTAAAAGCTTAGGCAAAATTTGAAACAAATGAAATGACGGAGGATGGATGACCTATTGGGCGTGTTCGGCTGTCATATAAAGGTTGATGAAAAGGACAAACAACAAGCTACCTTTTGGTCTTGTTTTTAAGACATAAGAGGGTTTGAACATTGTTTGTCTTTTCACTTGTGCCACTCTTACGTAGCAGCAAAAAATTAATTGATTGCTCCCTTCTTAGTCGATATTGTCAGTTTGTCACAACTAATTTGGTTTCTACTTTGTGTACTGAACTACTGATGTAGGAATTTGCTATTTTTGCTTAGTGGATGCATTTTGCTTTCAAGAATTAAATTGATGTTGTTGGAGGAAATCCAAAGAGGCTGCAAGGAGCCTAAGAACTACTTGTGTCATTTTGGTTGTAATGATTTTGTATGTGTCATTGTGTGTTAACACTCGAAGTCTTGAATTTTAGAACTGTGACTGTAATGTGGTTGCTATTGAGTGTTGTGGACCTGCAGGCTGATGTATTGATGTGTTGTCATTAAACTTGTAGGAACGATACTGCATGCCTGGAGCTGTTAGTACCAGTATAACACTTAATGGGTTATGCACTATTTAATTATTATCTTAATTGTTGATTTTGCAATGTGGTTGTATGGTTTGCATCTTAGATTTTGCAATGTGGTTGGCTGACCATGATTTGCTTATAGCCTCAGATGCTTTTGAATACTAATATATAAATATCCGTATGTATATCATTGTAGCCTGGAGTCCTGTACCTGATTATTATGCACAATTTAAACTGATGCAACGGGAGATACCCATCACCCTATGCGGATACGGGTACGGGTAAAGGTAATTTCTCACACGCGAGCGAATATTAGTGTTAAAACGGCCAAATTTTAATTTCAACGGATGTGAATACGAGACGTAGGAATCCGTCGGATACACAGCCGTTGCCTTCTCTAGTGATAATTCGATTCAGCCATGTTCATTTGAAGCAGCTCACTCAAAGCCTCATCATCAAAGTAGGAATGGATCAGTCGTCGTCATGGAAGCTTTGACCACAAGCATTGCCGGGCCCACAAGGTTAGAGGAGGCAGCCAATGGAGAATGCTCGAGCCATGTGGTTAAAGATTCTCCCTGACTAACTACTGAGAAGACTGCCGGTGCACGTGGCAGAATTTACAGGTTGCTGGGCCAGCCGAGCTCACGTGGCGACAGAATATATCTACGTACTGCTGCTGCATTGTCGGTGTTACTGTATGCTTCTTTCGTTTTAAAATAAATTATCTTATAAAAAATAAAAATACGAGGTTGATTAATTTTGAAAAGAGAAATCACCGCTCTCTCGTTTTGTCAGATGGAGTCAAATATTGTTAGTATTCGACATGAATTTTCTTTACATAAATACAATATTTAATATATATTTATCCCATAAAAATCAATTATTACAATGAATTTGGACTACGATGATGACTAGTAGCAACACTAGCTTAATGGTCGTTGTTTTTGTAATTTACGATGAAAAAAACTATTCCTCTAGATAACTTTTAACAAAATGGATTGAGAACAACATAAATATACTATTTTTGGACAAGTGCATGTTTAAATTGCAGGTTTCAATTCGTAACTAAAAGTTAATATATTTTAAATTAGCAACAGTATTATTTTAGTAAATAACAATAATAACAACATTTGCAGGACGTCCAAGATGATAATCCCAATGGACCCAACGAGCCATGGACAGCAGGCTGAGGTGGCCAATGGAACATGGCCTCTAATATTTTGTGCCCTCAAAAAATTGTGTGTAAGTATAGTAATAATGTATTACTGTTTAATTAGAGAATAGAGAAGTTTGCCTCGATCCATCTGTTCGTGGTCAGTCATGATGTCGTCGCTGCGTACCGCTTGCGTACCGCTCGCGTAGATGCGTACGAATTCAACCAGCGACGTCCGACACTTGGGTTTCGTCACCCTCGTTTACTCCCCCCACCCCTCTACGGTAGCGGCTATCGTGGTAAATTCGTGTGGTAACTAAATTTCTGTAACCATACGGTAAGCCACAGTAACAACGATATTTGACTTAAAAAAATCACTGAAAAAAAACTACAACCTCACCTTTGACAACAATAAAAATATCTATAATATAATGTCCTTCACGATTATCGATTCTTGATTTTGAAATAACGCCTCTTTGTAGTCGTGTCAATGAAGTTAACTTACTATTTTTCACAAATCTAATCATATATCATTCTAAACTAAAAACTAGTTGGGTGTCAGATGCGTTGCAATGAGAAGATGTAAAAAACACTACTGGAGAAACGATTTTTACGTGTGGGCCAAAAAACATCTTCCTGTGCAGAAAGTCGGCCCACACGCATGAGAAGGTCTGGGAAGATCTATTATCTCGTGCGAACGGCTTAAAAGGCCCATATAGGAAGATCTATTATCCCGTGCGGACGACTTAAGAGGCCCACACGGGAATATCAATTATCCCGTGCGGGCCACTTAAACCGCCCGTCACGAGATAATAGATCTTCCCGTGCGACATATTAAGTGGCCCGCACGGAAAGATAGATTCATCCTATACGAATTATTGAATTATTTAATGATTTAATGATATTAAATCAACAACTAATATCACATCACAAATAACACAAAATTAATTTCACATCATCACAAATTCACATATATACTTTCCAACTAATTTTTTTGTACAATTAAATTTACAAATAATTTCACATATATAATTAAATTGGCAACTAAATTCACGTCACAAATTTCAAAAAAATAATTTCATGGCCGGAGCTGGCGGCGATTGTGGCGTCGTCGTCGTCGGTGGCAGTGGCGACAGTGGAGGCGGCGATCGGTGGAGGTGGAGGCGGTGGTGGAGGTATAGGCGGCGGCGGTGGAGGTGGCAGGCGGTGGAGACGGCCGTCGATGGAGGCGGCGATGCGCCGACACATCCAAGAAGCCTCCGCAGTCGTTGTCGTGGGCGGCGGTGGAGGTCGGAGGTGGAGGAGGCCGGCGGCGGGGAGGAGAAGGCGGAGGCGTAGGCCGCCGGCAGAAGAACCCTTGAAGGTGGAGGCGGGATCTGGATTTTGTCTCGTCGGGTGTTAGAAAATTTCGGAGCCCACGCGCCTATATAGGCGGTGATGATGGTGATCTTCGCGTACGGGCGGCTTAAGTGCCCGCACAAAAATATTATCTTTTCGTGTGGGCGGCTTAAGCGGCTCGCACGGAAAGATTATCATTCCGTGCAGACGTCTTAAGCGGCCCACACGGAAAAACTATCTTTCCGTGCGGGCACTTAAGCCACCCGCATGCAATAATCTTTACATCTCTAAATTGGATTTTAAAAAATATAATAATATCTAATATGGTCAGAAAATTCTATAAATTGACAAGACAACTTAATTTTGGTCCATAAGACCATCATAAAAAATTCAATCAATTTTGATCAAGTGAGACTATATGTTGTTCATAAATGGTTACACGTGTGTTATAGTTGATGAACCCTAAGTTTTAAAGTTTATATACCTTATAAGAAGTTATGAACTTGTATATTACTCAATTTTGTACATAACCTGAACATTAACTCATTACCATAACATATAAAGTTATATTGTCACTTGTGTTGTGAAAAAAATATTTTTTTCTATTTTTAAGTAATAACCCATTTTTTGGAAAAAAATTGACCTTTTCTTTGTATTTTTTAATACTTTTTCTTGACTTAGGAGCACACAAGAGGTAACCACAGAAAATTTGAGCCTAAACAAGCGAAATACGTGGCCTGTGGAAAATTCAGAAGAGACGCTCAAAATCGAGAAAAAGCTTTCGAGCTCGAGAGGCAACCTTCTGAGCCGTTTTATTCGCATCAGATTGCTCCTTTTCGCAAAACATTAGTTTAACACTGAGTTTATGAACAACATGGTTGAACTCTCCAACAGATTTAAAATCTTGTAGGCGGAGATGGTTCCACTCATTTGTTGCCTCTGGCAGGATGACTGCCTTTTACTGTTCATACCGTGTTTCGAGCGCAATCCACATAGTGTGTGGGTCTTTCTCCATCAGATACTCAGGCTTAAGATACGGATGGATGTGGTTCCTTATAATGAATAAGACATTGTATTTGAGAGGCGGTGCTAATGAAGCAACTCCCTGTTGGGAAGGAGCAATAGCCTCGTACATTCGGTGCAACGATAGACTCACTTTGAGATCCATCACCCATGTGGGGAAGTTATGGCCATCAAGAGCGAGAGCCTCGAACTCTTTGTTAACCATTGTGCCTACATACGTAGGGCCATAGATTTATAAAAATTCTATGACAATGTTGAATAAGCAATGCGAAATGCAACTAATCAAGGTAAATTTTTTTCTGATCGATTTTCATATATGGAACGTCTCGATCAGAGTCCGTATGCGAAACTTATGGTCATTTTAAAAACCGACTCCGAGTTAGAGGACAAAACGGGAACAATGCGTGCAAAAACTTGTTACACACGCACAAACTGCATTATATATGCAGTGGGAGCTACTCTCTGTTAATTTCATCTAAATGAACTCTAAGTTTCAAGTTTATAAACCTTATAAGAAGTTATGAACTTGCATATATTTGTACATAACCTTAACATTAACTCAATATCACAACATATGAAGTTATATTGCTACTTGTGTTGTGAAAAAAATATTTTTTCTATTTGATTCTATCCCATATCCAAGAATTAGATGGAGAATTCAATAGGTTTATAGATAATTAAAACCTTACATCTTTAAATTGGTTTTAAAAATACATGGGTATCATCCCATATGGTCCCCTTAAGCGACCGCACAAAAAAATGGATTATCCCGTGCGGTCCACTTAAGAGACCGCATGGGAAAATGGATTATCCCGTGCGGTCGCTTAAGTGAGCCGCACGAGATAATGCCACATTATCCCGTGCAGCCCACTTAAGCGACCGCACGGGATAATTCATTTTCTCGTGCGGTCCACTTAAGGGACCGCACGCAATAATGTATCTTCGGTTTTTCCAGACGCGACCACTTATGACCCGTCTGAAACCTCCTATCGGGTGCCTCGTACAGAAAAACCGTTTCTCTAGTAGTGAAATATAATGAAAACCGAAGGCAGTTGTGCAAAAACATCAAATTAAAATTGTAAATTCAACATCAAACAATAGGATGCAACCATGCAGGTACAGGAATAATTCAACATCCAACTACTCGTCCAGATGAATAATGTTAAACATCTTAAACCATGATCAAGAACATAACCTACACTACATACGGTTAAAACCCCCCATAGTATAGAACACCGAAAACCAATAGTTTGAAACTACGAACATTATGCTCAATAGATATAGTGCCCACATCCGTAACATCGGAAGTGGTTCCTTTGACTTAAAGTCAGGTGACTTTGGGTCACTCACATGTGAACCCCACAAGAGATGGGTCTACATGTCAGTAACCCAAAGTCACTCGACTTTAAGTAAGTCAGAGGATCTCGTTGCCGTAACATCAGCGACGAGCCGTCCTCGCCTCTCGCCTCTCCATGGAGGCATGGAGCCATCCTTCCTTCCCATACACATCGATCATCAGGGTACGTGCAGTCTCTGCTTGCTTTAGTTCTACATCATTCTCTCTTTTGTCTTTGGTACACCTCGACTGCCTTTTCAGTACATCATGCCTGCAACTACAAAAAGCCATCCAGGTAAGGTAAAGTAAGCATTATATATAGACGATAGGCCATACGATCACCTGTAAGATTGTTCTTGCTATCTTACATTGTCAATTTGGACACTGTAAGCTTCTTGCAGTGTCAATTTGGATGAATTGGGTTGCATACTTGGAGGAATCCCATGCTCCCACATCTTTGAGATCCACCTTCTGCTCGGTGTAGTGATTCTAGCATTGCAGTAAAAGCACAACAGAAAAGAGCATACAAATCTTCAGTTGGTGCACATCGAGCCTCCCTCCAAAAGAACCATGTAAAATTGACACTGCCTTGTTCAGCACACCCTTTTGCCCATAAGATTATATGAGCAAGTTGTAGCGGATGATTTTGTCGGGTGCGGCCTAAAGACTTGGCCGACCAATTTATTAAGACTTTGGGAGTAAAAGTTTTGATTACAAACGGCGAGAAGTCGCCAGTCCTAGCCCTCATACAAAGAGTCCAGGGGAATCAAAGCGAAAAAAGAAAAACTGACTGTAGCTCCTGTATCCTGCTACTTCCTCCGCGAGAAACAGAGGTTGCGCACTGTACCAAATCTGGAAACAAAGGCAAAGCGCAGCCAGGAGACAGGGGCTATGCCGGACAGGGAAGCGTAGTCGATTACTCGCCGATTTCTTGTAGGACTCCAGCCTCCTTCCACAGCAGTGCTTCCTCCCTGATTTCCAACCACAGCGTATGGATAGAGTTCGAACGATTTTCAAAAACCCTGGTGTTTCTTTCTTTCCAAACGCACCAGCATAGCAACTGAAGCAAACAATCAAATTCTTCTCTATGAATCTTCTGAAATAACATCCGTGTAGCTAGCCACCACTCCGATAGCTCCTTACCAACTTCCCCTGGGGTTTGTATGGAAAAACTCAGGGACCGCATCAGCTTTTGCCATAATTCATTCGTGAAACGGCAAGAGACGAACAGATGCAGGCAGCTCTTCGGTTCTTGCTGGCATAGCTTGCATGTCTGATCATGATCCCAATTTCTTTTCGCCAAATTGTCCGAGGTCAAACATCTTCCTTGCAATGCTAGCCACATGAAAAACTTAATTCTGGACGACGCTTTCGACTTCCAGAGGATCTCACTATAAGGATAGTCTTCCCTTGGCATAAAAAAAGATCGTAGGTTGTGGCTGTAGAGTAGACTCCACTCGTTTCCAATTTCCACCTGATCCGTCAGACACATTTGTCAGTGAGACAGTTTGGATTTCGTCCCATAATTGAAAGAACTCAGAGATCACTTGCACTGACAAGGATCCTTGAATGTCCTGCAACCAATTCTGTTGATGTAGAGCTTGGGCTACCGTTCACTTAGATCGCCAAACAAACGAAGCAAAGCAAGGCCATCTATGTTCGAAACTTCCTCTCCCTGTCCAATCAGAGGTCCAGAACAGAGCCTGCTGCCCATCACCCAAGACAAAACTAATCATCGAAGCTCCTCCTGTATACAAGAGAAGGTTGTGTGTACAAGGAAGTGCTAGCGGATGATTTCATTTCAGGACGTAATGAACTCCTCCTGTATATGATCCACTCGCAGACCTATAGCCACTTTTGACAAATTAAACATAAAAATATTAATCAATCATAACTGACAGTCTAAAACATCGAGATGTGAACTGGTGATCAATTAATGATGAGAATGTGCTGGCTGGGACTTACTGAAATGATGATGGGGTCCAATTTTTTGTTCAACCAGAATTTGACGCCAACATTGAGAAGATCATCAAGAAGGTTGTGTGTACAAGGAATGTTATCAAAATACTCCCAGTTTTCAGCAACATTGTTCCCTTTGAACAAATTCAAAGATATTTGGTCCAATTGCCCCCATTGAACTGAGCACAAGGAAGAGACAACCACAAACCCAGAGCCATATGATACTTCCAACACAACCAACCATTTAGTCAAATAACAAAATGGCACAACATCAATGGTATCCCACTTGGGTTCATGTCTACCAGAAGAGCCAAAGTATCAATTACTACATTTCCTTATCGAACTATGCTTCCTTCTTCCTTATCAAAGTGCTCAGGTATTGGAACCGGTCTCCCACCTACCGCGCGCACGTCCCCCTGGTAGATTTTAGCTGTCTTAAGATAGTTTTGGAGCTTCTGCCATGACTTAGAAAGTTTTTTCTTGCCAACAACAGCGATCTTTATCTTGAATCGGTCATAGCGATGTTGCGCGATCTCATTGTAGTACTTGACCAGCTTCTCATTCATCTGAGTCACAAGAGGATCATCACTTTGAAAGTTTTTGGGTATCTCAAACGTTGTCTGTTCTTCAAACCATGTTGAGATTAAAAATAATCATGTGAGCCAAAACACAACAAGTATAATGCGTTAAAGAGCTAGATCGACAAGATAGCAATTATAGAAATTTGTAACACCAGCAAAATCGTGTATAGTGCAGATAAAAGCCTGAATTGAAAAGGACAATTATATACCCAATTTGAAGGGGTTTCTACAAATGCAAATAAACAATAGAATAAAGTAGGACAGACCAACGCCAAATAAATCAAACTAAAAATGCTGGTGCTCAAGTTCTAGTACTATTTTTTAATAATCTGAGCAACCTAATCAATGAGGTCGAAAAGAAAAAGGGACAGTCATGCAAATTCCATGATTTCCATAAAAAACAATCGAAAAGATATATGTTTGTTAAATGCATTACAAAATAAAATAGAACAGGCTGGGCTAGAGAAACATGCCAAATTGAAAAATACTGGTGTCTAGTTCTGTTCTACTTTTTTTAATATAATATGAGCAAGCTAATCAATTAAGTAGAAAAGAAAAAGGACAATCCCGCCAATTTCATGATTTCCATCACAAACTACGGAAAGATGATGTTTGTTTTGTGATTGGGAGTTCATGGCAAGAGGATCATATAAATATCATAAAGAAAGAGGATCAGATAACTGGAATTAAATTCTATAAACTTAGAAAATATTCATTACAAAAGATGAAATAAAAAACAGAAAGATAAACCTTCACAAATTTGAAATTGGACTCACAAAAGCCTTAAAGGCTATCTCCCAAAATAGATCTAAAAGTGATACTTAACCCTAGCCTCTACCTCTCTATTTATAGGCTAGAAGATGGATGGAACCCCTAAGACAAAGTCCTAATTGCCCTTAGGACGAAACCCTAACTCAGAGCAATCTCAGCCGTCCGTTGTTCCTTACAAGAGAAGGAAGTCGCTGGATGGACGACACGTGGCAGCCACACGGAATACCACAAGGATACATGATCGGCTGTAGAAGATCCGACGGCCGCCACCAAATCTCACGATCGTGCTTAAATCCGGTTGCGCCACACGTCTCTTCCTCGCGCGCTCTCCGCGCCACAGGGTGGGCCCTGTTGTAAATGCAATTGAATTGAGAGAATGGAATGGGAGCAAATGGGACAAATTATCTTCTCTTTCATTGATCTGTAATGTCTATATACATGTACATGGTGGCAACTGCCAATAGAAGAAGGATGAGAGCAACCGCCATTGATATTGCAGTTGTAACACTCCCCCTTTGATCAAATCCATTTTGAGATCAATGAATAATATTAATCCTCCAAAAAAATCCTGTAGGATAAAAACGAGTAGTAATACTTGGTAGATATGCCGTGAAAAACTCCTTCAAAACCCAATGAAAAAAATAAGGAGAAAATGATACAGCATATAATGATTATCGCCTCATTGTAAACTAATACGAGAAAACCTTTACAGGAGAAAACTCATAAATAGTTTAGAGGACAATATATGTCATTGATATCTCCTTAAAAGCTCCGATGGGGAAAAATAAGAGATACGACATATAAACTTGTATTGATATTGCCTCATTAAAAACTTTTTATAAGAAACCTGCATGAGGAAAAACTCATAGAGGAAAAGAGTACAATATGATATTTTTGAATAGGTTATAGTTTCAAGAGGAGTCTCTCCCTGAACCTTGTAACTCTCAAAGTCATCGCTTACCAATCCCAATAATAGATTGTGAAATATGAAAATTGGTAGAGACTTTGTGAATAAATCTCGTGAAGTTATCACTTGATTTATTTTGCAAGGTGCTTATCTCCTCATTTTCGTGAGAATAACACATTTATATAAGGCAATATAGTGATATTGCTTATATATAACCTGTTTACATCCAAGCAACATAAGATGCATTATCCTTGAAAATAATGGCTAATGATTCGATAGAACCAAAAATGATCATTCAATGAAGTTATACATGTTAATGTAATACTTCAGAATGAGGAGTGGAAGTTGCCACTAGAGTCAAGTTAAATGACTCCCATTAGAACTTTACCACAATAACATCAGTATATGGTTTAGCATTATGAGGATTAGATAGCCAGTACCTTTATACCCAACTATGATCATATCTTAATTCATATAACAATAAATCAAGATCCTTTGTGCCATATAGATATCTGCAGATATCCTCTTTGACTCCCACCTTTAGGTGTTATAGAAGTTGTGCTATTTTAAGCTATAGCAAGTATCTGCAGATGCAATGTCAGGCCTGTTGCGATATGCAAGATACAAAGCGCTTTGATGGCACTAAGGTTATCACCCAAGGGTCTGAATGGATATTGATCCATATTTAGGGATTGAATGACCAATAGTGTTGGAGGTATAATTTTCCAATATTATTTGGATATTGGTAGACAATATCAATTGAATATTGGATGACTGATGTATATGCTTAAGCTATAGACTTAAGCGTAATATGGTTTTACCCAAATGTGTCATCTCAAATTCCGTCTTATATGATGACTGCATGTTTTGATATGTGCCATATGAGATGTATAAAATTCAATGGGATCAAGAGAGAAAATTATTTTATACGCAATATATATAATGGGATTGATGTATGTATAATACACCCCAGATGATATGAAAGGAATTTGCACAATTATATAGTTTTCATATATGTTGCACTAAGTGGTGTGAAGATTTTCATCATCGCTCCTTAGTTAGGGGTGAAAACGGATCGGATACGGTCGGAAACTAGCTATACCCGTATTTGTTTTCATTTTTTTTGGAATCGAATTCGAAATCAAAAACCTCGGATGCGAAAAGGGAAACAAATAATATCGGAAACAAATATGGAACGAATACGAATCGAAACAAATACGGTAACAGATATTGATCGAAAAATTAAACCCTCTTAAACTAATCAATATTTATAATTTTTCAGGTAAGCAACACATATGATAAATTTTAAATATCCATATCAACATTGTTTTACTAATTTCATGACCATATTATCTTTCACATCAAATATCATTATAAATCAAGCATAGTAATTTTAGACATCCATAATAAAAAATAATTCACTCACATGAGTGTATTGTAGACCTCCGTTTTTGAGGACGGAAATCATTCGTGTTCATAGTACCTTATCCCTGGATCGAGTAGTTTGGTACCCACGAATACAGTTCTGAATTACCAGGTACAAAGTGCACGAATAGTCTTACACTGAAATTATTACAATAATAGGCCCGAAGGCAATATCCAATACATATAGGACCTACCGGTCCTGGATACAACCAAAACAGAAATTAGATAAGATAGCAGACGGAAGGCAGGCATGCCGATTGCCACGTGCAACGACCGGGGACTAAGACCCGTTGCGCTCCATTGTCTTCATTCCTCCTAGTAGTATGTGTACGGGTCTTCCTCATCTCCTTCATCCGGAGGTTTGTGCGTATAGCAAGGGTGAGTACCCAACGTACTCAGCAAGCCAACACGGAATGATGCACATGATAGGGTCATTCAAAGGATGGCTATGGTTTATTCGCGCAAAGCCAATTTTCACAAATCATTTCACAAACCTAACATCTAGCCAGGTCAAGTTTTAGGTCCATAGTATATTAAGTCGGCGACGGTTCTGTCCACCATCCATTGTGATCCCAAGGATAGCTTCCCGCCTCCGATTCGTCATGGTTTTCTGGGGTGTCTTCCCCCTTCTCTCAGATAGAGAAGTTGGTTTCCCAGCACATAAAATCATTATGCAATCCCACCCATCATTTTAAATTTATGAGTCTAGCCACGGGAAAAACTTGTCACGTTGCTCATTAACCGTGAGCACGGCTATTCGAATAGATTGATTGACTCACACTGCAGTGGATGTACACTTTACCCGTACTCCGCAACTACTCATTGAATGAGCTTGCATCCCTCTATATGGGATGGTCATGGCAAAGCCTTTCGACAACCTTACTTTGGCAGTACCCGCTCCATGAACTTAAGCCCTCATGCACTCTAGCCGTCATTTCCTAGCAAGGTGAGAGGAGTTCGCGTTCCTGGGTAAGAGAAAGAATTGCTCTATCCTTGGACTTTCCATTTTCGTGTCCTTTTCTTCATGTCTTCATTTCTTCATGTTGATCGCATGCCCGATCTCGCCGTACCAACCAGCGGTACACCTCCCGCCGGAAGGCCCTTAACTATCGTCCAAGCACCCACCGGTGGTTCACCCCACCGGCAAGCCCTTACCTCAATGCCAACACCTGAACCTACTATGCAAGGATACCGCCTCCGCTCGGATATTTAATCGCCTAGGTCTATACCCATTCGAGAAGTACGGTTGTACGGCTCGTTCTAAGTTGTAGTCTCATGGCTCGGTCCTTAACTGACCAGGGACGGTACTAGCCTTTCCCGGAATCCACCCAATACCATCCATCCGCCCCGGTCTAGAAACGTTGATTTCATATTTTTGTTTTTCCATCAAAACCATTTTCATCATGTTCAAGCAATGTGGCGCTCATGTCTCCACATGCCGTTGCTCAACTACCTTCCCTAAGGTAATTGCCCAAGCATAAAGCTCTTTATAAAATCATGAGTATGCATGAATCTAAGAATAACATGGCTAAGCATTTTATCGAAGATATTCTTCAGTTGTATGTATCACATCGAGGGTTACAAGGAATAATTCTAAAGGTAATCAATAACAAGGCATGGCATAACAAGTATAGGTAATTCCTTGCGTATAGCATGCATGTTTGAAATTTAAAACAACATCATTTTGCAATTGGGATCAATATGTTCAAAGAGTGTGATGACTTGCCTTGCTCGCACATTTGTTGAGTGGGGTCTTCGACGTAGTCAGTAGCTGCCTTTTCGGATGCTATCCATACGTGCGGAATAAAAGATTGAGTCCAATTAAAATTCGATAAGAACGAATAAGGAATCAAGAAAAACCAAAAAGAGTATATCTCCCTATGATTTTACCCGAGTTACGGAGGATTTTAGGGTAAAATCGATCAAAACGACGAGTTACGGTCATTTGGGGTTTTGTAAAAAAAGAATCGATAAAGCGATGAGTGGGATTCTTACGAATGTTGTTTAAGAGATTCGTTGATACATTTTTATTGAGTTCAAAAGGTTAAGCATAGTTTGAAGAAAAGAGAAAGTAAAAATAAATCTTCGGGAAGAGTTTTCGTAAATGCAAGGTTCTCCGAAAATCGTATATAGGGGCTCATTTCATTTTGAAGAAAATACCTGTGAAGACTACAAAATTTTGGCGTAAATATTCCCAAAATATCTCCAAAATATTTCCAAAATTTTTCTAAAATTTTTCCCCATTTTTTTCTAATTTCTTTTTCTTCTTTTTCCCTAGACCGCCACTGTGCATTCTCTCTTCTCTATTCCCTGTTCGCTGGCTCTCTCTTTCTCTCTGACGTGTGGGCCGGCGGGAGAGGAGGGAGAAAGAAAGAAAGAGAAAAAAATTGGCAAAATTTCGCGCGGCTGGGGTTCGAACCCATGACCTCTCCCTCTCACGGCTCGGCTCAAGCCACTGGGCTAGCGAGCCGTTATCGTCCATCTCCCCCTCTCTTCTTTTTTCTTTCTTACCCCTCCTCCTTCTTCTTCCTCGCGAGGCCGCGGCGCGGCACAGGGCGGCGATGGTGGGGTAAGGGCAAACGACGGCGAGGGAAGGGCGGGGCTTGGGCGAGGAAAGTCTAACACCGTCTATGAGCTACGGCGGTCCCGTTTCCGTGCTCGTCCGGGTCGGGGAGGCGGTGAGGCTAGCTGGTGGCATCGAGGCAGCGAACGCGGCGGTGACATAATCCGGCGATGGCGCGGCTGCCATAATGGGTCGTCGAGCACCTAAGGAACCTAGAGAATCTAACGGAGGCGCTTGCTTAGCCGGGGAGGCAACGGAGCGGGCTAGCGACGGCGGCCTCATACTTTCGGCGGTGGTTCACGTCGACAGCATGTTTCCGGCGATGGCATGGCCACGGCGATGGGTCACTGAGCATCTACATGCTATGGGGATGCTAATGACGGTGGTGGTTCGGCCGGGGAAGTGCGGGAATAGGCTGGCGACGTGCGCGCGACGGCGGCCGAGGCAGGGGAGGCACGACGGCTTGCCGGCGGTGGACTCCGGTGGTGGTTGGCTCGGGCAAGTGAGGGAAAAGGTAGAGCTGAGTGTGGGGAGCATGATCGTACCTTCAATTGCACACGAGCTCGACTGAAAATGGCGGATTCTGAGAAATCGCTCTGACGGCGGTTTGGCGAGCTCCCTAGCCGGTCACCGGTGTTTTGCGAAAATTAGAGTAATGCCGTGGAGAAAAATTGGGGGAAATGTGGGGGAATGCAGGAGGGGACGAGGGTGAAGGTTTTCTGTGCTGCAAGCTTGGTCTGGGGAGGCCTCTTATAGGCGGTCGACGGCGAGGGTGTATTGGCTGCACGGCATGGGCGAGCTAGCGCGGCATGGCGCACACAGCGAGCGGTATGACGAGCACATTTGCTGGCATACGGGCGAATCCAGCGATGACATGGGTGCGCGTACGACGTGGACTTCGCGTTCGACGGAGTGGCGAGGCCGCGGCGTGGTGCGGACTGTGCTCGTGCGGACGCTGACGCGGGCGGGTACGGCGACGGCATGGCGCGGGCGCGCGTGGCTGACGCGGTGCACAGGCGCGGGGGTGACGACTGCTGTGCAGGGACGTGGCGACGTGGGCGATGGCTGTGACGCGCGCGCGTGTCGCCGCGCGTGGCGGACACGGTCGAACACCGCGCATGATGAACGGCGATTTCCTATCTTCCCGAATTAAAAATCCTATTTTCCCATTTTCATTTCCTTTCACTCTAAAATTTCAAAATAAATTCTAATATTCTCAAATTGAATTTAGAAATATATCTTCAAACTTTTTTTCCTCACTTTTTATTATTCAAAATATATTTTTCATATTTATTTTATTTCTTCTTTTAAATTCAATGAATTAGGGTTTTTGATTAAAAATAAGTTTCTAAATTCATTTTTCCTTTTCACAAATATTTTTATCATCCAAATCCAAATATTTATTATCTTTCCTTCACCAATTAGGGTTTAAACCAAAATATATTCTTTTCAAAGAATCTTTTGTAAATCCACAAAATTATATATTTATCCTTTTCCAAATAGATATTTTGAATCATTTCTCCCACTGGAATCTCAAAGCTTAGGGTTTTTATCCAACTTCACATCAAAGTAATTCAAAAAGAACTCTCATGCAACCGAGCTTGGCAAATAAGAACGATAACCATGATAAGAAGCAATGAATTCAAAAGGTTTTTGTAAGTTTCGATTTTTAAATCTTTGATTTTAAATTCTTCAATTTTTAGGGTGTTACAAACCTACCCCCCTTAAAATAAATCTCGTCCTCGAGATTTGGGTTGGGCTGTGGTTGGAAGTCTGTTGGTTCATATGAGACTGATCTATTTAGGACTTCATCTCAACAAACGATGGATAGGATAATGGCCTATGATGAGGCGGGAATCTATCACGGAGTTCTTAAGGTGATCCCTACTGTGTCTTTGCGGTTCTTTGTTTCAGGTAACTATATAGACCCTTCTAGGTACTCTAGGCTTAGTGGTTCTATTAATCTAATATTTCTGTAAGGAATCTCTTGATGTGTGCCCTTGCTTCATTTTTAAAGGAAAAGGGGAAAGAGTGGTGGCTTGTCTCTCACACTTGTCCGGGCTAGCAGGTTGGAGAGTGAGTGGAGGCGAAGTTGCTCGAGTGAAGGAGGGATGGAGCGAGGGCCACATGACGAAGGCGAAGTAGAGCGATGGGTTCTTGGTAGAGGCGGACTTCGTCGGCGGTTAGGGCTTGCAGTCGTAGGGCCTAGGGTGGAAGGAGATGTCTCCTCATTGGTTCAGGCAATGGGTGGATTCGTCGCCGGAGACGATGCTCGAAGGATAGCGATGTCGAGGTTCTTTGACCGTGAAGGCTGCATTTTGGCAAAAAGGGTTGCTGCCTGGCGATGGGTGTGGGCAAAAGTGTGGTATGTCGGAACGGTTATTAGTACTCTACGGCTTGGGTGCTATACCCACTAGTTTTTGTTTGGAGGCTATGGCGGGATGCGACAGTGTGGACCCCCGTTTTTGAGACGAGAATCTTTCGTGTTCATAGTACCATTTCCCTGGATCGAGTAGTTGGTACCCACGAATACAGTACTGGATAATCAAGTGCACATGCACGAATAGTCTTACAATACCATTATTACATTAATAGGCCCGAAGGCATTGTTCATCCCACAGACCTTATGGTCCGAATACAACATAAAAACAGAATTTAGATAAGGCAATGGAAAGAGGCGGCGGCTCGTCAATTGCCACAGCAACGACCGGGCTAAGGTCTAGTATGCGCCGTCGGTTCCTTTGCCCTCCGGTAATACGCGTAGGGTCTTCGGCTCTTCATTTCCATCGCTTGGAGGTTTGTGCGTATAGCAAGGGTGAGTACCAACCGTACTCAGCAAGCCAACACAGAATTGATGCATATGATAGGGTTATTCAAAGAACATGGCTAGGGTCATTTTTGCGTAAAGCCAGTTTTCACAATTCTTTTCACAAGCCTATCGACTAGCCAAATCAAGTTTTAATCTCATAGTTCATTAACCCGGCGACGGTTCCGTCTACCATCCATCGTGATTCCAAGGATGGCTTCCCGCCTCCGGTTCGTCATGATTTTCTGGGAGTCCACCCCTTCTCGCATTCTCGAGAAGTTGATCCACCAAATGAAACCATCATGCATACCCATCCCAGCAGCTTTTAAGTTTAAAATCTAGCCAAGCGAAAGTCTTGTCACGATGCTCAATATCCACGAGCACGGCTATTCGAATAGATTGATTCACTCACACTGCAGTGGATGTACACTTTACCCGTACTCCGCGACAGCCCAACAAATGAGCCTACGCCTCAACACATGAGACGGTCACGGCAAAGCCTTTCGATAACCTCGCTTTGGCGCACCCGCTCCATGAACTTAAGCCCTCATGCACTCTAGCCGTCCTTTTCCAAAGAAGTGAGAGGAGTTCGCGCACCCGGGTAAGGGAAAACTTTCCAAATCTTTAAGTTTAATTAACATCGCTTAATCCCACCATTCGTAACAAAGGCTGCAGCCTCATTCTCATCTCATAACCACATCATAGAGAACCATCTATGCAAGGATACCGCTCCGCTCGGCTATCTAGTCACTAGGTCTATACCCATTCGAGAAGTACGGTTGTACCGGCTCGTTTCCGGCTATCTCATGGCTCGGTCCTTACTGACCGGGTCGGCACTTGCCTTTTCCAATCCACCCAAATCATCCGGCCGCCCCCAGCCTAAAACATTTGTATAGTACTTTCAATTTTCATCAAACTTAGTTCATCATTCTCACGGCCATGTGGCGCTCATGTCTCCACATGCCGAATCTCAACTACCTTCCCTAAGGTAGTTGCCCAAGCACAAAGCTTTTTCATAAAGTCATGAGTATGCACAATCTAAGTGTAGCGTGGCTAAGCGACGAAGTTATGCTTCGGTTGTTTGTATCACATCGCGAGTTACAATGAGTAATTCTAAAGGTAATCAATAGCAAGGAATGGCATAACAAGTATAGGTACTCGTAAAGCATGCATGTTTAGAGTTTAAAATAACACCATTTCGCAACCGGGTTCGATATGTTCAAAGGGTGTGAAGACTTGCCTTGCTCGCACACTTGAGGGTGGGGTCTTCGCGGGGTCGTTGCCGGTTTCTTCAGCGCTACCCGTACGTGCGAAAGATTAATTGAATTCAGTTAGAATTCAACAAAATACCGAGAGATCGAAAAGAACCATAAAAGCCACGAAAACAACTCCAAAAGTTTTGCCGAAGATTCTACTCGAGTTAGAACAAGGGTTACGAGGAAAATCCGGGTTTTGGAATCGAGTTGATGACCTAGGGTTTTCGCAAGTCGGCGATCGCAATAAATTTGGAAATTACGTTTGAAAATATCGAAGAAAATTCGTGCTTGAAATTTGAGGGTTTGAGTACAAAAGCGAAACCTATTTCGATGGCGGGAAAGAATTAAATGGAATCCGGATTTAAAAACAATGCGAAATGAAATTCAAAACGTCCGATTCCGATTTTTCAAACTTTGCACCGAGAAAATATGCGAGAAAATAATTTATTTTTGCCCAAAATTTTACTCAAGTCATCCCAAAACATTTTCCAAATTTTCCAAAATTTTTCCCACATTTTTCCCTATTTTCTTTTTTTTTTTTCTTTTCTCGCGCACTATTCATCGCTCGCAAGGTGTTCGACCGGGCTTCAAAACAGAGGCGGCGGCAAGTGAGGAACAAGGGCGGCGCAAGGGGGCTTACTGCAACGGCGGCTCGGGGAGGAGCAAGGGGGCACGGGGGATGGACTTGCGCACGGCGGCGACGGCTAAACGGCGGCGGCGGCGCTCGGGAGAGGGGAAAGGGCGAGGCGGTGCGGCGAAATGGTAGCGCGGCGCGGCCCCTTTTATAGGCGCGGCGCAGCGCGAGCGCGAGTGGAGAGGGAGGCCGGCTCGGGCGTGCGCGGCGTGGCGCGACACGCGGCGCAGCTCGGGAGGGCCGCACGGCGGTCTCCACGCGGCGGCGCGGAAGGCCGGGCCGGCGCGGCGTTTGCGACGTGGAGCGGCGAGCGGGACGCGAGCGGGTCCGACGGCGCGGCGCGCGAGGGTGCGAGCGAGCGGGCGGGCCGGCGCGCGCGGCGGCGGCGCGTGGCGCAGCGCGCGGCGGCGGCGGGCGGCGGCGCGGGCGGGCGCTGGCGCGGGCGGCGGGCGCGCGCGCGGGGCGGGCGCGCGCGGCGGCGGCGCGCGCGCGGCGGCGCGCGGGCGGCGGGGTCCGGCGCGCGCGCGCGCGCGGCGCGCGTGGCGCGCGCGGTGTAGGGGCGCGCGCGCGCGCGCGCGCGCGCGGCGCGGCGTGCGCGCGCGGGCCGTATGGCGTCGAACACATGGCGGCTAATGAATAGTGCATTTTCTCTTTTTCCGATTTTAAATTCCTATTTTCCATTTCCATTTCCTTTCACTCTAAAAATTCAAAATAAATTTTAATATTTCCAAAATAATTTTGAAATTATATTTTCAAACTGTTTCCCACTTTTTATTTTTCAAAATATATTTTTCATGTCTATTTTATTTCTTCCTTTAAATTCAATAAATTAGGGCCTTTGATTAAAATAAGTTTCTAAATTCTCAAAAATGTTTTTATCATCCAAATATTTATTATTTTTCTTCCATCAATTAGGGTTTAAACCAAAATATATCCTTTTCAAAGAATCCCTTGTAAATCTCCGAAATTATATATTTACCCTTCTCCAAATATATATATTTTGAATTACTTCTCCCAGCAGGGATCTCAAAGCTTAGGTTTTTTTATTCAACTTCACATCAAAGCAATTCCGAAGAAATTCTTACGCAACGAACGGCAAATAAGATTGAAAAACACGATAGGAAGCATTGAAATCAAAAGGTTTTTGCAAGGTCCGATTTTCAATGTCCGATTTTAAATTCTTCGATTTTTAGGGTGTTACAAACCTACCCCCTAACAATAAATCTCGTCCCCGAGATTTTCTTACCGTTGCCGAATAGGTGTGGATATTCTGTCCTCGGAATTCTTCGCTCCCAGTAGCCTCTTCTTCCGTGTGATTGCTCCATTGTACCTTGTACATGCGCCATGATTTGGTCCGTGTCTTCTTTTCTCGCCTCGTCTAGTATCTTGATTGGATGCTCCGGGTAGGTAAGATCACTGTGGACATGGATGGTTTCTAAAGGGGCTTGCTCTTCCGGTACTCGCAAACATTTCTTCAATTGTGATACGTGGAACACTGGGTGGACATCGAGAGGTTCTCGGCAACTCCAACGGTAGGCCACTTCTCCTCTCCTAGCGTTTATCAAGAATGGGCCCACGTATCTTGGTGCGAGTTTCCCTTTGACCTTGAACCTCTCGAGTTCCCCGTAGTGGTGAGACCTTCAAATACACGTAGTCACCTTCTTTAAACTCTAATTCTCTTCGGCGGGTGTCCGCGTAGCTCTTTTGTCGTGATCGAGCGTTTGTAATCGGTCCCGAATCAAGCAAACTTTTTCCTCGGCCTCTTTGATTATGTCAGCCCGAATACGGTTCGTTCACCGGTTTCGACCACATTAATGGGGTTCAGCAGCGGCGACCAAATAGAGCTTCGTTTGGCGACATCTTCGACGGCTTGATAGCTATAATTGTAGGAGAACTCGGCGTACGGCAAACATTTCTCCCAATCCTTGGTGAAATCCAACGCACAGCTCTCGCATATCTTCTAGCACTTGATTCGTCCTCTCGCCCGTCCGTCGTCCGCGGGTGGTAAGCGGATCGAAGGCGAGGTGTCCGCGAGTGCCTCGTGGACCTTGCTCCAAAACTGAGATGTGAATTGGGTGCCACGATCCGATATAATCCTCTTTGGTACACCGTGGAGACATACAATCCTGCTCATATATAGTTCCGCTAGCTTGGCACTGTTGTAGTTAGTTTTCACGGGAATAAATCTGCCTTGGTGAGCCGATCTACTATTACCCAAATGGAATCGTAACCAGCCGCAGTCTTGGGTAGTCCCACTATGAAATCCATGCCTATCTCGTCCCATTTCCATTCGGGGATCTTGAGTGGCTGTAGTAAGCCTGCTGGTCGTTGATGCTCAGCCTTCACCCTTTGGCACACATCGCACACGGCTACGTATTCGGCTACATCTCTCTTCATATTGGGCCACCAAGATTCTCCTTTCAAATCCCGGTACATTTTTGTGCTTCCAGGATGTAACGAATATGCCGATTCGTGGGCTTCTTTTAAGATCAATCCCCTCAAACCGCCTCGTTCGTGCACGCAGATTCTTTTCTTGTACCACAGATTCCCTTGTCATCTACGAAAACTCCTTAGCGCGTCCAACGCCATACGTTCCTTGATTTCCGGGTTTCCTCATTCCCTTTTTGGGCTTCCTCTATTTGAGTCCTCGAAGGGGTTGGATTTCCAGGAGTGTACTTCTCCGTGAGGAATCAGTGCATTAAGTCGAGCCATTTCTTCTTGGAGCTCATTGGCCATACCTCTCAATCCCACGTGGTGGCATTGGGCTTTGCGGCTCGCCGCATCGGCCACTACATTTGCCTTGCCGGGATGGTAATGGATTCCTAGATCGTAATCCTTGATCAACTCCAACCATCGCCTCGTCGTAGGTTGAGATCAGCCGAGTAAAGAAATATTTCAAGCTCTTGTGATCGGTATACACATCACAAGGGTTCCCGATCGATAGTATCTCCGATCTTCAATGCGTGAACAACCGCGGCTAATTCCAGGTCGTGTGTGGGATAATTCTCCTCGTGAGGTCGTAATCGCGCAAGCATACGCTACAACCTTCCCGTCCTGCATTAACACTCCTCCTAATCCTTGCCGGATGCATCACAAGACATCACGAAGTCCTTCCTTGTCGGGTAAGGTCAAGATTGGGGCAGTGGTTAACTTTTCTTTTAGTTGGTCGAAGGCTTTTTGACACTTCTCGTTCCACTCAAACTTCTTTTCCTTCTTCGAAGTTGAGTCATAGGTCGGGCCACGTGAAAACCCTTCGATAAACCGTCGGTAATAACCGGCCAAACCCAAGAAACTCCGAACTTCCGTCACCGACTTGGGTGCCTTCCATTCCATAACGGCTTCGTCCTTGGCGGGGTCTACGCTACTCCTCCGCTGAAACCACGTGGCCAAGAAAAGCGACTTCCTTGAGCCGAACTCGCATTTGCTGAACTTTGCATACATGGTGCTCTCGTAGCTTTTCCAAGACTAGTCGTAGATGCTCCGCGTGTTCCTCATCGTCCTTGGAGTAGATAAGTATATCGTCGATGAATACCACTACGAATTTGTCCAGTACTCCATGAATACCTTGTTCATCGGTTCATAAAATATGCCGGGCATTGGTCAATCCAAAGGACATCACCGTGAACTCATATAAGCCGTATCGTGTAGAGAACGCCGTCTTAGGAATATCTCCAATTCTAATCTTCAACCGATGATATCCCGACCGTAGATCAATCTTTGAGAACACCGCGCACCCTTAAGTTGATCGAATAGGTCATCGATTCGAGGTAGCGGGTACTTGTTCTTGATGGTGACTTCATTCAGCGATCGGTAGTCCACACACATTCTCATGCTCCCATCCTTCTTCTTGACGAAGAGTACCGGAGCTCCCCGTGGAGAAGAGTCCGTACAAATCCCTTCTCTTGTAGTTCTCTTATTTGCTTCTTGAGTTCCTCCAACTCGTTGGCCGGCATTCGATAAGGCCTCTTGGATATGGGGGCGCCTGTGCATTAGATCGATGATAAACTCTATGTCGCGATCCGGGGCATTCCGCAATTCCTCGAAACACGTCCGGTATTCTTGTACTACCGGCATTCCGCCTAGGGGTAGCATGGTGAACACTCCCGCAGCTTGATCACATAGCTTTGGGTTTTGATCCATAGTTATGCTCATCGGTGATCCCCATGGGGTGGATACCGTGACTTCCCTTCGATCGCAGCCTATAATTCCATTATTTTTGGTCAACCAATCCATTCCGAGTATGACATCTATGGTTTGGGGCGATAACACCATAAGGTTTGAGAGAAACACCACGTCTCTAATCCGTATGGGCACATTAATGCATGGGGTACGGTTATGTCTCCCCGTGAGTGTACCAACATAGGCCTCTTAAGTGCTACTTGGTGTAGGTGGTGTTGTTTGCTTACTTGGGAAGATATGAATGAATGCGAGGCTCCAGAATCGAATAAAACTTTAACTGGTGTAGAGTTGATAGAGAACATACCCATCAATACGCTCGATCCTCCCGAGCTTCTTCAGCCCGCACATGATTCACTCCGGCCACGTCGAAACCCGGTGGCAGCCTCGTTGGGTAGCGGGGTCCCGAATGCACCTCGTCCCGCCGCAGGGGTGGGGTTCCTCGGACGGGCGTTGCATTGGCGCCGGTGCGCACAGGGGTGTTGCGTGGTTTTGGGCAGCTATTGGAGTAGTGCCCTAATTCTCCGCAATTGAAGCAGCTCACATTCTTCCTTCCTGGAGCGGCTAGGGTTGGCGTGGGTGTACGAAGCCGAGGTGTAGCCGACCGTTGACATGGTCGAAGGCGGGAGAACGTCCGGTTGCCGGAACGTTTGGCTTCCATCCGACGGGGTGGCTCCCTTGGGGCGTTGTGGCGTTCCCCGAAATGGGCGAGCCATAGCGAGCCTCCTCTTGCGGTTATTGTCTACCACCTTTTGGTCATGCTCAAGTCGGACGACCTTGTTGATGAGGCTTTGGAACCGGTGTGATCCCGCCCGATCATTGGTCTCCCGGTCGTCATTTAGTCCCTCAATGAATTTGTCTATCTTTTCTTCTTCGTCCGCTGCAGTCACCGGTGGCGTAACGGCAAGCTGGGTGAACTTGTTTAGATATTCTTGTACCGAGGTGTTCCCTTGACGCAGCTGCGGAACTCGTTTTTCTTCATCCTCATAACTATGGTGCACGAAATTCTCACTAACGCAGCCGTGAATTCCTCCCATGTTGGTTCGCCGCGTCTTCACCCGTGTTTCCTTGTAGGTGTCCCACCGACACTTGCGGGCCCTCCACCGGTTAGTAGCGAAGACAACTCTATCGCTTCTCGGACTCGACGAGGGTTAGCTTCTTCTCTATCACTCTTAGCCAATCTTCGGCATCCATAGGTTCTTCGGCCGTGGAAAAAGTGGGCGGCTTAGCTCTCATGAATTCTCCTGCACTCGATCCTCCTCGACCTCCTTGATTATTAGCAATCGCTTGGAGTAGCCGGGTCTGCAAAGCCATGACCTCGCCAGGTGGAGGGGTTGGGTTCGCGGGTTCTCATTGGTTGCCGCGGCTCTGCGACGATGTGCCATCCGAAGAAGGTAGATGAATTAAGAGGTCGGACTAGTTTAGGTTATAGTTCCCGGGGATTTTTCTTCAAGTTCTTTCGAATGATCTTCAATCAACGACAGGGTGAAATAATAATAAGCATACGAATTAAGACACCGCAAGGCGATGCTCAGTTCATCATATTACATAAGGGGTACACGGACCGTACACACACACAGTCCTTCATGCCAGATAGCAACTATAATTATATCGTCCAACTACATCAACTAATTAAGGGGAAATAGAGAGTGGTTCGTGCCGCCGAGCCGGGAAGGTCCTCCCGCCTAGTCATCCAACCATCCGCAAGAGCCAGGCGCCGGAAGTGGGTGGTCCGCCGAGGCAAACCGAAGTCCCCATGGCTCGGAGGTGGTGGCCTCGGAGTCACGCCGAATCTTCGACTCGGTGGCCGCGTACTCTTACGAGCGGTCCGGCGGGTGAGGGGGCCTCCCGTGTGAGTCGGGCGGCGAGGGGGAGCTTCCTCCTCCATTGGGTCGGTGTCGCTAGACTCCCATTTGATCTCCATGGGCTCGCCTCGGACTCCGTGTCGGTGTAGATCCGGATGGGGTTACCTCTCCCGATCCCGGCTCGATGGTACCGGTACGGAGCTCGGGTGGGTCCCATGGACGCGGCAAAGTGGTGTCCACCAGTGCACGGTGCGACTCGTGCTCAACATAAAGTTTGCTCCATCATGGCTTGAAAGGTATCCAAGCATGCTGGAGTCATAAGGTAATAATGGTCGGGCATAGGGGCGGAGGTGATGGCACAAGCTCGGCGGAAGTACTGCAGCGTAGACAGGATGAGTGTGCATGCTCCTCCACTCGGTTGATTTGCCGCTTGCTCTTCCCGAGCCGCTTCCAGCTCTACGCAGCTTCCCACGGGCCATGTAGCGGTCCGAGAGTTGCTCATACTGGGCACCATTGGCGCAGTGATGAGTCCGTGCATGTTTATCTCGGTCTCCACACCTTGGTGGCTCTCGACCGATCATTGAGGCGTGATCGCGGTCGTTGATCTCGAGCGTGGCCTCCTCGTAATGCCGCTCGCCGTCTCCGCCCAACGTGATAGACGCGTGACCATCGGGTTGTAGCAGCAGGGTAGCCTCCACGTGCAAACCGGGTTGCCCTCTTCGCGATAAGGATGATGCACGAACTCGTCACCGTGAGTTCGGCACGGTGTATCGCATTAAGGCGAAGGAAGGCCTCACGAGCTGCATCCTGAATAGCTGCTTCTGCTAAGTCCCGGTGGTAGCGAGTGTGGAAGCAGAAGGATGTCTCACTTCCCATGCGGGCTTCTATAGATACGGCCGCCTCCCAGGCTGGATACACTTCGGAGCCATGCCTTTTGGTGTGATAGGTGGGTGGTTCCGGGTACCTCAAACACCATAGTAGGGACTGAAGTTGTACCACAAACCCCTCGTCTCGCGGGATAGTGACTTCCTGTGCTCCGTCGTGGTTTGACATCTGCTTTTGTAAGCAACTTATGGTTAGCGGGAGAGAGCTATTATAATCATTTGGTAAAAAGGAAATACAGATGTAGAAAAGGTATATTTGCATTTTCGGAAATAATAGTTTAAAACCGATCCTATGTAGGGATATTCCCTTTAGCCAACTGGTTAGAGGTAGGGCGCCATTTGGTCTTAGCCTACGGTCGCATGGCTCTGATACCAGCTCTGTGGACCCCCGTTTTTGAGACGGGAATCTTTCGTGTTCATAGTACCATTTCCCTGGATCGAGTAGTTGGTACCCACGAATACAGTACTGGATAATCAAGTGCACATGCACGAATAGTCTTACAATACCATTATTACATTAATAGGCCCGAAGGCATTGTTCATCCCACAGGACCTTATGGTCCGAATACAACATAAAAACAGAATTTAGATAAGGCAGCGGAAAGAGGCAGCGGCTCGTCAATTGCCACAGGCAACGACCGGGCTAAGGTCTAGTATGCGCCGTCGCTTCCTTTGCCCTCCGGTAATACGCATAGGGGTCTTCGGCTCTTCATTTCCATCACGGAGGTTTGTGCGTATAGCAAGGGTGAGTACCAACCGTACTCGGCAAGCCAACACGAATTGATGCATATGATAGGGTTATTCAAAGAACATGGCTAGGGTCATTTTTGCGTAAAGCCAGTTTTCACAATTCTTTTCACAAGCCTATCGACTAGCCAAATCAAGTTTTAATCTCATAGTTCATTAACCCGACGACGGTTCTGTCTACCATCCATCGTGATTCCAAGGATGGCTTCCCCGCCTCCGGTTCGTCATGATTTTCTGGGAGTCCACCCCTTCTCGCATTCTCGAGAAGTTGATCCACCATAATGAAACCATCATGCATACCCATCCCAGCTTTTAAGTTTAAAATCTAGCCAAGCGAAAGTCTTGTCACGATGCTCAATATCCGCGAGCACGGCTATTCGAATAGATTGATTCACTCACACCGCAGTGGATGTACACTTTACCCGTACTCCGCGACAGCCCAACAAATGAGCCTACGCCTCAACACATGAGACGGTCACGGCAAAGCCTTTCGATAACCTCGCTTTGGCGTACCCGCTCCATGAACTTAAGCCCTCATGCACTCTAGCCGTCCTTTTCTAGCGTGAGAGGAGTTCGCGCACCGGGTAAGGGAAAACTTTCCAAATCTTTAAGTTTAATTAACATCGCTTAATCCCACCATTCGTAACAAAGGCCGCAGCCTCATTCTCATCCCATAACCACATCATAGAGAACCATCTATGCAAGGATACCGCTCCGCTCGGCTATCTAGTCGCCTAGGTCTATACCCATTCGAGAAGTATGGTTGTACCGGCTCGTTTCCGCTATCTCATGGCTCGGTCCTTACTGACCAGTGGTCGGCACTTGCCTTTTCCGGAATCCACCCAAATCATCCGCCGCCCCAGCCTAAAACATTTGTATAGTACTTTCAATTTTCATCAAACTTAGTTCATCATTCTCACGGCCATGTGGCGCTCATGTCTCCACATGCCGAATCTCAACTACCTTCCCTAAGGTAGTTGCCCAAGCACAAAGCTTTTTCATAAAGTCATGAGTATGCACAATCTAAGTGTAGCGTGGCTAAGCGGCTTACCGGTTATGCTTCGGTTGTTTGTATCACATCGCGAGTTACAATGAGTAATTCTAAAGGTAATCAATAGCAAGGAATGGCATAACAAGTATAGGTACTCGTAAAGCATGCATGTTTAGAGTTTAAAATAACACCATTTCGCAATTGGGTTCGATATGTTCAAAGGGTGTGAAGACTTGCCTTGCTCGCACAGTTGAGGGGTGAGGTCTTCAGCGGGGTCGTTGCCGGTTTCTTCAGGCGCTACCCGTACGTGCGAAAGATTAATTGAATTCGTTAGAATTCAACAAAATACCGAGAGATCGAAAAGAACCATAAAAGCCACGAAAACAACTCCAAAAGTTTTGCCGAAGATTCTACTCGAGTTAGAACAAGGGTTGCGAGGAAAATCCGGGTTTTGGAATCGAGTTGATGACCTAGGGTTTTCGCAAGTCGGCGATCGCAATAAATTTGGAAATTACGTTTGAAAATATCAGCGAAGAAAATTCGTGCTCGAAATTTGAGGGTTTGAGTACAAAAGCGAAACCTATTTCGATGGCGGGAAAGAATTAAACGGAATCCGGATTTAAAAACAATGCGAAATGAAATTCCGAAAAACATCCGATTCCGATTTTTCAAACTTTGCACGAGAAAATATGCGAGAAAATAATTTATTTTTGCCCAAAATTTTACTCAAGTCATCCCAAAATATTTTCCAAATTTTCCAAAATTTTTCCCACATTTTTCCCTATTTTCTTTTTTTTTCTTTTCTTTTTTCTCGCGCACTATTCATCGCTCGCAAGGTGTTCGACCGGGGCTTCAAAACAGAGGCGGCAGCAAGTGAGGAACAAGGGCGGCGCAAGGGGGCTTACGGCGACGGCGGCTGGGAGGAGCAAGGGGGCACGGGGGATGGACTTGCGCACGGCGGCGACGGCTAACGGCGGCGGCGGCGCCGGGAGAGGGAAAGGGCGGTGGCGGTGCGGCGAAATGGTAGCGCGGGCGCGCCCTTTTATAGGCGCGGCGCGCGCGAGCGCGAGTGGAGGGGGCGGCTCGGGCGTGCGCGGCGGCGCGGCGCGAAACGCGGCGCACTCGGGGGGCGTGACGGGCGGTCTCCACGCGGCGGCGCGGAAGGCCGGGCCGGCGCGGCGTTTGCGACGTGGAGCGGCGAGCGGGACGCGAGCGGGGTCCGACGGCGCGGCGCGCGAGGTGCGCGAGCGGCGGGGGGCGCGCGCGCGGCGCAGCGCGCGCGGGGCGGCGGCGCGCGGCGGCGCGCGGTGCGGGGGTCTGCGCGGCGGGCGACGCGCGGCGCGGTGGCGCGCGCGGGTGTAGGGGCCGTCGCGCGCGCGGCGCGGCGCGGCGCGTGGCGTGCGCGCGCGGCGGGCGTACGGCGTCGAACACATGGCGGCTAATGAACAGTGCATTTTCTCTTTTTCCCGATTTTAAATTCCTATTTTCCATTTCCATTTCCTTTCACTCTAAAAATTCAAAATAAATTTTAATATTTCCAAAATAATTTTGAAATTATATTTTCAAACTGTTTCCCCACTTTTTATTTTTCAAAATATATTTTTCATATCTATTTTATTTCTTCCTTTAAATTCAATAAATTAGGGCCTTTGATTAAAATAAGTTTCTAAATTCTCAAAAATGTTTTTATCATCCAAATATTTATTATTTTTATTCCATCAATTAGGGTTTAAACCAAAATATATCCTTTTCAAAGAATCCCTTGTAAATCTCCGAAATTATATATTTACCCTTCTCCAAATATATATATTTTGAATTACTTCTCCCAGCAGGGATCTCAAAGCTTAGGTTTTTTTTATTCAACTTCACATCAAAGCAATTCCAGAAGAAATTCTTATGCAACTGAACTGGCAAATAAGATTGAAAAACACGATAGGAAGCATTGAAATCAAAAGGTTTTTGCAAGGTCCGATTTTCAATGTCCGATTTTAAATTCTTCGATTTTTAGGGTGTTACGACGAGGATGGTCACCAGGATTTCCTTTGTGAGGCGGTTTGTCTTCTCGTCATGTTGGCACCCATTGTTTTTCTCTCTTTTCGGGGTTACTAATAGATTAGGTAGTCAATGGATAGCTCCTAGAATTTGTCCCCTTATGTATGGATCCGGCGGCCACGCTCGAATGTCTCTTTTGTCTTTATATCAGGAGCATATTGGATGTTTTGCCTAAACTGGTGCTCTGGTGATTTAGGTTGTGGTTGGGTTTTGCTTGTCAGGAGAGTGGTTGGATGACATTGATTGCTAGGACTGCTACTAGCGTTCCAACTAGTTTCCCATGTAAAGTATATGAAACCAATTATGTTTTGAGGGGACTTGGATCCATCTTTACCTTGTTCTGCTGAGAATAGGCGTAATGTCCAATTGACTAACAGGTGTCTAATATGAAGATCAGGGTCATGTTACTCTACCCCCCTTAAATAAATTTTAAACTTAGCTTGTCCTCGAGGTTATGAAAGAATGCAAAGTTTTGAAACCAAACAAAACTTTAACTTAGTGCAAAATGAATGGAGAACATACCCATTAGCACGATCTGGTCCTCCTGGGCCTCTTCAGCATGCACATGGTTCACTTGGCCCTGGCGGATTCCAGTGGTGGCCTCCTTCGGTTGGGGTGTCCCGAACAGTCTGCGTCTAGGTACCGGGGCAGGGGTCCCTCTTACAGCAATGACGTTGGATCCAGTACGGACGGGGGTGTTACGTGGCTTAGGGCAGTGATTGGCGAAATGTCCATATTCCCCACAGTTGAAGCAGTTCACGTTCTTAAGTCTTGGGGTCGCCAAGGTAGGTGCCGGGGAGCGGAAAGGGGTGGCAGGTGGCCTGCTGGTGTTGCCGGGTGCAACGGGGCGATTGGTCATTGTGACGGCTGGCTTCCAACCTGTTGGTGTTGCTCCTTTGGGTCGCTGGGGCGTTCCTTGAATCGGGCGGGCTAGAGCAAGTCTTCTCTCCGGTCGTTTTCAACCGTCCTTTGATCATGCTCAAGCCTTACGACCTTATTGATGAGGCTCGGAAGCTAGCGTGATCCCGACCGATCATCGGTCCTCTTAACTCATCGTTCAGTCCTTCAATAAACTTGTCCATCTTTTCCTCTTCGTTTGCCAGATCGCTTGTGGCATAACGGGCAAGCTGCGTGAACTTGTTAAGATACTCTTGTACCGTGGTGTTTCCTTGGCGCAGCCTACGGAACTCATTTTTCTTCATCCTCATAACCGCGGCTGGTACGGAATTTTCACGGAAGGCAGCCGTGAATTCTTCCCATGTCGGTTCTCCGGCATCTTCAGCCCGAGTCTCTTTGTAGGTGTCCCACCGCCACTTGCGGGACCTTTCACGATTAGTGGCGAAGATGACTCGTCGCTTCCCGTACTCGGACGAGAGTCAACTTCTTCTCTATTACCCTCAACCAATCTTTAGCATCCATTGGTTCCTCCGCCATGGAGAACGTTGGCGGCTTGGCTCGCATAAACTCGCCTAGGCTTGATCTTCCGCGTTGTCCTTGGTTGTTGGCAATGGCTTGAAGCAGTTGGGTTTGCGAAGCCATGACTTCCGCTAGGGTGGAGGGGTTAGGCTCCGGCGGGTTCTCTGTAGCTGCTGAGGCTCTGCGACGGTGCACCATCTGAGGAATATAGATGAGGTAAATGATTGGATCGACTAATGTCATGGTTCTAATTGATTTTTGAGTGATCTCCAAGTTGTTCTTAAGTGATCTTTTGCACACAACAAGCATGGTGGAATAAACTCATTTAAGACATAACATGGAACTTCATATTAGTTCGTAGATGTTACATCAGGGGGATACATTAGACATGTGTAGTCCATACAACACAATACAACAACACTAATACCGATCTAGGGTCTTCATCCATAAAGGGAAAGGGGCACGGTCATTGATGTCTTAATTCCATCCAAAGCAAGACCAGAGTTGATGCAGACTCCTTGTCTAGTTGTTTGAGCTGTCGCCCGATCTGGGGTTGCCACCTATGGCTGTTGCATTGGCACCGGTAAGAGGAGGGATGCTGTGTGACTTGGGGCATTGGTTGGCATAGTGTCCAAATTCCTCACAGTTGAAGCAAGTCACATTCCTTTTCCTTGGGGCTGCCAGGATAGGTGTTGGAGTGCGAAACAGTACGGTAGTTGTTCTAGGGCAGTCATTGGCATAGTGCCCTAACTCTCCACAGTTGAAGCAGTGCACATTCCTCTTTAGACGCCAGGGAATCTCCTCAGCATCTTTAGGGGTACACACTGTGCTCGTGATAATCATCCTGCCAGTACCACTTGTGGTCCATTTTGGTGACTTCCTCTTCCTGGAGTTGGATGGCGAACTGAGCCCTTGGCCGATCATTGGATTGAATTCCTTATCCTTCCTTCCGCACTGTATCTCTCCCTCGATCGGGGTTCCGGTGTGTTTTTCCCCTGCACTGTTCCTTATTCCATATCCTTGTTCCATGAAGCCGTAGCGGGGGCCAAGTGTTTCCTTTCCTCCTAATGGTGGGTTTGGCGTTACTGCTCTCTGTGGGCTTGACAGTTTATTCGCAGGAGTCATCAGGGCTTGAGTCGGAACGTATCGATGTTGCTTTGGACACGAACCCAAAACTTGAAGGTGTCATTGCATTTGCTGCACCATCATGATCATCAATTGTGTCTGGCTAGCCATTATCTGGGCTAAGGTCGGATTCATAGGGAAAGAGGGTGGAATGTCCATAGGGTCGCTCTGTGTTGATCCATGAGGTTGCTGAGATTTTGATTTCCTGCCCTTGTTCTTTCCCATCTATTGTTAGAGACAAAGAAATAAGAAGAAAGGTTAAGCTCTGGTTGGAACCTTATTCCTGTGTACTCTTATTGCTTTAGCGGGTGGAATAAACAATCTCCCAAGCTTTAACAGGGTCACAGTTCTATATCTATTTTTGAAGATAGTTTAGGGTTGAGAGAAAGGTAAAATCAAATGTTTGTAGAGGAATTGGGGTAAGAGAGAAAATATGTTTGCCTTGTGAAAATAGTTTGTATTTCCAAAATAATCCTATGTAGGGATATTTCCTTTAACCAACTATTCGGAGTAGGGCACCGCTTGGTCTTATCCTACGCCGCACCGCTCCGATACCAGCTCGTAGACCCCGTTTTGAGGACGGGAATCATTCGTGTTCATAGTACCTTATCCCTGGATCGAGTAGTTTGGTACCCACGAATACAGTTCTGAATTACCAGGTACAAAGTGCACGAATAGTCTTATACTGAAATTATTACAATAATAGGCCCGAAGGCAATATCCAATATATATAGGACCTACCGGTCCGGATACAACCGAAAACAGAAATTAGATAAGATAGTAGACGGAAGGCAGCAGCATGCCGATTGCCACAGGCAACGACTGGGGACTAAGACCTGTTGCGCTCCATTGTCTTCATTCCTCCTAGTAGTATGTGTACGGGTCTTCCTCATCTCCTTCATCTGGAGGTTTGTGCGTATAGCAAGGGTGAGTACCCAACGTACTCAGCAAGCCAACACGGAATGATGCACATGATAGGGTCATTCAAAGGATGGCTATGGTTTATTGGCGCAAAGCCAATTTTTACAAATCATTTCACAAACCTAATATCTAGCCAGGTCAAGTTTTAGGTCCATAGTATATTAAGTCGGCGACGGTTCTGTCCACCATCCATTGTGATCCCAAGGATAGCTTCCCGCCTCCGATTCGTCATGGTTTTTTGGGTGTCTTCCCCCTTCTCTCAGATAGAGAAGTTGGTTTCCCAGCACATAAAATCATTATGCAATCCCACCCATCATTTTAAATTTATGAGTCTAGCCACGGGAAAAACTTGTCACGTTGCTCATTAACCGCGAGCACGGCTATTCGAATAGATTGATTGACTCACACTGCAGTGGATGTACACTTTACCCGTACTTCGCAACTACTCATTGAATGAGCTTACACCCCTCTATATGGGACGGTCACGGCAAAGCCTTTCGATAACCTCACTTTGGCAGTACCCGCTCCATGAACTTAAGCCCTCATGCACTCTAGCCGTCATTTCCTAGCAGTGAGAGGAGTTCTAGCGTTCCCGGGGTAAGAGAAAGAATTGCTCTATCCTTGGACTTTCCATCTTCGTGTCCTTTTCTTCATGTCTTCATTTCTTCATGTTGATCGCATGCCCGATCTCTGCCCAGGTACCAACCAGCGGTACACCCCCTGCCGGAAGGCCCTTAACTATCGTCCGTGCACCCACCAGTGGTGCACCCCCACCGGCAAGCCCTTACCTCAACGCCAACACCTGAACCTACTATGCAAGGATACTGCCTCCGCTCGGATATTTAATCAGCTAGGTCTATACCTATTCGAGAAGTACGGTTGTACTGGCTCGTTCTAAGTTGTAGTCTCATGGCTCGGTCCTTAACTGACCAGGGACGGTACTAGCCTTTCCCAAAATCCACCCAATTCCATCCATCCGCCCCGGTCTAGAAACGTTGATTTCATATTTTTGTTTTTCCATCAAAACCATTTTCATCATGTTCAAGCAATGTGGCGCTCATGTCTCCACATGCCATTGCTCAACTACGTTCCCGAAGGTAATTGCCCAAGCATAAAGCTCTTTATAAAATCATGAGTATGTATGAATCTAAGAATAGCATGGCTAAGCAGTTTACCGAAGATATTCTTCGGTTGTATGTATCACATCGAGGGTTACAAGGAATAATTCTAAAGGTAATCAATAACAAGGCATGGCATAACAAGTATAGGTAATTCTTGCGTATAGCATGCATGTTTGAAGTTTAAAACAACATCATTTCACAATTGGGATTAATATGTTCAAAGAGTGTGATGACTTGCCTTGCTCGCACGTTTGTTGAGTGGGGTCTTCGACGTAGTCAGTAGCTGCCTTTTTGGATGCTATCCATACGTGCGGAATAAAAGATTGAGTCCAATTAAAATTCGATAAGAACGAATAAGGAATCAAGAAAAACCAAAAAGAGTACTCCAAAATATCTCCCTATGATTTTACCCGAGTTACGGAGGATTTTACGGTAAAATCGATCAAAACGATGAGTTACGGTCATTTGGGGTTTTGTAAAAAAGAATCGATAAAGCGATGAGCGGGATTCTTACGAATGTTGTTTAAGAGATTCGTTGATACATTTTTATTGAGTTCAAAAGGTTAAGCATAGTTTGAAGAAAAGAGAAAGTAAAAATAAATCTTCGGGAAGAGTTTTCGTAAACGCAAGGTTCTCCGAAAATCGTATATAGGGGCTCATTTCATTTTAAAGAAAATACTTGTGAAGACTACAAAATTTTGGCGTAAATATTCCCAAAATATCTCCAAAATATTTCCCAAATTTTTTTAAAATTTTTCCCCATTTTTTTTCTAATTTCTTTTTCTTCTTTTTCCCTAGACCGCCACTGTGCATTCTCTCTTCTCTATTCCCTGTTCGCTGGCTCTCTCTTTCTCTCTGACGTGTGGGTCGGCGGGAGAGGAAGGAGAAAGAAAGAAAGAGAAAAAAAATTGGCAAAATTTCGCGCGGCTGGGGTTCGAACCCACGACCTCTCCCTCTCACGGCTCGGCTCAAGCCACTGGGCTAGCGAGCCATTCTCGTCCATCTCCCCCTCTCTTCTTTTTTCTTTCTTCCCCCTCCTCCTTCTTCCTCGCGAGGCCGCGGCATGGCACAGGGCGGCGATGGTGGGGTAAGGGCAAACGACGGCGAGGGAAGGGCGGGGCTTGGGCGAGGAAAGTCTAACACCATCTACGAGCTACGGCGGTCCCGTTTCCAAGCTCGTCCTGGTCGGGGAGGCGGTGAGGCTAGCTGGTGGCATCGAGGTAGCGAACGCGGCGGTGACATAATCCGGCGATGGCGCGGCTGCCATAATGGGTCGTCGAGCACCTAAGGAACCTAGGGAATCTAACAGAGGCGCTTGCTTAGCCGGGGAGGCAACGGAGCGGGCTAGCAACGGCGGCCTCATAATGCCGGCGGTGGTTCACGTCGACGGTGTGTTTTCGGCGACGGCATGGCCACGGCGACGGGTCACTGAGCATCTACATGCTATGGGGATGCTAATGGCGGTGGTGGTTCGGCCGGGGAAGTGCGAGAATTGGCTGGCGGCGTGCGCGCGACGGCGGCCGAGGTAGGGGAGGCACGACGGCTTGCCGGCGGTGGACTCTGGTGGTGGTTGGCTCGGGCAAGTGAGGGAAAAGGTAGAGCTGAGTGTGGGGAGCATGATCGTACCTTCAATTGCACACGAGCTCGACTGAAAACGGCGAAATCTGAGAAATCGCTCTAACGGCGGTTTGGCGAGCTCCCTGGCCGGTCGCCGGTGTTTCACGAAAATTAGAGTAATGCCGTGGAGAATAATTGGGGGAAATGTGGGGGAATGCAGGAGGGGACAAGGGTGAAGGTTTTCTGTGCTGCAAGCTTGGTCTGGGGAGGCCTCTTATAGGCGGTCGACGGCTAGGGTGTATCGGCTGCACGGAATGGGCGAGCTGGCGCGGCATGGCGCGCACAGCGAGCGGTATGGCGAGCACATTTGCTGGCATACGAGCGAATCTAACGACGACATGGGTGCACGTACGGCGTGGACTTCGCGTTCGACGGAGTGACGAGGCCGCGGCGTGGTGCGGACGTGCTCGTGCGTGACGCCGACGCGGCGGGTACGGCGACGGCATGGCGCGGCGCGCGTGGCTGACGCGGTGCACAGCGCGGGGTGACGGCCGCGTGCGGGACGTGGCGACGTGGGCGATGGCTGGTGACAGCGCGACGCGTGTCGCGCGCGCGCGTGGGCCCGGACACGGTCGAACAGCTGGCGCATGATGAACAGTGCGATTTCCTATTTTCCCGAATTAAAAATCCTATTTTCCCATTTTCATTTCCTTTCACTCTAAAATTTCAAAATAAATTATAATATTCTCAAATTGAATTTAGAAATATATCTTCAAACTTTTTCCTCACTTTTTATTATTCAAAATATATTTTTCATATTTATTTTATTTCTTCTTTTAAATTCAATGAATTAGGGTTTTTGATTAAAAATAAGTTTCTAAATTCATATTTCCTTTTCAAAAATATTTTTATCATCCAAATCCAAATATTTATTATCTTTCCTTCACCAATTAGGGTTTAAACCAAAATATATTCTTTTCAAAGAATCTTTTGTAAATCCACAAAATTATATATTTATCCTTTTCCAAATAGATATTTTGAATCATTTCTCCCAGCTGGAATCTCAAAGCTTAGGGTTTTTATTCAACTCCACATCAAAGTAATTCAAAAAGAACTCTCATGCAACTGAGCCATGCATGCCATCCTGCGCGCCGCCATGCGGGGAGGCCACCGCCGGGGGCTGCCACGCACGGGGGGAGGACGCCGCGGAGGACAACCGCCACGCGGGGAGGCCGCCGCCAAGGGCAACCGCCACGCGGGGAGGCTGCCGCCACGCGTCGTGCCTGGGGGCGCCGCCGACACAACGCGGGTGGGCGTCGCTAGCGCACGTGAGGAAGTCTCCGCCGCCGCCGTGCTGCATGGCTTTGTAGTCGTGCGCTGTGCGCACCGCTGCCGCCACGCGCTATGGCGCAGACGCCACATCCGCGCGGGAGGCGCCGCCGGCACGCGTTGGGGTGGGGTTGGGGCGCCATCTCTCCCCTTTTCCTCTCTCCGCCATGGTATTGAACGGAGCCGACGTTCACCGGCTTGCCGTTCATGAAGGAGATAGCGGAACATCGCAAGAAGTTCAACGCGGGCTTTGATTGTGGTCGGCATGGTGGAGAATCAAGAAGACCAAATCAACGAAGAAGATCGCCGGAGGTACATCGCGAGGCATTGTTACCTTCTCTGTGATCTTGATTTGTGATCTTGTTTCTTCCTCTGTTGCTCCTACCTTTCTCATTGGGAGAGCGAACGTGGCTGATAACGTGTTGTAAATGCAATTGAATTGAGAGAATGGAATGGGAGCAAATGGTAAAAATTATGTTCTCTTTCATTGATCTGTAATGTATATATACATGTACATGGTGGCAACTGCCAGTAGAAGAAGGATGAGAGCAACCACCATTGATATTGCAGTTGTAATAGGACCCTCGATCTACGTCGACGGTGGACTGGCCAATTGTCATGCGCCATCCTGAGTCATCGATCCGTGGCACTGCTCGAGCGCCAATCCCTGGATGTCGTGTGTCCCCGCCTATGACGCTCCTTAGCGTCGTGCGCTCGTGCTGCTCTCCGCACCGCGTGGGTCCTGCACGTATGGATTCCCACGTGGCGCCTTCTCAGTGGGGCCCACCTGTCAGCGACACAAAGCTGTTGTGTGTGTACGAAGCAAAACAGAAAGTCTAGAAAACCTCCCTTTCCTCTTTTTCTTCTTTGAGTTTTCTCGACATCTAACATTCTCACTTGATCTTACGAAGCCAGTTGTGATAACCTCCCCATACAGTGTTTATCCATTGTGTGCCACCTTGTGTCTAACCTCGTCACCCGACATTCTCGATCAACTTCTTCCTGAGTTTAGTCTCGATCTTGTCGCTGACCAAAGTTGACCTTAATCTCCTGCACATACATAAACAAACAACCGTTGTTTGGATACAGATACCGCAACCTGACCCGTGTTCGTTAATGCATACTTTTTCTTTTAGCACTCGCCAATTTTTCATCACAAGACTAAAACCACTTTTGGTTTCACAAGAACAGGAAAACCAGAGCATATATATGAATATACACCAAATATCTACATCTAAATCGTGAGCTTCTCATGGAGTACCACCAACAAACGCATCATCAGGAAAGATCTCATGGATCACCACGAACAAACGCATCATCAGGGAAAATCTCATGGATCACCACGAACATACACATCATCAGGTCAAATCAAAGCACACATCTCTTGGGTTACCACGAACTACATACACATCAGGCAGCGATGGACGAGCAATCACGACGAATCAATCGTCTCAGCAAATGATCAAAATAGGGATAGGATTTTAGAAGGGGTCAAAAACCTTAGGGCCCATCTTGCGAGTCTTCCTCTCATGCCTCCTGGGGTGGGTGTCGTCTAGCACGCCAATGCCGCGCTCTTTGTGGTTCGGGTTGGGCTCGATCCTCCGGCTAAGGTACTCGAAGCTCATCTCGCCGCCGGTTTGGGCTGTCTCGCAGTCGCTCGGTGAGGATGGGGAAGAGAGAGAGAGAGAGGGAGAGATGGGTTGGGAGCAGGATTTCCCTTATCGCCGGTAACTAAGCTTATCACAGGGGTACGGTAAGGGTTACCGACGGTAGGGTTCGATGAATTTGGGCAAATTCAAAATTTTGAAAAAAATAAAAAAAATGTGGATGTAGTTCTTGAATTTTAGTGGTAGATGGCGAAGAAATTTTTCAAAAAGAATAAGATAAAATCACTTTTGAGGATCAAACCGAGCGTAATTTACAAAATTAAAAAAAGAAATAAAGTGGTGAGCCTTGATTTGCACTGTTTATCCGGCCTATTAAGACCCAAATAAGGAGAAAATATCTCCTAGGTCTCTCCTCTCGTTCTCTATCTGTCGGTATAGGGTGAGGGTCCCTAGGAGAGGCAAGCGTGCTAGTGGGAGACGACGGTGGCGCCAGATCCGCCGCCTCCGTGCCGGCGACCGCTGTAACCGCACTGTAGGGGACGGTAACCGTGGCGGGGGCATGACATAGGTAACCCTCGCCCTAATCATGGTAACCACGTGATTTCCTTCCAGTACCGCTGTATAGTGGTTGCCCGTGGCTTTTTTTAGCCGAGCGATTACCGTGGGAAACCGTGCGGTAACCATGCTTCCTATCACGGTTACCGTGATTTAACCATGGTCATAGCTTTCTAAGTTGTATGTTATGCAATGTTGTGTAAATGTATGTTGAATGTTGTGCAAGTTATAGTTTTAGGTTTAGAGTACTTCTATATTTGCAACAGCACTTAAATCCTTTTTGTGCTTATAGGCTTCACGACGCCTTTTCAGTAGATCCTATTTCTCTTCGTCAGTCATATGTGCATACCGTTCTCTGTCTCTTTGTCTTCTTCGTGCATTGGGGTCCAAGAGTGGAGACAGCGATCCTTCAATCATGTTGGATGGAGCTATTGATCACCAAAAAAAAATGTGGAATATAACTGCAGCGAATTTTGCAAATTCAGTAGTACAGGCTTGCATGCCGGTATATTATCTGTATTGTTAGAGTATTGTAGATGTGGATTTAGATCGGTGATGCTGCAATGGTAAGGGGTATGCGGTTTTAACCTCAAGGTCCTATGTTTGATCTCTAACATGCTCACAATTTCTTCTTTAAAAAATATTTAAAGAGACGTCTCTTCTTTCAAATCTCTTTTTTAGACACATATATAATCTGATTGATGACTTATATATAATCTGTATCTATAATTTATAACCTATAATCATCTATAAAGCAAGTAGTGTTTCTACCCAAAATTTTCGTCCGCCTAACTATTTTGCAGAAAACCCTTTGAGTGTTTATAAAATTAACCCGCAGTCCCAATGCTGAAAAGAAAGGGAGGACTTGAATGAAAAAAGACCTCCTGCGCCTCTCCCGCGCGTCTCCATCCACGCCGCGTCCCGCGTCGCGCCTGTGCCCTTCCCGCCCGTCGCGGCGCCTACGCCCCTCCCTCCCGTCCCTATCTACGCCGCACCCTGACTTCACCCGTTGCAACGCATGGGCACAGTTGCTAGTGTGTATATATATAATATATAACTATCTATAAAGTAAGTAGTGTTTCTATCCAAAATTTTCGTCCGCGTGACTATTTTACAGAAAACCCCTTGAGTGTTTATAAAATTAACCCATAGTCCCAATGCTGAAAAGAAAGGGAGGGCTTGGATGGAAAAAAAGATCCTCTGCGCCCCTCCCTTCCGTCCCCATCCGCGTCGCCGTCCCACGCCACGCATGCGTCCCTCCCTCCCATCGCTGTTCGGAGCTCCCACGCGGCGCCTGCGCCCATCCCTCCCGTCCTCATCCGCGTCGCGCCCCGACTTCACCCGTTGCAACGCACGGGCACAATTGCTTGTGTGTGTATATATATATATATATATATATATATATATATATATATGGGTTATTTTCAGTACACAAGAAGCACGCTACGAATGCAGCATATACATGGGTTGTCTGTAAGTATATATTTTATGATGGATTGCCTATATTTTCATGGTGGATTTCCTGAAAAATAAATATAGCTCCATAACTTAGAAATACCATTAGCCAGGTATGCTTAGCACCTACGCGTTATATTATTTCTTTTTAACCATGATTGCAGAAAGTGCTTATAATTCACAGATCAGTTAGAGAGAAGTGAGTTACATTTCTAAATTTCATTACTTCATCTATGGGGGCTGAAGAATTACCTGGAGTTGACATAATTCCAAAGATGTGGGTAAAACACAATGGACTGTGTGAAGGAGAAATGAATTGTGTGCTGTATGTAGTGGGTTATGAATCTTTTCCTGTAATTGGCTGCAGGGTTGTGAATCTTTTTTGTATTTTCCTGTATATGCGTTTAGAGCTATCTTTGTATTTGTATCTCTCTCTATCTATAATCTATAACTATCTATAAAGCAAATAGTGTTTCTATCCAAAATTTTTTCTGTCTGGCTATTTTGCAAAAAAACCTCTTGAATTTTTCCAAAATTAACCCGCAGTCCCCACTACGAGTCAATCTGGACCATTGGTACGAGACCCCGAGTCGATCCGGCTGTCGGATTCCAAACCCGGCGAGGCAAACCGGAGGCCCATAACTCCCTCTCGTCTCTCCTCCCCGCCGACGCCGCGATGGCCACGGGGCTTGCCGCGGCGACCGCCCGCCGCCGCCTCCTTCTCCTCCCTCGCCACCGCTTGGCCCACCTACTCCGTGAATCCCACCTCTCCTCCTCCACTACTCCCGCGGAAGGGATGGACGGCGGGGGCGGGGGCGGGGGCGGCGGCCGCGTCAAGATCTTCGACCGCGACCTGAAACGGCGGCACCGGGACCAGGCGGCATGGGCGATGGGGGAGACCGACGCGCTCGTCGAAGTCGTCATCGACAACCTTCTCGACCATCTCGAGGACTACATGAAGGCTTTCCCCTCCGCGCTCTGCCTCGGCGGCTCCGTCGGCGCCGTCCGCCGCTTGCTCCGCGGGTGCGGTGAGCTTCTTAAATCTTCTCTTCTTGTTGTTCTTGCACGGCAACCTCTCCATATGCACCAGTAGAATCGCTGAAAATTTTCAGTTTTTAGCTGCAAATGATTTGCCACTTGATCGTAGTAGTATGTTGTAATGTGTGATGGAGGAATTCGGTTTTTGTGTGACAGGTGGAATTGAGAAGCTGATCATGATGGACATGTCAGCCGACATGGTGAGAAAGTGGCGAGAGATGGAGAATGCTACCGACGACGTCCTCGAGACGCACTTTGTCGTTGGAGATGAAGAATACCTTCCAATCAAAGAGAAAGGTAAAGATTAATATCTTCCATTTGAGCAATTGTACAAGCTATTCTTAGTTCCCTGGTCATAGCATCCAGAAAAGGGTAAGTCAAAGGATAATCAAGATATGCTGATACCATGGTAAATTTCAAAATATTTTGAAGTTTGATAGGTTATCACTTGAGAGTCTCTCCACCGAGAATTGCTGCAAGAAAAAGGCCATCAGGCTTCAATGCCAACCTACACTGCCATCAAGTATAACCAATTAATTCAGCTGAGAATAATTGTATATTGCAAACTATGCTAGCAAGAATCAAACTAAAAAAATTCACCTGTATCATTGCTCCAGGTAGATCATTTGTCCAATGAAGCCCAAGACAACTTACTATCGTATCCTGCGAGCTTCAGAGACCATGACCACATTAATAATGACATGAACAATATGTAGATAGGAAGCAGGAAACATTGTTCCTTTAAGTCAGAAACGTGAGAAGATAAAGAGCTGGTTTGCATATCCAATTTACATTAGAAAATGTCATATTTTTAACAAAAAGTGGGCAATATTACCAATGAATGATTTACCAGAATCAACAAGACATAATAATCCCCTTAATAGTACATATATGGCACCAACAACATACTGAAGACTAAGTGACTAACCATTGCCCCTATTAATCTTTACCTTTCTCTTTGATTGGAAGGTATTCTTCATCTCCAACGACAAAGTGCGTCTCGAGGACGTCGTCGGTAGCATTCTCCATCTCTCGCCACTTCCTCACCATATCGGCCAACATGTCCATCATGATCAGCTTCTCAATTCCACCTGTCACACAAAAACCGAATTCCTCCATCACACATTACAACATACTACTGCGATCAAGTGGCAAATCATTTGTAGCTAAAAAATGAAAATTTTCAGCGATTCTACTGGTGCATATGGAGAGGTTGTCGTGCAAGAACAACAAGAAGAGAAGATTTAAGAAGCTCACCGCGCCCGCGTAGCAAGCGGCAGCCGGCACCGGCAGAGCCGCCGAGGTAGAGCGCGGAGGGGAAAGCCTTCCGCACCCTCGAGACGGCCGAGGAGGTTGTCGGCCGATGGCGCGGCGAGCGCGTCTGGTCTCCCCATCGCCCACGCCGCCCGGTCCCGGTGCCGCCGCTGTGTCGCGGCCGAAGATCTTGATGCGGCCGCCGCCCGCCTCGCCGTCCATCCTTCCGCGGAGCAAAGAGGAGAAGAGGTGGGATTCACGGAGCACGTGGGCCAAACGGTGGCGAGGAGGAGGAGGCGGCGGCGGCCGCCGCCGCCGCGGTGAGCCCCGTGGCCATCGCGAGCGCCGACGGGGGAGGAGAGAGACAGGGAGTTATGGGCCTCCGGTTTACCTCGCCGGGTTTGGAATCCGACAGCCCGGATCGACTCGGGGTCTCGTACCAACGGTCTAGATTTACTCGTAGTGGGGACTGCGGTTAATTTTAGAAAAACTCAAGGGGTTTTCTGCAAAATAGCCAGGCAAAATAAAATTTTGGGTAGAAACACTACTTACTTTATAGATAGTTACTAACAATTGTGCCCATGCGTTGCAACGGGTGAAGTCGAGGCGCGACGCGGATAGGGACTAGACGGAGGGGGCACGGAGCTCCGAGCAGCGATGGGGGGAGGAGCGCAGCGCGATGCGGGCGCGGCGCAGATGGGGACGGAGGGAGGGGCGTAGGGAGAGAGGGGCGAAGGAGGTCTTTTTTTCGTCCAAGCCCTCCCTTTCTTTACAGCATTGGGACTGCGAGTAGGGCTGACGAAATACTCGTGGCTCGCTAGCTCGTTCGGCTCGTGGTTGGCTCGACTCGGCTTGTTGAGAAATGCTAACGAGCTGCGTCAAGGGTTTAGCTTGTTATCTATAACGAGTCAGCTCGCGAACTGCTCGTGAGCTCAATGAGCCAGATGTAATGTACAAAGCAGGGCTTAATGTTTTGCTTGTTTTTGCTATTCTTTTGTTTGTTTTATTTTTGATGTGGCAACAAATCAATCATTTTTATGATTTTGTGATAGTCAATATGGATCTAATGCTTTAGATTATAATAGTAATAATATCTAATCTAGTTGCATCATTACATTTGCATGGATAATTATCGATGAACAAGTGTTATTACGTTAATTATGGACTTAATATATCGCTTTTTACTTTTTTCAATTGTTTATTTTTATGTTTAATAGACAAAAAAATGGAATGTAATTTGTACATAAATTGCAATCGTATTAAAGTGGCTCGCGAGCTAAACGAGCCGGCTCGAGCCGAGCCGTATCCACCCTAACTACGAGTTAATTTTGAAAACTCAAGGGTTTTGTGCAAAATAGCCAGGCAGAACAAAATTTTTGGGTAGAAACACTACTTGCTTTATAGATAGTTATAGATATAGATTATAGATATATATATTTATAATCTATATCTATAACTATCTATAAAGCAAGTAGTGTTTTTACCCAAATTTTGTTTTGCCTCGGCTATTTTGCGTAAAACCCTTGAGTTTTTCCAAAATTAACCCACACCGCTTGGCTATTTTAAAAACCCAAAAAGAAGAAAAAGGGGTTATTTTGCAAGTAAAACCCTTGAGTGTTTATAAAATTAACTCAGTCCCAATGTAAAAAAGGAGGGCTTGGATAAAAAAACCTCCTGCTCCTCTCTTTCGTCCTCATCCGCACATAAAATAATGGGCACGGAGAAAATCTAAAACAAAATTTGTAGAAACACTACTTGCTTCATATATATATATATAAAGCAAGTAGTGTTTCTACCCAAATTTTGTTTTGCCAGGCTATTTTGCAGAAAACCCCTTGAGTTTTTCCAAAATTAACCCACAGTCTGCCTTGCTATTTAAAAAAACTCAGTTAAAGAAGAAAAAATGGTTATTTTACAGAAAACCCCTTGAGTGTTTATAAAATTAACCTGCAGTCCCAATGCTAAAAAAGGGAGGGGTTGGATAAAAACCTCATGCTCCTCTCTTTCGTCCTCATCCACGCCGCGCCCGCGCGCGCCCCATGCCGCGCCCGCACCCTCCCTTCCATCACCGCTCGGAGTTCTCGCGCCGCCACCTGGACTTTCGCCCTTCGCGTGCTTCCCTCCCTACGTCGTCGTCCCGTTGCAACGCACAAGCATTTGGTTTTTCCGAAATTAACCCGCAATCTACCTGGCTATTTTTTTAAAAAACCAGTTATACATATGATAGAGCTTATCTTAACTACTTAAAAAATCTATAATTTTTCGATCATCAAATCGTTTTTTTCGTCCAAATCTATAAAATTTTCGATCCGTATAACCTCTCGCTCCATTGTTGCCTCACTTTCCTCACCTCCAGTAGGCGAGCCCGACTTACGCGCCTCTTACGTCGCAGTGCATTGCCCTCAGCGGCGGCCGAGCACACGCTGCACGCGTGAGCTAGCCCGCTGCCGTCGATATACTGCAACTTTTTCTATTCATGAATATATTTTTCTAACTAATAATATCCGAGTTATAAATATTTTAAACTTTTATCAAATTTCTAATCAGTTTAAAGTATCAGTAAGTCAATATCTATTTTCATTATATTTTTGACTTAATTTGGTAAAATTAAATTAACTTACACTAAATGTCTATCTGATAATATTTCTTAATCAAGGTCTAGTGATACATAAAGTTGAAGATACCCTTACTTTCAAAGTTATATATGTATATATAACTATCTATAAAGAAAGTAGTGTTTCTATCCAAAATTTTCGTCCATCTCTGGTTATTTTGCAGAAAAACCCTTGAGTGTCTATAAAATTAACCCACAATCCCAATGCTGAAAAGAAAGGGAGCGCTTGCATGAAAAGAAGACCTCCTACGTCCCTCTCTTCCATCCCCATCCGCGCCGTGCCCCACGCCGCGCCTGCGCCCCTCCTCCGTCGTCGCTCGGAGCTCCCGCGCCACTGCCTAAACCTTCGCCCTCCGCCTGCTTCCCTCCCTGTGTCGTCATTCCGTTGCAACGCACGGACATTTTGCTAGTGTGTATATATATATACACTAGTAAATATACCCGTGCATTGCAATGGGCATCATTTTATTTTATCGTAATTATTCCAAAGTTGAAGTCTCATGTAGTTTCAATTTATATTTTTTCTTTATGTCTTCACCTGAGGCCGTGAGTGATTTGGATTTAATTTAATTTAATTTGGATATTAAAGTTAAGTTTTATTTTGTTCTATTGAAAAATACAAACTAAAGCTAGTATGTAAACAACGTCATATAAAAAATCTAATGTGACTAACTCTAACTTTGCACATAACATTGCCACAAACCCAACGAGCTCTATCAAATCTACGATAACATCTAACTATTCCTTTCTTTTCCTAGTTATATTGACGAGGCAGTCTAACCCAATATCCTTTTGCTTCTTGTTTTCTTTTCGCGTGAAGCTCAGCCAACACTTGGCTCCCAAATTGTCTACATTCGTTCACCTGCTTCCCTTGCTGATCCCCCTATCCGCCCACATCTAAATGTAAGTTTTTCCTGTTTAGAAAGTCTAAGCGAGTCCCTATTGTATGCTCATAGAAAGATCAAAATAAAAATTTTCAGAAAGTCTAAATGTAAAATTGTTTGATTTACTGATCCATGACTGGAGTTTGTGTGCTCTTACAATAGAGTAGTATTTGTATATAACTAGTAGACAAAAGCGGAAGAATTAACTATTCAAAAAATGCAGCTTGATCAAAATCTTGGTTGATTTGAACTCCAAAATCTTCTTGGACTGGTATTAGTGCCGGAAAAAAGGAACAGTCAAGATTGTGATTTATTTTCTCACCAACAATTCATGAATTTCCACTTAAGTAGGCCCTATATGATGCCAAAATATGCATATCTATAATCTATAACTATCTATAAAGCAAGTAGTGTTTTCACCCAAATTTTGTTCTGCCTGGCTATTTTGCAGAAAATCCCTTGAGTTTTTTCGAAATTAACCCCCAATCTGCCTGGCTATTTTTTTAAAAAAACCCAGTTATATGTACGATAGAACTTATCTTAACTAAAAATCTATAACTTTTCGATCATCAAATAATTTTTTCGTCCAAATCTATAAAATTTCCGATCTGTATAACCTCTCGCTCCATTGTTGCCTCACTTTCCTCACCTCCAGCAGGCGAGCCCGACTCACGCGCTTCATGCGACGTCGTGCATTGCCCTGAGCAGCGGCCGAGCACACGCTACACGCGTGAGCTAGCGCGCTGTCGTCGATATACATGCAACTTATCGTATTCATCAATATACTTTTCTAACTAATAATATCCAAGTCGTAAATATTTTAAACTTTTACCAAATTTCTAATCGGTTTAAAGTATCAATAAGTCAATATCTATTTTCATTATATTTTTGACTTAATTTGGTGAAATTAAATTAACTTAGACTAAATGTTTATATGATATTACTTCTTAATCAAGGTCCAGTGGTACATAAAGTTGAAGATATCCTTGCTTTCAAAGTTATATATATATGTATATATATAACTATCTATATAGCAAGTAGTGTTTCTATCCAAAATTTTCGTTCGTCTGGTTATTTTGCAGAAAACCCCTTGAGTGTTTATAAAATTAACCCGCAATCCCAATGCTGAAAATAAAGGGATGGCTTGGATGAAAAAAAAGACCTCATATATCCCTCTCTTCTATCCCCATCCGTGCCACGCCCCGCGCCTGCGCCCCTCCCCCCGTCGTCGCTCGGAGCTCCCGCGCCACCGCCTGGACCTTCGCCCTCCGCCTGCTTCCCTCCCTGCGTCGTTGTTCCGTTGCAACGCATGGGCATTTGCTAGTATAAATAAAATGTTCATGCTAGAAGGTTAATATCACTATCAGGATGAAACAACAGGGTTTTCAAGAATGCAATGCATACACATCATTATCGTGGATGATCACTTGAATCATGGATAAGCTCGGTTTTGAGAAGCCGAAAGCGTGAAAGACCTCAAAACCTTAATATCACAGGATAATAGTAGTTCAAACGTCCCCCGTGTAAAATAAACTCTCCTTTACGGTCATGCCTAGCATGCCACCCTTGAGTTGCTTTCTTCACCCCTTTATTTCTTTCTTGTTTCTTCCTATGATTTTTAAGGCTTTGTAAGCCCATGTAAAAAATGTTGATTGATCAAATTTCTATGTAAAATATGATGGCACATTTAGACTTGAGACTGCATTCTCGACAAATCCAATTTGCAAAAATTCAGAAATCATCTGAAAAAGTAAATTCAAAGATGTTGTGTGACCTGTAATTGAATTGCATCCCGAGTGATTGCAGTGTAGTCCACATTCTTAACTTTTGGATGCTCAATTCTTGTTTAAACCATGTAATATTTTAATTTGGATGGCCTAATGATTTTTGCATGTTATTTTGTTATGACAGAGAGATACCAGGGGGCTAACTATTGAGAATAGTGAACTGAAGCTGCGTCTGTAGACCATGCACAAAAAATTCATCTCGAGAAATTTCAGCTTCATGTGGCTGTCAGCAACTTCCATAGAACAATTACAATGCAGTTCTATATTGCATACAAGACAATTCACATACCTCAATCAGATCGATAATCTATTCAGTCCAGAGGTGAAATTCTTACAACGCACCTTTCCCTCCCACCAATAAACAGATTCAATGCCTGAAAAATGTACACAACAAGAACTTTAGTACAGAGGATAAACAACACAAAACTAGCGTCTGCAGCAGCCGGACGGTGCGGTGCGTGATGGTGGACTACGGGTTAATTTAGAAACAACTCAGGGTTTTTTTGCAAAATTATCTGACAGAACAAAAATTAGGTGGAAACTTTATATATATATATATATATATATATATATATATATATATATATATATAGAGATGGCTCAGTGTGGCGCGCCGCACGCTTCATCCGTGTGGCATGGCCGAATCTCTAATTTGAAAACTCAAATTGAAAATCCGAACGTTCAAATTGTTCTACATATTAATATCGCCTTGTATACCAAATTTTACATTTTTTGAATTTTTTTACTATTTTATCAGATAAGTCAAAGATGCAATAATCCAACGATTTCGAGTATCTATTTTATTGTATTTTTGACCTATCTGATAAAATAGTAAAAATTCAAAAAAATATAAAATTTGGTATACAAGGCAATATTAATATGTAGAACAATTTGAACGGTTCGGATTTTCAATTTGAGTTTCTAAATTAGAGATTCGACCACGCCACACGGGATGGGGCTGCGCGCGCACACAAGAGCCATATATATATATATATATATATATATATATATATATATATATATATATATATATATATATATATATATATATATATAATGTTTCATTATCTATTGGGCACCGAACGGGAAGCCATGACAGGAAGCGATGATTTTTCTATGGTGAACCGAATAAGACTGGGCTGGGGTGAGCTGCAACACAGGGACTTGGCTGAGATGATTTGGGGTTTGGTTTTGGATTTTGATTTTGATTTGGACGTTGGATTGTTTTCCTAGTGTGAAACTGAATTGGTCTGGACTTTTAGTTTTCCTGGAGTAAAACTGAATTGAACTTTCGTACCGTCTAGAGTGAGTCGTTCCCTTTAAAAAAACCTGAATAGAAAGGGCTAGGCTTCGACATGGAACTGGGCTGAGTTTAGATTCATTACGCGTTCGTGAGTCGGACAATGGAAGCACGCACGATGAACGGGGTGACGGACAAAAAAGAGCGGGCGAGTACAGAATCATTTTGAATTTTTATAATAGATAAAAATAAATATACGTCTGTCTTATTGTCTAAATTTATAATTAAATTGTTTACTAATGATAAAATAGGTGCTGATAAACTCTAAAAAAAATTGTCATACTTTTTTACGAGTGTTCTTCGTTTCTTCCGACGACGTAACAATGATTTGTTGTTTTGGTTTCTTATAATAGAACCTATCCTACTGGGTTTAATTGGTGACCTATCTATTAACAATGAGTTATTTACGATAATTTTATAATTCTCAAAATGTACTTACTCATGTGAATTTTTATATGGGTAAGTGTCAATAGTTGTTTATAGTGTATGTGTTTGTACAATCTGTTTCAATGATTTTTTGCAAATATACTATAGAATTACTATGTGTAGTACAACTTGTCGGTACCTAATGCGTATCTAACCAACTTACATGTGGAGTAGGGTGGGCTTCATCGATAGATGAGGTATTCGTTCCATCCCTGATCGATCTTTCCAGATTCTCTTTTTATTTGCACGGGGATGACTCGAGCTTCACGGTCGTGTAGTGAATCTGGAAAGAAAATTAGAGAATCTGAATCCTTACAGCCCTGTTTTTCCCTAAATCCTAGGAATCAGCACGGCCATGTAGTTAATCACCACCCTGTTCTTCCCTCATAATCCTAGAACGCACGGTCATGTAGTGAAAGGTTCAGTCTGTGGTGCAGAAGACCCAACTGAAACAGAAAACTAGAAGTAAAATACAGACTAGATAGAACAAAACATGTACAATAAGTTGGGGTAGTAATACTGAAACGGAAACAATGGCAATGCGGTTCCAAGCTTAGCACCAAATGATATGAACTCAAAAGGCAATGTAACCATAACACACCATTACAAATATAATGAGGTGATGTTGCAACATTAAGGGGTTTACATTAGGTAAGGATTGAAAGCAAAACAAGGAATAGTTTCCTTAAAACACCACTCTTTAAACTATATCTAGAGTACAGAGAAGGTTCCAATATCTGTAGCATCATTCAACAAATGAAAACAATTGTAACTTTTTATACGTACAAAGAGTAATGTAAATATTATTTCATTCTACAAAAGGACATGTTTTAGACATCGGTACAATATCCAAAATACAAGTCTGTTGACTAATTTCTTGTAACATTTTTGTAAAACATGATGAAATTATACTTCACTAGACCACTTTCAAAGAAATCTACACATATGAATACCAACTCTCGCAGCTAAATACTTAATGGGGTATTAATGTACATTTTTTTACTTACATTACCAGGAGGTGGTGATGGTAGGATCTTTCATCATTTAAATTCTGTGCATGAATCTATGTAGACATTTGTATGCTATTTACAACACATTTGCAATTCATTGCACTGTCTACTTGTATCATGTATGTTTATGCATGTTCTTGTTTATTAGATGTAAGATATGCATGCAATATGCAACACTTAAGAAATAGAATTGTTTTTATTTAACATATTAAAATCTTATGATAAAGATAAACTTGTTAGCAATCAGCTGCAGCACAGAGGTGGTATAACCTTTAGACGTTTGACTATGGTTATGCCCAAAACAACTATATATCATGCTCAACATATCATTCCCATGCCCATGAAAATTCAATCAGCCAATTACACAATAAGAAAAGACAACCACAGCATAAAGTAGTAAATATAGATAAGGTTCTATCTTGTCTGCATACATAGGTCATCATAATATTATAGAGGGATAGTTTCATCAACCTGGCCTAATTAACTTATCTGCGTACATCTAATTAACTCAGCTGCATAGCATAGACCACATATAGGTGGTAGATAGCTACAGGGACTTAACTCATTATTTAACAACTAAGCTGCATACATGGACCATCATATAGGTGGTACATAGCTACAGGACAGAAGTCAAATAGCTTGATAAACAACTAAGCTGCATACCTGGACCATATATAGGTGGTAGATAGTTACTGGGACAGAAGTTAAATAACTTGATAAACTACGCTAGGTGATAATATCATCATTATGCCTACTCTACATACTTAAAGCATCTCCAAGAGACTCTACATATCCTTTTTAAATGCTAGAAATAGAGATTTTGGTGAGAAACTACCCTCCAACAGCTTTTCTAAATGGTCATTCAAATATAATCATTTTCTATTCTGGATTTTTCGCTAGCCAAAAATAGAAGACAAGAATGACTCTCTAGAGTGTGCATGAGATATAGTGTGGAGATTGTGGCAATCGGGTATCCACATGGCAAGCTTATCCGACTGGAGGTAGGAATAGATTGCGCCTGCTATATCTGTAAGCCGAACTTAACTTAGGTGTTACGGTTGCCGATAGAGATAAGGCAATCGGCCTATAGTCACGGTTTGGTAAGATTGAGGAAACCAACTTAGAATAAGATAGAGTTTCCGACTTGTAAACCCTTCCTCCCAAGACTATATAAGGGGGGTAAGGGGCGTCCCTTGAGGGATATTCCAACACTAGATCTGAGATTCAACTTCATAAGCGAGAGCTTTAGATCACGAGATCAATAAAGACACTCGGCGGATCGAATCCACCGAAACAGGAGTAGGGTATTACCTCTCGAGAGGGCCTGAACTGTCTAAATCTTCTTCTTCTTCTAACCCATTGTGCTTGGCGATCTCGACTGCGACCCCATAAAATATATTGCCGAAACCAAGTTTCGACAGTTGGCGCGCCAGGTAGGGGCCGCGCGTCGAGACTTCTTCAACAATCTCGCCGACAAGCGTGATGGGATCTCCTTCAAGACTCGGCGACTTCGCCGCCAACTTCGTCGGCGACTCCTCCTCGACTCGGATTCGAACCGTCGGAGGGAACAACCCACTCGGCGCCGTTCGGGCTCTCCAACAGCGCCGAGATCTTCGACAACATCTTGAAGACCAAGATGCGATCCACCTTTCCCGATGACGGACTTCACTCGGCGCCATTCGGATTACGAATGTCGCCGAGATCCGCGCCAATCTTCTTGCCTCCCGACGGAAGCAATCTACTCGGCCGAAGACCTTTCGGTGCCGTTTGGGTTACCAAACGTCGCCAAGATCTACAAAATCCGCTCTCCCGAGTTGGTGAGGATCCACTGAAGAGCCTAATCCCCAAGCTCCGACTGACGGAACGATCCGCATCCGGTTACCCAGATCAAGGGAGGTCGCTGCATCCTCCCGTCCTTTGGCTCCTGTTCATCTTCGAGCTCAACGGATACCTCGCTCCGCCGCTTCGACAATCTCTACGGCATCCCTCTCGACGAAGCCGACAACTCCGACCGCCATATGGATCGCGAGCCGAAGTGCTGACGTCCTCATGGCCGAGCCGGATGAGTCCGACTCAGCCATGGCCGAAGGCTTGCCGAAGAGGAGCGAGCGAGTGGAGCTTGAACGCAAGACACCGAAGAAGACAAACAACGCAAAGACGAGGCCGATAAAAGGAAGCCGGATCTCGCGTGCACTGGACGATCCGCCCAGAGGCCATCCTCCAAACACGGGTTCGCAACACCAATGTCTTCCGCACGCCACAGCAGTAACGCCGCGCCGCACTCACGCTCTTGGATGCCGTCATGGAGACGGCTCCGCCAACGTGACTCCTATACTGGATAAGATCAAGACCATCGTTGCCGCCACTCGCTAACGGCCCTCCCACCACTTCGGCAAGAAGGCCGATCGAATCCGTGGCCGAAACGCCCGACAAGAGCCGGCTCCCACCCCTAAGGTCGAGACTATAGGAGGCCCGAGCCGGCTCGGCCGTCAACTAGGCCAAGAGGCCCGCCTCCCGAGTCCATGCCGAGGCACCAAGAGCAGACGGTCGACTCCCGCCGCAAACGACATGGACGTCCACCCGTCCACCACCGAGTCCACCGCAACAATTCCAGCTACACCACTCCAATGTAAGACCCCGCCGAGTGATCTCGCGGAAGTCCTCGACCGCCGCTACCAAGAGCGCGACTGCCGCACTCAGAAGATCGGAGGGGATCACCCGATAGCGGCGACGATGGAGTACCGGCCTTCACTGGGAGCTCCGCCGGTGCATTGGCCGAGTGGCTTTAAGCCCACCGGGATAGAAAGGTACGATGGCAAAACCGACCCCGAATCTTGGTTAACCGTATATACCCTTGCCATCCGAGCCGCAGTGGCGACAACAAAGCCATGGCGAACTACTCGCCCGTGGCCCTCGCGAACTCGGCGTAAATTGGCTCACCACCGCCAAGAGGCTCAATCGGCTCGTGGAGCGAGCCGAAGGACCACTTCGTCGCCAACTTCCAAGGCACCTTCGAGAGGCCCGCACGCACTTCGACCTTTACAATGTCATCCGGCCGGACGAGCCTCCGAAGGATTACATTCGTCGCTTCTCCGAGAAGCGCAACAAGATCCCGAACATCACCGATGACATCATCATCGCCGCCTTCCGTAAGGGAGTCCGTGATGAGCCGCTTATCGGCAAGTTCGACGCAAGCCACCGAAGACGGTGAAGCGTATGTTTGAGACGGCGAATTCATACGCCAAATCAAACGACGCCATCAAGGCCGCCCGTCAAGATCGGCCCGACGTAAGAGAGGACAAGCAAGCAGGAGGAAGCCGAATTCCTAAGAAGGATGGCGGCAACAACAAGCAACTGTGGCCCGAAAGATCGCAAGCGCCGATCCGAAGACCCGTGGCCGCAACCTCCAATACACAACGCCGTCCCCGAGTCGCCGCCACGACGCCATCATGAACACCCAAGGCACCCACCATCCGAATCACAAGCACGCGGCAAAGGATCGCTTTATCTACAAGCATGCCATAAGACGCGGCGCAGCTCAACAAGAAGCCGATCGACGAGGCTGGCCCGTCCGGCGCCAAGAAGAACAATGCGGCCGAGAATGCCGAACCTTTTCAAGATCCAAGGGGGAGCTCAACCACATCTTCGGGGCCCGTTAGCTTATGAATCCAAGAGGAAACAAAAGCTAACCGACCGGGAGGTCAACGCGGCTCAACCCGAAGTCCTCGCATCTCGCGATGGTCGGAAGTGGCCATCACCTTTGACCGCTCGGATCATCCCGACCGAGTGGTCCACCCGGACGCTATCCACTCGCCCCGACCCCGTGGTCCGCAACATCGCTTAAGCGCGTCCTCATCGATGGGGCAGCGCCCTCAACATCCCGTTTGCCAAGACCATGGATGAAATGCATCCCGAGGGCCGAACTCAAAGCAAGCTCACCCCCTTCCACGGAGTTATCCCGGGCTATCTTCAACACCACTGGCATATCTCTCTCCCGCCACTTTCGAGCCCGAGAGAATTTCCGAACGGAAAACGTCACCTTCGAGGTGGCCGACTTCAAACGGCATATCATGCCATCATCTAAGGCCTGCGCTTGCCAAGTTCATGGCGATCCCACACTACACTTATCTTTGCATGATGATGCCGGGTCCCAACGGCGTCATCACTCTTCGCAGCGATGTGAAGCAAGCCTTCACCGCGACAAGGAGAGCCGCGACATGGCCCAATCTCGAGAGAGATTACGTGGCCAACAAGAAGTCCGATTGGCTGCATCTACTTCGGCAGAGGGCGAAGTCCCCGCGAAGAAGATAGCCAAATCGGATCCGGCGATGCCAAGACCAAAAAGATCTCCCTTGATTCGTCCGATCCCTCCAAAACCGCCGTAATCGGCGCCGACCTAGATCCTAAATAGGAAAGCGCGCTCGTCACCTTCCTCCAAAATAATAAAGATGTTTTTGCTTGGAAACCATCCGATATGCCCGGAATTCCTAGGGAGGTGATCGAGCACTCTCGAACGTCAAAGATGATGCCAAACCAATTAAACAACGATTACGCAGGTTCGCATAGGATCGAAAAGACGCGATCAAAGAAGAACTCGCAAAGCTCTTGGCTGCCGGCTTCATCAAAGAAGTCCTTCATCCCGACCGGCTAGCCAATCCAGCCTTGGTCCGCAAGAAGACGGGGCAATGGCGCATGTGCGTCGATTACACCGACCTCAACAAAGCCTCGCCCCAAAGATCCATTCGGCTACCTCGCATCGATCAAGTTGTCGACTCAACACCGGCCGCGAACTCCCGAGCTTCTTGGATTGTTACTCGGCTATCACTGCATCAGCCGAAAGAATCCGACCGCTTGAAGACATCTTTCATCACGCCGTTCGGGGCCTATCACATCACCATGCCTTTCGGCTCGAAGAACGCCGAGCTACATACCAACGCATGATCCAAAGATGCTTCCGCACGCAGATCGGCAAAAACGTTGAAGCTTATGTCGACGATGTTGTCATCAAGACCAAGCGTAAAGAAGACCCGATCGTCGACTTAGAAGAAACCTTTGCAAACATCCGGCCTTCGAATGAAGTTGAACCCGAGAAGTGCACCTTCGGCGTCCCATCGGGCAACCGCTCGGCTTCATGGTATCACATCGCGGCATTGAAGCAAACCCGTAAAAGATCAACGCCATCTTAAACATGAAGCCCCGAGTAATCGAAAGACGTCCAAAAGCTCACTGGCTGCATGGCGGCGCTAAGCCGTTTCATATCCCGACTCGGCGAGCGAGGCATGCCCTTCTTCGATTGCCAAGAAGACAGACGACTTCCAAGGGACCACGTAGCCGACAAGGCCTTTGAAGATTTCAAAGAGTTCCTTACCACGCCACCCGTCCTAGCTTCACCTCAGCCCCAGAACCCCTCTGCCGTACGCCCACCACTCACCAAGTGGTCGCACGGTCCTTGTGGTTGAACGAGAAGAAGAAGGACGGGCCCGTAAGATTCAAAGACCAATTTACTTTGTCGAAGTATTGGCAGAGCCAAAATCCGATACCCCTGTGTACAAAAATTGCTTTATGGTGTTCTAATAACCGCGAGGAAATTGGCACACTACTTTCGTGGTCACTCGGTCACCGTCATCACCTCTTTTCCACTCGGCGACGTCATCCACAACCGCGAGGCAACCGGGCGCATCGCCAAGTGGGCCCCGGAACCGATGCCGCTGGACTTAACTTTTAAGCCTGTGACGTCCATTAAGTCACAAGCCTTAGCGGACTTCCCGGCCGAGTGGACCGAACAAGAAGAGCACGTACTCTGGGAAGACCTCCAACACTCGGACCATGCACTTCGACGGATCCAAGAGGATCACCGGCTTGGGAGCAGGAGTTGTGCCGATCTCCCGACGGGGAAAGGCTAAGATATGCCCTTCACCTCCACTTCTCCGCCTCACACAACGTCGCCGAATACGAAGCTCTCTTACATGGACTGCGCCTTGCGCCTCACTGGGATTCGTCGACTTATTGTGAAAGGCGACTCCCACTGGTCGTCAATCAAGTGATGAAAGACTGGTCTTGCTTAAACGACACTATGGAGGCCTACCGGCAAGAGGTCCGCAAGCTTGAGGACAAGTTTGACGGACTCGAACTCTCACATGTCCCGAGACACAACAACGAAGCCGCCGATGAGCTAGCGCAGCCGGATCAAAGCGCGAAGCCGCCCGACGATGTCTTTGTCGAGCATCTCTACGAGCCAACCGTCACGGCAAAGACAGCTCCCAACGAGCAAACCACGAACGAAGTCACCATGGTCGATACCGACCGGAGGACGCCGCTCATCAAATTCTTAACTCAAGAAGAGCCGCGGATGACCGGGATGAAGCGTAACGCGTCCGGCGTCGTTGCAAGCGTACGTCATGGTCGACTCCGATCTATACAAGAGAAGCCCCTCTCGGAATTCTAATGAGGTGCATCACACCCGAAGAAGGGAAACAATTACTCCAAGATATCCACTCGGGCATATGCGGAAGCCACGCGGCTGCGCGCACTCTAGTCGGCAAAGCTTACGTGCAAGGATTCTTCGCTTACCGCGGTCTCCGACGCGGAAAAAGTCGTAAGAACCCGCGAAGGCTGCGCTTGCCCCGACAAACCCATGTCCCGCCCAGAGCTTCAAACAATCCCACTTTCCCGGCCGTTCGCGGTATGGGGCTGGACATGGTTGGCCCTTCAAAAGGCTCCGGAGGTTTCACGCACCTCTTTGTCGCAATCGACAAGTTCTCCAAGTGGATTGAAGCCAAGCCGGTTGCCACAATCACCGCCGACAAAGCACGGGATTTTTCCTCAACATCGTGCACCGCTTCGGCGTCCCAAACGAATCATAACCGATAATGGGACTCAATTCACAGGAGGCATCTTCAAGGAATTCTGCGAAGACTTCGGAATCAAGATCTCGCTACGCACGCAGCTCACCCCAAAAGCAATGGGCAAGTCGAGCGAGCAAACGGCATGGTTCTTCAAGGCATCAAGGCTCGCGTCTTCGACCGGCTAAGCCCTTACGCCGGCAAGTGGGTCCAAGAACTTCCCTCGGTTCTATGGTCGCCGCGAACTACACCCGCCGGGCCACCGGCCAAACTCCTTTCTTTTCGGTCTATGGCGCGAAGCCATGTTGCCAAATGAGATGGAGTTTGAGTCCCTCCGGTCCGCAGCCTTCAACGATGAACGCTACGACATCGACCAAGTGGATGACCTCACCCGATTGGAAGAGGCCCGCGAGGCAGCCCTCATCCATGGCCAAATACCTTCAAGGGCTCGAAGATACCACGCCGCAACGTGCGAGCACGAGCTTTCATTGTTGGCGACCGGTCCTACGCAAGATCCGACCACCAAAGACCGACACAAGTTATCTCCCTTATGGGAAGGACCCTATATAATCGCCGAAGTGACTCGGCCTCGTGCCTACCGGCTAAAGCGCGAGGACGGGTCTATGGTGGAGAACTCCCGGAACATTGAACATCTTTGGCGGTTTTACGCCTAATCTCGGCTAAGGCCTCATGTTTTCCTTGACTCGCCAACCTCAAGCAAGATGACTTCTTGAGCTAGCAATGGGGCCGATACACATATCAATAAAGCTCGAATTTTCCTCGTCAAATTTTTGTGCATAATTTGGTTTATCATTGTTTAATGTCCTTCGACTCGAGCTCGGTGTCTAAGGACCGAGAGTTTTCCGATGACCTAATCAAGCCTAGGCTTGGTGACAATGACGAAAACTACTTAAGAAATTTCACGCAAAGGCTCGAATCAAGGCATTGACATAAATAAACTAAAAATAGGCACGTAGATTTCATGACAAGAGTGTTACGATTACATGACATTCATGAAGCAAAGTCAAAATACGCTTCGTAGTTTAAAATTGTTTACTACATCTAAAGAGATCTTCTTCGCCGCCTCCCGCGCCTCGCCGAGCATATCTAAGGCCTCGCTGTCGTCGTCCTCGCGAAGCCCTCCCCGATTGAATGAATATCCACTGGGTAGAGGGACTTGGTCTCGTGCAAGAGCCGCCAGCCCCCATGTTGGCCGCTTCGGTGATGTTCTTCGATATCGCCGGGAGCCACTGAGCTTGTCGAAGATCTCGATTGGCTCATGAGCCGGCCCCAACCCCTTGATCAAACAAGGCCGCCAAGATTGGTGCGACGGCATTCGCGACCTCTTCCCGTATCTCGTCGCTGGATTTGATCCGCCCGAGTAAGACGTCATACGGGCTCGGGTCTTTATCTTATAAGCCGCAAGGAGTCCTAGATCAGTCAAGGCACTCGGGAATGAAGCAAAGACATGAGATTCAACTTCGAGAAGGTTACCTTCAAATTCGGCCTCCATCTCGGCCTTGTCGAGGCCGACCGCTTCCAGCTTGGACTTGAAGCGAGTGGACCTCCGAAGAATTTTCTACAACGAAAGAGGATTATCAATTGACAAGAACAACAAAAAGAATCATAATGAAGCTGGGAGAGGCAGCTTACTTCCGATTGATCCGCGGAGGTCGAGGTTCGCTTCCCGAAGCTCCGAGATCTCCTCCTCAAAGCGGCCTCCCTCGAAGCGGCCTCCTCCCGAGTGACCTTCACTGCCGCCGAACGTCCTCCAAAGAGTTTAAGTGAGGTACCAGCTTTTCCAACTCGGATTTTGCCATTGAGCGGCAATATTCTTTCGCATGCAAAGGCGTAAGGATGATCGATCAAGGATAACGAAGATATAATCAAAAAGAAAGATGAAGGCTTACGTTGAGCAGCGGTCGCTGCTCGTGCTCTCGACGAGGGCATCCCTTTCATCCTTTCACCTCGCCGGCCGAGGATGATGCCCCGTCTCTCGCCTTCCGAGTCCCGCCACTCACTTCGATCGGAGGAACCTGTGTCTCGAAGACGTAACCTGGGATCTCTTCTACCGTGGCGATAAACAAGAAAGATCAATGAAGACATGAAAGATTCAAAATTGAAAGAACAAAGGAAAGTTCCAAGCAAATCTCACCGGCTTCGTGGTCGCCCGCCTAGGTGGGGCAGCCGGGCCCTTCTTCTTCTTCGGGCTCGTGCCGAGTGACCCTCGCCGGGGCACTCGGCCGCAATCGTGGGCTTCCGCTGACTGTTTCGCGGATATCCCGCCTGCGCTGGGGCTCTTCCCTGGGGGCGCTCTCCTTCCGAGGAGAAGGGTGCTTCTCCGAACGCCGCACTCGGTTGCGGGCTCCGGGTTTTGGCTCGACGGCCTTGGCGCTCAGAGCAGCGGCGGGGTCGGCCCTTCATCCCTCCGACAGATCTATATCCCGGGGTTTCCCGCACAAGCAAATACAAATAAGATAAAGAAGAGTATTCTACGAAAGAACTCAGACTTTGGTTTCGTAGCTTACTCGGTTGATCGGCGGATCTTCTGGTGCCCGCGGCGATCGCCTTAGAGGCGGGGTCTCGACCGGAGGAGCCGGGACGTCGTCATCCGGTCCTCGATGATCAGCCGCCTTTTGCTTGCGCGCTTGTTCGAGTCCTCACTGGCGCCGCCCGCTTCCCGACCGGATCGCTTGATTTTTATCCCGCCGCCGGCTTAGCTGGGCGACGCTGCGCGCATCATGAGCCATCTTATACGGCTTGGAAATGATAGAGGCGTTCTCCGCGTAAGAAGGGAGGCGCAACGTTAAGCGACAAGACATCAAGATCGAAAGATACTATAAAGCAATCAATCGGCTTACGGAGGAGGAGGTCGATGGATGCCGAATGGAAGGACTCGGTAGTATGAGGGCTCGCTCGACCGAGATCCCGGATGAGAAGAGCTTGTACATCCGGATCTTCGTGATCTCGTATGTGAGCGGATCCGGGTCCTCCCGACAACGTTCCGCCTTCGTACTCGAAGGCCGGTTTCGACCGCTCCCTGATTGGCGCCAGTCGGCACCTGATGAAGTGCCGAGTGATTTGTTCCCCGCGAAGGTTCCTCTTCTTCATCGCCAGGATCTTCGCGAGCGATCGTTGGCTTCATCCCATTCTTGGGCTACGGGACGGTGCTCCAAGATGGTTTGGGGAGGAGGAAGACCGACAAAGGAAGGGAGGCGGGTTCAAGGTTGCGATGTAGAACCGCTCGAGTGCCACTTTGTTCGAGGATTTCAAGGGGAGAGAGAAATAGTCTTTGCGGAGAGATCCGCGAAGCCGGAAGCTCCCCCACCAACGACACAAGGGTGGTCCTTGTTCGGATGGGGTTTCTGTAGAACATACGACGGAACAGATTGAAGTGAGGAAGAATGCCAAGGAAGGCTTCACACACATGAATAAAGAGTGCGATGTGAAGCATCGAGTTGGGGTTCAGATGGTAGATGTGAAGACCATAGTAATCCAAGAGCCCCCGAAAGAATTCGGAGGTGGGAAGACTGAATCCGCAATAGAAAAAAGAGGTAAAGACAACGAGCTCACCGGTGTTAGGGGTCGGGAAGTCCTCCCCCGCCGCCGGACGCCATCCCACTAGTTCCTTGGGCGGAAGCACGCCGTGCTTCACCATCTCCTTGAGGGTATATTCCCTCACGTCTGAGGTGGCCCATTGGTCGAACGGAATCCTCTTCTCCTCTGCCATGAGAGCGAGGTTGTTGGAGAGCGGATCTGGCTGAGAAAGGTTGGATCTTGGGCGATGGATGTGGGAGTTTTGGCTGTAGAAGCTAGTTGTCGCGGCAAGCAAGCTTCTTGGCGGATGGACTGAGAAGCGCGCGAGCCTAGGGTTCTCCGCAATGAACTGATGAGCAGTATTGCGAGAAGGGGAATTTTTGGAAGATGAAGAGGCGGGGACGACCTCGTGTCTTTATAAAGAAAGATTTGAGGGTTGCGCTAGGTTTTCTGGTGAGTGGGCCGAGCCCATAAGAAAATCTACGGCCCAGCTAAGGTGTGGTCCGATACGTGTCCTTAGGGACTTAAGCGGATGAGCTTAAGCAGATTTGCCCTGGCAATATGCGCGTGTCCGAGTGCCCTATGCCTTTAAAAGATCCTTCCATACCGCGGTTTGCTTGACTTCATGAGAAGCTGGCACGATGCAATTTGGAAGGTGACCAACAGCAGAGTTTTTATAGCCGCCTTGGTGAACAAGGGCTGTTTGGTTTTTCGGCATTTGGTCGGGTAATCTTACCGATGCTGTTTGTTTTCCACCTTGGTGAAGATCTTTATAAGATTGAGACCAGATTATGGCAAAAGCTGTTTAATAACTTGGTCATATTTTTCATATGATTGAAAGAATTTATTTTCCCATGAGGGATGATTAAAGTATTTGTTCCGGATGACTCGGGCGATCTACTCGGATAAGCATGAGCTTACCGAGTGCTTTTTACCCGCTAGGGTTGATTGAGTTATTATTCCGGGTTACTCGGCGAATCTACTCGGTTGAGCAAGAGTTTACCGAGTGTTTTTTACCCATGAGGGATGATTGAATTATTTGTTCGAGATGACTCGGGCAAATTCACTCGGTTGAGTATGAACTTGCCGAGTAATGAGATTTCTATGATTGCTTTAGCATGAGCTAGGCATCTACATGAGAATAATTTTTTGTAGTTCTTGACTATATGCTTAGTCTATTTTTGACTAACCACATAGTCGGGGCTACACCTATAATTAGGTGCATCGGAGATGCACCTAGATATTTATTTTTGAGAAATTTATATATATATTTTTCCAGCCCTTCACGCCTTTGGAGCCACTGGGAAGATTCAGCAGAGATGATGGAATCACTCGGCGCCAAAAGCACTCGGCCAAAGAGATTTTTTGATTGAGTTCTGTTTTGGTCCGAAGCGAGTTGTCTCGTCGACCGAAAAGGACTCGGGGCTACCGTGGAGATTGTGGCAATCGGGTATCCACATGGCAAGCTTATCCGACCGGAGGTAGGGATAGATTGCGCCCGCTATATCCGTAAGCCGAACTTGACTTAGGTGTTACGGTTGCCGATAGAGATAAGGCAATCGGCCTATAGTCACGGTTTGGTAAGATTGAGGAAACCAACTTAGAATAAGATAGAGTTTCCGACTTGTAAACCCTTCCTCCCAAGACTATATAAGGGGGGTAAGGGGCGTCCCTTGAGGGATATTCCAACACTAGATCTGAGATTCAACTTCATAAGCGAGAGCTTTAGATCACGAGATCAATAAAGACACTCGGCGGATCGAATCCACCGAAACAGGAGTAGGGTATTACCTCTCGAGAGGGCCTGAACCTGTCTAAATCTTCTTCTTCTTCTAACCCATTGTGCTTGGCGATCTCGACTGCGACCCCATAAAATATATTGCCGAAACCAAGTTTCGACATATAGAAAAACTGTTGGAGAGTGAAAAGTTATAAAAAACGATTTTTACGCAAACGACTCTTCAAATGATGATTTAGAGACTAAAATTTAAAAAGGCTCTTGGTGATGCTCTGGAAGCAGGGTGAAATCCCTCATCAATCAGATCAGGATGTCGTCCTCACCCAGAAAAATACCCTCAGCCTTGCCCACGACGACTCCTCATCTCCTGGTGGTTGTCGACGACGGGTGTAGCCCTTGCCATGTCGGAGCCTCAGTAATCATGGCCTAGCGCTCCTTGAGCTTGTCCTGCCATTTCTTGTTGTACCTGTCCATGTCGCGCACGCTCTTCCTGAGAGCCTTGTCCGCCTCAGACGGGTTTAGGTCGTCGTCCTTGAGGAGATCAGCGACGTGTGGGGCAACCGGCAACTCCCTCCTCTCCAAGGAGAGATCTTGTCGACCAGCTTCTTCGACAGCGTGAGCTTCCCACGTGGGATCAGGATCATCTCCTCGCCGTCGGCTGGCACTAGCGTCCCGGCAGGCTTGCTTCCCTTGGAGGCCCTCCTTGCCTTCCTCTTGGAAGAGCGCCTCTCTTCCGCCATATATAGCTTCGTCTGTGTGGCACTGCTGCTGCTTGAGTGGAGATTTCGCACCAGCCGCTGGCCCGTCGCCCCCGGCTTGTTGCCATGGGCCGCGGCGGTGCACGGCATCAACGCGATCGTCTTCTCGCCGACATCCTCCTTATCCATTGCGCCGCCTGGGGAAGTAACATGAAAACGCAACGCTTGAGCGAACCAGGCTTGCCGGCCATTGGTGGATCACAACTGCAGAGCCTAGATGGATGGATGGACGATTTCACGGGAAATTTCGATGATTTTGCAGCAACAATGGGGAATTCGAGACCCTAATGATTCGTCAATGTGGGGGAAAGAGTGGGGCAAAAGTGCAGGTAGTGTGGTTTATCAAGGCGGAGGCGGATCCTGACCGTCCGTTTTCGAAGCCGAATCCTTCTGCTTGTTTCATCGTGGCAGTCCGTCTCCGAAGTCGATTCACTCTTCAAAAGGAATAAGTGCACTAACTCATTAAATATAGGTCTAATCTGATTCATATCTCTCAACCATAAAATTAAATATTTTGATCCCTCACACTATGAAAATTGATGCAAAATGACTCCTGATTTTGAAGGTGGTTTTTACTAATGTGGCTCGTTAACTTGGTCAATCGGCTTAATCAGCATGTGGGGTCTGTATGTCATCCCCTCTCTTCTTCTCTTCTTCCTCCAATCTCTCTCTCCTTCCTCTTCCTCCTTCAGCCCCTCGTCCCCTGGCTCATCTTCTCCATAGCGGTGGTGGTGGCGGGACGACGAGGGGGAGCGGCGATGGCTAGGTGGCGCTAGAGGGACGGCAACCGGCGAGACCTAGGGACGTGTGAAGCAAAAGCTCGACGAGGGCTGCTTCCTCTCCCCATCGTTGCTCCAGCACCATGGACGAGCTCAGCGGAATCGGCCACGGCGACGGTGCTCCACGAGTAGCTCTAGCAGGGGATGCTAGATCCCACGCCCGCCCATGCATCAAGATCCGGTGCCGCTCCTCCTTGCCGCCTCCACCTCTTCCTTTTTCCTTCTCTCTTCCCCTCTCGATTCTTGTGTTCTTGGGTGGCGTCCATCCCACACACCGGTCCAGGCGACGGTGATGGCGGTGAGTTAAGGCATGGAGCGGCCCTAGAGCCGGGAGGTGCGGCACCGAGGTAGCCGTCGTGGAGGTTGCGAGTGTAGCTTGGCCTCATGATCCACACATGCTTGCGGAGGAGGGTGGATTGGTGTCGCTCGGCTCTCTCTATTCAGATTGATGTGGCACTGCTTCCTCTCTCGCCACTGCTGTCGTCACCGCCCTTCTGCCTTCTACATGAGCTGTGTAGACCACCGCCATCCACAACGCCTAGCGCCCTGCCCCTGGGTGCTGTTGGCCGCAGCCACTCCTCCTCCTCTCGCCGCCGCGAGGAGACACCCCTTTTGTGGCGGTGTGGGGAAAGGAGAGGGAAGGAGAAAGAGAGGGGTCAATGACATATGACATGTCGACCTCACACGCTGACTCAATGATTAGACCAGGTCAACGAGCTATTAGTGAAAACCACCTTCAAAATTATTGAGAGAGTCATTTTGGCATCAGTTTTTATAGTTGGGGGAGGGGTTTTGAGGTTAAGGGGTATGAATCAGATTGGACCTATACGAAAGGAGCAAAGTGGACTTATTCCTCTTCGAAACGGGGCCAACTGAGGCAGGCCTAACCTGAGGCAAACAGTTGCGAACTAGGCCAGGCCCATTTGGGAAATCAGCTACGAAAGCGTACTCTCCTCTTCTTTTTTTCATGAACTCGTTTATTTCCGTTAACTTTTTTTGGGAATTCAGCAAGGAGCAACATGAATGGCACAAATAAAACAATCGATTGATGAGAAGCAACACAAGGCCAAGATCATTTTTCACAATGAATGCAATTAAATCTTGACAAGACAAGGATGCATATTTCCATTTGCTAGTACATTGTCTTCTTAAGTACCACGATTTGTTAACATAACATGGCGCCCATGACAAATAATGGGAAGAAATCCCACATCACGAAGTCAATACAAACTATTTTAGGCTTATAGAAAATGGAAGGATCTTAATGTCGTCTAGAGGAGACGAATAGACATTTAAAACTTTTAATTAAATACGAAAACTAAACTTTTTGGATAATTCAGAATATTTTAGGATGTTCCAAAATATTTTTGGATGTTCCAAAAATCTTAGATTTACAAACAAGCTAGCAAGGCAAGAAAAAGGGATAGCGACACGCGAAGAGAAAGAATCGCACAAACAACGACTAAACTACTAGCGGCATCAAATAGCAAAGCTAGAGGAGTAGAGGAGTAAGAGAGAGATATCACCAGGATTCTTGCAACTCGATGTTTTGCCGAAGTTCAAATCCTTGAGGGGATTCTACTCTTCGTTGAGGAGCTCACAATGAGCTGGGTCTTTTCTAACCCTATCCTCTTGAGGTTGCACAAATACACTCCTCCTTTCACTGAGGGTATTTCTTCTCTTTCGAAAGTGAGATCCGACCTTCACAAACTCCCTCGGCACACCACAAACAAATCAATGTTTCGAGGTTGTCTCCTAGCAGCCTAGGTGACCTCAACCACCAAGAGTAACAAATGCAACAAAGATTTCTTGGGGATGAATCGAGTGCTCAACAAATGTTCACGAAGTCAACACCAAGCACTCTGTCGACCTCCGTTTTTGAGGACGGGAATCATTCGTGTTCATAGTACCATATTCCTGGATCGAGTAGTTTGGTACCCACGAATACAGTTCTGAATTACCAGGTGCAAAGTGCACGAATAGTCTTACATAGAACTTATTACAATAATAGGCCCGAAGGCAATATCCAATACATATAGGACCTACTGGTCTGAATACAACCAAAAGCAGAGTTTAGATAAGATTAGCAGTCGGAAAGCAGCGGCATGTCGATTGCCACAGGCAACGACCGAGAGACTAAGACCTAGTAGACGCCTTCTCCTCCATCGCCCACCTCGGCGAGAAGCATAGGGGTCCTCCAGCTTCTTCGTTTCCTCCATCGAAGGTTTGTACGTATAGCAAGGGTGAGTACCCAACGTACTCAGCAAGCCAACACGGAATAATGCACATGATAGGGTCATTCAAAGGATGGCCAAGGTTCATTTGCACAAAGCCAATTTTCACAAATCATTTCACAAACCTATTGTCTAGCCAAGTCAAGTTTTAGTTTCGTAGTATATTAAAACGGCGACGGTTCCTCTACCATCCATCGTGATTTCCAAGGATGGCTTCCCGCCTCCGATTCGTCATGGTTTTCTGGGAGTCCACCCTTCTCGCATTTTGAGAAGTTGAGTCCACAAGACACACAAATCATTATGCAATCCCGTTCTCATCATTTTAAATTTTATGAGTCTAGCCACGGGAGAAACTTGTCACGCTACTCATTAACCGCGAGCACGGCTATTCGAATAGATTGATTGACTCACACTGCAGTGGATGTACACTTTACCCGTACTTCGCGACTACTCATTGAATGAGCTTTCATCCCTTCATATGGAATGGTCACGGCAAAGCCTTTCGATAACTTTGCTTCGGCAGTACCCGCTCCATAAACTTAAATCCTCTTGCACTCTAGCCGTCCTTTCCTAGCAGTGAGAGGAGTTCTGGCGCTCCCGAGGTAAGGGAAAAACTTTCACAACATTATCATTCATTACTCAATACTTAGGCCGCAGCCTTATCTCAATAACCAGAACCACCTCTTCACTCAAGAACCACTATGCAGGGATACTGCCTCCACTCGGCTATCTACTCCGCTAGGTCTATACCCATTCGATAAGTACGGCTGTCTGGCTCGTTCCAGTTATAAGTCTCATGGCTTGGTCCTTAATTGACCAGGGACGGTACTAGCCTTTACCGGAATCTACCCAAATTCATCCATCCGCCCCAGTCCAAAACATTGGTTTTGTACTTTTTGTTTTTCATCAAAACTAATTTCATCATGATCAAGGCAATGTGGCACTCATGTCTCCACATGCCACATCCCAACTACCTTCCCAAAGATAGTTGCCCAAGCACGAAGCTTCTTTGTAAAATCATGAGTATGCAAGAATCTAATATAACGGGCTAAACATGTTGCCGAAGTTAGCCTCTCGGTCATATCACATCGCAGTTACAAAGAATAATTCTAATGGTAATCAACATCAAGGCGGGTATATCAAACATAGGTACTCATTTGTGTATAGCATGCAATTTGTAATTAAAATCAACATCATTTCGCAAAGTAGGATCAACATGTTCAAAGGGAAGTGTTGACTTGCCTTGCTCGCACACTTCTTGGCCAGGGTCTTCAAAGTAGTCGGTGATGGCTCCCTGCTGCTATCCGTACGTGCGAAAAATCAATTGAATTCGATCGAATTCAATAAAATGCCGAGAGATCGAAAAGAATCATAAAAACAACTCCAAACATTTAGCCTAAAATTCTACTCGAGTTCGGACTAGAGTTTTTGGGATAAAATCTGAGTTAAAAACGAGTTTGAGGTCTTAGGGTTTTCGCAAAATGTCGATCACATTTAATTAAGAAAATAAATTTAAAAAGCGCTAATCGAAGGAAACTGTGCTTGAGGTTTTGGAGGTCCGAGCACCAAAAGAAACATATTTTTAATGGCGAAAAGAAATAGACAAACTCCGGATTAAAACGACGCGAAACGAAATTTCCAAAAATCCGATTTCTATTTCCGAATTTGTACCGAGAAAATACACGAGAAAACAATATATTTTTGCCCAAATATTTTCCCAAATATTTTCTAAATACTTTTCCTAAATTTCCAAAAATTTTCCATATTTTTCCCCTTTTCTTTTCCTTTTTGTTTTCTTTTTCTTCTTTCTCTTTTTTTCTTTCTTTTTCCTTTTCTTTTTCTCTCTTTCCTATTCCTTCTCCTCTACCTGTTCGACCGGCGCTCTCTCTCTCTTTCTCTCGTTGCGACCGATGGCCGGCGCAAGCGTGAAGGGGCGGTGGACGGCTCGGGGCTTACCGGCGACGGCGACGGCAAGGGAGGCGGCGGAGCACCGACTCACGCGCGGCGACGCCGCGGCGACTACGGCGGCTGGCGCTTCGGTGACGGTGGCGCACGGCGGCTAGGGTTGCGGCAAGGGGAAAACAGCGAGGGGAAGGGGTGGAGGATGGCGGCGAGGTTGGGGAAAACGGGGAGTTCGGTCCTATTTATAGGCACGGCCGGGGAGGGGAGCGGAAGAGGAGGGGACCGACGCGGCGGTACGGCGGAGGGGCACGCGGCGCACGGGGTTGGCGGGGGCCGGGCGGGCGTTGGCGCGTGGCGCGCGGCGCGCGGGGCGGAGCGGCGTCGCGCGTGGCGCGCGGCGGCGCGGGCTGGTACGGCGGATGACGCGCGACGCGGCGAGAGCAGGTCCGGTATGGTGGGCGACGCGCGGCGGGTGAGCGCGGGCGGGGTCCGAGCACGGCGCGAGGCTGTCACGCCCGAAAATTCAGACCCGAATTTCCGAAGCTATATGTGTATTAAAATGCCTGTCCAGGACCAGCCAGGGTACACATAAGACAATTGTTGATATTACAGTTCCACGTCTTAGAAACAATACAAAAAGATTACAAAAGAGCAGCGGAAAAAAAAGAAAAAGGGCCTAAGCCTAAGCTTGACACTGGCCACGCGGCTTCGACCACTCCACAGGCAGCTTCCAGAGTATTAGACAAAGCCTACTCCACTTCATCTTCGTTTTCAACCTCTAGCTCAGGTTCTGGTGAAGAAGCAAGGATGAGTACTTCCACGTACTCAACAAGTCACGCCGGAAGAGGAGAAGAATGAATGCAGGGGAGACAAAGGTCTGGCTAAGGTTTGCTTTTGCGCAAACGGCAGGAGTTTTTCCAAACAATATGAATTTTGAACACAGTCAAAACAACAGCAAATTGAGTAAGTAAAGCATTTTGACTCCAACACTGTCCAACGTTATCCTCACGTTGCGACAGACCCAAACCATCCACCTATACTAGTAATGTTCCAAAACTTAGGGTGTAAAAGTGTGAGACTAATCACGGAGAGCTCGGTCGATCGCCCCATTACCGCGGGCACGACTATTCGAATAGATTTACTCTGATCAGAGGTGCACAACTGTACCTACGAGACACAGCCCCACAACATGGTTGCCCATGCGCCGGAATACCACCGCGGTACCCCGAAAAGGGAACTGTGATACGACCTTTCGTATAACCCCCCTCTAACCAAGCGAACCCCACCAAGGTTTCGCCCCCACTCCCGGACCCTGGGAGTGGGCAGCCCCCCGAGTGCCTCGGTGAATCCGGCAGCCCAGCAACCCTTATACCGGGGCCGACTGAGACTCCATCCCGCTCACCCTTGCCGATGGGTTCGTCAGCTAGGAGAGGCTACACTATGGGACCTACCTTACCCATTTCAGCTTGTGGTTTGCACGGTCATTCTCCCGAGGGGTCCCGTGAATCGGTCCTTAATTGCTATGGGCGCCGCTAACCAAAACCATAGCGTCCACAGCCCACCATTTGTCATATTTTAGTTATTAGTCCGGTTCACCTAGAACTAATTAATAATCCTCCGAACCGAAGTCCAGGAGAGATACATTAAGTGAGGAAACGACCCATTTAGTGAGCTACTGAGTCTAAGCCAGGCTAAACATAACCTAGTCCTGAAATCTAATCACATTATTTTCCCAAGTATTATCAAAGGGTTTGAGGTGTCAAACCTAAGGCATAACTAAGCATAAGGTATATTATTTCCCATGAAATGACCATATAAAATACATGCAATTTCATAGAATAAAACAGGGGTTTTAGCAAAATGGGAGCAATATGATCAATAATATAGCATGACTTGCCTTGCTCTTCGGCTTGGGGGACTTCCGCGACGACTTCAAAGTAAACCGGGACGGAGGGACTACCGGGATCTACACGGCAAACAAGCACTTCAACAAAACAGGCTAAAAAGCTACTAAAACAGGGAACAAAACCATTTTTAATGGATTCTTGGCATTTTTATGAATTTAATGAAATTTGAATGGGCTAAAATGGAGGTCGGATTGAAAAGATATGATTTTTAGAAGATTATCTCGTGTTTTTACTAAAACAGAAAAATCCTTAATAATTTATTGCGCAATAAATCCCGGAATTGCGTCAGCGCTAGGGCTGACGTCAGCGATGGCGTCATCGGCAGTGGGAGCACCGGTCCACGGTGGACCGGGTCCACGGGCCGAGAGGGAGAGCGGTGCACCACGTGGTGTACACGTGGCGCTGACGTGGCGGCCACGCGGTGTGCCACGTGGGCCAGCGGGGACGGACGGCCCCGATCTGCCGAGGCAGATCGGACAGTCGGGAAGGGGTTCGGGCGGCGCGATCGGCCGGCGATGGCGCACGGCGGCCGGAGACCGGCCGGCGCCATTCGGCGGCGGTGCGGGTGGTGGAATACCGCGGCTCACGCGTGGGCGGAGCCGTGCGCACTCGGAACGGCGGCGCGCACTCGGCCGAGAGGTGAAATAGGGAGGGGCGCTCACCGCGGGTCGCCGGAGTTGAAGGGGACGACGGCTCGGACAGTGAGGGAGGCGGCGGAACCACTCGGGAAGGGGTGGCCGAAGTAGCGCGGCACCGGCGACGAGGAGGAGGAGTCGCGGAGCTCGAGCGTCTCGAGCGGCGGGAAACACGGCCGAACCTCGGCGATGACGTCCGGCGGAGCGCACGGTGCGGGAACGACGGAGAGAGAGGAGGCTTGAGTGGAGGTGTGGGAGCTCGGGAAGGACGAGGGGGTGCTAAAATAGGGGATGGGGAGGTCGGCGGCGACCGGATAGGGCGCAATTTCTCGCCGGCACGATTTGGGGAAATAATGGCCGGTGATTAAATCCGGCCATTAAGGGGCGCTGGAGCGGCGGCCGGGGCGATTGAAGGCGGCGGGAGAGTCGGGGAAGTTAAGGCGGTGCCTTTAGGGCGCGCGGAGCGACGGCGGCCGAGATCCGCGCGGGCGAGGCGGCGTCAATGGCGGCGGGGTAGCCGGAGGTAGGGGACGGGGCCGACAGTGGGCCCCACCTGCCGTGTCCCGACAAGAAGGGGGAGACGAACTGGACTTATCCGCGGGCGCGAGGGTTTGGCGGGCCGTAGCCTTCAGCCGCCCGTGAGAGAGAGGAGGGCGCGCTCGGTGGGAACGGCCTCGGCTGGGCGCACGCAGGGGATGGGCCGTCGGCTCGGGCCGGTGGCCCACGGCCAAAAAGGGCGGGAAACGTACGGGAGGAGAGAGAAAAGAAAAACCCGAGATTTATTAATTCTGATTTTGATTTTAATTGGTTGAAAATTATTTCTTGTGCTCTGAAAATTCCACTAAAAATCCTGTTAGCGTATTTTGACATGTAGAATTTAGAAAAAAATCCTACCATGCCATTTCCATTTAACATTTGGATTTTAAAATTATTAATTCTCTCTAGTTAATTCCAACGATTTTCTTTTATGATTTTTATTTTGGATTTTTAACAGGGAAAAACACCTCAGGGTGTTACAAACCTACCCCCCTTAAACGGAATCTCGACCCCGAGATTCGGAGGTACTGGCACACAGATAGGGATGAGCGGCCTTTAGCTCATCTTCCCTTTCCCAGGTTGCTTCTTCTTCGGAGTGATGAGTCCACTGAACTCGGCAGAACCTGATGACCTTGTTCCGGGTCCTCCGTTCATTGGTTTCGAGTATCCGTGCTGGTTTCTCCACATAAGTCAGATCTTCCTGGATTTCAATCTGATCTGGACTGGCTTGTTTTTCTGGAACTCTTAGACACTTCTTGAGTTGGGAGACGTGGAAAACGTCATGGATTCCTGCCATGGTGGGTGGCAGTTCGAGTTGGTATGCCACTTCACCTCGTCGCTCTTGAATCCGATATGATCCCACATAGCGTGGTGCCAACTTGCCTTTGGTTTGGAATCGGGCACTCCCCGAAGTGGGGTGACACGAAGATATACATAGTCTCCAACTTTAAAAACTAGCTCTCTGCGGCGGTTGTCTGCATAACTCTTCTGACGAGACTGTGCAACTTTCAGCCTTTCTCTTATGATTCTGACTTTCTCTTCGGCATCACTTAACACTTCGGTCCCGAACAACTGACGTTTGCCGGTCTGATCCCAGAAAAGCGGGGTTCGACACTTTCGTCCGTAAAGTGCTTCGAAAGGTGTCATTTGTAAACTAGTCTGATAACTGTTGTTATAAGAGAACTCTGCATAGGGCCGGCTCTTATCCCAAGCTCCTCCGAAATCCAGAGCACAAGCTCGCAGCATATCTTCCAAAACCTGGTTTACACGTTCCGTCTAACCATCGGTTTGCGGGTGATAAGTCGTGCTAAAATTCAACCGGGTGCCGAGTTCCTCTTGTAGTTTTTGCCAAAACTTGGAGGTGAACTGACTACCACGATCAGATACTATCTTCTTAGGTACACCATGAAGACACACAATCCTTGCGAGGTACAATTCTGCTAACCTTCTGCCCGTATAGGTGGTAAGTACTGGGATAAAATGGGCCACTTTAGTGAGGCGGTTGATTATAACCCAGATAGAATCGTGTCCTGACGATGTCCGGGGTAAACCGGTGATGAAATCCATCCCGATTTCCTCCCACTTCCATTCCAGAATTTGAAGTGGCTGTAATAATCCAGCAAGCCTCTGGTGTTCTGCCTTTACTCGCTGGCATACATCGCATAGTGCCACGAACTCTGCTATTTCTCTTTTCATGCTAACCCACCAGAACTTCTCCTTGAGATCCTGATACATTTTGGTACTTCCCGGATGGATAGAGTACTGACTCTAATGTGCTTCAGTAAGGATTAACTTTCTCAATTCCTTATCTTCTGGCACACATATCCTCCGTTGCCCATCCATATGGTTCCATGCTCGTCTTCCGTGAAGTCACGAGCTTTTCCCACTCTCATATTCTTCTTAAGCTCAACTATGTCCGGATCCGAGGCTTGAGCTATGCGAATTTGATCTAAGAGTGTGGGTTGGGCCTCAAGAGCGGCCACAAATCCAAGTTCAACAATTTCCAGGTTGAGGTGCTCTAAATCTTATAGTAGCTGTTCACATCTCCCTTCTATGTGAATAGAGTTGCAGTAACTCTTTCGGCTCAGGGCATCAGCTACCACGTTAGCTTTGCCAGGATGGTAGTGTATACTGAGATCATAATCCTTGATCAACTCCAACCATCGTCGCTGACGGAGGTTCAAATCCGGTTGGGTGAAGATGTATTTTAGGCTCTTATGATCCGTATATACTTCACAGCAATTACCGATGAGGTAATGTCGCCATATTTTCAGAGCATGGACGACTGCTGCTAGCTCCAAGTCATGTGTTGGGTAATTAGACTCATGAGGTCTCAATTGGCGGGAGGCATACGCGACCACCTTTCGATCTTGCATCAATACACAGCCTAACCCCTGGTGAGATGCATCGCAATAGACTTGGAAATCCTTGGTTTGATCTGGCAAGATTAACACGGGTGCGGACACCAGTTTTCTCTAGAGTGTTTCAAAACTCTGGTTGCGCTCGGCAGTCCATATAAACTTTTCATCCTTCTTTAACAACTGCGTCAAAGGCTTGGCAATTCTGAGAAGTTTTCGATGAACCGACGATAATAACCCGCAAGTCCTAGAAAACTTCGACTTGGGTGACGGTTTTAGGTGGAGTCCATTTGGTCACGCTTCTACATTGGAAGGGTCCACTGCGACTCCTTGGGCATTCACGATATGGCCGAGGAATTAGACTTCCTTTAACCAGAAAGCACATTTGTTAAACTTAGCATAGAGCTGGTGGTCTCTTAACTTTTCAAGTACCAATCGGAGATGGTGCTCATGTTCCTCTTTCGACCGCGAATAGATCAAGATGTCGTCGATGAACACCACGACGAACTTGTCTAGGAATTCCATGAACACTTTGTTCATCAAATTCATGAAAAAGGCTGGGGCATTTGTAAGTCCGAAGGACATGACCGTGCACTCGTGCACTGCACCGAGTGATGAAGGCGATCTTGGGAATATCTTCTTCTCGGATTCTTAGCTGATGATAGCCTGACCACAGGTCTATCTTGGAGAACACCCTTGCTCCCTTTAATTGATTGAACAGGTCGTCAATCCTAGGGAGAGGGTATTTATTCTTAATAGTGACGTCGTTGAGTGCGCAATAGTCGACGCACATCCTTTTGGTCCTCTCCTTTTTCTCCACAAAAATGACTGGTGCCCCCCAGGGCGATGTGCTCGGGCGGATATAACCTTTCTCAGAATCGTTCATCTACTTGCTTCTTGACCTCGCCAACTCATTGGCTCCCATTCTATAGGGTCTCTTGTGGATCGGAGCGAGCGAGACTAGGTCAATCCGAAACTCTATTTCTCTTTCGGGTGACATTGTGGTTAGGTCTTCTGGGAAGACTTCCGGGTACTCACAAACCACAGGAATATCTTCTAACTTTGCCTGTTCCTCTCCTTTCTCTTCGGGCTTCTCCTTAACCGAAATCCGATTTAGGCTTGCCACTACCCTTAGTGGTTTAGGGGAGCGGTAAATTACTTTCTTTCCCTCGTCATTGGTTAAAGAGATCGTGTAGCTTGCGCAATCGATCAGACCTTTATGACGGGTTAACCAGTCCATCCCAAGGATGACATCCAGGTCTTTTGATTCTAGAAGGATAAGGTTGGCTAGAAAGGGGAATCCTTGGATTTTTATTGCCACTGAAGGGCAAAAATGGGCGGTGTTCAAATGGTTCTCGGGTGTTTGGACCCGCATGGGTATCTTAAGTTTTAATACTGACAACCCATGTTTTCCCACAAATGCTTTTGATATGAAAGAATGGGTTGCACCCGAATCAAACAGGACTGATGCATTAAAGGAGTTCACAGGGAACATACCCAGTATGACATCCGGTGCGTCATGTGCCTCCTCTGCTGAAGCATGATTCACTCTTGCTTGGATAAACCTGGGCGCACGTTTTGGTCTTGGACACTTGTCTGCGAAATGTCCAGGTTCTCCACAGTTGAAACAATTACCTGGTTTGAATCCCGAGTCCTTCTTTGGTGGCACTGGCTTGGACTGCGGTGGTGGCTGCGCCGTTGGCGGACGCGGGGCCGGATTCCGCTGCGGCTGTCCAGGACGGCTTCCGCTGGATTGGAAGTTCCCGGGATGGTACGGGCGATGCTGATGAACGATCATAGTGGTAGGTCCATTCTGACCTCCCGGAGTGAAACGCGGGCGCTGGGAATTCCCTTGTTGAGGATGTGGCCTAAACTGGGTAGCCTTCCGTTTTCTGAGCATTTTATTGCGTTGGTCTTCTTGACGGATGGCTTTGTTGACCAACTTCTCAAAGTCGGCATACTCACCGGAGATGAGTCTGTCCGTCAACTCATCGTCCAGCCCGGCCAAGAACTTCTCTTGACGCTCGGCGTCAGTACGTACGTCCTCTGGAGCATATCGCGCTAAGCGATTAAATTCGTGCAGATACTCGGTGACAGTTCGAGTGCCTTGCTCCAAGGATCTGAACTCCCTCTTTTCGGGCTACTATCCCTCCGGGATGTGAGCCTTTCGGAATTGGTGGCAAAACTCGCCCAAGTAACCGCGGGTGCGTCCGCCCGACGGGTGACCAAGAAATTGTCCCACCAGGCTGAGGCAGGACCTTGGAGTTGGTGGGTGGCGAAAGACACCCTTTCCTGGTCTGTGCACTGGAGAAGGTCCAACTTCTTTTCTATGGCTATGATCCAGTCATTAGCCTCCATTGGGTTGGTGGTGCTAGAGAAAGTTGGAGGTCGGACTCGAAGAAATTCTGACAGCTTGTTTTGTGGGGGAGGTGGTGGTGCGAAATGGTCGTGCCGATGCTGGTTCTCTGTTGTTGAAACCGTTGCATCATTTGCAATCCGCATCTGCCGATGCCGCCGTTGCATTTGCCGCATCATTGCAGCCATCATCCTGGTCCGATTGGCTAGGACTTGTGCCAAAGTGATGTTCTCAGGGGGAGGAGGTGGGTTGTTGGTATTAGCATGGGTGTTGTTCCCAGCTGACTCATTGCTGTTGCTACCATTCCTGGTGTTCACCATCTGAAGAAGCGGAACCAACAAGGCGGGGAGAAGGAGTAAAATAGATTGAACAGAGAAGTTGATCTTTATTACTTGTTTTGATCTGTTCTTGACTTAAAACACTTAAAACACACCCAACATCCTTAATTGGGCAACCCATATCCACACTTGATACATGTTGACCACTACCCACACACAGCACACCTAACACACAGCAACTAGGCAAACAGAAAAACTAGGAAAACGGTAAACTAAGGGTGGCGATGCTCTAAGGATCGGAACGGCTTCCACGGTTGGAGGAGTCGAAACCACTTCCAAGGGAGTTCCTGTCTTCCTTTTCCTTCGAGTGGCTTCGAGAGCTAGCTAACTCGTCTTTCCGTCCGGGGCTCTTGAGCCGCGCCGCTACGGACACCGAGATCCATCCTCCTCCTCCGCTTGGGGCAGGCACCGAGCAAGAGCAGTGATCTCGGCACGGGACGAGGACTGGGAAGGCGGTGGTGCAGAGGTGGAACCCGGGCGCTAGTTGCATCCGCACGGAGCCTTGGTGTTCTTCCGCGGCGTGATCCTTATCCGAAGGATGTTGGGAGGTGGAAGCCCCTTCAGACTGGCGATCTCTCTCTTGAGTCGATCCACCTCATCCTTCAAACTTTTGATCTTTAAGATCTTTTGGTCATTCAAAGCCTTTGCCGCAATGTGAAGCTCTGCATGCATCTTATCCAGCCCTTCAATCACCGTCCTCATGTGGGAGAAGGTGGTGTCGTTTTCCCCTTCAGCAGATTGGAAGGTGTTGATTGCTGACGAAGTTTCCCGCCGAGGATGGTACCGGTAGGCAGAGTGGCGGAGATGGTAGTCATGCATCTCCCTCATCCAAGCCAGCATTAGATAAGCCGCCTCTTGGCAGGCATGCTCATCTGTTCCTCCTGACGCCGTGACCACCATGTTCGGGATATTGGTGCCGACGAACCCGTGCACCTCTAGGCGGACTTGGTGAGACAACTCACCGCCGAATGGTGAGACGACAGTGTACTCAGTGCATCCGGATAGCCCACTGCCAAGGCCATTCTTGCCGGCTCCGCGACGAACCCTTTCGACCCGACCGTTGTGGGTGACTGGACGGCCCGGCATCTAGAGAAGACAAGCTAGGGGATCAATGCATGCTCAAACCCAAGTTAGACAAACGATAAAGGACTCAAGTAAAGTAAACGAGAAAAAGAGGGTTTTTTGAGAAATATTTTTATGAGGCTAATTAAAACCTCCTAAGGACATCCCCTAGATGATGCTGAAAAATAGATGCTTAGTTATAATATAAAATTGGCGACCATTCCCTCCTATCTCGACTTAGGACTTTGATCCCGTAGAAAATCCCAACTTGGCGGCTGAATAAGAGATCAAATGATTTTTCCAAATTTTAACTCTAGAATCCTATCACTTAGACTTGACCAGTTTTCAAAATGCTCGAGAGAAACTTAAAATTTTTCCCCAATCCCGAGGAAACAAGACCCATTTTCCCGAAACCATTTTTCAAAAGCCGGGGCTTATGCATATGAAAAGATTCAGAGGGCTCCTAAGGTTTTTCCGTTTGGCTTTTCCTATGGTCTGGAAATTGGCTCTGATACCAACTTGTCACGCCCGAAAATTTAGACCCGAATTTCCGAAGCTATATGTGCATTAAAATCCCTGTCCAAGACCAGCCAGGGTACACATACGACAATTGTTGATATTACAGTTCCACGTCTTAGAAACAATACAAAAAGATTACAAAAGAGCAGCGGAAAAAAAAAAGAAAAAGGGCCTAAGCCTAAGCTTGACGCTGGCCACGCAGCTTCGACCACTCCACAGGCAGCTTCCAGAGTGTAGGACAAAGCCTACTCCACTTCATCTTCGTCTTCAACCTCTGGCTTAGGTTCTGGTGAAGAAGCAAGGATGAGTACTTCCACGTACTCAACAAGTCACGCCGGAAGAGGAGAAGAATGAATGCAGGGGAGACAAAGGTCTGGCTAAGGTTTGCTTTTACGTAAACGTTAGGAGTTTTTCCAAACAATATGAATTTTGAACACAGTCAAAACAACAGCAAATTGAGTAAGTAAAGCATTTTGACTCCAACACTGTCCAACGTTATCCCCACGTTGCGACAGGCCCAAACCATCCACCTATACTAGTAATGTTCCAAAACTTAGGGTGTAAAAGTGTGAGACTAATCACGGAGAGCTCGGTCGATCGCCCCATTACCGTGGGCACGACTATTCGAATAGATTTACTCTGATCAGAGGTGCACAACTGTACCTACAAGACACAGCCCCACAACATGGTTGCCCGTGCGCCGGAATACCACCGCGGTACCCCGAAAAGGGAACTGTGATATGACCTTTCGTATAACCCCCCTCTAACCAAGCGAACCCCACCAAGGTTTCGCCCCCACTCCCGGACCCTGGGAGTGGGCAGCCCCCCGAGTGCCTTGGTGAATCCGGCAGCCCAGCAACCCTTATACCGGGGCCGACTGAGACTCCATCCCGCTCACCCTTGCCGATGGGTTCGTCAGCTAGGAGAGGCTACACTATGGGACCTACCTTACCCATTTCAGCTTGTGGTTTGCACGGTCATTCTCCCGAGGGGTCCCGTGAATCGGTCCTTAATTGCTATGGGCACCGCTAACCAAAACCATAGCGCCCACAGCCCACCATTTGTCATATTTTAGTTATTAGTCCGGTTCACCTAGAACTAATTAATAATCCTCCGAACCGAAGTCCAAGAGAGATACATTAAGTGAGGAAACGACCCATTTAGTGAGCTACTGAGTCTAAGCCAGGCTAAACATAACCTAGTCCTGAAATCTAATCACATTATTTTCCCAAGTTTTATCAAAGGGTTTGAGGTGTCAAACCTAAGGCATAACTAAGCATAAGGTATATTATTTCCCATGAAATGATCATATAAAATACATGCAATTTCATAGAATAAAACAGGGGTTTTAGCAAAATGGGATCAATATGATCAATAATATAGCATGACTTGCCTTGCTCTTCGGCTTGGGGGACTTCCGCGACGACTTCAAAGTAAACCGGGACGGAGGGACTACCGGGATCTACACGGCAAACAAGCACTTCAACAAAACAGGCTAAAAAGCTACCAAAACAGGGAACAAAACCATTTTTAATGGATTCTTGGCATTTTTATGAATTTAATAAAATTTGAATGGGCTAAAATGGAGGTCGGATTGAAAAGATATGATTTTTAGAAGATTATCTATGTTTTTACTAAAACAGAAAAATCCTTAATAATTTATTGCGCAATAAATCCCGGAATTGCGTCAGCGCTAGGGCTGACGTCAGCGATGGCGTCATCGGCCGTGGGAGCACCGGTCCACGGTGGACCGGGTCCACGGGCCGAGAGGGAGAGCGGTGCACCACGTGGCGCACACGTGGCACTAACGTGGCGGCCACGCGGTGTGCCACGTGGGCCAGCGGGGACGGACGGCCCCGATCTGCCGAGGCAGATCGGACGGTCGGGAAGGGGTTCGGGCGGCGCGATCGGCCGGCGATGGCGCACGGCGGCCGGAGACCGGCCGGCGCCATTCGGGCGGCGGTGCGGGTGGTGGAATACCGCGGCTCACGCGCGGGCGGAGCCGTGCGCACTCGGGAACGGCGGCGCGCACTCGGCTGAGAGGCGAAATAGGGAGGGGCGCTCACCGCGGGTCGTCGGAGTTGAAGGGGACGACGGCTCGGACAGTGAGGGAGGCGGCGGAACCACTCGGGAAGGGGTGGCCGAAGTAGCGCGGGCACCGGCGACGAGGAGGGAGGAGTCGGCGGAGCTCGGAGCATCTCGGAGCAGCGGGAAAACACGGCCGAACCTCGGTGATGACGTCCGAAGTAGGAGCGCACGGTGCGGGAACGACGGAGAGAGAGGGAGGCTTGAGTGGAGGTGTGGGGAGCTCGGGAAGGACGAGGGGGTGCTTAAATAGGGGATGGGGAGGTCGGCGGCGACCGGATAGGGGCGCAATTTCTCGCCGGCACGATTTGGGGAAATAATGGCCGGTGATTAAATCCGGCCATTAAGGGGTGCTGGAGCGGCGGCCGGGGCGATTAAAGGCAGCGGGAGAGTCGGGGAAGTTAAGACGGTGCCTTTAGGGCGCGCGGGAGCGACGGGCGGCCGAGATCCGCGCGGGGCAGAGGCGGCGTCAATGGCGGCGGGGTAGCCGGAGGTAGGGGACGGGGCTGACAGGTGGGCCCCACCTGCCGGTGTCCGGCAAGAAGGGGAGACGAACTGGACTTATCCGTGGGCGAGGGTTTGGCGGGCCGTAGCCTTCCGCCGGCCCGTGAGAGAGAGGAGGGCACGCGTCGGCTGGGGGGAACGGCCCGGTCGGCTGGGCGCACGCGGGATGGGATGGGCCGTCGGCTCGGGCCGATGGCCCACGGCCAAAAAGGGCGGGAAACGTACGGGAGGGGAGAGAAAAGAAAAACCCAGGATTTATTAATTCCGATTTTGATTTTAATTGGTTGAAAATTATTTCTTGTGCTCTGAAAATTCCACTAAAAATCCTGTTAGCATATTTTGACATGTAAAATTTAGGAAAAATCCTACCATGCCATTTCCATTTAACATTTGGATTTTAAAATTATTAATTCTCTCCAGTTAATTCCAACGATTTGCTTTTATGATTTTTCTATTGGATTTTTAAAAGGGGAAAACACCTCAGGGTGTCAGAGAGTCCGGGGCGGGGCGTGGCACGGCGCGGGCGCATGGCACGTGGCATGCGCGAGGGTGAGGCCAGGTACGGCGCGGGCGACGGCGCGTGCCGCGTGTCGCGTGTCATGTGGGCGCGAGGGTGGAGGACCGGGCCGAACACCTAGCGACACATGAACAGTGCGTTTCCATTTTTCCCGATTTTAAATTCTAATTTTCAATTTCAATTTTCCTTCGCTCTAAAAATTCAAAATAAAAATCTAATATTCCCAACATTTAGTTTAAAAATATATCTCCAACTTTTCACCCACTTTTATTTATTTAAAATATATATCACCTTATTTAATTTAATCCGTTTTCTTAAATTCCATAAATCACAATTTTAAATCCAATTAATTCCTAGACTTTATATAAATCCTCTAAAATATTTTATTGCCTATTTTATTTTCTAATTAAGATTTCACAACTACCAAATAATGTTTTGTTTCTCAAATATATATTTTTATGAATCCACGTCCTTTTCCTATTTTATTTTAAAATTTCCAACTCTAAACTCCGAGATTTTTCTCCCGAACGGAAATTCAAATCATTAGGTTTTTCTCAAACTTCGAGATGAATCGCTCACATATAAATTTATGCAACCAAGCTGGCAAATAAGAAGCGAAAAACTCGATCAAGCAGCGACAAGCAGAAAGTTTTCGTGAGTTCTGATTTTTAATTTCGGTTTTAAATTCTCCGATTTTCAGGGCGTTACACACTCAAACAAACTCAAATCAACCACTCTCACACACAAAGAAAATCCAAGCTTGTAAATTGGTGAAGAGAAAGAAGTGAGAAAACAAGGCTCAAAAATGAATCTCAAGCAAAGCAATCCAAGGACACAAGATATGCAATGGAGTCAGCAACCTTGACTTGAGGGTGGAGGGGGCTATTTATAGCCACAACCTTAGATTTGCCCGTTGGAGGTGGAGGGGGCTATTTATAGCCACAACCTTAGATTTGCCCGTTGGAGGCAAAGATTTCATTTTTTGAAATTCCAAAACCATTTTTCGGATGAGTCCAAAAAATATCAATACCAAGTTTCAAGAGAAAAAACTTATTTTTCGAAAATTTCAAAAATCACTTTAGGATAAGTCTGAAAATCAAGTCCAAAAATCACTTTAGAAGAGGTCTGAAAATCACTTTAGAACAAGTCCAAAAATGACCAGTACCAAATTTCAGCTCAAGATCAATTTTGAAAATTCCAAAAATAACTTTCGAACAAGTCCGAAAATTTCCCGTACCGAATCTCAAGTGCATAGCCATTTTTAGAAATTCTGAAAATAATTTTTGGACAACTCCAAAAATTTCTAGGAGAGAAAAAATCAAATGAGAACCACTTTCAAAAAAAGATTTTGATGACCAAACTCATTCCTAGATATCAACATCCTCCTCAATAGTACGACTTTCCTACAAACTCAAGAGTAAATAAAAAAGATATACCAATACGAATACATTTACGTCATCTTCTTTCTTTACCTTGATCAATGCTAATTTAGAATTTGGCTTGATGTTCATCAACAAATCACATCCTCTTGGTCAACATTTCATCTTGTGTTTCTTCTTCACCAAGGGTTGATCCTCAGCAACTTGTGACATCCTATGGCCTCGATCGGTTCGTCCGTATTCGGCCAAGCACTTGCTCCTTCACTAGTATGTTGGGTCCTTCGACGCCAAGCCTCTGCGTGCCATTCTCTCATGCTTGGTCCATCGTGTAGCCAAGTCTTGCCAAACCTTCATCGCCTCTTGCCATCTTTCGTCACTTGTATCCTTGGATTACAATGAAATCTCTTTATATCACATCTTCTTCATCTTCATCATCTCTTCATCAGACTAATCCCTTGCTTATACACCCAATAAATGTATTAGTCCCTTAATCATTTGTCATCAATTAACCAAAACCCACTAGGGGCATAAATGCTCTTTCAGAAAATACTGCTTCCTCCATTTCAAATTGTAAACATTTATAGATGTTTTCACCCGAAGACGAGGAAGCCGAGCAATTTGTCTGATGGTACTCCGAATGTGCATTTCTCTCGGTTCAACTTGAGCCGGTGTCGTCGAAGATTGTTGAACATTTCCCATAGGTCATCGATGAGGCGATCTCACGTCTTAGTTTTGACTACAACGTCATCGACGTTTGTCGAGTTGAGATTGGAAAGCCCCCTGAATCTTGCGCTAGTATGTGGACCCTACGCTGATCAAGCCAAAGGACATCTAGACATAGCAGAATATACCAAAGGGCGTAAAGAACACCGTCTTCTCTTCGTCTTTCTTGGCCATGCTGATTTGATGGTACCCAGAATATGCATCGAGAAAACTCAACAACTCACATCCCGTGGTAGAATCTATCAGTTGGTCGATGCGTGAAAGGGGAAAGTAGTCTTTCGGGCACGCCTAGTTGAGATCGGTGAAGTCTATACACATCCTTCACTTGTCATTGGCTTTACGCATCATGATTGTATTTGCGAGCCACTCTAGATGAAGGACTTCTATGATGAAACCGGCTTTGAGAAGTTGTTAACGCTAGAATTTGGTAATCTCCAAAATCTCCATCGGCTGGAGGTTCACATCGGCTCGAAGCTAGTGTCGGCCTAGAGGTCTACATCAGCCGATGGGGGTTTTCTTAAACCAACCACTAGCAACAATCGGATTCTTGTTAGATTCGGGAAGATTTTATCTAGAAAAGACCGAGTTCGAGGAGGATGCAGCTTGTATCTATTAATTAGGATAAGTTTGTTAGTTCCTATTTTATCTTTAGTAAAGTGTGTTTAGTGTCTGATAAGGACTTTATTTGTTTCCTTTTATCTTTAGGAAAGTTTGAGCCATAATCTGTTAGGATTTTTGTTAGTCTGTGGGTATAAATATATAAGCCCGAGGTTCATGTAATATCATCTCACGATCAATACAATTCGGCACATCGCCACCCTAGTCTTCAAGGTTTTATTTCGACGAGTTCCGTCATCTTCGCTTGCGCTGGCGTGGCTAGGACTTCCTCGGTTGAGTCCGACATTCTAATCGGGCCGACGCAAGTGTTGCCTATCTGGTATATCATCTCTATCTTTAGCTCCATTACTGTTTATAGTCACATAGGCATAGTTAGGTCTTTCTCAGTTAGGTCCGATATATCAAGTTGATGTTTTTTTAAACATAATATCACTTTAGATAGATTTGTTATATCCATCACATTAGACAAATCTATCGGCTCATTGAGTATTAGATTATCATATACAATCTCGTGCTGCATTGGTTAGGTCTGACCTACTAGATTGTTATTGATAATCTGTCTTGTTAAGCCGATAGGTTTATGCTAATGTTTCATCGGAGGGTTAGCCGGTCTTATCTGATGTATTAAATTTCTCTTTGATAGTTTTGCTGTCTTGGTTACACATGACCACTTTGATCGGTGTCATATCGGCTGGTTCAAATCTATCAGGCAATCACCAACCTTATGCTGCATCGGTTAGGTCCGACCTATGAGGTTGCGGCTGTAAGTTAGATTTATTCAAGTCAGTAAGCATCAATCATTGTTTCATCGGGGTTTCAGCCGATGAGTTATCTGGACGTTGCATCGGTTTGAAAGGATTGCATATGAGTTGGTTTTTAGCCGATGACACCAGAGTAATTACTGTTATTGCCTATCTTTTGGATTTTATGCCATCGGACCTCCAGCCAATATGTGCTTTAGCCTTCAGATCAATGGCTATTTTACCATGTGATTGGTTTATGCTATATTACATTACTATATCATCATGTTATCGTCAACCAATCGCCTTTATACATATATTTGCTTAGCACACAACTGATGGATTAAAACCCTAACATCATCGGCCGACATCGGCATCGGCTGGAATCGCGCCATCGGCTCATCGGCTGATCGGTTGTTTTGGTTATCGGCCTACCAACTGATATGCTTTATGTTTTGTTGTTTCATATATCTTGTGAGTGGCATGATCAAACTGACTGGCATGCTCGCACTTCATCGATTTTAGAACCTGCACTGGAGCTAAGCAGATCTCACAGGCCGCGTGTGTGGCGCGCGAGATCCACATCGACGGTACGGATTTGGCGTCAACAGAAGTTTGTTGAGTTCTTCTCATATAGCCTCTTTGCGGTCTGGAGCGAAACAACACAATTTTTGCTTGAAGGGTTTTGTGTTGGGCTGAACCATTAGTTTGTGCTCAATCACCTCCCTGGGGACCCCGGGCAAGTTAGACGGTTGCCAAGCGAACACATATGCATTGTCATGTAATGCGAAGCCACCATAAACTTGGCGAGTATCGTCCTTCCGAGAATGGTGTTGTAGGCGGTGTCAAACTCCTCTAGGTCGAACATGATCTGCTATGTTCGGAAGTTGTCAGCTCTGCCAAAGGTTACCGACAATGTGATCTTTCCTAGAGGCCTTGACGATGATTCTGGGGTAATGCCGTGGAAGAGCTGCTCTAAAGAGATGAGGTCGCTTCTCGGGATCCCTATTGCATTGAGCGTGCTGGCGAAAAGGAGACTGATGGAGTTGCCATCATCAATAAGAACTCAGGCAACTTTAACATTCTAGATAGTAGGTTCGACTACTATTGGATATCTCCTAGGGGCTATCGTTAGAGTTGGGTGGTCGGTGTTAGAGAATTCGATCCTTTGGTCTGACCACTTCGTTTTAGACATCGTCCCCCGGATTGTGGAGCACACCTTGAGTTCTACCTTGTTATATTCTCTTTTTGAAGAATAAGAGGTTGAGCCATCGAAGATGTGGGCCACATGTTGGTCGAAGTCCAAGAAATCAAGTTTGTCGTTGGACGGAGGATCGTGATTGCCCTTCTCTACCTTGTGTTGACGAAAAATCCACACCCGGCTGATTGTGTCAAATCTGTGTTGACATGAACTATGTCGATACACACAATGGCTTGGGAGATCTGCTTAGCTCCAATGCAGGTCCTGTAATATTGATGAGATGTGGGCGTGTCAGTCAGTTGATCTTGCAACTGACAGGATGTAAGGCTGATCGGCCAACAGGTTGATGTTGATGAAATGAAGCCTAGGTCCTACTGAGAGATCCAAAAGATATGTGTCAACTGATAGCCGATAGCCTGATGTAGAATCGGCCGATAGCATGATAGACGATATCTGATGCCAGCCGATAGCCGATGTAGCGATACTAGCCGATGTCGATAAGGTTTTGAGCGATCGGCTATATGTCTGATATTGATTCTGACACTTAGATAAATAATGATATAAAGGCAACCGACTGATGATAATATAATGAAACAATGATCAATCAGCAAATAATGGTATGATAGAATAAATATTGATCCGATGATTAAAGCACACATCGGCTAGTAATCTGATGTCATTAAATCCAAATGATTAAGTAATCAATGAAACCTTTGCTGCAATCAGCTAAAACCAACTTTAATAATCTTTATAAGATGATTTCCACATAACTCATCGGCTGAAACCCTCGATGAAACAATGATTGATGCCTACTGACTTAAATAAATCTAACTTACAACCACAACCTCATAGATCGGACCTAACCGATACAACATAAGATTTATGATTGTCTGATAGATTTAAACCAGCTGATATGACACTGATCAAAGTGGTCATGCATTAAATTTAACCAAGACAATAAACCATCATAGAAAAATTTTGCACATGAGATAAGATCGGCTAACAACATTAACATAAACCTATCAACTTAACAAGACTTAGATTATCAATAACAATCTAGTAGGTTGTACCTAACCGATGCAGCACAAGATTATATATGATAATCTAATACTCAATGAGCCGATAAATCTGTCTAATGTGATGGATATAACAAATCTATCTAAAGCGACATTATGTTTAAAAAACACCAACTTGATCAGAATATCAGACCTAACCGAAAAAGTCCTAACTAAGCCGATGTGACTATAATCATTAATGAAACTAAAGATAGAGATGATATACCAGATAGGCAACACTTGCATCGGCCCAATTAGAATATCAGACTCAACCGAGAAAGTTCTAGCCATGCCAGCACAAGCAAAGATGACGGGACTCACTTCTTGCCGGATGTCAAACTTAATTGATGCAGCACATGCTCTGTCGACGGGTGGGTCGACAGTCCACCAAGGGGGGTCCCCGAGGAGGTAAAAGAGAGTGTGGTAGAGATGCTGCCCTCCGAAGGATCCGATGGTCGACTCGAGTCCTAGGACAAGTCAAGGAGCGAGACACAGAGAATTATACTGGTTCAGCCCTCCAGAGGGATAATAGGCCTACATCCAGTGTTCGTTGTTGGAGTGTGTGATGAATAGTGGTTACAAGTATGTGTTAACAACTAAATTTGGTAACCAAATCCCTAAGTCTCTGCCAAGATAGAAACGGAATCAGATCAGAAGAACAGAGGTCGAGTCGGCTACGATGCAATCGGCTACGAGGCCAATCGGCTGAGGTTGAGTCGGACAAGGATAGCCGATAGCCAATGCTGAGTCAGAGAAGAGGATAAGACCGTTTTCGATGAAAGTGCTTAAAGATAAGTAGAAGATTCGGTTCCTAAATTGCGCGTTAAAAGGTATTGCCATCCATGGATAGGGTCCTGTAACGGCAATTGTATCTTAGGAATTTGTTTAGATTTTCTATTGTAATGCAGCATGGGACCATATCCCGGGATGTTGTCATATTTTAAATAGTAGATTAGATAGAAACCAGGGTTCGTACGGATGATGTTATTCTTGGGTATAAATAGGACCCGAGACCCCTGTAAACATAACTACATACACACAATCAATACAACTTTCGGCACATCGCCTCCTATTTTCTTTAGACGAACACTTGATCCGGCTTCGGGCTGCATCGTTTCGACCCCTGATTAAGGTAAATATTTGTCATTAGTGGTGTGTCTCGTCGAATTTAGTGCTTCCATCGCTAATGATTTATGTTGCGCTAGTTATCATATATCACATATAATCTAGAACGATGTTTAGATCTGTCTTGACATCGGCCTGTTTCTATCAAGAATCAGTAGCCGACAGAGCTAGATCTAAGGATTGGCCTAGATCTGATTGTTGTTTTTATACTTAATGCTGCATCAATCTGACCTATTAAGTTGTTTTTAGAACTTTTATGATCTATTCGGCTAGATGTATATGTTTAAAGACAGTGCCAGGGTTTCTGCCAGCCTTATCTGTTTTAATATCCTTTTGGTATATTTATTATCAAGTTTATTAAAGTTGCCTCTTATATTAAGATCTTGCTCTAGTTAAATGCCCTAAGCCAGAATCAGCTTGTCAGCCTCAGCCGAGAGCCGACTGATCTAGGTTTAGCGTATTTAGCTTAGATCAATATCTTTTCATAAGATGAGTCGGAGTACTACCCGATTCACAGTTAGCCTTACGTATCGGCTAGGCTGTTAAGACATATATTTATTATCCCATTGTATATTTGGATTAAGTGGTTAATACTGTCTCGGCGCAGCCGATCTATTCTAGTCACTTAGTTTAAATGCACTTCGGGATAGCATATATATGTAAATTGACTCTCACAGCCGATCCAGTAGAATCTAACTTAACCCTTAACGCATGTCTTTATTTTTCTTGTTGGTTAACAGATCAAACCAACTGGCACGCCCTGTACTGCACAGGTAGCCGAGAAGGACCTGAACTGGAGCAAAGCAGATCTTACATGCCAACGCATGAGAGAAATTTCTCATCAACACGCTTCTTGGCATGCCCAGTGGGACTCTCTCTGTCAACTCGGCTAGGACGCATCGACGCAACTGACAAGATGGTCGACATCAAGAGCCCCAGCGTTTCTCAGGACAACATCGTGCCTGTGAAGATGGAACAACTGTCGGCTGAACAACAAGCCAGCTACAAAAGGATGGTAGAAGAGCTCCAAGCCAACTACCTACAGTCGTTCACCCGGACAAGGTCTGGGGCTGTGCACCAGAAGTACAAATTCAGCATGGACGAACTCAAGGCGTCCTCCTCCAGCAGACCAAAGGACAAACAGATGGTGGAGGAGCCGACTCAAGAGCAAGATGACTCAGGTTTGCATACTTTGCAAGACTGAATTGATTCGGCCGTTCACCATGCGCTGGTCAACCAGAGTGGCATTCTTGTCAACACCCTTAACAATATGATTGCCACTGTGGTCGACGCCAAGATAGCCGACCAACTACAGCGGGGGCCGACTTACTTCACAGACGATCAGTTTCCTGGTTACAGGACATTGGCCACCAAAAATCGGCCGATTCCACCACCAGCACAACCAGGGCCGCCAGGAGGGGTCCTCAACCAGCCGAATTCGTCCGGATCGGCTGTGAGACCGGTGGTCACCATGCTAAACCGACAACAACCACTTCCCCCGGACCAGATCGCCAACATGTTCAACAACAATCGGCAATTAGAGTCGGTTGCTCAGATCGGCCTGGAAAGACAGTACAACGCCGGTGGCCGACAGCTGTTCCCGGGTCCGCCAACGCCGCCACCGGCAAATCGGTCGCCTCCCGCTGATCATCCGTTCTAGTATCAGTATCAAGGAGGCCATCAAGACCATCACTACAGGCCCCAGACACCGCCACCACTGTATCAGCAAGCACCCGTACCGTATGATCAATATGAGCCGATACAACAGACACCGGGACATGGGCCGATTTGATTGCGACGTCATGCGCGATCAATTCGGCCTCAAGCCAAAGGACTCAGGAAACATGTATCGGTACCCTTATCCGGAGCATTTCGAGCGGATTCCATTGCCCAAACGATACAAAATTCCAAACTTTCCAAAATTCTCAGGGCAGGACAACATATCGACCTACGAGCACGTCAGCTGATTCTTGGCGCAGTGCGGCGAAGCATCGGCTACAGATGCCTTGAGAGTTCAATTGTTCCCCTTGTCTCTTTCGGGATCGGCCTTCACCTAGTTCTCTTCATTGCCTTACAACTCAATTCAGAGCTGGGCTGATCTTGAAAAACAATTCCATAGCTACTTCTACATCGGCAACCATAAAATAAAGTTGTCGGACCTCACCAGTATCAGGCAGAAGCACAACGAATCGGTTCAGGACTACATCCTACGCTTTAGAGAGATGAGGAACCGATGCTACAGCCTGGTGCTATCGGACGCCCAGCTAGCCGACTTGGCCTTCCACGGCCTGATCGCGCTGATCCACGAACGCTTCTCCGCTCAAGACTTCGACAGCTTGGCGCATCTGGTGCAGAAGGTGACGGCCCATGAGTAGAGGTTTCAAGACACCAGGAAGGCCGTCAAGAACGTAACTCGTCATCGTTGAATCAAACTCCGATTTCCAATGACGATGATGCAGAGGTAGCAGCAGCCGAATGGACCAAGAATAAAAAGGCCATCGTCTGTCAATGGCTGCTGAAGACAGCTAAAGAGGAGAAATACGATTTCGACATCACTAAGGCTGATAGGATCTTCGATTTATTACTCAAGGAGAAGCAGATCCCGCTCGCCGATGAACTAAAGAAGAAAAAGTACTGCAAGTGGCACAACTCTACATCCCACGCCACTAACGATTGTAAAGTCTTTAGGTAGCAGATCCAGTCGGCAATAGAGGCCGGGAAACTCAAGTTTGCTGATTCTACTCGGCCGATGAAGGTAGACGGCAACCCCTTCCCGGTCAATACAGTTCAAGCCAGCCCCAGGCAAGCTGATCGGCAGCCCAGAATGATGTACAGCTTAGCCGAGACATTAAAGGGGTCAAGGTGGAGGACAAGCCGACTGGAAGGCAAGCCGCGCCAATCAACATGGTGCGTCCCATTGCCCGATTGGCTGATCGATGGCCGATCAACACGAACAGCCGATGCCGCTCCCAACAGCAATCTTGGCGGGAAGAGGCTCGGTACGAAAGATTTTATCGGCAAGAGCCAGAGACACAAGGCTGCCGGTACGACGGGAATCATAGCGGTGCCGACCCTCATTGGCATTGCGAATTTTTCAGGCACTGCTAGGAAACCGGAATGAGGCTGCCGACACTGGATAATTGCCCGACCTGCAGTGATTACCACGAAGACGAGCACAGAAGCCCGCCAATCACCAACCCAACTCAGTTCGTCCCAAGGGCCATACAGCTCAACCGGCACCGGTAGTCCGTTCATGATCGGCTAGGGCCGATCCATCAAGACTTCTTCGATGAAGAGGATGAGAACGATGACTACTATGATGAAGAAGAAGTCGATGATGAAGAATCGGCCAACCCCCAATGGTGCCCCTCTGACTTCTTCACCAAAACGCAGAAATGAAGAATTCAAAGGCTAAAGCATGAAGGAAGGGAAGAAGAAGTTTGGCAGATGATCGAAGAACAACGCCGTCGGCTGGGTGAAATCAAAAGGCGATGGGTCCCCAAAAAGAAAATCGCCACGGCCGACGAGGAACAGACCAGAGAGAGTTCAGCCGATCGAGCCAGAAGGGCAAAGTCTCTGCATCGGTCAATATGGTATTCATATTGCCAGCCAAATTCGGTGCTCCTGAGGCCGATGCAGAAAATATCGAGGATGCCTTGGTCAAACTAGCACTTTTCCCGGATCAAGCAATTTTCGACAAGCCAAAGGAGACCGAAAATTGGCATCTCAAGCCACTGTATGTAAAAGGTTTCATCAACGGCAAGCCGATGTCAAAGATGCTAGTGGATGGGGGAGCTACAGTAAACCTTATGCCCTATGCAACATTCAGGAAATTGGGAAAGGGAGCCGAAGACCTGATCAAGACTAACATGGTACTAAAGGACTTCGGTGGCAACCCATCAGAGACCAAGGACGTGTTGAATGTCGAGCTGACCGTCGGCAACAAGACCGTGCCCACAACCTTTTTTGTCATCGATGGGAAGGGGTCTTACAGCCTGCTGCTTGGGAGGGACTGGATACATGCCAATTGTTATGTCCTTTCCACCATGCACCAGTGTCTGCTTCAATGGGACGGCGACAGGATAGAGATTGTACAAGCCGACAGGTCAGTAAGCGTAGCCAATGTCGATTTGTCACTCTGGGAAATCGATGGCATTGATTGTTTGTCCGGGAAAATATGGCAAGCCGATTTCCTAAAAGTGTCCGATTCTGCCATACAGCCGATTGGAGACGACGAGTCGCAGCTGCTGCTTTGAGCAAGACATCGTGGAGGGCTCGAACGTCTACGGCATGGACACCGCGGACGAAGATGATGACAAGCTTGGGCAAGGTTTTACGTCGGCCGACGAATTAGAAGAAATAGACATAGGCTCTGGAGACAGGCCTAGGCCGACATATATCAGCAAAAAGTTGTCCTCTCGTTGTAGATCCCAGCTTATTAATTTGTTAAAATAATATAAAGATTGTTTTGCTTGGGAGTACTTCGAGATGTCTGGTCTTAGCCAATCTATCGTTGTTCATCAACTGCCAATCAAGGCAGGCTATCGGCCGTTCAAACAACCTCCCAGGAGGTTCAAAGCCGATATGTATGATGCGATCAAAGCCGAAATAACTCGGCTTTATGATGTTGGATTCATTCGGCCTTACCGATACACCGAGTGAGTCTCAAACATCATCCCAGTATTGAAAAAGAATGGCAAACTTAGGGTGTGCATCGATTTCAGAGACTTAAATAAGGTTACCCCCAAAGATGAATACCCGATGCCTATAGCCGATTTGCTCGTAGACGTTGCATCAGGCCACAAAATCATCAGTTTTATGGATGGCAATGCAGGTTACAATCAAATCTTCATGGCCGAAGAGGACATTCACAAAATTGCTTTTCGACGTCCTGGGGCAATCGGCTTATATGAATGGGTCGTTATGACGTTTGGCTGAAAAATGCTGGGGCAATATATCAACGGGCCATGAATTATATCTTCCACGACATGATCGGTTCCCTGGTAGAGATCTATATTGACGATGTTGTTGTCAAATCCAAGGAGATGGAGAACCACATAGTCGATCTGAAGCAGGTCTTGGAGCGGACACGAAAATATGGCCTAAAAATGAATCCGTTGAAGTGCGCGTTCGGCGTATCGGCTGGGCAATTTCTGGGGTTTCTCGTTCATGAAAGAGGAACTGAGGTCACACCAAGGAGCATCAATGCTATCAAGACGATACAGCCTCCGAAGGACAAGAAGTAGCTCCAATCATTGATCGGCAAAATCAATTTCATCAGGCGGTTCATAGCCAATCGTTCAGAGAAGATGGAGCCGTTCACACCACTGCTTCGGCTTAAAGCCGATCAAGCATTCACATGGGGGGCAGAGCAGCAGAAGGCCTTGGACAATATCAAGAGTTATTTAAGCTACCGTTCAAGCTGTACCTGTCAGCCGACGACAAGTCAATCGACTCAGTCCTAATCCAAGAGATTGAGGGCAAAGAAAAAGCTATCTTCTATCCCAGCCGATGGCTGTTGGACGCAGAAACAAGATATTTACCAGTGGAGAAGCTATGCTTGTGCCTATAATTTTCATGTACGAAGTTAAGGCATTACCTGCTATCCAATGAGTGCACAATAATATGTAAAGCCAATGTCGTCAAATACATGCTATCGGCTCCGGTTTTAAAAGGGTGGATTGGAAAGTGGATTTTTGCCTTGACAGAATTTGGTCTGAGGTATCAAGCACCCAGGGCAGTTAAAGGACAAGCCATAGCCGATTTTATCATGGAGCACAGAGATGACTCAATCAGCTCAATCGAAATTATGCCTTGGACATTGACATTTGATGGCTCGGTGTGCACCAACGGCTGTAGTATCGGATTGGTCATTATTTCTCCTAGGGGCCAAGCTTTGAATTTGCTTTTTCTATCGACCCCCATGCTATAAACAATCAAGCCGAATACGAAGCAGTGCTCAAGGGATTGCATCTTCTCAAAGAAGTCAAGGCCGACGCCATAGAGATAATGGGGGATTCACTATTGGTCATCAGCCAGTTATCAGGGGAGTATGAATGTAGGAATGACGCGCTGATGGTCTACTATCAACAATGTCGAGAATTGATGGATAGCTTTCTGCTAGTTACACTGAAACACATCCCCAGAGAGCAGAATACAGAAGCCAATGATTTAGCTCAAGGGGCATCAGGCTACAGGCGATGATAAAAGAGGTTGAGATAGAAGTCATTGCCATGACAGCCGATGATTGGAGGTTTGAGGTCTACAGCTATTTACAGAACCCCTCTCAATCGGCTTCAAGGAAATTGCGATACAAGGCTTTAAGATATGTTTTGCTCAACGAAGATCTCTACTATCGGACGATTGATGGTGTGCTGCTCAAGTGTCTTAGTGCCGATCAAGCCAAGGTGGCTATCGGAGAAGTACATGAAGGGATATGCGGCACGCATCAATCGGCTCACAAGATGAAGTGGTTGCTTCGGAGAGCAGGGTATTTTTGGCAGACGATGCTGGAGGACTGTTTCAAATATTACAAAGGTGCCAGGATTGTCAGAAATTCGGAGCCATACAAAGAGCACCTGCATCGGCTATGAACCCAATCATAAAGCCTTGGCCGTTCCAAGGATGGGGCATCGACATGATCGGCCAGATTAATCCACCCTCAAGCAAAGGACATAAATTCATTCTGATGGTAACAGATTATTTTACAAAGTGGGTGGAGGCAATTCTTTTGAAAAAGGTTGATTCTAGGGACGCAATCGAGTTTGTTAAAGAGCATATCATCAACCGATTTGGCGTCCCACAAACAATAACAACAGACCAGGGATCTATCTTCATATCGGACGAGTTTGTTCAGTTTGCCGACGGCATGGGGATCAAATTACTTAATTCTTCACCGTACTATGCACAGGCCAACGGGCAAGCAGAGGCTTCAAATAAAAGTTTGATCAAACTAATAAAGAGGAAGATTTCTGAGTACCCCAAGCAATGGCACAGCTGATTAGCCGAGTCACTGTGGGCCTATCGGATGGCATGCCATGGATCTATCCAAGTCTCTCCATACAAGTTGGTCTATGGGCACGACGCAGTCCTGCCATAGGAAAACATCATCGACTCAAGATGGATTCAATTACAGGACCAGCTCACAGCCAATGACTATTACAACTTGATGATAGATAAATAAGAAGACCTAGTTTTGTCAAGGATGAGGGCCTTGGACAAAGTAACAAGGGAAAAGGAACGAGTAGCCCATCATTATAACAAGAAAGTTGTGCCTAAGTCTTTTGAAAAGGGCGAACTTGTTTGAAAATTGATATTGCCGATTGAATCAAGAGATAATAAATTTGGCAAATGGTCACCTAATTGGGAAGAGCCTTTCAAGATCCACAAATGCATCTCCAAAGGGGCCTACATGTTAGAAAGTTTGGACGAAGAGGTATTTGGAAGGGCTCTAAACGGCAAATACTTGAAAAATACTATCCAAGCGTTTGGATCAACTCATGATTCGGCTCTGTTCGATCAGCCGATTCGTGTTAGCCGATGTTCTATATTGAGTGAGCATCACCTTTAGGTCATTTTTACGCAAAGTTTTTCCCTAGTTTTCTGCAATCGGCTAGAGTTGACCGGCCGTGATAGTAGCGATGCACGATTTTGTTAAGTTCATAATTTTGTCAACGTCGAAGACATCAACAAAATTAGAGGGGCATATACATACACAAAGCCTAAGCCGATTCCAGAAAGGTGGCACGGGAAGGACGTCAATTTTTTTCAAAATCATAACATCGGACAAGGTTTTAAAGTTTCAGAATCGGCAATCATGATGTTGAACGCGAGTATAAGCCGATCACGGGATAGTTACTTACAAAGGGCTGAAGCCGATTACAAAAGTTTGAATCTCTAAGCTATTACAATCGGCTCAATGCTTTAAAAAGTCAGCTATGGCCGATAACGCCTTGCGCCTGATTTGATCTACTTCCTCAATGGCCTTAGCGTCGTCGGCATCGGACCCAGTCACCGGCCTCACCGCCTTGGTTAGATCCTTCAGATGAGACACGGCCGCCTTGATGCTTGATCGCTTGTCTTCGATCTCCTTAGGCAGGACAGCTTGAAGGATCGAATGCCCAATGAAAAGCCAACCAGAGGAGGGATGAATGGTTGAGTACCCAAAAACAAATCTTAGCGGAAATTAGATTTACTCTCTGTTCTCTGAAGTCGGTCTGACCGCAGGTGTCGCGCCGGTCTAACCGAGAAACCTCGCCGGTCTGACCGCCAGATGACCTCCGGTCTGACCGCCCGTAGCCGATTGCCACAGTCGATTGCTCGATGTAGCCGATGCTGATGAAGTCCGATGCCCGCCGGTCTGACCGCCTATGTGCTTGCGGTCTGACCGGGTAGACGCCACGGTCTAACCGCAGTAGAGTTTGCGGTCTGACCACTATGTAGATCCGATTTAACTGACAATTATGCCGCCGCATCGAAGAAGAAGAAGACACAAAGAATTATCAAGAAGATTGATCTTTATTGAAATTTTCTGTGTTTACAAAGTGTAAACAAAGCACTCCTCACAAAATCTCAAGCTAAACTTGAAACCCTTACTCGAAAAAACTCTAAAACTTGAACTCTAAAGCGATACTAAAAGGTCACGCCTCCCTCACTATTTATACCCAAGATCCGCAGCCAAGAGCCACGAATCCTACTCATACAAGAAGTCCTAATCCACTAGGAAACCTTTCCGTACAAGAAACGAACTTTACATAAAACAACCGTAACAAACTCGGTCTTTCCAAAACTGAAATTCCGCTTTCCATACGCACACAATATCTCCATCGTATGCCATATGGAAACTTCACCAATCATGTGCATTAATCTCTACCCTTCAGCATCCCGCATGATCCCAATCTTGGACGTCACCTTATCTCCAAGTTGACTCCAACTCGATCACCGGCGACACTTTCCCGAGGCGTAAAGAGTACCTGCACACAATTAAACAAAGAATGCCATATCCGAGCACAAGTTATCCAAACTTGACTCTAGCATAAACAACCAGACACGTGCATAGAAACATGAAACTTCCATGTATATGCAAGGAAACAAACCGAAACCAAAACCGAATCAAAATCGGCAACAAGTCGGATAGTGCCGGCCGGTCTGACCGCAGGCAACTGCCCGGTCTGACCGCATGATCACCTCCGGTCAAACCGGCGATACAACCCGGTTAGACCGGGCATGCAAGCGAACCACGCTCCGTCCGAAAACCAAAACCACTTTGTCAATAAATCTCCAAATAACAAAACACACAAAGCAATAATCCCAGATACCAATTGTTCATCATCAAGTGAAAAATCATACACACTTTGATTTTACAATCTCCCCCTTGATGAACACATTGGCAAACAAAATAAAAGTGTTGTTTTGGTGTTTGGAAAATTAAAAACAAAAATGATAAAAAGCATTTGAGTGCTCAAAAATCAAAGAAAATTTCTCTCCCTTAATAAAAGAAAGAAAATCCCTTGACAAAAAAAAACTTACAATTTGTCTTTGATTTTATTCTCCCATAAAAAATCTTGCCTGTTCTCCCCCATGTGATATTTAATCAAAAACAACATTTGTTCTCCCCTTTTGACAATGTTTTCATCAAGCATAAGAATTATGATTATGAATTTCCAAAAGCTTAGCACCATACATAAAGCAAATCATGTCATGTATTGCAATAATAAGAAGATGAACTTATCAATTATATAGCAAATATGTACTAGAGTATAATCATGAATCAAAGATTTTAAAATTAAGATCAATAACACATTAAAAATTCATGGATTCAAACGATTTATAATACAACATTTTTACAAGCATATAGGTTGAAAAATAAACCCAAATATATATACCTGTTGCAATTTTTATTCTTTCTCAAATTTACCTTTTTGCACATATAATTCAAGACAAAAAATTTTCATATTGATTTGAGCCATATTTGTTGCTCATATTTTTTTTCTCAATTATTCCAGATACGTCCTTGTCGTCAAGACTGTTTCCAAGGATTCAGTATCCATTATTTTTGCTCACATCGCATATGTCCTTGTCGTCAAGACTGTTTCCAAGGATTCGGTATTCATTTTTTTCTCTCATAGATAATATTTTATTCTCTTTACACAATGAGCAATTTTAAAGTAATTTGAGGAATAATAATTCAACATTATATATATATAAGCATTTATAATCCAACACATGCACTAGTATCAACATTGCATATTTCTTTAATTCAAGTTTGATTTTAAAGTGTCATGCATTATCTCACTTAAATATAAAATCTAGATTACATAAAAATACTAGAATACATACAAGCTATGCTAGTGACAAATAAACCTTCATAATATTGCTAGCATGCACATGAACAACAATATGTATGGATAAAGCTCTCTTTTTCAATTTATTTTAATCATGTAGCTTGATAAAACAAAGAGCATAAAAACTCTCCCTCAAAACATGCCAAAAGGATGAATAATTCCCAACTCTACTCGAAGAAAAGCAAAACGAGAAGAATCCACAGGAATGCATAAAAAGCATAAACTCCCCCTCAAATTAACCTCCAATTTTTAAAAGAATAAAGAAGAAATCAAAGATCTTGTTACAAATGATATCACCAAGGTTCTCATAAGATGACATATATCCACTTCTACTAACAAAAACTACTACCTCAAATACTAGCATATGAAAAACTAATAATCGAGAGAATAGAACAAAATTATGTCAATCCAAAATTCACATTACACACATATGGGGAGTATGCCATCAAAATACCTACGAACAAGAAGATGTCGAGGCCTCCGTGTTGGGGTTAGAAATAAAAAATTTTGGAACCCAACACTGAGTCACACGACCAGTAGAACTAGTAGGTACATATGCGCAAACAAAATCAGAACCAGACATACCTGAAACATTACCTTGTCGCTTGACAAAAATCTGATTTGAACTATGCACAAATCGCCTCGAGGCCTGGTCCACCGACTGCCGTACTCGCGGTCCGACCGAGCCCGGCCGCCGATCCGACCGCTGTTCAACTGCGGTCTAACCGCTGGTCGTGGCCGGTCTGACCGACTAGTCAGTTTCGGTCTGACTGAGCTCCTCGAACCAAAACCCGATTTTTTCCATTGTTGCTTTGCAAAAGCAATTTCTCTTTCCTTTTTCTGTTTACGGGCAAGTCTAAAACAAAATCCAACCAAATGTCCATCTTTTCCACAATACGAACAAGTATATCTCTCATGATAATTAGGAGCACAAGAAGAAACAGATGGTTTTGAAATATTGGTTTTAGTTTCTTTTAAACAAACAGAAAGAGAAGGCAAATTTCCAGCAGATTTGAAAACAATTTTCAAAGCATTAGGTTTTGTTAAGATTTCACCATTTTCAGTCAAATTCAAAACACCTTTGGTGAAATAATCATGAGCATCAAAACATATTCCCTTGTTGTCGCAACACACTTTAGATTTGTCCAAAATCATGTTAAGTTGTTTCTTACCATCAGAAAATTTTTGCAAAGAACTTTTCAAGTAAGAAACTTCTTTTTCAAGATTAGCACAATTTTCACAACCAATCATGACATCTTTACCTTTGCGACATCTAGAGCAAGAAGCTGCCTCATCTAGTTTAACTATCTCTTCCATGTGCTTAACATGAGCTAAAGCATCTTTTAGTTTCAATTCATTAGCATCACAAGTTAAACAAGGTTTAGTAGCCAAATCTTGAGAATTATTGACATCTCTAATCTTTGAAATTTTAAGCATTAAAACCTCACAATTTTTGCAATCATCATCATTAGGAATAAGAGATTTCAATCTAGCAATTTCATCATTCAAAGATTCAATGACAAATTCTTGTTTTTTAAACATTTTTTCACATTTTTTATTTTTAGCACTTAAAACAAAAATTGCATCCTCAAGTGAGCTTACCTCATTGTCCTCATCTTCAGAGTCTTCATCTCCACGCGTCATGAGACAAACGCCGGAGATGCTCTTCCCCTTCTCTTCCTCGCTATCAGAATCTATGTCGCTAAGTGGCTCAAAAGCGGCATAGACTTGGCTTAGCACTTTCTTGATTATCTCCTTTGAGTGCTTCACTTTGGGCTTGTCATCCTCCGTTTTCTCCGCGCTCTTATCCTCCTTCTTACTTCTCCCAAGTTTGGGGCAGTTGGAGCAAATGTGATCCAAAGCACCGCACTCAAAACACCGAGCTGGTCCTCGTCTTTTCCTGAACCTGACTTTGTTCATAGCTCGAGAGAGTTTGTTAGCGGCAAGAACCAAGTCTTCCTCCTCGAATTGCTCGAGTTGTTCATCGGACATGACATTAATTAAAGCAAGAATAGTGGGAGCCGATGAAGAAACAGCTGATGAAGAAGCAGCCAATGAAGAAGCAACAACAGAAGAGGAAGTAACCAAAGCACTTGACTTGGAATCAATTTTCCAAGAAAGAATGTTCATCTCATGAGTTTTGAGTTTAGTGTAAAGAGAATCCAAAGTCAAAGTAGCCATATTGACAGACTCCTGAATTGAAGTAACTTTCATCTCCCAAATAGACATGTCAAGACCATTCAAAAAGTGACGAGAAATCTCAGATTGTGGGTAATTTGTGTCATAGGAACAATCAACAGATCTAAGATTACTCAAAATTTTGTTGAACCTACCAAGATAATCATCTAAAGCTTCAACAGGTTTCATCTCAAATTTTATGTATTCCTTTTTGAAAAGATCTCAACGAAGTTCTTTTATATTAGTGGTTCCTTGATGAAAATTCCTCAAAGCAATCCAAATCTCGTTGGCAGTCTGAAGATGTGAAACGCGATCAAAATCCGAACGAGAAATTCCATTCAATAAAATATTGCGAGCTTTGCAATTGTTATTAAAATCAGTTTTCAAAGCTTCAGTATTAATAATTTCAGGAATCTCGTAAGGAAGAGCAACTTTTTGCCAAACATCGTAATCTTAGGCCATTATATAAGATTGCATCTTGCTACACCAATAAGCAAAATCGGATCCATCAAAAACATGTGGCTTAGTTGAAAAAATATGAGACATGGTGAAAAATCTTTAGATCAATAAAAATCCAAAGCAGAAAAATGTGGCTCTGATACCACTTGAAGGATCGAATGCCCAATGAAAAGCCAACCAGAGGGGGGTCAATGGTTGAGTACCCAAAAATAAATCTTAGCGGAAATTAGATTTACCCTCTGTTCTCTGAAGTCAGTCTGACCGCAGGTGTCGCGCCGGTCTGACCGAGAAACCTCACCGGTCTGACCGCCAGATGACCTCCGGTCTGACCGCCCGTAGCTGATCGCCTCAGCTGATTGCTCGATGTAGCCGATGCCGATGAAGTCCGATGCCCGCCGGTCTGACCGCCTATGTGCTTGCGGTTTGACCGGGTCGTCGCGGTCTGACCGCAATAGAGTTTGTGGTCTGACCGGCGCGTAGATCCAGTTTAACCGACAATTATGTCGCCGCACCAAAGAAGAAGAAGACACAAAGAATTATCAAGAACATTGATCTTTATTGAAACTTTCTGTGTTTACAAAGTGCAAACAAAGCACTCCTCACAAAATCTCAAGTTAAACTTGAAACCCTAACTCGAAAAAACTCTAAAACTTGAACTCCAAAGTGATACTAAAAAGACCACGCCTTCCCTCACTATTTATACCCAAGATCCGCAGCCAAGAGCCACGAATACAAGAAGTCCTAATCCACTAGGAAACCTTCCCGTACAAGAAACGAACTTTACATAAAACAACCGTAACAAACTCGGTCTTTCCAAAACCAAAATTCCACTTTCCATACGCACACAATATCTCCATCGTATGCCATATGGAAACTTCACCAATCATGTGCATTAATCTCTACCCTTCAGCATCCCGCATGATCCCAATCTTGGACGTCACCTTATCTCCAAGTTGACTCCAACTCGATCACCGGTAACACTTTCCCGATGCGTAAAGAGTACCTGCACACAATTAAACAAAGAATACCATATCCGAGCACAAGCTACCCAAACTTGACTCATTGTTAGCATAAACAACCAGACACGTGCATAGGAACACGAAACTTCCATGTATATGCAAGGAAACAAACCGAAACCAAAACCGAATCAAAATCGGCAACGGTCGGGTGTGTCGGCCGGTCGACCGCGAGCAAGCCGCCGGTCGACCGCACGATCACCTCCGGTCGAGACCGGATACTAACCCGATCGGACCGGTATGCAAGCCACGCGAACATTCATTCACTGTCCGAAAACCAAAACCACTTTGTCAATAAATCTCCAAATAACAAAAAACACAAAGCAATAATCCCAGATACCAATTGTTCATCATCAAATGAAGAATCAAACACACTTTGATTTTACACGGCCATGTATTCTTCTTGCACTTGGATCTCCGTAGTGATTTGGACGAAGGCGGCTATTATTTGATCCCTTCGCGTCCGAAGCTGTTCAAGTCAAGCGACCGGCTCCGTTTTCAAGACATCGAAGTCGACTTTCTTGGCCTTGATATCTTCCTGACTTGATTTGATTGCCACCATCAGTGACTGGTTCTCTCGATGATCGGCAAGACGTTGCTGGGCTCGCTCATACTTGGTGTGCCTCTAGAAAGGTGGTCGGGACGATTGCGTCGACCACAGCGTCTGGCAGCTGGCTCTGGATTTCCTTGAACCGAGCACGGATTGGGCCGCGGTCGGCTACCAGAGCGTCTAGAGGGATCTCTAGCCGATTGCCGATATCGTCTAGAGCCGCTTTAAGATCCGCGTTGAGCGGCACCAGTGCCCTCTCGCCTCCTTCGTCAGGATCTTCAAACTCCGACAAGTCAAAGCCCAAGAGATCGGCTATATTCTGAAAAAAGAAAGCGATAGTTTAGAGAAGTAACGAACTTATCAAGTCGGCTAATGAGGTTGAGCGAGGCTTATTGTGGGCATCGGAGCCAGAGTGGGGTGTCGGCTTGGTCACCACCTGCAGCCGAAGTAACTTCTTCGTCAACCTGGCCGTTGCCTGCAGCCGACTGGGTACGCTCACTTGATTCCTGAGGGGCAGGCGTTGGCACGCGTGGTGGCTGTAGAGAGAGTTAGTTGGGAATTGGCTAAAACAATACATGAAGCATGAAGATGGGACTTACTGATCGCAGGGAAGCCGATTTCTTCATGGTCATGCGTTTGGTTCTCTGCCGATTCAAAGATACAGAAAAGGTGTGAGTAAATATAGATGAGTGTTTTAAAGAGGGGAAAGAAGTGCAAAGTCACTTACCGCTATCGGCCGAGCGGGACGCCTCGGAGGGCTTGGAGTTTTACGGGCGCTACTCTCATCGGCTGATGGAGTTGTGATGTATTTTTCCGAACTGGAATCGGCTGCGGCTTCATCAATAGCATCTGCAACTTCTTCGTCCTCCACTTCCTGAGCCAAGAAGGCATCCATGACTGGATCGACTAGGGACAAGTTGTCATCCGCTGGGGCTTGCTTCGCCTTCTTGGCCGCCCTTTTTCTCGCTTCAGCAGCCGGAGTAGCAGCAGCCGATGGCTGGGCCCTCTTTGTCCGACGGAGCGGCTCGCGGGTCTGACCGTGAAGTAGCGTGCCCACCTTCGGCGCGTTGAAGCCGATTGGGGATGGCGCCAGCCCACACCCGCTCGGCAGGATGTCGGGCACGTAGTTGATCACCACCCCGCTTCGGCTAACTGGGGAAGGGGAGTCGTCGATTGTCTGCAGTAGAAGAAAATTATGGTTAGCCGATGATATGAGTAATGACCGGTGAATAAACGAGAGCTAGGAGACATGCTTACCGATGGGACTCTGTCGGGATCGATGATGGTCAGAAACATCATGGCGGTAGAACAAGTGTTGTTTCCACTCGCCCCACCATTGGTTGAAGATCGATGATCTGGTTATCGCCAGGTTGATTCTGTTCATGCTGCCGAGAGGAGGAGTTGGGAGTTGAAGTAGCCGAAGCATCATTACGTTGCCTTTGATCCTTCTCCTCGACTGGATCTTATCGGCAAATCATAAGCCGATGGGTAACTGGCCCATTCCAAACTGTCTCGCCGCCACCATGGGGTGATAAAACTCGTAAGTTTTGGTGACGTTGCGGCCTTGATGAATGCCGACGGGGAGGATGCAAGGGTTGATGGTAGTTACAAAGATTTCCCTCGGCGCTATGTATTCTTCTGAATCGAGCACATCTAGCCGAAGATTATCTGGCTGTTCGAGTTCGATGAAGTCTTCATATGCAAACCAGATTTTGGAGGCGTTTGGAAAGCTGCTATACAGCCGATCAAACCATTCTGTGAAGTCTTCGGCTGTCAGTTTTGAGCCCAGGCAGGTTGAAGCAGCCTCACCATAGGATGTCGGTCGCCGAGTGGTTTTTTCTTCATCATCCACGATCCTCGGCTCTATCAATGGGAACTCAGTTTGAAGGGGAGCAGGCAGTTCGGCTATCTTGTACAAATGTAAGTTGAGCCAGAGCTGCAACAGCCACCATGGACCCCCAGTGCCAACAGATTGCTTGGTGACCAGCCGAGCCAAAGCCGAGCCCAAGACTTGGTATAGATAACCCAGTAGGTACTTGCCTAAGGGGATGTTCTTTTTCTCTCCGAGGGCTTTGGCTACGTGCTGCCAGTTGCTAGTTGGGCCGCAGCTAGATCCACAGAATACAAATTTTTCTAACCACATAAGGAGAAAGGTGGTGTGTTCCCTGTCTGAGATCGACCCATCCTTCATGTTCATAGAAATAAAGACGCTTCAGCCGCCGATGCTTTTGGTTTTGAAGTTATGTTGGCACTTGCGCTGAAGATCACTTGGTCTGACTATGGAAGTGATGTCCAAGCCGGTTATCATCACCACGTCCATCAGGGTGGGGGTCATCGGCCCTTGTCTAAATAGGAAAGCATTGAGTGTGTCGGACCAAAAATAGTGAGCAGCCGATAGAAGGGATTCATTCTTGGGCATGTCGGCTATTATTAGTTCTAAGCACTGAGCTATTCCAAGCTCAGTCCAGTGCGTCCTTTTTCTGGCCGACATCCTTAAAAACCAAGCTGGCCAAGATTTGTCAGTTGATGGCTATGATTTGAAGGCGCTAGTCCAATATGACAGGTTGGGGGTTGAAAACCTAAAAGGGATCCGATCAGTTTTTGTGTTTATTATTTCACTCGGGTCCAAATTACCGATCAGCCCTAGAAAGTATTGGTTCTGATGAGCTAGGTTGGGGATTGCGATTTGGTGGGTTAAGTGCTACAGAATGAGGAAAGAAACAAGGAGTCATGAAGAGGCAGGAGCCAAAATCACAGAAAGAAAAGGGGATGAAGCCGATGAACTCACCTCGGAGTACGACGGTTGCTGTGACGCGGCGGATGGAGCGCTCGAAGAAGCCATTGCTGGGAGTTGTCGCCTCTTAGGGTTCGCCGGAGAGGATGAGGACTTCGAGGTCGCCGAAGTCGCCGGGGAGGTCGCCAGAGAGCTCGAGGGTTGCTGAGGTGGTTGTTGGTTTCTGGTAATGGGACATGTGCGATGGCCGCGAGGGCGGTATTTAAAGAATATTTTTTGGCAGCCGAAACGGTTTAGGTCGAAAAGAGCGGGAATTTGGAAAGGCAGCAAATCCGTGATATTATCTTATCACGAAATTGGGGGGCATGTGTAAACGGCTAAATTTGGTAACCAAATCCCTAAGTCTCTGCCAAGATAGAAATGGAATCGGATCGGAAGAACAGAGGTCGAGTCGGCTGCGATGCAATCGGCTACGAGGCCAATCGGCTGAGGTTGAGTCGGACAAGGATAGCCGATGCTGAGTCAAAAAAGAAGATAAGGCCATTTCCGATGAAAGTGCTTAAAGATAAATAGAAGATTCGGTTCCCAAATTACGCGTTAAAAGGTATTGCCATCCATGGATAGGGTCCTGTAACGGCAATTGTATCTTAGGAATTTGTTTAGATTTTCTATTGTAATGCAGCGGAACCATATTTCGAGATGTTGTCATATTTTAAATAGTAGATTAGATAGAAACCAGGTTTCATACGGATAATGTTATTCTTGGGTATAAATAGGACCCGAGACCCCTATAAACATAACTACATACACACAATCAATACAACTTTCGGCGCATCGCCTCCTATTTTCTTCAGACGAACACTTGATCCGGCTTCGGGCTGCATCGTTTCGATCCCTGATTAAGGTAAATGTTTGTCATTAGTGGTGTGTCTCGTCGAATTTAGTGCTTCCATCGCTATGATACTCTAAATTCAATGATTTATGTTGCGCTAGTTATCATATATCACATATAATCTAGAACAATGTTTAGATCTGTCTTGACATCGGTCTGTTTCTATCAAGAATTAGTAGCCGACAGAGCAAGATTATATGCGATATCCACCGTCTCGAAAGGGTTTTACATCAGCTATAGTAGATCTGATTGTTTTTTTTATACTTAATGTTGCATCAATCTGACCTATTAAGTCGTTTTTAGAGCTTTTATGATCTATTTGGCTAGATGTATATGTTTAGAGATAGTGCCGGGGTTTCAGCCGGCCTTATCTGTTTTAATATCCTTTTGGTATATTTATTATCAGGTTTATTAAAGTCGTCTCTTATATTAAGATCTTGCTCTAGTTAAATGCCCTAAGCCAGAATCAGCCTGTCAGCCACAGCCGACAGCCGACTGATCTAGGTTTAGTGCATTTAGCTTAGATCAATATATTTTCATAAGATGAGTCGGAGTACTAGCCGATTCACGGTTAGCCTTACGGTATCGGCTAGGCTTAAGGCATATATTTATTATCCCATTGTATATTTGGATTAAGTGGTTAATACTGCCTCGGCGCAGCCGATCTATTCTAGTCACTTAGTTTAAATGAACTTCGGGATAGCATATATATGTAAATTGACTCTCACAGCTGATCCAGTATGATCTAACTTAACCCTTAACGCATATGTCTTTATTTTTCTTGTTGGTTAACAGATCAAACCAACTGGCACGCCCTGTACTGCACAGGTAGCCGAGAAGGACCTGCACTGGAGCTAAGCAGATCTCTCAGGCCAGCGCGTGAGAGAAATTTCTCATCAACAGTATGAGAAAGCGAGAATGTTGGATTTGGAATCCTCCTTGGCCCTGTCGCCCTGCCCTCCCTTTTATAGCTCAAGGGGGGCAAGAACAAGTGAACTTGGAGGCCAAGAAAGCTAAGACTAAGAGAGACAAAAGGTGGGGTACAAAGAATATCTGATAAAGTACATGTTGGTCTGCTAGATCCTGTACACCGTGGGCATCTTGTACTCTTGTCAGCCTTGGGATCCTGCCTCTGTGTCGTCAGGTGGTGTCAGACGCTGCCGGGTTGTCTCCTCTCTCTTCCTCCGTGCCTGACATGTTTCGTCCTGAGGATGCTTGAGGTCGGACGACGAGTCGGGGTCAAGAGAAGAGCCGAGGTCGAACTCGGGGGAAGGCCAGATCGCTCGACTCCACAAGGGGGTTGGGTCCTTGGCCACATCCTGAGGACTCTCGGTTTGATCTTGGTTTGGAGTTTAATTCAGGTCTTTGGGGTACTCCGGGGTGATACCTCCCACAGCAGCCCCCGAGCCTAAGGAGGGATGAAACATCCATCCTTAGGGTCAGAGTTCTTTCGTGATGTTGTCTTCAATGGATCCTCGGAGCTTCGAACCAAGGGTTTGGCAGGTGCACCACCTAGGTGCACCTGCCAGGTTAAGCCCCCGAGCCTAAGGGCGAATGAAACATTCGGCCTTAGGGTCAAGCTTTCTTCCAAGGTGTTAGTCCCTAGCAGATTGCAGAAATTTTTTATGGTTCAAGATTTTGCAGGTGCACCGCCTAGGTGCACCTGGCAGGTGTAGCCCCCGAGCCTAGGGTCGGATGGTACATCCAAGCCTAGGGTCAAATCATTAGTGTTTTTATCAATTCTCCCGACGATCTGAACGGTGCTCGAGGTCCAAAGGGGGTTATCGAGATGGATAGGACTACCGCCCGGAGGCATTTGGTAGATCCTGCTTCGACCCGAGAAAAACAGCTCGGTCGCCAGCCCCCGAGCTGGGAAGTCCACTGCCCGAGGGCAGTGGTGATGGGTGAGGTGTTTGGGGCTACGGGCCCTGGGGCACTAGGTAGCCCCGACCTCGCTCGTGGACTAGCTCGGAAGCCCACACTCGAGTCCTCAAGGCCACCGCCCTGGAGCGGTGGAGACCGTAGTTGTGGTCGATACTACCGCCTGAGGTCGTATAGTAGTCCCGACCTCGACCGGGGACTCTCGAAAGTCCACTACGAGTCAAAGAATCCACTACTTTCAAGTAATGGAGATTTAAGATGTGGTTGAGGCCACTACCCAAAGGCTATCTGCAGTCTCGACCAATGTGGGGGCTAGCTGGGAAGCCCCTCGCTCGAGGCGTTGATGTTCTGACCCAGAGGCCAGCGATGGCCCGGTGAATTCAGAGGGGAAGTTTCTTGAACCTTGTCGTCGGTCAGTTACTTAGTCTCGAGGTAATCTCTGCATATGGGGTCCCACCTGACAACGCGAACAAGGCTCCTGCTACGTCTCATCGGGAAGCCATGAAAATCAGAGCAATACAACGACTAGTCCTGTTCCTACTTCCCACTTTCCACATTGTGTCAGACGTGGCTGACGGTTGAAGTGAGAAAGGGAAGGTACTGCCGGCGATTTCTTTGGAGGTTGCAATGGTCGTACAAAAAACGTCGTTACTCTCCTCAAAATACGAACAGTTTAGATTCGATACCCAAGCGACGTGGCAAAACAGGGAGACGGGGGGACGAAAATGCCTCGGATGTTCCGCGCACGCCATTAACGATGTTGCGCGTCCTCCTAGATTGGCGCTGTCAGTCCCTTCATCATTCCCTTATAAAACCCTGCCACCGCCCGGCTTCAAAGTCGCCGAAGAACCTCAACCCTCCAAGCACCCACAACTTCCCCTGGCTCCATCTTGCTTCAACTCACAGCGTTGCCACCCTCACTGTCATTGTGTAGTCTGCTTTCGCAAGGGTTGCCGGCTATTCTGGTTGAAGGCCATGGCTCCAAAGAAGTTGACGAAGAAGGCTGGAAAAGCCCCGACGACGAGTGGGGATGAGGTCGAGACGAGCTCGGCCTTCATTCCCTTGCGCGCGGGGAAGGCGATGATCGAGGAGTTGGTGTGGCTCGACGTTCTTCCCTGCCATGGCATTTCTTCATGGCACGCCGCTCAGGGGGAGGCGTTCCCAACCCCGGATTCCGGTGAGTTGGTCGTGTTCTCTGTCTTTCTCCTGCGCAGCTTCGGGGTGCTGGCCCATCCTTTTTTCCAAGATCTGCTAGAGCACTATGAGATAGAGCTCTGCAACCTCAACCCCAATTCCATCCTCCAAATTTCCATCTTCATCCACATCTGCGAGGCCTACCTTGGGGTAGACCCAAACTTCGATCTTTTTCGCCACTACTTTTGTTTACAGCAGTCAGGAAGCGGTGGCGTCGTCGTCGGGGCCAGGATCCAGCTCCGTGGAGGGATGTCAGACAGCTACATCCCCGTCAGCACGACTACCTCCAACAAAGGGTGGCATGCCGAGTGCTTCTACATCGCGAACCACAAGCCTAGCCTCGGCGAGGACATCCATAAGGAGTCGACGCCCAACGTCAACTGGGCGGCCACCTGCCGCTCATGCGACCAGGACTAGTTTGAGGAGCTCGTCGAGCTGGTCAAGGACCTGAGGAGGCGGGGCCTGACCGGCATCCATGTGGTGCGCAACTTCGCTCTCCGCGACATCCAGCCCTACAAGCACAGGGATGGCGCGGAGTACCTATGCTCAGGCAACGCAACAGTCCCCATGGAGCGCGTATGCCACCGGCTGTCAGGCTTTTTCCAAGGCTCGGCAAGTTCCGGCGAAGAGGGCCGGTGCCCTTCACGATGGACAACCCTCTCCCCGCGGTAAGATCGACCTCCTTCTTCCCTTTCTTTGTTTTGAAAGTTTTTTGCCTTGCCCGATGTCTCACCTGCCAGGGGTCGATGCTGACAGGGTCGGGAGGCATTTGTGTCCCTCGCCCCGATCCGCGGAGCACCCTCGGTCGAAAGGCCGAGGGGTCGAAGGCCTTCTGCAAGGCCGGAGGGGAGGGGGAGGGGAAAGGAGTTTCTGCTCCAAGAGCGGCAGGAGGAGACCAGCACCGTGGTGTCGGGAGGCGCCAAGCGGAAGCTCGTGATCGAGTCCTCCTCTGAGGAAACGTACAATGACTCATCTGATTCAGACGTGTCGAGGGTGAAGCCCACTCCACCGCCGAAGAAGGCAATGAAGCGGATCGGTTTCAAATTCAATATGTAAGTGTAATCCTCGAACCTGAGTGAAGCTGCTCTCCTTCCTTTTTATGTTGAAAGTTTCTTTCTTAATCAGGTCCGTCGGAGACACTGGGCCTCGCACCGAGGCGGCTCTTGGGCGACCAAGGTCACCGAGCCGGTCGCCGCAAGGGCAGCGGCCCTTCCCACCTCCCAGGGCTCGGGCGGTGATGCCGGTGATTGACCTCGAGAAGGAGCACTCGCCGGTAGAGACCACCGGCGGGTCGAGGAGGAGGCGGCCGAGAACGTGGCCGCGCTGGCAGCCAAGGCCGCCACAGAGGCCGAGTAGGCGGCCAAGGCGACTGCCGAGGCCGAGCAGGCGGTGGCGGCGGCTACAGAAGCCGAGGTCACCGGTTGGGTGGAGGAGGCCGCTGTCGGCGTGACCGAGCTGGCTGCCAAGGAGGCTGTTGAGGCCATGGCTGGCCAGCTGGGGGCAGGGAGAACTCTTTCGGCATCAGTTGGGGTTGGTTCGGCAAACTTGTCGATGCCGACATCGTGACCGAGCCGCCCGTCGAGGGGCCGGCCACCCCGCTCGTGATTGACATCGAGGAGTTTCACGATGCCAGGGTCGAAGGGACCGGCACCGTCGAGGCTGTCGATGCGAGGACCACCGGGGGCGAGCTGGAGGTCGCGAAAGGCTCCGGACTCAAGCCGAGGGCTTGCCGGAGCTCGACCATCACTTTGCCTGCATCCGGGGGTTGTTCATGGTAAGGCTTGGATCCCTTGCCTTTTTCCCATGAATTCTTTTTGATTATTTTCCGTTCCAGGTGCGCTCTCGACCATCCGGGCCGTCGAAGGCCAAACAGGCACTAGAGGAGAAGCTGGCCGAGGCTTGTCACCGTAAGTTTACTTCTTTTGTCTTTCTCCTCCTCTCTTCAACCCCAAAACGACTATAAATACCTTCGTATGCGCTAGGGATGCCCTTGAGCAGTCCGAGCTCTTCCGGGCGGAGCGGGATAGCGCTCGTGAATCCCTCGGGCTTTCCTATGATGCCCGGAAGGCGGCCGAGGACGCCTGAGGGGCCTTGGAGGTGTGGCTCGGGGAGGCCCGGGTCGAGGTGGAGGGGCTGACTCTAGCCAAGGCCGAGGCTGAGAAGGCCAAGGTAGAGGCCGAGTTGGCTATGGACAAGGCCGAAAAGGCCAAGGCCAAGGCCGAGTCAGCCAAAGCCGAGGCGGAGGCGACTAAGGCCGAGGCGGAGGCGGCATTGGCCAAGGTTGGGGAGAAGCTTTCCGCCAAGAAGAGCGCGATGGCCAAGATGGCCAAGGAACTGAAGGAGACCAAGGCTTTTGCAGAAGGTGAGTATCATATCCTGCATCCACCCCCAACTCATGGCTTCCTTTGCTCACCTCGATCTTTACCTCTCGGCCTTGTTTCTGTGCAGAGCGATGTCGATCTCTCGCCAGCAGATCGGTCACATCAAGGAGCTCCTGGAGGTGGCTGAGGCTCGACTAGCCGAGGTTCAAGATGGTGCTCTCGCCATCTTGAACAAAGCGGACAACGAGCTTCCGCCTGCCCATGAGACTCGAGATGAGTTCCTCAATTGCTTGCGGGATGGTCCTCGTCGCCTCGACATCTTCATAAAGGATGCTGCGAAGGCTGTCGTAGGGGTGACCCTCGGCATCCTCAGCCGTCGATTCCTGGAGGTGAGGGTCACCAACATCGGCCTAGGGTGGTCGGATGGCATTCAGGTGGGTGACACCAAACGTATCATCACCAAAGTCAAGGAGACCGCAAACCAAATCGTCGACCTCATAGACTTTTGATTAATCCTTGCTGTAATAGTCCTAAGTAGGAAGAACAAGATAATTTATGTTAATATCGGGGTTCCAAGCCCTTTCTTTTGCACTGCCATGCCGAAGGAAGTTCGACTAGGACATGCATAGAAATAGCTTCGCGTACTCGCATCATTCTTGACAATTAGGCCTTAGATAGCGACCTTAACCTGCAGTAACCGAGAGGATTCTCTGACCAGATTCTGACAGGTTTTAGACTGATCCTTAGCATAATTGTCATTCATTTTTGCGAAATAGGTGATATGAAGGGTCTTGGAAGACCAAGTTTCCCTAGTAGTTTGATCATACGTCGGGCTATCGCAGATTAAACTTCAACCCAAGTTCAACTTCGGGAGGGAAAATCCAGCTCTAACCGAAGGGGATGGGATCGAAGTGAATGCATCAGGCAGAGTCGTATTGCTCCGACACTTGGGAAACAATCCAAATCGACAAGTAGTCACTGACTCAATCGATAACCTTCTGTCCTGAGAACCCGGATCACTTGGATCGGGTCCGCAAATCTCAGAGCTGATCATGAGCACTTGCATGGGAGTTATCGAGTAGTTTGGTCGTTACTTATCAGTCGGGAAGCATCACAAAGCCCCCGAGCGGCAAAAGCAGGCTCGACAAGCGACCTACCGGGGAACCCCGACCAAAACAGGTCGGGGCCAGGTAGCTCAGGGCTGGCCATAAGCAATGCGTGGAAGCTGTTAAGTGTACGTTGCCAACTTGGCAGCTGGGCGGAAATAAATAGATAATGCAGAGATATGCAAGGAGTATGCTTGTGAAAATGAAAGAGAGGGAAGAAAAACGTATTTGTTCGAAGATTCGATGAAAAGGTAGATTATCATCGGACCGCTCAAGACGAAGAACAGCACCCCTACCTGGCGCGCCAACTATCGATGGGTGGGTCGACAGTCCACCAAGGGGGTTCCCCGAGGAGGTAAAAGAGAGTGCGGTAGAGATGCTACCCTCCGAAGGATCCGATGGTCGACTCGAGTCCTAGGACGAGCCAGGGAGTGAGACACAGAGAATTATACTGGTTCAACCCTCCCGAGAGATAATAGGCCTACGTCCAGTGTTCTTTGTTGGGGTGTGTGATGAACAATGGTTACAACTATGAGAAAGCGAGAATGTTGGATCTGGAATCCTCCTTGGCCCCGTCGCCCTGCCCTCCCTTTTATAGCTCAAGGGGGGCAGGAACAAGTGAACTTGAGGGCCAAGAAATCTGAGACTAAGAGAGACAAAAGGTGGGGTACAAAAAATATTTGATAAAGTACATGTTGGTCTGTTAGGTCCTGTACACCGTTGTGGGGTCTCCTCCGGAGAGGTCAACTCCACAATACCACATAACCTCCCAGGAGTCCGGTTATGTGTGAAATAGTACAGATACAGCAACTTCGTAAATTTTTACAGATTAATAATGTACAAATACAGGTTATACAAAACAAAAAGACACGACACTTGAAGACAGACTCCTTAACTGCATCTCCCCCAGCTTCGACTTTGAAGCTTCCCAGATTGCTCTTTGGGAGATTTGGAAAGCACGTAATGATAAAGTCTTCAACAGAAGGAATAACACTCCTTCTGACTAGTTCCGCAACTTTAAAGCTCAGAGTTATACACAGGCATCCAGATTTAAGGCAGTCTCTAGAAAAGCTCTCTGTTTTTGGCTGAATGCATTCAGTTAGTCTCTCTCCATCTTTGTTTCTAACTCTCTAGCTAACCCCTAACCCCGCTGTAAGCTTCCCTCCTTCTTTTTTTAATATATTCAGCATTCTTTTGCTGTGGGGATTTTTCCCCCATCCTTTGCTCAAACAAAAGACAGGACACTTCCACAGGGATAGCCCGAGTATAGAGTCAACCTAGAGTTCGTGTTCTTCCTTGGCTTCGGGATTTCCTGAAGTTATTATATGCTAGAGTGAGTACCAATGGTACTCAACAAGCCAAACTGAATACAGTTCTATTTAAATTAAGCATGCTATATCAACAAGAAAAACAAATTATAAATATGTTCCTAACATGAAGATATATCATGTTCTTCTTTCTAAAATATTCTTATGTGATCATTTAAGGACATGAATTATAAATTTAACTTTAGCTTAATCCTATACTTTACCCTTTCCTATAAATATGCAAGATATTTTAAAAAGAATAATATAATTCTAGCCTTAGCATGATTTTATGTCATATAGGTATGCATGATATGATATAAGCCTAATGTTAATGTGATTACATATTATACATAAATAGATATACATGATGTCCTAAAAGGAAATAAATTAAGCCTAACTTAAACATGAATCTAGGTCCTATCCTTTCTTTTAGTTTCTTATATATGAATATCAAACTTTATGGATGGCATTTTAGAAAAGTTACTCATGCCATTAAACTTTATTCACCCATAGACACAACTCTATTAACCGAGAGTATGGCGTATTCAAATACAAATCAACTCTGTAGCGTCTGCCCAGCTTTACTCGAGGATTAACCTTAGTTAGCCAGACTTAAGGGTAACATAGCATTTATATAGTTCTAACCTTTTCTGATGTGTGAACGAGACCTGAGGGGCTATCTTAATAGGGGCACCAATTCTAACCAGTAACTGATGTCTCAACCCCTATTTAATAGTTGTTCGTCACACACTTGCTTCGGCTTGGTGAAACCTAGGACTATCTTAACAGACAATACCGATCTGGTTAGTATCGGCGTTGTTACCCGTTGTTTACATAGTTGTCCACCAATGAGACTTCAACAACACTACAAATCTCCAAATGTTGTTATGCGCATTAATAAATCTCCTAAAGTCCCCAGGGAGATCGGAGAGAAATATATAAGTGCTATGCCAGTATAACCGGTCCATCGGATGAACGAAACTATGTCCTTATTCTGGCATAAGAGTTTTTATATTTTCTGGCATACAGCCAAAACCATTCATATCTTATAAATTGATAGGAATTTCATTTACCTATCATATAAAATAATGGGTTATTCTCCCATTCTAAGATATGAAATCATAACCATGACATGAAATATTAATGCATATGATGTTGCTCATTTTATTAGGCTAACTATTTTATACCTAGCTCAGATTATCGACATGTTTCTTAAGGAGAAGGAGAATATATTTATTAACATGAAATAATGATCTCTCCTTCTCTATGCATAAAATAATGCGGTATTTCTAATGCATGGAATGATCTTCTATATGAACTAAGGTACATGAAATATTAACATATAGAATCTAGAGAACATGCAAGACTACATAAAATGATAAATTGTAGTTATCTAACCTATCCCTGAAATATTTCTAACTAAATACACTTTAATAACATGGAATTCATTATTTTCAAATACTATAGATGATCAAGGATAGTTTGACTTGCCTTCGGGACCAATGGTCTCAAATCTTTTTTCTTCTTGAATAGCAGCGAGGGTATTTACGTCAACAATATGGTCGGGCTTGGTTTCTATTACAAACTTAACGTCGTAATCTATCGATAAACGATAAAATAAATCAAACGAACGATTTCAAAGAAACACCAAATAGATATAACAATTCAAAAAGAGTTTAAAAAGTGGATTTTGAAACTTTAAAGGGAAAGTTATTAGTTAGATCCTAAAACTTAAATTTTTGGGCTTGACTAAAATAAGAAAAAATAAGAAGAAGATTAAAATATTTTAGAGAGGAAGAAGGGATAGTTTTCCAGGTATTAAATGGGAAGTTTATTTGATAAATTTTTAAAGTTTGAAACTTGAGCTTGAATAAAGATAAAAAGAGTTGGAGAAAATATTTTAAATATTTAAATAGGAGAAAACATAAGTTTAAGTAAGAGGAAGGGTTTTCAAAGTAAGATTTGAGAAAGTCAAAGAAGTTGAATTATTTTTCTAGGGTCATTTGCCAAGTTTAAAATTTAATATTTGGGCTTGACTTAACATAAAATAATTTATAAAAATTTGAAGTTAAAAATATTTCTAAAAAGAATATAGATATATTTAAAGAAACTAGGAGAAATTTGAATTTAAAAATTTTAAAAGAATCTATTCTTAGTTTTAAAGATTTAAGTTTGAATAAATATAAATACAAAAGAGTTTTAAAAGGACGATTATGAAATTTAAAAGTTCTATTTTTAGGTTTAAAAGTTTAAATTTATGGATAAATTATCTATAAAGCAAGTAGTGTTTCTACCCAAAATTTTCGCTCGCCTCGCTATTTTGTAGAAAACTCTTTGAGTGTTTATAAAATTAACCCTCAGCGGTGTTTATAAAATTAACCCGCAATGCTGAAAAGAATGTTTCTACCCAAACTTTTCATTTGCCTGGCTATTTTGCAGAAAACCCCTTGAGTGTTTATAAAATTAACCCGTAGCCCCAATTGTGAAAAGAAAGGGAGGGCTTGGATGAAAAAAAAGACCTCCTGCGCCCCTCCCTCCCGTCCTCGCGAGGCGCGGCGCAATTAACCCACAAAATGCTGAAAAGAGTGTTTCTACCAAAAATTTTTGTCCGCATGGCTATTTTGCAAAAAACCCTTGAGTGTTTATAAAATTAACTCGCAGCCCCAATGATGTAAAGAAATGGAGGGCTTGGATGGAAAAAAAGATCTCTTGCGCCCCTCCCTCCTGTCCTCGCGAGGCGAGGCGCAATTAACTCACAGAATGCTAAAAGGAGTGTTTCTACCTAAAATTTTCGTCCGCCTAGCTATTTTGTAGAAAACCCCTTGAGTGTTTATAAAATTAACCCGTCGTCCCAATGCTGAAAAGAAAGGGCTTGGATGGAAAAAAAAGACCTCCTGCGCCCCTCCCTCTCGTCCTCGCACTGCCCCGCGCCGTGCCCCCGCGCCCCTCCTCCCGTCCCCATCCGCGCCGCGCCGCCCTCCTCCCGTCGTCGCTCGGAGCTCCCGCGCCGCCGCCTAGACCTTCGCCCTCCGCCTTTGCTTCCCTCCCTACGTCGTCGTCCCTATTGTCGGCTCGCCGCTCAGTTGACCCAGAGGCGGACGCCCGGGGCCAAGCGGCCTGTCCCCACGCCCGTCGATGCTGAATCTGAATCGGAATCCATGGCGTGTGCGTGTTGAATTTCTCACCGACTCGGAATCCATGTCTTTTTATGTATAAATACTTGTGTGTCCATGTTGAATTTCTCACCGACTCGAATCCAGTCGATCTCTTTTTATGTATAAATACCAAGCTTGATCTGCGGTTTTGCTTAATTATTTTTGGTTTGGTTTGGTTTGGTTTGGTTTGGGATCCTCCGGTCCGTGTTGCCTGCCAGAGCTAAAGGCACGCCGGACCGAGAGCCGCCTATGTCGCCGACACCACGAGGAGGCTTCCCCCACAACCGTAGGTGCTGCTTGCTTCCAACCGATCTGATTGAGTTATGTAAAAGTTTGCAATTTTCAGAATGGTTTTAGAATGGCCTTGTATGCTGAAGAGAAAGAGCTTTTACTTGTTTTTCACCAAGATTAATGTAGTTTGGCATCCCCAACAAAGCATCAGTTTGGTCAAAAAATGTACTTCCCACTTCTTGCACACAAACATGACAGATTCACATGACATCAGTGGCTACCTCTCGCTGCAGTATCTTATCATGCTTTGTGTTAAAAGCTCGTCCTCAATTGCATTTACGATTTTATATATTTTCCATGCTATAATGTTGATGTATGAAACATGAGTAAAAAAGATCAGAAATTACACAAAATTCTTAGTTGAACAAGTTGGAGATCAGTTAACATTTGCGCTACATAATGTTAGCTGTTTGGAGCAACTATTAATTGAGCATTATCATCATGGCAATACTCGCCAGTCACCAAACAGCTTGGATTTCAGTCCGATAGTATTGGTCATCTACAATTTTGTCATTGCTCCCAACATGCGACACTTCATGCATTTTTTTAACATTGTAGCAAAGCCACCAGCAGTTCAGTGTCACGCGTAAATGACCATAGGGAGTACTACATACCAAACCAAATATATACACTATAAGATCAATATTTCCTTTAAATTCCATGGTCCAGCTAACCAGTTTTAGCCAATTCCCCAGCAGTCCGCACCAATACCAAGCTTAAACGCTGTTCTCAGCACCAATAAGTAGCCACTGAAGATTTTGGAGTTCAGATCAACCAAGTAATACAAAGGAAAAAAAAAGGGGACAAATTCTATGGGTAATCATACTATAAAGCAAATCGCCGGCGGCGATTTTGATCGAGCTACAATTTTTGAATAGTTAATTTTACTGTTTTTGTCTACTAGCTATCTACAAACACTACTCTATTGTAAGAGCACACAAACTTCAGTCATGGATCAGTTAATCAAACAGTTTTCTTTAATTACTTTCGGTTTGTTGATCTTTTGGGATTCTACGTTACACTGAAACAGTCTGAATATGCTTTGTCCATGTGAGAGTTTTAGGAAAAAAATACATACATAATCTTGTTGCTGCTGGGAATAAATGTAAATGACAATATTATACTGATTACTACTTAGTGACCAGTAATTAATTATTGTTTAGTTTGCTATTACTTGTCTCTCACATGTGTGGTTTCTTGGCTGGGTTGGTCCCAATCTCTTTGTTCGTGCTATTTAAATTAATTTCAAATCATTCGCATAAACATGTTTAGTATTTTAAGTGTGCCGGATAATAGGCCTCAGGTGAAGACATAAAGAAAAAAAATATAAATTGAAATTATATGAGACTTTAACTTTGGAATAATTATGAGAAAATAAAATGACGTTCGTTGCAACGCACGGGCATATTTACTAGTAAGTTTAAAAGTATGCAAAACTTTGAAAATAAGGTTTTAAAAAGGTTAAAAAGATTAATGTATTTTTCTAGAATTTTTCCTATGCTTCTCTTTACTTCTATTCCTTTAAAAAAAATAGAAAAAGAGAAAAAAAAAGCCTTCGGCTGACTTTGAAATAAGGTTTTCAAAAGGTTAAAAAGATTAATGTATTTTTCTAGGATTTTTTTTATGCTTCTCTTTACTTCTGTTCCTTTAGAAAAAATGGAAAAAGAGAAAAAAAAGCCTTCGGATGGAATCGAACCGAGACCTCCCTTTCTCTCCCTCTATTCTTTTTTATTTCTTTCTTCTTTCCTTTCTCTCTCCTCTGTTTCTTCCTCAACTCCGGCAGCTGGTGAGGGAGAAAGGGCGCAGCGGCAAGGGCGGCCGGAGCTCAGGATCTAAGGGACTTTCCTCCATCTATAATCCACGGGGGTTTCTTTTTTGAGCCCGGCCGGGCTGGAGAAGTGACGACACAGTCTGGCGACGGCGGCGTGTTTACAGCAGCGCCGGCGCCCGTTGCTGAGAAGTTCCGGCGACATTTCGGCCAAGGTGAGTTGTCTTAAAGTATCTAAAAGGTATTGTGAAGCTATCTAGGTAACTCAATAAGCCATAAATGCATTAGAGCATCTTGGAGACGTGCGACCGGCGGCGGCCGGAACAGGGTGTAACATGGCGGCTCGCCGATGATGGTCCTCCAGTGCCATTTGGGTTCGGGTAGGTTAGGTAAATGAAATCTATTGATGTTTAGATCATGTAATTACCTTTAATTTGGGAGGAAGTCGATTTATAGCAACGAATTTCAAAGATTAGCTCGGTGCGGCAGTTAGGGCTCTTCGATCGTTCTTCTTTGGATTTCCTCGGAATTCAACCGATGTAGAGCATGGTGATTGGGGAAACCTTAGGGGAAATATTGAGGGGAAGGTAATGATCAACTTTTGTATCTACACTTTTGATTGGCACGGTCTATATATAGTGTTTATAGGTCGGTTTCATGGTTGGATGTTGCCGGCGACAATGGCGGTTCACTGATGCGGATTGGTTTGATAACGTGCTTGCTCCAATTAAGTTTTGCCGTGTGTATCAGAAGATGAGGATACTCCAAAGTCGGTTGTGCAATTCGGGGGGTGAGGTCGGTATCCATGGTGCAGTGAATTGCCTGCGGCGGCCGTGGTTTGGAAGTAGCGGCCCCGTGGGTTGGCTAGACAGAGGAGAAGGAAGAAGGAAGAAGATAGGGAAGAAGGAGAGGAAAAAGAAAAAGGGGGAAAAAGAAAAGAAGAAAAAGGGAAAAAGCAAAGAAAAAGGAAAATAAAAAGGAAAAAGAAAAGTTTATAAAAATTTGGAAATATTTTTACTATAGGGTTTAAAATCAATTAATTTCAGTTTTTGAGAATTTTTCTCAATTTATAAGTCAAATGGGTTTTTTTAGAGATAGAAATTAAGAGTTTAATTAATATTTTATTTTTTAATTAAAATTAGAGAAAGTTTAGAAATAATTTAATTTAGAGTTTGAAAGCAATTTAAATTTAATTTTTGGAAATTTCTTTGAATTAAAACTTTTCAAAAACAAAGACAAGATTTTATAAATTTGGGGTTTTAAAAATTAAATTGGAAAGAATAAATAAAGAATGTAAATAAATTTTTGGAGATTTTGAATAAAACACATAATAAATTTTGTTCGCAAAAATTTTCTACGTAAATTTACATGTTTTTAAAAGTATAGATTTTGAGGCTATTACAACCGTGGGCATCTTGTACTCTTGTCAGCCTTAGGATCCTGCCTCTGTGCCATCAGGTGGTGTAAGACGCTGCCGGGTTGTCTCCTCCCTCTTCCTCCGTGCCTGTCAAGTTTTGTCCCGAGGATGCTTGAGGTCGGGCGACGAGTCGGGGTCGAGAGAAGAGCCGAGGTCGGACTCGGGGGAGGCCGGATCGCCCGACTCCACAAGGGGTCGTGTCCTCGGCCACATCCCGAGGACTCTCGGTTTGATTTGGAGTTCAATTCGGGCCTTTGGGGTATCCCGGGGTGATACCTCCCACATGCTCGAAAACAAGAACTCGTTGATAAAACCTAGAAGACTAGGGTGACGATGCGCCGAAAGTATATGTATTGATCTGTGAAGATGATTTGCAAAGACACCGGGTGTACATATTTATACCCATAGGATAATATAAGTCCTAATTGGACACGACACAAGCTTTCCTAAAGATAAAAGAAAAAACATAAAGTCCTCATCGGACACTAAAAACACGTTCTTAAAAGATAAAAAGAAAAATTACTAAACCATGCCTAATTAATAGATAAATTAAGCTGATATGCCATAGTCTTCACGTTTGCTTGCTCACCTGGGAGACGCGGCCCTCCAGCTCCTCGAACTCCCTGTCGATTCGGCGGCTGGTCTTGGCCCTGCTCAGCAAGCTCCTGGTCCACGCCATCAACCCCTTGCCGCGCCGCGACTTGAACCCCGGGTCGCTTCCAGCGGCCACCATGAGCTCGTCGATGTAGTCCTCCACGTCGTACGGAAGCTCCCGGAGCTCCGTCATCCAGATCTTGGTCCGAGGATCGTCCACCACCGGCGCCTTGAGGAGGCGGTAGATGGCCTCCGGCTCCGCTTGCGGGGATGTGATGCGCGGTGTGAACTCCCGAGTTGCGCGGATTTATCCACCATGACCCGCATCTTCGAGAGCGGGGAGCCCATGACCGCGAACAAAGCCGAATCCGCCATGATCGATGATCGACGTTGAGGCTATGGAATGGAGTTGACGAGATAAATTTGGGGATCGATATCTACTAGAACACCACCACCCCTTTGCCTGGGTGAAGTTGTAGATCGTTTTCTCCTCTATTTTACACGTCTACCCTTGTCAGATTTATTATTTCAGTCATCCTTCCCTTCCAAAGTACTACTACACCTCTGTCCTCTGCCCCTTTATGCTTTTATCATAAAAGAAAGGGCGCATCCTATGCTTACTGTACCATCTTTTATTACAGCAAAAAAAAATTCACATGCAATTAAGGCCCTATTTACTTGCATATTTTGAGGGTAAACTTTACACTCCAAAAGTTTTGAGTGTAAACTTTACACAAAAGAAGATGTTTACTTCCCTATGTAAAGTTTTTGAGCTATTATAATAAAGACAAATTTGCTCATATTAAATACTTAATTTGGTTCATTTATTATCCATACAAATAGAGGCATAAGTGCATAGCTAGCACTAGCACTAGCAGAAGTGTTTGATCTTTCTTTTTCTCAGAAAATCTCATGTTGCACCATACTGTATGCGGCAAATGCGATGAGCAAATGCAATGCAACTGAAACATGATATCAACAACCAACACGTCATATTTGCTTGCATATAAATAGAATTCCAACACAACAATCAACACAAGCTATTTACATATTGGTGTTGATGTATTCAGAGCGCTGTCAAGGCAATTCATGATTAGAGACGCAATCAGCGAATATAGGGGCGTTATCGACAAATCCTCCACTGAGGTCAGCGCTGCAGCAGCGAAGCCACTGTACAATTCTACATGCTAGCTCGGCTGCTCCCCAGAGTGTTTCAGACTTGTACTGACGCTCGAGTTTGAGCTTATCATCTCAGCTCAACCGAGAGATCATTGTACAAAACCCCAAGCATCCATTATGTTCCAGGTCTCTAACTAGATGTTCATCTGTTCATCTCATCCTGCAAAAGATAAGAGCTGGAAAAGTTGATTTCCTCATCCACCACCGCCTTTCCCTTCTCGAACCCGTGCCCCGCCGGCATCATCCCGCTGCGTGCCACCGCCGTGGACATGTGCACCAAAACAAAGCAAGATCCACACACCGCCGCGACTTGAACCCCGGGTCGCTTCCGGCGGCCACCATGAGCTCGTCGATGTAGTCCTCCACGTCGTACGAAAGCTCCCGGAGCTCCGTCATCCAGATCTTGGTCCGAGGATCGTCCACCACCGGCGCCTTGAGGAGGAACTGGTAGATGGCCTCCAGCTCCGCTTGCAGGGATGTGATGCGCCGTGTGAACTCCCTGAGTTGTGCGGATTTATCCACCATGACCTGCATCTTCAAGAGCAGGGAGCCCATGACCGCGAACAAAGCCGAATCCGCCATGATCGATGATCGACGTTGAGGCTATGGAATGGAGTTGACGAGATAAATTTGGGGATCGATATCTACTAGAACACCACCACCCCTTTGCCTGGGTGAAGTTGTAGATCGTTTTCTCCTCTATTTTACACGTCTACCCTTGTCAGATTTATTATTTCAGTCATCCTTCCCTTCCAAAGTACTACTACACCTCTGTCCTCTGCCCCTTTATGCTTTTATCATAAAAGAAAGGGCGCATCCTATGCTTACTGTACCATCTTTGATCTCACACGTATCATTTAAAAATAAAAATACTAAAATATGGTTTATTTTTAATCCTAATATTATTGTGGTCTGCTTTATATAATCTAGATATATTTGTCTCCCACTTTCTCAAAATCTAATGTAATAATTATTTTAAAAATAAATTCATTTTTAAGATAAACACGAATATTTTTGGGATGGGGAAGTACATAAATAGATCTTGAAAAATTACACTAGTGTGAGGTTGTCTCTAACAGGAGACCTATATGGGTACCCAAACCCAAAATAAGTATCCGACAGTGTTATATCAGTCTTCAACATAATATCTATATGGGGGATTCATTTTAAGTATTAGAAGAGACACAACCCAAATATGAGTATTCTCTTTCCTGAAGATCCATTTGCAGAAAGGGTTGTTATTTGTATCTTATTGTTGAAGAAAGACAACAAATAAGTATTGAATCCTTTACCTGTAGCGCTACCCAAATATAAGCCATGTTTAGTTACATGTAAAATCTTTTTGGATTTTGGTCATCTTTTTAGTTTTTGAAACTAAACATGTGGGTGAAAAGTTGGGATAAAAAAATAAGTAATATGTATAAATATTTTGATACAATATTGATAATATTTACATTAAAGGACCTAGGACCCGAGTTTTATTTTTGTCATGGGCCTCCCAAATCTCAGGACCGGCAACCACTCCAGTCATGTTAAATAAAAAAAGAACATCCATGAGCTTGGTTTCTTAATAAAACACCCTCGAGATTCCAAAACTAAGGGTGATTTGGGGAGCAGATGTAAATACCAGATGATGAAGTACGAAAGTGCAACTTGACCTGAAATGTTAATTTCAGAAAGATGAAGCACCACAATAAAACGCTTAATTTCCCGCAAACCCTGGACCGTCTCTGCAAAATGGACGTTTAAATTTTGTTTTTCTTGTCCTAGGTCTCCTGCTTTTCACGAGGTCTTCGTCATTTATGGCGGACAAACAAACCCCGTCATATTATTGGTCCTTGTTAAATTAAGAAGATATAAAAGAATTATTTTCTTTATTTTGATATAAATACATCCTACAACTACGAATTTGGACATCCGTTTATTTTGATGGATAATTTAAAATATAGTATATTATTTAGATATATTTATTTTAAGACAAGGACGTAATAAGTGGTACCACAGCCATTTCAAATGCCTCGTGATGATTGGGCCAATGTCAATTCTTTTGACAACTCTGTGTTAGTCAGTGCGCACGTCCTTAAAAACAATAAAAATAAGATAAATAGGATATTATTAGAATTGTTCTGTGTTGGATAAGAGGGGAGGTGGAGAGAGAAGTGCAACTTTTGTGAGAGAATAAAGTGAGCTTGATATTCATAGTGTATTTATGAGTGGACTATTGCAGATAGTACATTAAAATAATATAGCTGAATTATAAGAATTGTCATAACAGATTTGTATTAGGTGTAGGAGAGAAGAGGAAATAAAAAAATAAACTAGCTGTAACACGAACTTTGATAAACTATATGTGAAAGAAAAGTATGTCAAATATTAATGATATACGTAAATAACATATTAATTTTATATATGGATAAGTCTTACCTAGATTCATCGTAGTAGAGTCACATCCGCGATTTTTTTAGGTGAAGTTTTTTTTTACGGAGGGAGTACTCATATTTAATGCAGAAAATGTCAAATTGCCATGTGCCAACGCCGGTAGCTGCTGGCATGTGTTGGTGTTGGACTGGTGGTGGACAACTGGACACGCGGGAAGATGCGCGCATAACAACACAAAAAGCACCTTACATATTTTAACAGCCACAATTGGATTGGTACAATAATCCCTCTGTCCGTGTTCTTCTAAGTACTAATTACTATTACTTACAAGATCGAACAACAAAAACTAAATCAACTAAATAAAAATAAATGATTGAAGTATCAAAAACCAAAAACTTTTACAAAATAAAAATTACCCTCGTTACCGATGAAGATCTAACCGGAGTCTGTCTGACCGTCCATGTACCTTTGGTCTGACCGATGTTTAAGTTCCGGTCTGACCACGCGATCTCGTCACCGTCGCCTGTCGTCATCGCCGGTCCAACCGCCATGGTGCCATAGGTCTGATCAGTGTGTTGTCGTCGGTATCTCGCTGATGTGACTGTCGAACCCGAGCAAAACACAAATAGAATATCTCTCAAAGTAAATTAAACTTTATTACTTCTATTTGTGTTTACAAAGTGTAATAACAACACTCTTCCTACAAATCTTGACTAAACTCGAAACCCTAATGTCGGCGCGATCGTCGGCAGTCCTCCGAGGGGGCGACCCAAGAAGGTAAAAGAGTTCGATCAGGGCGTCTCACCGATGGATCTGATGGTCGACTCGAGAATCAAACGAGCCAAGAGACAAGAGAGTTTATACTGGTTCAGCCCTCCCGAAGGATAATAGGTCTACGTTCAGTGTTCTTTATTTTTTGTTGGGGTGAATGATGAACAGGGATTACAATGATGGGTGTTTGAGCTGATAAACAGGCTCTGGATGATGGAAAAGATCAGCCCCTGGCCCGTTCGTCCTGCCCTCCCTTTTATAACTCAAGGGAGATAGTTAAAGGGAACTTGAGAGCCAAGAAAGCAAAGATTAAAGACTAAAAAATAAGTACAAATAACATATAAAAAGTACATAATGATCTACTGGGTCCTGCACGTCGTGGGCATCTTGTACTCTATCCTTTCTTGGGATTCGTCCTCCGCAAGTACTTCTCTGCACAGTCTTGTCGGATGACGTCATCTCTTGTCGGGTTGTCCTCTCCTTGCCTCCTATGTGGTCCTTGCAGAGCAAGTCTTCCTTTTCGAGGAGATCTGAGGTCGGGTTTCATGGGTTGAGGTCAAGAATGGATACCGAAATCGGACCACGGGGAGGTCGGGGCAGTGGACCCCAAGAGGAGGTCGGTGTTGACGAGAAATTTCTCTCATGCGTTGCCCTGTGAGATCTGCTTAGCTCCAGTGCAGTTCCTTCTTGGCTGCCTGTGCAGTGCAGGGCGTGCCAGTTGGTTTGATCTGTTCAACCAACAAGAAAAACAAGATACATGCGTTAAGTGTTAGATTAGATCCCCACTGGATCGACTGAGGGAATCCATGAGCATATATATGCTATCTTAAAATATATTTAAGCCAAGTGACTAGAATGGATCGGCTATACCGAGACAACATCAGCTGCTTAACCCAAATACAGTAAAAGATAATAAATATATGTATTGATAACCTAGCCGATACTGGAAAGCTAACTATGGATCGGCTATTACTCCCGACGATTCATAACTCTTGAACCAGATATACTTAGCCTAGGAAATCGGCCGTCGACTGCTGCTAGCGGGCCGATTTTGGCGTACAATGTTCGACAAGAATGGAATCTTAATACAAGAGGCAGTTCTAACATAAATCTAGTAATAAATATACTAAAAATATATCAGGGCAGGTAAGGTCGGCTGAAACCCGGGCACTGTCTCTAAACATATAAAGCTAACTAAACAGATCATTGGAGGTTCTAAAAACGACTTAATAGTTCAATATTGATGCAACATTAAGTATAAAAAGAACAACCTGATCTGTTGTAGCTGGTTTACACCTCTCGAGATGGTGGATACCGCATATAAACTAGTTCAACCTTTAGATCTAGCCCTATCGGCTACGGGTTCTTGATAGAACTGGCGATGGCAGGATAGATCTAAACATTGCTCCAGTTTATATGTGATATATGGTAAATAGCGCAGTATAAATCCCTGAATCTAATGCGTCATTACGATGGAAGCACTAGAATCAGTAGAACATACCACTAATGACAAGCATTTACCTGGATTTGGGGATCGAAACGATGCAACCCGGAGCCAAATCAATTGCTCGTTTGAACAAAAGGTTTGACGATGCGCTGAAAGTTGTTTGATTGATTGTTGAATGTTAATTACAGTGGGTCTCGGGTCCTATTTATACCCAAGAATAACATTATCTGTACAGACCCTGGACTCTATCTAAACTACTATTTAAAATACGACGATATCCCGGGAAGGACCCACTTCACATTACAATAAACAGTTTAAATAAATTACTAATTTACAGATACAATTGCTGTTACAGGACTCTATCCATAGATGGCAATATCTTTTAACGCGCAAACTAACCGAATCCTTCACTTTATCCTCCAAGCATTTTCATCGGAAACGGTTTTATCTCCTCTGACTCAACATCGGCTATCGGCTGTCCTCATTCAATCCAACCTCAGCCGATTGACCCCGTAGCTTATCGTTATTTAGCCGATTTGAGCATAGCCGACGCAGCCTCTGCTTTTCTGCCAGCCGATCCAATTCTGTTTTAACCTCGCTAGAACTTAAGGGTTTGTTACCAAATTTAGACGTTAACAGTCGGGCTTCCAACCCCTTCCCAAGGACTCCTAGTCCGACTTCAGCTGTCCTTAATTTCGCTCCATATGCTACCCTAGGATGACATTCTTCACACCTAATTTTTCTCTAAACTCAACTCACACAAAATCGATATTTAGATGTCTCAACACCTTTACTATTTATATCCATAGATAGGTAGTCTAAAGACACGAATCCAACTTATGCAAGAATCCCTAATCCCATAGAAAACCTTTCCGTGATAATTGACGAAACTTATAGAAAGTAAAAAAAAAGAAACCCAATGATAATCATGTTTATTTTTTGAAATCTCAATGTTAATAAAGAAGGATGCAGCAGGCTGACCGTATGGGAATACAATATTGGCATTTGATGAGACTTCTAAAACTATAAAACCAGAACTTGACTTTGGCAGGACTTCTAAAACTATAAAACCAAAACTCAACGAGACAATGAACTAAGAAACCTACATGATTGGGCAAACAAACAAAGAGGTGGCGGCTGATGTCACTTTTAAAAACTATAAAATTAGAAACTCGATAATGATAAGATACGATTTAACAAACTTTAAAGAAAAAACATGTGTAAGAAAAGATAATTTTATATGGGTGTTAATCACGTAATTGCACGGACCACCCACTAGTTTTCCTGATAAAACTTTGTACCCGTCCACCAGCTTGTACAAATCAAACTGAAAATCAATCACGTTCGTGGTCGGTCCTTTGAATCCTTTTGCTTCTCGTCAGCTCCCGGCTAGATGCCGGTGGCGACGGGTGTGGTTTCTCCACGAATTTCGGTCTCACTGGATGCGCCTCGACTTGCCGCTTCAAATCCTCTGCCGCAACTCCACGAAAGCTGGAGGCGACCACCACCTCCTCGAGCCGGAGCAGGTGCTCGATGCCGGAGATGGCGCCGAGCCGATAGCAGAAGAGCTGGAGTGACTCCAGACCCGGCATGGCCTTGTGCTGGATGACAATCTTGGGCAGCTCCGCGACGACCAAGGACAGGCGCTTCAGGTTTACGAACCCTCCACTCCGCCAGACAAACCCTTCTGCTCCAAGCTTGAAGGCAGCAGGTTCCTGCTCTGTCAGTTTGAGATAGAGCAGGTTCTGTAAACATTGCAGCCGCGAGAGGACATCCCAGCCAAGATTACTCCCCGACAAGCACAGTTCTTTCAGGTTTGCCGACTCGATGAACTTGGGCAATCTTGTCAACTTACCGCATAGCTTGAGGGATTGGAGAGAACATGGGAATGGGACTTCCAGATTATCCAGGAAATCCAGGTTACCTGAAGACCCGAAATCGATCGACAGAGAACGAAGAGGAAAGTTTCGTGGAGAGAGATCTTTCTCAAAACATTCCTTGAGGGAGATCAGAAGATCAGTGATAACCTCGTTGCTTGGAGCAGCAGTCTCACGACAGCTGATTTTGACCTTGTTCAGTTTGGGCATGCGAGGTAAAGCTTTCACAAAGTAGGGGCTTTCGTCGACGAAGAACCCTGCCAATGTCTGCAGCGGACAGATCTTCTCTGACAAGAATGCATTCATGCTTCTCGAGCTGAAAGTTATCTGGAACAGTCCAAACAGGTTGGTTATCTCGGGGAGCTGGATGATTTCCAGGGGCAGAGTGCCCACGCTGGTGCCCCTTGTGTCTAGTGTCTCCAAATGTTTCAGCTTGATCATCTTCCGCGGAATTTTGCTCACACCGGCGTTCCCTCTGATGCTCAGATATATGAGCATTGACGACTTGCAGAGAGTTTCGAGATGCTCGTCACGCAGGTTACTGCATCCCTCTAGATCCAATGATCTCAGCAATGTGTAGTCCTTGAAGCACATGAGAGATTTACTTGCCAGCCCGAAACATGTGAGTGACCGGACACAAGATAAATCCAAATTTTCCCCTATCTTGGGAGGTCTTGAGCTGTTATTATGGAGAATGAGTCGATTGATATTCTCATGTCTCAAGTCTCTCATCATGCCATCTTCATGGATACTAATCCAGTTGACAATATTCTCAGAGTGCGCCTTGTTTATGATGAACTCGAGCATTATTCGGTGAACTCGAAACCTCTTCACCTGTCCATTGATGCTAACATCTGTCGGCAGGATGATATTATGGTCGACCAAGTCAGTGAAGCACTGGTTTGCCACAACCTCCTCGGATTGACCGTCTGTAACAATGATTACCCTTTCAGCCAACCATCTCCGGATCAGGCTTTTCCTCTTGAAAACGTTGTCCTTGTGATACATAGTGACAGCAAGCATGCCATGGCATGATTGTTCAGGCTGTTATAGCTGCGGTCAAGCACTTGATGCATACCTAAGAAGGCTTCATTTTTGGCATCGAGCAGGAAACGGAGGTTCTCGCAAGCTTGCTCGCACTGGCTTCTGTCGCACAATCTATTCCCTTTGATATGATCAGCCATATTAACTATTGCAAGAGGAAGGCATTCACACGTTTTCAGGATCATATCCAAGCTTTCCTCCAAATTGATAGGGCATCCGTCCTCACCAAAAGCCTTTCGGGTTAGCAGGACCCGGGCGGAGATATGGTCAAGTGGCTGCATCTTCTGAATCCGGCAATTCATGTGGCATTTCCTTGCTATTTGTTCATTTACTGTGGTCACAATGATTCTGCTACTCATGTTGTTATCAGGGCAAGCATATAGTATATCTCCCCACCAAACTGTTGTATGGACGTTATCAATTACGATGATGTACCTAATTAATTGCAAAATCAAGATTCGAATTAACACATACTTATACGTGTACCCATGATGAAGATTGTATACATATAGAAGTGATAAGCTAAGAAGATGAATTCATTTGGATCTAGAATTGTTCATATTGGTTCCATTTTAAATCTGCACGAGTAGTGGAAAATTAATCAATGTAATGCAGGCGCACCTCTTATTCTCCAGGAAATCTCTCAAACGCCGGCCATGATCTTTCGATGACTGTGGTATCTGCTCGCTGAATTCGCGAAGTATGTCCGCCAGGAGTTCATCGACGTCGTCGAATGCAGACACCCAAGCGTGGCGATCGAACTTTTGTTTGACTTGCTCGTATGACACCTTAGCAAGAACCGTCTTCCCGGAGCCACCCAGCCCATCAATGGCGATCACCCTGAGCTGCTTCGCCTTGCCGTCGCCCTGAGCCAGCAGCCTGACGAGCTCCGCCTTGGGGTTGTCCAGGCCATCCGGGTGAGCCTCATCGGCATGGCGGATGGCTCCATTGTTGACAGTGCGGCTGTTGTTGTGGATGGTGGCTTGCTGAGCTTGGGAATGATACGCGGTGACCCTGGAATTAGCTTGCTCGACAAGCTTCTTGATCGCCTCGATGTCCTCGGAGAGCTTGCTGCGGGCAGGCATGGTCCTGAGATGGTGGACGGGATTCTTCTTGTGCTTGTTGACCTTCAGGTTGTAGAGGTCGACGCAGTTCTCGATCTTCCTGCATATATCCCTCAGGTCAGCCATCCAGCTCCGGATCCCCTCCTGATCCGCCGTCCCGAAGCGCATGCTGATGGCTTCCTTGATGGACCTGAGCTCCCTCCTGATGAAGTCGATGCCGGCGGCGAGCTCCTTCACCTGCTTGTAACTCTTATCGAGAAGGTTGAAGAGCTTGACGGCAATGTCCACCAGACCCAGGGCGGTTTCCATCTGCACCTTCGCTTGCTGTAATTAATCTGTATAGTGTTGCTAAGCTAACTGTGTAGTAATGCTAATGTAGGGATCGAGGTGATGAGGTGCTAATTGCTGTCCCCTTTGTGTTTTGGAAGAAAAAAAATACTAAGTACTAGCAAAAAAATTGAGATTTAGGATGTCCTCGCTACGATGATTGACGAGCGAGCGTGGACCGGTTCCCAACAGGAGTAGTACTAGTCAGCCGAACGGTGAGGTGTTAAGTGCATATTCTTAGACATTTTGGAACCTGAACATAAACCAGATCATTCAACGAAACTGAAAATAAATTATTAGATAGGGACCTTTGAAGAAAAAGCAGGGCCTGTGATGAATTCTCTAGTTCTCATTTCGCGCTGCGGCCAAACAGGCAAACAGATATCGAGACAACCGTAGGTACTAGTATTTTTGTCCTTTTGCCTTTGTGAGGGAACATTTCGCCTGGGACAGTATATAGCTATATTCAATAATAATATCTAAAATATAAACCTATTTTATTAGCCGTTTAGTTATAAAATTTGATAAAAACTTTTAAAAAAATTCTGAGTAAAAACTTTTTATAACAGTAGGTATTTAGGCCCTGTTTACTTCCTGTAAAAACCTGTAAAAATTTGGGATTTTAGTCATTTTTTGGTATTTTGAAAGTAAACAAGTGGGTGTAAACTTGGCATGTAAAGTTTTTGGATTTGGGAGGGTTTTAGGGCAAAAGGGTGTAAATTTTTCGTGGGAGATGCGCTGGACGCCCCCTACCCCGCGTGGCCGCGCATGCCTCAGCGCATTTTGCCCTCGTCCGCATCTGGCGCTAGCAATTTCTTCCGCTCACGCCGCGTCAGCCGCATGCTCTTCTTCTCCAATCTGTGCCGAGGTCTCCGGAACCCTAATCCGCCAGCAGCCGTCCCCGGCAAGGTTCGCCGATAGCCATCTCCGGCACAAGTTCGTCGCCAGCCATCGGCATCCTCTTTTTCTTCGCAAGATCCGCCGTCAGCCAGCCATCCCCATCCCTAGGAGGCGGAGGCAGCTGCGGGCGCCGAAGACGTGGCCGTGGTGGCTCGCCGCGCGCGGGCTTCGACGGGCGACAGATCCCGTGGACTCCGTCGCCGTCGCCGACGACCGACCGGCATTCGGCGACGAGAGGAAGAAGACAACGACCGACTCCGCCCGCCGCCCCCGGATCTCCCTCGGCCCCGCAGCCCCCGGATCTCCCCTGCCGAAATTTCTTCCGCTTGCTGTGGTGGCCGAGCTCTGATCCGTCGATCCGTACGCTCGCCGGAGGAGGAACAGGGAAGAGGATTTGGGGGTGTGTGGATCTTGCTTTGTTTTGGTGCATATGTCCACGGCGGTGGCGCGCAGCGGGATGATGTCGGCGGGGCACGGGTTCGAGAGGGGAAGGCGGTGGTGGATGAGGAAATCAACTTTTCCAGCTCTTATCTTTTGCAGGATGAGATGAACAGATGAACAGCTAGTTAGAGACCTGGAACATAATGGATGATTGGGGTTTTGTACAATGATCTCTCGGTTGAGCTGAGATGATAAGCTCAAACTCGAGCGTCAGTACAAGTCTGAAACACTCTGGGGAGCAGCCGAGCTAGCAGTGGCTTCGCTGCTGCAGTGCTGACCTCAGTGGAGGATTTGTCGATGACGCCCCCTATATTCGCTGATTGCGTCTCTAATCATGAATTGCCTTGACAGCGCAGCGCTCTGAATACATCAACACCATCTGTAAATAGCTTGTGTTGATTGTTGTGTTGGAATTCTATTTATATGCAAGCAAACATGACGTGTTGGTTGTTGATATCATGTTTCAGTTGCATCGCATTTGCTCATCGCATTTGCCGTATACAGTACGGTGCAACATGAGATTTTCTGAGAAAAAGAAAGATCAAACACTTCTGCTAATGCTAGTGCTAGCTATGCACTTATGCATATATTTGTATGGATAATAAATGAACCAAATTAAGTATTTAATAGAGGCTAATAGTTTATACCTAAAATTTTTAGATGTAAAGTTTATCCTCAAAAGTAAGTATACAGAGCCTTAGTTGTATCTAAAAATTTTTTTGGCTATAATAAATATACGATGATGCACATCTCTAAAAAAATTCACCTTTTTTGCATGTCTTTACGTCGACGGAGAGAGAGGGTGAGATAGAAGTATGGACTGCTCTCCCTAGGCCATGTCTTTATCACTACCGACATAAATGATTCTTTTATGTCTCCTTAATTGATCAGTGCATGACAAGGACCAATAATTGTGACGGGGTTGGTTTGTCCGTCATAAATGACGAAGACCTCGTGAAAAGCAGGAGACCTAGACAAGAAAAACAAAATTTAAACGTCCATTTTGCAGAGACGGTCCGGGTTTGCGGGAAATTAAGCGTTTTATTGCGGTGCTTCATCTTTCCGAAATTAACATTTCAGGTCAAGTTACACTTTCGTACTCCATCATCTGGTATTTACATCTGCTCCCCAAATCACCCTTAGTTTTGGAATCTCGGGGGTGTTTTATTAAGAAACCAAGCTCATGGGCGTTCTTTTTTAATTTAACATGACTGGAGTGGTTTACATTTTCAGGGCCGGTCCTGAGATTTGGGGAGGCCCAAGACGAAAATAAAACTCGCGCCCTAGGTCTTTTAATGTAAATATTATAATATATATAATCAATATTGTATCAAAATATTTCTTTTAATATGTATAATCAAAAAATTTTTATCATAACTTTTTATCCACATGTGTTTAGTTTTAAAAACTAAAAAGGTGACCAAAATCAAAAAGATTTGAGATGTAACTAAACATGACGTATATTTGGGTAGCGTTACAGGTAAAGGATTCAATACTTATTTGTTGTCTTTTTCAATAATAAAATATAAATAACAACCCTTTCTGCAAATGAGTCTTCAGGAAAGAGAATACTCATATTTGAGTTGTGTCTCTTCTAATACTCAAAATGAATCCCCAATATAGATATTATGTTGGAGACTGATATAATACTGTCGGATACTTATTTTGGGTTTGGATACCCAAATAGATACAACCTTACACTAGTGTAATTTTTCAAGATCTATTTATGTACTTCCACCATCCCAAAAATATCCGTGTTTATCTTAAAAATGAATTTATTTTTTAAAATAATTATTACATTAGATTTTGAGAAAGTGGGAGACAAATATATCTAGATTATATAAAGCAGACCACAATAATATTAGGATTAAAAATAAACCGTATTTTAGTATTTTTATTTCTAAATGATATGTGTGAGATCAAAGATGGTACAGTAAGCATAGGATGCGCCCTTTCTTTTACGATAAAAGCATAAAGGGGCAGAGGACAGAGGTGTAGTAGTACTTTGGAAGGGAAGGATGACTGAAATAATAAATCTGACAAGGGTAGACGTGTAAAATAGAGGAGAAAACGATCTACAACTTCACCCAGGCAAAGGGGTGGTGGTGTTCTAGTAATTATCGATCCCCAAATTTATCTCATCAACTCCATTCCATAGCCTCAACGTCGATCATCGATCATGGCGGATTCGGCTTTGTTCGCGGTCATGGGCTCCCTCCTCTCGAAGATGCAGGTCATGGTGGATAAATCCGCGCAACTCAGGGAGTTCACACGGCGCATCACATCCCTGCAAGCGGAGCTGGAGGCCATCTACCAGTTCCTCCTCAAGGCGCCGGTGGTGGACGATCCTTTGACCAAGATCTGGATGACGGAGCTCCGGGAGCTTTCGTACGACGTGGAGGACTACATCGACGAGCTCATGGTGGCCGCCGGAAGCGACCCGGGGTTCAAGTCGCGGCGGTGTGTGGATCTTGCTTTGTTTTGGTGCACATGTCCACGGCGGTGGCACGCAGCGGGATGATGCCGGCGGGGCACGGGTTCGAGAAGGGAAAGGCGGTGGTGGATGAGGAAATCAACTTTTCCAGCTCTTATCTTTTGCAGGATGAGATGAACAGATGAACATCTAGTTAGAGACCTGGAACATAATGGATGCTTGGGGTTTTGTACAATGATCTCTCGGTTGAGCTGAGATGATAAGCTCAAACTCGAGCGTCAGTACAAGTCTGAAACACTCTGGGGAGCAGCCGAGCTAGCATGTAGAATTGTACAGTGGCTTCGCTGCTGCAGCGCTGACCTCAGTGGAGGATTTGTCGATAACGCCCCCTATATTCGCTGATTGCGTCTCTAATCATGAATTGCCTTGACAGCGCTCTGAATACATCAACACCAATATGTAAATAGCTTGTGTTGATTGTTGTGTTGGAATTCTATTTATATGCAAGCAAATATGACGTGTTGGTTGTTGATATCATGTTTCAGTTGCATTGCATTTGCTCATCGCATTTGCCGCATACAGTATGGTGCAACATGAGATTTTCTGAGAAAAAGAAAGATCAAACACTTCTGCTAGTGCTAGTGCTAGCTATGCACTTATGCCTCTATTTGTATGGATAATAAATGAACCAAATTAAGTATTTAATATGAGCAAATTTGTCTTTATTATAATAGCTCAAAAACTTTACATAGGGAAGTAAACATCTTCTTTTGTGTAAAGTTTACACTCAAAACTTTTGGAGTGTAAAGTTTACCCTCAAAATATGCAAGTAAATAGGGCCTTAATTGCATGTGAAATTTTTTTTGCTGTAATAAATATATGATGATGCACATCTCTCAAGAAAAAATTTTACTTTTTTTTGCACGTCTTTAGGTTGAGGGAGAGGGAGGGTGAGATAGAAGTATGGACCGCTCTTCCCTAGGCCTTGTCTTTATCATTGCCGACATAAATGATTCTTTTATGTCTTCTTAATTTATCAGTGCATGACAAGGACCAATAATGTGACGGGGTTGGTTTGTCCGCCATAAATGACGAAGACCTCGTGAAAAGCAGGAGACCTAGGACAAGAAAAACAAAATTTAAACGTCCATTTTGCAGAGATGGTCTGGGGTTTGCGGGAAATTAAGCGTTTTATTGCGGTGCTTCATCTTTCTGAAATTAACATTTCAGGTCAAGTTGCACTTTCGTACTCCATCATCTGGTATTTACATCTGCTCCCCAAATCACCCTTAGTTTTGGAATCTCGGGGGTGTTTTATTAAGAAACCAAGCTCATGGGTGTTCTTTTTTTATTTAACATGACTGGAGTGGTTAACATTTTCAGGGCTGGTCCTGAGATTTGGGAGGCCCAAGATGAAAATAAAACTCGCGCCCTAGGTCTTTTAATGCAAATATTATAATATATATATATAATCAATATTGTATCAAAATATTTATACATATTACTTTCTTTTAATATGTATAATCAAAAATTTTTTATCCTAACTTTTCATCCACATGTTTAGTTTCAAAAACTAAAAAGGTGACTAAATCCAAAAAGATTTCACATGTAACTAAACATGGCTTATATTTGGGTAGCGCTACACGTAAAGGATTCAATACTTATTTGTTGTCTTCTTCAATAATAAGATATAAATAACAACCCTTTCTGCAAATGGGTCTTCAGGAAAGAGAATACTCATATTTGGGTTGTGTCTCTTCTAATACTCAAAATGAATTCCCATATAGATATTATGTTGGACACTGATATAACACCGTCGGATACTTATTTTGGGTTTGGGTATCCATATAGGTCTCCTGTTAGAGACAACCTGTAATTTTCAAGATCTATTTATGTACTTCCACCATCCCAAAAAATATCCGTGTTTATCTTAAAAATGAATTTATTTTTTAAAATAATTATTACATTAGATTTTGAGAAAGTGGGAGACAAATATATCTAGATTATATAAAGCAGACCACAATAATATTAGGATTAAAAATAAACCATATTTTAGTATTTTTATTTTTAAATGATACGTGTGAGATCAAAGATGGTACAGTAAGCATAGGATGCGCCCTTTCTTTTATGATAAAAGCATAAAGGGGCAGAGGACAGAGGTGTAGTAGTACTTTGGAAGGGAAGGATGACTGAAATAATAAATCGACAAGGGTAGACGTGCAAAATAGAGGAGAAAACGATCTACAACTTCACCCAGGCAAAGGGGTGGTGGTGTTCTAGTAGATATCGATCCCCAAATTTATCTCGTCAACTCCATTCCATAGCCTCAACGTCGATCATCGATCATGGCGGATTCGGCTTTGTTCGCGGTCATGGGCTCCCTCCTCTCGAAGATGCAGGTCATGGTGGATAAATCCGCGCAACTCAGGGAGTTCACACGGCGCATCACATCCCTGCAAGCGGAGCTGGAGGCCATCTACCAGTTCCTCCTCAAGGCGCCGGTGGTGGACGATCCTTTGACCAAGATCTGGATGACGGAGCTCCGGGAGCTTTCGTACGACGTGGAGGACTACATCGACGAGCTCATGGTGGTCGCCGGAAGCGACCCGGGGTTCAAGTCGCGGCGCGGCAAGGGGTTGATGGCGTGGACCAGGAGCTTGCTGAGCAGGGCCAAGACCAGCCGCCGAATCGACAGGGAGTTCGAGGAGCTGGAGGGCCGCGTCTCCCAGGTGAGCAAGCAGCGTGGCAAGCTCTGCCTCCGTGGAGATCCAGCGGCAGCAGCAGCGCCGCCCGCAAGCGACAAGATTGACGGCGGCGCCTCCGTCAGTCGATTGTTGACTGAATTTATCTAGCTGATGTTTGAACTATCGATTTCTTACCAGTTCAGGCAAGATAAATCTTATCGTTAGGTAGACCTGTATTCTTACATGATTCCATCAGTATGATCCTGTAAAACATGGATGTTGCTGGTGTTGTTCCTCATGATCTTGCTGCTTTCATTTTTCACAACTACATGCTTTTTGTAATCTCCAACGAACAAAAAGATGTAGATAATGTTGTTTAGAGTAATTCTGATGGAGTCTCAATCTTGTTGAATTTTATGGTTTAATAATATGACCAGTTTTTCTGGCATGTGTTGTTTGTATTTATGCAAATGTTAACAAAACAAGGATATTCAGTCAAACAAACACAGAAATCCAAGTATTTCACATGTCAAATCCTGGAACCTAATGGTCCATGGATATTTTTATTTAAAATTAAACAAGGAATATGTTGCAACTGAACTCTGAAGTGCTGATATAGGAGTCTTTTTCTGTTAATGCATGAGCAATTCTTTTCTTTCAGCAAATTAGCCAGTTTGTTTTTCTTGTCCGTTAGCTTTATGGGTTGTGACAATCTGACAATTTATTTTTACTCTCTGCGTACAAGGTACTTCGTATGTCAGTGCTGTTGATTTTTTGTTGAAAGGATATCATGTAGAAGTTTTTTTTACACCCTATAGGCCTATTGCCCATATATGTGTTATGTTAATTAGGAAGCTACGTGATACCTCTGCATAATTTGTAAAAGCTAACTGCTTGATTCTGACAGAACTTGATGTTAGGCTCCCATTTCACTCCCAAGTTTCTAGTTTTTGTGTGTGATGCCACTCAAGTTATATTTTATATGATTGTACAGGAACCAAGCAGTGTGGAGAAAATCATGGGCAAACCTAACCTTTGAGCCAGAGTCTATGCCAAAGGTTGAAAGGTTGTTCCTTGTATTCAATGTCTTGGCTGCTGAGAAGTACGGGTTCTCTATCAGCATTGAAAACCTCAAATACCTAAAGAAATTTGACATCAGAATTAATAGTGAAGGTGCCGATGCTTCGCAAGTTAAAGCTGTGGAAGATGCCATCAAAAATGCTGCAGTCAAACATCCAAACTCCCCTATACTTAGCATTCTAACATTGGGAAACTTGGTTGATAACGAAGGAAGGGACGAACATGTGTACGCACAGGGGAGGCGAGGTGCGCGACCATGTGTATGCCATGGGCGTGCGCTCCGTGGACGTCGTGACACCTGCCGCCGCCGCAATGCGCCTCCTCAAAACCCTCCTCTGCTCCGCCTCCTCATCCCCACGAGATTGCCGCCGCCGCCACCGCTTCTTGCTTGCTTTGATCCGGTCGGGTTCTGCGCGGAGACCTCTTCTTGATTCTGGCGTGATGGTTGCAGGTAGGGGACGACATGGCGGAGGCGCCGGCGTCGCCCAAGCTCCTCTACATTACTGTCTTCGACAGCGTCAGCCGCCGCGCCTTCCGCTACACGCGCCCCGTGCTGCAGGGCACCCTGCAACTCATGGGATGCAACTCATGAGTTTGGTTGAGCTCACCGAAGCATAGTTTTTTTCTATCTGAATTTCCTTGCCATCGGTTTTGCTGTGATACAGAACACTAATCAATGAATCACTCTATCTGAAACCAAGTGCTTGTTCTGAGTTGGATCTTGTTCTGAGATGGAGGAGCAAAACTTGCTAAGCAGATTATTTGACACATAGTTCATACCAGAGTAAGGGCAAATCTGTATTTACTATAACAGCCAAAAAAATTTTATATACAACTAAACACTTCTTTTTTGAAAAGATTTTACCCAAATTTTATGGATGAAAAGTTTCCACCAAATTTTGTAACTAAACAGGGTCTTACTCTATCCATGTCTTTAGGTTGAGGGAGAGAGAGGGTGAGATAGAAGTATGGACCGCTCTCCCTAGGCCCTGTCTTTATAAATGATTCTTTTATGTCTTCTTAATTTATCAGTGCATGACAAGGACCAATAATGTGACGGGGTTGGTTTATCCGTCATAAACGACGAAAACCTCGTGAAAAGCAGGAGACCTAGGACAAGAAAAACAAAATTTAAACGTCCATTTTGCAGAAACGGTCCGGGGTTTGCGGGAAATTAAGCGTTTTATTGCGGTGCTTCATCTTTCCGAAATTAACATTTCAGGTCAAGTTGCACTTTCATACTCCATCATCTGGTATTTATATATGCTCCCCAAATCATCCTTAGTTTTGGAATCTCGGGGGTGTTTTATTAAGAAACCGCTCATGAGCGTTCTTTTTTTTATTTAACATGACTGGAGTGGTTTACATTTTCGGTCTCTGTTGTTAACCATACAGTCAATGATTATTAGGGTGTTTCTTTGAATCCCTATGAGGTTTATATTGCATTATCCTGCCGAATACTACAGAATTAGCATAAATAACCTACTATGAGATATGCTAGCTACACCCATATGTAACAATTCTTCAGTTGAGGTTGAACACACAATGCGAGAACATCCGTGGATACTCAAAGCTCACCACCACTAAAATAAAAAAACAGCTGCGTAGAACCTAACGACTATAACAAAAAACAGCTGCGTAGAACCTAACGACTATAGTGTCCAGGTTATCTTGAATCTTGTTCGATTGTCCTTTGAAAGACCCCTTTGAATCAAAGGATTTATAGAAAAATTTCATAAGACTGAAATCTTCTAGGAAAATTTCTTATTTGGCTATTTGATTTAAAGGATTGGAGTTTTTCAAATACTGTAAAATTCCTATGAAATGATTCATTGTATATAGGTTTTGAAAAAAATTTAGCAAAAGATTCAATTTTTTCTGCAGTCCCATCAAATTTTGCAAGAGATTCTATCTCTCTCATCCGATCATGTGTTTTTTCTGCAGTCTCATCAAACGATCATTTTTTTATTTTTTTTATGTTTTGCAATCCTCCTGTCAAAATCATATGTTTTTATTTTTTATTTTTATTCATTCCTATGATTCAAAGAGGTCTTAAAAGTGCATGTATGCAAAGATGCACTCTCACACTGCTGATTTTCATTACTTTCATGCTAAATGAATAATGCAATACGAAAATTACGAACTGGGAGAACTACTGAGATCATCAGAACTAATTTACTAGAACAATATCTGTAGTAAGTGCAAAGGCTTACATCGTTTTGAAGGAGTACCGCAGTAAAACAGTGACACTTTGGAATGCCACGAATGTGCATTTCCATTTATAAAAAGAGGTGGTTGTACCGAAGTGAGAAGGTGGTTGCAATTAAGATGATTTTATATAAAAAAAACATGTGGTGATTAACAGTATAAATACTACCTAGAGCATTACCAACGGATGCACGAAAATCCATCCCAAAATTACTCTCAATAATAAAAAGTGGAACCGTCCTAAAATACTAACAGAGAAAAATCGCTATTGGAAGCCAGCGTGACACGCTTTCAGTAAGAAGGACAGGAAAGATGATTTTAATTTCTGGAAAGCCGGCTATGAGTAGGGGTGGGCAGAAAAAATCGAGACCGAAGACCGAACCCGAATAAACCAAACCCGAAACCGAATTACCCGAAGTTTCGGTCATCGGTCTTTATTTCGGTCAGGAACGCTAGATAACCGAAGTTTTTTTTGGTAGTTCGGTTATTATTCGCGGGTACCCGATGTAACCGATATACTATTGGGCTCAATGGCTCATGGGCTGGCAAGCCCATTAGTCTAGTATCTCAACTTCTCAAGAGACAAATCCTAACCCTTAGTGCTCGACACACTGACCGCCCGCCCGGCCCGAACTCGAGATCCGCCACGGCGCACGCAGCTACAGCCACCACCCACCCGACTCGGGCACTCGGCGACGGCGACGACGATAGGCCACCGCGGCCAGCGGCGCGCGCGCCGCTCGCCTCGCTTTGGCGCTGCGCCTGCCGCTGCGCCACGCGCACGCAGCCAACCAGCCACGACCCGCGACGGCGACGGCGACCCCGCACGGCACGCACTGCCCGTCGCTCGCCGTGCCGTGCGCCTCCGCCTGCCCCCTTTGCCGTTGCCGCGTCGTGCGCCTCCGCCTGCGCCCTAGGCCCCCTACCGCCTGCGTTGCCCCCTTTGCCGCCGCCGACGCCGTGCCAGTGAACCCGTCCCTCCCGGAGCAGAGCACCACCGCCTGCTGCCCTGTCGTTGCCGTGCCTCATTCGGTCTACCCGAAGACCGAAACCGAAATTCCGGTTACCCGAATTATCGGTTTTCAACTATGTGATAGTAACTTCGGGTATCAATTCCAAATAACCAAACTTTACAAAGACCGAAATAACCGGACCGAATTTTCGGTTATAACCGAATGCCCACCCCTAGCTATGAGAACCATGAAAGCCAACTTTTTTACTTTAAAAACACTGCAGAGCCACCCCACAAGCCTACATGTGCCACAACTAATAGCGATAACGTTGGCCGCCCAAACTTCTACTCCCTCCGTCCCACTAGGTGCACTTTTAGGAGAGAAAAAAATAAGAGGGAGAAAAAAAATAAGAGATGGTGTGAAGTGAGATGACAATCGAGGGTAAAATAAAAATAAATTTAAATAAAATATGATTGATATGATAAGTAGTATGATAAAGTTACACTTATTTTAGAAAAATAATTAGATCTAGAGTTGCATTTACAGTGAGACGAAATTGCATTTACAAGAAACTGTACTCACATAAAGAAGTACGAACCAAGAGGAATATTGGATCCCTTACATTATGGATGGTATTAACATCGCAAGCATGTGAATATGTTTAGTCAGCTGAGGTAAACAAGTCGAATCCCTTCGCTAGTTTCATCGCGACCGTCCCCGGTCGTCCAAACGGAAGGTCCGACCTGACACAAAACAACGTCTTCTAATTGGGTCATATTTGGAGACGCCCGCTTGGCGGCACTACCAGTTATTTTCTCTATATGTATACTCCTACTTCATAGTATCAAAAAATAAACTATGGATGGGATGCAACCGAAGATCAAGATGACTGTCGAAATGTTGCAACCAAATCTTAGAAAGGATTGTCATTCTCTTTTTGATAGTACATGGTCTCAACACTGCTGAAAACAAGCAAATGACTGGGCTGCACACCAGACTATTAGAGACAGTAATAGACTCTAGCAGCCACTATCTTGTTAACATAACATGGCAGCCATAACAAACAATGGACTGATAATCCATTTAGGAAGTTCATACAGAGGCTGTCTTAGGGCTGATAAAAATAACATGCGATGGCAATCTTCTCACAACCGTGCAATGACAGCTTCAACCTCAGCAGGGGTGTAGAGGTGGTAGTTGGGAGAAACCTTTGCGATATCGACGTTGTTTGGAGTAACCTGTGGTTCAGAATGAAATAAACTCAGATGTCTAGGAAATTTTCTTTTGGTGTGTTAGAAATGAGATACTGAAATATGAAGTGGCTTGCAACACCATACCTTTTCTTCCATAACCTGCTTCAAGATAGACAGGGCTATGGTCTCAGCCTCCTGGAGGGTCAATTCCTGCATAAAGATATCATTCTAAATATACCTTTTCTTTTCATACACAAAAACGTAAAGCTCTAAATAAACAATTGGCATGAATCCTGCTAAATAATGGCAGCAAATTTAGTAATGCTAAGTGGATAGCTAATGTGTGAAACTAAGGCTTCTGAGAAGTATTTCAACTGTAATAAAAGCCACTGTAACTGGCCTTGATGCCATATGCCACATAGTTCTGTAAGATTGGGACTTCAAATTTGGATCGAACCTTGCTGCATAGTTTACTACAGCTCATACACAACATGTTTTCTCCAAGATTCTCAGGATATTTTTTTTCATATTGATTTGGCGCTCAAACCAAAGTGCCTTGCATATTTGCATCTCCATATAGTCTCCTATCTGTTATTGTTCTTCAAAACTGTGTGATTAGCATTAGCTTAACGGATAGTACCTTATTGTACTGCTCCTGTAATGAGCTATCAGCTCCTTCAGAACCTGATCCAATTGCCTTGGCATTGCACTGCCAAAAGGTTCCTGATGGGTCAGTGTAGTACCTGCAACACATAGGAATTCATCCACAGATTGGTATAAGGAGAGTTCAATTGGCCTTGTAAAGCAATCATGACGGGAAAAAATAAGCCTGTCTCTGGATAGAGATGCCAGGATGGCAGCATTACCACTACTTACCACTAATAAAGAACCTCAGCTACAATGAAATACATGATACCTATCACTTATCTGGATTCAGGAAAAAATGACATGAAACTGCTCTTCTGATGAAGAAACTGGAAACAAAAGTATGGATGCAATGTATAGTCTATAGAACCTCATATGGGCAACATTTGGATAACTTCTTTGATATGCCAGGTTTTCAAATGCCGACTCTGGCTGAGTATCGGCAAACTTGTTGAATCTTGAAGCGAAAAATAACAAGCTATTCTAGAAACCATCAAAGTTAAATTTGAGGATACTCAAATCAACTTAATTTAAGAGCAATGGAACAAAACAAGATGAACGAAAATGGCTATTGTCCTGACCTTTTTGTTATAGAGTTATTTCCTCAACAAATACTTAAATAACTTGGAGCAATAAAGGCTATAGTTCATGGGATCTGGGAAGTGGGAACAAATGGTCGCATAGGGCAGAACCACAGAAGAGGTATCTAGATATCGCTAATGTATGGAATTCACTCGATAAAAAGGGATAAATACTTACAAGCTGGGTCCGTTCTCATCATGACCAGCAATAAGGAGAGAGACTCCAAATGGTCGTGACTACACAAAACAAACAAGTATATCAGTTTAAGCTTGGCAACAAGAAATGTCGACAAAAGGGTGAACAGAATGCAGCAAAGTAACTTGCAGTGACCCAGTGGGGTGAAGCAAAATTGCTATGACTAGTCGGATATTTTGGCAATTACTCCTTAGAAAATTAATTCATGTCCACTAAGCCTTAATGAGACAATAGTCACATAAAAAAAAACGAAACAAAATGCAGAAAAAAAAGATTAATTTACAGCCTATCTATTCATAAATTTCAGTATTAGTGGCCATCATGGGATTATTTGAAACACCCAAAACTTCCAGATGTGTAGTTTCCTCCAAAGATAACACACTGATGCAAAGATATTGTGTTAATCCTATTTATCAAGATGCAAAAGTGAAAAAAAAAGGTTCCCCTGCTAATTAATTTTTGAATCTTGATCCTTCACAAAAGATTTGTTTTCATGCAAATGAGACTCACCATTGACTCTTCATCACCTTCACCAAAACGCAGAGCTAAGTCACAGATAGCTTGTGTAGTAGATTCTACTGTCATTGGCTCCCCATATGAGAACCTATGATTCTGATTATAAACACATTAGGTGAGGTTAACATACAAGGACCATAAGATGTAAAACATGTAGAAAATTGCATAAGAATGTACCTGAGTTTCAACACGAGCATGCTCAACCAATGTTCTAGCATCAGCAATAAGGCCACTCATGGCACAGCCGATGTGCTCATCAATTTCCATGATTTTCTCCACACTGCTTGGTTCCTGTACAATCATAGAAAATATAACTTGAGTGGCATCACACACAAAAACTAGAAACTTGGGAGTGAAATGGGAGCCTAACATCAAGTTCTGTCAGAATCAAGCAGTTAGCTTTTACAAATTATGCAGAGGTATCACGTAGCTTCCTAATTAACATAACACATATATGGGCAATAGGCCTATAGGGTGTAAAAAAAACTTCTACATGATATCCTTTCAACAAAAAATCAACAGCACTGACATACGAAGTACCTTGTACGCAGAGAGTAAAAATAAATTGTCAGATTGTCACAACCCATAAAGCTAACGGACAAGAAAAACAAACTGGCTAATTTGCTGAAAGAAAAGAATTGCTCATGCATTAACAGAAAAAGACTCCTATATCAGCACTTCAGAGTTCAGTTGCAACATATTCCTTGTTTAATTTTAAATAAAAATATCCATGGACCATTAGGTTCCAGGATTTGACATGTGAAATACTTGGATTTCTGTGTTTGTTTGACTGAATATCCTTGTTTTGTTAACATTTGCATAAATACAAACAACACATGCCAGAAAAACTGGTCATATTATTAAACCATAAAATTCAACAAGATTGAGACTCCATCAGAATTACTCTAAACAACATTATCTACATCTTTTTGTTTGTTGGAGATTACAAAAAGCATGTAGTTGTGAAAAATGAAAGCAGCAAGATCATGAGGAACAACACCAGCAACATCCATGTTTTACAGGATCATACTGATGGAATCATGTAAGAATACAGGTCTACCTAACGATAAGATTTATCTTGCCTGAACTGGTAAGAAATCGATAGTTCAAACATCAGCTAGATAAATTCAGTCAACAACTCTTGAACTAAATTGTCAAAATGCAGTGAGCAATCATATGTACTATTGAACAATTGCACCAGCCTGATAGAAGAAATAGGATAAGATGCAATTACCAGCAGTGGCGAGGTCACACGTTTCTCTACAGCAAGGACAACACCATCCGTGGTCTTCAACCCAATCGCAGTTGACCCCAACTACAGTACATAGCAGCAGGATCAGCATCATTAACATCACTTACAAGTAACAAGGCACACATGAAAGGCAGCACACATCTCGCTACAGCAAGAAGCACATCACATCTCGCTAGAGCTAGCTATATACAGGCCAAAAACCTCTTGATGAACCCCATCCAAAATTTATAGATCTATAGTTGAGATTTCGCCATCAAAAACCTAGAGCACACTTGAGATTTACGCGCAACTCATCCTGCAAATCTAGAACCTCTCCCCAGAGAGAAACCCCTAATCCTCACACAATCTAACATCTCATCTTCTCCCGAGTCCAGATTTTGTTCAGAAACGCCAGCTCCCTCAGATACAGCAAACAAAAACAAAAGGGAAGATGGAGAACTCACCTTGATGGCCTCAATGGCGTACTCGACCTGGAACAGCCGCCCCTCCGGGGAGAAGGTGTTCACCCCGCGGTCGTACTCCGTCCTGCATCCATCCATCGGAAAAATCCCAAAACAAAATCAGCCCCGCCATCGCCCCAACTCGCCCACAGATCGAAACCGAGTTCCCGCAACAAAATCCAAGCTTCCCGGGAGAGGGAGACGATCCGATTACCTCGTGAGGAACATCGTGCCGGGCTCCGGTGGCGGATGCGGGATCAAGCGGGAGCTAGGGTTTCCCTCCGAATCGCGGCTCAAGTCTCGAGAGCTCCGAAGCCGAGACGAGAGGGTGCTTTTACTCTGGTGTTCTTCTTGCGGACCAAGCCGAGACGAAGTGCATGGGACGATTCGGCCGGTCACTTACAGGTGGGACCCACCTGGCAGGGGCGCAGCCTCTAGGTTTTGGACGAATTTTTGGCATTTATAATTTTAATTTTTAAAGATTTACAAAATAATTTCTGAATTTGAAAAATTACAAAACTAGTCTCTTCCCGCCTCCGGGAGGGCGTGATCGGATAAAACGCCCTCCCGGAACGTATTATCCGACGTGGCGGACACAATGGCCGTCTGCCGCGCGGCGACCTGCGGGCGGTTCCTTTCCGCCTTGCTAAGGGTGGTTTTTCACTGTTCGGGCGCCGTAAAAGGGTGGCCGCCTTGGCATTTTGCGGCGGCCCCTTCCCGCCCTTACCAAGGACTTTTTTTCCTGTTTTGCAGGCGGCCCCCTTCTGGCCCTTTCAGAGGGCTTCTTTTGCCATTCCCGCCCTCTGGAAGGGCGTTTTTATCCTAAACCCTAATCGACCGACCCTTTTTCGTATTGTTTCAAATGTAAAATGTTATCGTCGTATTGTTGCAAATGTAACCGATCTATTTGATTTGTCGTATTGTTGCAAATGTAACCGATCCATTTGATTTGTCGTATTGTTTCAAATATAAATGTTATCGTCGTATTGTTGCAAATGTAAATATGTTGTGTAATGAACATTTGTTTTATCGTCGTATTGTTGCCAATGTAAATATTCGAGGGATCGTATATATGTTGTTTGCATTACCTGTGATCATAACATATTATTTTAAACAAGTTAACTTAGTAGCAATGATTAAGCAGTTGTTTGTCATACTGTTACATAACCCAGCAGGCTTCGCCGCGCTCCTTCCTCTTCCTCATCCCTCTCTCTGTTATTTTTCTGGATTTGGGAGGATGCAAATGTGGTTTTGACTCTCGGCTTATATACTGTCCAGGGCAAAAAAACGTCTTTCCAGAGGGCGGGAAGGGGGCCGCCTGGAAAAAAAACCACTTTTTGCAGGCGGCCCCCTGTACGAACAGGGAAAAAACGCCCTTGGTAAGGGCGGGAAGGGGGCCGCCTACAAAAATGCCAAGGCGGCCACCCTTTTTGCAGGCGGCCCCCTGTGAACAATGAAAAACCGCCCTTAGCAAGTGCGGGAAGGGGGCCGCCTGCAAAATTTCGCCCGCGCGGCAGACAGCACCCAACGACCGTCATCACGTCCGGATAATACGCCCTCGGGAGGGCGTTTTATCTAATCATGCCCTCCCGAGAGCGAGAAGAGAATAGTTTTGTAAATTTTCAAATTCGGAAATTATTTTTGTAAATCTTTAAAAAATTAAAATTATAAATACCAAAAATTCGGTTTTGGACTTCCACCACACCGTGCACGGCCCAACATTTGGAGATGAGCTTTAGCTAGACCCAACTGGGGCACAGATAGGCCCATGATAGCCTATATGGGCCCACTGTTGGGCCCAAGAAGGCCCAAGTAAGATCCAATAAGAGCCACCTGGATTCCGCGTTGGCGCCTCGAGTTTTCCATTCGAACGAAACGCGCAGAGGAGAGTGAGAGAGAGAGAGAGAGAGAGAGAGAGGTTCTGTCGCTGCGGGTGGGCCCATGTCGACGGCGGCGGCGGCGGCGGCGGCGGAGCAGCAGCAGGAGGAGGGGGAGCACGGGCCGTTCCCCATCGAGCAGCTGCAGGTACTGGCTCGTCGTCCATCCCCCGCGGCGGTAACCCTAGCGGAGTTCTTGTGCTGTTCCTTCTCTTCCACCCAAATGTGGGTTTCCAAGGGCGGGTCTTTCTTGGGGATTCCGATCCGCGTAGGGGTGGGGGAATCGTGATGGGTTTTTGGAGATTTGGTTTGCGGTTAGGTTCTTGCGGTGTTGTGGGAGATTCTTGGTCGAAGAACCCTAGTTCTTGGTTCGGTTTCTTGCCCCTGGATGCCTTCAAGGTCGCGCTTTTATTGGAATCAATGCTACGTTTATGTGTGAATTGGGACGGATTTTTCCTGGTATTTTTTGCTGATTTTGGGCGAATTAGGTGCTTCCGCAGATTCTTGCTGGTGAAACCCTATGTTCCTGATTCGCCCCTTCTCCCAAATGTGTCGAGATTTCAAGAACAAGCATTTCTTGGAATTTCCTTTGTGTTTGCGGCTTACGAAAGAGGGGATATTCTCCCAGTTCTGTATTGGAGCTGGCTATATGTTTTTTTGCCCTCGTTTTAATATAGAAAACATAATCTTGATTAGGGGCATCTAGGAATTCATGGTTCGTTCTTCCCCCAAATGGATTAAGGTTAAGCTTTTCTGAAATCTGTGTAGTTTATTGTGGCGAGGTCATGATCCCTTCAAGTCCAAAGAGGGGATTCGTGATTAGGCTTTTGGGGAGGCATTTCTTGGGAGTTCGTAACTTGTCCTCTCTCCCTGGATTTGGCACTAAGATGGATTTTTATTCACTCACCATCATAGTTTCACCGTAGGCTGTCCTGCGGATTCTTGTGCTTTTCACTTTTGGAACTTGTTTTCGAATTGGTCTGGTGGTAGCAGCTTGTATTAATTTATTAATTCCTGAAAGCTTATAATATGTATGATGTTTCAGGTTTTTCCTTTATGAGGAATCATTATCTGATCATAGCATTGGTATTTGTTAATATGGAAAATAAGTTGAGAATGAATGCACTTGTAGTCCTTAGTGACATAATTTCTCTGCAATATGGATGGCCTGCTGTACAAATAATATTTCATGATATTTCTCCTCATCAATGATGCATATTGTAGAATTAACCATTATTAATGGTGGTTGCAATTGCAAGAATAAGAAGTGGCTTTGTTTCTTGTATAGTTGTATGTTCAGTGCCATCTAAAATGCTTTTAAAGTGTAGCGAGCGACAAGCTAGTGTCTGTTCCTTTGTAAAAAGTATCAGAGTCCATTGCTCTGCTATCATTAACTCTTGTGTGTATTTGTGATCAAGGCATCTGGAATAGCTGCGCTGGATGTGAAAAAGCTCAAAGATTCTGGTCTGTACACAGTGGAGTCTGTGGCTTATACTCCAAGGAAAGACCTTTTGCAAATCAAAGGAATTAGTGAAGCCAAAGTTGACAAGATAATTGAAGCAGGCAAGTAATTATGAGGCTCTGTTGTATGGACTTTGTATTTCACACTGTAGAATTTCTAACTGTCTATAAAATTTTACAGCATCGAAGCTAGTCCCATTGGGATTTACAAGTGCGAGCCAACTTCATGCACAAAGGCTGGAGATTATTCAAGTGACAACTGGATCTAGAGAGCTTGATAAGATTTTGGATGGTATTGAACTGTTAACTTTCATGGTTATCTTTAATTTCTTCAGAAAGTACTGTTTGTTATCATTGAGCAGTTCTATTTTGACCAAACAGGGGGGATAGAAACTGGCTCTATCACAGAGATCTATGGTGAATTCCGATCAGGGAAGACTCAGCTGTGCCACACGCTATGTGTCACATGTCAGGTGACAGCTTATTGATCCAACTCTTATTTCACTCCACACCTGAATCCTATTGTTAAGCTCAATTATGTTAATGATTGATGTTGCAGCTTCCTTTGGACCAAGGTGGTGGTGAAGGGAAGGCTTTGTACATTGATGCAGAGGGAACATTCAGACCACAAAGGCTGCTCCAGATAGCTGACAGGTGATTAATTATTTATAATGATTATTCTGTGCTCTAACATAAATTTGATTGCTAAACAAGTGAAAATTGGATTCTAGGTTCGGGTTGAATGGTGCTGATGTATTAGAGAATGTGGCTTATGCCAGAGCTTATAATACTGATCATCAATCCAGACTTTTGCTGGAGGCAGCTTCCATGATGATAGAGACTAGGTAAGTTCTAAGTTTTGTTGCTCTTTGGTTTTTGAGTGTACCTCTGAACTCTATGCATTGTTGCATGCACAACTTTCACCAATATGCTTTACTTGATTTAGATATAGGTGGCCAGCAGTAGGAACTAGGAAACTAAGTTTATAAGTACCTATCCTTGTGGATCTAAGTGATTATGTAATGCCAACAAACCTTAGTTTCTTTAGTAACCTTTTTGGCCCGTATGACAGACTAAGTTATGCATATGCAACTCTTCCATCAAAATAGAAGTGAACTTCAATACTCCATTGCTGTCTATTGCTTTAGTACTGAGCTTACACTTAATGCAACTTGGAATGGTAGGACGCCCAAAGTACTGGCTCATGATTACAGATGCTTCTAGTATGATGAATGGATTCAAGCTAAAATTTGTTATGTGGTGTTTGTTTTTTCTTTTTTCAGGGTCCACTTATATCTGATTCTGTTTGCACAAAATCCTTTTTTGAAACATGCAAAATAACTGATACCTTTTTCATTGATTTTTAGTTATTGTTGTTCTTCAGACTTACCTCACATAATACTGGATTAGGTGTTCCTCCATAGTTCTTATTTGAATCTTCACATGTGCAGGTTTGCTCTCATGATTGTAGACAGCGCGACAGCTTTGTACAGGACTGATTTCTCAGGTCGAGGGGAGCTCTCAGCGAGGCAAATGCACATGGCTAAGTTTCTGAGGAGCCTTCAGAAATTAGCAGATGAGGTTAGTTCTTCTCTTTTGTCTTTCTTTAAAGGAAACGTGGTGCTTATATCAGCAGAATAACCATATACCATTGTCATTACTCTGGCATGTTTCAATATGCTAAATTTGGTTTGATTACTCACTGTAGTTTGGAGTGGCTGTGGTTATCACTAATCAAGTAGTAGCACAAGTGGATGGTTCTGCTATGTTTGCTGGACCGCAGATCAAACCCATCGGTGGAAACATCATGGCTCATGCTTCCACAACAAGGTCCATTACCGAGAAACCCAATTGGATCTGTTAATCCCAACTTCTTTCATGTTCCTAGTTGCACTATTCTTAAATGCCAATACTGTGTGTACCAGGCTTGCTCTTCGCAAGGGAAGAGGGGAAGAGCGAATCTGTAAAGTGATAAGCTCTCCATGCTTGGCTGAAGCCGAAGCAAGGTTTCAGATAGCATCTGAAGGCGTTGCAGATGTCAAGGATTGAGACAATCTCTGCTCAGTGCTAGTAACTGGCAACAGCTTCCCACGTGTTGTTGTCCTGTTGATTGCGCTATCACCCCTGAAGCCAAATGGGTTTAACTGATGTGTTGCTCCTCTTTTTCTGACAACCGCTTATTGTCATAGACGGGAGTGCACATCTGTGTAACTGTTGTAGTGTTGTATAAAACGTTGTCTGCCCTGCAAGGCTGCAATGCATGTAATCTGACATCGGTTTACAGATGTTGAATGAATTGAAGAAGTTAGTTTCTGATGATTCAGCAGTGATCCTTGTTCCAGTTCATGTTGCATTTTTCAGTTAGCATTATAGTCACTGAATGAGCTGTGTTGGATTATGTCAGTGCATCTCTGCATACATTATGAACTGCACAAGTGAACCAGATGCTCTGGATGAAAGAGTAGTTAGTAACTCCAATTGATCATGATTTTTTATGTTGTTCTGGTGAGCTTTGAACCTGATGCTTCGTACCATCAGATTTTCTGTTCAACAAACGAAATGCTGAACGATTTAGCAGCCTATACCGGTGTAAGTCCCTGCATTTTTTTAATTTTTTTTTTTTTTTACACTTCAGATGCTGATGATGCCGTCCTGATCCGCCGTTCCAGAGTGCTTTCTGATAGCATCTTCTTTGTATCGCAATTCCTTCTGGATGAAGTCGATGCTGTGTGTTTTATTGGCTTCATGTGTGTGTTTTTCATACAAAGCCAGTAAAATTTCATAATTAAAACTTCATAGACTCGGAGATGTAATATGTATGAAACGTATGCTTTATTGGCTTCATGTTCACCACCAGCATTAGATCTAATGGCTTCATGTTCATCTTCCTCTCGTGTGGTAGCCTGAAACTCAGTATTCAGTAAGACATGTGAAGGTAATGAATAAGTACTGCGTGAAGGTAATGAACAAGTACTGTGTGTTTGTTGACTACCAGTTTGTTTTTTTATAGCAAAGAAAATGGAGGCGTGGATTTGCCAAATTTCGAAAAAAAATTCGGAATTGCTACATATCTTGCGACTGTTTTTTCTAATCAAAACTTACAAATTTCTAACCATTGATTCACCTCAAGATTCATTCAAAGCTGGAAAAAAATTAACAGCCACACGTGAAAAAGGTAGAATCAAACCTACAACCTATTGAACACATGCTTCCAGAGCTAGCATACTACCTCCATCTCAAAATAAGTAGTCATATAATTCAAATTTGAACTACAGTGTTATACTTATTTTTAGATGAAGAAAATATCAGTTATATATAAGTTACATGGTAAAATTTCACTCTAGTTACGTTTGAAAGTTTTTGATCAAAAACTTGCGAAAAAATTTTTAGATAATCTTTTTTTCCCAGGTTAAACTTTCATTATATGTGACTTTTTTACAACATTGAGAGGAGAAAAAGCAAGCATAAGACCATGCATAAGAACAGAACACGGAATACAAATCACCTAAAGTTTGAAACAGAACATTGTAAACAATCAGAAAGAGAGCTCGATATTGGATAAGCACTTCACTAACGGTTGCCCGGCGGCAGAACGCCCGACGTCTGCGATGAGAAGCGCCTCGACGTCTACACCCGGCGGCACCGGCACGACGCCAAGTCCACCGTTCGATCGTGTCGATGTGTCCTTCTGGCCCAACGGATATAATCTCGAAAACTACACGAAAATATTATTCAAATTAAATTCACTTCAGATTTCAGAACAATTCATATCAGCGACATGAATGGATGATTTCGATCTCTCTTACTGCATCGCGACCTCCATCGCTACGAGTAATTAAGAAAAATATTTGTGACGAGGTAGGAATTTGGAGAGGAATATACGTGGCACATACACCCGTGTATGAGCCTCATACCAACTTGAATACGTATATGGGCCTAATTGCAGCCCATATAGTAAGATGGGCGTAATCCTAGCCCATATATGTATATGGGCCTAATGTCGGCCCATCTACGTTGGTGAGCCAACATTTTGGGCTTTTGGCCCATATAAACGAATCCTACTCGTTTATATTCCAAACCCTAGCTAGGTGCTTTGACGAAGGCCACGCCCATCGCCGCCGCCCGCCGCCCGCCGCTGCCGCCGGCGACTTCGTCCCCTCACGGCGGTGGCGCGATGGACGCTCCTTTACCTGGAGGGAGCGTGGACCAGTCGGAGGACTACTCCGCAGCGGCCACCGTGGTTCGCTTCGACCCGCCGCTCCCGCTCCTCCGTGCGCCCGTCCCGTCCTCTGCCGCCTCCGGCGGGCCACCCGTCCTCGCCTTCCGCGACGCCGCGAGCTGGCGCGCCGCGTGGGAGGCCGCTGAGGCCAGCCTCCTGTCGCAATGCGAGGTGAATCCCCCTTCTCCTCCGTGACCTATTGGCAAAATTGTAGGATTTTACTGTTTCGAGAGTAGAAGTTCGTTGTGTGGAAAATGTGAGTTTTTCGGGTAGTTTACAGGTGCGGTTATGAGAAATGCAAATTATTTGCTGATAGATTTGGGTGCATTAAATATTGTTCCATTGGCTAATGCAAATAGTTAATAGTTAACTGATGGATTTGGGTACATCAGATATTGTTCCATTGGCTAGTGTTATGGTTCTTTTATGTGCGTCGATGATAAAGGCAATTTAATTAGTCCAGTCCAACTCTATGTACACCTGCTAATGGATTGGATTGGAATGGGCCAAACGGTTTGGATTTTAACATGGATTGGCTTTGGATGGGTTGAATTGGCCTGAGATAGCTATTGGGTTGGAGCGGTTTGGATGGAGGCAGGAATGTTTTGGAGCGGTCTGGGGTTTGGTTAGAAAAGTTTGGATCCAAAATGGATTCAATCCATGGATTTTTGTTGGATTGAAATGTGGGTTCAGCCCAAAATCCATCGTCTCCTCAACAGTGGCATGCCAGCGCTGCCACCCCTGCTTGCCGGCGCAGCCTCACTAGCTCCCTTGTGGCCGCACGGGGAGGCGGTCGACCTGCGGCCTCTGCTGCGCCATGCGGCGGGCGCTCTCTCCTCCTCCGCCACCGGCTGCACCATCTAGTCGGGGCCTGATCTGTGCAGGTCTGCCTGCTCGAGTTCGACGAGCATGTCGAGCTCTTGGGACAGGAGCGCCGTGGACACGACAAGGCGCATGCGCTGCATCTTCTGCGCCTTTCGGTCCACTTCCTCGCCGCCGCGCAGCCTGTGCAGGTCAGTGCTGCGCCCAACGAGGCCAGCGAATAGACCATTGAACCACCGGAGCAGCAGGCCGGCGCACCGCGTGGACAGCCGTGCGACTGAGCATGACAGGTCCCTGCAAGCAGCTGCCATCTCGGCGAGCTCGAGCACCAAGAGCTAGGCGGTGGCCACAAGCTCGCCCTTGAGGTGGATGCCCTCCGCGTGGAGACACTCTTCCATGCTTGCGCTGCTGACTCCTCTTCCATGCTTGCGTTGTTGTCGGCCACGAGCACCAAGAACTCCTTGCCCTCGTCGCGAAGCACTCCTCATAATTTTATGCTTGCGCTGCTGTCTCACTGATGGGCTGAAGATGGATGGGTCACAGTCTGACAAGGATGACTACCTGACATGGATTCCGAATGGGTTCTAAATGGTTTAGGAAGTGGATTGAATCCATATGCGGCAAGTGGGTTGGATTGGTTTGGTTTTATTTGGAAAATGGGTTGGTTGGTTTGGATCACGAGAGATGATCGGTGGATTGAGGTGGGTTGGTCTATTACAGCTCAATATTGTGATTTGGATTGGGAATGGGTTGGATTTGAAACCATTAGCAGGCCTAACTCTATGGTTAAAAGCATTTTCCCTGTGATTGTGATTCACTTTGCAGCTGGCCGAGTTGCCTTGTGCTAGTTATGCCAGGCAATAAGTTTAGCAGCTGCAAACATCAAACAGAGCAAACCAGCTCCTGGCTACTGGAGATTAGTGGTTGGGGTTGACAATGCTCCACAACATTGTGTACATTCCACAGTCTGTTACATTTGCACAGTACAATGATATAGCAAGTCATTTGTACATCGGGATGTATATTACAGTATAATCTTTTTAGTTTGGGACAATTGTAAATTTGCCACTGGTTTGAATTGAATCGTTATTGCAAGACTGCCACTAGAAAATTGCAAAAATACCACTAGAACTGTCATTCGAGTGGCATCCTTTCAAAATTGAAAAGACCAATGGCAAATTTGCAAATGCCCCTTTTAGTAAGGTGTAATGATCCTGTGTACTGTTATATCTTTAGAGTTTTACTCTGATAGAAGGGAGGAACAATATTATTTTGGCTAATAAATCTCCCAAGGGAAGACAGCCTCCCATGTATGTGCTGCTACAATATTTACAACATTTGCTAGGATTGAACATGCTTCACACAGTTGAATTTCATTTTTTTTTAACAAACTTCATTGATTCCATATGCAAGACAAGGTGATCCTTTGTTGTGTCACATTATGATGTTGATACGGCAGTTCACTATGTTCTTTTTGAATCTTTCACCCTTAAAAACACAAGACGACTGTTGTTATTCTTGCAGCTGGCCGAGCTGACTGACTAAAGCTCTGGCAGTCAGGAAGTATAACAGCTGCATACAGTAAAGAGAGCAAACAACCAGCTCATGACTGCTTAGCTTTAGTTGTCATGATTGACAATGCTTTCACAGTGTATTCTTCAAGTGCATTTACAATTTTGTGGTTCTCTCTACTGAAATACTGTTAGTGTTAGGTTCTGGAACTAATAATTTTGTGCGATGGAACTAGATTTCCACGGTGGTTTGACATGTGTATGTACCCTGTAGTGTGTTGTGCTGTCATCTGTGTATCTTGTTATAAAGAGTATGAATCATACCTTTCAGCTTGTTCCTATTACAAAGTGCAGAGTTTTCATTTTAAAAGCATTGTGTTGGAGAGATTCCTCTTTGTATATCAGCTCCTGTTAGGAATCAATCCTCTCAGAAGGATTGGACAGTACTTATGTGAGCTGAGGTTGTCAAATACTTCAGGTGTTGCTTATTGACAACAATACTGTGTCGATCAAGAACTGTTATATGTCAAGAAACAGTCCATGCATGTTAGTAAATCATCACAAAACTAAATACAGAACTGAAGATGTGTGAGTTTGTCCAAGCTTGCCCAGCTTGGAACCCCCTTCTTTTGTTTTCATACACAAGGTTTTAATGGGTCTGAATGTGACATGAATCTGTTAGTTTTTTAACTGTAGTACAATTTTTCATCTTCCACCCTCCTTTCTATCTCTATGCTGTAAGACTGTTGCTTTCAAATAAAGCTGCCTTTAATATTTATCTAAAAGTTCATCTTTAAGGGTTCCATGGTCTTGTATTAGGCATTTCATTTAGTAATAACAACTGATTCTCAACAGGATGAATCAATATGTCTCACTTGCATCTCTCTTCCCATTTACCATAGTTGTGTAGCATACTTAATAAATTATATTTCAGTAGTGAATTTACCTTATCATGAAATGATGAATGAGCAAGGGATATATGTTTCACTCTACAGGCTGGTGCACGGTCTGGGTGTTCAATTACTGCATCACGCAAATGCAAGCCACCCTGGTGGAAAGGTTTATTTGGAGGAGCTCCAACTGACTATCAAGAAAGAGAGAGATGTGAAGAACGTGAGATGGCCGCTTGTCTTGAAGCAGCAAGAGAAGCTTGTGTTAAGTTTGCCAAGGAAAAATGCATTGAACCCTTCAGAGATGCAAGGATTGCTTCTGAGGGTCTTCTTGAAAAAACAAAGTTCGCTGTTTGGGGTGCTGATAGTAACACAACATCATCAGCATCCTTGTGTATTGTGAACAGTCAGTACCCGTTCAACCCTCGTCCTGGTGCAACGAACTACAACGGAAGTGATTTGCTTGATAGTTTTCCGTCTGAAGACAACAATATGAAAGATGATGACTGAACTATAAGCACACCGCATTGGTAAGAAATGGTGTGTATATGTTTTCAGAATTGGGTGCATTTTCAACAAGGGAATTGCTAGAACTAGTGAAAAATTAATGGATGGAAGGACTGAGACTAAATGACTGCAGCCCTGAGGATTTACAGCAATATCTGGAAAGAAAGATAGACCGGAGACCCAAGAATGTGTGCATGTTACTCGTTATGATAGTCTTGATCTGTTCTTTACTCTGTGGGCAGCACAATAAGTGGAGGATCGGGTCATATTGATGTCAATTTGATTGAATGGCAGATCCTTTGGAGCTCCGAAAAGCAGAGAAGTGCAGTGGTTCCTTGTTTCCACGACAACTCTTCCAACTGTCCTGCCCGTACTATCCACAGTTTGTCAAGCTCGGAAGAAACTATGGGGCTGTTCGGCTGGCCAAATCAGCCGAATTAATCAGCCAATCAACAGAACTTTTCTCTCACAACAAATCACAAATCAGCACTAGCCACCAGCCAGCCGAACAGGCTCTATGTCATTTCTAAGGATTTCATTAAGGAAGCACTATAACAGTGTCACTTTCTGCATTGTAAATGCCTGCGAAAGTGTGTAGAATAATGGCACAAGAAGTTATAAGTTACCCTCAAATGACTTGAAAATTGACTTCTGACCACCACAATTTTAGCAGCTAAACTCATGGCTCACAATTGTAAATTATTTATGTACCTAATTCAATCTGTGTTACTTCCATTGACTAGCTGCAACAAATAAACCACACCTTGTCAAGTTCTATGGTTCACTTGCAACACCATTTCTCGGGTGCTGCTCGATCATATGGTCTCTCCAAACAACAGATGATGTTACCACTTTCAACTGCAGCAGCAGTTATCACTACTGCTGATATAGTGACATGTGTTGTCTTTTCGGTTCATCTGTTTCGAAATCTGATCTGTTCATGGAATGTTCATGCAAGAAGAGGATGAAGAGCTTCATCAGCATTCACCAGGAGAAATGAAAGCATCCGGACATAGACATGATTGGGCAAGGAGAAACATGCATGTGGCCTTGAATTGGATGTGGGTGGTGTGGTGTGCAGTGGGAGAGGATGGCCGGAAGTGGTGGGAAGTGTTTCATCTAACATAACGTGAGCTGACTTTGTGTCACTGATATATAGATCTATCTTTTGATGAGTTTATATGTTAGTGACAGGTTAGATGTTCTCGTTTCGGAGCAGTGAGTACTGGAGAAAGAGGCTCTTGTGACATGAGATTGTTGTCAGTGAGATCGAGATGGGATGGGATACGGAAGAGTGAGGACAAGCAGGCCGTTCCAAGCGGCCGGATCCAGCTGATGAGCTCAAGTTGCATTGCTGCAGCAGCATGTACCCATGTACCGTGCCTCCTTTTGCAGTGCCATGCTTTCTTCAGACATTCAGCAGCAGCAGCAGCAGAGATAGGTTACATTCATCTTCCTCCGATGCAGCAATGGTGGTCATGTACTCATTGTACAAGTTATAGGTACAGCCATGAGCAATGTACACTTCTCTTCTCCCTGAAAAGAAAAATGTACAGCCATGAGCAATGTACACTTCTCCCTGAAAAGAAAAAAGTGTGACAGCGTGAGATTATATTCCAGGACGATCGGTAGGAAATGCACTGCTTTTTGCTGAAGTTGGCAGGTAATTCGTTATTTCGTATGTCACAGAAAACACAAATTGGCCTCCAGAGGAGGAATTTCAAAATGTTTCTTTTTTCAGGAATTGAACCAAATTTCGCAAAGATCTTGTCAAATTCCTGCGTTCGAAAAGAGCCCCGTCAAATTGCTTCTACTTTACCTAATTTAGCTGCCTTGTTTTCTTTTGCTACGAGGAGATATCATCAATATGGTGTTCTTGTTGTTTTGCTCAAATAATTACTCAGTGAACTGGTAAAATGGGGACATCCTTTTCTGCACTGAAGAATCTCGTTTCCTGGTGACTCGTGAGCAGCAGCAAAAACCCATGCAACGCCTATCCACGATTAGATTCTTCTTCCCTAGCTTGTCACCTGCGTCGTCGTCGTCTTCTCCCCGATTGCTCTTCTACAGTCTACAGAGCCATGCAAGTCATGTAACATCCGACGCCATGGCCGACCTAGTACCTGTACCTCCCTTATCTTCATGTCACCTCCTACAAGAAAAGCAGAGCCTCTCTTCTCGTTCAATGCAGCCATGCCTCTGCTTTTATCTTGCTATCAGCAAACATTCTGGCTTGTTGCCTTTTCAACCTCTACTCTGAAACAAAAGAAATAGGAATTTTAAGGCTTCTTCGCAATATGATATTGTAAAAACGTAGAAATAGAAAAATCATAGTAATAGGATATAAATTTATTTGTAAAATAGAGTGAAAACATAGATGGATTCTAATCTCTCGGATGAATGTCCACCCGTTTCTTGCATGTAATATAGGTGGTCATGAAAAAATTTCAGAAAAAGACAAGGTAAATTAACATGTAATATATCACTCTGCAAACATACTGCAAACATACAAGTTTAAAATCGACCTCTATAACTCTGACCAGTATACATATATCCACACTTAAATTTGTTATTTTTTTACAACTCGTATAAGTTAAATTTGAACTTACATGTTTGCATGTTTGTCGAGTGATATATTACATATTAATCTATCTTATCAATTTTTTAATCTTTTTCATATCTATTTAATTGATATGTAAAAAACGGAATGACGTTCACCAAGTACTTGAAAAGTTTCTGAATTCTTTAGATTAGACTGTAAAACATGTGTTCGGACTTGGTCAGGACCATCAATGGTCATGTGCCAACTGATCAACCTCACGGGACCCCCCAAAATCAGGGCCCCAAAATTCTCATATTTCAATATGAGCCACTGATTTTCAATATGTTTTTGATCCTATTTGTTCTATTTTTAAAAAATCCCCTCATCTTGATGTACTGATTTGGCTAGAACATATTTATTTTTTTTGGTCTTGGATAATAATTGGCAACCTTAAACAAATATAGTTTATAGCGATGATACGAACGTGTGTTCTAGATACTAAATATTCTATATTTTCGCTTGGTAAAGAAAATCGAATAACTATATTAGGAAATACTTATTTTTTCTACTTAAGCAAGGCGCCAGACGTAATATTTTTTTGCTGGACAATTTAATATCTTGTTTATTGATATTTTTTAAATATAGGGCCTCGTTTTATGTGTCGCACTGGAGCCTCGAATTGCTAGGTACAGCCCTGGACATGGCAAAGGAAAAACGTAGGAAACGTTGAAGTGGATGGAAATTTTTCTTTGTTTCTCAGTAGGAGGTTGGAGTGTATGGAAATTTTCTTTTGTTTCTTAGTAGAATTCACATGAAAGGAAAATTTCCTTTTGATTTTCCCTTATACCAATCCATGTGAACCGAACGATGCTACAGTGGTCGAATCCTTAGGGTTAGGGATCTAAAATCTTCATTTTCCCTTTGTTTTTCCTACAATTCGAATAAGCCATTTAATTTCTTTGAAAAATACTCTACATGGTCATTTGGAACAATGAATGGCATTATCAAAATCCTTTGGAATTTCCATAGAACATCTCAAAAAAATAATGGATAGGATTCAACGAGGCATGACATCTGTCTTTTTTTTCTATTTCTATGTTTTTAAAATCCTGCGTTCTAAAGTAAGCCTTAAGGATTTATTTTGGTTTTGTTTTTATCTCAGTCTATTTTCATACCTTCATTTCTCAACTGTTGATAACACTAATATATACAATTAGTTTTACCTACAAATTAGTATAGTATTTTTCTTTGCTACATTCACACATTTCTAGGGCTTTATCATCTTCCACCTCGCTTTTCTCGTGCTCCCTTACACTGTTGCACACACACTTTGAGACTCTCTCTCTGTCTCTGTGCATTGAGGGGACACAAGGGTCGACGACAAGGCGAGAGAAGGCTACAGCCTACTGTCTACAGCTTCTTCATGGCGCATGCGAGGCCATGGCCATGGCAATGGCAATGGCATCCTAGGTGGCCGTGCCACTGCATTCACCATAGCCAACAATGTCTCTGGCTCCTCCAAAACGGACAACCTCCAAGGCCCCCACATCTAGCCCTAGCTAGAGCATGCGATGCTGCTTGGCTCACCTCACCCGTGTGACCTCCCCGGTCAAAGCAATGGCTCGTCTCCCCATGTGGACCTGTCTTCCCCTTCGTCGGCAGCGATGGGAGCTGCAGCTGATCGAGGATTAGTCGAGTTAATTAATCTGTTTTAGTACTTGATTACTTTGCGGCGATGCTGGTGTGTTCTTCTTTGGGTGTTTTGGCAGCAACGTCGTCAGAGTAGTTCAGAGTTCTGACAAGCAGACAAAGCAAGCTACTCCAGCGGCAAAAGCGATGTGTTGGTTAGTGATAGCTTAGCTAATCTTGATTTTAGCAGCAGGACTGGACCTAATTAAGCTGGGGTTTTGATTCTGTTTTTTGTTTTTGTAGGCGTGGCATGGTATGGTACGCAAGCACGATTGCCGAGGCAACGAGCCTCCTGTTCTAGCTGACAGTAATTTAGTAGTGCCACTCCTTAATGGCCTAATTATAATTAATTCACTTGTTGTGGGTAGGAGCAAGATTATGAGAAATTCCTGAATCGTGATGGGAAGAACTGTCCAAATGAGGCTACATGTTGTGCTGTTCAGTGACCCAGCAGCAACCATGGACTTGTGACAGAGCAAGACAAAGGAGGCATGGAGTTCAGATTTACGGGTAAACTAGTTTAGTTGGTATCACATCGGATATGTTTGAATATTAATTTAAAAGAATAAATATAAACTAATTATAAAAATAATTACAGAATCAGAAACTAATTTGTAAGACGAATTCATAAGCCTACTTAATTCACAATTAACAAATGTTTACTGCAGCATTACATCGTCAAATCATGACGTTATAAGACTTATTAGATTCGTCTCTCAGAATTAGCCTTCGATAATGAATAGGTTTTGTAAATAATATATATTTAATATTTTCAAAATAACATCTAAACGTTCTATACGAAGATGCTAAAAATTTAGTCCCTGTAACCAAACAGCCCCTTAGCACACTGACATTTTGAAGTACCAACAAGATTTATCACTGTGACATTTTGAACTAGTACAGAAATTTCACTGCAAGTTTATAGATCGCTGGAAATTTACATGAAACAGTTCAATTTCCACAGGAGATGGGGAAAAAATTTCGCGCATTCGGAATGTGGCTTAAGTTTGCAAGAAAGTATTAGATGAACCACTGAACTGAAAATTCAGGATTTGCTAAGAAATTCTTGGTTCAGGTGTTCAGTTCAGTTTGTTCTTGATATTGGTGATGCTCATTCTGAATATTGCGCAAACCACTCGTTACATTTGGCATTCAGCAATCTGGTATATATTACCTTGAAAAATCACAGCTTTTTGATACACACGACACCAATATCTCCACATCTCCATCTTCACACGTTCTAAACATCCATTACAATCACCAATAACCTGTTGATCTCCTGAACAAACTGACATTCTTGATCCTTCTCCCATGGCATATATCTGATCTGATCATATCTAATAATAGTTCAGGAGGTTGCCACTGATAATGTTGTTGCCGCCATTGCAGGGGAAGCAGCCGCAGGAGGTGTTGCTGCCGGCGAGGTGGTGGTGATGGTGGCTGGTGGCCTTGGCCCGCCGGACTTGCTCGGCGGCGCGCTTCAGCTGCTGCAGGTGCTGTGCCTGTGCCGTCGTCCGCCACTCCTCGGCGCGCCGGTGCACCGTCGTCATCCTCCTCATCAGCTTCTCCTCCAGGTTTGATCTCATCTTCTGAATCTTCACCTTAAAAAAAAGTGACAGAAATTCTGTCAGGTTCAGAAGATTATTCTGAAGGACCATGCATCTGGTCTTGCCATGACCTGGGAGAATGCAGCATGGAGGGAAAAAGTTTCAAAGTTTGAATTCAATGTGTGCATTGGTAGTAGTATAGTAGTATCACAGATCATGACAATATCACTGAAAGCACATGTCTTGATCTTTGATTATGGGTAGAAATGTTATCGTGTGGTGCTCTCAGATCGAAGAACTTCACATGGCTTTTGGAATGATAGCAAGTCAGCAACAAAATATTGAAGAATCATGGTGAACTGGTTGAAAGGGGAGGGGATGGCATAGAAAGCAATGAACAAATCATGCTTTCCACCGTTTCTAAAAAAACTAGGATAAGCAAAGCGACATGCGAGAAACAAACAAGAATTTGCAGTGGATTTAACCCTGTTCGAGGCTGCAAAGACGAAGAAACATGGAAATGACACAGCCATGATCCCAATCTTCGTCTGTATTTTATAATTCTGGTATTTATCGATACTTGGAAAATACCAAGTTATCGATCAATGAACTTGGGTTCAGACAAATGGTTTCTGAAAAATGGTTTTAGCGTGTACAGCCACAGTGACCACCTGACCATTATCAATTAACAAATCACACTTGACAATGCAATGTTTGAACTTGACAGAACTAGATGCCAATATGTCATATTTGGCAGCATCATCAACCAGCTATAAGTGATACTCTGCTGCAGGATTTGAAGTACTTAATTCGGTTTGTTCAACTGTTTCAGATTCTCAGTATGCCATCACGGTCAAACCGATAGGGTCCAGAGGTTCAGATTCTATTGTTGTACAGAAGATTGAGACAGCCAATTTCTTTCTGTGAACCCACAGGGAAAAGATCACAGGGCTCAAAATGATCACACATCTACCCTAGTGAACTAGTGAAGTGAAGTCACTACACCTTTTGGCTAATATTGTCAACTTCTGTCATTGCATCTACAATGATCTAAAAGTGTAATTTTGGACTGGAAGAAAAATAATTCGTTTCTGTCTCTGATGCAATAATTTTACTTTGCAATATGCACAGGGCTCAAAATGATCACACATCTACCTTATCGAAGTCACTACTACACCTTTTGGGTTTTGGCTACTTTTATCATTGCATCAACATTGTTCTTAAAGTGTAATCTTGGACTAGAAGCAAAATAGCTATTTCTGATGCCATAATTGAACTTTGCTATATGCAAAAAGATGAAATTTTTAGCTTTTACCTCTAGCTTTCTGGACTGTGCTTCAGCCTTGGCACTCTCCAGGTTAATCCAAGCTTGAATCTTTGCCTCTTCCCTCTGATACCTAATCAGATAAAACACAAGAAAATTACATATAAAATGCTTACTCTAATCTTTGCCACAATTTATGCTAAAATTTTAAAAGATAATCTTTTGCAAACCTTATGCAGCTCTTGGCCCTGTCATCATCCTCCCACCGGCAGTCGCCGGCGCCGCCGCGTTTATCGCCGACGGCGATGCTGGCCTCGAAGTGCCTCAAGCTCTTGGACACCTCCTCTTCCTCCTCCTCCTTGGAGCTCCAGTTGATGAGCATGGCGTCGAACTGCGTGCCGAGCTCCAGCTTGGCGAAGTGGCAGTCGGCCAGGTCCGAGATGTCCTGGCCACCGCCGCCGCCGTACGGCACCAGGGGGCCCGACCGGCTCGCAGGCGTGTTGTGCCTCGCTGGTGAGGTGCTCTTCATCGGCGTGTGGCACCTCGAGGTAGTGGAGCTGCCCAGCGGCGTCATCTCCGTGCCGATGTCACGCCGGTGGTCGAGGTCGTCGCCGGCGGCCACCGCCTGCACCGCCGTGTTCTTCGTCGGCTCGCAGTAGGAGCTCCGGAACACGAAGCTCTCCTTGGAGGGCTCCACATTGTCAGTGAACTTGTCTGAAAGGCAGCAACTCGTAAGATGAGCAGTTCTTGATGAACAATTCCAATATTGAATTTCGTCAAGTTCAGAACAAACAACTGAAACTTTGGATACATATGTGACATCTGAAGGAATCGTAGAAATCACATCAAAATACAAAACATTTGGCAGTTTCGAAGCAATAAGAACTGAAAACTTTGAATACAGATGACATCTGAACTTCTGAAGGAATTGCAGAAACCACATCAAAAATACAAAACAAAATGAGACCTTAAGAAACCAATAAAGCGCAGAGAAGTTACAACATCAAGAAAATTCAGAGTTCGATGCTCATAGCTACTCTACAAATTAAAAGCTGGGACAGTGACCTCATTGAAATTTCATCTGCCTACGAAAACAAAAGAGCACAAAATTTAACTGAAAAAAATTCAGCATCTCACCTTTGAGGAACACTTCTGCAGCAGGAGCCGTGTACAACGCAAGAGCACTGACGTCAGCATCCACCGATCTCCTCACCGACGCCTTCTTCTCCTCCTGACCACCACCACCACTCTGCAGCTTGGAGCCCTTGCCATGGTGGTGGTGATGGCCATGGTGGTCGGACGACGCCTGCCTCACCCACTTCTCCGCATCCTCCCACTTGGAAGGCACCGACCTTCTCGCGGAGACGAGCTGGTGATGCGCGGGGCTCGAGGAGTTGAAGAAAAGCAATGGCCGCCCCGGAGTCGCCGGGACCTGCTGCTGCTGCTGCTCGGTTCGCCTCCTCTGAGCTGAGGCCGAGGAGGAAGAGGATGAAGAGGCCGTGGAGGTTTCGTGGTGGTAGCCATGGCCGCCGCCGCGGCCGCCATTGCCGTTGGCGCCGTTGCTGCTGTTGCTTCTCGCCATGGTGGCCATGGGGAAGGATGACCTCACGAACTCTGATGTCTCCTTGAGGTTGAGGCTGCAGAGTGGGTCACTGAATGTGGGCCCGAATGGGTTGATGCCTCCTCCTCCAGCTTCAACTCCCACTCCTTGGAATGAGTTCTGCAAATCAATGGAGCAAAAATGGTTGAGAAGAGCAAAGATGAAAATTTTCAATCAAGAAACAAATTTGTTGATGATTTGTCTGATCTATTCGAATCAAGAAATCAAGTAGTAGAAGGAATTGAAGAAGTGTTTGCTACTTACTCTTCTTGTTGATGGCAATGTTGCAGATGGCTGCAGGTAGTGGGAGGAAGAAGACTTGGGCTCCATGGTGGAGGCTGTCACTGAGCTTATGTGTTTGGTTACTTGGTGACTGGTGAGCTTATGTGAAGTTCTATGAACTGAGGACTGTCACTGTCTGAGCATGAGCTATGAGGTGCAGAGGTCAAGATTTTGTGTGCACCACCTTATGTCTATGGCTATGCCTATGATTAGGAGGGGTCCCTGGTTTGAATCCTACTTAATGACAGTCATTACAACACTTTGTTACGCTAAATATATACAACAAGTAGGTCCTTCTCTAGGATCTTTTTAAAGGGTGAACTTGATGTTACCTTTGTAAAAGCCCTACGAACAGGAGCCTTGTCCTCTCTGAATGATTGTAAATGGAGTGCTGATTACTCAAAATTGGAAATGTTCAAGACTTAACTTGAGCTTTTTCTTTTACTATTTGAATGTTCAGTGTAGCCAAGTAGGAGTAGTTTGATGACTCTTTCAGTCTTTGGTCATTCCTAGCTGCTTCATGCCTATTTAACTGTTGGTTGTTGCTTAGGGTAGGGGCAGCACCTTTTAGCATGTTGAATTCATTGCTTTTTTCAGTCTGTGACACTGACACCCTGGGCTCTGCACTTATTTATATAGTGAGATCCTGGATGGGACTAAATTTGTATTAAAATATAGACTTTTATAAAACGAGACAAATCTAATAAGCTTAATTAGATGTGATGCTACCGTAAATATTTTTTAATTGTGAATTTATTAGGCTTAATATATTTGTATTGTAAATTAGTCACCGATTCTATAATTATTTTTATAATTAGTTCATATTTAGTCTTTCAAATTAATGTCCAAATATCTGATATGACACGAACTAACATCACATGAAACTTTCTATCTTCTTGGCAAAGGAGTCATTGAAACCTTTCTGTATCATTGGAAGAGAACACAAAATTATTCCAACCAGGATGAGAGTATATATTAAGATGATTTTCAGAATTATACAAATACTCCAAAATCAATAAAACATGATCAACAAATCAAACCTACTGTTGCCCATTTAGTAGTTACAGTCCTTGAATGTGTTGGAATTAGCTACCTAATGTAGCATTCATAAAATAAAATTGATTGCTTCTTTTCACACTCCATGACACTCTCTGCACTTAACTCTAATAACCTATCTAAGCAGAGATATACAGCAGCCCAGGCTTTTGTCAGAAAGGATAAATTTTACTCTGCAACAGCAGCTGGTCTGCTAGTATGAGCATTATCAGCCAACCATTGACTGTTGGTCATATTCATCCCTTGGACAAATACATTTTGAATTACTGGAGGAAGCTTCTGTTTCACCATTTGGTGTGTGATTACAGCTGCATCACCCAGAGGCAATGGAGATAAACAGCTACTAGTACTACTGATCACTTGATCAGCTTCTACATGTCACATTTTTTTTTGTTTCTTGTTTTTTGCCTTTTCTGAATCATGCATGCCCTCTGGTCTCCTGGATCTCTGCCTGTATTATTAACCCATGCTGACATATTTTCCTGTTGCTTGGTAGGAGTGTAGGACCATCCCTATTTAGCTTGCATCATTCATCATTTCTCTGTGCAGTCCTATTTTGTGAGGTAGTAGTAGTAAAGATTGTATCTTTGACCATACCACATTGGAACCTCTTTGTGATACATATCTGAAATATATATGTAATAAATTTGTTTCCCAACGATTGATCATAATGTAATTTGTAATTGTATTTGTACACATGAAAGAAGTGCAGAGACTCCTGCATGTAATTCCAAGTATGTACAAAAAAATGTTGGATGGTTTACCTGAAAATGCTGCATTTTGAATTTCATTTCTGAAATCACTTGGGCTTTGCATTACTGTGGACTTGCATGGAGAACAGTAGATTCTGCACAGTTGAAGGTACAGCATTGGATCTCGATTTTTTCCCAGCTCGGGTTGCAGACTTGCAGCAGGAGGAGCCGCTCATTATCTAGGCCCAAAGGTAAGGACAAATGAAGATTTGCAGACGTGAGAAAAAGCCTATTTGGTAGGCAATTCTGCCGCTGCACACTGAAGTGAGCCGGACACGGACAGCGTTAGCCGGCAAGCAAAGCTGGGTTGTTTTCCTTTGTCCATCGCCAGTTTGCCACTGCTTCAGTGCTTCTGCATCATCAGTTTTCTTTACCTGACCAAAGCCATCGACGAAGACGACGACTTCTTTTTACACTGTGACATGACCCAATTAAAATTAGAGTTAGGTGGCCATGAAGCTAGGTATGTTTAGTATCATCTTATAAGAATAAAACTAACTTATAAGACCGTTTTTCTTCAACAATATCACTCGTGGGTTAACCCTTTTACACGAAGCGATGACAAAAGTATAAGTGAAGTGATATGTGTAAGTGGGCCCGCTTGTCTGACGGGCTAGGCTGTGTGGTTCTGGAGACGGGTTCTTACAAATGGTATCAGAGCCGATCCTCGTGGTTACGCGTACGGATCAATGTGCGAGCATATGGCGTATGACGTTTGTGGGTTCTATGTGAGACATGGCATGACATATGATGTCGACACTTGGACGTACGGACATGCGCTAAGAGGGGTGTGTTAATGGATATTTGTCTATATGACTGTGTGGCTACATGGGTAAGTTGGGCCGACAGGAACGTTTGGCCTTTTGAGGGGATGTGTATGTAACATCCTGGCTCAATTAGAATTAGCCTTGTGTGACTCATGAAAGCTGTGTGTATATGTTTAGTATCACTTTAGCAAGGGTGAAACTAACTTATAAGGCCTCTTTTCTCCAACCATATTACTTCTGGGTTAACTTTTTTACACGAAGCGACGACAAAAGTATAAGTGGGGTGGTATGTCTAAGTAGGACCATTCGTCTGATAGACTGAACTGTGTGGTTCTGGAGGACGGGTTGTTGCATACACTCGACTTTTATGACTTTATCCGGTGTGTTTCTGCACTTGTTTTGTATTTCCTCCATTTTATATTATGAATCAAACGTTTTTAAGTGTGGTCAAGTTTATAAAAAATATAGCAATATTTCAAACACAAAACAAACATATTATGAAAATATATTTAATCTTATATTTAATAAAACTAATTTGATATTGTAAATATTGCTAAAGTTTTTTAGAAACTTGATCAAATCTAAAAAGTTTGTAGAAAAGTTAAAGCGATTTATAATATAAAAAGAGGAAGTTCTGGGCTTTATTCAGTAATCATGCAGCGTGTGTATACTATGCGGATTATATTCATTATACATCCTTTCATCAATTAATTGTAGGCAGCTTAATTTTATACTTTGCGGCTTCATATGAGTGAGTTTGAAGCTTCCATTGAGCTGAGCACATGCATAGTTACAGTTACAGCATGGGTCAGAGATTGCATCATTACCCTTGGATGATGATACGTTTGGCCAGTATTTAGGATTTTATTGTTGTTATTTTTAAGTACTGTCAGGTAGCTGTTTGCTCCAACAAAAAATAAACTATGAAGCGCCATTTAGAAGAGGGGAATTTTACAGAAACAATTCATTTTTCAGGTAGAAATAAGAAAATGTATGGGGAATACACATCTTGGAGCCTAACCAAAGCACAAACGGGCGTAGGGTCTATCATAGTAATTTATTTTTGAGATGAAACTAAGTTTTCTGCCGGTATGTGATACTCTACTTGGTTTATCCCTCATCGAACCAGGACAATTAAAGAACTTCTCCACGAACGAAATTGATCTTTAGACTAGGTGTGGAGATTATGGCAATCAGGTATCTACATGACAAGCTTATCTGACTGGAGGTAGGGATAGATTGCGTCTGCCATAACTGTAAGCCGAACTTGACTTGGGTGTTACGGTTGCCGATAGAGATAAGGCAATCGGCCTATAGTCACGGTTTGGTAAGATTGAGGAAATCAACTTAGAATAAGATAGGGTTTCCGATTTGTAAACCCTCCCCCCAAGACTATATAAGGGGGGTAAGAGGCGTCCCTTGAGGGATATTCCGATAGGAGATCAGCTTTTAGCTTTCAGCCTTAGATCACGAGATCAATAAAGACACTCGGCGGATCGAATCCACCGAAACAGGAGTAGGGTATTACCTCACGAGAGGGCCTGAACCTGTCTAAATCTTCTTCTTCTTCTAACCAATTGTGCTTGGCGATCTCGACTGCGACCCCAGAAAATATATTGCCGAAACTAAGTTTCGACAGTTGGCGCGCCAGGTAGGGGACGCGCGTCGAGACTTCTTCAACAATCTCGCCGACAAGCGTGATGGGATCCCCCTCAAGACTCGGCGACTTCGCCGCCAACTTCGCCGACGACTCCTCTTTCGACTCGGATTCGAACCAGTTGAAGGGAAAGACCTACTCGGCGCCATTCGGGCTCCCCAATAGCGCCGAGATCTACAACAGCGTCTTGAAGGCCAAGATGCAATCTACCTTCTCCGACGACGGACTTCACTCGGCACCATTCGGATTACCGAATACCGCCGAAATCTGCGCCAATCTTCTCGCCTCCCCGACGGAAGCGATCTATTCTGACGAAGACCTCTCGGTGCCGTTTGGATTACCAAATGCCGCCGAGATCTACAGCAAACTTCTCTCCCCCGAGACGGCGACAATCCACTCGGACGAGCCTACTCCCCCAAGCTCTGACTCGGACTGGAACGATCCAGATCCGGGTTACCCAGGATCAAGGGAGGTCGCTGTCATCCTCCCGTCATTCGGCTCCTGCTCATCTTCAGAGCTCAATGGATACCTCAGCTCCGCCGGCTTCGACAATCTCTACGGCATCCCTTCTGACGAAGCCGACAACTCTGACTGCCGCATGGACTGTGAGCCGAAGTGCTTCGACGTCCTCATGGCCGAGCCAGATGAGTCCGACTCAGCCATGGCCAGAAGGCTTGCCGAAGAGGAGCGAGCCAGGGTGGAGCTCGAGCGCAAGACACCAAGAGGAGAAACAACGCAAGGACGAGGCTGACAAAAGGAAGCAGGATCTACGTGCAGCCGGACGATCTGCCCAGGAGGCCATCCTCCAAACACGGGTTCGCAACACCAACATCTTCCAGACGCCACAGCAGAACGCTGTCGCCGCACTCACGCTCTTGGACACCGTCATGGAGACGGCTCCGGCCAACGTGACTCCTATACTCGACAAGATCAAGACCATCGTCGCTGCCACGGCTAACGGCCATCCCACCACTTTGGCACGAAGGCCGACTGAATCCGTGGCCGAAACGTCAGACAAAAGCCGGCTTCCACCTCTAAAGTCAGGAGACTACAGGAGGCCCGAGCCGGCTCGGTCGACAACCAGGCCAAGAGGCCCCTCGCGAGTCCACACCGAAGTACCAAGAGCGACGGCCGACTCCCGCGACAAACGACACGGACGTCCACCCGTCCACCACCGAGTCCGCCGCAACAGTTCCAGCTACCCAACCACCTAACCGAAGACCCCGCCGAGTGATCTCGCGGAAGTCCTCGATCGCCGCTACCAGAGCGCGACCGACGCACTCGGGAAGATCGAAGGGGATCACCCGATAGCGGCGATGATGGAGTACCGGCCTTCACTCGAGAGCTCCGCCGAGTGCATTGGCCGAGTGGCTTTAAGCCTACAGGGATTGAAAGGTACGATGGCAAGACCGACCCTGAATCTTGGTTAACTGTATATACTCTTGCCATCCGAGCTGCAGGTGGCGACAATAAAGCCATGGCCAATTACCTGCCCGTGGCCCTCGCAAACTCAGCCAGAAATTGGCTCACGAGCCTGCCAAGAGGCTCAATCGGCTCGTGGAGCGAGCTGAGGGACCACTTCATCGCCAACTTCCAAGGCACCTTCGAGAGGCCCGGCACACACTTCGACCTTTACAACGTCATCCAGAAGCCGGACGAGCCCCTGAAGGATTATATTCGTCGTTTCTCCGAGAAGCGCAACAAGATCCCGAACATTACCGATGACATCATCATCGCCGCCTTCCGAAGGGAGTCCGTGATGAGCTTCTCATCGGCAAGTTCGGGCGCAAACCACCGAAGACGGTGAAACAAATGTTCGAGACGGCGAACTCATACGCCAAATCCAACGACGCCATTAAAGCCGCCCGCCAAGACCGGCCCGACGAAGGGAGGACAAGCAAGCAGGAGGAAGCCGAAATCCTAAGAAGGATGGCGGCAACAACGGCAACCAGGGCCCGAGAGATCGCAAGCGCCGATCTAAAGACCTAGTGGCCGCAACCTCCAATACTCAATGCCGTCCCCGAGTCGCCGCCTACGACGCCATCATGAACGCCCAATGCACCCACCATCCGAATCATAAGCACGCGGCGAAGGACTGCTTTATCTACAAGCAGTTCGCCGAGCAGTACGCGGCGCAGCTCAACAAGAAGCCGGCGGACGAGGCTGGCCCGTCTGGCGCCAAAAAGAACAATGCGGCTGAAAATGCCGAACCTTTTCAAGACCCAGTGGGGGAGCTCAACCATATCTTCGGAGGGCCACTAGCCTATGAGTCCAAGAGGAAACAAAAGCTAACCGACCGGGAGGTCAATGCGGCTCAACCCGAAGTCCTCGATCTCGCGATGGTCGGAAGTGGCCATCACCTTTGACCGCTCGGATCATCCTGACCGAGTGGTTCATCCGGGGCACTATCCACTCGTCCTGGACCCCGTGGTCCGCAATATCAGGCTTAAACGCGTCCTCATCGATGGGGGCAGCGCCCTTAACATCCTGTTCGCCAAGACCATGGACGAAATGCAGATCCCGAGAGCCGAACGAAAGCAAGCTCACCCCTTCCACGGAGTTATCCTGTGGCTGTCTTCAACACCACTCGGGCACATCTTCCTCCCAGTCACCTTCGGGCCCGAGAGAACTTCCGAACGGAGAACGTCACCTTCGAGGTGGCCGACTTGAAACAAAGATATCATGCCATCATCGGAAGGCATGCGCTTGCCAAGTTCATGGCGATCCCTCACTACACGTACCTCTACATGAAGATGCTGGGTCCCAATGGCGTCATCACTCTTCGCAGCGACGTGAAGCAAGCCTTCACCTGCGACAAGGAGAGCTGCGACATGGCCCAATCTCGCGAGAGATTACGTGGCCAACAAGAAGTCCGATTGGCTGCATCGACTTCGGCAGAGGGCGAAGTCCCCGCGAAGAAGATAGCCAAATCAGGATCCGGCGACGCCAAGACCAAGAAGATCTCCCTTGATTCGTCTGATCCCTCCAAAACTGCTGTAATCGGCGTCGACCTAGATCCCAAATAGGAAATCGCGCTCGTCACCTTCCTCCAAAATAATAAAGATGTTTTTGCTTGGAAACCATCTAATATGCCTGGAATTCCTAGGGAGGTGATCGAGCACTCTTTGAACGTCAAAGATGACGCCAAACCGATAAAGCAACGATTACGCAGATTCGCACAGATCGAAAAGACGCGATCAAAGAAGAACTTGCAAAGCTCTTGGCGCCGGCTTCATTAAAGAAGTCATTCATCCCGACGGTTAGCCAACCGTCTGGGTCCGCAAGAAAACGGGGCAATGGCGCATGTGCGTTGACTACACCGACCTCAACAAAGCTCGCCCCAAAGATCCGTTCGGGCCGCCTCGCATCGACCAAGTCGTCGACTCAACAGCCTGCTGCGAACTCCCGAGTTTCTTGGATTGTTACTCGGGCTATCACCGGATCGCTTGAAAGAATCTGACCGCTTGAAAACATCGTTCATCACGCCGTTTGGGGCTTACTGCTACATCACCATGCCTTTTGGCCCGAAAACGTCTGAGCCACATACCAACGCATGATCCAAAGATGTTTCCAGACGCAGATCGGCAAGAACGTTGAAGCCTACGTCGACGATGTTGTCATCAAGACCAAGCAGAAAGAAGACTTGATCGCCGACTTAGAAGAAACCTTTGCAAACATTCGGGCCTTCAAAATGAAGTTAAACCCGGAGAAGTGCACCTTCGGCGTCCCATCAGGCAAGCTGCTCGGCTTTATGGTGTCACATCGCGGCATTGAGGCAAATCCAGAGAAGATCAACGCCATCTTAAACATGAAGCCCCCGAGTAATCAGAAAGACGTTCAAAAGCTCACTGGCTGCATGGCGGCACTAAGCCGTTTCATATCCCGACTCGGCGAACGAGGCATGCCCTTCTTCAGACTTCTAAAGAAGACAGACGACTTCCAGTGGACCACAGAAGCCGACAAGGCCTTTGAAGACTTCAAAGAATTCCTTACCACGCCGCCCGTCCTGGCCTCGCCTCAGCCCCAGGAACCCTTGCTGCTGTACGTTTCAGCCACTCACCAAGTGGTTAGTACGGTCCTTGTGGTTGAACGCGAAGAAGAAGGACGGGCCCAGAAGATTCAAAGGCCAATCTACTTTGTTAGCGAAGTATTTGCAGGAGCCAAAATCCGCTACCCTCAGGTACAAAAATTTCTTTATGGTGTTCTAATAACCGCGAGGAAATTGGCACACTACTTTCAGGGTCACTCGGTCACCGTCGTCACCTCTTTCCCACTCGGCGGTCATCCACAACCGCGAGGCAACCGGGCGTATCGCCAAGTGGGCCCTAGAACTGATGCCGCTGGACTTGACTTTTAAGCCCAGGACGTCCATTAAGTCACAAGCCTTAGCGGACTTCCTGGCCGAGTGGACCGAACAGCAAGAACACGTGCCTCGGGAAGACCTCCAACACTGGACCATGCACTTCGACGGATCCAAGAGGATCACCGGCTTGGGAGCAGGAGTCGTGTTGATCTCCCCGACTGGGGAAAGGCTAAGATATGTCCTTCACCTCCACTTCTCCGCCTCACACAACGTCGCCGAGTACGAAGCTCTTCTACATGGACTGCGCCTCGCAGTCTCACTCGGGATACGTCGGCTTATCGTGAAAGGCGACTCCCAACTGGTCGTCAATCAAGTGATGAAGGACTGGTCCTGCTTAAATGACACTATGGAGGCCTACCGACAAGAGGTCCGTAAGCTTGAAGACAAGTTTGATGGGCTAGAACTCTCACATGTCCCGAGACATAACAACGAAGCCGCCGATGAGCTAGCACGGTTCGGATCTAAGCGCGAAGCCGCCCCAACGACGTCTTTGTCGAACATCTCTACGAACCAACCATCATAGCAAAGACGGCTCCCAATGAACAAACCACGAACGAAGTCGCCATGATCGATACCGACTGGAGGACGCCGCTCATCAAATTCCTAACCCAGCAAGAGCTGCCGGATGACCGGGATGAAGCAGAACGTGTCCGGCGTCGTTGCCAAGCATACGTCATGGTTGACTCCGATCTATACAAGAGAAGCCCCTCCGGAATTCTAATGAGGTGCATCACACCCGAAGAAGGGAAACAACTACTCCAAGATATCCACTCGGGCATATGCGGAAGCCACGCGGCAGCACGCACTCTAGTCGGCAAAGCTTACAGGCAAGGATTCTTCGCTTACCGCGGTCTCCGACGCGGATAAAGTCGTAAGAACCTGCGAAGGCCGCGTTTTCGCCCGACAAAGCCATATCCCTACCAGAGCTTCAAACAATCCCACTTTCCTGGCCGTTCGTGGTATGGGGGCTGGACATGGTTGGCCCTTTCAAGAAAGCTCTAGGAGGTTTCACACACCTCTTCGTCGCAATCGACAAGTTCTCCAAGTGGATTGAAGCCAAGCCGGTCGCCACAATCACTGCTGACAAAGCACGAGATTTTTTTCCTCAACATCGTGCACCGCTTCGGCGTCCCAAACGTAATCATAACGATAATGGGACTCAATTCACGGAGGCATCTTCAAGGAATTCCGCGAAGACTTCGAATCAAAATCGCTATGCATCCGTAGCTCACCCTAAAAGCAACGGGCAAGTCGAGCGAGCCAACGGCATGGTCCTCCAAGGCATCAAGGCCCGCGTCTTCGACCGACTAAGCCCTTATGCCGGCAAATGGGTCCAAGAACCGCCCTCGGTCTTATGGTCGCGCGAACCACACCTCGGGCCACCGGCCAAACTCCTTTCTTTTTGGTTTATGGCGCGAAGCCATGTTGCCAAATGAGATGGAGTATGAGTCCTCCGGTCCGCAGCTTCAACGATGAACGCTACGACCCCGACCGAGTGGATGACCTCACCCGATTGGAAGAGGCCCGCGAGGCGCCCTCATCCAATCGGCCAAATACCTTCAAGGGCTCGGAAGATACCACAGTCGCAACGTGCGAGCACGAGCTTTCATTGTTGGCGACCGGTCCTACGCAAGATCCGGACCACCAAAGATCGACACAAGTTATCTTCCTTATGGGAAGGACCGTACATAATCGCGAAGTGACTCGACCTGGTGCATATCGGCTAAAGCGCGAAGACGGGTCTATGGTGGAGAACTCCTGGAACATCGAGCATCTTCGACGATTTTATGCCTAATTTGGCTAAGGCCTTATGTTCTCCTTGACTGCCAACCTCAAGCAAGATGACTTCTTGAGTTAGCAGTCGGGGGCTGTACATATGTCAATAAAGCTCAAGTTTTCCTCGTCAACTCTTGTGCATAATTTGGTTTATCATTATTTAATGTCCTTTGACTCGAGCTCGGTGTCTAAGGACCGAGAGTTTTCCGATGACCTAATCGAGCCTAGGCTTGATGACAGCCAGACGAAAGCTACTTAAGAAATTTCATGCAAAAGCTCGAATCAAGGCATTGACATAAATAAACTAAAAGAGTCACAAAGTTCCACATCAGAGTGTTACGGTTACGCGACATTTACAAAGCAAAGTCAGAATACAAATCAAATCTTGAAGTTGTTTACTACATCAAGAGATATCTTCTTCGCCGCCTCTTGCGCCTCACTTAGCATGTCCAAGGCCTGCTCGTCCGTTGTTCCGTCAGCGAAGCCCTCCCCGACTGAATGGATATCCACTCGGGGGTAAAGGGACTTGGTCTGAGCAAGAGCCAGACCAGCCCCCATGCTGGCTGCTTCGGTGATATTGGCCAGATATCGGTCGGGAGCCAGCCGCAGCTTGTCAAATATCTCGATCGGCTCCAGTGAGCTGGCCCCAACTCCTTGATCGAACAAGGACAGCAAGATCGGCGTGGCGGCATTGGCGACCTCTTCCCGTATCTCGTCGCTAGATTTGATCCGCCCAAGCAAGACGTCGTATTGGGTTCGGGTCTTCATCTTATAAGCCGCCAAAAGTCCCAGATCATTCAAAGCACTCGGATATAAAGCAAGACACGAAATTCGACTTCAAAGAAGATTACCTTCAAACTCGGCCTCCATCTCGGCCTTGTCAAGGCCGACCGCTTCCACTGGACTTGAAGCGAGTGGACCTCCGAAGAATTTTCTACAATGAAAGAAGATCATCAATAGCCAAGATCAACATGAGAATCATGATGAAGCCGGAGAGGCGGGCTTACTCCCGATTGATCCGCGGAGGTCGAGGTTCGCTTCCCGAAGCTCCGCAATCTCCTCCTTAAAGCCGCCTCCCTTGATGCGGCCTCCTCCCAAGTGGCCTCACTGCCGCCGAACGTCCTCCAAGGAGTTTAAGTGGGGGACCACTTCTCCAAGACTTCGATTTTGCCATTGAGCGGCAATACTCTTTCGCACGCGAAAGCAGAGGAGTGATCGACGAAAGATAATGACGATATAATCAAAGAGAAAGACAAAGGCTTACGTTGAGCAGTCGGGTCGCCTCATTCAGGCTCTCGACAAGGGCATCCCTCTCATCTTTTTCAGCTTGCCGGTCTAGGATGATGCCCTGCCTCTCGCCTTCCGAATCCCGCCACTCGATCCTGATCGGGGGGACCCAGGTCTCAGAAGACTGCAACCTGGGAATCTCTTCTACCGTGGCTGGCAAGCAAGAAAAACAAATGGAGACATGAAAGATTCAAAATTGAAAGAGCGAAAGAATGCTTCGAAACAAGTCTCACCGGTTTCGGCGGCTGCTTGCCTAGGAGGAGCGGCCGGGCTGGTCTTCTTCTTCTGGCTCGGTGCCGAGTGGCCCCCAGTCGGGGATGCTTGAGCAGCAGCCTCGGGTTTCCTGGCCGATGACTGGTTTCCAGTCGGGATATCCCGACTGGCGGTCGGGGGCTCCTTCCTAGGGGCGTCCTTCTTCGAGGTGAATGTTGCTTCTCCGGAGCGCTCGCACTCGGTTGCGGGCTCCGGGCTTTGGCTCGCGGCCTTGGCACTTCGGGAGCAAGCGGCGGAGTCGGTCCTTCACCCCTCCGGCAGGATCTATGTCCCGGGGCCTCCCGCGAAAGTGAATACAGCAAGGGCAAAGATAAAGAAAAGTTTTTAGCGAAAGAGTTCAGACTTCGGTTTCAGAGCATACCTGGATGACCGGCGGATCTTCGGCGCCGTCCGCGGTGATCGCCTTAGAGGTGGCGTATCGACCGGAGGAGCCGGACGTCGTCATCCGAATCTTCGATGATCGCCTCCTTTTGCTTGCACGTTTGTTCGAGTCCTCACTGCGCCGCTCGTTTCCCGACCGGGTCACTGCGAATCTTGATCCCGCCACGGTTTCTTGGCGGGCGATGCGGCGCGTCGTCATGAGCCACCTTATATGGCTTGGAGGTGATAGAGGCGTTTTTCTGCAGAAGAAAGAAAGTGCAACATTAAGAGACAAGATGTCAAGATTGAAAGATATTATGAAGCAACCAGTCGGCTTACCGGAGGAGGAGGCCGATGGATGCTGAAGGGAAGGACTGGCAGAATGAGGGCCCGCTCGATTGATATCCTAGAGGAGAAGAGTTTGTACATCCGAATCTTCAGGATCTCGTATGTGAGTGGATCTGGGTCTTCCCGATTGGGGTCCGTCCCGCCTTCATACTCAAGGCCGGCTTCGACCGCTCCTTGATCGGCGCCGCCGGCACTCGATGAAGTGCCGAGTGATTTGTTCCCCGCGAAGACCCCTCTGCTTCATCGCTAGGATCTTCACGAGCAGATCGTTGGCCTCGTCCCAATCTTGGGCTACCGGGACGGTGCTCCAAGACGGCTTGGGGACAGGGGGAAGACCGACGAAGGATGGCAAGCTCGGTTCGAGGTTGCTGATGTAGAACCAGCCTGCGTGCCAGCCCTTGTTGAAAGATTTCAAAGGGAGAGAAAAGTAGTCTTTGCGGAGAGATCCGCGAAGCCGGAAGCTCGCCCGCCAACAACGCAAGGTTGGTCCTTGTTCGGATGAGGTTTCGATATAGAACATACGACGGAAGAGAGGAAAGTGGGGAAGAATGCCAAGGAAAGCTTCACACACATGAATGAAGAGAGCTATGTGAAGCATTGAGTTGGGGTTCAGATGGTAGAGATGAAGTCCATAATAGTCCAGAAGCCCCCGGAAGAACTCGGAGGTGGGAAGGCTGAACCCGCAATAGAAAAAGGAAGTGAAAACGACGAGCTCACCGGTGTTTGGGGTCGGGAAGTCCTCCCCCGCCGCCGGGCGCCATCCCACAAGTTCCTTTGGTGGAAGCACGCCGTGCTTCACCATCTCCTTGAGGGTAGATTCCCTCACATCCGAAGCGGCCCATTGGTCGAAGGGAATCCTTTTTTTCTCCGCCATGAGAATGGGTTGTTGGGAAGTGGATCTGGCTGAGAAAGGTTGGATTTTTGACAAGGGACCGTGGGAGATTTGGCTGTGGAGACTGGTTGTTGCAGAGATCGAGCTCCTAGATGGATGGATTTGGGGGCGCGCGAGTCTAGGGTTCTCCGCGGTGAGCCGGTGAACAGTGTCGCGAAAAGGGGAATCGTTTGGAAGACGAAGAGGCGGGGACGACCTTGCATCTTTATAAGAAAGATTTGAGGGTTGCGTTAGGTTTTCTGGAGATTGGGCCGAGCCCATAAGAAAATCTGCGGCCCAACTGAGGTGTGGCCTGACGCGTGTCCTTAGGGACTTAAGCGGATGAGCTTAAGCAGATTTGCTCTGGCAATATGCGCGTGTCCGAGTGCCCTATACCTTTAAAAATCCTTTCATACCGCGGTTTGCTCGACTTCATGAGAAGCCGGCACGATGCAACTTGGAAGGTGACCGACAACTAAGTTTTTATAGCTGCCTTGATGACAAGGGCTGTTTGGTTTTTTGGCATTTGGTCAGGTAACCTTACCAATGCTATTTATTTTTCCACCTTGGTGAAGATCCTTAAAGATTGAGGCCAGTATTATGGCAAAAGCTATTTAATAACTTGGTCATATTTTTCATATGATTGAAAGAACTTGTTTTCCCATGAGGGATGAATGAAATACTTATTCCGGGATTACTCGGGCAAATCCACTCGGATAAGCAAGAGCTTGCTGAGTGCTTTTTTTTCCCATGAGGGTTGATTGAATTATTTGTTCTGAGATAACTCGGACAAATTCACTCGGATGAGTATGAACTTGCCGAGTAATGAGATTTCAGTGATTGCTTTAGCATGAGCTAGGCATCTACATGAGAATGATTTTTTATAGTTCTTGACTATATGCTTAGCCTATTTTTGACTAACCACATAGTCGGGGGCTACACCTAATTAGGTGCATCAGGAGATGCACCTAGATATTTATTTTTGAAAAATTTTTATATATTTTTCCAGCCCTTCACAGCTTTGGAGCCACTGGAAGATTCAGCAGAGATGATGGAATCACTGGCGCCAGGGAGCACTCGGCCAAAGAGGTTTTTGGTGAGTACTATTTTGGTTTGAAGCCGAGTTGTCTCGTCGATCGAAAAGGACTCGGGGCTACTGTGGAGATTATGGCAATCGGGTATCTACATGGCAAGCTTATCCGACTGGAGGTAGGGATAGATTGCGCCTGCCATAACTATAAGCAGAACTTGACTTGGGTGTTACGGTTGCCGATAGAGATAAGGCAATCGGCCTATAGTCACGGTTTGGTAAGATTGAGGAAACCAACTTAGAATAAGATAGGGTTTCCGATTTGTAAACCCTCCCCCCAAGACTATATAAGGGGGGTAAGGGGCGTCCCTTGAGGGATATTCCGATAGGAGATCAGCTTTTAGCTTTCAGCCTTAGATCACGAGATCAATAAAGACACTCGGCGGATCGAATCCACCGAAACAGGAGTAGGGTATTACCTCACGAGAGGGCCTGAACCTGTCTAAATCTTCTTCTTCTTCTAACCCATTGTGCTTGGCGATCTCGACTGCGACCCCAGAAAATATATTGCCGAAACCAAGTTTCGACACTAGGCCGTGATCGTTTGAGCTACAACTGATGAACCGTGGAAAAATAAATGAAGAAACCAAAAGTACTTTATGTGATTTCTGAGTAATTATGTTGTTAATAACAATTTAAAATCCAAGGTTAAAAATAAACTATGATAATAAATTAACCCAAAATAAGTTTGGTGTGGTTCAAAAGTTTTTGCTTTTAATAGAGAAGGCAGATAAGCCCACAAGAATATGCACATCTTTGTGAAAATAAATAAGTCTATTGTACCTCCTTCATGTCTTGCCCTGGTTGAATCGTCTTCCTCAATCGTAAAACCAAGTATAACACCTCTTCCATCTTTAAAAACCGGTGCAAATCAACTCCTTCGGTGATTTTGGAAGCGGTTTCGTCCTACATGACACTCATGGGACCCACATATCAATGAAAAAATTAAAAATTAATAGCCCCACATGTCAGTCATCCTAATCTCATCCTTCTTTTTTTCCTCGCATCTTTCTCCCCTCTTTCTTTCCTGTTCTCTCTCTCAATGGCAGCGGCCAGCATCATCGGAAGGAGGTGAAAGTGATGGCGTGCGGGGTGAAGACGACGTTAGTGAAAGGGAGAGGAGGAGGCTCGGGTGCAAGCGGTGGTGGAGGAAGAGCACCGAGGTAAGGGAAGGGAGGGTGGGAGACAGCTAGCCGTGGGAGCGACTCCGACATGTCGGAGTCATCTGACACAACCGCGCACGCAAAGAAGGGGTCCAGCTCAACGATGTCGCCTTCCTCGACAGTGCTTGAGTTCAACATCCTGAGAAGCTTGGCGTTGGGTGAGAACGACGACGACGATGAGAAGGCCACCCTGTCACCCCCGCAGCACCAATAGCCTGTCACACATGAGCTCCTCCCCGTGCGCGGTGACACCGTGGAGACAAGCCTGGCAACAGAGAGGGATGTCATAGCGGCGACCACGTCTTCCCGCCTATCGTCGGTCTCTCCCCTACCTTGTGCTCACATGGCTCCGTGGTTCTCCCCAGAATCCGTTGCCTGGTGAGAGAGAGAATGGGAAAGAGAGAGATGAGGAAAAAGAAAAGGACAAGATTCGAACGACTGACATGTAGAGCTGTTAATTTTTTTATTTTAGTAGCAAATTTCCCGTGCATTGTAATAGGATATAAGTATTATTGTTATCGTTATTTTTCTATAAGGTTTTTTTTGCTGATCACACCTACAGAATATTGTGGCCTCATTTTCTGGGAAATAAACTGATATCAAACTTTAGGTTATGTTGAAAAGTTCGTGAAACCTTTTTTGTTCTTGCGGATTGAGTTACTTTTGTGATATTTGTACGCTTCAAACAATTTGAAAACAGTAAAAATACAGCACCGAGAACTGTGTCATATTCACTTCGTCAGCTCACTCCAGTTTCGTCAGAATGGAACTACACTGCAATAGCCATGCTGATACTTTGTAAAAACGGAGAGCTGAAGTGCTGAGCGGCTGAAGACTGGATCATTGCCAATCAGCAAAAAAATAGCATGGACGGCAACGATTCGGCAGGGAAGCGACAACACCACAAAAACAAAGTGATCCAATTTCTTGCACACTAGTTCAACGTGCTCACTCAGCAGTACACAAACCAACATATTATGAACACTACATTTTTACAACGACAAGCATCAACCGAAGGTCCTAAGCTGCCTACATTGTTAAAATGGCATAACCACTCCAGTTCCAGAAACAATTTCGTGTTTATTCTAGTAATCCTTTCTAAACCTCTGTTGCTCTAGGTGTTTTTTTTCCAGATTTCTTCCAGTTGGGGTTGATAAAATGCTTGAGTTTTAAACATTTCGGCTTGTAGTCTTGTAGAATAATAATAACATAAATAACTATACGCGGATGGAAATTTGATTAGTGGATGAAGATCATACATCCTTGAAATCAAGATTGTATAAGTATGAAGGTTACAAAGTTCAGAGGTTGCAGCATCCATTCCTATGACAACCTGCCACATATAAATAAAATCCATAAAAAAGATCAAATCGAAGGTTTCATTAACTGTGAACCGAACATCTCGGTTACTGTTTGCAAAAAACAAAAGATAAATAAACCGCAATAGGCTGGGCAATAAATAAACTCCAATGTGCTTTCAATGGAAATCATGGATGCGATGAAATTAAAGATGATGAATGATGTGGAATCGTGGTTTCGTTCAAGCTAACACTTGCATCAGGCAGGGTAATTGGCGACACAACGATGAACGACGTTTGGTAGGGCTCTTGATTATGTGATTATGTGATTGTAGATTTTGATTCTCCTGAATCAGATTCTGAAGAGAATCAGAATCGGTACCATAAAATAATAACTAGAACAATATTTAAGGTGATTTTCAGGTGATTCTAGGAGAAATTGGTTTCAGGTGATTCTGGGGAGAAACTGGTTTTTAGGTGATTCTCACTCCCTATGTAAAATTGTTCAATCACTTAAAGTGATTCTTCTCAGACTCAGTTACAGAATAACTTGTTTGGCAGGGATTTTACTAATTCTATTGATAATCAGGGAGAAGAATCCCTACCAAACGGAGCCTAAGTTAGGATTCAGGAATCAAAATTGATCTTGCCCTGGAGCGACGACAGATCGGTCATGTCGTGCACGGATTCTAATCTGTTGCGTCTCACGAATGACGGACACGCAAAAAATCAGATGGCGCCGAAACGTATGACGCAGGACGACGTACCAAATCATTGAAGGAGTTGGTTTGCACTGGTTTTCAAAGATGGAGGAGACATTATATCTGATTTTGTGATTAAGAGGGGTGATTCAACCAGTGGCAAGAGATGAGGAGGCAAAAATATACTTATTCATTGTGAAAACGTGCACACGGGCAGCCCGACCCGGCCCGGCCCATTGAGATGAATCCTAGTACTAATCTTCATGTGGGCCCAAACATGGGCCTGGGTTGGGTTGCATAGGGATAACCGGCCTTTCCACCAAAACAAGGGCCTGGGTTGGCTGCAGTACTTCATTAGGGATGACAATGCAGAGTGCAAGAATCCAGGGCTGCTGCTAGGGGTGGGCATTCGGTTATAACTGAAAATTCGGTCCGGTTATTTCGGTCTTTGAAAAGTTCGGTTATTTGGAATTGATACCTGAAGTTACTCTTACATAGTTGAAGACCGATAGTTCGGTTAACCAAAATTTCGGTCTCGGTCTTCGGGTAGACCGTAGGACCGAAAAACACTTGAGAATCAGCTAACTACTCCTTAGCGGCTAGCAAGATTGCTGGTCTGGTTGGTGCTTAATCAGCCATTTTATACCCAGCAATTTGCAATGCATTAATAGGGCAAAACATGACACTAATTATTCATTAACCCATGACAGCTCATTAACTCATGATATAAAAAAAACAGCAGCAGCAGTACTTCGGGTAGATCGGTTACATTGGGTACCTGCGAATAATAACCGAACTACCTAAAAAAACTTCGGTTTTTTAGATTTCCTAACCGAACTAGAGACCGATGACCGAAATTTCGGGTACTTCGGGTTCGGGTTCGGTTTGTTCGGGTTCGGTCTTCGGTCTCGGTTTTTTCTGCCCACTCCTAGCTGCTGCTCAAGTCGATACCATGGTCTTGGGCAAGCTTCATCTCACAGAGGCTTGTAAGCAATCTTTCACTTGCGACCATTCCCATAGTAAGTCACCTGCACACACTGTGATTGAATGATTGGAGCAAGACATACTGGTCAGTACGCATACGTTTGATTGGTGATTTGAAGCGACGTAGCATTGTTCTAAGGAGATACCTCATACATCTATTTGCTGGAATTCACCAAGCTGCACGCAGCAAGCAAGCTCAGTCCAATCTGAATAGATATACCATAATACTTCAAATTCCTCAGCTAATACTGTCATGAGGATCACACCCCCAGCAATGCCCAAATCAGAGGCAAATGAACCAACCTCGATGATGACATCGAGCCAACAAGGACTTTCATTTTGGGTACAGGCAAGTCGCTGCTGACAAAAAAATCACTGGAAAGCCAGCAGGCCACGCTACACTTGAGTACAACCAGTATGAGAGCCAAGGTTTTCTCTTTTTGCCTGTTTTTTATCCGTGTTTCTTTGGTTGGGTTTTGTCTGGTCTGTATAGACTTGTTTTCTCCTACTAATATATTGACGTGTAATTTTTTTAACGTTCGTGAAAATAATAAGAGAGCCAAGGAAAGAGGGAGGAGCCCTGCCGAGAAGACCATTGGGTAACTGGTGACGAGGCAGTCCCTGAGAAACCCAACATCCATCTCCATGATGTCAAATATTGCATCAAACGCATCACTCTGGATCCTATTGCCGAATAGAAACAAATATATATTTTTAACTATTTTAAGCGGCGTGTAAAAAAACCCATAAACCTATTACAAAGAATAGGAGTTTAGCGACTTCATGGATTTATCATTTGGCTTTTGTCTCTTTGGCATTTGTCAAAGAAAAACAGGACTTGTATGAAGAGAAACATAAAAATAAAGAAAATAAGAAAAATATAATTAGGATGTCAAATGAGATTTTCTTTATATAGCAGAGAGTAAACTGATTTAATGCTAGATTGTGGGTTAATGCTCCATTAAATAGTTGTAAAAGTATAATTATAGAAAAGGCTATTTTTAAAAAACAGGCAATTAATGAGGTTGAGGCAGCCCCAGCTTCACAATAAACGACTATATATTTAGACGTATGTGGAAAAGAATGCGTGAAGCTTAAGAAAATCATTTATTTAGTACTACAATGAACTTAATTATTCAAATAATTAAAAAATGGATAAGTAGCTTATAATTATCATTGTACATAGACTATTGATATAACCTATGTGAAATAGTACATATAAATAGATGTATATCATTGTTTGCTAACATTTTGATAGACCTTGATAATATATTTTAGAGTGCAACATAAAAGATCAATCAATTTAATTTGTCTCGTCAGTTGAGCACATTTCAAAAACTTATAATTGGATATTGTTGCATCCACCTAAGATACAATCTTTGTTTATAATTATTATGTTATTATTAATTAAATTTGTTATTTTCCACTTACATATTATATATTTAACTTTTCTATGCATGCATGCATGCTTGCAAAGTATTTTTTGAATGTTTGAATTTATATTTTTATTTTAGTACCATCAATCTAATTTAGCTATGAAATTTCATGGAATGATTTAATATTACATAATACATGTTCAGCTTATTTTTAGTCATTGTGGTTGCTCGAATTCTTTTACATAAAAATTTTAATTACAGTTGAATTTATTATTTTTTCAATATAATTTAGCTATGCATGTTTGTTGAATGGTTTAAGATGACATAACATATGTTTATTTTTTTAATATTTAATTTCTATTTGGTTGCTATGCTAAGATACAGTGACTTAACTACTTTCATCTTTCCAAGTAGATTATTCCATTATATTTAATTTATGATCTTTAGTTCTTTCATATGATGGGCCGCATACATGTATAGATCTAGCATCCTCCATCGGCAATACCAAACTCGCACTCACAATGTAAGCAGCAACCTCGTTTATTTCTCTCCTTTTTACTGATAAATAAATAACATGTCCATAAGTTGTAACGGGTCAACGTAATTAAACATGATTGAGGTCTTGAGGATGAAATATTGGCTCCGGTGATTATGTTCCGTGTAAGGAGGAAATAAAAGGATGATATAGATCCTGGAACATAATCACACGCAAAACAGGGGAAACTTTGACGCAGTGTTCCAGTTGATTTGCTGGTTGATCTGGAAGGAACGCAATGCTCGATTTTTTCGTAATTTGGCAAGGACTGTGCAGCAGCTAACAGATGACATGAATAAGGAGATTGGGGTGTGGTTTGCAGCCGGGATTTTCTCCCATGTAAACCGAGTAATCGCCGTTACAGTTTCTGAAGTTTTTCGGTTTTTGTACAGTTTCTCTGTTTTCGGTTTGTACAGTGCCCAGTTCTTGCCGGCTAGCACGGTAGAGCTTGCTGGGCTTAACCTTACTCGGCACCGTGGTGTCGTTTTGTAAATTTCTCCTTCTTTAATCTTAAAAATCGGCTGGCGTTGTTCGCCGCCCGGCAAAAATATAGATCCTGGCATCTGCATTGTTGTACGTTCATTCATGCAGTGCAATGCAGACTGGCTTTCTTTTCAAACGTATTAAGCACAAATCAAAAACCGTTTCCTATATACACACACGCGCCTCTTTAAACAAAGAGATAAATCCTGTAGCTTTAATCTTGTCCTTAGTTTGTTGCTCAGAGGATTGAGGTGAAAGAAGATGCAGGTAAAGGGGTTACTAATGGAAGGAGAATCGATCGAAGAGGGCAAAAGCAATGGCAAAGCCACAGACAGCAAGCATCAGTGAATTTTGGATGTGCTGGGCTAGGCTACTAGCTAGTAGAGTGATGGCCCAATGGAGAAGAATCAGATCGGAAGAACCGTTCAAAAATACAGCAGCAAACATGTACTTTCGTCACAAATCTGCAGAGCAGACATCTTAACTCACTGCATTTTTCATTTTTCACCGGAAAACTGAGCGCAACACATATATCAATCATTGGCTGTTCTATTTATCAGATCAAATCATTCGGTTATTCTAGAATCATAATTTTCTTCAAGATCATAACGAGTTATAATTGAGTAGTTACAATGAACGCAATAGTATATTTATTTTTCCCTTTGTTGAACAAGCCATACATTGGCCAACCTCCTCAGAGTAAAGCCATCACCACTAAGTATGAGAGGCATTACTCTTCATTGACTCAATCTGGGGCAAAACTTCTGCGGCGAGGCTTGGATGATTCATCAATATTGGATCGCTGCACCTCAATCCCAAGAATAACATCCTGGCAACATCTTCTGATCTGTCTGTTTTCAACTCAGGATCCACAATCTTTCTCAGGATTTCACTTTGCTGCCATGGAGCTTTCTTGTAGAATCCGTTAGCATCTCCCAGATAGTAGTGCACACGTTTTCTTAAACCATTTGCATCTAGATCCCCTGTAACTAGTTGCAGCAATACGATGCCCAGAGCTGATACATCCAACTGAATCTTGCAAGGGTCAGTGTTAAGCCGTCCAAATTCTTTCCAATACAGATAACACATCCCGAAATCACCGAGCATGCACGCATTTCCTGGCCTGAAGATGATGTTGCTTGGTTTAAGGTCGCCGTGAATGATCGGCTTTGGCTTTCTGCTGTGGAGGAACATGAGGCCAGAGCATATACTGGCGGCGGATTTCACTCTGATTTCCCATGTGAGATATTTCTTGCCCTTTGCTGTTAGGTGACTTTCCAGTGTGCCGTTTTCTCCGAATTGGTAAGCGATTGCCCTTTTCTCTATGCATGCTCCTAAGAAAGGAACCAGATTCGGATGACTGATATTTCTGAGGATTTCAATCTGCATTTCCAGAGCTACTGTTAGAAATGGAATAATACACAGCGATTCTACCTTGCATTTTCAGAACTACTGTTAAAAAATCATCAGGGTGTATTGATGGTGTCATTGGTTTTCTATACTCTGGCATGCAAAACTTTAATGGCTGTGCGTTAGATGAAATTAAGTTAGAACATAGTTCAGAGTAAGTTATATGTTTAACGAAACTTACCGCTCGATGAAACTCTTGCATGCTTGGTAGTGTTCCTTTGGGAACAGTTATAGCAATATCCATGCCATCAAAATCTGACCAATACACGTTATATGTAGCAGTTCCACGGAGCCACTTCGCTCGTTTGCTGACTGCAGCATCTATCTGTGAAGGTTTGAACACGATGAACTTATTTCTGCCACTTGAGCGGGAAGCTTTGTTCTTGTTCGCCTGTTCAAGGTATTGCTGCAAGGGCCATGTTAGAACAAGGAACATTGGTGAATAGCATTTTCTTTCTTAATATTGCTGACTGATAGTGTCTGATGCATGAGCAAGATATATTACAATGTAATATCATCGTTTGAGGAGCAATACTTACTTGTGCAGCGGTGACTACACCAGCGACAACGATTGTAACAATCGCCAAGGTGACCATGACAGCACCAAGAAGGATGAAGGCGGCGATAACGATGATGGCGATAACAACGACGACAGCAATGGCAACAGCAACATCCATGTGCTTTTCCTCTACTTGCAGGCCATGATTCTTTTGAACCTTAGCTTTCTCCCTTGTCACCAACCATGATCAGACAGATTTCAGCAAGCATGGTCAAACGAAGTGTTCAAGTGAAACAACAAGAATGAAAGAGTTCAGGTATCTTCAGTGACAAATTCTCCAAATTTTTGCTGGGTTGGCCAAAGGATTGTCCGACCAAATTTCGTTAAGGTTGAAAGGGGGTTGTTACAACGATTGATCACAACATTGAACTGTCGAGTTGGGGAAAGCATCCCCAAAGAAAAAGAGAAAACAAACAAACAGCAAGCTAGCTAAAGTGGACTCCTACTCACAAGATTGAAAGATGCCGTCAGTACCTTTTTGCTGGTTGAGCTGCTGCAGGATTTCGGTGGCCTCCTCCTCCAACCATGGCTGGTAAACAGAGGTTGCAAACGCTTGATCTCTGCAGGTTTTAGATTGAGTAACTGGATAACAGGTCAATCAAATGGCAGCAGGTTTGAGATGAAAGTAACTGATTATGAGGGAGCAATGCTGGTGCTGGGTGATTGCTGGTTATTATACACCACGAGCAGAAGCCAGAACCCGAAGGTTGTCTGTGATAAACAACAGGCGCTGCCAAAGCAGCTTGACTGATGGGAGGTACGAGGTCTTTTTGTTTGTGTTTCTGCAGTGGTATACAGCACATTCTTCAGGTTGAAGCTGGTCAATGCAGCATGCTGTTTCACTTGTAAATGAGTTTTAGTAGTGACTGACGCAAGGTATACACACGTCAGAAGTCAATTCTGCGCATTGCTTTCCATCAACTTGATCTCTGTCTTTGGTTATATAATACTGGGACTAAACGCGTGAGATGATTTGGATGTTGGAGTTGTTATCTGGTAGAGAAGTCATTATCTAAAAAAAGACGGGTAGAATGGTATTAATATACATTACATAGTCCTACCAATCTAGTATCACGCGTCAGAAAAGATCGTCATGGCATTCCCCCATCAACTTTGCTAATAATATACTAGCTAAATTGTACTACTGATTTTTCATTTTCGTCATACTAAACTGAGAAGTAATACTCTCTTCGTTTCATATTATAATTCGTTATGATTTTTTAGGTTTAATAAAATTTATAGAGAAATATAGCAATATTTTTAGCATAAAATAAATAAACTATTAAAATATTTTCAAAATTAATGTAATGAAATTAATTTGATGCTACAATGTTGCTATATTTGAAGTTTAATTAAAAAATCAAAACGAGATGTAATATAATACGAAACGGATGGAGTAAGAATAATAGTATAAGCTTGAGTGTGTACCTTTTACTGCTGACGAGTCGCAATAAACATCATCCCTTTTCTACTCTCAATTCCCAATGGTTTCTGAATTCCAGCAATGCAATTAAGAATGTAAAGATCACACGAGCCTGACAAACTGAAAAAGACAATGTAACATTACCTTACTCGATGCAATTCTTCATGCTGGTTGCAACGGCTTGAAAACACGACTTCGATGACTCTGACAAGCAATGAAACGCAGCAGAGGCATTTCATCGAGCAGGTTGCAGACCAGAAAATGCTCCGTCGAGAGATTCATCAAACCACCCGAGTCAAGAGGCCAACTCGGTGGCTGGCGATGTAGTAGCGTGCGCCCGTGTGCCGTGGCGAACAACCATGGCTTCCCTTAACCCCTCCCACAAGAGGATCAAGAAAAAATTTAAAAAAATTTATTTCGCACCTATTATAATGAATAATTATTTTCTCTCTCGATCTCCTCTAATCTCTCTAGGAGATTATCAATCGTAATAGATGAAAAAAGTTCGATCAGAAAAGTTGCACTTTTAGCGACACAGCACGGGACGGTGGGGAGCAGTGACTTGGCGACGCGAAATTGCCGCCGTCACCTTGCCGGTGGGAGGAAGAGGAAATATAGAGATACTGGATGGATTCAAAAAATTCCAATGGTAGTGATCATTAGGAGGGCTTATTTACAAAATTATAGATAACCTAATGGGCTCTTTGTTCGCCGCGAGACCACCAATTCTCGTCTTTGAAGCTGTTAGCATGTATCTTTCTATCTATCTATTATATTATTATTTTATCAATTAAGAAAGCTTAAAAGGAAGTATCACGTTTACTATGAAGGAAGGATCGAAGAAAAAAATATTTACACCATTAGATCCCGATAAGACTATATTATAGCGGTGAAGATTGATCATATATAAATATATATTAGAGTTATGAAGATAATACAAACTGATCCAAACATAAATATTTGATTCAGATATGCAACGGGATCTAATTCTATTTGAAGGCAATTAGGAGTGCTATGTAAAAGTCTCAGGCAGCTCGATGTATCGAAATAGAGAAAGAAAAAGGAGAGCGTCATCTAGCGTTCCATACAGAAAAATAATTTAGAAAAAATAGCCTTTTGGTGGAGAAGGTACACAAATGCACACGTTGGTGCATGCACTTCGGCAGCCATTCGCACATATGAGATGGCAGGTTATGGCAAAGTTAATAGTCAAAAAATACGAGTTATCTGCTACATCAATTTCTTAGAGCTACATATTCCTAGCATATTATGTTATAAAGATAGCTAAAAAATTATCCATTACATTCACTGTCAAAGATTAGAAATTCTTAATCATAAAAAAGAACAATTAGATCATAGTGAGTTCAAATTATAACAATATAGATTCATCAAATGTTGGTTGTATAGAAAATATAAATTGTATCGGTGAAGAAAAATAGAAGTCACATATAATGAAGATATTTCACACAAAACCGAGTATAAAACATGGACATAATAGTGAAATCCTATATGGACATAGATCGAATTGGTGAACATGTAGAACATGTCTTTGCAGTCTGTAGTGTAGCATGTAGCTTTAAAAAAAGAGAGAGTTGAATGTAATAAATTTTAAAGAAAATCATGTGTAAAAAATTTTAGATAATTTTAAACGGGTTCTAGCCAACAATTGTGTGGTGTTATAAATTGAAAAACATGTAGTAGTATAAACTTCATACATGATGTAAATATAAAAACTACTGTAAAATAAAAATAAATAAAAATAAATAGACGTTTGGTATTCATTTATATCATCACCGGTGACAAAGACGTCCATTTTATATCTCACATCACCACCGACGATAAAATGTCTATTTTATACTATCTCCATCTGTGAATATAAGAGATTTTCTCCATGTAACTATATGGAAAAATCTCATATATTCTCGGACGGAGATACTATCTGAAAACACTATAAGATTCATTGCCCCACTGGACAGCAGTAGGCAAAAGAATGTCCAAGTTATCAGATAGGACTGCTTGATTGACCAAGTGATTAGCAGCCATCTCAAAGTTAAGATACTTAAAACAAATACTCAAGGTAGAAGATGTCACAACTGCATTTATTATTGCCAACTGAACATCAAAACAATGCAGCGTACTGAAACTGTTACACACAGGAAACAGAGGAAGCTACATGCCTACTACATATGATATTGCCATTTTCACACCAAACAAATCGAATAAATTTGAGGTTTTCTCTCTCATGAACAGATAAACCATCAACCAACTTAACCAGCTCAAAAGAAGAAGCTATGAACCCAAATCATCTGAGAGTGAGAGTAAGCTGTACTATGCATCGATTCAATCTGAGGTAGCACTTCACTGGCTAATTGAGGACACTGCTTCCCTTTTGGATCACTGAATCTCAATCCCAAGAACAGCATCCTAGCTGCACCTTCTACTGGAGTTTGACACCTTTTCAGCTCAGGATCCACAATCCCTTTCAGGATTTCTCTCTTCTGCACAATGCTCTTCCTTTGGAATTCTCTATCATCTCCCAGTTTCTGTGCCACATAATCTCTCAGACCCTTTGCATCTGAGTGCCCTGTAACTAGCTGAAGTAGTATGATACCCAGAGCTGATACATCTGTCTGAATCTGAATCTTGTAGTCATCAGTGTCCATGAGAGTCCGAGCGATTCCCCGAAGAACATTTTCACCGGGCATTCCCTGAATAACTTCCTCAATGGCGGATGATACATGTTTGGTTGGATGTAACAGAGAGGAAATTCCAAAGTTTCCGAGCTTGCATAGATTATCTGCAGTGAAGTGGACGTTTCTTGGTTGAAGGTCACCGTGAATGATTGGCCTGTGCTCATTTCTGTGGAGGTAATCGAGAGCTGAGCATATGCTGGCTGCTGTTGTAACCCTGTCTTTCCAATTAAAAGATTTCTTGAGCTTCTTGTCAGTGAGGCGATTTTCCAGTGTGCTAGGTAAATGCTCATAGATAAATGCACGCCTTGGTGAGCATGCTCCTATAAGGTTTGCTAGATTCTTGTGCTGGATACTTCTGAAGATTTCAAGCTGCATTTCAGAGATGTAGTCAGAAAAAAGAAGAATATATAGTATCTATAACTTGCATGAAGATATATTTCTATCATTGTTTTTCAACAATTTGCCATGGGAAACTTCAGTCACATTGGGTTATTGTCTTTGTGTTTCCTTCCAGTACGTCTTAATGCAATGATGCATAAGCCTTTTACGCCGTCCCTAAAAAACTTTTGGGTTATTTATGATGCATTTCATCCCCATTACCAGATGTATCTGAGCAAAAATGCAGTGCAGAATGCATGCTATATTATTATTAAGTGTTCAATGGTACTTCTTTTTCTAGATAATGAGTGTTCAGTTGTACTCACTGCTTGAGTAAACTCTTCCATGCTTGGTGAAGCTAGCTCATTTGGAATCATGATGGCACCGAATTTTGACTTGTACACACTATAATCTTTCGTTCCATGGAGCCGCATTTCTGGTTTTCTGACTGCACCATCTATATCTGAAGTTTTGAACATGGTGAACTTCACCTTGCCACTGGAGCTGGTAGGTTTAACCTCGTTCTGCTCATGGTGCGTATTGTAAGCGTCAAGAACTTTTCCCGCCAAAATAATTGTTGCCTTGAGTCCATCCTGAATTTTGGATATGTTATCTGCTCTGTTGATCTCTTCCTGTGGCACAAACATAGACAGATATTTGAGTTGAAGGCAATACATATGTTGGACAATTATGTCTCTGAATTTCGTTGCATCATCATCATCTTTTGTTTGGTCCTTCCGGTTAGCAAGTCCTTGTTCTTATTTTTTCCTTTAAGAAAAAAAGCAACTCACCATCTGTTTGATGAGCTACACTGTGAATGGATCAGATGTTTTTTGTTTCCTATTCTATCAAGATACTAATGTCGTGGTTTTGAGTATGCTTACTTCTGCATTGGAAATGGGGCCTTCAGGCTTCTTGTTAACTTGTAGATGAGGTGCTGGCTTTGCCCTTTATTATCAATCATGATCACACAATCAGAAAAGTGGCACAAGAAAAAAAATAGAATCGCATTTTCTGATCAAAGATTTCCTGCATTATGGTAAGAAGTGAATGGGAGAAATGTGCCAAACCACAGTTACAAAATGGGCACCCTGAATCGCTTAATGAGACCCAAGTATGGTCAGGCAAATAGTAGTACATGATGTACATTCAAGTGAAACAAGACAGAAACATTCAGATTACATTTTTCACAAATTCTTGAAGTCACTTTACCTGGATTGCTGACCAATGACAATTTTTTGGTAGCCTCCTTGCTGAACTGACGGCCTTGGTCTGCTAACATGAACTTCAAGTTAAGTAGCAAGGAACAAAAGAAGGCAAATGAAGGGGGACAATGAGCCAAACCACAAACAAGTACGAGTATCACAAATTAACACTGTAAAGCGTTACCTACTGAAGGAGTGTATAAAACTAGTATCAATGTACCTTACAACCGGCTTAGCAATGGTTGGTTTTGGTGGCTTTTGAGTTTTGAAGGTAACAGGTTTCTTGTAAGTTCCTCCAGGGAGCCATGTTGATGGTCTGTCATGATCAACTATTAGTACGAGTATCAAGAAATCTAGGAGCAGGAAAGATACGCCAAAATACTGTGACAGATTAATGGAGAAGGCAATGCTCCAAGACCATCCTAGTAGTACCTTACAACCGGCTTAGCAATGGCTGGTTTTGGTGGCTTTTGAGTTTTGAAGGTAACAGGTTTTTTGTAAGTTCCTCCAGGGAGCCATGTTGATGGTCTGCCATGATCAACTATTAGTACGAGTATCAAGAAATCTAGGAGCAGGAAAGATACGCCAAAATACTGTGACGGATTAATGGAGACGACAATGCTCAAAGACCATCCTAATAGTACCTTACAGTTGGCTGAACAACTACTTGTTTTTGGTAGCTTCTAACAGCAGTGCTCTTTTGGTAGCCTCCTCCATGAATCGCAGTAGTAGTTCTGCTATGGTTGAACATGAGCTGAATATCAGAAGAGAATGCAAAGAAGAATCCAAAATGCAGTATCCAAGGGAGACAGCTTCTCTAAGGTCTCCATACCTTGTTGCTGGCTGAGAAGCACCAATAGTTTTGTTGTCTTTGACAGGAGCTGGATTTTGGTGGCCTACTCCTCTGTAGAGCTCAGCCGGCTGCAGTCTGACTCTTCGTTGCATTGCCGCCATTGCTAGGCAAAAGGTTTCCAACTTCCAATCACTTTGATCTCTGTAGGTTTTCAGATGAAGCAGCTGACACTGTCTCTTACCTCAACTGCCAGCTGAAATCCTGCAACTCTGCAAGCAGTATGATATTAATTCACTCTGCCTGTGACAGATTGTGAGCTGAGGAATGCACGCTGATGCTGAAGCCGGGCCGGTCGTCGGTTATATAGCACTCCGGTGGTAGGTTGGCCGTGATAAACAGCCAGGATTGACCGGAGTAGAGGACGAAACAGGTCTTTAATTTCCTTTTGTTTCGGCAGAGTGGTCTGCAATGGTAGATGGAACATTGGCATTCTTCAGGTTACATACAGTGATTGGTCAATGCTACCTGCCTTGTGTTTCAGGGGTAAGCTACAGAAAAGGTTGGTGGATGGAAGGTGTAACACTTGTGATCAAATTGCTCTTTTTTTAGGTCATGTGGTTAGTATAAAACTGGTGATAAACGAGTAAGATGGTTATGACAGATTGGAGCCATTGGCTAATAGTAATAAGCATATTACACTGTCCTCGGTATCAACTTGCTGATATGGGCATGGATTCTTTGACTTAAGTCAAAGTGACTTTGGGTCACTGACATGTGGGCCTCACGTGAGATAGGCTCATGTATCAATGACCCAAAATTATCTGACTTTAAGTCAGACAATTTCTCCCGTGCTGATATATATATGGCTACTGGAGTCGCATACTCAAACTAGCTAGATGATTATAGACATTGAGACCAACATTAGTAATTTCCCATAAGTTTGACTTGAAGACTAAAGAGTCATTAAATAGCATTAGCTGAGACCAAATGAGGAAGAGAAGGCTGTTTGTGGTGCTTTCTTCCCGGAAGATGCACGACATCTGCACATGGTTTCTCGTGAACCTGCTATATACATGCGTTGTGCCTTCGATATGTGCTGATAAAGAAAAATAGCTTTATTTGGGGACGAAGATAATAAGATGTTGCATCTGTAAGTTGATAGTTTGATTAGACCCTGTTATCTAACTCTCCAAGCTGCTCTCTTGTCATCTAACTCTCAAATGAGTGACTCTGGTGTCAGGCAAACCTTTTGAGATGAAAGCCTGGAAATGACACGGACCAACGCTCAGCCCAACCAGAGAGGTTTCAGAACGGAGGATTGAGCGTGTACTTGGCAGTCTGGCACACCATTTTTGCCCTTTATTTTTCATGGTTCAAAGGCCAGCCATGAGTCTCATACTGTCATACAGGAGACAGAGAGAAATGAATTAGATTATACCACAAAGTAACATCGTAGCATCGGTCCCAATCAGAAGATATATATTCCAAATATAATACAGTTAACTTCCGGGACAGTATGACACTATCATGCCGTTTTTTAAAAAAAAATAAAAATTCCGAAGCAGTATAATCATGTTCATACAAAAATCATTTTATGATACTTCGAAGAAATCAAGAATTGCAATGTCGCCTTAAAGCAGTATTCTCCTTTTGCTTCATGGCTGGCAGCAGCCTAAGACCAATATTGTAAATTTATTCTTTTCGTCTTAAAATAAGATAACCTAATGCAATATATAACATATTTAATACTTACGAATTTAGATATTCTGGTATCAGATTAATTGATTTTAGGATGAATAGAGTATTTTGTTCTATCTTTTATCTTTTATGTATAGGAGAAAAAAAAGTATCAAAGATACATCACATCACATCAATAATTGGTACCGTGAGTAAGATAAATGTCCACCATTATGCCTCCGACAGAGGGAGCATGATAAAAGCTAATAATATAGTTTTATAAGTTCATATCGCATGACATCACATTAAATAACTACCCCACATTACAGTCCGAAACAAACAAATACGAAAATATCCGAATGCCCCACGATAAGATGCAAATTTTACTGAAAACTGAATATACAATTAGAGTAGACATCAGCAGTTCAGGATGTATCAGAAGTAGGACTAGTCATCACTGCGATTTCAGGCACGTATCTGTCATCCTCAAGATCATCGGCTTGACGGTGAATCACCACGATTTCAGTAATGCACTCATCATCCTCAAGGTGATCACCGGCCTGGCCATCTTCCGGATTATTTTTGTCCGTCTTCCGATCGAGGTTTCATCCGTTCCACTTTCATCGTTCAATTTATGTTCGCTTCTCCCCGCTCCCTATTGATCGTTAATGGCCCGTGTCCGTGTGAAAAGGCAAACGGACCAGGCCCAGCTAAACCACTACGAACTGAATTTTCTCTAACCGTCAAAAATATCAACGCGTCTTCTTTGCGGTTGTACAGAGAAAAGTGACATTACCGCATTTATTAGCATAAACAAACTAATCCAATTTCAATATCGATTGTGATCTAACATCAGTCTCAATAAAAAGCTTCATGTCTTAGTTTTCAACACATCACATTTTAAAAATAATACAGAAAAATTTCATCCCCATGATATCATCTTTACTCACATGAAATTTTTATCGACTTTGTCTTCATTAATAGTATCATGTCAACATATTTAATGTTTATGGAACTTTATAAAATCTTTATTAATTCTTCGTTAGGATTAGTCTAAGTATGGTTTAAAATATGGTATAGCAAATTACAAATCCATCATTAGATGGAATTTAGTCGAAAAAAACCTGAAACTACACATGTTATTGCTAATACAGACGCGCCATATTTTACCTATTTTTGTTAAAAAAGACATAGAGTGCTTTCGTCCTCCGTCGCTAATCGATCAAAAGTGGTATGATGTCCAAATATCCTATTAAAGAGGCCCATCACCAGAAAAACCTATTAGGCACCTGGGCTCGATGATGCCTTTGACATCGCAGTTCTCTCTTCTCATCTCTGCTCCTCTCACTTTTCCGGGTAGGGTTTAGCATATTGTTTTTTTCTTTGCTGTCGAACAACAACTTTCACTTCGTCTCCTTACTCAGTGATTTATAAACACTCATTCTTTTTTTTCTCAACTTCTTAATATGATGAGACCACGATGAATGGATCTAAGCTGCCAAAAAACATGGGTAAATATGTGCAATAAATATTATATTTTTCGTTGCAACGCACGAACCGTTTTTCTAGTTAGAAAATAAATAAGCTCAGAGCTTGTTTCGGTAGTGGTGGCCAAGTGGGCCGGGCGAGGCGTGCGGCCTGTGCACGTGACTGCATCGCCCGCACGCCCGCCCGCTCAAGATGGGTCGTGCGCCGACACGCACGATCGACCGTGTCGTGCTCGGGCGGCACGATACTAGACGACACTGTTTCGTGCCGACCCGGCACGGCACGGCCCACGGGCCGACATGGCACAACACGGGAGGGCGAATGGCGGCCGATGCGTGACGGCGGAGTTATTGTTTTCATATTTTCAATATGACGAACATATCATTATTTCATTTTTTAACCTTTATTTACAATTTTAATTTTTTTGTTATTTATTTTTTCCTATTTTTTATTTTCTGGTCGTGCCTTGTGAGCCCGTGGGCTCGGGCACGGCCCACGAGACATTTCGTGTCATGTCGACACGGACACGGACACGGCCCGGCCTCCCGTGGACCGTGCTTGGGCCAAGGGCAGGACACGCGGGCCGAAACAGGACGGCCCGTCGCAGTGGCCGTGTCTAACGGGCCGTGCCATGATGGGCCATGCCTCGGGCGTGCATGTGCCGGACTATACCGGGCCGTCCGTTTGGCCTGCACTACGTTTGGGAGCCCAGCCCAGATCCTGGCCAAGTGTGTGAAGATTATCTTCAGCTACGATCTACACCGTCTAAGATCGATCGGACGGTGTACGCACATTGACCCAAAGCGAAGCAAACCTACCCCACGAGCGAGCCGCCGCCACCGCTCGCCGGAATGGCGCCGCCTTCCGACCGGCTGCGGCCGGAGCGGACCGAGACCGAGGAACTTCCTGCGACGCCAGAGAATTTGTGCGCTCTGAGATCTGATCCAGCCTTGCCTTCACCCTGGGAGGAAAGTCAGGTACTCCGTAATTGCTAACGTGCTCTCGTACCCTTTCCCGATTGGCCTGGCATTTCTTGCCCTAGGATGGTGATTGGTGAATCGAACCCCTGAACCGCTTCCAGGTGAAGTGATTAACCTTCTGCAGCAGTTTGTTCTTTCTAGCTTGCTATAGAAATTTGTCTGTGGGCTGTGGTTATGTTCAGTACAGTAGATGGGGTGACCGGGTGATAGTTACATATTGGCTTTGTTGAAGGTACATGTGTTTTTTTTGGGTAGCAGTTACTTGGTAAATAACTGAGATAATTTCTCCAGTCGCAATGTGTTCTCTAACTTATACATTTGTGGCAGTGAAATGTCTGATATGACTAGCTGTAATTTTTAGCTAACTTCTGAATGTTTAATGGCGTAATGCCTTCTTCCGTTTCGCCGGAAGCCAGCAAGATTTATTAAGATTGAAAGAGAGGTGTTACAAATTTGATCAATAAACATGGTTGTAGAACTGGGAACACAGCTGCAAGAGCTACTAACAGGCGCCGTTTACAACTACTTCAAGCCGCATGTTGTCCATATTGTGTCGGCACCAATGCCTTATGTTTGGTCATGTTTAGTTATCAGCATTTTGTTTCATTCCGGTTCTTTCACGTTGAACTCTTTATTGATAGAGGTCACTTTCAGGTTTCAGCAAAATAAAACCTTTTTGTTATACATTGAATACTAGGATGGATTATAACTTATATTTAACACAAACAATTGGTAAACACCCATCATTGAAAAAGATTTGGTTTCTGCAGCAACCTTGCAAGATCGTGATGGCATGTGAAATACTTATGTCAGTTTCAGCATCTCATGGTTTTCTTTTTTCTGTTGTTTCCTGGGTTGCTAATCGATGCTTCTATATGCAATCGTAGAAATTCAGAATACATTGCTGAACAACATTTGTAAGGTGGTAGAGATAAAGAACTAATTTCAAGAAATTATTAAATATGAAATAAGTCCTTTGAATTCATCACTCGATCACTTCAACATCATGTTCTGAAATGCTTGGAGTATGAATAGAGTATAGCTGGGGATTTAGTCTAGTGGTAAGATATTCGCTTAGGGAGCGAAAGGTCCCGAGTTCAATTCTCGGAATCCCCAATCTTAAATCATTTTTTTGCAGTTTGATGTGAAGAACCAATGTTGTAGAATGACACTCAGAACTCAGATGATAAGGTCTGGGCAATGGAATCTGGACCACACAGATTCTAAGGATAAGGTGTAGGCCAGAACTTCACAAGACATCACATTTTATGCCTGTAACTACAATTGCAAGGTAACTGGCATAGCAGCATTGCTATTTGCCAACATTCTAACTGGGTTGGTAAGAACAGTTGATATCAACATTTTTACAGACTTTGTTGTTTTACCTTACTATCATAGCAGTAACATGTTTATCCGGGCCAGCCAAAGAAGTAGGCTGATCAATTGCATTAAGATTGGGGGAAAAGCAGTAACATGTCACAACAGCATTGCAGAGCAGAAGGCCATGACTGCTAAGTTGTTGGCACCACCTGCATTTGTATGTGCTCAAAACCTTGGTTTTGCTTATGCTGCATAAACATAGCAATAGAAAGTTGCACAATAGCATTCAGTCATTACTTTGACCGATCAATGATCACCAAGCAGTCTCTACAACCTTCATTTATGTTTCACTCTGAGCTTAATTTATGAGTGTTATGAAGGACGTAGTCTGATGGGAAGCAATTATGTGTACTTCACTTCTCCCACACAATATCTACTCCTTGCGTAGCCAGGCCTGCATCCACTCAAGGTGCTACCTCGGACACACTAGAGGGAATGGAACAGTATTTTTATCAACGCATTAACCCTCATAACAGATGAAGGTAAGTATTATGAATTTCATATGTATGTTCAGGTATGGAGAATTATATATATGTATGTTCACAAGTATTATGAAATTTGCAGATTTTCATACAGCACAGCTGGGGATTTAGTCTAGTGGTAAGATATTCGCTTAGGGAGCGAAAGGTCCCGAGTTCAATTCTCGGAATCCCCAATCTGAAATCCCTTTTGCGATGCATGTCAAATAAGCTATTTTTAAGTTTTGGATGATTTCAGTGGTCTGGAGATGAGGTTTTGGACCACATGTTTGATGAGGCTCAGGGATTGTGTTTGTGGATCTGTAATGTTTATGCATATGGTGGAGCCTGAAATGATGCTAAATGCCAGGGCTGTCCTTGCTGTTAGTTTGTACATACATGCTGCTACAAGCTAAAAGTTGGCTACTGAAGATGAATGTGGCACAGAGACTTGTATCGAATGTATGTTTTTGAATATGCAGTTTTGCTAGTATAGTAGTATAGTCAATGTAACAGCGTCGAAGGGCATTTGGTCTAGTGGTATGATTCTCGCTTAGGGTGCGAGAGGTCCCGAGTTCAATTCTCGGAATGCCCCAATTATTTCCAATTTTTTTTTCAATTTTCAGTGATTTTAGTCAACTTGTAATAGTGCAGACACATGCTTCCCTTCGTCACTCATGGCAAATATAATTTTGTAAAATCGACTCAGGCCATGCTAGGTATATACATGCTTGCTACAAATTAAGTGATTTCTTGTTCTAAATTCCTGAATCTGCCCTTCTTGCTGCCTGCCTGCTGCATGTCTCTGTATCAAGATTTTCTTTTTTAGTGGCTGTTTGCTCCGTTCTGACTTTTGAGGTTCTGCCGGCGCAAGGAACTAGGGGTGGGATTGTGATCGCCTGGAAGGATGCTATGTTCACGGCACGCCTAGCGCACACAGGACAGTGGTCCTTAACAGTGGAGTTGAAATGGATGATGGGAGACAAAAGTTGGTTCCTCACCTCTGTGTACGGCCCGCAACAGGATGAAGAGAAGCTCCTGTTCCTTCAGGAGCTTTCCGAGGTGCAAGCAGTGGTCTCAGATCAGTGGATGGTGTTTGGGGGATTTCAATCTTATAGCTGCTGCTTCGGACAAGAATAACCCCCGCGTGAATAGACGCTTGATGAACGCTTTCAAAGCAAAAAATCAACGAACTTGAGTTAAGGGAAATGTATATGTTTGGACGGCAGTACACGTGGAAGCAATCCCACTCTGGTAAAGCTGGATAGGCTACTGGTCTCGCCTCAGTGGGAGTTAATTTTTCCTGAAGCCAACTTGCAAGCACTAAGTTCTTCGGTATCCGACCATTGCCCGCTCTTGCTAACATGTGGTTCTAGCTTTAAAAGAGATCGTAAGTTTAAGTTTGAGTCCTTTTGGGTTAAACTGGAGGGTTTTCATGACACGGTCAAGGATTGCTGGGACAGAGGGGTTCGTGATGGGGATCCTTTTGTGGCGCTTTATGTCAAATTGGCAAGGTTGTCAAAGTGTTTATCCAAATGGGGACAGAGGAAGATCAACAAGATTCGGTTACAAATTCAAGTGGCTCACGAAATTATCCTAAGGTTCGATGTGGCCCAAGACAACAGAGCCCTAACTGCAGAAGAGAAGGTGATGAGGGGGGCGATCAGAGGGAGATGCCTAGCCCTAGCTTCCTTGGAGAGGGAGCGCCTGTGTCAGAGAGCCAAAATAAGAGATCTTCAAGCTGGTCAAGCAACTACTTCCTTTTTTCGGCTCAAATTGAAGGTGAGGAAGAGAAAGGGCCTGATAACACGGCTTGAGCATGAAGAGGCTTTGTGCACTACACAGCAAGATATGCAAATGTTGGCTATCGATTACTTCAAAAGTCTTCTCTCAAACGGTGAGCCAAGGCTGAGGCAAGTTGACTATTAGAGGATTGGGCTTGGAAGGGCGAATTTGGCCGCACTCGAGGAAAGTTTCACTGAGAATGAAGTTTTGGAAGCTATAAAAGAGATGCCTAGTGATAAATCTCCAGGGCCGGACGGCTTCAACGGGGCATTTTTCAAGTCATGCGGGGTATAATCAAAACCGATTTGATGGCTGCAATTAACAAGTTCTGGTCTGGCAACTCTCAAAATCTTGACCTGCTCAATTCCTTCGTGATAACGCTCATCCCGAAGAAAGAAGGGGCATCGTTGATCAAAGACTTCCGGCCAATAAGTTTGATACACAGTTTCGTGAAGCTGATGACGAAAGTGATGGCGTGACGATTGGCGCACAGGCTGCCGGAATTAGTCACCCCGTCGCAAACCGCCTTCGTTAAGGGAAGGAGTATCATGAAAGTTTCTTGCTGGTAAAGGGATTGGTGCACAATTTTTACAGGGCCAAAAAAGAGAAATTGATGCTAAAGCTTGATATAACTAAGGCCTTCGACATCGTATCCTGGTCGTTCCTGCTGCAAATGCTGAGATATAAGGGGTTTAGGCATCGCTGGCGCACAAGCCTGGCAAATCTGCTGCTCACGGCGCAAGCGAATGTGATGATCAATGGTCAAGCTTCGGATCCTTTTAAGCCTGGGAGAGGTTTGCGGCAGGGTGACCCCTTATCGCCCATGCTGTTTGTTTTAGCAATGGATGTGTTGCGAGCGTTGGTACAAAAGGCAGGAGATGCAGATCTGGTCTCGCCGCCGCGTGTAGGTCGGAAGGGAATATAGCTTCCCAGCATCTCTATTTATGCGGATGATGCAGTGCTTTTCCTTAGTCCGACAGCCTTGGAGATTAACACAACAAAAGGAATCCTTGATCTCTTCGCGGATGCTACAGGGCTTACAGTCAATTGGGGTAAAAGCTCTTTTTCTCCTATCCGGTGCAGCGAGGACAAAATCTGTTTGGCTCAATCAATTCTCCACTGTGAGGTGCAACCATTCCCCATCATATACCTGGGGTTGCCACTGTCCTTCAGAAGGCCAAATAAAATTGAAATGCAACCGTTACTAGATAGGCTGTCAAAAAAGGTGTCGGGATGGAAACCAAAACTCTTGACGATAGATGGGCGCATGTGCTTGGTAAAATGTGTACTTCAAGCTCAAATTCTTCACTATGCTTCGGTGATAAAGCTCCCGAAGTGGGCTATAAAGGAGATCGAGCGTCGTTGCAAGGGTTTTCTATGGAAGGGACAGGAATCGGTGAGCGGCGGGCATTGCTTGGTAGCTTGGAAGGAAGTGTGCACCCCAATTGAGAAGGGCGGCCTGGGCATCAGGAACTTAGATCTGTTCGGCCAAGCACTGAGGTTAAAGTGGCCGGTCCTAAGCATCAAGCAAGGAGATCGTCCTTGGGCCAAAGTCGGTATGGCTTTTGACAAAGATATAATGCAAGTCTTCACGTCAGTCGTGCAGTTCAAGATAGGGGATGGGCAGCGGACATCGTTCTGGACAGCAAACTGGTCCGGGAATGGAAGCATCGATAACAGGTGGCCGTGTTTGTTTTCTTATGTTCGCAAGTCGAAGATCTCAGTGGCACAGGCTCTGGAAAATCAGCGATGGTTGCGGGATATGCAAGGAGCTTTGTCACCTCAAGCACTACAAGATTTCTTCAACCTGTGGGCAGAGGTTCAGGGTATCTCGCTACGCCAGTGCCCAGACGAACTCAAATGGAAACTCGAAGATCATGGCGAGTATACGGCTGCTTCGGCCTATGCTCTTTTTTTCCAAGAAAGGGAAGAGAACCCAATCAGTGAGATACTTTGGGGCTCCAAGGCGCCTTCAAGAGTCAAGTCTTTTATGTGGCTAGCCCTGAGGGGACGATGTCTGACGGTGAACAACCTTGCTAAAAGAAATTGGCCACATAATGATATGTGTTTACTTTGCCGTCGTGAATCGAAAAGTTGCGTGCATTTGTTCGTTCACTGCAACTTTACTAATGAACTTTGGTGCTTGGTGAGGCAGTTAACCGATGGGAACTTCCAAACACCCAAGGAAATGGGTGTGCCTTTGCAGGACTGGTGGATCGCATCTCGGGTATGTTGTCGGACGAGCTACAGGGAAGGTTTTGATAGCTTTTTCCTGCTGATCTGATGGCGAGTGTGAAAGGAAAGGAATGCGAGGGTTTTTGACAATAGGGAGATGACAGCGACGCTATGCTGGAATCCATCAAGGAGGAAGCTCAGCTGTGGAGACAGGCTGGGGTGTGGGTGGAGAGTACCGAGTAATCGGCTCAGAGTTTTCACCAGAGGCGTGCAGGATCGATGCCCCTCCCGTTGCCATGCTGTTCTGGTGTATGAGTTTGTATTTTTCTCTTCTTTGGTTTTGATCTCCTAGCCGGGATGCTCAACAACTGGCTATGGATCGGCAGTTTAATACCGTTGTATTCAAGTTTACTCCCTTTTCTTAATAAAATTGGTCGACCAATCTTCCGGTCGTACTCGTCAAAAAAGAACATTTGTTTTCTTTCTTTTTTTTTCGACTCAGTATGTATGAATGGCCATATCTCTTGTCAAACTCTCTCCAAATTACAGCGTTCATTCTAAATTTCTCAGAAAATTTACATTCTCATGTGGATGTGAAAGCAAAAGATTTTCAAGAAAAAATCACACACACAGAGGAGGAAGTGTCTCTCCCACGGCCCATGGCCTCGTCGGCTCCCGTGCATTGCACCTGAACATCACCGGCGCTTCGTCTACGCCACCACGCAGCCGCCGCCGGCCTCGGCTCGCGCGCCGCCGCGACCACCGCTCCAATCACTCACGCCGCCGTGGCCGTGCATCACCATAAATACGGAACTACAACCACTCCTGTCTCCTAGCTGGTTCCAAGATGACGGGCTCCTCCCTGTCGGCCGGCGGCGGCGGCTGCGGCTGCGAAGCGGTGCCGAGCACGTCGACCATCGTGGCCCGAGATGGCGACGGGGTCGCACGTGCTCACCATCGACGGCTACTCCGGCACCAAGGGGCTCGCCGTCGGAGAGCACGTCAAGTCCGGCAAGTTCGTTGCCGGCGGCCATAGCTGGTACATCAAGTACTTCCCCAACGGCGCCACCAACGAGACCTCCGAGTGGGTCTCCGTCTTCGTCTGCCTCGGCAAATCCGACGCGGCGAAGAAGGACGCTGCCGTGACCGTGAAGGCGCGATGCAAGCTCACCCTGCTCGACGGCCGCGACGGGAAGGCGCCATTGCCGCCGCCGCTCACCAAGAGCAGCGAGCTCCGGACCTTCTCCTCCGGCAAGGGCGGCTCCGATCAGTGGGGCCACAAGAAGTTCGTGCGGCGGAAGGAGCTCGAGGACTCGTCGAAGCGTCTCCTCCGCCATGACCGCTTCAGCGTCCGGTGCGACGTCACCGTCGCCGTGGGGATCCGCACCGACGCCACCACGAAGCTCCCCGCGCCGCCGCCGTCCGACTTGCACCTCCACCTCGGCCGCCTCCTCAAGACCAAGGCCGGAGCCGACGTGACGTTCGACGTCGCCGGCCAGAAGTTCGTCGCGCACCGTTGCGTCGTCGCCGCGCGGTAGCCGGTGTTCATGGCCGAGCTCCTCGGCCCGATGAAGGAGAACACCTCAGGCCGCGTCGCCATCCACGACTTGAACGCGCGAGTGTTCAAGGACATGCTCCACTTCATCTACACCGACTCACTGCCCAAGGTAGACGATGGCGGCGGCGGCTGCTGCGGGGAAGCAGTGGCTATGGCGCAGCATCTGCTCGCTGCGGCGGACAGGTACGACATCGAGAGGCTAAAGTTGATCTGCGAGGACAAGCTGAGCGGCCACGTCGACGCGAGCACCGCGGCGACGACGCTGGTGCTGGCGGAGCAGCACAGCTGCCGCCGGCTGAAGGAGGCGTGCCTCAAGTTCATGGCGTCTCCGGGCAACCTCAAGGCGGTCCTGGCGAGTGATGGCCTCGAGCATCTGGCTAGAAGCTGCCCATCTCTCCTCAAAGAGTTAGCTGCTAATCTAGCTGTTTATAATTATGCATTGAAACTTCATTTATCCCTGATATGATCAATGTGGCGTAGCTGTTATGATCAAATTTTGATTTACCCATATGAGGGGTCATGTATCCATTTCCACCATCAGCATCCATGACCTCCAACAAGCAAGATTGTAGTGTTAGGAAAACCCTATTTAGCTTACTGTCATCGTAGGCATGAAATTCCTGCTCAACATTATCTATTCGTTCGTCCATATTCCTAGATATCCTTCTATATGTTAATGATTGTAGAGACACAAAGAACCCAAGATCTAGTGCATTCATATTTGGGGAATTAGGAGGCTGATTCATGAGACGGATGTCAAACCTTGTATCCACTGGCAAATTGAGGATTATCCACTGGCACATGAGAGGGATGTTGTCTTGCTGAATCCATGCAGTGTTATGCGCATCTTCTCTAGGCCTAACATGATATAATATCCGGTAGCACATTAGCAATCAGAAATGACCTTACGGTATCTTGATCAACCTTGATTGTCTTGGTGAGTAGATTTCTCCTTGGTCTCTTTTGACTTGTCCGTTGTGTTGGTTCCTAAGTAGTGCATTAGCAAGTTAGATTAACAATTAAGTTTCAAATCACATCACTAAGTAAAAGTGCATATATTAAGATGCTGTGATACCTTCCTAGTGAAAGGCCACAAGCCTATCTTGCAGTCAAAAGTACAGATATCTTCTTCATTGTATCTAGGACTAGCAACTGCTGCCAAGAACATAACTTTATCAATGAATTCTTGTTATGCACAGGTCTGTATGGATCATCCTCCCAATGGACCATGTAAAAAGTTATATTTTTAGTGGTATTGAACCATTTTTCATCAATATGCATAATGTTGCGTATATCACTACCAGAAACTTGAAGTTTGCTTAGTGTCCAAGACACTAGGCAAAACCCTCCGAAACACTCGGCAAATGGTTTCCGGAGGGTAGCACTCGGCAAAGCTCCCTCGACGAAGAGGCTCTCGGCAAAGTCATATTTGCCGAGAGCCGTACGGCGGGCACTCGGCAAAGGCTTTGCCGAGTGCAACGCACTAGGCAAAGGAAAACATTTGCCGAGTGCTAGGCACTAGGCAAACAAAATGTTTACCGAGTGCAAGGCACTAGGCAAAGTTTTTTGTTTGCCTAGTGCCTGGCACTCGGCAAACGTTTCCCTTTGCCTAGTGCATTGCACTCCCTCCGCATGGGGAGGTTTCCAAAACCTGCAACAAACAAGACGGCACGATGGCCGACAACCACATACACCTATAACTTGTTGCTGAATCAGTTCTATGACTAATATTTTTTTTGGTTGAACATCTGACTCGCATTAGAGGGAAACACCTACATTACTAAACTTAAAAAGAGAAGTCTTATTTTGTTGTGCGCATTGCAGGAGTTCTTTTTATGGATTGACATGATTTGCATGGATATCCTTAATGACTTTGTAAAAGAAAATTCCAAATTAGTTAACATTAGTTTGAAGATAAGCTTGTTAGATGATTGCTTTGTTGCTATAATGCCCTGCCTTTCTATCTTCAATTTTTTAACATCCGATTGGACAGTCATTTGATGAATTTATGTAATGTTTTTTTACTTTGCAAATTCACAATTTAGGTACAAGTTTGATGATGAACGAGTGACAAACGAAGACATGAAGCGGAATATCTCAAAGTTTGGAATAATTCCTACCAATTTTCTCGAGTGGCGACTGGCCGAGAGGGGCGGCCGGTGGGTGGTGGCCGTGGCCGTGGCCAAGAGACCACGGGGCGCGCGGGGCGCCGGTCGGGTGCTTTCGGCTGGGCGGCGAGGGAGGGCCGAGGGGGCGGGCGGGCTGCCGCGGCTGGGAACAGGGCGGGGTCGAGCGGCGCCGGTCGGAGGCGGCGCGCCCGAGGTGGGGCGGAGGCGGCCGCCTTGGCGAGGCGGGGCCGAGCGGCGCCGGCCGGAGCGCGTGCTCCGGCACAAGACGGGGAGGGGCGGGGCCGAGCGGCGCGGCCGGAGCGGCGTGCGCCGGCGCAGGCGGAGGAGCGAGGCGAGCGGCGCCGGTCGGAGCGGCGTGCGCCGCGCGAGACGGTGGGTGGGGGCGGGCGTGGCGGCGCGGAACGAGGAGGCGGGGACGGCGGCGCCGGCGGAGGCGGCGTGCGCCGGTGCGAGCAGTGGGCGGGCGGGCGTGGCGGCGCGAACGGGAGGGGCGGGCCGAGCGGTGTTGGGGCGGGAAGCCGGCGGCGGCGGCGACGGAAGGAGCTCGGGCGAGGCCGTTGTTTGAGCGCTATTTTTTTGCAAAGCTAGCGAGATGGCGCGTGGGGCTAAAAACGGCTAAGTCCCATTGTTTGCCGAGTGCCAAGATCCGGCTCTCGGCAAAGGCTTTTTCATAACACAAGTGACAATATATTTTTCATAACACAAGTGACAATATAACTTCATATTAACTTCATATGTTGTGATAATGAGTTAATGTTAAGATTATGTACAAATTTGAGATGTATACAAGTTCATAGCTTCTTATAAGGTATATAAACTTTAAAACTTAGAGTTCATAAACTATAACACAGGTGTAACCATTTATGAACAACATATAGTCTCACTTGATCAAAACTAATTAAATTTTTTATGACAGTGTTATGGATCAAAATTAAGTTGTTTTGTCAATTTATAGAATTTTCTAACCAAATTTAGATATTATTATATTTTTGAAGTCTAATTTAGAGATGTAAAGATTATTGCATGCGGGCGGCTTAAGAGCCCGCATGGAAAGATAGTTTTAAGACGCCCGCACGGAAAGATAATAGTTTTCCGTGCGGGCCGCTTCGCCCGCACGAAAAGATAATCTTTCCATGCGGGCTCTTAAGCCGCCCGCATACGATGATCACCATCGCCTATATAGGTGCGCGCGGGCTCCGAAATTTTCTAACTCTCCACGAAATTTTCTAGCGCCACGGGTTCCTCCACCGCCGAGGGCCTCTTCCACCGTTGCCTCCTCCTCCTCCACCGGCCTCCTCCGCCGGCCTCCTCCTCCTCCTCCGTCACCGCCGCCGTCGCCTCCACCAACTCCGGCCGGCCTCGTCCACGCCGCCTCCATCGACCGCGGCCGCCTCCTTCTCCACCGCCTCCGACCATGGCCGCCACCGCCTCCTCCTCCACCGCGATCGCCTCCTTCTCCACCGCCACCCCACGGCCACCGCCGCCGCCTCCTCCCTCCACCGCGACCGCCTCCTTCTCCACCGCCACCGACCACGGCCACCGCCGCCGCCTCCTCCTCCTCTACCGCGGCCGCCACCACCGACCGTGGTCGTCGCCGCCTCCTCCACTGCGGTTCCACCGCCGCCGGCAACACCTACCGTCGCCTCTACAGCCGCCACCGTCACATCACCGTCGCATCGCCATCGTCATTGTAAAATTTGTTGTAAAACATGTGAAATTTATGGTAATAAAATTGTAATGATGTGAAATTTATGGTAATAAAGTTGTGATGATGTGAAATTATTTTTGTGCAATTTGTGATGTGATATTAGTTATTGATTTAATTCAATTACAACAATTCAATAATTCAATATGCAATAGGACGGGGATGTATCTTTCCGTGCGGGCCACTTAATTCATCCGTACGGGAAGATCTATTATCCCGTGCGGGTGGCTTAAGTGGCCCGCACGGGATAATAGATCTTTTCGTGCGGGCCTCTTAAGCCGCCCGCACGGGATAATAGATCTTCCCGTGCGGTTGGGCCACCCGCACGTGAAAATTTGATTTTCCCATACATTTTCGTGCATGCGGGCCGGCCTTCCGCATGGAAAAATGTCTTTCGGCTGTATGCAAAAATCGTTTCTCGTAGTGTTTGTTCTTTAGCCATGAGTCCTAAATTTGTCTTGGGATTTTAAGGTTGGACATTTCATATTTGTGGGACGGAGGGAGTACACTGCAACAAGGACTGACTGAAACAAAGCTCACCCACATAGCTCACCCACATAGAGCATTGCATGTCCTCTCTCCCTGCTGCACTCCTTCTTACTCATTCACTTTTCATTTTCTAAGACCTACATGCATGCTAGATGCATGTATAAATTCTTACTTCTAACAACCTTTAAAAATTACTTCGATTTATGATTCAATTATATCGGTATATTCGTTGTAATTATTTTTTATAAAAAATATCCCATGATTATATTTTATTGAAAAAACATATAGAAAATTGTTTCATCGCTTGGTTAAATGTTTAACCCACTTAGTGAAATGATTCAAAGATATGCAACACTCGGGAAAAAAATTGACTGCAACACCAACAACAAGAAGATGAAACATTAAGTCCCAATGAGTGAAAATAAAAAAATCATATGCATCAAACAAATATAATTACTTAATTTTGTTGAGACATTTTATTACATATGAAACATAAAAGTAAAGAATGTTGAAACATCCCAAAATACTTGCTAAAACATTAAAGAACGCCACGTGCAACATTTACAAATAAACTAGTGCAATAAAATAACTATTGAAAAATCCAAATAATATCTTATGCAACATTAATAAGATATATATATATAATAAAAATAATTAGAAATATTATCATGTGAAATCTTGCTATAAATTAAGATTCAGTTGTAACAAATACAATGGTGCACTCAGATTGTGCTGAATAAGCAATTGACAAAAAAAAAAGATGTTTCTAAGATTGCTAGAACATGCATAAAACACATACAGGTGTGCTAGAGTACAAGGCGCGTGATTTCAGTTGTTGCCTGAGCCTGAATGTGTAGGGAAAAAGAGCATATGGCAGATGGATATGGAGCCTCGTCAACAGAGGCGTCTAATTTTTTTCACGGGATGTGCTAGTAGGAGCATTTTCGCATACATCTTGCATATAAGTCATTTCGCTAACGATTAATGTCAATATTATCTAGAAATATAAGTCATTTAGGGAACTTTTACTTCCATCCTGGATTTGGAGATAGGGTTTCCGAGGCCATGCTCCACTTCATCTACAGGTATATGCTTCGTGTTGAACAGGTATGCCCTAGAGAGAGGGCCGAAGTAGTTTTGCAAGGACACGCTGTGCAGCCACGTCAACGCCAGCAGGGCGACGACGGCGTTGGCGCGCTGGTGGAGCAGAATCACTGTGATGGCCTCAAGGAGGCTTGCTTGGAATTCCTTGAGGATCCTATATATTAATCTGAAAGAGTGAAAGCTGTCATGGAGAGTGATGAGTTTGATCATCTGGCAAAGAGCTGTCCTTCTTTTCTCAATGAGATGTCTGCCAATCTTGCTATTTGATCTGGATTTGGGAGCAGCATGTATGAGTTCATTTTTATTTTGAAGCATTTCAGATATGTGCATTTGCCAATCCCTGAACAGACAACTTGTATATAGCATGGTTAGTAGTCTTGTATAAGGCTGACAAGGCATGCCATGCTCACTTGCAAGTGAAATTTAGTAAAAAAAAAAAGAAGTTTATGGCATTCATCTGTATATCAACTCCTTTCAGCTTCGATGTTTCATTGATAAGAGCTTCAGAGAACAATTCCAGCTGTCCCTGACAAAACAAGAATTTTGCTTGTACTTGTTAAACCGGTAAGTGTTTACCACTGTCGGATAGTAACTCTGATACATGGCGACTTCGATTAATCAATCAGGTACAGTGTTCTACAAAATTTGGACTATCTCAAAAATGTTCTACAAATTTCGTAGACCAAAGTTACACTGTTCAATTTATACAAGAGTATGGTTGAGATTCCCTTGAGGACTAGGGCCCAAATTCTCATGTTAAAAAACTGAGCAATAAACTTTGATGTGCTCGGTTTTGCTGTAAAATGTGCCATGGCAGACGCCATGAACCAGAATGTAGGGCCTTGTTGCCTGATCATAAAAATCTCTAGATATGCATGCCGACTTTGATGAATTCTGGAGCAAACGGGTAAAAAAAAAAAGGTCAGCTCAGAGAGATGAAAGTAGAGCGACAGGCCTGGATTCTGAAAACAAGTGTAGAAGAAAAATAAGGTTGAGTAACCTCTACTCAGCTACTCCATTGGATCTATCGGACCAAACTCCTTCAGTGGCCAAACCTATGAAATAGCAGTAATGTCAAATGCTCTAATGCCTGAAGGCAAAACTCAATAGTAAATTAGTAATAACATTCTAGGGGGGAATGAAGAATGGCCCCCCAATCTCCATGTTGATGTGGTCCCATTGGCCCTTTGATTGATGAGAACATATCAGGTAAAAATGAGCTAAGAATTAGAAACTCGTGAAAGTCATACCTAAAAATTTTGTAAATTTATGAAAAAAAATTACTAGATATATGTGTATATATGAAAAATATTCTCATCAAATTTCAAGTTTAAACTCAACTTTATTTGGAAATAACAAAAAGACAAATTTCGGATGAATGGTAACATGACACTATTCATCTAAAATTTGTTATTTTTGTTTATCTCAAATGAAGTTGGGTTTGAGGTTAAGATTTGGTGAGAATGTATTTCATATCTACACCTATCTCTAGTAATTTTTTCATGAATTTACAAAACTATTAGGTATGATTTTTACGAGCTTCCAACACTTAGTTTGTTTTTACAGGATATTTACCCTTTGATTGATACACTATATAAATAGTAGTAAAACATGGTTACTGAATCTGAAACCTTTGGTTGCTGTAATGAACATCAACAAGCAGTAATTTCAAGCGAGATAAGCTTCATGGTCCACACCAAATTAGTTACATGAACTTTAAGTAGTAACTTTAAGTTTTACCAATCAAAAGATGATGGTATGTTGCTATATGAACTTTGAATGAAGAAACAAATATGTTATTTTCAAGGTACACAAATGATTAACAGACAAAATAGCAAGGTCACTGAAATGAATTCTTCTCCCAATTAAAACTAACACCCTTCCTACTTGGCTTTAGTTACAAGTTCTGTGCTAAGTCATACTGTTGGACAAATCTACAGTACTCCAGAAACATTGTACATAATTATTTCAGCTATTTCAAAAAAACCTCAGCAAGTACCTTTCAAGTAGAAAACATGTGGTGTATTTAGGCCGAATACCACCAACATAATGAACACGGCCCTGATCGGGGCTCGCTAGTTCAACTTGAGCAGAAAACTGAAATCTAACTCCGTTTAGAATTGATAGAATCAGAGTTGTACTCAAAGGTATCCAGAGCTTTTAAAGTTCAGTGGGTGGCATATAGGTGCTTTGCCCGGAGGCGTCCTAGACACGGAGTAAAAATTCATCTGACTCATCACAAATTATGACCATATATGGGCAATTGCCTTGAGGCATCTAAAATGCAGAGTACTTAATTCATAACGGATCACTAATTGGACATATAGGAACAATACTCTAAAACTACAATCTAAGAAAAGATGCATAATGTGTTTGCTCAAGATGACAATAAAATTTTTAATTTTGGTGAGTTACCCAGATTGTTGTAATTGAGTAGAGCAACAAGAAGCAAATGAAGCACTTGAGACTACATGTTGTTTACTATTACTAGACATATTCACATCCTAGAGTAAAGCTTTTATTTTCCCTAAAATTTTAACAATCATTGGTTGCTCACACAAAATCTCATGATATAAAAAATTGACATCTAATTAGATGCAAAATCGGATCAAGGAAGAGATTTCAGTGGCACATCAAAGAACCATAATATAGGGGATGTGAGATTACCCGACAAAAGATCTTCCCTGTAATTAGACCATAAGGGACAGGTCCAAACTGTCTTGAATCTCTAGAAGCATAAATATTGTCACCCTGCACCCAGACATGGCCTTGTGGTACCTATAAGTATACATCATCCAAATTAAGAGCATGACAAGATGGTATTTCTGAAAAGGTAGTCAACTAGTCACCATAAAAAGAATTGAAAATCATATAAAGCATGGAGCTTGCTGCGTTCAAAATAATACACTTATGTTATCGCTTGCTATTTCAAACATAAGAAATGTATCTTCTGACTGAATAATAATATTGGCGTCCTGTCGTACTTATGTTATTCGATCATATAAGCAGTGAACTACTGGTTGTCTTTCGGTGTTAGTCCAATGCCATAAGTTGCGCACAAAGCGAAACATGAAGTCACCGGTCATACCTTGGGGACCATAAAACACAGCGTTCCACTCATTGTGGAGACAATCAGTGTGCCTCTCAAGTATCTATTGTTTAAATGAAAAAAATGTTTGACAGCAAGGAACTGAGCCAGGATCGCTTGGTTAGAAGCATAGGTGTGCACCCTCACCACCGAATTATGAACCTCTTTTGACTCAATTGGTGCTAATTCTCTTCTTAAACATGAAACATAAGTTCATCCCTTTCTTTTCACATGTGTACTTCAGCTTGAGCAACTCAAGGCTATACTCTTGAAGTACACTACTACTGAGCATTCTCCGAATCTACATTTATTAGCATTGGTACCGACCAAATCTGATAGTAAGTGGTAAGCAATGACCTCAGGAAGCCCTTTTTTAAAAAAAAAGAAGAAGAAGAAGGGCAGGAAGCATCCTCGAGTGTTAGTTTGCATTGCAGCAGACAAAGGAAAATTCTAATCTTTGCAACACAAGAGGATCAAGCCAAATCTAGCTAACTGCAACAGAAACTGAAAACCAAGACCAGATTAACCCAAGCTTATGTCCACTGGATGGATCCAACTACTCACCACGACGGTCTTGGAGGCTTCGCTGTTGCCGGGGTCGACGAGGAACGTGACGGCGTCGCCCTCCATCCCGACCACGCGCTTGACGACCGCCTTGCGCGGGTCCTCCGGCGAGATGAGGAGCACGGCGTCACCGTTGGCCACCCGCCCGAGCCGCGCGCTCACCCGGTCCACCGCCACCACGTCTCCCGCCAGGTTCATCGCCGGCAGCATGCTCGCGCCCCTCACCTGCGGCGAGGCCAAAGCCACAGAACGGGTCAAGCCAGAGTAGAGAGAGAAAGAGGAGACGTGGGCGTCCCTACAGTACCAGCGCGAAGGAGCAGACGTGGGCGTTGACGACGTGGACGGCGCATAAGGCCTGCGCGACGAGGAAGACGCGGGAGAAGGCGTCCCCGGCGATCTCCCGCCACGGGATCCCGCCGAAGCGCCGCGCGAACCCGGACATGGCGGCGGCGGCGGCGGCGGCGGCGGCGACGAGAGCGTGGGAGACTGGGAGTTTGGGAGAGTTTTTTTTTTTTGAGAGGTTGAGAGAGTTATTGGAGGAAGAGTGCAAGACAAGTAGTACGCCTTTAGGCCGGGGCCATTGGAATTTTTTAATTTTTAGTTTTATTTATTAAAATATTTGTAAAAATAATTTTCGATTTGAAAAATTTACATAACCAGTCACCCATATTTGGATGGACGGTTTTTAAAAATCACCCAAAGGGCGGTTTATCTTACGTGACAGAGTCCTCGCCTAATGACCGGTCAACGAGGACGTAAAAATTTGCAGATGACCCTTTATAGCCAAAAATCATCCTATTAGGTGGCTTTTTTGACGATCCCCTTACCACCCTTAAAAATGCTATTTTTTACTTTATGAGGTGGCTTTTTTCAGACAACCTCCACACGGAAAAACATCCTTTCAAATTACGGCAAGGGGGCCACCTGTAAAATGTCCATCTTCGGTGCCCGGTCGTTAAGCGATGGCCAACGATCGTTTGCCACGTCGGATAAATCGTTCTTTGGGAGGGTGATTTTAGAACGATGGGCATAAATTTTTCAAATCAAAATTTTTAAAAATATTTTAATAAATCTATAACTATATATAAAATAAGTAGTGTTTCTATCCAAAATTTTATTCTGTCTGGCTATTTTGCAGAAAACCCCTTGAGTTTTTCCAAAATTAACCCACAGTTAGGGGTGAATATCGGCTCAGCTCGGCTCGGCTCGGCTCGGTTGGCTCGACTCAGCTCAGCTCAGCTCGGCTCGGCTCGGCTCGGTAGAGAGCCGAGCCAGGAGGCCGGCTCGGCTCGGCTCGGCTCGTGAGCCGGCTCAAGCCAGCTCGTTTAGCTCGCGAGCCACTTTAATACAGTGCAATTTATGTACAAATTACATTCCATTTTTTCTGAGTCTATTAAACATGCAAATATACAAATTAAAAAAAGTAAAAGTGATATTTTAAGTCCATAATTAACGTAATAACACTTGTCCATCGACAATTATCCATGCAAATATAATGATGCAACTAGATTAGATATTATTACTATTATAATCTAAAGCATTAGATCCATATTGACCATGATAAAATCATAAAAAATATTGATTTATTGTCACATCAACAACAAAACAAACAAAAGAATAGCAAAACAAGCAAAACATTAGGCCCTGCTTTGTACATTTCATCTGGCTCGTTGAGCTCACGAGCAGCTCGCGAGCTAACTCGAGCTGGCTCGTTATAGCTAACGAGCTAAACCCTTGGCGCAGCTGTTAGTATTTCTCAAATAGCCGAGCCGAGCCGAGCCAACCACGAGCCGAACGAGCTAGTGAGCCATGAGTATTTCGTCAGCCCTATCCGCGGTCCCAACGCTGAAAAGAAAGGAAGGATGAAAAAAATACCTCCTTCGTCCGTCCCTCCCGTTCTCATCTGCGCCGCGCCCCGCGTTGCGCCTGCGCTCCTCCCTCCCATCGTTGCTCGGAGCTCCCGCGCCCTTCCGTGCCGTCTCCATCCACGTCGCGCCTCGACTTCACCCGTTGCAACGCACGAGTACAATTGCTAGTAAAATTAAAAATAAAAAACTTCGGGCCATGGAGGGCCACAAAAATGGGCTATCAAAGCCATCTTTACTACCTTTTTATGGGCCAAAATGTAGATGGGCCTAATCATAAGCCGAGACAGCTAGTACTTGACTGGTTTCGACCGTTTCGGAAACGTTTGAAATCAAAGTGTAAAAACTTTCTAAGTTCAAGTTGCATTGTGAAGACCATGTAAGTATTTAAGACATGTCTATAAGCAGAGGGAGTGAATGATTCCTCTTTTTATTTTAATTTAGTTTTTAGGTGGAAAGGTATTACAATTTTGGTAGAGTGGACGGTTTCTTAAAAACGTTTTAAATCGGCCATCCGATACCACTACAAAAATCGAACACTATCTATTTCCTGCGTGTTTCTTCACTCACCGCACCTCAAGTCCACAACCAACCATCGCATCGCTGTTATATCACCCTCTGCTCCCTGTTAACATTGGAATTTGGTAATTGAGTCCCTAAGTCTGCAAAGGCGAAGCAGAATCGGATCGACTGGTTTGGTGTGGAAACAGAGGTCGCATCGGCTGAAGAAGTGATCGGCTGCAAGGCCGATCGGCTAAGGTTGGATCGGACAAGGGCGGCCAATAGCCGACTCCAATTTCTCTTACGCGCTGGCCTGGGAAATCTGCTTAACTCCAGTGCAGGTCCTTCTCGGCTACCTGTTCTGTGCAGGGTGTGCTAGTTGATTTGATATGTTAATCAATAAAAAAACAAGGGAATATGCGTTGTTAGGTTAGATCCCCACCGGATCGGCTGAGGGAATCCATGAGCATATATATGCTATCCTAAAATATATTTAAGCCAAACGACTGAAATGGATCGGCTGTACCGAGATAGCATCAGTCGTGTAACCTAAATACAGTAAAGGATAATAAATATATGAATCGATAACCTAGCCGATACTGGAAAGCTAACAATGAATCGGCTAGTACTCCGATGAATCTTATAGAAAGATATCATTCTTGAATCAGATGCATAGCTTGGAAATCGGTCGTCGGCTATCAATGGTAGGCCGATTTCGGCTGGCGACGTCCGACAAGAATGTGATCTTAACATAAGAGCGATCCTAATACAAATCTAATAATAAATATATTAAAACAAACATATCGGGCGAGATAAGATCTTTGAAACCACAGTGTTGTCTCTAAACAATATAAATCTTAACCGAACAGATCATTGATAATTCTAAAAATGACTTAATAGTTCGAACGCGATGCAGCATTAAGTATAAAAAGAAAAACCTGATCTGTTGCAGCCGATTTATGTCTCTTGAGACGGTGGATACCGCATATAAACCAGCCAACCTTTAGATCTAGCCCTATCGGCTGCAAGTTCTTGATAGAACTAGCCAATGACAGGATAGATCTAAACATTAGTCTAATTTATATACGCTATATGATAAATAGCGCAGTATAAATTTTTGAATCTAATGTGTCATTACGATGGAAACACTAGAAACAACAGATCATACCACTAATGACAAACATTTACCTAGATCTGGGGATCAAAACGATGCAGCCCGTAGCCAAGCAAACTGCTCGTCTGAAGAAAAAGGTTGGCGATGCGCCGAAGGTTTGATTGATTGTGATTGTATGAATTATTTTATAGAAGGTCTCGGGTCCTATTTATACCCAAGATACAATTATCTGTACAAACCCTGGACTCTATCTAAACTACCATTTAAAACACAATATTATCCCGAGCAGGACCCATGCCGTGTTACAACTAACAGTTTAAACAAACTCCTAAATTACAGATACAATTGCCGTTACAGGATTCTATCCATAGATGGCAATATCGTTTAACGTGCAACTAACAACCGAATCTTCTATTTATTCTCAAAACTGCTGCATCAGAAACGGTTTTACCTCTTCCGGACCTGGAGTCGGCTATTGGTCGCCTTTGTCCGATCCAACCTTAGCCGATCGGCCTCGCAGCCGATCACTTCTTCGGCCTATGCGGCCTCTGTTTCCACACCAAACCAGTCGATCCGATTCTACTTCGTCTTTGCAGACTTAGGGACTCAATTACCAAATTTCAGTGTTAACACTGCCCAATTTTTCTCTCTCGTTGCACGTCGTCGTTGTCGGCTGTCGAGACACCGCCGCAGCCACGCGCCTCTTGGCTCCCATGGTGTCTCCATGTTCTTCTCCTCTTCAACTCCTTGTATCTTCTTCGTCCTCTCTCACCCTCATCTCCCTCAATATGGGTGCTCATCTGGCTAGATCTAGTCATCTCCAACCTCGAGTATCAGATATGGGCAAGGCCGCCATGGAAAGGGGGAGAGAGGCGGGGAATATGGCTTCAATTCAGGATCTTCCTGCGGTCACCATCTCCGTCACCGTGTCCCTTTCTTCCTCCTCTCTCACCCTCATCTCCCCCAATATGGATGCTCATCCGGCTAAATCTAGCCATCTCCAACCTCGAATATCAGATATAGATAAGGCCGCCTTGGAAAGGAGGAGAGAGGTGAGGAATATGGCTTCAATTCAGGAGCTTTCTGCGGTCACCATCTCCGTCACCATGTCCCTCACCGCCCCGGTAAAGGAGGTGAAGAAGCAGGCATCGGCATTGACAAAGGTGAGGCTGGTGTGAGCGACTAGTTAGGCAAGAAACGTTGCACACAATGTTTACTTGATGTTGCAATCAGTCTCTTTTGGATGTTACACATATTGATACAATAATTGGTGTTGCAATATTTTGGTTTTTTGTGTTGCAACAAATGTTCTTAAATGTTGCATGTGGTTGAAACATCTTTCGATAAAGTAATGAAATATTATTGATCAAGTCATGAAACACTGAAACAGCTCTTGTTGAAACATTTCAACAATTTTTCATCGAATGATGAAACATTCTTGCATGTGGTGAAACCCATCCGATGTTTTGCCTCTCATCGGATGTCCGGCCGTAGTCACCTCCACAGTTTTTTGGCATGAAAAGAAAATATACATACTGAGGTTCTTTGATTGACAGCAAGTTTAAAAAAAAAAAACATGCGCATACAGCAATATAGCATGACACCGACATGATATGACAATAGCAAGAGGGAGCCATCCAAATTCCAAAGGTCGTTTCCATATATCTAAAAAAGGCAGAAAAACATTATATATATGTTCTAGATATATATATATATATATATATAGCAGCATCCAGCGAAGAGAAGATTACTAGATTGACAAATAAAAAAGGTAGAAAAGGAGGTTCAGGTAAGGCTTCATCTACTATATGTATAAGGGGGTGGAGGGGTCGTCAACATCCTCCCCGGTCATTCAGAGGTAAGCAGGCAATGGTGGTGTCTGCTTCATGGGAGGTCAGGTACTCAGGTCACTCTAGTAGAAGACAGCATTGGCGCTCTGGTAGCCACCGTCGTAGATGGCCTGGCTGGCTCCGGCGCCCATCCCCATGGCGGCGGCCTGCTTCAGGGTGGTGTTCTGACCCATCAGGGCTGGGTTAGCGGCCATCTTGCTCAGCGCCAGGGTGCGCTCGTATGCCAGGAGGTCGGTCGCCGACATGCCGGGATTGAATGGTGCCGGTGCCGGAGGGGGTAGGGGCGCAGATGCTGTCCCTAGTGGAGTCGGCTTGCTTCCCCAGGAACACTGCAAGTAGGAACAAGATTAAAATTTAGCTGAATTGCAATTACCATAACTAGACTACATCCCCTCTCCTTACGCTGGAAACTCAGTGAAAACATAACTTGCAGAGGTAAATGCCAAGGAAATTTAGCATGTTCCAATTATTGATGTTTTACAAGTATTTCTGATATGCTCTCTAATAAGCATCGCAAACCATCCTTACATTAATCTACCCAAACACTCATATTAAATGTATTTATGGTTGAAAGCTTGAAATATTTGAAGACGAACGTACCTTGATCTGCCTCCCACCAATAAGTTGTCCATTCCCCGTCTGAATTGCTAGAGCAGCTTCTTCATGGGTGCTGTAACGCACAAAGCCAAAACCTTTATCACGCGTTACACGCACCTCCTCAATTGAACCAGCCCCAAGTGAATGGAAAAATCGGTGCACGTCATTGCTGTTGACCTAGTAAATAAGAGTCAGAAACGTTACTGGTATGGAAAAACAGCAAAATAACAGCACAAAACAAACAGAAATTTGTCTCAGGAATGAGAGAGGTTACATCATGAGGAAGATTGCCAACATAAACAGTCGTGTACTGTGGGTTGTTTTCAGGACCATCTTCGTTTGCATTATCCTTTCCACCTTCTGCATAACAAAGAACATGGAATACTTTACAGGTCAGTACTTTCTAGCCATTAACTGATCTCTACAATAAAAGGAGCTAAGAAATTTATATATACTAGTGCTGTGAGAACCCACAGGAAAGCCTATTTTGGAATGTGCATGAATTCAAAATGTAGTAGGTGCGACTCAACAAACAAAAAATATCAGTCAAGAGTGAATAACAGAGCTCTTGCTCAGTTGATTGTTACATTACACATTATACAATCATGTATTGACTTAAACTAAAACAAGTGGCCCAGGAACAAAAGGCACATATAATCACCTGATGAGCCATTTGTAAACTCTACCATACCCTTGGAGTCTGTATTTTGTTTCTCTTCACCAGAATTAGCACCCTTAGTTGCCCAATTGCAACGAACTTGACGGTTGCCGAGCCACTTCCCTGAAGCAATGAAAAACAAGCAGAAATGATCAGGCCACTAGAACTAACCTGATGACTAGGGAGACATGGCAACAAACAAGGAAAAAGACTCACCATTCAGTTCATTTATGGCATTTTGTGCGTCCTGTCAATGAATAACAAAGATGATCAAACAGCACCACACCAAAAAAAGAAGTAAAAAATTAATATTAAAATTAAACTGTCCCGATGACACTACCTGCTGATTCCTGAAAGAAACAAAACCAAAACCTCTGGATCGTCCAGTTTTCTGATCCCACATTACCCTAGCATCTCTGTAAAAAAAGTACATATTGGTAAGAAAGGAAATGCATTGTGTTGAACAACTGGCAAACTACTCTTCCGCTAAATAAGTCACAGCTAGCAGAACGAGAACTGGAAGAAAACACACAGATATGTGAAACGCTTACGAGCAACTGGTAAATCCAGAGAAAAAAGCAAACAAAGCAGCATCTGTGACTTCCGGGCAAAGATCACCAACAAAAATATTAAAATGGCCTGCAAGAATGAACAGACGTCAGCAAAGCTCAATTTTAATAACTCAGATTCACATGGACTTGTACACAGACAGTACAGAACAATAAATGCAAAAGAACATTTAACAGTCTTTCAGTTCCCAACCTGATGTATCCTCTCTTTGAGTACTTGCATATGCCCAATTGACTTTTATTGGCTGGCCAAACCTGGTTATGCAGTATCATAGGAAAATATTATTTCGAAAAGCAAAATATTAGAATTTTTGCATATTATAGTATTGTAGTATTGAAAATACTTACAGTTGTCTACCGTTGAGTGATACAATTGCAATTGCAGCAGATCTACGGTCATAATAGTCAACAAAACCAAAGGATGACTGCAAGATTTGATACAAAAGGAAAAGCATATAAGCACATGCAATATATATAAAAAATGGCTCAGCCAAACCTAAGAAGTTAGGTACATTAAAGCTGCTGAAAACATTTAGCCACCTAAACAATCTGATGCAGCATATTGAAGCTTTCTCAAGAGAGATAAAATACTACTACATCCGTTTCATATTATAAGCCACTTTGATTTTTTTTCTTAGTCAAACTTCTTTAGGTTTGACCAAGTTTATCGAAAAATTTAGCAACTTCTATAATACCAATTTAGTTTTATTAAATGTAACATTGAATATATTTTAATAATATGTTTGTTTTGTGTTAACAATGTTACTATATATTTTTTGTACAAACTTGGTCAAACATAAAAAAATTTGACTAGGAAATAAGTTAAAGTGACTTATAATATAAAACGGAGGGAGAACTACTGTAGTTAGTAACATAATAATTGAATGAATTTAGCTGTCTGGCCTATGTGGATAACATAGCCAACATTTTGAAACTTCCTTGTTCAGAATTAGGGCTTCCAACTGAATAAAATACTCCAAAATAGTCACTCCAGCGTCATCACAATAGTTCTTAGTGTCAACCATTGTGCTCAAAAATAAACTCTTGTATACATATGAACTATGGTTCACTATGACAGATTGACAGCATAAGTCATGTCATATACAAGTTGTTTGATGATATCGGTATATCACACTTATGGTACTGGGCAGTGTCATACTGTCTTACAGTTATTATCAAGTTTAAAAATACAGTATGCGAATGGAAAATGAATTCATGCAATGACAGATTTCAGTAACTATCAGTTTAGTTAATTAAGTCAGGGATTTAGGGGCAGGTCTGCATGTGCTTTTTTCTATGGAGATGATGAAGAACTCAGAACATCCCAAAAAATAAAAATGCCTTAAAACTAGCATCATTTACAAGGATATAAAAAGGATCTAACGAAAACAGTATATATAAATTTTTTGGTTAGGTTTGTTTCAAAGAGGAAAAATTCCACACCTTTTCCTTCCTGATGAGCTTGCACCCTTCTACTGGACCAATACTTTGGAAGACTTCCTGTAGCAGTGAATCCGTCACATGAAGATGGATATTGCCAACATACCTATTCAGACCATCAACAGTAAGTATAACAAAGAATTAATGCAGAATAGCTAGCCAACAATGCTATGTTGCAAATATGAAGAGAGCTCGATCCAGATCATTGGATCAACGGCACTCTGCCCAAAAGGCATAGCATTACCCAATTTAACTATTTCATAATGTTGAAAAATACAACCAAATTAGTGTTATATTAAAACAACAGTAGCAAAGTTCCTTGGGCATAAACAGGGGGAAACAGGTGACAAATACTTACACACTGCGGCATGTACTTGAATCAAATCCAGGAGGCAGGTTGCCACTAACAATGGGTTCTATCTGCCAGAAAACAATACAAGTGTCAGAAAAATGATGCACTTAAAAATTTTATAATGAAAATAACTCAAGGAAATAGAAGAAGTATTATAAGAATAAAGGAGCAAAAGCATACAAGTCACTGTAACTGCAATAATGTATGCAAAGAACATCAAGGTTATAAAAGGAATTTGGGCATAATTATGGTGTGTTCAAATATGTTCCCCATTTACCACTTGCCCGAAAGATGTACACCTTGTTAAAGGTCATGTGCAACCTAAACGTAAACCACATCCTTTAATAGCGACTGATCTAGCAATCACCACACTAGTTTCCACTGACCTTATACTAGTTCGCAGTACAATCTGACAAATTCAAAGTTAATAAATTTGCCGGCAGTATCAAATAAAACACCACCAAAATTACACGTCCAGTGCATTCAGAGAAAGATAACAGTTTCTAAAGCTCTGCCATCTCACTTACAAAGTACTAATATTTACTCACAGGAACAACAGTAACACACACAAAAAAAAACCATCAAACTACACCATAAGCCCTGTACTAGGTAGCAGTACTTGTTGGGTCTAATACAGAAAGATCTGAAATTTCAACCGAAACAGGTTCCCAAAGACGACAGATTGGACAAAAACCCTATCCCCACAAACCCCACGGGAAAAAAATTCCCCAAGTACATGCGGCAAGTCAGAGAGACTACAAAATCAAAAGAAAAACTAGAGTATTTGGCAAATCCCAACCGCGAAACAGACAAATCCTCACTCTCACGAGTAATCAATCCCACTGACCTCAACCCTGGAACATGAAATTTACCGAATCCTGCTACCAAAATCCTCCCCCCCCCATGAAACCCTCGACCGAACAGAAGGAGAGAGATTGGGCGCGGGAGAACCCACCTGCGGCGCCGCGAGGAGGCCCGGGTGCGGGTGGTGCGGGGGGAACATGGGCGTCTGCTGCGCCGCCGCTGCCGCGGCAGCAGCCGCCGCCGCCGCAGCCTGCTGCTGCTGCTGCATGAGCATCGCCTGCTGCATCATCTGCTGCTGATGCTGCACCGCCGCCGCCTGCTTCATTCGCTGCTGATGCTGCTGCTGCATGGCGATCGATCGATCGATCGATCTCTCTCCCGAATCCGAAAAATCAATCGGCGCCCCCTCCTCCCTCCTCCTTCTCCGCTCTCGTGTCAGGGATCAATTATTAGGGTTTGGCCTCGGGGGTGGGGGGAGGAATCAAGAATCAAACTCCCCGAAACCGTAAAATGAAACGAAAAACAAGAAGAAAAAAAGAAGAAGAAGAAAAAAAAGAAAAAAAAACCCTCGAAGCCGAGGGAGAGGAAGAGGGCGGAGGCGCGGCGTGCGGCGGATGGCGGAGTGAGGAGATGGGCGAGCCGGAGAAGAAGGATATTTTCATGGACGAAAACCACATTTTTACATTAAGACCCCTATAACAACCGTAATTTCCATATACACCCCAACTAACCGAGCAAAGGCAAGCAATGATTGGACCATAGGGGATTTATTGTAATTAGTTGAAACTACGAGGGGTGAGTGATAAAGTGGGTTTTCGGGGGAGAGCACGGGTGGTACAGTAGTGCGAAGCGGAAGGCGCGGTGTTGGTGGACCGGAGCTGACGTAGCTGTTCGGTGGGACTTGATTGGGCTGTGAACGGATGGATGGCCCACTTGTCAGTGAGTGATAGGGTTGGGTGGCGATGGTGTCGGTGCTGGTGGACGGGGTGTACGGGAAGAGGTGCGTGTGGAGTGGATAGGGTTGGAGTACGGCCCGCGGATCTGGTGCTTGTCAGACTCCGTGTGGCCCATGCTGTGGTCGCTTGGCTGGAGGCAGGCAGAACCGCAGAGGATGGGCAGTGTGGGGATTCCTTGCAGGCTAGCATCAAATAGAGGCAGCTTCCCTTTTTTTCTTCCTTTTTGTTTTAGGATGAAAATATGAATGCGAAAAATAAATTTTCATTAATTTTTAAACGAAATTTAATGGTGTTTTGGTTAATCTAACAATAAAGTTGGAAAAATAATAGGTTTGATGGAGTTCTGAGTTTCGGTCAATGATATTAAGAACTCTGATTAATTATGACAACAAACACGCATAGGGATGAGTACGCTCATATATATATATATATATATATATATATATATATATATAATTATGAGTGTATATGTTTGTATTACTATTTTAAGAAAAAGGGCAAGTGTATTTGAGATGCAAATTTGAAACCTGGCTCAACATCCCCTTGGATGCTTTTGTAATATTTTCCTAATATCAAAGGATCACCCCTCACTGGCTCCTTAACCTTGCGTCAGTTTGACCCAATTATAAAGGTACGGTACTATCATGTCTAATCAATCTAGATCCGACCAAAGTTTTCTTTTTCCTTTTTCGTTTTCGGTGGGAAAATCGCTCCTCACCGGTTTAGAAAATAATAAAAAACGGTGACTTTCAGTCAATACGGTACAGAAAGCAACATACTAAAATTTTTTGTGAACCCTGATTGATTGGCATTATTTTTTGCAATATTTTTATAGCTAATCATGATACATCAAGTTTTATTTGGTTCGGTGTCGTCCTAAAATGTTGATAGTTTTTTCTGGAACAATAACTTACTTAGAGAGTGTTTGGTAGAGTTTTAGATTTTGAATCCGATAGAGTAGAGTGAATTCTACCAAACGCTTAACAGAAACAGATCGAATGAAACATTTTAAAAAAATAAACTTCACTAACTTAAACTCCAACTTTAGTTAAAGCTAAAGCTTAAAATTAAAACTGTATCAAACATCCTTTAATATAAGATTTGGTAAACGTTGACTACAGTCCAAACATTTACAATGTACTATTCAAGCGCCCCAAAAAAACTAGGCAGGAGAAAAAAATTGGTTTTGACCGAAAAAGAGCCTAACGAGTCCAAGCAGGCACTCAACGTGCATATGAGTTACAAACAGTGGTCACTCGCTGAAGGTTGAATAGGATATCAGCAAGTCGCACTATGACCTAACTCTAACCGACATGAGTCACAATGTTGGTATAAGTATGTAGCATGACATGGGCTTTCATCGTTTGCTCGTGGCTTATCACCCGTAACCAAAAATTGAATTTAGAAATTTAATTTTGAAGTTAATATTGGATCACTTTTTTCATCATAATGAATTATTTTTAACATTAATTTCTAAACCATGAATAATAAATCGAGTATATAAGAAGAAGTATTAAATTGCTTTTTGACTTCGCTCGGTCTGCTGCTCATTAGCCTTAGCTCCACGGATCAGAGCGTTGATTCTTTAGTTTTAATTTTATTTATTAAAAGATTTAAAAAATAATTTTTGATTTGAAAATTTTACAAAACTAGTTGTCATCGCTCTTTGAAATGACGATTTTAAAAATTGTTCTCTCAAAGATGATTTATCGACGTGACGAGACGGTCGTTTGCCATCGCCTAACGTAGAACACCGAAAAGGGACATTTTGCATGTGACCTTCTTTATCGCCCTCTGTAAGAGCATTTTTTCACTTTGCGAGGACTGCCTGTAAAAAAATCACCCCGTACAATAGACCTCTGTAAGAACGACAAGAAGGTCACCTGCAAAAATGCCACCCTCCCAGCCAAAAATCGCTCTATAAAGGGGCCACTTGCAAATTTTTGTCATCCTCGATGGTCGAGCTGTTAGGCAAGAGCCAACGGTTGTCATCACGTCGGATAAATCGATCTCCCGAGAGCGATGGGTAACTAGTTTTGTAAATTTTTAAATCAAAAATTATTTTTAAATATTTTAATAAATAAAATTAAAATAAAAAATACTCATAGCGTTGACAGATAAAGGAAAACCTTGTCTGGATGGGCCACAAGCTCGATCCACCCATTATGTGGGCCTACAAGGCAACTGAAATTCCGGCCCATACACGTAGATAGGCCGGATTGAGGCCATCTAAACCAGGCCGAAACGGTACACAGTCTGGCCCATGCGCCGCTTGATGGATAAGTTTGAAACGAACTGATTGGCTCCTCGCGTCATCGTGGACACGTACCCTCGTGCATGCGCGCATGGTGTTCGACGCATGGCTCAGCTCGCCGCTCGGTTCGCGCGCCGCTATAAATACCGGCAGCTAGGTAGCTAAGCTACTGACAGAGACAGACACAGGCGCATCGATGATGATGAGGAAGCCGCCGCCGTCGACGTCGCCGGTGCACGCCGCCGCCGTGCTGCTCGTCGCGTACTTGATGGTGGCCATGGGCGTCGGCGTGGCGGAGGCGGCGGCGGCGGTGGTGGCGCCGCCGAGGTGCAACCCGACGCTGCTGACGCCGTGCGCGGGGCCGGCGCTGTTCGGGGGGCCGGTGCCGCCGGCGTGCTGCGCGCAGCTGCGGGCGCAGGCGGCGTGCCTGTGCGCGTACGCGCGGAGCCCAAACTACGGCAGCTACATCCGGAGCCCCAACGCCAGGCGCCTCTTCGCCGTCTGCGGCCTCCCCATGCCGCGCTGCCCCTAGACCTCAATTAGCTCGCATCGGTCGCGCCCATGGCCATGGCTTTGGAGCTCTAGCTAGATCATGCATGGATGCACAGTATAAAATGTTGTGACATGAATAAAATAGCTGTCTTCAGTGATTCCATAGTTTCTACGAGACATCAAATCTTTTTAGTAGTTATTTATTTTAAGTTTAATAAAATTTATAAAAAGTGTAGCAATATTTTTAACTCAAAACAAACTTATTATCAAAATATATTTAATCTTATATTTAATAAAATTAATTTAATATTTTAGACGTTGCTAATTTAAACTTAAAACCTAATAAATAAATTTGACAAAAAACCGAATGATTTTTAATATTAAATGAAGAGAATAGTTAATTACAGTTCGTTAATCAATTTGTTTGTCATGATGATATATAATATATATATCGAACGGTGGAGGATTATTCTTGCATGGTGCACAGGGATTTCTTCGTTAATTTGTTGGCGTCACTATTCTTGCATGGTTTCTTATCCGGCCCTCTGATTTTGTTGTAGAAAAAGGTGAGCTATTTATACACTAGAGATCTTTCTTACGGCAAACTTTCACATGAAATGGTCTTTTTTTAGTGGCATGAAACGGATTAGGCTGAGTGTGTTCGAAAATGAAGTCAATATGTGGCACGCAAATCGGAATGGGTGATTAGCGTACAATTAGTTAAGTACTATTAACTATTAGATTGGGTTTGTTTCTGAATGAGCGAGAAATATTTTCAACGCTCATTTTGGTTAGCATACCATGAATTAAATATAAACTATTATAAATTTTGATTTTTTAAAATAACTTTCAAATTTGGACATGAAAAACATAGCATTATAAACTTAAAAATAAGTTAACTTAATTTGTTGGCACCTTTTCTAACAAAACGTACGAACACAATCGATTCACCTAAAGCTTTGCGGTGGTTCTTGGTACGGAGTCGTCAACCACTTCAATCTAGCAAAAACTAGAACAAAGTGGGTTTTGTAGATCAAATCGGCTAGCGGAACCGATTTAGATAGATAGATCGATAAATACTCGTCTCGTGGACGAACGGAAGGTTTTCGGGACAAACCTACAAAGAGATGTCGCACTCTCGCAGCGGCAACGGACGGTTTACGGCGCAAACCGACAAATATGGACTAAACTAGGACAAAATAGAAAAATATGGTTGAAAAGTAAAGAATATTAAAAAAAGATTCTATATTGTATTGTATATTGTGTGTTTATTGATGTTTTACAATTGAATCGGCCTTGACCCTTAAATAGGGGTTGGTCTTGCCCTCCACAGGCCATTCTCCACGTCCAATTCGAGATAGACACGTTTGAAAACCCGAGATATACCGTATGGAGGAAGGAAACCCGAGTACCGACGAAGTCGTCTAGGTTTCGGACTCTGCCGGTCAAACCGGCCACATGCCTCCGGTCTGACCAGCCCCACTACCCGGTCTGACTGACCTATACGCAGCGGTCAGACCGGCCTCTCCAAAAGAAACCGACAAACTTTCAAATATTGGCAATTTTTCCTATTTTGATTCCTAAGTGCCAATTTTAGTTATAAACACATGCCTCCCTACCTTATATGATGAACATTGTGAATCTAAAAACATAAGACATGTTTTAACTTAGGACGATAACTTAATTACCGGCCACAACACCCCCTAAGCATCTTGCCAAATACTCGGGAAGTATTTCTTCAGATATTTACCGTTGATAGCCCGTTGAAACCGTTCTCCTTGAAGCGTCTCCAAGAACTACGCATTGCCCCGAACGATTCCGTATATCCGATAAGGTCCCTCCCAACTTGGCGACCATTTACCGAATTCTTTAGATCGGGAACCTAAAGGCAAAATAGTCTTCCATACTAGATCTCCTACTTGGAACGTCTTTGCCTTCACCCTTTTGTTGTATGCTTTGGCCACTCTCTTCTTTTCTTTTTCTATTTCTTCCAAAGCCTTCAAACGTTTGTCGACCACTTCATCAAGATTATCACCCATCAAGAACTTGTAGTCTTCAGATGACAAATCATCTTGCTTTATATATCGAAGAGAGCCAAGATTTACCTTAACCGGTAAAACGGCTTCTTGCCGATAAACGAGCTCAAAAGGGGTCACCTTGGTGGCACCATGCTTGGATATCCTGTGCGTCCATAAAGCTTCAGAAAGTACCTCATGCCACCTTCTCGGATGTTCCTCGACCTTCTTCTTGATCAGCTTCAACAATGTCTTATTACTAGACTTGGCTTGTCCATTAGCCTGAGCGTAGTAAGGAGACGAACTCAACAGCTTAATTCCATAAGATTCGGCAACATTCTTCACTTCTTTAGACTTAAAAGAAGCTCCTTGATCTGTAGTTAATGTTTGAGGAATGTCGAATCTATGGATAATATGCTTCAGAATAAAATCAATTACCTCCTTATGCGTCATATTCCTGAGCGGCACGGCTTTGGCCCACTTGGTGAAGTAATCCGTCGCAACTAGCACGAACTGATGCCCCTTTGAAGACGGAGGATAAATCTGACCAACAAAATCTAAAGCCCACCCCCGGAACGACCATGGTTTAATAATAGGATTCAACACCGAAGCCGGTGCCAATTGAACATCGCCGAACAGTTAACAAGCTTCACAACCTTTATGGTATCTGAAGCAATCATCAATCATTCTCGGCCAATAGAACCCCGCTTTCCTAAGCAGCCAGTTCATTTTGTGGGCCGATTGATGAGTCCCGCAAATTCCCTCGTGAACTTCACCCATAGCAACTTTAGATTGATCGGTATCTAAATATTTTAATAGCACACCATCTACATTTCGGCGATACAGCTTTTCATCAAGCAAAGTATACTTTTATGCTTGCCGCCGAATTTTCCGATCAACCCTAAAACTAGGATCCTTCAAATAGCTAATCAAAGGAGTTCGCCAATCATTTACTGTTTCCAGGGCACATATATCCGAATCTTCAATTAATTCGGCATCCGCATTGAAAAGATTGTGTCCCCCAAGCACCTTCTGTGAAGTCGGTCTGACCGGCCAAGCAACGCCGGTCAGACCGGCAACCACCCACGGTCAGACCGGCCACAGAATGTCGGTCAGACCGGATGCCATCCACGGTCAGACCGGCGATAGTGCGCCGGTCAGACCGCCTATGGTCTGCCTCTTTGCCAGTTTCGCCCAAAAAAATTATAATCAAGCACCGGTTGATCTAATATGAAGAATAACCCTCTTTTGATGTTATAACCAGATGCTTGTTGAGCTAAGTTATTCGCCCTAGAGTTTTCATTCCTAGCAATATGTTTAATAGTAAACTCATCGAAACTGACAATAATATCTAGGCATTGATCTAAATACCTGTTCCATGATCCGTCGAAGCATTTGTAGACCCCGGCAACTTGTTGCACCACCAATTCCGAATCACCGAACGCTTCTACATGTGTAGCTCCAACGATCTCCATTACTTGTAAAACCGAATAACAAAGCATTGTATTCGGCTTGATTATTTGTATAGTAATACTCCAAACGAACCGATGCTTCAAAGCATTGACCATTGGGCGAAACTAAAACTACACCTATGCCTTGATCCTCCTTACATGAAGAGCCATCAAAATAAACTTTCCAAGGTGTAACACTAACCAAACGGACTTCATCTCCATAAGCAACGTCTATATGATGATCTACTATAAAGTCCGCTACAATCTGGCACTTCATAGACTTCAACGATTCATAGGCCAAATCATATTCAATTAATGTATACACCCACTTGCCAATTCTCCCACTTAGAATTGACCTTTGCAACATGTGCATAACAACATCGGTCTGACAAGCAACTATGCATGTACTAGATAACAAATAATGCCGTAACTTGGTACAAGCATAGTATAAGCAAAGACAAAGCCTTTCTACAAATACATACCTCATTTTGGCATCCAGAAGACGGCGACTTAAATAAGTAATTATGTACTCCTTGCCGTCTTCCTCTTGTGTCAAAACAGCTCCAATAACTTTGTCTTCAGCAGCAATATATAGCCGAAACGGAATTCTGGCTTTAGGTGCTCGCACCACAGGTGGAGTAGACAAATATCTCTTCAAACCTTCAAACGCCTCCTGTTGTGCTGCCCCCAAGTAAAATCGGCTTCTTTCTTCAAGCGTAGAATAGGCACAAAAGCATCGATTTTACCTGCTAGGTTAGATATGAATCTTCTCAAATAGTTTACTTTACCTAGCAACCTCTGAACTTCTCTGTTGCATGCCGGCGCTTTGAAGTCTTGAATCTTCTCAACCCTCTTAGGATCGATCTCAATCCCTCTCTCATGCACCATGAATCCTAAGAATTTTCCCACCGACACACCGAAGGCACACTTGAGTGGGTTCATCTTCAAACCATACTGACACATCCTCTCAAAAGCTAACCTCAAATCGGCCATATGTCCATCCATATCATCCGATTTGACTACAATATCATCAATGTAGATTTCTAGGATAAAACCTAACAAATCATGGAAAATTAGGTTCACCGCTCTTTGATACGTTGCGTCGGCATTCTTTAACCCGAATGTCATGACTACCCACTCAAACAGCCCGACAAATCCTGGACATCTAAAGGCTGTCTTATACATATCCTCCTCTCGCCATGAAGATTTGATTGTAGCGGCATTGCCATCTAAAAAGCTAATCACTCTATGACCCGAGGCATCATTTATTAGCATGTCGGCTATAGGCATAGGATACTCATCTTTAGGAGTGGCTTTATTTAAATCTCTAAAATTTATGCATACTCTAATCTTGCCACTTCCCTTCTTTTCTACGGTACTATGTTAGACACCCACTCCACATACCGGCACGGCATAATAAACCCCGCTTTCAACAATCGGTCTATCTCTTCTTTTACACGATCATATATAAGTGGGTTAAACCGACGAGGAGGTTGTTTATAAGGCCTAAATCCTGACTTTATCGGAAGCCGATGCTCAACAAGATCACGGTAAGTCCAGGCATTTCATGATATTTCCATGCAAAGCAATCACTATATTCTCTAAGCAGCTCGATCATCTTAACTCTATGATCGGCTCTCATGTTTTTATTTATGAAGGTCGGTCTTGGTATGCTCCCATCTCCTATGTCTATTTCTTCTAATGGATCGGCTGATGTGAACCCTTGACCGAGCTTCTTTACCTCATCAAAATCTTCTATAGTCTCTTCAATATCGTTCTTTGTTGACCGATATTCTTGAACTCTTTTTTGTAACAATTCCAAGTTGGCTGCTTTATTCATCATATAAAGTAATGTCACCCAGCCGTGCTAAACTAGCCGGCTTTACAGAAATGGGTACAAAGCCTCCTTTGGAAACACTAATAAAATCAAAACTAGAAAGATCTAGCCCTGATAAGCACTGCATGTCTTCATGTTTTCATCCTACAGAAACATCGGCCATGGCAACCTCAGCCGATGTATCCGCCTGAACTACCTCAACCTCATCGCCCTTCCACTGTACTAGGCACTGATGTAAAGTAGAGGGAACGCAACAGTTGGCATGAATCCAACAACGCCCCAAGATGACACTATAGTTACCTTGTACATCGACGATGAAGAAGGCGGTAGGCAACGTCTTGTTCCCCACCGTAAGCTCCACGGACAAGATCCCCTTCGCCTCTGTTGACTCGCCGTTGAAACCGTTGAGAAGCATGTTGGTCTTCTTCAGCTCTGCTTCTTCGCGACCCAACTTCTTGAAGAGAGAGTAAGGCATCAGGTTCACCGTCGCGCCTCCATCTACTAGCATCCTCGAGACCGGCTTCCCATCAATATGGCCCTTCAAATAGAAAGGCTTCATGTGACGGTTGGACTCGTCGGGCTTCTCGAAGACCGCGTCCTTTGGACCTAGCGACATTTGAGCGACCTCGGCCTCGTCCATGGTGCAAAACTCCATGGGCAACATGCAAACCATGTTGATATCCATGTTTTCGCTGGACGATGCCCTCACAACCGGTTGTCATCCTTTTGAACAACTATCGGCTTCTCAACATTTGATGACTTACGCATCCACTCCTTCGTAGGCGGTGGTCGCAACTCATTGAACTCCCTGTCTCTCCTCTCTTCGGCTTCTTTCTCCTTTAATTCAGAAGCACGAAGACGCTGCAACCTCCTCTTCTGAGTAGCCGTTAAATCCTCAGGCATCCACCTAGGATTTGGCTCTGTTTCAGGAGGTAAATAATGTCCCCCGTTACCTTTGCCCGAAGAGGGAACTGCTCTGGTACTCTTCTTACCAGAACGGTGGTCAGACCGGCTCTGGTGGCCGGTTAGACCGATACTATGTCCGCGGTCAGACCGGCGGCCGCCCGGCCGACTGGAGCGAGTATCGATCGCGACGGCGTGGTCGACCGGCTACGGCACTTGCAGCCGATCAAGCATCGAGCCGCGGCCGACCGACCAGAGCCCGGCCTCGATCGTCCTCCCTGCGCGGCGTCCTTTGCGGCTTTGGTTCGGGGGCCAAATATCAACTTAGCCTCCTTGCCAGATGGTACTGGCACATCATACGATCCTATCTTGATAGTGATCGCCTTCGAAGCCTCTCCTCATTCTTGGCGCGCTTGTACGCCCTTTCCTTGCCACCAAACCGGTCTTTCGTGGGGAACCGGCTTCCACTAGAAGTAGACGCATGCCCTCGCGGCGATCTCCTCTCCCTTCTCCATCCTTGGTGACCCTGCATTGGAGGCATGTTGTACATAGGCGGGGGTGGCCCCCAAGGCATAAAGTAAGGGAACGGATAACCTGGAAGCGACATCGGGCATGGTCCCCATGGCATGACTTGAGGGCAATGGGGGAACGGCGGCTCCAAAACCTTTGACGAAGGACCAAATCGCTCCTTAGGGGGCGATCTTGGTCTCTTTCCCTTGGCACGCTCCTTCTCGGCACTCTTCTTCTGGTACTTGTCAAGGAGCATGTCGAAGGTCACCTTGGGCTTGTGGGGCTTCCTTGATGTAGATGCTTTGGCCTTGTTCTCCTTCCATGTCCCAACCTCTGGGCTCTTCGGCACAAGCATCTTGGGCCTAGGTTCTCCAATGACGACTTCCTTCCCCTTAGCCGATTCGGCTTGCTCCGATCGAATCAACACCTTCTTACCATCAAGGTCGATGGCATTCACAGCGAAAGGATCGCTGTCAAGCTTCATCTTCGGGCCCTCGGTGAATTTCAATCATCCTTCTTCTATGGCCGTTTGAACCTGTCGACGAAAAACATTGCACTCATTAGTAGAATGAGAATAAGAAGTGTGCCATTTACAATAAGAACAGCGCTTTAATTCTTCTAATGAGGGTATGACGTGGCCTTTAGGTAACTTGATTTGTTTCTCCTGCAAGAGATAATCAAAAATCATATCACACTTGGCCACATCGAAACTGTACTTAATCTCATTCTGCCGATCCTTGCGAGGAGTCGGCGTCAAGCTAGAACAAACAAAGGGTTTGTTCTTGTTTGTCCAAGACCACTCAGTGACGTACATGTCATGATCGCCCTCATCAGAATCAGAATCACTATTAGGACAGTCGATCATGCTAACATGAGGTTTCTTATCACTGGGCCTAACAAACTTTTTAGCATCTCTAACTCGGCTTTCTTAAGCCAAAGCTTTCTGCATCACTTGGCTAACATCAAGAAATTGTTAGCCATCTAACCTTTTTTTAATGGGAGCAAGCAACCCATTGAAAGCAAGGTCGGCCAAGTCTCTCTCAGTTATACTCAAGCTAAAACATCGGTTTCTAGCATCTCTAAATCTTTCAATATAATCAGCAACAGACTCATTATATTTTTCCCTAACCGATGTCAAGTCACAAAGTCTAAGCTCGCCTCACCAAGATAAAAATAATCATGAAATTTCTATTCTAACTGAGCCCAAGTATGAATAGAGTTAGCCGGTAAAGATGTAAACCAAGTAAAAGCAGTACCGGATAGAGATAAAGAAAATAAGCGTAATTTGAAAGCATTAGAAGTGCTAGCCTCCCCACATTGCGCTAAGAATTGGCCGATATGCTCCCATGTGGTCCTATTATCATCTCCACTGAATTTGCTGAATTCAGGGACTCTATAACCACGAGGGTATGGGATGTTATCAAATAGTCAGGATACGGCTTTTGATAAACCTTAGCACGATTTCTGGGCTCAATTCCGAACGACTCTCTAATGATGTTCCTAATCTGGTCCTCCATATTTTCAGGCCTAGGCGGGTCGGGCAAGACCGGCGGCCTGAAAGGTGGCTGTTGCGGTGCAATATTGTCATATTGGCCATCTCTCGTGTCGCGCGGATCTCCCCTATTAGGATCATTGTATTGATTGGGGACATGCGGGGGAATTGGTGCATGAACAGTAGCCACAGGGGAGTCGTGTGCGGGAACGTGGTATAGAACCGAGTTGCCCGTGATGGGACCATTTCCTGTACTGGCACCAGAGCGCCGGTCTGACCGGCCAAGGGCCCGATCTGACCGGCTATATAAGGCGTGGTCTGACCGGTCATATAGCCGCCGATCAGACCGGTGTAGTATGGGTGCGGGCGGCCGACGCCCGATCCGACCGATGTATGGCGAGCCGGTCGACCGACGTAGGCGACCTGGCCGACCGACCATAGGGCCGGCCGACCGCCGTATTGTGTTCCGGCTGACCGACCGTCGGGCCTGGCCGACCGAGATATGGTGGGCTCGGCCGACCGACCGTAGGGCCGGCCGACCGACGTGGAGAGGACGGCCGACCGGCCGTAGGGCCGGCCGACCGGCTGAGGTGGCGTAACTATTTTCGCCGGGCCTTGGGCAATCGCCCCGTTGGTTTTGCTGAATATGTGGTTCACAGGGGGCTGGCTCCCCCCTGCAATCGAGGTAGGCGACGAATCGGTCGCGGGAAGACCAGATTTGCCGCTCATGTGCGTCTTAAACAATCTATTAAAACAAGCCTCCATAGCGGATTCAATCTTATTGTTTACGGAGGCAGCAACGGACTCATCCACCATACTAGCAACAAGTTTTTGAATAGGCATAGAGATGTGATCAGCGCTTACCTCGCCGCGAGTTACCTTGAGCGGGCTCCCGGGCTTGATGATGACGCCTTGTCGCGTTTTGGTGCAAGATTGATCAAGCACCTCTTGAGTGATCGCTCGAATGCGCTCCTTCATGATTTGGCGAGCCTCCCCATCCAAGTCGTCCAACGAGATGTGGACAACGTTGGATGGCTCCACGTCTTGCGCCGCTTGCTTGGACATGGCGGCGTCAAATCCGAGTTGGCGTCGTGTCTTCCCCAGCAGAGTCGCCAAAAATCGTGTTGGCACCTTTTTTAGCAAAAGGTACGAACACGATCGATTCACCTAAAGCTTTGCGGTGGTTCTTGGTATGGAGTCGCCAACCACTTCAATCTAGCAAAAACTAGAACAAAGTGGGTTTTGTAGATCAAATCGGCTAGCGGAACCGATTTAGATAGATAGATCGATAAATACCCGTCTCGTGGGCAAACGGAAGGTTTTCGGGACAAACCTACAAAGAGATGTCGCACTCTCGCAGCGGCGGCGGACGGTTTACGACGCAAACCGACAAAGATGGACTAAACTAGGGCAAAGTAGAAAAAATATGGATGAAAAGTAAAGAATATTGAAAAAAAGATTCTAGATTGTATTGTATGTTGTGTGTTTATTGATGTTTTACAATTGAACTGGCCTTGACCCTTAAATAGGGGTTGGTCTTGCCCTCCACAGGCCCTTCTCCACGTCCAATTCGAGATAGACACGTTTGAAAACCAGAGACATACCGTATGGAGGAAGGAAACCCGAGTACCGATGAAGTCGTCTAGGTTTCGGACTCGCCGTAAGACCGGCCACATGCCTCCGTCCGACCGGCCCCACTACCCTGGCCGACCGGCCTATACGCAGCGGTCAGACCGGCTTCTCCGAAAGAAACCGGCAAACTTCCAAATATTGGCAATTTTCCCTATTTTGATTCCTAAGTGCCAATTTTGGTTGTAAACATAATTATTTTAGGAAAAACTTCTATATATTTTTCTATGGAACATATCGTTAGTAGTTCATGCTTAGAATAAACGAGGAAATAACCAAATGCAAAATTCAATAAGTACACACCGTCTAGGCGTAGCGTTGAAAACGGACGGGAAAACACGGTGGAAACAGAATCGGGTTCGGAAAAGCTCGTTCGGAAAAGACGATTTCGAAAACGGAAGCGAAATATGCGGGTGTACGAAAACGAACCAATATGGTCAGAAATTTAACAAAAACGATCGAAAACCGGGAACCTATTCCGAAATACTGCACATGTTTATACTCATAAATCATAATTATATAAACACAACTAACATTTGAAGTTACAAATATAGTAAATGCTATAGATAGATAGCATTCAAAATCACACAACAGTTCACGAATAGTTCAAACTTCAAAACATTAAAAACATACAACAATACATTTGTCTTTGCTAGACCATATGATACATACATAAGTTCATAGTTCAAAGCATTAAAAACACACAACAATACATTTGTCTTTGATAGGACACATGACAGACGACACATCCAAAAGTTTATATGGGTTGGGCTCACTGCGTTGACGACTTGGTGTGGGCTATGTGCTGCAAAAATGAAAAAATGCGGAAATTTCCCGACCAAATACGGGATTTCAAAAAATATGGACGAAAAAACGCCTCTCCTGTTTTCGTCCCATTTTCGGATTTTTTTTCAAAAATACAAAACGGTCGGGTTAAATGTGGAAAAACGGGCGGTAAGGGACGGAATTTTTTCCGTCCGTTTTCAACCCTAGTCTAGCGGTCGTCGCATGAAAACGAGTTCGATTATAGCGGAAAAAAGAACACGGTAATTTTCCGGATGGTGACTAGTTAACTGCCCTTTTCCTTTTGAATTTCAAAAATTATTTTTCTTCTGTTTTGTCATTTTTATCAAGCATGAATGTTGACGGGTTATACCAGCAATGATATCTGTAAATTGTTTGATTGTTTATTTTATATTTGGGACTTTATACAAAACACTTGTTTTTTGGGTATAGTTTAGTTTCTATGAATAATGTTTTAGATAAACCCATTTGTTTTGGAAATAGAACTAAAAATGACATGTTGGTTATATAATTCCATATTGATTATATAGTGAGGGAAATTGTTGTATTGTGCATCCCACATATTTGCCTAGTTGCCAGATAAGAGCTCAACAATGCTCTAAAATAGTTGTTTGGATATTACATAGAAAAATAAAATTATGGACATAGGAAGAGAAACCCATGAGGTAAAATCTCATATTTGTTCATTCAATAGGATTTCAAAGGTAACTTTACAGTCAACTCTTTTGTTTCAAATGGCCTAGTAGAAATTCTATTCTTAGATTTCAAATCCTAAAAAAATCCTACGTATTTTTTTCCAGAGGAGCCCTTGATTTAGTCAACATCTTGTTATAGATATCGCCTACTTATAGATTTGGCGAAATAATGCACATCTACCGATGTACGAAGGGTTTTATGTAAGCAAACAAATGTTTCGTAAAATTTCAGCTTTCTATTTAATTTATCAACATAACTCTTGTGTTAATTTCCAAACTATTCTCTTTGTTCTATATTACAAAAGATGTTTTGGTCCTCCATATAGCAGGCCAAACGGCCGCCCGGCACGGCACGCCCCGCTACAGCATGGCTCCTGTAGCGGGCCATGTCGTTCCAGCCCACATGCCGTCCGCTCGGCCTAAGCATGGCCTAATGAAAGGCCGTGTCGTGTCATGCTGGTACGGGCCCATCAATAGCCCATGGGCCGAGGCCGGCCCATTTGGCACGGGTAGATCTGCATCCACATCTCGCCCTCCCGCAGACGTCGCCTCTTCCCTCCTCCTCTCGTCGCGATAACCCTCGCTTTCTTTTCCCCTGCTCTCCTCTCCAGGATACGTGGGGACTGGGGAGCAGGCGAGGCCGTCGTGTCATCCAACACGCTGCCTGTGCTGCCTGACCACGCTGCCCGCGCCCTCGCCTGCGACGCCCTACGACCGTGCCGTCCACGCCCTCGCCTCCGACCGTGCCGCCCGGCTTTGGCTTCGCCTACAGCGAGATGAGCTTTTCCTGCCTTCGCCTTCGCTTCTGCCGTCGCCGCCGGTCTTGACGTGGTGGGAGCGGGATGGGGAACGGCTCGTCGCCAGCCTCGCCTTCGTCGCCACCTTTGGGTTCCGCGTGGAGGCGCCCAACTCGCTGGGGAAGCTGACGGTCAAGACGAGGACAAAGGACGAGCCTGGAGTTTGCGCTTGCCTCTATCGTGCCGTGCCGACCCATGAGTTATAGCACTGGTACAGGCACGACACGGCCAAATGGGCCATGCCGGCATGGCCCACAGGCTGACGTGTCATGCTGCGCCAAGCCGAGCTACATTACAGCCGTGCTTGGGCCGACTCGGCAAGGCACGGCCTGTTTGGCCCAGCTCTAGTCCTCCATCCCTTGTTTAGACTCTAGATTCTCTAACATCTATATAAATTTGTACACATATATAAAACATGTACATACATCCATACATAAATCTATTCAAAACCTTAAACGTCATATAATATAAAGCACATGCTTCTTACACCTTGAGAATTAAGAATAAAAATATATGCACTACTATATTGAGAGAATTAAACTCAGCTTTCACGATGACGAATAAATTTAACTAGAGATAGTAGTACTGTATAATCTGTGCGAGCATATATAGCTTTCACTTGCCCATAATCAATTAAGGGTTTTCACAGTGCATCTAGCTGTCATTTAGCCCTGAGCTTTTACATCAGAGATTTCACGCAACGTCTGCTTTTCCCGCTACCAAGTGTAGAACGTGGAGCCAAACAGAGACCCGTGTTCCTCATGAGTGTTTGTCAGAATGGGGCGGGCGGGGCATGGCTTGCACATTGGGAGAGAGGCGTGCCCTATGCGACAACCCCACATCTTGTGCAAGGAGACGGCTGTCGTCGCCGGCGAGGCCATCACCTAAGCTCGACGAGACGACATTGACGACCTAGGGAGATATGCAGGTGAGGAGAAGGGAGTACGGAAGATGGCGGCGGTCGATCTGTTGTCGTGGAGACACCATCTTTGAGCTACCGCCAAGACATTGTCTTCGAGCTGCCGCTGACGAGATGCCACGTCGCCCGAGGCCAGTTCTGACGAGCTTGACGATGACATTGTCCGCGTGGGGAGGCTTCATTCGTGTCGCCGAGGTCGGTCCACAACTAACGAGCTCGATTCGCATCCGCAAGCTCGATCCACAACTGCTTTCCTTGATCCATAGCGGCTGAGGTTGACTCGTCCCACGAGGTCGATCCGGAGTTGGCGAGCTCAATCCATAGCCACCTCCCTCGATCTGCCCCACCGAGGTCGATCTGGAGCCACCTCCCTTCATTCGCGCCACCGATGTCGTTTCTCCGCCACGAGCTCGACAGCTGTCAAAGGGGCTGGGGATGGGAGGGGTCGAGGAAGGTGAGGACATCGCGGGCTTCATTGGGCTCACCGCCATATCTCCCGAGCTCGTCGACCGTGAGGGAGCTGAGCAGAGGAGGAGGGCGTCATAGGGTGGTCGTTATCTCGTCGGTGGCCGGGGTCTTCAACGTAGTCGGTGCTCGCTTCCTCGGTTGCTATCCGTATGTGCGAAAGATCAATTGAATTCGATCAGAATTCAATAAAATATCGAGAGGTCGAAAAGAACCATAAAAACCATAAAAATGACTCCAGACGTTTAGCCTAGAATTCTACTTGAGTTCGGACGAGGGTTGTTAGAGTAAAACCCGAGTTTGAAATCGAGTTGATGCCCTAGGGTTTTCGCAAAACGATGATCACATTAATTTGAGAAAATAGATTTAGAAATATCAACGGAGGGGTTTTGTATCGAGGTTTTGAAGGTTCGAGCACTGAAAGAAACACATTTCAAATGGCGGGAAAGAAATAAACAAAATCCGAATTAAAACGACGCGAAACGAAATCTCCGATTTCAATTTTCCGAATTTGCTCGAGAAAAATATACAAGAAAACAATATATTCTTGCCCAAATATTTTCCCAAATCTTTTCAAAACATTTTTCCTATTTTTCCAAATTTTTTCCTATTTTTCTATTTTTCTTTTCCCTTCTCTTTCTTTTCTTTTCTTTTTCTTTTCTCGTTTACTATTCATCGAACCGCCAACTGCTCGACCGGTTCTCTCTCTCTTCTCTCTCTGTTGCCGCCGGCGGCCGGCGCAAGCGAGGGGAAGGGGGTGGTAGCTCGGGCTTACCGACGACGGCGACACTCGGGGAGGGCGGTGGAGCTCGGTGCACGGCGGCGACGGCTTGCGGCGCTCGGGTGGGGAAGAAAACCGACGAGAGGAGGGTTTGGGTCGGCGAGATTAGGGGAAAATGGAGAGGGTTCGACGCTATATATAGGCGCGGCGAGAGAGGGAGACGAGGAGAAGGGGGCGCGCGCGCGGGCGACGCGCACGCGGCGCGCGGATGCGGCGGCACGGGCGGGCGCGAGACGGGCAGCACGTGGCGAGGTCGCGGACGGGGCCGGGTGAGGCGGCGATGGGTGGCGGCGCGGCGCGGGGTCCGGACGCGGGGCGACAGTGGCGGCGCGGGCGCGGGCGTGACGACGGGGCGGGCGCGGGCGGCGACGGCGCATGGCGTGTGGCCGTGGCGCGGTGTGCGAGGCGAGCCGGCGGCGCGGCGCATGCGCATGCGTGCGGCGCGTGCGCGCGCGGGCGTGGGCGCGGTGGGCGGGCAACGCGCGGCGGGCGTGAGGCGGGTCGGTACGGCGTCGAGCACCTCGTGACCAATGAACAATGCCGATTTTTAATTTTCCTGATTTTTCAAATCTATTTTCCAATTCTAATTTTCCTTCACTCTAAAAATTCCCAATAAAAATATAGTATTCCCAAAATTAATTAAAAATATATTTTCAAACTTTTCACCACCTTTATTTATTTTAAAATATATATCTCCATATTTAATTTAATCCCTTTTTCCTAAATTCATAAATCATCATTTTTAATTCCAAATAATTTTCTAGATTTTATATAAATCCCTTAAAATATTTTATTGCCTATTTTATTTCCTCATTAATATTCCATAATAACCAATTAATGTTTTATTTTCCAAACATATATTTTGCGAATCCACATCCCTTTCCGATTTCATTTTAAAAATTCCTAACCTTAAACTTCGAGATTTTTCCTCCCCAACGAAATCCAAGTCATTTGGTTTTCACAAATACCAAGACGAATCGCCCACATATAAATTCATGCAACCAAGCTGGCAAATAAGAAGCAATAAACACGAGCAAGAAGCAACAGCAAAAGTTTTTGCAAGTTTCGATTTTTAATTTTTGGTTTTAAATTCTCCGATTTTTAGGGCGTTACAACGAGTTACAGCGCTGGTCCAGGCACGACACGGCCAAATGGGCCATGTCGGCATGGCCCACAGGCCGACGTGTCGTGCTGTGCCGAGTTGAGCTACATTACAGCCGTGCTTGGGCCGGCTCGGCAAGGCACGACCCGTTTGGCCCAGCTCTAGTCCTCCATCCCTTGTTTAGACTCTAGATTCTCTAACATCTATATAAATTTGTACACATATATAAAACCTGTACATACATCCATACATAAATCTATTCAAAACCTTAAACGTCATATAATATGAAACAAATAAAGCACATGCTTCTTACACCTCGAGAATTAAGAATAAAAATATATGCACTACTATATTGAGAGAATTAAAATCAGCTTACACGATGACGAATAAATTTAACTAGAGATAGTAGTACTGTATAATCTGTGCGAGCATATATAGCTTTCACTTGCCCATAATCAATTAAGGGTTTTCACAGTGCATCTAGCTGTCATTTAGCCCTGAGCTTTTACATCAGAGATTTCACGCAACGTCTGCTTTTCCCGCTACCAAGTGTAGAACGTGGAGCCAAACAGAGACCCGTGTTCCTCATGAGTGTTTGTCAGAGCGGGGCGGGCGGGGCATGGCTTGCACGTTGGGGAGAGGTGTGCCCTGTGCGACAACCCCACATCTTGTGCAAGGAGACGACTGTCGTCGCCGACGAGGCCATCACCTAAGCTCGACGAGACGACATTGACGGCCTAGGGAGATATGCAAGCGAGGAGAAAGGAGTACGGGAAGATGGCGGTGGTTGATCTGTTGTCGTGGAGACACCGTCTTTGAGCTACCACCGAGACATCGTCTTCGAGCTGCTGCCGACGAGATGCCACGTCGCCCGAGGCCAGTTCCAACGAGCTTGACGACGACATTGTCCGCGTGGGGAGGCTTCATTCGTGTCGCCGAGGTCGGTCCACAACTACCGAGCTCGATTCGCATCCGCAAGCTCGATCCACAACTGCTTTCCTTGATCCATAGCGGCTGAGGTTGACTCGTCCCACGAGGTCGATCCGGAGTTGGCGAGCTCAATCCATAGCCACCTCCCTCGATCTGCCCCACCGAGGTCGATCTGGAGCCACCTCCCTTGATTTGCGCCACCGATGTCGTTTCTCCACCACGAGCTCGACAGCTGTCAAAGGGGATGGGGATGGGAGGGGTCGAGGAAGGTGAGGACATCGTGGGCTTCATTGGGCTCATCGCCATATCTCCCGAGCTCGTCGACCGTGAGGAGCCGAGCAGAGGAGGAGGGCGTTGTAGGGTGGTCGTTATCTCGTCGGTGGAGGTGAGGGGAGAAGCCGTCAGCGGCGAGAGGAGGAAGAAGAGCCATCGACGAGAGGGGAGGAGGGTTCCACCACCGATGAAGTGAGTGGGGAATTTCAGGGGTGGAGTTCGGGATTTTCAAAGGTCAATGATTTGGTCAAAGGTGCTATTTTATAATGGTTCCTGGTTTTGAGGATGCATAGTATAAATTCTATGCATATATGTAACTTTATAGAATTTGGGAACTAAAATATAAAATGTGAAAGGTTGACTTGCATAATTTAAGATATTACTCGAAGCTACTTGTACCGTGAAAGAAAAGCATTTTAATGAATGATTTTAACTTACATGACATCTAAGACCCCTCAGTTTGGGACGCTTGCATTGTGAGTGCCCTAACCCCTAACGCCCAAGTGCCAAACTACCAATTACTACTGCTACAAAACTTGTACCGCTAAAGAACATGCTGGAAACAAGGGATCGGCCATGAATTTCTGAACCTGAACTCCTGGTGTACGTTTCTTCCCTTCTCTGCTGACCCTGAAACATTCGTCTTCTTGTGTGACTCACTCAATCGTCGATGTATCAGCTAGTTAGTACTACCAGGACATCGTCTGCCTCTTTCCCTGCACAGCATCTTGCCTTTCAGATGTGACAGTATATCATCATATAACCTTACACGTGTAAGAACAACCACAATGTACCAAAAAAAATAACCTTAAGCAATAAATTTGCAACAGTACAAACACATTTACCATTATGAAGATGTACCATAAGCTTCATGCACTGAAAAAGCACCTTAAGCTTAAGGTGTGGCCATAAGCTATAAAACAACAATACTTTTTGCTGATGTACTCTCGTGCGAAGGCAACACGGAATAGTTGAGGCATAGTTGAGGCAGTGATTTTTTAGAGATGGTGGGACCCAGCGGGACCCATATTATTTACTTTCGAGATATCCATATTGTGGAGCAGACCACAACTATTTTTATCAACACCCGGTCCCATCCTTAATGCTTGTTGAGCCAAATACAATGTGGTTGCCCTAATGGCGCTGTCATTTGGACGTTGATTTACTTGCCACTTGGCGGCACGACTTTAATCGGTTCCAACAATAAGTAAAAGTATAACCTCAATTTTTTTACCGTATATCAATATAAACAAAAAGATCAAATATACTAACTTTTCACTTTCTCAAATTTTAATGAAATTGTTTATCTCTTTATCAATTCTCAATATATCTATTCTTTATTTTTATCAACTCCAATGTAATAATTACTAAAAATTAATTTAGTTTGGGATAAATGGTTGGAACTAAAAATAAACTTATTAGGAGACGAAGGATGTAATACTTGTTTCATTTCAAAATAATTTGAGTTTTATAGCTCAAAATTTATTGAACCTAAGTTGATATTTTAGTCTTTTTTTATAAATCGAAATTAAATCTCTTCAATACATCATTGGAAGAGACACTTAATTTAATTTTAGTGGTGGATCTATATATTTGCTGAAGTCCAGACAAATCTAATATAAATCTAATATAATAAGATTCAATATAAATAACACAACCAATTCAACCGTTGTTTAAAAGTAAGATAGATAACACCTGAATATCCATTGATTAAATAAAAATAGCGATATGACCACATTCTACAGAATCAATAGACTTCTAACAACAAAATAAAATCAACATGATTTTCAAGTTACCACCAAAAGTTCAACTCCACCTTTAAAAATAGAACCTGTGGAGACTTATAACTATCTATTACTATAAGATAAAAATATTATATAAATTAAAGAGAACAAAAATGTACCACTATAAAAAAAACTTATGCACGTCTCCATATTCTTTTTGTTTTTTTTTCACCATGAACGTCTGTTGTGCTTTAAGTAGGCCGGAAGCCCGGGCACTGCAGGGCTGCAGATTCACCGCTGCTTAATTTAGTTCGCTCACCGTTAAATGTATCTTGCGATGCTAGGAACCAATTTATTGAGACAGAGGAATTACCACTTACTCCACAGTATCTAGCACATCAAATGCTGCATTGTTAGCAGCTGTTGAATCGATTTGTCATATTGAGTAGAGGAATACAATATTGTGCTTTATCGAAATCGGTACCATACGAATCTCAAAACAATTTGACAACAAATTTTCTAAATGTACGTGCATTGTAAATAGTTTTCCTTTGTAGCATACGATACGATACTTTAACTAAAAATATTCAATTACAAAACGAAAATGTTTCCATAAATAAAACTCAATTATATCATTATTCATATCACCAAATCCACACACTTGAACACGTATTAATGCCCCAAGATATAAAATGATCGCCCTGCATCCATCGGACGGCCCACGTTGCAGCTCACCAGATCTGATTTCGCTTTCTCCCTCTCGTCTACTCCACTAAAATCAATCAGCAGCAGCAATCTCCCCAAGCCATCGTCGTCTCCGCCTTCCCGGCCATTCCCCACCATCGCCGCGCGCGCGATCTCGCTCTCACCCATCTCCCCCTACTCCCCACGGCTCGGTACGGCCGCACCCAGCTTCCGGCGAGGCGCCGGGGCTCGAATAATCCTCAGGTGAGAAGCTCGGTTGCCACGAAACCAATTTCTTTTTGGGAATTTTGCGCGGAAGTTTGAGGGTTTGTGAGGGCGAGTGATAAGAGTATGTTGGATACGGAGGATTTGTGGTTGAATCTTAGGGCGTCAATGTGGGCTCCGGGGTTTTTCTTAGCTTGCACATGCTTGCTTGCTTACTTGTGTTGTGCGTGATGTTCTCCGTGGAAATTTTAGTTGTTTGTAATTAGGGATGGGATTAGCAAGCAGTTAGGTCTAGAACTGATACTATTAATATTACAGTGTGGGGAAATAGGAGGTGAGAGTGTTTAGTGATCTCTGTATGTACGGGTACGGGTCAACTAGCTTGCGTTTTTCTTCCTTTAGGGGAAAAAAGCTTGCAGAATGTGGAGAGGCAGTTGCTTTAGATTTGGAAACAGTAACCTTCCTTTGGAGTAAGGTTGTTACCCACTACCTAGATTGTAGACTTGATGATTTCTACATGCTGAGCTGTGTGTTTCACTATATTTAGATTTCCTTTTTTCCCGTAGAAAGAGGAGGAGAAATTACAGAAGCATTTGCAGATACATGAACCGACAGGTCATCTCACGACCGCCGATTAACTGATTAGGGAAACATGTGGCAACCAGAAAAATCCTCGTGCGACTTTGATTGAGTTCCTTGACCACTGATTGAATCACCGATTATAAGTTTTGTCTCCTTTTGTTTTTTGGTGGGATATTTGACGCGTCGTTTAAGGGTGATAACTGGGAAAGGAGACCTATTTCTGTCCTCTTGATTGGTATAAAGATTAGGTATATATACAGTGATCTGAGCTGGTTCAGAGCATTTGCTATAGATAATTTTGATGGGTCATTTCAAATGTAATTAAGAGTACAGCTTATACAATGGATTTGGTTGGTGTGGCACTTCTCAGGATAATTAATCAAACGTTTTCCGATCCAATTGATGTAGGGAAGTCATGCCACTTGGCAGGTAGGGAAGTCATGCTCAGGATAACAAATAGACAGAAGTTGCCTGGTTTCAAATAGGCAAATATCCCTACCATTCTTGTCTTTTATCAATAAACAGTAATATGCTGTACTTTGGTATTAGAGTTTTGCAACGATGTGTGCGATGCTTGTACTGTTGGTTCAACATTTTTCTGATTCAAATTGTCATCCAGGAAACAAGCTTTTCCTTTATGCTTTGTAAACAAAAATATTTACAGAAAACACAAAAGCCAAGCGCATTATGGATCATGGATCGACCTTGTGCCTGTGTGCTTGTGGTCACAGAGTCTTGGAGCTAAAAAAATGACGAACTAATCGTGTGAAAATCATTTTTTGGGAAACATTTGTTTCAAGAAAGAACTTAATGTAAATCTACTACCTCTAGAAAACTGAAAAGTATTCCCTTTCACTTTTCTTTACAGTTGAACCAGCAAGTGACAGACCTAATGCAAAACATGGAAGGTGTGGAGTTCCTGTTTTTGGTGGCCTGGAACTGCTGGGGCTTTGAGCGATCGGAGTGATAATGTTGGGTATAACTCATTTCTTGAAACTTTTCAATTAGTTATATGGTTATGATTGGTTCAGTGCTGACTGTATTTTACTGAACAAATCTAAAACTAGAAAACTTGTAAGTATTTTCTTTGTATCACACCATATTCTGATTGTAATATTTTTATTATATATGATCTCTTTTGTTCTGTCTGTAGTGGTGGAATCACAGGCTTTAATTATTTATGGGTAGTATTATTGAATTGTAAAATGAATGTTAGTACTTAATGGGTAACATTCTTGATTCTGATGTAAATTTTACTGGTCTTTTAAAACTTTGGCGTGCCATTATTATCACAAGAGTTTTCTTAATTCATTCCCATGACAATCAGAATGGTCCAGGATGCAAGGGATAAATACGTGAATGGTAACTGGCTAGTACCATAGCTACGAGTACTGATATGATATGTTGTTTCTTGTACAGTTACCCACTCGTTTATGTTATCTGGAGTTAGAAGTTCTGGGAACCTCAAAGAAAATTGAGAGAAGATTTTATATTTGCATTGTTGAATAGTAATTTTGACTTTTGAGCATAGTCAAACTGGGTAGTAATTAGCGAACAAAATTATTTGATGACTGTGTCCATACAGTAGTAAAACTTGTTACCACTAGTAACTGGCCGTAAAATGTTTACTGCCAGGGTACTGTATTTTTTCCTCAATTGATTTTGAATAGTTGGATTGGACCACTTTGTCATGTATAAAGGTTGCTGTTCATTCATTATTGTTGCAAGTTGTGCCAGCAAACGAAAGTTTGGTGGCTTGCTCCTTTCAATTGCCCCACCAGCTTTCCATGTTTTGACAGGTGCAACATCCTTTATATTATGAGCTGGATGTAATTTACCTCTCATCAAAACATAGTAAACGAAATATTAAATGGCACAAGAATATCTGACACAAATAATGCATTAGTCACATATGTTGCAATATATCTGTGATTTTAACCCATTGATTAAGACCCCAAACATCAAACTGTGCATCTAAAATGATTGTTTCAGGAAGCAGACCTTGTTGGTTACTCTAAAACATTTTATGTGATTTTATTTTTAAGCAAGTATTTCTCACATGTATTCATATATTTCAGGTCCTCAAATTATTTGGGAAGGGCTATAGTACTTGATGAAATGGTGAAGTCAACGGTATTTTCTGCAGTTGCTGTTTCTATTGGTTATACATTACTTGGATGGGATTTTACAACCGTTTTAGGTAATTTTTCTGCTGATATCTCAGTTAGATATTATTAGTTTCCTAGATTGTTAGTACCATGCTGTACCTCAAAAGAAGAAAAACAAGTTTCTTCATTCTTAAGAGATATGGCAAAGGTAAACAGTTGTACTAAAGTCGCTTTTGATTATTTGACAGAGGCTAATCTCCACATGAAGAAGGAATTCGATTTGAACAATGGACCATCTATTGATGGAATAATTTTAGCAGTTTCAGTTTTCGGGGCTATTGCAATCACAGTATTCTCTGGATCACTATTAGATTGGCTTGGCAGACGTGCTGCACTGATTTACTCTTCTCTGCTATTGATTTCCAGTGGCCTTCTAATGATGTGGTCTCCTAACATATACATTCTACTTCTAGCTAGGCTTATTGTTGGATCAGGAAGTGGTCTGGTTTTCACCTGCGTTCCGATTTATATATCTGAAACATCTCCTCCAAATATGAGGGGATCACTGGGAACCATGCCACAGTTCATGTTCTTTGTAGGAATAGTCTTCTCCTATTGCCTGATATTCTGGATGACACTGATGTCTTCACCTAACTGGAGAATTATGATCGGTGCAATCTTTGCTCCTTCCGTGGTCTACTTTGCTTTATTGGTGTTCTACTTGCCAGAATCACCTAGATGGCTTGTAAGCGATGGAAAAATTAGTGAGGCCCGAATTTCCTTGCAGTGGCTTAGAGGGAAAGATGATGTTTCAGGTACGAATGTTGCTATTAGCTTCAAAAACTGTTTCAGTGGAGGATGGACCATTGATAGATCTGAGTAACTATATGTACTTACTCACTTTTACTTGAGTAATATCTAGTTATAAGTTATAACTGACATTTGACACCATGACAGCACACTGATTGATAGATCTGTGATTTGGGAACATTGGGTTTAGTTGTGGACAGACACTGAACATGCATTATAGTGACCAGTCAAATTATAGCTTTCAACATGCGATGCTGTTTCTTTGCCGTGTGTCCAGCTGGCCCAAGACAAGTAGGAGATTTCATTAGTTGGGACTTTTCATTATTTTCTTCTTACCTTCAAAATCTCTGATATAATATCTTATATAATGAAAACCTTCCAGATTGAAAAGTACCAAGTATATAACTAATTAGTAATTAGGCATGCTTGGTTGATAGGGATTTCTTTGGGATTTAATTCAAATTTTAAACTGAAACTTAATCCTGGCAATCTGAACTCTAGTTCCCCTACCCAAATAGGCTCTTGGTAAACAACTTGACAGCTAAGACAAGAAAGGGAAGTAAATTCTATGCTGTTCGAGGCACTAAAACATTTCTGGCTCAAAAAATTGACCCTAAAGAAGTTTGTGACAATTATGGACATGACATAAGAGATAAAACAAGTGAGAGATGAAAAATTTATGATAACGATATTTCATGCAACCAAATGTTGTTTTGAAGGATAAAAATAATCAAATGTTGATAGGCAAGACTAAAGTTGTGAGAATCTAACCAAAGTTAGTTGTTTATTTATATATTTTTCATTGTAAATGTCTCTTGACATCAGATAGATCTGCAGGAGAAATAGCTCTTATTGCGGATGGTATGAACATGATAACGGAAACGGCTGTTGGAGGACATGCTGTTGGTGCTGTTCAAAGTCGAAGTTTTCTTGGAACTAGCATGAGCCAGATGTCGCGCCATAGTACTTTCTATTGGCACCTGTCAGATCCATTAGTTGATCTTCTTGGAAGCATTCATGAGAGTATGTCAGAATTAGGAGCTGGGCGAAACAGCTACTTCCCTGTCTTCAACAGTTTTAATATTGTGGAACAAGAACGGACGAGTGAGCAGAGGGGGAATGATAGTCTCCAACAATCTAGGGAGGCGTATTCTGCTGAAGAAGGCAATAATGGAGATAATTTGCAAGCTTCTCTACTTTCCCAAGTAGCAAGTGCTGAAGCAAACGATATAAATACATCATTCACCTCTGAAGGGAGCTCTTCATATTTGAGAAGACATGGTACATCAACATCAGGGCTTGCACAAGACTTAATATCTTCTTTGCATGATCATGACATTGAAGAAGATGACGAAGAAATCCATATAGCAGCATTATCTAGCCAGCCTGCACTTGGTGCAGGACTACATCCATTTCGACAACAAATAGTTCGGTTGTCTGAAACAGCTGACATAAAGCCTAAATGGAGGGTACTTCTTCAGCCAGGAGTCAGGCATGCCTTGTGTTATGGTATGCTGATTCAAGCTCTTCAGCAGGTACAGTTCTTTCTCACCAATATTTTGTTTTCTGTACATGATTTAAGTGCACAACTTAGTTCAAAAACCCTTCATCAACGAAAGCTGTAAAGCATACTAGTTATGTTCTTTTATTATTTACCTTTTGCTGAAAATGCAGTCTGCAGGAATCAGTGGCCTTCTCCGATACACTCCTCAAATTCTTGAACAGGTTGGAATAGCTAGTTTGTTTTCAGACATTGGACTTGATTCCCATTCAGCATCGATCCTCATAAGTGCCCTTAATGCTTCGCTGATGCTCCCTTGTATAACTGCTGCAATGATACTGATGGATGTCTGTGGAAGAAGGTTTACTTTTAAAACTACTGGAATATTTCAAATTCTATTTTTTTACAATTAAAAGTGTTCATTATATTTCCTAGAGTAGCCACTTCATGTTACAGTACCATCGTTGAAGTCCAGTGATTATCACAAATTTTCATAGTAGCGATATACGTACTGATTACTGAATATTTTCTTATATTTTTGTAGTGGTAATCACTGTGCATGTTCTTAACAGTAACCAAACATAGGGAGCAATTAATTTTCTACGGACCATCTTTTAAAATTTATGTCAAAATTGCCCTTTGACATTTCTTTGTATTGCCCTATCTAACAACAAGACCAACATGCTGTGCTCGTAATTTCTAAGAACAAAATTCATTACAATGTACATCGGAAACATCCCAGATTAAGAACTTTGTACAATGTACATTTATGCAGGGTTCTTCTCCTGGTCAGTATTCCCATCCTAACATTATCAGTCGGTGCCATATCTTTGTCCAACATCGTGAAGATGGGATCTTTGCTGCATGAAATCCTCTTCCAGCTCTCATTAACCATTTGCTTCTGCTCATATGTCATTGGTCTGGGGCCAATACCCAATATTCTCTGTTCTGAGATGTTCCCAACAAGGGCCCGTGCAACATGCACAAGTTTTTGTTCACTTGCCTTCTGGTTTGGCAGACTACTTTCAATTTACTGCTTCCCGGTGATGCTAAGTACCATTGGGCTCAGTGGGGCATGTGTGATTTATGCATTCGTGTGCTGCTTGGTTCTCGTGTTTGTCTACTTAAGAGTACCAGAGACGAAGGGTCTTCCCTTGGAGCTCATAGCTGAGATTTTTAAGTTTTCAAGACAAGAATGTCTATAGCAGAGATGCAGTATGTTCAGTATTCAAGGTGACCCGGGTTGAGTGTTGAATGATTGCTTGCTAGTGCGTGTATATATGACAAATGTAGGTTTGAATGTTGCAAATTTTGTCCTAGTTAGGAGATTGGCCATAGTGTTTGTACTTTGTAGTTGTTCATTGTCTTTCTTCTGCTTTCGAGATACATGGCTTCTTTTGCAGTACAGAAAAAAATATGCTGCTGTATACAAACAAGGTTACCTGTAGTTATTCCCACAATAATGATCTTCAATGTTACATGGTGATTCAGCACTCCTGGTGAAGCTGTGACATTTCTGATGCTATTTCCAGGCTCAAGCAGTGTGGCACATCTCATTTTCAGAACACCCTGCTTTTGATCCCCCTCAAGGTTTACACACCAGAAACAAGGAACAGGAAGCTGTTTCACTTTACTAATTTTAATCTTTGCTTAATTTGCCACCCTGACTAATTTTAGTGTGTATTTACAGGACAACCACCACATCACCTCCCTCATTTTTTTTTCAGTGGGAGAGAACACAGGCAGGAGGCAATCCTGTTAATCCATTTGTATATTCTGCATTTGCACATCTGTTCTGAAGAATCTGTCATTGCATTACCTGTTGCTGCAGTGATCATCTCCATTGATCCCCTTGTTGTGTCAGCTGCATACATAACCCTATTTTTAGCTCCCAAATCTGCCTGCCTAACCACTGGAGCAGAAGAAGCCATTGACAAAAAGCACAAGAGGCAAAGCCCAAAGAAAGGCAGGAATCATTAGAGAAGCTGGAAGAAAGCTAGAGGAAAGGCTCTGACCTTCCACCAGATGGTCATGGTCACCCTCCTCGCCTTCCGCCTCTCCACTCTCTTCCTCCTCCTTGCCCTCGCCGCCAGCCTGGTCGCCATGGCTGATCCCGATGGCGCCGTTGCGCCCACCGAGGCGGCGGTGCTCCTTCGCCTCAAGGCGTCGCTATTCGACCCGACGAATGCGTTAGAGGCGTGGTCGCCGTCGTCGCTGTCGGCGCCGTGCGATGAAACCCACCGGTGGCCAAGGGTGCAGTGCTACAATGGCGTCCTCGTCGGCCTCCGGCTCGCACGCCTCAACCTCTCCGGTGACTTTGACTTCGCCGCGCTGTCGCGGCTCCCTGGGTTGCATTCCATCAACCTCATCCGCAACAACTTCTCCGGCCCGCTGCCGGCGAGCCTCGCCACCGTGCGCAGCCTCCGAGCGCTCTACCTGTCCCGGAACGCGTTCACCGGCCCGATCCCCGGCGACGTGTTCGCCTCCATGAGCTGGCTCAAGAAGCTCTACCTCGACAGGAACGACTTCTCCGGCGTGCTCCCGGCCGACGCCATCGCCGGCGCGGCGCGCCTCCAGGAGCTCCACCTCGATCACAACCGGATCGAGGGGCACGTCCCGTCCAAGCTCCCGGCCACGCTCCGGCTGTTCAACGTGTCGCACAACCGCCTCACCGGCGTGCTGCCGGAGGCCGTCGCCGCGCGGTTCAACGAGTCGGCGTTCGCCGGGAACCCTGCCCTGTGCGGCGCGCCGGGGAGTGACCCCGGCGCGTGCGCGGCGGCCTCGCCGGGGCCCGTGCACTCCGCGATGCCGCCGATGTCGGCCGCCGACTACTTCGCCGTCCAGGAGGAGACCAGCGTGGTCGTGGTGATGGGCATCATCATGCTCGTCGTCCTCCTCGTCACCGGCGCCATGGTGCTCATGCTACGGCAGGACGAGAGGGGCAGCACCGCGACGTCGGGGTACGAACACCCCGCCGCCGGTGCCCCCTCTGGTGCGGCGACCGTGCCTCCCGGCGCCGGCGCAGCCGCGTCGGTGGATATGGTGACCATGGAGCAGGGTGGCGCCGCCGGAGCCGCGTCCAGCCACGGCGTCGGCGTCGGCGGCGGCGGCGGAGGGGGACGGAACAAGGTACCCGAGTTCGTCCTGATGAGCGACGCCGCCGGCGAGTTCGGGCTGCCGGAGCTGATGAAGGCGTCCGCCGAGGTGCTCGGCAACGGCACGCTCGGGTCGGCGTACAAGGCCTCCATGCGCAACGGCGTCACCATCGCCGTGAAGCGCATGCGCGACATGAACCGCGTCGGCCGCGTCGAGTTCGAGGAGCACATCCAGATGCTCGGCGAGCTCCGCCACCCCAACGTCCTCCCCCCCATCGGCTACCATTACCGCAAAGAAGAAAAGCTCATCGTCTCCGAGTTCATGCCACGTGGCAGCCTCCTCTACGTCCTCCATGGTAATAATCACCCGAATTATTTCTTAATTAATCTCGATTATAGTTTGCTAATTACGATGTGTGGTTTAGGTGACCAGAGCCCGGACAGGGTGGTGCTGGACTGGCCGGCGAGGATGAGGATCGCCGTCGGCGTGGCGCGCGGCATGACGTACCTCCACGAGAAGCTGGGCATCCCGGCGATGAGGCTGGTGAGCATGGACGGCGCGGACTTCGACGCGCCGCCGCCGCCGCCGCCGCACGGGAACCTCAAGTCCGGGAACATCCTGCTCGACGCCCAGCTGGAGCCGCGGATAGTGGACTACGGCTTCTTCCCGTCGTCAACAAGGCGCAGGCGGCGCAGGCCATGTTCGCGTTCCGGTCGCCCGAGGCCTCCTCCGGCGCCTCCTCCTCCGGCGGCGCTGGCGGCCCACGCGCCGCCGTGTCGGCGAGGTCCGACGTGTACTGCCTTGGCATCGTGCTCCTCGAGCTCGTCACCGGGAAGTTCCCGTCGCAGTATCTCCTCACTGCGCGGGGCGGCACTGACGTCGTGCAGTGGGCGGCGTCGGCGGTGGCCGGCGGCACCGAGCAGGTGGTCGTCGACCCCGTCGTCGCCGCCGGCGCCGGCGCCGCCGCGGTGAGGCTTCTGCGGGTCGGGGTGCGGTGCACCATCCCGGAGCCGGAGAGCCGGCCGAACATGGCGGAGGTGGCGAGGATGGTGGAGCAGGTCGCCGCCGGCGGCGGCGGCGGCGCGTCGTGATCGCTCGCGCGCGAACGGTCGGTGCAAACGGGGGGAAGAAGAGTGATCCGTGATGCACGGTCGCCGATGCATGTAGAGCTGAAACGTGGACGAATCCTGGCCGTTGATGCCGAGGATGGAGGACGTGGACAAATCCTGGTCGTTCCATGCATATGAGGGGTGGTGAGGGGAATGCGGCGTATGGTTGGCCTCCGTGTGCCGTGTAAATTCAAGGGTCTGAATTTGTAAAAAGAAATACGTGACAGAAAAGAAAATGAAAAAACAGAAAAACCGGAGGGCAAACATGTAATTTATTATGTCTAGGGACCTTTTGAGTAAAGATTGCTTCTAGGTTCTAGCCGGAGGAGGGAATTATAATGATCATGGTGTGAAATTTCAAGAGTAGAAAAATCATTTGTCCCTACTCCCTTCTGTATAAATGTTCGTAGAGTATGTTTCCTTTTAGATTATACTTGCATTTATTGGAAGAAAAACTGGGTTTTAAGATAATTCAACAATTGTGTCTACTTTGCATCGGAATGATCGAACTAGAACAAAATCCAGGTCTTTGGAGTTTAAGACCTCTCCTTTCAACGCTATAACAACTCTTGCAGAGCCAAAGACTGAACAATTTGGGAAATAATTGGATCCCTGAAACTAATTCGTTTCGACCGTTGGTGAGGCCAGTGGCGGAGGCCCGGCATACCCCGGTCCGCACGTAAGTATATATATAAATAAATAAATATACGGCACATATCTTTTCGGCTTGTCGTATCGGAGCTCGAAAGTCGAAACTTGGAAATAGTGAAAGATGGGAACCGTCGCCGAATGCTCGAATCAGTGCTACCGAATCCATGCGCCGACCACCGCCCTAATGCCGGCCGCTGCCCGCGCCCTCGCGCCACCCGCTCGCCGACCGCCGTTCGTGCCTGCATGCCGCCTGTGCACCGGCAGCCGAACCGCTCGTGTGCCAGGCCACCGAATAAATTAATAAATTTATGTCCATTCAAAAATATCGAATAAATTAATCAGAAAAATAACATTATAAGTCTCTGGTATTCTTTTATGCATATATTTTTAATTATCAGTATGATGTTTAAACTATTTATATTATAGTTAGTGGATCGTTTTTATTTAATCTAAGATTTAAAGTATTGTATTACTTTGTACATATATACCTAATTATGTTATTAATTTTATAATTATTATCAAAATATTGTGTTAATTTTTTTGATGATATACCCTAAGGTAAAATCCTAGATTCGCCATTTGGTGAGGCTCACCACAGCGAATGTTAAGAAGGTGAGCGAGCTCTTCGCCGATCTTTTATTTCGCTGGATGTGGCCGAGATCTTGAAAATCAAAACGGGTGCTACCTTAAGCAGGGACATTGTGGCCCGGTCTCCTGAGAGAAATGGAGTTTTCTCTGTCCGCTCGGCATATCAGCTTTTGAAAGAGAGACAATGCGCGGCAGCTTTGGCAACTATCGGTGAAATGGAGTTTGGAAGCTGGGGGTTCCGCCCAAAGTGCGAGTATTTTGGTGGAGGGTGCTGCACAATGCCCTCCCGTCTAAGGCTGAGTTAAAAAGACGGCATTTTGAGAAGGAGAGTTTTTGTGAATGTTGCGGTGATCCGGAGGAAACGGTTTACCATGTTGTTTTCAGGTGCCCGGTAGTGCAAAGCTAATTTCTAGAGAGAGGTGAAGAATTCTTCGGTTTGGTGGTTCCCCTCCTCCATCCAAATACCTGGGTTTTTTGACTGATATTTGTAACGCTAAGCTGTGTTCTCCAGCGGTGGCCGCGATGGTAGTCTGTGGCGCCTGGACGTTGTGGACGGGGAGGAATGCTCGTCGCCATGGCCGGAAGGTTTGAGAACCGGGAGCATCTGTCCGATATATCTCGGACTTGTTGGAGGAATTGGCAGCGCTAAATCTGTCGACTGTGCCTGCACAAGCCAAACGGTAAATGAGCTGGCAGAAGCTAACCAATGGTTGGGTCAAGGTGAATACGGATGCAGCTTTTGTTGCGGCTACTTGCTCGAGAAGTGGAGGAGTGGTAATCCGGGATGACAAGGGAACAGTGCTTGCAGGTGCAGCAAGGTGGTTTGATCATGTGCCAGATGCGTTAACAGCGGAAGCAATGGCAGCAAAAGAGGGCCTTGAACTTGCAGTGGAGAATGGCTACCGGAGAGTGACCTTGGAGGTTGATTGCAGGTCATTGTGTCTGCTGCTTACGGAGGGAGAAGGCGGAAGATCGGTTATCGGAGGTCTTTGTCATGACATCACAGAGCTAGGCAGGAATTTCGACGAGTTTAAATCGTCTGGGTGGGTAGGGAGGCAAACTCGGTGGCTCACTCTTGTGCTACAATGGTGCTGCAGACCGATCGTTCTTTCTTTTGGTTAGATTCTATTCTTTCTTTTGCTACGGATTGTAATCCTGTCCAGTGATTAATAAAGCTCTCTGGAAAAAAAAAGCCAAAGACTGAACATCAAATGATTCCAAGGAAAAGAAATGAAATAGGAGACAAATAGTAGCAGCCCATCTTCAGTATTGTAATAACTCTTCTTTCCATATGCTAGTTACATGCATAGCTTGCCCAAACAAGAGGCCTTTTAAGCTCAATCTCAAAGAGGGATTGTTATCATTCATGTACTTAAGTGCTTTTATCTAATCTTTCATATCATTAAAAGAAGTCACGAGTCTTAAAAAGAACATAAATTTCAAGAAATAAAAAAAACAAAAGAGTACAGCAATCAACGACCAAATTTTCGGAAGAGATAATCCAAGTCACGCTAAATAGGATCAGTAATCCTCACGAAGTACCACCGACGCTTTGGCCGAGTGGTTAAGGCGTGTGCCTGCTAAGTACATGGGGTTTCCCCGCGAGAGTTCGAATCTCTCAGGCGTCGTTAATTTTTTCATGTCGTTTTTTAAGGTTTCAAACATATAAAAAATCACACACAAAAAAACCAGTTTAATTGCTCCTATTATATGGAACTCCTAATATTATGTTCCACCTCATTAAAAAACAATTTTCAACTATTCATAACATTAGAGCATATTCAAGAGTCTTATTAAATTTCACTATCTAAATCATTATTTAAAGACTTATTTGCGTAAAATTCGTTTTTTTATTTTTTCATTCTTCAACAGTTTTTCTATATCTCATACGCACTCTAGAGAGTCATTCTTGTTTTCTATTTTTGGCTAGCGAAAAATCCAAAATAGAAAATATTTATATTTGGATGACTATTTTAAAAAGTTGTTGGATGGTAGTTTCTCACTAAAATATCTATTCGTAGCATTTAGAAAGAATATAAAGAGTCTCTTGGTCCCACAAGGGCGGCTCGCGAGGCGACTACTCGGCCGCTCCTTTTTCCCTTCCTTCCTTCTCTGCCTCGCCGCCACCGGAGCGATCGCCAGCAAAGTCGCATGACTGCAAGGACAGCGGCGACGGGGCTCCTCGCTGACCTCGTACTCGGGCGACCAGAGGAGACTCCCAGGGCGACGGCGACGGTGACCGCCAGATCTGTGCCGCTTCGGCCGGATCTGGTGGGGTGGCGGATGGCGGCGAGAATGGCAACGGCGATGGCAGGGGCGAGTCTCTGTGGTGGTAGGGACGGCGATGGCGCCGCGGATGGCCTCACGTCGCTCAGCCGGTGAGAGGCCGTGGCAAGATGGCCGGGCGACGACGACGAGGCAGGGGCTCTACGCTGGACGACGGTGGCTAATGGCGGCGGTGACGGAGACCACAGATTCAGCGGCGGCGCACCTGGATCTGGTAGACCGGTGCTTGGATCTGGCGCCCACGCGCTGGATCCGACCGAAGGCGACGCGCCTGTGTCGACGCTGGGAGAGGCCGGCGGCTAGATGCTGCAGTAGGAGGAGGATTCTGGCAGGATGCGTGTGCGGAGGCGCGATCGACGACGGAGGAGACCGGGCGAGGCGCAGCCAGTACGGAGGCCGGTGTGACGCGGCGAGGCACGGCCGGGTCACGGTGGAGCACCTTCTAGCTGATTATAGGCGTCGTCATCACCGTCATAGTCAGCGAAGTCAAAGTCTTGGTCCGTTGGCTGGGACGACGGGCCACCACATGAGGATGAGGCCCCGGTGTCCCCAAACACTGTTGGTGCAGTAGTATTGTGCAACCCTATTGGTACAAATTCAAATATTAAGATTTTGCAACTATGATGAGTAAACTTGTGGTCACAATGAGTAAGTGAAGTGCAAATGTGTGTAGGTTTACCTGTTGGACGAGCAACGGTATCACTGAAGGACGTAGGTCCTGCTCCACGCCCAAAACCAGGACTGCGTGAGGTAGAGGGTCTGGCATCTCCAAACATTGCTGCTGTAGTAGTAATGTGTGACCCTGTTCAAACGAATTAAAATATTCAGACGGTTGTGCACATAAATATACTGATTTGCGATAAACATGAGTTCATATGTTCACCTGTTGGACGCGCCTGCCCAGCATGGTGCTGAGAAGAGGGATGTCCTTGGGACGCCCCTAGCGTGGGCCAGAGTGATGGTACACACACATCCGACGCAGATCAACAAAAAATGTCCTCAGGGTATCCCGAACCATGCGTCGGATTTGACCAAAGGTGCTAGTAAGCTTATCCCTGGTAAGAACAATCCCTAACTGCAAGCGCCTAAGAGATGCCAGAACACAACGACATGATATAGATGATTGTAAATTGTATTGGACTTACAGTAAACTAGAGGAGCCACTTCTTGGTGGACCCATGGGTCTCGTAGCCCGGCTGTTAACACCTAAATTTGGTAATTGAATCCCTAAGTCTTGGCAAGGGTGAAACAGAATCGGGTCGGCTGATTTGACGGAGAAACAGAGGCCGCATCGGTTAAGAAGCAATCGGGTACGAAGCCAGTCGACTAAGGTTGAATCGGACAAGAGCGGTCGTGTCACGCCCAGAAATTCACACCAGAATTTCTGCAGCTAATTTGTGCATTACATCCTCATCCAGGAATCAGCCGAGGTACACAAATCGACGTTATTGATAATACAGAATCCTCGTCTTAGAAACAATATAAAAGAGTTACACAAATGCAGCGGAAAGGAAAATAAAACTCACTTAAGCTAAACTTGACACGAGCGAAGCGGAACACCAACTCCACAGCTAAACCTTGACGAGAACAAGCCTACACCTCCTCGGAGACCTCGATCTCAACCTCTGGCACTGAAGGGGGGAAAAGAAGCAAGACTGAGTACAACCACCGTACTCAACAAGTCACACCGGAAAAGGGGACATGATGCAAGATAAATAACAAGGAAAGGTCAAGGGCTCAATTTGCATAAACAGCGTTTGCAGTATATAATAATAATATTTGAAGACAGTAAAACAGTAGTAATATTTAAGCAAGATTAAATAAACACTGTCCAACGCTCAAACCACGTTGCAACAGCCCATCCATCCACCCGCACTAGTCAAGCTTCCACATTTCATTCGAATAAAATAAATGAGACTAATCAAGGTGAATCTGGTCGATCGCCCGTAACCGTGGGCACGGCTATTCGAATAGTTTTTACTCTGATCAGAGGTGTACAACTGTACCCACAAGACACAATCCCACAACACGTTACCGTGCGCCGGTGCACCACCATGGTGCCCGGAAAGGAATTGTGACAGGACCCTTCACACAACCCCTCTAATCAATCGTACCACACCAAGGTTTCGCCCCCATCCCCATCGGGCAATGGGCGCCCTCTAGTGCCGCGGTGAATCCGGAAGCGATCAACCCTTAAAACCGGGCCGACCCAACTCCATCACGCTCACCCTCTGCGGGATACGTTAACTACGAGACGGCTATGCTACGGGCCCGCCATTACCCATGCTGGCTTGTGGTATGCACGGCATTTCTTCCGGGGTTTCCGAGAACCGGTCCTTAATCGTCATGAGCACGCTAACCAAAGTCCAACCATGTGCTCACGACCCACCTTTCTCATAATTCAATATTATTAAAACCAAAGTCATATCTTAATATCGTCGGAAGATCCACTTTAGAAATAAACTTGATTAGTGTGACTCCCTTAAGTGAGCTAGTTGCGCTAAGCATGACTAAGCAACCTTAAACTATCATCTAGTCACATTGGATCCCAAGTTATCAATGGTATAAGGTAAACAATCCTATGGTTGAGTACAAATGGGTATAAAACATCCCATGAAATGACATTCTAAAACATATGCAGTATTTGAATGAAATAGAGGTAATTTACATAAAATAGGTACAATATGGTCAATGTAAGGTATGACTTGCCTTGCTCGGGGACGAGGAACTTCGGCGACTACTTCGAAGAGAACGGGCTCGCCGGAAAACTCGGGATCTACACGACAAACAAAGCACTCAACAAACACCCTAAAAAGTCTACTGAAACAGCACTGAAAAGTATTTTTAATGGATTCTTGACATTTTTCTGGATTTAATGAAATTTGAATGGGCTAAAACGGAGCTCGGATTCAAAAGATATGAATTTTAGAAGTTTAATTGCGATTTTTAAACTAAACGAAAAGATTAAATTATTTATTGCGCAATTAAGTCCCGGTGACGTCACCCTTGCGCGGCACGGGCTGGCGTCGGCATGACGTCGCGGGCGGCGTCGGCCTAGGGCCGACGCGCCGCACGCACGCCGCGGGGAGCGAGGCGCGGCGGCCGGATTGCCGCCACGTGGCGCGATCCGAGCGCGCAGATTGCGCGACGTGGCGCGATCGGAGCGGCCGGACGGCGCGATCGGACGGCGCGATCCGTCGCGATCGGACGCGCGATCCGTCCGATCCGCAAGATCGGACGGCACGGGCGGCGCTAGGGTTAGGGTTAGGGTTAGGGTTAGGACGCGGTGGCGGCGGCTCAAGCTTGCTCGCCGGCCATGGCCGCGCGGCGGCCGGCCGGACTTCGTCGGCACGGGAACAACGACGGCGGGCGGCGCGATGCACGGGAAACGACGGCGGAGAGTGCCGCGGCTCGGGACAACGGCTCGGGGCAACGGCAACACGGGAAACCGAAGGGAAAAGCGGCGGTGAACTCACCGGAGATGGGGAAGACGGCGACGGCGGTGACGATTTTGGGGCTAGGCGAACGGGAAACAAAGGGAAACGCGGTGGCGCATGAGGGGACTTTATAGGGGCGGAAAGAGGCGGATTGCGCACGGGTTGAGCGCGAATCCCTCGCCGTCGGTTTCGGACTCGGAGAGAGAGAGCGAGATATCCGGCGGTCGTTTCGGGCGACGACGGCGTTTCGGCGTGCGGGAAAGCGAGCACGGGTGCGGCGCGCGGGCGGAGCCGGCGTGGGGCCCACGCGACACGAAGTGCGCGGAAACGGCATGAGAAAACGGCGGGCGGCGCGGCTATGGCGGCGGTGGCGGTTGGGCGGCCGGGCGCGAGGAGCGGCTCCGACAGTGGGGCCCACAGTCGGTGGCCCTCGGCGCAAGGAGGCGCCCGGACTTGCGCGATGCGGCGGCGCCGTGGGCCTCGGCCACGGCCGCGGGAGCGCGCGCGCGGGGCAGGCGCGACGGCCCGTTACGGCGACGGCGGAAAACCGTACGGACGTACGGAAAAAGGAAAAAAGGAAAAAGAAAAGAAAAAGGGATTTAGGGACTTAATTAAATTCCTGTTTTCTTATTTAATTGATTAAAAATACTTAGAGTGCTCTAAAAATTCCAGTAAAAATCCTCTTAGCGTATTTTGACATGAAGAATTCAAGAAAAATCCTACCATGTCATTTCCATTTATTAATTGCATTTTAAAATTATAGGTTGACTCCGGGTTAATTTCAAAAATTCCGATTATTTCGGGGTAAATTATTTAAATGAATTAGGGAAAAACCCGGGATGTGACAACCTACCCCTTAAACGGAATCTCGACCCCGAGATTCGGAGTACCGGCGAAGAGGTGTGGGTGCGCGGCCTTTAGCTCATCTTCTCGTTCCCAAGTAGCTTCTTCCTCGGAGTGATGAGTCCATTGAACCTTGCAAAACTGATAACCTTGTTCCGAGTCCTTCTCTCACCGACCTCAAGAATACGTGCTTGGTCTCTCTACGTAGGTTAAGTCCTCTTGGATTTCAACCTGATCCGGACTCGCTTTGTTCTTCCGGTACCCTTAAACACTTCTTCAACTGGGACACATGAAACACGTCGTGAATACCGTCATGTTGGAGGAAGCTCCATGATAGGCCACTTCTCCTCGACGTTCCCGAATCTGTATGGTCCCACGAAACGTGGTGCCAACTTACCTTTGGTTTGGAAACGGTGTACTCCCGGAGTGGTGTGACGCGAAGATACACAAAATCCCCGCTTCAAAAGCGAGATCTCTTCAACGATTATCGCATAGCTCTTCCGTCGGGATGCGCAATCTTCAACCTTTCCCGAATCACTCGGACCTTTTCCTCGCTTCGCTTATTACTTCCGTGCCAAACAACGGCGCTCACCCGTCGATCCCGAGAATAGGGGTGTGTGGCATTTCCGTCCATACGAGTGCTTCATACGGTGCCATTTGAATGCGGCTGTAACCGTTGTTGTAAGAGAATTCTGCATAGGGCAAGCTTTTGTCCCACGCTTTTCCAAAATCGAGCGCGCATGCTCTTAGCATATCTTCCAAAATCTGATTCACTCTCTCGCTTGGCCGTCTGTTTGCGGATGATAGGCCGTGCTGAAATTCAAACGGTACCGAGTTCTTCTTGCAACTTCTTCCGAATTTGGAAGTAACCGACTTCCCTATCGGACACGATCTTCTTAGGCACGCCATGCAAACACATGATCCTTGCGAGATAAAGCTCGCCAACTTCTTCCCGAGTAGGTAGTATGTACTGGTATGAAGTGGGCCACCTTGGTGAGTCGGTCCACCACGACCCAAATCGAGTCATATCCTGACGTTGTGCGGGGTAAACCCGTGATGAAATCCATCCCAATTTCTTCCCATTTCCACTGAATCGAAGGGGTTGCAACATCCGCGGGCCGTTGATGTTCGCCTTCACTCGCCGACAAACATCACAAAGTGCAACAAACTCGGCTATCTCCCTCCTCATGCCGACCCACCAAAACTTTTCTTTAAGATCTTGATACATCTTTGTACTTGCCGGTGAATTGAGTATTGGGTTTGGTGAACTTCCGTAAGGATCGTCTTTTCAAGTCCTTGTCCTCCGGCACACACAATCTCTTTCCCATCCAGATTGTGCCATGTTCGTCTTCCGTAAAACCACGAGCTTTTCCGACTCTCATGTTCTTCTTGAGTTCGGCTATCTCGGGATCTAACGCCCGAGCAGCCCGAATTTGATCAATGAGAGTGGGTTGGGCTTCCGAGCAGCCACAAAATCAAAATCCACCACTCGTAGATTTAGATTCTCGAATTCCGCCGCAATCGGTCACACATTCTCGAATTCCTGCGCAACTTTGACACCGAGGGTGGTGCAAGTAACTCTTTCGGCTTAGTGCATCCGCAACCACATTAGCTTTGCCGGGATGGTAATGTATCCCTAAGTCATAATCTTTGATCGTTCCAACCATCTTCTCTGGAGGTTTAAATCAGTTGGGTGAAAATGTACTTAAGACTTTTGTGATCCGTATACACTTCACAACGATTACCAATTAGGTAGTGTCGCGATCTTCAATGCATGAACCACTGCGGATAACTCCAGATCATGAGTGGGGTAGTTGTTTTCATGTGGGCGCAATTGACGAGATGCATATGCGACCACTTTGCCTTCTTGCATCAACACACATCCCAACCCTTGGCGAGATGCATCACAATAAACTTGGAAGTCCTTTCTTGGTCGGGCAAGTATCAACACCGGTGCAAACACCAACTTCCTCTTGAGCTCTTCAAAACTCCTATTGCATTCCGACCACTTAAACTTCTCATCTTTCTTCAACAGTTGAGTCATTGGCTTGGCGATTTTGGAGAAGTTCTCAATGAAGCGGCGGTAGTAACCCGCAAGTCCAAGGAAACTTCGGATCTGCGTAACCGTTTTAGGCGGGGTCCACTTGGTAACCGATTCCACATTTGCTGGATCCACGGCTACTCCTTGGGCATTCACAATGTGGCCGAGGAACCGTACCTCCTTTAACCGTAAAGCACACTTGCTAAACTTGGCGTAGAGCGATGGTCTCTCAACTTTCGAGTCTTGTCCGAAGATGTTGCTGATGATCCTCCTCTCGACTTAGAGTAGACTAAAATGTCGTCAATGAACACCACCACGAATTTATCCAAGAACTCCATAAACACCTTGTTCATCGATTCATAAAGAAAGCCGGTGCATTGGTTAAACCAAAAGACATGACCGTACACTCGTACACCCATACCAGTGGTGAAGGCGGTCTTGGGAATGTCCTCTTCCCGAATCCTCAACGATGATAGCCCGATCGCAGATCTATCTTGGAAAATACCTTGGCCCCTTTGAGTTGATCGAATAAGTCATCAATCCGTGGTAGGGGATACTTGTTCTTGATAGTAACCTCATTGAGGGCTCGATAATCCACACACATTCTCTTGGTCTTGTCTTTTTTTCCACAAAATCACCGGAGCACCCCAAGGCGACGTGCTCGGCGAATATACCCTTTTTGCAACCTGTTCATCCACTTGCTTCTTTACTTGGCCAACTCGTTGGCTCCCATCCTATATGGCCTCTTGTGTATTGGAGCGGTCCCGGTACTAGGTCAATCCGAATTCAATTTCCCTTTTGGCGGCATCCGAGTTAAATCCTCGGGAAAACTTCGGGGTATTCTCGACAATGGGGATATCCTCTAACTTCACAAGGGTCTTGGCCGCCATTTCGGACGATTCCCGGTGGAAACATGATTCAAACTTGCTACGGGCTTGACTTGCATGGGAGAGCGAAAAACAATTCTTTCTCCATTCATGTTGACTAAAGTAATGGTGCGACTAGAGCATCAATTACTCCCTTATGTCTGGACAACCAATCCATCCCAAGAATGACATCTATGCCTTTGGTGAAGGAGGATAAGGTTGGCTAGAAACATAGATCCTTGGATTTCTATGGCCACCGAGGGACAATCGAGTGGTCTCCAAGTGGTTTCCGGGGTTTGAACCCGCATAGGTATCTTAAGTCCCACTACGACAACCCATGTGCCCCAACAAATTGCTTTGAGATAAAAGAATGTGTAGCGCCGTAATCAAATAATACTATGGCAGGAGTATAGTTTACGAAACATACCCAGTATAACTTCGGGAGCGGTCGTGCTTCCTCGGCGGACGCATGATTGACTCGAGCCTGGATGAACCTTGGCCCAGCGTCTTGGCTTCGGACACTTGTCCGCAAAATGCCCCGGGTCACCACGGTTGAAACAGACTCGGCTTTCCTCCCGAGTCCTTCCTTGGAGGTGGTGGCGTGATCGTTCTTGGGATGACGCGTTGGAGGGCGCGGGGCCGGAGTACGCTGTTGCTCGACCACCGCCACTACGCGCTTGGAAATTCCCGGGTGATAAGGTCGATGCCGACGAACAATCATGGTGGTAGGTCCACTCGACTTCCGGACATGAAACGCGCTTCTGCTGATTTCCCTCTTGTTGAGGAGGTCGTGTCGGAATACTTTTCTCTTCTTGATCATCTTGTTGCGCCGATCTTCCCGTCGAATGGCCTTGTCAACCAGCTTCTCAAAGTTAGCATACTCTCCGGAGATAAGCTTGTCCGTGAGTTCATCATCCAAACCACCAAAACTTTTCCCCGCCTTTCGCATCAATGCGCACATCTTCGGGGCATAACGGGCAAGACGATTGAACTCGTGCGAGATACTCGAATCGATCTGTTACCCTGCTCAAGAGAACGGAACTCACGCTTTTACGTGCAACTATTCCCGCAGAATATGTGCGGTCCCAAACTGCGACGAAACTCTTCCAGTGTAACCACGCTCCCGCCGGCGAGTAACCAAATAGTTGTCCCACCAAGCTGAAGAGGACCCCGTAATCGATGAGTGGCAAAAGAGACTTTCTCCCGATCCGTGCACCGAGCGGATCCAACTTCTTCTCTATGGCATGAAGCCAATCATTAGCCTCCATGGGATTAGTGGTGCTGGAGAAGGTCGGCGGTCGGACACGAAGGAACTCGGCGGCTTGACTGGGGTGGTGGGGCGGCAAGCGGTTATTCTCTGCTTTGCATTTTCAGCAAGCTGCTTGCATCCGGTGGTGTTGTTGTTGCATTTGCCGCATCATTGCAGCCATCATCTGTGTCTGTGAAGCGAGCACTTGAGCAATGGTGGGATTCTCGGGTGGCGGTGGAGGAGCATTGCCATTGGCGTCGTGAGCCTCGTGGTTGTCGGCACCTGACTGCCCATTGTTGCTGTTCGCCCCGCTGGTCCTGGTGTTCACCATCTGAAGGAGACGACCGACCAGAGAGAGAAAAGAAGAAAAACAGACAGACTTAGCACTAATCTTTATTATTTGAATTCAAATGCATTGTTCTGATCTTGACTAGAAACAAGGAAAAGCACCAAACATCCTTAATTGGTCAGTCATATCACACTTGATATCGACGCGCTATCCCACACACGGCCTAACACACAAAGAACTACCAAGAAGACAAACTAATTTAAACGGTAAAACTAAAGAGGGCAACTAGAACGATCCACGAGACGAGGAGTCGCTCGCTTCCTTCGAAGATCCCCATTCTTCCGAACGGCTCCTGGAGTCCTCGGGCGTCACCTCGACTTGGACTCTTCGAGTCGGTTGCCGTACCCAACCGATCCTGCCTCTTTCCTCCGAGGAATCTCGAGTCTCTTCGGAGTCCATGTCTTCACCGAATTATCTCGAGCTTGAGTCACTCGAGACGGAGATCCAACCATTACGCCACCTCCGCCCGGATTTGTCGAAGCCGGAGCAAAGGTGAGGGCGGGACTGCAGCAGGAGGAACTAGAACCGGCCGGAACCGGAGCGGGTGGAGCTGGAGAAGGCGGTGGAATCCGAGGTGCGGTGGATACGGACAGCGCGGTGGTGGTCTTCCGAGGCGTAGTGCGGAGTCTAACCCCAACCGGTGGCGGGAGTCCCTTCAACTCGGCTACCTCCTTCTTCGGACGAACCACTTCGTCCCGCGAGCGCGCGATCCTCGGCATCTTCTTGTCGTTCGCTCCTTGGTCGCCTTGTGTAGGTCGAGTGCATCCGATCCAGTCCTTTGAGCACAAGGCACATGTGACCGAAGGTAGTGTCATTCTCCTCTCGCCATAGACTTGAATGCACTGACCTCGAGGAACTACCTCGACGGGGATGGTAGCGGTAGGAGGAGGTGCGAATGTCGCATCATGCAGCTCCCTCATCCCGGCCAACATCGGTAGGCGGCTTCTTGACAAGCATGATCGACGTGCCTCCGGAAGCCGTGACCTCCATGTTGGGAAGACACGTTCCCACAAACCCGTGAACCTCCAACCGAACACGGTAGGGCAACTCGCCACCGAGAGGCGCAACGTTGTATACTCCGGTGCTTCGGGATATCCAACCGCAAGGGCCATACGCGCCAGCTACGCCACGAAACCTCATCCCTTTTCCGCGGTGCGTCGGGGGAACCCGCCATCTATAGAAACAAAGGAGTGGGAAAATCAAAACATGCTCAAAACCCACGACCACATCCCATTTTCACAATTTCCTAAACCCTAGACGCCTCCCATTTTCAAAACATCCTTTTTTTAAAACATATGCACATGAAAAGAATTAGAGGGCTCTTAAGGTTTCCAGTTGGCTTGTCCTACGTCACGGGAAGGCTCGATACCAACTTGTCACGCCCGAAATTCACACCGAATTTCGCAGCTAATTTGTGCATTACATCCTCGTCCAGAATCACCGAGGTACACAAATCGACGTTATTGATAATACGAATCCTCGTCTTAGAAACAATATAAAAGAGTTACACAAATGCAGCGGAAAGGAAAATAAAACGACTTAAGCTAAACTTGACACGAGCGAAGCGGAACACCAACTCCACGGCTAAACCTTGACGAGAACAAGCCTACACCTCCTCGGAGACCTCGATCTCAACCTCGCAGAAGGGGGAAAAGAAGCAAGACCGAGTACAACCACCGTACTCAACAAGTCACACCGAAAAGGGGACATGATGCAAGATAAATAACAAGGAAAGGTCAAGGGCTCAATTTGCATAAACAGCGTTTGCGATATAATAATAATATTTGAAGACAAGAAACAAAGAGTAATATTTAAGCAAGATTAAATAAACACGTCCAACGCTCAAACCACGTTGCAACAGGCCCATCCATCCACCCGCACTAGTCAAGCTTCCACATTTCATTCGAATAAAATAAATGAGACTAATCAAGGTGAATCTGGTCGATCGCCCGTAACCGTGGGCACGGCTATTCGAATAGTTTTTACTCGATCGAGGTGTACAACTGTACCCACAAGACACAATCCCACAACACGTTACCGTGCGCCGGTGCACCACCATGGTGCCCGGAAAGGAATTGTGACAGGACCCTTCACACAACCCCCTCTAATCAATCGTACCACACCAAGGTTTCGCCCCCATCCCCATCGGGCAATGGGCAGCCCTCTCTAGTGCCGCGATGAATCCGGAAGCTGATCAACCCTTAAAACCGGGCTGACCCAACCCCATCATGCTCACCCTCTCGGGATACGTTAACTAGAGACGGCTATGCTACGGGCCCACCATTACCCATCTTGGCATGTGGTATGCACGGCATTTCTTCCGGGGTTTCCGAGAACCGGTCCTTAATCGTCATGAGCACGCTAACCAAAGTCCAACCATGTGCTCACAACCCACCTTTCTCATAATTCAATATTATTAAAACCAAAGTCATATCTTAATATCGTCGGAAAATCCACTTTAGAAATAAACTTGATTAGTGTGACTCCCTTAAGTGAGCTAGTTGCGCTAAGCATGACTAAGCAACCTTAAACTATCATCTAGTCACATTGGATCCCAAGTTATCAATGGTATAAGGTAAACAATCCTATGGTTGAGTACAAATGGGTATAAAACATCCCATAAAATGACATTCTAAAACATATACGTATTTGAATGAAATAGAGGTATTTACATAAAATAGGTACAATATGGTCAATGTAAGGTATGACTTGCCTTGCTCGGAGATCGAGGAACTTCGGCGACTACTTAAGAGAACGGGCTCGCCGGAAAACTCGGGATCTACACGACAAACAAAGCACTCAACAAACACCCTAAAAGTCTACTGAAACAGCACTGAAAAGTATTTTTAATGGATTCTTAACATTTTTCTGGATTTAATGAAATTTGAATGGGCTAAAACGGAGCTCGGATTCAAAAGATATGAATTTTAGAAGTTTAATTGCGATTTTTAAACTAAACGAAAAGATTAAATTATTTATTGCGCAATTAAGTCCTTGGTGACGTCACCCTTGCGCGGCACGGGCTGGCGTCGCATGACGTCGGCGGGCGCGTCGACCCTAGGGTGCGTCAGCGCCGCCGCGCGGGGCGGGGAGCGCGGCGGCCGGATTGCCGCCACGTGGCGCGATCCGAGCGGCCGGATTGCGGCGACGTGGTGCGATCGGAGCGGCCGGGCGCGATCGGACGGCGCGGATCCGTCGCGATCGGACGGCGCGGATCCGTCCGATCCGCAAGATCGGACGGCACAGGGCGCGCTAGGGTTAGGGTTAGGGTTAGGGTTAGGACGCGGTGGCGGCGGCTCAAGCTTGCTCGCCGGCCATGGCCGCGCGGCGGCGGCCGGACTTCGTCGCACGGGAACAACGACGGCGGGCGGCGCGATGCACGGGAAACGACGGCGGAGAGTGCCGCGGCTCGGGACAACGGCTCGGGGCAACGGCAACACGGGAAACCGAAGGGGAAAAGCGGCGGCGAACTCACCGGAGATGGGGAAGACGACGACGGCGGTGACGATTTTGGGGCTAGACGAACGGGAAACAAAGGGAAACGCGGTGGCGCATGAGGGGACTTTATAGGGGCGGAAAGAGGCGGATTGCGCACGGGTTGAGCGCGAATCCTCACCGCTCGGTTTCGGACTCGGAGAGAGAGAGAGCGAGATATCGGCGGTCGTTTGGGCGACGACGGCCGTTTCGGCGTGCGGGAAAGCGGGCACGGGTGCGCGCGGCGCGGGCGGAGCCCGGCGTGGGGCCCACGCGGCGCGAAGTGCGCGGAAACGGCATGAGAAAACGGCGGGCGGCGCGACTATGGCGGCGGCGGTTGGGCGGCCGGGCGAGAGAGGCGGCTCCGACAGGTGGGGCCCACCTGCGGTGGCCCTCGCGTAAGGGAGGGCGCCGGACTTGCGCGATGCGGCCGGCACCGTGGGCCTCGGCCCACGGCCGCGGGAGCGACGCGCGCGGGATCGGGCCGACGGCCCGTTACGGCGACGGGCGGGAAAACCGTACGGACGTACGGAAAAAGGAAAAAAAGGAAAAAGAAAAAGAAAAAGGGATTTAGGGACTTAATTAAATTCCTGTTTTCTTATTTAATTGATTAAAAATACTTAGAGTGCTCTAAAAATTCCAAGAAAAATCCTCGTTAGCGTATTTTGACATGAAGAATTCAAGAAAAATCCTACCATGTCATTTCCATTTATTAATTGCATTTTAAAATTATAGGTTGACTCCGTGTTAATTTCAAAAATTCCGATTATTTCAGGGTAAATTATTTAAATGAATTAGGGAAAAACCCAGGATGTGACAGGTCGATAGCCGATTCTAGGTTCAGAGAAGATAAAACCATTTCTGGTGCAGATGTTTGAAGATACATAGAAGATTCGGTTATCAGTTTGTGCGTTAAAGATATTGCCATCTATGGATAGAGTCCTGTAACGGCAATTGTATATGTAAATTAGGATTTTGTTTAAACTGTTTATTGTAATGCGTGGATCCTTCCCGGGATATCGTCGTATTTTAAATAGTAGTTTAGATAGAGTCCAGGGTCTGTACAGATAATGTTATCTTGGGTATAAATAGGACCCGAGACCCCTGTAATTAAACAATTCAATCAATCAATCAACTTTCGGCGCATCGCCAAACCTTTTCTTCAGACGAGCAATTGATTTGGCTACGGGTTGCATCATTTCGATCCCCAAATCCAGGTAAATGCTTGTCATTAGTGGTATGTTCTGCTAATTCTAGTGCTTCCATCGTAATGACACATTAGATTCAGGGGTTTATACTGCACTATTTATCATATATCGCGTATAAACTAGAGCAATATTTAGATCTATCCTGTCATCGGCTAGTTCTATCAAGAACCCATAGCCGATAGGGCTAGATCTAAAGGTTGTCTTGGTTTATATGCGGTATCCACCGTCTCGAGAGGTATAAATCAGCTACAACGCATCGAGGTTGTTCTTTTTATACTTAATGCTGCATCAACGTTGAACTATTAAGTCGTTTTTAGAACTTCCAATGATCTGTTTGGTTAGATTTGTATGTTTAGAGACGAAGGGGGTTTCGAGACGGTCTTATCTCGCCCTAATATATTTCTTTTAGTATATTTATTACTAGATTTATGTTAGGATCGCCTCTTATATTAAGATCCCATTCTTGTCGAACATCATAAGCCGAAATCGGCTGCCATCAACAATGACGGCCGATTTCCGGCTAAGCATCCGGTTCAAGAATGATATCTTTTCCTAAGAATCGCGGAGTACTAGCCGATCCATAGTTAGCTTTCCAAAGATTGGCTAGGTTATCAATACATATATTTATTATCCTTTACTGTATTTAGGTTAAGCGGCTGATGCTGTCTCGGTATAGCCGATCCATTCTAGTCGCTTGGCTTAAATATGTTTTAAGATAACATATATATGCTCATGGATTCCCTCAGCCGATCCAGTGGGGATCTAACCTAACACTTAACGCATATTGTGGAGATTGTGGCAATCGGGTATCTACATGGCAAGCTTATCCGACTGGAGGTAGGGATAGATTGCGCCTGCTATATCTGTAAGCCGAACTTGGCTTAGGTGTTACGGTTGCCGATAGAGATAAGGCAATCGGCCTATAGTCACGGTTTGGTAAGATTGAGGAAACCAACTTAGAGTAAGATAGGGTTTCCGATTTGTAAACCCTTCCTCCCAAGACTATATAAGGGGGGTAAGGGGCGTCCCTTGAGGGATATTCCGATAGGAGATCAGAGATTAGATTCTAGATACGATTTCATAAGCAAGAGCTTTAGATCACGAGATCAATAAAAACACTCGGCGGATCGAATCCACCGAAACAGGAGTAGGGTATTACCTCACGAGAGGGCCTGAACCTGTCTAAATCTTCTTCTTCTTCTAACCCATTGTGCTTGGCGATCTTGACTGCGACCCCATAAAATATATTGCCGAAACCAAGTTTCGACAGTTGGCGCGCCAGGTAGGGGCCGCGCGTCAAGACTTCTTCAACAATCTCGCCGACAAGCGTGATGGGATCTCCTTCAGGGTTCGGCAACTTTGCCGCCAACTTCGCCGACGACTCCCCTTCGACTGGATTCAAACCAGTCAAAGGGAAAGACCTACTCGGCGCCGTTCGACTCCCAAGCGCCGAGATCTTCGACAACATCTTGAAGACCAAGATGCGATCCACCTTCTCCGACGACAGACTTCACTCGGCGCCATTCGGACTACCGGATGCCGCCGAGATCTGCGCCAATCTTCTCGCCTCCCGACGGAAGCAATCTACTCAGCTGAAGACCTCTCGGTGCCGTTTGGGTTACCAAACGTCGCCAAGATCTACAGTCAACTGCTCTCCCCCGAGTTGGCGGTGATCCACTCGGGAGGAGCCTGATCCCCAAGCTCCGACTGGGCCGGAGCGATCCGATCCGGATTTCCCAGATCAAGGGAGGTCGCCGTCATCCTCCCGTCCTTCGGCTCCCGCTCATCTTCGAGCTCGACGGATACCTCGCTCCGCCGCTTCGACAATCTCTATGGCATCCCTTCCGACGAAGCCGACAACTCCGACCGCCATATGGATGCGAGCCGAAGTGCTGACGTCCTCATGGCCGAGCCGACGAGTCCGACTCACCATGGCCGAAGGCTTGCCGAAGAGGAGCGAGCTAGAGTGGAGCTTGAGCGCAAGACAGCCGAGGAGGACAAACAACGCAAGGACGAGGCCGACAAAAGGAAGCGGATCTACGTGCAGCGGACGATCCGCCGTGAGGCCATCCTCCAAACACGGGTTCGCAACACCAACGTCTTCCGACGCCACGCGAACGCCGTCGCCGCACTCACGCTCTTGGACACCGTCATGGAGACGGCTCCGCCAACGTGACTCCTATACTTGATAAGATCAAGACCATCGTCGCCGCCACGGCTAACGGCCCTCCCACCACTTCGGCGCGAAGGCCGATCGAATCCATGGCCGAAACGCCGGACAAGAGCCGGCTCCCACCTCTAAAGTCGGGAGACTACAGAGGCCCGAGCCGGCTCGCCGACAACCGAGCCAAGAGGCCCACCTCGCGAGTCCACGCCGAGGCACCAAGAGCAGACGGCCGACTCCGCGACAAACGACATGGACGTCCACCCGTCCACCACCGAGTCCGCCGCAAGGCCAGCTACCCAACCAGCCAACGTAAGACCCCGCCGAGTGATCTGCGGAAAGTCCTCGACCGCCGCTACCAAGAGCGCGACCGTCGCACTCAGGAAGATCGGAGGGGATCACCCGATAGCGGCGACGATGGAGTACCGGACTTCACTCGGGAGCTCCGCCGAGTGCATTGGCCGAGTGGCTTTAAGCCTACAGGATTGAAAGGTACGATGGCAAGACCGACCCTGAATCTTGGTTAAGTGTATATACCCTTGCCATCCGAGCGCAGGTGGCGACAACAAAGCCATGGCCAACTACCCGCCCGTGGCCCTCGCAAACTCGCCGTAAATTGGCTCACGAGCCTGCCAAGAGGCTCAATCGGCTCGTGGAGCGAGCTGAGGGACCACTTCATCGCCAACTTTCAGGGCACCTTCGAGAGGCCCGGCACACACTTCGACCTCTACAACGTCATCCAGAAGCCGGACGAGCCCCTGAAGGATTATATTCGTCGCTTCTCCGAGAAGCGCAACAAGATTCCGAACATCACCGATGACATCATCATCGCCGCCTTCCGAAGGGAGTCCGTGATGAGCCGCTTATCGGCAAGTTCGGCGCAAACCACCGAGGACGGTGAAACAAATGTTCGAGACGGCGAACTCATACGCCAAATCGAACGACGCCATTAAGGCCGCCCGTCAAGACCGGCCCGACAGAAGGGAGGACAAGCAAGCAGGAGGAAGCCGAAATCCTAAGAAGGATGGCGGCAACAACGGCAACCAGGGCCAGAAAGATCGCAAGCGCCGATCTGAAGACCTAGTGGCCGCGACCTCCAATACTCAACGCCGTCCCCGAGTCGCCGCCTACGACGCCATCATGAACGCCCAGTGCACCCACCATCCGAATCACAAGCACGCGGCGAAGGACTGCTTTATCTACAAGCAGTTCGCTGAACAGTACGCGGCGCAGCTCAACAAGAAGCCGACTGACGAGGCTGGCCCGTCCGGCGCCAAGAAGAACAACGCGGCTGAAAATGCCGAACCTTTTTAAGACCCAGTGGGGGAGCTCAACCACATCTTCGGGGGTCCGCTAGCCTATGAGTCCAAGAGGAAACAAAAGCTAACCGACCGGGAGGTCAACGCGGCTCAACCCGAAGTCCCTCAGTATCTGCGATGGTCGGAAGTGGCCATCACCTTTGACCGCTCGGATCATCCTGACCGAGTGGTTCATCCGGGGCGCTATCCACTCGTCCCGGACCCCGTGGTCCGCAATATCGGGCTTAAGCGCGTCCTCATCGATGGGGCAGCGCCCTCAACATCCCGTTCGTCAAGACCATGGATGAAATGCGATCCCGAGGGCCGAACGAAAGCAAGCTCAGCCCCCTTCCACGGAGTTATCCTGTGGCTGTCTTCAACACCACTCGGGCACATCTCCCTCCCAGTCACCTTCTGAGCCCGAGAAAACTTCCGAACGGAGAACGTCACCTTCGAGGTGGCCGACTTCAAACAAAGATATCATGCCATCATCGGAAGGCTGCGCTTGCCAAGTTCATGGCGATCCCTCACTACACTTACCTCGCATGAAGATGCCGGACCCCAACGGCGTCATCACTCTTCGCAGCGACGTGAAGCAAGCCTTCACCGCGACAAGGAGAGCTGCGACATGGCCCAATCTCGCGAGAGATTACGTGGCCAACAAGAAGTCCGATTGGCTGCATCGACTTCGGCAGAGGGCGAAGTCCCCGCGAAGAAGATAGCCAAATCGGATCCGGCGACGCCAAGACCAAGAAGATCTCCCTTGATTCGTCCGATCCCTCCAAAATTGCCGTAATCGGCGCCGACCTAGATCCCAAATAGGAAAGCGCGCTCGTCACCTTCCTCCAAAATAATAAAGATGTTTTTGCTTGGAAACCATCCGATATGCCCGGAATTCCTAGGGAGGTGATCGAGCACTCTTTGAACGTCAAAGATGACGCCAAACCAATAAAACAACGATTACGTAGGTTCGCACAAGATCGAAAAGACGCGATCAAAGAAGAACTCGCAAAGCTCTTGGCCGCCGCTTCATTAAAGAAGTCCTTCATCCCGACCGGTTAGCCAACCCGCCCCGGTCCGCAAGAAAACGGGCAATGGCGCATGTGCGTTGACTACACCGACCTCAACAAAGCCTGCCCCAAAGATCCATTCGGGCTACCTCGCATCGACCAAGTCGTCGACTCAACCGCCGGCTGCGAACTCCTGAGTTTCTTGGATTGTTACTCGGGCTATCACCGATCGCTTGAAAGAATCCGACCGCTTGAAGACATCGTTCATCACGCCATTTGGAGCTTATCTACATCACCATGCCTTTCGGCTCGAAGAACGTTGGAGCTACATACCGGCGCATGATCCAAAGATGTTTTCAAACGCAGATCGGCAAGAACGTTGAAGCTTACGTCGACGATGTTGTCATCAAGACCAAGCGAAAGAAGACCGATCACCGACTTAGAGGAAACCTTTGCAAACATCCGGGCCTTCGAATGAAGTTAAACCGGAGAAATGCACCTTCGGCGTCCCATCGTGCAAGCCGCTCGGCTTCATGGTGTCACATCGCGGCATCGAGGCAAATCCAGAGAAGATCAACGCTATCTTAAACATGAAGCCCCGAGTAACCGTAAAGACGTCCAAAAGCTCACTGGCTGCATGGCGGCACTAAGCCGTTTCATATCCCGACTCGGCGAACGGGCATGCCCTTCTTCAGCCGCGAAGAAGACAGACGACTTCCAGTGGACCACAGAAGCTGACAAGGCCTTTGAAGAATTCAAAGAATTTCTTACCACGCCACCCGTCCCGGCTTCACCTCAGCCCAGGAACCCCGTTGCGCATGCGTTTCAGCCACTCACCAAGTGGTTAGTACGGTCCTTGTGGTTGAACGCGAAGAAGAAGGACGGGCCAAGATTCAAAGGCCAATCTACTTTGTCGAAGTATTGGTAGGAGCCAAAATCCGATACCCTCGGTACAAAAATTGCTTTATGGTGTTCTAATAACCGCGAGGAAATTGGCACACTACTTTCGTGGTCACTCGGTCACCGTCATCACCTCCTTCCCACTCGGCGACGTCATCCACAACCGCGAGGCAACCGGCGTATCGCTAAGTGGGCCCTAGAACTGATGCCGCTGGACTTAACTTTTAAGCCCAGGACGTCCATTAAGTCACAAGCCTTAGCGGACTTCCTGGCCGAGTGGACTGAACAGCAAGAACACGTGCCTCGAGAAGACCTCCAACACTGGACCATGCACTTCGACGGATCCAAGAGGATCACCGGCCTGGGAGCAGGAGTCGTGCTGATCTCCCTGACTGGGGAAAGGCTAAAATATGGCTTTCACCTCCACTTCTCCGCATCACACAACGTCGCCGAATACGAAGCTCTTTTACACGGACTGCGTCTCGCAGTCTCACTCGGGATTCGTCGGCTTATCGTGAAAGGCGACTCCCAGCTGGTCGTCAATCAAGTGATGAAAGACTGGTCCTGCTTAAACGACACTATGGAGGCCTACCGACAAGAGGTCCGCAAGCTTGAGGACAAGTTTGATGGGCTAGAACTCTCACATGTCCTGAGACATAACAATGAAGCTGCCGATGAGCTAGCACAGTTCGGATCTAAGCGAGAAGCTGTTCCAACAGACGTCTTCGTCGAGCATCTCTATGAACCAACCGTCACGGCGAAGACGACTCCTAACGAACAAACCGCCAACGAAGTCGCCATGACCGACATCGACCGGAGGACACCGCTCATCAAATTCTTAACTCGCAAAGAGGCCGCCGGATGACCGGGATGAAGCGTAACGCGTCCGGCGTCGTTGCCAAGCGTACGTCATGGTCGACTCCGATCTATACAAGAGAAGCCCCTCCGGAATTCTCATGAGGTGCATCACACCCGAAGAAGGGAAACAATTACTCCAAGATATTCACTCGGGCATATGCGGAAGCCACGCGGCGGCACGCACTCTAGTTGGCAAAGCTTACATGCAAGGATTCTTTCGGCTCACCGCGGTCTCCGACGCGGATAAAGTTGTAAGAACCTGCGAAGGCTGCCGCTTTTGCCCGACAAAGCCATGTCCCGCCCAGAGCTTCAAACAATCCCACTTTCCGGCCGTTCGCGGTATGGGGCGGACATGGTTGGCCCTTTCAAGAAAGCTCCGGAGGTTTCACACACCTCTTCGTCGCAATCGACAAGTTCTCCAAGTGGATTGAGGCCAAACCGCCGCCACAATTACTGGCGACAAAGCACGAGACTTTTTCTCAACATCGTGCACCGCTTCGGCGTCCCAAACAGAATCATAACCGATAATGGGACTCAATTCACGGGAGGCATCTTCAAGGAATTCTGCGAAGACTTTGGAATCAAAATCTGCTATGCATCGCAGCTCACCCTAAAAGCAATGGGCAAGTCGAGCGAGCAAACGACATGGTCCTTCAAGGCATCAAGGCTCGCGTTTTCGACCGGCTAAGCCCTTACGCCGGCAAGTGGGTCCAAGAACTCCCCTCTCCTATGGTCGCGCGAACCACACCCGGTCGGGCCACCGGCCAAACTCCTTTCTTTTTGGTCTATGGCGCGAGAAGCCATGTTGCCAAATGAGATGGAATACGAGTCCTCCGGTCCGCAGCCTTCAACGATGAACGCTACGACCCGACCGAGTGGATGACCTCACCCGATTGGAAGAGGCCCGCGAGGCGGCTCTCATCCGGTCGGCCAAATACCTTCAAGGGCTCGGAAGATACCACGGCGCAACGTGCGAGCACGAGCTTTCATTGTTGGCGACCTGGTCCTACACAAGATCCAGACCACCAAAGACTGACACAAGTTATCTCCCTTATGGAAAGGACCGTACATAATCGCCGAAGTAACCCGGCCCGGTGCTTACCGGCTAAAGCGCGAAGACGGGTCCATGGTGGAGAACTCCTGGAACATCGAGCACCTTCGACGATTTTACGCCTAATTTGGCTAAGGCCTCATGTTTTCCTTGACTGCCAACCTCAAGCAAGATGACTTCTTGAGCTAGCAGTCGGGGGCTGATACACATATCAATAAAGCTCAAATTTTCCTCATCAAATTTTTGTGCACAATTTGGTTTATCATTGTTTAATGTCCTTTGACTCGAGCTCAGTGTCTAAGGACTGAGAGTTTTCCGATGACCTAATCGAGCCTAGGCTTGATGACAGCCAGACGAAAACTACTTAAGAAATTTCACGCAAAAGCTCGAATCAAGGCATTGACATAAATAAACTAAAAGTAGTCACGGAGATTCCACGTCGAATGTTACGGTTACATGACATTTACAAAGCAAAGCCGAATATAGTTCGAGCTTGAAATTGTTTACTACATCCAAAGATATCTTCTTCGCGCCTCTTGCGCCTCACTCAAGCATATCTAAGGCCCGCTCGTCCGTCGTTCCTCGGCGAAGCCCTCCCGACCGAATGGATATCCACTGGGGTAGAGGGACTTGGTCCGCAAGAGCCGACCAGCCCCCATGTTGGCCGCTTCGGTGATATTCTTCAGGTATTGTTCGGGAGCCAGCCGAAGCTTGTCGAAGATCTCGATTGGCTCCAGCGAGCTGGTCCCAACTCCTTGATCGAACAAGGACAGCAAGATCGGCGTGGCGGCGTTGGCGACTTCTTCCCGTATCTCGTCGCTGGTTTTGATCCGCCCAAGCAAGACGTCATATTGAGCTCGGGTCTTCATCTTATAAGCTACAAAAAGTCCCAGATCGTTCAAAGCACTCGGAAATAAAGCAGCACATGGGATTTGACTTCAAAGAAGGTTACCTTCAAATTCGGCCTCTATCTCGGCCTTGTCGAGGCTGACCGCTTCCAGCTGGACTTGAAGCGAGTGGACCTCCGAAGAATTCTCTAACGAAAATTATCAATAGACAAGATCAAAATAAGAATCATGATGAAGCTGGGAGAGGCAGGCTTACTCCCGATTGATCCGCGGAGGTCGAGGTTCGCTTCCCGCAGCTCCGCGATCTCCCTCCTTAAAGCCGCCTCCCTTGATGCGGCCTCCTCCCGAGTGGCCTTCAGCTGTCGCTGAACGTCCTCTAAGGAGTTTAAGTGGGGCACCAGCTTTTCCAGCACCTCGGATTTTGCCATTGACCGGCAGTATTCTTTCTGCACACGAAAGCAGTGGAGAGATTGATTGAAAGATAACGATGATATAATCAAAGAGAAAGACGAAGGCTTACGTTGAGCAGTCGGGTCGCCTCATTCAGGCTCTCGACAAGGGCATCCCTTTCATCCTTCTCGGCTTGCCGGTCTAGGATAATGCCCTGTCTCTCGCCTTCCGAATCCTGCCACTCGATCCTGATCGGGGGAACCCAGGTCTCAGAAGACTGCAACCTGGGGATCTCTTCTACCGTGGCTGGCAAGCAAGAAAGACAAATGAAGACATGAAAGATTCAAAATTGAAAGAACGAAGGAATGCTTCGAAGTAAGTCTTACCGGTTTCGGTGGCAGCCTGCCTAGGTGGAGCGGCTGAGCTGGTTTTCTTCTTCTTCGGGCTCGATGCCGAGTGACCCCCAGTCGGGGGCGCTTGAGCCGCAACCTCAGGTCTCCTGGCTGATGACTTCTTTCCAGCCGGGATATCCCGACTGGCAGTCGGGGGCTCCTCCCTAGGGGCGTCCTCCTTCGGAGGCGAAGTTTGTTTCTCCGAACGCCGCACTCGGTTGCGGGCTCCGGGGTTTTGGCTCTACTGGCCTTGGCACTTCGGGAGCAGCGGCCGGAGTCGGCCCTTCACCCCCTCCGGCAGGATCTATGTCCTGGGGCCTCCTGCGAAAGTGAATACAGCGAAGATAAAGAAAAGTTTTCCGCGAAAGAGTTCAAGACTTCGGTTTCAGAGCATACCTGGATGACCGGCGGATCTTCGGCGCCGTCCGCGGTGATCGCCTTAGAGGCGGGGTCTCGACCGGAGGAGCGGGACGTCGTCATCCGAATCCTCGATGATCGCCGCCTTTGCTTGCGCGCTTGTTCGAGTCCTCACTGCGCCGCCCGCTTCCCGACCGGATCGCTTGATTTTGATCCCGCCGGCTTCTTGGCGGGCGACGCGGCGCGTCATCATGAGCCACCTTATATGGCTTGGAAGTGATAGAGGCGTTTTCCTGCAGAAGAGAGAAGGTGCAACATTAAGAGACAAGACGTCAAGATTGAAGATACTATGAAGCAACCAATCGGCTTACCGGAGGAGGAGGTCGGTGGATGCTGAATGGAAGGACTGGCAGAATGAGGGCCCGCTCGACGGCAATCCCGGATGAGAAGAGCTTGTACATCCGGATCTTCAGGATCTCGTATGTGAGTGGATCCGGGTCCTCCCGATTGGGGTCCGTTCCGCCTTCATACTCGAAGGCCGGCCGACCGCTCCTTGATCGGCGCCAGTCGGCACCTGATGAAGTGCCGAGTGATTTGTTCCCCGCGAAGATTCTTCTTCTTCATCGCCAGGATCTTCGCGAGCAGATCGTTGGCCTCATCCCAATCTTGGGCTACCGGCACGGTGCTCCAAGACGGCTTGGGGACAGGAGGAAGATCGACAAAGGCGGGCAGACTGGGTTCGAGATTGTTAATATAGAATTAGCCCGCGTGCCAGCCTTTGTTGGAAGATTTCAAAGGGAGAGAAAAATAGTCTTTGCGGAGAGATCCGCGAAGCTGGAAGCCTGCCCCGCCAACAACGCAAGGTTGGTCCTTGTTCGGATGGGGTTTCAGATAGAACATGCGACGGAATAGATTGAAGTGAGGAAGAATGCCAAGAAAGGCTTCACACACATGAATGAAGAGAGCTATGTGAAGCATCGAGTTGGGGTTCAGATGGTAAAGATGAAGACCATAATAGTCAAGAAGCCCCCGGAAGAACTCGGAGGTGGGAAGGCTGAACCCGCAGTAGAAAAAGGAAGTGAAGACAACGAGCTCACCGGTGTTTGGGGTCGGGAAGTCCTCCCCCGCCGCCGGGCGCCACCCCACGAGTTCCTTTGGTGGAAGCACGCCATGCTTCACCATCTCCTTGAGGGTAGATTCCCTCACTTCCGAGCGGCCCATTGGTCGAAGGGAATCCTTTTCCTCCGCCATGAGAATGGGTTGATGGGAAGTGGATCCGGCCGAAAAAGTTGGATCTTTGGCGATGGAATGTGGGAGAGTTGGTTGTGGAGACTGGTTGTTGCAGAGATCGAGCTCTTAGACGGACGGATTTGGGAGCGCGCGAGTCTAGGGTTCTCCGCGGTGAGCTGTTGAACATTACTGTGAGAAGGGGAATCGTTTGGAAGACGAAGAGGCGGGGACGACCTCGCGTCTTTATAGAAAGATTTGAGGGTTGCGCTAGGTTTTCTGGTGAGTGGGCCGAGCCCATAAGAAAATCTACGGCCCAGCTAAGGTGTGGTCCGATACGTGTCCTTAGGGACTTAAGCGGATGAGCTTAAGCAGATTTGCCCTGGCAATATGCGCGTGTCCGAGTGCCCTATACCTTTAAAGATCCTTCCATACCGCGGTTTGCTTGACTTCATGAGAAGCTGGCACGATGCAATTTGAAAGGTGACCAACAGCAGAGTTTTTATAGCCGCCTTGGTGAACAAGGGCTGTTTGGTTTTTTGGCATTTGGTCGGGTAATCTTACCAAAGCTGTTTATTTTCCACCTTGGTGAAGATCTTTATAAGATTGAGACCAGTATTATGGCAAAAGCTATTTAATAACTTGGTCATATTTTTGAAAGAACTTGTTTTCCCATGAGGGATGATTAAAATATTTGTTCCGGATGACTCGGCAGATCTACTCGGATAAGCATGAGCTTACCGAGTGCTTTTTACCCGCTAGGGGTGATTAAGTTATTTATTCCGAAATTGCTCGGGCAAATCCACTCGGATAAGCAAGAGCTTACCGTGTGCTTTTTTCCCATAAGGGTTGACTGAATTATTTGTTCTGAGATAACTCAGGCAAATTCACTCGGTTGAGTATGAACTTGCTGAGTAATGAGATTTCAGTGATTGCTTTAGCATGAGCTAGGCATCTACATAAGAATGATTTTTTATAGTTCTTGACTATATGCTTAGTCTATTTTTGACTAATCACATAGTCGGGGGCTACACCTAATTAGGTGCATCAGGAGATGCACCTAGATATTTATTTTTGAGAAATTTTTTATTTTTCCAGCCCTTCACAGTCTTTGGAGCCACTCGGGAAGATTCAGGCAGAGATGATGGAATCACTCGGCGCCAAAAGCACTCGATCAAAGAGATTTTTTGGTTGAGTACTATTTTGATCTGAAGCTGAGTTGTCTCGTCGACTGAAAAGGACTCGGGGGCTACTGTGGAGATTGTGGCAATCGGGTATCTACATGGCAAGCTTATCCGACCGGAGGTAGGGATAGATTGCGCCTGCTATATCTGTAAGCCGAACTTGGCTTAGGTGTTACGGTTGCCGATAGAGATAAGGCAATCGGCCTATAGTCACGATTTGGTAAGATTGAGGAAACCAACTTAGAGTAAGATAGGGTTTCCGATTTGTAAACCCTTCCTCCCAAGACTATATAAGGGGGGTAAGGGGCGTCCCTTGAGGGATATTCCGATAGGAGATCAGAGATTAGATTCTAGATACGATTTCATAAGCAAGAGCTTTAGATCACGAGATCAATAAAAACACTCGGCGGATCGAATCCACCGAAACAGAGTAGGGTATTACCTCACGAGAGGGCTCGAACTGTCTAAATCTTCTTCTTCTTCTAACCCATTGTGCTTGGCGATCTTGACTGCGACCCCATAAAATATATTGCCGAAACCAAGTTTCGACACATATATCTTGTTTTTCTTGTTGGTTAACAGATCAAACCAACTGGCACGCCCTGCACCGCACAGGCAGCCGAGAAGGACTTGCACTAGAGTTAAGCAGATCTCCCAGGCCAACGCGTGAGAGAAATTTCTCGTCAACACGCTTCTTGGCACGCCCGGTGGGACTTTCTCTGTCGGCTCGGCTAGGACGCATCGACTCAGCCGGCAAGATGGTCGACTCCAAGAGCCCTAATGTTTCCCAGGACAACATCGTGCCTGTGAAGATGGAGCAGTTATTGGCTGAGCAGCAAGCCGATTACAAGGAGATGGTGGAAGAGCTCCAGGCCACTTACTTGCAATCATTCACCCAGACCAGATTCGGGGCTGTACATCAAAAGTACAAGTTCAGCATGGACGAGCTCAAGGCATCCTCCTCCAGTGGATCAAAAGGCAAACAAAAGGTGGAGGAGCCGATTCAGGAACAAGATGATTCGGCCCTGCATACTTTGCAAGACCGGATCGATTCGGCCGTCCATCACGCGCTGGTCAACCAGAGTAACATCCTTGTCAACACTCTCAACAACATGATCACTACCGTGGTCGACGTCAAGATAGCCGACCAGCTGCAATGGGGGCCGACGTACTTCACAGACAGGCAGTTTCCTGGGTACAGGATGTTGGTCACCCAGAATTGGCCGATCCCACCGCCAACACAACCAGGGCCGCCAGGAGGGGTCCTCGGCCAGCCGAATCCAACTGAATCGGCTACAAGGCCAGTGATTACCATGCTGAACCGACAGCAACCGCTGCCCCAGGATCAGATTGCTAACATGTTCAACGACAATCGGCAGTCAGAGCCGATTGCCCAGATTGACCTGGACAGACGATACAATGCCGGTGGCCGACAGTTGTTTCCGGGACCACCAACGCCACCACCAGCGCATCGGCCGTCTCCCGCTGATCATCCACTCCACCACCAGTATCAAGGAGGCCGCCAAGATCATCACTACAGGCCTCAGACGCCACCACCGCTGTATCGGCAAGCACCCGCGCCATATGACCCATATGAGCTGATACAGCAGGACAACCGGACTTGGGCCGATCTGATTGCATATGTCATGCGCGATCAATTCGGCCTCAAGCCAAAGGACTCAGGGAACATGTACGGTATCCCTATCTAGAGCATTTCGAGCGGATTCCGTTGCCCAACCGATATAAGATCCCAGATTTCTCGAAGTTCTTAGGGCAAGACAACATATCAACCTACGAGCTTGTTAGCCGATTCTTGGCGCAGTGCGGCGAAGCATCGGCTACAGACGCCTTGAGAGTCCGGTTGTTCCCTCTGTCTCTTTCAGGATCGGCTTTTACCTGGTTCTCTTCATTGCCTTACAACTCAATTCAGAGTTGGGCCGATCTTGAAAAGCAATTTCACAGCTACTTTTACTCCGGCAACCATGAAATGAAGTTGTCGGACCTCACAAGTATCAGGCAAAAGCACAACGAATCGGTTCAAGAATACATCCAACGCTTCAGAGAGATGAGGAACCGATGCTACAGCCTGGTGCTATCGGATGCTCAGTTGGCCGATTTGGCCTTTCACGGCTTGATCACGCCGATCCGAGAGCGGTTCTCTGCGCAGGACTTTGACAGCCTAGCCCACTTGGCGCAGAAGGTGACGGCCCACGAGCAGCGATTCCAAGACACCAGGAAGGCCGTCAAAAACATAACTCAAGTCATTGTTGAATCAGACTACGATTCCAACGATGATGACGCAGAAGTGGCAGCAGCCGAATGGGCCAAGAACAAAAAGGCCATCGTTTTCCAATGGCTGTTGAAGACGACTAAAGAAGAAAGATATGACTTCGACATCACTAAGGCCGACAGGATTTTCTACCTACTGCTCAAGGAGAAACAGATCCAGCTCCCTGAAAATCATGTGATCCCATCGGCCGAGGAGCTAAAGAAGAAGAAATATTGCAAGTGGCACAACTCCACATCCCATGCCACTAACGACTGCAAAGTCTTCAGGCAGCAAATCTAGTCGGCAATTGAGGCCGGGAAATTGAAGTTTGCCGATTCAAGTCGGCCGATGAAGGTAGACGACAACCCTTTCCCAGTCAACACAGTTCAAGCCGGCCCCAGACGAGCCGATCGATAGAACAGAATGGCGCACGGCTTAGTCAACGCATCAATCGGGGCCAGGACAGAAGGCGAGCCGACTGGACATCACGCCGCACCAATCAACATGGTGCACCCCGTTATCGATCAGCGACCGACGACCAGTCCATGACGGCCGACGTCGTCCTCGCACCCGCTCGGTGGGAAGAAGCTCGCGATGAAGCACCTTGTCGGCGCGGACCAAAAACGCAAAGCAGCCGTGCAGAGGCGAGCCACAACAGTGCCGATCCGCACCGGCATTGTGATTTTTCGGTACTACACGGGAATCCGGCATGAGGCCGCCGACACCGGATGACGCCGGCGTGCAACGATCGCCGCGACGATGAACACAGGAGCTCATCGGCTGCAAGCCCAGCCCGGTTCATCCCGAGAGCCGTTCAGCTAAACCAGAGGCGGTGGTCCGTCCATGATCGGCTCGGCCTGATCCATCAAGACTTCTTTGTCGACGAAGACCACAACGACAACAACCGCGATGATGAAGAGGCCGACGACGAGGAATCGGCCAATCCCCAATGGTGCCCATCCGATCTCTTCAAAAGACGCAGAAAAAAAGAATTCAACGACTCAAACGTGAAGGGAGAGAAGATGAGGTTCGACAAATGATCCAAGAATAGCGTCGTCGGCTGGGCAAGATCAAAAGGCGATGGGTTCCCAAGGAGAAAACCGCCACAGCCGACGAGGAGCAAGCCCAGGAGAGTCCAACCGATCAAGCCAGGAGGGCAGCCAAAGGGAAGGGCAAAGTTTCTGCATCGGTCAACATGGTGTTCATACTACCAGCTGAATTCAGTGCTCCTGAAGCCGATGCAGACACCATTGAAGACGACTTGGTGAATCTAGCAATCTCACCGGACCAAGATATTTTCGACAAACCGGAGGGGACCGAAAATCGGCACTTGAAGCCGTTGTACGTTAAAGGATTCGTCAACGGCAAGCCGATGTCCAAGATGCTAGTTGATGGCGGAGCCGCAGGTAACCTCATTCCTTATGCAACATTCAAAAAACTAGGCAAAGGAGCCGAAGACCTGATAAAGACCAATATGGTGCTCAAAGACTTCGGCGGCAACCCATCAGAAACCAAGGGCGTCCTGAACATCGAACTGACCATCGACAATAAGACCATGCTCACAACGTTCTTTGTCATCAACGGGAAGGGGTCTTACAGCCTGCTGCTCGGAAGAGACTGGATACACGCTAATTGTTGTGTTCCTTCTACAATGCATTAGAGCCTGATCCAATGGGACGGTGACAAGATTGAGATCGTACCAGCCGACAGGTCGGTTAGCGTCATCAGTGCCGATTTGCCGCTTTGGGAAATCGAAGGCATCGATTGTTTGTCTAGGAAAATCTGGCAAGCCGATTTTCTAAATGTGTCCAATTCCACAATACAACCGATTGGATCGAGACGATGAGCCGCAACTACTGCTTTGAACAAGACATGGTGGAGGGCTCAAGCATCTTCGGCATGGACACTGCAGACGACGACGATGGCAAGCTCGGGCAAGGTTTCACGTCGACCGACGAATTAGAAGAAATTGACATCGGCTCTGGTGATAAGCTGAGGCCGACGTATATTAGCAAAAATCTATCTCCTCATTGTAGATCCTAGCTTATTGATTTGTTAAAAGAATATAAAGATTGTTTTGCTTGGGAGTACTTTGAGATGCCCGGCCTTAGCCGATCAATAGTGGTCCATCAACTACCGATTAAGGTAGGCTATCGGCCGTTCAACAGCCTCCCAGGAGGTTTAAAGTCGATATGTATGATGCAATTAAAGCCGAAATCACTCGGCTATACGATGCGGGGTTCATTCGGCCTTGCCGATACGCCGAGTGGGTCTCGAACATTGTCCCAGTGTTGAAGAAAAACGGTAAACTTAGGATGTGCATCGATTTCAGAGATCTAAACAAGGCCACCCCTAAGGACGAATACCCAATGTGGATAGCCGATTTGCTTGTCGATGCTGCTTCAGGCCACAAAATTATTAGTTTCATGGACGGCAATGCAGGTTATAATCAGATATTTATGACCGACGAAGACATCCACAAGACTGCTTTTCAATGTCCCGGCGCAATCGGCTTGTACGAATGGGTGGGGCAACATATCAACGGGCCATGAACTATATTTTTCATGACATGATCGGCTCACTAGTAGAGATCTACATTGATGACGTGGTTGTCAAGTCCAGGGAGATAGAGGGCCACATAGCCGATCTGAGACAAGTGTTAGAACGGACAAGGAAATATGGCCTGAAGATGAATCCACTTAAATGCACGTTCGGCGTGTCGGCCGGACAGTTCCTGGGATTTCTTGTTCATGAAAGAGGAATTGAGGTTACACCAAGGAGCATAAATGCTATCAAGACAATTTAGCCTCCGAAGGACAAGAAACAACTTCAGTCGTTGATCGGCAAGATAAATTTCATCAGGCGGTTCATAGCCAATCTCTCAGAAAAGATGGAGCCGTTCACACCGCTGCTTCGGCTGAAAGCCGATCAAGCATTCACATGGGGGCAGAGCAACAAAAGGCTTTGGACAACATCAAGGATTATCTGAGTTCCCCTCCAGTTCTAATGCCTCCACAAAAAGGGATATTGTTTAAGCTGTACCTATCAGCCGATGACAAATCAATCGGCTCCATCTTAATCCAAGAGGTTGAGGGCAAAGAAAAAGCCATTTTCTATCTCAGCCGACGGTTACTAGACACAGAAACAAGGTATTCGCCTGTGGAGAAGCTATGCCTATGCCTCTATTTTTCATGTACAAAGTTAAGGCATTATCTGCTATCCAATGAGTGCACGATAATCTGCAAAGCCGATGTAGTTAAGTACATGCTATCAGCTCCGGTGTTGAAAGGAAGAATTGGGAAGTGGATTTTTACACTAACAGAGTTTGATTTGAGGTATCAGGCACCCAATGCAGTCAAAGGACAAGCTATAGCCGATTTTATTGTGGAGCACAGAAATGACTCTATCGACTCAGTGGAAATTATGCCTTGGACTTTGACATTTGACGGCTCGGTTTGCACCAACGGCTGCGGCATCGGCTTAGTCATTATTTCACCCAGGGGGCAAGTTTTGAATTTGCTTTCGCTATCAACCCCCACGCTACAAACAACCAAGCCGAATATGAAGCCGTCCTTAAAGGATTACATCTACTCAAGGAAGTTGAAGCCGACGCCATCGAAATAATGGGAGATTCATTGTTGGTCATAAACCAATTATCAGGAGAATACGAATGCAAAAACGATGCGCTGATGGTCTATTATCAACAATGCCGGGAATTAATGGACGGTTTTTTGCTAGTTACTTTGAAACATATCCCTAGAGAGTAGAACGCAGAAGCCAATGATTTAGCTCAAGGGGCATCGGGCTATCGGCCGATGTTGAAAGAAATTGACATAGAGGTTGCCGCCATTACAACCGATGATTGGAGGTTTGAAGTTTACAGCTATCTCAAGAACCCCTCTCAATCGGCTACAAGGAAACTACGATACAAGGCGTTAAGATATGTCTTGCTCGATGAAGATTTGTACTATCAGACAATTGATGGTGTGCTGCTCAAGTGTTTTGGAGCCAATCAGGCCAAGTGGCCATCGGAGAAGTGCAAGAAGGGATTTGTGGCACACATCAATCGGCCCACAAAATGAAGTTGCTGCTTTGTCGAGCAGGATATTTCTGGCCGACAATGCTGGAGGATTGTTTCAAATATTACAAGGGGTGCCAAGATTGTCAGAAATTTGGCGCCATACAACGAGCACCAGCGTCGGCTATGAACCCAATTATTAAGCCTTGGCCGTTCAGAGGATGGGGCATCGATATGATCGGCCAGATCAATCCACCCTCAAGCAAAGGGCATAAATTTATTCTGGTGGCGACAGATTATTTTACAAAATGGGTAGAGGCAGTTCCTCTGAAGAAAGTGGATTCTAAGGACGCAATCGAGTTTGTCAAAGAACATATTATCTACCAATTTGGCGTTCCACAAACGATAACAACAAACCAGGATCTATCTTTGTATCGGATGAGTTTGTTCGGTTTGTCGACGGCATGGGGATCAAGCTACTTAATTCTTCGCCGTACTACGCACAAAGCCAACGAGCAAGCCAAAGCTTCAAATAAAAGTTTGATTAAATTAATTAAAAGAAAGATCTCTGAGTACCCCAAACAGTGGCACAACCGATTAGCCGACTCACTGTGGGCGTATCGGATGGCATGCCACGGATCAATTAAAGTCCCTCCATACAAGCTGGTCTACGGGCATGAGGCGGTGCTACCATGGGAAAGCGTCGTCGGCTCAAGGCGCATTCAGCTACAGGATCAACTTACAGCCGACAATTATTATCACTTGATGGTGGACGAATCAGAAGACTTAGTTTTATCCAGGATGAGGGCTTTGAAAAAAGTCACAAGGGATAAAGAACGAGTAGCCATGCATTATAATAAAAAAGTGGTGCCTAAATCTTTCGAGGAAGGCAAACTCGTTTGGAAATTGATACTGCCGATCGGATCCAGGGATAACAAATTCGGCAAGTGGTCACCAACTTGGCAAGGGCCTTTCAAGATCCACAAATGCGTCTCTAAAGGAGCTTACATGCTAGAAGGGTTAGACGGAGAAGTATTTGGAAGGGCTCTTAATGGAAAATACCTAAAGAAATACTATCCAAGTGTATGGATCAACTCATGATTTGGCTCTGGTTGCTTAGCCGATTTATGACAGCCGATGTCTTGTTTCAATAAGGCATCGCCTTTAGGCATTTTTATGCAATATTTTCCCCTAAGTTTCTTACGATCGGCCAACGATCGGCCGATAGTGACGGCAATGAGATGCAAATGGCTTGGATTCACAATTTTGTCGACACTGAAGCTATCAACAAAATTTGGGGGGCATATACATACACGGCCGATTACAAAATTGGGTGTCAGAAAATTCTAAATTTTTTAAGCTTCGTAATCGGCAGTCAAAGCGTTTTAAGTGATTGGGATCGGCGGCTGTAATTCAAGTGTTAAGATCGACGGTCGTGGTGTGGTTTCAGAATCGGCAAACGCGACGTAACGCGGGCGGCTTGGGCCGATTTCGGCATAGGCAGTTTGGGATTTAGTTATACTAAGACAACGCATAAGGCTGAAGCCGATTTCATTCACAATCATGGTTTCGGAATCGGCAAACATAGTGCAACACGTGAGGCCGAGGCCGATTTCCGCACAGCTAAGTTAGAATTGACAGTCGTATCGAGCTATTATGTGCGGCCGGAGCCGATTTCGTTTACAAGCACAGTTGCAAAAGTCAACATATATCAAACAAGCCAAAGGCAGAAAGCGATTACAAGAGTTGGGCAGTCGACCAAGTTCATTACAAACATTTAGTGAATATATTACATGAAGCAGTAGCTGATTTCAGAACGCTAAAATATTACAAAGTTCATTGCTTCAGGAAATCGGCTATAGCCGACAGCGTCGTCCGTCTGATCTGGTCCACCTCCTCGATGGCCTTGACTCGTCGGCCTCGGACCCAGCCACCGGCCGAATGCCCTTCACCAGGTCCCGGAAATGCGCCACGGCCGCCTTGATACTTTGACATTGAGCATCGATTTCGGCTGGCAGGCTGGCCATGTACTCCTTGTGGACGTCGATCTCATTCGTGACTTGAACGAGATCGTCCATCACCGGTCTTGGCGTGAGAGGAGATGCTTGAGCTTGGCCGCCGACTCGGTTTCGGCGGTCGAAGGCGGCCTTCGGCTCGATGGCTTCCTTGGTCGACTGGAGGGTGGCCGACCGCGTCTGGTTCTCGCGACGATCGGCTATTCGCTGCCGTGCCCGCTCGTATTTGAGTTGGTGGGCTTCCAAGAAGGTGGCCGGCACGATGGCATCGGCTAGAGCTTCCGGCAGCTAGCCTTGGATCTCCTTGAAGCGTGCACGGATCGAGTCGTTGTCGACTACCAGCGCGTCCAGCGAAGCCTCCAGCCGGTTGCCGATGTCAGCTAGGCTGGCCCTCAGGTCCTCGGCCGACGTCACCAATGCCTCCTCGCCGATCTCGCCGGACTCCTCGAACTCCGACAAGTCAAAATTGAGGAGGTCGGCTATGTTCTACAAAGTGAAAGATGATTAAAAAATGTTGAGTGTTGGCAGAGCCGATCATAAAATTCAGTCGAGTTACCGTGGGCACCGGGGTCGGAGCGACTGGCTCGGCTGGTTCGCCGCCCGCAGCCGTCGGGGCCTCATCATCGCGCCGCTTGCCACCGCCCGCGGCAGCCACAACTTGCTCACCGGACGCCCGGGGGCAGCCGACGAAGATCGTGGGGGTGTAACTCCCTGAAAATTGAAGAATTTGAAACTGGAAATTAAAAATCGGAACTCACAAAAACTTTTGGCTCATTGCTTCTCATCGTGTTTATTGCTTCTTATTTGCCAGCTTTTGTTGCATAAAATTTATGAGGTGAGCGATTCAACTTGATGTTCGAGAAAAACCAAATGATTTGAATTTCCAAAAATTTCAAAGTTTAGAGTTGGAAATTTTAATATAAAATAGGAAAGGGTTGTGGATTTATAAAAAATATATTTATTTGGGATCAAAACATTATTTTGTGATTGAGTAATATTAATTAGTGAGCAAAATGAGTGATAAAATATTTTTAGAGGATATATATGAAGTTTAAAAATTATTTTTGAATTAAAGACACATTTTCTTGAATTTAGAAAAAGAATTGAATTAAATATGTAAAATATATTTTTAAAATAATAAAAGTGGGTGAAAAGGTTGAAAACATATTTTACAACTTAATTTTGGGTGTGTTAGATTTTATTTTAAATTTTAGAGGTGAAAGGGAAAAGAAATGGAAATTAGGAAATTAAATCGGAAATTAGGAATTGGCGCCGTTCATTGCGCAACACGTGCTCGACGCCGTACCGCCCTGTGCGACCCGCCCGCGCGCCACGCGCCGCGCTGCGCCCGGCCCCACCCTCGCGCGCGTGCCGCGCCGGACCCCACCGCCTCGCGCGCCACGCGCCGCGTGCGCCGACCCGTGTCCTCCCGCACCGCGCCGCGCCGTCGCACCCCCCGCCGTGCGCCGCCGCGGCGCACCCCGCGCCCTTGCGCCACGCGTGCCGCGTCGTACGACCCCCACCCGCACGACGTCGTGCCACGCCCGCCTCGCCCGGCCCGTCCCCGCGTCGTCGCGTGTCGCGCCGCCCGCTCACCGCACCGGACCCCCCTCCTTCTCTCCCTCTTCGGCCGTCTATAAAAGGGCGAGCCCCTCTCCGTTTCTTCCCCACCTCATCGCCCTCCTTCCCCCTCTTTTCCCTCTCTCACTCACCGGTTCTCTCCCGCCGCAAGCCGTCGCCGCCGTCGTCCGCCATGCGTCGGAGCCGCCGCAGCCCTCGTGCGCCATGCGTCGGAGCCGCCGCCGTCGTCCACCGTGCGCCGGAGTTTCGCCGCCTCCCTCATCGTCGTCGTCGCCGCCGGTAAGCCCCGGGCCGCCCCTTGCGCCTTGCGCCGGCCGCGCACCAAAAAAGAGAGAGCGCGCGCGAGCAAAAACGAAAAAAGGAAAGGAAGGAAAAAGGGGAAAAAGAAAAAGAAAAAGAAAGAAAAAGGAAAAGAGAAAAATAGGGAAAAATTAGGAAAAATCCAGAAAAATTAGGAAAAACTTTTGGGAAATATTTGGTAAAATATTTGGGCAAAAATATATTGTTTTCTCGTGTATTTTCTCTGAGCAAATTCGGAATTCGAAAATAGGATTTTCGGAGATTTCGTTCTCGCGTCATTTTTACTCGGAGTTGTCTATTTTCTTTCGCCATCAAAAATATGTTCTTTGGTATTCGGACCTCCAAAACTCCGAATACCAATTCTTTTGATCAACGCTTTTTAAGTTTATTCCCTTAATCAATTAGATCGGTATTTTATGAAAACCCTAAAAATTCCAAACTCGTTTTTTTAAATCGGATTTCATCCCAAAACTCTCGCCCAAACTCGATTAGAATTTTAGGCTAAATATTTGGAGTCGTTTTTATGGTTCTTTTCGATCTCTTGGTAATTTTATTGAATTCTGATCGAATTAAATTGATTTTTCGCACGTACGGATAGCAACCGAGGAAGCAGGCACTGACTACGGTGAAGACCCCGTCCAACAAGCGTGCGAGCAAGGCAAGTCAACACTTCCCTTTGAACGTATTGAACCTATTTTGCGAAATGATGTTGATTTAAACTTTAAACATGCATGCTATATACAAAAGAATACCTATGCTTGATATACCATGCCTTGAAATTGAATACCCTTAGATATAATCTTTGTAACCCTCGATGTGATATACCGAAGGATATCTTCGGTAAAATGCTTAGCCATGGTTATATTAGATTCGTGCATACTCATGATTTTACAAAGAAGCTTCGGGCTTGGGAAACTATCTTAGGGAAGATAGTTGGAATACAACATGTGAAGACATGAGCGCCACATTGCCTTGATCATGATGAAAATAGTTTTGATGGAAAAATAAAAAGTACAAAACCAATGTTTTTAGACTAGGGCAGATGGTTGGATTTGGGTGGATTCCGGTAAAGGCAAGAGCCGTCCCTGGTCGATTAAGGACTGAGCCATGAGACTTATAACCTGGAACAAGCTAGTACAATCGTACTTCTCGAATGGATATAGACCTAGCGGAGTAGATAGACGGCTAGAGTGCAAGAGGATTTAAGTTCATGGAGCGGGTACTGTCAAAGTAAGGTTATCGAAAGGCTTTGTCGTGACCATCCCATATGAAGGGATGAAAGCTCATTCAATGAGCAGTTGCGGAGTACGGGTAAAGTGTACATCCACTGCAGTGTGAATAAATCAATCTATTCGAATAGCCGTGCTCGCGGTTAATGAGCGACGTGATAAGTTTCTCCCTTGGCTAGACTCATAGATTTCAAAATGATGGGTGGGAATGCATAATGATTTTGTGTGCTGGTGGACTCAACTTCTTGAACTGCGAGAAGGGGTGGACTCCCTAGAAAACCATGACGAATCAGAGGCGGGAAGCCATCCTTAGAATCACGATGGATGGTAGACAGAACCGTCACCGACTTAATATACTATGAAACTAAAACTTGACCTGGCTAGATGTTAGGTTTGTGAAATGATTTGTGAAAATTGGCTTTGTGCAAATAAACCATAGCCATCCTTTGAATGACCCTGTCATGTGCATCATTCCGTGTCGGCTTGCTGAGTACGTTGGGTACTCACCCTTGCTATACGCACAAACCTTCATATGGTGGAAACGAAGAACTGGAGGACCCCTATGCTTACTGCCAGGTGGGCGAAGAAGGAGAAGGCGTCTACTAGGTCTTAGTCCCCGGTCGTTGCCTGTGGCAATCGACATGCCACTGCGTTCCGACTGCTATCTTATCTAATTTCTGCTTTTGGTTGTATCCGGACCAGTAGGTCCTATATGTAATGGATATTGCCTTCGGGCCTATTATTGCAATACTTTGATGTAAGACTATTCGTGCACTTTGCACCTGGTAATTCAGTACTGTATTCGTGGGTACCAAACTACTCGATCCAGGGATATGGTACTATGAACATGAATGATTCCCGTCCTCAAAAGCGGGGGTCTACATGGGGGCTGCAAAAGAAAGGGTTAGCGGTCAAGTTGGCTAAGTTCTATAAATCAAGTTGCAAGGGACGGTTACCGATGGTGCGTGAAGCGGAGTGCGGCCGACCAATTTCTTGACCTGAGAAGAATTGTTCGGTCAGATGCAAGTGATATCATCATAAGGCCGAATTTGATAAGATGAGGGCTTACCGACCGATTTTTCGCGGGGAGACTTGGAACTGGCGGGACGTCGGCTGGAGAGTTAACGGATTCGTAGCTAGAGCTCTCGGGTTCAGCCGCCGCTCCAACAGCCGCCGGCATCTCCTCGCTGGCGACGGCGTCAAGGAACTGTGCGACGCTTGGGTCCAAGGGGGGAAGGCTATCGGCTGGCGTGGCCGGTTTCTTCTCTTTCAGCTTCTTGGGAGCAGGCGTGGCCGATGGCTGTACGAGAGGCGCACCCCTTTTCTTGTGAGCGATCGGCTTGCGCACTTGCCCACGCAGCAAGGACGCCAGCTTCGACGCTCCCCAGCCAATCACCGACGGAGCAAGGCCGCCCCCGTTCAGAACACCTAGACGGTATTCGATGGGGATCCCGGAGTCGCTCACCGTCGGCCGCTCCGTCTTGGTCTCCTGCAAGCCAGAGGGCAAGTGTTAATCGGCTACATCGGCCGACAATAAGAAAAGAAAAATCATTTGGAGTTTAAAGCTTACCGAGGGGATCTCTTCGGGCAGGAGCAGATCGATGTAATAAGATGACCATTGGTGGAAGATGTGTCGTCTGATTTCGGCCCACCATTGGTCGTAGGCCGCTCTTTTCTTGAGCGCCAGGGTCATCTCGCCGATGCTGCCGAGGGGAGGGCAGGCTATGTTCAGCAGCCGATGCATTATCAGTTCTTGGCTCACCACTCCCCTCATCTCAATCTTGTCGGCATAATAGAAGCCGACGGGCAGTTGCCCAAGACCAAACTGTCTCGCAGCCGACACCGGATAGTAAAATTCATAACTTTTGGCCACTGATCGGCCCTGGTGGATCCCGGTCGGCAGGATGCAAGGGGACAGAGCGGCGACGAACAACTCCCTGCACTTTGGGTTGTCGGCTGAGTTGATGTCTTCCCAATTGAAATCGGCCGGCAACTCGAACAGTGCCCGATCCCAGTAAAAGTACCAGGCGCGGTTCTCGCGTGATAGCCCGTCGTACAGGGCGATGAACCATTCGGCCAGCAGGTTGGCCGATTGCTTTGAGCCCGCATGAGCAGCCGCTGCTTCTCCATAGCTCATGCATCTGGTGGTGGTGATCGTGTTGCCGTCTTCGTCTTCGATCGACTTCAATCTTGGGAAAATAGCCTCAGTCAGGGGGAGCCAACCGGCTATTTTCTAGGTCACCAGCACCAACCAGATCTATAAAAACCACTAGGGGCCGCCGGCGTTGACAGGGGCGTTGGCGGCTATCTTTGCGGCAGCTTGATGCAGCATCTGATATAGATAGCCGAGGAGATATTTCCCTAGCGCATGCTTGCTCCCATCAGCCAGGAGTTCGGCTACGACCTGCCAGTTGGCGGTCGGCCCGCAGCTCGATCCACAGAACAGGAACTTCTCGAGCCACATCATAAGAAACGCGGCATGTTCCCTGTGGCCGACCGATCCATATTTCATGTTTTGAGCAATGAAGTCGCTCCACCCGCCGATGGCTTTGGTTTTGAATTGGTGTTGCCCCTTCCGATTCAAGTTTCCAGGGTTAGCCGACGCAAGGATGTCCAGTCTGGTCGTCATGTATACGTCGGCTAGTGTGATCGTCATCGGCCCTTGCCAGAATATGAAGGCGTTAAAGCTGTCATTCCAAAAGTACGTCGCAACCGACATAAGAGGCTCATCTTTCTCCATGCTGGCGACGGACAAGGCCAGGCACTGGGCTATCCTGGTTTCCTCCCATTGAGCGTACTTGGCCGATCGCACCCTCTAATACCATTCGACCCAAGCTGCGTCTATGGTCGGCCACGACTTGAAGGTCCCATTCCAGTGGGCTAGGGATGGCTTCCTAGTGTTGTAGGGGATTCTGTTGGTTTCGGCTATGATTACATCGGCTGGGTCAGTATTGCCGATGGGGCCGAGAAAGTACCTCTTTTCTTGGGTCAAACTTGGGATGACCACTTGATGTGACAGGTGCTACAGTTTGAAAGAGAAAAGAATGCTAATCAAGAACGGCTAAAGGCATGATGAATGCAACAATGCTAGGAGGCATGGCTGGAAAAGAAATCTAAAGAAAATAGTTCTGAACAACCGAGCGTACCTCAGGGAACTCGACGGCGACGGCGGCCGGTGCGACGGAGGCGCTCGATGCGGCGGCGGTGTTGGAAGCCATTGGGTCGTCGGAGATGGAGATGGATCCTTAGTCACGAGGAGCGCCGGGAGGTGATGCGGAGCGCCGGTGAGTTGCTAGAGAGGAGAGAGGAAAAGGAAGCTTGCCTGCGAAGTGTTTGAGTGGGTTTTGAAAGCGTGATCGTTTCAGTCGAGGTAAAGGGCTATTTAAAGGGCACTTGAGGCAGCCGAAGCGGTTTAGGTCAGAAAAGAGCGGGAATTTGAATAGGCAACAAATCCGTAACACTTCGTATCACGGACTTGGGGGCATGTGTTAACACCTAAATTTAGTAATTGAATCCCTAAGTCCTGCAAGGGTGAAACAGAATCGGGTCGACTGATTTGATGGAGAAACAGAGGCCGCATCGGCTGAGAAGCAATCGGCTGCGAAGCCAGTCGGCTAAGGTTGAATCGGACAAGAGCGGTCGATAACCGATTCTAGGTTCAGAGAAGATAAAACCGTTTCTGGTGCAGATGTTTGAAGATAAATAGAAGATTCGGTTATCAGTTTGTGCGTTAAAAGATATTGCAATCTATGGATAGAGTCCTATAACGGCAATTGTATCTGTAAATTAGAAGTTTGTTTAAACTGTTTATTGTCATGCGGCGTGGGTCCTTCTCGGGATATCGTCGTATTTTAAATAGTAGTTTAGATAGAGTCCAGGGTCTGTACAGATAATGTTATCTTGGGTATAAATAGGACCCGAGACCCCCTGTAATTAAACAATTCAATCAATCAATCAACTTTCGGCGCATCGCCAAACCTTTTCTTCAGACGAGCAATTGATTTGGCTACGGGCTGCATCGTTTCGATCCCCAAATCCAGGTAAATGCTTGTCATTAGTGGTATGTTCTGCTGATTCTAGTGCTTCCATTGTAATGACACATTAGATTCAGGGGTTTATACTGCGCTATTTATCATATATCGCGTATAAACTGGAGCAATATTTAGATCTATCCTGTCATCGGCTAGTTCTATCAAGAACCCATAGCCGATAGGGCTAGATCTAAAGGTTGTACTGGTTTATATGCGGTATCCACCGTCTCGAGAGGTATAAATCAGCTACAACAGATTAGGTTGTTCTTTTTATACTTAATGCTGCATCAACATTGAACTATTAAGTCGTCTTTAGAACTTCCAATGATCTGTTTGGTTAGATTTGTATGTTTAGAGACAGTGCCGGGGTTTCAGCTGGTCTTATCTGCCCTAATATATTTCTTTTAGTATATTTATTACTAGATTTATGTTAGGACTGTCTCTTATATTAAGATCTCATTCTTGTCGGCCATCATAAGCCGAAATCGGCCTGCCATCAACAGCCGACGGCCGATTTCCAGGCTAAGCATATGGTTCAAGAATGATATCTTTTCATAAGAATCATCGGAGTACTAGCCGATCCATAATTAGCTTTCTAGTATCGGCTAGGTTATCAATACATATATTTATTATCCTTTACTGTATTTGGGTTAAGCGGCTGATGCTGTCTCGGTATAGCCGATCCATTCTAGTCGCTTGGCTTAAATATGTTTTAGGATAACATATATATGCTCATGGATTCCCTCAGCTGATCCAGTGGGGATCTAACCTAACACTTAACGCATATATCTTGTTTTTTCTTGTTGGTTAACAGATTAAACCAACTGGCACGCCCTGCACCGCACAGGCAGCCGAGAAGGACCTGCACTAGAGTTAAGCAGATCTCCCAGGCCAGCGCGTGAGAGAAATTTCTCGTCAACACCGGCATGGCAGAATCATCCCTAGACCCGGGACCATCATCACTCTTGCGAACCGCTGCGTGATGTCGGCCTTCCACCCCTACAGCCCATCATCTACAGGGCCCATTGGAACTCCAGCTAAAGGAAAGCCAAGCAGGTACGAGATGTCCTGTAGTGTGGGTGCCATGTCCCCACAAGGAAGGTGAAAGGTCCTTGTCTCATGCTTCCACTGGTCGACAAGCACAGCCAGTAGAATGATCCGGGTCGAATCGTCTAGCTAGGTCCCTCTGCCTCGTTGTGTCCTCTACCATCCAACGCAATGGAATGAGGCCGACCTCCCTTAACTTCCAAAATCGATGGAACCAACCACATTTCACAACGACTGTGTGTAATGTAATGTAATGAACAAGATTGTTAAAGAGAATTATTCAGACGTAGTACCTGTAGACCCACCAGGGGTCTAGACGAAGAAGTTGTCATGAAGTCCGTGGCCTTCAACTTCGAAAGGGAAGCGCCCTGTACAGCTGACCGGTACGATCGATGCGTAGCATCTATCGTAGGGTCTAGTAGCTCCGACGTAGTACGTTGCGCCATACCTGCAACGATGTAATAGAGTTTATGTAATAAATATTGTAATGATGAACATGAAAATAAATGATATGAATAAATATTGTAAAGATTAAAATGAAAATTAAATTATACAAATAAATATTGTGAAATAAAAACAACAGTTGTTCATAATGAGTACTACATAAGTTCATAACAATCCCCCACATCTAATTAATTATTACAATAAACTTGGACATAACACGATACAACATCTGACACATCAAATTAATTATTAAAACAGGATACGAATGCATCACACTTAGACAACATCGCCATATTCTCGAGGATGCCTAGCAGGACGATGCCTTGTAATGGTTCCTTCACCATACGGTCGACTACCATAAGTACCATCACCGGATAGTCCAGCTTCTGCAACGTGTTATCTAGTAGCTATTTTAGGACACTTCTTGTATGTGTGACCATATTCATCGCACTTGCTACAGCTCTTCACCATTCCATCTGTTTCGGACTTATCCATGTCATTCTTGATACGCCTTGTCTTGTGTTGACCTGCTTTTACCCTAAGTGAGCCTCGAGCTGGGAAATACAAGATTTGTGGTTGCAAAGTTGTGAATATTCCATAATTCCGAATATATTTCATGGTTCCATGTATGGTACACAACTTTCTTCATGAAGTATGGTGAAACATAACACCGTGGATGAATCCCGCACTCACTGCAAGCTGCGAGTACATGTGTGCATGGCTTATGAAGTAAAGCGATTTTCGGCATGACCACAAAGATGTTCCATCAGCTTTGAGTACACACTTCTGCACCACCGTTCTCTTACGGTTGATACCACGCCTTGATTTGTTCCTACATTGTACTTCATACCTATGCTCCGCATGTGTGGTTGCTCGATGATTCCGGGTCTTCTTTATACCGTCATTGATGTACTTCTTTTCCTTGTTGGCATATATCAAATTATTGTTTGTCATGAATGGCCAGTTGTTATGAACTGATCCTTGAAGTACTTGCAAGCGCCATGCAAAATGAACTCAACGATGCCAACTTCTACAAATAATTTAGAAACAAGAGTCTGATAGACTTTTTCAAGAGGTTATGTTCACAAAACCAGCAGAAGAAGTTCAATGAGTTGTGGGATAGGTTGGATGAGCTGACTAGTAAGCAAACAAATGAGAACAGATTGAAGCCGTAGCCGGAAGGTGATGACGCTCCAGAAGCACTTGGTCATCTTACGAGTAATCCACCATAAATGAAGAGGAGGAAAGCATAAAAAATTTCTAAATTTTCTGAGTGGATTGAGAAGGAACCATAAGAGAAGTGGGTTTTATTGTTTGATAAGGAAGGTTCGCGCTACGATATAATGACCACAAACTGGCGGAGATATACAATTGGGTCATGCGAGACGCACATGCTCTCCCACTTGTTGGCATCGTTGAGTTCATATATTTAGAAATTTATTGGTATTAATATTCTACATATTAATATCTCCTTGTAGACTAAATTTTACATTTTTTTTAAATTTATTACCATTTTATCGGCATACTTCGAATACTAAACATGCTTGCGCGAGTGATTTGGATTTAATTTAATTTAATTTAATTTGGATATCAAAGGTGAGTTTTTTGTTCTATTGCAAAATCTATATCAATAATCTATAATCTGCGTGGCGCGGACGCGGATGGGGACGGGAGGAAGGGACGCAGGCGCGACGCAAAAATTTTGGATAGAAACACTCTTTTCAGCATTGGGAGTGCGGGTTAATTTTATAAACACTCAAAGGGGTTTCTGCAAAATAGCCAGGCGGAGCGGCACGACGCGGATAGGGATGGGAGGGAGGGCGCAGACGCGACGCGAAAATTTTGGGTAGAAATACTCTTTTCAAGATTGGACTGCGAGTTACTTTCATAAATACTCAAGGGTTTTCTGCAAAATATCCAAGCAGACAAAAATTTTGGATGAAAACACTACTTGCTTTATAGATAACTAGCAAAATGCCCGTGCGTTGCAACGGGACGACGACGCAGGGAGGGAAGCAGGCGAAGGGCGAAGGTCCAGGCGGCGGTGCGGGAGCTCCGAGTGGCGACGGGAGGGAAGAGCACAGGCGCGGCACGGCTGTCTGTGATTTATCACAAATATGGGACTAAAATATAAAATTGCCAAAAGCTACAGGATGTCGTCTTCCTCCCGTCCTCACGCGGAAGGTGACAACGCTCGGCCATGCCTTCGGCCGCCGGCGATAGGAGGACGTCAGGGAGGCATCCTGCCTCACAGGCGCTTCTCTCCTTTGTTCGACGGCGGTGCGCTAACTCACGCGTGTAGCGTGTGCTCGGCCACCGCCCAGGGCAATGCACGGTGAGGCATGAGGCGTGTGAGTCGGGCTCGCTTGCTGGAGGTGAGGAAAGCGAGACAACAATGGAACGAAAGGTTATACGGAACGTAAATTTATAGATTTGTAAAAAAACGATTTGATGATCGAAAAGTTTTAGATTTTTTAAGTAGTAAAGATAAGTTCTATCGTTGAGTATTTTAAAAATCATACGTATAACTGAATTTTTTTAAATATCCAGGCGGTTAATTTCAAAAAAACTCTTAAAAAACCAGGCGAGAACAAAATTTTAAACAAAAATATTACATATTTTATAAAAAATATTATAGTTATAGATTATATATATATATATATATATATATATATATATATATATATATATATATATATATATATATATATATATATATATATATATATACACGCGCGCGAGGACGTCGCCTGGGGAACTTGTTTGCCATGGTCCTCGACATGGAGCTCCAGAAGCTCAACTACTTCTACATCGAGAGGGAGGAGTGGTACGTCATCCGCCTCCAGGTGCGCTCTTGTTCTTCTCCGACGAGCACTTCTCGTTTCTGCGATTTTTCCCCCTTTTCTATCTAGATGCGTGAAGCCATGCCCGATGCGGGAACAGTAGACCGATAATTTGTAGGTATTTGGGTGAGATGAAGTAGCTGTTCTTGATGTCAAAACTTTTAATTGCGGGGTCGCATTCAATTGGTTACCTATGTATGTGGATTGATCTTGGACAGATTCCCAATACCCAGTTGATTTATCAATTACGGCCTGTGAAGACGATCTATGCAATAATGGTTGGATTTTGAGTGTTAAATGAACATACGTGAAGCATCACTAAATTTCAATAAAAAAGATTTGTTTTTGACTACGGGTTAATTTCAAAAAAAATTAAGAGGTTTTCTGTAAAATAGCCAGATAAAAAATAATCGAGACATGATGCAGATGAGGATGGGAGGGAGGGGCGCAGGCGCCCCTCTCGGATGGGGACGGGATGGAGGGGTGCAGGGAGGGAGAGACACAGGAGGTCTTTTTTTCATCCAAGTCCTCCCTGTCTTTTCAGCATTGAGACTGCAGGTTAATTTTATAAACACTCAAGGAGTTTTCCATAAATAGCCAGTGAACGAAAATTTTAGGTAAAAGCCCTACTTGCTTTATAGATACTAGCAAAATGTCCGTGCGTTACAACGGAACGACGACGCAGGGAGGGAAGCAGGCGGAGGGCGAAGGTCCAGGCGGCGGCGCGGGAGCTCCGAGCGACGATGGGGGAGGGGCGCAGGCGCGGCATGGGGCGCGGCGCGGATGGGGACGAAAGAGAGGTACGTAGGAAGTCTTTTTTTTCATCCAAGCCCTCTCTTTCTTTTCAATATTGGGATTACGGATTAATTTTATAACACTCAAGGGATTTTCCATAAAATAACCAGACGAGTGAAAATTTTAGATAGAAACACTATTTACTTTATAGATAGTTATATATATATAACTTTGAAAGTAAGGGTATCTTTAACTTTATGTACCACTGAACTTTGATTAAGAAATAGTATCAGATAGACATTTAGTATAAGTTAATTTAATTTTAGCAAATTAAGTAAAAAATATAATGGAAATAGATATTGGCTTACTCATACTTTAAACCGATTAGAAATTTGGTAAAAGTTTAAAATATTTACGACTCGGATATTATTAGTTAGAAAAGTATATTGATGAATAGGATAAGTTGCATGTATATCGACGGCGGTGCGCTAGCTCATGCGTGTAGCGTGTGCTCGGCCGACGCTCAGGGCAATGCACGGCGACGCAGGAGGCGCGTGAGTCGGGCTCGCCTGTTGGAGGTAAGGAAAGTAAGGCAACAATGGAGCGAGAGGTTATACGGATCGGAAATTTATAGATTTGAAAGAAAAAAATGATTTGATGATCGAAAAGTTATAGATTTTTTAAGTAGTTAAGATAAGCTATATCATATGTATAACTGGGTTATTTTTTAAAATAGCCAGATAGATTGCGGGTTAATTTCAGAAAAACTCAAGGGGTTTTCTGTAAAATAGCCAGGCAAAACAAAATTTGGGTGGAAACACTACTTGCTTTATAAATTATATATAGATAGATATTATTAATTATTAATTATTATATATATATTAATTATTTATATATATATAACTATCTATAAAGCAAGTAGTGTTTCTACCCAAAATTTTCGTTCGCCTCACTATTTTGCAGGAAACCCCTTAAGTAATTATAAAATTAACCCGCAGTTCCAATGCTGAAAAAAGAGAGGGCTTGGATAAAAAAAGACCTCCCGTGCCTCTCCCGTCCGTCCTCATCCGCGCCGTATCTGCGCCCTCCTCCCTCACGCCGGAGCTCCCGCGCTCCGCCTCGCGCCCTCCCTCTTATCCCCATCCGCGTCGCGCCGTGACTTCACCCGTTGCAACGCACAGGCACAGTTGCTAGTATATATATATATAGAGAGAGTTGGGCTACTGTGTGGCGTGTCGCACAGCCTCATCCCGTGTGGCATGGCCGAATCTTTAATTTGAAAACTCAAATTAAAAATCTGAACCGTTCAAATTGTTCTACATATTAATATCTCCTGGTAGACCAGATTTTATATTTTTTTTCAATTCTTTTACTATTTTAACGGATAGGTCAAAGATGCAATAAAATAGATACTCCAGAAATCGTTGGATTAATGCATCTTTGACCTATCCGATAAAATAGTAAAAAAATTCAAAAGAATATAAAATTTGGTCTACAAGTTGATATTAATATGTAGAACAATTTCAACGGTTTGGATTTTTAATTTGAGTTTTCGAATTAAAGATTCGCCATGCCACACGGATGGGCGCATGCACGCCACATAGTAGCCCAAATATATATACATATATATATATGTGTGTGTGTGTGTGTGTGTGCTAGCAAAATACCCGTGCGTTGCAACGGGACGACGATGCAGGGAGGGATGCAGACGGAGGGCGAAGGTATAGGCGGCGGCGCGGAGCTCCGGCGGCGACGGGAGGAGGGCGCGGCGCGGATAGGGACGGAAGAGAAGGACGCATGCGGCCTTTCCTTTTCATCCAAGCCCTCCGTTTCTTTTCAGCATTGGGACTACGGGTTAATTTTATAAACACTCAAGGGGTTTTCTGCAAAATAACCCCTTTTTCTTTTTTTAACTGGGTTTTTTAAATAACCAGGTGGACTGCGGGTTAATTTCGAAAAAACCAAGGGGTTCAGGCAAAACAAAATTTGGGTGGAAACATTACATGCTTTATATATACTAGCAAAAAGGCTGTGCGTTGCAACGGGAAGACAACGTAGGGAGAGAAGCAGGCGGAGGGCGAAGGTCCAGGCGGCGACGCGGGAGCTCTAAGCGGCGACGGGAGGGAGGGGCGCAGGCGCAGCGCGGGGCGTCGCGTGGATGGGAACGGAAGAGAGGGATGCAGGAGGTCTTTTATTTTCATCCAAGCCCTCTTTTTATTTTCAGCATTGGGACTACGGGTTAATTTTATAAACACTCGAGGAGTTTTCTGCAAAATAACCCCTTTTTCTTCTTTAACTGTTTTTAAATAGCCAGCGATGCTGGGTTAATTTCGAAAAACTCAAGGGGTTTTCGTAAAATAGTCGGCAAAACAAAATTTAGGTGGAAACACTACTTGCTTTATAGATACTAGCAAAATGCCCGTGCGTTGCAACGGGACGACGACGCCGGGAGAGAAACAGACGGAGGGCGAAAGTCCAGGCGGCGACGCGGGAGCTCCTAGCGGTGACGGGAGGGAGGGGCACAGGCACGGCGCAGGGCGCGACGTGGATGGGGACGGAAGAGAGGATGCGAGTGGTCTTTTTTCATCCAAGCCCTCTCTTTTTAGCATTGAGATTACGAGTTAATTTTATAAACACTCAAGGGGTTTTCGCAAAATAATCCTTTTTCTTCTTTAAGCGGGGTTTTAAAATAGCGGTGGATCGCAGTTAATTTCGAAAAACTCAAGGGTTTTCTTTAAAATAGCCAGGCAAAACAAAAAATTGGGTGGAAACACTACTTGCTTTATAGATAGTTATAGAGTTATAGATATATATATATATATAACTATTTATAAAGCAAGTAGTGTTTCTACCCAAATTTTGTTTTTCCTTGCTATTTTACAGAAAACCCCTTGAGTTTTTCCAAAATTAACCCGCAGTATGCCTGGCTATTTAAAAAACCCACTTAAAGAAGAAAAGGGGTTATTTTGCGTAAAACCCCTTAAGTGTTGATAAAATTAACCCGTAGTCCCAACGCTAAAAAAAGAGAGGGCTTGAATGAAAAACCTCCCGTGTTTCCTCTTTCGTCCTCATCCGCGCCGCGCCCCACACCGCGCCCCGCGCCCCGCGCCCCTCCCTCCCGTCGCCGCTCGGAGCTCCCGCGCCATCACCTGGACCTTCGCCCTTCGCGTGCTTTCCTCCATGCGTCGTCGTCCCGTTACAACGCATGGATATTTTGCTAGTGTGTGTGTATATCTATAATCTATAACTATCTATAAAGCAAGTAGTGTTTTCACCCAAATTTTGTTTTGTCTCGGCTATTTTGCGTAAAACCCCTTGAGTTTTTCCGAAATTAACCGCAATCCACCGACTATTTTAAAAAACCCAGCTTAAAAGGGGTTATTTTACGTAAAATCCTTGAGTGTTTATAAAATTAATATGCAGTCCCAATGCTAAAAAGAAAGGGAGGGCTTGGATGAAAAAAAAGACCTCATGCATCCCTCTCTTTCGTCCCCATCCGTGTCGCGTCCGCGCCGCGCTGCGCCCTCCTCCCATCGCCGCCGGAGCTCCCGCACGTCGCCGACCTTCGCCTCCGTCGTTTTCCTTCCCGTCGTCGTCTCCTACAACGCACGAGCATTTTGCTAGTATATATATATATATATATATATATATATATATACACACACACACTAGCAATTGTGCCCGTGCGTTGCAACGGATGAAGCCGGGACGCGACGCGGATGGGAACGGGAGGGAGGGCGGAGGCGCGGCGCGGGAGCTTTGAGCGCGACGGAGAGAGGGCGCAGCGCGGGCGTGACGCGGGAGCTTCGAGCAGCGACGGGAGAGAGGGGCACAGCGCGATCTTGGCGCGCAGATGGGGATGAGAGGGAGGGCGCGGGGAGGGAGGTAAATAGCCGACGGACCGTGGGTTAATTTCAGAAAAACTCAAGGGTTTTTTTTGCAAAATAACCAGGCAAAACAAAATTTGGGTGAAAACACTACTTGCTTTATAAATAGGTATATATATATATATATATATATATATATATATATATATATATATATTATTCGGAGTCACGTCCAACTGGGCTATCCTGAGCCCAACCAGCGACGAGATCGAATTGGGCCCAACTAGGCCGGTATGATTTTTCTTTCCAATTGCATGATCCTAAAGCCCAAGTTTTTATACTTCTTGAAGCTAAGTGAAGAAAGTGACATAAAATGCCCCTAACTTACATGATTCTAGAGACGAAGTTTTTGAACTTCTACTCTGACAGTTTAAAAGGCAAAACAAAGTGAAAAAAGTGACAAAAGTTGCCCCTAAATTTATTCTAAATGTAAAGTTCTAAATTTGAAATAAATTACAGCTCAAACGAACTATGGGCTTGTTCACTTTACCGCCGCTTTCAACCGTACAAATTTTTTGGCAATAACCAAAAATTAATAGGATGACAAACTAAATAAATTTTTGTTATTGTCAATTTACCAAAATTTGGTATTTTTAAAAGTTTCTTCTCATACAAACATTTACCAAATTTTGGTTAGGCTACAAACTAAACACATCCAATATTGCTTGCCAAATTTTGGTAAGATTAATTTCAGTACCAAACTGAACAAGCCCAATATACATGTGATTGCCCAGCAGCAAGACGGGTTGCCAATCTGAATGAACCTATGATCACATCAAAGTCCAAAGAACATGTCTACAAACAGTTTCTAATTATACAGTGTTCATCCATACTGCTGTTGTATGCATAACCCAGTAACCAATCGATGTACAAGACAAAACCTCTGCATCGATCAGAGGAAAAATCGTAATCCAAATGTAACCCTCACGTAATCACAACAAAAATATCAATCAAGCAACTGATCAAATTTCCCATGAATTTTGTATACCCTATTTTGGTTAATCCCAATTAATCTGCAGCTCCCCACTCATCTTGTTCTGATCTGATATGAAAATTCTGAACTCTGAACTGCTCAGCCACGTGTCACATTGTACTCTTCTTCCTCTTCCTATACCCAAATCCAAGAAGACGACGGCGACGACGGACAGCGAGGTCGCCGGAGAGACCGCTCAGGCGCGCTCACTAGATCGCGCTGTCGTCCAGCGGCAGCGCCGAGCCGACGAACCTGTCCCCCTCATCGGCGGCGGCGGCGGCGAGCTGTGCCTCCATGGCGGCGACGTGCTTGGCGTGCATCGTGGTCAGGTCCGGGTGCCCGGACCTCGCCGCGGCGACGGCGAAGCACCCGAGCGCGTAAGCGCAGACGAGGAAGACGAGGCCGAACAGCTGGAAGTTGGCGAGTTGCTCGGCGCGCTCCTGGGAGGCGTGGGTGTGGCACTCGATGTGGCCGTCGCCGTCGCGGCGGCACCCCGTCGGCAGCATGGGCCCGTAGAGCGTGAACGCCGTCTGGTAGAACCAGAGGCCCTGGAGGGCGATAACGGCGCCGCTGCTGATGTCGACGGGGAAGCTCGCTGGGAGGAGCGCGCCGAGCACGGTGGTGGCGACGCAGAGCGCGACGACGACGACGAGGAGGTAGTGGTAGTAGCCCTCGAGGCCCTGGTGGGTTGTGGAATGGAAGTAGAAGAGGAGGAGCTCCGCCGTGAACGCCGTCGACGCCACCAGGCACAGCGCCCCCTCCGGCAACGGCAGGTACCTGCAAACCACCACCACCACCATTGCAAACTTCATGTCACTTGATTCTCTTTGATAAAAAAAACTGTAAATTTTCAGTACATAGAAACTATTTCATGAAAAGAATCCTGGAGAAATTGTTCCAATTTGCAGTGAATCCCTCCCATTCAAAACGGCTCACATTGTCAATGCCATGTTTGAAATACAAGAATTTCACACGAAACAGTTCAATTTTTGCACCACTTCTCTTTGATAAAAGAGTATTTTTTTCAGAAATAGGAATTTCATGTCACTTCTCTTTGATAAAAAAAACTGTAAATTTTTCAGTGCAAAGAAACTATTTCAAGAAAAAAATCGTGGAGAAATTGTTCCAATTTGCAGTGAATCCCTCCCATTCAAAACGGCTCACATTGTCAATGCCGTGTTTGAAATACAAGAATTTCACACGTAACAGTTCAAGTTCCACACCACTTCTCTTTGATAAAAAGAGTATTTTTTTCAGACATATGAATTTCACCAAAATCTTGGAGGAATTGTTCCATAAAAACCCTCGCATTCGAAACGGGCTTGAATTGTCCATGTCACGTTTGAAACACGGGGATTTCACAGGAAACGGTTCAATTCGCACGGACTTTATCCTAAATGTCAAATAGGGCCCTCACTTTAGATCAATGCACTGAAACTATTGATGGTCACTCTCTGTACTTTACAATGGATGCACATAACTACCTTTTGACAACAACAATGGCTGCAAGGACAAGATAAAACAAAACAGCAATATGATTGGAGGTGAAAAGGTCACACAGGAATTCCACTCAGACCATATAGGGGCCCCCAACAATCAAATGCAAAACAGAGTCAGATTGCATTTGGCCATTTGCAAATTGCACTTGCAGGAATGCACTTCTCCCTGACCCCACCTCAACACTTTTATCTACAAAAAGGGTTACATAAAAAGAGAAGAGGAAGATCTCCAAGAGGAAGATCATAGGAAATAGTGGTAACCGGTAAACTTCTGCTCCATCCATGTGAATTTTGACTTCTTGCTAAAGCTGTGGGCTCAGAGAAGAATCAATCTATTGATGTCTTCACCCAATAGTCTATTTAACTCAATAGTAAACTATTACCACCTAACTACCTTAATTTATACTACCTGGGTGTTGAACTCATGAAGCTCCTTTCATGCACCAATGAGTTAAAAAAAAGGTTAAACTAAACAACAGTGTGTAAAAAAGGTTGTTTTTTTGGCAAAAAAAGGAGCATTGCAATGTGCAATTTGGGTGATGTGAAACTAGCACCTGCCAACTTGGACCAGCGTGTGAGTTTAGAATTAGAAAGGCCACATGGCTTAGGCTGGACCAGCCAATCCTCTGTCTTGTTTGTCCCTGTGACGTTTCAAGATGCAACACCCCAATAGTCAAAATCCATGAGCCACAAGGAGGAAGAGAAGAGCTTGACAATTCCTGCCCCAACCAACTATTCCAACAAACATCTCACCCCTTTTCCTCATGTCCCACATGTACAAGAAGAACCTAACTGAAAAGATGCTGCTAGTTATCAAGCTCTAGAAATCTTGATCACACACACTTTATTCCAACATAAAGCGTCTCAATTGGAGAGAAAAATGGTTTCTTTTTCGACGAGTTAGCGACCAAACGTGATAATGTCTGTTTTTGTTGTGAATTAAAGAGATGAACAATGATCATGTCACGACAAAAATATTTATTTTGATCAAATTATCAATAAAAAGACGATTTTGATCATATTAGGAAGTCAAGATGAGCAACGAAGAGGAGTGGATTGGTGCGTTGGTGGTGGTCGTCATCGTCGGTCGTGGTTACCTGGTCTCAATTGGAGGGGAAATGGCTTCTTTTTCGACGAGTTAGTGAAATTTATAATTTGATAAGAACAAGAAAAGGATGAACATTGATCATACCAGGACAAAAGGAAAAAAAGAGAAATTTTGATCAAATTATGAATAAATAAGTTGGAAATATGATCATAGCATGAAAAAGAAGGTGATTTTTTATCATGTTAGAAAGTCAAGATGAGCAAGGAAGAAGAGTGGATTGGTCATCATCGTCGACGTCGTGGTTACCTGGTCTTTTGGGAGAGGAGGGCGAGGACGCCGAAGAGGAAGAACATGAGTAGCATGCCGCCGTGCTCGAGGTCGTTGAGGTGGGCCGGGTTGATGCCACCATCGGCGAAGATGTGGAGGTGGGTGGAGTAGAGCACCTCGACGCACATGTCGAGGAAGGCGCCGCCGGCGATGACGTAGAGCTCGAGGTGGCGCGCCTTGCCGCCGAGGAACGCCGGCGCCCCCTCCACGGGGTTCCAAACGCGCAGCCGGAACCCCGACGGGTCTGCGGCGAACCGCGCCGCCGCCGCCCACACGTGCCACGCCCCAACCGCAAGGAACAGCGTCCCCGGCAGCACGTGCCCCTTGAACGACCCCATCACCGCGCCACGCTACTGCCGCCGCCGCCGCCCTCGGATCTGCGCGGGATCACCGGCGTTGACCTCGCCGCGCTAGCGGAAGTCCTGAAACAATTGGATCGCCGATCGTTACGACACACGCCGGAACCAGAACCACCAAGAAACGCAACACGCGGCGGCTGACGCCGACGTCGTTGCCGACGAGGGGATCTACCGAAAGATTCGACTTCTCGGCGTGGCCGAGGAGGAAGACGAGAAAGGAGGAGAGGGAGAAGAAGAGAGTTAGTGGCGATGGATCCCAGGGCGAATGGAGTTGAACAGGGTGCGACCGAATCATTGCTTTATGATGGGGACGAGAAAGCGAAGGCGCCGCGCGCCAAGGAGAAAGAGAGAGAAGTTGCACGTACGTGAGGTGAGGAAGTGATGATGAGATTCTGCTTTCTTCCTCCTCTGCTCTGGCTTTTTTTTTCTAGGGAGGAAGATGATGAATTGATGATGATGATGGCTACTGCTCAACCTCTCTCACCTCTCCCAGATGGAATCGATCAATTGATCTCTTATTTGTTTCTCTCTCTAGGATGGGCGATGGGTGATGAGTTCACAAGTAGACCTCCTCGTACAGGTGGAGAGAGGTGGAGGACGACGACGAGGTGTTCGATGCTTTGACGGGATCGACACGGGCGCGACGCCAGCGGCTATGTCCTGCTCCTGCTCTGCTCTGGGAGATCGCCTGCTCGTTTTGTCGCTTCTTTCTTCTCTGTCTCCTCCTCTCCCGCGTCGCCTCGGTCGGCGCGCACGGGGCGCGACACGGGAGCGGCGACCTGGCGCGCCGCGCCGCGCCGTGGCGAGGGAGCGGTGCGGTGGAGGTGGGAGCGAGTGAATGCGGTTGGTTTGATTGGTCCCTCTGCTCCGGGATCGAGACCAGCTTGCATGTTCCGAGGCCCCCAAGTCAACCGATTCTTTTCGACCGTCCGATATGGATCAAGCGGGTATGTGTTCTTTTCTCTCTTTTTTTAAGAAAAATAATATAAGCAATAGAAATTTAGGAAAATGTTTCCCTTCTTTCTTGCATATCACCTAAACAGTCATCAACAAATTTTTTAAAAAATAATAAAATATATTAATATAAAATATGTCATTTCATAAACATGTAAGTTCAAATTTAATTTCTATAAAAGAATGTCATTTTATAAACATGTAAGTTTAAATTTTATTTCTATAAATTGTAACAAAAAATAACAAATATAACTATGAATATATATTAATTGTTTTTAGTTTAATTTATTCTTTGTTTGTAATTTGTAGAAGTTAAACTTAATTTTGTATATCTGTGAAATGATATATTTTATACTAATATAAGTTGTCAATTTTTTGAAACTTTTTTGTTAACCATTTAGGTTATATGCAAAAAAAAAAGAGAGGATATCCCCTCAAGAGATGAAAATCCATTTCCAAAAAAATTTCATATAGCGGCACATTTTCTGCGCGGTGGAGTACTACTTTTATACTCCATCCATTTCAAAATAACATATTATGATTTACAAAATCAAAGATATAGGTTAAAAGACTTTCATGCCCTTCATTAATACACTTTTTGGATGAATTCAAAAGATAAAAAGATACCATGTTGTGGAAGTGAAAATTTTCTAGTATGAAAATCTTAGAAAGCTGTTTTAAACCTATTTTTCAACTTTACAGTAGTTATAATTCATTTGTGCGTACACTCGGATAGTAATCACAAAATCGTTCAGCTATCCATGGAAAAGAAAAACAGGCTATTCACTTGAAAATTTTCACAGGTATGTTTCGAGATGAGAGAATATCAGATGCTATCGTGCTACTAACCTCTAAAAACACATCAAAAAGTAAAAAAAATTGAAAAAAATGATGAGAAGTGCATTGTGCAACACTATAACATACCCAAAAAAACAGTGCAGAATACTATGTAAAAAACACAGTTTTGTGCTCCAATAGTGCTCAAACATATCATGTTACTATTCACCTAAGATTTCTAATATATATATATATATATAGTATTTTGAACTGAATTTTTGGTACATGTCATAGTGTTGTACTTCTAAAAAAATTATATATTTTTTACTTTTTGAATGTAATTTTTTTGAGGTTGGTAGCACGATAGCACGGTATGGTCCGGTATTCTATCTAGTTCGGAGCCAGGCAGATCTCTGATTTTTGAGCCATGTGAAAAGCTAAATAAAAAATGTAATTAATACTTAACAGTGCAGTGGCTTTATTTCGTGTTTAATTCTTTATACGTTTATAATTAAAAAAATGTTTGGAGGGACGTTTTTTCATTCAAATCTCGTTTTTTAAAAGCCAAACCAGATGGACCAGCTCCAAACGACACACAACAGGCACACTGATCCGAGTTCCATATCGTCAGTTCGTCAGGACAGTTCACGAGCATGGCTGCAGTTGAGCTGCTCTGTTTTTGTACGACCTCCATCCAAAATTATAAAGAATTTTTTGTATGTAATTACAAATATCTTATATTCTCAAACGGACGTAGTAAATACAGAGACAGTTAAGTCTACAGGAGAAAGCAGTCAGTCTGTCTCTGCTCCACATGAGTTCACTGTTCAGTGTTTAGGACAGGGAACTGGCTAGTGGCTACTACTAGTACTAGTAGGCATCTGATTGCAGCATGCTTCATGAAAAATGAATGCAAAAGGAAAAAGAGGATAGATGATAGAATGATCACTCTCAAGGATTCAATTCCATCTTGAAAGGCACTACATCCAGTAAAAATATCTGTGGACTTTTAGATCCCTGATGTCTGATGATTACATACAATCAAAGGACATGCTCAGTTTATCATCAAAATAAACCTTTTTAAAATTTAGTAGTGTCAAAATTTTAATAAACTAATAATATTGTTAAGTTTGGATAGGATAGGTTAAATGGGCTGTTGCCAAAATTTTGTTTGTTAATTTTACTCAAAAATGATATAATTTAAAATAACATCAATTTGAACAGACCCAAACTTTGTTCAAAGTAGGACAAATCTCTGGTCTTACTTAAAATCCTATTGAAAGCACACCCACATATGAGTAAGTAAACGCACATGAAATATATATTTTAGGGTGCACCCATCAACACACTAAAATCGACAGGTACGAATTAAATCATTGATGCCACTTAAAATCATATTGAAAACACTAAGGTAGATAGAGACTACGTACAAACTATTTCACTGATGTCACTTAAATCATACTCCCTCCGTTTCAGTTTAAATGTTTTGACATATCTATCCATTGTATAAATTCATTAATCTCTATATAAATTTAACACATATATAAAGCACTGAAGTAATTCATGTATGAATCTATTTAAAATTTTAAACATCTTATCATGTGAAACAGAGAAAGCATTAAAAGTTGTGTTTGCAGGTATAATGCTGCAAGTTAAGGTGACCATGATTTTGATATAATTTTGAGTTGAACAACATATTTTGATTTTCAGAGTTTCACTTAGAAAATCTCGAGGTTCACTTAGAAAATCTCACACCAAGTTTATGAGTTTCGTTACCTGAAAGCCAAACAAGGTGGTCCAAATTATACAGGTGGCACACTGATAGTACATACCATTTCAGGATCAGGACTCAGGAGGACAATTCACAAGCATGGCCTGATGGCCACCTCATTTGAGCAGTTGAGCTTACTCTGTTATGAGAAAGGAAGAGACAGTGAAGTACAGGAGCGATGAGTCTCTGCTCCACATGAGTTCAGAATTCAGTTTCAGTATTAGGGCAGGGACCCGGCTACTTAGTACTACACACAACTGATTGCAGTATGATTCATCAAAATTGAGGGCAATGATTTCAATTGATCAACCCAAGGATTGTAGTAGTACTACTACATCCAGTGATCCAGTAGGGGAAAAAATAAGTTGCCATTTAGATCACTGTTGTCTGATGATTACATACAATCGAACTTTTGAAGTCAAGATACAAAGAGTGGTTCAAGTGATACGCCTAGATTTACGTTGAAAGTTGCTTCCCTAATACTTATGTTTGCAATTGAATATAGTGGTTTACAAAAACGATGATAACCACACTTACCGTCAGGTGCGGTAACAGTAAAAGCTATCGTAACCAATCAAATTCAGATAAATTTAAAAAGGTTTAAATTTTATAGGTTTATCATGATTTGTCATGGTTACAACGCAATAACCACGCATGCCTCGTCAGGATATGATAACCCTGTCCAGAAACCCTGATCTGAAACTTATGTTCTTATCACAGAAATTTAACCCACCTCATACATTCTTGATTGGAGGGAAGAACCACTCCTTTATTTATCTTATCACACCATATTAGTACAATTTACAAGTAATAATAATTGTATACTAGTAGTATTTACAGATAGCAGCTTTTTTTTCTTTCTCTGCATTTATTCTCAGACAATTTTACTGCTGACGCTTCCCCTCTGTGTTTCATGGTTCCGGCCGGCGAAGAGAATCTCGTCAGGCAAGAACGGCGCGCCATCGCCGGCGGCCGCCACGCAACCACCGGTTCAGGTGTCGAGCCGCTCAGGAGCTCGCGTTGAGCATCGCGCCGCAACCGCCACCACATCCAGCTCCGCAGCCACCGGACTTGGCATGTCCAAGGGTGGAGCTTTCCATGGTCATGCCGCCGCAGCCGCCACCACCACAGCCTCCGCCGCAGCCCGAACCACAGCCTCCGGACTTGACATGGCCAGTCTTGGAGCCTTCCATGACCATGGCGCCGCAGCCGCCACCGCAGCCTGAGCCGCACCCGCCGGACTTGACATGGCCAGCCTTGGAGCCTTCCATGACCATGGCGCCGGAACCGCCACCACAGCCTCCGCCGCAGCCTGAGCCGCACCCGCCGGACTTCACATGGCCAGCTTTGGAGGCTTCCATGACCATGGCGCCGCAGCCGCCGCCACCGCAACCGCCGGCGCAGCCGGAACCGCAGCCCCCGGACTTGGTATCGCCGACCTTGGAGCCTTCCACGACAATGGCGCTGCAACCGCCACCACAGCCAGAGCCGCAGCCTCCAGACTTCGCATGGACATTATCCTTGGAGCTCTCGACGGCCATGGCACCGCAACCGCCGCCACAGCCACCACCGCAGCCCGAGCCACATCCACCGGACTTGGCATGGCCGCCGCCTCCGCCAGCCTTGGTGGTCTCAACGACCTTGGCGCCACCGCCACCACAACCACCGCCGCATCCCGAGCCACACCCAGCTGACTCTGTCTGACCGCCGCCGCCGCTTGCCGCGACAGCCTTGCATCTCGCGGCGGCGACCACCTTGTCGCCTGCGCTGCCGCACACCGTGCCACAAGTGCCGCATTTAGCAGGAGCAGCCACTGTCTCGGCTGACGACGCGATGGTAGTGTCAGGTTCAGAGACTGCATCCTTCTGAACCATGGGGCCACCGATGAGCTTCGCGCCGTCTTCGACATTGATGTCTTGGAACAGGAACGACATGACGATCCATGGAAGCAGAAACCAATCCTCATTCACCTGGAAAAATGCAAGAACAATGCATCAGGAATAAGTTATGTTATTAGGAGATACCAAACTGAAATTTTTTGTAAATGGAAGTTAATGTGTACACAAGCAAACTAAAAATATTGTAAAAGATAAAGGTTGAAGTGTACCATTATCAGCTCAGATTTGGTGTCAAGCAATGCGACTGCTTTGCCATATGGATTTTCAGCAGAGAACTTGACAGCAGTAACAGCTGAAGCATCCTCCTCTGCATGATTGTTGCAGCACTTCCGTTGAAATTCTAGCTTCCTTCCCTTGTAGAGTTTGATCTGGTTTTTCCAAAGAGGAATTAGAACTTTGGTTTTGAGACGAGGTACACATATGTGGTAGGTTTGTCTGTGCTAGTAATGCATCAGTATTACTTACCATTTTGTTGTCGCATTTCAGCTCAAGTATAGAGCCATCCTTGCTTGGTTTCATGTCATTAGTGATGCATAAGTTAGAGCTGCTTAGTGACCATTTGTTGTCCACGAACTCCGCTAGCCTAAATGGTTTCTTTGATGACTTTGTTACTCCGACCAACTCCCGACCGACAACCATGCCGTTCTTTGCCTTCTGATCCCTGAGATGAAGGGGAGAGAAGTACTCATTACCAAGGACTTGATACAATTGCAAACAGAACATTTCGTAAATGTATATATTCAATGGCATTTGAAATGAATACACATAAATACCGTAAATGTTTTCCATGCTTTTACTAGTGAGAGAGAAAGTGTTAGTCCATTGCTTTTATTTTGAATGAAAGAATTCATCTGAAGAAGTATCAAGGAGGGCGGAAAATAACCTAATTTGAAGACGGATAAGTTCAATATTGCAATCATACACAAAGCGAGTCCAGCAGCTCATCTTTTGATCCTTGATGGAATTTGGCGACAGAAAACTCTTAAGAGAGAAAGGTTCTGTCTTGATCATGCTAAGCACCTGCTGAGCCTTCACTGGAACAGTGGAAGAGGCAGCGACACGAAGACTGATGGGAGGCGAACTGGCATGCCCGTCATGAGGTTTTAATTCAAACCACCTCTCGAATGAGAGCTTAGAATCAGACCAAGTAAACTCTTGAAGAGAGAGAGAAACCTTCCCAATCTTTTTGGGTTTCTTCGATGATGACGCCCGATCAACCAGTAGTGTCAAAATGAGTTCACCAGTAGGTTCGCATTGGATACTGGCTCCAATCGACTTCCCTGTTTTTGTAGAGATATCCAGCCTGCCCCCATCACTGATGAACATGTCTGACTGATTCTTTGTGAACCATATGTACACATTTTCCTTTGGAATTGCAGGTGGCAAGTTCTTGATGTCCACAATTTGCAAGAATAACTGCAGAAGACCAAAAAATTTAAATCAATAAATAATTTGAGTAGAAGAATCTTTGTAAAACAACTGCTGAATTTAGGTTCTGGATATGATGTTCCACATTATACTTCCAGAAACAACAGTTATCGGTATAGCATTCTACACTTCAAACCATATTGTCAAACAGCTCCTTTGTATAGTCCCATAACACCATCCCACATTCCCATAAAAGAGTTTGTACAAAGGAAAAACCACCATACTTCTGTGGCTTTGAATCCTTTGATTCAAGGATAATAATGTGTTGTGAGAGTATCATACCTCTATAACTGTTGTTTCAAGAATGGTAATTTGCGACTCAGCTTTGCCAACACCAAACTCATCATCCGCCTCACTGCTAAACATCTGAGGAATGGATGTCACAGGAGATGGCAAGTTGCCACGGTACATAGCACCAGCCTTCCAGTATCTTGCACCAAAGGCATTCTCAAACTGTTCGGTAGTCCCTGAAAATCCAACATCGAGCTTCTTTCCTTCTGATCTATCGTCATCGGTGTCGTCATGCTCCAGAACTCTTCCAAGGAGCTTGAGCATGTCATGGCAGTAGGTAGCGGGATGCAGTTGGTGAGTGTGCCACATAACATCCACATCGTAGGTTGGCACACGGAAGAGCTTCATTTTGTTCTCCTGATTCGTCTTGATCAGGTACAAAAACCCTTTGTACCGAGCTAAAGCTTCTTGCAGAAATCGATGATCATGCATAGTTGGTGTGTCAACCTGACAAACAAGGTAAGTTTCTGAGCACATATCACATTTACTTATGTATGGATCGTCATTGACAAAATTTGGATAACTTAACATTTAACACCTGTACTACTTTTCAGTTCATAATAATGATATGATGGTTCAATTGAAAGTCGAACGACGATGTTTTGGATTTTATGATTCAGTCAGTACTACTGTACTATTTTTATATATGACAGTGAAGATTTATTTCTGTAACTACCTGATAGAAGAAAGAAGACTGTCTCTTAACAGCTGCGACCAAATCATAAGAAATGTCTTCCGCAGCTCTAGCATTAACATAAATTGAGTTGTCAGAAGAGCTTGTGTACTCCAGCTCAAAGGGCTCCTTAGGATATTGCTCAGCCCAAACCTTCTCAGACTGATGCTTGGATTCTGCTCTAATCAAAGACTCAACATTGCTATTGTCGAGTATTCTGCCATACAATCTCTTGCAGTCCTTTATGTATTGTACCTGAAAGATGCAGATTTTGATGATTACTTCTCTGCATAGCCTGGCCAGAAATCTATACTCCTAAGAGCAGTGATGGTGGTTGTTCTATCCCTAATCCCACTACCAACTCTCAACTTTTTTTTAGGAAAAATAGCATGTGGGCTAAAGGATCCACATGTCAACCATTTCCACCAACTTTATACTTTTTATAAAAAGAAAAAAAATAATATGGGACTAAAGAGTCCACATGTCGGTAACAAATATATATAACAATTAACAATATATATAACAATTAACAGATGATAATAACAGGTTAATGATAATTTTTAATTAATTAAAATCTCGTTGCAACGCACGGGCAATGTGCTAGTATTACATGATGTTTTGGCAAAAATATTTCGAAATAGTTGACTTAATTTTATCGTCCAGTCCTGGGAAAGATAAGTACCGGGTTAAGCCGATGACAGTGCCATATCCATTCGCAATCAAGAGGGACAACTAAAGGCCCATCTTCAACAGCAGCCTGAGTGTGCTTGGCAAGAAGGGGAAGCCAGCATGTTTTGTACCTAACAAAACAGCAAAACTAGTTTTTAAAAAATCTTAGAACATTAATCACAGATCAGAATAGTTCTATCTATCCATCACTGCAACTTCAACATGATAATGACTTAATGCCTAAACATCTCATAATGATACCCAGAAAAGAAAGTTATCCATTATTCCAACCTGATAGAGACATTTTTGCAATAGTCACTTTCTTCTGTGTTAAGTTTCTAGACAAGACCAAAAACTAGTAACTGGCAAATGATTTTACACCACCTTCTAATCTACAATTTGATCATATGCCATTTCACATCACGATCCAAGTTCCCATTTTACCCTAGGCATGAAGATTGACTAAACAATGTCAATTGCAAAGGAGAAATATCTCATAGATCAATATGGAGAACAATCCTAATATACCCCTATACTAAAAAGTGAACAGATAAATTGTCAACTTGATTAATATTCCATCCTAAGTTTGTCGGTTTGATTAATATTCTATCCTATAGAAGAGTTCATCGAAGTTGGGCACAAATTTCCCAGAATTTTCCATCTCGAGATGCCCTAGAAATTCATCCATGAGTCCCCATCAAACACGATTGACTTGTTTTCACCTAGAAAAAAATAATTATTATTCTATCCTGTAAGTCAGCATTTCAACCAAGTTGCGCACAATTTCATGGAATTTTCCATCTCAAGATGTCCTAGAAATTTATCTAGATTGGCCCCTGACAAGGAAAAAAACTCTCCTAATGTTCTTGAAATCCCAAGAAGAAGATGGGTGTTCATCCACCGTACCTGTGGATAGCTCTCTCGAGCAGCGGCCCCTCGTAGAGCCACCGGCGGCGGTCCACCGCCGCGAGGAACTCCAGATGCCGGAGCGCCGCCGTGACCAGGTCGGCGCCGACGGCGACCCCCTGCGCCGCCCGCCACCGCGCCTCTTGTTCCCCGTCCATCTCCTTCTTCTCCACCTGCGCTTGAGATCAAACGACACCAACGAATTAATCAGGGAGTTAGGTTAATCGCGAGAGGATCTCGTTCTTGTCGCCGCGAGGGACCAATCATCCGAATCCTACTCGAACGCGATGCGATTTCGCTGTTTGACCTTAGGTTTCTTGGCGCACCGTCTTACTACTATTATTCCGACTCAAAGATCCGAGTAGCAAATCCCCAAAAATCTCACAAATTCCTCTCAAATTTGACTCCTTTGGAGCATTAACCAACATACAAATCACGCTAAAAACCTATAACTATACAAAATCAAATAATTGCTAGGAGGCGATGAGAACAACCACCTCACAAATTGGGTTCAGTTCAGAGCTCCAAGTCTCCAACTCTGCTGCGAGATGAGCTGAGATCACTCGTTCAACTGGCCGCCTATTTATAGCGCTGGAGTTGGTGCATTGCCCACGCAAAAGCGCGCCAAATGTTGCGAGGGTTGCTACATGGCGACAAGATTACTACCATTCGTGTGAGATTGGTAACACGCAATCTGAATTAGGCCAATTCGTGATAATTAAAGAGGCGATTTTGTGATTCCCTTTCAGTTTTTGGTGATGAAGTGCAGTGTCACCTCAACAGAAAGGAGATGTGTTTGTTGTGCTTTTTGCAAGATTTGATCTTTGATGACTAATTAAGTGCAACCTTGTGACAGTTTTTTGAGGATTGTTTGACGCCTTAAGACGAGTTAAAGGTTCTAGTATGCCACGTCAGCATTTGTAAGAGTTTGTTAGAAAACATTTTCTACCTATAGCTTTTTCGCAGAAACAATGTCAGAACTAAACTGAAGAGAAATCAGTTACTGCTGTTTTTTTTTGCAAGATTGGTAATGTAAGGTGCAGAACTGACGAGATTAATTATATGGTTCTAATTAACATTTTGCTAACTCATTGCAGTTTCTGCTTTTGACCCCTTTAAGTGTTCTTGTTTTGTGATTGCCTGACGCCTTAAAACAAGCGAATTGTTTGCTATCAGATGCACTTTAGTCAGGTAGAGAAAATGTAGCATATATAAAACACTAGTCATATGAAATTGGAAAGCAAAGGTGTCAGCTAAATTTGGTAGTGTGTCTTATGACAGAGACAGAGGATGTAAAAGATTTTCATTATCTAACAAAATGTGTCAGCAAGATCCCACACACTTCTAATGCCCAACAGCTTTCCTTGATCTACACACCATTCAAGTGAATTTTGTGGGAAAGTTTGTACGCATAAAATCCCTTGATTTGGGAAAAAACAGACAGATGAATTACAGAGTGAAGAAAATATGACTGCTTAGCAGATCATCAAGACACCTATTTTCTTTCAAAGCTTAAAAATCTATGAAGGGTTAACACAGAATAATGATCAACAATTAGAAGTTGTGTGTAGTAAGGTCAATCTCAATGGAAATTTCATGGAGTTTTATAAATATTAAAAATGCTAACATGACATCGTATTAATGAAGAAAAAGATGATAAAGAGTTTCATGAAAGTAGAAATAGTTTTATGGGGATAAAACTTTTGTGCACTATTTCTAAAATCTGGATGTGTTGAAACATAAAACTTATATTAAGACTGACCTAACTACAGTAGTGGTTGCTATCTCTTGTTACATGAAACCTGGGTGGGGCACTGTACTAAATAATGCCACCTGTAGTCCTATAATCCTATGATTCTCACAATGAAAAGCCCCCTGTACAAGACTATACCATCAGAACATGTTAGACATAGTCTGCAGTTATAGTCCAACGGAGTTATGGTATATACTAGAATGGCATAATTTCTATATGGGTTTTGTTCAATGAAAAAGATTACATGGACTGGTAAAAAAATGTTCATTCACTAAATTTTGCGTAAATTTTAGAATGGTTGGGAATTAGATTTAAGAATGTTCTTTCACTGGTTGAAAAACTTAGCCCTGTTTAGTTGCAGCTGAAATCTGAAAAGATTTTGGATTTTGGCCACTTTTTGTCTTTTTAAACTAAACGTGAGGTGAAAAGTTAGAATGAAATAATTTCAGATTTGGAAAAAATTTGACAAAAAAAACTAAAATTTTCTCTTGGGAGATGTTCATAAGAGTTGTATGCGTTATGTATTTATTACAATAAAAAAATTTTACATACAACTAAACACCTACTCTTATGAAAAGTTTCCATCCAAAATATTTTGGCTGAAAAATTTTCACCAAAATTTACAACTAAACAGGCCCTTACTCCCTTCGGTTCTAAATTTCCCGTCATTTTGAACATAATCTCATTTACCAAGGAATAATTAATTAGGATGTTTATTTCATGTTCTGACCATATTAAATACCTATGAACTCATATTAAATACCTATGAACTCAGTGTTTCTCTCACGTTGGAAACCACAGCAGCATTAACTACAGGGATAAACTCGTCTAAAACGGTCAATGATCTCTCTAACGACAGAAATTTCCATTCCACCCGCAAAATGCTTCAACAACAGGGAATATGGAACTGGAGAGAGTAAAGTACAATCTTTGACTTTTTGTAAATAACATATCTTTTACTTTGCTAATAATCTAAAATGACCACCATTAGTTTTTAGGCCGAAACAAACTGAATCTTCAGAATTAAAAATGTTGCAACTACTTTTCAGTACCAATAATGGAGGCCTAATTTATCTATATGAATCAAACAGATGCTACTCCGAGAACATCCATCATGTACACGTAGCCTTGTCTCTCATTAATTTAGACAACCCAAATGCAGTACAGTTGTAGTACAGAGGATGAGGCTGCATTCATCTGTGTAGGACAGAGTCGATAGTAGTACAACTGAATCTCTTATCAGGCCAAGCAAACGTTGTTCAACCTTGGGTGAAGTTCAATCCAGGCAATTTAGGACTAACCTTTTAAGTTGGTTTGTACTTAATATTGCGTGATAATTTTGTATCAAGTTTGCTTTGGTTCAGTACTTCAGTTCATGCAGTACAAGTCGGTTCTTGCAGTACAGTTTGGACATCTTCAGAAACACCCATGCAGAACTGAACAAACTCAAGTCAATTATAGTTGCAGCTGGTAGGTCACTTAGAACAGCAAGGTAGGTTGCTGATGCAGAACAAACAAGATGCGTCATCAACAATCATACTGTATGTTTGCAAATTTTGCAAGAACTAGTCCCAGAGAGATAATAATCTTAATTCAACACATGAAATGCCCATGCACATTATCAGTTGAGAAGAACATGTTCAGATGTTATGTTCTTGGCTGTTTCAGTTATTCCGTGTCCATGCATGGGCATATGTAGATGGCCGGCCGATGCGGTTTCTTCAGTTGCGGGAGCCGGCCTGGAAGATGAAGTAGACGGCCAGGCCGGCGGCGAGCGACGTCACCACCAGCGCCAGCGTCGGCGCCGGCGTCGCCACGCCCAAGTTCTGCAACGAGAACATGCATCTGTCAGTGATGTTCAGATTAAGTAGCTGTGTGTGACAGTGAGTCTGTGTACTGTACGCACCGCGACGAGGCCTTTGCCGGTGGAGACCTCGACGACGACGGCGGTGCTGAAGCTGACCATGGCGAGGCGGCTCAGCCACACGTCGGCGCCGCCGCCGCCGCCCTGCTTCGTGGTCTGCTCGCACCTCACCGTCAGCGACGTGGCTGCCCTGGAGAAGAGTGCTCTCCTCTTGCTGGAGGTGACGCGTAGCACCGATGCTGCTGCTGCTGCATTTGGGGGCAGACGAACAGTCGTCAAATTACTCAGAACTCAGGGCCAAAATTCTCCAAAAAAACGTGCCCAAATTTGAAATTCGAAATGTAATTCACATCAGGACAGGATTAGTTACTTTCTGCGTGATTAAAATGTAACATTAACACACTTGAACAATGAACCTTGTACATGCATGGGAACGAAGTCACGTCCATGTTTGAATCAAAAGTGGGATTTTTTCCTCGATTCCTCAGGGATTGCACTGTTTTCTGGGTAAAATTTTCTGTAAATCAAATGCAGCCTAGTTTATTTAGCTTTCTTTTGCCTCGATGGCCATAGAACCTGACGAACCAATTGTGCACTCAGAGAACAGAACTGATCAGGTTGATTTATCTGATCCAAATCGTAAGCTAAAATGAATGTGCAAGCATGGCCATGCATGGTCAGGTGAGACAAACATTTCAATTCACTGGTGAAGAGCAGCGAGCTGGTACCGTGTCGCCGGGGAGAGAAAGCCGCCGCCGCCGGGGAAGAAAACGGAGATGGGCGCAGGACGACGGAGGAGAGAGCCATGGGATGCTGCTAAGCTATGCTCTTCTTCTTCTTCCACCTTCTGCTCGCCTTCTTCTTGCTCCCGGCCCTTTTCTGCCTGAGCTCTGCAGCTTGCGTTCTTGGAGGAATTGGTGGCGGCACGGGAGCCAGCCGGAGCGAGTGGCCGTTGGCCGGCCGTTTGGAACGCGCCCTATCCAGGAAAAATCCGGCCGGGGTTAGCACAATTCCATTGCATTCCATACCACCATTTATCCATTCTGTGGTAGTGACGGCCAAATGGACCGTGCTCAGGCGGACCGACCTGGGCACGCGAGCCACTGTAGCAGCATGGCCTGTCACGGTCCAAAAGGCAAACAGGTCGTGCCGACACGCTCCAAGCAGCCGTGTCGTACTTGGACCGACGGCCGAGCCCATGGGCCGACACGGCACGACACGTGCACTGTAGCGGCACGGCACGGCCCGCGGCATGGCACGGCCCGCGGTATGGCACGGCCCGCGGCGTGTGGGGGTCGAATCGGCAGCCGACGTGTGGCGAAAAAGCAGCGGGCACGCGCAACGGCTCTTCCGTGGTCCAATAGAAGCGCGCCACGTGTCCCCCAACGGCTATATGGCTCTTTAAATTTGAAATTAGTCGTTGGAGACCAAAAAAAATTCAAAAAAAATTCAAAAAAATTGCAAAAAAATCTGAAATTTCGCCCTATAAATAGGGCATGAACCCCAACCATTTCTCCTTACCCCTCACTTCTCATTTTGTGCTCTCAAGTGCTCTAAAGTGCTCTCTTTGCTCTCAAGTGTCCATTTTTTGATTTTGATAAAATTTACTCAAATTTTGTCAAAAATCAAAATTAGTTTCGTAGTTCAATAGTTTGATCGCAGATTTTTGAAGTTTTCGCAGTTGAAAAGATGTAAGAAGTAATATTTAAGTTTGTGTATTATTTGTATTGTGTTTGTGAATTCAATAAATATTTTACAATTTGCTTATATCGGTTTAACTTTTCAGAATGGATTCGAACTATCCATACCAGTCGTTGTCTGTCACTTTGGGTGATTTTGACCCCAACTACATGCCGGGGTTTGAAAATGCCTCCGGATCGGCTCCAACTCCACCATCTGTGGAGGAGGTACCGTCGGGCCGGCCGCGGTGGCTTCGGAAGGATTATCTTCCGATCCGTGAGCGTAAGTGTTTCGACACGCACCGGCCCAAAAAGATCGAGAACCTCCGGTGTGTGGCAACACTTCGACGAGATAAAGGAAACAGCCCCGGACGGAAGGGAGGTATCGAAAGCTCGTTGTAGAATATGTAGGCAAATGTTATCTGCTCGTGGTTCTGCTGGTACAGGTCATCTCAAGCGTCATGCGGAGTCGTGTGCCAAGAAGCAAGGAATACAATTCCGACAACAGCAACTTATGCTAAACCCGGATGGTATGGTACGTAGTTGGTGAAGGGTTACGCGGAAGCTACGCTAGCCGAAAACAAAGATGTAAGGCTAACTTAGCCGATCGTCGGCCGAGTCTAACTCAACTGCACTCCACGGCGCCTAGCAAGACATATTGACACCATAGTATACAAGAATAATATCGGCTCGAACCCGTAATGTGTACACAAATCCCTTTGCCTCACGATACCAATTAAGCTATAGGCAAGATGTGTGCCATCCCTTCAATAGCTTAACCATTCACTCGAACCGTATTGGATTATCTGTCTGTTGATTGACTCCTCAATCAACTTAGCATGGCCATGCATTTCCATAATCCATTACCTCGAGGGGCCCAGAGATATCTCTCCAAAGGAGGGGCAAATTCCATCTTGATCACTCACATCCCACTCCATGTTTCATAGCAAACCCGAAAACTACTTTTATAACTACCCAGCATTTGAATAGCGTTTGGTAGTCCCAAAGTAGGCTACTACACATGTTGGAATCCATGGTGATCTCAGGTCTAAGGACTTTGTACCAACACTACCTGAGACCAACTAATGGCACATTAATTCCTATAGTGTCTCATGGTGGGTCTATCCAACAATGTGTTTTCTAACACATATGTCCATGTTTATTAATTTGGTATCTCCATACCCATGATCTATGAGACATGATCATCAATCAATAAACATGCCGATCTTAGAATCATATTTGTTCCAATAATATGATATATGATCAGGGATCATTTAGAAATAGATTCATGCATAAAGAGTCTCATAAATAAGTCACGTACTTATTGATCAATATAAGATGTCTATTTCATGGAACTGAATAATACTTTATTCATAAATACATAAACATTGACGTGATATCCAACATCTCCATGTTGTCTCTAGGGCATATCACTAACAGTTGGGAGTACGATCCCATGATTGCTCGGGAATCTCTTGTCCGGTTAATCGCCAAACAAGATTTACCCCTGAACATTGGAGAGACTCCTGATTTTAAACAATACATTCAGCAATCTCATAACCCTAGGTTTAAATCTGTGAGTAGGCAAACAACAACTAGAGATTTAGAGAATGTTTATCAGAAGGATTCAAATGCACTTAAAGAACTGTTTAGTTCATGTACTTTCTCTGTTAGTGTTACTTCAGATACATGGAGTAGTAGAGCTAGGCAGGATTATCTTAGCGTTGTTGTTCATTTTATTGATGATGATTGGCAATTACAAAAGAGAGTTTTAGGGCTTAGGTTAATAGATGTCTCACATACAGGAGAAAACATAGCTGAAAGAATTAGGAAAGTAATTAATGAATTTAATATTGCTGATAAGATATTTGCTGTCACCCTAGATAATGCATCTGCTAATTCTCGGGCTATGGAAATATTGCAACCTTTATTTTGTGTTTATGCTCAATCTTTTCTACTCCATCAACGTTGTGCATGCCATATAATTAATTTGATTGTTAAGACTGGCATGAAAAGGGTTCATAACCATATTGATGATGTTCGTCAAGCAATCGCGTAGTTAACTGCTTCGAACCCACGGATTGGTGCGTGAAAGAGGTTTTGTCATGCGGCCGGTAAGAGAGCTCGTAAGTTTGCCACCGATGCTGAGCATCGGTGGAATTCAACGTATTTATTGTTAAAAGTTGTTTTATCTTATAGTGAATTACTTACGTATTTTATTTAATCACGTGGTAGCCCACGAAACAGTGACGGATCGCCAATACTGAATGAGTATGTTTCGGCAATTGTCCAAAAATATAACCAATTTTTAGAAACTTTTTATGATTGTACTCTTACTCTGTCACAAGTTTATTATCCAACTTCTAATATAATTTTGCACAACATTCTTGAAATTGCTTCTTTATTTAAAGTACGAAAATGATGATGTTCTAACTGAACCTGTGTTTCACATGAAACAAAAATATTTTAAATATTGAAAAAATATACCTATGTTGTATGCGTTTGCTTTTGCTTTGGATCCTAGGTGTAAATTAAGGGATTGTCTCCTATTTTATCACTTCTTGGTGATATTGTAGGTGTAGATTATAGTTCTTTTTATACCGAGGTTAGGGGTAAATTATATGAAGTTTTTGGAAGATATGAACTAAAGTTTCAGTGAGTTCGACAGCAGTTCATCTTCAAGCCAAGGTGGTGGCAGTTCGTCGGCTACAAGTGGAGACGACTCTTCGCATGGTGTGGCTGAAGAGTTGTCCGGTTATTTGGACAGCGACGCCATCCACCACGAAGCACAAGACTTCAACGTCCTCGGGTGGTGGAATGACCACAAGTTAGCATATCCCGTGCTTTCAAAACTAGCACGGGATGTGTTGATGGTGCCCGTCTCGACGGTGTCCTCCGAATCGGCTTTAAGTCTATGCGGCCGTATCATCGAAGACCGAAGGACGAATCTGAGCAGCGACCACGTCGAAATGCTACTAAGCGTGAAAGACTGGGAGTTTGCTCGACAACATGCCCAATACACTGCGGACAACCAAGAATTGGCCACTCAGTTCGAGCAACTCTACCTGGATCCAGACCAACCCCAGTAGAATTTTGTTAGAAGTAGTTCTGACCTTTGAGATGTACTCTTTTCTTTGTAATGGTTTTCTCAGTTTTTCCTATGAGTTTTTACATGACAAAGTTTTTAACGAGGCAGCATGTATTATTGTATCCTATAATGATATAAACATCAATAAAGGTCATTACTATTTTTAACAAATTCTTTTGTAATATTTTCGTAAATGTGGATTTATCTTTAACATTACTAAGTCATTACTTTTTTAAAAAAAATTATTTTTATTTTTTTAAACTTATGTGCTGTTTTTTTAAAAAAAATTGCACTGTACATAACGGCCCATGGGCCATCGACGTGCCATGCCGGCACGGACACGGCCCGGCTCCCCACGTGCCGTGCTTGGGCCGAGGGCTAGGCACGTGGGGCGGGAATGGCACAACCCGTTTCATGAAGTGGGCCAAACAGGCCGTGTCGAAAGGGTCGTGCCAGCACGGGCGTGTGCCGTGCCGGGCCGGGCCGCCCGTTTGGCCATCACTGTTCTGCGTATATTTTATCTCTCAGAGAGTCAGAGGTGGGCTCGTTAAACCCATTTGGGACGCATGAACCATTTTTATAGGGCTAGAAAATAAATCATAGTATGAAATTCTTATAGATATGATTTATTAGAAAAATAGTTTACATGGGAATTTTTTATATATGTGTCCTTAATGATTTTAAAACAAATGTTTTAAATAAGCTATAATAGAAAATCACAAAATTAACAAAATTAAGTTTAAAATTTAAAATTTGACTTTTAAGCGTCATAAGTATAAACAAAATGATGAAAGGGAGGTAGTAGGAAGAAGTAGTTATTATGCTCTTCTCTTCTTTGTGGAGCACAAAAATTTCATAGTAGGATTTTTTTAAAAGAAAAGGTTCATGCGCTATTAACTTTTGGATGTGATGTTTCATCTTTATCTTTAAAAAACTATATAAACTATATAAGTATCATTTATTCTATTAAATTGTTTTGGATATGATGTTTCACCTCTATCTTAAAAATACTAAGATTTGATCATAAGGCAAATCTCGCCACAAATTCGGTCAAACACTCCTTATCAAAGAACCCATTCATTCGTTCTGCTTCTCCTGCCACTAGCTAGCTACTGTTCCAAGTCTTCAGTACTCTGACCATTCTGCTGAACTCTTGGCCACCTGTGTCAATCGGCCAAGTAGCTATAGATGAAACAAGTGACAATTCGTTTATTTTTCGCACCAGAAAAATTAAATTAGTCGTTCGACAATTCAGCGTACCGAAATGAAAGAGATCGTGTGAATCTGTAAAGATTGGAATGGATTGGCACAACAGTGTGACAACAACTACGTCCATTTCGCTTGATTTTTTTAAATCAAATTCCTTTAAATATGACCAAGTTTGTGAAAAAAATATACTAACATTTTTAATACGAAACAAACACAAAACAAACGTATTATTAAAATATATTTAATGTTAAATTTGATGAAACTAATTTGTGTTGTAGATGTTGCTAATTTTTTTATGAAGTTAATCAAACATAAAAAGCTTTCATTAAAAAGTTTATATTATTACAACAGTGTAATGTAATTTTCTCGCGGTAATGACCTAGAGTGGACATCACGTCTTCTTATGAATCTGTCATACATCTATCTATTAGTCCCCTCTGTTTTTTAATTTAATATATAATATTATTAAGTCTTATACATACGTTTGAAGATTTATCTTTATTAATTTTATTATTTTTTTAAAAAATATAAATCATGCTTAAAATATTTAGAGTAATAAAATTAATAAAAATATAAATAATAATTATGATTTTTAAATTGACGAATGGTTATATGTTAAAGAATTAACAACGTCATCTATTTAAAAAAAGAAAAGAGTATATTATTAATATAGCTTAGAAAGTGAGCCGCTGCATTCTCTTTGGAGGCATATAAAATTATTACTTTAGTCAAATAAAAATACAAGAGTCTATACAGAGGCGTTATATATCAAATCCAACTCTAAGATTCTAAAATTCTAGTTCTGAGTAAAATTGCACTTAAAAATCCGCTAGTTACACTAGTATCGTAAAATATATTTTTAGAATTTACCACTATTTACATGTATTTCAAGATAGCAACAGGGCTTCTTGTGCCTTTATATATACCGTGCTAATGCTATTGCACCAGCGAATGGTTGCACTTGGGAGAATTGGAAGGATGTGTCTCAGTCAGAGGTCAGTGACCTACCTCACGCACGACTCGAAGCACCGGCTTGTCGAGGCGAACGCCGACGATGCCGACGGCAACGGCGAGTTCACCTGCGACGGCTGCGTCGTCGCTGGCGCCGGGCTCCGGTACCGGTGCACCCACCCGGGCTGCGCGTTCAAGCTCCACAAAGCGTGCGCCCGCCGCTTCCCGCGGTCGCTCAAGTCCGTCGTCCACCTGCCTCACAGGCTGAAGCGGTACGAGGACGCCGGCGCGGTGGCGGCGGTAGCTGCGGCTGGTGATCACGCCAGCGGAGGCGGCGGGAAGTGCGAGGTGTGCGGCGACGACGTGAAGGGCGCGTGCTACGGCTGCGGCAAGTGCTGCGCGGGCGGCATCGTCGTGCACCCGCTCTGCGTCCACCTGCCGCCGGTGGCGCGCGGCCCGGCGCACGGCGACGGCGCCCACGACGCGTGGCTCGTGCGGGCGTCGGACGACGCCGCGGCGACGGCGACGTCGTGCGCGGCGTGCGGGCGCGGCGTCGGGGCGTGGAGGTACCGGTGCGTGGCGTGCCGGGTGGACCTGCACCCGCGGTGCCTCGTCCCGGCGACGGACCAGTGCCGCGGCGGCGACGCGTGGGCGGCGTCCTCGAAGGGGAAGAGCTGCTGCCTCGCGCTGGTCGACCACGTGACGAACTGTGTCGCGATCACTGGCTACAAATTTTACTACCGTTTCTAAGCTTGAGAGATAAAAATATTTGTTAAGAGAAAGTTGCTTAACGGCATACAATCTCGCCCGAAGAAATTGGACCCATGATGATGGCTGTGTCCTCTGTCAAGCCCCTGAAGAAACCTGCAGGCATCTATTCAAGGAATGCGGCTACACGGAAGAGGTTTGGCTCAGGCTGAGATCATGGTTTGGGGTCCAGTTCCTGTTGCCTGCAAAAGGGGAGGGAGATTTTTCAGATTGGTGGCTTTTAGCCCGTCAATCGGTTCACAAAAGCAGCAGAAGGAACTTCGACGCGATGGTTCAGTTAGTTTGCTGGACGATTTGGAAAGAGAGAAACAACTGAATTTTTGAGAGCAGAGCCAAATCAGTTCTGCAGCTTTACTGATGATTTAAATGAAGAGTTTGGCGTTTGGTTCGCTGCCGGGGTGTTCCAGAAAAGAGATTAGCTGTTTTATCGAATTTCGTACAGGAGACAGAGTTGTCCTTCGCTCTATTTTAATCTTTCCTAGTTTTTGTCAATAAATGGCAGGACTTGCTAGGTCCAGCCGAGGCTATGTTTCATAGCCGAAAATTGTAATTCTTTCTCCTTCAATCTTAAAAATTTGGACGTGTGCCTTTCTCGTTCCAGCCAAAAAAAATATTTGTGAGATAAATGTTTGGAAAGAGATGCATGTGAAATAAAGACCAGAAGCCCTGCACATTGCTTACATTGACCGTTGACTATACTCGACTCCATACATACTGATGGGCATGGAGCTCAGGCTTAGTCAAGAACACCTCGGTGGCCATTAGAGCATTAGAACACCTCGGCATGTTCGGATATCAGGTGTTCTTCCTTGGCCAGCATCCATGACCGGTGCGTCTCTCATCTGACATGCCAAGGGTTCGTCTAAGTGTAAATTTTTTCTCTGGTTGGCCCTTCAGCAGCGTTGTTGGACGGCTGGTTGGCCCTTCAGCAGCGTTGTTGGACGGCTGGCCTTCTTCTGAAGCGTGGCCTGGACTCTCACTCAGCTTGCCTCTTCTATGCAAAAGAGCTCGAGTCGGCCGATCACATCCTCCTAGGTTGTGTCTTCGCGTGACAGGTTTGGCTACAGGTCCTGTCACCTTCCGGGTGGGCCTCCCTCTCCCCCCACGTGGCGGCAGGCTTTAGGACTGGTGGCCGGCCGCGAGGTCCCGATCACCGGCAAACCTGCGTGGAGGTTTTGACCTCTTGGTCCTCCTTGTCTCTTGGTGTCTGTGGAAGGAGTGTAACTTTAGTGTGTTCGATTCGACCCTTTACTCGGTCCTGGTGTTGGTGGACTCTATCCGAGCGAAAGGCCGGTTGTGGTCTCTAGCACGATCTACTGTTTTTAGAGTTTTCGTGGGAGATTAAGAGGGCTTTGTCTTCGTTCCCGTGTTTCGATTAGCCTTTTGGTTCCTAGGAGTTTCCCTATCTGTTTGGGCTTTAGTTTTCTCTAGTCGGACATGTTGTTTTGTGGGATTTTCGTATTCGAAACTGTTTTCTTCTAATATATTGACGTGCAATCATTTTTCACGTTTGCGAAAAACAGCTTCAATATAGACTAAAATCGAGCCTTTGCCAAAAAAAAAAATCGAACGGAGCACGCTGTCAGAGTCGGATGATGTGTCATTGAAAAAATCGACTTCCAAACTGAAATCGAACATAATCGAATGAAAATATTCTTCATCTGATTGCACACAGCAGCAGAAAGCAGAAGGTAAGATGCAAGTAAGATCCACATTTTGTATATGGTCCCATGAACTGGTTAGTACGCTGCGAGGATCGAACCAAAATTTTGTTCGCTTGTATGAATCGAACTAGTCGCACCAAATACAGAAACGCTAGCTCGTGGTGCCTATGGAGAAGGAGAATGGCGAGCTACAGGTCATTGGGTCTTGATGACAATGATGCCATTGGATGTATCATGTTCGCCGGCGTTGATGTCCCGGTGAACGACGCAGTTTGTGTGCAAGTGCTCGACGCCGTTAAGGAGCGGCGGCCGCATAGATGAAAAATCTCTATTTTTGAGATGGTATTTTAAAGTAGTTTTTTTCTTTAATTAAACTGGAGAGGAAGCCTACGCAAATACACTACACGGACAACTTATTTATTCTTTATTAAAAATGATTTATTCTTTATTAAAGAATGTTAAAAACGTTATCTTTACTATATTTTATTTAATGACGGTACATTATCTTATAATCGTAAAAAAGTAAATATTTCTACCGTGAAATTGATCATAGGCTTAGATACATTAAATTAAATTATAAGCATGTCTCTCATATTAAAAAAATTAGTCTTGATTATCTATTAAAAAGTCATTATCATTATCTTGAAAGAGCTAAGTGCCTTTTTATAGATAGAATTGCTTGTTAAACAATGAAATTAATATAATAAAAATCATCTGCCCATGTATCACTTATGTCTAAATGTATAAATATTTTAAAATACTGATATTATATCAATTAATGAGAAAAAACATTAAAATTAAATATAAATACCCGTTTAACATATGAACTTGGCCATTATTCTCTTACATCAATGTAGCCATGCCCCTCAAGACTAACGTCTATCGTAATTTTAACACCTAGCTCACTATCTACATACTTAAAAAGAATTGTATCGGTAAGTAGGCTGCTCACTATCTACATACTTAAAAAGAAATTGTATCGGTAAGTAGGCTAGTTGAGCTTTAGTATCAAGAGTGAAAGGAGTCGTAGAGAATTCGATGGACTAATCATATGTAGGTTTATACAAATATAATAACGTTTTAGTTTTAAATTTGAGGATTAGAACAAATGAATTAATATTTTTTTCAATTGTACATATTTTTACGAATGAATAGTACATATTTTTCTCTGGTACGTACACGGGAGATTAATAGGGAGGGATTACTTTAATACAACTAATCTAATGTTTAAAAATAATTCGTCCATCGATTTAAGTATAAATCAATGGTAGATGTTTTATTTTTTCTCATATTTTTTAGATTTTCTTCAAATTTTTATAGCATCACGTGTTGCCTTAGGAGCTTTTGTAGAGATTAGGAGGGAGTGATTAATTTAATAGATCTAATTTAATAGGGGTCTACCAGTTTAGTATAAATCAATCGTTAAATGTTTTACTTTTTTCTTAGAAATTTTTAGGTTTTGTCTAATTTATTAGAGCATCATGTGTCGGTTTAAGATTGTTTGTAGCAGTGTCACATGACAAGCAAAGCGTATGTATTATGTTCCATGGACTTTTAGTATATGATATTATTGTTGCCTCAATGATTGGTGGATAGCAACGTGTACATAGAATTCATATATGGGTTTGAATTCATATATGGGTTTGAGTGTGACGTAAAATTGACACGTAAGGTAAGACATGTGTATGACTCGAGTACACTTAATCTTATATACTAAATACCCAGATTAACTTAAGTTTGAACTCCAGAGATTGAAGAGGAATAGATCCACATATACTCCTCCTATAACTCTTAATTAAGACATATCGACCCGATTCATTTAATCATTTATTTTGGTATTTGAATAGTTAATTAAGCACCATGAATACGATAATAAAGAATGACAAAAATATTTATGCGTAATTTAAAGGTTATGATTATTTATTTATAAAAATTATTTAAAAATATTATTTTTAATTGTAACAAAAAGAAGGAAAGAAAGGAGAAGGCTGGATTAGAGGGGGAGGGATAAGCAATGTACGTTCCTACAGTGGGGGAGGAGGATGGACTAGTGGGGAAGAGGAGAGGGAGGTGGATTGTGGGGTTTTTTTTGAAAAAAATAAATCTAACAGATGAAAATAGTGGGTCTAAGTTTATTAGAGAGTCATGTGTTAGTTTAGGAGTGTTTTTAGCAGTCCTATATGACAGCTTGAGAGCGTTTTTAAAAAGTTTAATAGATTTTTAGTATATAATAGATAGATAATAGACTAACATGGTGGCTCTCATGTCCTGATTTTAGTTCAGAATTAAAAATCATTTAATAATATATTTCTAAAAATATATTAAAAGTTAAAATAAATTATCAAGTAAAATTGATGAGGAAATTTAAAATTCTGGAAATATTTTTTAATATTCTTATGCTCCAATATACTCTGAATTCCCGTTGAACTTTCTGAGCTTACGAAGTAATTTTAATATAATAGACTTCATTTAATCAATTAATTAAATAAAAACCAATTAAAAATCCCTTTCCTGTCCTTGGGTAGTTTTCGCCCAAGTTCACTTTCCTCCCTCTTGTGTCCTAGCCCGCTAGAGCTGGCCGTCCTCCTCTCTCCTCCCCTCCTGCTAGGTTGCGCTCGACCCGCTCGCTTCCTCTCCCACCGAAGTCCACTTTACCTCTCCCTCCCAGCCTCCTCTCTCTTCGACAGCTTGGACCGACGACCCCACCTCTGTCACGCTCCGATTTTCGTTCGGGATTAAAAATCATTAGATAATTTATTTTCTAGAAATTAAATAAAATAAAAAGCATATTAATCAAGTGAAAATATTAAGAAAATAAAAATTTGCTTTAAAAATCATGGCTATAAATACTTTTAAAATATTCTCCATGCCCTAAAGTACTCTCCAAAAGTTTTCGTGAAATTTTGGAGCTCCAGAAATAATTTTAATAATACAAAGAACATTTAAGTAATTATTTAAATAAATTAATTAATCAGTAAATAATATGTTTGAATTTTTATTAATTACTTTGAGTGTTCATCTAACTTCAGGATTTTTCTTAAAATTATTTGAGCATTGAAAGTATAGATAAAAATACAAGGAATTTTGGAAGAAAAAGTCTGCTTTGCCTCCCTCTGCTATAGTGTCGTCTTCCTCCTCCAGCTGCGTGTGTACTGTTCATCCGAAGAGCAATCTCTTCCCTCCCTTCACAAATCCCGCTGAATCACTTGCTCAAATTCAAAATTAATTGAGGAGAATTAATCCTCACCTCTTCCTCTCCACTTCCCCCATAATTCCCCACCCAATACCGCAATAATTTGTGGTGGATTTTGATTTCGTTCTTCAATGGTTGAGCACCACCATGGCTGGCCAACCTCCTTCTCTTCCCGGCCGACCCCGCCTTTCCCTCTCCCCGGTGACGCTCTGTTAGTGATATGCCCTAGAGACAACATGGAGATGTTGGATCTCATGGTCAATGTTTATGTATAAATGAATAAAATGTTATTCAGTTCCATGAAATAGACATCCTGTATTGATCAATAAGTACGTGACTTATTTATGAGACTCTTTATGCATAAATCTATTTCTAAATCACTGATCACATGTCATATTATTGGAACAAATATGACTCTAAGATCGACATGTTTATTGATTGATGATCATGTCTCATAGATCATGGGTATGGAGATACCAAATCAATAAACATGGATACATGTGTTAGAGAATACATTGTTGGATAGACCCACCATGAGACACTACAGGAATTAATGTGCCATTAGTTGGTCTCAGGTAGTGTTGGTACAAAGTCCTTAGCCCTAAGATCATCATGGATTCCAACATGTGTAGTAGCCTACTTTGAGACTAACAAACGCTATTCTGTAGCTGGGTAGTTATAAAAGTAGTCTTCGGGTTTGCTATAAAACATGGAGTGGGATGTGAGTGATCAAGATGGAATTTGCTCCTCCTTTGGAGAGATATCTCTGGGCCCCTCGAGGTAATGGATTATGGAAATGCATGGCCATGCTAAGTTGATTGAGGAGTCAATCAACAGACAAATAATCCAATACGGTTCGAGTGAATGGTTAAGCTATTGAAGGGATGACACACATATTGCCTATAGCTTAATTGGTATCGTGAGGTAAAGGGATTTGTGTACACATTACAGGTTCAGAGCCGATATTATATTCTTGTATACTATGGTGTCAATATGTGCTGCTAGGCGCCGTTATTGATGTCTGAGTTGGACTCGAGCCGACGATCGGCTAAGTAAGACTATAGCCGAAACCGAGTATACCTGAACCTACAGGGTCGCACGCTTAAGGGGATAAGAACAAGCATTCGAGTTGGACTTTGAATACGGCTCGATCGGATAGGGATCCGATCGGATAGAGTCCTATGGGCTCACGAAGTCCGGCCGGCCAACTCTATGAGATTCGGATAGGATCCGATTCAAAATAGAGTCCAGATGGGCTTCTAGGCCCAACTGGCAACTCGATATAAAGGGGCTGAGGGGTGGAGAGCTGTGATGTGTAAATTGTATTGAATTGAGTCGAATCAATCTGATTTGGCGCAACAAGTCGACGAGATCAATCTCCACGGAAACCCTCCCCACCTCCGAGCCAAAACCCTAGCCTTGCATCGTGTGCTAGCACACGGGTGTTTGGTGTTCTGTCCCCGGATGTGTGGATACCGGTAGAGGCGCTGCTACGTTGCGGTGCTGTTGATCGGCTACGAATCGGCTACAATCGGAGAGGCGACTGCGGCAGATCGGCAACGCAAGCGCGGCTACTTGGCGAATCCGATTGGTGAATCGATGTCCCAGAATAGGTCGGCTTGGGAATCGGGTCATCGGTCGGCACAGCCAGACGGATAGTCCCGATTGGCTATTTCCGCTGCATACTCCAATCGGTAACGATCTATCGGCCCTTACTTGCAAGTGTTCCTGGTTTACGCGGTAGAAAAGTTTTTGTTTTCGGCTAGCGTAGCCTCCGCGTAACCCTTCACACTCCCCCTCCCTCGGCCTATAAAAGGGGCCCTCAGCTCCCTCCTCTCTCCCCACACCTCGAGCTCCCTTGCTCTCCCACCATCTTCCCACTTGGCCTTCTCTCTCCACGACGCCGGCAAGCTCCGGCCGCCCCTACCCATCGACCGAAGTCGTGCAAGACCCCAGCGCTGCAACCCTCATCATCGCAGCCACCTTCTCTTAGACAACCACTCTTCTCCTGTTTTCTAGGTTTCCAGAGTTGGCTTTTTGCTATCAGTTTCATCTTCTTCTCGTCAGCCAGAAATCCCACATTTCTCCATGGAGGCTGTGGCACACTCAGAAAACAATTTTTGCTCACTCTTCTCCCGTTTTCTAGGTTTCCGAGTTGGCTTTTGCTATCGTTTCATCTTCTTCTCATCAGCCAGAAATCCCACATTTCTCCATGGAGGCTGTGCCACACTCAGTGAAAACAGTTTCGGCTTTTACTCCTCACCCGTGCGCCGATTGGCTGCGCCATTGACACCTACGACACCGCAAGACGCCTCCACCTCGGCCAAGGCCTGTTTTGCCCGGAACACACCGAAACCCCGTTGCCCGTGGTGCCTCTCCTCGCCTTGCTCGGTGCCACTTCGGCAGCCCGCCGCCTTGCCGGAGTGTTATCCGACGTCGTCATATCCTTTCCTGGCATTGTGGCGTCGTCTCCTTTGTCGGCCTCCGCTTGGTTTCCGTTTGTCGCCAACCTCCCGTGATCGTCCTCGCTGGTACAATCTTCGGCAAGCCATTCTTCCTTGCCGGCCACGTCGCCCCGTGGCCTCGTGCGTCTCCGTCAACGGCAACGCGGCAGCGTGGTCCACACCGTCCTCACCACCGCGTGCAGCGGCGACGCCGTCGTCATCCTCTCACCGTTCCCGGTTGTTTTCGTACTCGTCCCCCGCGTCGGCACCAGTACGCTGGCTTTTCATCCGCTCACCGTCGTGCACCCGGTGAGTTCCTTCCTCCTCTCTCCGCTCTCACTCGCTGACGACAGTCCTTGCCCACTGTCGTCATCCTACTCTTTTCCTTCCAAAAATAATTAAAAATTGCCTAATAAATCAATTTAATTTTAATCCATTTAAATGGTCCAAAACTTCTAAAATTCATATCTAATCCATACAAACTCCGAATTGGGCCATTCGAATTGTAAAATTCATCTAAAATTGAGCTCTACATGTTTGTTTACTTTTCATGTATTGTTTATTTGGTTTTTATTAGGGTTTTTCCTTGTTTTGCGTGCCAGCGTGTATACTTCGTTGTTTCGGAGGTTCGTGCTCGCGAGGAAAAGAAGATTTGTTCGAAGGAGGAAGGCAAGTCATGTCATTTTGATCATATTGCTATCCCAGTTTACAAAATTATGTTTATTTAAATTATTGCATTTTGCTTTATTAAATTCCCGCGTCTATCACTGTTTTATTTAGCCTTACCGATTCTCCTTGTTATAGCTCTATTACTTGTATTATTATCCTTGATAACCCTAGGAAAAATAAAACTAGTGAGCACTTTATATATGTCGTACTCACTAGCAAACTTAGAAATATGCTTAGCCCTGCTTGAATAGAAACAATTAGATGTTTTCAATAATTAGACTAAGGAATAACTTGTAAATGATGGAAATTTTGGTTGTTTAGCCCTGGCAATGAATATCCCCTTCAAAATCCCCAAACATGTTTTCGGCTGGGCACGGGGTGCTTGGTTTTCCTAGTCACACCTCGGCCGTCATAAGGACTGGTCTTCGGGCCTCTGTTGCAAAGCTTTTTCGTACTACCACCTATCTAATGGGTAAGGCTTAACACGTCGACTAGTGTGGTCAGAAACAAAAAAAGACACGGATATGGATGGATGAAGCCCTAGGAAGGGTTGAAGCCCATGGGCTGACATCTCTGGCAAGTGAAGGCTCGAACGAGTCGAGATGCCCGGGGGCATAGGATGTCCGCTCGACCCGGGGCACTGGCGGGGAAGTCTATGTCGGTCTTCTTTGTTTAGGGCGACTAAGCGATGAGTTATGTCATGGCTTCCGTCCGTATGCCATGGTGGCATGTGGCACGTCGCAACACGTGAGGAAGACATGTCTGGTGGGTAAAGATGTACACCTCTGATCAGGGTAAATCTATTCGAATAGCCGCGCCTCTATGGGCAAGCCGAGCAATGTACCCAAGTTAGAGTTTAATTCTCGTTTAAAACTGAAAGATTTGGAGTTAGCACATGTTGGCTCGAGTTAAGGCAAGATCACGTTGGTGCGCGACTTGATAATAATTTGACTAGAGATAGGCTCGTGTTTATTAAAATGCCTTAAAATATTTAAATGTTTTGAAATGCTGGTTTTCTGCAAAATAGCCCTATATATGAATTCTTTGTACCACTTTGCATTATTTGCATTCTCCCGGCATGGCTTGTTGAGTACGGTGGTTGTACTCAGCCTTGCAATTTCTTCCCCCTTTCAGAAGTGTAGTGCCTCCGAGTTGAAGACGGTGTTAGAGGACCAAGACTCGACCCGCTGAGTTTGCTCGTGGAGTAGAGTGAAGCCCGCTAGGATCGTCTTGCTTTTCCGCTGCAGTTTTCTTCGAGTGCGGGGACTAAGTGTCTCTTCTGTAAGTATTTATACGCTTTAATTTACATTTGGATCTGTGTATTGATTTGTCATTTTGTGTACCCTGGCTGGTCCTGGACAGGGAATTAATACACAAAATAGTCTGGAAATTTAGGATAAATTTCTGGGCATGACAACCTCTCATCCCCTTCCTTCGGCCGAAAGAATCGACCACCGCCCACGCCCATGTCGTCGCCTTCCCCGCACGCCACCCCGCTCCCGCGCTAGCATCCGCCCATGAAGGCCAAGTTGTCACCAACATTCGCACCATTTCCCTCACTCCCTCGCAAAAAAGGCGTCGGATCGAGCTCCCTCGCTGCCACACCGACCTACTCCTCTCGGCAAATCCACCTCTCCTCGGCTCCGAGCCCACCTCCTGAGACTATAAATGGCCTCCCCGCACCTCCCTCTTCCATTTTCCCCAACTCCCCGAGCTCGTCGTGTCCTTTATCGTGCTCTCGGTGCTACTTCCTCTCTCTGACGCTCGCCGCCGTATTTCGGGCGGCAACCATCGCCACTCTTGCAGCCACCGCACAGCCGTCGGGCGCCGGCTCGCGCGCCGTGCTACGCCCGGCCGCCACTCCTCTCCTCCTCCAACCTGCCACCGAAACACCTCCTCTGGCGGCAACCCAAGCCGTCGCCGCCATTGCCGCCTTCAATCGTGCCGCCGCCGCCCTACCCACCCCCGTGTTGCGCAACCACACCACTACTGCCAACTTTGCCGCGTCGAGGCCTTTCCTGGCCACCCCCCCTCCTCCTCCTCCATTCCCTCTTCCATAGCTCTCCCATGCGTGTCGTCGCGTCGGTGGCCACTGCCGGTGACCATCGGGCCATGCGCCATCGCTCCCCGGCCGAATGGTCGGCGAGCCCTGCTCCTGCTTGCCCCGGCCGTCTGATTCGCCCTGGGGCGAATCCGGGCCATCCGCGTGGCCTCCCGATGTCGTCTCGCATCGGTGCCACCATGGTGCCACGTCGATGCCACCTCACCCTGCCAAGCCACCGTGGCCACCACGTGGTCGCCATGTGGTGCGCCCGTGCCCATGCCTCCGTGGCCCGCTGATGCGTGGGGCCCTCGTGTCGGCACCGACGCCCATTTGCCGACTGTTGATGAGAAATTTTTCCACGCACTGGCCTGAGAGATTTGCTTAGCTCTAGTGCAGGTCCGAACTTGGTTGCCTTTGGTGATTATGTAGGCGTACCAGTTGGTTTGATCATGTAACCAACAAGAAACAAGTAATAGGCATTAAGTTGGAATTAGATCCTACCTGATCGGCTGAAGACATCAATAAACACATAATTGTTATTCCAAAGTACATTTATACTAAATGATTGGGATAGATCGGTAGCATATCGAGACAGTATAAATCATTTAGGCTAAAGACACATTAGAATAATAATTATCTGCATTGATAACCTAGCCGATACTGCAGATCTAATGTGAATCGGCTAATACTCTGATATATTTTATAAAAAGATATTAATCTAATCTAAATGCGCTAAACCTAGATTAATCGACTGTCAGCGTAACTTGTCAAATTGATGCTGGTTTAGGGCATTGAAATAGATTAAGATCCTAATATAAAAGGTGGTTTTAACATATCTAATAGCAATTAAAACCAAAAGATAACTAAAACAGATAAGACTGGCTGAAACTCCAGCTTTGTCTCTAATGATAAACATTAAACTAAACATATCTTAACAATTCTAAGAGCGACTTAATCGGTCGATTAGATGCAGCATTAAGTACAAAAAGAAATATCAGATCTGCATGAGTCAATGTGAATCCCTCGAGACGATGGACACGACATATAATCTAATTCAACCCCTAGATCTAGCCTCATCGGCTGCTGTCTTCAGAGAGAAACCAGTCGACTGTGGAATAGATCTAGGCATTGCTCTAGATTATAGGTCGCGTATGATAAATTGCGTAGTTTATAACATCGAAACTAGAGTATCATGACGATGGAAGCACTAGTCTCTGCGATACAAACCACTAATGACAAGGAATTATCTTGTTCATAGATCAAAACCGATGCAGCCCGAGCAAGAGCAAGAACTCATCGAAAATAAAAAGGGTAGTGTTGCGCCGAAGTTGATTGATTGTGTCTTTTTTCTTACAAAGGGCCTCGGGTCTTATTTATACCCAGGCATAACGATATCCGTGTAGGACACTATTTCTACCTTATCCACTATTTACAATACGACAATATCTCGGGACGTAGTCTCATGCCGCATTACAAAAGGAATATCTATACAACTTCCTAATTTACAGATACAATTGCCGTTACAGGACTCTATCCATAGATGACAATATCTTTAACGAACATTTAGGAACCGAATCCAATATTTATCTTTATGCTCCTTTTTCGGGATCGGTTCAATCTCCATCTCCTAATCGGAATCGGCTATCGGCCATCCTTGTCCGATTCGGCCTCGCACCGACCGGTCTCCCACCGATTCGGACTCCCGATCCCACTCTGTTTCTCCGCAGATTGCACATCTCCTTGATTCCGCTTCAATCTTGGCTCCGAACTTCGGGATTTGATTACCAAATTTGGTCGTTAACACCGACGTAAGCATTACCTTTTTCCTTTGAGAAAATAAATAATAATTATGCAATAAATCAGTTTAATTCCAAAAATTGATTTAAATGGATCAAAATTCTAAAATTCATAATTAATTCATACGAACTCTAAATCGAGAGCCATTCAACATGAAAATTTCATCTAAAATTGAGATCTACATGTTTGTTTATTTTTCATGTACTTTTTATTTGGTTTTATTATGATTTTTCCTCATTTAGCATGTCAGCGTGTAGATTCCGCCGTTTTAGAAGTTCGTGCTCGTGAGGAATATAGTTCGAAAGATTGTTTGAAGAAGCAAGATAAGTCACACATTCCCCCTTGAACATATTAAACTTAATTTATAAAATATTTTATCGTTTGCAAATAAATTGCATGTTTTCTAATTACATGGGAATATGGTTTACCTATATATTTGCTTGTGTCATGTTTACTTGATATCCATTCTTTGTCAAACCTAGTCAAACCTAGGTGATAATGTGACTAGCTTATGTCACTTATGTTGATTTTGCTAGAATTATGTTATGCTTAACCATTCTTAATTAAGACTAGCTCACTTAATGAGATAATCACACTATCTACTCTTAGCATCTCGACGAGCTATGAGCTCAAGACATCTGGCTCTGTTTTATTGATTGTAATTATCCAACTAAAATATGGCTTAATGGTGAGTTGTAGGTGCATGGTTTTGCTTGTTGTACCTATGACAATTAAGGACCAGTTTGCAAGAAACCCTGAAACTTACCGTACTTATCACAAGTAAGAATGGGCAACTGCTGGACTTGTAGTATAGTTTTTTCCTTTCTGACATTTCCAGGCAAGGGTGAACGTGATGGAGTTTGGATGGACCCAGCGATGGTCTATACGGCTTCCGGATTCACCTTGGCATAAGGAGGGCTGACCCACCCTGATTTTAGGGGTGGGGCAAAACTTGCAATGTGGTGCACTTGGCCAGGGGAAGATATGTGAAGGGTCTTGTCATAATTTTCTCCTTTGCAGTCCATGGTGGCACTTTGTGACATGACAACATGTGTGGAATCTTGTCTTGTGGGTACAGTTATACACCTCTGATCGGAGTAAAACTATTCGAATAGTCGTGTCTGCGGTTATGGGCGATCGACCAGCTTCACCATGATTAGTCACACTCTAATAATTAACTTGGCTTAATAAACTAGTTTAGTATAAGTGGTTTGGTTGGGCCTGTTCAACGTGGTGTAGTGTTGTTTAGTAGAGATTAATATTGCCTTAATTAATCAACTGCTTTTATGTTTTAAACTACAAATGTTTGCAATCGCCTTTATGCTTGTTGAGTATGGTGGTTGTCCTCAGTTTTGCTATTATTTTCCCATTTCAGAAGTGTAGTGCTTCTGAGTTGAAGACGAAGCTAGAAGACCAAGGCTTATACCACAGTTGAGTTTTGCCTGTGGAGTGGAGCTGAAGCCTCGCTACGATTGCCTTTTTTCCGTTGCTGCCTTCTTTTCGGTGTGAAAACTAAGTGCCTCTATTGAAAGTATTTACGTTTTATTTATATTTGGATCTATTATTTGATTTGTCGTTTTGTGAACCTGGCTTGATTCCTAGACATGGATTTATAAACAAAATAGTCTGAAAATTTGGCTAAATTTCTGAGCGTGACAGTGACCCACGCAGATTGTGTGGCTGGCATCGTTATATTTTTCTCATATAATAGCTTAAATATTTTCGAATTTTCTATATTACTTAAAATGTTAGTAGTTTCTCATACACCCCTACCACTGACTGTGAACCCCACAATTTATACTATTACATCACCTTTCAATGAGTATTTTCTCGTTTTTTATCGGCTCTCTCAAAATTTTAGAATCACCTACTTATTCAATAAGAAAAATCAAAGTATTACTTAGACTAAATAAGTGCTTATTAGTTGATTTAATAAGATAAAAACTCAATTTGTTTTCTGGTACAACGCACAAGCTCTAGGCTAGTATTATTAAAATATATTCAAATGGCAACATAGTACTAACTTGACCAAACTCTTACAATATTCTTTATTTTTAATTCCGATTTTTGATATTTTTAAATTGTATTTTTATATGAACTCTATTTTTCTTTTGGATTAATATGAGAATCTCTAGGCCGGGAGAGTGAATATGGGGCTTTCCTTTTTTATTACTTTAATAAATTAATAGATTACGATTCTGTCACTGTTCATCATGTAACCTTACTAACTTATTTAAAATAAAGGCAGAAACAAATGCCATCATCTTTTTTTTTAAAAAAAGAGAGGCCATATGAGCAGCATGACTGCATGAATGAGCATCAGGCACGTGGGGGCTTGGAATGAAATGGTCGAGCTAAGCTGAAGTTGTGGGATTTAGGCTTGGGCCTAAGAAGTGGCCTATCTCAGGTTGATTTGGCCCATGAGGAAAGCCCAATAGATTTGGGATGATGATGGGCTTTGGACTTAAACCAGCCGATGGGTTTCATTTTGGCAAAAGTCCAATTTGACTCTCCTATCTATGGGCCGAATCTAATATGTATCACTCAACCGCAAAACCAGGTATAAATAACAACTCTTACAAGTATTAAAACCATGCAAAATAACTCCCTTGACGGTATTGAACAGTGAATTTCACTGATTTGACATCTACATGACATGTTGACATAGTTTTCGTCCTACGTGGAATCACACTCATAAAAAAAGGAGCCATTAGCGAGCTCGATGGCCAGCTTGACCTCTTCGGGCCATCAGTGAGCTCGGGTGCACCGAGCTCCGTGGCTCCTAGCGAAGAGACAAAGGCAGACGACGAAGGAAGGAAGGCAGCGGCCGGCGAACCCCATCGAGCTTGACCTTGTCGTCTCCGTCATTGACTTCTGCCTTTGTCGGCAACTTCGTGCTGGCATAGCATCCACCGGGGATGGCGCTTCGAGCGATGCGGTCCCCGTCCCGGCGCTCCTCTGGCTCCTCGCTGTTGTTTCTCGCATGCCATGGGCCGATAGGCGAGGAACAACATAATGCAGTGACCGTCAGTGTGGGAGAGGAAAGCATCACGATGCATCATGGCATGGCGAAGCTCGGGGTCGGCCAGCAACGAGGGTGCAGATCCAAAACGAGCCCCTCCTTGGTGAGCTCAATCGCACCGTAGATCTGGTCGGCGTGGTTGATGTCCCGGTCGATGTGGCAGAGCTCTATCACCGGTGCGCCCCGGCTCTCTTCTTCTCCTCCAACGGCCGAGTTCTCTCTCCCCACTGCCTCGACTCCACCGTCCTAGACGCCTTTTTCCTGTCGCCTCCCCACCATCTCTCTTTCCTCATAGCTGCCTTGGGCTCGGCTCACCGCTTGTCTTGAGAAAGAGTGCCAGTAGAGATAAAAAGGGTAATGGTATCTCACTAACATGTGGGTCCATTGTATTTTTCCTTTTTATTTTTGTTTTCGGTGCCACGTAAGTGTCACGTGTCCTAGACTCAGCCAGTTTGATCAATATTAAAGTGCCACATAAGTAAAAACACACCATAAAATACTGTCAAGGGAGATTTTGCACAATTTTAGCAATTGACCTGATTTTATGATTAAAGAGTATGAATTAGATTCGACCTATAGTTGGGGAGTCAAATTTGACGTTTTCCTTTCATTTTCTTTCACTCTTCATTTCGCTCCAATTTCAATTTAAGGTAAAAAGGCCGTGCAATGGGTATGTAGCTCCCAATTTGTCTGAAAAATAAATCAGTAACAAATGGCATAAATCTTCTTCTTCTTAAAAAAAGCATAAATCCTTTTCTTTTTTAGACATAAAACTGTTTTTAATTAATTGATACCGTTAATGCATCCATCTATTAGGGCAGTCCCAATGGTGCAATAATAATAATTTCTATGTCTATTAATTATCCTGCCAGCTCATCGTTTTGATGACGTGGCACTGGAATAAATGAAGAGAGAGAGAAAAAAAGAGAGAAACGGTTTCTTCATATGGAAACGACGTCGACGCTAGGCACAAGGCATGTAGAAACGACTGGAATCCCGTTGGGGAGAAACGACCGGTGTCGAGCTTCATCAATGCCGGATCGATAGCTCCGCCCGCCGCCGCGCAGAGATGGCGCGCGCTCGCCTGCTGCTCCCGCGCCCTTTCTCCCACGCCCTTTCTCCCTGCCACGCTACTCCCGTGCACTCGCCCTCTCCCGCGTCCTTTCTCCTTGTTACCTGCCACGCTGCTCCCGCCGCCGCCGCGCAAAACTCTCGCGCGCTCGCCCGCCTCCGGTTTCCCTCTTCCGCGCGCTTGCCCATGTCCCTGCGTTTGCTTAATTGGTTCTTCCCCCGGCAGCACTGCCTCCAAATACTTCCTCTCCAAGCCCCCAATTCCAAACCCTAGCCATCTGCACCCAATCCATACCAAACCTGAAATCTCGAACACGAATCCACTTCGGCCGCCCTCTTCAAGTTCCAGGCAAGGCAGGGGTACTCCGGCCGCCGTCAATGCTCGATCTCTTGCTGCTGCTCCCGCTGCCCATGCTGATGGATCGAGTTCTCCAACACCTGCAAGTCTTCGAGCTGTCGGTTTTCCTGAGTGGTGGACAAGTTCCTCTCCATTGGGCTCAAGTGAAGGGTAACAATTCTATTGTTCAATGTTATTCAATGGTTTGCAAGTTCCTCTCTCATACAGTACACGAGATGCCTTCTACCTGGTCAATAGAATTCCTAATGAAATTCTAGACAGAGTGTCAGGCATGTTTTTCTTGTGTTGGGGACAAGGAATAGGATATCTTGTTCTGATTTTAATGATTGCATCACTCATACAGTATTTGAAGTTCCTTAATTAATATGGCATAATGTGCTTTTTGAGAATTCCAAATAATTCACGATTTTTGTTCAGGAAGATCACAAATTACCTTGACTATTTTAACATAGCTATGGTCTGAAATTTTTGTAGAGCGATGATTGATGTTTCTGACTTTCTGTATAGCAAGCTGATTTATTTCGTTTTCATGGTGGCATGTACTACAACTTACAGAGTTCGAAAATTTATTTTTTTAGGATATACCCACAAGGAGGGTTTACCAATTTTCTGAAGTCAAACAGTACTCCAGAAAATTTCCATTTAGTTGGCAATATAAGAACCAGAACTACAATTTCACCAAATGCTCCAAGTTTGAAAAGAACCCTACCTAATAAAAGCAATGCACAAGACAAAGAAACAATTGCTATTGATGTGGATGAAGACAACGAAGAAGAGAGGACTGATTGGCTATTACCTAGCTGATGGCATATATCCAGAGTGGCCTGTTTTCGTGAAGTCTATAAAGAAACCACAATTAGAAGAACATAATTGTTTGTAGCCTGTTTCTACAGATATGAACATGTTTATGTTTTTTCTCTAAGTGCAAGTTTATTTTATTTTCATTTATTGTTTCTTATTTTTTTCACTTGTATTGTAGATGATGCTATGGAACCTGATGGTTTCTGGAGGAATTTTGCAACCTGATGGCTTTTAGAGGACTTGTGGAACTACTTGAGATGATGTTGGGCGACATATAGATGCTGCTATGCAACCTGATGATGTCGCCTTATTATTTTATATCTACAATATATCATGAACTTTAGTTATTTTGTTGCCCAACTATATGAACCTACCTGAGACTATGATGATGCCATCTATTACTATCTTTATCTCTGGATTCCTGTTTTATGGGTTGTTGTATATAGTTCTGGAAACATATATGGTCCAGGCAAGTGTATTGGTTGTCCTCTCTTTGCTGCCATCTGTAATTTTGTTGTGGACCATGTAGAAATGTGGCAGCGTGTGTTGTATAGAACTAGTAGCCACAATTGATCCATCTCATTTTAATGGGGCATTTAAGTTATCCTTTAAATGAACACTTCTATAGAAATCATGGACTAGGAATGATGGTTTCTATCTATATTAATTATTGTTGGAAGCTGCAACAACAAATCAACCATTGGGACTGCCCTAAGGCCTTAACCATGCGTATGTCACTGAATTTTACGTAACGTCCAAAAAAAGCCATGTGTGTCCCTTTAAAAAAACACGTGTAATATCATTGAACTGGATGTACTACAACTACGCCAATAGCCTACGGGACTAACCGTGGAAGCATTCTAATTTATTAATCCAGGCTAACTACGGATGAAGTACTTAGACAACCACAATGTACTTAAAAAATATATTTTATGGGAAATAGCATAAGTATAGGGCGTACCTTATGTTTAATAAGTGGCGGATCTACATAGTATGTCGGATAGATCCCGGTATATCATGAGGTCCATGCGTAAGGGGTATAATATATATATTTATGTGTTAAAAAATTAAATGTACGGTAACCTATCTTCTCTTCAGCACGAATCTGGTCTCTAGCGCGAATCTCGTCCCGTCTGTCGCGCCGAGTGAAGACTCGGGACTTCAACCGCAAGTTCGCAACCGCTATTGCCTACGGTTGTACGGCTCGTCACCTCGAAACTCGGAACTCGGGAAGACTGGAAGATGAGAACCGCCGCCGAACGCCCAAACTAGTGCCGCCGAACCCGTGCGCCGCCACCGCCCGCGCGGCCGCTCGCCCGTGCCCGTGCGTCGCCCGCCCACCGCCCACACACCTCCCTCTAGTCTCCGACTTCTGTCTTTACCCCTTTTGTCTTTGTATTGGTTTGTACTATATGAAAAATAACAACAACTAAACCATCGTGTTTCTCTGGTAAATTTGTTACTAATTTTTATTTGTTTTTAGTTCCTCTTTTGCTCACGCACTGTCTTGTACTGCACACCTTGTATGTCTAGTTAGTTTATCAATATAGAGTTATTGTCTTATATGTCGGCCTTCAATCCTTCTAATTCATTTAATTCTTTCGATGCACGAAAGCTACACAGACTAGCTGAGTTCTATCCAAAAAAGTTCTCAAATAATCATTTGCTCAAACTTGAATTGCAACTGTATAATTATACTGATGATATGATACATGATGATAGTTTCAAAAGTTTAAAAAATATTGTTGATATCTCAACTAAGCTTGTCTAGTCACTTTCATTGAGCAGAATATTTTCTTTTCAAGTTGATGAAGATGATATAATTAAGACATTCATGTCCCTTCGAAAGCGTCAAATAAATTAGTAAAAAGATAACATTGTAAGTCTCTGGTATTTTTTTATGCTTATATTTTTAATTATCCGTATGGTTTTTGAACTATTTACATTGTATTCAGTGGATCTTTTTATTTAATTTAAAAATTAAAGCTTTATTGTGATATTTATTGTGATATTTAGTACATATATACTTAGTCATATATACTTAGTCTCGTTGTTAATTTTATAATTATTACTAATATTATGTTGAATTTTTATGGTATTCATAGATTCATCACTGATGTTTAAGGTCTAAAAAGAAAAGTAATTTTTTCTTTCTCGTTCACCTCATTCACCTCGTGAACCAAAGTTGAAGTAATCTTTTTTATCTCACGTGGGTCTATCTTGTGATTAAATCTTAGCCACAGCATTTGAGAATTGCTTTAACTATGGTCCACCGTTCATGAGCCCATTCCTAAGGTTACCACACACCATAAACATTGATCTTATGCTTAATAGGTGGTCCTGCGACAAGGGTGAACGTCAAGTGCGCATACCAAACAAGAAACACATAATGGCTGATTAGTTTAGTTTTAATTATTTTAAACTTTAAAAATATAGATTTATCCAATATTATAAAGCAACTTTTTCTTAGAAAAATAAGAAGAAACGATAGGGTAGTTATGGTAGTTATGGGTATATGACTTTACCTGTTAGGGTTTAAATATTGGTGCACATTATGTATATTGGGATTTAATAGAATTTTAATAAGGTCAAATTTTTGTCCTTGGTCTCTATCTTTTATATAGGGTGATATGGGACGTGTTTATGGTGTGAGTATAAATAATTTATACATGTCTTCCTTACAAAAACAAAGGATTTCTTTTTTAAGAAGACAATTTTGGTATACCACTTCCTCTATTTCAGATTACTTGTAGCATTTAATCTTTTATTAAAATACATCTTACTCGCAAATTCCAAATCACTTGTAGAGGCGACCTTTAAGTTCTATTCATTACAACCATGCACAACTGTTAATAAAGTTAATGCTGCTTGTAAAAACGATTGAGAGGTGCTCCCTCCGTATTCTTATAGCTTTCTTTGATAGATTATGTATTAAACGAAAAGTCGATAGTATCCTAAGATGGTCTAAGGATCTGTTATATTTTGGGACAATTAAAATTCAGAGCTCTATGAAAACCCTACTTTTTTCGCAATAAAGGTCTTTAGTAATCCCGGCTCACCGTGGATGAAGTTCGCAACATGCGACAAGCATAAATATTAAGTACACACGTAAAATAAAAAAATTATTGACATATGATTAATTGGGTTTTCAATTATTTCAAACTTAAAAGTAAATATTTGATATTATACTAGCAATTATGCCCGTGCATTGCAACGAGTGAAGTCGAGGCGCGGCGCGGATGGGGAGGGAAGGGAGGGGCGCAGGCGCGACGCAGGACGCGACGCGGGAGCTCTGAGCAGCGATGGGAGGGAGGGGCGCAGGCGCGGCGCGAGACGCGGCGCAGATGAGGACGGGAGGAAGGGGTGCAGGAGGTCTTTTTTTTCCATCCAAACCCTCCATTTCTTTTCAGCATTGAGACTACAGGTTAATTTTATAAACATTTAAAAGGTTTTCTACGAAATAGCCAGGTGGACGAAAATTTTGGATAGAAACATTACTTGCTTTATAAATAGTTATAGATATAGATTATAGATATAGAAACGTATCATTTAATAAAAAACCAAAATAAAACCTACATCAACAACAAGGGCTTAATGAGAGTAAACATTTATAGCATCTCTTGACGTGAAATTTGCTACAACAACGTATTTTATTTCTTTATTTCTTATAAGCAATATCGGCCATGTTAATTCTGATTAAGATACAAATTCAATTTTTATTAGCATGTTTTTAGACTCTTAAATAAAATATTTTGTATAAAAATTTCAATAATTAAAGAAGTTGCTTAAAAAACCAAACAAAAGTATGTATAATAATTAAAAGTAATTAATTAGACGTAAATGATTTCTTCGTTTTCCGGATTTTTATTCATGCACTAGAGAGGAGAGGAGGAGACACACGAACTAATTATCCACCTGGCATGTCCTGCCTGCCTGTGGCCCCCGCCTCCCTCTGCGGGTGGCCGCCCACACTCCCGAGGCTCCCATCCCAACAAGAGAGAGCCGCCCTTTTCTTTTTCCCCCCGGGAATAAATCCACCTTTCTCCCCTACTTCGCATCTTCTCTCTCTCTCTCTCTCTGCCCCTTTCCCCCACCTACACGCCACACACCCTCTCTCTCCATCCATCTATTGCGACCACCAAATGCTCCTCCAGATTTGCTCCAATGTCAGGTATGTGTGTGTGTGCGCGCGCATCTGTAGCACCCATGTCCTCTGCTTCTCTTCTTCTTGTGTTCTTGCAGTGCAGCCCTCCCTGCCCATGTCATGGCATAGGCAAGGCAGGAAGAATAAAACAAAGTCACAAAACAACAGAGAGGCAACGCAGGCAGGCAGATGATGGTCTTGATCATCAACTGGGTTTAGTTAGTTTGGTGTTTGATATAATAACGCACACATGGGAGGATAGTTAATTAGTTTTGCTGTTTGTTTGTTGGTGTGCGCATCTCCATGTGTGCCTCTGGCTCTGTGTGCAAACTGTGGATGCATACTTGCATATGCAGCAACAACACACAAAGTTTGTTTGTTTGTTTATTTATATATTGCTCTTGGTGGTCAGCCTGAACTGGCTGGCCTTTTGGGTTTCTTTTTCAATCTTCTTTTCTTTTTTGTACTAGCATACTACTAGTATTCTACAGGTAGTAGGATCAGTTCCTGTTTGGATGGTAAACTGGTGCAGTGGGCACATTTTGAAGAGAATATCTTCATCAGTCTTGGGCTAAACAATTCCAGGTTGTATATGGTGGTTAGAACCCAATTCTCGATTATTTCTCAGGGAATTCCCTAATTTGGCCATGGTTTGGTTCCCATTATTGACACCACCACCACCACAGGAATTTCTGCTCAGCCTGGCACTGTTGGAGAGTAGTAGTACCATCAGCATGAGCTAAGCTGTCACCAAAGATCCAATCTTTGTTGGGTTGCTTGGTTGTTGAAGGGAGCTATTCATTTATTTAGCTTCTACTAGTGTATGATAAATGGATGGACATGGATTGCTTTGCTCCCATTTCTTCCATGAAAGTGCAGGTGAGGTGAGGAACTCCTGTCTCTAGCTTGTTTGGAATAATCAATCCAAGCTTGGTTCTTTATTTGGGGCCAATTTAGTTCCCATTCTTGGCATCATCCTCCCCTGTCAAAATTGGATTATGGGGTGATTAATATCTTGTCTCTGGTTGCATGTAAATGTGGTGCAGAAAGCAACATAGGGAAAGGGGGTAGGGGTGCAATGCAAAATTGCAAATGCAATAGGCCCATATCTTTATGGAATTGGGGCCAGCTTTTTGGTGATTAGAAAAGCTTTGCTTGTCCTCTTGATCCCCTCTTCCTCCTCAGTCTTTGCCTCTCTGGTTGTGTGTGTGAGAGAATAAAAGGGGAGAAGTGGTGGTGGTGGTGGGCATGGAGGAGAATGGCCAGTGGCCATGATTTCACCTCAGCATCAGGCTTGCCTCCTCTCCTCCCAAACACTTCCCAATAGATTCCATCCCCTCTCTATCATCCTTGGTATCCACCCCCCTTTTCTGTTCTTAATTGCAAAGGTTTCTGCAGGATAACATTTGTTGGGTAAGTCCTATAGAATCCTTCCATTCTTTTTATGTTGCTTTTCTCTTCCCCATCTCCTCTCCTCCCCTCTCCTCCCTTCATTCTCCTATTTAAGTTCTTGAGTAGCATGTCAATGGCGAGTAGTAGTAGTAGTGGTGACTGATAGCACAAGTGTAAGAGTCCCTGGTGGTTGTGTTCTTTAGGAGGAGATTTGGGAGAGGTGAATGAATCCTCCTGAAAGCTCATGTTTTTTTCTGCTTGTTTTTACCTTGTTGAATTTACCTGGATACTGTCTTCACTTGATGTTAGAGATTCTTTTACCATCTGCTGGGGTTGCATTGGGTTGTTGTACCTCGTACCTACCCATTGAATCTTCCATACTAGATGTTCGTGATATGTCTTTAATTGTTTCTAGTACAAACTGTGTACAATCCAATCTCCTCATCAATGCAAAGTTTAATTCACGGCTTTCAAGTCTGAAATGAGCATCATTCATCTACTCTGTCATCCCAACTAACCGATAACGAATTGCCTTGTGCTGAATTCAGGTTCAGCTAGCTAGCTCTGGTGTCAAGAACAAGCTGAAGAACAAGAAGAGGTTGTCAAGCTGAAGCTGAGGGGAGAAAAAGAGAAATGGAAGGTGATAGCTTCTCAGGGATGGCCAATGGCGGTCAGGTGGACAACAAACTGATCCAGACATTCCACAAGAGCTTCGTGCAGGTTCAGAGCATCCTGGATCAGAACCGGATGCTCATCAACGAGATCAACCAGAACCACGAGTCCCGGGCGCCGGACAACCTCACCCGTAACGTCGGCCTCATCCGGGAGCTCAACAACAACATCCGCCGCGTCGTCGGCCTCTACGCCGATCTATCGGCATCGTTTGCCCGCACGATGGACGCCTCGTCGGAGGGCGATTCGTCGGGGACGCTCCGCTCGTCTGACGGCGCGGGCCGGACCGGCCAGAAGCGTGTCCGGCCCGGCTAGGATCAGGTGCCATTCTTGGCATTTTGGTGCTCAAATCAAATAGGATGGATGAAGATGATGGTGATGATGCCGTTGTCACTTCTTGAGGGCCTCTCTAGTGGTGTTACTATTAGGCTTAGTTACGCTTATTTCTTGCTTGACCTCTTCATCATCTTCTCTACAAATGCTTTTGCATGAGTGTATCATTAGGGAGAAGCAAAACCTTTTACTATGTAGAAGGAGTTGCTATGATGATGAGAAAGAAACGGCAATGCAGTAGTTCTTGACCATCTCTGCTCATGGTTGTCAGCCTTACTGATACTAGCATTCAGTTGTTTGATTTCTGACTAGATTCAGGTTGTTGTACATGAGAGCATATGCAGATGCAGTGTTGCATCACTGCAGGTGTGCCAGATTGGTCAGTTCATCATCTCTCTCACTGGATAGGTTTCATGTCTCACTGGATAGATTTCAATGTCATTCAGCTCTTATCTCCTTACTACGTTGTTTACACTTTGTCTAATACTATTTCTTAAGCTGCTTTCTGATGCATTTTGCACTTGGAATGGATCATTCCTTTGATTAAATGGCGGCTTTCTGAAATTCTCATTGTACTGAATGCAAAGTTCGAAGCTTTACAGCTTTACCAATCCTCTGCTGCTGCTGCTGCTGCTGTTCCTCTTTGTCCTGATGAGTTATGATGAAAAGCTTGATGACCAAACTACTTGTGCGCTAATTCCCTCCTTTTTCCTGCTCCACTTTTCCTTCTTGTTCCTACAGCTGCTACTACTCTCATCACACTTGAGTTGGTGTAATTTAGATAAGGCTCTCCTTTTCAGCATGCCAAAGTAGAGGAAAATAAAAAGAAGAAGAAGAAGAGGAAAGTAGTAGTGGGCATCTGCAAGATGCTGGACAGCATCAGCAGCAGGAGGGACAGAAAAAGCTTCAATAATTTTTTGGCTTGCCAATCATGGTGTACAACACCACCATGGCCAGAATCTTGTTTGAGAGATGAGTGTGAATTCTCTCACCCTTTTTCCTCCTGATCTAAACCCTTTATTGACCGCTGATTTGGCCTGCTGGACAGTGTTCATGGGTCCCCATTGTTCTCTGCCTACAGTGATAACACTGTTTCAACTAATTAGAGAAACACAAGGAGGAATGGAGGAAGAGGAGGCAGCTTTTGTGTGAGATTACTTACTAGCAGTTCATGTTCAATAAATAAAGTTTAAAATTGACAACTCAATCTTTTGAAACTTGTATGGTAAATTTTAGTTTGCATATTTGTAACGTAGAAATCATCGATGCACGATGACGCGCTGTTCTCCTCTTTTGCAAATAGAAAGCTCTGGAGACACTGAATCCTTATTGGAGCAATTGGATATTTCTAAATCTTTTATATGCTAAACCTTACAGATTTGTTTTAAATTCCAAACCCACGCTTCAAACAAAGTCTTATGAAGTTGCCTCTTCCAGAGGCAAAAGACATGCTAAAATTGCTAATGCTATGATATTTACTCACAACATATCTAAGTTATGATATTCAGAGTAAAATAAATCATCCAAGATGACATGAGCAAAAAGCACCAGGAATATATATTACCAGAACTATCTCAGCACAATGTGGGCCCACATGAGAGGAGAGTCTGTTCCTTGTGATCCTCTTCCAAATGCTTATCTCCTCTCAAAGTCTCTCTCTCTCTCATCTCTGGAGCTAAGGATCTTTTGTTTCCTTTCTCCATCAAACTACACAAGTATGCAGGAAATGCCATTGTCATTTGCTCATGGACTGCACTTGGTAGGGCTCAGAAAAACTGCATCACACACACAAAAACACATCAGTTTTGGGATCATAGCTGTGGAAACTGGCCAAATTTTGGGGCCCCACAACAATTCCACTGGATATTCATATTCTTACTAAACAAAAAGAGTAGTATTATCTTAGTTTGTTAGGACATGCAAATGTGTGGTGTAATAATGGGTAGCACATGTAGCTGCCTGTCAATGGAGCCAAATTGCTTCTAAACAGTTGTAGTATTAAATACCTTCCAGTCATTTAGGAAATATGGTCTTTTTACATAAACAGTGAATTATCAGATAAAAATTGTACAATACCTTGGGAGACATTTAAATCAGGATCCTGACCTATGGAGGATCATGGGTGACAGAACAATCAATGTCGATGCCATCCTACAAATACTTCAGATACAGTCATTGATGATAAAAATAGGATTGCCAATGAACATATCACACAGTAGTACACTCAGATAGCGCAGCACTATTTGGCTCAATTATTGTAGCGATGAAGATGTAGAAATTGTCTTTTATTGCCAGTAACAGTTTTACAAAAGGCCCCGAATTTAGAGGGCCAACATGTGGTTTTGTCAGAAATGGTGTACGTAGGCAGGTTTAGTGCAGACTGCTTGCTGAATGATTAGTGTGGTAAACAGTTGTTTACTTCAGGGTTTTTGCATGATTAATTAGAAGATCTAGTTTCTACTTTCTACCTACTTGAATTTGGTAAGATTTCACATGTTTCTATTTGTAATTAAACATTAGTGCTCAGTTGAAAATATTCATAGGATCTTTTGGAAAAAGGGAAAACTCTATGCTGTTTAAATTTCAGGAATCATGGCCTTGGCTAGGAAAAGAACAGGAATCACAGATGAAAATACATTCTGAGCAGCTGTAAACCCTTGCTGTTTTCGTTCTTTTGTTGTAAATTTGTAATGAAGGTAAAACAACTTTCTCCAAAAAAACTGAAGATAGAATAGTTATTTTAATTAAGTTGAGATCCCCTCACTCACAGAGAAACAAACTCAAGTTCAAGACTTCTGAACATGTATTATATCCAGCTTAAGAGTTTGCTTGGTTGGTACTCTGCTAGCTTGCTATATCCAAGTGGCTATTATATGGCTCTAACTTAGCAACTTGCACCCAATTTAGTCTGTGTTTGTACTTCCTTATGTTTTGCCAAGTGATGAATAAAATTCAATTACAACTACTTTTACAGCTTAATCAAACTAAAAGATTTCATACCTGAAAAGCTTATCCACAGTTCTTAATCGGCAGAAAAAGTAGGTGGTTGAGTGGTTCACATGTAATCCTGGCCAATACTGTTAAAATCATTACTACAATATTGGGTGATTGGGTATTGCTGTAGTGTTGTACCACACCAATAGCAAATTAGCAATTGTGCACAGACTGTTTTTTTTCTGGAATCAAGAATTTCTTCAATGAACAAGGACACCATGGAGTAAAGTCTTACACAGCTTATCCAAATAAAATAATGTTGAGTCTTATAATATCTGTGAATAGAATGTGTTATATATGCACTAGTTAATGCCACCACTGAAACTTGTGGAGGATTAGGTGGTGTTCCAGCAGATCTGATCTGATACTCTCTGTCAGCTGATTGACTCCACTACACTGAAATCTGATACATCATAAGCAATTATGTTATACCCTGTAGTAGGTATGTGGAGCTGTTGGATTTGGGAAAAATAATTGGGAGAGGACCACCACACACTAAGGCCAAAGTGTTTATAGTTTTCGCAGGACCACTGATTAATGCAATGATAACCATGTTAATTAGGCTTATCATGTGCCATCACAACATGCTTTTAAGCATTGGAAGTATCCATTTTCATCCAAAAATCTAGATAAAGGCCTCTCCTTTTCCTTATCCTTTTCCTTAAAAGTATCCCCAAAGGATGCTTGTCCCTATTCTCTCTAGGGTGCATGAGCATGGGATTGGAGGCCTTTTATAATTTATATACTCCACCGTTTGTTGAAACACAAACAGTGACATATTAAACATGAACCTTCTTTAAACATTTTTTTTTTGCTTTCTAATGTCAGATTGCTTGTAGATTGCTCTAATCAGCATTCTGTAATATTTAAAGCTATTCATATAATTAATTTGAGTTGACCATGCTTATGGTTAGTTACATTCATCATTTGGTTTGACCTTATCTGAAATCACCAAGCAGTTTATTGGAGTCCATACACACCAGGAATTGTTTCATTGCTTATTTTCATCTTGGAAACTAAGCATGTTGAACGAAAGTAGAATTCATCAGTTATTTTTTTTCGAATACGCAAGAGCCTTGTGCATTGATATATTACAAGAAAACAAACAATTTACAGCTGGTCGCCCACTAGGAGTGGGGGCCAAGAGTATTCTAAAAGAACAAACAAAGGCGATTGTTACAACGATTTTCTTTATTTATTAACAGTTGCAGTTCAATTTTCAGGAATTTCAACCTTGTGATCCAATCAACAGCTCATCCTTTCAAGTTCACCTTTTTACTATCACGCATGTAACCAATCACACAAATTCACATCATGCAGGAATCTTGAACATCAGCTGTTCTGAAAATCATGTCAGGAGATAGTACCAATCCAAGGATACAGACATACCATGATGCTACCTTATGGACCATAAACACTAAATAATATACATGCAATATTTTTTCTGATATACTAAGTAGTTTAACCAAGGATATGTTTTTCTTCCAAATTTTCTAGTCCATCTGACGGTATAACCAGTTACTCTGAAAACCTCTAGCAACAAATTACATCTCAGTACTGTTATATGTACATATATTTGTATTGGGATTTTGTGTATATGTATTCGTATTGGGTTTTTCCTTTCCTATACCTCTCTCTATATATATACATATATACATAATGTCTCTGTTAATAGATATGTGCTATTCCTTACATGGTATCAGAGCAAAATTAGGGTTAGATTTCTTTTCACCTTGGCATGTTGCACTTGCGTGCTTCGTCGGCTCGTCGGCGCCGCCGTCCTTTTTGTCGTTGAGGACATCACTCGTTGCTGCTCTTCGTCGCTGCTGTTGCCGCTTGTCCGGACCTACCGCCACGGAGCCGGCGCCCGCCGGCCCGCGTCGCTCTCGTCATCGTCCGCCGGAGTCGTCGCCGCCAGGCACCGCGTCCGCCGCTCGGCAACTCGACACCCGCAGGATCCATCGCGACCCGGCGCCGCGCTAGATTCATCATGGCTCCTTTGACTACTTCGTCTGGTGGTGTCCCAGTGTTACGTTGACCAATGCTGTTCAATGGCACCAACTATCACGATTGGGTTCCTTGTCTACGGATTCATATGCATGGTCTGCATCTTTGGGAGTTTTTGACTAATGAGGTGGGCTCCTACATACCCGGTGATTCCTGCGAAGCCTGTGATTCCAGAGAAGGCTACGGATGCAGAAAAGGATTAGTTGCTTGCTACTTATGATGCGGACGTGGCGAAGCTGCTTACTGATTATTGATGAGCCCATGATGAACGCATATTTGCCTTAGTGCCTTGGGGATTTTGTGCATGAACAGTAGCTACCTTCTTCTTGGACTCAAGCGGAGGAGCAAATCGGCGTCGTAACACAACCTTCATATCTCTCCATGTCGAACCACTGTGATATTTGTCCAAATCAAGCCACCAATTAAAAACATCATCAGCAAAAGTCTCTTCGGCATAATATATCATCAGTGTCGATTCGAGTCAACAACCCTAGAAGAATTCCTCCATATCGTCTTCCCAATCAAAATACTCCGTGGGAAGTGAAGCTAATGATAGCTTTGGCAACAGTCTAACTTTCTTGAGAAATTTAGAGTCAACCATTGTAACAAAACAAATCCAAATGTATCGTGAGCAACCCAGCGCTCTGATACCAACTGATAAGGACACGTCGACGATGTCCAAGAATATGCCCAATCTTTCACGGTACAAAATTTCAGCTATAAATTATTTTATCAAGCAGCAATAAATCCTGTGGTGTAAACAATATTAAAGTATACTCAGAGATCACAGCTGTACCACAAATCAGTAGCAAATGCAAGCGACAGCAACTTCCACATGCAGTAGCAACGCTAAATAGAGGGATAAGCTCACAATAGATGCAATCCAAACCCTAAGATAAACCTTCCACCCGTAGCCTCGACGATCACGATCAGAAGAGAGGGAACTCCAAGAATTCCAAGCAACACGCCCAAGCTGTAGCAGCTCGATCGTGCAACTCCACACAAATCCACAAGGGATCCGGAAGAACAACCCCTAGGGTTTCTCGAGCAGAGGCTCGACAAAGAATAACTCCACAATAAAATTCCAATATCCCCTCTAATTGATGTGGAGGCTGTAATATAAATGGAGTTTGGGGCGTGCTAACCCTAGGGGCATCCCCTAATGGGCTCCAACATGTTACATGGCCAAACGGCCCAATAGACGGTGTTGCAACACCCTGGTAGATTCTGGACTCTGAATTGTTTCGATGATTCCCGTTGACTTAGGACGTGTTTTGGCATGAGACTGGTGCCATTGGAAAGCTTATCTCCTTAGCTTTCCGTGCATATGTAGAACGTCTAAAACGGAGTCCATATGCAATCTGGGCATTGATTTTAGTGCGGCCCGCTCCTGGAGGCTGTATAGAAATATCTCCTTGATGACATATTATCTTTTCTCTTAAACAATATTGCATCTCTAAAATATATCTTTGATAACAACCCGGTAGCTGTAAATAAATCATCCTTCTTCCTATATTTGCCATCACATATAAAAGCACCAAATTGAATAGGACTTACATAAGAGATGCTACTTTCCATATTAGAACCAATAACAGAATTTTCTGCATGAATATTTTGGATAGTCATGGGCTGATTCTATTGCTAGAGATGAGGACATTCCTACTTGTAACCGGCCAACTGGTGATATTAATTCTTATGAGAAGAATTTGGGTTCTGGTATTACTTATGGAAAGTCTTGTTCATTCGGATGTTTGGGATCCTGCTCCCTTTGTCTCTAAAGGGGTCATCGATACTATATTATATTCATAGATGATTTTTCTCGTCATACATGGCTTTATTTTATGAAACATCGTAGTGAGACATTATCTATCTATAAGGCTTTTACTGCTATGATCCACACTCACTTTGACATCTCTATTCGTGTTTTTCATGCCGATTCCCGCGACGAGTATCTTTCTCGTAGCTCTTAGTCGGGTTCTCTCGAGCAAGGCACTCTTGCTCGGTGTTCTTGTCCTGGCGCTCATGCTCAGAATGGTGTGGCCGAGCATAAGCATCGTCATCTTCTTAAGACTCTCGTGCTCTTATGCTCGCTTCTTCTGTTCTGCCTTATTTTTGGGTTATTTGATTAACATTCAACATTCTTCTGCTCTTCATGGTGGGATTCCTTTTGAGCGTCTTCTTGGTAAGACGCTTGACTATTTCAGTCTTCGTCTCTTTGGCTGTGTGTGCTATGTGCTTCTTGCACCTCGTGAGCGCACAAAGCTATTCAGTCTTCGTCTCTTTGGTTGTGTGTGCTATGTGCTTCTTGCACCTCGTGAGAGCACGAAGCTGACTGTTCATTCTACTGAGTGTATTTTTCTCAGCTATAGTTCTGAGCATAAGGGCTATCGTTGTTTGGATCCAGTTGGTCGTCGAATGAGGATTTCTTGGGATGTTGTATTTGATGAGTCTCGTCCTATACCTATATATATTTGGGCCTAGTGCCCCTGTTAATACATATGTGCTATTCCTAACAAGTATTTCCACAAGCTGTACTAATACTACCAAGTGGAAGTTTAAGAAGCGTGGCTTAAACCATAGCTGTTTGGTTGTGATTTTCACTATAAACATTGGTTAGGACCACAAAAGGCAACAAGGAAAAAAAAGAACTTTGTTGTCACTCCTAGGGCCGGGCATGATGCAACAGCAGCAATAAAAAGACACAAAAAGAGGCAAAGAATCTATGATCTCTCTCTCTCTCTCTCTCTCTCTCTCTCTTTGTGTGTATGTGTGGAACTATGCCTAGGCTGGTGCCATGCAAAACTAGCCAAAAGAACAATGTCCTTTTCCTGAGAGCAACAGCATGGAGACCTTAGCCACTGTTATGTTTTTGTTTAAGTTGCAAGTGTAGTGCAGCAGTTTTCAATATGGCACAAGATGCTGTGAGACTGTTCTTGAACTTTCTTGTTTTTCTGTTTAACCAATCAGGGCAGGTATCGTTCTTGATTTGCAAAATAACCCATAAATGCCATCTCCCGCATGATATAGCTTTAGAATAATGTAAAGTACACTAGGAGAATGACACATGATGCAATGTTTACAAGATGCCCAGATGATAATATTCCTTAGTGACCAGAGTAAGAGGAAATAATTTCCAAAATTGACTTGGCTCTACAAAATGGAAGCCCTGATATTTACATTTTACTTTCTTTGGGTAGTATATTTACTTTTAAGAGTTTTGCAGTATAACACTAAAGGGATCAGTAGTTCTTACAAAGTTATGGAGAAATCACAGGCGATTCGATTCTCCAATGTCTCTGTACTCAACTTTGTCAAATCTCCTCTTTAATGTGCTTCAGATATCTGTACTTAGGCTTCACCCAGCATACAGTTAACAGTGGTTGAGATCCAGTGCATAGATGAATTTCTATACGATCCTTTCTGTTATTTACCAATTGATTTCACATCTATCAGATAAACATGGTCACCTTTAAATTTTGGCTTGCAAAACTAGCAAATGAGTTCATCTTGCAGGAAGGGGAGAAAAATCAGACTCTAAGTGAATCCCTGTACATCTTCAGCCATTGCAGATAAATACCTGCCTAGAAGAGCACAGGCTAAAGTAAATCCCTATAGTAAATCTGGTCGTCTCTATTAGCAGTACCCTACCCCAGTAATTAAGAAATCCAGTACACTCAGAATCAAAATCCCAGAAGTAAATCTGTGTATCAGATTCAGTGTCAGTACTGGGAGGTTCTGTTACTCGTACTAAATGCAGTACACTGAAAACTTTAACCATTTCAGTCCCAGCAACCGGGTCAGGACCATCAGGACATGATGCATTGGATTTTCACAAGCTCATTCATTGCTTCGAACGACGGATACAACACTTAAAACAGATGTATTCAGTATTCACGAACATGAATACATCTAGTATACAACACAGGGAAGATAGACCAAGTTGAGAGAATACTGCCTACCTATTTGGAAACAAGGCCAAGTTCTGAAATTCTCACAAGAAAAACACATGGATGTTGTATGCAATATTTGAGACGAGAATACTGACGTACATTATTTCAGATGAGAATCACGTGCATATTTTGCTCTCTTCTGCTACAGACAGAATGTCGCAGCAGTTGATCGATCATTCACCTTTGTTCTTTAATTATCATTAGATTAACAATGTGAACTTGGCTCATTTATATGCAATGACAAAGCAACTAAGATTCAAACCGCAGTAAACTTGTTCATTAATATGCAAGTAATGCAGCATTAACACTATGTAAAACACTGAGAAAAGATTGAGTGTCAGACATATGGTCCCAAAAATCCAAAATTGAGGGAGTACTGTTGGACATCCAGAGTACCAGGCAGTAAAGAACACAACATAACTAAATCAAATTGATACGCAGAAGTTCAGAACCATTAGTTCGTTATGCACATTAAAACTGTAGGCTATAGCAACTCAGGGAAGTAAGATTTGCTTTAATCTACTACTGTCTCCTTTACATTTGTACAGACATTGTTTGCATCAGCTAATTTAGTTTAATTAATTGCTGCTCATTACAGAGGAGCAGAGGGTCGCTACAGTGACAGTTTCTGTTGGTAGAAACAGTTAAAAGCATCTGATTTGACTACCGAAAGGCGCAATCATTCAGAACTTGTGGAGTTTATGCAGCCACCAAGATCTGCAGGATGGAATCAGACAGGAAAACAGGGATGGACTACAAATCACAACCTGTCTAAAGTAGCCTACTGTTTCCAAACAACTTCCGATTCTAAAGATCATAATTTAGTAATATAATTCCCCCTGCATTTTTGTTTTTAGAAAAGGATCATGCAGGTAAAATGGCAAACTGTCAATGTACAACAAATTTGCAAAATCAATGGTAGGTTCACAACTGTTCAACCATCATCACATTGGTGGAGAAATCCAGATGCAAGAGCACAAAGTTCTACTGGGATGATCCTAAAAACCTAGCTGATCGCTCATCAAGTCTCTTCTCCTGCATTACCCTAAACAACTTCACCGGACTGATTCAAAACTCAAAAGCTAAAAAAAAATCTCGCCAAACACACAAAAAAAATCGAAAATACTAAGTAATAACTGTAATAGAATCTGGCAATCAACATATTTACATCACAATTGAGTCCCAATGACAATTATTATTTTGAAATGAGAAGTGGAGTGGGAGGCGACGGATTTACCTTCGAGGGGCATGTGGATGAGGATTCAGTGCAAATCCGAACCGCCTATGGTTGATCTAACGCTGGAAAAATGACCCACGTAGGACAGCTACTCCTATATCTCCCAGATTTTGTACTTCTTTGTGACACAGAGAAATAGGAGGACCAGTATGAAATATCTCGCGCTCTACGGGTTATCCCCAATCTGAACCGCCCATATAAGATCTAACGGTCAGAACTGACGCACCTTCGATGATGGCGCGGCCCATACCAACCCACCTAAATTTGGACCGTTACCATTGGTTGAGACCCAAATTTCTGGTTGGCCTATGGGAACATAAATAATTGGGCCGTAATTCATTTGAGAGTACTAATCGAGGCCCTATTGGAGCAGCATAATTGGGCTTGATATTCCGACAGATCTATCAGCCCAATTGACCAAAGTTTTTGGTGGGCTGAATGGACTATACATAATTGGGCCTCATTTTCTGTATCAGAGGATTGAAATTGGGGCCCATGATAGCCGAACTAACTTTAGATCTGTTGTAAATCAACGCGCCTATTAGCGGATCAGCGGATCAGTTCCCTGTCCCTCTCACAGCAGTCAAGGCGTGAGAAGACGTAGAACATCCACGCCCATCCCTTTGCCGTAAAAAACATTGCAGAAGTAAACAATCGACACAAATATTGGGTGGATCTATCTCTTCATTATAGATCTGATCTTAAATACAAGCCTTCCTCAAATGTCTCATCATGCCCCTATATATATATATAGGGGTCTTAGGAGAAGATGGATCTTATTTTTATTTGGGTCTGGTTCGAATTGACCCACAAAAAACTTATCTCTTAGAGATTTGTTTCATAACACTCTTACTTGGGCCTATCTATGACCAACTTATGTCTCGTCAAAATTTTCACCAAAACCCAGTGGGAAAAACACTAGGAGAAAGAATACATAGTTGCCGCTCATGCATTGCATGTCGTTGCCTCGTTAAAATTCTTATGGGAGGAACAATAGCTTCGCTCACTCAAGGGAAAAGAGTACAACACTATGGACTAACCGGTCCATACTATGGGTCGTGTTCTGGGGTGCTCTGAACCTGGCAAACCTCAAGTCTTCTTATCCCAATTCTTCAGATAAGCTTCCAAGAACTAACAGCTGAGAGAGACTAGGTGATCAATCCTCTAGATTATCACTTGACTTGAATTGTCACTCACCTCACCTCAGGAGTCTGTGAGGTAGCCTACTTGTATTTGTGGTGTCAGTCAATAAAGACAGATCTTCTTATGATTGGACCTTAGGAATAGGTTCAAGTGGTCGTCAGGGGTATACTCTAAGACATTCCAATATCCCGCAAATGATAATCAACACGCAAGATGTAGTCCCCCTGACAACAACCTTTGTCACAAACCATATTTCCATATCATTAAACATCTCTCAGATGTATGAGTAGGCAAGAATTCATCAGATCCTCAAACCATTAGTCTCAAAGACTTATCTCATTTCACCACTGAAACGAGAAGAGGGAACATAGAGAGTAAACTGACACAATCATGTACCACAATACCATATTGTTGTGCAACACAATTTATTTTATCCTTCCAAAGGATTTATGGGAATAAACAAGTCGCAATGGCACGCACCTCCTGGGCATAACCCTATCAAGCACTAGGCCTTGATCATTGCAATTTTCTCTGATTGTATCAACAATAGTTGGGGATCCATCAAGATCGACCACAAGTCTTCCAAAGATATGTTGTACCGATCGGAACAACTAGCCTGAAAACTCAAGTACTGTGGAGGATAATACACAACCAACAACACCAAGTATACCTCAGCAGGTATTAGAGGACACCACAACTCCAACCATCAGATGGAGCAGATATATCACGAGTGTACACACTCCTAGTGATAATCACGGGATGCATATGTGCTTACAAATGCTATCGTCTGTTTCATCTCATCGGGTTCCTCATTTCAATCGTATAGGGTCACAAATGGGTCATCATCCCTCTAAGGGATTACACAATTATTGGTGTGTTCAGACTTTACTAATTATTTTTTTGTCTCGGAGGAAATTTCATCGATGAGGTCTCCCCCTCAGACAAAATTCTGTCAGTGAGATTTTGTCTCAACGGAAGATGGTACTGTTATCGGAATACCTATTGGTATGAGATTTGCATGCTGCAATTTCACTACGGAGTCTATTCAAGACCTCTTTATGGATAAGTAAAAACCCCTAAAAACCATATCTAAAAGTTTTGTAAATTCTAAAAAAATTACTAGACATGAAATACAACATACAAAATCTTAAATGCAAACTCAACTTCATTTGAGGGAAAAAAGACAAATTTCAGATGAATAGTGTCATGTTACTATTTATTTAAAATTTGTCTTTTTTTACTCCATAATAAAGTTGAGTTTGAACTTAAAATTTGGTGATAATGTATTTCATGTTTACACTGTTTTTAGTATTTTTTTAGAATTTAAAAAGTTATAGGTCTGGTTTTCATGTGTTTTTACTTATTTGATGGCTTTCACCGGATATGTTACCACATATATATATATATATGTATAACCCGGTTGGTACATCATTTATCATTTACTAAATAGATACAATGAGGATTTTATAATTTACAAGCAAATTAAAATAACAAAAATGATATATCTTCAATAATTTAATTACTATAAACTTATGTTACACCTCTCTATACTACTCTATAAATATTATTTAAGGCACCTAATAATAAATATTATGTACAAAGTCAATTACTCTCATGTCAATACTTAAATTTAAAATTATCATGTGGTCATCGAGGATGGATCTATGAAGTAATTAAATAAACACAAAAAGATAAACAAATTTGCCCCTAGAAAAAATATAGTAATTGTTTTGATTGCATACTTTATATTTATTATTTAGATGTAGCAAACAATTGAATTCAACAAACCAGAGAGAAATAGAGTGAGAAGAAATAATGAAAACTAACCTTATAACAATCAATCTTAAAAAAACATTAGAGCAAAACCTCTCCTCTCTAGCTAGTCAAGCAAGAATAAGGTGTGCCACTCTATTTTTTGCTCGATCAACTCGAGAGAAAGGAGAGGATTGAACTATATACTGCAAGCTCATACATGCCTATGTCTGACATAACATAGGTGCCTATTTTAAAATGGACCCCAAAATAGCTAATGTGATATACAGACTATATAGGTGTCTTTTTAATAGGAATCGACACCTATATCTCACAAGAATCATATGTGTCCGTTTCTATTCAAAACCACGGGCACATGCTCGGGGGAAAGATATTATAGGTGCTGGTTCTAGTATTTTCGACACTATAATGCCATTTTCGACACTATAATGCCGGCAGCTACGTGATCTTGTGTAGTACAGCATGAAGAAGTAAACAAGAAAAATACTTGCGTCGGTGTGAAAGTTTAGTTTATACTTGTAACGAAACTGTAACTCTGCATATACCACGTCATGATCATGTATTAAGATAAGTCATCTCCAAATTGCCTAAATAACTGTGTTGTACCGCAGGATATTATTCCTCCCTGTAGTATTTGCTATTTGCTGTTCGTAGTGGGTCTTCTCTTATATCTCTAACCCTATATAAAGAGGAAAATTTTACCTCCACCTCTGCTTCATACAAATGTCTAGCCCTACTTTTCAAAAAACAAAAACGAGCCATTCAAAAAACTGTAAAATTGCTCTGAACATGTATACCTGTCAGTTTTTACACCAAAAGATAGCATTCCCATTTTTTAGAGACTATTATTTGAGTGTAAAATTTAGATTTCAGTTGCAACGCAGGGGCAAAAAGAGTTGAAGGAAGGCATAAATGAACTACAGAAAGTCGTTGAGAAATCCCCTCATGTTTTGCAACAACCACGAGAAGCTATCAAAGAAGTGAAAATTGTCACAAAAGGAGCCCCTCGAGTTTTGCAGCTACCGGCAGAGACTACCAAAGAGGAGAAAATTGGCACAACTTCTTCAGCTCTTGCACCTGTCATGGTTGGAAGCGATAAGGAAGTTGCAAAGATAATCAAGATGCTTAGTGAAGCACCAGCTGGTGATGAACCAGGCTCCAGCAATAGTAATCGTTGTCCAACAATTGGCATTTATGGTATTACAAAATCTGGGAAGACAACCCTGGAACAATATGTTTACAATTGTACAAGAACGAACAAATTTTCCCTTACCACCTGGGTTGATGTTTCTCAGAGTTTCAGTGTGCGTGGAATTTACGAGGAGATGCTTGAGGCAGCTAAGGGGGAGCCATCCCTTGAGTTCAAAAATCTTGACACCCTATAGAAAAGAAGCTAAAGGCTGAATTGAGAGACAAAAGATTCTTGTTAGTGCTGGATTGTCTACAAAAGGTTGTCACTGAAGAAGAACGGGAGAAACTACTTCAACTGTTGAACACTGGAAGTAAGATCCTGGTCACTGCTTGTTCCCAGGATGTAGTTGCATCTCTAGGTGCTACGAGCCCTATGGAGTTATTACAAGACTTGAATGAGAAGGACGCCAACCATCTGCTCATGCATTATGCACCACTTGATGATAGGGTGAAACTTGATGGGAAACCACGAGAAAAACTTTAGATGATTGCAAATGATATTGCCAGAAAGCTATATTCACCGTGGGCGTCATGTCAAGTTGGGAAGCAGCTAGAGAACAAAATTGATGCCGACTGTTGGGAGACAGTTAAAGAGCACCACCTATTTGCTGATGCCATGAAATATTATCTTTGGCAGAGGTATCTGCAACTTGATGTGCAGGTCAGGCGATGCTTTGCTTACTGTACCATGCTTTCCAGAATGTATGAGTTCAATCGTGATGCATTGGTTTATCTGTGGATGGAGGAAGGGTTTATAAAGACTGAAGATGATTGTAGAAAGAAAATGAAGAAAGCTGGTGAGAACTTCTTTAATGAGCTAGTGTCAAGGTCATTTATAAAATCTGGAGGGAAGGCTACTGACAGCGGTGAGTAAGTGGTTTACTATACCTGATACACTGCATGAATTGGTAGAGATGGTTGTTGGAAACTATTTCTTTCGAGTTCAGGGAGACGAGGTGGAGGAGATCCCTTCTGATGTCCGCCATCTGTTTATCAGCTCCAGCAATGCAACCAAGTTGACAGACAAGATTACCAAAATGAAGAAATTGAGAACACTGATCATTATTGCTGAATCCGCTGGTAAATCAAGGGGGATAACTGCAGAAGATCTGAATCTCTTCATTAACAAGTTGAGCAAGCTGGAAGTGGTGCATGTTTATGTGCGGAGTAGTGATGATATTTAAGTCCATCCGTGACTTGAAGAAACTGTGTTTCCTCAGCATTTCGGGGCTCCAGTCACAAAAGGTAGCTTTACATAAACAAAATGAGAAAGAGTATGATCTGAAGACTCCAGCATTGCCTATATTATGTGATTTAAACTGTTTCAGTGTCAAAAACACGGTCATCTTGTGGAAAAACAGAGACTCTTGGGATTTTCCTGGCATCATGAAGCAGAATGAAGAATCAATCAAGTCGCAGCTCCGATGTGAAGGGGAACGAGCTGACTCAGCCGTCTAATGAAACAGAAGAGGCCCGCCGATTGCTAGGCGGTAACTAAAGGACATTCGTCTGTAACAATAAGTGATTATTACGTTGCCGTTCGTAAAATTCACTAACTACAGACGGTCCTAATTTCTAAATGATGTGCTACATACTATATGCAAAATGTGTGTGTTAAAGATAGCTCAATCACGGAACCGTTTTAAATGTTTGTATATTGGGAAGTGTACTTGTAATTTGGAATCGTCTGTCTGCACTCTTTGGGTATTGCTGGTAGGTGTGTACCTGGAATTCGTGCTGCTAAAATAAAATGGAAGTGAAGATATAATCATTTACATATTATGCGATGAATCCATGTTGTGCTTCAGATTAAATATGAAGGACATGATTTTCTATATCTGGAAATGGAATTCCTAGAAATGCTCTCTTGAATGCTTACTCTTATATATCTACTACCTCTGTAGGGATTTTTTATATGCATTTTGCATTGTCAAAGTCACTTATATTTTAGGATGAATATAGTAATTATTTTGTTCAAATGCATGTAAGATACTTTATATATTCATCACATTAAAAACCATGGAAGAAGGGAAACATGCGGCCACATCAGTTTCCAGATTGTCCACCCATTCTGAAACCTTTTTTTTGGAAGGCCTGAGAACGGCCGACCGAATTTTATTAAGATTAGGAAAATTGGGAATTACATGGATTACAAGACGACACTAAAGGTGCCGCGCTGGAAAATAGGAACCAGCTCTAGACTTTATTCAGGGTAGGTTCATCTATAGAGCTGAGACTTTAGCCGACTCAAGCTCTTTGAACCCCCTGCAGCCTAACTTGTGTTAAGCGCTATGTCAAATGTTTTCTCGCCCGGCCTATCGATGCCCTTTGATTTCATCCTAAATTCGACAAATCTACACCTTCGGACCGTATCTAACGTTGCCTTCACCGTGAACTATCGAAATATGATCTTACTTGCCATAGTGCACGACAAACAAATTGAAACTGAGTTTATTCCATACTACGAATATATTGCCTAGATGATTCTGTGCCTAACTTAATTTCTTTAACAATATGTTCTCTGGTCTACATCTTACATTTTCCCAAATCGATTTGTTCGTTCCATCTACCGCCAATCGTAACTCGTTCATTTCAGGTTGCCAAAATTTATAAACTAAATTCAATTAAATCGTAGTTTATATCTAAACATATTTTGATCATCAACAAAATTATACGTACGATTTTCTATAGTGCTTACCATCTACTCACATAATTTACACTTAGATCCAAACACATTCTACCTAAGTTGATCTATCTTTTCTACCTATGTTAATGTCCATTAAATTATCCTTGTTGATCTATCTATTCTTCCTATGTTACTTGTCGATTAAATTATCTAAATTGATCTAAATTAAATCATCTGTTTTACAAATCTATAACAAATTATTCAATACCTACTCAAATATTACAAATTTATATTTTTCCTAATATTTCATTTACATACTAGCTAACAAACAAAATAACGACGAGATATTGCATTTACCTCCAATGAAGTACGCAATCCAGCGGGGCTTCGCCGCGCTCCTCCTCTTCCTCACCTCTCTCTCTGTTCTTTTCGGATTTGGGAATGTGTAAATGAGATTGAAATGATTGAGAGTCGGCTTATATTGGCTGGGTAAAAACGCCCTTGCAGAGGGCGGGAAGGGGCCGCCGCAAAATTGCCGGGCGGCCGTGGCAATTTTGCGGCGGCCCCGTAAGCACGGTGAAAAACGCCCTTGGTAAGGGCGGGAAGGGGCCGCCTCAAAATGCCGGCAGCGGCGGCCTTTTGCGGCGGCCCCGCGCACGGTGAAAAACGCCCTTCCCAAGGGCGGGAAGGGAAGGCCGCCGCAAAACGCCAGCGCCCTAGCATTTTTGCGGCGGCCCCGTGCACGTGATAAAACGCCCTTCCCAAGGGCGGGAAGGGCCGCCTGCAAATATGCCACCGAGCGCGGACGGCCCCCACGGTCGTCGCCACGTCGGATTTTTCGCCCTCGGGAGGGTGTTTTTCCTTCACGCCTCCCGGAGGGCGGGAGGAGATTAGTTTTGAAATTTTTCAATCTCGGAAGTTATTTTTGTAAATCTTTAAAAAAAAAATTAAAAATGCCAAAAATTCCCAAAACGAGACCGAAACCGCAGGAGCATCCGGTTCGAGTCCACCCGAAAACCCGCAACCAACGAAAGCCCAAAGCCGGAGCGCCGCGCAAGGCGCAACCCCGCCGCAAACGTTAAAAGAATAAAAGAAGACGACTTTGGCGACGCAACGCAGCCGCAGCCTGCCGCAGCCGTTTCCCCCTTCCTTCCGGCTTATCTCATCGCCTTCTCGCGAGCCACGAGGCGGTGGCACCACCACCCCCGCCCGCCTACGGTGGGCCCACGTCCCGGTCGCGTGTGCCCGATCGCGATCTCCTCATTGATTTGTTCTGCTAGTTCTTGCACCGATCTCGCCTTGTTCCGAAGATCCTTTCGTTTCTTTCCTTCCACAGCAGCCAGCAAGTGAGCTGGACCAAGCAATCAAAATTGTTTCTGTAGAATTTCCGACAAATTTCCCTGTGCTGCATCCACCATTCTCCCAGGCTTTGTCCGTGGTCTGCCGGTGTAGGGAAAGGGGCTATGCTCCAAATTCTCAGCTTATCCCAGATTGCATCCGCGAAAGCACAGTCAAACAGGTGATGGACTGTTTCCTCTTCTCGCTGACACATTGGGCAGATGTCTGGATGCGGCCAATTTCTCTTCGCCAAATTTTCTGTCGTGAGGCATTTGTTTTGCACAACAAGCCAGGAGAAGAATTTGATTCTTGAAGGGGCCCGTGATTCCCAAATCATCTTACCAAAGGCATTGTCCTCTGTTGCCATGAAGAATAAGTCATATGCCGAACCCACCGTGAAAACACCATTTGCATTCAGCTTCCAGACGAATTTGTCGTCTTCTTTTGATAAACTGATTGTGCTCACTTCTTCCCAAAGCTCAAAATACTGAGCTAGCGCTTCATTTGACAAGTTGCCCTCTAGACTTCACACCCATTTGTGAGATTGAAGTGCTTCTTTGACTGAAAGTTTTCTTCGCTTTGCATGTGTAAACAGAATTGGCCATCTTTGTTTTGGGCTCCCCTTGCCAGTCCAATCATCTGTCCAAAATTGAGTATTTGTGCCGTTCCCCAATATGTAAGATGCCCCTGCATTGTGAATTGCTCCTGCATCCTTTCCAAAAGGATAATCGACCTGGGTCCACGGTCTGCCCTGATGCTGAAGATTAGTTGCCGGCCATTTAGCTCTGAGTGCACTTCCAAAGAGATGTAAATTTTTTATTCCCAAACCTCCTTTTTCTACCGGTGAGCAGACTTTGTTCCAAGCAATGAGGCAATGGCCACCGCTAATCTCTTCTTGTCCCTTCCATAAGAATCCTCGACACTTTTTGTCGATCAGCTTAATCGCCCATTTTGGCAAATGGAGAACACTCATGTAATGCACTGGTAAGGCCATAATTGTCGATTTTATCAGACTCAATCTTCCATCGATTGTTAGCAATTTTGGTTTCCATCCGCCCATCTTTTTGGAGATTTTGTCGAGCATCGGCTGCACCTCTGCTTTTGTTGGGTTTCTAAAAGAGAGTGGCAATCCCAGATAAGTGATGGGGAACTCTTCTATTCGGCAGGATAATAGTTCCTCCACTATGTGAGTTTGCTGCGGGGAACATCGTATCGGAGTGGCTGCACTTTTGCAAAGATTAATCTTGAGTCCAGAGATTTCTCCAAATAGCCGGATGATCCCTCTAACTGCCTTGGTCTCCCCTTCCTCTGCCCTGAAAAGAAGTACCACATCATCCGCGTAAATTGAGATTGCAGGGATGTTCCTTTTCTTCTCCAGTGGTGGCAATAGACCTGCGATTCTTGCTTGAGAGAAAATTCCTTGCAAAGCATCCATTGCGAGCACGAAAAGCATCGGCGACAACGGATCCCCTTGCCTTAACCCTTGTGCTGGCTTGATCGTTGGTGACAGTTCTCCGTTGATCAGAATCTTCTGTGTTGAGTAGTTAAGAGAGCGGTTATCCACTGCCGCCAGCGTGGGCCGAAACCTCTGAACTGCAACATTGAGATCAAAAAGCTCCAGGAGAGCGTGTCAAACGCTTTTGAAATTTCTAACTTGAATAGCACCGTGGGCTTTTCTGCCGATGTAACCACTGAACCAAGCCTTTCACGAAAATAAAGTTTTCTTGTAGGCTTCTCTGCCGGATGAAGGCTGTTTGAGTTGCTGGTACCAACTCTTTCATTTTGGGCGCCAGTCTACCAGCGAGAATTTTTGTGACAAGTTTCGCGAAACTGTGGATGAGACTTATTGGCCGAAAATCATTAAGCAGCTCGGGGTTTTCTTTCTTAGGAATCAAGACGATTGTTGCTGAATTGAGGATCGTTAGGTTCTGACTGTTGCCTCCAAAAAATTTCTACAAAGCTGCCATCACATCTCGCCTTGATCCATTCCCAACGGTGCTTGAGGAATAGGCCGTTGAAGCCATCTGGTCCCGGCGACTTCTCTGTTGGAGATGCTTTTATTGCTTGCCATACTTCATCCTCTGTAAATGGCCCTTCTAATAAGGACAGGTTCAAAGAGCTCAGTCTGATCTTTTCAAAGTGTAGTTGCTTCGAAATGCCACTCTGGATGCAAAAGCTTCTGGAAATAGTTGGCTGCAAGCACTTGCAGTTCAGGCTGTGTTGAAACAACTGACCCTTTGTGTTGAAGTCTTGGTATGAACAGTTTGCGTCTTCTTGATTTAATTTTCAGATGAAAGAACTTAGTGCCAGCATCCCCCTCTCTAAGATTAAAAACCTTTGCACGTTGTCGAAGTCTAATCCTCTCTAAAGACCCTAGGGCCAAACATCTTCCTTTGCAGATTGCTCGCAGCTTTCTTTCTAATTCTGATAGCTGTCTAGTATCTTGTGCCGAGTCCAGCCTAAAGATGATTTCATTGGCCACTTGTATGTGCAATCTGAATTTGTTTAGTCTCTTATTTCCCCACGAGGAGAGATCTTTGCTGAGCCTTAGAAGCTTTTGATAAAGAACAAGGTATGGATCGCCAACCTGTACCGGTTGGCTCCAACTACTTTGCACTACTTCACTGAAACCTTCTAGCTTGGTCCAGAAGCTTTCAAAGCTAAACCTTCTGTTTCCTTTGTTGGCTTCACTACAAGTTAGCAACAGCGGCGTGTGGTCCGAGATGGATGAACTGAAGGCTTGAAGAAAGGACTGCGGGAACTCATCATCCCAATCTGTGGAAACTAGGATCCTATCAAGCTTCACCATTGTTGGCTGCCTTTGCTCATTGCTCCACGTATAACGCCTTCCAAAAAGATATATATCCCTGAGCTCAAGTTTATTAATTTTGTTTTTGAATGCATTCATCAGCCTTCGGTTCTATCTGTTGTTGTTTTTATCCTGAGCTTCCAAAATAAGATTGAAATCCCCAGCCACCATCCACGGCCCTTGTAAGCGGTTTCTTACTTCCACTAGTTCATCCAGAAAAAACAATTTTTCTTCATCTGCTTGAGGCCCATAAACTAAGGTCAAGATCCACGGCTTATCAGCTGTAGCACAATTAATCGACACCGTGACTGAGAAACTTCCCCTGTGGAGTAGACTTCCATTGAAATAAGCGCCTTTCCAAGCAATAATAATCCCACCTCTAGTGCTTTGAGCAGGGAGAGCAGCAAAACTATCAAACTCTGAGCCACAAATTTCCATAATGGAGAACACACTGACATCTTCTAATTTAGATTCTTGTAGACACACAATAGAAACCCCACAGGATTTAATGACTTCACTAACGACCTTTCTCTTGTCCGGATTGTTCAATCCCCTTACATTCCAACTTAACAAACTAAAATGAAAAGATATATTAGACATGATATAGATTAGGGAGCTTCAACGGCTGCTTCGGCGCATAACCCTCAAGCCTGCAGTGCTACCTCTGGTTGCTGAGAACACTGTGAGTTCTGGAAGTCCAGATCAGCCGGACCACCTACAATCTCCACCTCTAGCAATTCGCCAATGCCCGCACTTGCATTCGTGAGCTATTTTTCAAATAGGCTTTGTAAGAGTTAACGCCGTGGGTACTTCAATCTACTCCTCAATTACCCCCAATCTCTTCATGATGACGCGCTGTGCCTTGGTGATAGTATGGCATCTGGCCCCAGTTCCTTGTGCCTACAGCCTTGCACTCCTGAGAGGACGGAAGTCTGGAGGGATTGTTGGGCGACGCCTGCCAATCTTGTTATCGATCGACACCTCTAGCTGAGCTGGCGCAGGCCTTCCCAGCAGCGAAGGGTTCAGCGGCTATGCAATATCTTCCAAGAAATTCCGTAGAGTTTCCTCGGCTTGGTCTTCAGCCAGCCCCCTGTCTTCCTCTTGTCGATCGCCCTGTGGCTCGTCACCAAGCTGTCGGTCTTGTAGGTCATCGCGCTCTTGTTGCAGCTCGTTATTCTGCTACCCAACAGTGGGATGCGCTGATTCCTCTGCTTGGACGGCAAAGGTGTCTGTCGGAATCAATTGGTCCTCTTCTCTTCTTCGGCTATAACAGCGTGGCAGGCTGGGGATTGGGAGCTGAGCCGGTTACGGGGTAGTGATGCTCTGCTGAGACCATGGCTCACTTCTTTTCTGTCTGCTGGGGCTGAAGTCTTCAGAACAGAGTTGTTCAACTCAACACAACACAGGTTTGAGCCGTTTAGTTCTTCTGGGGTGGGCTGTGCACTTGCGCCTGTCAAAGTGTGGCCCAGATCTTCAAGGTTGTGACCCTGGCTAGGCGGGAGGAGATGGGGGATGTTTCCCACCCCTTCTTTTGATTGGGGTTCTTTTTCCCCCAACTGTACCCGTGCCGTCCCCTGTGCCGAATCTCCCATAAATGCAGCCACCCATTTCCCCTGTTCGTGAGCTGTGCCCTCGGTCGCCGAGCCTGGCCTCCTTACGTGTTGCTGCGGTAACAAATTGGGTCGAACAGTGGCGTGCTGTTGCGGTGAACCGGGTCGAACAGCTGTGGCGCAGGGAACAGTGTCCTCCGGCTGAGCGTGCGCCTCGCGCGCTCGGTCGCTGCGCACCGGCACTAGTGCCGTCGCCATCTGAGACAGTTGGCCACTTTCCTCCGACTCCGCCGTCTGTGAAGCTGGAAGAAGCGAGTCTTGCTGGTTGATCCGGTCGTCGATAGTAGCCTCTTGTTCTTGCCGCTGCTCTTTCTCGCCTGCGGCGTGATCCCTTTGATAGCTTCCGATCGCCACACCTGAGAGTTCCTCCATTGTTAGGTCTTCATGAGTCTGACCTGCCCTCTCCCGGTGAGCTTCCCCGCCAAGACTGCCCCGACCCCAAACATATGCTTGATCGCTTGCCGCTGCTATCACCACCCGCTGCACCGAGGACCACTTTCGGCCCTAGAGACCTCCTGCCGCGCCAGTGACTCCTCCGAATGGCCGGCCGCTGCCCTGCTTAGACGGCCATGGCCCAGAGCCATCTGTCCGCCCCGCCCATTCTGAAACCTTCCCAACGCAACACCGCACCAGATCTCCTCTGTTGGGCTCCCCCAGCTTCTCCAAGGAGACTGCCTTCCTCGGCTCTAGCTTGCCACCACCGCCACCCCTCCCTAGGTCTATATTGTCACCATTGCTGCCTTCTCAACCTCTACTGCTGCTAGATAGTGAGAGAAAAGGAAGAGGGAAGAGAAAAGAGAGAGAGAGGAGGGCAGAAGATGAGATAAGGAGGAAGTTGCTGACATATGTGTCCTATCTACTGACTCAATGAGTTAATTGTGATTAACCTATCATGTTAGCAGAATTCGTTTCTCAAACCATCAAAAGAGTTGATTTGATGTTATATTTGGTTTTACGGTTGAGAAAGATGATTTAATCAAGGCAAATAGACATATTCCTTCTTTTGAAAGGACTCACGCTGTAATTAAGCCGCTACTAGACCAACATGATTGTTACCATTGGCAGCGCCTAGAGTTTTTGTGGGCTGACCGGACCATAAACAATTTGGGTCAAATTCCCGCATACGACGGCCACTAGCCCAGCCACGATAGGCCCATGTAGCCCAACCAAATTCCCCCATTCGTTAAGATCCATATATTTGGTAGGCCAATGGGCCTGGGGCCTTTGGGCCATCAGAGTTTGTCTCGGTGTGCGGACGTGTAGGCCACAAACTATTAGTGGGCCTGGTCGGCCTCGTGGGAGTTGGGTATCCGAGGAGAGAGGCCCAAGCTTATGCGTCCGGGCCGTCGCGGCTCCCGGCTCCCGCTTACTCTTGCAGCGCCGTTTGTAGAATTTTGGGATTTTTAATTTTTTATTAGAAGTTTTGTAAAAATAATTTTTGGTTTTCACTTTTTGCAGAATTAGTCGCCTATCGCGCTTTGGGAGGGCATTTTTAAAAATTGCCCTCTTAGAGAGCGTTTTCGTGACATGGCGGAAGATCATTGGCGCCGTACGCACGCGCGCGGCTATTCTACAAAAAGGCCTTTTGCCGCCCTCGACAAGGACTATTTTTTTACTTTAGCGCCGTGGGATCCGCTGCCACATCACGAAATGGGAAAGCATGCGGTGGGGCGCACGTGCATGCGCGGGAAAACGCGGTCGCAGGAGGCGCGCACGAGCACAGGAGGACAGCCACGGCATGCGTGCGGGGAAACGTGGGCCCCACGGGGAGGCGCGCATCCACACGACATGGGAAATGGGGAAAGGCATGCGCGCAGGGAAACATGGGCCCCATGGGGAGGCGCTCATGCGGACGGCACGGGAAACGAGGAAAAGCAGCGCATGCATGCGAGAAAGCAGCGGGTCCCACGATGCTACAGTAAAAAACCGCCCTTGCTGAGGGCAACACGACAAGGGGACTTTTTGCAAAATAGCCATCGCGCGGTAGACGGCGCCCAACGACCGTCTACCACGTCAGGAAAACGCTCTCTAAGAGGTGGACGACTAATCACTAGTACAGATCCCAACATCTGTGATGGGCCCACATATGCCTGGAGTACTTGGACCGTCAGAACGAAGTCATCTCAATCGGACCTGAATGTGCACCGTTGTAGATGTACTCATACAACCCCAATTACATATAGCTCGTCAGCGATGAAACTCATCTGTGACGGGCCATAATACCGAGCCCGTCAGAGATGAGGATCATCGATGACGGGCTCAAAATTTGGCCCGATTGAGATGACTTTATAGCCCGTCACCGATGACTCATATCGGTGTCGGGATTTGATTGACGCCCGTTAGAGATGTCTGTGTGCCCGTTACAGATGTCGTTTAATTGGCCCGATTGAGATATAGTTAGGACACACTATAAATGCACCAGCAACTGCTGTCTGAATTCATCCCGCTGTTCACTTTTTTGGTGGGAGGTTGAAGGAGGTGAATTTTTGTTATTTTTAAAAGAAAAACAGGAATATATTTGAAGTAAGTATAAAGGTTAAAATATATATATTTTTAAATTTAGTAGTATGATAACTAATGTTTTGTTAAATTTTGTAGCGATGGATCGAAGTTGGATGAATGCGACAACTTTGAAGCGTCATTGCAAGGAGTATACAGATGGTGTTTTAAGTTTTATGAACGTCGCGGAGGAGGATAGGAGAAGAAGAAATAACAAATACATGTGTTGTCCATGTAGAGATTGCAAGAATGAGATTATGTTTAGCGGAGATTAGGTACACTCTCACTTGATACAATGAGGATTCATGAAGGACTACACATGTTGGGTGAAGCATGAAGAGACAAAATCGGGTAATGGTGCAGTTGCAGACAACATCGGTGCCGACAATCATGAAGATGAAGATGAGCGTGACATGTTTATTCCATCTCCATTGGGCGATGAAATGGTTGATGTAGATCCTGATATGCTACAAGAGATGTTACGTGACGTTGAGGAGCAAGCTCACAACGAGAGAGATTCGATGAAGTTCAGCCGTTTGGTCAGTGACTCCGAGACACCTCTATACGCCGGATGCAAGGCAAAACACACAAAATTGTCAGCTACCTTGGACCTAATGAAGCTGAAGGCAAGTAGTGGATGGACAGACGAAAGTTTTACAGAACTTTTGGGAATATTGAAGGTCATGCTTCCTGAAGAGAACACATTGCCCGAGACGACATATGAAGCAAAGCAGGTTCTGTGTCCCCTAGGGTTAGAGGTCCGTAGAATTCACGCTTGTCCAAACGACTGCATATTGTACCACAAGCAATATGCGAACCTAGAAGCTTGTCCTGTGTGTAAGGCTTCTCGATACAAGTGAAAGAAAAGTGCGGGGGAGGGAAAGAAGTCAAAGCGGGGTGGTCCGGCGAAGGTTGTGTGGTATTTACCATCATTGATCGCTTCAAGAGAATATTTGCCAACCCGAAGGAAGCAAAGTTAGTGCGGTGGCATGCCGAAGAGAGAACGAACGACGATTTGCTAAGGCACCTTGCGGATTCTATTCAATGGAGGAATATTGATCGAAAGTACAAAGACTTTGTTGTCGATCCCAGAAACATGAGGATATGTCTATGTACGGATGGCATGAATCCTTTTAGAGATATGAGCAGTTCTCACAGCACTTGGCCCGTCCTTATTGCGAACTATAACCTCCCGCCATGGTTGTGCTTCAAAAGAAAATATATTATGTTGTGCTTGTTAATCCAAGGTTCGAAACAACCGGGCGATGATATTGATGTATTCTTGGAGCCTGTTTATCGATGATCTTGAGATTCTTTGGAAAGAAGGCGTGGACACTTGGGATGCATATGGTCAGGAGAACTTTAAGCTACGAGTTTACTGTTCTGCATCATTAATGACTATCCCACACTGGGCAATCTTTCTGGACAAACCGTGAAAGGAAAGAAGACTTGCTCCAACTGTATGGAACATACACGCAGCAGGTGGCTGAAGAAATCCAGAAAGATGGTTTACATGGGTCATAGGAGATGGCTCCCGCTACGCCACGCCTTTAGAAGAAAGAAGAAAATTTTCAACGGTAGGAGAGAACTTGGAACTGCTCCCAAGGATTTGTCTGGAGAAGAGGTTCATGACATGGTCAAAGACATAACTAATGAGTTTGGGAAGAAAAGAAAACGTGGCAAGGAAAATGATAAGGGTATGTGGAAGAAGAAATCCATATTTTGGCGGCTCTCATACTGGAAAGACCTTGAGGTCCGGCATAGCATTGATCTAATGCACGTAGAGAAGAACGTTTGCGATAGTTTGCTCGGTGTGCTGCTTAATATGCCTAGAAAGACAAAGGACGGCTTGAATGCTTGCCTATATTTGCAGGAATTGAACATTCGCAGTGAGCTTCAGCCTGTTACGGATGAAAAGATAGGAAGAGTGTACCTCCCACCAGCTTGCCACAAATTGTCGAAGAATGAGAAGACCGCAATCTTTGTCATGCACATCGATATTAAGGTTCCTTCGGGCTATTCAGCAAGGATCGGTAAATACGTTAAATTGGAGGATCTAAAAGTGGTTGGAATGAAGTCTCACGATTGCCATGTGCTGATCACACAGATCTTACCAGTTGTTATCAGATGTATTCTACCACCCAAAGGGCATCACACAATCCAATGGCTTTGTGCCTTCTTCAATGCAATCGGCCAGAAGATTATAGATCCCGAAGATCTAGATCAGATGCAGGCTGATATTGTCAATACCCTGTGTCACTTGGAGATGTATTTTCCACTATCTTTCTTCGATGTCATTGTTCATCTCCCTGTTCATCTAGTGAAGTAAATAAAAATATGTGGCCCAGCTTTTCTAAGGGAGATGTACCCGTTCGAGAGGTATATGGGAGTTCTTAAGTCATACGTTTGAAATAGAGCAAAACCGGGAGGAAGCATCATTGAACGATACACGATGGAGGAGGTTCTTGAGTTCTGCATCGACTTTATGGCCGAGACTGATCCTATCGGAGTTCCTGCGTCTCGCCACGTAGGAAGGTTGGCAGGCCTTGGCACAATAGGCAGAAAAAGAATTGTTCCCGATCAATTTACCTATGCGCAAGCTCATTTCACTATGCTACAACATATGGCTGAAGTAACTCGATATTTTGAGGAGCATCTAGCGAAGGTCCGACAGGACAAGATGGGTCGATCAGACATGTGGATTAATAGAGAACGTAGTACTCGCTTCAATGAATGGTTCAAGGATCGTATCGCACAGTCGACCGATGGCCCAACTGAGATAATACGAAGGTTGACAAGGGGCCCAAGCTGGGATGTTGACACATGGCAAGGGTATGATATCAAAGGATACACATTCTACACCGTCACACAAGATGACAAAAGCATAGTGCAGAATAGTGGAGTCCGTATAGATGCATAATAGGATAAAGCTGGATTGAACACATATTATGGCCGCATAGAGCAGATTTGGGAGATGAACTACAGGAGCATCAAAATCCCTTTGTTTCGTTGCAGCTGGGTGAATATCCGAACCAGAGTTAAAGTCGACAAGGAAGGATTCACTTTAGTGGACCTGGCCAAGGTTGGATACACGGACGAACCATTCGTCCTAGCCAAGCAGGTCGAGCAGATTTTCTATATAAAAGACCCTGCAAACAAGAAGCTGCACATCGTTAGGGATGGCAAACTAAAAAGTGTTGGGGTTGACAACGTCGTCGATGAAGAAGAATACAACCAGAATTTTCATGTGAGACCTCAGATCGAACTTGACAATGATCCCGAAGACGAAGTGGCATACACTCGTTCAGACCATTCGAAAGGCATATCCTTGTAAATAGAGTCTTTGTAGTAATATAATTTGTAAATTGATGCAAGTAATAAAGTATTTTGTACCAGTGATTCTGCATATCTTTCATGCCTTAATTTCTTATGGGTTTTTTAAATTTAATGGCAAATTTACACTATTTAAATAATGCATCATTAATTATATTAATTTTGTAAAATGTAATCACAATTGTAAACTAAGTTAATAAGGCATATTTTAATTTCTTATGGGTTTTTAAAATTTAATGGCAAATTTACACTATTTAAATAATGCATCATTAATTATATTAATTTTGTAAAATGTAATCACAATTGTAAAATAATTTAATAAGGCATATTTTAATTTCTTATGGGTTTTTAAAAATTTAATGTCAAATTTACACTATTTAAATAATTCATGTGTTAATTATAATAATTTTTTAAAATATAATCCCCATTGTAAACTAATTTAATAAGCCATATTTTAATTTCTTATGGGTTTTTTAAAATTTATGTCGAATTTACACTATTTAAATAATTCATCTGTTAATTATAATAATTTTTTAAAATATAATCCCAATTGTAAACTAATTTAATAAGGTATTGATGCGGATGACACTCATCCATATCGGGCCTAGTGTTGATGCCCGATGCGGATGAAACTCATCCATATCGGGCTTACTACAACTGTCCGTCAGAGATGACTCATCCGCATCGGTCGTAGTATTACGCCCGTTAGAGAAGTGGTTGACTAAGGTTACTTAGTCAATCCCTCTCCTCTACGTCGCCTCCTCTCCTCTACGCCGCCGCCTGCACTCCTCCACGCCTCCTCTCCTCCACACCTCCCGGCCTCAACGCCGCCACCTCCTCACCGCCTCGTAGATCCACGCCGCCGCTTCTCGGATCCACGCGACCGTTCTCGACCCCGAGCCCGTCCGCCCGTTGCCGCCGTCCTCGACGCCGAGCCCGACCGCCCGTTGCCCCCGTCCTCGAGACCCCGAGCCCGACCGCCCATTGCCGTCGTCCTCGACCCCGAGCCCGACGCCCATTGCCGTCGTCCTCGACCCCAAGCCCGGTCGCACGTTGCCGCCGTCCTCGACCCCAAACCCCACCGCCCGTTGCCGTCGTCCTCGACCCCGAGCCCGGTTGCACGTTGCCGCCGTACTCGACCCGAGCCCGGGTGCACGTTGCCGCCGTCCTCGACCCCGAGCCGGGCCGCCCGTTGCCGCCAAGATCGACCCCGAGCCCTCCCTCCACGTCGGCCGCGTCGACCATGAGCCCGCCGCCGCCTCCCTCGACGCTGGCCGTGTGAACGCTGAGCCCGGCCGCACCGTCGTCGCCTAGACCCTGAGCCCGTCCTCACCGGTTAGTACCCCTCTTCTCTCCTCTCATCACCGCGACGGATTCTTGATGCTATGTGATGCTTTGTGATGCTCATCCGCTGCTATCAGTGTTATTCCCTGCTATCAGTGTTTTGTGATGCTAATAGAATGTGTGAATGATGGATGTTTAGTTCAATCTATATGCTTTAATCTATTGTCCAAGTTATTTCCTTGTTTGGAAGGATAGCAATGTTCATCTTGTTTGGAAGGATAGCTCTGTCCTGCTACTGTTTTGCTTCATTTTGTCCTGCTAGTACTATCCTCTAGTTTTAAGCTTCAAACACTGTCCTGCTATACTGTTATACTGTTATCATTCAAGCAAGATAGCAATGGCTGTGATAGCAGTGGAGTGTGTAATTTAATTTCGTTTGATTTAATGAAGCAAGTGTAGTTTCTATACTGTTACTGCTACTGCTATCTAGTTTCTATACTGCTATACTACTATCTTGATAGCAGCCATGGCTGCTATACTGCTACTGCTATCATGGCTGCTATACTGCTATCTTGCTTAATCCCTATGATGCTTGAATGATATGGTGCTGATACTGCTATACTGCTATCTTCTATACTGCTATGATGCATAATTTTTTGTGCTGATATGGCTAAGATATGATGCTTGAATGATACTCTTGGCCCTAACTTACTGTTCATTTCCTCACCTTTCTTCTCTCCACTCCCCTCGATTAATTAGGCGGTGTTCATGCTATTTTAAATTAATCCCAATGCATCTTTTTTAAATTTCTTATATCTATTCATTGTTCCTTTCCTCACATTTTTTCTCTCCACTCTTCTTCCTGGCCAGTGATGAATGCTCAACATTAGACCATGAGAACAGACCATCTACACTTGTTCCTTTTTTGGGCACTTCACTTGTTCTTTTTTGGGGGCCAGTACGCTGGTTCTGTTAATATTACATTAATTTGGGGTTTTTTGTAACTACACTTGTTCTTTTCAAGTGATGTTCCTTTCCTCACATTTCTTCTATCCACTCCCCTGGATTTCTTCTCTCTTCTTCCTGGCCAATGATGAATGCTCAAGAATAGACCATAAGAATGGACCATCTACACTTGTTCTTTTTTATGGGCACTACAAGTTTTTTATGATAAAAACAAACCAGCTACACTTGTTATTTTGTTTTTGGAACTACACTTGTTTTTTTGATAAGAACAGACCATGTACAATTGTTATTTTGTTTTTTTGGGTTCTACACATGTTCTTTTTTGCAAAGTTGATCCATTCACAGCCACAGCCACAGCCACAACCAAGTTGATCCATTCACATATATATATTCATCACAGCCACAGCCAAGTTAATAAGAACATCCATCTACACATGTTCTTTTTTTGGAAAAAAACAGCCATGGACACTTGTTGTTTTTGGGGGGCCTACACTTCCTCTTTTTTATAAGAACAGCCATCTACACTTGTTATTTTGTTTTTGGGAACTACACTTGTTTTTTATAAGGACATACCATATACACTTGTTCTTTTTTGGAAAAATAACAACCATGGACACTTGTTCTGAGCAAAACTTAGGCCACATCTAATACTTTCACTTTCCAATAGTGATGTTATCAATATGTAAAAGTTTAGTAATGTTATTTTTCTTCGATAGAAAATGTCGGTGACTACTAGTGGGACCACAACTAGCTGGGCTCCAAGGTCCCAGAATAAGATTCCTAAGGAAGTGTATAGAATAACAGAGGTGGATGATCAGGGATTTCCTACGGCTCCTGAGAAAGCTGTCAAAAAGTTCTCAACAATCTGCGGAATCCTAGGGAGGCGGAACTTCATAATTCTAGTGGACCACATCGATCGGGTCCCAGAGGAAGAAAAAGATGAGGCCTGGAGAGAGTTCAAGGAGAGCTTTGAGTACCCAGAAGAGGCCGAGGAAAGACTGAAGCGGCAGGCTATCTGCAAGATGGGCAACTTGTGGAAAAATTTTAAGACCACGCTCGTCACAGACTACGTCCTCAACCCATCCTAGCCAGAACCATTTAGGAAGTACCCATTCATTACCTAGGCCATGTGGGACGAGTTCCATGCCACCAAATCAACCCCTAAGTCTCGGGCGAAAAGCGAGGCCTATAGGGCGTTGCAGGCAAAAAACCTTCACCCGCACCGGCTTGGCATGGGAGGATACGCCGGGAAACAGCAGGAATGGCAGAGGGAGGATCAAGTTGCCACGAAATCTAACACCCCGCCATCCTTGCTGATATCCCGACTACCCAAGCAAGGAAGTGGGCAAGGGCAAGGGCGAACAAGAACAGTGATGGAACACTGACGTTCCCAAACCCTGAAGATCAAGTGGTGTACGATAAACTTGTAAGTTTAACACATAAAACATCTTTCAATAAGTTGTATCGTACTCTTTATTTAATTCATCCTAACTCTACGACAGGTCCAGCTGACTGCTGAGAGACAGTCCTCCCAAGAGGTCTGCTCACAAAGGCGCGAGGATGACATCCTCACAAAAGCCTTGGGAAACGAAGAACACCGTGGACGAACAAGGGGCATTGGCTCTAATGTCCCATGGAAGTATGGGTTCCCCCAATTTGCGTGGCAGTACAAGAAGCATAAGCTATCAAAGACGGAGAAACAAGCACACCTTAAGGAGCAACTTTGGGAGGAGCTTAGAGTCGAGCTCGCCGAAGAATTCAATCAGAAGCTGGCACGAGTGGAGGCTCGGGTGGAGACATATGAGAAGATGATCGCCGAAGCTTCACCCGCTGCAGCTCCCAAATTAGAAGTGAGCCCCACGCAAAGGCGTAGCAGCTGCGCATCAACTAAGGCAGCGTCAGAACAAGCACCAATCCCCGCCGCGGTAGACCACATAACGGTAGGAAAAATCAACAAATGCATATTTTGTATTAGCACCACAGTACACCCTAGTAGTAATGACACGTACGATTCTATTGCAGGAACCCACATCTTGCACCCTAGTCGTTAGGGTGACCTAATCATTTGCAATTCTGGCTGCAGAGGGTCTTGCATTCAAGCCTACCCCCGAAACCCGGGTTCATGGGGCGCAGCTGCTAGCCGGACATGCAAAAGTCCAAGTAGACTTAGTGAAGCTTGATTGGGTGGGCTTCACTCTCCAGCACCCACCGAATGATGAGGTTTTGACCCGTGGAGCTGCACGTGGGACCTTCATCCAATGGCCCAAGCAGAACATTCAAATCAATGTAACTCCTAGGCCAGCACCAAGTTCTCGTCTGGCACCGTCACGTGCACGTACAGATATTATAGTGGCCCCTCATGCCAGAGAACTTGAAATTGCCCCTCATGCCGTTGAAGAAGATCTCCAATTACAGTATGATACAGATTTTGGGGATGACGGTATGGAGGTGGACAACAGGCCGCACCAACCCTCTCCAGCCAAAAAGTTGAAGAAGGCGGCATCTTCTCCATCCAAGATAGACACACGCAGAAAAGGTTCTGAAAAGGGGAGAGGAGTAGGCAAAGTGCAAGGGGCCAATCTGGCCAAGAAAAAGCTTGATCTTGGCAAGGCGTCATCAGCTCCGAATACTTTCACATTAGGCATGCCATTGGTCGGAGACGACACCTTATCCAGGATGGGGCCTGCATGCAAGGAGTTGCACGGGTACTACATGGAGAGGACCAACGCAAAGAGGAAGCATAGAGAGACCTCCATGTTGGGCTACCACGATAGTCAGTCGTTCCTTGGCCCTGCTGTCTTCATCGCCGTAGACTCCCAAGATCTATGGGACCTCTACAAGGTGCGAGCGGTCGACACCAACCTCCTCAAGTGCTACTCCTTGTAAGTATTTATGGGTACGAGATATGATAATAACTGTCCATATCTTACGCTAACCCGGACTCTGGTCTTGCTTATAGGTTAACCTGGAAGCATGTCCAAAAAAATCACCCTTTGTTGCCTTTCTCGATCCATCTATTGTCAACGAAGATAAATATGCAAAATGATCGAGCCATCATGGTGGAATATATCAAGGACTGCTTATATGCCCGTCAAAGACAAGGACTTCATTATGTGTGCCTACAATCAACAGTAAGCGTGTACCCTACCTAGAATCAAATGCGCCTCGTATAGCTCTAGTATTTACCTTGCAATTTAATAATGTCGCAGGGGTCATTGGATTCTTCTGGTAATAACGCCGAAGTAGAGTTTGGTACACTACCTTAACTCCAATATCAAGCCAAAAATATACAACTGGTCGGGCATCGAAGCTGTCTTGAACGAGACATGGGACCTATACGTGGCAAAAGGCGGGAGGCATAAGGATGGGCATCCCAAACTCGGTCACAAAAAAGACTTTCCAATTAAACAACAAGTGGGTGACCAGTGTGGGTTCCACGTCTGCCATAACATGCGGACCTTAGCGGACAAGGTGACATTGCTCGACCTTGAGATGTGTTATACACTTCTTTATATACATAGGACGACAACTTTCCAAGTATATGGACTAACTTGGTGCCTCACATGCAGGATAAACTATCAAACATTTCGGATAACAACTTCGATATCATTAGAGAGGAGATAGCACAATTCATACTAGATGATATATTGTCTCCGAAAAGAATGTTTAGAGTAAGGTCCTAGGTAGCTCGATCGACTCTGAATGGTAGAACATTTGCAATGCTTGTGCGACAAACATTTGATTTTTGTAAATATTCTTTGTAATACAATTCTGCACGTTGTTTCTGTATATACTTGCTTTTCTTTGTAATACATTGTTGCAGGTTTTGATGCATGTCGACGGTTTGGAGAGCAACAAATGAATGTGAATGACCATATGCACTTGTTCTTTATTTTAGGAACTACACTTGTTTTTTTTGAAAAAAATAGCTAACTACACTTAGTTCTTTTTTTGGAACTACACTTGTTCTTTTTTGGAAAAATCAACCATCTACACTTGTTATTTTATTGCGGGCAGTATACTTGTCCTTTTTTATTATAACAGACCATCTACACTTGTTATTTTTTTGGAAACTACACTTATTTTGCTGTGGTTGTGGTTGTGGTTGTAAATGAAATATGTGAATGAATTGGTTGTGGCTGTGGCTGTGATGAATATATATGTGAATGGATATGGTTGTGGATGTGGCTATGATGAATATATATATGAATGGATCAACTTGTTACTGTGGCTGTGATGAATATATATGTGAATGGATCAACTTGGCTGTGGCCAGTGTTTTTCTAAACAGGTTTTGCTAAACAGTTAGTGACCTAGAGTTTAGCGTTTAAATGGTTTACATGAATTTAGACGGTGTTTAGGCGGGCTAAACGGTTTACTATTGTAGCATGATTTTACATGTATAAACAACAAAATTGAACTTCTGATCTTTGATCTTAGCTCATATCATACCAATTTGAACAATCCTTTATGTGTTCAAACTGCAAACAACAAAAAATCCAGCAGCTAGCAAACATTCAAACATTCATAGAGACATAATTAAACATACACATAAAGCAATTTTGGTTCGCGGGCGACGGCACGACGGAGGTCGCGGGCAGCGGCGCGGTGGAGGTGTTGCGGTGGCGGCGACGTGCGTTCTCTTTGAGTTGTGAGGACTTGTGAGCGGCGCGTTGTTTAGGTTTTACCCGCTCGTCGGCTCCTTTTTTTGGCTTTTTTCACGCTGTCCTGAGCAATATCTCCTAAACGGTGGATTAAACCGGTTCAAAACGCCTAAAAACTACATTGTTTAAGTTTTGTAAACCTTTTTTTCCGTCCTGGACCGATTAGACGGGTCAACCGTTTAGGAAACCAAATAGGTGCAAAACAGGACAGGTAACCTTCGTTTACCGTTTAAAACCGTTTAGAAGACCGTTTAATTCCGTTTAGGATAACACTGGCTGTGGCTGTGACGAATGGCTGGGGCTGGGCTGTGATGTTATTATCTGTCATTTTTGCAGCGGGCATGGCTAGCAAAGGCCTGAGGCTAGCCAAAAAATAAATTTTATTTTTTTTGTGGGTTAACTCATCCCTGTTGGGCATTTTACAAAAGCCCGATAGAGATATGACATCTGCCCGATAGACATAGGTCATTCGTGATGGGCTCGGTACTATAGACCGTTAGAGATATGCATCCGTGACGGGCAACAATCCAGGATTATATTTGACTCCGTGGTTGGTCAACCCTATCGGTGGCGGCCTATTAACTACAGCCCGTTAGAGATGAGTTGTCACTCTAACGGGCTTAGAAGTAGGACCGATTGAGATGTGTCATCCGTGACGGGCGCTCAACACCTCTGGTTTGACTTTCAAACTCATCTGTGACGGGTATTTATTATGGCCCGATTGAGATAATGTGCATTCATGATGGCCTTGTGCCCGTTAGGAGATATTTTCTCCAATCAATGACCTTTGCATAGTGACGAGGGCCCAACACGATAGAGATGAGGGTTAATGTTCGTTAGAGATAGCTGATGTTGGTGTAGTGAATTCTGCAAAATATGAAAACAAAAAATTATTTTTGTAAAACTTTTAATATAAAAAATTAAAAATCCCAAAAATTCGCCGGTCGTACGCGCTCCACCTTGCAGATCGCACAGTCTCATCCGGCATATTTGTACCTTTTTTAATTTTCTTTTTCGAAGAGGCAGATGATGTGTGCTTGTTGGTAGGTAAAATCTAATTAGTGTGCGCGTACTAATTACCTTTATCTCGCGACAGGTTATCACACAAGGTGACAAGGTGACATGTAGCAGCTGTTAGGATGCATGCTCTAAAAGGATCTGCGCAGCTAAACAAACTTATATCTTTTAAACTGGGTATTATTTTTACAATATGATTATATCGTTATGTTATATTATTGTAATTACATCTTGAAAACAAGATCCACATAAATTATATTTCGATGAAAAATATATATGTTGTAATTACTTCTATCGTACTATCGTATATATAAATTACTTTTAATTTAATTAAATTATTTCTTAGTCGTTTACTAAAGTAAATCAGTGAAGCCTAAAAGTAATTTACTCAAGTTATAAAAAGTAACTTAACACAACATTGTTATTATCACACTAAAAGTAAATCTATTGTGAGGGTAAAAACATGACTCTATATATAAATTATATAAATCAACACAGATTATACAACTATCTAAAAACATCAATAAAAGTGATATATTCACAACATTATGATCATATAAAAAGTAATTTAATAAAATATAAAAGTAACTACGTGTGTGTAAAAGTAGTTTACACATATAATAAAAGTAATTTACAATACATATAATTTTTCATTAAAATATAATCATGTCAGATGTTATTATAAAAATTTAATTGCAACGAACACAATACAATAATGTAATCGAAGGATATGTAATTTAAGGGAAAATTTTATTTGAAGTTTAGTTGTTAGAAATCTTTTTCTTTTACATGTCTTCATACTCCCACATGGGATTATAGGAAAGGAATACATAATTTTTTTGGTATTTGTTGAAATGGTAGCTGGTTAGGAGTAATTAGTGCACATGCTCTGTGTAGTTGTGTCCTTATTGATAGGGTGAAAACAAGACGGGGCAAATTCTTCACCTGTGTGTCTGTCGGGTTAGGGTGTCGGCTCTTTGCACGGTTTTAATTCTCACTCACGATTGACTCATGGTCCCAAAATAGTCTCTATCATTTATAATACACCTTAGTACGGTTCAGATCTAACTTTTTTCTCTTACTCACTCATATACTAGTGGAGAACCCCACAATAATCCCGGTTGGCAACCCTCAGTAGTCCCGGTTGTCAAACCATGACTATGATTCCGGGACTAGAGATCGCAATCTCTAGTCCCAGTTGAAATAACCGGGACTAGAGATACATCTTTAGTCCCGGTTGAAGCCACCAACCGGGAATAAAGATGACAGAGCCACGTGGCCGGCTTCGTCATCTTTAGTCCCGGTTGTTGGCTCCAACGGGACTAAAGCATTTTTTTTCTTTTTTTATTTTTCCTCCTCTTGCTTGTTTATATGTGTTTATTTTGTTATTTTTTCATTGTTTTTTCATTGTTTTTTTGCCGAAATCAAATTCACATATCAAATTAACATCCTCAAATCACATCACAAATTCGCATCACAAATTCACATCACAAATCGAGTAATGAACAACACAAAATTCGAGTATAGAACATCACAGATACACAATCAATTTAGAACATCACAAAAATCTCGAAAAATCTTCGGATCCATCGCTGCTGCCGCTCCTGGAGAGGACGAGGAAGAGGAGGAAATGGAGGAGGCACTGACACCACCTCCCGAGCCGTCGCGCCGCAGCCACCTCCGAGCCGCCGGGCCACCGTCATCTTCGAGCCGCTACCACCTCTACCACCTCCCCTCCCACCTCCTCACGTCTCACCGCTGTCGTCGGAGCGGGAGAGAGCTGAGAGAGAGAGGTGAGAGAGGAGAGGAGAAAACAACTAAGTGTTGGATCGGTGGAGAACACGATACGCGCTTGGGATATATATAGCCTTGGATTTTTAGTCCCGGTTGGTGTCACCAACCAGTACTAAAGATAATTTCCCGATATTTTTAATTCATCTTTAGTCCCGGTTGGTGGCACCAACCGGGACTAAAGATAATTTCTCGCTATTTCTAATTCAGCTTTAGTCCCGGTTGGTGTCACCAACCGGGACTAAAGATAATTTTCCGCTATTTTCCAAATTTATTTGGTCCCGGCTAGGGTTAACAATTAAATAATTAGTAAATAAGGCCAAATTAAATTCATTAAATAAAGGTTTAAAACAATAATATTAAAATTTAATCAAACATAGATAATCCTAGACATTAATGTGCTCTTTCTAGATAATGTTCCTCTTTTGCCCCTCTCTATTTTTCCTTTTCATCCGAAGTTGTTGTTTTTTTGGAAAAAATTCGAATTTTTTTATTTTTTTATATTTTTATAGACTTAGGATTACAGAGAGCTAACCGCAAAAAATTTGAGCGTAAACAAGCAAAAGACGTGGCCTGTGAAAAATTCAGAAGACACGCTCGGAATCAAAAAAAACTTCCGGGCTCAAAAAGGCAACCTTCTAAAGCTTTTTTGGGAAAAATAAAATCGCTGAACGCTGCAAAGCTGCGGATGAACGCATCCGAAATTTTTTTCTCATCGATTTTCATATATGGAACGTCTCGATCGGAGTCCGTATGCGAAAGTTATGATCGTTTTAAAAACCGACTCCAAATTAGAGGACGAAACAGGAACAATCCGCGCAAAACTTATTACACGCACACAACCTGGACACGATGACCAGGGTTTGAATGTTGTTATCAATATTGTAGATCCCTCCGATTTATATATTATCAACAAAATAATTTCATAAAAAAATTATATATTGAGAATCATTAGTTAATAACAATATGATTACTCGGTAATTACAATATAATGATTATTAAAGCTGCCTTCTATATTTAATCGCCCATCCCTACACAACACTACCCCTTTGAAATTACAGATCCTCTCAAATTAGTTTCAAGCCATTTGAATCATGTAGCAAAAATTGTATATTTTTATTAGGTTTAGTTAAAAAAATAAGCACATTCACTTTAGTCTCGGTTTGTGTTACAAATCGGGACTAAAGATCTAAATGATCTTTAGTCCCGGTTCATAACACCAACCGGGACAAAAATAGGATCTTTAGTCCCGTTGGTGCTACAAACCGGACTAAAGAGATCGTCGAGTCTGTCGAGCACCGGGCATTTTAGTCCCGGTTGGTAACACCAACCGAACAAAAATAGCATCTTTAGTCCCGTTGATGTTACCAACCGGGACTAAAGATGCCCGGCGCTCCGACAACCTCTAACAATATTTGAACCGGGACTAAAGATGATCTTTAGTCCCGGTTTGTGTCACGAACTGGGACTAATGTTCCTAAAAATTCGTAGACTTTTTAAACCGGGACTAGAAATATTTTTTAGTCCCGGGTACTATTTAAACCGAGACTATTATGGATTTTGGCACTTCAACCGAAAATGGTTTCTCCAGTAGTGATCGAACGAATGAAAATTAGAGTCCACTTATTTATTTCATATTATTTTCTATTTTTATTATGTGCATGCATGTATGGATTTAATTGTGAGAGGTTATCCGAGATTTGCTCCTTTTTTCCAGCTTGCATGCATGCAGGTTATCCGAGATTTGCTTCTTTTTCTCGCTTGCATGCATGCTTAAAATTTAAAAGGAGTGATCGATTATATTACTGTAGTGTTAGCACATATATGTTACTAGTAAGATATAGTATGAAAAAAATGGGTGATAGGTTGACAGCCCCCTATAAAAGAAGCCCATCAAAAGCCCAAAAAAGCCCTAGTAGTAATTATTAAAATCTTCCAACCTTATCCCTATTCCCTAATTCCCCAATCCCCATGCCCCTCACTTAGCCTCCACACAGCAGCTGGACGACAACGCGTGGGCATGAGGGCTAGCGGCTGCTCCTCCGTTCTGCTCATCTCCTGCAACCGACGGGGGCGCAACAAACCAGGCACCATGCGTCTACGCCGGCTTCCCCCTTTCTCGTCGCCGTCGGGTCATCATGACACTGCGCCTCCTCATCATCGTCGACTTGCCGTGACGCCACACCTCTCCGTCACCAATGACGAATTTAGGATTATTTTATAAGAGGGCTAAAGTTGGTGACGACACATATAAACTTTTTTTACGACACATATAGACCTAAAAATTAAAGAAAGGCTACACTACTTCACCGGGGGTAGGGGGCTTTAGCCCCCCCAGCCCCTGTCAGTCCGCTGTTGATGGCCACCAAGCCCATCATCGTCGCTGACTCATCAAGACGCCGTTGTGTCGTCGGTCGTTGCCGAGCCGCCTTGTCCTGGTCGAGACGTCGTTGCGTCTCATCATCCACTCCTTGCCATGCGCCAGTCGCCATCTAGAAGCTCATCATGATGACGCTGCATCTTCTTGTTGTCGTCACCTCTGTGAGCATGTGGGGCTTGATCTGTTGAGTTGTGATCCAAATTCATAATAAATATAAAACCTGGACTGACATTGTTGCTATGACCTAATCTACTCACATTATGGATATAATACATAGTAAAATGACTACTGCATATGTAATATGTATGGTTGCTGCATTGACTCTATATCCACTCTGGATAAGTATTCGTTATCGATATTATACGTATCCGGTTGGTGTATATTCATTTCATATTTGTGATCGAGATTATTCGTATTTAACATTTATTTGTGTTCGATCCAACTCCGATTATAAAATATGGATTATAATATGAGAAAGACGAAATACTACCAAACCCGGCTCGATTTCACCCCTCCTTATAGATACCGCATGATGAAACTAAGCTGATGGCCCTGGCAATTAATATGCATGGTTCGTTCGCGGCCTGAATTCAGAAGCCGCAGAATTACCAGTGATCTTAAGTTGATGATGTAAAATTGAAGCAGAAATTTCCATAGGAAGGTAAAATTTTTGGAGTACTGTTTTGCTGTTGTTGTTGTGCTCTGTCTGTGCTCGCTAACAATTACGTACATGTTCACCCATGTGAATACAGTAGCTTTGTAACGTCAAATTGTCACTTGTGCAGAAGAGTAGTTTTTTTGCGTGCGCACGCTGAAATACTACATCTCTAGTTGTAACCAGTAGTGACTTTTTTTTAAATGTATTTAATTATTTATGTAGGAATGCTCGCTAATCCATATGCGCGTAAAGAAACAACGTTTCTGGGAAAAATTCACTTTCCTTACTTTGTTTTATGTCAACTGTCGCTGATTCCTTACTGGAGAAATTTCACAGTAATGGAGCTGTTTCCTCCGAAATTTCTGAAAAATTCAAATATTATAAAAGAGCCTTAATGTCTATATATTACGTCTGAAACCATTAAAACAATTATAACTACGAGTATTTATTATGAAAACTACATTTATATAATCTTGAAGGCCGCGCTTTTGTGACATCTGGCTATTGGAATATCTGCAAGCATTAGGTCCAATGCAGTTCTCTTAAGCCAAAACTTCTACACGATCACCAGGCTATGGCACCTGTAAACAAAAAATGAGCCTGAGCTAGCAGAGAGACTTGCATTAGTTTGCCATTCCATGGCATACACTTGAATCGTCATTGATCCTAAAACTTTAATTTCACCACTACTTTTTTTTCTTACCCCAAGTGGTTCAGAATTTTGTGCAGCTGTTTCCTCAGGCCTCCCAAGCCTACGAACCGACACGGCGACATGGCTGGCTGGATCATGGAGGAAGGATCCCTGTACTCGTTTTTGTTTTGTGAATTTTTGGAGTTGATGCTTGGTTCTTGTTGAAGAGATGTCTCTAACTTCTCACACTTTGCTGTATTTATAGAGATTGTGTTTCTGCATTGCAAACGTGTACACCTAAGTTTTAGGACCTACATATGTATTTCTCATACTACACTTTCACAGGTTTTTTTTTGTCCTGTTTTAATAAAGAACACGACTACGTAAGTGCGTAGTCGCTAATTTGCCTAAACGCGCGACTCACTCTTTCCCTATTTAGCATATGTACGAAAGTACGTCTCTTTCCGAAAACGGCACTGCGTGCCACGTGCTCGTTTTCATGCTGGCGCCTCGCAGCTAGCTAGGCAGCTAGCCCATGCAGCAGCCACACTTCGTCGTGGCACGTACTGCAGTACAACGATCGGATTAAAAAAATCTTCATCAAGAAAAGATAAAATTTCTCTATCAAAAGCTCTACGTCAAATCATGAAAACCAAACAAAACAACAAATAAAAAATTTGTTCTGTGGCTATCTGCAACATCTCCGTTTTTATTTTCTTGCCAATTGTGGAGATTATGGTGATCGGGTATCTACATGGCAAGCTTATCCGATTAGAGGTAGGGATAGATTGCGCCTGCCATATCTGTAAACCAAACACGACTTGGGTGTTACGTTGCTGATTGAGATAAGGCAACGGCCCATAGTCACGGTTTGGTAAGATTGAGGAAACCGACTTAGAGTAAGATAGGGTTTCCGACTTGTAAGCCCGCCTCCCAAGACTATATAAGGGGGGTAAGGGGCGTCCCTTAAGGGATATCAGAGTTGATGAGCAAGAGCTTTAGACTTTAGATACATAAGGTCACGAGATCAATAAAGACACTCGGCGGATCGAATCCTCGAAACAGGAGTAGGGTATTACCTCACGAGAGGGCCTGAACCTATCTAAATCCTTGTTTTCCACCTAACCCATTGTGCTTGGCGATCTTGACTGCACCCCCAATTTTTTGTTGCCAAAACCGAGTTTCGACAGTTGGCGCGCCAAGTAGGGGCTCGCGCGTCAAGACTTCTTCAACAATCTCGCCGGCAAGCGCGATGGGATCTTCTTCAGGCATCGGCGACTTCGTCGCCAACGACTTCAACAAGTTCTCCTCCTTCGACTCGGATTCGGACCAGTCGGAAGGAGAAACCCACTCGGCGCCGTTCGGGCTCCCGAACAACGCCAACATCTACGACGAAATCTTGGATTCCAAGATGCAGTCCATCCACTCTGACGAAAGAACTCATTCGGCGCCGTTCAGGCTACCGAACGCCGCTGAGATCTGCAGCAGCCTTCTCATCTCCCCGTCGGAGCCAATCTACTCGGAAGAAAACTTCTCGGCGCCGTTTGGATTACCAAACGCCGCTGAGATCTACTGCAAGCTTTTCTCCCCCGAGTCAAGATCGACCCACTCGGAGGGACCCATGTCATCAAGCTCCGACTCGGGGAATGATCCAGATCCGAACCACCCGAGCTCAAGGGAAGTCGCGGTCATCCTTCAACCATTCGGGTCATGCTCATCCTTGGAGCTCGACGAGTACCTCAGCTCCTCAGGTTTTGACAACCTCTACGGCATCCCCTCGGACAAAGCTGACGACTCCGACTGCGACAAGAACTACGAGCCGAAATGCTTTGACGTCCTCATGGCTGAGGTGGCCGAGACCGACTCACCATGGCCCGTAGGCTCGTGGAAGAAGAACGAGCCGACTTGAGCAAGAGCGCAAGCGCGAAGAAGAGAAGAAGCGCGAGGAGAAAGCCGAGTAAGGAAGCGGGATCCGAGGGGCGGGACGATCCGCTCGGAGGCTATACTTCAGACGCGGGTCCGCAACACCAATATCTTCCAGACACCACAGCAGAACGCTGTTGCTGCCCTCACACTTCTGGACACCGTCATCGAGACGGCGCCCCCCGACGTGACTCCAATCTTGGACAAAATCAAGACCATCGTCGCGGCTACGGCCAATGGTCATTCCTCCACCTCAGCACGAAGACCGATTGAGTCCGTGGCTGAAACGCCTGACAGAAGCCGACTCCCGCCGCTAAGGTCAAGGGACTACAAGAGGCCCGAACCAGACCGGTCGACAACCAGGCCAAGAAGCCCATGCCACAAGTCCACGCACAAGCATTAGGAGCAAACGGCCGACTCCTGTGAGAAGCAACATGGACGTCCACCCGTCCACCACCGCGTCTGCCGCAACAACAGCTCCAGCTACCCAACCAGCCTGCCGAGGACCCCGCCGAGTGATCTACGAGAAGTCCTCGATCGTCGCTACCAAGAGCGAGATCAACGCACTCGGGAAGATCGGAGGGGATCACCCGACAGCAATGACGACGGAGTGCCAGCTTTCACTCGGGAGCTTCGCCGAGTGCATTGGCCGAACAGTTTCAAGCCAACCGGAATCGAGAAGTACGACGGCAAGACCGACCCCGAGTCGTGGCTGACCGTGTACACTCTCGCCATCCGCGCAGCAGGTGGCAATAACAAGGCCATGGCCAATTACCTGCCCGTGGCCCTCGCCAACTCAGCCAGGAACTGGCTCACGAGCCTGCCAAGAGGCTCGATCGGCTCGTGGAGCGAGCTAAGAGACCATTTCATCGCCAACTTCCAGGGCACCTTCGAGAGGCCTGGAACCCACTTCGATCTCTACAACGTCGTCCAGAAGCCAGACGAGTCATTGAAAGACTACATCTGGCGCTTCTCTGAAAAGCGCAACAAGATCCCCAACATCACCGACGACATCATCATCGCTGCCTTCCAGAAGGAAGTCCGTGATGAGCTATTGATCGGAAAATTTGTGCGCAAGCCACCGAAGACGGTGAAGCAGATGTTCGAGACAGCGAACTCCTACGCCAAATCCAGCGACGCGATCAAAGCAGCGCGTCAAGATCGACCTGACGAAAGGGACGACAAGCAGTCGGGAGGAAGCCGACACCCTAAGAAGGATAACGGCAATAGCAATCATGGCCAGAGAGATCGCAAGCGCCGGTCCGAGGACTTGGTTGCCACAACGTCCAGCTCTCAACGCTGTCCCCGAGTTGCGGCCTACGACGCGATCATGAACGATCATGAACGCTCAGTGCACGCATCATCTACAAGCAATTCGCCGAGCAATATGTGGCATGGTTAAACAAGAAGCCAACTGATGAAGCCGGTCCATCGGGAACCAAGAAGAACAACCCGACTGGAAATTCGTAGCCTTTTTCAAGACCCCGTGGGCGAGCTGAGTCACATCTTCGGGGCCGCAGGCTTATGAGTCCAAGAGGAAGCAAAAGCTGATGGACCGTGAGGTCAACACGGCACAAATCGAAGTCCCACAACATCTACGATGGTCGGAGGTGGCCATCACGTTTAATCGCTCGGATCATCCTGACCGAGTGGTTCACCCGGGGCGGTATCCCTTGGTACTTGACCCGGTGGTTCAGAATATCAAGCTGAAGCGCGTCCTTATTGATGGGGGCAGCGTCCTCAATATCCTGTTTGCCAAGACCTTGGACGAGATGCAGATTCCAAGATACGAGTTGAAGGCAAGCTAAACCCTCTTCCACGGAGTTATCCCAGGGCTGTCATCTACGCCACTCGGGCACATCGCCCTTCCAGTCACCTTCAGAGTTCGGGAGAACTTCCGGACGGAGAACATCACCTTCGAGGTGGCTGACTTTGAGACGGCCTACCACGCAATCATTGGAAGGCCTGCGCTCGCCTAGTTCATGGCGATACCACCCTACACTCACCTCTGCATGAAGATGCCCGGCCCCAACGGCGTCATCACCCTGCGCAGCAACGTCAAACAAGCCTTCACCTGCAACAAAGAAAGTTGCGATATGGCCCAATCTTGTGACAGATCATGTGGCCAGAAAGAAATCCAACTGGCTGCATCAACATCTGAAGAGGGTGAAATTCGTACAGAGAAGATAGCCAAGTCAGGGACAAGGCGACGCCAAAACGAAGAAAATCTTCCTTGATCCAGTCGGAGCATTTCGACTAAAGTGCGAAGATGGATCTATGGTGGAGAACTCCTGGAATATTGGACATCTTCAACAATACTATGCTTAAATTGCCGTAAGTTTCATGTTATTCTTGACTGCCAATCTCAAGCAAGATGACTTCTTGAGTTGACAGTCGAGGGGCTGCATACGTGTCAATAAAGCATGGTTTTCTTCGACAACTTGTTTATATTTGGTTTATCATTGTTTAATGTTCCTTGATTTGAGTTCAATAGATAAGGACTGAAAATTTTTTGATGATCTAATCAAGCTTAGGCTTGGTGATCGTCGGACGAAAATTACAAATTTTCTATGAAGACTCGGGTCAAGGCATTAACATAAATAAGCTAGATATCTACAAGTTCACATCGAGTTTACAAGCAACATTCACACACCATTGAGATCCGCCTCGAAGATTGCAGCCTGGGATCTCCTCCTCTTTGTTGATCGATTTAAAGAAGATAAATGAAGACAAAGAAAAGACAGATTGAAGACTAAAGTCGAAGACCGCTTCAAAGCTCACCAAAGACGGTGGTCGAACCCTTGACTGTCTGGGAGATCTTCTTCAGCCGACTGGTTTCCAGCGGGGGTCTCTTGGCTGGCAGTCGTGGGCTCCTTCACTAGGACATCCTCACTGGGAGGTGGGAGCTTCTCACTCGGAGCGCTCTCACTCGGGAAAGGGCCCCTGGATTCTTGTTCTGCAGGCCTTGTCGCTTCGGCCGCTGCAGATGATTTTGGGCCTTCACTCTACCCAGTGGGGTCTATGTTCTTAGGACTCCTACAAAGAGAAAGATGGGAGCAATCGGGACAAAGGCAGAGAGCTGGTGAACAGTGCTGCGAAAGAGAAAATTTTTGGGGAAGATGAAGTGTCGAGGATGACCTCGAGGCTTCGTAAAAAGACTTGAGGGTTTTTTGCCAAGTTATCTCGCGATTGGGCCGAGCCCATGAGAGACTTGCGGCCCAGCTAAGGTGTGGCTTGACACGTGTCCTTAGGGACTTAAGTGGATGGACTTAAGCAGATTTGCCCTGGCAATATGCACGTGTCACATAGCCCAATACCTTTAAAATCCTTTCATACCGCGGTGTGCATAACTTCATGAGAAGTTGGCACGATGCACTTTGAAATGTGACAAATAGTTAAGCTTTTCATGGTTGTCCTGATGACAGGAACTATTTGGTTTTAAAGCATTTGATTAAATGATTATATCAATGCTATTTTTCCACCTTGGTGAAGATCTTTTTAGATTAAGACCAATATTATGGCAGGAGCTATTTAATATTTTGGTCATATTTTTCAGATGACTGAAAATTTTGTTTACCCATGAGGGCCAATTAAATTATTTGTTTCGAGATGACTTGGGCAAGTTAACTCGGATAAGCACGAGTTTGCCGAGTATTTTTTACCCATGAGGGTTGACTAAATTATTTGTCCCGAGATGACTCGGGCAAGTTAACTCGGATAAGCATGAGCTTGCCGAGTGTTTTTTGCCCACGAGGGTCGATTGAGCTATTTGTTCCGAGATGACTCGGGCAAATCAACTCGGATAAGCATGAGTTTGCCAAGTGAATTAATTTCTTACCTATAAGGGTTGATTAAATTGTTTGTTCTGAGATGACTCGGGCGAACTTACTCGGATAAGCATGAGCTTGCCGAGTGATGTGATTTTTTATGATTGCTTTAGCTTGAGCTAAGCATTTATATGAGAATTATTTCTCCGAGATGACTCGAGCAAATTTCCAGGATGACTCGGGAAGATCAGCTGGATAAGCATGAGCTTACCGAGCGAATTGATTTCTTACCCGTGAGGGCTAATTAAAATATTTGTTCCGAAATGACTCGGGCAGACCACTCGGATAAGTATGAGCTTGTCGAGTGCTTTTCCACCCAAGAGGGTTGGTTGAATTATTTGTTCTGAGATGACTCGGACAAATTCACTCGGATGAGTACAAACTTGACGAGTAATAAGATTTTTATGATTGCTTTAGCATGAGCTAAGCATTGTATGAGAATGATTTTTTATAGTTCTTGACTATACGTTTAGTCTAATCTTGACTAATCATATAGTCGGGGGCTACATCTAATTAGGTGCATCAGGAGATGCACCTAGATATTTATTTTTGAGAATTTTTTGGATATTTTCCAGACCTTCACAGTCTTAGGAGCCACTCGGGAAGATTCAGGCAGAGATAATGGAATCACTCGGCGCCAGAAGCACTCGGCCAAAGAGGTTTTTGGCTGCGTACTGTTTTGGTTTGAGGCTGAGTTGTCTCGTCGACTGAAAAGGACTCGGGGGCTACTGTGGAGATTATGACGATCGGGTATCTACATGGCAAGCTTATCGACTAGAGGTAGGGATAGATTGCGCCTGCCATATCTGTAAACCAAACACGACTTGGGTGTTACGTTGCTGATTGAGATAAGGCAACGGCCCATAGTCACGGTTTGGTAAGATTGAGAAAACCGACTTAGAGTAAGATAGGGTTTCCGACTTGTAAGCCCGCCTCCCAAGACTATATAAGGGGGGTAAGGGGCGTCCCTTAAGGGATATCAGAGTTGATGAGCAAGAGCTTTAGACTTTAGATACATAAGATCACGAGATCAATAAAGACACTCGGCGGATCGAATCCCCGAAACAGGAGTAGGGTATTACCTCACGAGAGGGCCTGAACCTGTCTAAATCCTTGTTTTCCACCTAACCCATTGTGCTTGACGATCTTGACTGCACCCCCAATTTTCTGTTGCCGAAACCGAGTTTCGACACCAATGTACGTTTGGTTACTTCTAAGACATATGGTATATTTACATTCGTAACAAAAATTACTTCTATCTGAAACTAAAGTTACTTTTACCTAAAAATATCTTAAACATATACATATGAAAACATAATTACTTCTATCTAAAACAGAGTTAGTTCTATTTGTAGTAAAATATTTGTAGTAAAGTTACTTTTATTAAAACCGAAGTTGTTTTCATCTGAAAAGAAAAGTATCAAGTTAAATAACATCTATGTATTTACTTGAATTTTTTCTCTGTATTTTACATATGAATTTATTTTAGATAGTTCCTTATTTCAACTAATCCATTATATAACTACTTCCAATGCTATAGGTAGTTACTTCTATTTACTTCTACGATTTTAGTAAATTACTTTTAAATTAAGTAGATTACTTTAAATGTTTGAATATATTAAATAATAGATTCGTTTTATTGTATATTTTGAGTAGAGCATGATGGTATAAACGAAAGTAAAAATAATATATGGTTTAAAATATATAAGTCATCAAAAATATTGTTAAAAAATAGGGTAGTGTAACCAATCTTTAGTTTGATGGATGGTAGTGTCCTTTCTAGCAATATAGACGGCCAGATGGACCGGGCCGAAGTGGGCCGGCACAAGCACGGGGTTCCTATAGATGGCACGGCACGGCACACGGCGAAACTGGCCGGCACGGCACGGCACGACTACTGTTTCGTGCCGGCCCGGGCATGACACGGCCCACGGCACGACACGGCACGCGCGCGGGAGGGTGGCGAATGGGAGCGCGACGCGTGGCGGAGGGGGGAGATGGCAGCCGACACGACATTGTGTAACGTCTCTCTCCCAAGCCAATCAGCATGCCACATGGCCCTTAATGGCTAGTTTAACGGTTCAAATTTGAAAATAGCCGTTGGAGGTCTAAAAAATTTAGAAAAAATTCCAAAAAACATGAAATTTTGCCCTATAAATAGGGCATCCACCCCAGCCATTTCTTCTTACCCCAAACATCTCATCTTGTGCTCTCAACTGCTCTCAATTTTTTGATTTTGACAAAAATTGCTCAAATTTTATCAAAAATCAAAATTAGTTTCGTAGTTAAATAGTTTGATCGTAGAGGTGTGAAGAGCTCGCGGTTGGAAAGATGTAAGTGCTATTCATATTTATGTATTACTTATATTTTATTTGTGAATTGAATGAATATTCTAAAATTTGTTTATTTCGGTTTAAGTTTTCAGAATAGATCCGAACTATCCATACTAGTCGCTGTTGTTCACTTTGGGTGATTTCTACCCCAATTACATGCCGAGGTTTGACGATGTCTCCGGATCGGCTCCAACTCCACCAGTTGTGGAGGAGGTACCGGTTTAGACGGTGGCGATGGCTTCAGAAGGATTTTCTAGAACCGCGAGCGGTAGTGTTTCGACACACACCGGCTCGAAAAGATCGAGCCGGTGTGTGGTAACACTTTGACGAGGTGAAGGATACATGCCCCAACGAAAGGGAGGTATCAAAAGCTAGATGTAGAATATGTACGCAAATTTTATCTGCTAGATCTTCTGGTGGTACAGGACACCTACAGTGTCATGCGGAGTCGTGTGCGAAGAAGCAAAGAATACAACTCTGGCAACATCAACTGATGCTAAACTCGGACAGTACGGTATGTAGTTGGGAGTATGATCCCATGGTTGCTCGAGAATCTCTTGTCTGGTTAATCGTCAGACAAGATTTACCCCTGAACTTTGGAGAGTCTTTTCTACTGCATCAGCGTTGTGCTTGCCATATAATAAATTTGATTGTTAAGGTTAGGATGAAGAGAGTAGGTAATCACATCGCCGCTGTTCGTCAATCAATTGCGTGGTTAACTGCTTCTAACCCGCGGATTGCTGCATGGAAGAGGTTTTGCCATGCGACCGATAAGAAGGTATGTAAGTTTGCCATCGATGTAGAGCATCGGTGAAATGCAACTTATTTAATATTAAAAGTTGTTTTACCTTATAGTGAATTACTTACTGATTTTGTTCAGTCACGTGGTGGCCCAAGAAACAGTGACGGGTCGCCAATACTGACTGAGCATGTTTGGGCAATTGTTCAAAGATTTTACCAATTTTTTGAAACTTTTTATGATTGTACTCTTACTCTGTCTCAAGTTTATTATCCATCTGCCAATATAATTTTGCACAATATTCTTGAAATTGTAACTTTTAAAAGAATATAGAAATGATGAAATTCTAACGCAACCTATCTTTCACATGAGACAAAAATATTTGAAATATTGGAAAATATACCTATGTTGTATGCTTTTGCTTTAATTTTAGATCCTAGGTGTAAAATAAGGGGATTATCCACTATTTTATCACTTCTTGGAGATACTATAGGTGTAGACAGTGGCGAATCCAGGATCAAAATTCACCTGTGGCAAACTTTTAAACTAAAGATTTTATACGGTGGAGTGTAACATAGAAATAACATACCTTAATTAAGCAATATATTAAACGATCAAAGCTATATTACATTCATAATTGATGTTTTAAAATATATTAAAAGACAATGTCAAACATCAATTATAGAACGTAGCAACTGTATTCTAACCAATCATACTTTTTATACCATAATTTACTAAAGGGTCTATAATCTTTACTGCCACTACTACAAGGCTTGCAAGGAAAAAGGATGACCAACCGTTTGTGTTGGGCTTTTCAATAAATAGGCTCTCTTTACCTCATCTCTTATATTTGGATGAAAATTCTCAATTGGAATACGAAGACCGGGATCTGCAATAACATGCTGATCAGGGTTGAACACTGTAATACATATTTATTCACCTCTCTATGATTGTTCTTGAGTCGATGATTCCGGTTCTCAAGTATCATCTTCATCTCGTGCAACCGCAACAACGACATCATTATTATTTGTTTGTTGAACCGGTTGAACGGATGCAGCACCAGTGGCAATATCACTTGAATGAGAAATTGTGCAAAAGTATCTCTTTAAGTTAACAACTACCAATCCAAAAAAGATAAAAATTAATACAAATAGGATGAAATTAATTATTGAAGTTGAACATACAAGAACACAACTTTCATTACTCTTTCTTTTCTTCCCCTTTTGTTGGTTGCCACTGCCATCTCTTCGTGGAGGAGGGTCATCGGGTTCCCGTTGCGCCCTAGAGCTCTCCGGCGTGCTGCCTTGTTCCATAGCCCCGCCACGATGGAGGATGAACCGGTCAGCCGGGTGAGCAGAGCAGTTGTGTCACTTGTGTGCGTTGCCTTGCCGTCGCCGGCAGCAGCACTTGCGGCGAAGACTCGTTCGCGTCGAGCGCCACCAGGAAGCAGCCGCCACGACGCACGCGCCGTCGCACACCGGCCTCGGCGCCTACATGCGGGGTGGGGGGGAGGGGCGGAGCTATGGCAGCCGCCATGGCTCGCCATAATACTGCGTCCGCCACTGGGTGTAGATTATAGTCCCTTTATAATGAGATTAAGGGTAAATTATATGAAGTTTTTAAAAAGTATGAACTAAAGTTTCAGGGAGTTCGTCAGCAGAGACCCTCTCCTATCCCCACTACAGGTAAGAAGAAGATACATTGAGGTAGAATTTGGGGTGGCTCGTCTTCAAGCGAGGTGGTGGTAGTTCGTCGGCTGCAAATTGAGACGCCTTTTAGCATGGTGTATACCAAGAGTTGTCCAGTTATTTGGATAGCGATGCCATCCACCATGAAGCACAAGACTTCAACGCCCTTCGGTGATGAAATGACCACAAGATAGCATATCCCGTGCTTTCAAAACTAGCACGGGATGTGTTGACGGTGCCCATGTCGACGGTGTCCTTCGAATCGGCCTTCAGTCTGTGCGGCCGAATCATCGAAGACTGGAGGACGAATCTGAGCAGCGACCACGTCGAAATGCTACTAAGCGTTAAAGACTGGGAGCTAGCTAGACAATATGAGCAATACACTGCTGACAACCAAGAATTGGCCGCCCAGTTCGAGAACCTCTACTTAGACAACATGTATCATTGTATCCTATAATGATATAAACATCAATAAAGGTCATTACTATTTTTAACATATTCTTTTGTAATATTTTAGTAAGTGTGAATTTTTTTAATAATTTCAACATGATGAACAAATAGACTATTTTTTATATTTTTAACATGAGGAACAAATCATTATCTTTTTTATATTTTTTAAGTGTGCGATAGGATGAATGCATGGACATAGCCAATCACTTACATTAGGTACGATGATCACCATATCGGTATTCCCGATACATCACAAACCTAATTAGGTTGGCGTTCATCTGTGTGTCCAAAGAATATATGCACTAGCTGACTAGCATCTGTAGCTGTTTTGCCAGCAATGCGTGTGTGCGCGTGTTGATAGTGGAGGTATATGTCTTGCTATACATATCTGAGCAACATTGCCAATATATATTGTTGTCACGAGCTAATGTATGCACTTGTCCTTTGGTGCTTCTCTGAGCATATAACGTGAACAATATTACTCCTATCATGTGTTGGCTCTGAAATAATAAAGAACCTACCTGAAGAAAAGCATTTAAAATGATCTGCTTTTAATTTAGTTCTGAATTCAGAAAGAATTTAGAAATTAGAATGGTCTGGTTTATTGTATTCAATACTATTGCCATACTATTGCCAGTGAATCTATTTTTATATATTTCTATTAATCACCTTTTGTATGTAAATTCTCTTATTTTCTCCCCGAGCAAAGTGGATTTGGGTAGCCATGCAAGTATGCAAATTACTGGCTCTTAGCTTCATCTGGCAATACAAACATGTGTTAAGCAATATATTTTTTTGGCTTCTTTGACATTATGTGTGAATATCTATCTTATAATTAGCACTCTTTTACTTAAGTTATGCAAATCTTAAATGTATCAGGATATTGGCTGTATGTGATGTGTATGAGGAGAATTTTCACACACTTTTTTATCTCCCCTTTGATTAACCAAGTAGTATTGGATGTTTTCCTAAAAATGGTTAATTTGCCTTTCTCCCGTTGTTGCTTTTCGTCTTCAAAAACATGCTCAGTTACTTGCAGGTCTAGTTAATATAACATATATAACTTGCCAAATGTGCTAGCTCTAGTATTGGATGTTTTCCTAAAAATGGTTAATTTGCCTTTCTCCGTTGTTGCTTTCGTCTTCAACAACATGGAGCTAGCGTATTTGGCAAGTTATATATGTTACATTAACTAGACCTGCAAGTAACTGAGCATGCTGTTGAAGACGAAAAGCAACTGGGACTATTGAGGGTTACTAGGGGTTATAGATGGCGATCTCTAGTCCCGGATTCGTAGTTTCGGTTTGATAACCAGGACTACTGGGGGTTACCTACCGAGACAAATTGAGCCTTTCTCCAGCAGTGTAATCCTCTACTGCCTTTTGTTATTCCTTCTGCCTTATCAGAATTGGATTGTGTATTTCATCTCCAGGTTTCATGCTTGAGAAGCAATTTTGCGAATCATATACAATCTTCAACGACACACACTGGTTTGAAACATTGGGCCTCACATGTGTTCAGAAGCCTAGCTAACACCCCTAAGAACATCCTTTTAAGGATTAGGGAGGAGGCAAAGCTTTAGGTCTCAGCAGGAGCTCAAAGCCTTTCTGAGCTACAGGTGTTGAGAGAGTAGATTATTTCTTTTTGTCTGAAGATAACCTTAACCTTCTTACTTTGTAAATGTACTTTGCTCTCATGCTTTATCAATATATAAGGTAATTTTTTGTCTTACTTAAAAAAACCATTGGTCTCATGTTCTAGCTCTCAATCCCATTCATGCCAAATGATCAGATTTTGTACAAGCTAGTGCAATTTGAGCTCTCAAAAGAGAAATTATTAAGAAATCTTTTCTTAGGTGAAGGTTATTAGCTTGACTATGTTGCCAAAAAGTGATAGAACCCCCAGCTACAAACAAAGAGGCAAAGACCTGAGTGCCGCATGTTGGATTCCAACCCCAGATAGCCAACGGGATACATTAACATCTAAGGTGGTCGATATTTATAGACTCTTATGCCTTCAATGCGTAAATTGTATTGTGTGTAGTTCATCATAGAGAAGCTACCAAATCTGTCAAATAGAAAAGCAAAGAAAGGGAGCAATCAGGATCAACAGTATCCATATCATGGCATGACGAATTGAGTTACACAGAATCGGGAACATAGGAGGAAAGCCCAGATGCCTACCATTTTATTAGAAAGGAGAATATATTAATATCCTAGATTTTGCATCGATTAATGCATGTGGTTGTTCATTATTACATTATCAAACAAAATAAAAAGAGTCTATTAAAGACAATAAAAGTTTAAACAAAGAAAAGCTAAAACTCAATTCGATTGCTAAAACGTCATCCATAACTTGCAAACACCTCCATCACAGTCGTTTTAATTGCCCTACAACCCGTCCTCATGAATAGGCAATCATCCTCCTTTTGAAGTAAAGTCCAATGTCTTATCCAATATGTTCCTCTGATGATAACCTGTAAATAAGACGGTACTTTTACTTTGTCAAATACAACGTTATTTCTTGCTAGCTAAATAGCCCAACACATAGCACTTCCCAACAATACCATGCCTAGTATTTAAGTTCAATCATGCATGGTTGGCCCTCAAGTACAAGGACTTGCGATCTTGATGAAAAAGATGAAGATAGCACATGAAACTGGCAAAGCAACTCATGTTGTCTCTCACCCAGGGCTCAAAATTTCGGAATGAATTTTAGAAATTTCGGTTCTATAAGAACACCCACCTCCCGAAATAATTTTGGCCAATTTTTTATTTCTTTTCAATTTAGTCACGTTGTACAAGTTTACAAGATGTAGTTCGATGCTGAGATCGAGGTCCGCGTACTCCGACAGCACGATTTCTACCTGTCCATCTCCATTTTCCTGGTTGCCTCCTCCCATTTGGCAAAAGCATATTTGCTAAATGGTTTAGAGTTTTGCACACAAGTTTCATCATGCCTCCCAAGCCTATACACAAACAAGGCTTGGCTGGACAGAGGAGGAAGGGTTCCTCTTGTCATTTTGTTTTCTGAGTTTTTTTAGTCAATGCTTCGATGTTTGTTGCAGAGATGCTTTTCAGTTCTCACACTTTGATGTATTTATAGAACTCATATTTCTGCATTAGTAAAGAGGCCATGTTGTTCTCTTGTACGTGAACCTGAAGACAAAGGGACTATTTATGGTCCTCATTTTTACCTTTTTCACCTACTATCCCTAAAGCTCTTGTAAGTATCTTGAGCTCAATCGCAATGCGGATTTGAACTATATATAGTGAACTGACGGCTTGCGTCCCACAGCTTGGAACGACCGTGTTGTTGGAGTTGATTATTTTGTAGAGAGTGGACGAAATGGGAGGCTATTTGTCTAAGTACTAGTGCTGTGAAGAGGGAGCTCGTATGCTTGTGTATGCAGCTTCCTTGTTTGTAGTACTCTTACTTTAATTTGATTGATTCATATATCATCTCTCACACAGGCATATGGTGGCCTATTTATAGATGCATCATGACATGAGTAGCTAGCTATGAGTACTGAGTACTAGACTACTCTAGAGACTTTGACTACACACACACAAAGTACTACACTCTACTAGAATTTTCGGATGACATAACTACTACTGTTGCTCTGTACAAATACAATCTTATTTTACTGAGTATATATTCTTACACATGTCTAGAACTTTACAGATCACTGCCTCCTCTTCTTTGACTTGTGCCTCAATTAGTACATATGAGAACTGAGAGAGTTGGAGAATGTGGTAGAAATTTCCAGATAAGAATTACTCCAACAAACTCCCCCTTAATTCATTTCTGGAAATTCCGATCAGCTCTCTGTTGTAGATGAATTTTTCTTTTGTCAGAGCCTTGGTAAATATATCCGCGAGTTGCTCATTCGTGTGACAAAAAACCATTTTAACTTCTTGGCGATCCACTGCTTCTCGGATATAATGATACTTGATAGCAATATGCTTTGTCCGGTCATGACTAATTGGATTTTCACTAATCGCAATTGCAGACTTATTGTCACAATAAATTATAGTAGGCTCATCCTGTTTTTCGCCAAGATCTTCCATAATTCTTCTCAACAAGATAGCTTGTGAAACCGCTTTTGATGCTGCCACGTACTCTGCTTCCGCTGAAGATAAAGCAACAATATTTTGTTTCTTTGTAGACCAGGAGCACATACCTAAACCAAGTGAGAAAGTGTAGCCCGAAGTGCTCTTCATATCATCGAGACATCCAGCCCAATCACTGTCCGTGTAGCCAATTAATTTTGATTCTTTAACTGGCTTGTACCATATGCCATAATCTGCGGTCCCTTTGATATACCGCAAAACTCTCTTTGCAGCGGTAAAATTCAACTGACTTGGGCTAGACATGTACCTCGATAATAAATTGGCGGCGAACATAATATCCGGTCGTGTTGCTGTCAAATATAATAAACTTTTGACCAAACTTCGATAAATTGTCGGATCTGCCTTATTAGTTCCATTGCTTGCTTTTTGTTTTTCATTTGGCAACAAGGGGGTTGTAACTGATTTACAGTTTTCCATCTTAAATTTCTTTAGAATATTTTCAGCATATTTTCTTTGTGATATAAATATTCCTTCACTGTTTTGATGTACTTCCATACCAAGAAAGTAATGGAGCAGGCCCAGATCACTCATTTCATATGTGTGCATCATATCCCTTTTAAAATCTTGCATCATCCTCTCATTATTTCCAATATATATCAAATCATCAACGTAGAGTGAAATGATTAGAATATCCGTACCTGTTTTCTTGATGGGTAGGCTCACTTATGCTCTTCTCAAATCCCTTTTGAAAAAAATATTTGTCAATTTGACTGTACCACGCTCGGGGCGCCTGCTTTAATCCATATAATGCCTTCTTCAGTTTGAGTACCTTATTTTCTTCCCCTTGAACTGAAAATCCTTCTGGTTGTTCCACATAAATTTCCTCTTCGAGATAACCATTTAGAAAAGCCAATTTTACATCAAACTGATATATCTTCCACTTCTTTTGAGCTACTAGAGCAATTATTGTACGAATTGTCTCTAGCCTTGCAACTGGAGCATATGTCTCATAATAATCAACCCAGGATTTTGCTTAAAGCCTTTTGCCACAAGCCTTGCTTTATATTTTTGAACTGAGCCATCTGGATTTAGTTTTGTCTTATAAACCCATTTTACTCCAATCACTTCTCAGTCTCTAGGACGATCAACCAATTCCCAAGTATTGTTTTTTTAATCATGTGGATTTCATCTTCCATGGCTTTTATCCAATTTTTATGTTTTTCTGCTTTTTCGAAACTTTGTGGCTCAACAACAGAATAATTGCAAAATTCATGTTGTTCTGAACTTCTTTGTTGAGAAGTAGATTCTAATAAATCAACCATACTTCTTACCCATCTTGGAGCGATTCTGGTGTAGATATTTGTTCTTCACTGCTCGGGCTTGAATCTGAACTGGAGCTTGAACTTGACCTTGGACTTGATGCTTGTGGACTTGGAGTATGATCTTCCTCTTCATAATTGCCATGCACATGTGGTTGGCCTAATGTGATGGTAGTGTTGGCAAGGAGTCTTGGAAGCTTCGGAGACTTCCAGTCCCAACTAGCACTTTCATCAAAAACCACATCTCTACTGATGATGATTTTCTTTTGCTCCAGATTGTAAAGTCGATATCCTTTGATACCATCAGCATAGCCAACAAATATGCAGCGATCACTTCTATTATCAAATTTTACTCTTTTTTGTGCTGGCACTTGAGCATAACAAATGCTACCAAATACTCTCATATGACCAATGACAGGTTTTTTACCAAACCAAGCTTCAAAGGGTGTATGATTTGGTACTTCTTTGGTAGGACTTCTATTTAAAATATAAACTAAGATCGTGACTTCACCCAAAAGGATTTAGGCATACCTTTTTCTTGTAGCATAGAATTTGCCATATCATCAATTGTTCAGTTTTTCTTTCACCACTCCATTTTGTTGAGGATGCAGCTGCCGTTAATTGCCTTCGGATGCCAGATTTTCACGGTACTTCTCAAATTCTTTTGAGATATATTCTCCTCCTTGATCACTGCGCAATACCTTGATTTTTCTATTACTTTGATTTTCCACCATGGCCTTGATTTTTGAATGTCTCAAATGCCGCTGATTTTTCTTTTAAAAGATATACCCAAGTCATTCTTGTGTAATCATCAATAAATGTGATAAAGTACCAATTTCCTCCTTCTGACATTGTTGGAACTTTACCAACTATATCAGTGTGCACTAATTCCAATGGTGCACTTGCTCTCCAAGCTCCAATAGGAAAAGAAGCCCGAATTTGTTTTCCAAAAACACATCCTTCACATGGGTCAGATTTAGGACAAATAAATGGAAGGCCTTGAACCATACCTTTTATCTTGAGTAACTTTAATGCTCTGTAGTTGAGATGACCCATTCTCTTGTACCAAAGATCACAAATAACCACTTCACTTCTGAGAGCAACTTGAGATGGATAATTCATCTTCAACAAAAAATTCATGTCCTTCTTCATATTTATTTTTGCTATCAACCGATTATTTTTATGGTCCACTATTTTGCATGAAAAATCCTCAAAATAAACCACATACCCATGTTCAAGAAGTTGCCCAATACTTAGCAGATTTTGCTTTAAATCCGGTACCAACAAAACATCTTTAATAATTTTTGGACCGTCTAGAGTTTGGACAGCAACCGTACCTTTGCCTTCACTTTGAGCTATGACGCCATTACCCATGTGAATTTTTGCATGATACGATGAATCCACTTCTCGAAATAAATTTGGATCAGCGGCCATGTGGTTGGTGCAACCACTGTCAATAACCTAGACATTATCTTTTTCTTCATGAGCAGTATGACAAGAGAAAACCATTTCTTCAGACCTTTCCTTTTCTTGTGAAAAATTTGCCCGATTAATCTCTCGAGTTCTGCAGTATTTTGCAATGTGGCCCTTCCTTTTGCACTTGTTGCAAGTCATTTTCTTCCAACACTTATCTGTGGTATGACTAGATTTTTGGCAAATATCACACCATAAATTTGAACTGGACTTACCTTTTTCACCTTTTTCTTGGCCACCTTGCTTCTGCATGCCCTGCCTTAAATATCCATATTTTTGAAAACCACGATCTCGGGCTGGAAAATCATTTTTCTAGAAATTCCCATGATACCTTGTTTTTTGAGGCCTGAAGGTCATCTTTGTTTGAACTCCCTTCACGCTGAAATTTCCTCTCTTCATGAGACTCCAACGAGCTCATTAGTTGCTGGACTGTGAGGGTCGACAAGTCTTTCGACTCCTCGATGGCTGTAACAATATACTCATATTTCTTCGGGAGACTGATTAAAATTTTCTCAACTATCTATTGATCTTTTATATCTTCACCATAAAGCCGCATCTGATTGACGATCTCAATAACTCTGGAGAAATAATCTTTTACCTTCTCAGCGTCCTTCATTTGCAAATTCTGGAATTGCCTCCTCAGTGTTTGAAGCTTCACAGCCAGCACCTTCTTCGATCCTTGAAACTCCTCCTTCAATTTGTCCCACGCTTCCTTCGACTTCTTGGCGCCAATAATACGCGGAAATAAACTTTCCGCAACTCCTTGTTGGATCAAGAACAAGGCCTTGGCGTCGTTCATCCGGGCTTCGCTAGAGATTTCTTCGCGCCTCGTAAGAGTCTCTAGGGCGGAATACTCCTCATACTCATTTTCGATGATGTTCCGCAATCCCTGAGATAGCAGCAGCGTCCGCATCTTGATGCTCCATATGTCGTAATTTTCTCCCGCGAAAACAGGAACCATGGACTATGCCACAGTGACGCCCGAATTTGAAGCCATATCTGCAGCTTCACTTGACGATGCCGATACGCCGTGCTTATCTGATATGCCCTACTCGAACCTGGACGCTCTGATACCAGTTGTTGGAGTTGATTATTTTGTAGAGAGTGGACAAAATGGGAGGCTATTTGTCTAAGTACTAGTGCTGTGAAGAGGGAGCTCGTATGCTTGTGTATGCAGCTTCCTTGTTTGTAGTACTCTTACTTTAATTTGATTGATTCATACATCATCTCTCACACAGGCATATGGTGGCCTATTTATAGATGCATCATGACATGAGTAGCTAGCTATGAGTACTGAGTACTAGACTACTCTAGAGACTTTGACTACACACACACACAAAGTACTACACTCTACTAGAATTTTCGGATGACATATCTACTACTGTTGCTCTGTACAAATACAATCTTATTTCACTGAGTATATATTCTTACACATATCTAGAACTTTACAGATCACTGCCTCCTCTTCTTTGACTTGTGCCTCAATTAGTACATATGAGAACTGAGAGAGTTGGAGAATGTGGTAGAAATTTCCAGATAAGAATTACTCCAACACGTGTTCATCCCCTGCTAGTCATGATCACAAGGAAGATATGAAAAATGTTCATTTCGTGTTCTTGTGTGATGACTGATGAGCTTGCATGATCGATCTATGATATACAGGCCAGTTTCCATAAAATTTGTTAATCTAATGAAAATATAAGCACATATAGGTTTAATTTATTTCATAAGATTAAACATGTATGCTAGCACAATCACATCATATGATCTACACATGTAAACTAGATAATAGAACATAAACAGATCAAATACGTAAAACATTGTAAATATGTACCGAGGGTTCTAAAAATTTGGTCGTACAGCAGGAACAACACACGGTGTCAGGTGTTGTCGTCGACATGCAGCCCTCGAGCATAGAAGAACATGAGCCATCGTGGAAGGCCAACAAGCAGTCCTGTGAAGTGCTTCCCAAAAACCTTATTGTCACCTTCTCCCGGTGCAGGACATTGAAGACGAAGGTTCCGAAAACCTGCTCTCCTAATCACCGGTGCACGTTGGCGAGTGGGACGAAGTAGACTACGAGCGACGACACAGTACAAACAAGAAGTCAAACCCTAGATTGATTTTGCGTGTGTTGTGAGGAGACGACAGCTCGACTTTATAGAGATAACAGGATGCGTGATCAGGACGCTTACACAATCTCCACTTCATGTAACCGAACTGGATAAGTCACCTATAACTTATCTGGACTCCATGCCACTCCACGTACCGGATTATTCAGTGTGTTTCCAAAAACTAGGTTTTCAAAAACAAATTATTCTGTGTGTTTCCAAAAACTAGGCTTTCAAAAATAAAACCGAATTTTACAGCAAAACAATATTGCACAAGGAAGCCGTGTCTGCAGCAAGCATGAGGAGCCCATTTTTGCGGCACATTATTCATTGTGTTTAAAAACTAGGTTTTCAAAAACAAAACCAAATTTTGTAGAAAACTACAAAAGAAACTAGGTTTCAAAAACAAAACCAAATTTGTTTTTAAAAACTTGGCTTTCAAAAACAAAACCAAATTTTGCAGCAAAACAAAACTGCAAAAGAAAGTCATGTCTGCGCAAGTATAAGGAGCCCATCTTTTGTGGACCATTCATACGCATGTCGCGTATGCTGCCTATGCTAGGCAAGACGAGCAAGGACGCATATGTTCCTTTAGTTCTATTCATCGTACAGGTCTCAAGTGACTAGGAAAGTATCTTTTTTTAAAGAAGTTCTCACTTTTTTAAAATAGGCAAGATGGTACTAAAGGTTGAGGTTGACATGTATGCCTCTCATAAGATGGATTTCTGTGATTTTCCAAACAATTAATTTTTATATGAGTCTAGCCTGTATATTAATTTAAATCCTTAATTTAAATCCAGTGTGAATTTGTAGTTCATATGTACAATAGGCCAGATAAATGCATCAATGTAACCAATAACTATAAATCTATAATTACTTGGATTGGGTTAGACGAATGGGTGATCACTGTATGGATGTGTCTTCTCTTTCCATTAGGAAGAGCTCAGAAGCGAATATTAATATTAGAATTTGTTCAGCGCTTCAACAAATGCAACTCATCGATTGCAATTTGCAACAGCGTGTTGCCAGCACGAGAGAATGGCGTTGATGATGAACGGTTGAACACCTCACGATGCAATAAATCAATTTTGGTCCTTAAGACTTTGACGGCGCATTATTATTTAGAGAGCTGATAATTTCGCTCGTGCTATGGGCCTACCGTCCTAGCTAGCAAAGTCGGCCAATGCAAATTTGAATCACTATTGCAATCCGAATTTTGGCGACGGTTATGATTAAAGATAAACGTCAAATACAAATTATCCAGATGAGATAATCTTAACATATTTTATACTCCTCTCTATCTACTAACCTACTATATGTACTCTATATATATCTTACATATATCTTATTAAAGAATCAATGCAACATATTAGAATATAACATAAAAAGATTTATTTGGACGGAACACAGTATTGGAAAAAACATAGAAATAAAAAAAATCATAGAAATATGAGAGGAATATACGTGTAAAAAAATAAAGGAATCCAATACATGTGCTCGGATAGAGCGTAGGAAAAACATATGAATTTTTAAAGAACTTACCCACTAACTAAAATCTTCACGTGTTAGAGTAGTGAAAATCAACCATTAATTACTCCTCTGCTCTTACCAGAAAAACTGAGCGGCATAGCGATTCAATTAGAAGCAGCACCTTCAAGTGGTACGAGCTCAGCTAGTCGAGCGGCGGCGCACACATGAGCAGGCAAGTAGAGGCGGAAGCTCGAGCCCGCGACGGCCCAGCCCACACACGAGCTTGAGTACGAGAAGGAAGTGAAGCGACAGCGGCGCCATGGCTATCCGGACTCAGTCTGGCGACGGTGGCCTGAGCTCGAGCAGGAGGAGGTGGAGCAGTGGCGGCGCCACGGTAGCCCGGGCTTAGTCTATCGGCGGTAACTTGAGCACGAGCAGGAGGTGGAGTCATGCTGTGAGCTAGAGCATGCAGAGGCGAATCCATTATTCCTGAGCTCAGCATCGTCTATACCAAGCTTGATCTGGTCATCGTTTTCCCCTAGCTCACAGCTGTTGTTCCTAATCTCTTGTTCTTGTGGAGCTTGTGAAGATTAGTTTTTTGATTGCCTCGTTCCCATGCAATGGAAAAATAAAAAGAGATTGAAGTGGATTGCTAGTTTTTTCCGTGGAATGGATAGCCAAGGAAATTTTCCTTCGGATTTCCTCCAATTTTCCTGTGGGCAATTCCTTTGGTCCGAATACGGCTACAGTATCTGAATCCATAGAAATGCAAATCCTATATTTTTCCTGAGTTTACCCTCCGATCCAATTAAGCCCTAATAGATGTTTTCATATGATATCATAGTCAAAGACCAATATCGTTTGATCCGTTCCTATCGTACGCTTGCACGCCGCCCAGGGGAGATGAGATATATCTCCATAATTTTTCTGAGACGCCGCATCAATTAACTACTAAAATTATCTGTAGATTTTTAGCAATATTAACATTAGATCAATTCCTATTAGACATAGCCATAATCATCACCCGGCCTCAGAGCAACATGACAACCGTGGATCTCGTTGGCAATGGCGCTCCGACTGTGAGACGCTAATGAAGATCGGTGGCACGGTGGACAGATCGATCTACACGCACCATGCACTTCAATCATGCATGTGCGCCAGCTTCGGCAAGACTGACGACACGCCGGTAACCAGATACATTGGAGACGCGCAATGAGCTCCGAACTCCACATCAGAGGCGATACAATCTACGCCAGCTACTCCACCAAGTTTCACGCCCACGAGGGGCACGTATGTACACAGCCACGATGTCACAAGTGCATCATCGTCACATCAACATGATGTCCTCACCATCCATCCACAAGGCCATGCGCAAAGAATTATGAAGAAAAAACCACGTAGCTACATCAGCCTGTATGACTACATCATCAACATAATTGTCTTCGCCGACACTATATCACCGAGAGTCTACATAAACATGATAACTCACTGCCACCGCTTCGTCCACAAAAATGGTCACCTCACGTTATCTGATAGATTCATCCGTAAGATACTTCATCAATGATATCGATTGTGTTCTCTACGATGGTAACGAACTGCGTCATAGACGGCGGCATTGACCACATCACGTACGACGACAAAGACTGCATTAACTTGACATCACTATTATGATGACCGCTACATGGCGCAGAAGGACCAACTAAAATGGTGGTTTCATCGCCAACGACGTACTATGACATTTGCAAGACATCTTCAACGATATCCTCTAAGATGCTAACAATTGAAGTTTCCACTTTACACCATGATGTAATTTTTTTTTTGCCTTCGGCTATGTACGGCTATATCTACTACCATGATCACAGCTACAACATGATCAACTCCATCGAATGTCTACAACAAAATCATCCATGGTAACTTCAATGAAAGCATCTGTATCATCGCTATCGTCCATGATACAGTGTGTCGAAACTTGGTTTCGGCAATAGAATTTTGAGGGTGCAGTCAAGATCGCCAAGCACAATGGGTTAGATGGAAAACAAGGTTTAGACAGGTTCAGGTCCTCTCGTGAGATAATACCCTACTCCTGTTTCGGGGATTCGATCCGTCAAGTGTTTATTGATCTCAAGATCTATTGCTCTTGTGTCTCCTGAATCTAAAGCTGATAGCTCATATCCCTAAAGGGACGCCTCTTACCCCCTTATATAGTCTTGGGAGACGGGTTTACAAGTCGAAAACCATATCTTACTCTAAGTCGGTTTCCTCAATCTTACCAAGTTATGACTATGAGCCGTTGCCTTATCTAACCGGCAACGTAATACTCAAGTCATAGCCGGTTTACATAATTAAAAGGTGTAACCTATCCCTATTACCGATCGGATAAGCTTGTCATGTGGGTATCCGATTGCAATAATCTCCACAGTAGCCCCGAGTCCTTCGCGGTCGACGAGATAACTTTGTCTTGAACCAAGATAACTCACACCAAACAACTCTTTGGCCGAGTGGTTCTGTCATCCCCCGAAACTCCCGAGTGGCTCCAAAGACTGTGAAGGGCTGAAAAACATCCAAAAAATTCTCAAAAAATAAATATCTAGATGCATCTCCTGATGCACCTAATTAGGTGTAGCCCCGACTATGTGGTTAGTTAAAAACAGACTAAGCATATAGTCAAGAACTATATAAAAATCATATTTATATAAATGTTTAGCTTTAAGCTAAAGCAAATATAAAAAATCTCATAACTTAGCAAGCTCATACTTATCCGAGTGAATTTGCCCGAGTTATCTCAGAACAAATAACTCAATCAACCCTCGTGAGTGAAAAGCACTCGGTAAGCTCATGTTTATCCTAGTGGATCTGCCCGAGTCATCTCAAAACAAATAATTTAATCAACCCTCATGGGTAAACAAATCTTCAGTCATCTGAAAAATACGACCAAAATATTAAATAGCTCATGCCATAATATTGGCCTTAATCTTAAAAAGATCTTCACCAAGGTGGAAAAATAGCATTGATACAATCATTTAATCAAATGTTTAAAAACCAAACAGTCCCTGTCATCAAGGCAGCCATGAAAAGCTTAACTGTTTGTCACCTTTCAAATTACATCGTGCCAACCTCTCATGAAGTTGCGCAAACTGCGGTATGAAAGGATTTTAAAGGTACTGGGTAATTAGACACGTGCATATTGTCAAGGCAAATCTGCTTAAGTCCATCCACTTAAGTCCCTAAGGACACGCGTCAAGCCACACCTTAGCTGGGCCGCAAGTCTCTCATGGGCTCGGCCCAATCGCGAGATGACCTAGCTAAACCCTCAAATCTTTATACGAAGCCTCGAGGTCATCCCCGCCACTTCGTCTTCCCAAAAATTTTTCCCTTTCGCAGCACTGTTCACCAGCTCACAGCGGAAAACCCTAGACTCGTGCGCACCCAAATCCATCGATCCAGGAGCTCGCACTTCGCCACGAGCTAGCCTCCGCATCAAGCTCCCAAGATCCCCTTCTCAAACCCCCATTCCCCGAGCTAGATCCACTTCCCTAAACCGCATCCATGGCGGGAGAGAAGGAGATCCCCTTCGAGCAATGGGCAACCTCAGATGTGAAGGAGTCGACTCTTAGGGAGATGGTGAAGAACGGAGTTCTCCCTCCTAAGGAGATCGTCGGCTGGCGCCCGGCGGCCGGCGAGGAGTTCCCCACCCTGAACACCGGTGAGGTTTTCGTCTTTACTTCCTTTTTCTACTGTGGCTTCGGCCTTCCCACTTCCGAGTTATTTCGAGGCCTTCTCAATTATTACGGTCTTCAACTCTATCATCTGAACCCCAACTCCATGCTTCATATTGCTCTCTTCATCCATGTTTGCGAAGCTTTTCTCGGCATCCTTCCCCACTTCCAGCTCTTCCATCCGCATGTTCTATCTCAAGCCGCATCCGAACAAGGATGAGCCCTACGTTGTCGGTGGGGCCGGCTTTCAGCTCCGCGGATCTCTCCGCAGAGATTACTTTTCTCTTTCTTTGGAATCCTCTAACAAAGGTTGGCTTGCAAACTGGTTCTATATTGCAAACCTTGAACCCAGTCTACCCAACTTCGTCGGCCTTCCTCCGGTCCCAAGGCCTAACTAGAGCACCGTGCCAGTAGCCCAAGATTGGGATGAGGCCAACAAGCTCCTCGCCAGCATCCTGGAGATGAAGAAAAAAGGCCTTCGGGGTGAATAGATCACTCGGCACTTCATCAAGAACTGATTGGTGCCGATCAAAGAGAGGTCCAAGCCCGCATTTGAGTACGAGGGCGGGAGGGATCCCAATCAGGAGGACCACGATTCTCTGAGCTACGAAACTCTGAAGACTCGCATGTACAAGACATTTTCATCTAGGATTGCAGTCGAGCGCAGCCTCATGCTGCCGGTTCTCCCATACAGCTTGTATCGTCCTCCTCCTCCGGTAAGCTGACTCAGCTTCTTTATTGTCTTTCAATCTTAATGTAGCACCTCTCAGTGTACAAAAAATCTCTCTTGCAAGAAAATGCCTTCATTATCTCGAAGCCGTACAAAGTGCATCATGATGATGTCCCAGCTCGGCCTGCTAAGAAACCAACCGGCGGTGTCAAGATCCAGAGTGATCCAATCGGCAAAAGGGTCGCTGCCAGTGAGGATATCAGCAAGCGGGTGAGTAAGAGGAGGCTGGTGATTGATGACTCGGATGACAATGTCCCAGCTCCTTAGGCTAAAGTGACCCCTCCGAGTCCATCACCCAAGTCTGTTCCCAAAATTCGCCGATCAACCAGGTATGTTTCATTACTAAAATCACGCCTTTGTTGACAAATTTTCAGCCTTGGTCCCGATTGCTCCCGTCTTTTTCCTTGCAGGAGGCCTCAGAATATAGACCCCACTGGGCAGAGTGAGGGCCCAAAGTCATCTGCAGCGGCTGAAGCAACAAGGCCTGCAGAACAAGAATCCCGGGGCCCTCTCTCGAGTGAGAGCGCTCCGAGTGAGAAGCCCCCACCTCCCAGCGAGGACGTCCCAGCGGAGGAGCCCCCGGCTGCCAACCAAGAAGGCCCGACTGGAAACCAGTTGGCTGAAGAAGAGATCCCAGCTGCCACTCAAGGGACCCCGACTGAGAACCAGTCGGGCAAGAACCAAGAAAAGAAAAGCAGCCGGGAAGTACCAGTCAAGGGCTCGGCCACCGAAACTGGTAAGCCTTGAAGCAATCTTTCGTTTTTAATCTTCAATCTGTTTTTTCTTTGTCTTCATTCATCCTCTCTGAATCGATTAGCCAAAGTGGAGGAGATCCCCAGGCTGCAGTCCTCTGAGAACTGGGTCCCTCCAATCAAAATTGAGTGGCGCGACTCCGAGGGCTTGAAGCAGGGCAACATCCTGAACAAGCAGAAGGAAAATGAAGAAAGGGACATGCTCGTCGACAGCCTGAACGAAGCTACTCGGCTGCTAAACGTAAGCTTTGCTCTTTTCTGTCATAGCCTTATGATTGCTTTTTAGTTGACCAACTCTAAACTCGCGTGCAGAGGGTATACTGCCGATCAATGGCCAAGTCCGATGCGCTCGAGAAGCTGGTCCCACACTTGAACTCCCTGGAGAACATCTAGCAGGAGCTGAAGACCACTCGAGAAGAAGCTGCATCGAGAGAAGCCGCTCTAAGGAGAGAGATAGCCGCGCTCCGGGAGGAGAACCTCGACCTCCGGGGTTCAGTCGGGAGTAAGCTTAATCCTCTCGGTCTTTTTATGTCTTTATTCGCAGTCTGTTTTGATCTTGGTACCAACAACTTTTCTTGTTGCAAAGAACTCGTCGGAAGTCCACACGCTCCAGACCCAGCTGGAAGAAGCTAATGCCAGCAAAGCCAAGCTGGAGTCTGAGTTCGAAGGTAAGCTCTTTCAAGATAGTATTCTTCATTTTGCTTCATCTTCGAATGTTTGTGTGATCATATATCTTTGGCAGCTTATAAAGTCAAAACCCAAGCACAATATGATGTCTTTGTTGAAAGGGTCCAAAGGGCCGAAAGCATAAGGGACGATGTTGCTAACGCAGCGACACCGATTCTCTTGTCGCTGTTCCATCATGGGCTCGGCACTAGTTCGTTGGACACCGTTGAGGTCTTTGACAAGCTCAGGAGGGCCCTAGATCAGTACATAGCCAACATCTCAGAGGTAGCCACCATGGGAGCAAATTTTGCCCTTGCGCAGGCCAAGTCACTCTATCCTCGGATAGATGTTGACTCAATCGGGGAGGGCTTTGCTAATGGCACTTCGGACGAGCAGGCCTTGGAGCTGATCGATGAAGCACAGGAGTCGGCCAAGAAAGTCGCTGCTGATGTGGCCAATATTTTCGCTCCTGATCATCTGTAAATGCTGTTTGTAAACTGTGATGTTAACTTGTAAATATTTAGCTTATTTATGTTAATGCCTTGATCCGAGTCTTTATGTCAAATTTCTTAAGTAATTTTCGTCCGACTGTCACCAATCCTAAGCTTGATTAGGTCATCAAAAAATTCTCAGTCCCTATCCATTGAACTCGAATCAAGGAACATTAAACAATGATAAACCAAATGTACACAAGTTGCCGAAGAAAACCATGCTTTATTGACACGTATGCAGCCCCCGATTGTCAACTTAAGAAGTCATCTTGCTTGAGGTTGGCAGTCGAGAATAACATGAAGCTTAAGGCAATTTAAGCATAGTATCATCGAAGATGTTCGATGTTCCAGGAGTTCTCCACCATGGATCCGTCTTTGCGCTTTAGTCGATATGCTCCTGACCGAGTCACCTCAGCAATTATATATGGTCCTTCCCATAGCGAAGATAATTTGTGACGGTCCTTGGTGGTTTGAATTTTTCGTAGAACCAAATCGCCGACAATGAAAGCTCGCGCCCGAACATTGCGACTATGGTATCGTCTAAGTCCTTGAAGGTACTTTGCCGACTAGATCAGGGCTGCCTCCCGGGCCTCTTCCAGTCGGCTCAGGTCATCCACTCGGTCTTGATCGTAGCGCTCGTCGTTGAAGCTGCGGACTCGAAGAGATTCGTACTCCATTTCGTTCGGCAACATGGCTTCTGCCCCGTAAACCAAGAAGAAAGGAGTTTGGCCGGTGGCCCGACTGGGCGTAGTCCGTAATGACCATAGAACCGAGGGTAGCTCTTGAACCCATTTGCCGGCATAAGGGCTTAGCCGGTCAAACACTCGGGCCTTGATGCCTTGAAGAACCATGCCATTGACGCGCTCAACCTGTCCATTGCTTTTGGGGTGCGCGACCGATGCGTAGCAGATTTTTATACCAAAGTCTTCACAGAATTCCTTGAAAATGCCTCCAGTGAATTGAGTCCCATTGTCGGTTATAATTCTGTTTGGGACGCCAAACCGGTGCACAATGTTGAGGATGAAGTCTCGTGCCTTGTCAGCGGTGATTGTAGCAACCGGCTTAGCCTCGATCCACTTGGAAAATTTGTCAATTGCGATAAACAGATGCGTGAATCCTCCTGGAGCCTTCTTGAAAGGGCCGACCATGTCCGAGCCCCATACCGCAAACGGCCAAGATAAAAGAATTGTTTGTAGCTCTTGGGCTGGAGCATGGCTCTGCCGAGCGAAGAACTGGCAACCTTCACACGTTCGGACCACTTTGTCAGCGTCGGAGACCGTCATAAGCCAAAAAAAACCTTGTCTGTAGGCTTTGCCCACCAAGGTGCGTGCTGCCGCGTGACTTCCGCATACACTCGAGTGGATATCTTGGAGTAGTTGCCGTCCTTCCTCAGGCGTGATGCATCTCATTAGGACACCAGAAGGGCTCCTCTTGTATAAATCAGAGTCGACCATGACGTAAGCTTGACAACGGCGTCGGACTTGTTCTGCTTCATCCCGGTCTTCCGGCAACTCTTGCTGAGTTAAAAATTTGATGAGCGGTGTCCTCCAGTCGGCCTCGAGCACGGCGACTTGATTTGCAGCTTGCTCGTTGGGAGTTGGCTTGGCTACGACAGACGGCTCATAGAGATGCTCTACGAAAACGTTAGCTGCCTCATTGTTATGTCTCAAGACATGGGATAGCTCTAGTCCGTCAAACTTGTCTTCAAGTTTGCGAACTTCTTGTCGATAGGCTTCCATGATGTCGTTTAAATATGACCAGTTTTTCATCACTTGGTTGACAACCAGCTGGGAATCTCCTTTCATGACCAACCGTCGTATCCCTAGTGAAACAGCAAGTCGTAGGCCATGTAGCAGAGCTTCGTACTCGGCGACGTTATGTGAGGCGGAGAAGTGAAGGTGAAGAACATATCTTAGCCTTTCCCCAGTCGGGGAGGTCAGCACGACTCCTGCTCCCAAGCCAGTGATCCTCTTGGATCCGTCAAAGTGCATGGTCCAGTATTGTAGGTCTTCTCGAGGTACATCTTCTTGTTGTTCGGTCCACTCGGCTAGGAAATCCGCCAGGGCTTGTGACTTTACAGACGTCCTCGCCTTGAAAGTTAAGTCCAGCGGCATCAGTTCCAGGGCCCACTTTGCGATGCGCCCAGTCACCTTCCGGTTGTGGATGACATCGCCGAGTGCAAAGGAAGTGACGACAGTGACCGAGTTGAAGGGTTACGCGGAAGCTACGCTAGCCGAAAACAAAAATTTCTACCACGCAAACCAGGAACACTTGCAAGTAATGGACATGGTGCGGTCGATGATGAGCCAAAGTGATCTTCCGTTATCCTTCTGGGGATATGCTCTTGAAACAGCTGCGCTCACACTAAATAGAGTTCCATCTAAGTCAATTCAAAAGACACCATATGAGATATGGACAGGGCAACCCCCTAGTTTGTCTTTTCTCAAAATTTGGGGATGTGAGGCTTATGTAAAACGTTTACAGTCTGACAAGCTCACACCCAAATCTGACAAGTGCTTCTTTGTGGGATATCCTAAGGAAACTAAGGGATATTACTTTTATAATCGGGAACAAGGCAAAGTGTTTGTCGCCCGACACGGTGTCTTCTTGGAGAAAGAGTTTCTTTCAAGAAGGGTTAGTGGGAGCAGGGTGCATCTTGAAGAAGTTCAAGAAACACGAAAACGTTTCACGACCACGTAACCACAACGGGAGGAACAAAGTGTTGCGCCACCGGTTGTAGATACACCAGCCCACGGAGGTGCGAAAGATCACGTCGTGCGCGACAGTACAGTGCGGAACAACGTGATATATTGTTGTTGGACAACGATGAACCTAAGACCTATGAGGAAGCGATGGTGGGACCCGATTCCAACAAGTGGCTTGGAGCCATGAAATCCGAAATAGAATCCATGTATAACAATCAAGTTTGGAACTTGGTTGATCCACTGATGGTGTCAAAACCATTGAGTGTAAATGGGTTTTTAAGAAAAGGCCGATATGGATGGAAATGTTCACATCTATAAGGCGCGATTGGTGGCGAAAGGTTTTAAACAGATTCAAGGAGTTGATTATGATGAAACCTTCTCGCCCGTCGCAATGCTTAAATCTATTCGGATTGTCCTAGCGATTGCTGCATATTTCGATTATGAGATATGGCAGATGGATGTCAAAACGGCTTTCCTAAATGGAAACCTAAGCGAGGATGTATACATGATACAACCTCGGGGTTTTGTCGATCCGAATCGCTGGAAAGATATGCAAGCTACGAGAAATCCATTTATGGATTGAAGCAAGCATCTCGGAGTTGGAATATTCCTTTTGATGAAGTAATCAAAGGGTTTGGTTTCATCAAAAATGAAGAAGAGGCCTGTGTTTACAAAAAGGTCGTGGGAGCGCAATTATATTTCTAATCTTATATGTGGATGACATATTACTGGTTGGAAATGATATCCCTATGCTTGAATCCGTCAAGTCTTCATTGAAAAATAGTTTTTCCATGAAAGACTTAGGGGAGGCAGCATATATATTGGGCATTCGAATCTATAGAGATAGATCCAAGAGGCTAATTGGATTAAGCCAAAGTACATACATTGACAAGGTGTTGAAAAGGTTCAACATGCATGATTCCAAGAAAGGTTTCTTGCCCATGTCACATGGCATTAATCTTAGCAAGAATCGGTGTCCTCGGACACATGATGAGCGGAATAAGATGGGTATGGTTCCATATGCTTCGGCAATTGGATCCATCATGTATGCCATGCTTTGTACACGCCGGATGTGTCTCGTACGCTTTGAGTGCTACGAGCAGATACCGCGATCCAGTGAAGGTCACTGGATCGCAGTAAAGAATATCCTTAAGTACTTGAGAAGAACTAAGGATATGTTCCTAGTCTATGGAGGTGAAGAAGAGCTCGTTGTAAGTGGTTACACCGATGCTAGCTTCCAAACAGGACAAGGATGATTATAGATCGCAATGCGGGTTCGTGTTCTGCTGAACGGAGGCGCGATCACGGAAGAGTTCCAAGCGGGATACGTTGCTGATTCTACAACGGAGGCCGAGTACATTGCGCTTCGAACCCGCAAAGGAGGCTGTTTGGATCAAGAAATTCGTTTCGAGCTTGGTGTGATGACTAGTACGATGGTCCAATGTCTCTCTATTGTGACAATAGTGGAGCCATTGCGCAAGCAAAGGAGCCGAGGTCACATCAGAAGTCCAAACACATACTTCGGCGATATCATCTCATCCGCGAGATTGTGGACGAGGTGATGTCAAGATATGCAAAGTGCACACGGATCTCAACATAGCCGATCCGCCGACAAAACCTCTCCTCACCGAAGCATGAGGCGCACACAAGAGCAATGGGTATTAGATACTTACATGATTGACTCTAGTGCAAGTGGGAGATTGTTAGTGATATGCCCTAGAGGCAACATGGAGATGTTGGATATCACGTCAATGTTTATGTATTTATGAATAAAGTGTTATTCGCCCATGAAATAGACATCTTGTATTGATCAATAAGTACGTGACTTATTTATGAGACTCTTTATGTATGAATCTATTTCTAACGATCCTCGATCATATGTCATATTGTTGGAACAAATATGATTCTAAGATCGGCATGTTTATTGATTGATGATCATGTCTCATAGATCATGGGTATGAAGATACCAAATCAATAAACATGGACATATGTGTTGGAGAACACATTGTTGGATAGACCCACCATGAGACACTACGGGAATTAATGTGCCATTAGTTGGTCTCGGGTAGTGTTGGTACAAAGTCCTTAGACTGAGATCACCATGGATTCCAATATGTGTAGTAGCCTACTTTGGGACTACCAAACGCTATTCCGTAACTGGGTAGTTATAAAGGACGTAACTACTATGGTGTCAATATGTGCTGCTAGGCGCCGCTGTTGATATTATATTCTACCCAGTTACGGAATAACGTTTGGTAGTCCCAAAGTAGGCTACTACACATGTTGGAATCCATGGTGATCTCAGGTCTAAGGACTTTGTACCAACACTACCTGAGACCAACTAATGGCACATTAATTCCTGTAGTGTCTCATGGTGGGTCTATCCAACAATGTGTTCTCCAACACATATGTCCATGTTTATTGATTTGGTATCTTCATACCCATGATCTATGAGACATGATCATCAATCAATAAACATGCCGATCTTAGAATCATATTTGTTCCAACAATATGACATATGATCAGGGATCGTTTAGAAATAGATTCATACATAAAGAGTCTCATAAATAAGTCACGTACTTATTGATCAATACAAGATGTCTATTTCATGGAACTGAATAACACTTTATTCATAAATACATAAACATTGACGTGATATCCAACATCTCCATGTTGCCTCTAGGGCATATCACTAACACGAGTGACCCTAAAAGTAGTGCGCCAATTTTCTCGCGGTTATCAGAACACCATATAGCAATTTTTGTACCTGAGGGTAGCGAATTTTGGCTCCTACCAGCACTTCGCTAACAAAGTAGATTGGCCTCTGAATCTTCTGGACTCATCCTTCTTCTTCACGCTCAACGACGAGAACTGTGCTGACCACTTGGTGGGTTGCTGATACATATAGTAGCAGAGGTTCCTGAGGCTGGGGTGAGGCTAGGACGGGCGGCGTCGTGAGAAATTCTTTAAAATCTTCAAAGGCCTTGTGGGCTTCCGTAGTCCACTGGAAGTCATCGGTTTTCTTCAGTAGCCTGAAGAAAGGCATGCCTCGTTCGCCGAGTCGGGAGATTAATCGACTTAGTGCCTCCATGCAACCAGTGAGCTTCTAGACGTCTTTATGGTTACTCGGGGGCTTCATATTCAGGATAGCGTTGATTTTCTCTGGATTAGCTTCAATTCCGCGATGGGACACCATGAAACCGAGCAGTTTGCCTGATGGCACGCCGAACGTGCACTTCTCCGGGTTCAGCTTCATTCTGAAGGCCTGAATATTTGCAAAGGTTTCTTCTAAGTCGGCAATCAGGTCTTCCTTCTGCTTGGTCTTGATGGCAACATCGTCGACATAATCTTCCACATTTTTCCCGATCTGCGTTTGAAAGCATCTTTGAATCATGCGTTGGTATGTGGCTCCGGCGTTCTTCAGACGAAGGGCATCGTGATGTAGCAGTAAGCTCCAAACGGCATGATGAACGATGTTTTCAGGAAGTCGGAATCCTTCAAGCTGATCCGGTGGTAGCCCGAGTAACAATCCAGAAACTCAAGAGCCGGGAGCCGGCGTTGAGTCCACGACTTGGTCGATGCGAGACAACCCGAATGGATCTTTAGGGCAGGCTTTGTTGAGGTCGGTGTAGTCAACGCACATGCGCCATTGCCCCGTCTTCTTCCGGACCAGGACCGGGTTAGCCAGCCAGTCGGGGTGGAGAACTTCTTTGATGAAACCAGCGGCTAAGAGTTTTGTGAGTTCTTCCTTGATGGCATCTTTTCGATCCTGAGCAAAACGACGCAATCGTTGTTTGATAGGTTTCGCGTCATCTTTGACGTGTAAAGAGTGCTCGATCACCTCCCTAGGAATTTCAGGCATATCAGATGGTTTCCAAGCAAAAACATCTTTATTATTTTGGAGGAAGGTGACGAGCGCGCTTTCCTATTTAGGATCTAGCTCAGCGCCGATTACAGCGGTTTTGGAAGGATCCGGTGGATCAAGAGAGATTTTCTTTGTTTTGGCTTCGCCTTGTCCCGACTTGGCTATCTTCTTTACGGGGATTTCACCCTCTGCAGATGTAGATGCAGCCAGTCGGATTTCCTCCTGGCCACGTGATCTCTCACGAGATTGGGCCATGTCGTAGCTTTCCTTGTCACAGGTAAAGGCTTGTTTGACGTCGCTGCGCAGGGTGATGACGCCGTTGGGGCTGGGCATCTTCATGCAGAGGTAGGTGTAGTGTGGTATCGCCATGAACTTGGCGAGCGCAGGCCTTCCAATGATTGCGTGGTAGGCCGTCTCGAAGTCGGCCACCTCGAAAGTGATGTTCTCCGTCCGGAAGTTCTCTCGAACTCCAAAGGTGACTGGAAGGGCGATGTGCCCGAGTGGCGTGGATGACAGCCCGGGATAACTCCGTGGAAGGGGGCTGAGCTTGCCTTCGCTTGGCTCTCGGGATTTGCATCTCGTCCAGGGTCTTGGCAAACAGGATATTGAGGGCGATGCCCCCATCGATGAGGACACGCTTTAGCTTGATGTTCCGAACCACTGGGTCTAGTACCAGGGGATACCGCCCCGGATGAACCACTCGGTCAGGGTGATCCGAGCGGTTGAACGTGATGGCCACCTCTGACCACCATAGGTATTGTGGGACTTCGGGTTGTGCCACATTGACCTCGCGGTCGGTCAGCTTTTGCTTCCTCTTGGACTCATAAGCTTGTGGCCCCCCGAAGATGTGATTCAACTCGCCCACGGGGTCTTGAAAAGGCTCCGAATTTCCAGTCGGGCTATTCTTCTTGGTCCCCGATGGGCCGGATTCGTCAGTCGGCTTCTTGTTAAGCTGTGCCGCATATTTTTCGACGAATTGCTTGTAGATAAAGCAATCCTTGGCCGTGTGCTTGTGATTTGGATGATGCGTGCACTGGACGTTCATAATCGTATCGTAGGCTGCGACTCGGGGACGGCGTTGGGAGTTGGACGTCGTGGCGACCAGGTCCTCGGGCCGGCGCTTGCGATCTTTCTGGCCCTGATTGTTGTTGCCATTATCCTTCTTAGGATGCCGGCTTTCTCCAGAGTGCTTGTCGTCCCTTTTGTCAGGTCGATCTTGCCGTGCTGCCTAGCTTGCGTCGTTGGACTTGGCGTAGGAGTTCGGTGTCTCGAACATTTGCTTCACCGTCTTCTGTGGCTTACGTCTGATCTTCCCGATCAGCAACTCATCACAGACTCCCTTCGGGAAGGCGGCGATGATGATGTCGTCGGTGATGTTGGGGATCTTGTTGCGCTTTTCCGAGAAGCGCCGGATGTAGTCCTTCAGCGGCTCGTCTGGCTTCTGGATGACATTGTAGAGATCGAAGTGGGTCCCAGGCCTCTCAAAAGTGCCCTGGAAATTGGCGATGAAGTGGTCCCGGAGCTCACTCCACGAGCCAATTGAGCCTCTTGGCAAGCTCGTGAGCCAGTTCCTAGTCGAGTTGGCGAGGGCGACAGGCAAGTAATTGGCCATGGCCTTGTTGTCTCCTCCTACTGCACGGATGGCGAGGGTGTACACGCTCAGCCACGACTCGGGGTCGGTCTTTTCGTCGTACTTCTCGATTCCTGTGGGCTTAAAACCACTCGGCCAATGCACTCGGCGCAGGTCCCGAGTGAACGTGGGCACTCCGTCGTCGTTGCTGTCGGGCGATCTCCTTCGATCTTCATGGGAGCACCGCTCTCGTTCTTGATAGCGCCGGTCAAGGACTTCCCGCAGATCACTCGGTGGGGTCCTTGGTAGGCTGCTTCGGTAGTCGAAATTGTTGCTACGGCCAACCCGGTCGTGGACGGGTGGTCGTCCATGTTATTTCTCGCGGGAATCGGCCGATTGTTCTTGATGCTTCCGTGTGGTCTCGTGGCGAAGGTCTCTTGACCTAGTGGCCATCCGATCTTGTTCGGGCCTCCTGTAATCCTTCAACCGCAGCGGCGGAAGTCGGCTTCTGTCGGGCGTCTCTGCGACGGACTCAGTCGGTCTTCGTGCTGAGGTGGACGGAGAGCAGTTGGCTGTGGCCGCGACGATGGTCTTGATCTTGTCCAGAAGGGTGTTACCGTAGCGGTAACCGTTTCAATAACGGTGTCGAGGAGGGTGAGGGCAGCGACGATGTTCTGTTGAGGCGTCTGAAAGATGTTAGTGTTGTCAACTCGCGTCTAAAGTATGGCCTCCCGAGCGGATCGTCCAGTCGCCCTCAGGTCTTGCTTTCTCCTGTTGGCTTCCTCCTTGCGCCTATTCTCATCTTCTACCAGCTTGCGCTCCTACTCAAGCCTGGCTTGTTCTTCTTCTGCGATCCTGCGGGCCATGGCCGAGTCGGTCTCGGCCACCTCAGCCATGAGAACGTTGAAGCACCTTGGATCGTAGTCCTTGTCAAAGTCGGAGTCATTGGCCTCATCCGTGGAGATGCCGTAGAGGTCATCAAAATCAGAGGAGATGAGGTACTCGTCAAGCTCCGTGGATGAGCATGATCCGAACGGTTGGAGAATGACGGCGACTTCCCTTGAGCCTGGGTTGCTTGAATCTGGATCGCTCCAGTCCGGGTTGTAGCTTGATGATGGGGGTTCCCCCGAGTGGGTTGATTTCGACTCGGAGGAGAGGAGTTTGCAATAGATCTCCGTGGCGTTTGGTAACCCAAACGGTGCCAAGAGGGTTTCTCCTCCCGAGTGGATCGATTCCGATGGGGAGGTGAGAAGGTGGCTGCAGATCTCAGCGGCATTTGGTAGTCCGAACGACGCTGAGTGGATTCCTCCCTCCGAGTGGACGGGTTCTAACTTGGAAGTTAGAGCTCTGTCATAGATCTCAGCATTGTTCGTCAACCCGAACGGCGCCGAGTGGATTCCTCCTTCCAAGTGGGCGGAACCCAACTCGGAAGTCAGAACTTTGTCGTAGATCTCGGCATGGTTCGGTAGCACGAACGGCGTCGAGCGGGTTCCCCCTCCCGACTGGTCCAAATCCGAGTCGGGGAAGAAGATCTTGTTGAATCCTTTGGCGGCGAAGTCGTCAATGCCTGAAGAAGATCCCATCGCGCTTGCCGGCAAGATTGAAGAAGAAGTCTTGACGCGTGGGCCCCTACCTGGCGTGCCAACTGTCGAAACTTGGTTTCGGCAATAGAAATTTGGGGGTGCAGTCAAGATCACCAAGCACAATGGTTAGATGGAAAATAAGGTTTAGACAGGTTCAGGCCCTCTCGTGAGGTAATAACCTACTCCTGTTTCGGGGATTCGATCCGTCGAGTATTTATTGATCTCAAGATCTATTGCTCTTGTGTCTCCTGAATCTAAAGCTGATAGCTCATATCCCTCAAGGGACGCCTCTTACCCCCCTTATATAGTCTTGGGAGGCGGGTTTACAAGTCAGAAACCCTATCTTACTCTAAGTCGGTTTTCTCAATCTTACCAAGTTATGACTATGAGTCGTTGTCTTATCTAACCGGCAACGTAATACTCAAGTCATAGCCGGTTTACATAATTAGAAGGCGTAACCTATCCCTATTACCAGTCGGATAAGCTTGCCATGTGGCTATCTGATTATCATAATATCCACACAGTAGGAGGGAACAAAGAAAAGTAAGTAACGACACCAAAAGAGGACGCATGCATCCTCATAGGTGGAGGACCGTCCATTAGAGATAAAATTGATGATCGTGAAGTAGAGAAGATGGTGAAAACACAAGGATTTAAATCCCGTCGCAATCGTTCGTTTCGCTCTGCATCTCTGATGGACGGTCCTCTACCTAGTCCGTACGTCCCCTTCAATTTTGTTCCTTGACTCTTCTCTATTCTATCAAGACCGCATGCAAAATAGGTTGTGCAGTGGACGGACCGTCCACGTTGCCACATAGACAATTTAAATTAAAGAACATGCTAAAATCAGTTTTCATTTTGTTTATTTTTAATAAAAAAACAGAGTCCAGATCATTAAACATGAGGAAGAAACCAAAGCAAATAAGCATTATGGTTTGTTCAAGAACACATACAGGAAAAAAAAGGGCAATGCTCGATGTATTAAAAAAATCCATATAGAACTCTTAATTACAAACTATGATCCGTTGAATCTAATTAGTTGATGGTTATGGAAAAACAAGGCGTACTCACAACAAAAAGTTAATTTGTAAATATTTTTCTGTACGCGCCTTTTTAAGAAACAATTCTCCCTCTATCATCAAGAACCTGCAACCACCAGCTTACCCCTCCTATTTGTCCAAAGAACAATCATTCTAAAGCATTTCCTTTAAGTCATCGGTAACTGTATTTTGTTGCTTGCCAACCACTTGATTGCCGCAGAAGCCGGAAGATCATTAGGCCTTTAAGCAAGTCAGTAATGCTTCCGTAGAGTCTAATAGGCTCCCAACGACGACTAAACAGAGTTCACCTGACACACGCCATGCAAGGCAACACTGTGAACTATGGCAAAATCAACATTGAAGATCCAGCGCTTATGTTTCCATTTGGAGAACTGATAGTAGATACCGATGTTAATTCGAGGTTCCAAACGCCTCCCATGCCTATGGATATGAATCGCAAGTAGAGAAATATTCATATAGCTAAACAAGGGATGGAAAAAGAGCATAAAGCATTTTGTTGTGTGGTCTGGATCTTCGCTGCAGTAGTAGTCTTCTCTCTCGCTCTGCCCCACATCTCTCTTTCTTCATGGTATGGGCGAGTATAAGGTGCAAGCAAATTAATTCTCTCCAATAATCATTAACTTCAATACCCTAGTGAATCTTGTTGTTGTTGTAGCCACATTTAGATTATCTGTTATTTCTTGAGGGAGGCTACAAGTTAATGATTTTTACAGTCGTATCTAGTAATGCAGATCGACAGTAAACAAACAAAACACATGTTTGCTCACATAATTTTTTTTTTAGAAAACAGATCAACTAGTTTTAAGTAAGAAAACCAAGAACAGAACCAGGTCGCTCACGTAATAATTACAGTTGACCATTCTGCATATTCAACCCCACACACACATGCCCACAGAAATGGTTCAAATATTATTAACCGAATGGATCGATCGGACAGTACATATTTCCAATATTTTCCAATTTTCATGAGACAACAGATCAACACACTACTAGAGAAACTATCATTGGTTAAAGTGGAAAAAATCATAGTAGTCCTGGTTTGAGTTGCACCCGGGACTAGAGATGATCTGTAGTCCTGGTTAAAAAAGTCTATGAATTTCTAGGAACATTAGTCCTGGTTCGTGTCACGAATCGGGACTAAAGATCACCTCTAGTCTCGGTTCAAATGTTGTCAGAGCCTGTCAGAGCGTCGGACACATTTAGTCTCCGTTTTAGTCCCGGTTGGTAACATCAACCGGGACTAAAGATGCTATCTTTTGTCCCGGTTGGTAACACCAACCGGAACAAAAGTGAAATGTACTTATTTTTTAATTGAACCTAATAAAAATATACAAATTTTGCTACATGATTCAAATGGCCAAAAATTATTTCAAGGGGATCTGTAATTTCAAAGAGTGTGGTGTTGTGCGAAGGTGGATGATTAAAGATAGAAGGAGAAATTAATTTTGTTATTACATATCACTATATTGTTATTAACTAATGATTCTCAATATACAAAATCTTTTGTAAAATTATTTTGGTGATAATATACGAATCGAAGGGATGTACAATATTGATAAGAACATTTAAACCCTGGCCGTCACGTCTAGTTTATGCGCGTTTAACAAGTTTTACGCGCATTGTTCTCGTTTCATCCTCTAACTCGGAGTCGATTTTTAAAACAGCCATAACTTTCGCATACGGACTCCGATCGAGATGTTTCATATATAAAAATCGATGAGAAAAAAATTTCTCATGTGTTCATTCGCAGCCTCGCCGTGCTCGGCGATTTTATTTTGCCTAAAAAAGCCTCAAAAGGTTGCCTTTTCGAGCCCGAAAGCTTTTTTCCGATTTTGAGTGTCTTCAGAATTTTTCACAGGCCACGTCTTTTGTTTGTTTATGCTCAAATTTTATGTGGTTACCTCTCGTGTGCTCCTAAGTCCATAAAAAATATTAAAAAAATAAAAATAAAAAGTAAAAATTTTCCTGTCTTGCTCAACACAGATGAAAATGAAGAAAACCGAGGGGCAAAAGAGGAACAATATCTAAAGGAGCACATTAATGTCTAGGATTATCTATATTTGATTTTATTTTAATATTATTGGTTTAAACATATATTTAATGAATTTAATTTGGCCCTATTTAATGGATTATTTAATTGTTAACCCTAGTGGGACCAAATAAATTTGAAAAATTACGGAAATTATCTTTAGTCCGGTTGGTGGCACCAACCGGACTAAAGATGAATTAGAAATAGTAAAAAATTATCTTTTGTCTCGGTTGGTGTCACCAACCGACTAAAGATGAACTGGAAATAGCGGAAATTATCTTTAGTCCGGTGGTGACACCAACCGGACTAAAGATAAATTGGCTATATATATCTCCGGCTCGCATCGTCTTCTCCACCGATCCAACACTTAGCACATTTTCAGATCTCTCTCCCTCTCCCTAGCTCTCTCCCTCTCCCTCTCCCTCTTCCTCTCTCTCTCCCTCTCTCCTCGGCAAGCAAGGAGGGGAGGAAATGGCGGCGGCGGGGGGAGGAGGTGGCACAGCGGAGCCGACGGCGGCGGCGAGCTGAAGCCGACGACGCAGCGAGCCGAGCGAAAAATTGATGTTGTTGTATTTTATTGTATATAGTGGATTTTGTTGTATATATGTGTGAATAAATTTGTGGACAATTTGTTGTATACATGTTTAAATTTTGTTGTTGCATTTTATTGTATTCGATTTCGGTGTTGTTTACATGTATATATGTATGTTTGTGTTATGTATTTATACATATATATGCAAATCTATATATATATAAATATATATATATATATATATGTAAACAGCAGCAAGCTAACAACAGGAAGAGGAATTAAAAATGGCGCCGTCATCTTTAGTCCTGGTTGATGGCTTCAACCGGGACTAAAGATACATCTCTAGTCCCGGTTATTTAACCGGGACTAGAGATCGCTCATCTCTAGTCCCGGTTTAACAACCGTGACTACTGAGTGTTACGAACCGAGACTAGTGTGACTTTCTCCAGTAATGATATTCAAATATCCAAATGCGTGCGAGATGTATTTGAGGTCAACCAAACGCATGCAGGGAATGTTCTAACGCTGAAATCTCAGGATCTAACAAGAAAAGATGTTCAGTGAACATGCGAGTCTGCAGCCATGCCGATCTCTCCCTCCTGCCCACGATTCGTCAGATAAGTGTATCATCCTTGCTACCGGCGCAGAGCCTGGCAATGTGGCTCACCATGGCAGCCTCACCATGCGATTGGGGAGTTCGACATACCTTCCAAAAGCTGTAGCACACAGACGAGTGATAACAATCATGTTATGTAATATTATATTTGCTAGTATATATAACATCGCTCTCTGCGTTTCAATTTCCTGCTAAAGATGGTAAAAAACTATAGGTATCATAATAATAAGAAAATTAAGAAAACTTTAGCTAAGCTACGTGCATATATACCATGACGGGACTTCAATTCTCATGGTAGTTTGCAGCATATTTTCCCATGCTTCCAATTCCTATCTTATGTGAGTTCAATCAACAACTGCATATATAAGCTTAAATAGCAGAAATGCATATATGCCTCAAGTGCAGTCTCTCGCATGTATGTAGGCCTCTTGTACCTCCAGAAGTAAAGTTTGTTGAGATGACTTTTTTTTTGAGCTAGGAAAGCACGGCTTCCCCCATTTCCATGTAACACAAATGACATGTTCTACAAAGATCTTGCTTCAGACAAGGCAAAAGGAAGGAAAAAAAACAACAGCAGCATCACTCCATTGCCTCCTTTTCTGCCTACATTTGTTGAGATGATTGCTACTAGGTTCATTACTACACCAAATTAACTATATTGGTCTCAATTAATTTTATTGGGAACAATATTACTGTGATAGTACACAAGAACGAATTCAGAATTCTAATAAAGGGGACTTTATCTTCTTTTTTCTTCTCCAGCCCATTTCTCTTCTTTCTCTCCCCTTCTCTCAATAGTGATCCAGCAGGGTATGTAGGACTTGAGTCTCTCCAGCACCCATGCTGAATCCACTCACTGGTAGTACGTATTTGATTCTTTGTCTGTAATAATTTAATAGTTCATGATTAATATGCATATATGAATACATATATATTGGCAATGTCATACACACGATACATGGCGGTTGTTTTCAACAAATAAATATGGGTGCAGGTGAAGAGATATAAAAATGGAGAGGTAGATAAAGCAAGCGAAACGCGTAAAGGCATATGGCTTATATATATACTACATGCTACAACGAACCATGTAAACAAAATTAAAAAAACTGCTTGCACTTCACGCTCGCGGTTCACATATAAAAGAGAAAAATGATGCAAGATGAGGCAGATATTGGAGAGCTGATTGTCAAGTAGAAATAAGTTGTTAATTTTCACCATGCCGTAAGACACTTCATGCTCCAATTTCTGTTCAATCTGTTGCTACATGATACACTACGGGAAACCCATGTTTGCCGAGTGTAAACATTTTTGCTGAGAGCTTTATGTCGGGCACTCGGCGAATAATTTATTTGTCAAGAGGGCTCTCGGCAAAATAAATCACATAGCGGCAGGCATGGGAAGCATTTTGGATTTTGATTTATCGTGGAGATGGGCCTCCAGTTCCAGGTCTCCTGGTCCTTCAATACCATTTGCTGTTTAACTTTTTTTAATAATGAAAATGGTTTAAATCTTCGACCTTTGCCAATAGTCACATGGGAGACCTTTGTTGTTCAACTGGTACTCATGCTTGACATCTCAGCCATGTCAGGAGAAAGAATTTTGTCGAGGTAGAACGAAGAAGGGAGAATGGAAGCACACATCCAAGTATCCAACAGCATGGAGAGATCCACACTAAAGAAATACACAGTTGTTTCGACGTCTGTATCGAAATGTATTCAAGAAGGATGTGCTGGTTGCAACAGCCAGTGCCTGCAGAATTAGTTGAGAGGTTGTTTTGTGTAGAATCATGTGATGATTAATCTTGGTGATAAACAATTATCATAGATGAGTGTTTATTAAAAATACGATGAATAATATTTTTTGTCGGTGACCAGTGCGTCGGCACTGGGTGGTTGGTCAGACTAGGCAGGAGGCGCCGGTCAGACCGGAGGTGCATGGCCGGTCTGATTGGGTGCCCGATGGTTTGATCAGGTAGACTCTAGAAGAAAGTCGGTTTCGGGTTGTTTCGTGGATTTTCTAGATTGTTTCATGTTTTATGATTTCTAGATGGTTCCTATTCATGTGTGATACTATTGTGTGTCCTCCCAGGGTTCGTACTTTCGAAAGGCACAAAAAATTTAGAAATTTCGAATGGAAATTTTTGAAATTTTAACATATTTTGACTGAATTTGAATAAATTTGTACCACATTCATAAGTGCTTGAAAATTTTCATAAGTGCTTGAAAAATCTGAAAATTCTAGACGAAATAGTTGCATGCCCAGGGGGTCCAACCTGCATTGCAACCGCAACGTCCTACTTTGGCGACCTCCGCCAAAACCACTAGCTCGCTCTCCTGCACAGAATGCACAGTGGTGAATTCAAGGAGGTTCAATTTAAACAGGCAACTATTCATTTATAGGTGCCAGCTTACACAAAAATCCGACACCTATACAAAACCGAGTCAAGCCAAGGAGATGGCATCCTTATCCACTCGCCCCCACATACATGAAGGAGCCAAGGAGTCGGCCCTATCCTTATCCGCATATCCACATACACGAAGCACTCTCCCTTTCCCTCTCCCCTCTCCCGTCCTTCCCTTCTTCCTTTCCTAGCACTGATGGGGAAACCTTGTTAGTCCCGGTTTGTAACCCCCTTTAGTCTCGGGTTATAAATCAGGACAACAAAAGCGGGACTAAAGACGTCTTTCTTTAGTCTGATTGAAATAGTCGGGACTAAATATTCATCTTTAGTCCCAGTTGGTAATACTAACCGGGACTAAAGATGGCGGCGTCACATAGCGGCTCCACCATCTTTAGTCTCGATTGGTATTACCAACCGGACTAATTTTTTTAAAATTTTGCTCCCGCTTGCTTGCGCTTGTTCATATATTATGCATATATATGTGTAAATACATATATATACATAATATATAATTAATATATATTTATACATATATATGTAATATTCATATATATGTATAATACATATTTTATACACACATAAATATATTACATTCCTAATTAATTTTTAATCACCCTTTTGATGGGCCTTAATTACATCCTGATAGAGATGATGTCAATACTAATCGGGCTTAATCTTTAAGCCCGTCAAGTCCTCACTCGAAGTCTCTTGAGCAGAACCCTAGCACCCGTCCCTCGTGTCGGTGGCCGTCCCTCGCGACCGTCGCCGTCACTCGCGCTCGAGCCCGCCGCCATTCGTCGCGCCCGAGCCCATCGTCGTCCCTCGCTCCTGAGCCCAAGCGTCGTCGTCCTCGAGCCCGTCACCATCCCTCGCGTCCGAGCACGTCGCCGTCCCTCGCGCCCGAGCCCGAGCATCGTCGTCCCCGAGCCTGCGCCCCGTCGTCCCCGAGCCCGAGCTCCGCCGCCGTCTGAGGCGTCACCACCGTCGTCGTCCCTCGCGCCCGAGCCCAAGTGTCATCGTCCCCGAGCCCGAGCGTCATCGTCGTCGCTGTCGCCCTCCCTCGCCGCCACGCCTAGGTAAGTCCACCGACCGCCGACTACTATATAGGTTTTTGGCTTAGAGATAGGGTTTTAAACATGATGATATTGTTGTATAGATGCAATGCAGAGATGAAGTTATATTGGTTTGTGTATATTGGTTGTTTGTATTGGTTCTGTATATGGATGCACATATAGAGATGAAGTTGTATAGATGCACATGCAGAGATGAAGTTGTATTGATGGTAGTCGGTGACGGGCCTATTGTCTGTTAGTTGTATTGATGTTAGTTGGTGTATAGACTGGTGTATAGATTGGTGGAACTGTTATACTGATGTATAGATGCACATGCCTATAAAAATGTATTATATGTAGTTTGTTTTTTGTGTGAACAATGACAAAAAAGATATTTATTCAAGTCTGTTAAAAATATAATTATTCAAAAATAAATTCATAGATTCATTCTCCCATTAGATCCTTCTAGTCATTATGCCAAAGTGAAGTACATGTCACTACATAAACTCCAAAATCACTAAGGTGTATGTCTGGACCCCGATCCAAGAAACAATCAACGAAGCCTGGGGACCATATGTGAAGAAAGGAGGTTGACATAACAAAAGACAAAAAAGCCTAATCCACAAAATTGACTTCCCCGTCAAACAACAAATAAGCGACCAATACAGATTCCGTGTGTACCATAACATGCGAATTCTAGACAACAAAAAGTTCAAGACTTTGGTCAAATTTGGGGTTTGTGATCTCAATTGTGATATATACTAACTACTTTGAATTATATCAATCGACTAATTTCAAACTATGTACATATAGAAAAATATATCCAAGTCTGCACCTACTAGCTTCAGGGGGATTAGAGAAGAGATAGCGGACTTTATTGTCCGTGACATAGTGCAACCCAAAGGAATGTGTAGAATATAGGGTTAAATTCCGAGACATGATGAACTTTTTTGAACATTTCAAAATTATTGTGAAAGACATGTAAATATGTACTACTTATGATATTATTAAATTATAATTTTATCAAATGTGTTTTATCATTGCAATGTGAAATATGTGAATAATAGATGTGTATGTGAATAGATATGAGAATGTCAGTGTATGTGAATGTCAGATGTATGTGAAAGAAAATATCTCTGTTTCTCTAATTTTTGCAGCGGGCATGACTAGCAAAGGCCTGAGGCTAGCCAAAAAACAGAATAATTTTTTCGGAAAAAACTCATCGGTGACAGGCTTTAACTTAAACCCGATGGAGATATTAGTCGCGGTGATGAGCTTAAGTTAAAGCCCGATCGAGATATTGGTCATCTGTGACGGGCATTAATTAGGGTCTGTTTGAGATTGTTTCATCAGTGATGGGCCCTTGTTTGACTGGTCCTCTGGGTCAAACATATCGGTGACGGGCTGTAGTTTAGGCCCGACAAAGATAACTGCATCGGTGACGAGCGTTTGCCCGCTAGAGATGACTTCTCATAATAGTGACCTTTTCGTCGTGATGGACGTCATACCCGATACAGATGAGGGTTGCTGTCCGATTAAGACGATGATGATCGTTGTAATGATATAAAAGGCTAAAATAGTTGAGTGCATACCGTGTTGGTGTCATGACTATCAATACACCTAGAAAGGCATCCATGGACTACTGATTGCTTGATCCAAGTATAGACAAACAGGAATCAACTCCATTTAGACCCCAAAAATAGTGAACTATGTATCTTGAAACATGTCAAAGCCCCTCATTCTTCATTGTTGACATAATGTCTTGCTGCTTGCATACTGAATAAGGTGCGTAGATAAATATCAGCTTACAATTGAAGAGGACTCAGAAAACTGGTAAATGATCCAAGTCAATGAGATAGCTCCGCAATTTGCAGTACACTCAGTTATTCAGATGATTGTACACGAAATTGCAGCTGTAGTACGCCAAAAGAAAATCCAAATATCTTATTGTTGGACATACCTGGCCCAAATCGAATTTCTGGAAATTAATGTTCAAGTAAGCATTACAAAAGTCTTAACTTTTCTGATAAAACTGCTAATCTAGACAGCGAGGAGCATTTCTTCTTTTGCACGGACCAAGGAACAACTATTGTGTAGACTGATAGAGCTTTGATATCCACCCATCTAGAGGTTCAAGGAAATCTATGAATTAAGAAGACCTGAAACTTCTAAAATAGGATTATATATATATATATATATATATATATATATATAAAACATCCAAATCAAGGTCTCCAAAATATAGTTATTAGCAAATGCATATCCAGCTGGGAAAAAAAACGTGAACAGTGATTTAATTTGACACACTGATATTTGCACTCAGATAAGATATACAAGGTTCAGCAAAACATATTATTAATCGCTGATCAATCTACTTTGTGAAATTAATATGAATTCTAAAGCTCTTTACACATGGAGCAGATCAATGATCAGATATGCCCTATACAAATCAGTACTCACAGTGCTTGTCCCCTACTTACATCCTCACACAGAACTCAACACTTGAATGAATGTATCAGTTTAATGAATGATCAAATATGCATCGGCAGTGGCAACAATCAAATGAATGTATCAGTTTAATGATTTAGATTCGAACCAATTTCTGTATGACTCTGTCATGACCATGTCCCAAGCTAGATCAGTAAAAGGAACCACTTAAACCTCTATCCTTTGATCAATCCTGGCAACCTCAATCCTACTACAAAACAGAACATATAAAAAGATTAGTACCTTCCTATTCTTACAGGTTTTGAGAGCCCTCTCAAATATCAATTCAATTTCAGGCACATTAGACAAGACACCCCTCTATGCTAGATAAGTAGTACTGCCAGTAGTTAGCAAATCAACCAGAAAAAGATTATATCTGATATTTAAAATACAACATTAATCAACGGTTTCTTCAGCAAGGGAGATACTGGCATATTATATCTTCCTCCCCGCTCTAACTTCTGTGCTTGTATGTACAGAAAAAAAACATAAGAGAATAAATATGTTGATTTATGATCTTTTTACCCAATTGAAGAATAATTAGAAACAAAGAAAAAATGATATATATATATATATAAGAGAAGTCTGAATCATAGGATATACTATGAATCTACCGACCCTACCCTATAGTTCATCAACACAGTATTACATTTGGCATTCCTCATTGAATAAACTATATCGACCGTCGGTCCGCGATGCACATCCATTATCGATCCATCTATATAAAATACACAAAAATCATAAGAAAATCAATGATTGTACTTAATATATAATAATCTCACATACGTAATGTATTGTACTTAATAAAATTTAATAAAATTTAGAATTATAAAAATATACCTATAAATATAATATGCTAAGCATACATTATTAGAGAATGGAGTTCCTAATTTTAAAGAATAAAATAATTTTTCCTAAACAAAGTTTTTCTCTCATCATTTTCCATAAACCTTTTTAGAGATAAAAGTATATATAAATATAACTACAAAATGTAATATACTAAGCATACATCCGTGGAGTAGATGATGAAGTTGCTAATTTTAAGAAGTAAAATAATTTTTTCCAAACAAATTTTCTCTCTCATGAGGCCTATTTAGAGATAAAAATGTATAAAAATACACCTATAAATATAATATGCTAAGCATAGATAAATAGAAGATTAAGTTGCTAACCTTATAGATTTCTCCGATTTGTATATATCAAATTTTGACAGCACCTTCTTTCTTCCTGCAAACCTTCGTAGAATAACTCGAGTTGGAGCAGGAAGAAGAGTATAAAAAACACCTTCACTTTAGTCCCGGTTGGTGTTACAAGTAAAGACTAAATTTGGACCTTTAGTCCCGGTTGGTAACACAAACCGGGACTAAAGGTAAGATATGTAGTCCTGGTTGATGTTACCAACCAGGACTAAAGATCTCCGAGATCCTGACACGGTCTGACAAAAAGTGAACCGGGACTAGAGATTATAAAGAACAGTTGTTTTTTTAATCAAGACTAGAAACGTTTTCTAGTCTCGGTTTCTATTGGTTTCAAAACTATTGTGAATTTTGACAGATAAATCAAAGACCACTTCGTCGTAGTGATACGGTATATTTTGAATGTTAAGACGTAACCCCGTCAAAAAAATATTAAACAAAAACTGCCGGCACTTTTTGCTCGATTCATATATAAAAGAAGCTAGGGATACAAGAAGGGGGACAGAGATTGAGAATCAATAGTTAAGGAGAAGAATCAGTAGGTATTTTTCACCAGGCGACATACGGTGCTTCATGCTCCAATTCCTTTCATGTGTTAGGACTTAGGACAGGATGTGTATTTTATACGTGATAAAATTAACTACGTAGGCATGGGAAGCATGGGGAATTTTCGTCAACGATATCCAGAAGTTTTCAGCTCTCTTACAGTGATGTTTGGAGCCTCGATTGATTCAGGTACTTGGTACAGTATTCCACCTGCAAGCAGGAATGACAATTTTGGTTCGAAATTTCAGAAGTAATTTCGCCCCAACTGACAAACAATTATTTTAGCCGAAATTTTCCTTTTTCCCAATTTTGTATGAATTTGGTAAAAGTTTATTAAAATTCAATCATTTTTTGTTAAATTTTCAAATATTTCAGGCAGAAAAGTATGAAAATTCCCATTTTTTTGGAAATTTCGGTACGCTGAAATTTTTTGAAATTTTGGTACAACACAAAATTGATAACCCGCACCTGCAAGTGCATGGACAAACCAAACCGTCAAGAGTGTTTAACAGTGGTCCTAGCATCCGGTGTGCAAGACACTCCTGGAGAAGTTATCTTTGTTTGATCTGCGAAAATCCATAATAGTCTCAGTTTCAATAAGAACCGAGACTAAAAATATTTTTAATCCCGATTCTAAAGCGCAATTGAATCCTATAATTTTTAGTCCCGGTTGGTGTTGGTGTTACCAACTGGGACAAAAGATTGTTTTTAGTATCGGTTCAAAAAAATCTCCGTACTGTTGTGAGGTCCTATTATTTTTTTCTCCCGGTTGGTGGTACCAACCGGGACTAAAAATTAATATTTGTCCTGATTTTGTACCCAAACTGGGAAAAAAATCGTCACGCTTCCTCGTCTCTCGCACCCACACGTCCTTATCTCTTCTCCTCTCTCCCTCTCTCCTTATCTTCTCCCTCTCATATCTCTCCATCTCCATCTCCCTCTCTCCCTCTCCATCTCCATCTCCCTCTCTCCCTCCCTCTCCTCCCGGCGGGCGATGGCGGCCACGCGCTCGGGTGGGCGGCGAGCGGCCCGCGCGAGTTGGGCGGCCGGAGCGGCCGCGGGCGGGCGGCCGGCGCGCAAGCCGGGCGGCCGACGTCGGGCGGGCCAGCTGCATCGAGATCTGAATTTTTTGATGTTTTTTATATTTGATGATATGTGATTTGGATCGTGATGTGATACATGTATTTGATCTGTGATTTTTGGATTTTGAAGATGTATTTGATCTGTTGAGAAAAAAATGAAAAAGCATCTGTGATATGTGTTGTTCATTACTGGATGTGAATTTGTGATGTTTGATTTCAGCATCTGTGATGATTTCAGGATTTTGGCAAGAAAAAAACAAAAAAAATAAATAAATCTTGGGAAAGTGGATGTCAGGAGGGCACTATATCTTTAGTCCTGGTTGGTACCTCCAACCGGGACTAAAGATTCATCTTTAGTTCCGGTTATTTCACCCGAGACTAAAGATGTTGATTTTTAGTCCCGCTTTCATAGTCCCGGTTCGGTAACTGGGACTAAAGGGGGTTACGAACCGGGACAAATGAGGGTTTCTCCACTAGTGAGAGGTGAAACGCATGCGTATTCGATTGCGTCTCTCGTTCAGACACTAGGAATGATGGGCTTGACTCGCTGAAGGCCTCCATTCTTGTTATGTGTGGAGGCCTGGTTTTCTCACAATAATAACCATGTTAGTTTTTCATGTAGTAAACTTCCCTTAATCTTAATACATACTGGCCACAGCCCTTTTCTACTGGCATGGGAAAAAACAACAAAAAAACAAAGGGTTTTTAGCTCTTATGAGAAAATTAAAGCTCATACCCTCCTCCAGTACCCTTTGCTATTATGCCCCATCTTCCGTGTTTTTGCATCATCGAGGCTGGTGCAGTTTGATCTCTTATGAGTTATGACGGTCCTGTACCAATGTAATTTAGAAGCTGCGACCGCAGAATGCATCATCAAGCTCCTTTTGACCAAAGGGACTAGCTATCCTATCATTGGATTAATTATAAGCAGATGAGAATTTTTGGGTGAGTTCTGAGGTTTAAGGAGGTGGTGCATTCCTCTTGGACCCAGTCTTGTCCTCAGGCAGACCCTCTTCACCGTCTAAATCACAAATTACATCGTTTGGCAGCGGATCTAAGGAAGTGGGCAGCGGGCATTTGCGCTGAAGCGAAACTCCACTTCCATATGGCCCTCGAGGTCATCCAAAGACTTGATGTGGCACAGGAGCACAGAACGTTGTCCGACCCTGAACTCAGGCTAAGAGCAGGCCTCAAGCGTAAGCTCATTGCCCTTGCTACAATTGAACAAGCAAGGAAGAATCAGGCTTCTCGAATTTCGCATATCCATTTGGGCGATGCTAACATAAAATTTTTTCACCTAAGGATGAATGCTACAAGAAGAAAGAATAGCATTCAAAGACTTTGTACGGAGGACAGCTAGGCCATTACACACAATGAAAAAGAAGCGGTTGTTTTCAGCCACTTCCAGAAAATTATGGCACGTCCGAAGCCAAGGCCTAATGAGCTAAATTGGGATGCACTCGACATTGCGCTAGCAGACCTAGCCGTGCTGGCAGAACCCTTCTCAGAGTCCGAAATTCTCAAAGCGACCAAAGAAATGCCAGTTGACAAAGCCCCTGGCCTCGACGGCTTCACTGGGATTTTCTTTCGGGATTGCTGGGAGACTATAAAGGTTGACGTCTCCTCAGCTTTCAACTCTGTTTTTAACCTAAGATGCGTTGGATTAGATCTTTTAAACTCGGCAAACATAGTCCTCATACCAAAAAAAGAGGGCGTGGAGGAAGTTGCGGACTATAGGCCAATCAGCTTGATACACAGCATTGCGAAGATTCTCTCCAAGCTTTTAGCGATGCGGCTCAAATCGCACATGGCGTCCTTGATCTCTGCTAACCAAAGTGCATTCATCAAAGGAAGAAGCATTCATGACAACTTTCTCTTCGTGAGAAGTATGGCCAGGAATTTTCATAGATCAAGACGTCCGATGCTTCTGTTCAAGCTCGACATAACAAAGGCCTTTGACTCAGTTAGCTAGGACTACTTTTTGGCCCTCCTTCAACGAAGGGGCTTTCCAGCAAAATGGATTGATTGGATCTGGGCCCTTCTCTCCGCCGCCACCTCCCATGTGCTCCTCAACAGTATCCCAGGGCAGAAAATTCACCACGACCGGGTGCTACGGCAAGGCGACCCTCTCTCGCCGCTTCTTTTCATCCTGGCTTTAGATCCCATTCAGCGGACTCTTGCCAAGGCAACACACCTTGGGGCGATTTCCAAGCTTCGGGGTAGAACGACCCGACTCCGAATCTTGATGTATGCCGATGACGCAGTCATCTTCCTTAACCCCTCAAGGGAGGACGTCAAGGCCTTGTCGAATGTCCTCCAGCTTTTTGGGAAAGCCACTGGACTGGTCACAAATCTGCATCAGTATCAAATTTCCCCGATCAAATGCCAAAATGTCGACCTTGAAGGAATTCTAGAAGGTTTCCCAGCAGCAAGAGTTCAGTTCCCAATAAAATACTTGGGTCTTTCCTTGGTACTTGGCAGGATGCGAGTTGCAGATCTACAACCGACATTCGACAAAATCTTAGGGCGTGTGTGTGGCTGGAGAGGGAAGAATATGGGGCTAGCAGGGAGAACAACTCTGGTCAAGTCGGTCATAACGACCCATCCAATCTACCTGCTAACATCGTTAAAATTCGCAAATGGGGCTTTGAAAAAGCTGGATAAGCAACGACGCCGTTTCCTTTGGGTAGGCACTGGAGAAATCACTGAGGAAATGCAAGGTCAACTAGATAAAGACCTGGATGCCGATCAGGCAGGGTGGCCTATGAGTTTTAAACCTGGAGAAATTCACAAGAGCCTTGCGTCTGCGATGGCTTTGGTATGAGTGGACGGACCCCAGCAAGCCTTGGGTGGGGCTCAAAATACCTTGTGATGAAACCGACAACACGCTTTTTCACGGCAGCAACAAGCTTGTCCATAGGTGATGGCAACAAGGCGCGCTTCTAGGACTCGCCATGGGCAAATGGGAGAAGGCCCTTGGATTTGGCTCCCCTTGTTTATGCAATCGATAAGAATAAGGGAAAATCCCTGCGACAGGGGAAGGAGAACGACGCTTGGATTAGAGATCTAGATCTCCAGTTCACCTTGCCAATCTCGATAGAGCTCATTCATCAACTCATGGCCTTATGGACGACGGTGCGTGCCGTGCAGCTTAGCGAAGGACAACCCGATCAGATTACCTGGAAATTCACTAGCCATGGGCAATACTCGGCCTCGTCAGCTTACCAAGGTCAATGCTTGGGAGCCCCTGACTCCTCTCTGGATTCACTGATTTGGAAGGTTTGGGCGCCAAGAAAATGCAAGGTCCATGTATGGCTTATCATACAAAATAGGGTATGGACTTCAAACAGGCTTGCGGCTAGGGGCTGGCAAAACAATGGAGTATGCCCTCTGTGCAGAACAACATAGGAAACAATTCTTCACCTTATTGCAGAATGTCGCTACTCAAGAAGAATTTGGACTTTCGTGGCAAATTGGGTAGAAGCCTGCATCTCATGCCGGCGCACTGGGAGATAGCCCAGTCGGTCCTGGATTAGTGGGAACAGCGGGCAAGCACGCCAGAGGTACCCAAGAAGGGGTTGCGCACCCTTTTACTGCTCGTGGTGTGGAAGCTTTGAAAGGAAAGAAACCAACGAATATTTGAGCATAAGGGATCCACTGCAAAATATCTGCTTGCCAAAATTAAGGAAGCTAGCAAGGTTGTGGATGCTTACTAGCGCCAAGCGTTTGCGGGAGCTTATACCGTCTTTTGCCTAATCTGTGAATTTGTATTATTTTTCTTCCTTTTTAATCCTTAAGGATTGTATTTACTTCTTCTTTAATTAATTAAAAAGCACAGTTTCATGCTGTTTTTTCTTTAAAAAAATTATAAGCAGATGAGTTCACAAGTAATATTAGATTAGTTAGGAAGAATCTAGCTACCACAACATCGATCATGTTTCGTGATTGCCGAAATGGATAAGATTAGTTAGCTATATTATATGACTCAGATTGAATCGGGTCGACTCTCTTTTTTTTCTAGCTCTTAATATAAAACAGGTCATCCTTGTTGTCATCTCAAGGTTTACCTCGAAATAAAAACAACTCAATTGTACTATTAGGAGCTAGCGTCACACTCCCAGCATTGATTTCCTCGTATTTGTTTATAGCATATTTCCCTGTGCCTCTAACTCTAATAATATATACTACCTTTATTTTAAAATATACAACGTCCTTGATTTTAATATAATGTGCGACCATTCGTCTTATTTAAATATATATATAATTTTATTATAACTTGTTTTATCATTAAATAAAATATAATCTTAACTTATATTTTTATATATTTATATGAAATTTATGAATAAGATGAATATTTTATATATTTATATGAAATTTATGAATAAGATGAATGATCCAAATGTATGACGTCATGCATTTTGATGCCCCTCAAATGCACTCTCTTATGCATTACCTCATGGTCTCTGTAGAACTGAGAATGCCGTGTAGGTATATATGCAACATAATATAGGTATGTTGGAGGCATGTGAAGGGACTAGGTGAAGTAAATGAAATATAAATGCAGCTATAATGTGGTAGATATACTCACGATACGATAAAATCAAAATCATGCCGGTAAAATTGAAGACTGGAAGATGCTTGCACCTTATTCTAGGTTATAAAAAAAGAATGGATTGTGAGAGGGCAGATAGAGATGATGAAAGAAAAATCAATTGGTAATGTTCGCATGGACAAATATGGTGCTGCATCATGCTCCATTTCCGTTGCTAGATATTTACATGCGATGAATCATAGACATGGGAAGCATTGGGAATTAATTTTAACTTATGGTATCTATCGAGTTGAATTTATTTTTACCAAACCTCACGACCTCTGTAGCTTTTGTTATTTCATTGGCTCCCATGCACAATTGTTGTCTTTGTCAATGGAGCTAAGAAAACAGTTGACTCCTGCCCTGATAAAAGCATCAGGCTTGATCTCTTCATAGAAGTTAGCTAGGTATAATGCTTTTTAGAATTCTAATTGTGTTGGAGTGAATCTTAAGAAATCGCTACGATGCATTTGTAACTTTAGCCAGATCTCTAAATTGTCCACAGTGATCATTTTGCAAGATTTATTTCGTATAAATCTACTTTTGCTCGTAATATATGAGTCCTGATAACACAATTTGATCAGCAATTGAAAGTATGTCTTGAATGGGTTTCTATCTGTCTGAGCATAGCTGTTCTTGAGAAATACTACAAAAGTCTAAGCCTTTCGCTCACGCACAAGTCACCTAGCTACCAAAGATACATTATATTTTAATATTTATCTTAAGACAGTGCACCTTAAATCAAACTTTGGTGTCCGAAATCTCGTAAGTGCACATGCATGGCTTGATTCTTACCGTCCATATATATATATATATACTAGCAAAATGTCCGTACGTTGCACGGGACGACGACACAAAGAGAGAAAAATACGCGTGCGTTGTAACGGGACGACGACACAGGGAGGAAAGCAGGCAGAGGGCGAAGGTCCAGGCGGCGGCGCGGGGGCTATGAGCGGCGACGGGAGGGAGGGGCGCAGGCGTGGCGCGGGGCGCGGCACGGATGGGGACGGAAAAGAGGGACGCAGGAGATCTTTTTTCATCCAAGCCCTCCCTTTCTTTTCAGCATTAAGAACGTGGGTTAATTTTATAAACACTCGAGGAGTTTTCTGCAAAATAACCCATTTTCTTCTTTAACTGGGTTTTTTAAACAACAAGGCGAACTGCGGGTTAATTTCGAAAAAACTCAAGGGGTTTTCTGCAAAATAGTCAGGCAAAATAAAATCTAGGTGAAAATACTACTTGTTTATAGATATATATGCTTTGTTCCATGGTAATTACTCATCGATCTGATTAATTGATGTCAATGTATAAATGGATAAATTTATAAATAGCACGAGCAAATCAGCAGAGCTCTAGCCTCAAGCGCCTAATTAACATGATCTAACTCCAAGCAACCCATTTTGCTGATTTTGACGATACAAATTTAGGTGGCCGGACCTACTTGTCCGGCCTGTTCATTTTCCCTACCAATCCAGAGAACTGAGACGACTATTTTCTTCAAGAGATTGCATCATCGAGCTCTTCCTCTCATCGTATCCATCGGGTCAGCTTCATAGCTACGGCTGACGACGAGTCTCTCAAGCATGCAGTGACTGTACCATGCAACTGATCCATTTTGTGTAGCTCCCGAAACCTGGATGCATAAGAACCACGCAATGAGCCTAGTGATCGTCATAACAATTATAATCTGTTAGGCAGTTCGTAGTTAGCTATATATACTACAATATCGATCGATCATTTTCTTGTTGAAATGTGAGAGAGCTAGCACGAATTAGCTATTATATTATATATGCAAATAATTATGATGTTACTTAATTATAGCAACAACAAGCAAGGTAAGTGTGCATACCAGTATGGGACTATATCAATCATGTCGACTAGTAGTATATTTCCCCGTGCCTCCAACTCCTATATATGCATTTGTTCAATTCACAACATAATTATGTATTATAAGCCGGATATTCATGTTGTGATGAAGCATATGTTATATATAGGCCTCAAGCGTACTAGCGTGTTTCGTATTATAAGTCATTTGATTTTTTTTCTAACCAAACTTTGTTAAATTTGATCAAATTTATATAAATATTAGTAACATCTAAAACATTAAATTAGTTTTATTAAATTTAATATTAAATATATTTTGGTAATATATTCGTTTTATATTGAAAATACTGCTATATTTCACTATAAAATTAATAAAACTTAAAAAGTTTATTTAAAAAATCAAATAATTTATAATATTAAACGGATGGAGTATATTCAAGACAGCAAAAGCCAAGAAGGCTGTTACGTGCTGAGTTTGCTTCTGTACAAGGGTAAACTCTATGCTAGGCAATACTCACCAGGGTCGCCAGCCTCTTAATTTGTTGAACACGTTTATTAACATCTAGCCCAAAAACATTGGATCAAAAGCCAACACTAACGAGCTAAATTTAGATAGGCCTACTTGGGCTGTATTTTCTATCCCCAAACCTGGCTACAGTGGGCCGAACTTTTCTAGGCGAAGAACATCGTTTTATCCACGTCTATATCAATACGAGACATTTTGAGTTTTAAATAAAATCATATATAAATTAATATATTTATTTTATATATATGTCTAAATTTATATGTATGTTAGTGAATTTATATAAGAAAAGAAAAGGCCGAAGCTTTTTGACCATCCTTCACAAGGTACCACTAGTACCAACCAAATCCGACCGTTGATTTTGCAAGGGCAAGATAGGGAAAGAAACTCGTTTTCAGCCGCACTACAATGGCGAGAGCAAAGCGCAGGGAATGGTATACGGCGCCGGTGCCGGTCAGATGGGTGGTATACGTGATGTGGGCGATAATGATGCCAATGACGGTGACGGTGACGCCGGCGCCGGTGCGTCGCGTCGGAACTGGACCTCGGCGGGTACGACGTGAGCGCATCGGTGACAATAGCCACTAGTATAAATTCTTTTTTCTGTGATGGGTCATCACATTTTGATATTTATGGGACCGTTATAACAAAGTCATTTCAAATGAGCCTATAAAAATCGACAAAAATATATACGCATAGACATGTTAGATGTACATATAACTCGAGCATGTCATAGATAACAGTTATCGATGACGGACCCAATTCATGACCTAACAAAGATAACCAATGTTATCTTTGTCGGCCCCCAATATAAGTCCATCACCGATGTCTGTCATTAGTGATAGACTCTAACTCATGGCCCGATTGAGATAACAATTAGACCCGTCACCGATAAATATTATCGGTAACGGGCTTATTGTTAGGTCTGACAAAGATAACTGTAATACCCGTCATAGCTGCTAGTTCGTTGGCCATTACATATATTTATTACGCTCTATAAATACCCTAACCAACTAGTGGAGTGGTTATCACTGTTCACTGTCTTGGTGGGAGGAGGACGGGGGCAATTTTTTGTCTTTTTTTCTAGGAAATCAGAAAGTGCAAAAGTAATTGAAAAATAGTAGTCATTTCTGTAAATACGTACCTACAAAATATTATTATAATATTTTTTTCTATTTTTTCAGCTCAGCGATGATTCGAAGTTGGATGTATAGGAAAATTGTGCGGCGTTATAGCGAAGAGTATCGAAATGGCGTGTTAAATATTATGAACTTCGTGGAGGAGAATAGGAAAAGAAGAAAGAGTGATTATATGTATTGTTCATGCGTACATTGCAAAAATAAGAATATGTTTCGTAGCAGAGTGGACGTACATACTCATCTGATACAACGATGATTCATGGAGGGCTACACATGTTGGGTGACACATGGAGAGCAAGAATCAGGCAATGGTGCAGCTGTAGACAGAAGTGATGCACAAAATCAAGAAGATAAAGATGAATATGACATGTTTGTACCTTCTCCACTGAGCGGTGAAAGGGTTGATGTGGATCACAATCTGCTGCAAAACATGTTACATGACGTTGAGGACCCAACCTACAACGAGAGAGATTTCATGAAGTTCAACAGGTTAGTTAATGACTCGGAGAAGCCTCTATACATCGGATGCAAGACAAAACATATCAAATTGTCAGCTACCTTGGAGCTGATGAAGCTGAAGACAAGTAGTGGATGGACACACAAGAGTTTCACACAACTTTCGGAAATTCTGAAGACCATGCTTCCAGATGAGAACACATTGTCCGAGACGACATATGAAACAAAATAGGTTTTGTGTCCCTGTGATTAGAGGTCCGTAGAATTCACGCTTGTCCAAACGACTGCATACTATATTACAAGCAATATGTGGACCTAGATGCTTGTTGCATACTATATTACAAGCAATATGTGGACCTAGATGCTTGTCCTGTCTGCAAGGCTTCTCGATACAAGAGAACAAAAAGTATTGATGAAGGAAAGAAGTCAAAGCGGGATGGTCCGGTGAAGGACGTGTAGTACCTACCTATCATCAATCGTTTTAAGAAAATATTTGCCAACTCCAATGAAGCAAAGTTAGTGCGCTGGCATGCCACATAGAGAAGGAACAATATGCTAAGACACCCCGTAGGTTCCATTCAATGGAGGACTATTGATCAAAGATACCCAAATTTCACAGCCGACCCTAGAAACATGAGAGTATGTTTGTGTATGGATGGCATGAATTCTTTCAGAGATATGAGCAGTTCCCATAGCACATTGCCAGTTTTGATTGCAAACTATAATCTACCGCCATGGTTGTGCTTCAAAATAAAATACATTATATTATGCTTGTTAATCCAATGACCAAAACAACTCGACAATGACATTGATGTGTTCTTGGAGCCTGTTATCGATGACCTTAAGACTCTCTAGAAAGAAGGGGTGGAAACTTGGGATGCGTACGATTAGGAGAACTTCAACCTACGCGTTCTATTGTTCCGTACCAACTATCCCATACTGTGCAATCTTTCTGGACAAAGCGTGAAAGGAAAGAAGGTCTACTTCGACTGTATGGAAGATACACGTAGTAGGTGGCTGAAGAAATCTAGAAAGATGGTTTATATGGGTCATAGGAGATGACTCCCTCTCCAACACGCATCTAGAAGGGAAAAAACTTTTCAACGGTAAGAGAGAACTTCAGACCGCACCCAAAGATCAATCCAGAAATAAGGTCCACAATATGGTCAAGGACCTAACTAATGAGTTTGACAAGAAAAGAAAACGAAGTAAGGCAACGAACAAGGGTATGCGAAAGAAAAAAATCCATATTTTGGCGACTTCCTTACTAAAAAGATATCGAGGTCCGTCATTGCATTGATCTGATGCACGTTGAAAAGAATGTGTGTGAGAGTTTGGTAGGGCTACTGCTGAATATTTTCGGGAAGACAAAGGACGAGTTGAACACGTGCCTTGATCCACAGGAGATGAATATTCGCAGTGAACTCCTGCCTGTAACAGATACAAAGATAGGCAGAGTGTACCTCCTTCCAGTTTGCCACACGTTGTCGAAGGATGAGAAGATCGCAATGCTTTATACTTGCAATGTCAAATGTGCTATATACTTACAATGTGAAATATGTGAATAATGGATGTGTATGTGAATAGATGTTGTTAGATGCATGTAAATATCAGATGTAATATATCTCTGTTTTTATTATTTTTGCAGCGGGCATGGCTACCAAAGGCCATAGGCTAGCCAAAAAATAGAATAATTTTTTTGGGAAAAAAATTCATCGGTGACGGGCTTTAAATTAAGCCCAATGAAGATGTTAGTCATCAGTGGCGGGCTTAAGTTAAAACCCAGTTGAGATGTTAGTCATCCGTGAAGGACACTAATTAAGGACCGTTTGACTGGTCTTCTGGGTCAAACCTATCGGTGACGGGCGTAAGTTTAGGCCCGACAAAGATAATTAAAATCGGTGACAGGCTTTTGCCCGATAGAGATGACTTCTCACATCGGTGACCTTTTCGTCGTGACGAGCGTCATACCTGACATAGATAAGGGTTGTCGTCCGATTGAGATGAGGATGACTGATATAGTGAGCGTCGTCGGTCCGCGGTCGGCGAGTCATTCCTCTGAAAAGAAAAATGAATATTTCGGATCGAAACAACGTAGCCATATACATACAATTGTAATTTGATTTTGGTTTACCGATGGTCCTTGGTTCCTGGACAACTGAATATCGGATCGAACAAGACCAAACAAACCTATCAGAGAGGGGGTGAATGGTAGGAAAAAACCAAAACCAAAAATCTTTTAGCGAAAATAAAAGTTACCCTCGAATCAATGGAGTTCTCGACGTAGTCCTGTCACCGCCGGTCAATCCACTCTCTCGTCGTCGGTCAGACCACCGCTTTCCCACCGGTCAGACTGCTGCCTAGCCTACGGTTAGACCGTCGTGATCCAGAAACACCGGTAGATGACAAACTCGAAGAAGTAGATGAGAACTTTTGACTTTATTGCTTCAACTAGTGTTTACAAAGTGCAACAACAACACTTCTCACCAAAATCTTGAACTAAACTCGAAACCCTAACTTTCTCTCAACTTGTGTATCTCTAAAACCGATGTCTAGGAGGCACACCCTCCGGCACACCCTTCTTTTCTATTTATACATAAAAATCTTCTACTCAAAATAAAAGTAGAACTTCTTAATAAGACTACATCTTTCAATTACCAAATTAATTATAATCTTCAAATTATAAACCTACAGCCGATCGAGTCGAACTCCTGCTCATACTCCGCATCGGCCTCCCTGCCAGCCAACAGCCACCGAGCACACATGCACAGCACACATGCATGCATGCTGCATGCTACAGTGCAGTATGCTACAGTACTCTATATACTGTAGCAGTGCGCATGCACCTTCTCCGTATGTCCAGCACTCCAGCCAATCCCAATTCAAGCAACACACACACACTAGTAGACACACATATCACTACTACATAAACCCTTAAAAGGTGCCGATTGGGAAATCCCAATAGGTACCGATTTTTTCAATCGGTACCTATTGGTCGGCATCTATAAAAAAATTAATAGGTGTCAGTCTAGGAACCGACACCTTTAAGATTTAAAAAATAAAAAAAATCCAATTCACCTGAGCTCCACCACATCCATGCACACATCGATCCAATCCACAACACCACAAATTTAAATCCACATATCTATCCAAACATCCACAGATTAATCACACAAAAAACACAGATAAATTTAATCCTCCACAGATCTGAGTCGAATGTTTACAAAGAACAAACATGAATTTACAAAGAACAAACATGAACAAACATGCGGCCGAGCTAGCCGAGAGAGAGAGGGAGGAGATCCTCGGGCCGGATCCGGGAGGCGCCGCCCACGCCCGCCGTCCACCGCCCCCGCCCGGCTCCGTAGCCTCCGCCGCCTCCCGCCGCCCGGCCACTCCGGCTCCTGCAGCCTCCCGCCGCCGCGGCCTCCCGCCTCCGCGCTTCCACCGGCCGCGGCCTCCGCCTCCCACGTGCTCCCGCCGCCCGCAGCCTCCGCCGCCACTCGCCGCCCCGACTCCCGCCGTCCCGACTCCGCGCTTGCCCACGGCAGCGAAGGAGAGGTGAAGACGTGGTCCGGAGGAGAGTGTGGACGATGCGACTAGCGGTAGGCGTGCGAGACAAGGGGATAAGTCCGGAGACGCGCTCGGTGTTTATAGGAGTCGATTGTTTAGGTATCGTTTTTTTAAAAACGGCACCTATACTATAGGTGTCGGTTTTCTTTAGAACTGACACCTATAATATATTATAGGTATCGGTTTTTTTAAAAAAGGCATCTATAATATAGGTGCCGGTTTTTCTTTAGAGCCGCTACCTATTGTTTTAATAGGTGTCGGTTTTGTTGAACCGACACCTATTCATGTTTTTGTAGTAGTGTATATACATGCTACAGTACCTTGTCGTACTGTAGTGCTATATACTCCCATCCAATTTCTTCCGATCTCCTTTGCGAACACCAACGCTTGCACACACACCTCGTGAAGCCAGTTGCAAAGATCTCTCCCACACGATGTCCATCCACCGTGTGTCATCTTGTATCCAACTTCGTCACCCGACATCCTTAATCGTGTGGACCTCAACTCCTTCCTAAGTCTAGTCTCGATCCCCACCGCTTGACCGAATTTGGCCTCAAAGAATCCTGCACACAATCAGACAAAACAACCATTTCTGGGCACATATTTCACCAACCTGACCCACATTAGTCACACACACTCATACCAAATTCCACACATATTCTCAAACCAATTTATTAAATAAATTATTTGCACAATTAATTGTTCATCATAAATATTAATCATGACAAGATTTCACACTGAAGGTGTTGACTACCCCTAGAGAAAGGATACGATTAGAAATTAAAAAGAGAAGCAAAACAGAATTATCCTTACAAATTTGAAACTATATGTTAACATCCTTGTAATATTACTGAGACATGTATGCTGCCGTCGAACGTCGTCGCCGGCCGGAGGATTTACATACGCCTCGCCGCTTCGGCGTGGAGGATCTGCATGACTTGGAATGCCGCTTTACACCAAGGAAGCTAGGGATATACTAGTAGGTAGTCGCTAGCTTACACTACCGGAGAAACCATCATTGGTTGAAGTAGCAAAAATACAGTAGTCCTGGTTTGAGTTGCATCCGGGACTAGAGATGATCTCTAGTCTCGATTTAAAAAGTTTACGGATTTCTAGAAACATTAGTCTCGGTTCGTGTCACGAACCGGGACTAAAAATCACCTCTAGTCCCGGTTCAAATGTTGTCAGAGCCTGTCAGAGCGCCGGTCACCTTTAGTCCCGGTTGGTAACACCAACCGGGACTAGAGATGCTATCTTTAGTCCCAGTTGGTGCTACCAACCGGGACTAAAGATGTCTGGCGCTCTGACAGGTTCTGACGACCTCTGACACCATCTTTAGTCCCGGTTGGTAACATCAACCGGGACTAGAGATGCTATTTTTTGTCCCGGTTGATAACACCAACCGGGACAAAAGTGAATGTGCTTATTTTTTAACTGAACCTAATAAAAATATATAAAATTTGCTACGTGATTCAAATGGCCAAAAATTAATTTAAGGGGATCTGTAATTTCAAAGAGTGTGGTGTTGTGTGGAGGTGGGTGATTGAAGATGGAATGAAGCTTTAATTTTGTTATTACATATTATCATATTGTTATTAACTAATGATTCTCAATATACAAAATCTTTTGTAAAATTATTTTGATGATAATATACGAATCGGAGGGACGTATAATATTGATAAGAACATTTAAACCCTGGTCATCACGTCTAGTTTATGCGCGTTTAACAAGTTTTACGCGCATTGTTCTCGTTTCATCCTCTAACACGGAGTTAGTTTTAAAACGGCCATAACTTTCACGACGGACTCCGATCGAGATGTTCCATATATGAAAATCGATCGAAAAAATTTTGGATGCGTTTGTCTGCAGCTTTGCCACGTTCGGCAATTTTATTTTCCCAAAAAGCCTCGGAAGATTGCCTTTTCGAGCCGGAAGCTTTTTCCGATTTTGAGCGTGTCTTCCGAATTTTCCACGAGCCACGTATTTTGCTTGTTTAAGCTCGGATTTTATGTGGTTACCTCTCGTGTGCTCCTAAGTCCATAAAGAATATAAAAAATAAAAATAAAAAGTAAAATTTTTCATGTCTAGCTCACGGGAGATGAAAATGAAGAAAACCGAGGGGCAAAAGAGGAACAATATCTAGAGGAGCACATTAATATTTAGAATTATCTATATTTGATTTAATTTTAACATTATTGTTTTAAATCTATATTTAATGAATTTAATTTGGCCCTAATAATGGATTATTTAATTGTTAACCCTAGTGGAACCAAATAAATTTGGAAAATTACGGAAAATTATCTTTAGTCCGGTTGGTGGCACCAACCGATACTAAAGATGAATTAGAAATAACGGAAAATTATCTTTAGTCCGGTTGGTGACACCAGAGGGACTAAAGATGAATTGAAAATAGCGGGAAATTATCTTTAGTCCGGTTGGTGTCAGGAAATTATCTTTAGTCCCGGTTGGTGACACCAATCGGGACTAAAGATGAATTGGCTATATATATCCCCGGCTCGCATCGTCTTCTCCACCGATCCAACACTTAGCATATTTTTCGATCTCTCTCCCTCTCCTAGCTCTCTCCCTCTCCCTCTCCCTCTCCCTCGGAAAGCAAGGGGAGGAGGAAATGGCGGCGGCGGGGAGGAGGTGGCGGCGGCGGGGCACCATCTTCTCACCGGCGAGCGGAGCGGGAGCGGCGGCGAGCGGAGGCGGCGGCGGCGAGCGGGAGCGGCGCGGCGGCGAGCGAGCGGAAAATTGATGTTGTTGTATTTTATTGTATATAGTGGATTTTGTTGTATATATGTGTGAACAAATTTGTGATAGTATTTGATCTGTGATTTTTTTGGATTTTGAAGATGTATTTGATATGTGGAGAAAAAAATATTTGGGATATGTATTGTTCATTGCTATTTGTGAATCTGTGATATTTGATTTCAATATCGTGATGATTTTATGATTTTGACAACAAAAAAACAAAAGAATCGAGGGCAATGGGCTGGTTAAAAAATTAAAAAAATATTTACTCCGGTTAAAGCCACCACCGGAACTAAAGATGGCGGAGCCGGTCACGTGGCTCCGTCATCTTTAGTCCCGGTTGGTGGCTTCAACCGGACTAAAGATGCATCTCTAGTCCCGGTTACGAACTGAGATAGTTGTGGCTTCTCCAGTAGTGTTGTCCTCGATATATAGAATCAGATTAGATAAAATCTAATATAACGAATTTGGACCGTCTAAATTCATTATACTATATTATGTTAACTTGATTTAAAATTTCTATATTTTAAAATAAAAAATTGCTACAGATGCAAATCAAAAAGCTCTACTTCACATTGAACAAACCTTATGATGTTCCGCGAGGGTATTTCTTTATTACAGGCTAAACGAACATACAGTTGTTCCTTGTACTCTAGGACTTGCAGCCAGGTGGTGATCAATCTTGCCCATGGTTTCTCGCGTGAGGATGATCCCTGCCGCCGGCGGACGAGTCAGTCGGCGGGTCAAGCAAGCGACCACCGTGCCATGAGGCCGGATCTTGTTCGATGTAGCACCCAAAAACTGAGGCAAACAGGGATACAATTATATCACATCAATATCATGAGCTATCATTGCATATTATTACTGATAATGCAAACTAATTAATTAAGTTCTGCTGGGAGCTAAGCAGGAGCATACCAGTGTGGGACATCTCTCGTTGCTACTACTCGTACCATGTTTCCTTGTACCTCCAACTCCTACTATACGTACCGTATATGCATGTGTGTCATGTATATCAGTCGTCAAGTAGTTAAAATATATATACAAGCCTAGCTTGTCAAGCAGGAGATCAAATGCATGGATATGGCTCAAGTGCACCCCTCTTATATACACATGCATAATGCATCATATCGGCCACAAGAAAAAAATTGTGTAGTTTATTTATTGTCTTCTCCGATTTCATTGCACTGATCTATCTCTACATGTGCTATTTGGTTGTGACCAGTAGTTAAAAGATTGTATAGGACCTAAAAAAGGATTAATTGGCTCGTATTTGGGATGTGTACGAATGGATATATATGGTTGCTAACCTGAGGTACGAATGAAATCACGTACCTCAGCTCAACTATATATCACTTCATGCATATGCTACCGATCGTACGTCCTGGCCCTAATCATTGTTGGAGAACCTCACTATTATCCTAATTCGTAATCTCTTTAGTCTCGATTCTTAAACCGGGACTACAAATCCAGAACTAAAGATTGCTATCTTTAGTTCCGGTTGAAATAATCGAGACTAAAGATTCCGGTTGATAACACCAACCGGAACTAAAGATGACGGTGCCACGTGGCTGACTCCGCCATCTTTAGTCCCGGGACTAAAAAGTTTTTTTTATTTTTTTTAATTTGCTTCTGCTAGCTGCTAGCTTGCTGCCTTTTACACATATATATTGTGCATACATATTTTACACGTATATATTTATACATATATATATGAAACATGCATATATATAAATATATATATTTTACACACATATAATGACTTAAGAAAGAAAATATATATATATATATATATATATTACCAAAATATGTACATACATAAAATATCTATATATATTTCGTATCTTACAAAAAAATTATCTCTAATCTACTTTATAGATTCAGTGGTAAAGTTAATGAAATTAAAGTAGAACTCTCCCGCGGGATCAATGATCTACTCGTTTATAAATCCCATCAATTCTTCTTGAGCAGCTTGTATGAAAGTCGCGTAGGGGAGGTTCTCTTTTACTCGCATAAGTTGTCATCAATTCGAATAAACAAGAAATAAATATATGAAATGAATAAGAAATCGAAACGTAATGTATGAATGACTGTTATACATACATCTATATCGTCAAGACCATTGATTTCGGTAATAAAGTGGTGAATGTAGTCGTGAGACTAAAAGTATTTTTTAGTCCTGGGTATAACTCTAACCGAAACTATTATAATTTTTGCCTCTTCAACCAAAGATGTTTCTTCGATAGTGAAACACAAGTTATGCTTCATGCTCCAGTTGATCCGTTCCTTGTGCATGTTGTGATGAACATGCATAGGCATGAGATGCGTTGGGAATTCTGATCTGTCATATCAGTTCTCAGTTCTTCTATAGTCTTCAGGTGATGATATATAATGATCAGAGAGGGAAACCGCTTTGATCTAAGCGACCTGGATGACCTTCTTACTTAGTTTAATTTGCAACTTCCACAAGTATATATCCTCCTTGAGGGTGCACTACCATAACTTGTCACAGCGTTCGGTGCACCATATGCTATTATGAGATAGCTAGATTAAATAGGGTCTTCCTTGCTAGCTGACATTGTCAGGCTGTTCATATTTAGATTGGATACATATGTAGTAGTCGCATGCATACATATATACATATATATATATGTAATTTTAAGTTTAACGTGAGCATATCACTACTAGAGAGATGATCTTTGCTCCACTGGCCAAAATACACAATAGTCCTGGTTGCAATAGGATCCGAGACTAGAAAATGTTTTTAGTCCCGGTTAAAAAAGACAATGGCTCTCTAAGATCTTCAATTCCGGTTAGATTTTTGTCAGAATTTGTCAGGCTAGCGGTCATTTTTAGTCTCGGTTTGTAACACCAACCGAGACTAAAAATCATATCTTTGTCCCGGTTGGTGTTACAAACCGGGACTAAAGATCTAAATAATCCTTAATCTCTAAATAATCTTTAATCCTGGTTGGTAACACCAACCAGGACTAAAGTGAAGGTGCTTTTTTAACTCGTCAGTTAAAAATATGGTTTGTTGTAAAGAAATGGACATAATTTTGCTGCATGATTCAAATGGCCTGAAATTAATTTGAGAGAATCTATAATTAAAAAGGGGGTGGTGTTATGTGGGGGTGGGTGATTAAAGATAGAAGGAAGATTTAATCATTACATTCTAATTATAAATTACCATATTGTTATTAACTAATGATTCTCAGTATATAAATTTTTTTGTGAATTTGTTTTGGTGGTAATATATAAATCACAGGGATCTACAATATTAATAAAAATATCACTTCTTCATATACATACAACATTCCTTCACTAGACATGCAAGGTCCAATCACTATTGCTTGTATTCTTTATTGCGTAGGTAGGGATTAGCTTTCTTGGCGAGGTCAACTGGGTTTGTGTCTCGGTTGATAATCAGATGAGTTGTGGTGCTAAGATTGTAGGCACAGATCTTTTGATCTAAAGCCGGATCGGTGTGTCACTAGAACCTTCCATGCCAACGGCTTTGCATATTTCAGTTTCAAAGCCCGTCGTGTCGAGTTTGTGTTTGGGTCGAGGTCTTGTTACTGGTTATATCGTGTTAGAGTCCAGTTCGTGTGTTTCCCCCTCTGTTTCCATCAAACCCTAGCCGTCGCGTCTAGTTTGTGCGCGTGTAACAAGTTTTTATGCGCATTGTTCCCGTTTTGTCCTCTAATTCGGAGTCGGTTTTTAAAACGGTCATAACTTTCGCATACGGACTCCGATTGGGACGTTCCATATATGAAAATTGATAAAAAAATCGGATGCGTTTGTCCCCTGCTTTGCCGGGTTCGGTGATTTTATTTTTCCCAAAAACTGGTCAGAAGATTATTTTTCGAGCCCGGAAGCTTTTTTCAATTCTGAGCGCATCTTCTGAATTTTCCACCGGGCACGTCTTTCACTTGTTTAGGCATAATTTTTTTGTGGTTACCTCTCGTGTGCTCCTAAGTCAAGAAAAAATTAAAAAAGAAAAAGAAAAAGTCGAATGTTTCGAAAAAAACAACAAACAACCCAAAATTTGGAAAAAAAAATAGAGGGGCAAAAGATGAACAATACTAGAGGAGCACATAGAGAGGTGTAATGTCTAGGAGTATTAAGTAAACTCGAGCTCCAAAAGAAATTTGTTATTACAATTTAAAACAATTTTATGTCGAGATGTTAATTATATATGATTCTTATAATTTAATAACCGTTTTAAACTATTTTAAATGTTTTCTCATTAATTTTGGGATTTGATTAAATTTTAATGCATTACTTATTATTGTTTTAAACCTATTATTTAATAAATTAATTTGGCCCAATTTAATGAATTATTAATCTCGGTTGTTAACCCTAGCCGGGACAACAAAAATTTGAAAATAACGGAAAATTATCTTTAGTCCCAATTGGTGGCTACATTCAAGACTAAACATGAATTGAAAATAGCGAAAAATTATCTTTAGTCTCGGTTGATGACTACAATCGAGACTAAGGATGAATTGGAAATAGCGAAAAATTATCTTTAGTCTCGGTTGGTGCCACCAACCGGGACTACATATCTAGAGGTATATATAACCTGACACGCATCGCCTTCTTCATCGATGCAACACTTAGCTGTCTCTCCCTCTCTCGGCTCTCTCTCTCTCGCTCCGGCGATGGTGGTGGGAGGGAGGGGTAGCGCCTCGAAGATGGCTGTGGCCCGACAACTCGGAGGTGGCTGCGGCGCGGCGCCATAGAGATGGCAGCGGCTCAGAGGTGACGACGGTGCCTCCTCCCTTTCCTCCTCCTCTTCCTCGTCCTCTCCGGTGTTAGTGATATGCCCTAGAGGCAACATGGAGATGTTGGATATCACGTCAATGTTTATGTATTTATGAATAAAGTGTTATTCAGTTCCATGAAATAGACATCTTGTATTGATCAATAAGTACGTGACTTATTTATGAGACTCGATATGTATGAATCTATTTCTAAACGATCCCTAATCATATGTCATATTGTTGGAACAAATATGATTCTAAGATCGGCATGTTTATTGATTGATGATCATGTCTCATAGATCATGGGTATGGAGATACCAAATCAATAAACATGGACACATGTGTTGGAGAACACATTGTTGGATAGACCCACCATGAGACACTACAGAATTAATGTGCCATTAGTTGGTCTCGGGTAGTGTTGGTACAAAGTCCTTAAACCTGAGATCACCATGGATTCCAACATGTGTAGTAGCCTACTTTGGGACTACAAAACGCTATTCCGTAACTGGGTAGTTATAAAGGTAGTTTTCGGGTTTGCTATGAAACATGGAGTGGGATGTGAGTGATCAAGATGGAATTTGCCCCTCCTTTGGAGAGATATCTCTGGGCCCCTCGAGGTAATGGATTATGGAAATGCATGGCCATGCTAAGTTGATTGAGGAGTCAATCAATAGACAGATAATCCAATACGGTTCGAGTGAATGGTTAAGTTATTGAAGGGATGGCACACATCTTGCCTATAGCTTAACTGGTATCGTGAGGCAAAGGGATTTGTGTACACATTACAGGTTCAGAGCCGATATTATATTCTTGTATACTATGGTGTCAATATGTGCTGCTAGGCGCCGCTGTTGACAGGTCGGCTGAGTTGGACTCGAGCCGACGATCGGCTAAGTTAGACTATAGCCGAAACCGAGTATACCTGAACCTACAGGGTCGCACGCTTAAGGGGATAAGAACAGGCATTCGAGTTGGACTCGGATACGGCTCGATCGGATGAGATCCAATTCAAAATAGAGTCCTATGGGCTTACGACGTGTGGGCGGCCAACTCTATATGAGATACGGATGAGATCCAATTCAAAATAGAGTCCTATGGGCTTACGACGTGTGAGCGGCCAACTCTATATGAGATACGGATGAGATCCAATTCAAAATAGAGTCCTGAGCGGCTACTAATCCCAGTCGGCCAACTCTATATAAAGGAGGGAGGGGTGGAGAGCTGCTGCATATCAATTGCATCGCGTGCAACAGAAGTCGCCGAGATCAATCTCCACGGAAACCCTCCCCACTTTCGAGCCAAACCCTAGCCTTGCATCGCGTGCTAGCACACGGGTGTAGGGCGTTCTGTCCCCGGACGTGTGGATACCGGTAGAGGCGCCGCTACGTTGCGCGCCGTTGATCGGCTTGTCTCCGGAATCGGCTACACTGTTTCGATCGGATTGCCCCGATTGGCTATTCCGCCGCACTCTACTCCAATCGGTAACGATCTATCGGCCCTTACTTGCAAGTGTTCCTGGTTTGCGCGGTAGAAAACTTTTGTTTTCGGCTAGCGTAGCTTCCGCGTAACCCTTCATCCAGAGCGGCGGGTAGCGGCGGGCCACAGGCGGGGACGGGGGTGGTAGCGTCCCCTCCACCGGATCCGACCTCCACTCCGTCGGATCTGGCGTTGTGAATTTTTTTAGAATTTTGTGATGTTCTATACTCGAATTTCATATGAGATATATGTGCATCTGTGATATATATGATATGTGATATATGTGAATTTTATAATATTCATTACTCGATATGAAGGAGATTTGAGGATGTTAATTTGATTTCGACAGAAAAAAACAACGAAAAACTAAAAAAAAATTTGGGGATGTTGGGAGCATAATATATAAACAAGCAGCAGGAGCAAAATTAAAAAAAAAATCTTTAGTCCCGATTGGTAACACCAACCGGGACTAAAGATAGCGAAGCCAGTCACGTGACGTCATCATCTTTAGTCTCAGTTTGTGTTATCAATCGGTCTTTAGTCCCGGTTATTTCAACTGGGACTAAAGAAAGACATATTTAGTCCCATTTTCGTAGTCCCGGTTTGAAACCCGAGACTAAAGGGGTTACAAATCAAAATTAAAGCCAGTTTCCCCAACAGTGTATACGTGTAAGTGCAGTTAGGTGTGAGTGCTTTTCTAAGTGCGTATAAGTGTACAAGTGGTTGTTGTACATCCTTTACTCTCACTAAGTACAAGTGGCTTTTCTAAGTCAAAATTGTGAATTATGGGGCCTGAGGATTCCTGTGTCGCTCCCGTTGGGCGACCCGGGAGGCGACGACTTTGGGCCCTCATGGCCACCCAGCCATGCCCACCTCCTCGGTGCCGCCGACGATGCTCCCCACCACCGCCAACGATGCCCCCGTCCCCAGCGAACCTTCACCCATTCCTCTTCTTCTTTCCTTTGGTTTTCTCTATGCTTTTCCCCTCTTTTGTCGGGGTCTTTGTGAAAACCTAGGAGCTAGGACGGTGCCAGTGGTGGCCGGGAGCAAAGAGGATGACGCTGGCCACGCCAACCCCTCCCGAGAGGATTCATCAATGGCTTGGGCAGTGTGTTGCAATGCAGGCCGATGGTCGTGGCTGGTGGCATCCAAATCCGCCGCCTCCTTGGCCAGATCTGCTCGGTGGGGGTTGGGAGGACGACGGCATCGATGTCCCTGGAACAGTGAGGGCGACGGTGGTAGCATCAACCCCTCACAAGAGCTCGGACATCGTGTTGTAGGGCCAGCTGATGGGTGTGACTTGCGTTGTCCAGATCCATCATCCTCCCCATGGCTAATTCTCCTCGAGAATGGCCAGGGGCTATCGGTGGTGGTTGTCGATGCCTCGATACTTGCTGAAGGCACCTGGAAGTGGCGGCGTGCGGTGGTGGTCTTCGATGCCGTCGGCATCCGAGGTGTCCCGCCGCCACATGAGCTCTATGCCTGGCTCATGTGTCTTTGCTGGTTTACCCCCTCAGCCCTGGGGTGAAAACCCCTTTTAATTTCCTTCAGCGTGCGATGACATCATCATTCTCGACGTCATCCCCCTTCTTGAAGGCATCACATTTGGAAATCCCTTGCCAATAACCCTCGGGCGGCCTCTTCTCCTCATCATTCTTGTACCTTCTTCCTGTTTGTCCCCAGACGTCCATCACCTCGTGTCTTCCTCTCCCCTATCCTCCTCTACTACCATTGTCGACTCCTCCGCCATTGATTCGTTACACCCTCCCTTTTCTATCTTCTTGGTACCAGTGCTAGTATCCCTCCATGTTTCCTTGGTTGGAGTCATTTTTGTTGTCATTTCGTGCTTGCTTCGACCACCTTTACCTCGATCCACCATATACCACGAGTATGTCGTTTCCCTTTTTTCCTCTGAATTCTTCTATTTTTGGCATGCCCATATGATTGATAGTTTTGGTCTGCAAGTTGGTTAGTACCATTGGCTTTCCTGGTGATTCTATGACTCCTCTACCATCGTGGACGATGTTTCCTCCACCTACGCGATTGCTGCCTCTCGCCTTGTCTCTTTTGCCTTGCTCCTTGTCTTGTCTTCACCTTGTTTGCTTGGGTGTCCCTGACCACAACGTTCACTGGCCATTTCTCTTTTAGGGCTTCCTTCCCCCGGGGCATCTGGGGGGCATTGAATTAGTTGGCAATTTGATAATGCCTGATTGAAGTCGATTTGATGCGGGTGGCCTTTGCTGCAACCTTTAGCTGCTCGCCCTCCTCTGGGACTTCCTTTCCCCCAAAGGGCGTTGGCGGGCATTGATCAAAATTTGCAACACGACGAAATCGGATTTTTGATGGCTTGATGCGGGTGGTCTTTGACATACCATAACCTCTTATATCCGGAAGCTGAGCTAGCTTGTGCGTGGCACATGGTCTTCCGACAATTCTCAACTCCCGGTGCTTCAGGGTTGCCTTTGGAGTAGATGTTGTTAGGCTAGGGAGTTAGCTTTAGCTCAAATTAGGAGTTTAGTTATGTGATCTTGTTGGTGAAAAACATCAGTCACCTCCTCTCTCTCTCTCTCTCTCTTAGTCCTGTTAGTGTGTCTCAAGTGCCCTCCGGGTTGGTTGGATTCCCATTGTGTTTCTCTTCCTTGTTTTTTCCGTGTTTTTTCTCGTATCCTCCGGGCGCTTGTGTAGCTGAAGCTTTGCTCTGTGTAAGACCATTTGACGACGTAATTTATTCAGGTGAACAATTCACTTCAGTGACCCATAAAAAAGAATTATTAATTAAGAAACGGAGGCGAAGTACATTGGCTCTTTTCAGAAGCCAATGGCTGTGGCTGGGCTGGAGCAGCTGCAAAAATGCTCCTTTTGCTGATACTGCTGTTGCGGACTTGCGGTGCAGCGGCTGTGGTTGTGATGCAGCCGCAGCAATCGTTGCCGACCACAGCTATTTTTGTCAACTAAGGCAGTCTCATGCATGCCAACCAAGATCATAACGAGCTTTTGTTCGGCTGAGATTATTTCTGCAGCCCTTGCTGCAGCAGCAACAGTACCACCACACAAGAGAAAAACAGTACAGCCGCTGTCAAGCTCGGCCGAACAAAACAAGTCGAACAATCAAATGACTAGAGCATATGCATAGGAACAAAGAATGATCGACATGTACTACTATGAGTATCCACATGCATATGTTCTGTCCCTAGCCCACACGATTTTGGCCTCCCACTTGAATATAGATAGGCCAGTACATTTCGGTTCAAATTCGTAGGTCATCGTATGTTGGAAAAAGTTCACTTTGACTCTTTTAAATTTAATTTATATCCCTCAACCATAAAAATGGATATAACGACTCTTTTAACTATTAAAACCGATACAAAACGATTCCTTTGGTGGAGTTCGCGTCACCCACACCCAATCCCTAGCTCCAACCAGGGGAGGGAGAGAGGAAGGGAAGATGGGGGGTGATGACATGTGGGTCCTATTGTGACATTGTGACTCAGAGTAGTACCTGGATGGTGGGAGGTCGCAACGGCGGTGAGGCGGGCACCTCTAGCTCCATTGACCCCTCACGCGTTCTCGTCCTCCACTCCCTTGGCATCCTCGAGGTGACCCTAAGGCCCCAACTGCACCACCTCTAAAGACAACACTGTCATCTGTCCATCCCTATTCACAACCGCTCAAGCACGACAGGGTCGCCGCCGCCACATATGCTTTGGTGTTCCCATTGAATTGAAGCTAGAAGGGGATTGAATTGAAGATAGAAGGGAGAGAAAGGGGAAAGAGAAAGATGAGAGAGAATAGAGATAGTCACTTACACATGTGTCTCGTATTTATTTTTTTAATACCTTTGATGACTGGACTATCACGTTAGTCAATACACTGCGGGGAAAGGGGCTTTAGTCTTGGTTTTTAACCTCCTTTTATCTCGGTTATCAAACCGGTACAACAAAAACGGGACTAAAGATCGGCATCTTTAGTCCCGGATGAAATAACCGAAACTAAAGATCCATTTTTAGTCCCGGTTGGTATCACCAATCGAGACTAAAAATAGAACCGGGACTAAAGCTTACTTTCTTTTTTTCTTTTTTCATTGTTTCTTATGATTACATCCTGCTTTTTTCCAACACGAAATGCGACAGATTGAATGTAAACATTTTCACGAGCACACAAATACAACATATTTTTTTCCAATGCTACAAATCGAATACAACAACATCAAAATTAACATCACACATCAAATACAACAACACAAAATCATCCAATCAATCCACAAATTCAAAAAATATCTAAAAAAATCCAAAAAGTAATTATCCGGGCGGGCCGCCGCCCGCGGCCACCGCCGCACGCCCGCCGCCCACTTTCTCATGCATGCCTTGCCGGCCACCGTCGCCGAGGGGAGAGGGAGAGAGGGGAGAGGGAAGAGAGAGAGAGATCTGGATCTGAGGAGAGAAGGGAGAGGGAGAGGGAGAGAGGGGATCTGTGGAGGAAAGGAGTTTTTTTGGAGTTATAGCCACGAGAGTGTTTTTGTCCCGGTTGATACGATAAACTGACATAAAATATTGATTTTTAGTCCTTGTTGGTAAAATCAATCGGAACTAAAAATATTAAAGGTCCGTCACGGCTGCATTTTTTAACCAGGATGAAAATAAACTTTTATCCCGATTGGTAACACCAACCGGGATTAAAGATTTAACCGGAACTAAATATTTTTAGTCTCGGTTCCAATAGAAACCAGGACTATTGGTGGATTTTGACAGATGAATCAAAAGATCATTTCTTCCGGTTTCAATAGAAACCGGAACTATTAGTGGATTTTAACGATGAATTAAATATCGTTTCTTTAGTAGTGATACCACCCTCAAATTTATCGATGGAGTCATTTTATACCGATTTTTTCAGTTTCAGTTTTATGATTGAGAAATATGAATGAACTTTTTCATCGGATGTTCCATGTGCTCGAAGATTTGCAGCCACACGGTACTCTTCGTCTTGTACACGACTCATCGAATCAGGCTGATCCCTGCTGCCGGGGAACAAGTCAGTCGGCGGCGAGGTCGAGCACGCGACCACCGTACCATGATGGGATTGCGTTTGTGCTAGTGCCAAAAAGCTGCAGCACAAAGTGATATATTGAGATACAATCATGTTGGGTAAGTATGGCTAGATACACTATACAGTAGTACAAACATCGATCACTTCTTGCTGAAATGGTATAGCACAATTATAGCATTATTGAGTCTATTGTTATAGTTAATATGAAGATTAATTTATTAAAGCAGTTAGGAGCTAGCTAATTAGAAATGTACTGCTCAGAAACACATAATAGTCCCGGTCTGTAACCCTTTTAATCTCAGGTTACAAACCGGGACTAAGAAAGCAAGACCAAATATCCCTATTTTTAGTTCTAGGTAAAATAACTGGGACTAAAAATTTATTTTAATCATAGTTTGTAACAATAACTGAGACAAAAATAAAAGTGTCATGTGGTATATTTAGTCCCGAGACGACAGTTTTTTCATTGTTATTTTACTGCTTGTATATTATTTTTTTTCATCACCACAGATCAAATACAACGACAAAATCATAGATAAATACAACGACAAAATCACAGATCAAATACAATATCACAAATCAAAATCACAGATCATCAAATACATAAAAAATACAAGAAATACATAAAAAAATCACAGATCCGCCCGCCTCGCCGCCACACTGTGTGTCGATGGAGAGGGGAAGGAGGAGGGTGAAGGATAAGGGCGCTGTCCCGGCTCACCGCGGCCGCCGCCCGCCTTGGCCCGCCGCGCCGCCACAGCCCGCCCACGGCCGTCGCCGTCGTCCGGCCGCCCGTCGCCGCCGCCGTGGCCGCCGCCGCGAGAGAGCAAGCCGAGGGAGATGGAGAGATTTGAGGGGAGATTTTTTGAGCGTGCGTTTGACGAGAAGATAAGGATGAGCGTTTTTTTGTCCAAGTTGATAAAAACAGGGACAAATGTTGATCTATAGTCTCGGTTGGTAATACCAACCAAGAATAAAAAATAATGAGGATTTGACACGGGCTACAGATTTTTTTAAATCGGAACTAAAAACAAACTTTTGTCTCGGTTGATATTACCAACCGGAATTAAAGATTTAACCGGTTGGTGTTACTTTTGCTCAGTGTACTTGGGATTTATATGAACAGATGGTTCCTTAGATGCAGAATCCATAAAGAAATTAATACATGAAGTAGTTTCTTTTATTGCATTCTGGCATCAATAATGCGCCTATATATCCTTTCAACTAATATTTTACTGTCTTATAAATCCTGGTTAAGATTATCTACAGATGAATGCAAATAATTATAATGAAACTCCGGTCCTTTGCTTGACTCAATTAGTCCCCCACACTACTATCCTGAACAACTTTCCATCTTCTCACGGCTACAATCTAATAAAGGCCTCCTCCATCAACGAGGAAAGCGAATGCAAGCCCGGACCTTATCACCACAGAGCAATGATGCACTTTTACATAGCGTTATGCAATCTCTAACATGAACAGTCGACAACATGTAGGCTGAAAATGTCGTCGTCGCTGAGATATCAGCATAGAGCACGTTCGCCACAGTTTTGCATCCACGTCGACATTAAGGAATATGCAAGTTAGTTAATTAAGTTGTTTGGAGCTAGTAGCTAGCTACAAGCATACCTGTGGGACTTCCTTCCTCGGAGAAACTCCTACCATATTTCCTGGTGCCTCCTATTCCTAAACGTACATATATACATGCGTTACGTGTCTGTTTAGCCAACAATAATGTAAAGTTCGTATATAAGCCTAGCTTGTCAAGATGAGATATATATTTTTGCATGTGTTGTCCTCAAAGGACAAAAGTTCCTTTAGGGCATGGAAGTGTGGAACTCCAATGCACTAGCTAGAACCGGAGACTTTCTACTATTTCTCTATTTTCTAGTATTCTTTCCTCTCATTTTTTCCATAATCCCAGGGCCTATTTATAGAAATTTTATTGTACAAATATAATCTTTGGCCTCATTATGGGGCAGGTTTAGGGGTACATTTGTTATTAATTTCCCTCATGATCAACATGACGGGGCCTAAATGGGTTGCCATCTTGGGCCCAGTGTCAGGGAATATGTCAATCGTCCAGGGCAAAAGTGGGGATGTATCCATCTTTTTCATTTGGCCATTCTCCGATCTCATCTCATGTCCAACGGTAGTCGCCACCTCCGATGATCCCTGTCATCTCTAATGGTTTTTTTTGAACGGAAATCTCTAATGGTTTTCGATCGTCACCTTCTATTGCAGGGAACATTTTTTAAGACTTGATGCATGCATGAATCAATGTTTATCAACGAATTAATTCAGGTTCGGTTTATTAATTCAATATATGTGAGCGTTAGCCCAAGAGTTCCAACTTAATTACGAATTCCACAAATTTACATCAGCACATGCGAATTGAACATGCCACGGCCTGAATGTCATAGGCAAACTCTCTACTATCGAATTAGCCATGAGAAATTTGGATCGCGCCACCGATGAGGATGATCCAAACTGTGGTGCTCTTATTTGCGCCCCATCTTCTGTTCTAACACAAAACCAACCGTGATGGTGGAATCGTGCCGCTGGTACTCCCACATATAGATGGCTAAATGGCCCGCTCGGCCCGACACGGTCCAGGCCCGGTCGTGCCCGGACCAAAATTTTTCGGGCCGGCACAGCCCGACCTACATGTCGAGCCGGGCCGTGCTGGCCCACGTGCTCAACATATGGCCCAGCACGGCCTAATAAGGGTCGGGCCGGGCCCGAAGGCACGGCAGCCCATCGTGCTTCTCTGAAATAAGTCTATTTTTCACCCTTCTTTTTGGGCTGTGACACTAAAATAAGTCTAATTTACGTCCCTATTTTTTGGGCCGTGACATATAATAGTCTATTTTCTCATCCTATTCTTTGGGCCGTGCCTTACATATGGTTGAAAGTAAGTCTAAATAACATCCTTAAACTTCGGGCCGTGCCGGACCGACCCATCGTGCCGAGGTCACAGCCCAGGCACGGCCCACCGGTCGGGCCGGGTCGGGCCCAACCAGCTCCGTGCCGTGCCGTGTCTGGGCCGGGCCAAAGTGTCGTGCCTTGGGCCGGGCCGTTGGGCCTCGGGCCATATGGCCATCCACACACTTTCATCGTCGCGTCAGAGTGGTTCAAGCCAACAGCGATGAGCAGTGACGGACCCAAAAACTTCTAATAGCATGGACGAACCACAAACTAATCGATAATAACAATCATAGTAGTAGTAGTATCAACTTGGCGCATCATACCTTGATACTAGCAGGCAGCTAGCCCTACTTCGGCGCCGTGCTAGTGACAGCTACAGGAGAAACATTCAGCAAGAAGCAAGAACAGATCAGTTGATGGACAATTGCAACAACACAACAAAACAGAAATACAGAATGATCTTTATGCAAAGAAAGAAGGTTCATGCAATGAAAGAGTTCGTGATGGGTTACCAGTGGGGGTGTCCATGGCAAACTGCTGCGAGACAAGAATCTGCCACTCTCCCGCACCAAGAATCTGCCATCAGATCGTAGTAGTATCTATCAACTAGTATCAAATTGTTACTGTTAAGGCATCATACTAGTATCAACTATTCAACTTGGCGCATCTGCATCAGACATACATATGTTGATACTAGCTAGCACTAGCAGAGCAGGCAGCTAAGGCAAGGGCCGCCGGACTGCCTGCTACCGCCGCGAGCGCCGCACCGCCCGCTTGCTCCCGCCTTGCCTTGCCCGCTGCCGCCGCTCCCGCCCCGCCCGCCGCTACCGTCGCCCGCCCGCTTGCCGCGCCGCCCCGACCGTCGGAGGCCGCGAGCGCCGCCGCCCGCCTCGCCACCTCGCCGCCGCCGGTCGTCGCCGCGGTAGCCTACCAAGGCGCGTGTGTGCGTTGCGGCGCGTCGAGGGAGGGGAAGCCGGCGGCACGCGCACACGACGATGCCAACGTCGAGGAGGCCGCGAGCGCCGCCCGCCCACCCGCCACCCGCCGCTGGCCGGTCGTCGCCGCCGGTAGCCTACCAAGGCGCGTGTGTGCGCTTGCAGGCGCGTCGAGGGAGGGGAAGCCGGCGGCACGCAGACACGACGATGCCAACGTCGAGGAGGCCGCGGATGCGGAGGAAGTCGTAGACTGCGGACGCGCACGCCGACGCCTGCTGCTCCCTCTGCGTGATGCGCCGGTGAGGGAGTCGGGTGTGTCGAAACTTGGTTTCGGCAATATATTTTATGGGGTCGCAATCGAGATCGCCAAGCACAATGGGTTAGAAGAAGAAGAAGATTTAGACAGGTTCAGGCCCTCTCGTGAGGTAATACCCTACTCCTGTTTCGGTGGATTCGATCCGCCGAGTGTCTTTATTGATCTCGTGATCTAAAGCTCTCGCTTATGAAGTTGTATCTCAGATCTAATCTCTGATCAAGTCTAGGATCTGATCTCCTATCGGAATATCCCTCAAGGGACGCCCCTTACCCCCTTATATAGTCTTGGGAGGAAGGGTTTACAAGTCGGAAACCCTATATTACTCTAAGACGGTTTCCTCAATCTTACCAAACCGTGACTATAGGCCGATTGCCTTATCTCTATCGGCAACCGTAACACCTAAGTCAAGTTCGGCTTACAGATATAGCAGGCGCAATCTATCCCTACCTCCAGTCGGATAAGCTTGCCATGTGGATACCCGATTGCCACAATCTCCACAGTAGCCCCCGAGTCCTTTTCAGTCGACGAGACAACTCGCTTCAGACCAAAGCGGCACTCAACCAAAAATCTCTTTGACCGAGTGCTTTTGGCGCCGAGTGATTCCATCATCTCTGCTGAATCTTCCCGAGTAGCTCCAAAGACTGTGAAGGGCTGGAAAATATATAAAAAATTCTCAAAAATAAATATCTAGGTGCATCTCCGATGCACCTAATTATAGGTGTAGCCCCGACTATGTGGTTAGTCAAAAATAGACTAAACATATAGTCAAGAACTATAAAAAAATATTCTCATGTAGATGCCTAGCTCACGCTAAAGCAATCATAGAAATCTCATTACTCGCAAGTTCATACCCAACTGAGTGAATTTGCCCGAGTCATCTCGTAACAAATAATTCAATCATCCCTCATGGGTAAAAAGCACTCGGTAAACTCTTGCTCAACCGAGTGGATTTGCCCGAGTAATCCCAATAATAACTCAATTAACCCTAGCGGGTAAAAAGCACTCGGTAAGCTCATGCTTATCCGAGTAGATCTGCCCGAGTCATCCCGGAACAAATATTTTAATCATCCCTCATGGGAAAATAAGTTCTTTCAACCATATGAAAAATATGACCAAGTTATTAAATAGCTTTTGCCATAATACTGGTCTCAATCTATAAAGATATTCACCAAGGTGGAAAATAAACAAGATCGGTAAGATTACCCGACCAAATGCCGAAAAACCAAACAGCCCTTGTTCATCAAGGCAGCTATAAAAACTCACTTGTTGGTCACCTTCCAAATTGCATCGTGTCAGCTTCTCATGAAGTCAGACAAACCGCGGTATGGAAGGATCTTTAAAGGTATTGGGCACTCGGACACGCGCATATTGCCAAGGCAAATCTGCTTAAGCTCATCTGCTTAAGTCCCTAAGGACACGTATCGGACCACACCTTAGCTGGGCCGTAGATTTTCTTATGGGCTCGGCCCACTCACCAGAAAACCTAGTGCAACCCTCAAATCTTTCTTTATAAAGACACGAGGTCGTCCCCGCCTCTTCATCTTCCAAAAATTCCCCTTCTTGCAATCGCTCATCGGTTCATTGCGGAGAACCCTAGGCTTGCGCGCTTCTCGAGTCCATCCGCCAAGAAGCTTGCTTGCCACGACAACTAGCTTCGCAGCCAAAACTCCCACATCCATCGCCCAAGATCTAACCTTTCTCGCCGGATCCGCTCCCCAACAACCTCGCTCTCATGGCGGAAGAAAAGAGGATTCCGTTCGACCAATGGGCCACCTCGGACGTGAGGGAATACACCCTCAAGGAGATGGTGAAGCACGGCGTGCTTCCGCCCAAGGAACTTGTGGGATGGCGCCGGCGGCGGGGAGGACTTCCCGACCCCAAACACCGGTGAGCTCGTTGTCTTTACCTCCTTTTTCTATTGCGGATTCAGTCTTCCCACCTCCGAATTCTTTCGGGGCTCTTGGATTACTATGGTCTTCACATCTACCATCGAACCCCAACTCGATGCTTCACATAGCACTCTTCATTCATGTGTGTGAAGCCTTCCTTGGCATTCTTTCTCACTTCAATCTGTTCCGTCGTATGTTCTACTGAAACCCCATCCGAACAAGGACCAACCTTGTGTCGTTGGCGGGGCAGGCTTCCGCTTCGCGGATCTCTCCGCAAAGACTACTTCTCTCTTCCCTTGAAATCCTCGAACAAAGGCCGGCACGCGAACGGTTCTACATCGCAATCTTGAACCCGGCCTTCCCGCCTTTGTCGGTCTTCCTCCTGTCCCCAAACCATCTTGGAGCATCGTCCCGTAGCCCAAGAATGGGACGAAGCCAATGATCTGCTCGCGAAGATCCGGCGATGAAGAAAAGGAATCTTCACGGGGAACAAATCACTCGGCACTTCATCGTGCCGTGCGGCGGCGCCGATCAAGGAGCGGTCGAAGCCGGCCTTCGAGTACGAAGGCGGTACGGACCCATCGGGAGGACCGGATCCACTCACATACGAGATCCGAAGATCCGGATGTACAAGCTCTTTTCATCGGGATCGCGATCGAGCGAGCCCTCATTCCGCTGTCCTCCCATACGGCATCCACCGACCTCCTCCTCCGTAAGCCGATCGGATGCTTCATAGTATCTTTCGATCTTGACGTCTTGTCGTTTAATGTTGCACTTTCCCTTTTCTGCAGGAAAACGCCTCTATCACCTCCAAGCCATATAAGATGGCTCATGATGACGCGCAGCGTCGCCCACCAAGAAGCCGGCGGCGGGATAAAAATCCAAGCGATCCGGTCGGGAAGCGGCGGCGCCGAGTGAGGACTCGAACAAGCGTGCAAGCAAAGGCGGGCGATCATCGAGGACTCGGATGACGACGTCCCGGCTCCTCCGGTCGAGACCCCGCCTCTAAGGCGATCGCCGCGGACTGCACCGAAGATCCGCCGATCAACCAGGTAAGCTCTGAAACCAAAGTCCTGAGTTCTTTCGTAGAAAACTCTTCTTTATCTTCGCTGCATTTACTTGTGCAGAAGCCCCGGGATATAGATCCGTCGGAGGGATGAAGGGCCGACCCGGCCGCGCTGCTCCCGAAGCGCCAAGGCCGTCGAGCCAAAACCCGGAGCCCGCAACCAAGTGCGAGCGTTCGGAGAAGCACCCTTCTCCTCGGAAGGAGAGCGCCCCCAGGAAGAGCCCCGCCCGCCGGGATATCCCGAGTAACCGCAGGCTGCGGAACCCACGGCTGCGGCCCGAGCGCCCCGGCGAGGGTCACTCGGCACGAGCCCGAAGAAGAAGAAGAACCCGGCTGCCCCACCTAGGGGGCGACCACCGAAACCGGTGAGATTTGCTTGGAACTTTCCTTTGTTCTTTCAATTTTGAATCTTTCATGTCTTCATTGGTCTTTCTTGTTTGCCGACCACGGTAGAAGAGATCCCTAGGTTACGTCTTCGAGACACGGGTTCCTCCGATCGAATGAGTGGCGGGACTCGGAAGGCGAGAGACGGGGCATCATCCTCGACCGGCAGGCTGAAAAGGATGAAAGGGATGCCCTCGTCGAGAGCCTGAACGAGGCGACCCGACTGCTCAACGTAAGCCTTCATCTTTCTTTTTGATTATATCTTCGTTATCCTTCGCCGATCATCCTTCGCCTTCGCATGCGAAAGAATATTGCCGCTCAATGGCAAAATCCGAGGTGCTTGGAAAAGCCGGTGCCTCACTTAAACTCCTTGGAGGACGTTCGGCGCGTGAAGGTCACTTGGGAGGAGGCCGCTTCAAGGGAGGCCGCTTTAAGGAGGGAGATCTCGGAGCTTCGGGAAGCGAACCTCGACCTCCGCGGATCAATCGGAAGTAAGCCTGCCTCTCCCAGCTTCATCATGATTCTTTTGTTGATCTTGTCTATTGATAATCCTCTTTCGTTGTAGAAAATTCTTCAGAGGTCCACTCGCTTCAAGTCCAGCTGGAAGCGGTCAACCTTGCCAAGGCCGAAATGGAGGCCGAATTTGAAGGTAACCTTCTTTGAAGTTGATTCTCATGTCTTGCTTCATTCCCGAGTGCCTTGAATGATCGGAACTCCTTGCGGCTTATAAGATGAAGACCCGAGCCCAATATGACGTCTTACTTGGGCGGATCAAGTCTAGCGACGAGATTCGGGAAGAGGTCGCGAACGCCGCCACGCCGATCTTAACATCCTTGTTTGATCAAGGAGTTGGGGCCGCTCGCGAGCCAATCGAGATCTTCGACAAGCTCCGCGCTCCCGAGCGATTCGAAGAACATCACCGAAGCGGCCAACATGGGGGCTGGTCCGGCTCTTGCACGGACCAAGTCCCTCTACCCCAGTGGATATTCATTCAATCGGGAGGGCTTCGCGAGGGGACAAGACGAGCAGCGGCCTTAGATATGCTCGCGAGGCGCAAGAGGTGGCGAAGATCTCTTTAGATGTAGTAAACAATTTTAAACTCGAACTGTATTTTGACTTTGCTTTATGAATGTCATGTAATCGTAACACTCTTGTCATGAAATCTTTGTGCCTATTTTTAGTTTATTTATGTCAATGCCTTGATTCGAGCCTTTGCGTGAAATTTCTTAAGTAGTTTTCGTCTGTCACCAAGCCTAGGCTCGATTAGGTCATCGGAAAACTCTCGGTCCTTAGACACCGAGCTCGAGTCGAAGGACATTAAACAATGATAAACCAAATTATGCACAAAAATTTGACAAGGAAAATTCGAGCTTTATTGATATGTGTATCACCCAGCTAGCTCAAGAAGTCATCTTGCTTGAGGTTGGCGATCAAGGAAAACATGAGGCCTTAGCCAAATTAGGCGTAAAACCGCCGAAGATGTTCGATGTTCCAGAGTTCTCCACCATAGACCCGTCTTCGCGCTTTAGCCGGTAGGCACCGGCCGAGTCACTTCGGCGATTATATAGGGTCCTTCCCATAAGGGAGATAACTTGTGTCGGTCTTTGGTGGTCGGATCTTGCGTAGGACCGGTCGCCAACAATGAAAGCTCGTGCTCGCACGTTGCGACCGTGGTATCTTCCGAGCCCTTGAAGGTATTTGGCCGATGGATGAGGGCTGCCTCGCGGGCCTCTTCCAATCGGGTGAGGTCATCCACTCGGTCGATGTCGTAGCGTTCATCGTTGAAGCTGCGGACCGGAGGGATTCAAACTCCATCTCGTTTGGCAACATGGCTTCGCGCCATAGACCGAGAAGAAAGGAGTTTGGCCGGTGGCCCGCCGGGTGTAGTTCGCGCGACCATAGAACCGAGGGAAGTTCTTGGACCCACTTGCCGGCGTAAGGGCTTAGCCGGTCGAAGACGCGAGCCTTGATGCCTTGAAGAACCATGTCGTTTGCTCGCTCGACTTGCCCATTGCTTTTGGGGTGAGCTACTGATGCGTAGCAGATCTTGATTCCGAAGTCTTCGCAGAATTCCTTGAAGATGCCTCCCGTGAATTGAGTCCCATTATCGGTTATGATTCTTTTGGGATGCCGAAGCGGTGCACGATGTTGAGGAAAAATCCCGTGCTTTGTCGGCGTGATTGTGGCAACCGGCTTGGCTTCAATCCACTTGGAGAACTTGTCGATTGCGACGAAGAGGTGTGTGAAACCTCCCGGAGCTTTCTTGAAGGGGCCAACCATGTCCACCCATACCGCGAACGGCCGGAGAGTGGGATTGTTTGAAGCTCTGGGCGGGACATGGCTTTGTCGGGCAAAGAACCGGCAGCCTTCGCAGGTTCTTACGACTTTATCCGCGTCGGAGACCGCGGTAAGCCAGAAAAATCCTTGCCTGTAAGCTTTGCCGACTAGAGTGCGTGCCGCCGCGTGGCTTCCGCATATGCCCGAGTGGATATCTTGGAGTAATTGTTTCCCTTCTTCGGGTGTGATGCACCTCATTAGAATTTCGAGGGGCTTCTCTTGTATAAATCGGAGTCGACCATGACGTACGCTTGCAACGACGCCGGACGCGTTCGCTTCATCCCGGTCATCCAGCTCTTGCTTGAGTTAAGAATTTGATGAGCGGCGTCCTCCGGTCGGTATCGATCATGGTGACTTCGTTCGTGGTTTGCTCGTTGGGAGCTGTCTTTGCCGTGACGGTTGGCTCGTAGAGATGTTCGATAAAGACATCGTCGGAGCGGCTTCGCGCTTAGATCCGAACGTGCTAGCTCATCGGCGGCTTCGTTGTTATGTCTCAGGACATGTGAGAGTTCGAGTCCGTCAAACTTGTCCTCAAGCTTGCGGACCTCTTGTCGGTAGGCCTCCATAGTGTCGTTTAAGCAAGACCAGTCTTTCATCACTTGATTGACGACCAGGGAGTCACCTTTCACAATAAGTCGACGAATCCCGAGTGAGACGCAAGGCGCATCCATGTAAGAGAGCTTCGTATTCGGCGACGTTGTGTGAGGCGGAGAAGTGGATGTGAAGGGCATATCTTAGCCTTTCCCGGTCGGGGAGATCGGCACGACTCCTGCTCCCAAGCCGGTGATCCTCTTGGATCCGTCGAAGTGCATGGTCCAGTGTTGGAGGTCTTCCCGAGTACGTGCTCTTCTTGTTCGATCCACTCGGCCGGAAGTCCGCTAAGGCTTGTGACTTAATGGACGTCCCGGGCTTAAAAGTTAAGTCCAGGGCATCGTTCCAGGGCCCACTTGGCGATGCGCCCGGTTGCCTCGCGGTTGTGGATGACGTCGCCGAGTGGAAAAGAGGTGATGACGGTGACCGAGTGACCACGAAAGTAGTGTGCCAATTTCCTCGCGGTTATTAGAACACCATAAAGCAATTTTTGTACACGGGGTATCGGATTTTGGCTCTGCCAATACTTCGCCGACAAAGTAAATTGGTCTTTGAATCTTCCGGCTCGTCCTTCTTCTTCTCGTTCAACCACAAGGACCGTGCCGACCACTTGGTGAGTGGCCGAGACGTACAGCAAGAGGGGTTCCTGGGCTGAGGTGAAGCTAGGACGGGTGGCGTGGTAAGGAACTCTTTGAAGTCTTCAAAGGCCTTGTCGGCTTCGTGGTCCACTGGAAGTCGTCTGTCTTCTTCGATCGAAGAAGGGCATGCCTCGCTCGCCGAGTCGGGATATGAAACGGCTTAGCGCCGCCATGCAGCCAGTGAGCTTTTGGACGTCTTTCGATTACTCGGGGCTTCATGTTTAAGATGGCGTTGATCTTCTCGGGTTTGCTTCAATGCCGCGATGTGATACCATGAAGCCGAGCGGTTGCCGATGGGACGCCGAAGGTGCACTTCTCCGGTTCAACTTCATTCGAAGGCCCGGATGTTTGCAAAGGTTTCTTCTAAATCGGCGATCGGGTCTTCTTTCGCTTGGTCTTGATGACAACATCGTCGACATAAGCTTCAACGTTTTTGCCGATCTGCGTTTGGAAGCATCTTTGGATCATGCGTTGATATGTAGCTCCGGCGTTCTTCGAGCCGAAAGGCATGGTGATGTAGCATAGGCCCCGAACGGCGTGATGAAAGATGTCTTCAAGCGGTGGATTCTTTCGGATCGATCCGTGATAGCCCGAGTAACAATCCAAGAAGCTCGGGAGTTCGCAGCCATGTTGAGTCGACAACTTGGTCGATACGAGGTAGCCCAAATGGATCTTTGGGGCAGGCTTTGTTGAGGTCGGTGTAATCGACGCACATGCGCCACGCCCGTCTTCTTGCGGACCAAGACTGGATTGGCTAGCCGTCGGGATGAAGGACTTCTTTAATGAAGCCGGCCAAGAGCTTTGCAAGTTCTTCTTTGATCGCGTCTTTTCGATCCGTGCGAACCTGCGTAATCGTTGTTTTATTGGTTTGGCGTCATCTTTGACGTTCAAAGAGTGCTCGATCACCTCCCTAGGAATTCCGGGCATATCGGATGGTTTCCATGCAAAAACATCTTTATTATTTTGGAGGAAGGTGACGAGCGCGCTTTCCTATTTAGGATCTAGGTCGGCGCCGATTACGGCGGTTTTGGAGGGATCGGACGAATCAAGGGAGATCTTCTTGGTCTTGGCGTCGCCGGATCCCGATTTGGCTATCTTCTTGCGGGGACTTCGCCCTCTGCCGAAGTTGATGCAGCCAATCGGACTTCTTGTTGGCCACGTAATCTCTCGCGAGATTGGGCCATGTCGCAGCTCTCCTTGTCGCAGTGAAGGCTTGCTTCACGTCGCGCGAAGAGTGATGACGCCGTTGGGACCCGGCATCTTCATGCGAGAGATAAGTGTAGTGAGGGATCGCCATGAACTTGGCAAGCGCAGCCTTCCGACGATGGCATGATATGCCGTTTCAAGTCGGCCACCTCGAAGGTGACGTTCTCCCTTCGGAAATTCTCTCGGGCTCCGAAGGTGACGGGAGAGAGATATGCCCGAGTGGTGTTGAAGATAGCCCGGGATAACTCCGTGGAAGGGGCTGAGCTTGCTTTGAGTTCGGCCCTCGGGATCGCATTTCATCCATAGTCTTGGCGAACGGGATGTTGAGGGCGCTACCCCGTCGATGAGGACGCGCTTAAGCCTGATGTTGCGGACTACGGGGTCCGGGGACGAGTGGATAACGTCCGGGTGGACCACTCGGTCGGGATGATCCGAGCGGTCAAAGGTGATGGCCACCTCCGACCATCGCAGATATTGAGGGACTTCGGGTTGAGCCGCGTTGACCTCCCGTCGTTAGCTCATTTCCTCTTGGATTCATAAGCTAGCGGGCCCCGAAGATGTGGTTGAGCTCCCCACTTGGATCTTGAAAAGGTTCGGCATTCTCGCCGCGTTGTTCTTCTTGGCGCGACGGCCAGCGCCTCGTCGATCGGCTTTTTGTTGAGCTGCGCCCAGCTTGTTAAGCTGCTTGTAGATAAAGCGATCCTTTGCCGCGTGCTTGTGATTCGGATGGTGGGTGCACCGGGCGTTCATGATGGCGTCGTAGGCGGCGACTCGGGACGGCGTTGAGTATTGGAGGTTGCGGCCACCGGGTCTTCGATCGGCGCTTGCGATCTTTCGGGCCCCGGTTGCTGTTGTTGCCGCCGTCCTTCTTAGGATTTCGGCTTCCTCCTTGCTTGTCCTCTCTTCGTCGGGCCGATCTTGACGGGCGGCCTTGATGGCGTCGTTTGATTTGGCGTATGAATTCGCCATCTCAAACATCGCTTCACCGTCTTCGGTGGCTTGCGTCCGAACTTGCCGATAAGCGGCTCATCACGGACTCCCTTACGGAAGGCGGCGATGATGATGTCATCGGTGATGTTCGGGATCTTGTTGCGCTTCTCGGAGAAGCGACGAATGTAATCCTTCAGAGGCTCGTCCGGCTTCTGGATGACATTGTAAAGGTCGAAGTGCGTGCCGGGCCTCTCGAAGGTGCCTTGGAAGTTGGCGATGAAGTGGTCCCTCAGCTCGCTCCACGAGCCGATTGAGCCTCTTGGCAGGCTGGTGAGCCAATTTCTGGCCGAGTTTGCGAGGGCCACGGGCGTAGTTCGCCATGGCTTTGTTGTCGCCACCGCAGCTCGGATGGCAAGGGTATATACGTTAACCAAGATTCGGGGTCGGTTTTGCCATCGTACCTTTCTATCCCGGTGGGCTTAAAGCCACTCGGCCAATGCACTCGGCGGAGCTCCCGAGTGAAGGCCGGTACTCCATCGTCGCCGTTATCGGGTGATCCTCCGATCTTCCCGAGTGCGACGGTCGCGCTCTTGGTAGCGGCGGTCGAGGACTTCCACGATCACTCGGCGGGGTCTTCGTTGGCTGGTTGGGTAGCTGGAACTGTTGCGGTGGACTCGGTGGTGGACGGGTGGACGTCCATGTCGTTTGCGGCGGGAGTCGACCGTCTGCTCTTGGTGCCTCGGCATGGACTCGGGAGGCGGGCCTCTTGGCCTAGTTGACGGCCGAGCCGGCTCGAGCCTCCGTAGTCTCCGACCTTAGGGGTGGGAGCCGGCTCTTGTCGGGCGTTTCGGCCACGGATTCGACGGCCTTCTTGCCGAAGTGGTGGGAGGGCCGTTAGCCGTGGCAGCAACGATGGTCTTGATCTTATCCAGTATAGGAGTCACGTTGGCCGGAGCCGTCTCCATGACGGTATCCAAGAGCGTGAGTGCGGCGGCAGCGTTCTGCGTGGCGTCGGAAGACATTGGTGTTGCGAACCCGTGTTTGGAGGATGGCCTCGGCGGATCGTCCAGTGCACGCGATCCTGCTTCCTTTTATCGGCCTCGTCTTTGCGTTGTTTGTCTTCTTCGGTGTCTTGCGTTCAAGCTCCACTCGCTCGCTCCTCTTCGGCAAGCCTTCGGCCATGGCTGAGTCGGACTCATCGGCTCGGCCATGAGGACGTCGAAGCACTTCGGCTCGCAGTCCATATGGCGTCGGAGTTGTTGGCTTCGTCGAGGGGATGCCGTAGAGATTGTTGAAGCGGCGGAGCGAGGTATCCGTTGAGCTCGAAGATGAACAGGAGCCAAAGGACGGGAGGATGACACGACCTCCCTTGATCTGGGTAACCCGGATCCGGATCGATCCAGTCCGAGTCGGAGCTTGGGGGATCGGGCTCTTCCGAGTGGATTCTCGCCAACTCGGGAGAGCGCTTGATGTAGATCTTGGCGACGTTTGGTAACCCAAACGGCACCGAAAGGTCTTCCCGAGTAGATTGCTTCCGTCGGGAGGCAAGAAGATTGGCGCAGATCTCGGCGGTATTCGGTAATCCGAATGGCGCCGAGTGAAGTCCGTCGTCGGAGAAGGTGGATCGCATCTTGGTCTTCAAGATGTTGTCGAAGATCTCGCGCTGTTGGAGAACCCGAACGGCGCCGAGTAGGTTGTTCCCTCCGACTGGTTCGAATCCGAGTCGAGGGAGGAGTCGCCGGCGAAGTTGGCGGCGAAGTCGCCGAGTCTTGAAGGAGATCCCATCACGCTTGTCGGCGAGATTGTTGAAGAAGTCTCGACGCGCGGTCCCCTACTCGGCGCGCCAACCGCCGAAATTTGGTTTCGGCAATATATTTTATGGGGTCGCAATCGAGATCGCCAAGCACAATGGGTTAGAAGAAGAAGAAGATTTAGACAGTTTCAGGCCCTCTCGTGAGGTAATACCCTACTCCTGTTTCGGTGGATTCGATCCGCCGAGTGTCTTTATTGATCTCGTGATCTAAAGCTCTCGCTTATGAAGTTGTATCTCAGATCTAATCTCCGATCAAGTCTAGGATCTCGATCTCCTATCGGAATACCCCTCAAGGGACGCCCTTACCCCCTTATATAGTCTTGGGAGGAAGGGTTTACAAGTCGGAAACCCTATATTACTCTAAGACGGTTTTCTCAATCTTACCAAACCGTGACTATAGGCCGATTGCCTTATCTCTATCGGCAACCGTAACACCTAAGTCAAGTTCGGCTTACAGATATAGCGGCGCAATCTATCCCTACCTCCAGTCGGATAAGCTTGCCATGTGGATACCCGATTGCCACAATCTCCACGGGGTGCAAGGCTTGGCGGAAAACCCGCTGCCGGCCGCCCGTCGCAGCGCGCGCGCGCCGGCCTCGATCGAGAGCACTTCCAGCTTCCGTAGTCCACTACACGCGCGCGACGCCGACGCTGACGCCGAAGCCGACGCCGACGCGGATGACGCCGGAGGCGGACAAGTGCGGTTTCATTACCGAAATCCCGACGTTTAGCTAGTGTCCAAAAGTTTATCGAGTGCTGTTCTCAACAAACTCTTTATCGAGTGTAATACTGGCTTCATCGAGCGTCCCGGACACTACAAACAGCATGAGTCTGAAAGTGTTTGGACGAGGCACGCCGTCGGTCTTCGCTGATGGAGAGCCCTAGTTCTGCAGTCGTCAAAAGCACTCGCGAGTCGTGACGCTTCGGCTTTGACGCTGTCGGACACTTCGTCACACGCACGCGGGACGCTTCGCTTCGGTCTGGCCCAGCTACTAGGGAGAGTGAAGGAGCCCAGACATAGCCCAGGGTCGCTGGGCCTTAGGTCCGCCTCTAACCACAAGTCAGCCAGCGATGTCGAGCACACGGCCACTGTACCATGACGGGATCGCCTTGGCAGTAGCACCCAAAAACTGCGGCAAACAATGATACATAATCATATCAGCAAGTAGTACTAGTGCTGAAATGATATAGCTTGATTAACATTGGCTATTGCCTATTGTTACAACGAATATGCAAAATTAACATATAAGCTATATTAGGAGCCATAGCTAGCTACGAACATACCAGTGTGGGACGTCACTTCTTTGAACGACCCATACCATGTTTCCTTGTGCCTCCAACTCCTACTATATGTATAATTGTATATGCATGGTGTTAGGTGTTTCTTCAGTCGACAAGCAGTTCATATCCAAGCATAGCTTGTCGACCAGGAGATAAAATGCATGCATATATGCCTCTACTCTTATATATATGTATATGCATGATTTACATGCATCGGCCGGCTAGCAGAAATAAAAGGTGCAGGTGTAGGTTTTTTTGTTGTCCGATTTCATTTCACTGATCTACCTCGACATGTGCTAGTATCAATTTGGTTCTGAGTCTGACGAAGCAGCAAAAGGGTTTTGTGTAGTCAATAGGATTAATTGACCTGCAGAGAGACCATGGAAAAATTAATATGTGATCATGGATGTGTTATGTTCATGAAGTGCTAGAGTCTTCATGCCGGCATGAATGTGCATGTCGGCTCATAACATCACAGCATGTACTAGAGTTGTTAATTTAGTCAATGAAACAGTTCGTTTAATTTATTATACCTCTTTCTTATCAAATGTACTGCAATGTTCACTTATATTTATATATATATATATCCCTACGGAAAAGCCTATGTTTACCGAGTGTAAAACTGTTTGTCGAGAGCTTTATATCGAGCACTCGGCGAACAATCTATTTGCCGAGCGGGCTCTCGACAAAAAACTCTCGACAAAAAGTACACTTTGCCGAGTGTAAACTCTCGACGAACAAAAACACTCGGCAAAAAATAATTTTGCCGAGTGCCAATAAGGAACACTCGGCAAAACAGTAACCGCCGTCAACGAAGAACCGTTTGTCAACATCTTTGCCGAGTGCCGTGGTTAAGCACTCGACACAATGCCTTCTTTGCTGAGTGCCACGGCTAGGCACTCGGCAAAATACCTTCTTTGCCGAGTGCCGTGGCAAGGCACTCGGCAAAATACCTTCTTTGCCGAGTGTCTTGCCCCGACACTCGGCAAACATTTGAAAATTTTTCCTCATCTATCCTCCAAACTTTCTCTATTATGTAAATACAATATGTAATCCCTAATTATCAAATATAGAAATTTTTCGATTGGTTTTGCTATATTTCTTTGAGTTATTGTATTTTTGTAAATTTTTTGGCAAGTCTCATATTAGAAATGCAAGTGGTTAAAAAAACTAAAAAAATTAGTGCAAATATTATATTTATGTTATTTAGACCCTTTTGAGTCATTATGTGGTAAATGAATAGAAATTTCAAATTTTTCTTCATGCAACGTGGTTAGGAACGTGTTGACCGAATGATTTCAAAATTGTAAAAATAGCAAACGAAGTCGAAAATCATAAAATTTGTTAGGATGTCATGATATAATACGTCGAGGCTAGGGTAAAAAATCGAGAAGGTTTCGAATATTTTATCGGTATGACGCTCATAAAACCGAAGATTCTCAAGACGATTATAAATGTTGAGAAGGATTGGTTAGATTTAGAGAGAAAGTGACGGCCGAATTATCGTTTCATTTCAAATCTTTTTTCCAAAGCAATAAATATCATATATTGGTTTATGCAAAATTTTGGTAATTTTTTGAATCCGTTTGATAATTTTTAAATTATTAGAATCATAAAAACTAAAGTTTTTTTGCCGAGTGTAGCTCTCAAGAAAGTATCACACACGGCAAAAAATGTACAAACCCTAGTGTGCAAAACTTTGCTTGAGTGCCTGGACTAGAGCACTCGGCGACATTAGTATTTGCCGAGTGCCCCGATCGGCACTCGACAAAGCCGGTTTTGCCGAGTGCCCGGATCGGGGCACTCGGCAAAGCTGCGGCACACGGCAAATTTTTTAATATGTCCGCCTCATCCCCGTGCCACGCTCAATTTCGGACTTAGAATAATTTTGAGACACCGGTGCCGCCGCCTCCCCACGCCCATCTGCCGTCGCCGCACCACTGCGCCGCCTCGCCCCGGCGCGCGCCGCCGCCCGACCGCCGCCCGGCCGACCCGCCCCGCCGACCGCCGCCCCCGCCGCCGCCGCCTCCGTGCGGCGCCGCCCCTACCGGCCGACGCCCTCCCCGTGCCGATCGCCTCCCCGCGCCCGACGGTCTCCTTCTCTCGGCCGACGCCCCCCGGCCGACGAACTCTCCGGCCGACGCCCCCCCCTCCCCACCCGGGCCAACGCTGTCCCTGCTCCCCGGCCGACGCCCATCTTCCCTCGTCGGCCGCACGGCCCACCGGCCGACACCACCTCCCCTCCTCCGGCCGACGCCTCCCCACCCCCTCCGTATTTTTTCGGTAAATATTCAACATTTATTTGTTATTGTAACATTTAGTTCAAACAAAATTAGATTTGTTATTATATAAACATTTAGTTCAAATTATGAAAATATTTAGGTTATTATTGACACATCAAAATAATATCATGTATTTAGGTGTTTATTAAAAGGAGTGATATTTAGGTATTTATTAGAAACAAATCTATGGTAAAAACAATGCTATTTATTAGATACATATCTATACTCCATTTATTTGAGTAGAAAATATATGCTATAGGCACGTATATATTTTTGAAGTTTATTGTGTGCACATATGTTCGAAGCCTTTTTTTGAGATGATGAATGGAGTCGCATCGCGCAGCCATGTCGTCGCTTGTGTGCCCGCCATCGAGCCGTGCTTCCCTATTTTGCAAGTGTCGCTATCTTTACCATCGTTTGTCCGTGTATAACGTAACCTTAGGCCTCTCCCGTTCGAAAGAGATACGGATGAAAATATGTGTCTTCTTGCATATCTTTAACCGTATCTTTTCGAATTGTTCATATTTTTGGATAGCAGGGATGTGTAGATGAGTTTAGTTTCCATGGTCTAGTATTGCAGTCCTCGGAATTTCGGTAGTATCTCCCAATTGTTCTCCGGATACACAATCTCCCTATCGGGACGTGTATTTGGAGAACAGTGGGGAGGTGCTGCCAAAATTCTGTCTCGGAGCGGAGTGCTAGAGCATGGGAAGTAAACTCATCTACACATCCTCGGGTGGGATTAGGACCTATCTTTACCTATTAGACATTAGAGGCACTCGGTAGATGAAAATAATATTTATATGATTGTTCGATATGATAGAGTATGGATGACCGTGAGTGGATGTATACGGGCCGCTCAAGTCACGGTTCGTTGACCGATGAATGGATCGAGAAGACCGATGCTTTCTTGGAACTTGCATTTGCCGATGTTAAAGGAGCGCATACCACATGGTGTCCCTGTAGAAAATATGGTAACATGAAGCGACAAACAAAAGAGATCATGGGGAAACACCTTTGCAAGAATGGTTTTACAGCTGATTATACCCGGTGGACGTTCCATGGTGAAGCCTACCATGGAGAGACGAGGTCGTCCGACAACGCATCGAGGAGTTTGATTCTGATCCCGGGGTAGGAGACATGTTAAATGACTATGAAGAAGCATACTTCGATGAAGGATGTAGGGAGGAGGAGCCGGAGCCTACCGCAAAGGCGTATTACGACATGTTGTCTGCACACAGCAACCCTTCATGGGCATACAAAGGTTTCTCAACTTGATGCCATTGCACGGCTAATGGCCGTAAAGTCCGTTAGCGGAGTAGAGAGGCCTTTGATGTTATGTTGACGATTGTTGGGAGCCCGCTTCCGAATGGTCACCTTCGGCCAAAGAGCATGTATGAGGCACAAAAACTCCTTCGTGCACTTAAGATTCCATATGAGCAGATACATGTTTGTCCGAACGGATGTATCCTATTTAGGGAAGAGCATGCGGAAGCAAAATACGTGTAAAGTGTGGATCCTCTAGGTTCGTAGAGGTAGACTGCGGTGATGGGCATAGGAGGCAGCTCGCTATCCCCATGAAGATCTTACGGTACCTTCCGTTCATACCGAGGATCCAACGGCTTTACATTACCGAGAAATCCACGAAACAGATGACATGGCAAAAGCTCGGACGTCGATACAATCTCGAGAAGCTTGTACATCCATCCGATGGTGAAGCTTGGAGAAGGTTTGATGTGATTCATTCTGGGAAAGCTCTAGAGGCTCGTAATGTACGAGTTGCATTGGCAACGGATGGGTTCAACCCTTATGGAATGGCGGCTGCCCCATACACATGTTGGCCCATGTTCGTTATTCCCCTCAATCTCCCTCCGCGTCATCTTCCAACGATCAAATATATTCTTGTCGTTGATAATTCCTGGACATCCGGGAAGAATATGAGTGTTTACATGGAGCCTTTGATTGATGATTTGGTCCGTACTTGAGAGGAAGGGGTATGGACATATGACCGAGCTACAAAGACAAACTTCAAAATGCATATTTGGTACCATAACTCACTGCATGACTTGCTGACATATGGGTTATTCTGCATGGATGGTGTGTTCATGGGAAGTTTCCATGTCCGGTATGCAAGGCACTTTGCGGTTCATCCGGTTGGTGAAGGGTGGTAAATATTCTTCTTTTGACAAACATCGACAATTCCTCCCTCTTGACCATCCATTCAAAGGGACATCAAGAACTTTACAAAAGATGTAATAATTACCGAGGCTGCACCACGATGATGATAGGTGCCGAGGTTCGTGCTCGCTTAGAAGCTCTTAAGATCAATGAAGAAGACGGTTGTTTTCTACGGGATATGGTGAGCAACATGCCTGGACTCAAAAATCTGCCTTGTGGAGGCCCCCATATTTTCAAGATCTCCTTCTTCCACATAACATTGATGTGATGCACACCGAAAAGAATGTCGTCGAGGCACTTTTGTACAATCATGGACATTCTTGATAAGACAAAAGACAACGTAAAAGCTCGAGTGGATCAAACTATGTTATGCAATAGACCAAAGCTAGACATGGCGCCTCCCAGAGGCGGCAAGTCATGGAGAAAGCCTAAGGCCAATTTTGTTCTGACGAGGGCCCAAAGGAGGGAAGTACTCGAATGGTTTCAAACGTTGATGTTCCCTGATGGGTATGCAGCCAATTTGAAGAGGGGAGTGAATTTATCTACCATGCGAATCAACGGGCTCAAGAGTCATGATTACCACATATGGATTGAGCGGCTTCTCCCGGTGATGGTTCGTGGCTATGTCCCCGAGCGAGGTCCCTCGACCCTCCCACGGCGACCGATACCTTTCGAGAGACGCCCGCTGATTCAGCCTGAAGGGACTCGGTAAGTAACCTTGGATGTTGTCAATGCTTTTTCATTTGATTTGTGAAAAATTACAATTAAAACTAATAATTCATTGCATTTTCACTTGGCAGGTGTTGGACTGTGATCAGAGGAAGTGATCACAAACACCAAGTCAACGGCATCCTGGATCTTCTGTGCAGAGTACACTTTCCTGGCCTTGTTCAGTATGCCGAAAGGTCGGAGCCTGCCTACACGTTTGACCACTACGTCGCCGTCTTCGATTTTCCTGATCGAGATGGAACGATCTTCAACAACAGGGCGGAGCAGGTGAAGGCTGTGTTGTGGGTAAATCTTCTGTCAAACCACGTCCCTCAATACATCACATTCATTGCACATTATTGAAACAATGGCTCAATACATCATGTGTTTATGCAGGATTTTTTAAATGTCGACGGATACGAGGCAAGAGCGGCTACGGTGGCGACAAATCCTATCGCAAACTCGTGATCGACATGCATTACGAGGCGCGCATCCAGGCTATCATTGCATATAACGCTGCATACAACAACTCGAAGGTCACCAAAACCGAAGCAAGAACCATGACTCGACAAAGGAATAATACATGCGGTAAATATAACATCGGGTTTTTGAACGATTAAGTACATTTGATTTGATTTAGGTATATCTCTTATACTTGATGACGTGTAGGTGCCTTTGGTGGTGTGGCCAGCTTCGATTGCTAGGAGCGCATGGTGGATAGGTGGTGCACTGCCGAGTGACGGGAGACGCACTCCGCTTGCCGGAGCGGCGGCGTTTGATGATGCCAGTGCACCACACCACCAAGGCAGCCTTAGCCTCAACCAAGATGCAAGATGGGTACGTGAATTCTATTTTTCATTTCAACGACCAATGCTCAATAGTTCTTAACCATACTATTGTTTTATTCGTAGTCGGCGTCGCATGATGGGCAACCTATCTCCCATTTCAAGGCATGGGCTTTGGCCCACAAGGGCAAGGCGACGTCCGACGTCGACTACAACCTGAGGACGGGCCCTCGGCATACACCAATGCGACCGTCCACGCCCGCCTCGGTCAGACACCATGATGGCAAGGGAGCTCCATGGGGAGGATTTCGATCCTACTACCCAAGATATTGATGGAGAAGTCGTCATGAGGGTGGGAGGAGGCAAGAAGCATGGGCGGTCTGGATTGACGACAACCTCCTCGACACAACCGACACCCACTCCAGTCCGAGTCGGAGCTTGGGGATCGGGCTCTTCCGAGTGGATTCTCGCCAACTCGGGAGAGCGTTGATCGTAGATCTTGGCGACGTTTGGTAACCCAAACGGCACCGAAAGGTCTTCACCGAGTAGATTGCTTCCGTCGGGAGGCAAGAAGATTGGCGCAGATCTCGGCGGTATTCGGTAATCCGAATGGCGCCGAGTGAAGTCCGTCGTCGGAGAAGGTGGATCGCATCTTGGTCTTCAAGATGTTGTCGAAGATCTCGGCGCTGTTGGAGAACCCGAACGGCGCCCGAGTAGGTTGTTCCCTCCGACCGGTTCGAATCCGAGTCGAGGGAGGAGTCGCCGGCGAAGTTGGCGGCGAAGTCGCCGAGTCTTGAAGGAGATCCCATCACGCTTGTCGGCGAGATTGTTGAAGAAGTCTCGACGCGCGGTCCCCTACCGCGCGCCAACCGTCGAAATTTGGTTTCGGCAATATATTTTATGGGGTCGCAATCGAGATCGCCAAGCACAATGGGTTAGAAGAAGAAGAAGATTTAGACGAGTTCAGGCCCTCTCGTGAGGTAATACCCTACTCCCGTTTCGGTGGATTCGATCCGCCGAGTGTCTTTATTGATCTCGTGATCTAAAGCTCTCGCTTATGAAGTTGTATCTCGGATCTAATCTCGATCAAGTCTAGGATCTCGATCTCCTATCGGAATACCCCTCAAGGGACGCCCCTTACCCCCTTATATAGTCTTGGGAGGAAGGGTTTACAAGTCGGAAACCCTATATTACTCTAAGACGGTTTTCTCAATCTTACCAAACCGTGACTATAGGCCGATTGCCTTATCTCTATCGGCAACCGTAACACCTAAGTCAAGTTCGGCTTACAGAGATATAGCGGCGCAATCTATCCCTACCTCCGGTCGGATAAGCTTGCCATGTGGATACCCGATTGCCACAATCTCCACAGGGTGCAAGGCTTGGCGGAAACCCGCGCTGCCGCCGCCGTCGCGCTGCCGCGCGCCGGCCTCGATCGAGAGCACTTCCAGCTTCCGTAGTCCACTACACGCGCGCGCCGCCACGCCGACGCCGAAGCCGACGCCGACGCGGATGACGCCGGAGGCGGACAAGTGCGGTTTCATTACCGAAATCTCATCCCGACGTTTGGCTAGTGTCCAAAAGTTTATCGAGTGCTGTTCTCAACAAACTCTTTATCGAGTGTAATACTGGCTTCATCGAGCGTCCACACTACAAACAGCATGAGTCTGAAAATGTTTGGACGAGGCACGACGTCGGTCTTCGCTGATGGAGAGCCCTAGTTCTGCAGTCGTCAAAAGCACTCGCGAGTCGTGACGCTTCGGCTTTGACGCTGTCGGACACTTCGTCACACGCACGCGGGACGCTTCGCTTCGGTCTGGCCCAGCTACTAGGGAGAGTGAAGGAGCCCAGACAGTAGCCCAGGGTCGCTGGGCCTTAGGTCCGCCTCTAACCACAAGTCAGCCAGCGATGTCGAGCACACGGCCACTGTACCATGACGGGGATCGCCTTGGCAGTAGCACCCAAAAACTGCGGCAAACAATGATACATAATCATATCAGCAAGTAGTACTAGTGCTGAAATGATATAGCTTGATTAACATTGGCTATTGCCTATTGTTACAACGAATATGCAAAATTAACATATAAGCTATATTAGGAGCCATAGCTAGCTACGAACATACCAGTGTGGGACGTCACTTCTTTGAACGACCCATACCATGTTTCCTTGTGCCTCCAACTCCTACTATATGTATAATTGTATATGCATGGTGTTAGGTGTTTCTTCAGTCGACAAGCAGTTCATATCCAAGCATAGCTTGTCGACCAGGAGATAAAATGCATGCATATATGCCTCTACTCTTATATATATGTATATGCATGATTTACATGCATCGGCCGGCTAGCAGAAATAAAAGGTGCAGGTGTAGTTTTTTTGTTGTCCGATTTCATTTCACTGATCTACCTCGACATGTGCTAGTATCAATTTGGTTCTGAGTCTGACGAAGCAGCAAAAGGGTTTTGTGTAGTCAATAGGATTAATTGACCTGCAGAGAGACCATGGAAAAATTAATATGTGATCATGGATGTGTTATGTTCATGAAGTGCTAGAGTCTTCATGCCGGCATGAAATGTGCATGTCGGCTCATAACATCACAGCATGTACTAGAGTTGTTAATTTAGTCAATGAAACAGTTCGTTTAATTTATTATACCTCTTTCTTATCAAATGTACTGCAATGTTCACTTATATTTATATATATATATCCCTACGGAAAAGCCTATGTTTACCGAGTGTAAAACTGTTTGTCGAGAGCTTTATATCGAGCACTCGGCGAACAATCTATTTGCCGAGCGGGCTCTCGACAAAAAAACTCTCGACAAAAAGTACACTTTGCCGAGTGTAAACTCTCGACGAACAAAAACACTCGGCAAAAAAATAATTTTGCCGAGTGCCAATAAGGAACACTCGGCAAAACAAGAACCGCCGTCAACGAAGAACCGTTTGTCAACATCTTTGCCGAGTGCCAGGGTTAAGCACTCGACACAATGCCTTCTTTGCTGAGTGCCACGGCTAGGCACTCGGCAAAATACCTTCTTTGCCGAGTGCCAGGGCAAGACACTCGGCAAAATACCTTCTTTGCCGAGTGTCTTGCCCTGACACTCGGCAAACATGTGAAAATTTTTCCTCATCTAACCTCCAAACTTTCTCTATTATGTAAATACAACATGTAATCCCTAATTATCAAATATAGAAATTTTTCGATTGGTTTTGCTATATTTCTTTGAGTTATTGTATTTTTGTAAATTTTTTTGGCAAGTCTAATATTAGAAATGCAAGTGGTTAAAAAACTAAAAAAATTAGTGCAAATATTATATTTATGTTATTTAGACCCTTTTGAGTCATTATGTGGTAAATGAATAGAAATTTCAAATTTTTTCTTCATGCAACGTGGTTAGGAACGTGTTGACCGAATGATTTCAAAATTGTAAAAATAGCAAACGAAGTCGAAAAATCATAAAATTTGTCAGGATGTCATGATATCATACGTCGAGGCTAGGGTAAAAAATCGAGAAGGTTTCGAATATTTTATCGGTATGACGCTCATAAAACCGAAGATTCTCGAAGACGATTATAAGTGTTGAGAAGGATTGGTTAGATTTAGAGAGAAAGTGACGGCCGAATTATCGTTTCATTTCAAATCTTTTTTCCAAAGCAATAAATATCATATATTGGTTTATGCAAAATTTTGGTAATTTTTTGAATCCGTTTGATAATTTTTAAATTATTAGAATCATAAAAACTAAAGTTTTTTTGCCGAGTGTAGCTCTCAAGCAAAGTATCACACACGGCAAAAAATGTACAAACCCTAGTGTGCAAAACTTTGCTGAGTGCCTGGACTAGAGCACTCGGCGACATTAGTATTTGCCGAGTGCCCCGATCCGGCACTCGACAAAGCCGGTTTTGCCGAGTGCCCGGATCGGGGCACTCGGCAAAGCTGCGGCACACGGCAAATTTTTTAATATGTCCGCCTCATCCCCGTGCCACGCTCAATTTCGGACTTAGAATAATTTTGAGACACCGGTGCCGCCGCCTCCCCACGCCCATCTGCGCGCCGCCGCACCACCGCGCCGCCTCGCCCGCCGCTGCCGCTCGCGCCGACCGCGCCCGCCGACCGTCGCCCCGCCCGCCGCCGCCCCCCGGCCGCCGCCTCCGTGCCGGCTGCCGCCTACCGGCCGACGCCTCCCCGTGCCGATCGCCTCCCCGCGCCCGACGGTCTCCTTCTCCGCCGACGCCTCCCCCGACGAACTCTCCGGCCGACGCCCCCACCTCCCCCACCTGGGCCAACGCTGTCCCTGCTCCCCGGCCGACGCCCATCTTCCCCTCGTCCGCCGACGGCCCACCGCCGACACCACCTCCCCTCCTCCGCCGACGCCTCCCCACCCCCTCCGTATTTTTCCGGTAAATATTGCAACATTTATTTGTTATTGTAACATTTAGTTCAAACAAAATTAGATTTGTTATTATATAAACATTTAGTTCAAATTATGAAAATATTTAGGTTATTATTGACACATCAAAATAATATCATGTATTTAGGTGTTTATTAAAAGGAGTGATATTTAGGTATTTATTAGAAACAAATCTATGGTAAAAACAATGCTATTTATTAGATACATATCTATACTCCATTTATTTGAGTAGAAAATATATGCTATAGGCACGTATATATTTTTGAAGTTTATTGTATGCACATATGTTTGAAGCATTTTTTTTGAGATGATGAATGGAGTCGCATCGCGCAGCCATGTCGTCGCTTGTGTGCCGGCCATCGAGCCGTGCTTCCCTATTTTGCAAGTGTCGCTATCTTTACCATCGTTTGTCGTGTATAACGTAACCTTAGGCCTCTCCCGTTCGAAAGAGATACGGATGAAAATATGTGTCTTCTTGCATATCTTTAACCGTATCTTTTCGAATTGTTCATATTTTTGGATATGCCCGAGGATGTGTAGATGAGTTTAGTTTCCATGGTCTAGTATTCTGGTCCGACTCAGAATTTCGGTAGTATCTCCCAATTGTTCTCCGGATACACAATCTCCCTATCGGGACGTGTATTTGGAGAACAAGGGGGAGGTGCTGCAAATTCTGTCTCGGAGCGAGTGCTAGAGCATGGGAAGTAAACTCATCTACACATCCTCGGTGGGATTAGGACCTATCTTTACCTATTAGTCATTAGAGGCACTCGGTAGATGGAAATAATATTTATATGATTGTTCGATATGATAGAGTATGGATGACCGTGAGTGGATGTATACGGGCCGCTCAAGTCACGGTTCGTTGACCGATGAATGGATCGAGAAGATCGATGCTTTCTTGGAACTCGCATTTGCCCGATGTTAAAGGAGCGCATACCACATGGTGTCCCTGTAGAAAATATGGTAACATGAAGCGACAAACAAAAGAGATCATGGGGAAACACCTTTGCAAGAATGGTTTTACAGCTGATTATACCCGGTGGACGTTCCATGGTGAAGCCTACCATGGAGAGACGAGGTCGTCCGACAACGCATCGAGGAGTTTGATTCTGATCCCGGGGTAGGAGACATGTTAAATGACTATGAAGAAGCACACTTCGATGAAGGATGTAGGGAGGAGGAGCCGGAGCCGACCGCAAAGGCGTATTACGACATGTTGTCTGCGGCACAGCAACCCCTTCATGGGCATACAAAGGTTTCTCAACTTGATGCCATTGCACGGCTAATGGCCGTAAAGTCCCAGTTTAGCTGGAGTAGAGAGGCCTTTGATGTTATGTTGACAGTTGTTGGGAGCCTGCTTCCGAATGGTCACCTTCTGCCAAAGAGCATGTATGAGGCACAAAAACTCCTTCGTGCACTTAAGATGCCATATGAGTAGATACATGTTTGTCCGAATGGATGTATCCTATTTAGGGAAGAGCATGCGGAAGCAAAATACTGTGTAAAGTGTGGATCCTCTAGGTTCGTAGAGGTAGACTCGTGATGGGCATAGGAGGCAGCTCGCTATCCCCATGAAGATCTTACGGTACCTTCCGTTCATACCGAGGATCCAACGGCTTTACATTACCGAGAAATCCACGAAACAGATGACATGGCAAAAGCTCGGACGTCGATACAATCCTGAGAAGCTTGTACATCCATCCGATGGTGAAGCTTGGAGAAGGTTTGATGTGATTCATTCTGGGAAAGCTCTAGAGGCTCGTAATGTACGAGTTGCATTGGCAACGGATGGGTTCAACCCTTATGGAATGGCGGCTGCCCCATACACATGTTGGCCCATGTTCGTTATTCCCCTCAATCTCCCTCCCGGCATCATCTTCCAACGATCAAATATATTCTTGTCGTTGATAATTCCTGGACATCCGGGGAAGAATATGAGTGTTTACATGGAGCCTTTGATTGATGATTTGGTCCGTACTTGAGAGGAAGGGGTATGGACATATGACCGAGCTACAAAGACAAACTTCAAAATGCATATTTGGTACCATAACTCACTGCATGACTTGCTGACATATGGGTTATTCTGCGGATGGTGTGTTCATGGAAAGTTTCCATGTCCGGTATGCAAGGCAGCTCTGCAGTTCATCTGGTTGGTGAAGGGTGGTAAATATTCTTCTTTTGACAAACATCGACAATTCCTCCCTCTTGACCATCCATTCAGGCGGGACATCAAGAACTTTACAAAAGATGTAATAATTACGAGGCTGCACCACGATGATGATAGGTGCCGAGGTTCGTGCTCGATTAGAAGCTCTTAAGATCAATGAAGAAGACGGTTGTTTTCGGGATATGGTGAGCAACATGCCGGACTCAAAATCTGCCTTGTGGAGGCCCCCATATTTTCAAGATCTCCTTCTTCCACATAACATTGATGTGATGCACACCGAAAAGAATGTCGTCGAGGCACTTTTTGTACAATCATGGACATTCTTGATAAGACAAAAGACAACGTAAAAGCTCGAGTGGATCAAACTATGTTATGCAATAGACCAAAGCTAGACATGGCGCCTCCCGGAGGCGGCAAGTCATGGAGAAAACCTAAGGCCAATTTTATTCGACGAGGGCCCAAAGGAGGGAAGTACTCGAATGGTTTCAAACGTTGATGTTCCCTGATGGGTATGCAGCCAATTTGAAGAGGGAGTGAACTTATCTACCATGCGAATCAACGGGCTCAAGAGTCATGATTACCACATATGGATTGAGTGGCTTCTCCCGGTGATGGTTCGTGGCTATGTCCCCGAGCGAGGTCCCTCGACCCTCCCACGGCGACCGATACCTTTCAAGAGACGCCCCTGATTCAGCTGAAGGGACTCGGTAAGTAACCTTGGATGTTGTCAATGCTTTTTCATTTGATTTGTGAAAAATTACAATTAAAACTAATAATTCATTGCATTTTCACTTGGCGGTGTTGGACTATGATCGAGGAAGTGATCACAAACACCAAGTCAACGGCATCCCGGATCTTACGTGCGCAGTACACTTTTCGGCCTTGTTCGGTATGCCGGAAGGTCGGAGCCTGCCTACACGTTTGACCACTACGTCGCCATCCCCGATTTTCCCGATCGAGATGGAACGATCTTCAACAACGGGGCGGAGCAGGTGAAGGCCGAGTTGTGGGTAAATCTTCCGTCAAACCACGTCCCTCAATACATCACATTCATTGCACATTATTGAAACAATGGCTCAATACATCATGTGTTTATGCAGGATTTTTTTTAAATGTCAGACAAGATACGAGGCAAGAGCGGCTGCGGTGGCTGACAAATCCTATCGCAAACTCGTGACTGACATGCATTACGAGGTGCGCATCCAGGCTATCATTGCATATAACGCTGCATACAACAACCTCGAAGGTCACCAAAACCGAAGCAAGAACCATGACTCGACAAAGGAATAATACATGCTTGGTAAATATAACATCGGGTTTTGAACGATTAAGTACATTTGATTTGATTTAGGTATATCTCTTATACTTGATGACGTGTAGGTGCTTGTTTGGTGGTGTGGCCAGCTTCTCGATTGCTGGGAGCGCATGGTGGATAGGTGGTGCGCTGCCGAGTGACAGGAGACGCACTCCGCTTGCCGGGAGCGGCGTTTGATGATGCCAGGTGCACCACACCACCAAGGCAGCCTTAGCCTCAACCAGTATGCAGCTAGATGGGTACGTGAATTCTATTTTTCATTTCAACGACCAATGCTCAATAGTTCTTAACCATACTATTGTTTTATTCGCAGTCGGCGTCGCATGATGGGCAACCTATCTCCCATTTCAAGGCATGGGCTTTGGCCCACAAGGGCAAGGCGACGTCCGACGTCGACTACAACCCAGGACGGGCCCTCGGCATACACCAATGCGACCGTCCACCCGCCTCGAGTCAAGTACACCATGATGGCAAGGGAGCTCCATGGGGAGGATTTCGATCCTACTACCCGGTATATTGATGGAGAAGTCGTCATGAGGGTGGGAGGAGGCAAGAAGCATGGGCGGATGGGATTGACGACAACCTCCTCGACACAACCAGTACACCCACTCGTCCCGCTTCGAGCAAGGAGCACGAGCGAAAGCCCGGCCATACACACACGGCCGACCGCTTCACGGATCAAGTGCAGCACCTCCGGGTTAGAAAATTCTTTTTTTCTCAATTCATTGATATTTACTGATTGTTTGATTCACTTTGTAAAATTGAAATGGGATATTGTAGGACGAGTTGGAAGAGGAGAAAAGAAAACGACGGGAGATTGAGATGAGGATGACTAAGATGTACAGCTACGTGCAAACAATCAGTCAAAACATGGGTATTCTTGTAGTACCGCCACCACAGCCTATGGTATTCACTCCTCCACATCCTATTATAGGCACTCCGGTGAGTCATTTAACCTCGCATTTAATTTTCTTATTTGCGAATGTTACTATCTTGACAACCTATACTATTCTATTTTCCTTTTGTGCAGTCTCAGTCGGTGGCATCAAATAACCCCAGTAATGACCACGTAGGTTGGGCGCCGTGGCCATCTCGGTAAATTTCTTTGAACAATTGTAATTCTGGACTATCTACTGTGAACTACTATGTTTTCTTCGAATTTCGTTTGCGAATTGTAAACTACGTACTACGTACTATGAACTACTATGTTTATGTTTTATGGATTGTGACTGTGACTACGATTGTGAATTATATTTATGTCTTGTGGATTGTGAATTATGGCTAAGCTGTTGTGATTGTGGTTGTCGATGTGGTTATGCTGATTGGGGATGTGGAATGATGCTTATGGGGTTGTGGAATGATTGGGGTTGTGAATGTGATGTATATTTTGAAAATTTATGAAATATGCGACTGAACAAATAAAACAGGGTTAAAATTATCACTTTGTCGAGTGTAACACTCGGCAAAGAGGTCCTTTGCCGAGTGCAATGGCCAAAACAATCGGCAAAAGAGGGTAGACTGGGGATTCGGGAACCCTCTTTGCCGAGTGCCCGATTTCGCCGAGAGGCGTGACAAAGCACTCGGCGAAAATTCCCTTTCGCCGAGTGTTTTTGCCAAAGCACTCGGCGAAGTTTCAATTCGCCGAGTGTTTTTGCCAAAGCACTCGCGAAAATTCCCTTTCGCCGAGTGTTTTTGATGGCACTCGGTAAAATTGAAAAGTTCGCCGAGTGTTTTTGCCGGCTCTCGGCAAAATTTTCCGTCACCGTATACCCAACCTAACGTGTACTTTTTTTTTGCCGAGTGTCAAAGGGACACTCGGCGAAGATTTCGCCGAGTGCCCGATGGAAAACACTCGGCAAAGAGCTCTTTGCCGATCCAAAGTTCACCGTGTGAGCTATGCCGAGTGCAACACTCGGCAAAGTGTTCGCCGAGTGTTTAACAGCCTTCGCCGAGTGTCCCAGACACTCGGCAAAAAGGGGATTTCCCGTAGTTATGCTACCACCTAGCCACCAACATATGCTTTTCCTGTTCCATTTTTGTTCCATGTGCATGTTGTGATGAACACACAGATAGGCATGGGATGTATTGGGAATTCTGATATTTCATACCACCTCTCTTCTATTGTCGTGATGACAATAGTAACCTCGTTGTGGAAGTGATCAGGGAGAGAAACTGTTTTTACTCGGGTGGCCTTGATGATCTTCTTCCTTTAAGTTTTCAACTTCCACAAGTATCCCTCTTGAGGGTGCGGTTCCACAACTTCCAACACAGACATGGCACCCACCCTTCTCAGATGATGCCTCGTATGTAGTTATGCGCACCTTGTTATTATTGACAATTCATTGCTTCGTTTAGTATGTATCTACATATAAACCATAGTATGGATCATATCATTTTAGATCAACACATGGTTTATATAAATCATATTATCTCAAACAATTTAGATTTGATACTAAGTAACCACAAGTGCGCACAAAGCACAATTCTGTTTTCAAGTGCCATGTACGTGAGCATTTGGCCATTGCACGCAAGAGATAAGTCTACTCGTTTAATTAATTTGTCGATCAGCTATAGGTTCAAGCAGCTGTTGTGCTTGATTCTTCATCAAGATGTTATTAGCGGAATTAATGGTGGAGTGCTTCAAGGGGCTAGGTCGTCAAGCGAATAGGTGATCTTGCTCACTTGGATAATCTGAAACTAGAGGAACATCGCATCTTCGAGATGGTGTGTCGAGGCCTAGCCATATTTCGGTTGATGAAGTAAGGAAGGAGATGGTAGGTCTGGTGATCTGAAACAACGGATTGATGGTTGACTACTTGTTGCTGAGAGTTACCTCATTGTTAAAAGATATTATAAGTTCTTGGATTAGTCCCTGCATGACTCTTTTTCTTATTCTTCTTATTCACTTCCTCCTCTTGATCATCTTCTTGTGGTTAGGACAATTGAACTTGATATGATTTAACTCATTACACTCAAAACATCGAACGGGTCCATCTCGCTTTCTATTCTTTACATTTTCAAAAGCTCGAGAAAGTTTGTTAGTAATCAAAACAAAGTCCTCCTCCCGAATTGCTCGAGTTGATCATCAGACATGGCATTAATAGCGTTCAAAGCTGATGAACAAGAAGCATCAATCGAATAACTCAAAGAAGACACCAAAGCACTAGATTTAGAATCAATCTTGCGAGATTGACATATCAAGACCGTTCAAGAAGTGTCGAGAAATCTCAGATTGAGTATAAGTTGCATTATAGCTTTCATCAACAGATCTAAGATTACTCAGAACCTTATTAAAGCGTGCAAGATAATCATCCAAAGCCTTTCCAGATTTCATCTCAAATTTTATGTACTCCTTTTAAAAAACATCTTTGTGCAATTCCTTGATATTGGAAGTCCCTTGGTGAAAATCAGATGTGGCTTGGTTGAAAACTTATTAGCCATACCAAAAACTCGAGATGAAAAGAAGAAAATTTTTCTGATCTCATTGGTAATTCATTTTTGCTTGTTGTGATTGTGGTATATAAATCTAATTTCACAAATATTTTCATTGTAAGGCCTGTGTACCTTTTCATCTCGTATGACTCATCTCTCTGCCTTGCAGTTCTTTTATAGACAAGCTTTTACAACGGAAAACACTACTACACAAATGATTTTTATGTATGAGGATTCCTATAGGTTGCAGGTAGACTGTAACTACTCGCGCCTATAAAAATCGACCTCCATTTTCACATACAACTCCTTAAGATACTCGCATGCAAAAATCTATTTTCGTAGGCGAGCCTCTTAAAGGGCCGCATGCAAAAATGAGCCTATTTTCACATGCGGTCATCTTAAGAGGCGCATACGGACCTTTTAAGTGGTCTGCGTGCGAAAATAACCCACTCTCTTTTTATTCTCTCCTCCTCTCTCTCTCCCACTAAGTCCTTATCTCCCCACTCTCTTCTCTCTTCTCTCCCACTCGTCCTCTCCCCGGCTTCTTCTTCTCCTGGCCTCATCTTCTCCCCCGGCCTCCTCCTCCTCCCGACGGCGGTGGAGGGCGAGGGCTCCGGCGGCGGTGACCGAGCAAGACCTCGACGGCGACTGTGGTGGAGGGCTCGGGCAGCGGGTGCGGGCTTTGGCTATGGTGGCGAGGAGGAAGGAGGAGGCCCGCGATGGTGGCAAGAATCGTCCCCCGCGTGGAGGCCGGGAAGGTGGCGCCGACGGTGGTGGCTATCCCTGTGCGAGATCGGTGGCCGCCGCCCTTCCCCGTGCGGATCCGGCGGTGGCGGCCCCTCCCCCCGCCTCCTCCCCCCTACGGATCCGGCATGGCGGCCCTCCCCCGCGATGATGATGACCTTGACGACGACGACCTGGGTGGAGGCAGCGGGCTACCGTTTCTAGTGGCGGGGGCGACCAAATGGCTGTAGATCTAGGGTTTTAGGGCTAGGGTTTGTATTTTTGTATTTTTATATTTTTGTGATTTTATTTTCCCAGAAGGATGGAATAAGTGTCTCGCATGTGAAAATCGGATTTTCGTATGCGGTTGTTCTACCCACATGAAAAATCTGATTTTCGCAGACATCTGGGTGCAAACGGGCCATCTACCTGCCTGCGAAAATCAAATTTGGCTGTATTGAAAAATGTATGTAGTAGTGAAAAACATTTTGAAGAACTGATTATATTTTGGGCTATTAGCTATTAAAATATGTGATGGGTGCTTTTCAGTACACAATGACCAACCACTTGTATATAAGGGTTATATTTCATTCATTCAGTAATATTTGGTGCAATAATATATCTTCAATCTACGAGCGATCAAATAAACACTACTGTTTATCAATTGTCCCCCTCCTCATTTTGGAGCATAGTGATTTCAAGAAAACTTAACCTCCTCGGTGAGTGCAAGCAACTCGTCAATAACTACAATTTTTTTATTTCATATAGTTGCGTTCAGCGGCAGTGAGTGTCGTTACCATTGGGGCGGGACCAAAATCTGTTTATGGGATTCGGCTTGGATGAGCGGATGGCGACCAAAGGACGTCATGCCAAGTGTACGGAATATCCAAACCCAAAAAACAGGACCTTGAGGGGCGTGATCGTAGACAACACTGGGTACATGGCCTACACCTCTCAGTTAGCGAAATACTGATAATTGAGTTACTGGACCAACTGATCACCCTGTGGACGACCGTACAAAGTGTGCAGCTAACCCTAGATTCTACAGATAAAATCGCTTCGAAGCTCATGGGTCATGGGGAGTACACAACAGGCCAAGCCTAAAAAGCAGGTCCTCGAGGCTCGAAAAGACAATCTTCTAAGACTTTTTTTGGACAAAATAAAATCGTCGAACGTGGCAAAGCGGTGAACGAATGCATCCAAAATTTTTTCTCATCAATTTTCATATATGTAACGTCTCGATCGGAGTCCGTATGTGAAAGTAATGGCCGTTTTAAAAACCGACTCCGAGTTAGAGGACGAAACAGGAATAATGCGCGTAAAACTTGTTACACGCGCATAAACTAGACGTTGCGGTAAGGGTTTAAATGTTCTTATTAATATTGTACATCCCTCCGATTTGTATATTATCACCAAAATAATTTTACAAAAGATTTTATATATTGAGAATCATTAGTTAACAATAATATGATGATATGTAATAACAAAATTAAAGCTTCTTTCTATCTTCAATCATCCACCTCCACACAACACCACACTCTTTGAAATTATAGATCCCCTTAAATTAATTTTTAGCCATTTAAATCATGTAGCAAAAGTTATATATTTTTATTAGGTTCAGTTAAAAATAAGCACATTCATTTTTGTCCCGGTTGATGTTACCAATCGGGACAAAAAATAGCATCTCTAGTCCCGGTTGGTGTTATCAACCGGGACTAAAGATGGTGTCGCGGCTGTCGAACACATCGAGCGTCGACATCTTTAGTCCCGGTTGATAACACCAACCGAGATTAAAGATAACATCTCTAGTCTCGGTTGGTGTTACCAACCGGGACTAAAGGTGCCTGACGCTCCGATAGGCTCGACAACATTTGAATCGGACTAGAGGTGATCTTTAGTCCCGGTTTGTGACACTAACCGAGACTAATGTTCCTAGAAATCCGTAGACTTTTAAACCGGACTAGAGATGATCTCTAGTCCGGTGCAACTCAAACCAGAACTACTTCAACCAATGATATTTTCTTCAGTAGTGATTGATCTTGATTTACTTATTTAATTATAAATAAAACAACCGTTCAAATAAATTAAATACGTGTAATATAAATCTTAATTTATTTAGCTATAAAACGATACTTAGAACAAATTAACAATCAGACATAACTTTATAATTATAATTATAATTATAATAATGATTGATTTGCTATCTACTTATTGTTTTGTCAGTAACAAAATAGTAGAAGAGTAGGAAGGAGAGGATGGAAGAACGAACTTGCGTACATACGACAGTAATAGAGATGTATATGCGTACGTACGGCCGTACAGATGGGAAGAGAGTTTGTTTTTTAAATTAAAGATAAATTTGTTGGTCCACCAGTTTGAGTTATTTTAGATCTGATGGCTTAAAATAATTGTTTTATCGGTTTAAATGAAAAATAAGGGTTAGATGTTTAGTCGGTCACGTGACGGCTTGAGAGCGTTTATAGGATGTGCGTTTGCAAAAAAATTGATGAATTTTTAACATACGATAGGTAATAGATAAGATATACATTTGTTTGTACAGTTTTTTTCCTTGCTATATTCGCATTTGGCACACTCTACGTGCCGATTCATTAAAAAATCTAAAACAAGTTTACCCACAAATATAATTTACCTAGAATAGTTGTACATTGAAATCTCTCTACATATATCAACAATGGTACGTTTAAAAAAGGTTAGGAAAAAATCCCAAGGTGCTCTTGTGGATTTATATAAATTAATGGATTTATGTATACATCAATGCAGTAAGCCAGCAATGTCGCAATCTGGATTTGATCCTAACGTTCTGAACATACAAATCGAGTGCATTCTTGTTCGATGTACCCAATATCTTCAAATTTATCTTTTTTCGTAAATATACAAAATGATTGCATGTATTAGGGAGAAAAAAACGTAAAAAACGTAAGGTGAGTATACAAACGATCACACAAACTATAACAAAAAAAAGTAAAAAATAGAAACATAAAAGAAAAAGAATTTAAAAAAACTACTACAGCGACCAACATTGTTCACAGGGAGAAAGGAAAGGAAAGATGGATCTTTAAATTAATCCTGTCGTTTATTGACAGTTATATCTAATGACTAATAACATGGATTGATCGAGTATATCTAATGACTAATAACATGGATTGATCGAGTCGCTGGGTGATTGATCGAGTCGCTGGGTGAGGTCATGTACATTGCTGTTTCATCACTCACTTCAGGGACTTTTTGCCTTAAACGTCTGGAGCTCATTAAAAAAAACTATTTGAAAGGCTAGTGAATGAGAAGAGGTAGTGAGATTCTCTCTGTCTGGACAACCCAGCATGGTATATACTAACTCCTGTAGATGTGTCTCAACAAGCAGACGAGGAATTCCTGAGCTGAAGTGCTGGAACGACACGGCCTTTCGCACTCTGTGTTTCTAAGCACTCCTGATGTCTCTCATGCCCATGGAAGGGAGAAAATATAGTTGATGTCTTCATCTGCAGTTTAAGTATTTTTTTTATATCTTGCAGTCTTATATATGGGTTGTGTGATGCGGAGAAATCGAGGAGTGTAATAACAAGCATATATACTTGTAATAAAGAAAAGAAAATTTTTATTTCAACTAGAGTATAGTGAATCGTTAACACAACTTTTGGAAAATATTTCTAATAAAGAAAAGAAAAAAATTCAACTAGAGTACAGTGGATCATTAGCACAACTTTTGGAAAGTACGTGAGGGAGGCTTAGACTATGGACTCTGTCCATTCTTTTTAAAAGAATCAATACTTTGCATGAATCAATACTTACTTCTAGTACACAAGAGCCAACAACCTGCAAGTGCATTCTTTGCATGATATTTAGTGTAATGCAATACGTTATGAATTTTCACCCGTCATCAAACGCACAAACTGTTTATTTTTTTCCGATATTTTATCTTTATTTTAAAATGTATAACATTGTTGATTTTTTATAACGTTTAATCATTCGTCTTATTAATATATATATATATATATTATTTTTTATTGTGACTTGTTTGATCATCAAATAAAATATAATCTTAACTTATATATTTATATAAAATTTATGAACGAAAGGAATGGTGAAACTTCTACGAAAAGTTAACAGTGTCATGCATTAGTATGTCAATTCCTAAACCAAAATTTCAGCCAAAAGAACAATGTATTAAAATTCTCAATAACTTACAAACTTGCACATGTCTTACAGATCTTCTACTTGTTGTTGGTTCATCATACCCCTAACCTGTGTGCTTGCAGAAGCACTGCATCTAAACATCATCATCACAGATTTGCTTGTCTATGACTTATTAATTCTCTTTGTGTTTGCATTTCACCATTTCCTCGCTGTAGGGCATGGTTTTTTTCTTCATATTAGACTTCAGCCTTAGATCTCGATTCACACGGCCAATGAGCATGCCACTGAGTGTTTTTGTGCCCTTTGATTCTTGGCTAAACAAATCGACATCAAAGTATTTCCTTCCTCTTGCTTATTCGTATCACCCAGGCCAAAACACTTGTAGAAAACGGCTTACCACGGCCTTGTGATACTCAATACTCCTGATGTCTCTCATGCCTATTTGTAAGTATGATGTGAAAAAATTTTAATTGGTGTAACCAAGACCTTTCATGCCTTTGAGTTGGTGTAGAGAGAGAAAAGAAGAGCCCCTTTGTCATTGCCTCTGCTTGTGATCAGCGTTTATACGTTCCTTTTCTTATAGGACTCTGTTTTCCATGGAGGATCATCATCCAGTTGCCTTCAGACAATGTATGTCCAGGAGTTACAAGCTATATGCTAAAACCACTAGCTGTCCTAACTGTAAGCGCATCTTTTATAGTAGTATGTTTTCATGGACCAGTTCAATTTATTCGGGCTCAGCATCACAAATGATGTAGCACATGATTTTTTTGTTCTTTTTTTTGGAAAATAAAATGTGGAGCACTAAGAATTGGTGTCACAAATTAGGGGCGGATCGCTAGGCTTCGCTGTTTCAGCCCTTGACTTAAAAAACAAACAAAATAATGTATATGTTTCCTAAAAAAGAGGGGTTCCCAACCGTTCGTAAGGAAGTTACCGTCATTCCGTTATTCCATTGTAAGAGGTTACTGTCAGAACCACGTGAATTTCATCTTCAAAAAATTGAATCCAAAATTTCAAATCTCATGGTAAGGTCGTGGTTACTGCGTTGTTAGGTCGTGGAACTGTGGTTTTTACTTGAAAAATAGAAAATCACATGGAAAAAGAAAACCATAATCTCACATTCATCATGCAATCTCTACTACGAAAACACCTTTTGCAGGTCGGTAAAATCAATTTTCAAAGGCAGGTTGGTGGACCGCCTCCAAATAAACACTACTGAAAAAGACCAGTCTTTGATCCATCTATCAAAATTCACAATAGTCTCGGTCCCGATTTATTTCTTATCGAATTTGTCGGTCGCCAGGGATCTTTAATCCCGGTTGATAACCACTAACCGGGTCTAAAAATCATTTTTAGTCTCGGTTAGTATTATCAACCGAGACTAAAGATCATTTTTAGTATTAGGACTAAAGATAGACGCGCACATATATAATCCACTCGCACTTAGACGTGACACACTTATTCCGCCTCCTCCCTCTCCCTCTCTCTTCCTCTCTCGCTCTTTCTCGCTCGCTCCGACGACGGTGGTGAGAGGGAGGAGATGGCGGCGGCCCGGTGGCTCGGAGGTGGCGGCGACGCCTCCCTCCGCAAGATCCGGCGGGAGGAGAGGTGGTAGCGGCTCGGAGATGGCAGCGACCCGGCGGCTCGAAGGTGGCTGCGGCCCGGCGGCTTGAAGGTGGCGGTGGGCCTCCTCCCTTTCTCCTCCTCTTCCTCCGTTTGTCCTCGTTCTCTCCAGGGAGCGGCAGGTGGCGGCGAGCCCTCTACCGGTCGGATCCGACATCCCTTCCGCCGAGATCCAATGGGAGGCAACAACTGTGTTGTTCATTCTTTTTTTTAGAATTTTGTGATGTTCATTTGAGTATGAATATGATCTGTGATATACTTTCGATCTATGAATTTGTGATGTCAAATATAGTGTGTTCACTTAATTTGTGATGTCAATTTGATGTGAGATTTGGGGATGTCAATACGCAAGCAGCAAAAAACAATGATGACGGTGTGAGCCAAGTGACACCAATTTGCAACCCAAGACTAAAATGGGTTACAAATCGAGACTATAAAGAATTTCTGCATGAAACGAATGTGAAAATGAGCCATTTCCATAGGCAGGGATGCAGGCGTCTGTAGAAAATCATTTTTTAACTGTCAAAGCATATGGAAAACTATTATCACGAGATTTCTAGAGATTTAAAGAGGCGGATTTCACCTCCTGTGTAGTAGCAGGGGGTGTCTACAAAAATCATTTTGTAAGTAGTGAATAGACAAATTATTGAAGGTCAAACACGAACAATTTCTCATCCCATGTGGAAACTCATTCGGGAGAAATATCAGTTGACAAATTTTGCTTCTTTCAAATGTGGTATATATCGTTAGTAGACAACTTACTTCCTCAGTTTCAAATTGTTTTTCATTCTAAAAATTCTCAATCAGAGTATAGAGCAGTGGCGAATTACCAAGCTAAACCTATTAATTATAGCAGTACTAAGGGTATGTATAACCCACAAACGGCCTCTCGTCTATAAACTATATACATATAGATCATACAACCCTTCCGTCTATAAGCTTCATATTTTTATACAATCTAGCTTTTCGGAAGAATCCGACGTCTTCCATGTGCAAGCTCCTCTTCTCACCTCGAAGTCGTCGCCTCCGACCACCACCCCACCACCCAGCGATCCTCGCCTCTGCTCTCCCCCTCGGTGGTTCCTTCGGCTGGCTCCGAGACCGCCTCCGCCCGTATCCTCGCCTCCGCTGCTGCTCCAAGAACGGGGGCTTCAAGACCGCCTTGCTCCCGAAGCAGCCCTACACCCGTCGTCGAAGAAGGAGATGGGACAGGGACAGGAGACCTCCGCTACCGGCGCCGGCGCCTCTCGGCCGTTGCGGCGCGCTCCGCCTCCACCTCCTCCTGCGTGTCGGGTCACTACCGCTTGCCGTGGCCGGTGCTCGGCAGCAGAAGGAGCGTTTGGGGGCCGAAGTTCATCCGCGGACTCGGCAAGGTCGCCGGCGACGCGGACGCTTGCAAGCGACGATGAGGTCCATTTGATTCTTTCGATTTCTCTCGATTTCCTTCGATTCCTTTGATTTTCGATCGATTTCCTTCGGATGCGACGCGCGGCGCGCGGCACGGTGGAGGAAGAAAGTGGGAAGAACATGGGAAGAAATAGCGGTGGATTTGGCACGGGGAAGGGGATGCCGACGGATTTGGTGCGCAAACAACTCTCTTCGTGTGCCATCCTGGAATGTGAGGCGAGAAGACACGCGTCGTCGCCTCGCCGTACAACGGGGAGCTGCGGCGTCTCGTCGACTGGGAGTATGGGCCGCACTCCGTCGTCTTGTGAAGCGATGGGAGACCGGCTACGAGAGAGGCGGAGAGGGTTTTCGCAAAAGGAGCCTTACAAACAAAAATAAACTAATGTGTTGTACATATCCTAATACTCCCATGAGCTAAAAGTGAGAGGGAAGGGTGAGAGATCGAGTCAGCTAGAGAGCGGAAGAGATCGACACCGAGAGAAGTGAGAGGCAGGGGAGAAGAGTTCGAGGTAGGGGTGGGCATTCGGTAAAAACCGCATCTTTGGTTCGGTTTTTTCTACGCAAAGTTTGATTTAACACAAATGAATAACCGATCGGTTTTTATAAAAACGAAGAACCGCCAACTTCGGGTTTGGTTTTTGGTTCGGTTTTTGATTTTTACCGAAAAACCGAACCCACAGTGGCGGCGCGGTGCGGGAGGTGAGGCGGCACTAGCGACGCGGCGCGGATGGGAGAGGCCGCCGGCGTGGAGGGAGAGGCGGCGGCGCGGCGCGGAGGACGGGAGGAGGAGAGGCCGGCGGCGTGGGAGGATAGGCTGGCGCTAGCGGCGCGCGCGCGAAGGAGAGGCCGGCCGGCGCGGAGGAGAGGCGGCGGCGTGGCGCGGAGGACGAGAGGAGGAGAGGCGGCGCGCGCGGCGCGGAGGACGGGAGGAGAGAGGCGGCGGCGGAGGGATAGATCCAACTACTCACCACGATGGTCTTGGAGGATTCGCTGTTGCCGGGGTCGACGAGGAACGTGTGACGGCGTCGCCCTCCATCCCGACCACGCGCTTGATGACCACCTTGCGTAGGTCCTCCGGCGAGATGAGGAGCATGGCGTCACCGTTGGCCACCCGCCCAAGCCACGCGCTCACCCGGTCCACCACCACCACGTTTCCTTCCAGGTTCACCGCCGGCAGCATGCTCGTGCCCCTCACCTGTGGCGGAGGCCAGAGCCACAGAACAAGTCAATCCAAGCCATAGTAGAGAGAGAAAGAGGAGACCGTGGGCGTCCCGTACCTTTTTTAAGCTTTTGGCCGGTCTCTATCGGTTCTCGGTTGTTTGGTTTTTACCGTATAAAACCGATTACGAACCGAACTATGCGATTTTTAATCACCGTGAACCGAACCCGAACCCGAAAATCAAAAAACCACAAAAATCGATTCGGTTCGGCTCGGTTTGGTTTTTTTGGGTTGGAATCTGGCCCACCCCTAGTTCGAGGTGGGAGGCCGTGGACTTTATTTTTTGCATCTCTCCTCCCGGTCTTTGATATAAGTTTTCTATATGTCGGTTTAATTAAAACCCTGCACTGAGCAGATCAGTGTCAGTTCAATTAAAAAACAGGCACTCCTATAGGGTTATCAATGGCGGTTTTTCCCAAGGTGCAAGTGGGGTCAGGTGAGCGTGATAAGTGCTGTTTATTTTTGCTCAAACGGACACTGATGGGGCATTACGTTTTAGCAATTATGTAGTAGCGTTGGTGCACCTTAAAAATTTCTAGATGCAAAATTATAGATTCAAAGTAGATTATTATTTAATGCTAACGGATTTTGGTCTCACTCATGTTAAAATATTTATAAGAAAAGCATCTTCTGATATACTTTTTCTCTTACAGAAGGACATGAACTCTGCTAACTAATATAACAATGAATTTGCCTCACCTTAAAATAAATTGGAGCACCTGCTCTGTTTCTTCTCCCGCTCTCTGTTTTCGCTTTGTTGTTTAGTTCCTTCCGGGCTGTAGCCATGTAAGCCTAAGCCTAAGCCTGGGGCGACAGTTTGTTGTTGTCGGTTGTAAACAATTTTTCTCTTAAGATTATTAAGTTTTGGTCGGCCTCGGAGCCGTCACAGCAAAAAAAACAAATTGGAGCAGCTAATTGATGAGAAAGTACATGGTAAGAAGTTTGCCTGCTGCTAGAACTAACTCTGTCACTCTGAGATTCAGGGCATCAAACAGCCTTAGCGCATGTCAAATCTGATCTCCGCCATTGTAAGATTATTGCCAAATGGTCCAGGTGCACCATGTCTCACCAGCATTTGTCCATTAACCATCCTGCCTTGAACTTCCATTTCTCTTGGTATTGCCCAAGAGCATTCTATGAATACAGGCTCATGGCTCTGTAGGGTCAAATACTCCTGATACCTCACAAACCTATTTGCAGCGTCCAAAATGGCAAGCAACAACTTTCCCATATCACTGTTTTTTTTCTTGTCAAGAGCTATCTATTCATGTCACAATGGAAATTTTTGCTTGTGTTATATCACTTATGCATGTCACAATGAAAATGGCAGCAGGCTTGTGGGCTGAAAGTCTGTACGCTGATCGTCATGTTCTGGTGTTCCGTCGAAGCAGTTGTTTCTGCAAGTGACTGTGATGCATGCTTTTATTTAGTTTCTTTATGAATATGGTGCACCATACCACGCTATACTGATCATACTAGTGAACCAATTCAGATCGATTCTATAGTATGAAATCTGTACATGTGGTATGGATAGCATATATCACTAGTATGGCTAGTATATGGGTATTATTGAAAAATAAAAGAATGGCATATCTGTAGTTTGTTAGGTACAACTAAGAAATATCCAAGGATTGTCCTTTAACTCGATCAAGCTCAATCAACAGCGGATACTCCGACGCCGGCCTTCCCCTCCCCGTCGGCCTGAAGCCGCCGGCTTTCTCGCCGGTGCCGGCGAGCGCTAGCGTGTTCGGGGACACCGGGTGGCTGTCTCCTTCCGCCAACTCCCTCCCTCCTCCTCCGGCTCCGGCACTCGATCGACATGCTGCTCGTGAACTCTTGTCGCTCGCCCGCCGTCTGCTTCATCTTCATTGTCGGGATTAATTAGGTAGGCGGCCACCATGTCCTGGGTGCGGTCTCTGCTGCTCATCTGTGTGGCAAGTTGGTCGTGTTCTTGTGTGTGACAATCAACAGAGGCGTCATTGAATGGATTAATTCAGACTGCACCAAGCCAAAAACTCAAAAGGGCTTTAGTTTCCTTCTTCGTCTGACGAGTATTGAGCAATGAATATATGCAAATAGAGGTGCTTACGAATAGCAGCTACTGTAATGTGCCGCTCTAATCTCATATACAGCCCATAGTTATAAATCATGTATGTTTGTTGTACACTTCAGTATATTTTTGTAATATGGTGTTGTTGTATATACCAAAGAAGCAGTGTATATATGTAATATTCAGATTTAGAGAGTTTCAGTTATAATCATCAATCGTTATTATTAAGACTGTATAATGGAATCGATTGTTTAGAACTTTTTAGATGTCTGGCAGACGAGACCAGATAATTCGTTCAGCTTACTAATATTGTTTGACAAGCGTAAACTAAGGGTGTAAATGGAGCGAACATAGGTGGATAATACTCGTATCGCATTCGTTTTTATATTTTTTGCTACATAAAAAATAAATACGAATTATTTCAAATATAGATAAGGATCAAATATTATCGGACATAAATATGAAAACAAATATTTCTTGAAACACGAAAACTACTTAAACTTCTAATTAAATTTCTAATAGAAACAATACCATTACACATAATAAATTCGTTTTATATAAAAAGTTTAATCATAGACTAAACAATGCTAATTATATTCAACATGAATACAACATCGTTAGTATAAATATATGTCTAATTAATATTATAATATATTAAAAAATATTAAAATTTAAATAATATTAACAGTGTGGACTGTGTTATGAGATCAATCTAAAGAGGGTAGATTAACGCTACAGAGTTAGAAAATAATAGGAAAATAATAGGGTATGTTTCATGTCTTATGCGGATATTTGGATAGCATTTTTCATCGGATATTCGTATTATTATCTGTATCCAGCGAAAACACTCATACCATATCCATATTTATATTCATACTTTTATCCTTATCTGGACTATCAAAAAATATTCGCTCAAAACATTATCCGTATTCTTTTTTCAGAGCGCTCCATATGGCTATAACCTTCTGTCAACAATGACCATATGGCTATGACATGATGCTCCACATGTATAGTGGCAGTATATTTACTTCACCGATATCACTTTGCAAAACTAGCAACCACGCCGAGCGACTGAGAAATCATTAATCATTAATCATGTCGTTCAGTTACAAAATCGACATTTCTTACATGACCGGTCAGGATAGGTACCGGTCAGGATAGATATGGTTAGGATAAATTCATTCATTTACTAAATTTATTCATAAATTTGTTTTAGCGGACCTTTAGAATCATTTTAAATGTATAAATGAATCAAACGGATCAAACTATTTAAACGTATGTTTAAAAGGTTCAACCCAAAATTACTTTACATGTATAAAGATAAAATTTATACAAAATTGTTTCTCTATATAATAAATCATTTCTATAAAATTTAATTGAATTTAACAAGTTTCGTAGCATGAGTACGAATTTAAAAATTTAGGTTCAAGTTTTACACATATTTAACTCGAATTTTAGGTCTTAGTAATGTATCGTAGACTTCGCATATATAAATGCCTCAAAATTTGTACAAAGTTGTTTTTCCTACAAAATTCAACTAAATCTGATAAATTTTAGTTCCGAGTTGTATACACATGTAATAAAAGTTTTTATACTAATAATGTAATTGATTCCATTTAAGTATTGATGAATAACCTACTAATATAATAAATTCATAATTAATTTATCCTATTAAATCATGAATTAATAGGCTCATAAAAATGGTTTATGTTTTTATGCTGACATGGCCGGCCCTCTTCAACGTGTAGGCGAGCGACGGTTGGGATCGGCGGCACTGAGCGACGGCGCGATAAGCGGCGGGCGGCACACGCCGGATGAGGACGGGATTCCGGGTGGCTATGGCCGGCGGTGCGGCGGCGGATGGGACCTCTAATCCGCGATGCCAAATGCATACCGCTCATAGCCAACGTGATCGCTCGATCGGAAAGAATACATTGCATATCAATAACTATATATAAAGCTAAAGCAAGTAATGTTTCAACCCAAAATTTTGTTTTGCCTGACTATTTTGCAGAAACCCCTTGAGTTTTTCCAAAATTAACCCGCAGTTAGAGGTTAATACCGAGCCGACTCGGCTCGGCACATCTCGATAGAGAGCCGAGCCGGGAGGTCGGCTTGGCTCGGCTCGTGAGCCGGCTCGAGCGCTCGTTTAGCTTGTGAGCCACTTTAATACGGTGTAATTTTGTACAAATTACATTTTATTTTTTGAGTCTATTAGACATTCAAATATACAATTGAAAAAGTAAAAAGTGATATATTAAGTCCATAATTAACGTAATAACACTTGTCCATCAACAATTATCCATGCAAATGTAATGATGCAACTAGATTAGATATTATTACTATTATAATCTAAAGCATTAGATCCATATTAACCATCATAAAATCATAAAAATTATTAATTTATTGTCACATTAACAACAAAACAAGCAAAACAATAGCAAAACAAGCAAAACATTAGGCACTGCTTTGTACATTGCATCTGGGTTGTTGAGCTCACGAGTTATAGCTAACGAGCTAAACCCTTGGCGCAACTCGTTAGCATTTCTCAACGAGCCGAGCCAACCACGAGCCGAACGAGCTAGCGAGCCACGAGTATTTCGTCCAGCCCTACCCGCAGTCCCAATACTGAAAAGAAAGGGAGTGCTTGGATGAAAAAAGACCTCCTTCGTCCCTCCCTCCCTGCGCCTCTTCCTCCCGTCCCCATCTGCGCTGCGCCCCGCATCGCGCCTGCGCTCCTCCCTCCCATCGCTGCTCGGAGCTCCCGCGTCCCTCCGTGCCGTTCCCATCCGCGTCGCGTCTCAACTTCACCCGTTGTAACGCACGGGCACAATTGCTATATAGACTAAATTACCTCCAACGACATTAAATTTTGGTGCGTAATTGTTAAACTTTTACGTTATTAATTTACAAAAATATTCATACCAATGAACAGTTAGATTTTACCTATACTACCTACCACCCTCTATCACCAGTACTCCATGGTGCACTGTAAAGGAATTCTCTTGATCGGCTAGTCCTCATGTCCCCCAACTCATGCGCGTGCTGAGTCATGCATGATTTGTGTTTGCTTCACAATTGCACATCAATTCATTATGCGTTCCAGATATTCCTTGGCTGCTCAAAAGCATTTGCACAACACACCTTTTCTTCCCTTCCTTGTGATCAGGTAAAATAAATAACGTATAACAGATTTATTAGTGAACTAGTGTTTGGGTAACGGGTTACGGATAACGGACGGTACTGCGAACGCTAAGTACCAATAGCGAAATTTAGAAAAATAACCATAAATATAGATTGTACATCAATATTAGCATCAAGTTTCACTTAAAATTTAAAATTTATACTGCATACTTAATGTGTCGCCCCGATCCTCGCCATTCTGGATACAAAGATTGACTCAGATCAAGGTGTCATGTTATACCTGTGATATTAATATTGGTCTCAGGATAAACTAACTAGTACACACGGAATAACATTGGTCAAAGTACATAACTTTATTACATTACTGGGATAATTCTTACGTGAGGTGCCATTATGAACATACCCTATATGGACAACAACACAAAACAAAAGATAGCATAACATCAGAGCAGAAGCTAACATATGCTAGACTAAACGACTAAGCAACTAATTATTCCACAGGCATGACTTGGAAAATAGGCCATAAACCCTAAAATTCTTCGTACGTAGTGTGCTTGCTCTTGGAAGTACTCCTCGATGGTTGGGTCATCGACTTCACCTTCAAATCCTAATATATTTATATAGAGTAACGGTGAGTACTTTTGTACTCAGCAAGCCAACGGAAAGGTATTCGTGCAAGGTTCGGCAAAGGAGGTAGTGGTTTATTTGCAAAAATAGCCTTTGCATAAATGGTTTGTTTCGTAAAATTATTTGGGAAGAGGGTCACACCTCAACCCAGTCCACAAGTTGTACGTGCAACAACTTGTCACGTTTGTTAATGAGACATAAGGTTTCCTTTTTTATTTTCTTCTCTTTTTCTCTATTATTTTCATAATGGCTTTAACCTATTATTACACCTTACAGTTACAACTGATTTCTTAGTTCCCTTTTCGGCTTCAACAAGTTCTGGCATCAACCAATCATTATATTTTTTCTACCACCTGACCTCAACCAGAAGGATTGTTCTCAACTTATTTAGCAAACACTTTATCCCCACTATAGTGCCTTAGCACCCCGAGTCACATAGTCCCGTTTCAGGCCACATAGGATTTTTGTTTGTTACATAGGCTAACTCTGGAAACGTTTTCCCCTTCCCCACAAATCAAGTTCACAAAGCATAGTGAAATAAAACTACGCTGAGAGAAACACCTTACATTCGCCCTTGACCGTGGACACGATTGTTCGAACAGTTTAGCTAAACTCAGAGAGGTTGCACGTTTTACCCACATGACATGATGATCAAACACAGCGTGTCGGCTCGAGGCGAGCGAACCGTGGACGATCGGCGGAGAGACAAAGGATGGCGACGGTGGAGGCACTACGGTGGTGAGGCGATAGTGGCATGGGTACCGGCAACCACTCAAGGTGGTCGAGGCGACAGTGGCGGCCTTGCTTCGGCACGGGAAAGCTAGGGATGGGCTCCCTGGCGGCAAGGCGGCTCGGGACGAGCAGGCCTCGGGCGGACAGAGGGGAAAGGGGGAGGCGACGGTGGCGAAGGTGCTTTGATGGCGGGGATGGTGAAATGTTTGAGAGCTCAAGTTGAGGAGGAGCAGGAACTTGATGGCGAGGGAGCTCAGCAAGGAGTGGTGGAATGGAGGAGAATGGTGGTCGGCTTCGGTGGCATTGCGACTGAGTGAGGAGAGACCGTGGCATGGTGCATCGTGTTTTATAGCCAGCGGGATAGGGGCGTGGTGGTCGTGGATGGTGTCACCGACATGGGCGCCAAGCGACGCGGCGTGATCGACTCGATTTGCTGGTAGGTTGGAAGCTCGATCTTTGCAAAGTGGGGCCTATGGATAGGTATACACTTCCTATGGAGCCAAGGCTTGTGATTCTATCATTTATTGTGAGATTGAGGATAAAGGATCATTCAAATTGGATGTTTCAATACTTCAAACAAGGTATGTCTTCTAATCTCAGATTTATTGCTCTGAAAGTTATGTACAAAACAAGATATATATTATATTTTTTACAAAATAGAAAAACCGTATAGACCCGTCTAGACTCGTCTAGATTGCCTAGACTCTAGACAATAAGGTGTCGTCTAGCGTCTAGGGAACACCGGCCGGTACAACGCGGATTTCGAGCGGCGAGGCGAGGTTCGTGGCGGCGTCATCGGATTGGGCGCGAGGTGTGGGTGGTGATGATGGTGGCCACGTGAGCACGTACGGGCTACATGGGTCGGGCAAGTGTGGCGAAGCAAAGCGAGGACGACGGCCGGAGTCGGGGTGACGTGCGACCGGGAATCGCGGTGGCAATGACGACGACATGAGCAACATACGATGTGGACTTTGGGGTGGCATGACGGATCAAAGGCCCGGAAATTTATCCCAAATTTCCGACTATTTTATGTATTAAATCCCGTCTAGGAATCAACCAGGGGTACATAAAATGATAAATTAATACACGATCCAAACGTAAAAACAAAGCGTAAAAATAAAAATACTTACGAAGAGGCACTTAGTCCTCACACCCAAAAGCTGCAGCGGAAAAGAAAGACGACACTAGCGGGGCTTCGGCTCCACTCACGTGCAAACTCAACCGGGTCCGAGCCTTGGTCTTCTAACTCCATCTTCAACTCGAAGCACTACACTTCGAAAGGGGAAAAATCGCAAGACCGAGTACAACCACCGTACTCAACAAGCCACATCGAGAAATGCGGACGTGCAAGGGGAGACAAGAGTGGCTTGGGGATATTTTGCATAAATGCGGTTTACAAACATTTAATTATTTAAAAATAGTAAAATAGTTGAGTAATTAAGGCAATATTAATCTTCCACCGAACAACGTTATCCCCACGTTGAACAGGCCCAACCATTCCACCCGAACTAAACCAGTTCCATTAAATCAAATTATTAGTGGGACTAATCATAGTGAATCTGGTCAATCGCCCATAACCGCGGGCACGGCTATTCGAATAGTTTTACTCGATCGAGGTGCGCAACTTTACCCACAAGACACGATTCCACACATGTTACCATGCCCCGAAGTACCACCTTGATACCGCAAAGGGAAATCGTGACAAGACCGTTCACATAACTCCCTCTAACCAAGCGATACCACACCAAGGTTTCGCCCCCACTCCCGCAGGCGGCGGGCAGCCCCTCTCGTGCCACGGTGAATCCGGCGCCGATCAACCCGTAAAACCGGGCCGACCCAACTCCATCACGCCCACCCTCACTAGGGTACGTCGGCGGAGGAAAGCTATGCGACGAGTCAAGCTTGCCCATTCTTGCTTGTGGTTTGCACGGTATGTCTTCCGGGTTTCCCATGAACCGGTCCTTAATTGCCATGGGTACGACCATCAAAACCATGCACCCACACCCACCATTAAGTCATATTTTAGTTGAGATAATTATGACCAATAAGACATGGTCGTGTGTATCGAGCTTGCAGCTCATCGAGACTGAAATAAATAGTGTAATTAAGCATGGCTAAGCATATAATTCTAGCTAGAATCAACATCGGTGACTAAAGCTAGTCAAATTAACACCCAAGGTTAACAAAGGACGGATAACAAGTAAATAAGGCACAAACAAGCGATAGGTAATCCATCATTCCATGTAATTAAAAAAGCAATGCAATTTTATTTGCAAACGTAAAACATTTATAAAAATAGGATCAATATGCTTCAAGGGAAGTGTGACTTGCCTTGCGTCTTCAAGCAAACTTCGGGCTCTTTTCCTCGCGAGCGCAAACTCCGGAAACTGCGGAAACTACACGCTGGCACGCAAAACGAGGAAAAAACCTAATAAAAACCAAATAACAGTACATAAAAAGTAAACAAACATGTAGAGCTCAATTTTATATGAATTTTGCAATTTGAATGGCCCAATTTGGAGTTCGTATGAATTAGATATGAATTTTAGAAGTTTTGGACCATTTAAATAAATTGAAATTAAGATGATTTATTACGCAATTTTTAATTAATTTTGAGCTGGAAAAGGATGTTTAAGACATCAGCTCCGATCGGTTCACAGGTTCACAAAGATTTGGGTGGCTAGGATTGAACTGGGAACAAAGGATGAGTGGCTCAAATTAAACTGAATGAATCTATAAGGATGAACGACTTGGATTAAGCTGACCAAGATTTGACTGGTTTAGGGTGGGATGGATACACATCAAGAGACACGTGGCACAAAGAAGTTGACACGGTGCTAAGGTGGCGGCCATGAACTCAACCACGCAGGGACAAAGAGATAATGTGGCACTGATGAGGTGAGGATGTGATAGTCGCATGAACATACCAGCCAACAAACATGACAACAAAGATTGCCGAAGAACGGCTGTACAACAACGAAAACGAAGTGCATAAATGGGTAGAGAACGATGAGACGCTCCTTACCAGCACTTACGCAAGAACGGGCGACGAAGGGAGAGGCCGGTGGCGAGCTTCAAACGGCGACGAGGTCGGGTCCACGGCGACGGCGGCCTTCCGGCGGTGTTTGGTGGAGGAGAGGTGGAGGACGGGCTTCCCCTCCCTTTTGCGGTGCCGATGGTGGCTTCGGCGAGGGCTGGCGACGACGGGGTCGACGGCTAGGTGCGGCTGAAGATCGAAACATGGATGTGGAGCTCGGGTTCACGGTGACGAGGTGCTTTCGACGGTTTTGGCGCAAGGGAACCGGTGGCCGGGCTTCTCCTCACTGCTGCGATGCCGGGAAGGCAACGGCGCTGATTGGGAGCAGCCGAGGTGGCGGGAAAAGGTTGCCGGAGTTACGGCCGACGGGGAGAGAGATGGAAACTCGCGGGGAAGATGGCTAGAGCATGGGAAAAACTCGGGAAAAAGGGAAACCGAGGAGGAGATCATGGGGGTTCTATTTATAGGCTTGGGAGGGAGAGTCCCGCACCGGGAAGAGAGGAATTGGCGCCGGATTTTTAGGTTTATCCCGAGTTCGTCGGGATAAGAACGGGGCCAAAATTCGCGCGATTTAGCACGGGATTGAGGGGGTTTCATGGGGGAAATGTAGAGGAGATTGAGAGGAATCCGTTCCCGCAACTAATTTTTGATTTGGGCAAAGGATTGGACCGGATTTGGTGGAGGAAACAAAGACAATTTTCGGCACTGTTCGGCACTGTAGCGCGGGCTGGAGGTTGAAGACGACACTGTAGCAAGGAGGTAAAACAGACTTTTGGGTCCAAACATCCTTTAATTCTTATAAATACTTCCAATGCCCAAATAATTCCAAGAAAAATCCTAAAAATATATGAACACCCAAAGTATTTAATAAAAATATCTCCAGCTCATTTAAAGTTTAATTTATTTATTTAAATAATTATTGAAGTGTTCTTTGTATTATTAAAATTATTTCTGGAGCTCCAAAATTTCACGAAAAATTTTAGAGAGTATTTTAGGGCATGGAGAATATTCAAAAATATTTCCAGCCATGATTTTTAATGGAAAATTTAATTTCCTTAATAGATTCACTTGATTTACTTTGTTTTTCTTTTTATTCAATTTCTAGAAAATAATTTATTAAATGATTTTTAATCCCGAACAAAAATCGGGCTGTGACAAATCTACCCCCTTACAGGAATCTCGTCCCAAGATTCGGGGCTAGAAAGAAAAAGGTAGGGTGAGATTAGGTTGGCCTCGCTAACCTCTAAGGTTTCTTCGGCTCACACCGACCGATTGGGACCAAACTCGTGCGATGGTGGGTTGAACAAACCCGCACAACGAACTAACTGGATTCAACCCGGTGTTCGCGGCTCCACAAACCAAACTAAACTGGATGATCCTTCCCGTTCGACCACGACCGGATTTCATGAACTCAAGTGCTTACTTTCCTCGAACCGCACAATTAACACCGGCGCTTCGGTATTCGAGAACTCACTCCGCTAACTATTATTTGGTGTCACTTTTTCGAGACCTTGTAACGACTTTCGTGAACACATAGACCCGAAATTCCTTTCTTTTCCCTATGATCTACTCTCGATCCAACATCAAGTATTTGAAGAAGCTGCTCGATCGATCTCTCATCCGGATTGTGACTGTTCTCAAATGATGCTTCTTTAGACGCATTGTTGACACGCCACTTGGGTGTGCTTTAGACTCGAACCTCGCTAACTTGTGATTGTTATAGCCTCGATAACGGCTCACAACCGACTCTTTTGGTTACAACTCAATCTGCTTCGCGTGGTCGAACCTCCAAACGAACAGTTACTAGATATAACTAAACTCATCTTCAATCTCGCCTTTTCAAACCAAGGTTAAGCTTTCGCCCGACCGTGAATCAATTGTACTTGCTATCTTTCGGGTTGACCAACATTTCGTGATTTGCAAAGAACCTTGACTCGAACATTGGATACTCCATCGATCGATCGAAATGAAACGAAGACTATGCCCTTCCATTCTAGAAACTCCGGAACTCGACACTCAAATGATGACGGGAGGTTACACATTGGAATGACTCTCATGTAACTCTTGAACATATTGACTTTTTATTTATTTTTTTCATTTGGTGTAATTGTTGACCCGCTCGTTCGCTTCGACCGACTTTGGTGCCATCTGCCTGAGCATAACGTGTAGTTGATATTCTTTTCTTGAAACAAACACTGATCACCTAACGAATCAAGCTCAAAAGGTTAACCCCACGATATAGCATTCCACTTCTTTGCTTATCTTTTACTAACTCCTCCGGGTTGATAGACCATAAGTTCGCAGTTGCTTTCTCCGCACAATACCAAAATCGTATGTCTACGAAAACTACCCTTGATGCTTGCCTAGAGTTTCTGTTCTCTGACCAAAACAAGCTCACTTTCATACCTTGGGTAGAATTGATTCACAAGGAATTATTCTCTTATCACATGTTCTACGGACTATATTGTATGACTTGACCTCTCGCATCCATTTACTCCAGGGGTGATGAAGCAATTCCGTTGTCCTCTTCCTAGGAAACACCGAGGTGGTTTTTCGGAGACGGTAATGATAGTCTGGAAATAAAGAAACCATTATTAATCAATGCTCACCATTAGGGTGCAGTTACCACTTATTACTCTGACAACCCTTTTATGATTTTGCTTTTGACTGTTTCATTACACTTTTCATCCTCATGAGGTATCACTTATATTGTCCTTCAAAGAGATCTCGCGCCTATCGAGCGTCGCGTAGTCTAACCACTCTTACTTCACTGTTTGACCAAATCTTTTCTTTACTGGCAATTAGATTCTTAGTCTTGACAAAAGCTGCTCGACCCGACAAAGAAATTATAAGTTCCTTGTGACATTTGTCGATACACAAGTTGACCCACTTTTTTTGGCTACACAATATGAACCCCGAGAGAAGGAACAAATTATTTGTCTCGTACTCTTATTCTTATTTCTCTTTCAAGTACATAACTGTAATAAGTCTTCTGTGCACAAGGAAGGTACTTGAACACCAGATAATTAAAGACGGTTATTGAGCACTGCTAGCACAACTGTTAACAGGTATGGAATCTGCCCCTTCCTGATCCTGACCGGGTTGATTTTTTTTTCCATCGTAGTGTATAGATTGATCCATGCTTTACTCAATGTTCCCTCTTATTACATAACTGCCATGAAACTTCTGGCATGAGCGGTTCTTGAACACCCAAGACTTGTAGACCACTGCTGACCTTTGCTGGTAGAAATTCTGGTTGGTATGGTTTTTTTTCTTTTGGTGGTCCTTATATGATTGACTCGTTCTTTTTAATGATTACTGACTGGGGTTCCAATTAGAACACCGACTTGACGATTGATTTTTTTCCTTAGGGAAATGTCGGTCTTCTTAGTAGTAAGTAGACAAGACCTTCCTATTGTTGGTGCCACTTTCCGTGATTACTTGTTAGGTTGTTGAGTTGGAACGACATGGGGTGTCTAGTGGGGTTGACGTCGTCGAGTGAACTGTTGCTTGAGACCTTGCTTGGTAGGTGTAGCGGGGATTAGTACTATCTTCTTTGCTGCTGGACCAGACAACTGTTTTTCCTAGCACTGCTTGCCTTGTTGGGGTTGGTGTTGTAGCTTCGGAGCAGTTGCCAGTGGAATAATATAGCTTCGCTGGTGCTCTTAGTGATAAATTGTTCGAGATAGAAACTTCACATTTCGATTCACGGTTGGTGCCTCTTGTTTTCCGATGTCCTGGGCTAGACTTGACCACTCTGGCTGGGTGAGGCAACTGGGAAGTAGAGACGTTGGCGGACGGTGTCGGTAACTTGACGACATTGATACCTTGCATTGGGCCACCTTTGGAGAAATTACTTGTCTTTCCCACAATTGAAATAGTGGTGGACTGACTTTCTTCGAATTGAACAGTTGTTGCGGCGGTGTCTCACTCAAGATCATTAAAACAATCCAACCTTCGTTGGCTTTCACGGTGGTTGGAGTTGGTTGGAGAGCGAAGATCATTGTTAATGTTGTTGTTGTTGACCGGGAGTTAACGGGCAGGTTGCAAGGGTGTCCTTTAGTCCTTCGTTGGCTTTGCTAGCATGGACTTCGATTAACGGTTCTTAAGCACATGACTTATTCCCTCACACAAGAAATGTGCGACTTTTCTCTTCATAGGGTTGGACTGGTGTACCAAAATTTTATTTTTGGGTAGTTTATCCAAAGCTTCTTCTTTTTCTTATGATTAACACCATCATCGGTTGGCGTCTTGGCATACAACTTCCAAGCGTGATCGAACACTTTGGCAAAACTTGTCCTTGTACACCATAACCACTTTGGGTAACACTTGTGAGTTCGAGGTTGATGGTGACTCACATCTGTTGGCCGGCTAGGGACACTGCTACATACCGACGTAGCGTATAGGTGACTTGCAATGGAATGTACTTGGATTTGATCTTGATTCCGATTCTAAGATTGCATCTGCGACCATCGGTACCACCGCTATGTCTTCCGTATCGGCTTTGTATCATTGTGTTCACTTGCATGTTCATCATCGACCTTGGGAACCGAAACGAGCAAGAGAGGGTTTCCGCACAGTGTAGATTGCGGATGATCATCGACCAAAGGTTCCTGACCTCAACACACTGCTAAGGGTACTGCGGTTGATGACACTTTCTCGGCACCGACTAACCTGCTGCCCGGACAAAAAGGGTGGAAGAGAGAAGTTGCTAAAGATAAGACCTTAACCCACTTATCTACGATCGATATGGGTAGCACTTTTACTCTTCAAGTTGATTAAGCAAACAACCTAGTATGGTTACATCCCCACCACCGATGTGAGCCATACACCTACACACAAACAAACAACACACGGCCTAGGAACTATCGATGCTACTCTTTCGGGAAAGATTGGGTTCTAGGTGAACTCCGGAAAACTTCGCTTGATCCTCAAGAAGCGCCGACTGGGGCCTTGGCTTGATCGAGTTGCTTGAAGCTTGGAGCTTGACTTGACTCCCATGGGTTGATGAGCGGCGAGTTTGTCCTCCGGTTTAACAACTAAGAGAGGTGGGGGAAAGGAGAGAAATTTTACAAATCACTTTGCGAGACTCCAAAGGGATAGAAGAGATATTTTTCGCAAATAAGGTTTTCACAAACTTGTCCTTAGGGTTTGACCATTTGGCTCAACCTACGATCAAGATGGCTCCGATACCAACTTGTCACGCCGGAAATTTATCCCAAATTTCCCGACTATTTTATGTATTAAATCCTGTCCAGAATCAACCAGGGTACATAAAATGACAAATTAATACACAGATCCAAACGTAAAAACAAAGCGTAAAAATAAAAATACTTACTGAAGAGGCACTTAGTCCTCACACCCAAAAACTGCAGCGGAAAAGAAAGACGACACTAGCGGGGCTTCAGCTCCACTCCACAGGCAAACTCAACTGGGGTCTGAGCCTTGGTCTTCTAACTCCATCTTCAACTCAGAAGCACTACACTTCTGAAAGGGGGAAAAATCGCAAGACTGAGTACAACCACCGTACTCAACAAGCCACACCGAGAAATGCAGACGTGCAAGGGGAGACAAGAGTGGCTTGGGGATATTTTGCATAAATGCGGTTTACAAACATTTAATTATTTAAAAATAGTAAAACAGTTGAGTAATTAAGGCAATATTAATCTTCCACTGAACAACGTTATCCCCACGTTGAACAGGCCCAACCATTCCACCTGAACTAAACCAGTTCCATTAAATCAAATTATTAGTGGGACTAATCATAGTGAATCTGGTCAATCGCCCATAACCGCGGGCACGGCTATTCGAATAGTTTTACTCTGATCAGAGGTGCGCAACTTTACCCACAAGACACGATTCCACACATGTTACCATGCCCCGAAGTACCACCTTGATACTGCAAAGGGGGAAATCGTGACAAGACCGTTCACATAACTCCCTCTAACCAAGCGATACCACACCAAGGTTTCGCCCCCACTCCCCGCAGGGCAGCGGGCAGCCCCCTCTCGTGCCACGGTGAATCCGGCAGCCGATCAACCCGTAAAACCGGGGCCGACCCAACTCCATCACGCCCACCCTCACTAGGGTACGTCGGCGGAGGAAAGCTATGCGACGAGTCAAGCGGTTGCCCATTCTTGCTTGTGGTTTGCACGGTATGTCTTCCGGGGTTTCCCATGAACCGGTCCTTAATTGCCATGGGTACGACCATCAAAACCATGCACCCACACCCACCATTAAGTCATATTTTAGTTGAGATAATTATGACCAATAAGACATGGTCGGTGTATCGAGCTTGCGGCTCATCGAGACGAAATAAATAGTGTAATTAAGCATGGCTAAGCATATAATTCTAGCTAGAATCAACATCGTGACTAAAGCTAGTCAAATTAACACCCAAGGTTAACAAAGGACGGATAACAAGTAAATAAGGCACAAACAAGCGATAGGTAATCCATCATTCCATGTAATTAAAAAGCAATGCAATTTTATTTGCAAACGTAAAACATTTATAAAAATAGGATCAATATGCTTCAAGGGAAGTGTGACTTGCCTTGCGTCTTCAAGCAAACTTGGGCTCTTTTCCTCGCGAGCGCAAACTCCGAAAACTGCGGAAACTACACGCGGCACGCAAAACGAGAAAAAAACCTAATAAAAACCAAATAACAGTACATAAAAAGTAAACAAACATGTAGAGCTCAATTTTATATGAATTTTGCAATTTGAATGGCCCAATTTGGAGTTCGTATGAATTAGATATGAATTTTAGAAGTTTTGGACCATTTAAATAAATTCGAAATTAAGATGATTTATTACGCAATTTTTAATTAATTTTGAGCTGGAAAAGGATGTTTAAGACATCAGCTCCGATCGGTTCACGGGTTCACAAAGATTTGGGTGGCTAGGATTGAACTGGGAACAAAGGATGAGTGGCTCAAATTAAACCGAATGAATCTATAAGGATGAACGACTTGGATTAAGCTGACCAAGATTTGACTGGTTTAGGGTGGGATGGATACACATCAACGGACACGTGGCACAAAGAAGTTGACACGGTGCTAAGGTGGCGGCCATGAACTCAACCACGCAGGACAAAGAGATAATGTGGCACCGATGAGGCGAGGATGTGATAGTCGCATGAACATACCAACCAACAAACATGACAACAAAGATTGCCGAAGAACGGCTGTACAACAACGAACGAAGTGCATAAATGGGTAGAGAACGATGAGACGCTCCTTACCGCACTTACGCAAGAACGGGCGACGAAGGGAGAGGCGGTGGCGAGCTTCAAACGGCGACGAGGTCGGGTCCACGGCGACGGCGGCCTTCCGGCGGTGTTTGGTGGAGGAGAGGTGGAGGACGGGCTTCCCTCCCTTTGCGGTGCCGATGGTGGCTTCGGCGAGGACCGCGACGACGGGGTCGACGGCTAGGTGCGGCGAAGATCGAAACATGGATGTGGAGCTCGGGTTCACGGTGACGAGGTGCTTTCGACGGTTTTTGGTGCAAGGGAACCGGTGGCCGGACTTCTCCTCACCGCTGCGATGCCGGGGAAGGCAACGGGCGCTGATTGGGAGCAGCCGAGGTGGCGGGAAAAGGTTGCCGGAGTTACGGCCGACGGGGAGAGAGATGGAAACTCGCGGGGAAGATGGCTAGAGCATGGGAAAAACTCGGGAAAAAAGGGAAACCGAGGAGGAGATCATGGGGTTCTATTTATAGGCTTGGGAGGGAGAGTCCCGCATCGGGAAGAGAGGAATTGGCGCCGGATTTTTAGGTTTATCCCGAGTTCGTCGGGATAAGAACGGGCCAAAATTCGCGCGATTTAGCACGGGATTGAGGGGGTTTCATGGGGGAAATGTAGAGGAGATTGAGAGGAATCCGTTCCCGCAACTAATTTTTGATTTGGGCAAAGGATTGGACCGGATTTGGTGGAGGAAACAAAGACAATTTTCGGCACTGTTCGGCACGACACTGTAGCAAGGAGGTAAAACAGACTTTTGGGTCCAAACATCCTTTAATTCTTATAAATACTTCCAATGCCCAAATAATTCCAAGAAAAATCCTGAAAATATATGAACACCCAAAGTATTTAATAAAAATATCTCCAGCTCATTTAAAGTTTAATTTATTTATTTAAATAATTATTGAAGTGTTCTTTGTATTATTAAAATTATTTCTGGAGCTCCAAAATTTCACGAAAAATTTTAGAGAGTATTTTAGGGCATGGAGAATATTTAAAAAATATTTCCAGCCATGATTTTTAATGGAAAATTTAATTTCCTTAATAGATTCACTTGATTTACTTTGTTTTTCTTTTTATTCAATTTCTAGAAAATAATTTATTAAATGATTTTTAATCCCGAACAAAAATCGGGCTGTGACACGGACCGCCATTCGGACCGACGTGTTCTTCGGTCTAGCGGCCACAACGGCGGCTCGGCATTACATCGAGCACGTGGTGTGCACGTGCGGCCAATCTAAGGAAGAAGAGAGGCAAAATAGACTTTGGTGATAATGGGCTGAGGAGACAGAGGGAGAAAAATGGGCCGGCTAGCCCAAATGAACGGTTACTTTTTGCAATTTTTTCAGAAATTTTAGAATTTAAATTTAGAGGGTTTGGAGATAGAATTTGAATTCAAATTTAGAAGAGATGATGGGCAAATTGGGAGGGAGTCTACTGAGATCATTATGGCATACTTAAATGACATCCAAATTAAGATCCAAATTTTGAAACTATATTTTACTTAAAATAGGTCTTAAGCGGAGCGAAAACCAGGGGCTTACACTTAATTAGTCCTCATTTCATAACATAAAAATTATGAAGAAGACATGCATGATGCTAAGTTATCCTATCTATATGTGAAAAACATCAATTTATAACGGTCCAATAAAATCAATAGCGAGTTGCTATAGCGGTCAGAGAAGCGCTATAGCGGGCTGCTATTGTGGTCACGAAGAAGCCGGTGGTGGTCGCTAACGAGCCGGCGCCGCAGTGCTGGAGGAAGAGCCAGGAGATCTCCGTGCTGAAGCTGGTCGTGTGCCCGGCGGATGCGGCCTCGTCGCCGCCATCGTCGGCCGCGAGCACTTCGCCAAGGTGGCGCTCTGCACGCCTGAGGGCTTCGTGTGGTCGATCAGCGCGCACGACCGGTGGCGGTGGTACGACGACATGGCGTTCCATAGCGGGCGGCTGTACGCGCTCACCCAGGGCGAGGATCTCCTCGCCTTCGAGGTTGGCTACGCCGGCGACGGCGAGCCCGTGGTCACCGGCGTCGAGAGCGTCGTCCGTAGCTCCGTCGACGCGCTGGACGAGGAGACCCGGATGCACTACCTCGTCACGTCGCTCGGCGGCGCGCTGCTGATGGTGCGTCGCGAGATGCCCGACGCCGGGACGACGGACGGGTTCGAGGTGTTCGAGGCCGACCTGGCGGCGTCGCGGTGGGTGGAGGTGGACAGGCTGGACGCCGGCGGCGAGGCTTTGTTCGTCGGCAGGCTGCGCTCCCGAGCCGTGCGCGCGGCGGAGGACGGCGACCATATCTTCTTACTCGACGACACCGACGGCCTGTCCTTCCGGTGGGAGCTCCAGCCCCGGCCGCCGTACCAGGTCGCCGCGTACGACATGGTCCGGCGCACGTTCAGCATGCTCATGTGGAAGAAACCGTTGGAGGACGGTGACACGCCGTTGACATGGCTGTTCCCCGACGACGACAACGGTAGGATAGAGTGACCAAATGATCAAGATTGGCAGCTCAAAACCCGTACGTATAAAGGGTGTTGCCTTAATGGCAAAATAAATCCATATATCATGAATCATCATACTGATGCCTCGCAAACATAACTAACCTATATGTTTTGCATCTAATTAATGTGCACAAAAATAGAATAACAGCAGGCGGCAACAACAACAAATCAAATTTAAATCATATGCTAGATATGCAATTTTTTGAGAGTGAGGGGGATGCAGATCATATTATACAGTATATATATACACACACATACATAGGATAGAGCTAAAATGCACCTAGGTGTATTTCAGCCGTACGTTGCATAGGGGTCACACGCAGCGCCCACGCCAAAAACCTAACCAGGCTCACGGGCGGTGCGACGCAGACCGAGCCACGCGTGCACACAAAAATTCTTCGGGTGCCCAAACCTTATCTTCATGCACGCGCTTGAACCAATCACACAAACCATTAGGTAGCGGATCTCATTAAAACTCTAAAGTTAAGCGTGCTTGGACAAAAGTAAATTTAGGATAGGTGACCTTATGAGAAGTGGGTGACCTTATGAAAAGTCTAGTTGTAACTTTATTTACACACAATTGCAACTGTTGTTTGCTATTTTTAGAAAACTTACATCAGTTACAATACATGGTTGCAACTCCACAATATCACCAATCACCCATTTGCAACTGGTGTAACTCCACCAGTTTGTTATACCAGTTACGACACACCGATATTACCGACCGCCCAATTGTAACTGGTTGATCTAACACCAGTTGCAACTGGCGTGCAGCTCTGGTAGTTGACCAGTTGCAACACCGCCGGAGGACTTCTCAGGAGGTCACCCATCCTAGTACTACTCTCGTTCAAGCACGCTTAACTTTAGAGTTCTAATGGAATCCGGTGCTTTAGTGTCGGTCCTGACGAATCAGCCGATGAGTTCGCATGTGGATTGATGCGCCTGATTGGTTGGGTCAGTTGGTCTGGATGCATTCTGTACCTGGAATGCACCTGATGAATCAGCCGGTGGATTCGCATGTAGATTGGTGCGCCTGATTGGTTCGCATGTGGATTGGTGCACCTGATTGGTTGGGTCGATTGGCCTGGGTGCATTCTGTACCTGGAATGCATCCAGACACAATATAGACACACAATACATACATACATATATTTATTTCTGGAGAGATACCAAATTTATAAGACCTTTTGGTATCTTAAAGACGGTAAATTCACTCATATATAAAACCGGGCTAACCTCTGCGTATCTTTCCTCTTGTTTTATATATGAACCATTTCAATGGGGGAATGATATGTTTTTTCCACTAGAATCAAACCAACAAAGAAATCGATCCATTTCTAGGTGACGAACATAACTCCAATATCCCACTTACAATTATGTCTTGGATTTCTTGCACGCATGATCGTGCACTTATATATATAGGCTCTGTTTGGTAGGGATTTTTCTCTCTGATTCTTAACAGAATCAGTAGAATTCATGTCAAACGGGTTATTTTGTAACTGATTCTGAGAAGAATGACTTCAAGTGATTCAACAGTTTTACATAGAGAGTGAGAATCACCTAAAAAGCAGTTTCTCTCCAGAATAACTTAAAACCAGTTTCTCTCAGGAATCACCTGAAAATCATCTAAAATAGTATTCTAATTATTACTTTATTATATCGATTCTGATTCTTTCCAGAATCTGATTCAGGAGAATCAGGATCTAGAATCAAAGAATCATAAAATTAGAAGCCCTATCAAACGGGCCAATAGTATACATACTAGCACTTAATAATTACTTTCTGAAGCAAAGTAATATACATCCTCAGAAGGGTCCTACACTATAATGTGCTCTCAAGCAGATATCAACAGTTCTTCAGAAAGTTCTCGATGCGGTGAAAGTCCTATACAACAGTGTGCTTGTATATACTACATTCTACTCGCCTCAAATACATGGAGATGTTGTGTTGGACACTAATTAATATGCATGGCCACCAATTTAAAAGTATAAACTCGATCAACAACTAGTTTCTATTACATTACAGATCTGTATAACCTGATGGAGTTATAATATTATAAAAATATTATTCGACACAGCCAATCTATGGATACAATTGTCATGCATCTGCTCCACAAGTTTATTGAGCCTGGAAATTCTCCAACAAGTTTGGATTTGGAGCTGCGCCACAATACCTTACCTGATGATGATAGGCGGGGTTTTCGGTGTAGGATTACACACTCCGGATATTTCACATACCTAGTTCTATCAAACATGCAAAAGATAGAACGGCAAACACCACAACACATTTTGATCGATCAGATGATGCATGCAAATTTTAGTGAGCGAGGTACGCTTCTTGACGTCAATTCTTGTTTGTAGGATTATTTACACTTGCATCTTGTTTATGGGTGTGTCCAATGTCTCACTGCACAGTCCATCTCAGTCGTGCTGAACACATATCATGTACTCAATCATGCTAAAGTGAAATTGTTGCACAATAATGTTTGCACAAGATTTGGATGCGTAGCCGAACGTTGCCAAGCACTCCTGATGTCTCGCATTCCTATATATATAGGAGAAATGTGCCCGATATGGAGAATTTTTGTCAAATATATGAGGAAACCCTTGTCTTCTTGTATGTATGGACGGCTCTTTTCTTAATTTGCGGGGAGTATGGATGACTCATTTGATATACTTCGAGCTTGAAATCTTATATTTGAGTTTTGAGTTTTGCTGCCCTCTTACGCCTAAGAAAAGATGGAGAATTTTTTATGATTGCGCTGCTGTTCTTGTGTTTGTGATTTTAGAGTAGTCGCTACACACCATATATAGTGCAAGAGTGCTAAATATTTTGATTGCAAGGATCTACCTTTCGTAGATTCCGTATAAAATATTCCATGCGATTCCCATGATATCTTTAACGGACAAATACTCGTTGTTAATATAACTAATTGCTTTATATACCAAATATGATCTTTTTTCTATATATACATGCATCCTAGTGGCAGAACTATTCATTGCACATCACGATGACCAGATTGAGTGAAAGCTGAAGTTTTTCACCAAGTGATTCAGTGCAATCGTCTGTTACTGCTGTTCATATATATATATATATAATAACTATCTATAAAGTTTCTATCCAAAATTTTCGTCCGCCTAACTATTTTATAGAAAACCCTTTGAATTTTTCGAAATTAACCACAGTCTCAATGCTAAAAAGAAAGAGAGAGCTTGGATGAAAAAAGACCTCTTGCGCCCTCCTTCTCGTCCTCATCCGCGCCACGTCCGCGCCGCCCTCCCTCCCGTCCCCATCCGCGCCGCGCTGCGCTCCTCCTCCCATCGCCGCTCGGAGCTCCGCGCCGCGCCTACGCCCCTCCCTCCCGACCCTATCTGTGTCGCGACCTCGACTTCACCCGTTGCAACGTACGGGCACGATTACTAATATATATATATAACTATCTATAAAGCAAGTAGTGTTTTTACCCAAAATTTTCGTCCACCTGATTATTTTGTAGAAAACCTCTTAAGTGTTTATAAAATTATTCGTAGTCCCAATGCTGAAAATAAAGAAAAGGCTTAGATGAAAAAAAAACCTCATGCGTCCCTCCCACCCATCCCCATCCGTGTCGCGCCTGTGCCCCTCTCTTCCGTTGCTGCTCGGAGCTCTCGCGCCGCGCCTGCGCCCTTCCTTCCGTCGCCGCTCGGAGCTCCCACACCACCGCTTGCTTCCCTTTCTGCGTCGTTGTCCCGTTGCAACGCACGGGCATTTTTGATAGTATATATATATAAGATCGTTGCCCCAAAGCAAAATATTTTTTGTTGGAGGTCATCGCACAAGCTGTGTGAGAGTCAGCATATTAATCGATATGCAAGATATATTACTACACAAACAGCTAATAACAGTTCCCTTGCACGACTAAAGGTCTATCACGCACACAACTCATGCAACAATGTCTCTCCAATCTCTCCCACACATGCTCTGCCAAGCTACCAGCTTAACTTCCATGACAATAGAGTCAACACGTTGAGCACTTCCGAGTCCCGATGCCTCCCGAGCCTATGTAGATTGAATCTCTTGGGTGTAAGTAACATACAAGTAGGTCATTTCCTACAGGTCACACACGTAAGATAAGAGCTAAGTTTTGTGTGTGTATATATATATATATATATATATATATATATATATATATATATATAACTTTATTATGTTTCTAGTATATATGATGAGGGGTGTGTTGAGGGTTTGTTTGGTTGGGACTAAAGTTTTTTTAGTTTATGTCACATCAAATGTATAGATGTTATTTTGAAGTATTAAATATAGTTTATTTATAAAACTTATTCATAATCGATGGCTAATTTGTGAGACTAATCTAATGAGCCTAATTATGTCATAATTTGACGATGTGATGCTACACTAAACATATACTAATCGTGAATTAATTAGGCTTAATAGATTCGTCTCGCGAATTAGCTACCGATTTTATAATTATTTTATAATTAGATCACATTTACCTTCAAATTTATATTCAAATATCATGACACGGACTCCCTTTTAACCAAACATCCCCATAGTTTGGATCTACTATCTCTGTGTTTTTCTTTACGTTGATGTGCTCAACTTTTTTTGTACTAGATGAGTGGAGCTCAACTCACATTTAACACGGTTCTGCAATTGAACTTCCTCCAGGAATTCTGGCTCTCAGGTCCTCCAACAGTATAGCATAGAAGTAGCTGATTGGCCAGCAATATGAAGAAATAACAATCTTTTCCCAAAACAAAAAAAGCGTGGAAGATTAATTAAAATGTGAAAGCAACGGTTCGTTATCATGCTAAATGTGAAGCAAACACATGTCTCCGAGGAGCTATGCAAGACAACCTTCAAATTGTGACTGTACTGTGTTAAATTGATCGCTTTTCCAAATACTTGCTGACTAATTTAAATTACTCGCAAGACATATGCAGCGGTATAACACAGCACCAGCCAATTGTAATCGTTCTGGAAAATATGTTCCATAATAACCATTCATTATCCCAGAGCAGCATTGAATTCGATTAATTTGTTAAAGAAAATTTTGAGGCAGATCGTCTGCCCTCAGATGCGCTGATACGTTCACCATGAGAACAGTGTATAAATTAGATTCTCAATTTGCAGTTTGTGAACACGCAACACAAGTCTTCTCACACAATGTTGGTGGATCGCCCAGGACTGGTATGCCATGCTTCTCCTACCACTATTTCTTTGCCCAGATATCTGCATAAGTTATGTGACAATCGGATCTGAATTTCAAGCACTCCTGAGGCCTCACAAGTTTACCTAGACTGACTCTCTTGGTGTAAGACTTCATTTAAGTGGCATATATAAATATAAGATCAGTTTGCAGATCACACAAGAGGGCCTTGTAAGTTGACTGGAGGAGCTAACTAATCGAGAACTCTCTTGCATTGCCTGGTATAAACATGAGAATGCGTAACATATATGCAACTACAGTGTTCATTCTCCAACTGAAGCTAACAGTGTTCTGATGCACTAACTAATGAGGAAAGTTAGGCAAAACATATATGCAGCTTCATTTATTTGGACTGATCAAACGTAAGTAATAATCAAACCAATCAAAAAGAGTAAATGGTAGGAACACTAAAAACCAAAACTTTTAGTAAAAATAAAAGTTACCCTCAAATTCGATGAAGATCTGATCTAACCGACGTGTGTGTCGATCTGACCAGGTAGACGCCTCCCGTCTGACCAACAATGCTTTTTCGGTCTGACAGCCCTGCTTGCGGCCACAATCTCTTGACGCCGCCGCTCTATCCGCTTGGATGCCGACAGCTACCTCACTGCCAGTTGGACCACCATATTGTAACCGGTGTGACCATCGGGATCTAGAGAAAAACACACCGAAAATGCTCTTGAAGACAAATCAACTTTTATTGCATCAGTATGTGTTTGCAAAGTGCATCTAAAGCACTCCTCTCTCAACTCACGAACTAATCGAAGTCTCGAAGCAAACCCTAACTTTTCTCTCCAAAAAATCGATATACTTCTAGTGTCAACCCCTCTTCTGTTTATACCCACAAGCCTATAGTCACGAATCCAACTAGAACTAGGACTCTTAATCATATAGAAAACCTACCAACCCAAGGAAACAACATCCCCATACAACTCCAAACTCCAAACTTTCCAAATTTGAACTCCAATTAATTTGACTCCTGTTTTCATACACACACAACACCATGTATATGCCATAAGGAAACCATCACCTCCACATGCATTGTTATTTAGCTTCAGCATCTCACATGATTTTCTTGACCGTCTGGACCTCAACTTCTCTCAAGCCTATTCTCGTTCCATCACCGGCTATACTCCCATGGCTTGAAGCAACAACTGCACATGAACAATAAAGAAACTCCATATCCGACTACAAGTTCATACTAACTTAACTCACATGAGCATATAATAGTATCACATACGAATAGAAACCATCTAGAAGTAATATACATGAAACAATGTAGAAAATCCACAAACGCAACCGGAAACCGACTCTAACCAGGAGTCACCCGGTCATACTATCGGGCCACCTGGTCAGACCAACCACATACCTCTTGTCTGACCGGCCTCTTACCCGATCTGAACAGTCTCCCAGAGCCGACGTCCGTAATCCAAAAATACTATTTACCGTATTTTTCAAAACGCTCATCTTTAACAATTTGTTCATTAGCAAGATTAATCATCACATGATTCTACAAAGTTTAGTATAGTCAATTGATTTGCAACTCTACGGCTTAACTAGGAAGCTAATGGCTCGGGAAAAAATAACTAGGAAGCTAACAAGTTGGACAAAACATTTGATCAAACATGAAAGCAGAAACATTTTTGCTGACAAAGAAGGACAAGGACACTAAAAGGTAGCCTCCTGTCTGCCAAACCATTCATTCATCCTAGAGTTGCTTCTGGAGGTTTCAGCTGCAACCTAGAAAACTCCATTGTCTCTACGTATACAATGGCAAGTCATTTCCATTCTGCAAAGCAGCACACAATTGAGCCAATACCATACATTATGTCTTTTCCTGATGATTAATGTATTGGTTAGCAACATTTGCTCAACTGCCAAATCGCTAGTCTTCAGAATTAATTGACACGTAGCAGCATATACAATGATCACAAGAATTATGGGCTTTTAATTGTTATTGCGAGTTTTTATAAATTTTCTAATCAAATACTTTAAAACATAAAGTGATTTTGACTGATAATATGTGATTGATCGTTTCTATTTTTGAAACTACTGCACTGCATTTAATCATCAACTATTCAGTTGCATCAACCCACCATTTCTACCTAAAAGTTTATGATGATGAGGAAATGTGCGCAATTTTTCTTATAAACATCAACATATTATGTTTCTTTGAAGAATGATTATGTATCTCCTTTCTTCCCTTGATTAAGATTACATGATTATATTTTACTGGGATATTCATATATAGTTTTATCTTACTGGGTTGTTTGTATGTAAAATTACATTGTCTTTGTCTTATAGTTCTTCTTTTGTCTTAAATAGAGACTATTGAAATTTGAGAAAATTCCTTACATACCTCTCAAATTTGAGTTTCCAAATAGAAACTATTAATTTGACTTTCCAAACAAGAACACCCCACCGGAAAGAAAAAGAAATGCAAAACAAGCTAAGAATCGATGGCACAAGGGTAATTAATAGGTGGTGTGACCTATTTAAATCTTCATATTTGAAGGCTCGTAGGGTGTTTACAAGTGGCTACTCTCACTAGATGTGGATGGATGCAGCCAATGAGTTTTATTTGGAAAACAAGAAAAATGAAAAGTTAGGACCCTTTAAAAACGTTTGGAAAATCTGTTGTGAAGTACCGAACTAGAAAACATACAACAAAGAGCTCAAGAACTTGTAAAAGGAATTCATATCACCTTGAAGAAGATGGAGAACATGATGAAAGTGTTGAAGAAATGCCAAAGCGATCAATGGGACAAAAGGCAGCTAAAAAGGTTGCTCTTGCTACAAAAGGCAAGTCAAAGGTAATGGATGATAAGGGAAAATCGAAGGAATCTGCAATTGATGTGGAAAAGATTGATAAATTAAACAAGATAAAAAACATTAGTGCAAACCGAATGAAAGTACTTGAACTGCAGCAAAAGTTGTCTTCCGATAAGATTGAGACCACAAGGATTGCCCATCTAACATCACAGGAGAACAGAGAGGAAAAAAGCTAGAGGTGGAAGGGAGAAAGCTTGAGATGAAATCAAAGAAGCTTGAGATTGAGGGAAAAAAGCTTGAGGAAGAATCAAAAGACGATTGGATCAAAGCTTTCTTTGCCCAGATATCTGCACAATTCATGTGACAATCGGATCTGAATTTCAAGCACTCCTGATGCCTCGCAAGTCTACCTAGACTGACTCTCTTGGTGTAAGAGTTCATTTAAGTGGCATATATAAAAGATCGGTTTACGGATCACACAAGAGGGCCTTGTAAGTTGACTGGAGGAGCTAGCTAAGCGAGAACTCTCTCACACACTACTGGAGAAACGATCTTTGACTAATTGCCAAAAACCATAGTAGTCCCGGTTTCAATTGTATATGAGACTAAAAAAATGTTTTTAGTCCTGATTAAAAAGAGAAGGCTCTTTAGGACCTTTAGTCCCGTTGGTGTTATCAACGGGACTAAAGATCATTTTTAGTCCCTGTTAGATTCTTGTCGAATCGTCGGGCGCGGTACCATCTTTAGTCTTGGTTGGCGTTACCAACCCGGACTAAAGATTCTATCTTTAGTTCCGGTTGGTGTTACAAACCGAGACTAAAGATCAAAATGGTCTTTAGCCCCGGTTGGTGTTACCAACCGAGACTAAAGTGAAGGTTCATTTTTTAACCTCTCCAATTAAAAATATGGTTTGTTGTAAAGAAATGGACATAATTTTGTTGCATGATTCAAATGTCCTAAAATTAATTTGAGATGATCTATAATTGAAAAGTGGGTGGTGTTGTGTGGGGGTGAGTGGTTGAAGATAGAAGGAAACTTTTTAAAAAATTACAAATTGTCATATTGTTATTAACAAGTGATTCCTAATATATTATTTTGGTGATAATATATTATTTTGGTAATAATATAAAAATAAGAGGGATCTACAATATTGATAAGAATATCACTTCTTCGGATACCTTCCGTTGTATTATCACAAGAACCTTCCGTGCTATAGCCTTTGCATATTTCAGTTTCAGAGTCCGTCGTGTTGAGTTTGTGTCCTGGTCGAAGTCTTGTTATTGGTTAGGTCGAGTTAGAGTCCAGTTCGCGTGTTTCCCTCTTTGTTCCCATTAAACCCTAGCCGTCGTGTGTAGTTTGTGCGCGTGTAACAAGTTTTTGCGTGTATTGTTCCCGTTTTGTCCTCTAAGTCGGAGTCGATTTTTAGAACGACCATAACTTTCACATACGGACTCCGATTGAGACATTCCATATATGAAAATCGATGAGAAAAAATTTTTGGATGTGTTCATCCATGACTTTGCCATGTTCGGCGATTTTATTTTCCCCAAAAACGGCTCAGAATGTTACCTTTTCGAGCCCGGAAGCTTTTTTCGATTTTCACTGTCTTCTAAATTTTCCACCGGCCACATATTTCGTTTGTTTAGGCTTAAATTTTATGTGATTACCTCTCATGTGCTCATAAGTCAAGAAAAAATATTTAAAAAATAAGAAGAAAAAGTGAAATTTTTCCAGTCTTGGTCAACAACGGATGAAAAAGAAAAATAGAGAGGGACAAAAGAGAACAATGTCTAGGATTACCGATTAAATTTTAATGCATTGCTTATTGTTGTTTTAAACCTATATTTATTTAATGAATTATTTAATTTTTGGTTATTAACCCTAGCAGGACCAAAAAATTTTAGAAATAGCGAGAAATTATATTTAGTTCCGATTGGTGGCTACAACCGAGACTAAAGATTAATTAGAAATAACGGAAAATTATATTTAGTTCCAGTTGATGCCATCAACCGGGACTAAAGATGAATTGAAAATAGCGAGAAATTATCTTTAGTCCCGATTGTTGCCACCAACCGGGACTAAAGATGAATTGAAAATGGCGGGAATTATCTTTAGTCCCGGTTGGTGCCACCAACCGAGACTAAAGATCCAAGGGTATATATATCCCCGGCATGCATCGTGTTCTCCACCGATCCAACACTTAGCTATTTTTTCAGCTCTCTCTCTCCCTCTTCCTCTCCCTCTCCCTCCCTCTCTTTTCCCCCTTCTCTCCCTCTCCCCTCACATCTCGCGACGGCAGGGGGCTCACCGATGGCGGCGAGCAGGAGCCGGGGAGCGGGCGGCCGGCGGGAGCCAGGGAGCCGGGGAGCGGGAGCGCGAGGAGCGGGCGGCCGGCGGCAGCTGCGGGCGAGCGTGGGGCGGCGGCCAGCGAAGGACATGCGGAGGACATGCACGAGAGCCGCCCGTCGAGAGCCGACGGCAGGCGAGCCGAGAGCCGGCGGGCGGCACGGAGCACATGCACATGTTTTTTGATTTTTTAGATGTTTTTGAATCTGTGGATGGTTGAATGATTGGATGATTTTGTTGTTGGATTTGATGTGTGATGTTAATTTTGATATTATTGTATTTGATTTGTGGCATTGAAAGAATAATCTTTAATGCTATTGTATTTGTGTTGTCGCGAAAATATTTGATCTGTCGTATTTCGTGGTGAAAAAAAGTATTATTGTAGGATGTAATAAAAAAATAAAAAAAGAGAAAAGAGCAAAATTAAAAGATGGCGGAGCCATCCACATGACGCCGTCATCTTTAGTCCCGGTTGGTATTATCAACTGGGACTAAAGATAGATTTTTAGTTTCGATTATTTCACCTGGGACTAAAGATGTCGATCTTTAGTCCTGCTTTCGTAGTCTTGGTTCAAGAACTAGGACTAAAGAGAGTTACGAACCAGGATAATAGTGGGTTTCTTCAGCAGTGACATTGCCTAGTATAAACATGAGAATTCGTAACATATGCAACTAACAGTGTTCATCCTCCAACTGAAGCTAACAGTGTTCTGATGCACTAACTAATGAGGAAAGTTAGGCAACATATATGCAGCTTCATTTATTTGGACCGATCAAACGTAAGTATACAGCCCAATATTTGCATTCACCAAAAAAGTTCAAATTAAAGGTTTGTATCAGCCCCTGTAACTCATAATTCTCATATCAATGTCTCTTTTACATAGTAAAGATATTTAAGTTCAGAAAAAATATACACCAGTAAAAGCATATTAAAAGCATATCAGTACGTAGCTTGCTAATCCATAGATGGCCGATCTAATTTATTATTTTATAAAACAAAGAGAAGAGGACAAGACACACATTCTAATTATCTCGTTTGGTCAGTTGACCTGCAAGCTACACTTCCGGTGTACTGGATAGCTTCGTGCCTGTGATATGCATTCCTACAAAGGCCAACTAGAGGGTGTCTAATACTGCTCATTAACACGTAGACTTTTACAGATTTTTAAATCCCGGTACTGAATACCGAATAATATTGTATTATGCAGTATTGCGGAGGATCTGAATTGCCAGCCGATTAGCAAAACGAAGAGACGAAGAGGCACACTGCCCCGATGGTTTGTGCTCCACTCTAGCAAGTGCGTGCAACGGCGATAACAGCCGGAGCAACCTCGCCACCAATTCCAAGTGACATCTGAATTCCCAATGCTTTCCAAGCTTACCATACACTCTGTTAGTCTTTTTTTTTCTCATTTTATATATATTTCGGGCATAGATGACTTTAAAGACGCCACATATATATTCACGTAGAATGCTGCTGTTCCGGTTGAGGTTTTTTTTACAATTAATAGGATTCTGTTTGTTTGCTATAGAACAATTGTCCATGAGAACGGAGTACAAAATAATACTTACAGTATCCTGCTACTTCCATTTCCAGGCATAGAAGAGCTTGGCTGCGTGAGCTGATAATTTATAGGGATACCATGCAAGACATCTAACTGAAGAGCCAAGCCAACTAGCCAAGATTTAGTGTATCTTTTTTTTATTCTGTACCAATATATATGTTGTGTCTTCAACGAAATTTTTTTATTCTTTGAACCTTTCTAATTTTAAAAATATTTTCTTTCAAAACTTATTTTTAAAATGATCACGTCAACCCACCTGACGTGGTAAGACAACACTAACACGTCACTCGTAGCGATCATGACAGTTTTACCCTATCACATTAGTCATGGTGACATGGCAAGACAACTCGCCGGGCCAGCCGACGGCATGACAGTATTATTGTCACGCTAATCGAATGACATAATCAAAAGATTCAGATATTGAAAATAAGTTTTGGAGGAATTTATTTTTAAAATTAAAAAAGTTTAAAAAATAAAAAAAATCATCTTCAAAGTCATCCAGTGCATAAAAACGCATGCTAAATGAAAAGAAAAACATGGCGTCGATCACGGAGTGTGTAGTGATCAGCTTGGAAAGCATTAGGAATTGGCATGTCACGAAGGAGACTCCCGCACATTTTAGCAATCGGTAGCTACGGCCATTGTTGTCTCCGTATATGTCTTCAACTTATCAGCTGGCCGAGCATGGATCAGCTATCCACTACACACTACTTCAAAAACTATTTTTCATGACGTTTGGAAAATATTTTTATGGCGGCTAAGAGAAAATCCGCTAGCACAAACATAAAAAGGGTGGAGGGTATAGGACTGCCGTTAAAATCAATTTTCGCGGCGGTCACGTTAAGAACCGTCAAAAAAATCGATTTTCCGGCGGTCACGTTAAGACGTCCGCCACAAAAAATACTCTATTTTTCAAGGCGGTCCTCCTAAATATCCGCTAGCAAAAATTGATTTTCGCGGCGGTCACGTTAAGACCCGCCACAAAAAAATCGATTTTCACTGGCAATCACGTTAAGACGTCCGCCAAAAAATACTCTATTTTTCGAGGCGGTCCTCCTAATTATCCACCAGCAAAAATCGATTTTCGGCGGTTTACTAAAAGATCCGTCGGCGAAAAGAGAGGACACACTGAAAGTTTGGGCGTGCGCGGGAAAGGGAAAAAAACTCCCTTTTCCCTCTCTCCTGTCTCTTTATCCTTATCCTTATCCTCTCCTTCCTCCTCCTAGCTCACCTCTCTCCCGGTCTTCCCTCCTCCTCCCCTACAGCGCTCCCGGCCTCCTCCTCCTCCCCGGCCGGGAGGCGGGACGGCAAGGGCCGACGGCGACCACGACGCGAGGGCGACGGCGACCACGGCGCGAGGGGCTGCGGCAACCACGGCGAGGGCGGCGGTGACCACGCGTGGCCGGGAGGCTGCGTGACGGCGAGGGCGGCGGCGACATCCCTCCTTTCCCTCTCCCGGATATGGGAGGGCGCGGCCGGGGCCTGGGGTCGCCGGATCTAGATGCGGCGTCCCAGATCCGACGACACGGCGCGACGACGGCGGAGGGTGACGCCGCCGTCGCGACGCGAGACGACGGCATGACGACGCCGGTGACGACCGCACGGTGACGACGCGCCGCGCGCGACCACGGCGGCGACGGCGAAATTTTTTTGATTTTTTTGTTTTCGCGGCGCGTCTTAACCCAACCGCCAAGAGAGATATTTTTGCGCGGCTGGCTTTGGTCGGCCGCCGAAAATTTTTTCTCTGCGTCTAGAAAACCGCTAGCGAAGATCTTGATCTTCACCTTTCCTTTGTGCGGCCCCAATTGCCGCCAACGAAGACCCAAAATGGTCGTTAAAAAACTATTTCCGTAGTAGTGACACCGGAGGTGCAGCTAGCAGGCTTCTAATTAAATCTGTCGGCAGAAACAAGATAATCGCGATAGGTGTTCTACCCTCATCCCTTTGTTTGAGCGATGGATAAGTGTTCAGCAATCCTACCATTGATTGTTAATGATGGATCACGAAAAGGGAAAAAGAATAAAATTAGTTTTGGTCTGTGTAATCATAGGAAAGATGGAGAATGTGGAGACTAACATATTAGTAAAAAATATTTACATTTATTCTGGTATAGGGGCTTATTAGAATTTAGTCACCCGAATCTTAAAAAGTTTCATTCTCCTGAACTGGCGCCTCAACTCTATTCATTGATCACAGAAAGAATCATGTCCAATTGTCCACGATGGCACAGCAAAAAGCATAGAAATACCAGCCTGAGCAAGTATAATTAGGCCTGCTAATGGGTTGGGTTCAAATGGAATTTTTTTTGTTTGGTTTTCCTTTTGGGCTCACTTTGGATGGATTGGAATGGGTTGAGGCCGTAAATGGACTGGTGTGGTTTGGGGAATTTTTGCATTTTTAATTTTTTTTTAAAGATTTACAAAAATAACTTGCGAGATTGAAAAATTTCAAAACTAATCTCCTCCCGCCCTTTGGGAGGCGTGAAGGAAAACGCCCTCCCGGAGGGCGAAGAATCCGACGTGGCGGACGCCCCGCACGGCCGTCTGCCGCGCGGGGGCATTTTTGCGGGCGGCCCCCTTCCCGCCCTTGGGAAGGGCGTTTTTTCACTGTGCACGGGGGGCCGCCTGCAAAAATGCCGGGAGGCCGGCCTTTTTGCGGCGGCCCCTTCCCGCCCTTGGTAAGGGCGTTTTCATGTACACGGGGCCGCTGCAAAAGGCAGGCCGCGCTTTGCGGGCGGCCCCCTTCCCGCCCTTGGTAAGGGCGTTTTTCACCGTGCTTAAAGGGGGCCGCCGCAAAATTGCCACGGCCGCCCGGCAATTTTGCGGCGGCCCTTCCCGCCCTCTCGCAAGGGCGTTTTTACCCATGGCGTATATAAGCCGACTCTCAATCATTTCAGCCTCATTTACACCTTTTCGGATCCGAAAAACGAACGAGAGAGAGAAGTGAGGAAGAGGAGGAGCGCGGCGAAGCCCCGCGGATTGCGTACTTCATTGGAGGTAAATGCAATATCTCGGCATTATTTTGTTTGTTAGCTAGTATGTAAATGAAATATTAGAAAAATATAAATGTGTAATATTTGAATAGGTATTGAATAATTTGTTATAGATTTGTAAAACAGATGGTTTAATTTAGATCAATGTAGATAATCTAATCGACAGAACATAGGAAGAATAGATAGATCAACAAGGATATTTAATGGACATTAACATAGGTAGAATAGATAGATCAACTTAGGTAGAATGTGTTTGGATGTAAGTGTAAATTATGTGAGCGGATGGTAAGCACTATAGAAAATCGTACGTATAATTTTGTTGATGATCAAAATATGTTTAGATATAAACTACGAGTGAATTAAATTTAGTTTATAAAATTTGGCAAACTGAAATGAACGATTTACGATTGGCGGTAGATGGAACGAACAAAGCGATTTGGGAAAATTTAAGATGTAGACCGAGAACATATTGTTAAAGAAATTAAGTTAGGCACGAGAATCATCTAGGAAATATATTCGTAGTATGGAATAAACTCGTTTCAATTTGTTTGTCGTGCACTATGGCAAGTAAGATCATATTTCGAGATAGTTCACGGTGAAGGCAACGTTAGATACGGTCCGAAGGTGTAGATTTGTCGAATTTAGGATGAAATCAAAGGGCATCGATAGGCCGGGCGAGAAAACATTTGAGTCGGTGTATAGTTGGTTGCTACGTGGATTTAAAGTGGATACAAGAGTGAACACAATGTCTCTATCCGTTGTAGTTAGTCGTGCAACGAAAGATATTATTGGGAACTTATGCCTATTGATAACACCGAGTCGTGGAGACGTTATGTGGACATGGCACTTGAAAGGTCCTGGCCCCTTGTTATTTTTGTTGCACGCACGAAATCGATAGCGTAATACAATGCAAACAGTATGGCGAAGGTCCAAGCAATGAAGCAAGCTTAGAGGAGGCGATTGGCGTGGCGGACGAGGGAGAGAGAATCGAAGCAATTGTTGAAGAAATGGAGAGGGAGGATTCTGAAAATGAGCGGGCGGAGGGCGATGAATCATCGGACGAGGAAGAAGATGTCATGCCCGTCGATTGGGAACAAGCTGATTTCTCTCGGCTTGTTATCTCGGAAGGGCAGCATGTTTCATTTGAATACAAAGATAACGAGGTCATCCAGGGTGCTAGGTATGCTCATAAGGAAGACATGAAAGAGGCGGTGAAGCATTGGGCGGTGTCTTTGCATAGAGAGTTTAGGGTGGTGAAGTCTACGAACTATGTGTATGATGTGAAGTGTATGAAGGATGATTGTCCGTGGCGCGTTCATGCATACAAGGGAAAATGGAATGACTATTGGAAAGTGAGCATTGTTGGTGAGCACACATGTCATTTGCCGGGGTTGATAAGTACCACCGCAACATCACCTCGGCGTTTGTTGCCGGTGAGATGTACTGACCATGTTGTTAAAAACACGGATTTTGAACCAGGCTCCATTATTAAGCACATTGAGAACAAATTCAAGTATACTATTAGCTATGCGAAGGCTTGGAGGGCGAAACAAAAGATATTGGAGATGAGGTATGGCACATTTGAAGCATCGTATGACAATTTACCTCGTCTATTAGCCACCATTGCTCGAGAAACCCCAATACCTACTACGACATTTAGACATTTCCATCATCTAATGATTTGAGCAAGAGCGTGCTGCAAAGAGCCTTTTCTCGATTGGTGCTTGCATCAACGCATTTGTTCACTGTCGCCTGTCTGTGCATAGATGGAACCTTTCGACTGGGAAATACGAGAGGTCGAATCGCGGCGATTGGAGCAAATGGGAACAACCAGGTGTTACCTATGGCGTTTGCATTTGTCGAGAGTGAGAACACCGAAAGTGGTATTGGTTCTTGGAGAGAGTTCGATGCCAAGTCGTTCGTATGAGGCCCAATGTTTGTCTCATACATGATCGTCATGCCGGCATGCCGAGGGCAATCGACTACCTTCGAATGGTTGTCCCGAGAGGGACTTCCGCTAGGTGGCGTGATGTTCGGAGTAGGTGGTGCATGCGTCATATGGGAGCCAATTTCTACAAACAATTCAAGAACAAGCACCGATGGATCTATTCAAGAGGCTATGTGGTCAAAATCAAGAGAAAAATTCAATGAGATGTGGAAAAGGTTGGATGAGCGACAACGAAGCAAACCGACGAGCAATCTCGTTTGCCACGAGTTGACGAGCCTGCTTGTACCTCTTGGTCCATTGCATAATGACCCGCCAACAATGAGAAGGAGGTCTGCACCATCAATACGTAATTTCTCCCACTGGATAGAGAATGAACCGAAAGAAAAGTGGTCTCGTTGTATGACACCGACGGAGCTCGATATGGTATAATGACAACGAACCCGGCCGAGGTGTACAACTGGGTGATGCGAGGAGTTAGGGGGCTTCCATTGGTGGGTATTGTGGAATTTATCCTTCATGGCACGCAGGCATATTTTAGGGATAGATTTAAGAAAATATCCCCTTTAATGGTCGATAACAAAATTGTATTTGGCAACGTGGTGACGAAATATATGCAAGACAAGATTCTAAGGCTATGAAGCACGAGTAATCCCCAAGGAACCCAAGTTCTTCGGGATTTTCCGGTCGAGGACTTCGTCGACGCAGCGGCGGGTCCGGGGAGGCGACGAGGGGGTCGGTACGGGCGACGACTTCGACGACACGGAGGACCCGGATCGGGACGTACTCGCCTCCTCTCGGCTCGGTGGAGCACCTCTACCACGAGCCGGGACCCGCCACGGAGACGCCCGTGCGGATGTCCGTGCTAGTCGTGGCGTGCCCCCAGACAGCGACGTACTCTCGGGGGCACGTCGAGCACACCTAGGAGGGATAGGGGTAAGAGGCCTCGTCGGTAGGCTTTGGTGCATCGGTTGTACAAATTGTAAATATTTATTTTGTGTTTGATGTTTGTATATATCTATGTCATTCGTCGCACTCACATGTCATGAGATCCTTCCGTATCGTTCGCTGCATGATACTCTTACTAACGACAAAAAAACTTTCGGCCCAGTTAGACACCGCACGAGACATCGCTATCGCTTTTGCCCGTGATAGTCCCGCACGATACGTCGCTATCAACTTTTGCCCCGTGATAGTCCCGCACGATACGTCGCTATCAACTTTTGCCCCGTGACAATCCTACACGATACGTCTCGATCAGCGTTGCCCGTGACGGACATAAACGATACATAGATGCGAACCGTCACCTCCCGCACTATATATTGCCTAGATCCGAATACGAGCTCTTCAAATCTGCTTTCTCTTTTCTACATTTACTCCCGCAATGAGATCTTCATATCATCCATTCCTTGAGCGTCTCCACCGGCGACTCCATCCTTTGAGCGGTTTTATTACACCATGGTGTGACCGTCCGTTATGCCATTGTGGAGATGGCTGCATACTTACGTCGTCCCTCCTCGCTGAAACCAGGGGGAGACGATTTTTCCAATGCGCCAACATTGATCAGGTATGGCTTATCTGCACTGCTTTCATCTACAAAATCTTCACGCGAAAACGCTAACTTGATTGTACATCGTGTTAACACCTCATGCGGGCATATGATCGGGTGTGCAACTTCGTTGAGTGGATAGATACGGAGAACCCACGAACCGACGGAACACGTTACTACCCACTTAGCGAAACAAGGTCAGACTACCTTCAACGGAAGGCTGAGTACCAACGTCGAGTTCGCGCTGAAGCTTTGGACTGGCCTATGGATCAGCTGGCACTCCCCACATGGCGGGAACGTCCAGAATGCCACTGTGGTCTACGTTGCCAAGTGGTAAGATCCATAAGACAAGCAACTAGAGGACAAAGATGCTTCGTGTGTCCCGAGATTGCGGATGACGATTTTGTCGTGAGTATAATTTTTCTTTCTTTAACCTTTTCGCTTGTTCCATTTTTTAACTCCGACCATAAAAAATGTGCAACCAGGAGGATGTACGTCAGTGTCCATACAAAGATTGGATCGATACGGTTAAACCTGCTTCGATCGGTCAGACGGTAACACAACCGAGTCCACCGAACAATTCATTCAGGCTTGGATGGAGTATGAACGTCGCGTCGAAATCGCAAGCTTAGCATGGAGGAACAACCCGCCGGGTTTCCCTAAATGGTCGGAGCGTCCTATGTGCGGTTGTAGGGATCGTTGCAAGATGGCTACCTCATTTGAACCACGAACATATGGTCGGAGATACTTCATTTGCCCCAACTTAGACAACGACTTCGTTGTACGTCTTTCATTTTATCAATTATGCAAACGTCTTCGCTCTAGTGGCTCTCTAACCGATTACATGCGTTCCTTTACCGGGGCATTCAAAGAAGGTGTGGATTCACTAGGTGGATCGACAATGTCATTCCCCAATATAACGGCTTAAAAGTAACCGAATGTGAAACTCAAAGGAGTACAACGCCGAGAAGGAAAGAGAAAATTGATGACAAGCTTATCGCCCTTGAACGGTTCCGTAGGTAGCCGAGCCTTCACTCGTGGGGGATGAGTTAGTTGTATTGCATCATCCATACCTAATGGGTTATGTAACACTGTGACAAACAAGCTGCTTAACCATTGCAACTAAGTTAACTTGGTTAAAATAATATGTTCACAGTAATGCAAACAACATATGTACGATACCTCGAACATTTACACTTGCAACAATATTTACATTTGCATCCTTACGACGATAACATTTACATTTCAAACAATACGACAAATCACGAAGACGGTTATATTTCCAACAATACCACAAATCCAATGGATTTGTTATATTAGCACAAAATACGACGATAACATTTTACATCTCAAACAACACGAGACTGGGTCGATGTCGATCGGGGCAATTAGGGTTTGGGCACGGTGAAAAACGCCCTTGGTAAGGGCGGGAAGGGGGCCGCAAAAAAGCCGGCGCGGCCTGCCTTTTGCGGCGGCCCCACGTGCACGGTGAAAAACGCCCTTACCAAGGGCGGGAAGGGGGCCTGCAAAAAGCCGGCGCGGCGCTTTTTGCGGGCGGCCCCATGCACGGTGAAAAACGCCCTTACCAAGGGCGGGAAGGGCCGCCGCAAAAGGCCGGCCTCCCAGCATTTTGCAGCGGCCCCGTGCACGGTGAAAACGCCTCTCCCAAGGGCGGGAAAGGGCCGCCCGCAAAAATGCCCCGCGCGGGCGGCCGTGCGGGGCCGTCTGCCACGTCCGGATTCTTCGCCCTCCGGGAGGGCGTTTTTCCTTCACGCCCTCCCGGAGGGCGGGAGGAGATTAGTTTTAAAATTTTTCAATCTCGCAAGTTATTTTTGTAAATCTTTAAAAAAATTAAAAATGCAAAAATTCGTGGTTTGGGTGGAGGAGAAAATGGGTTGGAGTGGTTTGAATATGGTTACAACTTTTTTGAACTAAAATGATTTTAATTCATGAACTGTTGAGAAATTTTTTATAGTCTTAATTTACAACTCGTTTATCATTGGTTCGTAAACTAGGATCATAAAAACGGGACTAAAATTCTGATGACTTGTCCCAAAAACGTTGTTTGCACACATCGGCAGCATGCCCGCGTGAAGGATGCCTCGCCGGTTCACAGCTATCCATGCATGATCGCGCGCTATGCAACTGGACAAGAAGCAGCTCCATGGATGGCGACGAGACATTGGCGCCATGGAAGCTAGAAGGATACGGGACGAGGTGGCACAGTACCCTCATACTCTATTGGTGTTCTCTTGAAGCTAACAGACGGAGGAAGAAGATGCCTCGTTAGTGTTCAGACCCCAAACTAGTGTTTTGGATTTTCTTTGGTCTGAGATTGGTTGAGTCCATCTTTCTACACTTGGCTTGGATTTGTTTTGGTGGTGGATCGGATTGGTTTGGGTTCTCCAAGTCCTGCATTGAACGGGATTGGTTTGGAGGTGGGTAGGGATGCAAGTGGATCGATCCACGAACCTACTTATAGATAAAATTAGTAGGTAACCCACGGATCAAAACCCATGGATTGACCCACAGGTTGCCTGCTAATTTTAATTTGGTCTACTATAAGTAGGTTCACAGGTCGATCTGGATGTGACAAAGATATAACAAGCGGCATCATGATGTAGGTACCTATGAATTACCCATTTATTTAATTTAGAAATGAGATCGCGGGCTGGTCTACCTCATCTTTAGAAGTGTGCATAGACAAATGGCGTAAGGTGGTTTTGGTTTGGATTCCAATCCATCAGCACCCTTAAGCATAAATCAGTAGTGAATGTCCGAGGAACAGAGGACACATCCACTGACCATCACTAAATACTTGAGAGCATCCATAATTTGTGAAATATGGGGGTAACTAAAAGAACCTTTAGATTGTAGCAAGGGTCCTATACATTGTATGAAGCATGTCTTAGTAACTCGAAAAGACTACTAATTTTTTTTTCCCTAAATAAGGTATCGGGGGCTATCCTAAATTTTTATTTCAAAAATATGTCAGCTCACAGCAGAACGTTAAAAATTACTTCCCAAAAATTTAAAACAGGCCACGTCATCAAAATTAGACCAAGCCCACCTCCTGGTGCCACCTGCCTTGATGGCGCGAGAGCCCTAGCGCGCGTGCCTCCTGCCTATCGCAGACGCCGTCCCCGCACGCCTCCTGCTCCACGCAAGAGACCTTCCGTGCGCCTCCTGCTCCACGTGCCACTGCTTTCCCGCACGCCTCTCCTTCTCCGCACACCTCCCCTGCTATGGTGTGGGGCCGCGTCGTGTTGGTCAGTGCGAGGCCACATGGCGACGGTGACGGAGGTGTGTCAACTCGGTCTGGGCGGGGGCGCGTGGCGGCGGTGACGAAGGCGCATTGAGTCGGCCGGTGCGGGGGCGCGTGGCGGTGATGGATCTGGATGGTGCGGGGGTGCGAGGCGATGGTGACGGCATCCAGGGGCAGCATGTGCGAGGGTGTTGCTCGGGGGAAGCGTGGCGCGAGGCGGCGACTAGAGGGCAGTGTCGAGGTGGAAAATCACGGAAAGGCATCGTGGGAAGAAGTTCGACAGAGGATTAGGGAATGTTTAGCGTTGTCAATATATATACAGTGGAAGATGTTTTTTGACGTCATTGATCTTTTAAGAAAGTTTTAAAAAACCTGTTGAAGTCTAATTTTTTTTGTTTTTTCTCTAAACATGATATTGAGATAAGATTAGGAATTTGCTCTTAGGCCACCGAGAAGCAAATCGCCTCTTTCCATGAGGCCAGTCTACTCAAATAAACAAACAATACTTTTTTACACATGAGAGAGTAGAAATAGAAATTTTATTGGTTGTGGGTCCCATTATACTGTTGAAGTCCTATATATTGTAGAAACCAATCTGTGGCCTTTATATTTCCATGTGGGGCCTAGCTTAATTAGAGGGGTTATTTACGCACTGTGGATACTACGAGCATACGTGGAGTAGGGTTTACTATATCGTAAAAGCCTGTCGTATTGCTTCTAGGTAGTAGCGTGGTTTTTACATAAAAACCGCAAAAACCACAACAAAATATATAGTGGCGGAATTTAAATTTAAACCAAATTCAAATCGATGTCGTGTCGTGGTTTTCGCTCAAACCGCGAAAAACCGTGTCACATACCGCAGTTTTTGACGAACAAAAAGAAATTTATTCTTGTGACGTGTTAAAAGTTTTAAAAAAATACTAAAATTACTGATAAATATATTTTTGTGATAAAATGGATTTTTTTCAATTTTTTGAATTCGCACGAAATTATTCAGACGAAACCGCATGGATACCGTATCGCAGCCCCACGATACGGCCGAAAACCGCGACGGTTTTCGCGATATAGTAAAACCCAGATATGGATGAATGGAGTACTAAATAAGTAGTGAGCTTAAGGTTGTCTCCAAAAGCTTCCCCATATAGCAACCCATACCCAAAATACATCGTGAAGAGGCTAAAAATGATCTCCAACAAAGTAGGCATACTGAGAACCCATTTTGGGTACTAGTAGAGAGGGTAGCCAAATATAGATCCTCTCTTCGTCTTCTTTCTCTTCGACCCAAATCTGATTTATGCTTTTGGATAGACTTATTAGAGTGGAAAAGTTTTGGATAACATGGTGTCAGCCTATTGCCTAGGGATCGTAGTTGAGAGATGTCTTACATATGCATGACAAGATGTGTGCAGATCATAGGCTTCGAAAGCACTAGGAATGAGTTGCTCAACCTAAGTTAGTAGGATCAACTGGGATGATCTAATTTGATGGCATTACTGCTTCTATGTATCAAACAAATATCTCGCTATCTATTATACACTTAAAAATTCATTAAACTTTCTATATATACTTTAAACCATCATATAAGACTTATAAAAACGCTTTTAATTTAACACGTGGCTCTAATAAACTAGTATGCCCATCGTTTTTAGCTATTAGATTTATTTTTTAAAAAACCCACAATCCACCTCCCTCTCCTCTCCCCTATAAGCCCACCCTCTTCCCCCACTGTACATACGTACATTGCTTATTCCTCCCCCATCCAATCCAGCCCTCTCTTTTTTTCTGTTGTTACAATTAAAAATAATATTTTTAAATATTTTTTTATAAAGAAATAATCATAACCTTTAAATTACGCATAAATCATTTTGTCATTCTTTATTATCGTATTCATTATGCTTAATTAATCATTCAAATACCAATATAAGCTACTACTACATTCTTTAACTCATATAGAAGTATTTAATTTTTATCATATCCTAACCTTAGCATGCATTTAGCATGCAATTGAAGCTGTTAAATAAAAAATAGAAAACAAATGACAATGTATATTCTATGATCTTATATCACTTTACAAAACATGCATAAATAAATTAAATATAACAGATATGACAAAATTAAAAACCCTTAATGAGTAACATTCAAAAAAATATTTCCTCTATTATTTTAAATATATCCTGACCTTTTGCATGCCATCCAAACAATTTAAAAGATTGTGAAGAAAATAGAAAATGTAGATCATATCATCATATATTACTTCGCAACCATGCATGATTTGATTAGCTCTACCATATCACAAAATAAAATACTATAATTAGTTGTGATTAGCACTCCCAAAAAATAATGTGTCCATTCTAAAATAACAATATGTTAAAATAATATTATTTTCCACAAAACAAAATAATGAAATCTTTCATGAAAAATATTTTGACATCATCATATCTTCACTGTTTAAAGCAATCTACAATATCCCAAATTAAAATACTCTAATAGTGATTAGCATTCAAAAAATATGACCTCGGCTTTAAAATATCAATTGTCACAATAATATTGATTTAGGTATGTTTAAATAAATATTTTGATATAATTATATCTTTAATATTTAAAGGACTATAAATAATAAATGATTAAATGAGTGGGTCGATATGTCTTCTTTAAGAGTTATAGGAGACGTATATGCTTTGTTTTCCTCTTCAATCTCTTGAATTTAAACTTAAGTTAATCAGATATATAGTATATAAGATTCACTGTACTCGAATCATACATATCTTATATGTGTCAATTCGTCACACTCAAACCCATATATCAACTCTACGTAAGTGCTGCTATTCACCATTCATTGAGGCCAGAATATTATTATATACTAAAAATACATTAAACATTAACTACTAAACCGTAACGTGACACTGCTACAAACAATTTTAAGCCACTGCATGATGCTCATAAATTAAAGAAAATCTTTAAAAAATCTAAGAAACAATTAGCAATTGATTTATATAAACTGATAGATTTTTTAACTGTTAGATAAGATCTATTAAACTAATCATTCCCTCCATATCTTTACAAACGCTCCTAACGCTCTTAAAGCGACACATGATGCTTTAAACAATTATAGAAAATCTAAAAAATTATGAAAAAAAGCAAAACATCTACAATTGATTTATACTTAAACCGATGAACCCATTATTTTTTAAAATTAAATTAGATGTATTAAATAATCCCTCCCTATTAATCTCCCACATATGTACCAGAGAAAAATAAGTATTATTCATCCGTACAATAAACCTGGAAAAAAACATACAGGCGACTGAAAAAATATTAATATATTCATCCTAATCCTCAAATTTAAAACTAAAATTGTACATACCTACCTACATATGATCAGTTTATCGAGTCCTCTGTGACTCTTTTCACTCTTTGCGGCAGAGCTCAACTAGCCTACTGACCGATACAATTCTTTTTAAGTGTGTATTCTTTTTAAGTTTGTAGATAGTAAACTAGGTGTTAAAACGGTGATTGGCGTTAGTCTTTAGGGGCATGGCTATGTTGATGCGAGACCCATATTTCAAGACATTAGAGAATAAAGGCCTAATGTCTATGGCCAACTTCACCCGTTAAACATATAAGTATATCTAATTTTAATGTTTATTTCTCATTAATTAATAGAATCGGTATTTTAAAATATTTATACATTTAGACACAAGTGATTCATTTGTTTTTGGTATGAAATGTAGATGATTTTTTATTGTATTAATGATGTATTAAGTTTGGTTTTTAATAGACAATTCTATCTATTAAAAACACTCAGCTTTTTCGGGAGATAATAAATAAGTAGTTGTGATAAGAGAGTTTATATATAACACGTAGTGATTTTTTAATATGAGAGACATAATTTAATTTAATGTATCCATGATCAATTTCACGGTAAAGATATTTATTTTTTATAATTATAAGATAATCTAGAGTCATTAAATAAAATATGGCTAAGATAACATTTTTAATATTATTTAATAAAAAATAAATAATTTTTTAAATAAAGAATAAATAAGTTGCCCGTGTATCTTCCTTCCTGATTTAAAAAGAAACGACCAAAATGAATGTGTGAATGTAAGCACGTTTTTTGGACTAATATACATATATGTTGCCTAACTTTCCTCTCTGATCACTTTATACGTTATCATATCCGTCCTTAAGCAACAAAACCAAGAAGCAATAATCTTAGATAGCTTGTCATGCTCATAGCAGGGCCAGATTTGATGGAAATAGAAGTGTTCGTTCCTCCTCCCTGAGTTGTTCATGAATGTGCACAGCACAGTCCATGCAACAGGGAATATATACGATTCCATGGGCTTCGTTTACCTTACCTGCTTGACGGCACCAATCTGAACCAACTAGTGTGCATTACACCACGCTCTTTCCTGCAGAAAAGGCCAACTAGGGTGCATTACACTACAGAGGTGAATTTGCACGTACTTATCTCTTATCTTTTTAGCCTAGGCGTTACCTTTTGGTACATTTTCTATTGTTGTACGTATGTGCTATATTCAGTACTTATGGTTCGAGCTTGAAGATTTGATTATTAATTTGCTATATTCAGTACAATTTCGGCCTGAAATTTTGGGTCCACTGAGTACACACACAGGTCCTGATAGGATGTGCTTCCTGCCAAGAGCTTCAAATTTACTTGAATTTAGCAAAAGAAATGTTTTCAAAACTTGAATTTACTTAAATTTAGCGCAAAACTACAAAATTCCAAAACTTCAGAATGTTTGCCCCTCTAAATTTCTTATGGATATTCACCCTCGTAGTATGTTCAAACATCACACCTTAGGCGAAATTACGAAGGGAAAGTCATACGGCCACACCTAGCTTCTTGTATACATGTCCATATGTGAGGCCACTATCCAGTAAAGCCGCTAAACCTTTGGTGAACATGGTCTCATGGGAGCTTTGGCACAAGCGCAATACCATAATCTTTCGACATGTCAGGCACCCTGCCGGACACAATCACAACAAAAATTAAGGAAGAAGCGGCCATCTAGACAAAAGCGGGGGCTGCGTGCCTTAGGGAGCTCACTGGTTTGGGAGAAGTCTACTAAGAGTAACTTTAAAAGACTACTAATTTTATCCTTAATACCTTGTTTAGAGAAAAAACTGAAAAAATGGTTTCCAACAGTTCCCCAAAACTTTCCTAAATGATTAGCAACGCCAAAAAATATCCCCCACCACGCATATATTAACGACGTCAAACCTTCTCCAATCCTCTCCCGACCACCTTCCCGCGGTGTATTCCCGCGATTTTTCTTTTTTCCCCGCCCCGGACACCTCCGCACTGCTCGCCAGTTGTCACCCCGCGCCATGCTTCGTCCGAGATAGGCCTAATTTTGATGACGTGGCCTATTTTGAATTATTGAGAAGTAATTTTTAATGTTTTGCTGTGGGATGACATGTATTTCGAAACATTTTTTTAGCATAGCCTTCAATACCTCGTTTTGAGGAAGAAATTTGTAGTCGTCTCTTGAAGTTGCATCCCTCCTCTTTTGCCGGTTTGTGGCTTTGCAAAAGCCTAAAGTTTTACTTTAGACCTCTTGTTTTGTTTCCCTGCTCTATTAATATATACGAGACGTAGCTTTTGTCTTCTTTAAAAAAATAAAAGAAAAAAACATCTCCATACGTATAACCGGAACTGTATAAACTAGTTTTTTCTTTTTTAATTCGACATGCATGTAAGTTGGTGCTTATACAGGGAGCTACCTAGCTACATGACGGTATTTTCTTTCTTATTTTTTAAACCCTTTCAATTTTAAATTTTAAATAAACTCACTAAAAATTTATTTTATTTTGTTTATTTAATATACTCGTTGCCCGCACTCATTTTATTTTATTTGTCCCCAAGTGCGGTGTGATGAGGACATCACCACCTCGGATACAACCACATTGGGAGCTTTTGATTTAAAGGTGCACGAATTCTTTATCAAGATTGTATTTGATGCTTTTGATGAATTGATGTTGCACCATGATATGTGTTTATTTACATTTTCAGAAATACATACCGGAATGAAAAAGAGTGTTAAACACACATGGAAGACATGGAGGACAAAGAAAATTGATTGGGGGCAAATCCAAGTACTTCTCACGTCACTTTTGGCCCAAGGAAAGAAAGAGATCTAATCCAACACGTTTTGGTGATGAATTCGGACTGCAGGACAGCGCTGAATTCAAACGGCCATCAAATATGCATACGTGCTCCGATTTGGGCCATAAGTACTTGATGGAAAGCTCTTGGAGTCCTCTTTCCAACGGATCTAGCGTCATCTCAAAATTCCATCCCAATCAACCGCAATCACAGAAATAAGGTGTTGCATCACCTATAATGGGCTTATGGGCTTGTAACTTCATCTGGGACCCTGGCCCAAGTGGGGTGCGTCCCAACAAGGTGGAGCACGACTCTAGGGAGCCCTAGGTCGTCCTCCCACCTATATATACCCCCTAGTTGACATAGAACAACTCGGGTTTTGTTTATGTAAGTTTAGCTATCGCTACTTCCTGATAGACGCGTGTGTCGGCTAGACCATCCGTTCTATTTGATTCGGAACCCCATCTTATCATTTGTATTCAATTCCTATTTGCAATTCAGATTGCTTTTATCTTGTTCTTGCTTGTTTCTTCGATTTGCTTGCAGGAATAAGGTTGATCTGCACCGGCAAGATCAACAACCCACGGAGAGGTGTATCGATCGCTAAGGCGCAACATAACGTCTCGTACGGTTGTAGTCGGATCGTCAACGTTTCTTCCAAATCGTAGTTATCATCAACTCACCGAAAGATCGGGACACCCTAGTTTACATCATGCGGAGATTTATGAACACTCATGGGTCTATTTGAGCGGCCCTAATACAAGCATGTGCTTTGTTTAACATAATATAACTCGATAGTTCGATCACTAAAGCTTAACTTATCTTATGTGATTCCTTTATTATCACACTAGTGTAGGATGAAAAGAAAAAAAGAGAGACTCAAAACTACGCAGCAGAGTTCAGATGAACAAGGTAACTGGATCATCTCCCCTAATAGAGAATGGATGTACAATCCCTGGATCATCTCCCCTAATAGAGAATGGATGTACAATCCCAGGACCGATGGATCAAGGCGGCAACACAATTCACTCGTTCACCCGGTTTAATATCCAACCTCACATCCCCCGCCTGGTGCAGATGCAGACAGCTTGCAACGGCGACAACGGGGTTACCGGCCGGTTACACGACGGCGAAACAAATAGTAGCACATTGTTGCTAAGCTTCCCTAGCATATAAGAAATGTCTAAGAGCAACAGCAGGTTGGTTGCTACTATAGCAACACAGGTTAAGCCATACGCTCCTAATGCTTCCCAAGCCTATGTCACACACCATGGAAGGCATCTGCCAACTGAGAGCTCATTTTATACTCCTTTCATTTACACATGCTCAGGCCATACTGGTTAATTAGTGGTTATATATGTATGTGCCTCATTTTTTTCACCCACTGATCATTTACACTTGCTCATGCTGGTAGTTGTATGTTCTGCACTGCATCATCGCGTATAGTTAACTGCACATGGTTGGTTTCTCCTCTATCAATCTAGCTTGAGCCACACATTACTGCTGCCGATCATAAGCCTGCACACCACCATCTATTAGCTGCGATTCACAATCAGTGAAGATATGCATGTCTCTCCCTCCTTGAACTCACTACTCAGATCATTTTATACTTCATTCAATGATACATGCTCAGCCATTCACTACAGTTACAGCTTTAGTGGTCACTAGCCGTGCGTTAACGGGATTTTAATTAAAAACTAGTGATTTATGTGGTAGCTGTCATTTTTCATAAAGAAATAACTTCTGAGATGATTAAACTATAGTGGTTTGATGAAAAAAGAGGCAACAAACATGGATGGATTAAAAAAATGCAAGGTATTATCGAGAGTGACATACATAAAGAATAAAAGATTTTTGTTAATCGAGAAGCATAAAGGATTTTTGAAGGAAAAAGTAAGAAAAAATATCATAAGTACTTACACTTTTTTCCCAATTTGCTTCTCCTGATCTCTTGTTCTCTTTTTCTTTCTTTTTTTCTCGATCAGCAAAAACCCTAGGGAGTGTTCTTGTGGAGTGAAGGAGATCTGTTCGAGTGTTATTGTGCTGCAAGATTATGCTGCAAGTGGAGGAGGGGCTGATTCGTTTATTTTATATAGTAATAGAAGTTTGACCGACGGCTGGAGGAAAAGAGGAGTGTAGGTTTAGAAATCACTGTTGCTATGTATACGTGTCTTCATTATGAAAGTCACCAGAGTACTGACACTCTAACAGCTACCGTTTGATGTTTCTAAATCAGATCTGATGGTTGATTTTTTTTCTCAGTGACGTCGTCTTCTCTCTGACCTTCTTTTGTACGTGAGATTCATATTAAAGAGATTGGAATCCCATTATGCAGCCTACTTGGATGATCTAGGCTTAGATGTCCACCAAATTCAAAGTGGCATTACTAGAGAACGTTCCTCTCTATGCAAATGAATATATTATATATAGCTTAGACCTCGTGCGTTGTAATGAAAAATAAATTAAGTTTCTAACGACTGACGATAAAAAAAGAGTAATAATTAACCACATTCCTGTAACATAATCCACAGCTCATAGGACAGACCTACGGCTATTTCTTCCCCTCCGCGTGTACACCCAGACTTGTCCTCACCACATTGAACCTCCCTGGCCCTGCGACCCATATCCGGCAGGTCGTGACACTGAATCAACCATCACTGATAGATTATATATTTTCTGATGATGTACGAGGGTACAAACGAAAAAAAATTAACTACTATAAAGTTAAAAAATTAATTCAAAAGTGTTCTTAAATAATTTATATATATATATAGAAAGATTTTTTTCTTTTCTGCAAATGGCACACTGTTTATAAGTTTGAGAGGTAAAGAATTGGACCTAAAAATCTAGTGTGCCAATTATAAAAAAAATCTAGTACACTGTAATCCTCAACCAAAATGAATATAAACATGTTTTTTTTTCAACTAGCTACAAACATGTCCCTCTCTAAGATGTCCAGCTTTAGGAAATGGGAAGTTCTAGCTTAATTTCCTCATTGTTCACTTTATATCATCCTTCCTTAAGCAACAAGACTAGCTTAATTAACTATCTCATGTGATGCTCTAGCTAGCTAGCTCACACTCGCAGCAGGACCAGCTTTAATTTCATCTTTGAAAGGAAAGGTCTCGAATGTTCGTTCCTCCTTTCTAAGTTGTTCATGTACGTGCACGCTCTGTGCAACAGGGAATACGATTCCATGGGTTTCACTTTCCTCCTTGATGGCACTAAACTGAACCAAATTAAGCTATCCTAACACAGTTTCTTGTCAGTAATCTGGTGGTAAAAGTTGGTGTCACCTACAAAGTTCATGTCGAATCTTGCGATCGTCAAGTTAGAAAGGTAACTCGTCAGAAACTTCTACTAGCCAGTTTAACTTTATCCATGGATTAATTAGGAGAATATCTTACCTTAATTAGCCTAGCAAGCTAGTTACTTTCCACATTCTGGTTATTTAGTTTTTACTCCCACTAGCTAGGAGGATTATATTACTGATGCTGAGGATTAATTACTGTTGTGAATGAGATTCTTGTGCTTTTCTACCCAATTTGCCAGATGCATCATGCACCACAGGATGCAAACCAGACACATCGTTGGGTTTGATTTTCTCTAGAAACTGGATTATGCGAGTGATGCTGCTGAAGTGTGTACGCATGGCAATGGTTTCCAACTTCTTCACGTATTATATATCTTGGCTGTCAATTTGCAGATCAGAGTTGTTACTTGAAAAGGAACATCTCAACACACACATGAATATTTGTACGCATCTATTATAAGTGAATATATTTTATTATCTTGTGATGTGAAAATACCACTCTCGTGCATATTACTGCAAACCAATTATATTGGTCTCGTCCCAATTTGCTTACAACTTAAAGTTAGTAGTACTGTAGTAATTTACATGAAACAGGGGCTGGTGACAACTGGCAACCTTGGGAAATCAAAATTAGGCTGGAATTAAATTAGTTTGGTAAAAAATAACTGCAGTAATGAAGAATATATTCCAAATAAATACGTCAATAAAAACAATTACAACATCCTTCTTGTAACGCTTGAAGAAGTCCTCTTAGCTTGCTACCGCAGAAATTAAGTATCGGTTCCCCATAGTGAGCGTTTATATATAACTATATACTAGCCAAACAACGAACAACAATGTTTTTTATCCTTATAAACTGGGGAAGGTCTCCACAATGACGAGTAAATTTTATAAAAAATAAACTGAGGATATAGTTTTAGTGTACAACCTTTAGGAGACCGGGCCAGGGAGCCCAGAGGCATACCGCTGGTCAAAGCGGCTAAGCGACTAAACGGCGAACCAGCGGAACAAGAGACCAACAAAGCGGCTACCCAAAAGGAGCTAGAAAACTAGGTGGCTCGGCCGCAGGAACACTAAAACCAGCTAGGAATCTATACCGCCCTAGGCCCAACGAAGAACAATGTTAAGCTGTATTTTATGATTTTTCTTATTAAATAAGTAAGTGTTTTTAAAATTTAAAGAGAGTCAACATTAAAATAAGGAAGGACTCGTTGGAGAGTGATATAATAGTAGAGATTGTGAGGCTTAATTTTTTTGATAGAGGTGGTATGATAGACTCTGATATTATCACTACTACGCTTTGAAGGCATCGTCTGTCAGCTCAGTGCCAAGATACATAACTAATATGGGTAATAAAATCCTTATCTATACTCCTTTTAAAATGATGAATAGCGGGTGGTTGTGAGTGATGAATTTTCTATCACCCCGACCACTAACCCCCGGCCTTTTGGAGCGAAAAAGGACATGTGGGCCCTGGCCTCACGTGTTGCTTACCATCTCTACTTTTCTAAAAATAAAATAATATTGTGAGGCTATAGGGATTTACTAAGAATTTAAGAGATTACATATAAAAAATTAATAATAGTAGCAGATTAATAACCATTTTTCTAAAATTTTGTTACAACTTACCGACGAGACAATCTACTAGTAACTCCTAAAATTTAACCTGGTGTCTTTTTTCCCTTCATTCTCCCAATGACAAGTGGATCAGAACCCACTTGTCAGTGACTTATCTTGTGCAAATAAAGGTATCATATGCAATTAAAAGGGGCAAATAAAGAATCATCCCTAAATTAATTCTAGACCAATTCTATACGTGCATATATATGGCGATTTAAATGACTACTACATATAAATTTCTTTCGCGTCAACCTCAAAATAATATAATAACTCCGGCCAGTTTTATTGGCCATTTTTGACAAACAATTTGGCATGTTTTCTTTGCAATTTGGTTATCCTAAACGTTAAATAGTTATGTCTAGAGGGAGCATATTTTATTTTTATTTATGTACTTCATCCTTTTTTAAAGATAATGAATAGTCAGATATTATGCGGAAAAGTTAAGGATATTATCTTACGAAAAAGTACGAATTGCCCTCCTAACTATTGTGGTCGTCCGATTTTTAACCTTGAACTCCAATGCCAGTCATTTTTTACCCTAAACTTTACAAACCGGACGAATTACCCCTTAGGTCGGTCGAGGGCAGTTTTGGTCCTACGTGGACATACACGTGGCATTCTAGTCAACCAAAACAAAAAAAATATATATGGGACCCACTTGTCAGCAAAAACAAATAAACATGGTAGGACCCACTCGTCAGCCCAATCCCTCTTCGTCTTTCCTCCTTTTCGTCCCTTCCCCTCTGCGACCGGTGCTAAGGTCGTGGAGCTCGTTGTTGACCACGTTGCCTCCACGACGAGCTTGAAGGCACCTGTGCCGCCTCCTTCAGGAGTTCGCCATTACATGCACCGTGTCTGTGAGATTTGAGCCGTGTTGTCCTCGGGGACATACGGGAGCAACGGGTTCAGGCATTTGGTGAGGGCGAGGAAGCGGATGCCAGCATCTACTGCCAAAATTTCACCATGGGGAGAGATTGAGAGATTGAGAGAGATGGGGAAGAAGGTCGCACACTTTTTCGTCGCCTATCTCGCCGTCCACATTGCAACGCCCGAGCGAAAGAGGCGGCGGCGGTGGGATTTGCCCTCTCCCTCCGATGCAGCCAGATCCACCACCAGCCATCTCCGTGTCCTTCGTCTCCGACAGCCACCTCCACGGACGGGCCACCATGCCACGCTACATCTGCCCCAACCACCTCTTCCCCCGTGAGTCTCCTTGTCGTCGTCTCCTCCGTCATGCTGCCTGCCAGGCTCTCCATCACCTCTGACTGGTGCCACACTTGTCATCGCCTTCGCTCGAGTCACCGACTACTCCATGGCCCCCTTGACCATTTTTGGAGTCTGTGTCGCCTCCCGTGGTCAATTCGAGAAAGAGGGACGACGGCTGAGGCCTTGCCTCATCAAAGTCTGCATCGCCTCCTAAGGTGGGAGGAAGAGGCGCGGCAGTGGCTGAGGCCCACATCGCCAGAGCCCTGCCTGGTAGGGTTGAGCCGCTAGGAAGGAGAGGAAAGGAAGATGCACCGACAACTGGCCCTCATTGATTTTTTTTTGTTTTTGCGACTAGGCTGCCACATGTATGCCACGTAGGCTAAAAACCGCTTCGGATTTAGTTAGGGGTTGATTTGTCCGGATTTAAGAGTTCAGAGTGTCGAATGTCCGGTATTGAAGTTTAGGGGGTAATTCGAATGACCGAAATAGTTCAGGGGGTAAGTCATACTTTTTCCACTATCTTAACTACTTTAAAAGCACATTGTCATTCTTCCTCTCTAAAGAACTCACTCCATCTCCTTTTGAAAAAACTTCCTAAAAAACCGCTCTCCCTCTAAAAAAATAATCCCTCAAAAAAAATCTCATGATCCTGTTGTAATGTACACATACAGTGACTAGTCTCTAGTCTATATTAGAAAAGGCTATTATTTACCCTCTCCAGCTGCAGTTATACTGCAAAACGATATGTCGACCGGCTCACGCTCTCTTCTTCTCTTCTGTATCAGCAAAAATCATACGTGGTAGATACGTCATGGTCAGGGTTTGTTAATTTGGTCAAAGTTTATTCAAATTCAATCAAATTTTGTTAAATTTTCAAGTAATTTCGTGCAAAAAGTATATAAATTCCTGAAATTTTTGAAAATTTCGGTGACATCGAAATTGCAAAATTTCAGTCTAAAACGAAATTGAAAACCCTGACCATATGAAACTGTTTTAGAAGGGAGTATTAGCTCAAAAAAATTTATTAGCTCCAAAAAATGTAACCCATATTTTTAGAACAGAGTATTGCGTACACGGGCACACATGTTGTCGTACCACATGCCCATACGTGTACCACATGAAGTGTACACCGGCCAGCCAGTAGTGTCACATACGTGAGAGAGGAGGACACGTGTCAGGACGCGGTGGCTTTGCTGCTCTCCTCGCGAAACGTGGGGCCATGTGATCAGAGACGTCGGTGGGCTTTATAATGCGCCCACACTCCACGCCTCTCTCCCTCCTCTCTTCACACGCCTTCTTCTTCCTCTTCCTCTCTCTCTCTCTCTCCATGTAAGAAAGGAGGAACACTTCATACCAGAAGCATGGCGGAGAAGGTGATGAATTACTTGATTGATCTCTCTGTCTCTACCTGTCTGTCTGTCTCTCTCTCTCTTCTGCTCAAAGGATTTACAGGTCTTTGCATATATTAGTTTTGCATTTTTTGTTTGAACGGATTGTTTTGGATTTGATGTGTTGTTATAATCGTGAATGTATTATCTACATGTCGTTTGTTCATCAGAATTTAACAGAGAACGAAACTGTCTCGAATTGGAGTTTGCGGAATTATATATCTTTTTCGATAGTGGAATTATATCTCCATCTTCGGGAATATATGCTCACACAACAATTATCTTTTTCTTTTTGTACTGTAAATCATCGATCGGATTTTCATGTGAAGAAGATCGACGGTTTCTCTTTGGATGTACTACGTTTCTAAGCTGCATTACTCTATTTTCATAAACCGAATTGGTGTGGGAATTGATTACTCTCTTAATTAAGTTATACTGTATTTTTAGAAATTGAATTATTTACAATGAGAATTGAAACTTACCGGCTGCCTTTTGTTTTGTTCCTGTACTTAATCTGTAAGATAGCTGTAAAAACACAAGTACTATGTTGAACTTAAACAGTGTTGTGCAATGCTTTAAGAAAGGTCATATATATATATATATATATATATATATATATATTCGTGTGGAACTGTGATAGCTCCACGATTGCTTGAAAGTGTTGTACAATGTTTTTTACCTCAAAAAAATAAGTGTTGTACCATGTTTTTCAAGAAAGGCCTGACCTGGCTATTGATATCTTTTATTTTTATGGGTGATAGCTCAATTTTGATGCTCTCTTGCTCCATCACCGTCAAAAAGAATAATATTTACCCTCACTAATGCTGCTGTCAACACAGATCTCCACGCTAATCCTTAAGGTTGACCTCGCTTGCCACAAGTGCTACAATAAAATTCGCAAGATTCTCTGCAATCTCCAAGGTAAGAAAACCTCTCAATTTTGTACAATAGTACTACTCATGTTGAATCATCAGTAAGACAGTAACCAAAAAAAATCACAAAACCAAGACATGGTTCGCAATTTCAGTTCAAAGTTTCCAAAATCTCGCAAATTTTGTAAATTTCAGACCCCCTGGCATGAAACTGTTTCTCCTGAAAATTGCAAACTTTAAATCATTCAAAAAAGTTGGCAAAATTTATTCAATTTTAAATTTTTTTGGTTCGAAATATTCTAAAATGTCTGGAATTCCTGAAATTTTGGTCCCCAGATTTGTGCATACCGAAATAGTAAACCTTGATTAAGACATAATTAATTACTGTCAACTGATCACTGTTAGATTTGGTTTTTCTGCAGACCAGGAGAGGATCACGACGATCTCATACGACAACAAGAACAACATCGTCGTGATCGCCGGGACGTTCGATCCGCAGAGGCTGTGCTGCAGGATCAGATGCAAGGGAGGCAAGATCATCAAGGACATCCACATCGTCGACGCCGGCGGCGGCGGCAAGCCGGCGAAGATGGCGGAGTCGCCGCCACCGCCGCCACCACCGGTGAACACCGGCAAGAAGAAGTGGAAGAAGGATAAGCGCCAGGAAATGCCGCCGCCGCCTCCGGCTGAGGCGCCACCGTCCCCGCCGCCGCAGCCAGCACAGCCGGCTCCTCCTGATAGGGAGATATCGGCGATTGTGCCGGCGATTGTCGAGGAGGAGAAGCAGAGGGAGAGGCCGGCCGAGCTGGAGCAGCCACCGCCGCCGTCGCCGCACAAGGAGATGCCGCCGCCGCCGATGGAGATGCCACCACCGGTCACATGCACGCCGGTGGTGGAGAAGCCGAGGCCGGCGTGCCCGCCGGCAGTGAGGCCGTTCTACCCGGTGGACATGGCGACGCCGACGATGGTGGAGATCCCGTCGTGGCCGGCGGCGCCGCCGCCGTCGTGCTGCGCGCCGCCGTGCTACCAGGGTTGCTACGAGGGGTGCAGGTGCGGCAGCTGCGGCCGCGTGTACGGCTACTCCGTCCCCAGCGCCAGGCCGCCGCCGCTGCTGCCGCCACCGTGCTACGCCGGCGGCTGCGGCGGGTACAGCGGCTGCCGCCTCGTCAACGAGGAGGACCCGACGGCTTGCGTCATCATGTGATTGATTCGTGTCGTCATTTCTCTTTGAAATTCACTAGCTTTGCCGCGTCTATTCTATGTCCATTGGAGCTCAGTAGATTTGCATGCACAGCTTCAGCTTGCATACCGTGATTGCATTGGAATTCAGTAATTAAGACAGTAATTTTTGCACATATTGAATGATCATTACCGTCAACTTTAAGCTGAACTGTTGAACATTTCACTGTCAATCTACCTGTCAGAGTGCCAGTATTTTTGTACAGATTGGTTACTGCCTTTCTCTACATTTCACTGTCAGCCTGTGTCAATCCGGTGTCAGAGAATTCATTCACAATCCTTAAGTTTGAAAAAGAAGAAAAAGAAAACAGAGTGTAAAAGATGTGTCACAACTAAGATGTGTCAGTTGGGAGATTACAATAATCCAACGAGTGTAAAAGATAAGCAGAATCAGGTTCTACTACTGCACTCAGAAAAAAGGGATGCTTCCTGAAAGCAGTTATTCTCTTGGATCATGCTCATGCAGATGTGACCTCTGAAACACTGCAGATTAGTACATAAAGTGTTGCATTATGTAGATCTGTACCCCACTAATCTTGTGCCTGCCAAGCAGAGTCCAAGGGCCTGTTTGGTTTGGGGCCAAATTTTGCCCTACCAAACTTTACCAAGTTTTGTCACTACCAAATTCCAAATTTGGTAGTATAGAATTTGAATCAATGTGGACAAAAATTGGTACTATTAAAGTTCCCGACATTTTGGTATCGAAAAAGGCCTCAATCCAAATAAGCCATAATATTTTAGATAGTGAGAACAAAGTATAATTAATCACCAAATAATGAAGTCTTCAAGAGAAAACAGAAGAGCAGATGTAGAAAAGCAAAGCTTCCACCGTAGATTTGTGATATCCTCGGATTAGGCCTAGAATTCATATGATATATGGTCAAACCAGAACCAGAGGGCTATTAGGGGTTATGGCCCCCCTATGTTGGGAAAAATTTTTAAACCCCCTAGCTTTGAAAAAAAAGATGATTTCTATGTTACGAAGACACGTAAGACACGTAAAACAACGCTCAAATGATAAAAAATAAGTTTTTTTATCTTTTTACAAAAGAATCATTCTTATATGTTATATAATAAAAACTATAATTATATAAATATTTATATTGTATATATATTTTTATTTTGTCTGACTACATTGACCTCACCTTCTTATTTTGCTGGTTTGGGTTTAGTGGTGCACCATATAAATTAGCCACAGCTGGAGGGAATCATATGCTATGTTGTGTGGTTCAGAGGTGAGTACAGACAAGTGCCTCAATCATACCGTGATTCGCAAACTTTGATGTTCTAGTGGAACGACCGTACCTGATATATGGTGATATATTGCCAGAATGGGGAGAAAAGCCATGCATATCCATGATATGCTTGACAAGCAGATCTTTAGTAGCTTCTCCTGGACTTCTGTTAGGACTGGTATGTCTGAAGTTTCTCACTATGCAAGCATTATTGGTTGGCACAGATGTTAATCGTCCAGATTAAGAGTTCATCAAAAGTTCGATAGCAAAGGACAAAAAAAATTCAATGCTGAGGATATTTGAGAATGAAGCGCATTGCATAAACACCAATAATTTATACTAGTGATCTTTTGAGTATTTGAAAAAAAATTTAAGTTAAATATGAGAGGCAATAATAGTTTGTGCATAATTTATTGAAAAAATAGTTTACACAAATATTTTGGTGTCTGAGGATTTTGCTTCAAGAGTTCAAAGAAACTAGTCGGCAAAACGAGATAGCTGCTCCATGTGACGTGAAAGCTAATCAGCCCCTATTAATGCCACGGGCCACAAAAAGGGGAAAAAAGGTCTATTCCCTCAATTAAGTCCAATTTTCATCCCTCGACCACAAAACCAGATATAACATCACCATAAGTATCAATACCACTTCATTTAAAGTTTTGTAATGAACAATTGGTTGTGCAAGTGTTTGAATTAATGTTGGTGAAATGGTATTTAAACTAGTGAAGTGTTCTGAATGAGACCGGACGATACGACCTGTACATGAAGGACGGCCCGACATGTACATGGAGGACCGACGGGGTTATGTTGAAGGATGGTTTGACCAATATATGGGGGACCGATTGGAGGTATATCCGAGGTTGGTCCGAGGTGTCCTGCTTAGAGTCGGTTCCAGGGTGAATTTATGTTTTAGCGTGAATTCATGTTTTATGTTGATTTCTTAATGTTTATGGCTTCTAATTGTTTCATATACATTTCATATGTTGTTTATATGCTAATATGAGTCAAGTTGAAAAATGCTTGTGCTTGCATATGATTTCTTTATTTGTTCATATGTAAGTATGTCTTGAGGCCCTCGGAGTATCGGTGATGGATCTAGAGTTAATTTGAGAGAAGTTGATGTCCAAACAATCAAGAAAATCATATGAGATGCTCGAGGTAAAAAACAATGCACGTAAAAGAGGAGTTTCCATATGGAATATAAGAGCATGTGTATGCATATGGAAAGGAGTCAGATTTGGATAGATGACCAAGTTTGGAATTGAGTTCAAATTTGTAACAGGACATGTTGTATTCTTGTAAGAGAGGGTTTCTAGAGGAATAGGAGTCTTAATGGTTGTGTTCTTTTTCCCACTTTTCTAACTTCTACTCTTTCATTTTCCTCGTGCACGCTTCCCAAACTGTTAAATGGTATGTTTTTTGCAAAAGTTTTCTATAGGAAAGTTACTTTAAAAAATGTTAATCAATTTTTCATTTTTTAGACTAATACTTAATTAATCATGCGCTAATAAACAACACCGTTTTTCATGCAGAGAGGTGTTCCTCCCGAACACAACTTAACTCTCGTTAGCTTTGTGGCTTTTGTGCAGCCACCCATGGGTATAAATAGATGTGAAGCCTAGACTTAAGGTATAACACTTTTGAGGAGAGAACAGATAGGATTTAGCCTTGAGGTGCGACTTGTGTTCGAAAGTTGAGATACAAGTGCTTGAAAGGCATTTTGTAAACACATCTTAATGCAATTAAATTGATCTACTTGCAATAAGTTTTCTCGACTTGGCTTCTCATGGTTTCGACGATCTGGCTGCATTAAGGCGGTCAGTCATATGATATAAGGTCAGAGAATTGTGATAAGGAGGTGGGATAGAGAACTCGAGCTCAAGCACCTTATCGGTGACACTTGACCACCTCCTCTATCGCTCCTATTAGCCGGTGACCGTGCAACAAGAGGTTCCTGTAGACAACCCTTGCCTGTTGCCTCCCCTCCATCCACTCTATCCAGCTCAATTGACACTTCATCCATAGCCTATAAGAGCTCGCGTCTTAGTTGAGGTGGAGCTACAGTAGGAGGTCGCACAACCCGACAAGCACCAGTTAGGTGGTGACTGGTGGCCACGAACCCGTGGTGCTCTTCCAAGGTCTTCTCTTTGCCCATGAATACTCCCCGTCCTGGTGGCCACCCTCATGGCCTTTCGTGCTAGATATGAAGGGATGACCTCCACTTCTCTCCCTCCTCTTTGACGGTGGACTGACTCAACAACGCCATCCTCAGTGATGAACGCCTCCTTACTTGAAGATCCACCATGGCAGGGGCTTTGAGCTTCATGACAATGGGAAGGGTGGTAGAGGCAATGACCAATTTGAGGGGCTTCATGGCTTGATAGAGATAGGAGGTGTAAAGGAGATGGATAGAACAGAGAAGAGGAGAGAGAGAGGGGACGACACTTGCGCCCATCGGATTTCTCTTTTAATTGCATCCACGTTGGTGCTTACATGGATGCCACATTAGCACATGTTGACCGATGCACACCAAATGTAATTTGATCGGGTTTGGTTACTTGAGGGAGGTGCTATATCAAGGTTTTGCGATTGAGGAAGGCAAATTGGACTCAAGCTATTAGTGGAGGGGGACGCGGGGGTAATATAGACTTTTCCTACCAGAAAACCAGAGCGATAACGAAATATGGGCCATTTATTTCAACTAGCAGTTCAAGACAGAAAAGCAGCTAATGGAAGCCCAATCATTGCTAAACCAACCAATGGATCATACAAGGCAAGGCCAAAATCGGCCTATAAAAGCCCAAACACCTCAACGGTTGTATCCAACCCAAGTATCAAGGGGACAAATCCTTCCTCTTGAGTCAAAGCTTCTCCAATCCTCACCGGCCACCACCTCTTCACTCTCCCACTCCTCTCTCCTCTCCTTCCCACCATCACCATGGTGGCATCCTTGTGGCGGCGCCATCGCGAACGGCGAGGGCCTCCCCTTCTTCCTGTAGTGGGATTCCTGTGTGTCTGTCTGATCCATGTGCTTATACCTCGACCTGGCATTTTCTCAAACAACTAGTCCGAGGGTGTGTCACAACCCTATTTTCGTTCAGGATTAAAAATATTAAAATAAATAAAATAAAATAAATAAAATAAAAGCAAAGTAATCAAGTAAAATAAATAAGAAAATTAAATTTCCTTTAAAAATCATGGCTGGAAATATTTTTGTAATATTCTCCATGCCCTAAAATACTCTTTGAAATTTTTCGTGAAATTTTGAAGCTCCATAAATAATTTTAATAATACAAAGAACAATTCAATAATTATTTAAATAAATTAATTAATCTTTAAATGAGCTAAAGATATTTTTAAATACTTTGGGTGTTCATCTATTTTCAGAATTTTTATTGGAATTATTTGAGCATTGAAAGTTTTTTATAAAAATGTAAGGATGTTAGGACAGAAAAGTCTAGATTTCCTCCCTGCTACAGTATCGTTCCTAACCTCCAGCCAGCCACTGTTCACCCGAACAGTAGCTGCTTCTTTCCTCCACCAAATCCGGCCTCCTCGTTGCTCCTCTTCTCAAATTAGTTGTGGGAATGGATTCCTCTCGATCTCCTCTACTTTTTCCCCAAGAAATATCGTTCAATCTCGTGCAGAATATCGCGAATTTCGGCCTCGTTCTTATCTCGACGAACTTGGGATAAACCACAAAATCCAACGCCAAATCCTCTCATCCCGGTGTCGGCCTCTCCCTCCCAAGCCTATAAATAGAATCCCCTTGGTCTCCTCTCTCGTTTTCACCTTTTTCCTGAGCTTTTCCCTTGCCGTAGAGCTCTCCCCGCAGCCGCCATCTTTCTCCGCCGTCGGCTGCAGCTCCAGCCGCGCCGTCGCCCTAGTTGCCGTCGTTCTGCGCCGCCTCCTTTTTCGGCACCGCAGCGGCCATGCGAATCCTTCCCCCTTCTCCCAAGACGAATCCCACTGGAATACCTCCGTCGCCGTGAACCAGTGCGTCGCCGCCTCTGTTCAAACTCCAGCCGCGCCTAGCCGCCATCCCCGTCGTCATCGGTCTTTGTCGCAACCACTGTCGACATCGCATGAGCAAGGTGAAGCTCGTCCTCCACCTCTCCTTCGCTAAAGTTCGCTGGAACACCGCCGTCATCGTGGACCCGACCTCGTCGCCGTTTGAAGCTCGTTGTCGGCCTCTTCCTTGTCGTCATCACGTCGGTAAGCCTCGCCATGATCCCCTCTACCTCTCCGTGCCCTTCGTTTCTGATGGAGTGCTGCCATTCGCCGGCGACCATCAGTTCCCGTGCCGCCGACCGTCAAGCCTACGTGGCTGCCTCGTCAGCACCACATCATCGCCACGTTGCCACAGCTGTCCATCTCAGCACAAGCCGTTGCCACGTGTCTTAGTCCTAAACGCTAGATCGGATTTGATCTTGGCCGTTGGATCTTGGTTAAACCCAATCAAACCAATTTGAGTCGTCCTTTTTTTGGTGAACCCATGCACCATCTCTTTGGATTTGGTCTACGATGGACTCTAGCCTATTCTCTCTCTTTGACAAGCGGGTCCCACCAGTCATTTACCCGATCCTTTCTCCTCTAGGGCTGACGTCATAAACATCCTTTTCTAGTTTAAAATTAATTAAAAATTATGCAATAAATTATTTTAATTTTTAAAATTTATTTAAATGGTTCAAAACTTCTAAAATTCATATCTAATCCATATGAACTCCAAATTGGGTCATTCAAATTGAAAAATTTATCTAAAATTAAGCTCTACATGTTTGTTTACTTTTCATGTACTGTTATTTGGTTTTTATTATGGTTTTTTCTCATTTTAAGTGCCAGCGTATAGATTCCGTCGTTTCCGAGGTTCGTGCTCGCGAGGAAAAGAGTCCAGAAGTTTGTTTGAAGATGCAAGGCAAGTCATATTTCCCTTGAAGCATATTGATCCTATTTTTATAAATGTTTTACTATTTGCAAATAAAATTACATTGCTTTGCTAATTACATGAAATGATGGATTATCTATCTGCTTGTTTGAGCCTTATTTACTTGTTTTCCGTCCTTTGTTAACCTTGGGTGATAAATTAATTAGCTTTAGTCACTGATGTTGATTTTAGCTAGAATTATATGCTTAGTCATGCTTAATTACCACTAGCTCACTAAACTAAATGTGATAATTACACTATTTATTCTAGTCTCTGTGGAGCTGCAAGCTCGAAACACCTGGTCATGTCTTATTGGTCATAATTATCTCAACTAAAATATGACTTAATGGTGGGCTGTGGGTGCATGTTTTTGGATTGTTGTACCCATGGCAATTAAGGACTGGTTTATGAGAAACCCTGGAAGAATTACAACGCTTACCACAAGCAAGAATGGACAACTGCTTGACTCGTAGTATAGTTTTTCTCTGGTTGACGTACCCTAGTGAGGGTGGGCGCGATGGAGTTGGGTCGGCCCCGATTAAAAGGGTTGATCGGCTTCGGATTCATCGTGGCACACGAGGGGCTGCCCATTGCCCTTAGGGGAGTGGGGGCGAAACCTTGGTGTGGTACGATTGGTTAGGGAGAGTTATGCGGAAGGTCTTGTCACGATTTTTCTCTTTGCAGTATCGCGGTGATACTTTGGGGTATGGTAACATGTGTAAAATCGTGTCTTGTGGGTAAAGTTGCGCACCTCTGATCAGAGTAAAACTATTCGAATAGTCATGCCCATGGTTATGGGCGATCAACCAGATTCACTATGATTAGTCCCATACTACTTAATAACTGGAATTAATGAAATTGGTTTAGTTCAGGTGAAATGGTTGGGCCTGTTCAACGTGGGACATTGTTATTCAGTGGAGGATGAAATATGACTCAACTTAATTAATTGTTTTACTGTTTTTAAACATTAAAGGTTTACAAATGTATTTATGCAAAATAGCCCAAGCCACTCTTGTTTTCCCTTTGCACGTCTGCAAGTCTCGGTGTGGCTTGTTGAGTACTGTGGTTGTACTCAGCCTTGCGATTTTCTCCCTTTCAGAAGTGTAGTGTTTCTGAGTTGAGGATGGAGTTAGAAGACTAAGGCTCAGACCCCAGTTGAGTTTGCCTGTGGAGTGGAGTTGAAGCTTTGCTAGGATCGTCTTTCTTTTCCGCTGCTGTTTTTGGGTGTGAGGATTAAGTGCCTTTTCAGTAAGTATTTTATTTTACGCTTTGTTTTACGTTTGGATCTGTGTATTAATTTGTCATTTTGTGTACCCTGGTTGATTCTTGAACAGAGATTTAATACACAAAATAGTCTAATAATTTGGGATGAATTTCTGGATGTGACAGGGTGGGCATTGTAACCTAAGGAGGGCGTGGGAGCGGTGCAGAGGCAGTGTTAGGTGATGGCACACTCTAGGGCAGAATCAACAATAACAAAGAGGTGCCGATGTCTTCAAAGCACAACTTGAGTCTGTTCCTGTTGTACTTGCCCTAGAGAGCTCAACGGCAAATCTAACTTCGCTTGCATGGAATCAAGATGCTTCCCTTGTTGCTGCAACTTGTGGTCGATCTTTTCCAACCTCTCCTCAATCTGATCAACCCCATCCACTTTTGTCGCCATCGATTTTAGCATATTAAACAACCTCTCCTTCATGTCGTCCATCACTAAACCTAGCGAATCTAAATGGCTTGCTCAACCGGAGTCGTGGTGCCCTTCCTTCAAGTTCAGCAGGCCCTGTGGTTATATTTAGTTTAGGTCAACCCTTTTGGGGAACCACAAACTGAACTATCGGATGTAACTGCCAAGCGGACAGAGGACGAAGGAACACATGCCGGATCAGAAAAGTTCTAGCTAACACCAACATGTTATGAACTTTTAACCCCTCATGTGATCCAATAAGTTCTCCCTTTTAACCCCTTCACGTGATGCAAGCTGGCCCACAAGTCAAAACCCTTCATGCACACATTTACTTGCCGTCTCCTAGCTCTGAAGACATGTCCGTTTCTTCCTCCTCAACACCTCAATGTCCAGTTTCATCAGGTGATACATTAGTAAGTATAACGCTGGCTAACGTCGAAGGTTAGAGAGGTGTCTGATTCTACCATTCTATATAGATAGAATCTACGCTTTTTACGATTTCTATGTATACGGTGAATACGATCATATTTAGAACTTACTAGTGAATGGGCGATCTTCCCAGTTAGGGCTCATGGAGAGAGAAGCGGTGGCGGTGCACGGAGGAAAGGAAGCATTTGAATTTCGATACCGGAGGAGAAAAGAAGGCCGTTTGCTTCTCGTGCTCGCGTCCACCATGGCCCACCTTGTCAGTCGCATGGCCCAAACACCCGGCCCAACCCAACCTGTGTTCCGCTCGCGAGATGCAGAAAAAAAATACAAATCCGCTCAAAAAAATAATGCTAGTATAATGGATAAAAATGGACGCTTCAGATTCGCTTGCGTCTAGTAGAGAACGCGTCACGAGGCCTGAGAGTCTCAGTATTACTGCAAGTGGGCCAGCCCACCCAACTGGATCCCGATCCCCCTTCACACGACGGTTGACGTCTCCGACGCCGGCGATCTCCTCCCCCACCCCTCTCCGGCTCTCCCCGCTCCGCCGCCGCCGCCGGCGACCCTCCTCAGCTCAGCTACCTCCTCCTCCACCGGAGGGAGAGCACCCTCCACCTCGACTCCTGTTCCGCCGCCGCCATGGTAACTCTCGTGATCGAATCTGGTCTTGACTTCCCAAGTTGCTTGCTTCCATTTCCCTTCCACCGGATCCCACTCTGATTTGCGCTGCTGGGGTTGCAGAATTACATTATCGGGGCCTTCAAGGCGCCCTGTGACGTCTTTATCACCTTCGCCGATGAGAGGAGCCGGAAGCAGGTAGCGGAGGAGCCGGCGTGTTCTTGGTAGCCACCTGCTGGATTAGCTATCAGGTTGTTTATTGGAATTGTGTGTGATTCTTGCAGGTGGCGATCAAGAAGGATAACGGGAAGACGGTGATGGTGCCAGCCTTCCAGAGCCTGGAGACGATTGCAGGAGAGGTAGCGCCACACTGCCTGCTATATTTTTCTGGTGTTGGAGATGGGAACTTCTAACTGTAATTGTGATTAAATGGTGTGGTGTTGGAGATGGGAGTGTCTGATTGTGATTAAATGGTGTGCAGGTGTCGATAGCGCCCGTTCCAGGTAAAAGGGTGGAGCACCAAGGTGTCAAGATTGAGCTGCTGGGTCAGATAGGTATGATGCGCCCTTGATCTGGTTGATTCTGAATATGAGTGCCCTAATGCCTATGGTGACTGCATTGAATTGGTGCTGTATTATAAGACATGTTATTTTAGGCTGCTGAAAATGCGATTTGTTTGTAGACAAACAAATGTGAACGGACAGGTTCTTCAAAATTCATTGCATTATTTTTCCCAGCCAGTGTTGTTTCAAAATCTCATTACCATGACAAAGTATAGGATTTAATTGCTTGAGAAACTGCAAAAAGTACTCGCATGAATTGTTTCTTCTATCATTATCGGCAGCATTGATCTTCAATAGTTCAGGTCCTTCCAAGTTCTAACATTATTATTACCTGTGATCTTTTATATTGCAGAGCTGTACCATGAGAGAGGCCACGTCTATGACTTCACTTCGTTAGGTAGGCTCTCTCGAGTGATTTTGAAGAGTCAAGGCCAAAGAGCCTGTTAAGATAGTCTTGGTCTTTTTGCAGCTCTTCTTGTATGTCATTGATCCTTCTTTGCACTCTTCAAATCTTGATAAATTTGGGGGCTTTACATTGTCAGTTGACCCCAACAACACTATCTTGCAAGTTTAGCGGGAAAAATGAACCCTCTGAAAACTTTGTTGTTGTCATAGCGCTGTTTGTTTTATATGTGCAATTCTTCTCATTAAAGCATTAGTGAGGTGCCAATGTTTATTTGTGCTATCTCTATTCTACAAAAAATGGAATATAACTTTGCATCTTTCGATTTAGATTAGCTTGCTGTTCAGTTGTAAGCCATTAAAGCTATTCGTTATCTTAAAGTACTTTTCTCCTTTTTTTGTCTGCATAGTGCGAGAATTAGAGATCGGTGGTGAAATCTATGAAAGGAAGACTTATCCATTCGAGTTCTCTACTGTTGAGATGCCTTATGAGTCGTATTACGGAACAAATGTCAGATTGAGGTAAGAAGGCCAAGATGCTTTCACTATGCATTGCACAGGTCATAACAGAACAGCTTGCATGGCTTTTAGCATCGACAACTTTAATAACACTATCTTGTAGATCAAAAGTCATGCTTGTAATGCTTGCAGGTACTTTCTGAAAGTTACGATTGGCAGACCATATGGTACTAGTGTTGTGGAATGTCGAGATTTCTGTGTAAGTTGTAACTCCTACAATTTCATTTGGCAGACCATATGCTGCTCCTAAAAGTCATGCTTCATTTCATTAACTTTATATATTTGATACTTGACAGTCTGTAATGCCAGCAATTTTTGTCATTCTAGTTGGTCTTGGTAAAATTAGATGTCTCATGTATGTTGTGTTGATAGTCTCATATGCATCTATTGTTCTATTTCATCCTTTCTTGTTATTAATAGGTTCAAAGGGAATGTGTTTCAGATTTCATCATTGAAAACATTTCAGGGCTAATTAGCTATGTTTCTTTTTTTCAGGTAAGGAATTACACTCCTCTTCCTACAATTAACAATAGTATCAAGGTGAGTGCTAGTAACTACTAGATGGCTGGACATTCAGAGTTTACAACCTGTCTTGGCATTATATTATGGGTTAAGTGATAACTGTAAAATGAGCCTACTATGCCTTGATCATGATCTTTGTTCCCTTAGTGATGGTGTTGCATGCTTGAAATATTCTTCAAATTATTTTGAATTACCACTTAACCACGTTTTTTTAATAAAAATATAGTAACCTTAATAGCTTAAGGGAAGGGAGGGAGAACACAACCTAGTACCTTACAATTTTACATGGTGAAATGGCGATAGTGCCAACAATTTGACATTATTCCTGAAGCCCAGTAGTCTATACTCTTTTAAAAAACTCTAGTGGTGGTAGTGAGTGGTGAATCTGTCACCACCCACCAACTGATATGTGGGGACTAGAAGTTGGTGAATCTGCCACCACCTACTCCAACTATCAGCTGACATGTGGGTGTCACTGAACAGTGAAGCATGTAGACTATTCATTCCCAAGCTATGGAAAGAGAACAAAAGAACATATTCAACCTCCTTGCAATGCATGGATATTTAGCTAATAACAGGAAAAGTGAACGACGATGTTTGATCTACTTCAGAACCATGTTTCCGGGCAGAGAGAGAGAGAGAGAGAGAGAGAGAGAAAGTCCAGGCAGCAGTAAATGAAATACAAGAAGAGTGAGGATTTCATTAGATTACAAACAGGGACGTCCTTTCCTGGTTTTCATGTTCCTCATTTAATTCTGGAGTAGTTCAGTCAATTTATCTTTAATCATATGCAACATGTAAGAGTGGCTTTCTTCTCCCAGTTTCCCCTTTATTTTCTCAAATGGGAATGAACTGGTCACTTCTCTAAATCCTTCTCATATGACTATGTGGTAGTTGGATGTACTTAATAGTAACATGAGTATTTAAATTGATCCCTCCTTTACAGATGGAAGTTGGAATTGAAGATTGTTTGCATATTGAATTTGAGTACAGCAAAAGCAAGTAAGAATGGTGCCCTGTTCCAATTTGCCGCTTGTTCTGATAACCAGAGTTCTGATTTTCTTTCTTCTGGGTCAAACCATATTCAGGTACCATCTCAAGGATGTGATCGTGGGAAAAATCTATTTTCTTCTGGTCAGAATAAAGATAAAGAACATGGAGCTTGAGATCCGTCGGCGGGAATCAACAGGATCAGGGCCTAGCACATATATTGAGACTGAGACACTTGCAAAGTTTGAGCTGATGGATGGCGCTCCCGTTAGAGGTAATGTCTTGTGTGGCATTAGGATTAAAATAACTGCTGCATACTTGCCTATAAGTCTAGTATGGCAATATTTCTTAGTTCAAGCAAAGTATTTGCAGTAAATTGAGCTGGGCCAAATCATTTTACAGGTGAGTCTATTCCAGTAAGACTCTTCTTGACGCCATACGAGTTGACCCCGACTTACCGCAACATAAACAATAAGTTCAATGTCAAGTACTACCTGAACCTGGTTCTTGTTGACGAGGAAGACCGGAGGTACTTCAAGCAGCAAGAGATCACAATGTACCGTCTTCAAGAAACTCCGCAATCTTCATAAACTCCTGTTGCCTTGACTTGGTAACGACCAGAAAAACTTGGTCTTTCTGGCATAGGAGAGCGCCGGAGTAGCAACTTTGAATGATGCCCCTTCCTGTATATAACTCTCCAGAGGAGCAATGCACTTCTGATGTACCAGTGTACTGTTTTGCCCAAGCTCCCCCCCAACCACCACCACAAACCAATTTTCTCCTTCAGTCTGATCAGGAAACAAACCATGACAATGGCGGCATTGTTGCCCTTTTCGTCTTGTTCATTTGCTCTTGTCTTGGTAGACATTGTGGGATAACCATACATGTGTTGATATTTGCTTCATTGTTTTACCCTTCAATAAGTCCAGTTGAACTCGATATGGTCTCCATTCTCCAAGCCTATGTGCTGCTGGCTGCATGTTGATTTTGCACCAAGCAACCAATCTGAACAAACTCTTATTGGAGACAGAGTATGAGCAAACAGCACTGGAATGTAACTGTTTGCGTGTGAATGATAAGTTAGCTATACGGTGTTAAGTCAATTCATAGAATAATAGCTGCTTTCGGTTAATCATTCTTCAGAAGAGTCCAACCATGCTGAGCACATGTTGGAATCAGTACATGTTTGAGCTGAATTTGTGGATGTATGAACAGGTGTTTGGTGGACAATTTACAGTGTTGTTGACTGTAATCAGACGGTGGTTATGTTGACTCAAGTACTCAACACTGTATTTGGTTGAGATTATTAAAAAAATCATCAGTGCATGGGATTTTCTGAATGTTTGGTGATGATCTTTGAAACTCAAAGTAGTGAGAATGCGTGAAGAAATAGTGAAAATACAGGCAAAAGAGAAGCTGCCCATGTGGTCGCCACCTGATTAGCGAAGACCCCCCCCCCTCGGGGCGTAATTACCAACCCTAATCAAACCAATCAATTAATTAATACTAATCAAAATACTACCTTCATTTTTTACTATAAATCATTTTGACATTTTTAATTAATTTTTCTAAATTTTATTAAGTTTATAAAAAATTAGTAACATGTATAACATCAAATTATTTTTATTAGATATAGCATTAAATTATATTTTGACAATATATTTATTTTGTATTGAAAATATCACTATATTTTTATAAAAATTTTTAAAACGACTTACTGACTAAACACGCACGCATTGCCGTGTTAGACACCTATCCAGAGAGAAGCGAAGCATCATCGTCATCTTTCATCGGCGAACGAAGAAAGAATCGCCAAGATGGAGTCAGCAACTGAGAAAGCAGCAAGCAGCAGTGGGGAGAAAAAAAATTGAGTTAACGGGTCCCACCCGCTTCGGAAGCGGATCTTTCGCGGCGGGACCCGGTAAGGCGAGGTGTACGACCTTGTATATACGTGTGCAGCGACGGCAGCAATGGAGGAGGGGAGAGAGAGAGAGAAACAGCTCAACCCAATCCCCCCCCTTCCCCCACCAAATTCCCTCTCCGTGGGCTGCTCGGATCCTTGCCTTCCCTCGCCGGAGCGGAGGTCGTCGTCGCCGTCGAAGGTCGCGGGCGCGGACGGCCTGCTCCTCCTCTTCTTGCTGATCCTGCTTGACCCGGAGAGCGCGGGCGGGTTGAAGGAGGGCGGGGCGACGCGCGCGGCCGACCGCCTCGTCTCGGTTCGAATCGAGCTGGAGGTATTGCGTGTTCGATTGATGAGCCAGGTTCGCCTCTAGATTGGAATTCTATCGGCCTATCGGGAGTTTGGGATCGATTCTTTCTTTCTTTCTCCCCCCCCCCCTCCATTAGCCAATCCAGAATTTTTTTTAATTTTTTTATCTGGGTTTCTTTGATTCGATGCGTGGTGGAGTACTCATAGAAGTTTTTCTTTTTTATAAAAAAAAGGAAAAAACATTTTTGAGTTGAGCTGAGAGCCTGGGTCTACCAAGTACCACCATGCCTTGCGTTAGGTCCACACCTGAAGCTGGAAGAAACGATGAAATGATCTAACTTTGTACTATTTGTGTTGGTGGATGCGTTTATACGAGGATTACTGACCTGATTTTGCTGTAATTGATAGATATTGACGAGCACTTGGACTGAAGAACTCAACTTTGGAGCACTTGGCTTTGCATCAGTTTTCTACCTCTGAGCATTGGGTACCCTGCTGGACTCACTGACTGTTAAAACAGCTTTGGTTCAAGGAGTTGTTCTCTTGTGGTCATTCTTTGGATTATGGGAGCTCTCTGTTCATGTTTGCAAGCTGATTATTCCGACCACCTTGGGCATCATGCTTCATCGGCGAATGGGGGCTGCATGTGCCTCAGATGTTTTACTCAGCAGCTCATCAGTGCGGTATGTCTTGTCGTAGTAGCTTGATTCTTTCCATGTTTTCTGTATGTTGTTCTGGTCACTGTGAGCTTTCTATTGAGCTGATGTGAGAAAGATTATTTCATAACTATTCTTACAAATTATTAGTTAAAGATGGTTAGCTATCGTTTTGACAATGCAAGTAGATAACATGTTAGCCATCTTTTTGAAGATAAACCGAATGATATGTCTGAATGTCTCAGCACATATAATGAGCATATACAATCATGTATGGAAATAGTTGAGAAGCTAAGCAGGTTATCCCTAGCTCATCTAAGAATTTTTTATCCATATTAAAGTTCCCTTGATAAGGCTGACTGTGGTGTGCTCAGGAAAAGCAAAACACCCAATGTGAATTAACTGCCAGTCTAGACATAATTGTCTCAAGTGTCTAATCTATTGTCATAAGTTTTCAAGTGACATACTATAAAAAAAAGGTGTTCAGCTGAACTAAAAATGCTCTTGTTTTTTTTATTTGACAGCTTACTTCTTTTTAATATGAGTAAATTTCACTTTGGGCTACCTTTTATTACCGATGTTTCACTTTGGACCGTCATTTAACCAATGTTTTTACTTTGGACTGATTAAACTTGTCTCTGTTTCACTTTGGACCACCCGACCCTCTTCTCTCCTCTTCTCAAGCATATGAACGATCTTGAATACGTCGGTTCCTACTCATCAATGAATTCCCACAACTATATGTAAGACCATTCTTTGGCATATGACAAGTGGGATGTAGATAGATAAAAGAGTCAAGGGTGGTCCAAAGTGCCACAAAGATAAAAATACCCGGTCCAAAATAAAAACATTGGTTCAAGGGTGGTCCAAAGCGAAACATCGGTTATAAAAGGTGGCCCAAAGTGAAATTTACTCTTTTTTATATTGAGCTGACACAGGTTGGAAATCATTGACATTTTGATCTTGTTCCTTTTCTTTTTCCAGTACACTGTTTTATTCCGAGCTGGAACAGTGCATGCAGTTTCTCAGTCTATAGAAGCCACTCCTGTTGATTCATCCGAAAGTTCATTTGACACATATCGTTCACCCCCAAGACCACTTCCATATGATGATCCTAGATTCTCCCCTCCTCAGCGTGATTGGTTAGTGTCAAGGCATGGACCGTCATGCCATTCCCCAGAGGAATCAGAACCACTGAGGGCAAATGATGACGAGGAAATGGAAACACCAAGTTCAACAAATAAGTCAAGTAAAACAAACTATGACACAAAAATGAAAAGAAGCAGCTCTACTCATGGAGATAAGCTGCCAGCAAAGGAACTTGGAAATTATTTCACATACTTTTCCCCATCTGCTGAAGATGAAGATGTCTGCCCAACATGTCTTGAAGGTATTAATCTACTTCATCAGTATATTAGAATGATATATGCAGTTAATATTACATAATGCAGTAGTCTTCATAGAATACTTAATGGGAGTCATGTGTACTGACCATGAATGACATCTGGATTGATGAACTTACTAGTATCACACCAATTTATTCAGTGCACTAATTTTGTAGTTGTTACTGGTAGTTGATAAATTGATGATACAGAGTCAAAATCGTTCCTGAATTTATGGTCATGAGTTTCATTCAGGTTGATTGAAAATATTCTGACATCAAATTATCTGTTAGCTCCACGAGCAATTTATCCGCCTAAGATTTTGTGCTAATTCTTACATTATATCATTATATCTATGCAGATTATACTTCTGAGAATCCTAGGATAGTAATGCAGTGCTCACATCATTTCCACCTTGGCTGTATTTATGAGTGGATGGAAAGAAGTGAAGCATGCCCTGTTTGTGGAAAGGTAATTTGGCGCTAACTCTTCCTTTTTTTTCTCCTAATAATTTTGGTGTGATTATATGCTTTGTTCTACTATTAAGTCAGTGGACTGTGTGTTTGCATTTTCTAGGTACTAAAACTTTTTAATGCAACATGTATTTATTTAAGGATACCTGAGATAATTGCATTATACAATTGATTGTCATTTGCACCCTAGTTTTAAGTTTTAACTTCATAACTGTGACCTAAGAATTTGAATAACCCTGTAATATATTACCATGAACCTGTATTTGAAATTGTAAGGACCTTATGAACATGGTTTATAAGATTAGAATCGAAACCTCTACCCTGAAAACAGCCAGCTTCTGATAAATATTATATGTGATAACTTGCACACCTATCTTGTAGATTTTTTTTCTCAGAAGATGTTTTTTTTTGCGCCCTTAACCTAGCTATGAAGTTTGTATCCATGCCAAATACTTGTTTTGTGGAATACCCAAGGCATGGTGTGTTGATTACTGCAGTATCCACTTTGCCTTACATAATTATATGGTGACTGTTAAGTCCCTTAGGGTAGGATGAAAGGTGACTTATCACATAGATAATAATTTAGCTTGGAAAGTGAATCACCATCTACTTTGAACCGACAAATATAAGAAATGAATTGTTTTGGGGGAAGAACACCTTACCTAATTGAGACGACTATTTCAATTAAAGAAAAAATAAAGCAGTGTTGGCAGTATTAACCTTAAATAAAAATGTGTGAAGCTGACCCTTTTTTAACTCTGGTTTTTATGCAGTGGTAACCCCCAATGGATGTATCTTTATAGCTGACAGCTGTCGGAATCTATTTTATTTTCCTTTCCAAACAATGCTTTCCTTCTAACTCTTCATTGATGTTTTGCTTTATTCTAATCCTCCGCAGAAAATGGAGTTTGACGAGACAACATAATTGTCACACTGGGCTGTATTTCTTGGATTAACAACCCTCATGGCAATCTGAAAGTGCAGGTGGTGTAGGCCACTAAATACTCTGTACATACACCTTGTAAGTATTGAATCAGTAGTGTGATCCCTCATCGCCTCTGATATTCTCGAAATATTGGAACGGCGCACAAAGACATTCTTTTCTATTTCTTTGAAATAGTTAGTAGGGGAAGTTTGCTCCCCATGGTTTCTTTGTGTGTCTGCGCTGCTATGTCTCGAAGGCGCCTTTGATTGTCCGGTGATAGTGCCACTTGAAAGCTGTAAATTGATGGCCTGTGTTGATATAATCATATGAAGGTCTATGGTTCTGGGGAATCCTCTTTTTTCGCAATGCTTGTTTGGCACTGTGATCATGTTCCATGTCAAGCAATTGTACCATGAGCGTGATCATGTTTCATGCCATTGCAATTGTACCATGGGCTTGCATCTCTGACATTGGAATGCTGCATTTACAGCTCCAGTTCTGCTATCTCTGACCCAATGTAAGAGTGGTGATTGTTTGGTACAGTCAAGATGTTCCTAGCTGAATCTTGGTTTGCCCTTGAATGAGCTTTTGGCTGCCTAAAAATTTTGGCCAGTTCTACAATCGATAGCCCAATTCAGCAAAACTTGAAAACAAATGGTGTGCTGTGTCAGGGTGGATTGTTCCAGATAGATACATTAGCTAGTGTAGGGTTCATGATTTTCATTTGTCTTCACAAGAGCAATTTTTTTTCAAAAAAAAAATGAAATGGGTCAGAGCAGTTTTGCATGCCACCTTCAGGATGACTAACATGAGTACACAACTTAAAAGGAACCAAAGTAGACATGGTCATGTAAATGTTACACGTTACAACTGCACTTCATCATCTGAACATTTATGCCAATGTCCAGCCATCAAAGCCTGCACAGCTAGTCGAGTTTTTTTTTTTGATTAAGTAGCTGCAAATCACACAAGAACACAACAAACAGAGCATCTACCACAATAACACAAAGCATGTACTAGAAAACAATCATGTTATCTGCTAGAGAGCAATTTCTCGAGCAGAGGATTCTTTCTTTTTTTTTCTTCCATCACTTGCCGCCGGCGCCGGCGCCGCCGAAGAGGTAGCCAAGCGACGAGCCGCCGCCCGGAGCAGCGTGCACCTTGGTCGATGGTCGATCCTGCATTTCTCACCCAACAAAGTGAATTCAGCATCCAGCAAACTTGTCGATTCATATCTCAGAATCACAATCTCTTGATTCTTTTCAAAGAAGATAGGTTCAGAATAATCATGCCCACAACATCAGCGAGTTCCATTTGTTCCATTTGATTTTGGGGAAATAATTGAAATAATTGCAAATAAATTTCATCTGAAAAGATGACTGGTTCATATCTCAGAATCTTTTTTCCACTAAAGAAAAAGTAGATGAAATTGGTTCAGCAAAATTCATGACCGGAGCATCATAAAGTTCCATTTGATTTGGATTTTTATTTTTTTTGAAATAATTGTAGATAGATTTCATCTAAAAAGGTGAGTGTCCATGTGCAAAGAAAATTTGGCGGGAATGAATGAAATCAAACATGGAGTTCGAGTGATCGAGTGATCCATGGACACTGACCGTGAGGAAGTTGCCGCAGTTCTGGCCCTGCGCCCGGAAGTAGTTGTTGGGCTGGGTGCTCTGTATCCCGGCGGGGATCGCATTAATCTTCTCCGCGGCCGACGGAGAAGGCGCAGCCGCCTTCTTCACCGGCGCCGGCGTCGTCTCCGCCGCTGCAGCCGGCTTCTGCTTCGCTGCCGGCGCCGTCTCGCCGCTGCCCCCGCCGAACAGGTAGCCCAGCGAGCTCTGCCCTCCCCCGCTGCTCACCCCTCTTCCTCTCCCCATCCCCTCCCTCCCTCTACGCTTCGACGGCGAGGCGGCGGCGGCGGCGGCGGCTGTGGCTCGTCTTGCTCTGCTCCGGCGGTGGCAGTGGTAGTGGCCACTTCTTATTTCGGAAGCTCCACTTTTGCAAAAAACACCTCGTACAAATCCTAAATTTAGTATACATCACCTCGAGAGGTGGAGAGGGACGTACTCGTAAATACGGGGAATGTGAGGGGGAACGCGTGGGGAGAAGAGGAACTGCGACGTGTCGATGCATCGCGGCCGTCGGATGGGGCCCTTTCTACCCGTCGGCCGTCGCATCGGACGGTTGGGAATTGATGGCGCGCGCGTCGGTGGGGTTTCGCGCGTGTTTGGCATTTTTTTTCCATTAGGCGACGGGTCGCCGTTACTGGCGACTAGGAGAGAGAAATAGAGAGAGAGATAGAGAGAGAGAGACGGTCTACGGTGAACTCGGCTCCACCGTGGATGATATGAACTTGGTTGGTGTTGTATTGCTGATGCATAAGGCTGTAGGCTGTGTTTTTTGGTATATACGCACGAAAAGCAGAACGGTAAATTAGCTAAAAAAACTTAAAAATGAATAAATATGATTTTTAAATAACTTTGCTATAATTTTTGTTTCAAAAAACACATCTTTTGATAGTTTGGGAAGCGTACGTATTGAAAAATGAGGAAATGAAGATAGGAAACTTGAAACCAATTCAGCCCATAGGTTTTTGTAAAAGAAGGAAAAAATTGTATCCTAGTGGTTCTTGCTTCTAAAATAGTCCCGGTGTTACCATGATCACTATTTTTCGAAGCCAAAAATATTACTACTGCTCTCTCGTAGCGAAAATTCCCTCAATCAGTAGGTATGGTAACGGGTTACTCGACCCTATTTGTTCCTTCGAGTGAAATGAATAAAAAAATTTTGTGTAGTTATAACTGGCTCGAGGATCAAAAGTACGTGTACGAAAGTTACTCCCTCCGTCTTATATTTTTTTGGGTGGATGGGACACATTCTAATACAGATTATGAATCTGGACAGTAGCCTATACAGATTCATTATACTGATATGTCTTATCCATCCAAAGGATGGATGAAGTATATAAACTAGGTGTTAGAATATCGGGAATGCCGTGATTAGCGAAAAGTTGAGGATGAAGGGAGTTTGACTTGGCAAGCATTGGTTCAACGAGTACATAAAATCTTTTTTCGGTGATGCATCTCTATGAAGTAAAGTTTGACGAAATGAGATGTTTCCTGAGCTATGTTTCTGTTTAGTAGAGGATGAAAGTTTAGTAGAGGATGAAGCTACATCAACAACAGGAAACAATCATAACAGGACAAAAATTATAGGCAATGGCCACTTATTTTATTCCTTATGATAAAAAATATTATATAAATAATGCAATTTATTTTCTCACTGTCAGTCATAAACATGACTGTGTAATTGTTATTGTCGACTTCTACGATGTTTATTGTTAGGTAGTAAGGTTGTATTCATTGCTTTCTTAATCGCTCTTATAATAAAACAAATCAATTTCAAAGTGATCTTCACAGCTGTCCTGTCCTGATTCTTGATTTTTCTTCCAAGAGACCTAGGTCTAGAACAAAACCATAACGGTTTATGGTGTAGCCTTTTTTCCCTATACTCTACACCCCAAAGTTAATGTTATATAGGCTTTCACAGTCGTAGCATAGAGTCTGTCCTAAAATCTTCTGCAAAACTAAAGTTACACGACCATGCTAATTCTAGAAACATAAAAATAAACAAATTTCCTGTCAATGGGCACTAGTACCATAGCAAGATAATGAAGTGTTGGAATCTTGAGAAAAATAAACAAATTCTCCTGTCAATATCATGTAATGGATTACGGAATAAAATGATACGGCAGGTACAAAAAAAAATTCTTCTGCTAACATTGGTGATGCAAGTATACTAGCTAGATTGTGGTTGAAGAAAGCATCAGCACCAAAGGCACAGAAGCAAGTTGGAGAAAGCAATAATCGGCAAAAAAAGAAAAAAAAGAAAAAAAAAGGTTTGGAGAAAGCAAGAAAGGGACATGGCATCTGTTGCAAGGCAATGAAGAATGGATGCCATTGCAACCAGAAGGTTCTCAAAGTTGGGCAGGTTAGGAGCATATAAATTTTTAGGTTAGATGGAGGAATCTATGGCTTGTTGAATCTGATTGACTGGTTAAAAATATACAGGTCATTAGTTGGTACAATGTTACTGAACTTTCTGATCTCTTCAGAGACGGGGACATATCATTTGCAGGCTTTCCATCACCTGAAATCTGACTGAACTAGCTTCAGAAAACTGAAATAAGGCCTTCAATACTGGATGGTTCATGTAGTAGGCCACAGCCTGCACAGGTCAAAAATGGATTGCTTCATGTTCAACTATCTAGTTCACCACAATTATTTGCAGAATATTGATACCAAAGCAATAGCACCCAACGAACTATGATTTATTTCAATATTTCATTTAGGACACTGATAACATAGTTTTACCACATTTCTTGCCAAAATTGTCAGATGATAAAGGCGAAACAGAAAAATGGCTTAGCTCTGGCAGTCTCAAGTAATTGCTTACGAGACAATTTATTCACAATATTCAATGCATAGGAATCAAGTTTAGGAGGCTCAGGATCATTTAAAAAAGGGGGTAAGGTTGAGGAAAGATGGAAACTTAAAATTAAAATACATACAATTACCTCTAAAATGTAATGCTTCAATGACATCTACAATTACATGACACTAAGTAGCAACAATGCAAAAGTTAGAATTGTGTGATCCTAAATTATGGCATTTCTGCAATTAGTTCTTGAAAATCGATGACAACCCAATCTGCTTTTGCTGCAACTGCTTCTCTCATCTGGACACCGGCGTAACAGATGAACAAGTCTGCTCCTCCAGGTTGCCGAGCCTGCAAGGAGACAAGTAAATAAATGCAGATACTAGATAGACACATTTTGTTCATTGTCATCTATAAAGACAGCTCCTTATTATACTAGAAAGCCAAATTAATGCAGACGAATTTACTGGTTAGGTCAATATTAATATACCACATAGCCATAGAAGTGCCATTCCCAAATTTTACCCTTAGTGAAATATTGACAGAAGAAATAACTAGCACTGTATCACATGTCAATAACATGAACCTTTTCCCCCAAGCAGCACTACTCACCACCATATGGAATTATTTGACTGGAGTGAGAATAGCAGGACTGCAGGAAAGCCTGCTACGTTATATTTTCAATTGATACAGAACAGTAAGACATTGATTGTTGCCACATGACAAATTAACAATAATGCTGTTTACAATCCTGCTACTTATCTCAGCAACATAACGAATAAAACAATTAACCGCTTACATCTTTGACAACAGCCGGTAGCTGGTCTCTTGCCAAAGAAACATATTTACATTATATATAATATCCAGGAGCATTCCAGTTACATACCTCAAAATCAGTTGCACCATCTCCAATCATAACGAGTGTCTTGTAACCATGGTTCTGAACACATGAAGAAGATAATAATCTGGCAAGAAGTGATAAATGAAATACCAAATGGTACAAAACTAAATCAAACCTGTCTAATTTGTTGGACTGCTAGTGCTTTACCCCCACTTCGTGAAGTGGGTTCAGTGGGATCAAATCCAGCATACTCTCCAGATGTTTCAAAAAGCAGTTGGTTTGCAATGATGTTTTCAGGAGGAATGCCCAACTCAGATGCCACAGGCTAGAAAAAAGAGGCAAACAGACAACTGAGGACTGCTTATGGTATCAAATGGCAAATTAGAACCATTTGATCAAAACCCGGTACATATTACATATGTAAATTCATCACACATAAGATTCAAGTCATTCAACACCTCAGAGTGAAAACAAGGTATAGCTGACAGATTGTCTATACATGGAGCAAATGGGCCGCACGGCACGGCCCGTTACGGCACGGCCCGTTAGGCACGGCTACTGTGACGGGCCATGCCGTGCCGGCCCACGTGCCACGCCCCCGGCCCAAGCACGGCCCACAGGTGGCCGGGCCGTGCCCGTGCCGGCACGGCACGCCAACGGCCCATGGGCGAGGTCGGCTCGTTTGGCCGTAACACGAAATTACCATTTTATACGAGTAGTTTTATAACGTGCTACATACACTAAGGGTATTCTAGTAAAATCACATATTTCTTGATCTCCATCCTAACCCTAGCTCCCTTCAATCTCTCGCCGTCCTCTCCTCCTATCACGTCGCCGGCCGCCCACGCCGCATGCGGCCGACCACGCCACTCGCGCCGGCGCCGCCAACCGCGCGCGACTCCCGGCCGGGCTCGCCCGCGGCCGCGCCCGGACCACTCCCCGCATCCGATTCCGCCGCTCCGCGCCGACGCCACGCCGCTCCGCGCGGCCGCGCTCGCCGCCTCCAAGCCGCCACGCCGCCAACGCCGAGCCGCCCTCCACACCTAGCCGCTCCGCCGACGCCGGCCGACGCCGAGCCGCCATCATCGCCGACATCCTCCCCTCGTGCTCTGCGACTCGGCCGGCCACCCTACGGCGTCGTGCTGGCCGTGGGCCGTGCCGTGCCCTCGGCTCCAAGACGCACGGCCGTGCTCGTGTCGTGCGGTGCGGCCCCACGGGCTCAGCCGGCGGTCCAAGCACATCACGCCCAATCGTGTCGTGCCGGCACGGCCCATCACCGTCCGTACCGTGCTGTGCCCATCAACAGTACAAGCGTGCCCGTGCCGGCCCACGACGGCCCGGCCCATCTGGCCATCTATAAGATTGTCTAAGAGAAGAAACATATCCTTGATTTTTATTCAACAAATAATATAGGTTGAAGCTGTAGAAAATGGTTTTGATTCTTTTTTTTAATAACTGAAAATGCAAATCTTGGTGCAAGATCTGAGTATAACAGGAATAAAATTTCAAGAATTTTTAATAGTCAGGCAAACTTAAAAAGTGTTTCGATATTCCAAAACCACTAGAAGTGTGACAATAGAGCAGAATAATGTACCTTGATCATTTGTCGGAAACCTCCTGACACAAGGAATACATCAGTATTATTAGCTTTGAGCTTCTTAATCAAGTCAGCAATTCCAGGAGAAATCCTGCAGTTAAAAAGGACAACTTTTTGGTGATTCTGAGTGGACTAAGAAACAGTGTTTTTAGCACAAAAGAATAACTTAAGTTAGACCGTACAGTGTTGAATATACGGTTGAATTCTAACAGAGCTTGTTCTGTTATAAGAGAAATCTTATAATCTCTCTTGTAAACCTATGAGGCAAGTTATGCAAAACAGCTATTCTTTTGGTTGCATGTATAAATGAATTGTATTTACAATTTTCTTACTGGTGTAAAAATAAAAACCAAATAAAGCTAATTATTGTTCCAAAGCACATTATGTTCCGCTCAGTGACACATAAGAATAAAATGGAAGGAAATGGACATGTCCAAGATTTCCAGAAGGCGAATAGCTGAAGTATTATATGAAAAGATAAAAAATAATAGCGAAAAATACTGCCATAACATCTTAATTAAATTAGTCAGGAGTCAAATAAGCTTACCTTGGAGGCCTCTTCACTAAACAGTCATCAACTTGGGACAGAGATGGCTTAATTAACGATAGCCTGGCAGCTAGTGCCTCCTCAAATGGAACAGTTCCTGTCATTGCCCTAAGAATATTAAACAAATGAGCATCCTGAATGAATTTTATGCACTAAGCAACAAACACACTTCAAAACTAATGTGCATAACATGCTGTTTACTTTGCAGTCCACTCAGCAACAGCCTTCCCAGCCCCACAGAAATCAGCAAGTTCATCAATACCCTCATCCAAGCAGACCGTGCTATCAACATCAAAACACACTGCATCGGCATTGCACCATGTCTCAAGAACCCCTAACAGAATCATTCAAGTATAAAATTACATCAAATTTAGAACTGGAAACAGTGCAACCTGCAGAGGCACATCAATCAATTTAATAAAAAGGAGTTCTCAGCAACAACCTTTGGAAGGCTGGCGATTGGAAAAACCAGCAGAAGGGGCTTCCTTTGATACTTCCATGGCTGCTACTACCAAGGGACGAGTCTTGCAGAGTTTAGCTGAAAGAAATGATGGGTTTGTACACCTCGTTGCCAATTGTGAAGCCTGCAGCGGACGATTCGGAACGGTCTGAGTAACAAACAAGGAATGCCTCCGACCAGGACGGGCGCTGATCAGGCCAGCCATATCATACGTTCCTGCAAACCAAAATGAAGCACTTACTTATCATAAATGAGATAGATAATAAGATTTCGGCGCTACAAGATAACCCCCCCAAACCACAACTTTTGAAACGCCATACAAACAGGCACCGCGCAACCAATCTGACCAGAACAAAGCCACCATGTTAGTCCTGCAAGAACATTTTTACGGCTCTTATGGCGGGCGAAATTTCACTCTCAGGCTAATCGTCGAACACCTTAAGCGCACACTTCTAAAAAATCATCGAGCAGGGCACCATGAGTTTATGAGTGAGAATAACCTTGGGAGAATTGGGAAGAACCAGGGATTGGATTTGGAACTCACGATTTACGCCGCTCCCCGTCGATGGCGATCCCAATTCCCTTCCCACCACCCTGTTGCTGGTGCGCACACAATGGAGAGGGAGTGGAGCCTGCAGGGAATCGACGAGGAGGTAAAGAGGAATATGAAGTGTTTAACTTCTACATAACCCCTGTGCTTTGTCAATATTTTATATCTACCCTATGAATACTTCATGGCTACTCACTCATGTGGGAAAAAATAGTAAAAATAATATAGAAAGTGAAAATATAATTTGTTTTCTTCTTGATTAAGGATATTGAGAGGACAGAAGAGTGAAAATTATGGATATTTTTTCATCTCTATTTTGTATTGATATTATTAGTTATTTTATAATCATTTTATGTTTTTTATATTCTTTGTTACGTATGAGTGGTTGTAGTTTTTTTAAAGTAAAGGTGAGGATTCTTTCTATTACCTTAAATATATAGATATTTTTTATCTCAATTAATTATATAAAGAGGTAGGGGTTGACCTAATACTAGGGCTTGTCAGAGCTTCTGCTCACCTCTAGGCTACTAAGGCTATGATATGAAGCTCACCTCTAGGCTACTAAGGCTATGATATGATGTGTAGTTTGGTCATTTTTGACTCTCATGGAATTAGAGGGATTTTCGGTTTATATAGGGTTATGAAGAATAGAACAAACAATAATATGAAGAAAGTTGCAACAAGAACACTGAAATAAAGAAAACATGGAAATGAGGAAGGTAAGTTCTATGTAACTTGCTAGACTATGAAATATCATTGTGTAAGAACATGAAATCTCTCTCTTATGGAATACAATACATCTTAGTACTTTATCTCATTTTCTTTTTGCAGGAATTTTAGTATTTTCTTAAACATTGAAAATTTTCAATCCAATCATCAGAGACACTACACAATTTATTTGATTAATTGTTCTAGACTTGTCATGAAGTTAGCACATAAAAACATCATTGAAGATCGCAACATTAGTTTTAGCAAAAGGCAAAAATAACCACAAGGCTTTATGTGGTTTGATATGATGAAATTATTATTAGCGGTGTGTATTGATATTTAATGTGTTCAAATTAATTTTTAGTGGGTACTAAATTTGTTTTATTGTTTTTGTTTTCTTCATTTATGTACGAATTGAAAATTCCAGTGGTAGAAGAACTATGCCCGTAAAACTCAAAGCAATACAAACAAAAACCGGAGACATCTCGTAAATTATACTAGTTTTCAAGGGCCTAATCCTAAATAGTTAGAACATGTAACGGTGGTTGGTAGGATGCATTTTACAGAGCTACTACTATTGAGCTCACACTCCTTGTCCCCACCTACCCATGGTACGGACAGGTGGCCCCCAGTTTCGGTGGGCCCCACATGTCAGCCTGTTGAAAAATCTCACCTGCAAACCTCGTAGGTGACCGGATTATTTGCTCAAGGAGGCGCGCAGTATTAACCGCAAGTTGTTCGAGCTGGTCGGATATCGCCACGTCATTGTTCACGTCAGACTCGGACCAACGTGCACTGCTGTTAATCATATACGGAAACAATTGTGTTCAGAAATAATCACCACCATCAACATTAGTAAACTTTTTACATATGTGTGATTCAGTTAGGATGGCCATCGATCGACCGGTTAAAGTCACCAGCCGTCACGCTTAATTTGCACGATTATATCGAGTACCACGTTAAAAAGCCTCATTTCTTTCTTTTCAACGCCGAACTACAACTTTCTCACATTCTTAGCATCTTTTCCAAACTATTAAATGACATTTTTTAAAAAATTATATAAAAAATTTCTAAACTTCAAATATTTTAAAAATATAATAATTAATACTTAACTATTTATAACTATTTATGTACTAATGATCTATCTCGTTTTACATGTTGCTGGAAAGATAAACTAAGTTAGAGATTCAAATAGGCCGGTATACACACACTTAAATGAATATTGTCGATGATATAGGCCGGAGTATATTGGAGATACGATATCGAAAAGAAAGGCGTGCCAAAGATATGTCTGGATGGCTCAAGTGAGTCCCGCCAAAAGCGACCACGTGGCCACCTCAAGAGGGCTGGCAGGGTTGCCCGGAGGCCACCGTGTTCCCAGGCGCGGGTCGGGATCACACGAACCCCAGCGGCGGGTCGGGATCACCGGACCCTCCATCCTCACCCCTGCACCTCTCGAGAGAGGGCGAGTCCAACCGCCAACCACCTTCATTTAATGCCTAAAGAGAGAGAGGCTAAGTGCCGCCCCGCCGCATTTAATGCGATGTGAGGCACGCCCGTCCCGCTCTCATTATCATCCTTTTGCCGTCATGAGGCAAAGAGGCGTAAAGTCTTTGGCTGCGACCAGTGGTATGGCGCACACCCCTCTGCGCACGCCTCCTCCACGCCCGTCCGGTCGCGTTAAATGCGTTGGGCGGCGCGTGGGAGAGACAACACGAGCGCGGGGGCGTTGCGTCGGCACCTACCGGAGATGGGCCACGACCGGTGGGCCCCACTGGAGTAGGTAGGCGGCCATCCTCGCGTCGGCAACATGGCTGCCACGACGCCGCTTTTCTCCGCCTACTCCCATGACGCGGCGGCGGAACAAAGATGGGGGTGGCTTCTTCGACAAGACAAGGCCGAGCCGCTTCATCACGTGGAGCGGAGTAGAAAAAATCGGGACTACTTGTGGTGTTCCCTTGCACTATAAAAGAAGGCCCAAGTCCATCATAAAAGGGGTTTTTGTGTGTTGGTAGTTCCATTCGTGAGGTTCTGAGCAACGGCTAGTTCTTAGCAACTCCTTGGCCACCTCGGTCACCACCTCCGTCACCCCTAAGGAGAACACCATCACCGGTTCTGTAATTCATCCCCATATTACACGAGAACAGGAGTAGGGTATTACACCTCATAGGTGGCTTGAACTGTATAAACCCACGGTGTCCATTGCGGTTGCGATTTTCTTCGGCCTCACCGGCTCCTCCCCATCCTTACCGTGAGTTTAAGCCTTGATTCACCGTTCTCTGTGCCGAACCAAAAAGGGGTCCCTCGGATTCCCACATGTCGATCTCGACATCGACAGTGGCGCGCCGAGTAGGGGAGCGCACCGCATTTGGGTTTAAACTCCCGTGTTCCTTCCATCTCTCGCCGAAAACTCCCTCTCCCCGTCCTCGCCATGGTTCACGGCCACATCTGCGGTCCGCATCGGACTCACTCGCTACCCGCAAGTGCGACTTGGCCAACAAGGCGGGCGAGGAGGTTGACACGGGTGGGCACAACCCTAATTTCCACCACCTCCGCTCGGGGAGGGAGGGCCCTTGTCCCCCTCACCGCCTCGGCGGCGGCGTAGCGGCCGGGGCTGCGCCACCTTCTGCCCCGCTGAAATGGCGGTTGTGGGCGGAGGGGCCAGCACCCGCGGGGCGCAACGCTCATACGGGATCCGGGCAACACCCGAGTGGACGTGCGGCGAACCTCGCGGGGACGTCCATCGTTGCTGGAGTTTGGCACGCTGAGGCGCCCTTCGAGGCGGCGGAAGCTCTTTTGTGCCACCCTGGTCGCTCGGGCGAGGATCCAACGCCAAGCGTTGGTTTGACGACGTGGCGAAGGCGGTAGACACGGCCCGGCGTCGGTGGCCGGCGACCTCGCTTCCTCAGCCACCAACCGCGCGGTTCACACACCGCGGTCGCTCGTCCTCTCGACGACGGGCTCGAAGGGCGGCGGCTGCCGCGAGGGCGAAGAGAGCCTCTCGGCGGCGGCCCAACTAGAGGCGCCCGAGATCCGCTATACGCGGAGCAGGACGCCGCCTCGCATCGCAGCGGCGTCGTGACGAGCGCCGCATGGGCGGGCTCGGGATTGTGCCTCCTCGTCGGGAGCGCGAGCGCTCGGTGAGCGGCCGCAGCGGCCCCGCGGGAGGAGCCCCTCGGGGACGGCGAGCCATGGCGGCCCGGCCGCGAGTAGGAGGTTCCGCGGCACCCAAAGGGGCCCTCGGCCCTTGTCGCCCTCCGTAGGCACGGCGTCGGCCTTCATCGTCGGCCTCCGCATGTGCGCGGCCTAACAAGTTTAGGCCGACCCTTACGGAGAAATACGACAACTCGGTGAATCCCATCGAGTTCCTCCGGTTACACCACGGCCATCGAGGCTGCTGGGGGTGACGAGCTTGTTATGGCCAACTTCTTCCCCATGGCGCTCAAGGGCCGGGCCGCTCTGGCTAATGAACCGCTGCCCAATCGGTCACCTCATAGGACGACTTGTGCCGACGGTTTACCTCTAACTTCCAAGGCACGTACCGCGCCCGGGTAGGTAGAGGCGACCTTCACATGGTCCGGCGAGGAGAGGATGAGTCCTGCGCAAATACATCCGGCATTTTTGCCAGTACGAAACACTATACCGTCCATCGCCGACCATGCGGTGATCTTCGTCTTCCGGAGTGGTGTATGCCACGACGTTATGTTGGAGAAGATCGAGTCCAAGGCCCCGGACCACCACGAGCTCTTCGAGCTTGCGGCCGGGTGGCCCGTAAGGAAGAGGCTCGGGTTTGGAATCCTAGGAATCCTGCCCCAACCTCCACCGGCGTTGCCCCCTCCGCGTCCGGGAGGAACGGTGCGGCGGCGACGGAAGCGCAAGCCATTGCGTGGTGGCGAGAGGGCCACGTCCTCGCCGCCGCGGTGCCGAGAAGCCCTCGCGGAAGGGCAAGCCCAAGGGCAACCGTAGGCGCTCCCGGACCCTCGCCCCCGGGGCCGGGCCGGGGACAAGTGGTGCATGGTGCACCAAACCTCCCACCACGACCTCTCGAGTGCCGCTCCGTCAAGAACTTGGCCGAGCGGGTGCGGAGTTACGAGCGGGAGCGGAGCAAAAGAAGAAGGAAGCCCGCCGCAAGGGTAAGGCCCCGACGGAACGCTTGGACAACCGATGAGAGGAGGCCAAGAGTGTGGCCCCGTCGGAGACGAAGATGATGATCTGGGCTATCAAGACCCCAAGCACGTCGTCGCCACCATCGACGGAGGGCGGCGCCCAGTGTCCGTCGGAGCCTCAAGTCCATGAGGCGCGAGCTCCTCGCGGCGTGCCATCCCACGAGGCGGCCCGAAAGTCGCGGCGGGCGGAGATGCCAATCACCTTCGACCGGACAGATCACCCGGGAGCGTCACACGTAGCGGCCACTTGGCCCTCGTGACCTCCCCACCATTTGCAACGTCAAGGTCGCCCGAGTCTTGATCGATTGAGGTGCGGCCCTCAACATACTATCCCCGAGGGCCTTCGATGCAATCAAGGCCCGGGGATGGTGCTCGGGCTGTCCTATCCCATCATTGGGGTGATGCCGGGAAAGTGTGGCCTCTCGGGCGGATCGCGCGCCAATCACCTTCGGGAGCCTCGCCAATTTTCGCACCGAGCGGATCGACTTCGATGTGGCGGACCTCAATCTGCCCTACAACGCCGTGCTCGGGAGGCCGGCGTTGGTGAAGTTTATGGCGGTACCCATTATGCCTACCGCCAACTCAAGATCTCGGGCCTGGAGGCCCCATCACCGTCCATGCCGACGTCAAAACCACGCTAGATTGTGCGGAGGCGCGCGTGGATGACATTGCGGCGGCCGACCGCGTTGAACCCAAAGGCCCTCAAGGGAGGTCTCGGGTTCCCGGGCCCCAAAAGAATATCACCTCGGGCGATGAGGTGGTAATCAAGTCTATCCGGTTGGGCGATGCCCGTGCAAGACTGCCAAGATTGGCGGCAACTTGGACCCCAAATAGGAAGACGCGCTCGTCTCCTTCTGCGACGAACGCCGATGTGTTTGCTTGGAAGCCGTTGGATATGCCGGAGTCCCGGGGAGGTGATTGAGCACCGACTTGCGGTGCGGCGGATGCACGGCCGGTTCGACGAAGGTGAGGCGACGAGCCCCGGAGCGGCGGGCGTTCATCCGCGAAGAGGTGGCACGGCTCCAGGAGGCCGGCTTCATCAGGGAGGTGCTTTGCATCCGGAGTGGTTGGATAACCGGTGGTCGTCCCGAAGGCCAACCACAAGGCTGCGCATGTGCATCGACTACACCGACCTCAACAAGGCATGTCCTAAAGACCCTTACCCTCGCCTCGAATAGACCGGATAGTCGACTTCACTACGGGGTGCGACCTTTTATGTTTTCTAGATGCATACTCGGTTATCATCGAGTTACGCATGGCTATAGAGGATGAGGAGAAAACTGCATTTATTACCCCTGGGTACCTTTTGCTACATGTCTATGCCCTTTGGCACGAAGAACGCCATGTCCACTTTCCAACGTGGTGTTCGCATCACGTTGAAGGACCAAATAGGGCGTAATATTGAGGTGTATGTCGATGATCTCGTGGTCAAGTCTCGGGACCAAAGAACGTTGCTCCCGGACTGGCCGAGACATTTGATAACCTCCGGTCCTCCCACATGAAGCTAAACCCGAAAAATACGTGTTCGGGGTACCGCGGGCAAGCTGTTAGGGTTTTTGGTCTCGCCGAGGCATCGAGGCCAACCCCGCAAAAATAAAAGCGATAGAGGAGATGCGCCCCCTAGGAAGCTCAGGGATGTGCAGAAAATTACTGGTTGTGTAGCTGCCCTGAGCCGTTTTATATCAAGGCTAGGAGAGCGGGCGCTCCCTCTATTTAAGTGCTAAAACAAGCGACCCCTTCACTTGGACGGACGAACAAGAGAAAGCCTTGAGCGAGCTCAAGCGTTATCTCTCCTCGCCGCCCATATTAGTAGCCCCTCAAGAGGAGAACCCCTCCTTTTATATTTGGCGGCGACTCCCAAGTGATTAGTGCGGCTTTGGTTGTGGAGCGCGATGACGAGCTAGACTCTCGGTCGCCCCCGCCCCACCAAGACCGGAGGCGGGAAACCTCGGAACGGTGTTGGGCGAGGAAGCACTGAAGCCGGAGGTGGCCTCGGCCCCAGAGCTTCGAGGGAACCACCGGCCCCCTAGTCAGGGGCTCCCAAGGCCCCTTCCACCCAGAGTGGCCACGAGGGCCCGGGAGGCGATGTCCGGCAGCCCGGACACGAGGCGACCCGCCCGGTGCACTGAACACGCCCCTAGCAAAGTAGCTAAGGCCCGCACCAAGGTGCGGCGGCCGGTCTACTTTGTCGGCGAGGCACTACGGGACGCAAAGACACGTTACCCGCAAGCCCGGAAAAATGCTCTACGCTGTGCTCGTGGCTTCCGGGAAGCTGCACCACTATTTCCAAGCGCATCGGGTAACGGTAGTCACGTCCTACCCTCTCGGGCAAATCCCATAACCGGGAGGGCACGGGACGAGTAGTCAAGTGGGCTATCGAATTTTCGGAATTTGACCTAAGTTTCGAAGCCCGTCACGCAATCAAGAGCCGGGCCTTGGCTGATTTCGTGGCGGAATGGACGCCAACGACCGATAATGACCCATCCCGGGTGAACCCGAGAGTGCGGAGGGTTGCGACCAACGGGCGCGCATTGGATGATGAACTTCGATGGTTCACTCACCTTGCACGGGGCCGGGCGGGCGTGGTGTTAACTTCCCCAACGGGCGACGTGCTCCGTACATCGTCCGGCTTGACTTTCGGGCAACCAACAACATGGTCGAATACGAAGGGCTTCTAGCGGGGTTGCGGCGGCGGCGAGCATGGGCATCCGCCGTCGCTAGTCCTCGGGACTCCCAACCGGTTGTAAACCAGGTTTCCAAGGAGTACCAATGCACCGACCCCCGGATGGAAGCTTATGTCAAGGAAGTACGGCGTATGGAGCGCCATTTTGATGGCCTCGAGCTGCGCCACGTTCCCGAAGGGATAAATACCACTGGCGGCGAGCTCTCCGGGATCGTGTCCGTGCGAGCCCGCCCGCGAGCGCATTCGAAGAAAGGCTCGCGAGCCATCGGCGTGCCCGAAGTGCCCCAAGGGCGGGAATCGGCGGTCCCGACGCCTCGAACACAGCGGGCCGGCCACGGCTGTCTGTCGGGACCGACATCACGCGTCGGGTGGCTTGGATTTCGGAAATCCAAGCGTATCGCAAGACGCATCATTGCCCGAGCAACGCGAGAAAGCGAACACATTGCCCGCACCTCCAAAAGGTACGTGTTGGTGGAAGGGACGCTCTACGACGCGGTGCCAACGGAGTGCTCATGAAATGCATCGCTTGGGAACGGGGTCTCGAGCTCCTAGCGAGATCCATGAAGGAGAATATGGGGCACACTCGGCCTCCCGAACCTTGGTGGGAAAGGCATTCCGCCAAGGATTTTCTGGCCCACCCTAAGGAGAACACCATCACCGGTTCCTGTAATTCATCCCCATATTACACGAGAACGGGAGTAGTGTATTACACCTCATAGGTGGCGAACTGTATAAACCCCAGGTGTCCATTGCGGTTGCGATTTTCTTCGGCCTCACGGCTCCTCCCCATCCTTACCGTGAGTTTAAGCCTTGATTCACTGCTCCCTGTGCCGAACCAAAAGGGGTCCCTCGGATTCCGCGTGTCGATCTCAGACATCGACGGATATGGTACAAAATAATGATGGTAACAACTTATGATTTGTGTTGGCATGCTATATACACATATAAATGGGCATAGTATAAAATAACGGTGGCAACAATAGATGCGTTGTGTACCCCTAAACCCTTTACTTTTTATAAAATTTAGGGGTGTTTTGGTTTGATATCAAAATGTGTCATACTAATTTTTTGGTAGTTTGAATAGTAAATGTGATGGTTAGGTTAGAACCCAAATGTTTGGTAATGCAAATATTGTCACACCTCAATCTGACACCGCCGTACAACGGCACTTGACCGGAGCGTGTCATAGGAAAAACAACGCGAACCGTTTCCTACGAGACCGCGATATCGATACCAGTTCCAGGACATAGCGTTGGTACCCATGGTGATAATTATGAATCATTGCAATCCTTAAATTAATAGAGGACTTATCTACCTTGACTTAAGTTGCAACTCTCGAGAGAAGTCCAAGAATGCAAAGGACGACATGGAAGCATCAACAACAGAAGCAAATGCAGCGGAAACCAACGAACTAACACCCAACGTCATAGGCAGCAGTTGGGAACTAGGACGAAACCCTAATCTTCACTTCACTTCGGCTGCATCTTTAGAGATGGTAGAACTATAGAGAGCAAAGGGTGAGTACTTACGTACTCAGCAAAGCTGGGGAACTTAGGTGGTTATTGCTAGCTGAAGGGAGGCTATTTATTTTGCAAACAATTTTGTTTTTAAGTTTTAAACAATCTAAGCATGTGCTTTCCTACAACCAGAGCGAGACAAGTCTTAGCTCAGTCAAGGGTCAGATAGTGACAAATTTTATTTTCAAGTTTGCACAACTTCCAGAGTTGGCCTCAAAGCTGGTTTTTCAAACCAAACCAAATTTCCAATCTTTAGAGTCTTGTGGTCCCCAGACGACCAATTACGTTCCAGGGACTCCCAGTCCCGATGTCTCCTCAACAACCACTTGCTTTTACAAACATCAGGTTTCCCAAACCACAACATCTTTTCACAAAGCTAGGGTAAAACAAAAACTATGCTAAGAAATAACCTCACATCTGCCTATAACCGTGGGCATGGATGTTCTAATACTTTGTTAACCTTTGCAGAGGGGGTACACTTTACCCATACGACGCTACTAACCTGGGTCATCCAACCCATTTAGAACAACCACGTCTGGTAACTTTGAGGTTTTCGCGATAAGGCATTTCCAAAGTTGACACAAAGTTACCTTATGCCAACTGAAGGGTTCCACGGACCAACAACAAATTAGGTCCCAGACCATACTGTGGCAGGAAGCCAAGGGGCCTTCCCCGACAACACCCTAGTGAATCCACTTGTCCCTTGGCATATTTCCCTGGCCTAGCTAGTTACTCCGCCAGGAGTGTCCCAATTCACCCATGTGGTCGCACTTGTTATATGCTCAGATGTAATTCCAAAGGAGTCGATCCTTAAAAGCGACTGTCCAAGCATCCCAACCAGGAATTGCCTTGTGTCGCGAGTTTTATTTTTAAAACTTATTTTTCTTTCACAATGCACTGACCCAGGCATTGGGTTTTTCAAGCTTTTGTAAACCAAGTTTACCCAAGTTGTTCTTAGATTTTAAGTTTGAGGACAACCGCCGATACTCGCGCAGAGTGCATGAATACCGAGTCGCAACAAAGGTGGTTACAATAAAAACATGATATAATAATTAATAAGGATAGGGTCAAATGCAACAAGTGAGGAAGGCCCACCGATCTGCCTTGCAGACGGGGGAAACAGTTCCAGTGCATTCCTATCAATGCATAAATATTTTGCAAGCAACATAATTAAGCTCAAATATAGGCTCAATATGTTCAAAGGTGGCTTGTCTTGCTCAAGGTCTTGAGCTTCACAAATCTTCGAGAAATCCGTGCTCGGAAGAAAAAAAATCCAAAAACCACAACTAGGCGCAAACAAACAAAAACCTACACAAAAGATCCTATTTAGACTAATTAATAGTGCAATTAGGTAGATTACAATTTTACGTAATTACTAAAAGTGGAATGGAGTCAATCAGAGTTATGGATTAAGAGATATGAATTTTTGCAGTTTATTTGAATTTTTGGAATGAGAAAAAGATTTATTAAATTTCCTAGAAAGAATAATCTCAAGAATATTCCTTGCCACTCACTGAAATGTGGGGCTGCGATATAGTGAGGGAGGAGAGTTGGACTTTGGTTCTCCGGCGGCTAAATCGGGGCGAGGGAGCAATGTGGACTTTTGCTTCATGGGTTGATTGCTCGTCTGAGGAGGAATAATGGACTTTTGGTCCACTAGGAGACTAGGCCACAAAGGAGATGGGAAACGGACTTTAGTCCAATGGGCCGAGGGGGACGAGGCCGCGGCCCAGTCAACAGGGGCGAGTGAGACCGAGGGAGTGGAGGCGTTTCATCGGTCTCTTGTGGGACCGAGGCAGGTAGAGGTAGCGTCCACGTGGATTGCCATGCAGGCGCATGAGAGAGAAGAGCTGAGCTCGTCCAAGATCGGACGACAGATGGCGGTCGAGAGGCGTTGGTAAATAGCGACGAGGTGGAGGGAGAGGCTACTAGGCATGGCAATGGGGACCCGATCCCCGATTCCTCGCGGGGAATTCACCCATTAGGGGACGGGGATGGGGGAAAGTTCATCCCCACGGGGATTGAAATGGGAAATTTTTTATCCCCGTAGGGTATGACGGGGGCAGGTACGGGCAACCATTCCCTGTCCCCGTGAACCTGCATACCCGACTCTCCATTAGCCTCACGCGTTGTGGATAGGAAATTGATGGCCCAGTCGAGGTGCTCACCCCACGCCTTTTCATTTCTTATTTGCAATTTGTTGGACAAGTGTTAATGAATGTTTGATGTTGAGTTTAAATTTGATGATGTATGATTATGAATTCCCTTTTTATTTGCTTGTGTTATTGCTAGTGCCTATTGGCGATGAGTAACAAAGTCTTGTGTTCGCGGGGATGGGTTTCCCCGTTGGGTACAAAATCCCCGTAGGGGATGGGGATGGGGAAATGAACTTCCCCGCGAACATTGGCGGGGACGGGGACAGGGAATTTTCCTCCATGCGGGGACGGGGATCGGGAGGCATTCCCCGACGGGGAATTCCTCGTTGCCATCTCTAGAGGCTAGCATCGATAGGTGGAGAAGGCTAAGGGGATTTGATTCAATGGTGCGGATTTGTTCGCTGGGGATGGAGAATGGACGTCAACGACGGCCAACCTCGCCGGGAGTCTGTCGTGGCCATGCAAGAAGAGGGCTGAGGGGGCACAATCTCGTTCTTGGCCGAAGTGGTACGCGGATGCATCGCACACACAATGGCATGGGATCTAATGGTCGTCGGGTTTGCGTTTACAGTGGTGCCATGCAGCGACGGAGAAGGCGATACGGCAGGAAGGAGGAAAAAGAGGTGAGTAGCCAGTGCGACGCCTCAGGGAGGTAGCTAGGGGCACGGGGAGGGTGGCGACGCGAGGAATTGACGGGGAGGATGGCCGACGACGAAGCATGACCGTGCGCGGCGGCAGCGGAACGAGCGGTACGGTGTGGGAGCAAGAGAGAAGGTCGGCGGTCAGCAGAGGAGTTTAGGGAGACACAAGGGAACTCCAGGGGGCGTCAACTAGGGGGAGGTCGTTAGTGGCGTGCGACTGCGTTGAATTATGGTCGAACGGCGACACGACGAGGAGGGGCGAGGAAGATGCGGATGGTCATGGCGAGGCTCTGGGAAGTTCATGATTCGAGGAGGTCTGTGGTAAGGAAGAACCGAGCGAGGAGACTAGATGGTCATGAGAGATGACACGTGACGGAGAGCGGCGACGCGCGACGACGGCAGAGCCGAGAAGTCGCCGAGGTTTCTACCTGATGGTCGGGCGGGCAAGAAGATGTGTTTGGAGCTACCTATGGGCCTCTACATGGACTGGAAAGGAAGAACCGGACGGAGACTCACCAACGTGCTAAAAGTCACCGACGATTTGCGATGGGAAGGAAAGGCCAGTGAAGGAGGGCGGGCGGTTTCTGGGTCCGGTGTCGAGGTTTGAGCGGCGCCAAGGCTAAAGAGGGTGAAAGAGCATCTATGCCCCTAGTGGGTTTTGGTTAATTGATGACAAATGATTAAGAGACTCATGCACTTATTAAGTGTATAAGTAAGGGATTAGTCCGATGAAGACGATGAAGAAGAAGATGCAATACAACGAGGTTTCATGACGATCCAAGGCTACAAGTGACGGAAGATGGCAAGATGCCGTGAAGGGTTAGCAACACTTGGCTACGCGATGGACCATGCATGAGAGAAGGGCAAGCGGAGGCTTGACGCCGAAGGACCCGACGTAGCGGTGAAGGAGGAAGTGCTTGGCCGAATACCGATGAACCGGTCGAGGCCATAGGGTGTCACAAGTTACTGAGGATCAACCCTTGGTGAAGAAGAAGCACAAGATGAAATGATGAACATCAAGCCAAATTCTATATTATCATTGATCAAGGCAAATAAAGAAGATGATGTAAAGGTATTCGTATTGATATAACTTTTCTATTTGCTCTTAAGTTGGTAGTTGTCCTATTAAGGGAGATGTTGCCTTCATGTCTAGGGATGAGGTTGGTGCTCAAAATCTTTTTTAAGTGGTTCTCATTCCTTATTTTTCACTTCTCGTGTTTTACGGACCTGTCCGAAAGTGATTTTTAGAATTTCCGAAAATGACTGTGCTCGAAGTTTTGGTTCTGGTCATTTTTGAATTTGTTCTAAAGTGATTTTCAGACTTGTCGTAAAGTGATTTTGGATTTTTTTGAAAAATGTGTTTTTGCTCTTGAAACTTGGTACTGGTGTTTTTCGGACTTGTTCAAAAAATGATTTTTGGAATTTCGAAAAATGGAATCTTTGCCTCAACGAGATAGATATGAGGATGTGGCTATAAATAATCCCATCCAACCCCAAGTCAAGGTTCTTGGCTCCATAGCTTATCTTGTGCCCTTGGCTTGTGTTGATTTGAGATTCATTTTGAGCCTTGCCTTCTCACTTTTTCCTCTCCATCGATCTTCAATCTCGAATTTTATGTGTGTGTGAGAGTGGTTGATTTGAGTTTGTTTGAGTGCTTGGTGTTGATTTCGTAAAGATTTGTTGAGCACTCGATTCATCCCCAAGAAATCTTTGTTGCATTTGTTACTTTTGGATGTTGATGACACCTAGACAGCTAGGAGTCAACCTTGAGACACCGATTTGTTTATGGTGTATTAAGAGAGTTTGTAAAGGTCGGATCTTACCTCGAAAGAAAACAAATACCCTTAGTGGAAGGAGGAGTGCATTTGTGCAACCTTAAGAGGATAGGGTTGAAAAGACCCACTTCATTGTAAGCTCCTCAACGGAGAGTAGAATCCCCTCAAGGATTTAAACTTCGGTAACACATCGACTTGCAAGAATCTCGGTGATCTCTCTCCCACTCCGCTAGCTTTGCTATTTGGTGCGATTAGTAGTTTAGTCACTTGTGTGTGCAATCTTTTTCTCTTTGTGTGCCGCTATCCCTTTTTGCTTGCCTTGCTAGCTTGCTTGTAAATTTGAGATTTTCGAATATCCAAAAATATTTTGGAATAACCAAAAATATTTTGGAATATCCAAAAGTTTAGCTTCGTATTTAATTAAAAGTTTTAAACGCCTATTCACCCTCTCTAGGCAACATCAAGGTCCTTTCAATTGGTATCGAGAGGGCAACGATGGCTCGGGCTTAGCCTTCGTCGAGGCGGATGCGATGGGGGAGAAGGAGAAGAGGTCACCACGGCCTCCTCGATCACTCGGCTCTTCCAATGTGACATGCGGTGGATGGGGATGGCGAGGCAACGTCGAGCGAGCTCGGGTGCTAGCTCTAATGGTGGTGGTGAGAAAAGAGGATGAAGAGGAGAAGTGGCGCTTTCTATAAGCGAGGAGGGTATGCATCTTGGTTGGTTCAAGGTGGTAGAGCGCGAGTTGGTGTTCAGGTGGTGACTGCGCGGCGACAATGGCTTTTCATGGGCAGCGATGGTGCAAATGCGAGGGCAATGGAAGGAGGTGGATTGGGTGGCCGAGCTTGAACGCGAGGGCGGGAGGATTTGCACGATGCGGTCAAAGTGGGGCATTGGGTGGCGGTGGTGATGTCGGCTTCTTTGTCCGCGTCGCAAGGAGACAATGGCGTGGCCGTGGGAAGGAGAGGGTGGTCGAGCTGGAAGGGAAAAAGAAAGAGGGGGAGAAAAGGAGCTCGGTCTCCATCCACTTTGGGGAGGCGTGGGGCGAGGCGCGTAAGGCGGCGTCACTATTATAAAACCAACCTGAAAATCACCATCGAAAACCAAACACGGAAGAAACGTCATAGGAGATCCAAACGATGATGACACCAAGGCACAATATTTGGTAACGGAGTTCAACCGAAGCCTACATCTCTAGGGCACTAATTATGGGCGCTCCTTCATGATCCGGCATATTACAGCGTATCGAGTTACAACGACCCTCAACTAGACACCACCGAGCAAGCTGCTCCATCTTGTTATGCTAAGTCGTCATGCGGTTACAATAGGTCGCCCTCTATTTAAAAGAGATCCGGATAAAGTCCAACTCTTACTCTATTCCCCTATACCTAATACAACTCTAAGTTCTAAACTATAACCGTCTACGTACACATATTTGACACAAACTCTAGCAGTCATCGTGTTTGGCGGCTTGCGGTAGGGCCACGGTGATGGTGGTGAGGCAAAAAAAAAAAAAGAAGGGGCGGTGGCGGCAAGCGGAGACAAGGCGATCGTCATGGCGAGGCTAGGTGACGCCGGCATCCTAGCCGTTCGGACACGATGCGCACGTGGCGGGAACGGTGGCGGCGCGGTGATGCAATTTCGGTGCGGTGAGAGCGGTGAGGGTGAGGCACGTCTTGGCCTCAACACGAGCGCGGCGCGTGCTAGCTGCCGGCGATCGGGTGGCTTGCGCCATTGGGGTGGGGTGAGATGTTGGGCGGGGCCGAGGAAGGTGGAGGCGGTCCAGTGCGGGAGGGAGGAAGAGGAGGAGGAAGGGTTGGGGTGGCCGATTGACAAGGATGGTAGGTGGCCCAACTTGAAGTAAATGATTTGATCTTTTTCTATGGAATTTCTTGAGGGAATATTTGGAGCATTTTAGTTGGGATTTGAATTCAAACCATATATTTGAACTCAGGGGAGTAGGGATGAGTCAAGGTAGGTTATATCAAGGTAGGAATTCGATATTTTCAGAATGGATTTGTATGGTGTACTTGAGGAAGGATTTCAGTTGGACCCAAGGAGAGGGGAAGGGAAATACTTGGGAGTTGGCGTTGAAATATAGGATTTTAATTGGATTTGCATATGTGAGGTGGAAGGCTATCCAGGAAAGGATTCAAAGGTAGGTAGATACACGAGAGAGATAGATAGATAGATAGATAATTAGAGAGAGAGAGCAAGAGAGGGATGAACATAGATATGGATTTCAAATTTAAGACTTGAAATCATGGGATCCTTGCAGGGAGAAACCGGATAAGGTTTGAGCGTCGATTCCAATCTTCGGGAGGGTTATAGAGTTTGACGTATTCACGGGAAGTTGATAGATAAAGATTTAGGAGAGAGATTCGGTTGCGAAACTTGAATTCGAGAATCATTTTCAATGAACCAAGGGAAGAGCTTAGGGTTTATGAGGTGAATGCTTGGACTGAATTGGAATTCGAATATTCGACGGAATTTGCGAGATAAGGGTTTTAGGAGAGAATTTCGAATGCGGGAATTCAAATTATGAGATTATTTGCAGCGAGAAATTTTTGACGGGTTATTTTTTGGCACCACGAACATGGAGCAAAGGAGGGATTTAAATTGAGATCCACGACACAAACTCAAGGAACGAAATGTTCACAAGTAGGATTTTATTAAATTAGCTTTTTAACGCCATGGGAAAAATAAGGCGTTACATATACTCAATTTGGCACAATTCTACTACATTCTTCACCACAATTTAAAATTTGGCTCTCAATTTGTATAAATCCAAACACACTCATTTACAATGTTGTTCTACCTATATTAGTGCCAAAATGTACCTACGTTGGTAGGGTATTTGTCAAAATAAGCCCTTACATCTGATATCAAAAGTCGAATATTCCCTTGGTGCTCAATCCAAATCCAATTTAGGTGTTTGGGATTTCACTAGAAATTCTTAACGCTCTCTTACCAATCTATAGATTGGCCACCAAGCACTTCCTTTTTTAGATGGAGCTCGCACAAGTATTTCTCGAAAAACTTCTTACTTTTAAATGTTTTACGGTGGTTGTTTGGTTCCTCCTGGTTCCTCTTGGTTTCTTCGTACACCGATTTATCCCAATCGTCAAAAATTATGTAACGAATTAGAATTAAATTAACATACTTAATGGTAATTAAGTAATTAGTTTTTAAGACCAGCGGCGTCATCATTCCTCCTACCGTGATCGCGAGCACGTCGCCTCCGCGGCTCCTCTCTCCGCGCCGGCCGCGGCTTCCCTCCGCATCGGCCCCCGCCCTCCTCGCCGCCCGGCCCGACGGCGGTCTCGCCTTCCCTCCCTCCGTGCTGCCCCGGACCCCCCCTCCTCGCCGCCTTGGCCCGATGGTGGCCTTGCCTCGCCTCCCTCCCTCCGTGTCGCCCGCCCCCACCGCATCCCCTCTGCGCCGCCCGGCCGCCTCCCTCCACGCCGGCCTCCTCCTCCGCGCCGGATGCCTTCCTCCGCGCCGAACACCGTGAGGTTAGCTTCGTCTCCCTAACTCCCGCCGACGGCTCGACTCCTCGGTCCTCCCACGCGAGCGGCTCCAAGCCTCCGGCCACGGCACGGCGGTGGCGGCATCTCCAGCCGCGCGCGGTGGCGGCATCTCTAGCGCGCGGGCTCGGCGGCGGCCGGGCGAGAGGGAATCTTGTGTTGTGAACTACTCTCGTCTGAATATTTTTGTTCAGTCATGAACTCGTATATGTGCATTGTTCAGAAATCAAGTAGTACATCATTTTCATTTTTGTTTGTTCAGTCATTAAATCTTGTGCAATTTTCAGGGAAAAAATCTCTCATCTGAATTTTTTTCATGCATGAGCAGGACTGCTGCTAGAGCCATTTTTGCGATGAGAGACTAGGACGAGCTCAAGAAGCACATCGTCGACTCCGACAGCTCTGGCTCTCGTTGATCGTGCAACGCCATGCCTCTCCACTGCCTCCTGGCCGCACGTGACCAATGTGAGCCCTCCTTCTAACTTCTTGTTGTTCATGTGTATCTAATGCATCATTTATGCAACTTCGAACTTGATTGCATCAAGAATTTGATGATTTTGGAATAACCGAGAAAGCATGTGTACGAATTGCAGCATCTGGATAAAAATTAGGTTGGATCTTAGTGTTGAAACTATGTTGTAGTTTATTTACGAGTGCAAATTCTGACTCGTACATCTGTTTTAGTGTTGTCTTGGTTCAGGAATTAGTATATAGCCAGAGATGTAGTGTGACCAGTCAAATTGTACTATTTTTAGAGGAAACATACTTGATTCATGGTAGAAATTTCTGCTCCTTCTTGTCATGGATTGTTAAAGTTAAAGATTTGTGGATATGCTATCATACTGAAGAATTCTGGTGACCTTGTCATCTGTGACCATCTTTTCATGGACTCCTTGGTCTTCTCTGTTAATTATTGATATGTTTATATATTATTAGAAGAATATAAGTTAATCATCATTTGTTATTTTTAAGGTATTTTTAACATCATCTTTTTTAATATATGTTTGTGCTATATGGTATTGGTGTTTGTGGTATACGGTATGGGTATAGTGGTCGTGGTGCTGTGAAAAGTTCGCCACATCTTAAAAAGTTTCGTCCTCCGCCACTGCTCGCCTCCCCTCCCTCTGCACCACCCCGGCCCCCTTCCGCATCGCCGCCCCGGCCCGGCGGTGCCGGCCTCCCCTCCCTCCCAGACAGGAGGAGTTTGATAGATCAGCAGCTGGAAGAGCAGCAAAAGCACAGATGAAGGCTATGAAGGAAGCCAAGACATCACCAAACCAAGGAGAACCAGTTCTTAAGGTATCGTTATCCTCAGTGCCTAGGTTATAAGTAAATGTTTAAACCTGATACCATCCAATTTGTTTGTTGAGAGTATTTATGACTTTAATCCTGAATATAAACCGACAAATTCCAAAAGTTTTCTCGAATATATTCAAGTGCATTCTCTAGCCCATGAGGATCTACTGTGTTTCTTGGTATAAACTGTTTCAAGAGCAACAAGCAAAAACCATTTTTACAGTCTATGGATGTCACCATAAGTCCATTAGTATTCAGCAGAGACATAAAATGAATAAACTTTATAAACTTTTTTAAAAAAGCACGTATCGACATTTTCTGCTAGAAATAATCTTACCAATTTTCTTCCAATGTATGTTGACAATGGGGATTTAGCGACGTATTTTGCTTAGATTTCCATTTTATATGTTGGCATTCAAACTTTTACTTGTTGTATAACTCTGTGTTTATAGTTCGTGGCATAGGTTTCTGTTGATACAAAGGAATGATACCATGGCTTTTTCTTATTTTAAGAAGTCTGTATATGTCAGGTTCATGTATGCCATGTCCTGCATGCTATCAGGGCCGTAATTCCAGAATCTTAACAATAATGATTTGACTGGCGTTCTGTCAGACCAGATTGCAAATTTGACAAACCTCGAGATATTGTAAGCTTTCTTAAACTTTGCTGTCAACACTGTATCAAGACCTATAACCATCAGCTCATTCTTTTACATATATATACCCAGCAGGCACTTATCTAATAATAAGCTGATTGGATCGATATCACCAAAACTAGTGTAGGTGATCGACAACAGGTTTGTCATGTCGCTGTCCACACGTTTGTCTGCTTGCCTGTTCATGGTGTGTGTCCAGGATGTACATATGTTCTCGTTGATGCATTGCTAATAGGAGTTTAATTTCATATCATTGAAGTTTTGCTGGATTTCAGAATTAGAGTTGAATGTCAGGTGCCGGATGATGTTTTTATTCTTCTGAATAATGGCACAAGTAGAGAGCCCTGATTCAGTTTAATGGAGACGTACGAAGCTTAAGTTGGAGCTATAGGAGTGGATAGGAGTGGATGGAATGTTGTGTATGCTTTTGTGAAATTCGAATAAGAGGTATGTTTTTCTTTTTTGGGATAAAAAATTATTTTTCGGGATTGCTGAAATATGGTTGTAAGTGTGGATGCCAAAGTTGTGAGTTAAACCTGATTTTTATATTTGTGTGCCGCAATAGTGTCTTGTCTGCTATCCGATAGCCTGAATTTTTGGCAACCAAATTCGAACCTGGCTAATTTAGTTCTGATTTCTGAATACAACATATATACTTGCATTTCCCATTTCTTGTAATCCTTTGCCATGGCTGCTGTCCTCAGGTGATCATTTATACATTGAAGATAAGATCAATGTAAGACATATACTAACATGCATGCGAGTTTTAACTGAAGATTAAGTTGTACGTGTGTTGTGTGCATGAATGCTTGAGCAAGTAGACCTAGGCAAGAGGCATGGGGTGGCCAAGGTGGTGGGCACGGTGGTGAGCATCGGTGGTGCCACGGTGATAACCCTCTACAAGGGCCTACCACTGTTCGATCACAATCCGAACATCAAGTCCCTGTCTTCCTCTAGCCTCATCCTCAAGCTGGACGTGGGCTGTGTCTTCATCCTTGGCCACTTGCCTCTCATGGTCTGGATGGATGGTTCTTCGGTAGCTGGTCTATCATGCATGCAGCCATGCACATTGGACGGATGGCTAAGATCGATGTGTGTTGACGCCAAATCCGTACCGTCGCGGCATGCCAAAAATATGTTAACGTCGGATCACACGCGCACGGAGACACGCTTAGCTCCGGTGCAGGTCCTAAAATCGATGAAGCACGGCTGTGCCGATCGGTTTGATCACACTCTGACAAGATATACAAAGCAACATACATAAACCAAAACAGCCGATCGGCCGATAGGCCGATCACGTGATCTCGGCCCGATGCCGATGTCGGCCGATGCAATTAGAGTTTTAATCCGTCGGCAATGTGTTGAGCAAACATCTATATAAAGGCGATCGGCCGACGATAACATGATGATAATAGTAGCAAATAATCGAACATTAAAACACACATCGGTGAAGGTCCGATGGTATAAAATCCAAAAGATAAACAATGGTCGATGAATGCTCTGTTGTCATCGGCTAAAAACCAACTCGTAAGCAATCCTTGCAAGCCGATGCAACGTCCATGAAAATTAGGTTTAATCGATCGGTGTAGATATCAATAGTATATAATCTAGGTCTCAAAATATGTTTAGACCAAGTAACTGGGATCGATCGGTAGCGTACGAGACATTATAAATCACTTATGTCTAAACGTACACAACACCACGAAAATCGAGAGAATTTAAAATCGGGAATTAAAAATCGGAACTTACAAAAACTTTTGATATTTTTGCATCTCGACGTGTTTATTGCTTCTTATTAGCCGCTTTGTTGCATAAGAATTAATAAAGAGAAATTCATCTAAAAGATTGAGAAAAACTAAATGATTTAAAAATCCCGAAAGAAAGAAAATTCCAAAAATAAAGATTTGGAAATTATAAAAGAAGATAAATAGAAAGGGTTAAGGTTTAATAGAATTTGATCTTTGGACCAAAACCTTATTTTTTGAAAGGAAGAATTAATAATCAGTAAATAAAATAAATAATAAAATTATAAAAAGGATATATATAGAGTCTAGAGTTGATAAGAAATTATTTTGAATCAAAAATCACCTTTTTTGGAAAGGGGAAAAGAATTAAATGAAATATATAAATATATTATAATATATTAAAAGTGTGCAAAAGATTGAAAATATAGGTTAAAACCTAATTTTTGGTTGGGCTAGGTTTTATTTTAATTTTAATGTGAAGGGAAATAGAAATGGGAAAACTAGAAATTAAATCGGGAAAAATGAAAAAGGTCACTATTCATTGCGCGTCACTGTTCGACGCCGTACCCGGGCCTCGGACCACCTCACCACCGCGCGCCACGTGTCGTGCCCGCAGCGCCGTGCCCCACGCCGCCGCACGTGCCCGCGCCGAGCCGCCGCCCCTCGCCCCTGCCGCCGCGCCGCGCCCAGGACCCGCCGGCGGCTCACGCGGCTCGCCCTTGCCCGGACCGCCGCCCTTGCGCCCACGCGTCTCGCGCCGCGTTCAGCCCCCTCCCGAGCACCGCCACGCACGCTCCTCCCCCAGCCCCTCTTCGGCTCTCGCCGCACGTCGCCGTGTCCCCCACGCATGCGCGCCATGGCCGCCGACCTCGCCCGAACCAATGCGACGTAGAACGCCTATAAAAAGGCCATGGCGATCAAGCTTCACATACAAAACTTCATCGTGAGTCACTCCCCTTCAATTCCCCCAAATTTCCCCACCTATTACGCATGAGCCGTTCCAATTTGATCGAGAACCGAAAAACCCTAGCGTCGGCCACCGAAGCAAAAATCCAAAATTAGTCGCCCTCGGTCGAGTTCTTCCCAAATTGAGGAGGGCGACCTCGTTTGGAAGTTAATACGTCGATTGGAACAAGAGACAATAAATTCGTAAGTGGTCTCCAAATTGGGAAGGGCCTTTCGAGATTCACAAATGCGTCTCTAAAGGAGCTTATATGCTAGAGGGTTTGGACAGAGAAGTGTTTGGAAGGGCTCGAACGGCAAATATTTAAAGAAATATTACCCAATTGTATGAATCAACTCATGATTCGACTCTGTTTGTTCAGCCGATTCGTGTTAGCCGATGCGTTGTGACACACGCATCGCCTTTAGGATATTTTTACGCCAACTTTTTCCTCTAACCGCTCTACATCGGCTCGGCTTAGTCGACGGCGACAAGATATGTGATTTGATAATTTTGTTAATGCTTGGGAACATCATCAACAAAATTAGGGGCATATACAATACAATATGACATCGAGGAGACAACGAATTTTTCAAAATTTTAATGTGATCGGCAAGCATGCGTTAAGTGGAGATCAAGTAACGCAAGCCAATTACAAACGATAATTCAAGACAGGTTGTAAGAGATAATGAAAGCCGATTACAAGGAACAATTGTACTACAAGATTTACAAGTTTTGTCCCAACTATTACAGCCGACTCGGCGCCTAAGGAACTCGGCAATGGCCGAGATCGCTTTACGACGGATCCGTCGATGTCTTGATCGCCTTAACGTCGGTGCATCGGTCCCAGCCTTGGTTTCATCGTCTTCGTTAGATCTCGGGTAGGACACGGCCGCCTTGATGTTGGATCGTTCATCTTCTATTTCCTTCGGCGGGCGGCCACGTATTCTTCTTGGATTGCGATCTCGGTCTCGATCGGGCGAGTTCAACTACCGGTTTGTCCCGTCGTGCGTGAAGCCGTCGAGTGTGGCAATCGGCTCTGTCTTCAACGCATCAAACTTGGCCTTCTTCCCCTTGATCTCTTCCTGGTTGGATTTGATGGCCGCCGCTAGTGATTTGTTCTCTCGACGATCGGCTACACACTGCTTCGCTGCTCGTATTTATGCCGATGCGCTTCAAGAAAGGTTGTGAGCGCGATCGTATCGGCCAACTTGTCCGAAGCTTGGCTTGGATCTCTTCGAACCAATTACGGACGAGCCACAATCGGCTACTAGCGTGTCCAATGAGCCCTCCGCCGATTAGCGATATCGGCTAGCGTGGTCCTTAGGTCTTTGTCAAGCGGCACCGGGGCCACGTCGGCTGTCTCATGCGGTCGATGAACTCCGACGAGTGAAAGCCCGGGAGATCGGCTACGCTCCGCGGATACAAAACGGTTATAGCATGGACGGAGGTCGTGGAGCCAATTGCGGGAAAGATGGTTGTAATACTCACTTGGACTACGGGACCGACGTAGCTTCGTCATCGGCATTCTTATCACTGCGGCCGACGGAGTGTGTTCACTTGGATACCGGGGCGGAGTGCGGGCGCGAGGAGGCTAAAAGGGTACAAGGTTAAAGATCGGCTAATAAGAAAGTATGCAGAGCCAAGATAACTTACTGAACGGAGAGGAGCCGTTTTCTTCCTGGTAGCTAGCTTCTTCCTCTGCCGATGTAAAGGATATAGTAAGGCGAGTATGAATGAATAAGTCAAGGGGCCAGAAGCATTGAAAGTCGCTTACCGGCGTCGGATGGACAGAGCATTTTGGTGGACTTGGCGTTTTCTGCACAAAGGCCTCGTCGGCCGACGGAGTTTGAGCGTACTTGTCGGAGGAGATTGATTCGGCTACTGCGTCATCGGGGGCTTTTTCTATCTCCTCGTCCTGAATCTCTTCATCGAGCACGGCGTCGACATCCGGGTCGATTGGGGGGGAGATCGTCCGCCGGGCTTGGTTTCTGCTTCTTGGCAGGTTTCTTCTTCGCCGCAACCGGAGTGGCGGTAGCCGACGGTTTGTCCCGTTTTTGCCGACGGAGAGGTTCATAGGTTTGACCGTGGAGGAGGGTTGACACTTTCGGCGCGTTGAAGCCGATTATGGATGGCGCCAACCCACAGCCGCTCGGCAGCACGTCGGGCCCATAACTGATGGCCACTCCTGATCGGCTGGCCCGGGGAGGAGAAACATCATTGGTCTGCAGGGACAAAGGCGTGAGTAATGAGACATGTATATTGTAGCCGATAAAGAAGAAAGGACTAGAAAAGAATGGCTTACCGATGGAATCATGTCCGGGTCGACGGTGGTAAGATACATAGAAGCTAATTGGTGGAATATGTGTGATTTCCATTCTGCCCACCATCGGCTGAAGGCACTTGTCCTTGAGACTGCTAGCTCGATGACCCCGAAACTGCCAAGAGGAGGGCTTGGAAGGTTTAATAGCTGAAGCATCATGATTTCGCCGTTAATAATGCCTCTGGTTTGGATCTTGTCTGAGGAGTATAGCCCAATTGGTAGTTGACCTAGCCCCAGTTGCCTTGCCGCTACCATCGAATGATAGAACTCGTAGCTCTTCTGAATGTTTCGTCCTTGGTGGATGCCGATCGGTAGGATGCAAGGAGAGATGGCAGTGGTAAAGATCTCTCTCGGCTTGTCAAACTTTAGAGAATTGATCTCGTCTAGTCGAAGATCGTTTGGCAGCTCAAATTTGTTGAATTTATCATATGCAAACCAAATGGTAGAATTGGCTGAGAACCCATTGTAGAAGTTGCTAAACCAATTTGTGAAGTATTCGGCTGACAGCTTCGAGCCCGAGTAAGAGGAAGCAGCTTCTCCATATGACATGCAACGCTGAGTGGTTATCTCTTTGTCATCACGGTGTTTCGGCTCGGCTAAGGGAAAATCGGCCTCAAACAGGCTTGGCCGATTTGCAACTTTATAGGTGTGCGAGGTTGAGCCACGGTGGCGCCACACGGGGCCCTCCTGTTGATAGATTGTTTTAAAGCTAGCTTCATTGGCATACCACTCAGCATTTGATACAAGTAGCCGAGCAGATATTTTCCCAGGGGGATTTTCCTTTTCTCCACTAATGCTTCGGCTACATGTTGCCAGTTGGTGGTCGGCCCACAACTCGATCCGCAGAAAACGAATTTCTCCAGCCACATCATCAAGAAGGCTGCATGTTCCTGTTGGAGACTGGGCCATCCTTCATGTTCATTGATATGAATCCGCTCCAGCCGCCGATGCTCTTGGTCTTGAAATTGTGGTGGCACTTGATATTCAGGTAAGAGGGGGCAACAGCCGATGTTATGTCTAGACCGGTTAGCATGACTACGTCCATAAGAGTTGGCGTCATCGGTTCTTGCCTAAAGAGGAACGTGTTCAGCGTGTCCGAACAAAAATAGCTAGCAGCTGATAGCAGTGGTTCATCCTTCGACATGTCGGCTAAAGTCAGAGCTAAGCATTGGCTGATCCCTATCTCGTCCCAGATAGCTTGCTTGCTAGCCGACATTCTAGCATACCATGATGACCAAGATTTGTCTGTTGAGGGCCGGGATTTAAAGGTCACGACCGATAAGTTAAGTCTCGGGAAGAAAACCTAAAGGGGATCCGATTGGTTTCGGCGTTGATGAACTCGGTAGGGTCTAGGTTACCAATCGGCCCTAATAGCGGTGGTCGGGATGAAGGAGGCTAGGGATCGCAATTTGGTGGGATAGGTGCTATAAATAGCAAGAAGGAATAATGGAATCAACAAGAGGAAGAAAAATCAAATTGCGCAAAGCGAAGGATGTGGCCGACGAGAAACGACTTCGGGGTACTCCGTGGGGATTGCGTCGACGCGGTGCTTGAGGACGCCATTGGTGAAGAGGATTCTTGCTGCGGGGGATCGCCGGAGAGGTTACGCCGGTTCGCAGGGATCACTGAAGGAAGAAGGGAGTTTTTCGGCTAGGTCTTGAGGAATAAAAGTGGTGGCGTGGCTTGTTTTGATGTCGGGCAAGAGGTATTTAAAGAGTTTTGTGAACGGCCGAAACAGTCGTGCTAGGATTGCACCTTGGATTTGAATCGCCTAAAATCCGCAACATTGCATATCGCAGAGACTTGGGGGCATGCGTTAACGATCAAATTTGGTAAGCTAACTCCGGTTTGAAACAAATATTGAAGCGGAATTGGAGAAGAAACGCGATCGAGAAGAGATGGAATCATAATCGGCTAAGTCCGAATCGGCTACGAGCCCGTCGGGTGAGAGCGAGTTGGACTAAGACAGCCGATAGCCGATTGGGTAAGGGTGAAGTGGGACCAGTCCGATGGAAAGCGTAGAAGATAAGGGGTTTAGCGTATTTTGCTTAGATCAATATCTTTTCATAAGATGAGTCGGGGTACTAGCCAATTCACAGTTAGACTTACGGTATCGACTAAGTTGTTAAAACATATATTTATTATCCCATTGTATATTTGGACTAAGTGGTTAATCTTGTCTCGGCGCATGCAAATCTATTCTAGTCACTTAGTTTAAATGCACTTCGGGATAGCATATATATGTAAATTGACTCTCACATATCCATTAGGATCTAACTTAACCCTTAACGCATATATCTTTATTTTTCTTGTTGGTTAACAGATCAAACCAACGCACGCCCGTACTACATAGGCGTGAGAAGGACTTGCACTGGAGCTAGCGGATCTCCCGGGCCGCGCGTGAGAGAAATTTATCATCAACGAGATGCCTAAGCTAATCTAATCTAATATAAAAATTTAGCGGTATCGGTAGAAACCTAAAACGAGAGACATCCGATAGAGCCAAATCGTGATACTAGGACTAGATTCAACGAGAGACATATGATAAATAATCGGGCAAAGATGTTAACCAAATCGAAGCAATCCAAGAGGTCGAAAATACGATGTAGCCTTGGACGACGCCGACGTAGCCAATACGATTGGTGAACCGCGAGACCTTGGACTTACCCCTTCGCCGGAGATTGAAGCCCATGTAGCCCGCGTCGGGTGTCAAGTTCCGCTAGATGATAAAGTAGAAGAGATAAAAAAGGTGACGATGCGTCGAGTTGTATTGATCGAGAGATTGATGATTACATAAACCTCGGGTTTACATATTTATATCCGTAGGCTAACAAAGATCCTAACATATTATAACTCAAACTTTTCTAAAGATAAAAGGAAACAAAGCGAGTCCTTATTGGACACTAACATACTTTACTAAAGATAAAATAAAAAGCTAACAAACTCTTCCTAATTAATAGATACAAGTGCATCCTTTACGAACTCGGTCTCTTACGGATAAGGTTTTCCCAAATCGAATCTAACAAGAATCCATTGCTGGATATGTTGATATAAGAAAACCCTCATCGGCTTATTGAGAACTCTAAGCCGATACCAGCTCAGCTGATATGAACACTAAGCCGATGGGGACACGGGCTTACCAAATTCAGCGTTAACAACGTGCTTGCATGTCGAACCTAATTTTGTGAATTAATGTTGTCTCTGAATTTTGTCATTAGGTGCCAGTGCTGAAGAGGTATCTAGCCAGGCTCTCAGAATGTAATGCAAGTAACTTTGCTTGCAAGCTTTGCTTGTTGCTGTGTGTGAAACAACCTGAGCTTGCTTTGTTTGGACTGGTAAACTGACTGTTAAACTACAAGAAAAAACAGTTGTGGGAACAACAAGACTACTCCTTTTTGTTTCAATTTGTCACAGTTTAAGGAATCTTGTAAGCTGATATATCTGTGACAATGTGTTACAGATGTTAATGCAAAGCCATTAATTTGTTTTGCCTGTAAGTTCTGCACAAACATTTTTTAAGAACTCTTGACTATAACGTATCTGACAGTGTTAGGTGATGGATGACAAAGCATTTGTGACTTGTACTGTATCTATGCATCCAAGCAGCCAAACATGCAAACATATTTAGATCAAGCAAGTACCAGCAAACAGATTCAGTCGCAGAATTTCAATTACAATTTTATAACAAAACAAAATTTGATAGTATGTATTCGAGGACCAACGAAAAGAAAATATTTCATGCAAAGAATCATGTTCTGGCACTTGTTCCTGCAAACTCAAGACTAGACATGCTCAATGATCTGTTTGTGAAGTTGACCATGCTGCATGTCTCGATGAAATTGCAAGTATGTGTACCCACAGATGGATTCCTTTATTGATCCTGCGCCATGCATACTCCTCCCAACTATTTTGCAGCGCATCAAGTTCCAATAAGAACCAAAGTCAAATCTAGATACATCAGAATAATTCAAGGAAAGAGGGGATATGGTTGTGCGTATATATGTATTTGTAAGAATTCATGCATATGATGAATGAATGGTCAATTGATAAGTACGAAATTAATCGATCGATCAGTCTCGGTCATCGATGAACCCTAAAGAAATATTGTTGCTGTTCTTGGAGCTAGAAGCGGAAGGCGGTGGTGGAAGGCGATGTGCGGCGGCGGCAACAAGGCTGGTGAGCGGAGTTCTAGTCCACGATGCCAACGGCGGCCGCTTGCGATCGACGTCGCGCAGCTGCGGCTGCGAGACGTAGCCCTCGCCGTCGACGGTGGGGCTCTCCAAAGGCGGCATCATGTCGAAGAACTGTAGTTTGGACTCGAACTCGGAATGTTGCTGTGGTCGATGTTGTTGTTGGCGAAGAGAGCGGCGGCTCCATCAATGGCCCACGCGGTAGCGCGAAGCTAGGGTTGTCATGGTGCAGCGGCAAGCTGTAGTTGTCCGGGATGGGGAAAACTCTACCACCATTGTCGCCGCCCGCACGGCCGCGAACGCCGCCGCTCTCCGAGCTCCGGGATGGGGAAGACGTCGCCGCCGCACGGCTGCGAACGTCGTCGCCGCCTACACGGCTACGAATGTCGCGCCGCCGACTCCGGGATGAGGAACACGGCGTCACCGCCGCCGCCCGCACGGCCGCAAACGCCACCACCTCATCCGACCGGATTTTAATGTGATTTTACGATACTATCCAGGTATTTCCTAGTTACTCTCGGTTCCTCCTGATTTTTATTGAGTTTCTCCTAATTTTTTATCGTTGGATCTAAAGTAATAAGGTCCTTATTTTTTCAATCACCGTAAAAGTTCTATTAAACAATATCATGTCAAATTTTTGGCTGAGTTGTATACCTGTGTCATCCCAATTTCAAGCTCTATACACCCAGTCCACTAATCAGATATGCTCAGTGCAACGGCTTTACAAAGTGGACCAAACATCTCCCTTGTCGCACGTCTGTCCAACCAAGCAGAGGAGCAACTAACAAGCATTCAGGACTCTGGATCTTCAAAATGGGTCAACACCTCGCTCAGCCTTCTATAATCAAGCTATGGTGCATCATCCAATTTGGCTTCCCTATGACTTTATTTGGAAGAGATCAGCCCCCAAGAGTGAAATTATTTGGATGGCTGATGGCAAAAAATAAATTGTCAAAAAAGAGATTTGAAGAGAAAGACGTCATTCCAAGCATTTTTTAAAAAAATTATAAACGTACAAAAGAATTAAATTAAAATTACACACCTTATTATCACTGCACTATCAAATACATTAAACAAATGAACACCTAAAAAAATCCATAACTCAATCGGTATCCTGCGAAATCTATCATCACGCTGAAGAAGACACGGATCATATCTTTCTTCGTTGCCCCTTGGCATCGGCCTTCTGGAATTTGATCCAGATATCGCTGGAGATAGAATCAATGGCCAACATCCACCTTTCAAAGCCATCCGGGAAACCTCCCGAATACCCTACACAGCACATTCCTCCTGCTCCGCCGTTAGAGAATTTGGAATCATAATGAAGTAATTTTTCAAAACAAGACGTCCTCAAGTCATGGCCTACTTGCCTGTTTACTTCATCTAAATTTTTGTAAAGATTTAGAATTTTGGTTCTTTTTGGCGTTTTGAAAGTAAACACATGGGTGTAAAGTTGATGTGTAAAAATTTTGGATTTGGGAGGTTTGGGAGCCAAAAAGTGCAGAATTTTTTTGGGAGAAGTGCTTGCCACTCCTACCCTTGCATGCATAATAAATTTGACTTTTTATAACATCATAAAAACTTTCTGCCATGAGAAATAAACACTACTCTTAGATGTAAAGTTTACTCTCAAAATTTTTAATATAAAGTTTACATTCAAACTTAAGAAGTAAACAGGTTGCATTGAGGATGCTGGCCTTTTGGTCTCATCATTTCAAACAAAATGACCGCATTGTAGTTTCTCTCTCTAGAAATCCTTTTCGCTCTTCCTCTGCATCTTCTGTAATTCCTCTATTCCCTTTTGTTTCTAATACCGTACGATTAAACCTAGCTATTTTCATCTAATTTTGTTTTATGTGACATTAACATCTCCGACTTGTTTTTAATACTTCAAATATTATATTATTATATTAGTTATGTAGTATTTGATAGTACTATCTTCAATTTTTAGTATAACATAGTTTATTTTTTATATAATATTTGATCATTTATTTTAATTTTAATATAAATATATAAAATTATAAGGTAAGATCATAATTTTTATAATAAAACAGATAAAAAAATAGTTTATCAACTTTTTAAATAAGATAAATAAAATGTTTTCAAAAGTCACCAGTAAAGTAAAACGTCACCTCGAGAATTTCACCGGATTTCATTTCTGCATTTCTGCGGTCACCTAGTACTGAACAGTATCGTTGACAGAAACAAACCTTACATTCGTGTATTAATTATCAGTGTTGAATTGAACGATTGGTTTTCGATTTAACACCAATATATTCCTAGTTTTGACTGTTCGGCCTCTAATATTTTGGGAGCCATGATAATTTGATAAAGTTTCATTTTTTATTCCAACCATCTCGCTTTTAAAAATATGGTTTAGAAAAATGATTTGGACAGTTTTTATTATCGTTTTGACTTGCACGAGGTAAAATGGATAAAAAACGATTTTTTTTTTCGGAAACACCGGGGCGAAGTGAACCGAAGGTATCCGAGAGGCGCTCGATGAGCTCGCCGCGCGGGGCAATGGCGCCCGGCCGCCGGCAACGCCGCAACGGTGATTCCTCGACGGCGTGCAGCACCGGCACCCGCATCCCCATGTCCGGCCCCCAACCGCGACCGCTCAAGCGCATGGCGAGCGCTCGCCCCCCGGCCCGGTGTGCTGCTACAGGCGCGGCAATGGCGGCCACGGCTCCAGCGGCGGAGAGCGTGCGCCGGCGGCGGCCGGCCCCGACGCGCTCAGCGCGTGGGCGGCGTGCGGCAGCCGAGAGGTCAGGTCAGTTTCTCGCCCTCCGCATCCGCGGCGCCACGTATCCCCATGACCTCATCCATCCACCAAACGCCCCCAATTTTTACTTGCTCGCCACCTTGACCAACGACCTTCTGCTTGGTACAGGTTGGCAGCAGCTTCCCCTCAAATCCTTTTCCAGACCAAGGCGACAAGTCCAATTTCTTGGCCAGTTCCGCAAGCTAGCGTGAGGAGGTTTGCACCGAAGGCACGGATTTTTCTTGAACTTTTTTTTTTCAATTTTGTGGCCAAGAACCTGTTCTTGATTTCTGACAGCAGTTGTTGTTTTTGGGACAGCAACTGCAATTTTCATTGGTAGGAAGTCACAATCATCTCAACCGATTGTTGTGTAACAGCTAGCAATTGCTTGGGTATCCCACTGATTCTGCACCAAGAATTGATCAGCAAGAGATGGAGGGGAGCGGCATCATGGTGAGCGCGGCGACCGGGGTGATGAACTCGCTCCTTGCCAAGCTCGCCGCGCTGCTGGAGGAGGACTACCAGATGCACAAGGGGATGAAGCGAGAGATCACCTTCCTGAAAGATGAGCTGAGCAGCATGAACGCTCTCCTTGAGAGGCTGGCCGACATGGAGGCGCCACTCGACCCGCAGACAAAGGAGTGGAGGAGCCAGGTGAGGGAGATGAGCTATGACATCGAGGACTGCATCGATGAGTACAGGCGCCAGCTCCATCATGGGTGGCTGCATAGGCCCGGTGGCAATGGCTTCATGGGGTTCTTCCATGGCTATGTCCAGAAGGTTAAGGACCTTGTCTGTCGGCATGAGATTGCCGAGCAGATTCAGGAGCTCAAGGCCCGGATTGTTCAGGCAGGACACCGGCGAAAGCGGTACAAGCTTGATTTAGCAGTTAACGGTAAAAGTAATCATGTTGTGCTAATTGATCGTCGGCTGCCTGCGCTGTACGCAGAGTTGGATGCTCTTGTTGGCATTGATGGTCCGAGGGATGAGATCATTAAGTTAGTGGATGACAGGGAGCAGAGGATGAAGGTAGTTTCGATTGTGGGTTCAGGAGGATTAGGCAAGACTACTCTTGCTAATCAGGTGTACCAGAAAATCGGGAACCAATTTGATTGCAAAGCTTTTGTGTCACTTTCGCAGCATCCTGACATGGGAATGATCTTTCAAACTATACTCTACCAAGCCAATGATGAGGCTGGCAGAATCAGATCACGGGATAAGGAGCAGGTCATCAATGAACTGAGGGCTTTCCTGAAGAACAAGAGGTATTACAATATGATAAATTTTGGGGCTCTTGCATATTTACCCTTATTTTGTATTGAAATTGTGTTTTTGTCCCTGTTTTTTTGACTTTGTGAATTTACCCTTGTGTTTTCAAAACGAAGCAACACATTGCCCTATTTCGTTATGTTGACCAAAATACCCATGGGTTTTGCCGCCGCCGCCGCCTGTCGTGCTCCCTGCCCGCCGCCGCACCAAGCCGCCGCCGCGCTCTGCCCGAGCCGACGCCGTCGCCCGCCGCCGCCGAGCGGACGCCGCCGCCGCCACAGCCGCCGCCGCCGCCGTGCCCTAGTGCCGCCTCCTCCGAGCCGCCGCCGCTGCCCGCCGTGCTCCCTGTCCGCCGCCGCACCGAGGCACGACGACGCGCCGCCGCCGCCGCGTCGCCCGAGCCACCGCCGCCGCCGTGCCCTAGCGCTGTAAGCCTGCGCGTGTGAGTGGAGGATGAATTGAGATAAGGATAGGAGGGTAATATGGTCTTTTCACCGTTATTTTCATATATTTGGTAATTTTTTAATTCATTTATTTAATATCACCTAACAGCCATCTAAACCAGGGCAAATGGCAGCTTCGTTTCAAATTCGCGAGGGAAAAATCACAAAGTTGAAAAAACAAGGGCAAAATCACAATTAGACCAGTGGATAGGGGCAAGATCACAATTATCCCAAATTTATCCGCATTAGCTTCAAATACACTAGTAATTTTTATCATTATCTGTCTTATTTACCTTGACACCACCAGCTATTAAACTGTCTGTTACAACTTACAACATGAAAAGTGGTATCCACCCATGTACCAATCACAAAGACTTTCCTATAATTGAGAACCTCTATCCTTATAGGAAACAAGTTAAAACAAAAAAAAATAGAACTTTGCATTTCTAAACAAAATTTGTCACACATTTCATATAATACTATGCATATATCAATCTATAGGCTTTCTTGCAAAAAACCTCACCATTGAATTATAACTTTATTTTGTTTCTTAGGTATTTTATTGTGATAGATGACATATGGAGTGCCCAAGCATGGAAGACCATTAGATATTCGTTGCTTGAGAATAATTGTGGCAGTAGAATATTAGTGACAACAAGAATAGGTACTGTTGCAAAGTCATGTTCCTCCTCTTGCCTTGATCTTGTATATGAACTAAGAGTGCTGAGCGAAGATGACTCTAAAAGGTTATTTTTCAGAAGAATTTTTGGTTCTGAAGATAAATGCCCTAATCAATTGAAAGATACTGCAGTTGAAATTGTGAGGAAATGTGGTGGTTTACCATTGGCAGTAATTTCTATGGCTAGTCTGTTGACTACTAAATCGTATGTAAGAGCAGAGTGGTTCAAGGTGCGGGATTCAATTGGTTCAGGAATTGAGAAAAATTCTGATGTGGAGGAGATGAACATGATATTATCTCTGAGTTATGATGACCTTCCTCATCATTTAAGGACTTGTTTATTGTATCTAAGTATGTTTCCAGAGGATTATGTGATCAACAGGGACTATCTGGTAAGAAGGTGGGTAGCAGAAGGATTCATCAAGGGTAATGGTGGAAGAACTTTCGAGGAAGAAGGTGAATGCTATTTTAATGAACTTATAAACAGAAGCATGATCCAACCAGTACATACCCAGTATGATGGTAGAGTTTATTCATGCAAGGTGCATGATATGATGCTTGATCTCATTATATCAAAAGCAACTGAAGAAAATTTTGTTACTATCGTTACTGACAGAAAACAAATGTTGGTCTCAAAAGACAAAGTTCACCGACTCTCATTTGACAACTATGGTCAAGAAGATGTGACATTATATTCCATGGTTACTACTCATGTTCGATCCTTGAATATATTTAGATACAGTGAACAAATGCCTCCTCTTTCTAATTTCCCAGCCTTGAGAATGCTGGATCTAGATGGAAATAACAATTTGGAAAGCAATTATCTTGAGGATATCGGGAAGCTATTTCAGTTGAGGTACCTACGGATTAGAGCAAGTAATATTTCTCTTCCAGATCAAATAGGCGAGCTGCAGTTTTTGGTAATACTAGATCTTCTCAACTGTATCGGTATAAGCAAATTGCCAGCAAGCATTATGAAACTTCGACATTTAAAATGCTTAGTTGTTCATCGTGTTGAGTTGCCAGATGGAGTTGGGAACTTGCAAGCTTTAGAGTATATGTCACTTATGGTTGTAGACTACAGTACCTCTGTAAGTTCATTGCAGGAGCTGGGCACTTTGACCAAATTGAGAACCCTTGGATTGGATTGGCGCATCAGTGATTTCCACAAGGACAAACTAACATACGCAGATAATTTTGTTTCATCACTTGGAAAACTTGGTAGATCTAACCTACAGAATTTGACTCTCATCAGTCCTTGGTCCCTTGATTTTTTATTGGATTCTTGGTCCCCACCTCCTCATCTCCTTCAGAGATTAGGAATCACAGGTTGGTATCTCAGTAGGATTCCAGTGTGGATGGCCTCACTGGCCGACCTCACGTACATAGATATCGAGGTTAAAGTCAGACAAGAAACCCTCCAGATCCTTGGGAATTTCCCGGCCTTACAGTTTCTGAAATTATACTCGAACGCAGCAGACCACAGTGATAGGTGGCTCACTGTTAGCAGCAATGGATTTCGGTGCCTGCAGAAGTTCAAATTTGTCCACTGGATGAATCTGATGTTTGAGGAAGGAGCCATGCCAATGCTTGAAACTCTTGAATTCCAAATAATAGCACATGAGGCACGGCCTGAATGCGGATTTTGTCCTCCTGATATCGGTATCTGCCACCTCTCTGCCCTCAAGAACCTCGTCATTGATATGTTCTGTGAGTGTGCACGAGTTGAAGAGGTGGAGGCATTAGAGGCTGCTATCCGGATTGCAGCCAGTATGCTTCCCAACCATCCTACACCAACTCTAAACAGATTTCGTGAAGCAGAGATGGTGAAGAATAGCCCGGGTAACCACTAGGACAAGAAGCAACTTACAAGCACTGCCTACCTCTGCATCTGCAATTGTAATCAAGGTACTACTATTTAATAGTGACTGCTCATTTAGAATTATATTCTGCTGATGATTCAGATGGGACTTCAAACTGCGACTTTTGATTATTTCCAGGTAAAGGAGATTAGTTTAGTTGGTCAAATGTTAGCACTTGCTGGTGGAACTAGACTTTAAATTTATTTTTCATTTATGTGCTAAGTTTGAGCTCTTGCTTGCAGTTGCACTAGCTTAATTAATTGGCGAACTGAAACTTCCAACTTCCAGGATGAATGCACGTATCTGTGGATGAACTGTTTCTATTTTGTTGACTGCCATAGACGACTCACAGCTCTGTTACCAACTCTTATTTAAGACTCGTGGGCTCTAGTTCAGTTTTCACATATTTCATTTCTGTAATGTAGCGATGCCCATTTGTTATTTGTACCTAGTTAGAAAAACTGGCTTATGATTGAATTCTTCCAAAACGAGAAATGATATATGTTCCTGTTCAATTTTTTTTGACGTGATATGTTCCTGTGTTTCAGATCAAAATTCACAACACTCAACACACAAGTGGATTTAGGTCAAACAGTTAGTTCTAACTTCTAAACCCCAGCGTATGTACAACATATCGACAGAATACTGCATGGGTGGTTCAACACTAACACTGGAGGGAATACCAGAAGTGCACCTTTATTCTTCAGAATGGAATATGGGAATCCATCAGCTGTCCTTTTATGCAAATAGGCAATCAGTCGATTACTACAAACTCTGTACTTCTTTTGTATTCAATTCAGCAAACAGGATTTGTGTTTTTTCCTGACATTTATGTGATGTCATCATGTCGATGTTTGAAACTTGAACCGCTGTTTGTTGTGTAATTAGCCTTAAAAATTCTAAATTTCATTTTCTTTGATATATACACTTGTGTAGCATTACAGATATATGCAACCTAATAATCAAGATGACTGGATCTGTTTATAACACTTCAATCTTGCTCCTATATTAATCTTGCATAATTTTTATCTATGAAAAATACTGATTCTTTTTTTGTTTACATCTAGGCAGCAAAGGTACATGCATGCCTGTTTTTGGTTTAACCTTAAGATTATACTCTCTTTGGGATCCCTTATATGATTCTTGGTGGCCGTATCTGTATGCACCTTGATTCAGAAGGCAAGAGTGTACTCTTCTGTCATCTAAGTAAATACAATTCTTTGTGTGGCAGTATTAGCAGTTAAGCTCGCAGTTAATTCTGGAAACTCAAGTGTTTATGTTTTCAACAACTCTTCTGACATCCTGATATTTCACAGAACAGGTGAACTGACGCGACAATGTTGGACAAGTTGGCCTGGTGATTGACAAAGATGCTTCACCAGCACATGACATGAGTGGCTCTGGCCTATTGACATGACATGTGGGTCCCCCCATGCTGCCCTCAGCTCACCTTCCAGTGAATTACTCCAGTCGCTTTCACCAATAATTAGTCAACTACACCGTGTTTCCTTCTTACATCTCCTCCACTTGCAACTTTCTCATTGGCCATTGCAGAGAGGTTTGCACATCTCCATGAACTCTTGGTAGTTTGAAGCCAAGAGCAGGAAGAAACAGGGAAGGTATATTTTCTTGATTTCTCATTAACATGGCTAGATGTCTGTAATATTCAGAGATCTGAACTTTCAGCATCCTTGGAGTCAACAAGATAGTGGTATGCCAACTGATAATTGCCTTCAACTTCATTGTTTCTGAACAGGACTGACCTCAGGTGCAAACTCGTCCAAAGAGTGCACAAGAACAGCAGAGGAGATGGATGGGTTCATGGTGAGCGTCGCCACGGGGGCGATGAACTCCCTGATCGACAAGCTCACCGCGCTGCTGGGTCAGGAATTCAGGCTGCACAAGGGGGTGCAGCGTGACATCGCCTTGTTGAATGGTGAGCTGAGCTGCATGAATGCCCTGTTGGAGAAACTGGCTGACATGGAGGTGCTTGACCCCCAGATGGAGGAGTGGAGGAACCAAGTGAGGGAGATGGCCTACGACATCGAGGACTGCATCGATAGGTACATCTACCAGCTACACTATGAGCCACAGAGACCTACTGGAATCGTGGGATTCTTCCATGACTATGTTCACAAGGTGAAGGAGCTGCTAGCTCGCCGTGAGGTCGCTCAGCAGATAAAAGTTCTCAAGGATGACATTGTTGAGGCGAGCCACAGAAGGAAGAGGTACAAGATCGATCCTGAATTATACTCTGAAACCACAAACGTGGTGCCCGTCGATCCTCGATTACCTGCACTCTATGTTGAGGCATCCAATCTAGTCGGTATTGATCTCCCTAGGGATCAGCTGATTAACCTGGTAGATGATGGGGATCAGTCATTCAAGGTGATTTCAATTGTAGGAGTTGGAGGCTTAGGCAAAACTACCCTTGCAAATGAAGTTTACAAAAAAGTTGGTGGGAAATTCTATTGTCAGGCTTTTGTGTCGGTGTCCCAGAAGCCTGATGTAAAGAAGATTTTACGGAGCATAATTTGTCAAATCATGGAGCCATATCATGCTAGCACAAATCCAGATAAAGCTGTAATTTCTCAAATCAAGAAGCAAGATTATAGTAGCACAGAAGCGGGGGATGTGGAGTGGCTCATAAACGTACTGAGGGTTTTCCTGAAGGACAAGAGGTAAACTCTCTGTTTCAAATTAAGCGCCATTTAGCATTTAAACATTGTTTGAATTTACACGCACATTCTACCAATGGGCAGAATTATAATTCCATTGCAACATTGCGCCAGTGATTAATGTACATGTTGTGCACATAAATATTAGATGATAAGTATGTAGCTCATACTTATATCTGTGATTTATTCCATATTAATGCACATTTTCTTACTACGATTAACTACATTTACTTATAATGGAATGAATTGAACATATTTTAATGAAACTATTCTGACATGTATGAAATATTCCAAAATTCTTTCCATCAATATACATTTATGTATTGGCTCAATGTTGGAATGTGGGCATTTCATTTGAGGCAATACGATTCTCGCATGATTTAGGAAATAATCATAAATGGTGGCCATTCTTTTCATATTTAACTCCACCGGTACTGAATCAGCATGATCAATTGAATCGTTGTCGCTCTCATTTGCTAGGTATTTGATCGTAATTGATGATATATGGAGCACGCAAGAATGGATGACCATTAAATTTGCCTTGTTTGAGAATACTTGTGGTAGCCGGATACTAGTGACAACAAGAATTTCTACTGTTGCCAAGTCATGTTGCTACCCTGATCATGGTACAGTTTATGAATTAAGGCCACTAAGTGAAGCTGACTCCATGTGTTTATTCTTCAGAAGAATTTTCAGCTCAGAAGATCAATGCCCAGTTAACCTTAAAGATGTTTCAACTGAAATTATAAAAAAGTGTGGTGGTCTGCCATTGGCAATTATTACTATGGCTAGTCTATTGGCTGATAAATCAGATAGAAGAGAAGAATGGGTTCGCATTCGGAATTCAATTGGTTCAGGACTCGAGAAAGAATATGATCTGGAGGTAATGAGAAGTATTTTATCCCTTAGTTACAGTGATCTCCCCCACCATTTGAAGACATGCTTGTTATATCTAAGCATTTATCCAGAAGATTATAAGATCAATATGCATCAGCTGGTAAGGAGGTGGATAGCAGAAGGGTTCATCAAGGACAAAAGTAGGAGAAATTTAATGGTGGAAGGGAAATGCTATTTTAATGAACTTATAAACAGAAGTATGATCCAGCCAGTAGATATTGGGATTGATGGTCAACCAAAGGCTTGCCGTGTGCACGATATGATTCTTGATCTCATTGTATCCAAGGCAATAGATGAAAATTTTTCGACTTCCATTGGTGATGAAACACATAGGTTGGCATCTCAAGCTAAAATTCGCCGACTCTCTGTTGACTACTGTGCGCAAGAAATTTCTGTATCATGGCCATCCATGATGTTAGCTCATGTTCGATCCCTTAGCATATTTGGATACTCTGAACAAATGCCTCCTATTTCAGACTGCAAAGCTTTAAGAGTGTTGGATCTAGAGAGCAGTGTGAAATTGCAAAACTCTGATATTAACAACGTGGTGGATCTATTTCAGTTAAGGTACTTACGGATTGCAGCCAGTAGAATCACACATCTTCCAGAACAGATTGGGGAGCTTCAGTTTCTTGAAACATTGGACCTGCGTCGTACATGGATAAGAAAATTGCCAGCAAGCATTGTTAAATTGCGACGGTTGAGCTGTTTTTCTGCTAATGGTGCACAGTTACCTGACGGAGTTGGAAAAATGCACTCTCTACAGGAACTGTCAGGTATAACTGTGTACGACGAATGCTCAACAAATTCTTTGCTGGAGCTGGGCAGTTTGAACAGCCTGAGAACTCTCAAGCTAACTTGGAACATTCGCGAATCGCGCAAGGATAGAACACATTATACTGACACCTTGGCATCATCACTTCGCAAACTTGTCAGTTCAAGCCTTCAATCATTGAGCATTATCAATGGACCTTTTTCTGGTTCCCTCCCCTTTGATTCTTTGTCTTGGTCATCATCTCCTCATCTCCTGCAGGAATTATACATTCCAAAATGCTGTTTCAAAAGGATCCCAGATTGGATGGCTTCAATGAATAATCTCTGCAGGCTATGCATCAGGTCTAAGCAAGTGACACAGCAAATCCTCCAGATCCTTGGAGACTTGCCTGCATTGCTAGACCTGGAGCTGCGTTTAGAATCGGATGATCCAATGGAAATTCTCATTGTTAGCAGCGACCTATTCCGATGCCTGAAGATCTTTCGTCTGTACGGATCGTTCGTCGGCCTGATCTTCGAGGATGGATCCATGCAGAAGGTCAGAGAAATCTCGATTGTTGTTAGAGCACACGAGGCAAAATCTGCATTCGCTGATCATCCTGATCTTGGGATTCGCAACCTCACCTCTCTTATGGATCTCAATGTGTGGATTAATTGCGAGGGAGCTAGGGTTCAAGAGGTGAAGGTGTTGGAATCTGCCATTGCAGATGCAACCAGTCTACTTCCTAACCATCCAAAACCGCATTTCCTCAGAGAAAATGAAGAGAAGATGGTGAAAGATGAATCAACGATGCAGGTGAAGATGTTCGAGTAGGACCTGAATATTCAAAGATACTACATTTTTACAGATAAATTTGCTACCTCTGGATAATATCGTCTCAGTAAATTAGTTAGAAAGGAAACCCAAGTCATCGAACTTGAAATCCAAGATACGATCATAATCTTTGTTGTAATCTTTAAGTTAGAATCCATAACTACCCTAAAAATATATTCCCAAGAAGGTTCTCGCACCGGCTGCCGCCAACGCCACCGTCGTGCCGCCGTCCGACCTGCACCGGCACCTTGCCGATCTCCTCTGGAGCAAGGAAGGCACGGACGTTGCCATCCAGCTAGGCGACGGCGGCGAGACGACGTTCCACGCGCACCGGTGGGTGCTCGCGGCGAGGTCACCCGTCCTCAAGGCGGAGCTCTCCGCCTTGCCGGGCAACGACAAGTCGTCGCCGGCGATGCTGCGCCTCGCCGCCATGGACACCGACACCTTCAAGGCCCTGCTCCACTTCATCTACACCGACACGCTGCCCGATACGAAGAAGCAAGGAGACGAGGACGCCATGGCGCGACGGCTGCTCGCCGCCGCGGACAGGTACAAGATGGAGAGGCTGAAGCTGATCTGGTAGGACAAGCTGCGCAATCGCATCGCCATGGACAACGTCGCCGTGACGCTGGCGTTGGCGGAGCAGCATCATTGCCGCGTGCTCAAGGATGCTTGCATTGAGTTCTTGCCTTCTCCGGGCAATCTCAAGGCGGCCATGGCTACTGATGGCTTCGAGCATCTGAGCAACATGCCCTTCAGTTCTGACGGAACTCGTCCTGAAACAATTAGTTTAGCTACATTTTAATTAGTGGGTATTAAGTCAAACTAGTTTCTGCAAAATCGATCATTAGTATCAGTATCAAAGTAATCTCACCGACTCATTGTGTTTATTATAGAAAATGCATGCCCCAATTTTCTTTTTCATCTGTAATAATCTTTGTCTGACCAAATTAAATTCTTTGCCAGGTCGTCAAAATTTTTCGATATTTTAGTTTGGTCGACTTTAGTAAAAGTCTTAAATGCATAAGTAGTAGAAAGTACAAACGCAGATTTCTGTAGTTAGACTTCACGTCAATATATTTTACACGGAGGCGACTACCTAAACGCACGGTAGCGCAATCAGCGAACCTTGCTGGGCTGACCCAAAAACTATTCTAAGCTCTCAAAAAACATTTTCTCATTATTTATATGTCACTTGAATAATTATAAAAAATTTTAAAAAAATTCAGCATGTATGATAGATTACTGCACAAATATGTATCCACTAAAATTTAACTTCTACATGTTTCTACATGTTACAATTAACAAAACAAATTAAAATATACTTTAATTTTGTTACAGTTAAATTTGATATGTTACATGTTAATATATATTTTTATTTTTTTTCAAATTTTTTATACAAAGTGTCTTGGAAATAACCAGATGTCTTTAAAATCCACACTTCTTGGCTGATCATTAGTCCATGAGTACATGAGAATCTCCATGCTTGGTTGACCCTCAGCCCACGAGACCACGACAACCAACCACCTTCCTCTCCTCCCACAACTAGGGGTGGGCATTCGGTCTGACAGATCGGCTTCAGTCTTTGGTTAGTTTGGTCCTCAGAAAGTCAGGACCGAACTCAATGTTTAAAAAGTTAGGACCGAGCACTTTGGTCTTTGGTTAGTTTGGTTCAGTCTTCGGTCAGGATCGAAATTTTCTGGACAAATCACATTTAACAAAATTAGCTAGTTCACTAAACAACATGATGTCATTTTTTAACATAAAAGTGGTTGCAAGCAACAATTAAACAAGTTCAAACAAATATACAACTTACAAGTGTCAAAAATTAAAAGTTGCAAATAACAATTGATAAACAACAAATGAGCAAACATCATGTCGGCGGACGACGAGTCAAACTTTGGTCACTTCGGTTAGTTCGGAGTAACCGAGGCCTAAGACCGAAGTTTATTCGGTTATTTCGGTTATTGCATTCTTGAGACCAAAATTTAATTCGGTCTTTTTAGTTTCGTCTTTTCGTTTCGGTCTCGGTCAATTCGGTTCGGTTCTTTGGTCTCGGTTATTTTTGCCCACCCCTACCCACAACCTAGGGCACCACAGACAAACAAGAAACCAAAAGAAATGAAGATCACATGGAGAAACCTACCGTTCCATACCCAAATCCAATGAAAAAAGCATGATTCCCAAAAAAAATTGCATCAAAAGAAGATTCAAAGCAAAGAGTTTACACCCCCACAATTAATAGATCTCTAACAAGCTACGACTTGAGACAATTCCTTTAGTTCCAAAATTATATGCAACCATAAGTTTCATCTCATTTTATGATACTACATAAAAAAGTGAAAAAGGAAAATAAAAATCAACACTTGAAACAGGTTGTTTGTAGAAAGTTACTTCCTAAACCAGTTACTTCCCAGTGTCATGTAAGTTACTTTTGGAAATTGATGTGGTAAACTTCGTTGATGAATCCGGTTGCCAAGAGCTTGGTGAATTCTTCCTTGATGGTGTCATGATGATCTTAAGCAAACCGACGAAGTCGTTGCTTAATAGGCTTAGTGTCTTCTTTGACATTTAAGGAGTACTCAATTACCTCTCTTGGAATACCGGACATATTAGAAGGTTTTCTTGCAAATATATCTTTATTAGCTTGAATAAAGGTGATAAGTGTGCTTTCCTATTTACAATCTAACCCGACGCCTATGACGGCTGTCTTGGAGGGATCAATCGAATCAAGGGGGATCTTCTTTGTCTTGGCATCGCCTTCTCCAGACTTAGGTAACTTCTTGGCAGGGACATCTCCTTCGTGCGATGTTGATGAAGCCAGTCGGATTTCCTATCAGTCAAGTGCTTTTTCGATGGATTGGACCATCTCACAACTTTACTTGTCACTGGCGAAGGCTTGCTTGACGTCGTTGCGAGTGAGATGACTCCACGCGGTCCTGGCATCTTCATCATCAAGTAGGTGTAGTGGGGGACGAACATGAACTTTGTGAGAGCTATCCTTCCTAGGATAGCATGATAAGCTGCCTCGAAACATATATTCTTAGTCCAAAAATTATCCCGGGTGCCGAAGGTGACTAGGAGAGTGATCCAGCCGAGTGGTGTTGAAGACAGCCCAGGGATTACCCCATGAAACGGAGCGATGCTCGGTCTCAACTCGAATCTTGGGATCTGCATCTCATCCAGCGTCTTGGTGAAAAGGATTTGAGCGTGTTGCCCCCATCAATGAGAACACGCTTCAACATGATGTTTCTCACCACTAGGTCTAGTACCAGGGGGTCCGCCCCAAGTGAACCACTCGGTCAGGGTGATCCGAGCGGTCAAACATGATTGTGACTTCAAACCACCATAGATATCGGGGCACGTCTGGCTGTACACGTTGATCTCATGATCAGTGAGCTTCTACTTCTTCTTGGACTTATAAGCTAGAGGTCCTCCGAAGATGTGGTTTAGCTCAGTCATGTGATCCTGAAAAGTACCCGGGGCAACACCTAATTAGGTGCATCTAGTCGATGCACCTTTTTATTTATTTTTTGAATATTTTTAGATGAGCCCTCCACAGCCTCTTGATAATATCTTAATGACAAGTTGGAGAAGAAAAGCACTCGGGCGTCTATCAGGAGATGATTGAAGCACTTGGCTTTGTCTTGAATAAGCTTGGGAGAAGATTATTCCTCGCATGTGAAGAGCTCGAGGGCTGTTGTGTAGATTATATGTACTCCATACCCACATGGTTGCTATATTCCGACTGGATATAGGATGTGGGCCATATCCGTATATTATGTATTAAACTAATACTTAGGTATTATGTTGCCTTGTGTGATACGGCATTGGCCTACGGTCTTTGTTTGGTATCTTCTTGTAATAGATTAGAAAAATAATGTCTAGTCCAGCTAGGTTTCTCTCTTTATAACCCTGGCTCTCAAGCTATATAAGGTGGGGGGAGAGCCCCTCAAGGACATCACATTTTTTCATAACTCGATCGTCAGATCAATATAATACAATTCTCGAAACAGGAGTAGGGTATTACCTCTCGTCAAAAAAACTTGAACCTGTCTAAATTTTTGTCCCTTTTACTCATTCACTTTAGATGTTGTATGTCATCCTTTTTTATTGCCGATCTAGAGCATCGACAGTATGCTTTAATTTCAGCGTTTCTGCGGAGAGGATCGACGGAGGGAATAGGGCTCGGTTCAAACCAGACCCCAGTGGTTACATATTGTTGGCCTCGAGAAGTAAACTCATCTTTTCTACCCAGCGGCTGGAAACTGGTAAATGATGGTTATGATGTTGTTCAACAAATTACTAGTTTTTTATTATACTAAGCATGTTACATTTTTACGGTGTCCACGTGCAAAATCAAAGAACTAGCTCAGCCGCTGATTCGTAGAGCTCCGACGCCTCCACCGATGACCGGTGGATGCACGAGCTCCAGCACAGTTGCCCCATGAGGAAGCTAAGCGGCACTACTGGAGAAACCATCATTGGTTGAAGTAGCAAAAACCACATTAGTTGCATCCGGGACTAGAGATGATCTCTAGTCCCGGTTTAAAAGTCTACGGATTTTTACAAGCATTAGTCCCGGTTCGTGACACGAACCGAGACTAAAGATCATCTTTACTCCGGTTCAAATATTGTCATAGGTTGTCGGGCGAGCATCTTTAGTCCCGTTGATAACACCAACGGGACTAAAGATGTCATTTTGTCCGGTTGGTGTTACCAACCGGACTAAAATGCTCGGCGCTCGACAAGCTCGATAGCCTCGGACACCATCTTTAGTCCCGGTTGGTAACACCAACCAGGACTAAAGATGCTATTTTTTTGTCCCGGTTGGTGTTACCAACCGGGACTAAAGATAATTTTGATATTTAGTCTTGTTTGGTAACACCATGAATGTGTTTATTTTTAACTAAAATATACAAATTTTGCTGCATGATTCAAATGGTATAAAATTAATTTGAGGGGTTTTGTAATTTTAAAGAGTGTGGTGTTGTGTGGGGTGGATAATTGAAGATAAAAGGAAGCTTTAATTTAATCATTACATTGTAATTACATATCATCATATTGTTATTAACTAATGAGTCTCAATATACAAAATCTTTTGTAAAATTATTTTGGTGATAATATACGAATCGGAGGGATGTACAATATTGATAAGAACATTTAAACCCCGGCCGTCACGTCTAGTTTATGCGCATTTAACAAGTTTTACGCGCATTATTCCCGTTTCGCCCTCTAACTCGGAGTCGGTTTTAAAACGGCCATAACTTTCACATACGGACTCCGATCGAGACGTTCCATATATGAAAATCGATCGAAAAAATTTTTGGATGCGTTTGTTCGCGCTTTGTCGCGTTCGGCGATTTTATTTTCCTCAAAAAAGTCTCGGAAGATTGCCTTTTCGAGCCGAAAGTTTTTCCGACTCTAAGCGTGTCTTCGAATTTTTCACAAGCCACGTCTTTTGCTTGTTTATGCTCAAATTTTATGTGGTTACCTCTCGTGTGCTCCTAAGTCCATAAAAAATAAAATAAAAAAGTCAAATTTTTCCAAAAAAACAACAACTTCGGATGAATATGAAAAATAGAGAGGGCAAAAGAGGAACACTATCTAGAAGGCACATTAATGTCTAGGATTATATATGTTTGATTAAATTTTAATATTATTATTTTAAACATATATTTAAATAATTTAATTTGGCTCTATTTACTAATTATTTAATTGTTAACCCTAGCCAGGACCAAATAAAATTAGAAAAATAGCGGGAAAATATCTTTAATCTCGGTTGGTGGCACCAACCGGGACTAAAAATGAATTAGAAATAGCGGAAAATTATCTTTAGTCTGGTTGATGTCACCAACCGACTAAAGATGAATTAGAAATACGAGAAATTATCTTTAGTCCCGGTTGGTGCCACCAACCGGGACTAAAGATGAATTGAAATAGCGGAAAATTATCTTTAGTTCGGTTGGTGCCACCAACCTAGGGACTAAAGATGAATTGAAAATAGAGAAAAATTATCTTTAGTCCCGGTTGGTGACACCAACGGACTAAAATCCGAGGCTATATATATCCCGGCGCGCATCGTCTTCTCCACCGATCCAACACTTAGTTGTTTTCTTCTCTCCTCTCTCGCTCTCTCTCCATCGCTCTCTCTCCCTCTCGGCTCTCTCGCTCGGCGACGGTGGTGGGACGTGAGGAGGTGGGAGGGATGTGGTAGCGGCTCGAAGATGGCGGTGGCTCGGTGGCTTGGAGGTGGGCGTGATGCGGCGGCTCGGGAGGTGGTGTCGATGCCTCCTCCATTTCCTCCTCTTCCTCGTCCTCTTCGGGAGTGACGGATCTAGAGATTTTTAGAGATTTTTGTGATGTTCTAAATTTGATATATATGTGTGTATCGTGATGTTTATTACTCGATTTGTGATGTGAATCTGCGATGTGGATTTGTGTTGTGGATTTGTGTTGTGGATTTGTGAAAAAATTTGTGATGTGAATTTGTGATGCGAATTTATGATGTGATCCGAGGATGTTAATTTGATATGTGAATTTGATTTCGGCAACAAAAAACAACGAAAAACAACGAAAAAAATAACAAAAAACACATATAAACAAGTAACAGGAGAAAAAAAAAAAAAATAAAAACTGCTTTAGTCCGGTTGGAGCCACCAACCGGGACTAAAGATGACGAGCCGGCCACGTGGCTCCGCCATTTTTAGTCCCGTTGGTGGCTTCAACGACTAAAGATGCATCTCTAGAGGTCACCCATTTCTAGTCCCGGATTCGTAGTCCCGGTTTGACAACTGGGACTATTGAGGGTTATCATCAGAGACTAATGTGGCTTTTTCCAGTAGTGCGGGACGAAGAGAGGACGAGGTGTTTCTTATACAAATTCTTTTCTTGGACTAATAACTCTCATACGATTCAGGGTTCAGATATAGTTGAAATTCCTGGGAATATTTGTCCTGTTAGATTGCAACATTTATTTACAGCTAATTAAGATCGGTGTCTCTTAATTAGATACATGTTGTAATCACATAACCGGTCGCCGAGATAGAACAACAAAGACGATCTGCTGCCACCATGACGTCGTTGTCATCGTCTGCGGCGGCTTCAACCAGCTGCGTCGCAGAAGCAAATGGCTCCACGTCGACCATCGTCGCGGCGGCGAAGCCCACCGGCCATCACATCCTCAAAATCGATCGCAAAATGGCCACGGTCGCCGCCGGTGACAGCATCGACTCCTGCCACTTCCACGTACGTCGGCGATCACTCATGGCGCATCAAGTACTACCCCAACGACACCGACCGCAGCAACTAGAAACCTGACACCATATCCGTCATGCTCGAGCTGATTGACGCCGCCGGCCGTAATGGCGCCGCCGCCGCCGTCAAGGCGCACTTCGTATTCAGCTTTGCTCGACCAGGACGGCGAGCCGGTGCCGTCGCGCACCTACCGCAGCAGCGTACACAGCTTCCCTTCCCCAAACGGTTTCCTGACTTGGGGATTCAACCGATTCATCACCCACGTACGGCGACCTCGAGAAGTCTGAGCACCTCATCGAGGACGTCTTCGCTGTCCGGTGCGACGTCACCGTCATGGACGGCATCGAGCTCCGCATCGAGCCGGCGTCCCTCGCTGTGCCGGTACCGGACATGCACCGCCACCCGGCCCCCTCCTCTCCACCGGGGACGAGGCGGACGTCACGTTCGCCGCGCACAGCCTGTGCGCAGTGCGCACCTGTGCGGCACAGGTGCGTCCTCGCTGCCCGGTCGCCGGTGTTCACGGCCGAGCTATATGCCGTGGTGGATTCCTGAGGCCCGCCGTCGCAGGAACATGCGTTGACGTCGACGACATGGACGGCGGAGCGTTCAGAGCTCTGTTGCACTTTATGTACACCGACACGTTACCGGAGATGGCATCGGGAGACGTGCCGGCCATGGTGCGGCAGCTGATCGCGGCGGCTGACAAGTACCAAGTGGAGAGGCTGAAGCTCCTCTGCGAGGACAAATTAAGCAGGCGTGTCCTGGCCGATGACACGAGCATGACGACGACTGGTTCGGCTACCTGTGATGTTCCACAGCCTTATCCATGGTTTAAGGAGAATTTTTTTTGAAGTTAGTAGCAGGTTATTTGTTTTTTTAAAGTTTGTTTTCACTCACATAATAACGGCTGTGGCTTATGTATATATATGTTCTCCTACAAAACAGTATTTTTTTCTATCTTCGAACAGCTCACTTTATTAACCCGTTGATATAGTAATATCACGGACCACAAAAACTGTTATAAAATTTGCTCAAACCCAATTGAGCTAACTGATGAGCTCCAGAATTACATGATCTACCAGCTGATGAGCTAACTGATGGGCTCACAATAAACGAAGAGCTTCAATTCTTTGAAAATTGCACCTTTGGGAGCTTCATCATACGCTAGAGACTTCAGCGCTGATACAGGATGGCCGATACAAAACAGTTTTTTTTATTCATGATTGTGAGTTCCACAATGCGATAGATGGTTAAAACTATCTACCTTGTGTGCTAAAATTATACTTAATAAAAGGATAATTACGCAAATCTTTTAAATCAGACAAATAATTATATATATATATATATATAGTCAGTGATGTTCAAACACTACGAATTACGAGATAGCATTACCTTAGGGACTCTTTAGACAGCTATTAAATACATTTTAGTTTTGAGCCGTAGTGTGTGATATGTAGATGTTTCATTTTCCTAGACTTGTCCTTGAAACTAGGGGATTCTTTGGGTAGCTGTTAGATATTTTCGTTTTGAGGCATGGTGTGTGAGAGCTGCTCTTTTTTTCTAGCGGGGTCGTAAGTAGGGGTGAAAACGGTTCGGATAGTATCTGGTTTTCGTCCAAAAATTTGGATTCAAAAAGTGTCGGTCGGATAACTCGGAAACAGAAACGAATACGACAGAGGAATTATCCGTCGGATTTCGAAATCGGTCGGATAATATCCGCAAAAATTACCGGATATCCGGACATGGGTCAAGGCCCAATCAAAAACTGGCTGTAGGGTTTTTAGGGTTATGGTTTTCAATTTTTTCTTTTTTAGAAAAAGGTTCGTTGTCCTAATTTTTTTACAAATATTGATATATTTTGAGAAACTATTAGGCTATCTTCATTGTTTTGTAAAGTGTAGTTTGAGGAGTTTTTATATTCCGATCAATTTTTGTTACCGTATTCGTTCCGATTCGTATTCTCTTCGTATTTGTTTCTGATAGTATTCAATTCCGCTTCCGTATCTGGGTTTCCGATTCTGAATCCGATTTCGAAAGAAAATATGAAAACAAATATGATATAACTAGTTTCCGACCGTTTTCGATCCGTTTTCATCCTTAGTCCTAAGGATCTTTTGCACATACATGCAATTGCACTAGTTTCTCATATGTTGTTTAAATCTATAAACAAAATGGTTAGATATATTGTGATAGTATAAGTCCATATACAAACATACATGGCTAATTTCGATGTACACCTAGAGGAATAAATATAACTAGAACAAAACATATGATTTGTTGTTTTTTTTCAAGTGTAGATCCGATTTTTAGTTGTATGTTTACATACATACTTACGTCATCTCACCGTACATCTGTCAGTTTTTCTTTTCATATTTTTGTTTTAATTTTAAAATCACATGCGCATTTGTTAGTTTTCTTTTACATTTTTGTTTTACTCTTAAAAATCATATGCATGCATTAGGCATGAAGACTATATTTCTCGCGCACACACTAGCAAGCGAATTAGAACAAAAACACAGTAAGAAGAACCTCACATCATCAGTGTCCTACCTTTTTATTTTCTTCTTTGGCAAGTCCTGGCTCACCTTCTTTTCCATCCATGGCGCGACATCATCAGTGTCGCCAACATCTTTCTCCTACCGGCCGGCAAGATATCAGCGTTGTGGGATAGCCGCCGGACGGGAAACAGATGAGCTGCCCTCGATTGGAAATTTGAGATTTTTTTGAATTTGGAAGTTGAGGTTATGAGTTGAAACTTTTCAGAGATTTGGGTATAAAGATATTTTGGTTTCCAGTTGAAAGTTTTTAGAGTTGAATCTTTCAGATTATGAATTGAAAGTTGGGAAAATTGAGTTCTAACTTTTTGATATTGAATTGATAGTTTTGCAAATCGAGTTAAATGTTTTTTATTATGACCTGAAAGTTTTGCAAATTGAATTGAAAGCTTTGCAAATCAAGTAGAGAGTTTCAGAATATGAATTGAAGGTTTTACTAAACAGGGTTGAAAATTTTAGGCCACAATCAGAAAGTATTTTGAAGTTCTGTGTTTAAGTTTGGATTAATCAAATTGCTTAATTAGGATCCAAGCCAAAAAAATAATGCGTATGTTGTGAAGTCCCTCTTATATCGGAGTTGGAGTTGGACTCAAACTACTTTTAGGAACAAATTAAGTTCGTTCACAAGACAAATCGACCGATTGCTCGTTCGCATCTCGATCGGTGCCCTTCGCCGCCATGTCTGCCTCTGGCGCCAAGAAATCCGGCCCCGCCGACATCCAGCCATCGCCGTCGTGCTCGACCATCGTTGTCACCGAGGCGAGTGGCTACCACGTCCTCAAGATCGATGGTTACACGAGGACGACGACGATGGTCGCCACCGGCGAACACCTCGACTCGCGCGAGTTCCTCGTCGGCGGCTACGCTTGGCTTCTCCGGTACTACCCAAACGGGTACAAGTCCGAGTTCTTCGACTCCATATCATTCGCTGTTGTGCGGACCGGCGGCGGCGCCGGCGCCGTCGATGATGTCCATCTCCATGCGAGAGTCAAGATCAGCTTGCTCGATCACGCCGGCGAGCCGGTGAAACAGTACAGCCACTGCGACAACAAGTGCACTTTCTCCAATGGCCATGATCGCTGGGCGTTCAAGAGCTTCGTGAAGAGGGAGGAGCTGGAGAAGTCCGGCCATGTCGTCGACGACTGCTTCGCCGTCCGGTGCGACCTCACCTTCCACGTGCAGGATCTGCGGGTGAAGGAGCTCGTCACGGTGCCGCCGCCTCTCCTGCGCCGCCACATCGGCGAGCTCCTCAACGACGCCAAGACGGCAGACGTGAGGTTCAAGGTCGGCGGCGAGACGTTCGCCGCGCACCGGTGCGTCCTTGCGGCGCGGTCGCCGGTTTTCAGGGCAGAGCTCCTCGGCTCCATGAAAGAGCACACCGCGAGGACTATCCACGTTGACGATATGGGCGCCGCCGTGTTCGCCGCACTGCTGCGCTTCATCTACACCGACGAGCTGCCAGAGTTGGACGGCAGCGGGGCAGCGATGGCGCAGCATCTACTCGTGGCGGCGGACAGGTATTGCATGGACAGGCTGAAGAAGGTCTGCGAGGACAAGATACTCAGCCACCTCGACGTCGGCACGGCAGCGACATCGCTGGCGTTGGCCGAGCAGCATGACTGCACACGGCTCAAGGAGGCCATCTTGAGGTTCCTGACGTCGCCGGCGAGGTTGAAGGCGGTCATGGCAAGCGATGGGTACGAGCATCTGGTGACAAGTTTCCCCTCCATAGCCACGGAGATTCTTGCAATGTTTGCTGCACGTTGAGTAGTACTTAAGCGCATAGAGGATTTTTGGAACGCCAGAGTATATTGGATGCTTTATGAAGATTTGTGCTGTTGTAAAATTTTAATATAAAATCGTGCTTTGTAATTGGCGAAAAGAGAGAAGCTCAATTAATTAGGTTCCTTTGTTTTAAATCAACCTATCTGGGTTGGTTTAAAAATTAGACTTAGCATATATGTGTTCGCATTTATAACTAATAATTATTCTTTCTGATAGTGACATACCCATGAATTTTGTCATATACTGGCCTAGTTTTTGAAAACTGATAAGGTGTGCACGTAACTACGGGTGTGTGTATGAGTAGATGAGAGACTACGTTTGGACTATGTTTCCAAGAGAAAAATGCTCACTACGGGAAAACCTTGTTTGTCGAGTGTTTTATTGTTTGTCGAGAGCTTTTTTTCGAGCACTCGGCGAACTACATGTACACACTCGGCAAAATTTACAGTTTGCCGAGTGTAAACACTCGACGAAAAAAACACTCGACATATATATATTGCCGAGAGCCCTGCTCAGGCACTCGGCAAAAGGTTAATTTTGCCGAGTGCCACTTTGAGACACTCGAAAAAAATGTAATGATCGTCACCCAACGACCGAAACGGCGTTTCCTCAAGGTCTTTGCCGAGCGCCTTTCCTCAAGGTCTTTGTCGAGTGCCGGGGAAGGCGCTCGGCAAAAGAAAACTTTGTTCAAGAAGGAAACAGCGGGTTAGAAATTTCTTTTTTCCCTCAATTAATTAATATTTACTGATTGTTTGCTTTGCTTCGTAACATTGGGATGAAATATTGTAGGACGAGTTGGAAGAGGAGAGAAGGAAATGGTGGGAGATTGAGATGAGGATGACTGAGATGTACAACTACGTGCAAACAATCAGTCAGAACATGGGTATTCCCGTCGTACCGTCATAGCCTGTGGTATTCACTCCTCCACATCCTATTGTAGGCACTCCGATGAGTCACTTGACAACCTCGCATTTAATTTTCTTATTTGTGAATGTTACTATCTTGACAACCTATACTATTCTCTTTCCTTTTGTGCAGCCTCAGTCGGCGGCATCGAATAACCCCAGTAATGACCATGGAGGTTGGCAGCCGTTTCCACCTCGGTAATTTTTTTCGAATAATTGTAATTGTGGTCCAAACTACCGTGTGAATTTTGATTACGAATTGTAAACTACTTACTGCGAATTACTATGTTTATATTTTATGAATTGTGACTGTGACTACGATTGTGGATTATATTTATGTCTTGTGGATTGTGAATTGTGGCTAAGGTTGTTATGATTGTGGTTGTTGATATGGTTGTGCTGATTGGGGATGTGGAATGATGTTTATGGGGTTGTGGAATGATTGGGGTTGTGAATGTGATGTATATTTTGAAAATTTGTGAAATATATGCCACTGAACAAATGAAATAGGGTTAAAATTATCACTTTGTCGAGTGTAACACTCAGCAAAGAGGGCCTTTGCCGAGTGCAATGGCCAAAACACTCGGCAAAGAGGGCAAACAGGGGTTCTGGGAACCCTCTTTGCTGAGTGCCCAAACTTCGCCGAGGGCATTGAGAAAAGCACTCGGCGAAGTTCATCTCTTCGCCGAGAGTTTTTGCAAAAACAGTCGCCAAAGTTTACAATTTCGCCGAGTGTTTTCTTTTTTGCGCTCGGCAAAGATGGTAATTTCGTCGAGTGTTTTTTTGTTGGCACTCAGCAAAAGTAAAACGTTCGTCGAGAGTTTTTTTTGCACTCGGCGAAATTTTTCATCACCGTCCACCCAACCGAATGTGTACCTTTTTTGCCGAGTGTCGAAGGAACACTTGGCGAAGTTTTCATCGAGTGCCCGATGAAAAACACTCGGCAAAGAGCTCTTTGCCGATCCAAAATTCACCGTGTGAGCTATGCCGAGTGCAACACTCGGCGAAGTCTTCGCCGAGTGTTTTAAAGCCTTCGCCGAGTGTCCCAGGCACTCGGCAAACAGGGGATCTCCCGTAGTGGCTACACGTTAAAACCTCAAATCAAAATTGACAATATGATGTATAGACACCCCTATATGCGAGTATATGTCAACCATTATAGATTCAACTATGATATATACAAGAGATAAATACATATGCACTTATGTTAAATATGACAATATGATAAATACATTTAATATTGCTAGTGCAACCCATGTGGTTGGGAAATTAATAATCAAGCGTATTCTAATAGAAATCCTTTCTTGAGCTAACTCTTGGATAAATTAAGGGTTAAGATATAGTTTAGATTTCTAGAATTCTTTGTCGTGTTATATTGCAACATTTATTTACCCTAAAAAATATCGGCATCTCCTCCATGTTCTAACCAAGGTTTGGAATTTTGGATCAAAACTCCTAAAATTTCTGCAATTTCTAATTTGCTAGTGGGGTCCGGTAGCAGTGGGGTACCGGGTAAAAATTTCGGTGCAAAAAGTTTGAAAAAATTTACCCTACCCATAGTTCAACCCATCCCCATTCCCCACCACACATACTCGAACTCAACCGCAACTCGAAAAAGTAGGGCAGCGACGGCAGCAACCCTAGACGACGCGACAGCTTAAGGCAGCGGCAGCGGCGGCCCCTACAGGCGACGGCCCCTCAAGGCGGCGAAGTTGCATGCTTTGGTTGATCTGTCCAAGCTTGTATATCACAGCTTGACCTGTCCAATCTTGTAAGCTCTTGGGAAGGCTCACATAGTAGTTTACCATCTCTTGACAGTCAAATGCTTCTTGACAACCTACAGTTAACTTGTTTAGATGTGCCTTGTTTTCCTATGTTGTGCAGGACTCATCAGAAGTAGATTTCAGTTGCGGGTGTATTGAGGGGACAAAATTTTCCCTTGCTAACCATCACAAAGCTAAATTTGGGGTACGGAATTTTATAGTGTGATTCTGCTTATTGCATATATCTGTAGCTCTTATCAAATTAAGTAATTATACTTTGGATTTTTACATCACTGTTTTTTATGCTTGCAGGTTTGACATTTCATAATTTACAGCTTGCCTTTAGGGTATCATGATGGTTTTTTTTAAAGTATTGTGTTAGATTTAAACTTGCTTTTTTTTGTAGCTGGCGCACTTGATCCTGAAGCCCACTACAAATATGGTGCTATAGCTACACATCCTGAATATGGGAAGGCAGTCACACTAGCACTTAGAAAGGTTGCAGCAAATACCGTGGAGGCAACAACAACAATTCACCAATTTATACATTATTGCAATAAGAGAGGAATGTTTGACTCCGAAGAAGCTCGGATGGCGTCACGTACTTTTGCAGCAGGTATGTTAACATGTAGTGTTAGTGTGTTACTGTGCTAGAGTAATTATGAAAAGTAATATTTTATACTTCATTCTAAATCAAAGTTTAAGTGCCGGCCCAAAATCATGTTATGTAGGAGATTGGTGGAAAGCTTTTGGGATAGACTGCCCAAAATTGCAAAGGCTTGCGAAGCGAATTGTATCGCAGTGCGTGTCCTCTAGTGGTTGTGAGCGTAAGTGGAGCATATTTGCTTTGGTTCACACAAAAGTGCAAAACCGGCTTGGGTATGAAAAGCTTCACAAGCTAGTGTTTGTCCATTACAATTTGAAGTTGTGACTTCAAAATTTTGAGGCTAAAATGGGGCATAGAGAGAATGAGAGCGATCCTGTTGGTGTGTTGATGGATGTCGCCCTCTATGATGAAGGAATTCCAATCATGGAATGGCTATTCAAATTCTAGAAGTCAAGCTGCACTAGAACTTGATCCTTTAGAGATTGCTGAAGAGATTGATAGATCTGAGGAGGAGCAACTTTCGCCCTCCAATGTGGTACTTGATAATATCCGCATTGACATGTCAGGCGAGAGAATACTTGATGAGCCCATCAATGCTTGGGTATCAAAGGCAAACAACATTATAGGTGGGTCTGTGTCTCAGGACAGAAAGAGGAAGGCGAAGAAAAAGGGGAAGAGGAAAGCATTGGAAGTGGAAGAGGAAGAGTTTGCAAGTGATGATGACACAGATTCATGGGACAACGATTTTCCTAGTGATGACGACCGTGATGATGTGACTCCTGAACACACAAGGAAACCTACAGGTGCATCTTTATATTTAGTTGTAAAATATTTGCTGATTTATATATATGTGCATGCTAATATGTTTATTTGCTTGCAGGTCCTGACGACGGGCAAACTCGCCGTCTAGTGAAGAGAGTCAAGAATGTCAATGCCTTGGTTTATAACCGTAATCATTTAGATCACACTCCTTGGTTTATAATGCTTGAGTTGTATTATATATGAAATGTTGATGTGTGCTATATTGCTAGATCCAAAAAGCATAAGTAACTCATAAGAAGATGGTTGCTAGAAGATGACTATTGTTGATAATTTTTTTTTGAAAATATGAAAGTCATGTCTGCTGGACTATGTGTTAGATTGATTGTGTTAAATGAAATGTACTTCCCAAACTATTTGGACTATGTGATGGACTATTTGGACTGTGATGGACTGTTATATATGAGTTATTTGGACTTTTCAAACTATTTGAACTGTGATGGACTGTTATATATGAGTTATGCTATGTTTGGACTATGTGAGGGATAGTATGTGATTTAAAACTTCTTTTTTGGCATGATTTAGAATTTTATATGGGAATTACATGCATCTTATGCTACTTTATACTATTGAAATTGTTTTTGAACTGCTAAAAATGTCTGAAATTGTGATGGAGCTGTTTTCTGCAGAAATCTCGAAAATTTCGACCAAAATTTTGGAAATTTCGCACGAAAATTCAAAATTAAATTCAAAAACTTTCGCTCAAAATTTTCGAAAAATTTCGAAATTTTGAAAATTTCGGTCCCCCCAGTAGAAATATGCATTCTGAAATTGTAAACCCTTGTTATAACTATAACTAGGAATACATGTATATTATTTTGTTCCGAATTTAAGTCTAAGAAAATAAGTCTAAATTATAGTAATGTATTTTTTTACCATTCTGCTAGCCCTTTCTTTGATTGATGAGACATACATACCTTAGCGCTTCTCATGGGAACCTATGGTATTTCTAAGAAAGAACCTAGTCAACATGATTCTTAAAATATTAATTTAATAGGAAAAATTTGCCACCTTAGAGGCTTATACATGCAAGTTGTGGAGAAACCCATCAAGCTACTTCAAAGGCTTGGAATTTAGTGAGTTTATTGATTTATCATTAACCTTCATCTCTTGACATGATGTGTCAAAGCGAAATATGACTTTCATGAAAAGAAATATAAAATTTTAAAAGTGTTAGTTTATGATCCAAATTTGGATTGGGCTTTGGGACGCCTTGGCCCGTTTAGTCCACCCTATATATATCTCTTGTATGCCGTAGATGGTTTCAACCTCTCATATGTGATTCCCCTACAATTCGTAAACTCTCCTCATATAGTGAAGATTTGCCGTGTGGCATCCGTGGTTTTTCCCACAAGGGTTTTCCACGTAAAATTACGTCTCTTGTATTTGATCTATTTTGCTCTATTTATAACAAGTGGTATTAGAGCTGGATTAGATCTGTTATTGAGAGTTAGATTAGATCTGTTATTAGATCTGTTTTTAAGAGAGAGAAAAGAAAATTTCGTCGCCGCCGCGAGTCGCGATCTGGCGGCGCCGTCTCGTCAATCCTCGGCGAGATTAATCGTGCAGCGAGCAGGCACAATCAAATCGGCAATCACAACACAGTATACGCAGCAAAAGATAGGCAACACTGCAGCCATCGCAAGCAACCTGCTTTGCTGCCCTTTTTCATCTACTTGTGTCCTGTTTTTTTTCTTTTTCATCTGCACAAACAGCAAAAGCAACAGCCTACTCCTGCGTTGCTTCTCCCTTGCTGTCAAAGAAAACAGAGGGAGGAAGAAGGAAACAGGAAGGAAGACAAAAGAAAAGGGAGAGATCAATTTGTTGGTGACTTCTTTTTGCTACGTGCACACGAGAGGTTACCAGGTTATTTTATCTTCATTGTTTCCGCATATAAAAATTCTGGTTATTTGTCTTCACAATGACTTCTATGAAGTATGATATTCCGCTTGGATCGTGATACAAGATTCTCACTATGACAAGTAAAGATGCGTGCTATACTTTCACAAAGTGATTTAGATGATGCACTTGATAAATTTGGGAACAAACAACAAAATGCTTGGACTGATAGAGAAAAGAGGCAAGATCATAAGGCTTTATCTCAAATTCATCTTCATTTATCAAATAATATTTTGCAAGAGGTGTTGCGGGAGAAAGCTGCATTGCCTTATGGTTAAAGCTGGAATCGATCGCATGTCAAAGGATCTTACTAGCAAGATGCACATGAAGATGAAATTATTTTCGCACAAGTTGCAAGATGATGGATCCGTATTGGATAATTTATCAAATTTCAAGGAAATTATATCTGACCTTGAGTCTATGGAGGTAAAGTTTGAAGATGAGGATTTGGCTCTTATTCTCTTATGTTCCCTTCCACCGTCAATTTCAAATTTCGGAGATACCATCTTATATAGTCGTGATACACTAACTGTTCTTTGAAGTTTATGAAGCTTTGCATGCAAAGGAAAAGATGAAATTGATGGTATTTCCTGAAAATTCTAAGTCACATGGTGATGCTTTGTCATTCGAGGAAGGTCAAATGAAAGAAAATCGGACAATGGTTCTAATAGCAGAAGTTCAAGTCGTCCTAGGGGACGGTCAAAATCCGAGAAGTGGTGAAAAATTCTGCGAGTATTGCAAGAAAAACAACCATGTTATTTCTGAATGTTACAAGTTGAAAAATAAGGAGAAAATGTATGGCACAAACAAATCAAAAGGTAAATTTGATGACGAAGCTAAAGCGTCTGTTGCTTGGTGATAATAACTCGGATAATGCTGATATCCTTGTTGTTTTAGCTGGATGTGTTAGCAGGTGATGAATGGATTATTGATACTGCTGCATCTTTTCATATATGCACTAATAAAAATTGGTTCATCACTTATGAGTCTTTCAAGGTGCTTTGGTTATGTTAGGATGGGAGATAATACTCCACGCCCTATTGTTGGAATTGGATCTGTGCAAATTAAAATGTTTGATGGTGTGATCGGGACCTTAACGAGGTGAGGTATGTTCCGGGTATGACAAGGAATCTCATTTCTTTGAGTTATCTTGATTCAAAAGGATACAAATATTCGGTGGCAATGCGGTTTTAAAGGTATCAAAAGGTTCTCTTATTGTGATGAAAGGAGATTTGAAATCTGCAAACCTATATACGCTTCGAGGCACTACATTACAGGTGATGCTTGTGTGACATTAAAGTCATCGACGCTTCAAATCTTTGGCACAAGCGTCTTGGTCATATGAGTGAACAAGGTTTGGCGAAATTAAGCAAAAGAGAACTTCTTCATGGATATAAAGGTGAAAAATTAGACTTTTGTGAGCATTGCATATTTGGTAAGCATAAGAGGGTGAAATTCAATACTTGTCCATACTACGAAGGTATTCTTGATTATGTACATTCGATTTATGGGGCCCACTCGTAAGAGGTCTTTAGGAGGTGCTCGTTATATGCTAACAATTATTGATGATTATTCAAGAAAGGTGTGGGCATTTTTCTTGAAGCATAAATGGGCTGCTTTTTCAGCATTCAAGGAGTGGAAGATTATGATTGAACGGCAAACCGAAAGAAGGTAAAAGTACTACGTCGATAATGGGATGGAATTCGTTCTAATGAATTTAACAAGTATTGTAAGTCCGAAGGCATTATTAGACACTACACTATTCTGGCACACCTCAACAAAATGGTGTAGCGAGCGTATGAACAGAACTATCATCTCAAAAGCCCGTTGCATGTTTTTCATGCAAAGTTGAATAAGCGTTTTTGGGTGAGCCGCTTCCACCGCTTGCTATCTTATTAATCGATCTCCCTCTATTGCCATTGACAAGAAAACTCCAATTGAGGTATGGTCTGGTTCCACTGCGATTATTCGCAATTGAGAGTTTTTGGTTGCACCGCATATGCTCATGTTGATAATGGTAAATTAGAGCCTAGAGCATTAAATGCATCTTTCTTGGATATAAATCTGGTGTTAAAGGTTATAAATTATGGAATCCTCGGACTTCAAAGGTCATTATCGTAGGAATGTTATCTTTAATGAATCTGTCATGTTCTATGATAATCCTCCTCCCGTTGTTTCCATTGAGGCGCAAGAGAAAAAAGTGTGCGGTGGAGCACCTTGTCGATGTAGAAGATACACCGGATATTGATATTCAAGATGCACCAATTGTGGATGATTCTTCTTGTTGTTCACCACCACAACAATCTATTGCCATTGACGGACTTCGAAGAACTATTAATCCACCTAAAAGATTCATTGAAGAATGTGATGTTGTTTCTTATGCCTTGAATGTTGCGAAGAAATTGAAGGTAATGCGAGAACCTTCCAACTATTCGAGGCTATTATTTCGCTGATCATAAGAATTGGATGTACGATGCAAGATGAGATGGAGTCACTTAAAAGGAATGGTACTTGGGATTTAGTAAAATTGCCTAAAGAGAAAAAATGTCCATTGTAAATGGATTTTCAAAAGAAAAGAAGCCATTAGCCCCAATGAACCAAGAAAGATATAAGGCAAGATTGGTTGCTAAAGGTTACAACCAAATTCTAGGTATTGATTATAATGATATCTTTTCCCCTGTTGTAAAGCATAGCTCAATTCGCACTCTACTCGGCATTGTTGCTATGCATGATTATGAACTTGAGCAATTAGATGTTAAAACAGCTTTTTACATGGGAAATTAGAAGAGGACATTTACATGGATCAGCTGAAGGTTTTATTTCTCCGGAAAAGAACATTTAGTATGCAAGTTAAAGAAATCTCTTTATGGCCTAAAACAATCTCCCGGACAATGGTACAAAAGATTTGATTCTTTTATGCTCTCTCATGGCTTTAAGCGGTCAAGTTATGATAGCTGTGTTTATTTGAAGCCAATTGGTAGCTCGTTTATCTTTCTTTTGCTTTATGTGGATGATATGTTAATTGCTGCAAAAGATAAGTTAGAAGTGGCTAAGTTAAAAGCACGGTTGAGTGATGAATTTGAGATGAAAGACCTAGGACCAACTAAAAAATTCTTGGTATGGAAATTATCGGAGATAGAAAATCTGTAAATTATACCTCGATCAACGAGGTTATATTGAAAAGGTCCTACGTCATTTCAACATGCATGATGCAAAGCCTGTGAGTACTCCTCTAGCTTCACATTTTAAATTATCTTCACTTTATGCCCGAGTCAAATGATGATATTGATTATATGTCAAGAATTCCATACTCCAGGCAATTGGTTCACTAATATATGCTATGGTCGCACACGTCTGATTTATCTCATGCATTAAGTGTCGTTAGTAGATACATGGCTAATCTGGTAAAGAGCATTGGAAAGTGTTCGGTGGATTTTCGGATATCGTGTGGTACTTCGGTGCTTGTTTACGTTTGGAAAATGGAGGACTTGTTGGTTATGTTGACTCGATTATGCTTGGTGATTTGGATAAAAGGAGATCTCTTACAGATTATGTCTTTACCATTGGTGGTTGTCTTTGTTAGTTGGAAAGCAAGTTTACAAGCTCGTGGCATTGTCTACTGAAGCTGAATATATGGCTATTTACGAAGCATGTAAAGAAGCTACTTGGTTAAGAGGTTTGTATGCTTGAGCTTTGCGGGATTACTTCTTGCATTCCTATATTTTGTGATAGTCGAGTGCTATTTGCCTTACAAAAGATCAAATGTTTCATGAAAGAACAAAGCATATTGATGTGAGATATCACTATATTCGAGATGTCATTGCTCAAGGTGATGTTAAAGTTGGCAAAATCAGCACTCATGATAATCCCGCGATATGTTAACCAAGTCAATTCCTATAACTAAGTTTGAGCTATGCTCAAGCTTGGTTGGTGTTACAGCTTAAATCCTAGAGATTTTTAACGTCGGTAATATTCATTATTGAAAGGAGATGATTGACAGTTATCTATTTCCTACAAGAAAGAATTTGTCTCAAGGTGGAGTTTGTTAGTTTATGATCCAAATTTGGATTGGGCTTTGGGACGCCTTGGCCCATTTAGTCTACCCTATATATATCTCTTGTATGCCGTAGAGGGTTTCGACCTCTCATATGTGATTCCCTATAATTACTGTAAACTCTCCTCATATAGTGAAGATTTGCCGTGTGGCGTCCGTGGTTTTTTTCCCGTAAGGGTTTCCACGTAAAATTCTGTCTCTCATGTTTGATCTATTTTGCTCTATTTATAACAAAAAAATAAAATATAATTTAGACATAAAATGAGTTTTTTATAGCCAGGGAAGTAAATTGATTCAAAACTAAAATAGTTTTATGTGTAAAAGCATTGTAAAATTATTTCAAAAGACTGACCCATGAGTATTAGGCAGAAGGCTTGGCACATAGAAAACTCCACAGTTGAGCCATAACTGAAAAGAATACTCACGAAAAGTCATTTGTGTAGCATTGTGATGAACATATAATTGTTCAAACTATTAAAAAGGTTGGATAAACAGCTTAAAATTACCATTTTACATTGATTATTAATAATCTCTATGTGAAAACAATAGTTTATACAAATATTTCCACCCATATCATTGTTGGCCAACAATCGATAGAACTTTATAGTTCCTAGCAAAATTAGTTATATATTTTACTCCATTTGGGTCAGTAATTAATATTTGTTGTTTTTAGAAGGTTATTGTCTGTAATAAAAAATAATGTCAAAGTTTTTTTAACATTGTGTCTTTATTTAAAATGATAAGTACTTTTAACTCGGAGAAAGTACAACTTATTGTATCCCTTTGCTTAGATGCAGTTGCTCTTTTTTTTTTCATATGCTACATTTTCTCCTTGTTCATTAGTGGATGACTTGGGTGTATGTGACACTGTATATACCAAATGAAAAGCCTTGTGGGGTCCAGATTGATTTCGAGTGCGAGAGACATCTCATCTGCAATGTTTCATGTAGAGCGGGAATATAATTTTTTAGAATAACTCTGCAATCCTGATTATTTTTGTAGGTGGATTTTTATATGTTTATCGTAATAATTTAAACATTTTCTCTAAATTTTGTAATTAAACATTACAAATTTATATACTCCAAACGATCTAAATTTTTGTAGCTAACGTGCAATGGACATTTAGTAAATATATTTATATTAGATAATCTTTAATGTGAATCCTATAATGCTTACTTTATTTGGTCTTTTTTGTTTGAAATAATTAGACGTTTTTACATTGCTATACTTATGTTATATTTCGTGTAATTAGATGTTTTAAATACTTAAATAATTCTTAATTTTCAAGTTTCTAAAATAATAGGAGCTACGTAATGCTTTTAGCTCGGCCGTTTGTGATACACACATGTAGTCCTAGTCTAATTTGCCTTCTCATGCAGATTAACGGAGATGGAATCAAAACTATGACCGATCAGGAGTCTTTGTTTTTTTTCAAAAAGGAGTCCTGATTTTTTAGACTACGATCCAATCTCTTGTTATGTTACATGTACGTAGGATCTGTGACATGTAATAAATTAAAAAGATCGCAGGTTCAAGATATAGTAATTCTTTTTTCATAGCTATATATAGTTAAGATAAAAGGCGTGCGTTCGGAGAGGAAAGAATAAGATAAATCGATGTAAGGTAGCTCACACTATTTCTTTTATATAGATCTAATCATTAACATTAGAGGATCCATCGATCCGAGTAATAAAAGTAAAAATCAACGGTTAAATTTTTAAAAGATTTTTTATAATTTATTAAAATGTCAAGTGGTTGTTTAGAAATGCTTATAGGAGTCTATAAATGTAACGATTTAAGAGCTTTTAAAAAAATTAATGGACTCTTAATATATAAGATAATAAATATATAGATCACATAGCAGGTCGGAGATAGAACAACAAAGACGATCTGCCACCATGACGTCATCGTCATCGTCGTCTGCTGCTTCTACCAGCTGCGTCGCCGAACCTAATGGCTCCACGTCGACCATCGTCGCGGCTGCGAAGCCCACCGGGCATCACATCCTCAAGATCGACGGCTACTCCCGCACAAAGGCCATGGTCGTCGCCGGTGACTGCATCGACTCCTCCCGCTTCCACGCCGGTGATCACGCATGGCGCATCAAATACTACCCCAACGGCCACGACCGCAGCAACCAGAAACCGGAAGCCATATCCCTCATGCTGGAGCTTGACATGGCCGGCCGTGCCGCCGCCGCCGTCGTCAAGGCGCAGTTCGTGTTCAGCTTGCTCGACAAGGATGGCGAGCCGGTGCCGTCGAGAACCCATGGCGGCAGCATACGCAGCTTCCCTAGCCCAAGTGGTTCTCCCATCTGGGGATACTTCAAGTTCATCTCCCACGACGACCTCGAGAGGTCGGAGCATCTCAACGACGACCGCTTCGCCGTCCGGTGCGACGTCACCGTCATGAGGGGCATCGAGCTCCGCGTCGAGCTGGGGTCGTCCCTCGCCGTGCCGGAGCCTGACCTGCACTGCCATCTCGGCCGCCTCCTCTCGACCGGGGATGGGGCGGACGTTACGTTCAGGGTTGCCGGAGAGACGTTCCCCACGCACAGGTGCGTGCTCGCCGCCCGGTCGCCGGTGTTCAGGGCTGCACTCTATGGCGACCGGCGGCGACCTGCAGCAGGTACATTCCTCGACGTCGACGACATGGATGCCGGAGCGTTCAGGGCTCTGCTGCACTTCGTGTACACGGACACGTTGCCAGAGATGGCATCGGCAGACGTGCCGGCCATGGCGCGGCAGCTGATCGCGGCGGCTGACAAGTATCGGGTGGAGAGGCTGAAGCTCGTCTGCGAGGACAAATTAAGCAGGCGTCTCGCCGACGACCCGAGCAGGACGAGGCCGACGACGATGACTGGTTCGACGACCGGTGATGATCCACAGCGTAGCCAGCGACGTGCACGGTTTATGGGGAAATTCTTGAAGTTTGGAGCATGTTTTTCTGATCGGTAGTTTTATCATTAATTTGGTACACAAAAATAACGGCTGCAGCTTATGTATATCTCAACTAGTAAATATACTCGTGCGTTACAACGGACGTCTTGAAGTCTCATGTAATTTCAATTTATATTTTTTATGTTTTTCACACGAGGCCTATTTCAGTTATTGAGGCGTAGGTTAATTTTATAAACACTCAAATGGTTTTTGCAAAATAGCTAGACGGATCGGGTTAATTTTATAAACACTCAAGGGGTTTTCGCAAAATAGTCATGCATGCGGGTTAATTTTATAAACACTCAAGGGGTTTTACGCAAAATAGCCGGATGGACTACGTGTTAATTTTATAAACACTGAAGGAGTTTTTGCAAAATAACCGAGATAGACTAAGTTTTCTATAAAATAGCCAAACGGACGAAAATTTTGGATGGACACACTACTTGTTTTATAGATAGTTATTATTAGATTGCAACGGACGTCATTTTATTTTATCATCATTACGCAACAGATTAATTTTATAAACACTCAAGGGGTTTTTTGCAAAATAGTCAGACAGACTATGGGTTAATTTTATAAACACTCAATGGTTTTGCAAAATAGTCAGGTGGAATGCATGTTAATTTTATAAACACTCAAGGGTTTTTATGCAAAATAGCCAGACGGACGAAAATTTTGGATGAAAACACTACTTACTTTATAAATACTAGCAACTGTGCCCGTGCGTTGCAACGAGTAAAGTCGGGGCGTAGCGCGGATAGGGCGGGAGGAGAGGCGCAAGCGCGACGCGGGCGTGATGCAAATAGGGACGGGAGGGAGGGGTACAGGAAATCTTTTTTCCATCCAAGCCCTCCCTTTCCTTTTAGTATTAGGACTACGGGTTAATTTTATAAACTCAAGGGGTTTTCGCAAAATAGCCGACGGACGAAAATTTTGGATAGAAACACTACGGTAGATTCTGTTTAAAGCGCTTTATGGTCGTGAGTTCGACAATAGGATCTTGATGTATCTAATTTTAATTTTATACTTAGGGCCCGTTCAAAGAATGTTCAAAAAGTTAAAGAAGAGGAGAAAACGTGGTTGGTAGATGGACAAGGTTGTGTTCTATATTACGCGTTCTCAGCATCTAGCAACATGTACATTTTTGGAACAATAAAATAGTTTTCATGTGTATGTTTTTCGAACAATAAAACAGTATTTTTTTAAAAAATATATAAGAAAGTTGCTTTAAAAAGTTATTAATTCATTTTTAAATTATTTTTTAATATTTAATTAATTACACGCTAATCCGTTGTATGCAGAAAAAAATTCCCTAACGCATACCAATGAACACAGCGAGTGAGGCAGCGTGGAACGAGAGATTGGTGATCATTTGACAACAGAAACGACATGGATCAAGGAGATAGAAATATTTGTCATTTAATTTGTACAATCCTGTAAGATGTATAAAAGTTATCAATAATTACTTATTTTTCTTCCCTTTTCTTTTGATTTTTTATTTTTTTGTCGAACCTTTTTTATTTTTTTAATTTCATGTAAAAATAAGAAAGTTATTGCGCTGTTAATTAATTAGGATTGTGATCCTCATACATGGATATTGAATTTTTCTAACAAAGAGGAGTTTGACTTGTAGTGACATCTTAATGACTTTTTAAAGGAAATATAAAATCCTTTTCTTGTAGATTCATGTTGAGATGTTCACACGGGCCAAGATTTTTTTCTCTCCCCACAATCCATCTATCTACCGGAGATGGCAGCAGCCAGCAGGGGCCCATCCTGCACAGCCTACTGCCTGGTTCTCGCGCTGCCAAAGGACGAAAAGCATCGGTGCCAACAAACGGAGTCGAATGTGGATTAGAACATGCCAAAATAAATAAATCGTGTGCACTTCGAATACGGGATCGAATTGGTCTGCGGTCGACGGATGAAAATCTGTCAAAAACACCTCAAATTTTTATAATACCGTTACGTGGGTGAAATATCTATACGACGGATAAAAAACATGTAAAGAAAGAAAAGATAACTGATAAAGAACAGAAAGTTTTATGGCTTTTATTGTACGACGAATTAGATTGTATTTCTGATTTTTTATTTTTATATAATTGGACTCGGACACGATTATTGTTGCGTGAGAGGGACGTCATGTGATATGCTCCTGTGGTATGTGATTTATCAGGTAGGATGACAGAAACACTACGAATCTTTTAATTTTCATATAATTTGAGCCTTTATTGTTTTTTATCTGATGCTATTTTATTATACTACAACCTTAGTAATAACAATACAATAATTTTGTATGTCATATACTACATTAGAAAAGAAATATATTCAAAGGGACTACCACCTCCTAAACTTTTGATAGTTTTTTTTATCTATTATATTATAACTAGAGTATAATTATTTTTTAAGTGGATTACAATCGTACTGTAACTTATATGTTTTTTACATAACTAGCAACTGTGCCCTGCGTTGCAACGGTGAAGTCGGGACGCGACGCGGATGGGGACGGGACGGAGGGCGCAGGCGCGGGGGGGGCACGGTGCGGATGAGGACGGGCGAGAGGGCACGGGAGGTCTTTTTCTTCCAAGCCCTCTTTCTTTTCAGCATGGGACTCGGGTTAATTTTATAAATACTCAAAGGGTTTTTCGCAAAATAGTCGGGCGGACGAAAATTTTAGGTAGAAACACTACTTGCTTTATAGATAGTTATAGATATAGATATAGAAGTTATAGATTATTAAAAACCCATGTGGGATGATTGGCTTTGCACGCTTGTGCCCATAAGGTCATCGGTTCGATCTTTCCTCACACCTGACGTGGTTTTATTTCCCTCCCCCTCGCATGAATCTCAGCACAATCCAACGGTCCACATACAGAATAATTTTGCTCAAAATTCTGTCAACAACTATATAGCAATTTTAGATGAAATGTGGATTGGTAAAGCTACCTTAACAAAATTTCAAATCCTACTATGGTCCTAGAGAAAGCACATGTAGGTGCTACCGAAATTTTATCAAGAGACACACGTTTTATACTTTATATGACAACTGTGCCCGTACGCTTACGTTGTAACGGATGAAGTCGGGGCGCGGCGCGGATAGGGACGAGAGGGAGGGGGGCAGGCACGCCGTGGGAGCTTCGACAACGACGGGAGGGAGGGGCGCAGGCGCGGCACGGGACGCGGTGCGGATGGGGACGAGAGAGAGCGCGCAGGAGGTCTTTTTTTCCATCCAAGTCCTCTCTTTATTTTCAATATTGGAACTACAAGTTAATTTTATAAACACTCAAAGGATTTTTTGCAAAATAGCCAAGTGAACGAAAATTTTAGATAAAAACACTACTTGCTTTATATAGTTAGTTATAGATTTCTTGATAGTTTCTCAAAAACATTAAAGTTACTGCTAATAATAGAGGATACCGTTTGCACTTGGACTTGGACTCAATCGTGTGGCACTTGAACATTTATAGATAAAGGAGTAAATAAACGCACACGGCCATGCAACTCCATCGATCGATCGATTGCGTTCTCGGTCACCTTCACTGGCCATGTCTGCAACCGGGCCTCCCACCTCCAAGAAACCCGGTGACACCGCTGTCGTGCCATTGCCGTCGTCATCGTGCTCGACCATCGCTGTCTCCGAGGCGAATGGCTACCACGTCTTCAAGATTGATGGATACACGAGGACAAAGATAATGACCAAGATCGGCGAACCCCTCGACTCCGGCGAGTTCCACGTCGGCGGCTATGCTTGGCATCTCCGGTACTACCCAAACGGGTAAGTCCGAGTTCTTTGACTCCATATCCTTTATCCTTGTGCGCTCCAACTGCAAACTCGCTGGCGTCCATGTCAATGCAAGTGTCAAGATCAGCTTGCTCGATCACGCCGGCGAGGCGGTCGCACGGTACAGCCAACAGGTCGACAAGTGTGTGTTCTCCAAGATTAGCGATCGATGGGTCTCCAAGAGCTTCATCAAGAGGGATGAGCTGGAGAAGTCCGGCCATGTCATCGGCGACCGCTTCGCCGTGCGGTGCAACCACTACGGGAAATCTCCTTTTGCCGAGTGCACAGGACACTCGGCGAACTGTTTAACACTGGCAAAAATTTCGCCGAGAGTTGCACTCGGCATAGGTCACACGGTGAACTTTTGATCGGCAAAGAGCTCTTTGCCGAGAGTTTTTCATCGGGCACTCGGTGAAATCTTCGCCGAGTGCCGCTTCGACACTCGGCAAAAAAGTACACGTTAGGTTGGGTATACGGTGATGGAAAAGTTTGCCGAGAGCCAAAAAACACTCGGCGAAGTTTTTGATTTTGCCGAGTGCCGGGAAGAAAACACTCGGCGAATACCCATACTTTGCCGAGTGTTTTCGAAAAGCACTCGGCGAAATTGAAAACTTCGCCGAGTACTTTCGCAAAAGCACTCGGCGAAAGTGGTCATTTCGCCGAGTGCTTTTGTCACAGGCGCTCGACGAAGTTTGTGCACTCGGCAAAGAGGGTACCCGAACCCCAGTTACCCTCTTTGCCGAGTGTTTTGGCCATTGCACTCGGCGAAGGCCCTCTTTGCCGAGTGTTGCACTCGGCAAAGTGAAAAATTTAACCCTCTTTTATTTGTTCGTCGCATATTTCATAAATTTTCAATATATACATCACATTCACAATCCCAATCATTCCACAACCCCATAAGCATCATTCCACATCCCATAAGCATCATTCACAATCCACAAAACATAAACATTCACAATCCCAATCATTCCACAACCCCATAAGCATAATTCCACATCCCATAAGCATCATTCACAATCCACAAGACATATAATTCACATTCGTAGTCACAGTCACAATCCACAAAACATAAACATAGTAGTTCACAGTACGTAGTCCATAATTCGCAAACGAAATTCGAAGAAAATATAGTTCACAGTAGATACTCCAGAATTACAATTGTTCAAAAGAAATTTACCGAGATGGCCATGGCGCCCAACCGTCGTGGTCATCATTGGGAGGGTTATTTGATGCCGCCGACTGAGATTGCACAAAAGGAAAATAGAATAGTATAGGTTGTCAAGATAGTAACATTCGTAAATAAAAAAATTAAATGCAAGGTTAAGTGACTCACCGGAGTGCCTACAAAAGGATGTGGAGGAGTGAATACCACAGCCGTGGTGGCGGTACGACAGAAGACCCATGTTTTGACCGATTGATTGCACGTAGGCGTACATCTCGGTCATCCTCATCTCAATCTCCCGCCATTTCCTTCTCTCCTCTTCCAACTCGTCCTACAATATTTCATTTCAATTTTACAAAGTGAAGCAAATAATCGTAAATATTAATGAATTGAGAAAAAAGAATTTTCTAACCCGCCGTTTCCTTCTCTCCTCTTCCAACTCGTCCTACAATATTCCATCCTAATGTTACAAAACGAAGCAAACAATCGTAAATATCAATTAATTGAGCACAAAACCGAAAATTTCTCACTCGGAGTTGCTGCACTTGATGCCGTGAAGCGGTCGGCCGTGTGCGTATGGCCGAGCTTTCGCTCGTGCTCCTTGCTCGAAGCTAGGACGAGTGGGTGTACTAGCCGTGTCGAGAAGGTTGTCGCCAATCCAGACCGCCCATGCCTCTTGTCTCCTCCCACCCTCATGACGACTTCTCCATCAATATCCGGGTAGTAGGATCGAAATCCTCCCCATGGAGCTCCCTTGCCATCGTGGTGTCTTGGGGCGACCGTGGACGATCGCGTTGGTGTACGCCGAGGGCCCGTCCTCTAGGTTGTAGTCGACGTCGGACGTCGCTTGCCCTTGTGGGCCAAAGCCCATGCCTTGAACTCGGGAGATAGGTTACCCATCATGCGACGCCGACATTGCGAACAAAACAATAGTATGGTTAAGAACTATTGAGCATTGGTCGTTGAAATGAAAAATAGAATTCACGTACCCATCTAGCTGCATACTGGTTGAGGCTAAGGCTGCCTTAGTGGTGTGGTGCACTGGCATCATCAAACGCTGCTCTCGGCAAGCGGCGTGCGTCTCTCGCCACTCGGCGGCGCACCACCTATCCACCATGCGCTCCCCAATCGAGAAGTCGGCCGATCCACCAAATAGGCACCTACACGTCATCAAGTATAAGAGATATACCTAGATCAAATCAAATGTATTTAATCGTTCGAAAAACCGATGTTATATTTACCGATGTATTGTTCCTTTGTCGGTCATGGTTCTTGCTTCGGTTTTGGTGACCTTCAGGTTGTTGTATGTGAAGGGTTACGCGGAAGCTACGCTAGCCGAAAACAAAAATTTTTCTACCGCGCAAACCAGGAACACTTGCAAGTAAGGGCCGATAGATCGTTACCGATTGGAGTGTGCAGCGGAAATAGACCAATCGTGGCTATCCGATCCGAACAGTGTAGCCGATTCCCGCAAGCCGACAACCGATACCCGGGGACAGCCGATTCGCCAATCAGCCGATTCGCAGATGCCGTAGCCGATCCGAGTCGTCCGACGTGTTCTCACGCCTCGCTCCGATGCGCTCGACCACGCCTGATTCCTCCACACCGATGGACGGCGCGCAACGTAGCGCGCCTCTACCGGTATCCACACGTCCAGGACGAACGCCGAACACCCGTGTGCTAGCAGCGATGCAAGGCTAGGGTTTGGCTCGAAAGTGGGGAGGGTTTCCGTGGAGATTGATCTCGGCGACTTCTGTTGCACGCGATGCAATTGACGTATCACAGCTCTCCACCCCTCCCTCCTTTATATAGAGTTGGCCGACCGGGACTAGTGGCCGATCGGGACTCTATTTTGAATCGGATCTCATCCGTATCTCATAGAGTTGGCCGCCCACACGTCGTAAGCCCATAGGACTCTATCCGATCGGATCCCTATCCAATCGAGCCGTATCCGAGTCCAACTCGAATATCTATTCTATCCCCTTAAGCGTGCGACCACGTAGGTTTAGGTATACTCGGTTTTGGCTATAGTCTAACTTAGCCGATCGTCGGCTCGAGTCCAACTCACGACCGTCAATAGTGGCGCCTAGCACATATTGACACCATAGTATACAAGAATAATATCGGCTCGAACCTGTAATGTGTACACAAATCCCTTTGCCTCACGATACCAATTAAGCTATAGGCAAGATGTGTGCCATCCCTTCAATAGCTTAACCATTCACTCAAACCGTATTGGATTATCCGTCGTTGATTGACTCCTCAATCAACTTAGCATGGCCATGCATTTTCATAATCCATTACCTCAAGGGCCCGAGATATATCTCCAAAGGAGGGGCAAATTCCATCTTGATCACTCACATCCCACTCCATGTTTCATAGCAAACCCGAAGACTACTTTTATAACTACCCGATTCTACGGAATAGCGTTTGGTAGTCCCAAAGTAGGCTACTACACATGTTGGAATCCATGGTGATCTCGGTCTAAGGACTTTGTACCAACACTACCGAGACCAACTAATGACACATTAATTCCGTAGTGTCTCATGATGGGTCTATCCAACAATGTGTTCTCCAACACATGTGTCCATGTTTATTGATTTGGTATCTCCATACCCATGATCTATGAGACATGATCATCAATCAATAAACATGCCGATCTTAGAATCATATTTGTTCCAACAATATGACATATGATCAGGGATCATTTAGAAATAGATTCATACATATAGAGTCTCATAAATAAGTCACGTACTTATTGATCAATACAAGATGTCTATTTCATGGAACCGAATAACACTTTATTCATAAATACATAAACATTGACGTGATATTCAACATCTTCATGTTGCCTCTAGGGCATATCACTAACAATCTCCCACTTGCACTAGAGTCAATCATGTAAGTATCTAATACCCATTGCTCTTGTGTGCGCCTCATGCTTCGGCTGAGGGAGAGGTTTTGTCAGCGGATCGGCTATGTTGAGATCCGTGTGCACTTTGCATATCTTGACATCACCTCTGTCCACTATCTCGCGGATGAGATGATATCGCCGAAGTATGTGTTTGGACTTCTGATGTGACCTCGGCTCCGTGGCTTGCGCAATGGCTCCACTATTATCACAATAGAGAGACATTGGACCAGTCGTACTAGTCATCACACCAAGCTCAGAAACGAATTTCTTGATCCAAACAACCTCCTTTGCAGCTTCTGAAGCAGCAATGTACTCGGCCTCCGTTGTAGAATCAGCAACAGTATCCTGCTTGGAACTCTTCCAGCTGACTGCGCCTCCGTTCAGGCAGAACACGAACCCAAATTGCGATCTATAATCATCCTTGTCTGTTTGGAAGCTAGCATCGGTGTAACCACTTACAACGAGCTCTTCTTCACCTCCATAGACTAGGAACATATCCTTAGTTCTTCTCAAGTACTTAAGGATATTCTTTACTGGCATCCAGTGACCTTCACCGGATCGACGTATCGCTCGTAGCACTCAAAGCGTACGAGACATCCGGGCGTGTACAAAGCATGGCATACATGATGGATCCAATTGCCGAAGCATATGGAACCATACCCATCTTATTCCGCTCATCATGTGTCCGAGGACACCGATTCTTGCTAAGATTAATGCCATGTGACATAGGCAAGAAACCTTTCTTGAAATCATGCATGTTGAACCTTTTCAACACCTTGTCAATGTATGTACTTTGGCTTAATCCAATTACCCTCTTGGATCTATCTCTATAGATCCGAATGCTAATATGTATGTTGCTCCCCTAAGTCTTTCATGGAAAAACTATTTTTCAATGAAGACTTGACAGATTCTAGCATAGGGATATCATTTCCAATCAACAATATGTCATCCACATATAAGATTAGAAATACAATTGCGCTCCCACTGTCCTTTTTGTAAACACAGGCCTCTTCTTCATTTTTGATGAAACCAAACCCTTTGATTACTTCATCAAAACGAATATTCCAACTCCGAGATGCTTGCTTCAATCCATAAATGGATTTCGTAGCTTGCATATCTTTCCGAGCGATTCTAGATCGACAAAACCCGAGGTTGTAACATGTATACATCCTCGCTTAGGTTTCCATTCAGGAAAGCCGTTTTGACATCCATCTGCCATATCTCATAGTCGAAATATGCAGCAATCGCTAGGATAATCCGAATAGATTTAAGCATTGCGACGGGCGAGAAGGTTTCATCATAATCAACTCCTTAAATTTGTTTAAAACCTTTCGCCACCAATCGCGCCTTATAGATGTGAAAATTTCCATCCATATCGGCCTTTTCTTAAAAACCCATTTACACTCAATGGTTTTGACACCATCAGTGGATCAACCAAGTTCCAAACTTGATTGTCATACATGGATTCTATTTCGGATTTCATGGCTCCAAGCCACTTGTTGGAATCGGGTCCCACCATCGCTTCCTCATAGGTCTTAGGCTCATCGTTGTCCAACAACAATATATCACGTTGTTCCGCACTGTGTACTGTCGGGCGCACGACGTGATCTTTCGGACCTCGTGGGGGGTGTATCTACAACGGTGGTGCAACACTTTGCTCCTCCTGTTGTGGTTCCGTGGTCGTGAAACGTTTTCGGGTGTTTCTCGAACTTCTTCAAGATACACCCTGCTCCCACTAACCCTTCTTGAAAGAAACTCCTTTTTCAAGAAGACACCGTGTCGGGCAACAAACACTTTGCCTTGTTCCCGATTATAAAAGTAATATCCCTTAGTTTCCTTAGGATATCCCACAAAGAAGCACTTATCGATTTGGGTGTGAGCTTGTCGATCAAACGTTTTACATAAGCTTCGCATCCCCAAATTTTGAGAAAAGACAAACTAGGGGTTGCCCTGTCCATATCTCATATGGTGTCTTTTCAACCGACTTAGATGGAACTCTATTTAGTGTGAGCGCAATTGTTTCAAGAGCATATCCCCGAAGGATAACGGAAGATCACTTTGGCTCATCATCGACCGCACCATGTCCAACAAGGTGCGATTTCTCCATTCGGACACCCCATTCCATTGTGGAGTTACTGGCGGAGTCAACGTGGAACAATTTCACAATCTTTCGATGATTACCGAACTCTTGGCTCAAGTATTCTCCTCCACGATCCGATCGTAGAAACTTGATTGTTTTCCCTAAATGATTACTCGTATTTCATTCGGAATTCTTTGAACTTTTCAAAGAATTCGGACTTATGCCTCATTAAGTAGATATAACCATATCTACTAAAGTCATCGGTAAAGGAAATAAAGTATGCGATAACCACCTCGGCCGTTGAGCTCATTGGTCCACATACATCGGTATGTACGAGTGCCAATAAGTCACTTGCTCTCTCACTATGTCCCGTGAAAGGTGCCTTTGTCATCTTACCAAGTAAACAAGACTCACATGTCTCAAATGATTCAAAATCAAAAGAGTGAAGCAATCCATCCTTATGGAGCTTCTCCATGCGTTTCTTATTTATATGGCCTAAGCGACAATGCCGGATAAACGTGGGGTTTATATCATTAGAGAGTTGTCTTTACGTATTAATGTTATAGATGGGAGACGCTTCAAGATTCAAAACGTATAATCCATTCACCAATGGAGCATGAAAATAGAACATATCTCTAAGATATATTGAACAACCATTGTCCATTGATCTAAAATCATATCCTTCGCTTGCAAACATGAAGCGGAAATAACGTTTTGACATAGTGTTGGAACACAATAACAATTATTCAATTCCAAAACTAATCCCGAAGGTAGATGAAGTGGTACCGTGCCGACAAGAACTGCGTAGCAACGCTTGCTCCATTGCCGACGCGCAGTTCACCTCGCCCTTCTCAATCCTCTACTTCTTCTCATTGCCCGCAACGATTTGCAAATATGAGCTACGATCCGGTATCAAATACCCATGAGTCGGTAGGTGAAGTAGCAAGATTAATGTCTATAACATTAATACCGAACGAAGTCGTACTTTGCTTCTTTTTGAGATCCTCCATGTACTTCTTGCGCCTCTTCCAGTGGCTCGTCTCCTTGCAATAGAAGCAAACGGCATCGATGCCGCTGACCCCTTCTTGCCCTTCTTTTCATTGGAGGCACTTGCGATCTCATCGGGAGTTAACTTCCTCTTGGTGCAAAGTTTCTTGACAGTGGTTTGTGCTTAGCCTTACGCATCATCATCACATGATGACCATTCTTTTGGATACTCTCCTCACTGTCTTTAGCATCCCATGCAATTCAGCCAAGGTTCTCCATATTGTTCATGTGATAATTCAATATGAATGGCTCGAAGCTCGGAGGGAGCGACCGGAGAATCACATCGTAGCCAACTCTTGGCTAAGGGAAAAACCTAGTTTTTCTAGACTCTCAATGTAGCCAATCATTTTTATCACATGCGGATCGACGGGATTCCCTCAACAAGCTCGCACGCAAACAAGACTTTGAGGTGTTGAACCTCTCGGCCCGAGCTTGGTTCTCAAACATGCCACGCAGTCCCGAATAATATTGTGAGCATCGCTTGCTCTCATATTGCTTCGAAGCTCGGGGACATTGTAGCAAGCATGAGACACTTATATCTAGGGCATCATTAGTGTGCTTCTCATAAGCCTTCCGTGCGAGTTGCGGTGGCATTATTTGGCAAATCCTCGGGATAGGGTACTTCAAGAACGTACTCCTTACGCTCTTGCTTGAGAACAATTCTCAAGTTGCGATACCAATCCATAAAGTTTGTTCCATTTAATTTTTCCTTTTCGAGAATAGATCGCAAATTAAAGGTACTGGGTGTAGTATTAGCCGCCATTTATTCTACAACGAAAAGCAAATTTTAGCACAATGTTTATGCTATGTTTATTGTTAAACAATTTAACATTAGACTCTCATTACGTATTTTCCACCTTCCCTCTAGGTTACGTATTGGGTCAAGATCCACATGTTAATTAATTTTCTAGTGAGCTTTGGCATCACTGCTAGAAAATTAATAGCATCGATAAGCAACTCCTTGCTAATCACATCTCTATGTGACTCTTGTTGTTGGTGTGGCATCTCCATGCCCCGGCCCCAACCTATGCCCCAAGGCCCAAAATTGTTTTGATAGCCTTGTTAAGTAAACCAAATGCTCCTACGTATATGTCCGACATATACCCCTCGTGTTATGATAGAGAATGGCACTCTGCTTTGCGGACCCACCATTGATGAGCATAACGGTGACGGTGTAACATTTGGAAGGGCATCATTACTACTTAATTTTGCGAGGGATGCTATCCTATCAAACAAACATATCACATATATGAAAGCGGTAGAATAGCATGAAATAGTATGGCCCCTTCACATGGTGATCTCCATCTCCATGCCGATGTAGAGGATCTCCATCTTCAACACCGTTCTTTCGAGTGCCGAATGCTTGATTTCTTCAAACTAAGCTACTACTATAGAAGCTCTAATTGAAGATTACATCGACTCGCAGGTCGTGAAAGAATATTACAAGCATTGCACGTATGAAAGAATATTACAGGGATTGCACATATGAAAGAATATTACATGCATCACATGCATCTCATACATACAATAGGGCCATACCATCTCAAAGCATTCTCTGCAAAAACAAGTTAGGCGTAGAAACGTTTTCTACCTATCACAGAGAAACGGCATCGAGACGACCTATAAGGGGGTACGCACACGGCGGTCCCGCTAGCCGGTTAGCGGGCGGGGGGTCGAGGGGGAAGCCGCCCCCTCGCGGGCTTCCGGGCAGCGCCCGGAACACCACACGAAATTCATAGATCCAATCTATGAAATCGCTTACGGAAACCATATCGGCATAATCTCATTATGCCATCCCGATACACTATCAAGGGAGATGGTTTGCGTAGGCGCGAGGAACAACAAAGTTGGACTACGAGACAGCTTCGGTATAATCACATTATACCGTTCCGATAAACTATCAAGGAACGCTATCTCGAAGCCAACTCAAACCGAGTTATATGGAAATTGGTTTGACGTAATCACATTACGCCGTTCGATACACTATCAAGGAACGCAATTACCATGAACTCTCCTCAACAAATCCCGTAAAACCGATTGATCTAATCAACCCGTGCGCAAAACTTGTTCCGATTCAATCTAAAACCCGAACTAAGCAAGATTAGCTCTAATACCACCGAAGGGTTACGCGGAAGCTACGCTAGCCGAAAACAAAAATTTTTCTACCGCGCAAACCAGGAACACTTGCAAGTAAGGGCCGATAGATCGTTACCGATTGGAGTGTGCGCGGAAACGCCAATCGGGGCTATCCGATCCGAAGTGTAGCCGATTCCCGCAAGCCGACAACCGATACCCGGGGACAGCCGATTCGCCAATCAGCCAATTCGCGAGATGCCGTAGCCGATCCGAGTCGTCCGACGTGTTCTCACGCCTCGCTCCGATGCGCTCGACCACAACCGATTCCTCCACACCGATGGACGGCGCGCAACGTAGCGGCGCCTCTACCGTATCCACACGTCCGGGACGAACGCCGAACACCCGTGTGCTAGCACGCGATGCAAGGCTAGGGCTTGGCTCGAAAGTGGGGAGGGTTTCCGTGGAGATTGATCTCGGCGACTTCGTTGCACGCGATGCAATTGACGTATCACGCTCTCCACCCCTCCCTCCTTTATATAGAGTTGGCCGACCGGACTAGTGGTCGATCGGGACTCTATTTTGAATCGGATCTCATCCGTATCTCATAGAGTTGGCCGCCCACACGTCGTAAGCCCGTAGGACTCTATCCGATCGGATCCCTATCCAATCGAGCCGTATCCGAGTCCAACTCGAATATCTATTCTATCCCCTTAAGCGTGCGACCCTGTAGGTTCAGGTATACTCGGTTTTGGCTATAGTCTAACTTAGCCGATCGTCGGCTCGAGTCCAACTCAGCCGACCCGTCAATAGCGGCGCCTAGCAGCACATATTGACACCATAGTATACAAGAATAATATCGGCTCTGAACCTGTAATGTGTACACAAATCCCTTTGCCTCACGATACCAATTAAGCTATAGGCAAGATGTGTGCCATCCCTTCAATAGCTTAACCATTCACTCAAACCGTATTGGATTATCATGCTTGATTGACTCCTCAATCAACTTAGAATGGCCATACATTTTCATAATCCATTACCTCAAGGGTCCCAGAGATATCTCTCCAAAGGAGGGGCAAATTCCATCTTGATCACTCACATCCCACTCCATGTTTCATAGCAAACCCGAAGACTACTTTTATAACTACCCGATTACGGAATAGCGTTTGGTAGTCCCAAAGTAGGCTACTACACATGTTGGAATCCATGGTGATCTCGGGTCTAAGGACTTTGTACCAACACTACCCGAGACTAACTAATGGCACATTAATTCTGTAGTGTCTCATGGTGGGTCTATCCAACAATGTGTTCTCCAACACATGTGTCCATGTTTATTGATTTGGTATCTCCATACCCATGATCTATGAGACATGATCATCAATCAATAAACATGCCGATCTTAGAATCATATTTGTTCCAACAATATGACATATGATCGAGGATCATTTAGAAATAGATTCATACATATAGAGTCCCATAAATAAGTCACGTACTTATTGATCAATACAAGATGTCTATTTCATGGAACTGAATAACACTTTATTCATAAATACATAAACATTGACGTGATATTCAACATCTCCATGTTGCCTCTAGGGCATATCACTAACAGTATGCGCGTTGTATGCAATGATGGCCTGGATGCGCGCCTCATAATGCATGTCGATCCACGAGTTTGCGACAGGATTTGTCGACCACCGCAGCCACTTTTTCCTCGTATCTTGTCGGCATCTAAAAATCCTGCATAAACACATTATGTATTGAGCCATTGTTTCAATAATGTGCAATGAATGTGATGTATTGAGGGACGTGGTTTGACAAAAGACTTACCCACAACTCGGCCTTCACCCGCTCCGCCCGTTGTTGAAGATCCTTCCATCTCGATTAGGAAAATCGGAGACGGCGACGTAGTGGTCAAACGTATAGGCACGCTCCGACCTTCCGCGTCTTGAACAAGGCCGGGAAAGTGTACTGCACGAAAGACCCGGGATGCCGTTGACTTGGCGTTTGTGATCACCTCCGTGATCACGAGTCAACACGACAAGTGAAAATGCAATGAATTATTAGTTTTAATTGTAATTTTTAACAAATCAAATGAAAAAGTATTGACAACATCCAAGGTTACTTACCGAGTCCCTTCGGGCTGAATCGGCGGGCGTCTCTCAAAAGGTATCGGTCGCCGTGGGAGGGTCGAGGGACCTCGCAACCAAACGGTCGAGGCGGACCCCTGCGGAAGCGTAACCGGACCCCCGGCCGAGCCGGACCCCCGGCCTCCTGCTCCTCCTCCTCCTCACTAGAGCTACTAGACCCCTCGGCCTCCTCCTCCTCCCCTCCGCTGCTCCACCCGCTCCTCCTGCTCGTCGTCACTAGAGGACGGTACAGGGGAGGGTATCCTCTCTCGACCCCTGCCAGCACACACCTTGCGGCGACCCTGCCGCGACTTCTACCGGACCCTCCTGCATCGGCCCTCGAATGGCATCTTTGGCTCTTCGAACACCAACGCGCACTTCCTCAAACCACCCACCATCTTTGTTGAATCATCTGCACGTAGAAAAGAAAACCAATTAGCACACATATAAAAATACGAAGAGAGAGATACAAAATAAATATATAAAGAGAACATAGTTAACGCGGTGCATACATGTATTAGAAATAATCATCATGGTCGGGATTAGGATCATAATTGTCATCATCACTATCACCCATGTCGATATAATCATTAGGTTCCTCCTCGGCGGGAGGAATGTTGTCGTCCCTCTCATTTCCTAAATGTAACCACTGAAGCAATTCTAAGTCCTTCACATTACGAACCTCTTCTCCGGCGTCATCATCAACCATTTCATTGTCTACATCCAACCCCATCGCTTCGGTTAAGTCTATCTCAAAACTTCCTTCTAGCCCATCTTCTTGAAAGAACTCGCCATCATATGTGTTGGGTCCATGTTGTAGTCTTCATTGTTTGGTACAGGGTAGTTTACCGTGTGGCGCTACCTTGTACACAACATCCCAACCCCGAAGACGGTCGTCGGTTTGGCACGGATATGACGGATAATAAACTTGTGTCGCTGTTGAGTAACGATATATACATCGTCTCCTGCTAGGACGGTTGGCTGTCGAATTTCGACTAGGCCAAGATTAGGAGTCTGTCTCACTTGAGCAGGATCAAACCAATGACATTTGAATATGACAGATTAAGAGGTCTACAACCATGAAAGTCGACTTCATATATTTCTTCTATTCTTCCATAGTAATCAACCCCATCGAGCCACGGAGTAAAAACTCCAGTATTTGTGGTTCTTCGATTGGGTCGACTCGCTCATGGCTTGTTGTGTGAAAGTGATATCCATTCACATCATAGCCGGAAAATGACTTAACCCTATATGAACGCCACCGAAACTTGTCTCAACTCGGCACTCATAGACGCATCGTTTTGGCCACAAGTTAAAGCGGGTTGTAGAGTCAAACTTCACCGAAGATAAGCAAAAAGATTAAGCATTAGACATAATTTCGATAGTACCTTATTTTTGAACCAAGAAATAAAATCGGGCATTCCATTTCCTGCACCTGTCTTAGAAGGTTTTCGACTTCTTGCGGGGTAGGTTCCCTTGGTTGACGCCAAAATTGATGTTGAAATTCCTGTACGAACGAGACAAGAGGGTTGAACAATGAGAATAGTGACTAATTGGTAACAAATTTCTTGAGAACTTACCGCATGTACGGCTCCACTTCATCAAGGTTGCTCAACACGTATAGCATGATGTTGCGCCACTCATGATGATTCAATCTCTTGTTGGTCGCTTCACTAGCGGTTCCAAGTTGGCCTCGGAAAAGACGAGGTTCAATTCATCTTCGCCGACATTGTAACGAGGAGGTGGATTATGCATGCTAGGAAGGTTCTCAACATAGTATTTTGATGTGAAATTTGAAACCTCCTCCGAGAATGTATGCCTCTGCAATGGAAGCTTCAATCTTGCATTTATTTTTACATTTCGTTCTAATAACCTTCAAACATCTCTCAATTACATAGCACCAACGACCTTGCACGAGCCCCCCATTCGGCACTCGTGTGGGAGATGCGAGAATCAAATGCTGCATCGGATTGAAGAAGGCGGGAGGAAAGATCTTCTCTAACTTACATAGCAACACGGTGCCATTCTTTCCATTTCATCAATCACGATCGGAGATAACTCCTTAGCACACATGTGACGGAAGAAATTGCTCAACTCGCAAGGACTAGCCGGACATGCTCGGGGACATAGTCACGAACCATCACCGGGAGAAGCCGCTCAATCTATATGTGGTAGTCATGACTCTTGAGCCCGTTGATTCGTATGGTAGATAAGTTCACTCCCTCTTCAAATTGGCTGCATACCCATCGGGGAACATCAACGTTTGGAACCATTCGAGTACTTCCCTCCTTTGGGCCCTCGTCGAACAAAATCTGTCTTAGGCTTTCTCCATGACTTGCCGCCTCGGGAGGCGCCATGTCTAGCTTTGGTCTATTGCATAACATAGTTTGATCCACTCGAGCTTTTACGTTGTCTTTTGTCTTATCGGGAATGTCCATGATTGTACAAAAAAGTGCCTCGGCGACATTCTTTTCGGTGTGCATCACATCAATGTTATGTGGAAGAAGGAGATATTGAAAATATGGGAGCCTCCACAAGGCGATTTTGAGTCCGGGCATGTTGCTCACCATATCCCGAAAAACAACCGTCTCCTTCATTGATCTTAAGAGCTTCTAACGAGCACGAACCTCGGCACGTCATCATCGTAGTGCGAGTCTCGGTAATTATTATATCTTTTGTAAAGTTCTTGATGTCCCTTTGAATGGATGGTCGGGAGGGAGGAATTGTCGATGTTTGTCAAAGAAAAATATTTACCACCCTTCACCAACCAGATGAACTTCGAGCTGCCTTGCATACGGACATGGAAACTTCCCGTGAACACACCATCCGCAGAATAACCCATATGCCGGCAAGTCATGCGGGGAGTTATGGTATCAAATATGCATTTTGAAGTTTGTCTTTGTAGCTCGGTCATATGTCCATACCCCTTCCTCCCAAGTACGGACCAAATCATCAATCAAAGGCTCCATGTACACACTCATATTCTTCCCGGATGTCTAGGAATTATCAACGACAAGAATATATTTGATCGTTGGAAGATGACGCGGGGAGATTGAGGGAATAACGAACATGGGCCAACATGTGCATGGGGCAGCCGCCATTCCATAAGGGTTGAACCCATCCGTTGCCAATGCAACCCGTACATTACGAGCCTATAGAGCTTTCCCGAATGAATCACATCAAACCTTCTTCAAGCTTCACCATCGGATGGATGTACAAGCTTCTCGGGATTGTATCGACGTCCGAGCTTGTGCCATGTCATCTGTTTCGCGGATTCCTCGGTCATGTAAAGCCGTTGGATTCTCGGTATGAACGGAAGGTACCATAAGATCTTCATGGGGATAGTGAGCTGCCTCTTATGCCCATCACCAGAGTCTACCTCTACGAACCTAGAGGATCCACACTTTGCACAGTATTTTGCTTCCGCATGCTCTTTCCTAAATAGGATACATCCGTTCGGACAAGCATGTATCTGCTCATATGGCATCTTAAGTGCACGAAGGAGTTTTTGTGCCTCATACATGCTCTTTGGCAGAAGGTGACCATTCGGAAGCAGGCTCCCAACAACTGTCAACATAACATCAAAGGCCTCTCTACTCCAGCTAAACTGGGACTTTACCGCCATTAGCCGTGCAATGGCATCCAGTTGAGAAACTTTTGTATGCCCATGAAGGGGTTGCTGTGCCGCAGACAACATGTCGTAATACGCCTTTGCGGTAGGCTCCGGCTCCTCCTCCCTACATCCTTCATCGAAGTGTGCTTCTTCATAGTCATTTAACATGTCTCCTACCCCGGCATCAGAATCAAACTCCTCGATGCGTTGTCGGACGACCTCGTCTCTCCCACGGTAGGCTTCACCATGGAACGTCCACCGGGTATAATCAGCTGTAAAATCATTCTTGCAAAGGTGTTTGCCCATGATCTCTTTTGTTTGTCGCTTCATGTTACCACATTTGCTACAGGGACACCATGTGGTACGTGCTCCTTTAACCTTGGCAAATGCAAGTTCCAAGAAAGCATCGGTCTTCTCGATCCATTCATCGGTCAACGAACCGTGACTTGAGCGGCCCGTATACATCCACTCACGGTCATCCATCCTCTATCATATCGAATAATCATATAAATATTATTTCCATCTACCGAGTGCCTCTAATGTCTAATAGGTAAAGATAGGTCCTAATCCCACCGAGGATGTGTAGATGAGTTTACTTCCCATGCTCTAGTACTCGGCTCCAAGACAGAATTTCGACGACACCCTCCCTGTTCTCCAAATACACGTCCCGTAGGGAGATTGTGTATCCGGAGAACAACGGGAGATACTACGAAATTCGAGTCGGACTGAATACTAGACCTTGGAAAGTAAACTCATCTACACATTCTCAGCTATCAAAAACATGGACAATTCGAAAAGATACGGTTAAAGATATGCAAGAAGACGCATATTTTCATCCGTATCTCTTTCGAACGGGAGACGCCTAAGGTTACGTTATACACGGACAAACTACGGTAAAGACAACGGCACCGCAAAATAGGGAAGCATGGCTCGATGGTCGGCACACAAGCGACGGCATGGCTGCGCGATGCGACTCCATTCATACGGGTATATATACAATAATCATTAAATATATACGTGCATACAATAAATATCATTCCTTTTACCATTCATTTGTTTATAATAAATACCTAAATTTGTTTCTTTTTGCCATCAATTTGTTTCTAATGTTCCACATGGTATTAATCGATTTCTAATGCAAACAATTTCAAATCTATTAACAAAATCTCACAAAAACATTCTAATGTATGTAAAATATGACAAAAAATTACCGAAGGGAGGGAGCCGTCAATCGAGGATGGCGCGGCGGGGGCCGCCGCCGGAGGGTGGTTGGCGGCCGAGAGGCGTGGCGGCGTCGGACGGGCGCGGCGGTCGGGGCCGGGCGGGCGCGTCGGCCGGGCGGGCCGAGGAGCGTCGGCGGGCGTTGCCCTCGGCGGGCGGCTCACGGGGAGGCAGCGGCGGGGGGCTCGGCCGGGAGAGGCGGGGCCGAGGAGGCGTCGGCCGGGCGTTGCCGTCGGCCGGGCGGCTCTCGGGAGGCGGCGGTTGGGGGGCTCGGCCGGGAGGCGGCGGCCGGGGGCTCGGCCGAGGAGGCGGGGGCGTCGCCGGGCGGCTCGGCCGGGAGGCGGCCGGGGGCGCGGCGGCGAGGATGCGGCGGCGGCGTGTATTTTCGCTAAGTCACAAAGTGAATGGCGCCGAGAGGAGGCGGCCATATAAGCGATATTTTCCGAGTGCCTAACTTTGCCGAGTGCCACCGATCGGGGCACTCGGCAAAATCTAGCTTTGCCGAGAGCCGATCGAGGCACTCGACAAACGCGTATTTCGCCGAGTGCCTAGGGTTAGCACTCGGCAAAGCATGCGATGAGGATCTTTTTGAACCATTTTGCCGTGTGTCACATTTGTGCCGAGAGCTACGCTCGGCAAACAATTTTATTAGTTCTTTTGCTTCTAATAATTTAGAAATTATCAAACGGACTCAAAAATTTATAAAATTTTTGCATAAACCCATATATGCTATTTATTTCCTAGGGAAAAAGATCTGAAATCAAACGACAATTCGGCCGTCACTTTCTCTCCAAATCTAACCAATCCTTCTCAACACTTATAATCTACTCCGAGAATCTTCGGTTTTGTGAGCGTCGTACACGATAAAATATTCGAAACCTTCTCAATTTTTACCCCAGCCTCGATGTATGATATCATGACATCCTAACAAATTTTATGATTTTCGACACCGTTTGCTATTTTTACAATTTTAAAATCATTCGGTCAACACGTTCCTAACAATGTTGCATGAAGAAAAACATCTCAATTTCCGTTCATTTACCACATATTGACTCAAAAGGGTCTAAATAACATAATATAATTTTTGCACTACTTTTTTATTTTTTAACCACTTGTAGTTCTAATTTGAGACTTGCAAAAAAATTCACAAAAATACAATAAATCAAAGAAATATAACAAAACCAATTGAAAAATTACCAAATTTGATAATTAGGGGTTACATGTTGTATTTACATAATAGAAAAAGTTTGGAGGATGGATGAGGAAAAATTTGACATGTTTCTTGAGAGCTAGGTAAAGACACTCGGCAAGGTGGTTTTGCCCTAGTGCCTAGCCTTGGCACTCGGCAAAGGTGGTATTTTGCCGAGTGCCTTGCCCGGCACTCGGCAAAGATGGTACCAAACGGTATTAGTTGACGGCGGTTAGTGTTTTGCCGAGTGTCCCTTATTGGCACTCGGCAAAATTGTATTTTCGCCGAGGGCCGTGTGGAGGCACTCGGCAAAATGGATTTTGTGCTTGAGTGTTTTTGTTCGCCGAGGGCAAACACTCGGCAAAGTGTCCTTTTGTCGAGAGTTTTTTTGCCAAGAGCCCGCTCGGCAAATATATTGTTCGCGAGTGCCCGACATAAAGCTCTCGGCAAAAATTTTTACACTCGACAAACATGGGCTTTCCGTAGTGGACCTCACCTTCAACGTGCGGGACTGCGCATGAGGGAGCTTGTCGCCGTGCCGCTGTCCGTCCTGGGATGCCAGCTCGGCGAGCTCCTGATCAACAACGAGACGGCCGACGTGAGGTTCAAGGTCCGCGGCGAGACGTTCCGATGCACCGCTGCGTCCTCGCGGCGCGGTCGCCAGAGTTCAGGGCGGAGCTCCTCGGCCCCATGAAGGAGCACGCCGCGAGGACCATCCGTGTTGTACGACATGAAGGTCCCTGTGTTCGCTGGTCTGCTCTACTTCTACCAGAGATGGACGACGAGCGCGTGGCGACTTTGGCACCGCACCTGCTCGTTGCGGCGGACATGTATGACATGGATAGGCTGAAGAAGGTATGTGAGGAGAAGATAGTCAGGCACCTCAACATCGGCACGGTGGCGACGTCGCTGGCGTTGGCCGAGCTGCATGGCTGCCCACGGCTCAAGGAGGCCATCCCATCTTGAGGTTCCCCGTGGCCTCGTATATATTTATTTGATAAAAAATAAAAAATGTACAGAAAGCGAATCGAATCTGAGCGTCGTCGCCACATCGCCTTGGAACCTCATGGATGGCACGCGCACCGCCGGGCAGCCACCCTTGCCCCCCACGCCGCCGGCCCCCGCTCCGGCCTCCCCGTACCGCCGGCCCCCACACCGGCCTCCCTACGCCAATCATCCACGCCGGCCTCCCCGCGCCGGCTGTCGGCGGTGCCCCCCGATTCGCCACTGCCTTGATGTGAAGTAGAAGAAGAAAGAAAGGAAGAGAGGAACAAGGAACATGGAAGGAAGAAGAAAGAAAGGAAGAAAGGAACAAGGAACATAAAAGACCCCGACACATCACGTATGTACTAGTACTACTTGAATACTTCTCTAGTTCTCTTTCTCTATGCACACTTGCATAGTAGCTGCTATTATATTATATGAGACACAACCAAGCACCAGCCTATTGCCCAATGCTTGCATAACCACTGTTGTTATGAACAAGAATCTGAATAACAATTAACAACTGACCAACGTGCTCCTCTGGTTAGTTTATTAGTGATTTTATTTTGTTTTTAGTTTCTTTTTTGCTCGTGCACTGTATTGTACTGCATGTCATCGCTGAGAAATTTTTATCACGTTGATATTTTTTTCAAAACGGTTGGATTATGAAGAGACAAGGAGACCTTGCATCTATTTTTTAGAAACACGCTACAAAGAAGGTGGCAACAACTACTACTTCAAACACTGGCCCATCTTCGATTGAAACTTTTGTACAAGAGCAGAATCAAGAACAAGATGGAGTGGTCGTTGAAGAAATTGCAGATCCTATACCCTCGCCTTCGCCATTGCCACCGCCTACATCACAACCGCCGGTTTATGACATCAATCGCCTTCCACATGATTCAGGTGAAAGACAACCCATTGAAAGTTATCATGTTAATGATCAAGATGCAATTCAAAGAGCATATATTATTAAAAGATCATTTGAATCTTTTGCACATGATTTTCCATCAAGAAAAATTGGAGCTAGAGATCGCCGATTCAATTTTGTATGGATGTATAATCATGAGTGGCTTAAATATAGTATCAAAAAGGATTCTGGTTTTTGCTTTATATGATACTTGTTCAAGAAGGGTACAAGTTCAAATACATTTGTTGTTGATGGATGAAATAATTGGAATATAGGAAACAAACAAAGCACTTCTTAAACATAGTGATTCTATGGCACATAATGCAGCTCAAGAGAGATATATTGGTTTTATAAACCCCAAGGTAGCAATTGATTATCACATTGAGAAGTGGACTGATGATGATCTTCGTCTTTACAACAAAAGATTAACATATTCACTTAGATGTATCAAGTTTCTTTTGCATCAAGGATTGGCATTCCGTGGACATGACGAAAGTGAAGAGTCTAGCAACAGAAAAACTTTATTGAAGTTTTGAAATTTCTTAGGAAACAGTGAAGAAGTGAATAAGTATGTCTTGAATAATGCTCCAGTAATTGTACCTTAACTAGCCCAGACATAAAAAACAAATTATTCATTGTTGTGCCATAGAAACTAGAAAGAAAATAATTGAAGAACTTGATGATGAGCCTTAAGCAATTTTAGCTGATGAGTCTAGTGATATATCACATAAAGAACAAATAGCTCTTTGCTTGCGTTATGTTGATAAATTGGGAAGGTCATGTGATCATTTTATTGGGGTTGTTCATGAAGATGATACTACCTCTCTATCACTTAAGGATGCAATTGAAGCTTTACTTGTTACTCATGGCTTGACTATGACTCAAATCCATGATCAGGGATATGATGGGGCTAGCAACATGAAAGGAGATATTAAAGGGTTGAAAACATTGATAATGCGAGAATCTCCTTCTGCTTATTATATTCATTGGTTTGCTCATCAACTCCAATTGGTTCTTATTGCTGTTGCCAAGGGAAATACTGATTGCAGGAGGTTTTTATCAAATATCTATATTGTTAAATATTGTTAGAGTTTCTTGTAAGCGTCATGACATACTTAGAAATGCTAGACTTGAGAGTGTCAAGAAAGCACTTAATTGTGGTGAAATTGAATCTGGAAGTGGATTATATCAACAGATGAGTTTGCCTAGGCCTGGAGATACTCAATGGGGATCTCATTACAAAACTGTATGCAACATTATTACTATCTATGAAGCTATCTATGATGTATTGGCTGATCTTGGAGATGATCATTCACATAAGGATGATTGGACAAAAATGCATTTTGTTCTTGGAGCATTTGAGACCTTTGAATTTATTTTCTTTGCACACTTAATGTATCTTATTCTTGGATATGCAAATGAGTTATCTGAGTGTTTGCAAAGAAGGGAGCAAGATATTCTTAATGCAATATCACTTTTTAATGTGGCAAAGAAAAGAATATAAAAATTGAGATGTGACGGTTGGGATAATTTTCTTGAGAGGGTCACTTCATTTTGTGATAAACATGGTGTTGATATTCCTACAATAGATGGTGATAATGTTTCTTATGGAAAATCAGCAAGGAGAGCTCGTGTCCGAAAGCAAACCAATGATGAGCACTTCAGAAGAGAAATATATATTGGTGTCATTGATCAAATAAGTCAAGAATGATAATCAGTATGATGAGATTATATGAAATTATTGTCTTGAATGTCGGCTTTCAATCCTTCTAATTCATTTGGAAGCTACGCAAACTAGCTGAGTTCTACCCAAATGAGTTCCCAAATTATAATTTGCTCAAACTTGAATTACAGCTGCATAATTATATTGATGATATGACACAGGATGATAGTTTCAAAGATTTAAAAAGTACTGTTGATCTCTCAATTAAGCTTGTTGAAACAAAAAAGATACAAGGTGTATGATATGGTCTATGAGCTTATGAAATTAGTATTGCTTTCACCTATGGCAACAACAAATGTTGGAAGGGTATTTTCTGCAATGGTTTTATTAAAAACAAAATTATGAAATAAGATGAAAAGATAGTCTTTTGGATGATTGTCTAGTCATTTTCATTGAGCGGGATCTTTTCTTTCAAGTTGATGAAAATGATATAATTAAGACATTCATGTCCCTTCGAAAGCGTTGAATAAATTAGTCAGAAATAGCATTGTAAGTTTATGGTACTCTTTTATGCATATATTTTCAATTATCATTATAGTGTTTGAACTATTAACTTTTTAATTAGTTGATTGTTTTTATTTAATCTAAAAATTAAAGTACTTAGTACATATATACCTAATCTCGTTGTTAATTTTATAATTAATATTAAAATTTTGTGTTGAATTTTTTGGATGGCATACCGGATTCGCCACTGCTCGCTCGAGAGGTTGAATACGGTCATGGCAAGCGAAGAGTACCAACATATGATCACAGATTTCCCCTCCATATCCACGGAGATTGTTCTTGCCATGCTCTCTGCAAATTCGACTTAGCAAGCGAATTGACAGTGGAGATGAACAGATAGGAGACGCAAAGGCAGGTTAATTAATTGGTGGACTAAACATTAAATTCTGGATCATGAAATCGGGCTACGTCATTTTTAATTAAATATTATTGATGCATACATATATACTCCCTCCGTTACATACTATTAGTCATTTTAAACTTTTTTATTAAACTTATTTAAGTTTGATCAAATTTATAAAAAATATAACAATATTTTTAATACAAAATAATGATATTAAATATTGGTTTTAATGAAATTAATTTGGTATTGTAGATATTGCTAATCTTTTTATAAATTTAAAATCAAACTTAAAAAGTTTGATTAAAAAAGACTTATAATATGAAACGGAGTAATTAGATAGAAATAATAAATATAGTACTCCCTTCGGTCACTTTTATTTGACGTCAGGAGAAAACTAAAGATAGCTCTCCTGACCAGACCGGAGCCTGGAGTAAGTATTTGGGACCGCTTATTCATTAATCGTCTAAAAATTTTCAAACTATCAGTCGATTATGTTTTTTCATACGCGCACTTACACATTAATATATTAGAAGGAAATTGGCAACAGAGTACACATTAGGCGAGGCCTAGGAGAACGAAAACAAAAGAACGAAAGACAAGAGAGAAAACAACATAGACAGCCAAAAAAAGCTACACAAACACTACACTCCCCAATAGACTCCAAAACCAGCAACACTAGCCATGGACCAGAGACGGCCCTTCGAGAGGATGGACTCTAGAACCACCGAGACTGAAGAGAGCACGGAGTCAAACACTCTAGAGTTTCGCTCTTTCCACAACTACCAGGAAACCAGAAGGACTAGAGAGTCAAAATTGGAGCAGAGGTGTTCAGGAAGGCAAGCCCTAGACGACGGCCAACAATCCTAGAGGCAACTGCTGTGAGGAGGACAGAGAGCAGTCCAACCAGAAGGCGACAAAACACGGAACTAGACCTGACGAGCGAACACGCAGTCGAGCAGAATGTAGTTGGTTGTCTCGGTGTCCTGGGTACAAAAGGGGCATACCGAGTGGCTAACCATACCACGCTTCTAAGGTAGATCGGCTGTCCAACACCACCGCTGAAGTGCAAACCAAAGAAAGAACTTGCATTTCACAGGACCCTTCACGCGCAAGAGGAGATCAGCACAAGCGAAAGAGTGTTGGCCGAGAAAAAGCGCTTGGTAGGCCGACCGCGCCGAGTAGCACTGGTCACCCGAACAACTTTAGACCAGGCGATCCCTAGCTCCCAAAGAGAGTTGGATATGAAGCACCGCATCCCAAAGAAGAAGGAACTGGGAAATGACCAGGACAGAGAGGGCGCCACGTATGTCCAAAACCCAAGAAGAGTCCACAAGACCAGAAGCCACCGTGCGCAACCCCCTAAGCTGCTGGGGCACAACAAAGAGAAGATCCAACGCCAAGGAGACCGTCGAGCGGCCATCGATCCAATTGTCCGACCAGAAGAGTAAGGACTCGCCATCTCCCGGCTCGAAGTAGGAGGACGCCGAGAACAAGTCTGAAACTAGCCGTTCAATTGGAGCTTTCAAGCCTTCCCAATAGGGATGCCCTGAATGCTAGAGCCAGAGACAACGAACACGCAGGGCAAGCCCTGCCAGTCTGAGGTCAGGAATCCCCAAACCACCAAACGCTTTGGGACGAAAACGTTCGTCCAAGCGACTCTGCATTGCTCCCCATGAGCTGATTCTGCACCCGTCCACAAGAAAACGCGGCACTTCTTGTCGATGGCCTTGACCACCCAAGCTGGGAGAGCAATTGCCATGGACACATGGACCGGGATGGAGAAGAGGACAAACTGGACCATAAGAGAGCAGCCACCCAGTGTGGTGAGGCGCCCTTTCTAGGAGGAAAGTCGACAAGCAACTTTATCCACAAGCGGTGCAAGGCTGTCTTCGGCAATTTGCGAACAGAATGCGGAATGTCGAGGTAGGTGTAAGGAAAGTACAAGATCGAGCAAGAAAAGCAAGACTGAACCAGAACCAAGTCCTCCGCCGAGCAACGGATCAAGGTAATCGAGCACTTGGCAAAGTTGATGCGTAGCCCGAAAGCCACACCGAAGATATTAAGATGCCCTAGATGAACTGAAAATCCTATCGCACCAGGAAGAGGAAGAGAACCAGATCATCCGCATAGAGGGATGCGCGGTGTCGCAAGACGCGAACAGGGGGCAGTAAGAACCCGCCCACGGCAAAGGCCTTGCGCAGCATCGCATATGAGGCTTTGGATTTGTATCAAACGGTCGCATACAACAACATGGCATAAAAAAAGAAAAAGCTACCATATATCATTTGATAAGATTTACGGGGCCTTATTATCGGGTCGAGTTAATGGGCCCATGTTATTGAGTCGAGTTAATGGGCCCAAAATGGGTTCTAGATCAGTTTTGTGTTTTGAAATATTTTTAGTTTGGGCCGGTTTTGAAAAGATGTTTTGGCATTTTTTGTGATTTGGCCTATATTTAGTTTGTATTTGTCTCGTTGCTTCTGGTCTGAATTTTGATCATATGGGCCAAGCATGCTTTCTGTAACGAAGGTAAGAACACCGTGAGATCAAAACACAAAGCAGAAAAGAAAAGAAAGGTAAGAACGAAGGTAACAGATTGAAGGCGAAAAAAGGGACGGAAGAACAGAAGAGGAGTACGAAATGAAGTCCAAATAAATCAAAACAAATTCGTGGAACCTGGAATTGTTCCATAATGGAGATAATTGTTTGATCCCCCAACAACCTTGTCTTCAATGTTATTTTGGCCATATCTGATTGAGCGTGCTTGCGATTTCCTCCAATTTCGGTTGATCTGTCCTGTGTACAGTTTCTCTTGTGTACAGATGAGAAATTGCCTTCTTCCTGGCCACCCCACAATCTTCCTCTCTGAAAAAAAAGAAAACAAAATCAAACTCTGGTATATGCTTTCATTGATGAAAATTTCAGCTCTGGTGCAGTGCGTCAAAAATTACTGAAGGGGACACGTAAACCTGGAGTTTTGCAGTACAAGCAGGGGTGGATATAGGGCCCGAACTGCTTGGACCGCAGCTCGGGACGAGCCCACGTAGCCCATTTAAAATATGTGATGTTTAGCCTTAAAAAGTTATGATCTTAATTAGAAAAAGAGGTCAAGAAAACGATCAGATTGTTTTGGATATAAATGAACAGGCTTAGTCTGGGGCACAACCTTATCTTAGATTCGTCCTTGAGTACAAGTAATATGGTGCACTTGCATTTACACAAACAAAATAAGTCCCGGTTCTTTGTCAGAAATCAACATGTTGCATCATGAACTGAGTTTTGAACACACTGTATTATGATCACACCTATCTGCTTCTAAATGCCATTGTTTAATTTGTAGTGTAGATCTCATAGGTAGGAGCTGGCTGTTGTTTGGCCGCTCAATTATGACACAACAATGTTGTGCCATAAGGTAATTTAAGGACCTGTCATTTTCCCATATATATAAACTAGGTACTCCAAGCATATGACACCATATATCCATGGCTGGTAGCTACTGAGCAGTGACATGTAACATGGATATCAATCACACCCTCTAAATCGAGTACTTGCCTACTCTTGCATGCTTGCTTGTAGTATTGGGAGGCATCAGGACAGTGTACAATGCCAATCCCATTGATCATCCTGGCATGTACAATCGTAAACTTGTCGGTCAAATCTGTCTTGTCCGGTGCAAATTGTAGAGGCAACATCAGCTCCACAGCCGCATATTGTGCTTTTGCTACCAGGAGCTCGTTATCCATGCATTAGTTTTATTTTTGGGAGTATCGTGTATGCTATACCTAAATACATTAATTTAATTGAATATCGTATCTACGGATAAAATTTGTTTCCAGCTACAATTGATTATATTCGTCCCTAAATCAGCTATACAGATGATAAGACATTGATTTTCTACTACTGTTCATGCTGTTGGCAACAACTTCTTTATAACGAGGAGAGAGAACAGATCGGTTTGGTCGGGGTCGATTGCGGTGGAGAACGTAGTTTTGCTCGTTACATTTACCAAAAACTTGTCATTTGTGTATAAGGTGATTGTTATGCATGTGAGTTGATTAAAAAACTCGTCATTTTTTTTATCGGGTGCACTGATGCAGTGCGGCTGTGTTTTTATTTGTTTGGCATATTCCAACAGCGCAGCCAGTCGTCATAACAAACCTCGTAAGAAAAGTGTTCTTGTAGGAGGCTCTCTTTAAAAATAGCCCGTAAAAAAATCCTCCGGAAAACGATTTATTTTCGGAAAAAGACCATTTATAAAATTGTCATGTTACACATTACCTTTACCAATTACCTTTACCATAGAAGATTTATACGTCTCGTCCTATGATAAACGGGAGAAATATATTTCTGTAAAACTTTAAAATGAACAATTATTTTTAAATCTTTCAAAAAATAAATATAGAAATAAAAAAATTGAAGTAGGGTTGGCGATCTATTGGCCTAGCCGGACTGGGCCAGACGAGTAGGACTGGGCTATGGGGTTTGGGAAAATCTGAAAAATATATAGGTATTAAACTATTAATCCACTAAAAGTTTTTTCCACGAGTGAGGCTGGGGCCTAAGCTGCCTCAGGCCCAATTCTGCCCCTGGTGCCTAATTCATGCAGTGTGTACTAGGGCTCGACAATCGGTTTTAACTGCATATTTGGTTTAATTTTTTGTATACAAAGTTTGGTTTCGTATCGAGGAACAATTGATCGGTTCTCGTCAATACTGCAAACCGCAAAATTCGGGTTCGTTTTTTCGGTTCAGTTTATGGTTTTACCGAAAAAACCGATGGCAACACAAGTCGTTGAGGTCGAGGCGAATGCTGGCGCCGTCGGTGACAATGGCGGGCTGGCCGTGTTAACGCCAAAATTTGGTAAGCCCTAGAGTCTTCATCGGCTAAGTGTTCATATCGGCTCAAAGCAGAATCGGCTGAGAGTTCTGCGTCAGCCGATGGAGGATCAATATCTTTAGTAGTCGAATTCCGGTTAGATTTGGTTTAGAAAGATCTTATCCAGAAGACACCGAGTTTAAAAAGGATATGGCTTGTATTTATTAATTCAGATAAGTTTGTTAGCTTTCTATTTTATCTTTTAGAAAAGTGTGTTAGTATCCGGTAAGAATTCAGTTTGTTTCCTTTTATCTTTAAAAAAGTTTGAATTATAATCTATTAGTATCTCTGTTAGCCTGTCGGTATAAATATGTAAGGCCAGGGTCTATGTAAATCAATCCTCACGATCAATACAATTAGGCGCATCGCCACCTTTTACCTTTTCCATTTTGTTCATCATCCGGCGGGACTTGAGACCCGACGCGGGGCTGCATCGGCTTCGATCTCCGGTGAAAGGGTAAGTTCAAGGTCCTGCTGGCTCAGGTATATCGTATCTATCTTTAGTTTTATTACCGTTATAGATACATTGGCTTAGTTAGGACTTTCTCGGTTAGGTCCGATATTCTGATCAAGTCGATGTTTCTGTAAACGTAATGTCGCTTTAGGTAGCTTTGTTATATCCATCACGTTAGACAGATCTACCAGCTCATCGAGTATTAGATTATCATATACAATCTCGTGCTGCATCGGTTAGGTCTAACCTATTAGATTGTTATCGATAATCTAAGTCTTATTAAGCCGATAGGTTCATGCTAACGTTTCACCGGAGGGTTAGCTGGTCTTATCATACGTCTCTGTTAATCTAGTCCTAATATCTCAACTTAGCTCTATCGGCTGTCTCTCGCCTTAGGGTCTCTACCGATACCGGCTAAACTATTTACTAGATTAGATTAGTTTAGACATCTACCACCCTGAAAATTAGTCAAGGGCTTGATTGTCTAGATGTTGTGTTTCTTTCCATACTTAGTGCTACATCAATTCAGTTTGACCTACTAAGTCATGATTAGAATCATAGTCTCTAGCTTGCCTAATGTCTACAAATAAGGGGTTCATCGGGGTTTCAGCCGACGAGTTATCTGAACATCGGCATCGGCTGGGATCACACAATCGACTGTTTTGTTTATCGGTCTATCGGCCGATATGATTTATGCTCTGATGTTTTGCATATCTTGTCAGTGATAGGATAAAACTGACTGGCATGCCCGCGCTTCAATGATTTTAGGACCTGCACTGGAGCTAAGCAGATCTTCCAGGCCAACATATGATTCGACGTCAACACATCTTTTGGCACGCCAGCGACAGTACGAATTTGGCGTCAACAGGCCGGTGTTGGGGGTGACGAGCGGCCAGGCTGGGTAGAGGCAGAGGTTGTGCATGGTGAAGGTGGTGGTCCACGCCGCCATCGCACCGGAGACGGCGGCGAGCGCGCGCGGCGCGGAGGGGGGTCGGGCCGGTCGACGGCGGCACGGTGCGGAGGAAGGGGAAGGCGCGCGGCCGCAAGTGGAGGGCCGAGGGGCGAGGCGGATCCGCCAACGGCATGGAAGGGGCGGGGCGGCGGCGTGGAAGGGGAGAGGGTGGTGGTGGGGTCGCGGCGGCGCGCCGCCGCGTGTTAGGCCTTAGCGGCTAGGGTTTGCTCTGCCCTTTCTGGCGCCTCTACTCAGCTCTCACATGCCACGCCCCACGTCGAAGAAGACTGCTCTGCTTTCACATGCCACGCCAAAGAAAATCTGTTTTCTCGGTAGTTCAGTTTTCACACATATAAAACCAAACCCGCACGGTACTATGCGGTTTTCACAACACCATGAACCGAACCCGAACCCGAAAACCGAAAAACCATAAACTTCGGTTTGGCTCGGTGCGGTTCGTTTTTTTTCGGTTTTCAGTTTAAAAGTTTCTACTCCTAGTGCGTACATTCCTCTTATTGATGAAGTTGAATGAGAAGAAAAATATATCGCGAGTAAATTTTGTGTATTGTAGATTGATGAGAATAAATCAGTTTATATTGTAGATTCATTTCGTACATCAGGACGGACATGTAAAATTTTGTCTGTAAGCATATTCAGAGAGATTACCAAATTCATATACGTAGAGTAGGAAACTGTACTGATTAAAACGTCGGAAGGTTGAAATTAGCCTGGAGAACATTAGGCACACTAGGCCCACCCAAAATGTTAAACTGCGCCATCTGTCCTTTAGTTTTTGTAGTTTATTTGAATCCTGCCAACATTTGTTCAACAGCGCAAATCTCTATGTGAACTTCATAATTTATTTCGAAATATTCTTTTTCAAAATTTACTAGAGAAGTTTCTTTTGTTACCATTTTTTATCACATTCTGAAATATAAAACCCTGGTGCATATATGTTTCATCTGGCTGCTACAGTCCATCCAGGTTGGGCATGCAAAGAACGCTAATGATATTGTAGTGCATTAACCTGATTTCAACCAAAAGACAGCCAGCCTCTGGCCTTACGAGAGAGCTAGCTCGGGGAAGCCCTAACTACATCTTTTTTCAATTAATGAAATATCATGTCGGATCAAAACCACTTTAAATTAAGTTATAAAGATACTATTTCATCTAGTTTAAAGAGTTCAGCTGGATAAAATATCCACGATTGGAGTTGAATGGGCTAAATTGGACTATAGAAAAAGTGAAGGGTAAGTTGCACTTTTTCCTTTTCCCATATATGTAACTGGCTGCTCCACGCTTGATGCCATACATCACTGTAGTGACAAGGAGAGAGCCACTGTAAGTATCACACATATATACATCCATGACCTCCATGGTTGAAGACTTGAATTCTCTTTGCATGCATTAATACCTGTAGTCTTGGGACGCATCAGAACAGTGTACAATGCGGTTCAAATTAATTCTTCATCCTGGCCAATACATTTCTGAAGGTGTCAATCAAAGAACAAGAGGAGAGAGGATGGGGAAAACAAATCCAGCCAAAATATACTTGGGCCAAGTGACAAAGAGATTCAGATAGGATTGCCTTACTTGTGGTGTGCGTTAATATTTCTAATATTGGAGTTTAAGAAGAAAAATGTACCGTGCGTAAACTTTGTGTATTGTAGATTGATGAGAACAAATCAGTCTATATTGTAGATTTATTTCATCGGTGTAGACATCAGCACAAGTAAATTTTGTGTCAAGCATATTCGAATAGATTACAACTTCATAAACAAGTAGGAAACTCTACTAAAGTATGGGCCGGTTGGAATGAGCCTGGACAAGATTAGGCCTGTTTGGACTTGTTTTAAGACGTACAGGATGTAGTCTATCTTGGCCCAGTAGATCCGACCCAAGATGTTAACTGCGCATTCTGTCCTTTAATCAGTACTGTGTATTCGGATTTATCCGAAATTTTGGATCGGGTCATTCGGATATTTAGAATTTTGGATTTTCAAAAAGAATACCCAAAATATTACCCGATCATCTTATTATCTAAAATTTCGGGTAACTATTATTTCGGATTTCGGGTAACTATTATTTCGGGTTTGGGTTTTGGATAACCCGAATTACAAATAAACTAAAAAAACATAACACTGACTGTGTAGTGCAGCTACTGTTTTACCAAAAAAAACAGCTACTGTTTTAGCAAAAAAACATTGTATAGTGCAGCTACATTTCATATTTCTTTTAGGCATAATGAATTAGCTAAATAGCCACCTTGCATTTACAACTTGTAGTCCTTTATATTGCTAAAAAACATGCAAACTAATACAGTGCAAACATAATACAGTGTTCCTCCAAGTCCAAATTATTCTGTAATACAGCGCAAACATAAAAAAACTTAATTTCTGCATAGTCCATGCCCCCATTTACAGACATTTGACAGATTTCAGATTTCAGATTGGGCTGCCACTGAGTACAAAATGGTCACCGATATGTTCCCCATTTACAGACATTTGATGGCTCAGAGAAATGTTCAGCACTTCAGTTTTGTCAAACAGCGGTTTCCTCCAAAACATAATACAGTGCATAGTCACATGTCCATAATACAGTGCATAGTTTGCTTTCATTAAAAAAAATTGCAGAATTACGTCACATAGTTCATGTCCATCATTGCATAGTCCATAGTCTATAACATTACAGAACATATGACATAGAGATGAATTCTACAAATTTGTAAAGAAAAGATGACCACTAGGTTGCATGTTGGGGAAAAACATCATCTCTACTTCTCCAAGTCCAATCTGCTGTCCCTAATAGAATTTGATGGATGTTAGTTATCATCAAAAGTCCAAAATAATCCAGAATAATTTGATGATTCCAAAACCAAAAGAATCATATTAGCAATGTTTCGCATGCAACAACATATTTATGACTTAGGGGATTCATCATTCATTTAGTTCTTTCATGTGGCTGAGGGGAAGGAGGAGACATATTCATGTGGCTTAGGGGATTCGCATACAACACAGTATCGGCATCAGCAAGTAATCTCAGTGGCTGAGGGGAAGGAGGAGACATATTCATGACTCATGTACACAGAGGAAGGAGGAGAGGGGATACCTGTGGCGGGCCTGGCGGTGGCGGGTGAGGCCGGCGATGGTGCGAACCTGACGGCACGAGCGGTGACGGCGTGAGGCTCTCCGCGAGCCGGCGAGCACGCGACGCACTGACGACGCGAGCGGCGAGCTGCGACGGCGCAAAGGGCAACCACCGACGGCGCGAGCTGCGAGTGGCGACAGCGCAAGGGGCGAGCGGCGATGGAGGGCGCAAGGGGCGAGCGGCGAGCGGCGACGGCGCGAGGGCGGCCGAGGCGGCGGCGGCAACTCGGGAGAGACGGGGCTCGGCGTCTCGGCCCCGCCTCGGTAGGGTTAGGGCGACGCATGGGGGCGCGGCGCGCGTGTGCGGTGCGGTCACGGTCGGGGTCGGGCGGGTTGGGTTTTCATTTTTGGGTGATGTGCGCGCTTGGCAGGGGGCGGCTGGCCGCTGGGCACGCGGAGAATTCGGGTTATTCAGGTTAACCCGAAATAATATCGGGTTTTCAAGTTACCTATCCGAGATCAGTTTTTGGATTTTGGATAGTTTGGATTTAGGTTTGGTTTTTTTTTTTGGCTTCGAGCTCGGGTTTTATGCCCACTGCTACCTTTAGTTTTTTTACTAGCCTATCTATCTATCTATTATATTATTAAAATAGTCTTAAAAAGACACCACATTCATTGTTGAGGCAAAAATTTTCTATATTAATCAAAAATAAGAAACGATCTTAGCTGTTGGGTTATAGTGGGTCCAGATTATAACGGTACATATTTGATTGATATAGTTGCATATAAAATATAATTATATCTATATAGAAATAGAAGTTAAGAGTTATATATAAAGTCTAAGTCTATAGAAATAGAAACAAAATGTAAGAGTTATATATAAAACCCAAACCTTATAAAAATAGAATCTAAGAGTTATATGGAATTCAGATCTTATAGAAATAGAAGCAAAGAGTTACATATGAAATCCAGGGATTATAAAAATAGAAGCTAAGAGTTATATACGTAATCTAGGTATTATAGAAATAGAAGCTAAGAGTTGTATATGAAATCTAAGTATTATAGAAATAAAGGACTTGTAGAAATAGAAGTTAAGAATTATATATATAGTCTATCGATTTGTAAAAGTAGAATACAAGAGTTGTTTATAAAATCCAGATTATCTTAAAAATAAAAATAGAAGTCAATAGTTGTATATAAAATCTAGACTTTTACATATAATGATACTTTAGAAATAAAATTTCAAACTTATATATTAAATCGACTCCACATGAATTATATATCCATGCAAAACTATGTGAAGCAATTCTCTACTTATATTATTATAGTAATTGTGTCCGTGCGTTGCAACGGGTGAAGTTGGGGCGCGGCGCGAGACGCGGCGTCGGGAGCTCCGAGCAACGATGGGAGGGAGGGGCGTAGGCACGGCGCGAGACGCGGCGTGGATGGGGACGGGAGGAAGGGGCGCAGGGAAGAAGGGGCACATAAAGTCTTTTTTTCCATCCAAGTCCTTCCTTTCTTTTCAGCATCGAGACTACGGGTTAATTTTATAAACACTCAAGAGGTTTTCTGTCTGTAAAATAGTCAAGCAGAATAAAATTTTGGATGAAATCACTACTTGTTTTATATATAGTTATAGATTAAGACAACTTTCAAACGAGCCATCACGTTTGATTATAGGTATAGAAATTTTCACATAAATAAGATAATTATGATCATAGTAGGTCGAAATTATAATGGCTGAGATTTAATTGAAATATGTGTAAAAGGCTAAGTCGTTTTTCTCTTTCTAATTATAACGGCTGAGATTTAATTATAACGGCATTGGAATCTGACTATGCTATCATGACGTCATAGCCTTTGGAATAAAAGTCACATTAGGAAACTTAATTTCCCATACTAGATAAAAGGCGAAATTACTGTCTGCATAGCTAGATGCAAGATTAGAAATCAGATACATATTGGAAGAACTCAATTGACGTATTGCATCTATCCGCATATAATTTTATCTCTGATTCGACGGTGAGTTCTGCCACCACAGTAAATAAAATGGCAACGAAAAATACGAACTTCGGCAAAAGAAGAGGCCCCTTGCAACCGGAAAAGAAAACACAGCTGCCCTCCAATCACATTATGACCAAATTTGCATGGATGGTCGGATCTTGTAAGCTCAATCAAAAATTTAAAATTTTAAAATTTAATTACTTTTGGGTTTTCTTTTGGTTTTTTCCATCAGAGTTTATTTTTTAGCATTTGTTTTTAAATGGCTAATAACATATATATATATATTAATAATAACTGAAATTTTGAATAATAAACAAGGAATATCAAAACATAGTAATTAAAGTTCAGAATAAAAAATAAAATAAATTCCAAAGTTAGAAAAATAAAAATAAGAGTCAAAGTATAAATAAAATTTAAAAATAAATAAAATTCGGAATAATAATAAGGATTTTAGGGAAAAAAATAAAAAAAGGAATATTGAAAGAATAAACCATATAGAACACAACATGATATTAATTAAAATCAAAATAAAAATAAAATAAAATTTGAAATTAGATCATAAAAATAAGAGTCTAAGTAGAAATACAATTTAAAAATAGCTAAAATTTGAAATAAAAAATAATTGTGGCAATGGCAAAAAAAAGGATATAGGGTGAGCAGTAAACAAGTGTGGTGGCAATGGTTGATGGGACTTATAGGTAAGAAAAGGAACCTAAATATGATCAGGTTCGATTTTCCGAATCCAAATCTATAACTATAACAAATAGTATTTTCACCCAAAACTTTCATTCACCTGACTATTTTGCGGAAAATCCCTTGAGTGTTTATAAAATTAACCCGTAGTACGCCTTGCGAAAACCCTTGAGTGTTTATAAAATTAACCCGATCCCAATGTTAAAAAGAAATGGAGAGCTTGGATAAAAAAAGACCTCATGCGCCCTTTTCCCTACGTCCTTCCCTTCCGTCCCCATCCGCACCACGCCCCGTGCCGCGTCGCGCCTGCACCCCTCCCTCTCATCGCTGCTCGGAGCTCCCGCGCGGTGCCTGCGCCTCTTCTTCCCGTCCCCATTCGCGTCGCGCCCCTCCCTCCCGTCGCTGCTCGGAGCTCCTGCGCCGTCGCCTGGACCTTCGCCCTTCGCCTGCTTTCCTCCTTATGTTGTCGTCCTTGCTGTCGGCTCGCCACTCGGTCGACCCAGAGGCGGATGCCCGGGGCCAGATGAAGACATAAAGAAAAAAATATAAATTAAAATTATATGAGACTTCAACTTTAGAATAATTATGATAAAATAAAATAACGCCCGTTTCAATACACGTGCATATTTATTGTAACAATAAAGAGGGTTTGTAGCGGGTGGGCTGTTGAGGAGTATATAGAAATTATAGAAATTATCACATTAATAGAAAAGATAAAAGGAGAGTTCAAGAATAGAGAAATAAGAGTCCACTTAGACCAATACGAGATTAATTAAAATTCAAAATAAATAATAAAGTAAATTCAGAAATTAGAAAAAGGAAAAGATAGTTTAAATAGGAATACAATTTATAAATAATTGAGAGAATAAAAAATATTAAAAACAATCAATCTACATCGCAACGCGAGGTTAATTAAAATCGGGAATAAAAACTAAATTAAATTCGTAAATTATAAAAATAAAATAAAAGTTCAAGTAGGAAAACAATTTATAACTAAAATTCAAAATAAAAAATATTGAAAGTAGAGATCATCTAGAACACAATACGAGATTAAGAAAATTTCAAAATAATAAATAATATAAATTCAGACATTAAAGAAATAAAAATATGAGTTTAACTAGGAGTACAACTAAAATAACTAAAAAATTTGAAATAAAAAAGGAATATTGATAAAAATAGTCCTTATAACACAATATGATATTACATAAAATAAAAATAATAAAAAAGTTAATTCATAAATTAGAAAAAACTTAAGAGTTCAAGTAAAGATACAATTTAGAAATAGAAAACAATCAAAATAAACAATAATAAATATTAAAAAAGCAATTCATCTAGAACACAATAGTGACAAATTACAATAAAAAATTGGAAGGGCACCGTGCGAGCTATAAAATAGTAAGGTGTTAATGGTCGATGGGACATCTAAAACTTAAAAACAAAATCTCAATAATGATTAGATTTGATTTTTATAATTCCACGCAATGAGTAGGCCCGCAATGGTTGACATTATTTCTAGAAAAAGGAAACCAATGATGATGAAGTTCGACTTTTAGAATCTTAATAAAAATAAAGAGAAGTGCAGCGAGTGGGCCATAAAGGTTCACATAAGGTGTCTATGCCTTTTAAAAGGATCACTTTTAGAAATAATGGTAACATTTGATGTAACTTTGAAAAGGTATAAGGTTAAATCCGATAAGACAATAAACTTTAAAAACTACAACTATAAGGTCCAATTTTCAAAGGTAATAAAGAGAATAAAAGGCAAGCAAATAAAGGGCAAAAAAGAAGTAAAGGGTGACAGTTGTTGTGACTTTTAGAAAATCCGATGACGATAAGAATCGATTTTTTAAAAATGCTAAGACAACAAGATAATTGTTTAATAAATTTTGAAAAAAACCATGTGTAAAAAAATTAAATAATTTTGTATGGGTTCTAACATGCATAATCGCGCAATTATGCAGGCCACCCGGCTAGTTTATTTGAATACAACGAAAATTTGTTCAAATGCAGCGCAAATCTGTCCAAACCTCAGAATTTATTTCAAAATTATTTTTCTTCGAAAATTTATTAATAGAGATTTTCCTTTGTAATATACTTGTACATATCACATTCTCAAATATAAAACCCACATCTTTCATCTGGCTGCCCAGATTGGCCATGCCAAGTACGCTAGTGATATTAGTACTTCAACATGATTTAAACCACAAACACATCGCCTCTAGCCATATAATTATTTGTGAAAATTCTAGTGCTAGTAGTCATCATCAACTAGCTTAGCAACAATACGTGCATTTCAGACGCTAGACAACTTCAATAATTGTGTTAAAATACCGAGCGTACCAACATATACTTCAGTAATTGTCTACCATAAGGATACGACATAGGTCTGTCGATAGACCTATATAAAATACAATGCATCTGTGGTAGCTTCTGCATAGTCCCAATTAAAACCGGAATTTAATCTTGGTGAAGCGCATGCATTATATTATTCCTGCTTGCATACGCATGCAAGTTCGTTTTAAGCTTGGGAGGTGACAGGAGGAAATGTATTGCCTTTTGAGAAAATGGGTCAAATACTTCAGAGAAGAATGCAACGCTGTCGCTGAACCACGGCTCTTTTACAGCCAAGATGTGTCCCGGATTTGCGACGAGGAGTTTATTCATGGTGGCACACGGACCTTTTGATTTGTAGAGATCTTAATTGCTCGACGAACCGACTTCTAGGAGTATCTGTGTTGGAGGAGTTGTTTTTTTTGGCAGTATAAGTTTGGGTATCTCCAATTGCAGTTGTTGGTTTTTTTTTGGCAGTATAAGTGGCATTCACGCATGAGGAGTGGGATGGCATTATGAAGTGCTCATCTAGGATATCTGGGTTGTTTAAACATCTTGTCCATTTGGATAAGGATCATGTAAGTAATTCACTTCATTTTTCTATAGTGAAACACTATTGGAGAACACATCTTTCATCGTGGTATAAAAAAATATCTCAGCTCTATATGTTTTTTATATTGATTAAAAGGCCCAACACACTGTATAATCTTATCAACTGATACTAAAGACTGATTTTAATCCCAGTTGGCTCTTTAATACCGGTTGATGTTATCAACTGGTACTAAAGGTCAAAACATCAACCAAGATCATTTTCTTCTTACATGTCTTTTTTTTTCTTTAGCCTGAGCCATTGCTGCCACGAAAAGGAGGAGGAAGAGATGTGCTGCCAAATTTTTTTTCGAAAGTATTTTGGTGATATTACACAAATCAAAGGGATTTGAAATGTTAGCAACTTCATCCTATTTCATCCTATATTGATATATGGTTAGCATATTATATTTCTAGCTATATTTATATACGTCATTCTCTATTCTCTCTAAAAAGGTACATAGAAAAAAGGAGAGAGAATAAATTTTAGAGAAAATAAGAGTACTTCATAATTTTAGAAATATTTTAAAAATAAGAATAGAAAACTAAGTTCATTTAAAAATCATTAACTATGAAATAAGAAGAATGCATTAAAAATATGTTTAAAACATTAAAAAATTTCTAAAAATAACTAAAATAAGGATAATACATGAAGAAATATATTTACAATTTTTTAAACTTCTAGAATTTATATATAATTAACCATGGCTCCGATTAAGTCCATTTAAAAATTGTTAAAATCGTTAGAAATAAGAAGAATTCATTTAAAATATGTTTAGAATTTTTAAAATACTTATAAACATATTTAAAATAAAGATAATACATGAAAAAGTATAGTTACAATTTTTTAAAGAAATGGTGATAGAGATTTGTGAGCTCAACAACAATGTCTTCATATATGATTTTTATGTGTATGAGCGCGTATGGGCTTTCTTTGTGTACCGTCAGTTTTGAGTTTAATTATGATGTTTTAAATTAATATATCATTATTTAATTATTTTCACTTCTATGGACTTTCTCTACATTTGTTTATTTGATGTAGATGAATCGACAATGGATATACATCGCAGACCGACGGTCAGGAGTTTGTTGATGGCGTTATATGTTGTCCATGCAAAAAGTGCAAAAACGAGATGGAGTATTCTACATCAAGAACTCTTCATGTTTACTTGTTGTAGTCGGGATTCATATCTAGCTATAATTATTGGACCTCGCACGGAGAGTTAGGGGTTGCAATGAAAGAAGATGAAGAAGAAAACGACAACATTCTGAACTGGGCTCAATACAATGGATTTGCATATAATACAATAGGCGATGTGGATGGAGTTGTTGAAGAAAACGATGGTGGGGATGGTCGTGGTCAGATATTGTGCGACACAAAGAATGATTACGAAACTGAAAAGGAGGTTCATATATTGGAGTGTATGTTAGTGGACCACAAAACGTCGTTGTACCTAGGTTGTGAACAGGGGCACAAAAAGTTGGTACCACGTTGGAATTCCTTCAATGGAAGGCAAAAAAGGTGTGACTGACAAGACATTTGGCGAGTTATTGAAACTCATAAAGAATATTCTTTCGGAGAGAAACGAATTGCCCAAAACAATGTACAAAGCTAAAAAGGTAGTCTGCCCTCTTGGACTAGAAGTCTAGAAGATACACGTATATCCGAACGATTGTATCTTTTGTCGCGGTGAGGAGTACGAGAACCTAGAAACATGTCCAGTTTGTAAGACATCACGATACAAGATTAGATGAGATGACCCCAGTTATGTTTATGGACAACCTTCAAAAAAGAGAGTTCCTGCTGATGTTGTGGTATTTCCCTATAATACCATGTCTGAGGCGTTTGTTTAGGAACAAATCACATGTTAGAATGATGCACTGGCACGCAGTAAAACGTAAATAAGACGGGATGTTGAGATACCCCGCCGACGGGTCGTAGTGGCGAAACATCGACAAAATATTTGAAGACTTTGAAAATGATGCAAGGAATGTAAGGTTTGGTTTAAGTACGGTTGACAGGAATCCATTTGGAGAGATGAGCAGTGATCATAGCACTTGGATTGTGACCCTATGTATCTATAACCTTTCCCCTTGGTTCTGCATGAAGAAAAAATACGTCATGATGACGATTATTATTCAAGGTCCAAAACAACCTGTTAAAGATATTGATGTGTACCTAAGACCATTTGTTAAAGCTCTGCAACTGCTGTGAAAGAAAAAAGGTGTCCCTGTGTGGGATGAGGACAAACTGGAGCAGTTTAACATACGAGTATTGCTGTTCGTAACCATTAACGATTGGCCTGCACTTGGCAACATATCGAAACAATCAAACAAGGGGTATAGGGCCTGCACCCACTGTATGGATGAAACTGACAGTACATATTTGAAACATTGTAGAAAAGTTATGTATGTGGGCCATCATCAATTTCTTGTTGCAAGCCACCCTCTATGAAAGAAAGGCAAATATTTTGAACAGAATACATACCACCATACTAAGCCTAAACATCGTAATGCAAAAACTGTGTTTGCTATGGTGAAAGATCTAAAAGTAGTATTTAGAAAGAGACCTGGCAACCAACCTATAGCAAGTAAAGATGGTCATGCAGTAATATGGAAGAAAAATTCTATTTTTTGGGAGTTATCTTATTGGGAAGTCTTAGAGGTGCGCCACGCAATCGATGTGATGCATCTCACTAAGAACCTTTGCGTCAATCTGTTGTGCTTCCTAGGTGTATATGGGAAGTCGAAAGATACACTTGAAGCATGTCATGATCTGAAACATATGAAACAACGTGACAACCTTCATCCGAAACCAAAGGAGAAAAGAAGCCATTACTTAAGTCTAGCCACCTACATCTGAGCAAGGAAGAGAAGGAAAGTATGTTTGAATGCTTGGACATCATGAAGGTATCGTCTCGATACTCGTCAAATAATAAGCACGAAGGAGAAGAAGTTCACAAAGTTAAAGTCTCATAACTGTCACCTGTTGATGACACAATTGCTTCCTGTTATAATTTGGGGTATCCTTCCTTGTAATGTCCATACAACAATAACAAAGCTCTGTGCTTTCCTAAACTCAATTTCGTAGAAGGTCATCGATCCAGACAGATTAACAACCCTACAAAATAACATGGTGCAATATCTTATCAACTTTGAGATGATCTTTCCACCATTCTTCTTCAGTATAATGACATATCTTCTATGTCATCTTATCAAATAGATCGGTATTCTTGGTCTTGTGTACCTACACAACATGTTACTTTTTAAGAGGTACATGGACATTCTAAAGAAGTACGTTCATAACCGTTCTCATCTGGAAGCAAGCATCGCAAAGGGGTATGGAATACAGAAGGTCATATAGTTTTGTGTAGAATTTCTTGAATACCTTCGTCCAATCGGGATCCCTGAATCAAGCCATGAGGGAAGACTATGGGAAAAGGGGACTCTTGGAAGGAAAGCAATAATGACTATAGACAATGATTTATTGCGTAAAGTACATTTCACGGTTTTGCAACAATCTTCGTTGGTGGCATTCCAAGGATATGAGATCAATGGGTATACATTTTACACAAGAGTTCAAGACAAAAAGAGCATGAACCAAAATAGTGATGTTCATATCAATGCCATGAGATATGATGGAACAACTAGCATGTATTACGGTGGCATCGACGAGATATGAAAACTCGAGTATGGACCTCTGTTTCGGTGCCAATAGATTAGGTTGACTAGTGGAGGCGTAACAATTCATGACTGTGGGATGACAACAGTTGACCTTCATAAGGTTGAATATTCAGACGAACCATTCGTCCTAGCCAATGATGTAACACAAGTTTTCTATGTGAAGGACATGTCTAGCAAACCAAAGAAGGGGAAAGGGCCCGACGAGCCAAAGCGCCACATGGTTCTTCCAGGAAAAAGAAAAATTGTCAGAGTCAAGGATAGGACTGACAAAGATTACGATCAGTTTGATGGGCAACCTCCATTCGTGGTGACGGTTGACCCGAGCATCCTCCTATCAAATGAGGACACCCCTTAGTTACGCAACGATCATAGCGAAGGAACATTCGTAAGGAGAAAGTATGTTGCATCAACCATCACTTTATGAGATTGATACTACCTTGGTGTATGGACGATGTAATTAAAATATATATACAAACTTGGTATATAGACGATGTAAATTAATTTGATTTGCTATTTCTCGTAATGAAAGAAATATTTTGGTTGAAAGTTTTAAATGTATTGTCATTATTTTTATGAATTTTTATTTTTTAATGCACTTAATCGGGACACGGTTAATTATATATGATTTTTAAAATTTTATTATAATTTTAACCTATTTTTAATGTATTCTCATTACTTTTATGATTTTTTATTGTTTTTAATGCACTTAATCGCGCCACGATTAATTATATATGATTTTTAAAATTTTATTAATTTTAACCTATTTTTAATGTATTCTCATTATTTGTATGATTTGTATATTGTTTTCAATGTACTTAATTGGGCCACGGTTAATTACAGATGATTTTTAAAATTTTCTTACAATTTTAACCTATTTTTAATGCATTCTCATTACTTTTATGATTTTTTATTATGTTTAATGAACTTAATCGAGCCACTATTAATTATATATGATTTTTAAACTTCTATTACAATTTTAACCTATTTTTAATACATTCTCATTATTTTTATGATTTTTTATTGTTTTTAATGTTTGTCATAGTTAATTATATATGATTTTTAAAATTTTACAATAATGTTTTTACTTATTTTTATATGTATTCTGCTTAATGCATTCTAATTACTTTTAGCCCCTATTCTTATCCATAGTTGGGACAAAAAAATTTCAGAAATAGCGGGACCTCATATTTGGCCCAATTGGTATTTTGAACCGGGACTAAAGATATCTTTAGTCCCGGTTTCTCATCATCACATCGCCGCCGTCGTTGTCGCGCCACCATCTCCGAGAGCACCGCATCGTCATCGCCACCGCCGCCGTAACCCTCCTCTCCGCCGCCTCCATCGGAGCCCTCCTCCTCTGTCGCCGCCACCACGCGCCTTGGTACGGCCCCGCCGCTCCCTCGATCTACCTCCTCCTCTGCCGGTCTTCCTTCGCTGTCACTGCCGATGCCGCCGCCACTGCGAATGTCACCGCTTCCTAGGACGAACAACCCAATGCCCCTGCTCTCGCCATCGCCGGCCGGCTGAAGAACGAGCCGACGCACACGAGTCCACTGTGATGGTCAGTTTCCTAGCTCTGCTCTTAGGAAGTCTTCATCAGGGAAATACATTTCGCACCCTTGCGCTCAAACTTTCTGGTTCTTGCAACATTCTCCACGCTTGTCTCGCTAATAAAAAGGTTAATGACAAAGAAGAGTCAATCTCCTTTACTCCTCCCGACACCTCAAGATGAGAAAATCCCTTCATCTAGGTGGGCGCTCATGCCTACTCGGGGAGCCGGCGGCCGTGGGGAGGGTTGAGAGGCCGGCCCACTGTCGATCCCTCCCCGATTTTTGAAAATAAAATAATAATAATAAATTAAAAATACATTACAAAGTTAAAAAATATAAATTAAAAGTAATAAATTACACAATAAAAATAATACATTAAAAATTTAAAACAATACATTAAAAATAAGAATAACAGATTAAAAATAGGAAAAAGTCCATATTTGACCATCCAACTATTGCCGAAGTTTAATTTTGGCCATCCAATTGCAAAACCGGGTATTGGATACCCCGAACTACTCAAACGTGTTCGTTCGGACAGCCTAGGCGGTTTTACCTGTTTTCGTTGCCACGTGGCACCTAGGGCTGAGTCAGCACGGGCTGACTCAGCATTGCCGTTACCCCCTTTCATGCTCTGTTCTCTCTCCCTCTCACGCTCTGTTCTCTCACCCATTCTCCTCTCCAAAGCGGCGACGACCGAAGTAGGCGGGGCGCGCGACGTTCGATCTGCGTCAGGTTGCTAAAATCGAAGGCGCCCTCGAGGAAATAAACGGTGGCGCAGAGGAAATCGGCAGCGGCGTGCAAGGGGACGGAAGAAGGTGGCTGTGGCACTTGAGATTGCACCGCAACAGTGGATAATAAGGTATGAACCCTAGCTCATTAAGAACCCTAGCTCAATAGGTGTTTCTGGTCTGTAGATCATGTGTTGAAGAAAGGTTTTGATTTGTTGGCCTTCTTAATTTTGTAGCCATGGATCCACTAGATATGTTGACTGTTAGGTTTCATTTCTATGGGGAATTTGTTAGAGGTCGTAACAGGCTAGAATATGTCGGTGGATCTGAGGGTTTGTCATACATTGAGCGAGACAAAGTCTTTCCGCCAAAGATAAAAGGGCATCTAGCTGATCATTGCATTGTCGAGCCTGGAGTATTGATGCACTGGTTGTGTCCTGGAGCATATTTAGTAGATGGTTTGAGGGTGTTAGTAGATGACACATCTTGTTTGACAATGTCCAATTATGTAGTTGATGGTGGAGCAGTGGATATATATGTTGAAAATCCAGTAGTTATTCAATCTAGTGGCAGTGACTATGAGGATGAGATGGAAGTTGACTGTAATGAGGAATCGAAGAGGATTCTGATGCTCAGATGGAGGTAGTTGGTACTGCACAGTCCATTGTAGTGAGAGGAAGCAATGAGACCAGGGAAAACATTGAGAAGAAGAGTGTGAAGGATAAGGGCAAGGCAGTGGTAGTTGCAGGTCAAGAGGATGACTCTAGTGAGTGAATTTTTACCAGGAGATAAAAGTTCATCTGAAGAGGATAAGGAAGCTGAAGAGATTAACAGAAACTTTAGGAATTTCAAGAAGTGTACAATGAGAAGACCTAATGACATTGAGAATGATGGTTATTGTACACCTTATGCTGACAGCAGTGAAGATGAAGCTACTAGTGATGATTTGAGGGATGGTGGGGATGTGACAGTTAGGACCAGTCAATATAGTAGATTTAGTAGAAAGGACCCAATACCAAAATTTGAGTTGGGAATGAAATCTCTGGCAAGGATCAGTTCAAGAAAGCAGTTGTAAAATATGGCTTGGCTGAGAGAAAGTTCATAAAGTTTGTGAAAAATGAGGCCAAGAGGATGATAGCTGTATGTGAGTGGGCCGCCTGCCCTTGGAGGTGTTTATTGTCAACTAACTCAAGGACAAATAGTTGGCAAATTGCTTCATTCAATAATGTTCATGCATGCCCTCCAAGAAAAGATAACAAAATGGTAACTGCAAGCAGGGTTGCTGAAAAGTATGAGAAGTTCATATTGGCCAATCCAACCTGGAATCTACAAGCTGTGAGGTCAACAATCCAGGAGGAGATGTTTGCTGATGTGAGCATCTCCAAGCTGAAAAGAGCTAAGTCCATTGTGATGCAGAAGGCCCTGGATGCAACCAAAGGGCAGTATCAAATGTTGTACAGGTACTAGCTTGAGATCTTGAGAAGTAATCCTGGGAGCACAGTCATAGTTGTGAAGAAACCAAATGTGGAGCCACCAGTGTTCCAAAGAATATACATATGCCTAGATGTACTGAAGAAGGGGTTCATGGCTAGTTGCAGAAAGGTGGTTGGTTTGGATGGATGTTTCTTCAAATGAGCAACTAATGGGGAGCTGTTATGTGCTTTAGGAAGGGATGCCAATAATCAGATGTACTCAATTGCATGGGCAATAGTTGAGAGGGAGACAAAGGAATCATGGGACTGGTTCTCTGATTTGTTATGCAGAGACATAGTTGTTGGAGATGGGTCTGACTGGGTTTTCATCTCAGATCAGCAAAAGGTGAGGTTTTCAGTATAATGTTCCTTCATTCCTTTAAAAATGCATTATGTGACATTGTTCATGGTTTCAGGGAATACTTGCTGCTGTTGAGAAGTGGGCTCCCTTTGCTGAGCACAGAAATTGTGCAAGGCACATATATGCCAACTGGAGGAAGAGGTACAAGAACAAAGAGTGGCAGAAGCTATTTTGGAACTGTGCTAAGGCATCTTCACCAAGTCTCTTCAACCTCAACAAGGCCAAATTGGCATAGGTAACAGCTGAAGGTGCACAAGCACTGATGAATACTGATCCATGCCACTCGAGTAGGGCTTGGTTCAGGTTAGGATCTTTCTGTGACAGTGTAGATAACAACATGTGTGAATCATTCAATAAGTGGATAATTGAGGCTAGGTTTTTCCCAATCATAACAATGCTAGAGGCAATTAGAAGGAAGGTCATGGTGAGGATATAGGAAAACATAGCTAAGGCTGAGAGATGGACTAGTGTCATCTGCCCAAATATTTTGAAAAAAATTAATGCAATTATAACTTTGTCAAGTTTTTGCCATGCAATTGCAAATGGGGATGGCAAGTTTGAAATGACACATTTGAACAAAAGATTCACAGTTGATATTGCTAGAATGGAGTGTTCCTGTAGGTATTGGCAGCTTAGTGGATTGCCATGTGCTCATGCAATTTCTAGCATCTACTTTAGCAGCAGGAACCTAGAAAACTACATTTCACAATGCTATCATGTCTCTAAATTCAAGAAGACCTATTCTTTCTGTTTGATACCATTGGATGGAGCTAGTTGCTGGCCAGAGAGTGATAAACCTAGCCTTAGAGCTCCTGGTTATGTGAAAATACCTGGTAGACCTAAGAAAGAAAGGAGAAGGGAACCAACTGAAGGCCCAAAAGCTACAAGAATTTCAAAAGTTGGTACTGTGATCAGATGCAGAATTTGTAAAGCAATAGGCCACAACAGGTCCACTTGTGCCAAGAGAAATGGGCAGGGTACTTCTGCAGGAGGGGCTCAATCAGGATCAGGACTAGCCACTGGAAATGCATGTGCACAAGCAGGATCAGGACCAGCCACTGGAAATGCAAGTGCACAAGCAGGATCAAGAGAAAGCATCAGGGCATCCAAGAGGAGCAGAATATCTACTGACTTGTCTCAACACAGTGCATCTTCAATTGCCAATGTAAGGATTTAGTGCTTCAGTCCTACTTTACTTCACTAAACTTCACATTTGTTTCCTCATCTTTTCAGGAAACTTGATTAGGGCCACTACCATTGCAAATGTACATGTTCAAGGACAAGCCCAAGTGAACTTAAATGCAAATGTGCCAATGTCCCAGGCAGGATCAAGTGTGACAATCAACATTTCTTCTGGTAAAACATTTCCCAAGGTTAGTGCCCAGGAACCAGAGAGACAAAAGCTACCAGCTAGGAGGAAACCAGCAAGTCCAAGCACCAGCAAGTACATGCTTCTTCTGAAGGACCCTGGAGACAACTAGCTCTGTGTTTTGTGTCACTTTTAGCTCTGTGTTCTATAATGTGCCCTGGACAAACTAAATGTGTGTCAGTTTGTAATGTGCTTTGTGTTCTGTCAGCAACTAAATGTTCCGTGTTTTGTGTCACTTTTTGTTCTGTATTGTGCCATGGAGAAACAATATGTTCTCTTAGCAGTTTAAAACTCAACTTGCTATTGTCATGTGCCTTGATCTGTGCTGGTTCTAGAATGGACATTGCAAATTTGCCTTGATCTGTGCTGGTGCTGGTTCTGGTTCTGGAATGGAATGGAAATTTGAACTATTGAGTGTTGCAAATTTGCCTTGAAAGCACAAGTTCCATTGCACAACTACTGAACAAAGCACAAGTTCCATTAATTTCCATTTCCATTGCACAAGGCACAAAGCACATGTAACAGTGAAAAAATTACAAGAAAATATCCCACATTCTTCACTGATTCCATTCCTTCAAAGCACAAAACACACTTTCAACATTTCACAAACCCAATTACATCACCCAAAACACTACATTTTATCTACCATATTGTCAGATTTACAACAGCTAATGGAAGCATCCACTTCAGCAAATTAATTTGTTTCTCCAATCTTGCTAGTCTTCCTCTCAACTCTTCTTCAATTGGCCGATCACCATTCCAATCCACCTGAGCTGCAGCATCACCCACCCGGCTAAGCATTTGGTTCTCCCTCCTTAGCACCCTAACCGCATTGCGCAAGTCCACGAGCAACTCCTGCACGAATGGCGCCGGCAATGGATCCACCCACATCCAAAAATCACATCTTCCAGTGCTGGCCTAAATGAAAGGGGGTACAAATTTACATGAAAACAGGGCATGGATCAAATCAAACAAATGTCGGGTTCAAAACAAAATCAATCAAAAACCTAAACTCACCCTTCCATTGGCACACTTCATGAACCAGTGCCCTGGATTTTCATCGCTCCATGACACAAGCCGAACAGCCTTGCTCCCGCACTTGCATGCCACCGCCGGCCAGTACTGCAGGGGCCCTTCCCGATAGGGGATGGGGCCGAGCTTGGAACAACACCACGAGCCCTTGTCCGCATCCTCCCGCTGCTCGATGTTGCCGAGATCGCCATGGCCGCAGACGGCTTCCAAGCCCTAACCCTAGCGCCGCCGCTTTGGAGAGGAAGAACGAGTGAGAGAACACAGCGTGAGAGAGTGACTGAGGGGTGCGGGTGTTGTAACGGCAAGCTGAGTCGGTCCATGCCGACTCAGCCCTAGGTGCCACGTGGCAAACGGAAACAGTAAAACCGCCTAGGTTGTCCGAACGAAAAGGTTTGAGTAGTTCGGGGTGTCCAATACCCGGTTTTGCAATTGGATGGCCAAAATTAAACTTCGGCAATAGTTGGATGGTCAAATATGGACTTTTTCCTTAAAAATATGTTTATAATTTTAAAAAACTTCTAAAACTAATTAAAATATAGATAATACATGAAAAATATATTTACAATTTGTGCTATATTTTAGTTGTTGAATTCAATGTACATGTTTTAATTTACTAACGATTGTTTCCTTATCAGGACTGGACACGAGCGACTTTCAAGTAACGCTAAGGCAAGTTATAGGAACTATACAAGTAGATACGACGTGTTAATTCTAAATATATGTAACTCCTTTTTACATACCTAATTCAATTAACTATTGCTTATATAATGTATATTTGTTCGTGCGTACATAAGTAAATAATATATTAGTAGATTAATTATTGTTTATGTATTAATTATGATTACTATATACTATATACATATAGGTTGCATTTTTCTTAAGTAAGTGAAATTTAGAAGTTCTTCATAGTCAAGCAGACAAAACTTTGACTTAGGTCTTGTCCAAATCAACAAGTATTATAAACCCGGGGGTGTATGCATATTTGTCAACAATATATACCATGCACCTTTTGTATTAATTTACATTTTCTATATTTTTAAATTTTAGGAAGAGATGTAGATCACAATGATGAACAGTTCCTCTTGGACACGATCAATGAGAGAAGTAGCCAATACTGGGCGGACGAGGATAAAAACGAGGAACCAAACCAATACCTGAATGAGGAGCAAGAAGAGAGGAACGAGGAGGCGGACAAGAAGTAGACGAGAAGGGAAACGAGTATGAGCAACAGGACAACCAATCAAACGTTGGTTCGAAGAGGTCTCGCAAAGAAGGTGGAGGGGAGACACATTATAACTGCAGTGAAAGCAGATGGCAAACCAGTTGCCCCCGATGAAGCCGCAAGGAAGTTTGTGTCACACAGCGATTGGGTCGTGAGGGATCACGTGCCCATCAGCATATAGAAGTTGTGCAAAACAAGGTCACGCACCGATGTGGAAGATATGTAGCTTCCAAATACAGAGGACATGTTGTGGACCACCATGCTTGAGACCTTCACGATCCCTCAGGTAGAACAAACCAAAGTGAAGGATTGAACCTCTCAAGATGGCCCAACAATTTCAGTGCTTCAAGAAAGATTTGTACAACATCCTGAAGGATCTGACACTGGATTTTAACATATTCTCCAAACATAGGGATCATTGGGATGCATTTGTGGCTTACAAGACAGGATAGGAAGGGAAAGCCAAGATTGCGAAGAACAAAGTCAATGCCTCTAAGAAAAAGTACTTTCACCGTCTAGGGTAGGACAGCGATAAGAAGGTAGTGCTCAAGTGGCAGAAAATGGAAGATGCTTTAGCCACAAGAGGTATCGTTCAGGCCACATTTGATTGGCCTGGATGACCAAAACATTGGTACAATGTTCATAGGGGAATAGTCAATGCTGCTGATGGCTCCCTGATCTTTAGTGATGACATACGCCAAGCAGCTCACCATCTCGTGGATGCCCTAGAGGCCTCTGCTCAGGGAACGTTCCAGCCTGGCAGAGAAAAGGACGAGCTTACGCTGGCACTGCAGAATCCTGAGCACTCATGACGAACATGCGGAAAAGGCTTGGTTGTATGAAAGTATGGGTTTCAAGAGGCATCCACACGTACCGAAGTCGCATGAGAAGCAAGAGAGATCAGAATGTGAAGTTGACTGATCTGGAATTGAAGGTCGCGAACTACGACCAAAGATTGGAAGAAGAGGTGTCAAGACTAAGCCAGCAGACCTAGCCATCTGTTCCTCCCGTCATGGTTAGCCCCTCAGGCAATCGAAGTAGCTGCGCTTCTACATGGCAAGTAGGAGATCAAACCAATGAAGCTACAGCAGGGCCAACTATCGATGATCCACCGTGCCCCGTGGATGAAATCATGCGGCGGACACCATGTGAGCTGCATATTCCCTTCAAGAATCTATCAATCAAGGCATGCTCGTAGTTTGCAACACCTACTTTTTAGCTTACGAAAATTGGTGCATATGTTACTAACTAACCACGTTTCTCGTGAAGGTGGTGGAGGGCATGGCCATATAAGTCCAGCAAGACATAATGTACCACTATAGGCTAATTCCACCTCGATACTCAAAGGTTGAGGTGGAGTGGATCTGCCTAGGATTTGACGATCTCGAGCTGGACATCCTCGGAGATGGGGAGACGAAACTAGGAGAGACATGCCACACCATCATACTATGGTTCAAGCACTACATTGTGCTTCCCGGGCGAGTAGTGGAGTCCGTTCCTACATCTCGACCGCTGCAGCCTGACAATCCTCGGTCTCCACCATCTCCACTGTCTCCTCTGCAACCTCGGTCTCCACTGTTGCATCCATCTCCACCATAACCTCGGTCTGCCCGTCTCCTCCGTCTTCACCGCCACAACCAGCTGCAAGTAGCAGGCAACAACGGTCTTGTCTACCTCGTCCTGCGCCGTCAAAGTCCACTCAAACAAATAAGCCAAGACTTGACGAGCCAAAGAAAGCTGCTCTCAAGAAAAGACCGTATGATATGGCTAACGAGGAGACTGACCAAGAAGTGAAAAGTCAAGTGAACTAGCTCTTCAAGCCACAGATACCACATAAGAAGATTTCTATAGACCCGTCACTTCAATTCGTAAGTCTTATGGGAAGAGCACAAGAAAGACAAAGGCTGTCCCCCAGCTTGGAATGCTAGAAAAATAAGTGGTTGACCCGATGCCATCAAACCTTGATATTACTTTACAAGAATTTACGACAGATACACATCTTAGCAAGGAGCAACTGCTGGGGATAGCCCCTATCAAAAACTCCACAGAAGAAGATCTAAAACACCCATACGCAATCGGCGCACCACTTGTCAAGCCAGAGCTGATCAAGAACTAAACTACATAGATGTATCGATTCCTTCAATGGTACATGGATCAATCAACTCATGGTAGGATTATGTTCACGGCAAGGATTAAAGATAAAAATTTCTTCCGTGGGATGTATGATATGTGGATCAACTTCAAGGATGTCTACGACGTATACCAACAAGACGCCCTTGACGTCTCTCTTCTCAGTTGTTGGGTTCTGTAAGTGTCATTTAATTTTATTTCGTTCATTAGCCTGCCATATGTAATATCGAAGATTTAACATCTTTTTTTCGATGTAGAATGGAGATTCAAAATTGTCGTAGGCATGAATATTTCAAGTGTGGTTTCATGGACCCCTACATAATCGATGAGAAGACTGTAGATGACTAGCCAGATGAAATCGAGGAAAACATTTACAAATTCCTGGTGCAGCAATATTTTAAGCAGTTCATACTCTTGTCTTACAACACAAAGTGAGTTTTTACTGCCTTTTGTATCAATTTCCTTCTCGTATTCATAAAATAATATGTATATCATATTTCACGCAATGTGCACATTCCACTGGATCCTCTTTGTCGTAGACATTTTCGAAAGCAAGATTCATGTCATGGACTCAATGCGAAAACCAAGGGATACTTTCAACAAAATCGTTGACATGCTTAACAGGTAATGTCATCCATTAGTACTATCATATTTGTTGTTATCACTACTATGTGGATCAAAGCATCATTAATTATAATTTGCAAATAGAAGGCATGGACATCTGCGAATTCAAGGCTGTGAGGATGGACTTTCCGATACGTACATGGTCCAAAATTATATCTTATTTATTCTATACTAGAAATATTTCATAAGTTCGTTTCTCCTTTAGTGTTTACAACATGGACAAGGGACCAACTTGTGCGGCTACTATGTTTGTGATTTTATTCACTATGTGGCACAAGACGTTAACAATGATAAGAATATCGAAGTACATAAACACCATGCTAGAATTATTTACACTCTTCTCATCGATTTAATATATTAATATTTTATTTTTTTTGAAAACGACACATTATTTGGATGAAAGACCAACTCCCCTCAACGAATTACATAAAAGTCGTTCAAGAACAACTGATGTGATTTATTATGGACGAGATCGTTAATCTGTCGGAAGAATTCCACGACAACGGACAACCTATTCCTCATTAGGAATAGTTCACCTCTTAGCTTTTGTAATATAAGATAGAACATTAAAATTAACGATAATTATATATATAAATATATTTAATTCCCATTGTACAAGTAATATATACCAACAATTATATATACGTGATGCTATATACAAATATATATTAATCATATGTGTATGTATTTACTTACATATATATAAAGACATATATATACATGTATATATGTATATATATGTACATATATATTTATGTATGTATTTGAATTTATATATACATGTATATATATGTATATATATATATGCATATATATACACACACATTTTCAATGCCTATCTGCTTATATATATGTATATATATACATATATATATAAATATAAGCAGCAAGCAATAAAAAACATTGAAAAAAGGGTTGCCAATCAGGAATAAAATGACTATCTCCAGGAGTAAAAATTATTGGGGGCCAAGGCTTCTCTCTTTCTCAAACAAATATTGAGAGAGAGAGAGAGTAGCTGAGAGAGACTACCACATTGCAACTTGAAAGTGCAAATATTAACCTGATTTGTACCAAACATATTTATGGAATCAGTGAAAAGTTCTACTGTAATAATCATGAGCTAGATTGTATATACAGCAATGAAGTGCAATGCAGACGCGACCGGCAGAAAACTTGAAGGAAACATGTCAAATTACTGGCCGATAATAGAAAATGACATTGATTATCTCTAGTTTCCATGTCTTTGGACCCCATATATATGAACATCCGAGCTAGGGACAAGCATCGTGCGAGCACCAACTAGCAGAGTAATATGCATGATGCTCTCATGAAGGATATTGTTCATGGCGACCAGGTTTTTTCCGCTTTGATGTAGTCGACCGCGCGTTCTCATGAAGGACTACAAATGTTTTTGCACATATATGCCTTCTCATTAAAACTTTGTAATAAGTAGCTGTAACTTCACTTGAAGCAAATACCAAGTTTAATATCCATTATCTAAAAAACATATGCCTCCTCATTTTCATGAATCTGGTGCAAAAAAATATTTTGTTACTATTAGAAAAAAGTTTAGGAATTCCAAATAGAAAGAAGTTCAAATTTGAAAAATTTTGGTTAAGTTCGGTTGTAGTGACAAGGAGAGAGCCACTGTAAGTATCACGCATACATCCATGGTTTGAAGACTTGAATTCTCTTTACATGCTTGCTTGTAGTATTGGGAGGCATCAGGACAGTGTACAATGCGGTGAACATTCTTCATCCTGGCCAGTACATTTCTGAACGCGTCGATCAAAGAACAAAGAGGAGAAGGGAAGGGAAAAACGAATCCAACCGCAATATACTTGAGCTAATTGACAAAAAAGAACCAATAGGATTGCATCACTTGTGTGCATTTTAATATTCCTAATTTTGGGGAATCTGGAACAAGATATCAGTAAGTATTAATTGAATTTACACGTATAAGAAAGTCTCCTTCAATATGCAGTTAGTTAATTAGTTACTAAATTAGCCACATAGATGATAAGACATTAATCACCTACTACCATTCTTAGACGTTTCCAAGAACCTGCTTATAACCAGGATATGGGAAGAAGAATTCTTGTCCTCGATCGTCATATATATACTGTAACAGGGCACAGGATTGGTTGATCGATCTATCGATGGCTCGTTGGTTCGGTCTCATGGCGACGACTGTGGCGGTGTTCATGCTTCTCTCAGTCACCGGCGATGGTGGTAGCCTCGCCATCGGCATCGAGAGACAAGGTGGCAAGCCGCTCCAGCCCATCCCGACAGAGCCACTCCCACCGTCGCCGGCGTCTCAAAGTATCCAGGTGGAGCCATCATCAGCAACTCCACCGTGTCGCGTTGCTCCTCCAACGGAGCAATTCCTGCCGGCTCCGCCGTGCCACCGACGACCCCCCATCGGGACGTCGGAGCCCAAGGCGAACACCTCGCCGTCGATGCTGGCATCCATGGTGGTCTAGTGCCGTCTGTTGTACCGTCAACATCTTCATTATTGCAATTTTTGCTTTTGTTTTCGTACAATATATAATAATCAAGAAGGATAAATAAGGAAATTCATTGTAAGATTGCCACGTCTGATTGTAAGATTGACGGACAGCTTAGTCGGGTCCCGGCAGGAATGTGGAGAATAAAGGACTGCACGGACTACGGGAGCACCTCGAGAAGCCGACGAAACTTGATTCATTTCCCATTAATATGGTTTGTGCCAATCGCCAATCGGCCGATCCTCGTCCATGAAAGACAGACAACCTGGTCAGATTCATGAAGAGACATGAAGAAAAGGAGTCCAGCAGGGTCTACAAAGTACATCCAAGGAGCGGCGTGATGGCTTCGATTCCCATTGGAGCTGTGACTTTTCAAGTTTTGCTGGGAACAGGGGATGAGACTGCCTTCAATCCAAGACTGCCTAGCATGCAGTGGACACGAGGGCCAACCGGCCGAGAGCTCCAACCGATTTATACCCAGGGCAGTTTAGCTCAATCAAAAGAAGGGGTCTGTTCATCAACAGGTGGGCCCCATCCATCAAGATTTCTTTCAAGAAGACTCGGAAGACGACGAAGAACAGGTCGCCAACCCTCAATGGTGCCCTTTCGACGTTTTCACAAAAACACAAAAGCGGAAGGTGCAACGGCTAAAGAGCGAGGGTTGGCTAAAAGAAGTCCAGGCCGAGATCAACTATCGGCTGAAGAAGAAAAGGAACAAAACCGCCCAAATAGACAATGGCGCGTAAAGAAGGATGTTGCCCCAGCCGATGAGAGTCCAACCGACCAGGCCAAGAGGGCGGCTAAAGGGAAAGGAACAGCTACTGCATCGGTCAACATGGTGTTCATATTGCCAGCCGAGTTTGAGGCTGCCCAAACCGATGCAGATACCGTCACAGACACCTTGGCCAAGTTAGTACTGTCCCTAGAACCGGCCATATTCGAAAAACCCGAAGGGATTGAAAATCGACACCTGAAGCCCCTATACGTCAAAGGATTTGCAAACGGGAAGCCGATGTCAAAAATGCTAATCGATGGAGGGGCCGCCGTCAATCTCATGCCTTATGCTACTTTCAGGAGGCTGGGCAAGGGAACCGATGACTAAATCAAGACCAACATGGTGCTCAAGGACTTCGGCGAAAACCCATCAGAGGCCAAGGGAGTTCTCAATGTCGAGCTAACCATCGGCAACAAAACTGTGCCCACAACATTCTTTGTCATCGATGGGAAGGGATCTTACAGCCTGCTGCTCAGAAGAAACTAGATCCACGCCAACTGCTGCATCCCTTCTACAATGCATCAAAGCTTAATCTAGTGGCAAGGCGACAAGATAGAAATCGTGCCAGCCGATAGGTCAGTTAACGTAGCAAACGCCGACTTAACGTTATGGGAAGTCGAAGACATTGATTGCCTGTCTGGCAAAGTTTGGCAGGCCGATTTTCTAAAGGTGTCTGATTCTGATATACAGCCAATTGGAGACGAAGAGCCTCAATTATTACTTTGAAGGCGTTGTGGAGGGCTCAAGCGTCTACACCAAGGACACCGTGAACGACATTGTTGGCAAACTTGGGCAATATTTTATGTCGGCCGACGAACTTGAGGAAGTTGACATAGATCCAGGAGATAGGCCTAGGTCGACATATATTAGCAAAAATTTGTCTTCTCATTTTAGGACCAATCTTATTAATTTATTAAAGGAATATAAAGATTGCTTCGCTTGAGAGTATTTTGAGATGTCTGGTCTTAGCCGATCGATTGTTGAACATCAGCTCCCTATGAAGGCTGGATATCAACAATACAAACAGCCTCCCAGGAGATTTAAAGCCAATATGTATGATGCGATTAAGGCCGAAATCACTCAGCTATATGATGCTGGTTTCATTCGGCCTTGCCGATACGCAGAGTGGGTTTCTAATATAGTCCAAGTAATCAAGAAAAATGGCAAGCTTAGGGTGTGCATTGATTTCAGAGATATAAATAAGGCTACTCCTAAGGACGAGTACCCCATGCCTATAGCCGACTTGCTAGTCGATGCAGCCTCTGGCCACAAAATAATAAGTTTTATGGATGACAATGCTGATCTTTATGGCCGAGGAGGATATCCATAAGACAGCTTTTAGGTGCCCAAGAGCAATCGGCTTAGACGAGTGGGTTGTCATGACTTTTGGACTGAAAAATACTGGAGCTACATATCAAAGGGCCATAAACTACATTTTTTACGACCTAATTGGCTTCTTGGTGGAAATTTACATTGATGATGTTGTTGTCAAGTCCAAGGAGGTGGAAAACCACATAGCTGATTTAAGAAGGGTGTTGGAGCGAACTAGAAAATATGGCCTAAATATGAATCACACAAAGTGTGCATTTGGCGTATTGGCTGGCCAATTCCTGGGTTTCCTTGTTCATGAGAGGAGGATTGAGGTGACACAAAGGAGCATCAACGCGATACAAACTATTCAACCTCCCCAAGACAAGAAGCAGTTGAAGTCGTTGGTCGACAAAGTTAATTTCATAAGGCGCTTTCTAGCCAATCTATCTGAGAAGATGGAGCCGTTCACGCCTTTACTACGGTTGAAAGCCGATCAAGCGTTCACTTGGGGGGCAGAGCAGCAAAAGGCTTTGGACAACATCAAGGATTATCTGAGCTCTCCTCCAGTGTTGATTCCTCCGCAAAAGGGAATGTCGTTCAAGCTATATCTATCAGCCGATGAGAAGTTTATCAGCTCAGTTTTGATTCAGGAGGTCGAAGGAAAGAAGAAAGCAATTTTCTATCTTAGCAGAAGACTTCTGGATACAGAAACAAGGTACTCTCCAGTGGAGAAGTTGTGCTTATGCCTATATTTTTCATGTACAAAGTTGAGACATTATTTGTTATCCAACGAGTGCATCATAGTTTGTAAAGCCGACGTAATAAAATATATGCTATCGGCTCCAGCTCTGAAAGGACGAGTTGGAAAGTGGATATTTGCCTTAACAAAGTTTGACTTGAGGTATCAGGCACCCAAGGCAGTAAAGGGGCAAGCTATAGCCGATTTCATTATGGAACACAGATATGACTCATTCGGCTCAGTAGATATTATGCCTTGGACATTAACTTTCGATGGATGCAAATGGATGCGGCATCGGCTTGGTTATAATCTCATCTAGGGGGCAAGCTTTGAGTTCGCTTTTACCATCGCGCCTCATGATACAAATAATCAAGCCGAATATGAGGCTGTCCTCAAAGGTTTGCAGCTGTTGAAGGAGGTTGAAGCCGATGCTGTCGAAATTATGGGCGATTCACTGTTGGTCATCAGCCAGTTATCAGGAAAATATGAGTGTAAAAATGACGTGCTAATGGTCTATTATCACAAATGCCGAGAGTTAATGGATAATTTTTGGCTAGTAACCTTAAAGCATATCCCTAGAGAACAAAATTCGAAAGCAAACGATTTGGCTCAAGGGGCATCTGGCTACAAGCCAATGATGAAAGAAATTAAAATAGAGGTTGCAACCATCTCAGCCGATGACTGGAGGTATGACGTCTACAACTATCTACAGAATCCTTCCCAGTTAGCTTCAAGGAAACTACGGTACAAGGCTTTGTGCTATGTCTTGCTTGACGATGACTTATACTATCGGACGATTGATGGCGTACTACTCAAGTGCCTAAGTACTGATCAAGCCAAAGTGGCCATAGGAGAGGTGCACGAAGGGATTTGTGGTACTCATCAATCGGCTCACAAGAGCAGTGGTTACTGCAGAGAGCTGTGTATTTTTGGCCGACTATGCTGGAAGATTGCTTCAGGTATTATAAGGGCTGTCAGGATTGTCGAAAGTTTGGAGCTATCCAGAGGGTACCAACATCGGCTATGAATCCTATCATCAAGCCTTGGCCGTTCAGAGGTTGGGGAATCGACATGATCGGCCAAATCAATCCACCCTCGGGCAAGGGACACAAGTTTATATTGGTGACAACCAATTATTTTACCAAATGGATGAAAGCAATTCCATTGAAGAAGGTTGATTCCGTGGATGCGATCGAGTTTGTCAAGGAGCATATCATTTACAGATTCGGTGTCCCTCAGACTATTACTATGGATTAAGGGTATATATTTTTCTCCGACGAGTTTGTTCAATTTGCCGACAGAATGGAGATCAAGTTGTTAAATTATTCACCTTATTATGCTCAGGCTAATGGACAGGCTGAAGCTTCAAACAAAAGTTTAATCAAGCTGATAAAGAGGAAGATCGCTGAATATCCAAAGCAATGACATAGCCGATTGACCGAATCACTATGGGCTTATCAGATGGCCTGTCATGGATCAATCCAGGTGTCTCCTTACAAGTTAATCTACGGGCACGAAGCAGTTTTGCCATGGGAAAACATCATTGGCTCAAGAAGGATTCAGTTACAGGACCAGTTAACAGCCGATGACTATTATAATCTGATGGTGGACGAATCAGAAGACCTAGTGTTGTCAAGGATGCACGCCTTGGAGAAGGTGACTAGAGATAAAGAACGAGCGGCTCATCATTATAACAAAAAAATCATGCCTAAGTCTTTTGAAGAAGGCGAGCTAGTCTGGAAATTGATATTGCCGATTGGTACAAGAGATAACAAATTTGACAAATGGTCACCTAATTAGGAAGGGTCTTTCAAGATCCATAGATGCATCTCTAAAGGAGCCTACATGTTAGAAGGATTGGACGAAGAAGTATTTGGAAGGGCTCTTAATGAAAAATATTTGAGGAAATACTATCCCAGCGTTTGGATCAATTCATGATTCGGCGAAGTCCTTACCGATCCATGTTAGCCGATGTGTTGTAAGACTATACATATCACCTCTAGAACATTTTCACTCTAAGGCCCCATTTGGTAGGGATTCTCCTCCCTGATTCTCAACAGAATCAGTAGAATCTCTGTTAAACGGGTTATTTTACAACTGATTCTGAGAAGAATCACTTCAAGTGATTCAACAGTTTTACATAGAGAGTGAGAATCACCTAAAAAGCAGTTTCTTCTCAGAATCACCTGGAACCAGTTTCTCCCAAGAATCACCAGAAAATCACCTAAATATTGTTCTAATTATTACTTTATTATATCGATTCTGATTCTCTCCAGAATCTGATTTAGGAGAATTAGAATTTAGAATCAGAGAATCATAGAATCAGGAGCCCTACCAAATGGGCCCTAAGTTTTTCCCCTCTGATTTTTCAAATCGGATGAGTTTAGCCAACAAGTGTTGGATGGTTTTTATAATTTTATCAATGTTGAAGGCAACATTGAGAAAATTAAGGGGCATATATCATACAAAGTCAGAAATCAGAATCAGAGGACTTCAAAATTTTTAGGGGCTTTCAAAACTTTTAAGGCGTTCAAGATGCGAAGACTGACTGAATCGGCAGAAGGCATATGATAGACATTCAAAGCGCAACAAGCCGATTACAAAAGTTATATGTACAAGCTGAGACAAAAGTTTTGGAGACTAGCCCTATTACATTCCGAGGAAGTCTTGGTTAGCCGACATCTCCTTTTGCTTGATGGCATTGATCTGATCGATTGTGGCAATATCTTCCGCCTTGGTGCCCGGGATCACCTTAGCCGATTTGTTTAAATCTCCCAAGAACTTGATGGTGGAAGTCACCTTGGCTCTTTGCTCTTCGGTGGCCTTGGGGAGATCGGCTAATACCTGTTTCTTCTCAACAATGTTAGCCTTGCACTGCTCCAGTTTTGCCTCCAGATCGACTTGCTCTTTTTCCAACTGGTCAATTTTTGTCTGAGTAGCCGATGGACTAGCCGCCAGCTCATCCAACTTGGCCTTTTCAGTTAAGAGGTTCTGTAGAGTGGCATCGATCTTAGCCGTCAAGTCGACTTGGGCTTGTCTGTCGATCATTCTTTGCATAGCCCGTTCCACTTGAATCGATGTAGATCGATGTATGCAGCCTGGGAAAGTGTTTCGGCCAATTCTTCAGGAAGCTGACTCTGGACATCGTTGAAGCGTGTTCAGATCGGCCCACACTCTATGACCAGTTGGTCCAGATCAATATCTAGCCGACGATGGATGTCTTGAAGCTTTTCTTTGAGATCGTCGGCTATTGGGGCCTCATCCCGGCTTGTTATTTCTTCCTCTTCGCCGATGAATTATTTGATATCAAATGGGATCATATCGGCTAGAGTCTATAGAGGAGATTGGGGTGATCAAAATGTAACATGGATAGCCGATATAAATTCTTGAGAGAAAGAAGTGTGCTTACTCGGACGACAGGAGCTGGTGCGCTTTCTTCTTCGACATGATGGCTGCCCATAGCCAACGGGGTTCTTTCGCTTGACGCATGGGGGGCAGCTGATGGAGACCGAGGAGGCTGCAAAAAAGGACAAGTGTTAGTGCAGATCGGCCAGGTAAAAAACAAGCAAGGAAAAGATAGAATTAAAGATTACCGAAGAAGTGGACGAGGAGGCCGATTGGTTAGTCTTTTGAACTACAAGAAAGGATTTGGTCAGGGATCGAATGATTATAATTTGAAGATCAAATTGAAGAAGTGAGGGTACATACCAGTCGCTGTGGGGGTGAGGGGGTCTTTCGAATCTGTTCATCGGCTGGCGGTGTGGTTGTACTTTGATTTGAGCTGCTTGATGCCGCTGCCTCTTCAACGGCTTGGGAGATCTCTTCGTCCATGACCTCTTTGTTAAGTCCTTTCTCTATGCTGGGGTCGAGAGAGGGTAAGCTGTCGGCTGGCACAGCAGGCTTCGGCTTCTTCTGTTTCTTTGCAGGTGTAGCCGATGGGCCTGCAGCCGATGGAGCGGCTCTGGTCTTCTTTGACACGGCCTTGTGGGTTTTGCCATAAAGCAATGTCTTTACCTTCAGCGAATTAAAGCCGATGGCTGATGGAGCATAACCGCTACCATTCGGGATGAGGCCCAGCCGATACTCGATGGCAATGCCCGAATTACTCACCGTGGGGGGATCTGAGTTTGTTGTCTGCAAAGGAAAAAAGTGTTAAAGCGTTAGAAGATGACGATAGTCGATTCCTCAAAGAAAAATGTTTAAGGGTAAAGATACTTACAGAAGGGATTTTGTCCGGCAGAAGAGTGGTGAGATACATTGAGGCGCGTTGATGGAAGATGTGTTGCTTGATCTCCACTCACCACTTATCATAAGCCGCACTTCTTTTGTGAGTCAGCTCCAAGATCCCAATGCTGCTGAGGGGTGGGCTCTTTATCTCCATCAGTTTGTTCATCATGATCTTTGAGTCAATCACCCCTCGGGTTTCGATTTTGTTAGCATAAGAACTGCCGATGGGCAGCTGACTGAGACCAAGTTGCCTTCCAGCCGATGCAGGGTAATAAAATTCACAAGACTTCGACACGCTTCGGCCTTGATGTATCCCAGTCGGCAGTATGCAAGGAGTGAGCGCCGTGGTGAAAATTTCTCTGCACTTGGGGTATTTATCTGAGTTTATTTCATCCAAGTTCAGTTCAATCGGCAGCTCAAACTCTGCTCAGTCTTCATAAAAAAACCAAGTCCGATTGTTCTTCGCGAGACCGTCATAGAAAGATATGAACCATTCGGCTAGGAGTTTGCTTGATTGTTTTGAGACGACATGAGTAGCTGCGACTTCCCCGAAAGATAGGCACCTTCGGGTGGTTATTTTGTTCCCCTCCTCATCTTCAGTTGGCTCCAACAAGGGGAATCGTGCATCGGCTAGCCGTGGCCGTCTGAAGACTTTCTGAGTTAGCAATACAAGCCACAGCTGTTGAAACCACCAAGGGCCTCCAGTGACGATTGATGCATCAACTGCTATCATAGCCGATGCCTAGTTCAATGTCTGATAGAGGTAGCCCAGGAGGAATTTGCCTAAGGGAAGTTTTGTCTGATTGACCAGGGCTTCGGCTATTACTTGCCAATTTGCTGTTGGGCCACAGCTAGAACTGCAGAAAACAAATTTCTCTAACCACATCATAAGGAATGCGGCATGCTCCCTAGTGCTGATGGGCCCCGTCCCCATGTTCATGCTGACATAACCATTCCAACCTCCGATTGCTTTGGTTTTCAAGGAAAACTGGCCCTTGCTGTCCAGCCGATCAGAATTAGCCGATGACATAATGTCAAGTCCAGTTATCATAAAGACGTCGACTAGTGTGGGGGTCATTGGGCCTTGCTGGAAAAGAAAAGCATTGAGACTGTTGTTCCAGAAGTAACTGGCAGCCGATACTAACGGTTCGTCCTTGGGCATATCGGCTACTGAGAGGGCCAAGCATTGTGCTATGTCGACTTCTTCCCAATGGTTGTGTTTGCTGGTCTGCATCCTCTTGTACCATGAGGGCCAGGATTTATCGGTGGAAGTCCAGGATTTGAAAGTGACATTCTAGTGGCCTAAACTAGGGCTTTTCGCTCTATAGGGAACCCTATCGGTTTCGTCAATAATGAACTCAGTTCGGTCCGTGTTGCCGATAGGCCCAAGGTAATATCTCTGGTCGTTGATTAAACTAGGAATGACCATCTGGTGAGCGAGATGCTACAATTGGGAAAAGGAGACAGAATCAGGATTTGTAAAGTCTAAGATTCAAATCTACGACTAAGGATGGAGAAAGGAAGGATTCAGCCGATGGATCATGCCTCAGCGAATTCGGCGGGAGCAGAGCCAGAGGGGGCAGCGGAAGCCATCGTCGCTTTGATTCCGGTCGCCGGAGGAGGGGAGTTGTCGCGGCGGAGTCGAGAAAGTCGAGGGGATCACCGGAGAGCTTGAGAGTGGTTTCTGTCTGGGGCTTTGTGGATCGTGAAGATGACGGCGTGAGTTTTTTCGGCGCGGCCGAGGCGTTATTTGAAGAGTTTTCGTAACGGCCGAAGCAGACTCGACTTAGGGTTTCTCGAGGATAGGATTGCACAAATCCGGAACATTATTAATATTGCGGACTTGAGGGGTATGTGTTAATGACCAAATTTGGTAAGCAAATCCCCGAGTTTGAAGCAAAGATTGAAACGGAATCAAAGGAGATGCACAATCCTTGGAAACAGAGGCTGCATCGGCTGAGTCCGAATCGGCTGCGGGGTCATTCGGCTGAGTCCGAGTCGGACCAGGATAGCCGATAGCCGATTCCGATTAGGAGCAAGAGATGGAACCAATCTCAGAAGGAAAGTTTAGAGATAATCATTGGATCAGTTTTCCAAAGAATTTCAAAGATGTTGCCATCAACTGATAATGTCCTACAACGGCAATTGTATCTTTAAATTAGGATATTTTGTATAGTTTCCTTTATAAATAATGTCGGTTTGTTTAGAAATATTTGTAATCTAATCTGTAATAGGAATCGTGTCTGTTACGAGATCGTTGTATATCCAGGTATAAATATGACCCGAGACCATGTAGTTAAAAATCACACAACTCAATACAACTTCGGCGCATCGTTACCCTTTCTGTTTTTACTTTTCGACAAGTTCTTGCCTCGTTCTTGGGCTGCATCGGTTTTGATCTCCAAACAAGATAATCTCTTGTTACAAGTGGTTTGTGTTATCGGGGTTAGTGCTTTCATCATCATGATACTCTGATCATGATGTTACAAATTGCTTAATTTATCATATGTGACATATAATCTAGATCAATGTCTAGATCTATCTCTCAATTGGCTAATGTCTTTCTGAAGGTAGCAACCGATAAAGCTAGATCCAGGGGTTGATTTAGGTTATATGGCATATCCACCATCTCGAGTAGTTCTCATTAGTCTAAATAGATCTCATGCTTCTTTTTTACTTAATGCTGCATCAAATCGACCTATTAAGTCACTCTTAGAATCATATAGATCTATTCGGCTCAATGATTATTATTAGAGATAGCACCGGGGTTTTAGCCGGTCTTATCTGTTTTAGCCATCTTTTATGTATTATTACTATTTTGATATGTTAGAACTGTCTTTTATATTAAGATCTTAATCTATTTAAATATGCTAAGCCTGGTATCAACTTGTTAAGTCACATTAACAGCCGATTTGATCTGGTTTAGTGTATTTAGTTCAGATTAATATCTTCACATAAAACATATCAGAGTATTAGCCGATTTACATTAGATCTGCGACATCGGCTAAGCTATGGATATATGTAATTAGTATTCTGGTGTGTTTTTAGATATAAGTGATTTATATTGTCTCGGTATACTATCGATCTATCCCAATCACTTAGTTTAAATGCATTTTGGAATGGTAATTATGTATTATGGATATCTATAGCCGATCGAGTAGGATCTAATTACAATTTAATCACCTATTCGTTGTTTCTTGTTGGTTACAGGACCAAACCAACTAGCACGCCCTACAAGTCACCAAAGGAGATCCAACTTGGACCTGTATTAGAGTTAAGCAGATCTCTCAGGCCAATGCATGGGAAACTTTTCTCATCAACAAGTGTTTATTTAATATTGCTTAATTAATATTACTGTTTTACCGCTTTCAACTATTGCTATTTCTGAAATGCTATTTATGCAAATGAGTATATTCCTTCCTTGTGAATTATCCCGCATCATACCTTCTTTTTTGGTATGACTTGTTGAGTAGTGGGAGTATTCAGTCTTGCTTAATTTTCCCCCTCCAGAGCCAGAGGTTACAAACGAAGAAAGTTTCGACGAGGTTTAGGCTTGCGTCCGTCGTCAAGGTTGCTTGTGGTGTTTTGGAGTTCCGTCACGGTGTTAGATTCAGTTTAGTCAGTCTTTTTCTTTTCCGTTGTATTTATGTAATTCTTTTATATTGTTTTTAAGACATGGATTCTGGAATATCAATAATTGTCTATTTGTGTACCTCGGCTGATGCCTGGACGAGGAATTAATGCATAAATGAGCTGCGGAAATTCTAGCTTGAATTTCTGGGCGTGACACTATAGCCGATCGAGTAGGATCTAATCTTAACCAAATTGCATATTTTTTGTTTCTTGTTGGTTACGAATCAAACCAACGGCATGCCCTAAATCCTGAAGGCAATCCAATTTGGACCTGCACTAGAGTAAAGAAAATCTCTCAGGCCAGTGCGTGGGAAAATTTATCATCACAAGCCACTACTTAAAAAATAATATTTGCATAGTCAAAACCGATTTTCGCAGGCAGCTTGATGGCCTACATGCAACTAGGTGTCTATGAAATTCGGTTTTTCCCATGCGGCTAGAGCAACCGCATGCGAAGATCGGATTTTCGCATGAGGACGCTTAAGCCGTCCGACCACAAAAAGGAAAAAAATGACAAACAAATAAAAATTCCAAAATCCCAAAACCCTAAACCTAGAATAAAGAAGCCGCCTCCGCTCGAAGCCATCGTCGCCGTCCTCGTCGTCGTCGTCATCGTGGGGGCGAATGGATTCGTGTGGGAGGGAGAGGGGACGTCGGGTCTGTCCCTCACGTTGCCGCAGCTGCTGCTGGATTCCTCGCCCGTCGCCATCACCTCGTCGAGGAAGGAGGTCCCTGCGCCGATCGACCGCCGCTTCCTCCCACAAGTGTGTCGGGCTATTCACTCTCCGCACTTTTTACCCCTTTTTCTTAGGCTACTTACCTTTCTCTTAATAGACAAGAAAAGAATACAAACCCGACCGATAAACCAAAGCCTTTCCATTCCACTTGCTACGGGACATACACCTTTTTGGGTTGAAGGATGTATATCCCTACATTCATTCCAGGTTTTTGAATTAAACTTTCATACCTATCCGGGAGATTGAGCAGAGGAAAAGACAGCCCTTATGTATACCGTTGAATACACAGGAAATAGCTCACTTCGAGGAGCCGAGTCCCTCGCCACCCTCTTGACCACCAGATCCTCCGCCACTGTGCCCCCTACCGTCGGATCCGCCATTGCGGCCCTCGCATGAGCCCATCGCCATCGCCACCCTTGCCTGAGGCTGGTGCCATCTCCCGAGCCATCCACTGCCGCCTACTGAGCCCACCGTCGCCTCGTCGGGATATTGGGAGAAGGAGTGGGAGGAGTAGGAGAACGAGATGAGTTTGAGAGGAGTCGAGAGGACCATGGGAAGAGTTTAGGATTTAGTGGGAAAGAGAGAGCAGGGGAGAAAAAAAGAGAGGGGTATTTTCGTATGCGGGTCGCTTAAGAGGTTCGCATGTGAAAATAAATTGATATTTATATATAGGTATTTTAAGGAGTTGTATACGAAAATACAGGCCGATTTTTATAGGCGTGACCAGTTACGATCTGTCTCAACCTATCTTTTATGTAGTAGTGTCATATAAATGCTCCTAAACCATAATGTGACACTCTAATATTATATTAGAGAAAGTTTAAAAAATATGAGGAAAAAATCTAGCACTTAATTTTTACTTAAATTAGTGATCCGATACTATGAGCCTTTAGATTTGATCAAATCTCACCGGATACAGTGGTCCCATATCTCTCCCGCAGCTAATTACGTACATACGTACGTGATAACCCTGACCACAATCCGTTTTTCTCCAATTTCTTTTAAGTATAATTGAGAAAACCTTTATTACTAGCAATAAACAATTTTAAACAATCACATAGACCATACGTTGTATAACTCTTTACAGGCACACATCTCTACAATGTCTGAAAAAGTTTACAGGCATTATATTATTTACACATTGGATTAAAAATATAAGTTTTATCTTGATAATTTTTCATATAAATTGATGGACTAGATATTTTTAACACTCCTAAGTTGCCATAGAGCACTTTAATGAAAATCTTGAAAAATATAATTCAGAGAAAAAACAAAATATCTAACTATCGGTTTTTCCTTAAATCGATGAACACAATATTCCTAACCATCACATTTATTTACCTTAAAAAAACAAAAATCATCCATCCTCCTCTCCCTCAGTCCGCCTACACGTACATACGTCTCTCCTAGCGTACATACGTAATGTACGGCGTGTGCCTCTCTTCCACCCACTTTTTTACACTGGTTAACAATAAAAAAATAAAAAATAAAGTTTACCTAAACATAATTCATTTAAAATGAAATATTTATTACAATTAAACCAACAATTTAAAAACCGTATTAACTATGTTTCGATTAAAACTGCCACAACGACCCATATTTGCTTGTCATTCAAGTAATCATAAAATACTATAAAAAAATACAGTATAGATTATGCTCATATGCATGCTTAGGTAATTTGATTCATAATACAATAAAAGAAACAGTCCTCTCTCCTTTCTCGCTTCCTCCTTATTTTCTACTCGATCCGTTTAAATTTGTACCAGCTTGTGTCTGACCCAGTACTCGTTAGTATGTTTTAGAACAAAGGGACTAGCAAGCACCTTAGTATAAAAATAACCAATAATCAATCTATTATATGATAAAGGTCCATTGAACATTCTCTAGATCTTCTTTAAAAAATTTTCTTAGAAAAAGATAAAATCCCTCCCCCTCACATGCGCAAGAGATGTGCATGCACTGCCTATTGTTTGCATGGCAACTAAATAACAACAAAAGTTAATTGAAAATATGTATTATGTTATACAAAATCATTGTACATAACAAAAATCAATTAAATCTCGAGAACGCTTATAAATCACCATGTATCATATCCTAAATTCTAAAAAAATCCAACTAAATTGACGTATCCATTATTTTTAACTATTAAATCTATTGTTTTTGAAAAATCATAAGTCGCCATGTGTCGTGCCCTTAAATGAAACGCCTCGTCATTGGCTTTCCCTTAAATCTTAAATCATTTAGAAAAATTAGAAAGATAAACTCTCCTCCATCTCCTCCTTGCTCTCATATGCCAATGACTGTTTTTTTATTATACTAGTTAAAAAAAATAGAAGAGGAGATAATTGAATGGGAGAGGAAGGGAGGGAGAGTCAGAGGGGAGGTTCAGAGGTATACCTAAGGCAGGAGGATGAGAGGAGATTATTGTTTTAAGATAGATCGAATGTGTTCTAGTTTTGAGTTATCTATTTTTTAATACATTTAATGTAAGTTAGAACTATTAGAAAATATTTTGGGTATTGTATTTTCTAATTGAACTACTTAAATTGTTTCAAATTGTTCTAATTTAAGTGCATGTTATTAATCAGAAGGTCTAAATATCTGTTTGATTTTTTTCTTAAAAATGTATGGATCAGTGAAATAGCTAGCCCGTAGAATATAAATGATCCAAAGTAATGAATTTATTTAATAATATAGTTAATTTGGATCTTCAATTTTAAATTTTATACTAAATAATCTAATATAATGGTGTACACCAAAAAGATATGATTTAGATAATATAGTTGTTAAAAAATTTTATCATAAACACTACTAGAGAAAGCCACAACTGTCCCGGTTCGTAACCCTCAGAAGTCCAGATTGTTAAACCGGGACTACGAATCCAGGACTAGAGATGGACGATCTCTAGTCCCGTTAAATAACCGGGACTAGAGATACATCTTTAGTCCTGGTTGAAGCCACCAACCGGGACTAAAGATAGCGGAGCCACGTGGCCGGCTCTGTCATCTTTAGTCCCGGTTAGTGGCTTCAATCGGAACTAAAGATTCTTTTAATTTTTTTAATTTGCCCTTTCTCCAGCCCACTGCCCTCATATTCTTTTGTTTTTTCTTGTCAAAATCCTAAAATCATCACAGATACTAAAATCAAATATCACAGATTCACAAATAGAGATGAACAATACATATCCGCCGCCCGCCGCGCGCCGCCCGTCGCTTCGAGCCCGCCGCCGCTCGCCGCCGCAGGGACGCCGCCGACCCGGCCACCCCGCCTGCCCGCCACTCCGGACCGCCGCCGCTCGCCGCGGGACGCCACCGATCCGGCACCCGCCCACTGCCGCTCGCGCGCGCGGCCGCCATCGACCCCAGCCTTCTCGCCCGCCCGCCGCTCGTCGGGCGGCAGCCGCCGCGCCCGCCCGCGCCGGGCCGCGCCCCGCCCGCCCATGCGGGGCCACCGCCGCGCCGCCACCGAACAGCCGGGAAGAGGGAGATCGAAAGGGAGAGATGGAGAGGGAGAGAGAGATCTGGAGAGGAAGGAGAAGAAGAGGAGAAGATAAGGGAGAGAAGAAGTGGAGGAGAAGATAAGTACGCGGAGAGAGGAAGCTAGCTAAGTGAGCATGCAGTTATTGTTGTTTGCGCACAGGATAGGAGAAGATAAATATTTTTTTCTCTCTTGTCCCGGTTAAGGTAAAGAACCGAGACTAAAGATTCCCCGCGCCCTTTAGTCCCAGTTGGTATTACCAACCGGGACAAAAAATAGCATCTTTAGTCCCGATTGGTGTTACTAACCGGGACTAAAGATGCTCGGCGCTGTGACAGACTCTGACAATATTTGAACCGGGACTAAAGACGATCTTTAGTCCCGGTTCATGTCATGAACCGGGACTAAAGATCCTAGAGATCCGTAGACTTTTTAAACCGGGACTATAGATATTCTTTAATTCCGGGTATAACTCAAAGCGGGACTATTGTGGATTTTGACACTTCAACCAAAGATGCTTTCTCCAGTAGTGAAAATACCTTTTCTATCTAACTAAAAGAGAAAAATAGGACAGAAAGGAAATAGGTGGGAAGGTACGTACGCAGGTACATTCTGGACGGGAGGGGTGGGGTATGCGGGCCTTTTTGTTTTTGTCTTTTTTGTTTGATAAATAAATCTAATGGGTAATGGTAGAAAACAATGAGTCCATCATATATTAAGAAAAATCGACAATTAGATATTTTGTTTATTCTCAAAATTTTTGTGATTTTTCTAATTTGTTAAAATACCACGTGACGACGTAAGAGAGTTTTACAGGAGTGCTATGTGGCGGGTTAAGAGAGTTTGTAGATGTTTAATTGGTTTTTAGTATATAATAGATATAGTATATAATGTTGACATTCAGGGATGAAATTCCGGAATACCTGAAGCGTACACCGAGTTTCATGACCAATACACACATTGACAATATTGTTATCACATCCATACAATATACATGACACATAAATAAATAAAATGGTTCTCATAACTTAGCGGTGCAAAAGTCATATGAAGTACTTAGGTTGACCGGCTAAACAAAAAAGTTTAAATAGCAATGGAAAATATTCAAATATACATAAATTCTTCGGTGTGCCCATCTATCAAACCACATAGACAACCAACTAGAAAAGCTCCTCACATCCTAGAAAAAACCATACTCGAAAACTCTGATACCCGATGCAAAGTAATCGTCTTAGGCACATCACATCTGCATCCAACTCTCAAAACAACAACAAAAGATAGGTCAATATACTAGGTGTTGGCAAACCCTACTCAAACCTTGGGAAACCTATTGCAAGATTATATTTGTGTCTTATTTTTAGCATAAATTAAATTTTATTTCATAATAATAAATAAATATAAATTACAACATAATTTGTAAATAAAAGAATAAACAATAATAATAGCAACATAAATGTCATCATAGTATCATCGTGGTGTTCTCCATGATAACAAGTAACAATTTCATTCTTAGCCTAAACCGGGCAAATCATCCTCAATATTCACCATACCTATTTCGCAATGCATTTAATAAATCACCAACAATATACTAGTATCATTTCACCAAGTCGCTTATGACCATGAGTACGGCTAATCGATTAGTTTAGAGTCTGCAGAGTACACCCACATGACACTGGCTAGCAATCATATAAATCATGCCATGCAACACCAATTCGGTACTCATTTTGCTAGCCTATAACGATGCCACTACATTGCCTAAAGATTAACCTTGCATGAGCACAAAAAGTGTTTCTCCACATTAGCCATTAACCAATGTCGCTAGGAAAGTTAGGCCCCAACCTAATCCTAAAGCCATGAGGAGAATACATCCGTTCCCTCAACGAGACACAATCCGTTATACTACAATCCGTTATATTGAATATGCTTAGACGCTCATGTCATATGACGAACTCATCTTTCCCACATAGGGTCAAACTAATCTCTACTACAATGATTTCCCAATGCTAGATTAAGCAATCAGCAATATAATAAGTTAAGGTTGTCCCATAACTAACATATTAAGATTTTGGTCCTTAATCGGTTCAGGTATACGGTGGGTCCGTTATACTTAACACATAATTATTAAAAGTATTACATATATCTTATAACAGCGACACATGTATTTATCATCTTTTTGTCCGGTATTCTTCAATGTTAGTTGTACAGTAAAATGCTTGTCATAATAGTCAGCATCTAATATCCTTTTGATTAGAGGTGTAGTATTTATATGCATCTTTAGTTGCGCTTAGAGTAGCATAGTGAATCAATGCCACCAGCTGTACAATTTCACCGCTGCTTCAGTACACACGTTTTATTGTGCTAAATTAATTACAGCAGTGCCAGTGCTTGCACTGTAGCAATCTGAACGAAGCACCATGATTCAAGGAGCAAACTATCCTCTGCCGTACCATATTCTCCATAGCTCGAGGAACTTAATCCTCATTATGTGATATTTCACCTGGTTACATATAAAAGCCACATGGTGAAAGTTGCTCTGTTTTCTCTCTTTCTCCACAATTTACAAGCTATAAAAAATAGCTTATAGTTCTATCGAGACTAGTCAAATAGTTGTTAATTTATTTTGAGTCAAATCAATCTTAATTTATTTCACAAGCTTTCCTGATGCCCGTGAATCTTTAACCAGTAGAAGTTCAGTGTCTTTGAGCTTTAAAACCAATAAGGGGTTTTGGTATATTTATTTCACAAAATATAGAGGAAGCATTATGACAATATAGTATAAGACAGGACGGAAGGTCCAAAGACCTCATCGGTTGGCATAATAATCAAAGAAAAACCAAATCTTAAATTTTTAAAATTAATTTTAAAGTTGATTTTAAGATATCTTCAACGTAGTTTCTCTTTCAGCATTAACAAATATATAGAAAAGTTTTATCTACAAATTGATTTTTATTCTTTGATAAGCCGTTTTGACTTATTAGCAAATATGGACAACCATTAAGGCTTCAAGACTGATTTTACTACGTACCTACCAGTATAGACTACCGCAAAAATTGTCAAATACATTTATGTATTTGTATGTGTACTTGCAATTAATTCACATTAATGTTTAAGCAATATATATTAGAACAACATAGGAGCAGACCTTCAAATATGGACTACTAGCAGAACACTCGGCCAGTGTGCTCAACAAAGTTCTATTAACAATAGGAACGGTTTAGATGGATTCATGGGCTCACAACCAATACAATGCACATAATACAGTATTGGCACGCGAGGTGTCGGGAATATATAGATTATCAATTAGGATAGAATGACAGACTGGGTAACATGTAGAATGCCTTCTCACTAGACACACTGCCGTTCTTAAAGATCAGGCGAATCTGCAGGTTAATTTTCCGATTGTTAATTGCCAACCATGGCTATACCTATGGGATTAGGACGGTCATATTAGGATTGTTTGAGTACATACATGACTTTTTTTCCTACCACGCGCCTTGCGATAATATATAACTCTGGTACTTTGATTTGTAGCAAGAACTATGTAAAAGGTGTAAGGTGTAGATTAACTTGATACGAGACAATATGACATTTAACATCACTCCTACTGGATTTTCTTCAATCTTGTGCTCAAGCTGTCTACTATAGTCGAGTCGATAAAATGCCTTATTGATATTGTATAAACCAGCAGTTTTTGTTGAATGGCAGGCATCCCTTCTTTTTATAAAGTTATGACCCACTAACTGCAATTAAGATCATAAAACTCAAACCTCAATGTTCCACATCATCATCGGTTCTCAGCCGTTGGATCAATAGATTAATTAGATCGCTTCTCAGCCGTTGGATGAACAAAACGCAGCATGGTCAGATTAAACACAGCCCAACCATCATCTCACACACAGCCACCATGTGAGGCCCATCTAATTAGATCCTGGCTCAATTCAACAGCGAAGGATTTAGGGTTTGTTTTTGGATGATGGAGTCTCCTTCTAGAGTCGGAGTCCTACGAATTCTCAATGGATCCAATCCCCTTCACACCTAGCCTGTTCATCAACTTCTCCCATTACATTAGGGGCAATTGTGCAGCAGAAACTGCCTCAAATAATTATTAGCAGTGAGACCAAAAACGTCATGGTTAATCAAATTTATTCTCTTCCAAAGCATCTTTAAAATCCTCCTGTAGCCACGCATACCAGTGCTCTCTCTTTTGTAGACCAGCCGGCCTCCATTTGATCATCAGCTCTTGCATGGTGAGTGATATATTTGCTATCTTTTTTTTCTCATTACATCTCCATATTAATTTATTTTTTAAACGAATCTCCAAATATATTTACAGTATTACTTTTTTCCCCAAGGCCTATTGCTTTTTCTATCAACCAGGTGATAAGTGATAACATATTTGAATATGATATGGCTGTGCTCCAAGAAGGATGAGTCAATGATGTTCACTAGTACAGATTCTCTCATCTGTGACAGCATCTCATATGTCTGGGTTTTTCGGACCGTCACAATAAAATCATCTCAAATAAGTCTAAAAAGAGGTCGACAAAAAAATACTCGCACATACATGTTAGATGCGCATAAAACTCAAACCTGTCACGGATTATACTTATCGGTGACGGGCTCAATTCAAGGCTCAACAAAGATAACCTATGATATCTTTGTCGAGCCCCAATAGAAACCCGTCACCGATGTTTATCATCAGTGACAGTCTATAACTTGAGGCCAAATTGACATAACAGTTAGGCTCGATACCGATGAGTGTCATCGGTGACAGGCTCCATCTTGAGACCCGATTGAGATAACAGTTAGGGCCGACACGGATTGCAGGCTATAAATACCCCGATCACGGATGTGCTTCGAAATCATTTAGCCTAGGGCGCCGATTCAGATCAACACATTAGCGCAAAAAGTTTCCAAGTCCTCATTCACTCTCAGAAGCCTAGCACCCTCGTGCCGCCGCCATCATCCTCTGCTCTACCACCGTGCGCCGCCACCCTCCTAAGCCCGGCACCGCCATCCCCGAGCCTGGCGCTGTTGTCCCCGAGACCGGCGTCGCCGTCTCCGAGCCCGGTGCCGTCGTCCTCCCTCGCCACCCTCTGCTCCCTTGCCCTCGTCCTCCGGCACCGCCGTCCCCGAGCCCGGTGTCGCCGTCCTCCCTCGCCACCCTCTGCTTCCTTGCCCTCATCCTCCCTCGCCCAAGCGTCGACGCCCTCTGCTCTAGGTAGGGCTGGACGAAATACTCGTGGCTTGCTAGCTCGCTTGACTTGTGGTTGGCTCGGCTCAGATCGTTGAGAAATGCTAACGAGCTGAGCCAAGGGTTTAGCTCGTTAGCTATAACGAGCCAGCTCGAGCCAACTCGTGAGCTATTCATGAGCTCAACGAGCCAGATGCAATGTACAAAGCAGGGCCTAATGTTTTGCTTGTTTTGCTATTCTTTTGCTTGTTTTGTTGTTCATGTGGTAATAAGTAAATAATTTTTATGATTTTGTGATGGTCAATATGAATCTAATGCTTTGGATTATAATAGTAATAATATCTAATCGAGTTGCATCATTATATTTGCATAGATAATTGTCGATGAACAAGTGTTATTATGTTAATTATGGACTTAATATATCACTTTTTACTTTTTTTCAATTGTATATTTGCATGTTAAATAGACTGAGAAAAAAATAAAATATAATTTGTACATAAATTGCATTGTATTAAAGTGGCTCACGAGCTAAACGAGCTGGCTCGAGCCGGCTCACTAGCCGAGCCGAGCCAACATCCTGGCTCGGCTCTCTACCGAGCTGAGCCGAGCCAGCTCGATTGGCTAATGAGCCAGAGCCGAGCCGAGCCGGCTCGGTATCCACCTAGCTCCAGGTAAGTCCACCTAGCCCCCTCACTGCCCGCGGCGTCCGGTTGTATAATTTGGATGATATGTGGATGAATTTGGACTGTTCTTGAGCTCGATCGATTTGTTAATTGTGGGTTGTATAATTTGGATGAATAGATTATACTCGTATTGTTAACTTGAAATATGTGAATAATGGATATGTATGTGAATGGATATGTGAATGTCAGATGTACGTGAATGCATGTGAATAATTTCTGTGAATGTCAGATGTGATTTCTGAAATATATGAATGGGGATGCTGGGAACGAGAAATATATGAATATGTCATTTTTGCAGCGGGTATGGCTAACAAAGGCGTGAGGCTAGCCAAAAACAGAATATATTTTTTGTTTAGGAAAACTCATCGATGATGAGCTTTAACTTAAGCCCGATGAAGATGACATCATCCGTGATGGGCTTAAGTTAAAGCCTGATTGAGTGATTAGTCATCTATGATGGGCTTTAGTTGGGACCTGAATGAGATTATATTATCGGTGACGGGTTTTTGTTTGACTGGTTTTCTAGGTCAAACTTATCCGTGACGGGCTCTAGTTTTGACCCGACAAAGATAAATGCATCGATGACGGGATTTTACCCGATATAGATGACTTCTCATATCACTGGCCTTTACGCGGTGACGGACGTCATATCCGATATAGATGAGGATTGCTGCCCGATTGAGATGAGCATAATCGTTGTAGTGGTCTGTGCTAATTCAAGGACAAATTTGTAGCAGATCAAAGAACAACGAAGGATGCCCTCCTTCCAATAAAGTTCCCAGTGCAAGCATACAATTAGCTAGACTGCTTAGTTGTTCGTCAATTTTGCATGTGAAATTTTCTCATAGTTTCAAATTTGAATTCATAAGTATCCTAGCAGTTGTTTATATTTCTAGTGACGTGCATTTATTCATAAACTACAATTTGTTGTCATCTTTTTCAGACTTTTTCTTCGCACATTGTAGACATGAAGATATACAATGCTAATAGCTAACTGTTAAATACGAACAGTTCCTTCTTTTCTTAACCAGTCAATGAATCTAAAGTTTACGGTCTGTCCTGTGATTGGTACGATGGGTGATTCTACCCATAAAGTTTTCGATTTATATTCTACCGGGATAAGTGTATATCCATCATATAGGCATCACCAATTTGAATTAATGCTATTTATCTATACACCCCATGATTCACGAACAAAACCAAAAGTTGTCTGGTCTTATTGACTTCTATCTCAATCTTTCACCCATGCTTCAAAGTTGTATTCTTTTAAGTACGGGGTTTCAGGGTATCATCTAGTGTTTTCAGAAGATAAATCCACTAGAACTAATTAATATGTCACATATTTTAATAATATATCTCTGACTAATTAATGATAATGTGTATTGAACGTAATTACCGTGGAAGGTACTGATGGATCCTCCATATCCAAATTTTCCAGGCTAATAATTGCATTGTACACTACTGAAAAATTTTAATTTTCACGGACGGTCAAAATGGGTTATCGCAGACGGCTGGCACAACAGCCAGTGATCAAAGGTAAATGAAAATAGATGGTTTTCGCTGACGGTTACGATCCACTTTTCAAATTAATTTTCGTAGACGGCACTAATAAGACAACCGCCAACAAAAAGGTTTTTACCAAAAAAAATAATCAACATGCGGAGCTGCATTTCCAAATCCACATCAAATCCATATTCAAATCCACATCCACATAGCACTACATCAATTTTCACTGCATTTTCAACATGCAAAGATCAATACATGCAAATGAAATAGCATAAACAACAGTCGACTGTTGCCATGCTGGTCTTCATCATTGCAATGCCGTCGTGCTGGTTGTCATCGGTGGAGTACGAGAGGGAGGACTTAGCTCAGCAAGAACTGGAATGCGCTGAACCAGCTGCCGCCGCCCTCTCCTTTCTCCACAGCCGGTGAGAGAGAGGAGAGGTCACCGCCGTCACTCCGTCTGCTGCCATCATGGATGAGCTCTCCTCGCCGGCGACGTGGTTGAGGATATGTTGTCGAAGCCCTGCCGAATCCCTCCTGCGCCCGTGCCATGGGACTTGCCGCCCGCACCCATGGGATTTGCGCCCTAGGTCACCGCCGCCACTGGATCTACCACCCGCGCCTCGAGTTGTCACCATAACCACCGCCTACAACTCAAGTTGCCACTAGATTTGCCGCCCGTGCCCCGAGATCCGCTGTCATGCCCCGAGCCACTGCTGGATCTGTCGCCCATAGCCCGGACCGAGCTCCACCTCATGTGGCTTGACCCTACCACCTCGAGCTCCATCGTCGGTACGACCGCCTGTGACCCGTGCTTCGCCGATGCTAGTTGTGAGAGGAACTCCACCACAGTTCCCCTTGTTGTTGCCGCCACCCATTGAATCGAGAGAGGGAAAGAGCTTGATCTAATGGAGTGGTAGGTGGGAGCAATGTGGAAAAAGAGGGGGTGTTGAGGAAAGGGAGACTTATCGTCCGTTTGGTAGGGCTCAAACTTCTAAATTTAACGTCAGGAGTTGGGTGTGAAATGAAGTTGTGGTAGTGCAGGCCAAACGGGCGGCCTGGCACGGGCACGCCCGAGGCACGGCCCGTCATGGCACGGCCCGTTAGGCACGACCACTGTGACGGGCCATGCCATGCGGCCCGCGTGCCCGCCTCGGCCCAAGCACGGCCCACGGGAGGTCGGGCCGTGCACGTGCCGGCATGACACGAAAATGGCCCATGAGCCGTGGCCGAGCCCACGGGCCCACAAGGCATGACCGAATTAAAAATAGAAAAAATAAATAACCCTATTATTTTTATAGATAAAATTTAAAATTGTAAATAAAGGTTAAAAAATAAAATAATGATATATTCGTCACGTTGAAAATATGAAAAAATAATCTGCTCATCATCTTGAGAAAAATGAAAGATTCTTCATATTAAAATTGTTGAAATAAATATTCACACTTATTATATGTTAAAAATAGTAGGGACTTTATTGATGTTTATATCATTATATAATACAATGATACATGCTGCCTCGTTAAAAATTTTGTCATGTAAAAACTCATAGGGAAAACTGAGAAAACCATGACAAAGATAAGAGTACAGCTCAAAGATCATAACTACTTCTCACAAAGTTCTATTGGGGTTGGTCTGGATCTAAGTAGAGGTTCTCAAACTGGGCGGCCAATTCTTGGTTCTCAGCAGTGTATTGGCCATGTTGTCTAGCTAGCTCCCAGTCTTTAATGCTTAGTAGCATTTTGACGTGGTCGCTGCTTAGAGTCGTCCTCCTTTCTTCGACGATTCGATCGCACAGGCTGAAGGCCGATTCGGAGGACACTGTTGACACGAGCACCATCAACACATCCCGTGCAAGTTTTGAAAGCACGGGATATGCCATCTTGTGGTCATTCCACCATCCGAGGACGTTGAAGTCTTGTGCTTCATGTCTGATGGCGTCGCTGTCCACATAAGTTGACAACTCTTCGGCAACACCATGCGAAAAGACGTCTCCACTTTCAGTCGATGAACTGCCACCCCCTTGGCTTGAAGATGAACCACCCCAAATTCTACCCCAATGTATCTTCTTCTTACCTGTAGTGGGGATAGAAGGGGGTCTCTGCTGGCGAACTCCCTGAAACTTTAGTTCATACTTTCCAAAAACTTCATATAGTTTACTCCTAACATCGGTATAAAAAGAACTATAATCTACACCTACAGTATCTCCAATAAGTGATAAAATAGTGGAAAATCCCCTTAATTTACCCCTATGATCTAATATGAAAGCAAAAGCATACAACACAGGTATATTTTTCCAATATTTCAAATATTTTTGTTTCATGTGAAAGACAGGTTGGACTAGAATTTCATCATTTTCATATTCTTTTAACAACGTAGCAATTTCGAGAATATTGTGCAAAATTAAATTGACAGTTGGATATTATACTTAGGACAAAGTAAGAGTAGAATCATAAAAAGTTTCAAGAAATTGGTAATATCTTTGGACAATTGTCCAGACGTGCTCAGTCACTATTGGCCCACCGTCGCTGTTTCTTGGGCCATTACGTGACTGGACAAAATCAGTTAGTAATTCACTATAAGGTAAAACAACTTTTAACAGTAAATAGGTTGCATTCCACCAATGTTCTGTATCTGTGGCAAACTTACGTGCTTTCTTACCGGCCGCATGGCAAAACCTCTTCCATGCAGCAATCCGCAGGTTAGAAGCAATTAACCACGCGATTGATTGATGAACAGCGTTGATGTGAACACTTACTCTCTTCATCCTAGTCTTAACAATCAAATTAATTATATGACAAGCACAACGCTGATGAAGTAGAAAAGACTACGCATAAACACAAAATAAAGGTTGCAATATTTCCATTGCCCTAGAATTAGCAGATGCATTATCTAGTGTGACAACAAATATTTTATCTGCAAGATTATATTCATTAATTACCTCCCTAATTCTTTCGGCTATGTTTTTACCTGTGTGTGACACATCTATTAACCGGAGACCGAGAACTCTTTTTTGCAACTCCCAATCATCATTAACAAAATGAACAACTATGCTAAGGTAATCCTCCCTAGCTCCACTACTCTATATATTTGAGGTAACACTAACAGAGAAAGTGCATGTACTAAATAGTTCCTTAAGTGCAGTACTACCCTTCTCATAAAAATTTTCTAGATCTTGGGTTGTTGTTTGTCTACTAACAGCTTTGAATCTAGGATTATGCGATTGCTGAACGTACTCTTCGAAAGCAGGAGACTCCCCAAAGTTCAAGGGTAAATCTTGTCAGGATTAACCGGACAAGATTTTCCCGAGCTACCATGGGATCGTATTCCCAACTACGTACCGTACCGTCCGGGTTTAGCATCAGTTGTTGCTGTCGCAATTCCTCGCACACACCTCCGCATCAGTTTGAGTGAAGCTAAAACTGTTTGGTTAAGCTCTAGCTCCATGAGAGGTGAAGCTGGAGTTATAGTTGTGCTAAACGGCCCCTTAGTTTGCACGTTGCCTCCCATGATATTTTCTTTTTGCTACCTCTATTTTTTCTAGGGGCACTCTTAGAACTACATCTGTAAAAATCAATTTTTACTAGCGGGGCTAGGTTTTTAGGGTCTCATGTTATTTTCAAGTGAGATTTTTAGGTCTATCACTACAAATAAAACCTAAATGAAAAATCATTTTTCTAGGGGTGATATATACCATTGTACTTCAAGCTACGTCTATGTTTGATCCCTATATATTGGAGCAAACTGCTCTTAGCATGAGGAGCAACAGATAACATGAGTTTTCGTAGCCAAGTGAGCCCGACAAGTAGATGCACAGATGGGTGATTTTAGGCATGGAAGATGTCAGGACTACTTAGGGCAGTCCTAATGGTATATTTATTATAGTTTCTATCCTTATTAATTTTTATGCCAACTAGACAATTTGTTGATGTGACGGTGGATTTATTATAGAGAGAGAACTAAAAAGAGAGAGAGAAACAGTTTCCTAGAGAGGAAACTGAGTCCTCACGCGCACCGATGGGCCAAGAAACTGGCGAATCTGCGTTGGGGGGACCCAACTCATTTCTTCTTGCTCGCCGCCGGATCCTTTGCACTTGCACCGCTGCTGCCCGTTACTATGCAAAGGAGGCTACATGGTTTCTTGCCACAGCTGATGTACTTCTTTTTAATGCTGCATTTTAAGTTTTCATTTGTATAGAAACTGCTATAGAACATGGATTGTGAAGGATAGTTTCTATTTAATATTAATTGTTTTTTCTTGGAAATTTCATCTAGAAACTATCCACTAAGACTGCCCTTACATCTGTCATCCAACAAGGCATATCCCCGTTATTTTTAGTAGGGCTGGGCAATCGGTTTTAACCGCAGATTCGGTTATGTTTTTTTCCTATGCAAAGTTTGGTTTGTCACAAATGAAGAACCGATCGGTTCTCATAAACTAAAAATCGTATAATTCGGGTTTGGTTTTTTTGTTTCAGTTTTCGGTTTTTATCGAAAAACCGATGAAAGAAAGTCACACGGCGGCGCTACAGCCTAGCGAGTTGGCGTGGAGGGGGATGCCACCGGCGACGCAATGCAATGGCGACGACGACGGCAACACTGACGGAGGGGGCTGGCGTGGCGTGGAAGGGGGATGCCGGCCGCAGCGCGGCGCGGCCACGCGACCGCACAGAGGGGACGAGGTGTCGGGCCGATGGCGGCACGGAGGGGGCTAGGGCGGCGTGGCGGTGAAGGAGGAAGGCACGGGCCGCACGGAGGTGGCGAGGCGTTGGGCCGGCGGCGGCGCGGAAGGGGGTTGGGGCAGCGTCGGCGTGGAGGGGGCCGGCGGTGGAGGAGGCTAGGGCGGCAACGTCGACACGGTGCTTCGAGGCTGGGTCACTGACCAAGGAGGTTCGTCGGATCTCCTGCACCGTGCGCCTCACCGTCGCGCTCCGCCACCGCCTCGCTGTCCGCGATGTCGCCTCCTTCCTCGTCTTTGCTCTGCCGCATTCCTCGGAGGCCTTTGCCCGCCTCTCTTCTCTCCTGCCCAAGGTAATTTCTACATTGAGAAAAAAATGAGCGGCGATGCGGGAGGGGGCCGTCAGCTGGTTCGGTTTTTCGGAATTTTGGTTTTTAGACATCATAAACCGAAGCCGAACCGAATTATTCGGTTTATGTAACATCACGAACCGAACTCGAAACCAAAAACCGAAAAACAACATATTTCGGTTCGGCTCGGTGCGTTTCGGTTTTTGTTTTAGAAATGTCCAGCCCTTATTTTTAGTGACACGTTGAGAGCGTAGGAGGGAATAGCTTAGATTGGCATTGGGACTTGACAAAACCTCCATATTTCTTGCTGGTATCTTGTTCTCCTTGTACCATGAAAAAGCATGCCAACACTGCAACTGTGACCGATCTTGGCAACTAGACATGCGCAGATGATGACCACTATTTCCCCAGTAAACTTTTAAGCGCATTGCTGTGCTGATTAACTGATTAATTAATCGTGACCAAACATTTTATTTATAATTTATTGGAAATATGGTCTAGTTTCATCTGCATTTCTAGGTGACTAACACGGAACAATATTTGGAAGTGTACTCACTATTTCAAGGATCATACTTTTTTCACTACAAGATACATAAATATAATTCCATAATCTTAAAAAAAATCAGAGAATTCCGCTAGTCTTCGTCTCTCTGAGTGCCCAATTAAAGGTATGTCACATCGTGTGTGCGCATGGTTGCGCATGTTTTGTATGTCTACATATGGCCAGATTTGCCTTGCTAAATGAAAATACTACTAGTTCATCTAACCTGATTTGAATAAAATAATAAACATGGTCATATAATGATCCATGAGAATTTAGTTCGCATTTATCAACTATAAAGTTTACCAAAGAATCCAACTATGTCTCCGTAGACGGTGAAGTATTCAATTATGTCACCAAAGACCTGCCTATATATATAGTCACGTTGGAGCTGAAGGTTGCATTGCATAGAGAAGAATTCTAGAAACCTACAACCTACAAGCACTGAACCATAATGCTATTTTACTCTAGGGAAACCATAATTAACGCATCTCATCCGTCATTAATTAGATCCTCATGGCTGCAATTTAAATTCGATGAAACGCAGGACCAATTTAAATAATAGATGTTCGCTGGAGACTTGGGAGGTGTCAGGACCAAATTCGTTGCTCTGCAGCCAGATGAGTAGGCATGGATATTGAGCCAGCTCGGCTCGTTATAGCTCGGCTCGTTAGCATGCTGGCTCAACTCGGCTCGTTACACTAACGAGCTAGAAGAGCAGCTCGGCTCGGCTCGCTATAGAGCTCGAGCTAGCTCGTTTGGCTCGCGAGCCAAATCATATGTCTGACCAGTGACTAGTAACCAGTGACCAAATGCCAATCAATGGTAAATACGTTGTGAACCAGTAACCAGTCATGCATGATTACATTAGGCAACAGACTGCTACATTACAGAGTACTCAAGATTGGTAATTACTTTGTGAACAACTGAACATATATATAATTTATTCATGGATGAAGGCTCACAATCATCGGTGCTCATGAACTAAAGTACTAAACAAATGAATCAGGAAGGGAGCATATGACTTCTCAAAAGTATTATTACTGCCACTTTCAAAAGTATGATTTCTCAAAAACCTTCCAACATCACTGGACCAGACATGACATATGCTCCGACATCAGTACAGGTTAGGGGTGCACCCATGACTTCAAGGATTTGCAGCAGATGTGTTCAAGTTCAGCTTTGTCATTGCTATTCTATAAACCTTATCAGGATTTATGGTGAATCTTGCATGTGTGTACCATGTTATTAATCTTATTAGTTGCTTTCCACCACACAGCAGGGAAGCTCCACACTCTCAATGTCACCATCGTCACCATCTTCTCCCTGTAACAGCAAAAGAATTAAGCATTACATATTTACATACACAAACTTTAGAGAAAATGGAGCTGAAAAATAGACTAAATATCACGTACCAGAATAATAGGAGGACTTTTAGAACCTCGTATCCAACTAGATGCACAAACTAGTGCTTGAACTATCGCGGCTTCAAAGAACTCCTATAGTCATCAAGAATTCTACCTCCGTAACTAAAAGTGGACTCGGATGATACGCGCTAGGGGACAGCTAAGAACTTCTTTGCCATACTAGACACAACAGAAATCTAGGAGCATTCACCTTCCAATAGATAAGTAAGTTAAAATTCTTATCATGTAAAGGATGGTTTGCTTCATCTAGATAGATAAGAAACTCAAATTTTGATGTTTCAAGCACTTGACTCTAGAAATGACTAAAATTCACTTGAAACAAGACAAGCCACCGAGCTGGTTGTTTCCTTTGATGATGAGGCTGATTGAGAGGTTGATGAGCTGCTATTGCCACCCATTTTCCGGCGTTGCTCCAACTCATGCTTCTTGTATAGCTCTTCTAACTCTTTTTTATATCAGCAACCTCTTGCTCACACCTTGAGGAGTCATAAAAGCTGACTAAAATAGAACTCAATATATCTCATTTTGAACCTAGGGTCAAGGATTGTAGCAATAACCATTACATTGTTCTTCTCTTCCCAATATTTATCAAATTTTTCTATCATTGCAGCACCCATTTTCTTCAAATATGGGTCCATAGAATTTTTTGCCTTTAACAATGCAAGCTTGACTTTCAAAATGTAAGGGTAGAAGACATTAGCAGTAGGGTAAACTATTCCTGAAAATGTCGTGGTTGCTCCACCATCTCTCCTAGAATTGGTCTAATCTTCTCATACATGTCCCAATGAGAATCGTAGGTTTTCATGCATAGATCTGGTCCACTTGAGCATAATAACCAAATGCAGCCCTATACTCAATGCAAGTGTCAAGCATTTTATACGTTGAGTTCCACCTTGTTTTAACATCAAGAGACAAACATTTCCAAACTATAATAGCATAGTCATTGCAAATCTCTACAAATTTGTACAGCCGACTTGGAGACCTCTTGAAATATTTGACAGTACTCCTTAGGTAACTTATGAGACCTTCTATTGGGACCATCATTAACAACCAAATTGACTATGTGAGCAGCACAACGAACATGAAAATATTTGGGATCAAACTGACCATTCTTTCTAGCAAGGAGCTTGGCCGACAAATTTGTAGAAGCAACATCATTATTTGAAGCATTATCAAGAGTGATTGACATAACCTTATCCTCTATTTTCCATTCCACCAAGCACTCAAAAACAGCATGAGCTATCACCAAACCAGTGTGGGGAGGATCTAACTCAATAAAGTTAAGAACGTGGCATTGCAAAACCCAATCACTCTCTATGTAATGTGCCACCAAACACATGTACTAAACATTTTGATTAGATGTCCACAAATCAGTAGTCAAACTTATTGATTCAGCCTCTCTAAGACTCTTCTTTAGTTGCTCTTTCTCAGATTCATAATCTTTCATGCATTCATTTTTAATAGTCTTCCTACCAATACATTCATAGTTACTATTCATCCACTTCATCAAGATATTAAACCATTTATGCTCAACCATCCTAAAAGAATACTCATGGACAATTATCATCTTTGCAATCAATTTTCTAGTGTGCTCATGGTCATATTCAGTAGGATTGACAACAAGCAAGCCATCATATGCAACATAATTGAGAGTACCTTGAGCAAGTAGTCGTTTAGCCTTAGCAAGCTTGTTCTGATACTGTGTGCACTTAGTCAGGTGACGGTTCAGCTGTGAAGTTGCTCCCTCTTGATGGTATACATAACTCTTATGACAGAATCTGCATTTAGCCTTTGTCTCCATAACACCGAACTCCTTCTCGATTGCACTTTTATCTCTTTGAAATACTTCCAACAACCAGCCCTGTTTCCTCTCTTTACCTTGGTCTTAGAAGGTGATAAATTAATACCAGCCCTCTTTCCTTTCCGCCCTCTGGTTGCCTTTGAAGAATTTGACGGCACGCTTACATTCTCTCCCTCAAGCTGACTTGCATCATTTGAATCATCATCCGCATCATCCGTTGACACACTTACGATAGTGATATATCAGCATTCATGTCCACGTTCTCGTATGATCTCGATCCTCCGCCAAAGGCTCCAAGTGCTACACAGAACATGTAATAAAAAATCAATTATGCTACCAACTAGACTACGTACAGTTTACGGATCAAAATGAATCAAAGAGTCCATCAAAATTAATTAAAATTAGAACACATATTATGTATACGAAAAATCATGAATCACAGATCAAAATTAATCAAAATTAAAACATAATACTATGTATACGGGATAACAGAAGTCATGAATTACATATCAAAGATAAAACACATACTATCTTGATGAATTTGTAGGTGATGGCAGCAACAGAGACGTCAATGCGGATAAAACAAAACCAATTCGCAAGATTTGGTCTTACTAATCTGAAGGTGTAGTTATCTAAGGGAGCCAAAAAGAGAGGTAAAAGTTTGATGATGATGAATCATTCCAGATCTTGTACCAATAATTTATAACCGAAGTGAGTTTAGTTCAATTAAAATATGCCTAGCTAATAATTAAGAACCCAGTCACAATAAACAAGTGAAACAAATACTCTCCATTTCAATTGGTACATACTCCAACAAATAACAAGCACACAGTGCAATTCCCGCTAAATTAATTCAGATTAGGTGCAACGATTAGTGCACGGGTAGATCATGTGCATAGTTACACGTTACCGGTAAGGGAAATGATGCATTAGCATTTGTGAGGGTGAGTCAGTAGGTACCATGTTCATGTCTGTTGATATGGAGGCGATGGAGTAGCGGGCTTCGCGGCTACGGATCCTCGACCTCGGCCGCGGCCACCACGATTTCTGTAGAAGACGACATCTTTTTGCGGTTGCTCCTCGATTCAAGACTAGTCACCACCGGAGGAAGCATCCCTAGGAACTCTTCCTCGTCCTCCATGACCAGCTGCGTGCGAAGATGGGTTTGTGTCACTGTGTGCGGCGAGAAACGACGGAGATGGGTTTGTGTGCAGTGTGCAGCGAGGAACAGCGACGCGGCGGCTCTCGTGCGTGCGTGTATCGGGAGCGACGGGAGGGAAAGGGAAAAGAGAACGACTCGTGTGGAGGCGTGGACCGTCCGTGACCTGCGTGAGTCACGGTTGCATTGCCGCCGACTTCTACGGTGGGCTGGGAGCGCCGAAGCCAAACGCAAGCGGCGGTGCGGACTGCGTGCTACCTAGGGTTTCAGAATTGGGTTGGGCCCGCAAGGGATGTATGGCTATATGGGCCAAGCTAATTTGAGTTTGTTGGCTTGTGAATCAATTGGCTCATACGAGCTAACAAGCCGCTCGCGAGCTAGCTCGGCGCTCGTTATAAATCGAGCTAGCTCGTTATAAAACAAGCCGGCTCATTACAAAACGAGTCGAGCTCGAGCCGAGCCATTAACGAGCGAGTCGAGCGAGCTAGCAAGTTTCGAGTTTTTCGTCCAGCCCTACAGATAAGGCAGAAAGTTCAGATAAACAGGTACTACCTCCGTCCCTTGAGGACTATATTTATTTTGAAACATAGAAAGTAGCTGGTAACCTATCATATTTCACATGCACGATGAATTGAACAAGCCAAATATACTCTCGATGCACGTCTGATGTTTCGGTGCATCAGATTCCATGGGGATCGAGCAATCTCACTTGAGTTAGATGATGGAAAGGGATGTGGAAGTCAAGGTTGTATGATGAAATACAACAACTAAGCCTACTAGAGGAAGGGTGAATAGTAGAAACACCAAAATAAAATCTTTTTCAAAATTGAAGGATTACCCTCCAACTTTACAAAGTTGCACCGGTCAGATCATCGTGTCGCCACCAGTGAGACCGCTGCCTTGTCATTGGTCAGACCGCTGCCTTGTCATTGGTCTGGTCAGACCGCCTCCCTATCATCGGTTAGACCGCTGACACACCGCCAGTTAGACCGCCGACACGCCACCAGTTAGACCGCGCAATAAACTCTAAAAAACACGTATCGACGAAACTCTTAAAAGTATATTAATTTTATTGCATCAATATATATTTACAAAGTACATCTTAAGCACTTCTTTCTCAACTCATGAATTAGGATTGAAACCTTAGAGCAAACCCTAACTTTTCTCTCCACAAAAATCGATATCCTTCTAGCCTCAGTCCCTCTTCTAATTAGATCCACAATGTCGATGCTCCTAGCCATGAATCCAACTATAAATAAGACTGCTAATCACATAGAAAACCTACCAAACCAAAAAAATAACATCCCCATACAACTCCACGCTTCAATCTTTTCAAACTTGCACTCCAATCGAAATTTGACTTCTCTTTTCATACATACACAATATCACATATATGTCATATGAAATATGAGGTGGTTGAATGAGTGGTGTAATAGATTATAATCACTTATATTTAGTGAACAAAGATTGAATACCGGATTCCCTTACATTTGTTGATATAGAGAATACTTATTATTTAAATGATCATAATTCAATTTTATAAATGCTGCATATGAAGGACAGTGGAGCTCAGAAGATGCAGTGCTGGAACAAAACTAAATAATTCTTGCGTAGGTGTATACAATCGATCACTAGACAGTGTTCATAGGCAAGTTAGTACGATTGATCGATCAGGTGCATGCTTGTAAGCTTGAGAGGTGTTGGGACAATGCTACTTGCAGTAATTCATGCTGGATGAGCCAAACACCCCTCGTCATGAAACTGTGGTTATACTTGGCATGTTTCATCTGTGAAACATGCCAAACAGTCTAACCATAGTTATTAGGACCAGACCGAACCGGTGGTCCAAACAGTTACTGTATAAATGTTTTTTGTGGCAAGGATACTCTATATACATGCCTCAAAAAACATTTATACAATAATGTGGATTGCAAACATAGTATCAAAAATATTGTTGTCTCTGCTCATAGGAACAATATTTATACAAGTGTCTGTTATTACAAATTGAAATGAAAGTGTTTAATATTACAAATTACTTAGTCCACAAGATCAATAAAAGTACAAATCACATATTTTTTAAAGTCCAAAGGCCATCGGCAACCGAGTCCCGAAAATGATTCATCACCTGGCTATCAAAAAAATTGGTTGCATCGTTTGATGGAGAAGAACCTGTTCTGGCCAATGGAACATAATTTGCATCTTGATCACAATGGTTGAATTCTTACAGCTAGCTTACTGGCTCTAACAAAATTATGCAGTGCTATGCAGGCAACAATTATTTTGCTTTACTTTTTTGTGGATAACTGGGTAATCGAAACAAAATCCTTATTCTTCAAAACTCCGAAAGATCTTTCTATGACATTTCTACAAGAAGAATGACAGTGATTGAAGTGATCCTTTTTCCCTCTAGGCATTATACCCTCATTATACTCCTGAAAATGACATGTTGTATCCTTATATAGTGCAAGATAACCAGGTCTGTTTGGGTAACCCGAGTCGACTAGATAAAACTTTTTAGAAGGTGGTCATGGAAACTTATCACCCAATTATTAACGACCAAATTTGGTAAGCAAATCCACGAGTTTGAAGCAGAGATTGGAGCAGAATTGGAGGAAACATGCGATCCTTGGAAACAGAGGCTGCATCGGCTAAGTCCGAATCGACTACGAAGTCAATCGGCTAAGTCGGAGTCGAACCAGGATAGCTGATTTCGATTGGGAGCAGAAGGAGGAACCAATTCCGGAAGGAAAGCTTAAGAGATGGCTATTGAATTCGATTTTCAAAGTGCTTCAAAGATATTGTCATCTACGATAAGGTCCTACAATAATAATTGTATCTTTAAGTTAGGATATTTTGTATAGTTTTCTTTATAGATAATGTCGGTTTGTTTAGAGATATGTAAGATTTAATCTGTAATAGGAATCGTGTCCATTACGGACTCATTGTGTATCCGGGTATAAATATGACCCGAGTCCTTATAAAAACAACAACACACATCAATGCAACTTCGGCGCATCGCCACCCTTTTCGTTTTTACTTTCTCGACGAGTTCTTGCCTCGTTCTCGGGCTGCATCGAGTTTCGATCTCCAGACAAGGTAACTTCTTGTTCCAAGCGGTTTGTGTTATCGGGGTTAGTGCTTCCATCATCATGACACTCTGATCCTGATGTTATAAACTGTTTAATCTATCATATGCGACATATAATCTGGATCAATATCTAGATCTATCTCCTGATCGGCTAATATCTCCCTCAAGATAGCAGCCGACAGAGCTAGATCTATAGGTTGATTTAGATTATATGGCGTATCTACCGACGAGTTCTCATTAGTCTGAATAGATCTCTTGCTTCTTTTTTACTTAATACTGCATCAAATCGACCTATTAAGTCGCTCTTAGAATCATATAGATCTGTTCGGCTCAATGATTATTATTAGAGATAGCAGCGGGGTTTCAGCTGGTCTTACCTATTTTAATCATCTTTTATGTATTATTGCTGCTAGATGTATTGAAACTGCCTTTTATATTAAGATCTTAATCTATTTAAATATACTAAACCTAATATCAATATGTTAAGTCACATTAACAACCGATTGATCTTGGTTTAGTATATTTAGTTCAAATTAATATCTTAATATAAAACATATTAGATCGAGATATCGGCTAAGCTATAAATATATATAATTAGTATTCGATGTATTTTTAGATATAAGTGATTTATACTTGTCTCGGTATACTATCAATCTATCCAATCACTTAGTCTAAATGCACTTTGAAATGGTAATTATATATTATGAATATCTTTAGCCGATCGAGTAGAATCTAATTTTAGTTTAATCGCCTATTCTTTGTTTCTTGTTGGTTGCAGGATCAAACCAACTGGCACACCCATGCAATCACCAAAGGCGACCAATTTTGGACCTGCACTGGAGTTAAGCAGACCTTCCAGGCCAGCGCGTGGGAAAAATTCTCATCAACACCAACCTGTTTTGAGCATCATTAAACACCCTCATGTCATGAACAGATCCATGCCATCCAGCAAGAACAAAAGTAAATCTCATTTTAAAATTGCATACACACATCACATTCTGACTCTTCTCCTTATGTCTATTTCATATGTTGCACAGCAGTGGAAACTGGCACCACAACTTCAATATGTGTCACATCTATTGCTCCAATGCAATTATCCAAGTACTGCGTATACTTTGCAAATTGTAACTTTTTGTGCACAGTTGTAAACTGAGGATCCACCGCCAGATGCAGGAATGGCCGACGACGCTTGTGAGAAACTGAAGTCATTGCCAGCGGACGAATGATGTGTGCGGGCTTGGGAGAAAAAATTGTACTGGTCATCCTCGTTGCCGGCCATTTCTTAGTTGCGGAATGTGCGTCCACTGCAAAAATTCATCCATTCCCCCAAGAAAATCAACAAACACCAACAGATCAAGAAAGTAAGAAAAGGACCTGGACGAGAAGTGCGCAGCGTGGGACCTGGACGAGAAGTGCTCGGAGCGTGGGACCTGGACGAGAAGTGCTCGGTCCTGGACGACCTAGACTTGGACCTAGACCTGGACGAGCGGCGCCAGCGCGGGCCGCGGGAACGGCTTTGTCGCGGGGCAGAGAGAGACTGGCAATTTGCAATGACGTTATGCGGAGGGCATCGAGTGAAAAATATGTTTTTAAGTCCCAATAAGTACCTCCATTAGGGATTAATGAACTAATATCAGTTTAGTCTCTTTTATTCTCTTTTGTTTGGAATTTTAGGGATTAAAAGGCTAATTATTTTAGTCCCTAAACCAAACAGCCTCATAGATATATACATATATGAATGGGATTGAATTAGTGGTTTGACCGGTTGAACCAACTAAACCGTGAACCGAGGCATCGACGGGTTTGATGTCCGGTCCTAAGCACAATTCCAGTGTCAACAAACACCACAGAGGCCGAAAAGCCTAGATCTGGCTTTCACTTGGATATGGCAACTACAAGTGCTGGAGTGGCTGTACATTTCTGGTACAAGCAGAAAGGAAAAATTCGCCCAAGACCACTCAATCAATGTATGAATGAATTGGCTGTTTCAAGTGAAAAAGTTGTTACTAATTGACTTCCAACCACGAACTATGTACTTTTTAATAGGTTTCTTCCATGAAGTTGCCCTCGTGGTAAGAAATTGCTGATACCATATTCTCATTTGAACCTGTGGCTGCTAACGCTCGTGAATGTTGAACTAGTTAGCATTTGGCTTTGCAAAGCTTTCAAACCAAGGGCAATGTGTTCTATTTATTTTCGCAAAATATAGTGACGTCTTTCTAAAAGGTACATGACACACTGGAAAGAATTAATTCACATTATGTATGTTTCTGCTTCCTGCTTCAGCCATATATATAGGAAGAGAATGACAGGAAAACATCAAACACTGAGTGTTAGCACAACAGTTGGTCTGCTCTAGGTTCTAAACAAGGAGAATAGTTTGGTTGGATTCATAGGCTAGTGAGCACAATTGCACAAACAATGCAATGTACATGATCTAGGGATGTGAGATGTCAGGAATGTAATTGTTATGAATTAACAGTGCAACATGTAGGATGTTTACATGTTGGACAAAATGCAGACCCCCAGAAACATTCAGACCTTGTTGATTTCCGGTAACTGTCAAACATAGCTAGCTACCGGATTAGGATGGCCATGCCTTGAGTGCCTCTGAATAAGAACAATATCAAGATTTCGCCAAATGTTTAACAACGTCCCTTACCAGAAGCTGTAACTTCATCTCACATAATGGTCATAACGAGGACAACAGTTACCCATGATCATCTCACATAATGGTCATCACGAGGACAACTGACTCAGATCCAGTTGCCCATGATCACCGGAGCAACTGTAAATTCACTTGGCTATCGATTCAATGAATATGGTATATTAGAGTTATCATGTTTGTAGCATGCATTCTGTGTGGGCGTTTTGCCCTTGGTGACTCCAAATATGGAATAAAGGGGCTAGTCCGTTTGGGTCAGCTTACTACTTTGTTTGTATGTAGTGAAAAGGCAAATTAAGTATAATTAAAAATAATTTAATTGATTATTAATTATTATAAGTTTAAAAATGGATTTATTTTATTTTTAATAAAAACATTTAATAGAAAATATTTTTAAAAATATACCATTTAGCCGTTTAAAAAATGTGTGAGTCCACTCTTACAGTTCCGAATGCAGCGTAAATATTTGTAGAAAGCATGCACTGTGTACAATTTCAGTACTACAGAAGCTATTAAGAGAAAAGAATTCACCGAAGAACCGCCTCCAAAAGATTAATTATTTGTAAAATGGACGTTTTTGCATCCTATGAGGTTATCTACTGCCAGAAACTTGTATCGTAAAATTTCTCAGTAATTAATAAGTGCTGCAGATTGTAAACAAAGGTACGGAAAAACTGGCTAGACCAAATATTTGTTACACGTACGTATTAATAGTGGACCAAAATAGTCCAGAAATATATAATGCTATAGCATAAAACTACAGTTTCTTGGCATGCAACCGATTCCTAGTGCCAAACCTATTTAGTACTACTCCCTTCCTCCAATTTACGCATTTTATTTCTTTATAACAATAATGCTTTGACTAATAATTGCCTCAGTAATATATCACTTATATCATACAAAAGCATAACTTCTTAATACTATTCTAATAACCAGGGTTAGCAATCTCAGAATGGGGATTTTTATCAGGGGACCAAAATTTCAGAAATTTTGGTACTTTTTTGGCCGAATTATTTTTACAAATTGGACAAATTTTGTATGAATTTAAATAAAATTTGACCAAACCAAACAAAAATTTGGACAAAACAAAAATTTCGAGCGAGATACGTGCTTACCCGGGGACCGAAATTACTGAAATTTCCGAAAATTCCGAATCCCTGCTAATAACACTAGTGCTATGTAAAAAAATAAAGTACTTATATTAGTCAAATTTGGAGACAGTTCGTATGAAAGACAATTCGTTCTATATTTTATATTTTTGAATGGAAGGAGTAAAGGGTACAATTCAGCATCATGAATAGACTAAATTGTGCCTCTCCGGAGTATGTTCATTAAGAATTCACGGGAGAATGTGCCTTGATTTGAGATCTTGGCGAAGAGAAGGGCAGCTCTCCAACAGATGCTTGAATCCGTCGCTGCATTTCACGGCCTCCATGTTCGACGGCAGCTTGATGAACCTTAGCACCACCTCCTTGAGGTCATGGCAGCCGTGCTGCTCGGCCAATGCCAGCGTGGTCGCCGCCGTGCCGACGTCGAGACGATTGCTCAGCTTGTTCTCGCATATCAGCTTTAGCCTAGGCAGGTCATACTTGTCCGCCGCGACGAACAGATGCTGCGCCATTATCGACGCGTCCTCGTCGTCGCCGTCGATCTCGCCCGGTGGCAGCTCGTCGGTGTAGATGAAGTGGAGGAACGCCCTGAACACGTCGGCGTGCATGTCGTCGACGCGGATCGTAGCGCCCTTGTCCACCTTCATGAGGCCGAAGAGCTCCGCCTTGAAGACCATCGACCGGGCGGCGAGCACGTACCGGTGCGCAGCGAACGTCTCTTGGCCGCCGACGTCGACCACCACGTCGGCGGTCTCCGTGTCCCCGAGGAGGTCGCCGAGATGCCAGCTCAGTGCCGACGGCTTCAGGGCGACGACGAACGGCGGGCCCTCCACGGTGATGTCGCACCGCATGGTGAATCCGTCGTCCTTGATGCACGGCGACTTCTCCAGGTCCTCCGTCGAGACGAATCGCGGGAAGCCGAAGCTGCAGTCCGGCCAAAAGGTGTACCTATATCTGGATGCAAACTCTGTCCGCGGCGCCGCCGCCTTGCCGTGGCGTGCGACCACATCGATCTGCACGTCGGCGTGCAGCCCGACATCGACGCCGCCGACACGGGCGACGAAGATGGAGATGAGGCCGGCATTGGACTCGTAGATCCCGTTGGGGTAATATCTGATCCGCCATGGCTGGCCTCCGACGACGAGGTCGGTGGACTCAATGTACACCCCGTTTCTTGTCTCCTTGGTTTTGGAGTAGCCGTCGACACGGACATTGTAACACCTTCTGTCTACCTTGCCGACGATGGTGGAAGAAGAAGAATCAGCTGAGCCGCAGTAGTCGGCGGCGGCGGCGGCGGTGGCCGTCAACGGCGGCGACGAGTCGGCGGCGGTGGCTGACATGGTTAGATTGGATTGGATACGGCCGAACAGCAAAAGGCGCAAATTATGTATATATATGGATACCGATATACATGTTTGAGGTAGACACGGGTGATCGATACATGTAAAATAGAAAAAAAAACTGCATGTTTTGTATTCGAGGTAACGCAAATTAACAGAACAAAACTGCACCCATACGTATAAATGAGTAACAGCTCTATCCGTATATGGACCAAATACAGGTGAAACGATCTTTAAACTATTAAGTTATTTATAATAAGTTGAAAGTTATCAAAAAATTTATGTTTGGAAGTTAACTTTTTAATATATTTTGAACTTTTATATTACAGTAACTCTACATAATTTTAAAACTTTCAACTCAACATTTTTTAATTTTACTAGCAAATATATATATTTGTGTGTTGCAACGAGATACTCAAATTATATATGTATTATTTCTATTGTGTAATTTGATTTTTTTTTTTGTATAATAGCGAAGAGGCAAATGATTGACATAAGATTTGTGGAGATTTTTTTAAACGTTTGGCGTGGGTCTAGTACGCATGACAGATGAAACATATGAGAGAGATATGGGTCTTACCTAGTGATGGAATAGGGCATGAAGGTCAATTTACATATTGTTGCTAGGTCTAAAGATTGTATTCACCATAAAGAGTTGGGCTAAAATCACTCCATGGACCTGACAAGCTTTTAAAAACATGTAGTATTTGATTATCCAAATTTTAATAAAATACATTACATATACAAATCAGTGGAAAAACAATCAATTAATAGCTAAAAGTGCTTTAGGGAAAAAAAGCACAACACAAACGTCATATGAAAAATACACGTGTCAATAAAATTAATAAAATATACTATCATGTAAAATATCTCATCGAGTTTATTTTTACCGTGATGAATCGATAGAACCAGAGTATAGAAAAGAAAGAAAAGTAAAAACAAACAACGTAGCATCGCCTCAGTTAGCTACTCATGACCACTTCGCTGAGCCGCTCACCTGCCTTGTTACTTACCTCTCGTGGCTCACTGACGCCAGGTGGTTGGATTGACAACTACAATCCATTATATCCACCATATATAATGGTCTGATGACTAAGAATGAAAAAAAATATATGAAGTCAACCTTGATGAATAGGAAGAATTGGGCTCTTTTCACACAAGAGCCAATTTTCACATGGTCTAAGATATTGGGTGAAAAGATTTATATTAACTTATGAGAAAAATATAAAAAATAGAAGGAGTAGAGAAGAATTTTATTTTTGAAACCACCAAGAGAATATAATTTCACCGTGTTCAGGTCGTGCACAAGCTGTGTGGTGGCTGAAGGCAGAAGTCCCAAATGACTAAGGTGGGGGCCAGCCGAGGGGCAAAGAGGAGACGCGCAACGCGGGCCCATCTCCAACCAGACACGTGCGTGCGCGAGGGCAACAGATCGGAGACGGGCGACTTTTTGCATGAGGAGAACAGATAAAGAAAATCGGACACAGATGATTTCTCTTAATCTCGGATGAAAATATTTTACGGACGATAAAAATACGAGAGTTAGATTAGATTTCTGACTTTTTATTTTAATGTAATTGGACTCAGACGAGAGATATGATATGCGATATGTCAGGTGAAATAACAACAGTAATATTATGAATCTTTTTTAAGTAGATAAAGATAAAAATAGAACATAATACATATACGTTGTATATGTATACGTCCGAGGGGTGACCGTCTTAACTGGTTGATAATCTTTGATCTGTTAATTCCATCACCGTTCTGACTCGAAAATTCAGGTCAGAGGTACCCCTGCACCGATTTGGTTACTTGGTCGGGAAAAAAAAAGATATACTAACTACCGGGGAAACATCTTTGATTGAAGTGACAAAATCTACAATAGTCCCGATTTGAGTTGTACTCGGGACTAAAAATTATTTTTAGTCCCGGTTTAAAAAGGCAACGGCTCTCTAGGACTTTAGTCCCATTTCGTGGCATGAACCGGGACTAAAGATTATCTTTAGTCTCGGTTCAAATCCTGTCAGAACCTGTCAGGGCAGCGGTGGCGGCGGGAGCAAGGACTGCGGCGGTGGGTAGTACTGCTCGATCACGGCGGGCGGATAGGGATAATCCGCCGTCGCACGTGTCACCAACGGCTTCCATGGTGTCGTCGAGGCATTGAAACGGGAGAGGCAAGCCATCGATCGCAAGCATAAATAAAAATAAAATTTGGGTGATTTGCTGAGGAGAGGAGATCTATTTGCATGCAGATGGGGATATATGTTAATTATATATTATTATTTAAATTTAAAATAGTTTTGAATATGATAAATGTTAATTATATGTTATTATTTAAATTTATAATATTTTTCAAATAGTCAATATGTTAATTATATATTATTTTTTAAAATTTAATATAGTTTGAATATGACAAGGGTTAACTATATGTTATTATTTAAATTTATAATATTTTTCAAATATGCTATATGTTAATTATATATTATTATTTAAATTTAAAATAGTTTTGAATATGATTATTATAATTTAAAACTGTTGAAATATTTAATCTCGGTTTATAAAAACCGGGACTAAAGATAAATTTAGAAGGGCGGAAAAACAAGATGCCCACCTACCTCGCGCCACATGGTCGCCCGTCATTTTTCTCAAACTGGGACTAAAGATCATATCTTTTGTCCTGGTTTAAGCCACTAACCGGGATAAAGTATCTTTACTCCCGGTTCATGGATTCAACCGGGACAAAAGTCTGGTATCTATATATAGCAGGAGCCGCGGGGGATCCAAACACTTAGTCGTTTCATCATCATCTTTGTTTTCATCGCCATCGCCGCCCTAGGACACCGCCGCACCGCCGTCTTCGTCGCCGCAGGCCGGAATACGGAAGCCGCCGCGCCGCCGTCGCCGGGGTCGCCGCAGGTTAGCCGCCGCCGCCGCACCCTCTTTTTGCCCTTATGTGTGATGTATGTTAGGGTTTAGGGTTTTCGGGAGGGTTTTCGGACCAGGGAGGCATCGCTACCGTCATCGTCACCGCACGCACTCTGCGGCACGCCACACGCCCCTTGCACGCCCCCCACGGCACCGCCGCCCCTGCCCCACACGCCGCCACCGCCGTTGTGCCTCTCGAGCCCTCCGCCACCGCCCCGCCCCCACACGCCACCGCTGCCGCCCTCTCCCTCTCGCCTCCCTCTCGTTAATTAGAATTGCGTAGAATTTTGCAAATTTTTTATTAATATGCATATGTCAAATTTTGTATATGTATTTTAGAATTTTGTATGTATATATGTGTAAATGGACTTTATGGATTTGTGAATTTTGTATGTTTATATATGTGTAAATGGACTTTATGGACTGTATGTTTAGAATTTTGCATGTATGTGTATGTTAGAAAGAATTTTGAATTTTGAATATGTATTTAAATTTGAATATATGAATAGATTTAAATTTGAATGTGAATGTGACTTGTGAAATTTGTATTTTCGAATGAACGAGAACGATAAAACAAATGAACGGACGTGGACGAAGGAACGAACGGACAGACTGCTGGTGGTAGCTTGAAGCACGACATCGCATAAGTCGGCACCACTTGAGCATTCACTTTCAGAAGCATTTTCTTTCGCTGCACAGCTTAAGTTCTTCTCTGCCTATCCACCAACAAAGCCCCTAACCCTGGCCGGAACATAATCAAAAGCCGCCGAAGCCCCTCGTCCTGGCTTTGCAGGGAGGCCCAAATATTTCTCTCCAAGTGTCTCGGTATGGATTTGTAAGCTTGCATGCACTTGAAACTTCACTCTGGTTGACAGATGAACTGAAGAAAATTATAAACTTGTGCTTGTTTACAAGCTGTCCCAAGCCCCTATTATAGTCAGCAAGGATTTGTGCAACCTGATCAGCTCCCTGTTTAGATGCCTGAGTAAAAATCAAACAGTCATCCGCGAACAACAGATGAGAGATCCACGACGCATGCCTGCTAAGACGAACTCCTCGTGAGATATATAATGGCCCTATGTTCCGCACCATACAAGATAAACCCTCATAAGAAAGCAGAAAAAGATATGGCGAAATTGGATCACCTTGCCGTATTCCACGGGTAGGTCTAAAAGAATCGGAGAACAACCCATTCACTTTGACAGAGAAAGAAACGGTTGACACACATTTCATGACCAAAGAGCACCATACCTCCGGAAACCCAAGAGCCCGCATGATCGCAATCAAACAGTTCCATTCCAAGCTTTAGCCATGTCCAGTTTGATAGCACAACCCCCTATAATTCCTTTTTTGTTTCTCAAGTAGTGGATGCACTCGTACGCAATCAACACATTATCAGTAATTAACCGCCCTGGCACAAAGGCACTCTGCTCTTCCGAAATAACATCATCAAGAATTCGCCGCAATCTATTTGCCATTGTTTTTTAGCACAGCTTATATAACACATTGCACAAAGATATAGGCCGGTATTGAGGAAGATCTTGTGGATTGCTAACTTTGGGGATAAGCACCAACAAGGTTTTGTTAACCTCCTCCAAAATATCCCCGCCATTTAGAAAACCAAGCATAGCATTCACCACACATGGCTTCAACAGCTGACAATGTGTCTGAAAAAACCCCGTGTTAAAACCATCCACTCCCGGAGCTTTATTTGGAGCTGCGGGAAAGAGGTGTTGATCGTGGCAAGCCGAAACCTTTTCGCTATGAAAATATGTGGCAACGCCATGGAGACTATATGAAGTTTGTTAATCAGACTTGGGACTCATGGTCAGAAGCTTTTAACCTCGTCTCTGTTTCTCGCGCTCTGTCGTCCTTGCAATTGGATCTGAAAATGTAGGACAAAGAAGTTTTTGGCTCGGTGAAAAAACAGGTTCGGGCATTGCGTGCTGAGTTAGAACACGAGCGAAGTTCTTCCCTTCACAGGAGGCCATTGGAGAAGGAACGCCAAGTGGTTGGGCGGCTGGCGGAGGTCCTTGCTCGCGAGGAAACGATGGAAAGACAACGGTCAAGAATCTCATGGCTTCGAGAAGGGGATCGTAATACAGCTTTCTTTTAGGCAAAAGCTCGGGCTCGGAACCGCACTAACAGGATTAAGGTGTTGCGAGATGACTTGGGGAACTTGTTCACTGAACAAGAAGATCTCGAGCAACTGGCTTGTCAATTTTACCAGAAGCTGTTCTCCGTCCAGAATAACCTCCAGCCAGATTTGATTTGTCGACATGTTTCGCGCAAGGTGAAGGATGAAATGAAGGATTTCCTGGAGCAGCCGTTCACTGCGATGGAGGTGGAATCGGCTCTCTTTCAGATGGACGACTACCTTTTCAGCTCGTCTTTGATCTGATCTGGAGAGCTAAAAGAGAACAAAATAAAAATATTTTTGCATGGTTTACTGATTCAATCCCAAAGTCTTAACAACTGACAGACTTAGCAGCAAAAGGTGGCCCCAACATCACAATAGTTGCATGCTTTGTGATTGTGACCAGGAAGCAGAAATTAACGGCACAACACTTGTTCGTTTTCAACTGATCAAACTGCATCTTTCGGATGAACGTGTCGGACAAAGTCAACAATTGGCTTAGATATATTCCTCAAAATCGAGCGTAAGTTATTAAAAGGGTCGAAACACCTTTACTGCAACATATAGTTTTCGTTCTCCATTATTAAAGAAATTTGTTGTCCTCTAGTATTACTTAATTAAACTTACTTTTGTTTATTTAACATTATTAAGTATCGACACGAAATGAATGTACATACTTTTATTCTAGGATAGTACATTCTCTGTTTGACCCTAATTTAGTAAAAAAAAGATGTAATCTGTAAAATAAAATGTAAGATAACGTGTCTAACATACCCTCTGTGATGCTACATTTAACACCATTTTAGAAACAAACAAATTTGACATTAATTCCCTTGCTTAAGATCACCGTTTAACATTTCTCATTCTAAAAAGCGATTGAAAATAATATGTACGTCATTCCTCAATTTGTGAGGCATGGTCGTTGAAAGCTTTGAACAATTAAACGGCAAATCTACATGACACCAATACAAGACATCTGTTAATCTATATAAATATTGAACGGATCAAACTCTTATAACTAACTAACAAGTGCATGGATGCAAAGAGATTTGGACCCAACTCTCAACCGCATGTGAATATGCAAATCACGCTATTTATGGAACTGTGGATCGATCGAACCCACAATTTTCTCTATAAATACTCTCAAGTTCTCACCCATTTGGCTGTAGCATCTTAGTCACCAGCCATTTTAGTCTCCATATATATTAATTTTTAACTAGCATATATGTCGATCAAAGCCGATATTATGACATCTCCTCCTTCTGCATCGACCATCGCCTTGACGGCAACGACGGGCTGTCACCTACTCAAGATCAAGGGGTACTCACATGCAAGGTTGCTTAATGGCAAGCGTTTCATGTCCACCAAGTTCAATGCGGCCGGTCACATCTGGCGCATAATCTTCTACCCTAATAAGGGTGATATGGTTTCGTTGTATCTCCAGCTCGTCGATAGATCAAAGGATGTCACTGCCGAGGTCCAGTTCAGCATGGTACATGATCGTTGCAATGCAGATGATGAGACGCCAAACTCATACAAGCATCGGAAGATGAGGCACACGTTCAAGAGCAGTCGCTGCATTAACCATTGTGGCATCAGTTGGTTCGTCAATGCAAAGGAGACGGTGGATATGCCGCTATACAAGTACATTGACAAGGACGATGACTCTATCGTCGTTCGGTGTGACATCAAGGTGATGAACAAGCCAGTGATCCATGCTGATAGCCTTGAGGATCTAGGGTTGATCTGCCGCTGCAAGGATGACACCTGCAAACGTCTTCATGAGACCTGGCCTGCAATGTCTGCTAAACCTGTTGTTAACAATAAGTGGGCGTTCACAGGACTTTTCTCATGTTTCGTAGCCTAAAGGTAGTTGTTACAAGTCGTATATGCCTCAGTACACATCTTTGCCTGTGGTGTCCGTGTTCGATCAATCACTTTCTTTCAGTAGTTAATTGGCCATTAGTTGTTTAGAAATTCAGTGCAGTGGCTAGTCTTATGTACCAGCTATTAATAATTCATTTGATAAAATAATAAAGACATTTGTTTTCTTACATTTTGTGAAAATTAATAAAACAAGTTGTCCTGAAAAATCACCTGAACGAAGGAACGTACTGTTGGCTGAGCAAGCCTGTGCATCAACGTTTTGGGAAGTGCATGCATGTATGTCTCAGTATTCTGACTGTTTAGAGACGTTTTAGAGGAGGAGCAAATTTCTTTTATTTAAATTGACAGCGAAGTTAAAGTGATGCAATCATGCAAGACATGATCATACGGGAAGTTTAATTAGTGTAAACAGTGAACACTGACATGATGAATCGAGGGAACACGACGCAATATGCAATTACTCTCATCGCTGTTCCATATTATTTTTCTCTACAACCAATATTATTTCAAGGATCATGCGCGGCCGTCATCTAGTGCTGGGCATTCGACTTAACCCGAAAATTCGGGTCGGGTAGTTCGGATTTTTAGAATTTTGGGTTTTCAAAAATGATATCCGAAATATTACCCGAATACCTTATTACCTGAAATTTTGGGTACCCATTATTTCGGGTTCGGGTTTTGGATAACCCGAATTACCCGAGTGCCGAATTACCCGAGTGGCTGTGGCAGCGGAGACCGGAGAGCGGAGGGGAGGCGACGGTGAGAGCGCGACGCGGCGACGGCGATGGCGTGAGCACGCGACACGGCGACGGCGACAGCACAACCGCGTGACACGACGACGGTGACGGCGCGAGCGGTGAGCCAGAGGAGGAGAGGGGAGGCAGCAACGGGAGAGGCCGGCGACGGCGTGAGGGTGGAGGGTTGAGGCGGTGAAGGTGGCCTAGGGGCTAGCGGCGAGCGGTGACGGCGCGAGGGCGGGGAGGGCCGAGGCGGCGCACCGCCGCCGACGGATCTGGAGGACGGGGTCACAGGGCTGCTCGGCCTTCCTCGGTTTAGGGTTAGGGCTAGGTTGAAGGGGCACGACACGTGTGGTACGGCCGGTCGTGGGCTAGCTGGGCGCGGTCCACGGTAGACTCAGGTTAATCGAGTTATCAGGTACCAGGATTACAACCCGAATAACCTGAAATAAAATTGGGTTTTCAAGTTATCTCCCAATATCAGTTTTCGGGTTTTGGGTATCGGGTAATTCGGATTCGGGTTCGGTTTATTCGGGTTCGGGCTTTGGGCTTGGATTTTATGCCCACTCTTACGGTCATCAGCTGTCATAGAAATTAGTCACAAGAAAAAAAGTTTAAAAATTGTACTACATATTGAATTAGTTTAATTACTAGCTAGTGTGGCCCAGTCAATGTTGTAAATAAAGTTAGGTGTGGTTGACCGCTTCAGCTGGATCGATCTTACGAGTGATGTGCCGAGAGTACTCACGCTTTACTAATAGGTCAATCTGAGCTCTCTCCTTTAGTTTACGAGGATACGTACGCACGCAGCAAGTGTATTTAATCATCCGTGTAATATTTCTTCCAAATTCGACGCACGAAATCACAGTAGATTTACACAATACATGCTAGAAACAGAACATACATAAGTTGGTGCATGTTAATTATGGTCGCGCATAGGATTGGGAGGTCTTAACATTTAGGCTTATCCAAATTTCTGGATATCCCTGGAGAATTAATGTTTAGACTATATTCCAAGTTATTAACTTAAGCAGTGCAAAAAGTAGAGTTCAAAACTTTATCATAAGCACTCAATTATATGCATTACTTTTTTCTTTCTTTTTCTTAGTCTCGGAGTGTGAAGAGAACTAGCTAGAAAAGTGCATCCAGTAGTCGATTAGTCTTCATTTAGTAATAACCCCCATAGTATACAAAGGTAAAATAATTAATCATCGTATAGTTCTATATAAGTTTTTGCGATGCGCATTCTGTCATTAATTCTGATATCCTGATTGATCTTGTAGTCATTAAAAACTCGTTATAGTCGGAGCAGTGTTTAAGCAAGGTAATGCGAGATATGATCGTAGAGAAGTTTCAATTGGTATGAAAACATTATTGGAGAAAACATTATTGGTTGAAGTGGTAAAAACCACAGTAGTCCCGGTTTGAGTTGCACCCGGGACTAGAGATGATCTTTAGTCCTGGTTTAAAACGTCTACGGATTTCTAGAAACATTAGTCCTGGTTCGTGCCACGAACCGGGACTAAAGATCACCTTTAGTCCCGGTTCAAATGTTGCCAGAGCCTGTCAGAGCGCCGGACACTTTTAGTCCCGGTTGGTAACACTAACCAGGACTCGAGATTCTATCTTTAGTCCCGGTTGATGCTACAAACCGGGACTAAAGATATCTAGCACTCTGACAGATTCTGACAGTCTCTGACACCATCTTTAGTCCCGGTTGGTAACACCAATCGGGACTAAGATGCTATTTTTTGTCTCGTTGGTGTTACCAACCAGACAAAAGTGAATGTGCTTATTTTTTAACCGAACCTAATAAAAGTATATAAATTTTGCTATATGATTCGAATAGCCCAAAAATTAATTTAAGAGTATCTCGTAATTTCAAAGAGTGTGGTATTGTGTGGAGGTGAGTGATTGAAGATAGAAGGAAGCTTTAATTTTGTTATTACATATCATCATATTGTTATTAACTAATGATTCTAAATATACAAAACCTTTTGTAAAATTATTTTGGTGATAATATATGAATCGAAGGGATGTACAATATTAATAAAGACATGTAAACACTGGTTGTCACGTCTAGTTTATGCGCGTTTAACAAGTTTTACGCGCATTGTTCCCATTTCGTCCTCTAACTCAGAGTCGGTTTTTAAAAAGGTCATAACTTTCGCATACAGACTCCGATCGAGACGTTCCATATATGAAAATCGATCAGAAAAAAATTTTGGATGCGTTCGTTCGCCGCTTCGCCACATTCGGCAATTTTATTTTCCCCTAAAAAGCCTCAGAAGATTGTCTTTTCGAGCCCGGAAGCTTTTTTTCCGATTTTGAGCGTGTCTTCCGAATTTTTCACAGGCCACGTCTTTTGCTTGTTTACGCTCAAATTTTATGTGGTTACCTCTCGTGTGCTCCTAAGTCCATAAAAAATATAAAAAAATAAAATAAAAAATTCAAATTTTCCTCTCTTGCTCAACAGCAGATGAAAATGAATAAAAGCGAGGGCAAAAGAGGAACAATATCTAGAGGAGCACATTAATGTCTAGGATTATCTATGTTTGATTAAATTTTAATATTATTGTTTTAAACCTATATTTAATGAATTTAATTTGACCCTATTTAATGAATTATTTAATTGTTAACCTTAGTCGGGACCAAATAAATTAGAAAAATAGCGGAAAATTATCTTTTGTTTCGGTTGGTGGCACCAACCGAACTAAAGGTGAATTAGAAATAGCGGGAAATTATCTTTAGTCCCGGTTGGTGACACCAACCGGGACTAAAGATGAATTGAAAATAGCGAGAAATTATCTTTAGTCCCGCTGATGCCACCAACCGGGACTAAAGATGAATTAGAAATAGCGAGAAATTATCTTCATTCCGCTGATGCCACCAACCGGGACTAAAGATGAATTGGCTATATATATCCCCGGCTCGCATCGTCTTCTCCACGATCCAACACTTAGCACATTTTCGATCTCTTTCCCTCTCTCTAGCTCTCTCCTCCCCTCCTCTCCTCTCCCCTTGGCAAGCAAGGGGGGGAGGAAATGGCGGCACGGGGAGGAGGTGGCGGCAGCGGGCGTCATCTTCTCACCAGCGGCGAGCGGGAGCTGGAGCCAGCGGCGAGCGGGAGCGGGAGTCGACGGCGGCGGCGAGCGGGAGCAGCGGCGAGCCGAGCAAAAAATTGATGTTGTTGTATTTTATTGTATATAGTGGATTTTGTTGTATATATATGTGAACAAATTTGTGATAGTATTTGATATGTGGAGAAAAATGAAAAAAACATTTGGGATATGTATTGTTCATTGCTATTTGTGAATCTGTGATATTTGATTTCGATCTATGATGATTTTAGGATTTTGACAAGAAAAAAATAAAAGAATCCGAGGGCAGTGGGCTGAAGAAAGGGCAAATTAAAAAAATTTAAAAAATCTTTAGTCCGGTTGAAGCCACCAACCGGACTAAAGATGACGGAGCCGGCCACGTGGCTCCGCCATCTTTAGTCCGGTTAGTGGCTTCAACCGGGACTAAAGATGTATTTCTAGTCCGGTTATTTAACCGGGACTAGAGATCGTTTATCTCTAGTTCCGGATTTGTAGTCTCGGTTTGACAACCGAAACTACGAGGATTATGAACCGGGACAATTGTGACTTTCTCCAGTAGTGAAAGTTGGAACGGTTCGACCGAAGCAATCACGACGCGATCCTATTCCTACGTACAGCTTTGGTCGTCGTTCTATATTGTTTTACCCTCTGACCGATCGACCTTCGTGGATCGTGCATGGCCGCCGTCCGAAGTTAAATACCAACAGCAAGAAAAAAACTAGTTCAAAATTAGTCCTTGTGTAAAATTAATTAACAATGTGACCTGTGACCTGTGAATTTATCAGAAATAGTTCAGATTTATAGAAATCGCTGGTAAAAATAAAAATATTTGACTAGGAACAAAACTAATATTTTAAAATGGATGAGTAGATTTATAGGTTTTTTGCTTTTATTCCAAAATATAAGATCCAACCACTATTTAGTAATGTAAAAACTAAGAAAAAATTATTATCTCTCGTTTAGATCATTACAATAAATATGAGAAAAAAGTCCAAATTACTCCTTGGACTATCGTGCAAGTACAAATTATCTCTCTAAACCACAAAACCGGACATCCTTCACCCTTAATTTTTCATACCAAACAAATTACCGACATCCCTCACCGATGTGTTGTCCTCCTGGCCACCAGCCGCCCTCCCCACCACGCCCCCTAGTGCCAACAACCAACAGAGACTCAGAGAGGGAGAGAGAGAGAAGAGAGACAGAGAGGCCACCAATGCCAACAACATGTTGGCAGGCAAAGCAATTAGGCATGAAGAGGAGGGGAGAAGAAGAGGAAAGATGATAGATAGACCCCACTGAATTTTTATTTGGCTTTGCTGACTGGACTGCCACGTGTACTGCCACGTAGGACTAAAACCGTTCTGGAGTGAGTCAGGGGTAATTTGTTTGGTATGGAAAGTTGAGGGCGAAGGATATCCTGTTTTGTGGTTTAGGGGATAATTCATACTGTTGTGATAGTCCAGGGGTACTTTGGATTTTTTGCTAAATACAATGCATGCACCCAATGAGATTATAGTTATTGAGAATGGAGGGTTGAAAAACAATGAATTTTTGAGAGGGAAGGTACAAGTTTTTTCAATTACATGGCAGTTGCACATGCAACACAATACTCACACCCCATAACACACACTCAAATATACGAAAATCAGTGGCATATCTCTTATCTCACTAAAATCCCGTTCAAAGCACGAGTATTTGAACCCTAGTGGGTGAGTCATGCACCCATGACTATCACCATATCACTAGTTAATGGCATATATGCATGTAGGCCTTATGTTATAAAACATCAAACACTACAACGGTTACTCTCATCTTAATCGGACGGCAACCCTCATCTATCTCGGGTATGACACCCGTCACGACACAAAGATCAGTTATGTGAGAAGTCATCTCTATCGGGCAAAAGCCCATCACTGATGCATTTATCTTTATCGAGCCTAAACTAAAGCCTATCACCGATAGGTTTGACCCAGAAGATTAGTCAAACAAAGGCCCATCACCGATGATATAATCTCAATTGGGTCCCAACTAAAGCCCATCACAAATGACTAATAACTCAATCGGGTTTTAACATAAACCCGTCACACATGACTAACAACTCAATCGGGCTTTAAGTTACTCCCGTCATTGATGACTAACAACTCAATCGGGCCTCAAATTAACGTCCGTCACAGATGACTAACCACTCAATCGGGATTTAACTTAAACCCGTTATGGATGATGTCATCTCCATCGGGCTTAAGTTAAAGCCCGTTACCAATGAGTTTTTCTCAAAGAAAAAATATATTATATTTTTTGCTAGACTCAGACCTTTGCTAGCCATGCCCGCTGCATAAATGAGAGAAACAAAAATATATATATTCCCTTTCCCAGCATCCCCATTTATATATTTCAGAAATCACATCTGACATTCACATACATTTATATACATCTGATATCCACACACCATTCACATACACATTCATTATTCACATATTTCAAGTGCTAAGAATCAAAACCTGCAAAACCAACTTATAAATTGGAACAAAATTTTATTTAGCATCGCAAGTATATACATAAACACATTTCACAGAATTGTAATTTATAATAATATTATAATATCATGTAACTTTAACCTCGTACTCTAAACATTCCTTACGGGTGCTCTATGTCACGGACAATGAAGTCCGCTATCTCCTCTCTAATCTCATCAAAGCTGGTAGGCGCAGACTTGGATATATTTTCCTACATGTATATACTTCGAAATTAGTTGATATATATATATATAATATTCAAAGTAGTTAGTATATGTCACAATTAAGATCACAAACCTCAAATTCGACCAAAGTCTTCACCTTTTTGTTGTACAGTAATTCGCATGTTGTGACACACATGGAATCCTTATTATTCGTCAATTTGTTATTTGATTGAAAAGTCAATTTTGTGGATGAGGCTTTTTTGTTCTTTCTTATGCATGCCTCCTTTCTCCACATATGGTCCCCATGCTTCATTGATTGCTTCTTGGATCGAGGTCCAGTCATAGGCCTTACCGAGTTTGAAGTTAATGTAGTGATATTTACTCCACTTTGGTGTAATGAGCGGAAGGATCCAATGGGCACTTTGACATTAATATATTAAAAGTTAAATACTAAAGAAATATGTGTCATGCAATTGCATATATTTAGGGTACACACTTACTATTGATTATAGGCGCACAAAATATACTCCTTGTCTTGGCGGGCCTACAAGGTGTCAAATATGTAGTCTACCATTCCCTTGCGGCCGGCTTGAGGATTGGCAACCGTGACCATTTATGGATCGAGAAAGGCCACTTCCGGTGCATTTCTCTTACACCACTTCCAACTATACCTACACACAAGACAAACGCTGTTCTAATCATGTTATAAGGATTGTTGTTACTAAAATTGAGAAACGCAAGAATACTTACATGGAGTAGCACTTAAGTAGACTTGTGTCCACTGCTCGTAGTCTAAAGAGGTCGAACAGATCATTGAAGTCTATGACAATATAATTTTCTGGCCCAAGAAATGGTTGTCAATCGTGATGACCTATGATGTCACTCTCCCTGTTCGTCCTACTGGCGTTTGATTTCTCCATATAGTAGCAGTGGAGCTCCTTGCAAGCATCGCCCATCATTCCTAGGGTATCGTCTCCAACCAACGGCATGCCTAGTTGAAATGACGCTGGAGCAACGCTCTTCTTTGGTTTTTCCCTGCCCCTTGCCCATCTCTAGCTTCTTCAGAGCTAGATGTGAGGCCTGCACCTTGTCTTTGAATCTTCCTCTTCCCCTTGCCGCATGTTTTTTTAGTTATTTGCGGAGGAGAGGAATGTGTATTCCTGGATTTCTTCATCGGTGGGGGATTAAGGATCGTCGTGCTGTCGGCCTCCATGTGATCGCCCCCAAAATCTGTGTCAACTTGTGGAACACGAGCAGGAGCTGGAGGGGATGAAGGAGCAGGTGCCAGTTTTAGCGGCGGTCGAGTGCTCAGTGTAGTGGCTGACCTCGGAGTCAACTTGATGTCAATGAGATCCTTGGGCCATTGGATAAAGCTTCCACATGCAGCTCCTAGGGTTAGGATCTCGTCGTTTGGTGGATGCTGTAGTAGCAAATGGGCCATTCGGCCTTCACCGTGTCAACTTGCACTTTCATATTGTCAGCCATCAGTTGTGCCCCGTGCACTCTTGTATCGGCGGTCGGCTTGAAAGCCAGTCCCTTAGCAGCCGGAACCATGAAGGAGGGCATCACCCTAATTGTTAGCACACAGTTAGTCAGTTTCTATGATAGATTCATCCATAATTTTAGAATATTTTGTAGAAAATGGATTTGTTAAGAGTGTTACGCATTTTGGTCGAGAGTTTTATCGTTACATGGTCGATGATAGCTAGGACTGGTGGTGGATTTTCCGCCGCCTTAGTTGATGTGTAACTGCTCCGTCTTTGCGTTGGACTTTCTCGGTGTGGAGCGGCAACGGGCTTGATGAGAGAATAAGAAAGTTTGGGTTTGATGAGAATAAGGAGGAGAATTGTGTTTATGGAAAGTTCAAGAATGAAAAATTTATTTTCATCATCCTTCATATGGATGACATCTAACTTGCTAGTAGTGAAGTCAGTCTGCTGTTGGAGGCAAAGAAGTTTCTGTCCTTAAATTTTGAGATGAAAGATCTTGGTGAAGCATTATTCGTTTTAGGAATTGAGATTCACCGAGATAGAAGAAAAGAGGTACTAGGATTATCACAAAAGGCATACTTAGAAAAGATTTTGAAGAAATATAGTATGCATGCGAGCAAACCTATGCCTGCTCCGATAGTCAAGGGCGATAGATTTGGAAACTTTTTGTGTTCGAGGAACCAATATGAGATCAATCAGATGAGAGCAGCTTCATATGCTTCAGCTGTCGAAAGCTTAATGTATGCTCAAGTATGTACACGCCCTGACTTAGCTTATGTAACCAAGATACTTGACATATATCAAAGTAATCCAGGGATAGATTACTGGAGAATGGTTAAGAAAGCTCTGTGTTATAAGCAAGACATGAAAAGCCTTATACTAACGTATAGAAGAACTGATTCCCTTGAAATAGAAGGGTACTCAGATTCAGATTTCGCTGGAGACTTAGATGACAGAAAATCCACGTTAGGTTATATATTCACTCTTATAGGTGGGGCTATATCATGGAAAAGCTCCAAGCAAGTTGTTACAACATCGTCTACGATGTTCGTAGAGTTTGTAGCATGTTATGAGGCCACGAGACATGCTAAATGGTTAAAGAAATTTATACCCGGTTTGAGAGTGGTAGACAACATTGAAAGACCACTTAGAATGTGCTGCGATAATGAACCAACAGTGTTTTATGCTCACAACAATAAGTCAAGTGGTGCTGCCAAACACTTTGACATCAAGTATTATATTGTGAAAGAGAAAATCCAGGATCATACCATTAATCTCGAGCATATAAGTACAAAGAAAATGCTAGCGGATCCGCTAACAAAAGGCTTACCACCCAATGTATTCAGAGAACACTTAGCCGACATGGGTTTACGAGAAAGCCTATGATTCCTGGATAGTGAGAGGCCCAAAGTGAGTCAAGAATCTATTTCAAAGTAGAAAGGTATATTGTAGTTGTTGAATCCAATAAATATAACTGACTATTGTAACGATACATACTCTATATGCTAATCTATGATGAAATGAGTATCAAGTTAAGTATAGTAAGTTTAGCTGAGGTGAGATAAGGGGGAGAATGTTAGACTGATCTCTCCTTCTCACGCCTTGATTGGGGGCGCACAACCAACTCATGGTTGGTGGGCCCCGTCGTGTAGCGCCATACAAAAAGAAGAGGAGGAGGTTGTGGCATGGACGCCGAGATCCGTTTGCGCACGCTCTCTCAATCCTAACAAACTCTAGCTCCAAGCCGATCTAGAGGGGACGCTGTGAGCAATGGGAAATCCACCGACACCACATCACCTCAACTCTGACGCCGACGACATCACCGATGACCCATGGCATCCTTCTCCATAAAATCCGATGGTGAGTCCATGTTACCTACTAGATTCATGCCTAGCGACAAACCCTAGTGTCTAACAGGATGGTCGCCTTCTGCCGGCCGACACAGGGGCCAAGGTCGGCGTGGACATATGTCACCGTGGCGTTCAACGTCGAGGACATCGCTTCCACGATAGCTCTACATGGCCGACGTGTCGGACCAGCTGCACCGCGCCGCGGTGCACGAGCCCAGTGTCGCCTTATGCGTCGAGCACTGCCCAGTCAAGCCGGCGTGGCCATGACAATACAAGATCGGAAACCAGGTGAGTTATCTAGTCGAGCTTGACAACACGCTGGTCATGGCCTGGACACGAGTCACCCGGCGCAGCTCGGCCACCATGTTCACGCTCGCTTCAGCACGACGACCAGCGCCCATGTCATTGATGGTCGCGGGCATGAGGCGGATGGGCATTTCCTCTTCTTCGGCAACGGATGCCGTGGAGCATTTTGAGCCACCGAGCGGGGGCGGAGGGAGGAGGGCTGGGAGGGGCCGGCAAACCCCAACCTCCTCATAATTTACTTACATTAGTGTTTATTAATTAATTATCTTTCATTAATTATATTTAAGTTAGTGTTTTGTTAACTAATTAATTTAATTAGTGCTTATTAACGAGTGTATGGTAGACCGATTGTTAATTGTTAAGATTAGTATTAACTCTTCTAGTATCAACTGCAATCATTGAAAGATATTTTTCAGCTAAGAAATTTGTGAAGACACGTCTTAGACGTACAATGGAAAATAGATTTTTGTGAGATTGTTTGGTAATTTATATTGAGAAGGAATTGGACGAATCAATTAGTACTAATAAAATTATTAAAGCCTATAATCTTGCTGCTAATCGTAGAGCTAAATTTAATTTAAGTTGATAGAAATATAATTTTTTGGTTAAAACTTATAAAACATGATACTATTATATATGACGAAAATCATATGGTATGGCTATCAGTTTTATTTTGTTATGTTCATTGCGCCCCTGTTCTCAAATTCTGGCTCCGCCCCTGCGTCGGGGGCGGTGCTCGTGGCAACATTGACACCTTCGTCGTTGGCACAAGAGAATTCTGCTTCGTCAAGTGATGCAGTCGTAAGACACATCATAAGCTTCAGCATTTCAGATCAAGAATGGAGGAGATTGTTTCACCTGCATGCATGTATCGAGCAGATTGTTTCACCTGCAGGTATTAAGAATGCAGACTTTGCTCTAAAATTAAGTGAGAGCAGTTGAATGCAAATATGTAGGAGTTCTTGAATCTGATTGAGTTTTTTTATCTGCTATTTGCTATTTGTTACATTCAGTTACACATAGCAATATTGAGATCTGTAGCCAGCCTAAACAACGGCTGATTGCTGAAACCTTAGTCGATCAGGAAGTGGTATTAACAGATTTCAGCATTTCTTAGAGCAGATGATAATCTTCGAAGAACCACTACCGAAATCCCAATGTTTGCCAAGTGCCTAGAGGTTTGCCGAGTACAAAACGTCGGGCACTCGGCAAACAAGTTGTTTGCCGAGTGCCTCTCGGCAAAGCCAGCACTCGACAAACATCCCTGTTTGCCGACTGTAGCTCTCAGCAAACAAGGGCACTCGACAAAACTTAACCTTTGCCGAGTAACCTTTGCCGAGTGCCCCACCAAGGCACTCGGCAAAACTTCGTTTTTGCCGAGTGGCGCTGAGATGCACTCAGCAAAGGTGAAATTTGCCGAGTGTCTTCCAAATGCACTCGGCAAACAATAATCTTTGCCGAGTGCTTAGCCTATGCACTGCAAAATTTTAAGATTTTGTTCGTAACACCATCCAAAATTTTCCATGCCCCCATATAGAACATTACTATATGTTCAAATTTGAGATATTTTTCCAATTGTTTGCTATATTTAAATAATTTTTTGTATATATAGGAATTTTTTAATAGTGTCACATTTGAACTACACGTTTCGAATAATAAAATAAAATGTCTTAAAAATGATATTCATGTTATTGATTCCATTTTGAGGCCATATCTAGGAAATAGAAAGTAATTACAAACATCTTATCCAGAAGACCGTGAGTCAAATAAAGTCCGCTCGGTTATTAAATTATTAGAAAAACAATTAAAGTCTGAAAATCATGAGATTTGTCGAGTATCATGAAATCAGACTTTGAGGCTGTGGTAAAAATTTTAAAATGTTTCGTACATTTTATCACGTACGACGCTTATAAACCGAAACATCTCCGAATAAGAATATTAGAGTTTATACTCATCTCATAAAATTAGAGTCAAAATGATTATCAAATTTATAAATTGGCGATAAAACTTTTTGTGCACGTAATATATACATACATGGCACCATGCCAAGTTATGGGATTTTTTCAAACAATTTAAATTTTTAATTTATTTTTTCAATGTAATAAGTAATTACTTTTTCGAGTGCACCACGAAAAGCACTCGGCAAAGCCTTTGCCGAGTGCATCCCTAGGGGGCACTCGGCAAAGACAGACACGTGGCCTCCCCCGGTGGAAAATTTTTTTGCCGAGTGCCCCAAAATAAAGCACTCGGCAAACCTAAAATTTTTTAGGTTTGCCGAGTGCTCCTCCAGGTGGCACTCGGTAAAGGCTTTGCCGAGCGCCTCGCTAAGGGACACTCGGTGAACCTAAAAAAATATTTAGGTTTGCCGAGTGCTCCTCCGCCAAGCACTCGGCAATGTGCATCTCAACGGGGCACTCGGCAAACTTACAAAACTTATTGTGCAGTGCCTGTTACGATTGTGTATTTGTGATGAGTTACGAAAAAGATTAAATACATTAGGGGATCAGGATGCATGTTTGTTTAGTGTAGCACTCGGCAAAGAGGAGTTTGTCTAGTGCAGCACTCGGCAAAGAGGCTTTCAGATCAAGAATGGATGAGATTGTTTCACCTGCATGCATGTATTGAGCAGATTGTTTCACCTGCAGCTATTAAGAATGCAGACTTTGCTCTAAAATTAAGTGAGAGCAGTTGAATGCAAATATGTAGGAGTTCTTGAATCTGATTGAGTTTTTTTATCTGCTATTTGTTACATTCAGTTACACGTAGCAGTATTGAGATCTGTAGCCAGCGTGAATAACGGCTGATTGCTGAAACCTTAGTCTAGTCGATCAGGAAGTGGTATTAACAGATTTCAGCATTTCTTAGAGCAGGTGATAATCTTCGAAGAACATAAATTAACTCATCTCCTATTACTATATTTCCCAATGCTTCCAAGTCCCACACGATTGTAGGAGTACGTAGTCGGTATTCTGAACTCCTACTGCATTGTTTTTATGCCCTGGGATCAATTATAAGATTGTTTTTTTGGGGGAACCCAAGAGAGATACGAGAATGTCATTTGCATTAACCAGAAACAGAAAATTAATTAAAGGATGGAGAAGCACACAAGAAAACACACAGCAACCTTGATTTCGTTTTAACTGCATTCTCCCAGCTCTGATCATGTTACGTCGAATTTTTACTATGCATGTAGCTTTAATTTGCCCCTTTGTCATACTATGCGAGTAGCTAGATCTCGTCTTGCGCTTTAGACTACCTATGCATTTATTAACAAATTTTTAAATTTTTTTTACAAATAAATAAATATAGTACAACTATCGTATAATTACATTATAATTTGTATGTAACTACAATATAACTTATATCCAACTATAAAAATTCCTCGATTACATGTCGTTTCATGCAACATAGGTTGTTGGAGCGAATTCTCACATGTGTGTGTACGTTATGATTTTTCCTTGCTCGTTTGTATGAATCTTGAAACAAATCTAACTGTTTCAAATTATATAAAAGTTACATACAAATTAATCTGTAGTTATATATAAGTTATAACATAATTAGAAAAAAATTTATCGATAAATGTATAACAATACCATAAAATTTACTCCTATTTTTTTTTAAGACAATAAACGGGATGGTCCTAAGACAAGGGGCGTGCACTTTGGCGAGATTGTGAGGGAGGGACACCGGTAGAAGAGGTTAATTGGATTGGCGGCACGATAATTAAAGCTCCACGGTTGATCCCGATCACTGATCCTAATCCTATTGGTGATTGCCAGTTGGAACGTTGTTTCTTAGGCACAATTGCTATTTTTCTAGCCATGAATTAACGCGTTCCTGCATATTAGCACTAAACACACCTGCCTCTGTCTCTTGCAAAGCTTAGCTATCTGATGTATATACAAGGCCGTCACTCGTGCTCCTTTTATAACTGAAGAATCAATAGGCCGGGTGGCAAAGGTACACAAAGTGTGTCAGACAAAGTGGCTGATGAGATGTTTTTTTGGTTGTTGAGAATGTACCAGATGATCCGACCAATGAATAGTAGACACTCTGCTGCATATCGTGCCCTCGGTAATGTTGTTTTCTTTTAAATTCAGAGAAAGGAAGATTGAATGTTCCTCTTAGTTCTTAGCTGTGTCTGAGTCTAATATAACATCGTGTTGAGTATAAATGATCCATATGAACCATCAACAAAGAGTGCGGACTGCTTTCCAAATTGTAATTACTTGTACAAGTGTTTTTCGTCGAAGATAACAATTATGAGATCATCCAAAACATTGTGCCATCTCTACCACTAGAATTGCCCTCAACTTCTTCGAAGATAACAATTATTATATCATCCAAAACATTGTGCCATCTCTACGACTAGAATTACCCCAACTTTTTTTGAAACGAAATGCACAAGATGCACGTCTTCCAATGATATAGCGAAAAAAATAAAAGACTATAGCTCTGGAAGGCAATAGACAAAAAAACAAAGGAAGAAACTCGTCCGGTTGGATTGGAACATCAACACGAGCAAACGCTCAACTCGAGCCTCCACAACACCCTATCAAAACCAACTCACGGCACTCACCGACGGATCGGATCCTTATACGGCGGCACCCACCAAACATATACATTACTAGCCGTCGAAACTTTAGAGCGAGCTTCAAGTCAACCGAACATTAGAGAAAGACAGACAACACGCACCGAAAGGGTCCCCGCTAAGCGGTACCCATCGCCGCTATGTCGCGCAACGCTAAACCCCACCAACGGGTAAAAACCACCAGATCCGGATCTCTCATAGGACTCAACGCACGGGGCCTCGCCACATCCGTCGTTGGACACCACCTCGCCGCTCGCGGGGCCACGCCACGTCCGCTATTGCACTCCTCTTCGCGGGGCCACGCCACGCCCGCTACGCACTTCTCTTCGTGGGGCCACCCACGCCCGCTGCTGCACTCGTCGTCACGAATCTATTTTTTTGTCGTCGTCATAGCGAGAGATAAGTTGCCTCGCTCCCCGATCTCCATCGAACATCCGAGCCGCCGCAGACCTCTCCATGCCACCTTGCATCGCAACCATGAGCCCGCGCGTCTCGTCGCATCATGCCGGCCTCCGCACATGCCACACCTCGACGGCCACCTCCGTCGTCGGCCACGTCTCCGTACCGCGTGCCCTCCCGCATCATCATCGTGCTGTAGCATCCCAGATCTTTTTTCTTTTTTTCTTTTTCCTCTTTTTTCTTTTTTATTTTTCTAATTTCCTTTTTTTCTCTCTTTTTTTTTTTTTTTCCTCTTTTTTTCTTTCTTCTCTCTTTTTCCTCTTCCTTTGTTTTTCCCAAAACCGAAAAGCCTCAGACCTCTCCTTTGCCCGCCGCCAGCGCCCGCAATTCTCAATATAAAATCTTATACCTCATGGTACCAGAGGTGTCTCGGTTATCTCATCTACTCTCTCGCTTCAGTCTTATTTATTGGACTATTATGTCGGTCCATGTATTGACTTACATGAAGTGGGTTATTTCGTTTTTATTGGACAATACTGTATGTATTTGATCATCTGTGGCTAGACGCCTAGGCACTGAACTACAAGAACGGGTACACATCATGTCTGTAGTCCAATGGGTATGCATGGAGGGTATCAGGACTACTCGCAGCATGCTGTTTTCACCAAAGGCTGTGAATTCCTCGACTTGTGCTCGTCACCTACATACCCAAGAATATATAGCATAGTCGATCACGTGGTGAAAAGAAGGCACTTATACCTTCAAGTTCTGGCCATATGCGAGATCAGTAATTTATCAGGACATATATATGGTCGGGGTTACAGCTCTATATGAACCCTTTGAATCGAGAAGCAAGTTAGCATTCCAAGTCTTATATTTGTGCATGAAGATGAATGCCACATATAGGATATGATATTACTCGCTAAGAAAAAGTTGCGTAGACATGAAAGGCATCGGGAGTTCCACAAGACCACTGCTTCAATCACCGGATTGGAAGGCTTAACACCTTCTACCATGTTACCGGTCATGGGCTTCAAAGCCTTCTTCCTACTGTACCACCACAGAGTGAACTATCTCCATGAAATTCTCTTCAAGGTGCTATTCTCATCAGGAAAAATCAAGGAAGAAGGATGAAAAGATGACATGATGCACATAGGGTCCATGGAAATTAATCCTCAGTGTCTACTTACAAGTTTCTCCTATGCTGCCGCTAAGGCTGTAGTTAGAGGATGCTTGGTCGTTGCCTCCAGTATCATTGTAAATAAATGGTTCACCTTGCCTGTGTTTGTTTTGTTGTTTTTGGTTTCCGAGTAGTAGTTGCATTGTTGGTGTTATGTGCCTAATAGTTAGTCAGTAACCTCAGCAGTTGTAAGAACCTTCAAGCTTTAAAGTAAACCCGGCTCTAAGATATTCTGCGTAGAGGAGTTATGCTCTTGGAATCATGAATTGGTACCAAGGACATTTTGCTCTATTATATCTTAATTGTGTTAGAATCTATGTAGTTACCGCCTTTGGAAGCGAAAGGCTAAAAAGAACTCCAAGCGAAGTTTCGATTGAGTTACCGCCTTCAGTTTTAAATACTGCATCTCTCCCATAATATAGCAATTTTTAGATTTCAAAATTTATCTTAAAATAAACTAACTTCTTTGTCTACATTCTCTTCTCAACCAATCATAATCTTCTCCAATTTAATTCTAACTACTTCCTTAATATCGTGTTCAAACTTGAGTCCAAACTTAGTTCTAAAAATATTTGTACAAAATAATTGAGTAAATATTGTTGGTCGAATTTGAAGGAAAAAGTTACCAGAGTTACATATGAAAATATAGAGGAGATATTGTCAATTTTAGTTTTGCTGACCAGCAACTTACTCTGTTTTGATCCTTGTAATTTTACTCTTGACGAACAGAAGGAACCACATCAGGCCATGCTACGTTTTTTCTCCTCTCGATTTACACGATACAAAAATTAAGTCAAAATTAACGAGAATAGTCCTATAAAACATGAAATGGAAATATATTAATTGCAATTCTGATTCCCTCGCCTAGCTACGTGAGAATACATATATAGCAGATGTAGGCAAACACCAACACTTCAGCAAACAAACCTGCAGGCCTCTCCACCAATTAAAAGAAGTTAAAGGGTTATATATATACAAGGGTACAGTTTGGCAACAGGGCTGCCGCCACTCATCTCACATTAATTATTCTTTAGGGTGATTGGGTTCTAGAGATCCACCATCAGGTCTTTCCACTTGGGTTCAGCCATTCAAGCAAAATGGTGTGATGAATCAGTTGGACCCTAAACTGAAGTATACAATCACGGATAGTTGTATACATCGTGTCTATATTCGGTATTCTGTTGGGCATGGAAGGCATCAGGACTACCTGATCGAGAATGATTTTAGCAAGAGGTGACAATGGATTCCTTGTGTTAACTCATCTTAGTGACCACCAAACATTGTGACGAAGTTATGAGACGATGTTGCTGCCAATCGAGATCTTAGATCAGACCAAAGGGTTTTGGTCTTGTTATCAAACTAGATACAATACTACAATATGTGGAATTTCACAATTTTGGAGAAGTTAGCTCAAATATGTTTGATAGATTTTGATAAAAGACAAGCTTATCGAGAAGGTGTATAAGATACTTAATAATCACGGTCACACAACTTATCCAATATCTTTAAATAAAGTATACACATCACATCTACTTTAATGAAAATGTGAAATTAATTACAGACACTTCCTGACACTAGCAGCAGATCTTGCAATCTAGTGTCAGATCTAGCAAGAGATTGCAGGGGTGCTCATCTCCTTCTTCGTTCTTCAAGCTCCCTATTCTTTCTCCTCTCCCTCTTATTCTCCCTTCTCTTTGCCCTTCTGTCAAGGGTAATCCATCGGGGTAGGGAGGAGGTGGGCTCCAGCCCACCCAAGCACCAACGCTGGATCCACCACGCATTGTTCATGTCCTACAAGAATAATGGAACTTACTAGACTGTTAAAAGAAAATACGATTTTCTCTAGCGAAAAAGAGAAATATGTTGTTTTAGGATAATGTGGTTTTACTACAGCGTTCCATTATCTTCGTTACTTCGATTAGCCTTTGATTCAGATCAACAAAAATCAACAACACCCGTTTTACACATCCAAAAAAGCATCGAATCCCCAAATCAGCCACTAATTGAGATCAACAAAAATATAAATCTTTGTACAATGTGTTCAAATCAACAAAAATCAGAGCGCCAACCATAGGACGTATACACGTTGTTCTTCACTTCTCTTTATCAACCTTCAGCTGTCATCCTCCTCGCCTCTCTGTCGTAGACTCATTGTTGACACCTGAGTAACCGAGAAGATAACCTTTTTCATGACTTTCACTCCTAGAATTCTATGACTTCCCTAGAGTATAAAATATTCCCTAGAGCTTTTGCAACAACCCAAGGGAAACAAAATATTTACCCTTATGTTCTTAGGTAACATCTGACGAGAAGGACAAAAAGTTGTGCCACATCAGCGACAGGGTGGTTCAATACATCCGAAAAAAGTATGGAGATTTTTTTCTTCCCTGGCCAAGAGAACGTGCCTTGCAAATTCAAATTTCCTGCTTATTTATGTTTGGGCCCACCTTATCTACCCCAGGAAAACCAAATTCTTCCCTTCTTCTTCCATGGTCTCCCTTCTTCAATCCATAGAGCAGGTGCCTGTCCTCTCCTCCCTCATCAGCAGCCAAGCAGAGCTCCAGCAACAGGCTGCCGACGCAAGCACCCAACAGCTGTAGTTGCTGGAGTTGTCGCCGAGCCACAGATGGAGCTGCCGACGGCACCGCAGTACTCTCTTTCCATTTAGTGGCTGTCCAGATCCATGTTTCTTCGTTGGTTCTTCCCACTCCCTTTCTTTTCCTAGCTTTCCTAGCAGCTTGTGGAAGCTGATCGGTGCAACAGCTGCATGCGAGCACCAAATCTTCACTGCCTCATCTACTTTCACCGAGTTGGACAGTGACGTAGTCAGGAATTGTAGCTATGGTGGTCGATTGTCTAAAATGTTTTGCTGCTCATGGCTTACACGTTTGCCATCTCCCGTTGTGGACTCCAGGATCGAGATCCTCGTGAGTTGCCGCACCCTATGCTCACTCGATCTGTCAATCTCAATGGCCGCACCCGTGCTGCACAGCGAAGAATACGCGATAACGCGAACCATCACCTCTCTCGCACGTACACGATCAACTACATGTATGGGCCTTGGTTGGGCCGAGCGCAGGATGCTTTGCGGCCCATAGGGACCACCTGTAGCTCCGCCCCTAGAGCTGTAGGTTGCCCATATCCAAGTAGTCTTTCATGTTTTGATCCAAAACAACACATGCATTGTTGTACAGACTACAGATCCAAGTAATTAAGTGCTATTTCATTTTCAGCTGAGCTATCTCGTACTGACTACAGACCCAAATCCTCATCTCCATTCCATGGTAATTTCAATTTCTTTCTTAGGTGCTCGTTCATGACCTATCTTGATTAAGCATTGTGGATCTGATTTGCAGCGTTGAAGAATACATTTGCTGAACTGACTCACTGCGCATGACGTTTTGATAATGGTGGCATATTTTGAAGCGTGAATGTGTGTTTGTAAGAGGAATTGTTCGTCAAATTTTGTAAGAGTAATTGTTAGCCAAATTTTGTAAGAGAAGTTGCTAGCCAAATTTCTAGCTCTGTTGTACTACAAAAGTATATAAATGAAAATTTTTGTGTTCATAATGAAACAATTTTTGCATTTCAACGGATTGGTTTATTTTTCATCAACATTGAGTATGATAGAAGAAAATAATAATACATTCCATTTAGTTGACAAAAGAAACAAAACAAAATAATAAGCTATGTTTGAAAAGATCATTAAGAGTTAGATATCATCTAGATTATCTGTATCAAGCTTCAAAAGTATGTTTTTTTCCTAAAATTTTGTTCATAGACATTGCTTGATAACTTTTTCCAAGTTGTTTATTAACTTTATCGTATATAATATTTAATTCATCCATATGAGCAATTATCGACAATCTACTTCATCATCTAAAATGAAAGCATAGTTTTTTCTAGAAATAAGGTCTAATTAAGTATTTAGTCAATAAACCTCGAAAAACTATTGTTGCTAAAAAAAAGTGTTCTGTTTGTACATCATGCTAGTCCCCATCTAGTTGGTTGGTATTCACATAGCTTATTACATACTTAGATGTAAATCAATAAAGACAAATATATGTGAGGTTTGTAGTGTCTTTTTTTAGAAAAAATCTAGTAAATCATAAAATTTGAATTTAATAGTAAGAAATACAACTTTCAAATCTTGTATATGTTAGTGGCTTATATATGTAAGATATGGAGAAACTTATAAAGCCACTGTATAGTATAAAGAGAAAGCCATTAGCGTCTAAGCACTTAATTTTCTCTAATTGGTCCACTTTAGTCTCGTTGGACATTTTCTATGTTCTATTTTATTTTATATAACCCCTATTCAAAGTCCAAATTTGAGTGAGATGATAAATAGTGACAGAGTGTTCCACTTCATGAGTCAATTTTTTACTAAAAAATCGCCTTTTTTATTAAGTAGACTAATATAGGTCCATGTTGTTTATTAACGAAAGATTGGATGGGACATAAGACTATGCCAAATGGATGGGTTTGTAGAATCTAACTTGGTTGTGCGGCATGGGGGACAACCCATCTAGGGAACTTGGGTAGAGTCTGTGAGGCTTGACGTAGCCTAGCGAGAATACGATCGGATAGTGAAATAAAAGTGTGAAGATAAGAATCATTATTTTGGATTGCACTGTTTCTTATTATTGTTACCATGATACATAGGTATTATGGATTTTAAATTGTTGATTCAATATAAATAGTTGGGTAGATTAGAAATTAGATGTATAGATAAAAAAGTATGGTCTTTTTAATATATATAATTAGTGATCATTTTCTCTCTCAATTTTATATGTGAAAAAGGGAGGAAAAGGCGAGGGGAGAGTCAAAGCTATAAAGGGTGAAGACAAATAATGGATCCATGGATTTAAATGAAATTGATGGCCCCATTATTTTCCCTTTTCTTATAAATTGTATGATTTTTTAAAAAAATAGTAGTTGTGACACGTGATGGCTTAGGAGCACCGTAGAGTCTATAGGTTGTTTAATTGATGACATATGTTATCAATTTTTATATAATCTTTAATGGAACTAGTTTCCATTAGTTCTTAAAGGATAGGGGTTTATTGTAAATGATGTATTTATTATAGATCAAAACATGGTCAATATCAATCAAATTAAAAATTGAATAGGTTAAAAATTATAAACATTTCACTATCTAATTTTTTATGTTTATATATTATATCATTAGCTAGAAACAAAGATAGTATGAGTAAAACAAAAACACATTGTTGGTGATTGGTCATGGTCATGACCCGTGATAGATCATATGTAACGGGTCACAATTACGCTCGTTAAAAAAATTTTATATAATTGACAGCTCATCTTCATACTTGTATCTCAAACATGTTATTTGTTGGCCCACAAAATGTTTATTTATGGCAGCATCGAAACCACTCCTATATATAAATTGTATATACTGCTAACTCCACAGAAATACATATTTATGGTAACAATGGTGTTTATGTTCTAACTACCTTAATTAGGAAAAAAAAGAAAGGAGAACGAGGGAAGGACCTGGATGCATCATGTACACAGAGGCACTAGTATGTACATATACATGTGTGGGGTCAGCCAGGAAGAAAAGGGTGAAGGAGGATTTAGTTTTATCTAACGGTTAATATTATCAAGTATATTGCTTTAAATGAAAACCAATGGTTGGATGTTTTTATTTTTTTTAAGAATTTTTCTTTAAACTATTAGAGCGTCACATGGCGGCTTAGGAGTGTTTATGAGCGTTTATAGGGTGCTATGTGGTGGTTTATGAGCGTTTGTAGAAAGTTTAAATGAAAACTTTTTTGTTTTTTAAGAATATTTCTTTAAATTATTAGAACGTCATGTGGCTGCTTAGGAGCGTTTATAGGATGTCATGTGACGGCTTATGATTATTTGTAGGAAGGTTAATGAACTTTTAGTATATATTTTAGTATATAATAGATAGATATGTCTTTTCATGTAAAAGAGAATATGATTTTAAAGAATTGTGGCTTGACTACAGCGTTCCATTTTCTCTGTTACTTCTCTTCTCTGTGGCATGCCCAGCCACCTAGGTAGATTCTGAAAAAAGGAAAAATGGAAGACGAAATTGCAGCAGAATTCTGAAATTTGTGATTAATTTTCAAGATATCGGTATAGAACAGATTAATAAACAGCAACAGTAGTTTGCTATCTGAAATCAATGAACCTTACAGTGCAGTGAAGACAATCCTGTGTTATGTTTTTTTGAATGAAAAATCCTGTGTTATGTTCGTAAAATTGATCCTGATTGTGGTATCCTATATTGACCAATGTACTTCTGTATTATCACAGTATACTTTTTTTGGAAATTAAAAAAATAGAACTGAATGATTCATAAAAGGTAACTCTGTTTTGTATCTAAAATCCACATTACAAGCAGAGACAAGAGAATAAAAAATACCAAATGATGACCAACAGACTACTGCGTATGATGCATTATCTTTTTCAGAACAGTATTCATGCATTATTCATCTCTCTTCGATGATATGAAAGATTTCATCCACCCAATCAAGTCTTGGAGCCCTCCAAATCCAAAGCACTGATTTCTTTCCTGCCGTGCCTGGCCTGCCCCATTGCCACCCCTAACCGGAAAGTTTAAACTGATATTTGAATTAACGTGGAAATCTGGAAACATAAGGTTTAAACTGAGATTTGAATCCTTAATTAACGTGGAAAACATAATTTTTCATTAAAAGGTTATCAACATTAGACTGAGTTTTTTTCTGATGAAAGTGAAAAAAACAAGATTGTGACTTATATGAGCAGGAAAGATGTTACGAGTCCTTTTATGGTACATCATACTAGTAATAAGAGAACACTAGTATAGATAAAGTCTAACTGTTAATTTGTGTGGGTATTTTTGTAATTTTTTGTGCTATAGTGTTTTCTTTTGTGCCTCCTTAGTCATATTCCCTTCGGGCAATCAAGGACTAATATCCTCAAATTGACCAGTTCAGTCCACCCTGTTAGGTAGTATTACATTTAATTTATGAGTTATTTTTCAACAGAAAACTTTTATTTGTTCACGAAACAAAACCATTCATGCATATGTTCTTAATCTATAGTAAACAACAATCACAGTAACATATATAATGTTGCTTACATGCAGTTTGGTAAAGATCGTAGATGTGTTGCTGACACTTCTCAATCCTTCTTTGGTAGATAGGCATAAGTCTCTTGAAAAGAATCCACACGATTCATTGGCAAATGGCATACAAAGGAAGTTAAAAATATAGTGGTGTCTCCTCCTAGAGCTGAGCAACACATACATAAATGACACTATTTGATTCTCAGAAATTAATTTCATGCAAGGACATTTTCCCATTCTACAAACAGGGCGTAAAAAGATAATAGAGCACGCTCTTGAAAACCAGGTTCAATGCAACATGCATAAAGCCAAATTTTCAGCAGTTTTTTTTTAGCTAACCAAATTTTCAGCAGTGAGTTTTAAAAATTTATCCAAACATGGTATCCAATTAGACCTCCAAACTAGACCACATTCATGGACATCCACAAGTACACAAAGGAGGCACTAAAAATGGGTACTATATGATTGTAATCTCGTTGAAATATAGTAGACCAACTCTTTCTTTATCATTTTTATTATTCTAAGATCGTAATCTCAATTTGATTATTCTTATGATGACGGTGAGTCATGAGGCTGGATCACCATTTCAATATCGTCCTTGGGAACACATGCTGCGTGAGAGTTGAGACATTGGCAACAAGGGCAATATCATCCACGAAAGAGAGGTCGTCTGTTTCATCGACAGTGGTGTGACTGTGGATTGGTCCATCATCATGACATCATCCATATGGGGCTACTCACATTGTTGGGGAAATCCTGTGTAGTCCCGGTTTACAACTCTCTTTAGTCTCGGGTTGCAAACCGAGACAACTAGTGGCGAATCTAGAAATATTTCATAGTAAGGGCTGAAATCATCTTCTTCTATCTTCAGCCCCTTCTTGCAACACATATGAGCCTAAAAATTAAGGAGGGGCTAAGGGGGGCTAAACTAGTCGCGCGGGGGGTAGAGGGCTAAAGGCCCCCCAGGCCCCCCTGATGGATTCGTCGCTGGAGACAACCAAATCAAAACTAAAGATGTCCTTGAGAGCAGGGGCGGGCCCACCGTAATTCATGGGTATTCAGTTGAATACCCAAGATTTTTGACAAAAAAATTCTAATATGTAATATATATTTCATATGTATATAAAAGGGTATGCAAAATAGACTTGTTTTTTAAGAAGCCCAACATACTCCTCGGCCCATTAGCCCAATAGTCCACTCTAGAAAAAAAAACCCTAACATCCTGTTTCTCGTGCAGCTCTCCTCCTCTCCCTAGCGGCTGGCGGCTGGGCGGCCTGGCGCGCATCGCCGCACGGCGCACGGCGCGGCGGCGCCCGCCCTCGCCCGAGCCCGTCCCGGCCGTCCCCTCGCCGCCTCCCCGCTCCTCCCGCCGCCGCGGCGCCATCCCCGCCGCCTCGCCGCCTCCCGCCGCGGCCCGGCCGCCGGGCGCGCGGCCGCTGCCGCCCTCGCCGCAACGGAGCCGCCGCCGCCCGCCCAGCCAGCCACGCTGCGGCGCGCGTCGGCGCGCACACGCGGCTCGCGGGCCGCGCGGCCGCCGCTCGGCCCGGCTGCGTCCCCGCGCGCGCCACCTCGCTCCGCCGGAGCCCCGAGCCACGCCGACACCGCCCAGCCATAGAGCCTTGAGGTTGGAACAGCTTGTCAAATCAGTATCACTCCTTCCAACGTGTTATTGCTCAAGTAGAGGGTTTGAAGGTGCTGCAAATGACCAAGGGATGAAGGGATATCTCCAGTGAATGAATTTGTGTCTAGGAACAGAAATTTTAGGAATGTTAGGTTTGCAAGTGAAGGGGAGATTTGTCCAACTAAACCTCGGTTGCTAAGGTCAAGAGAAACGACACGAAGGGGTGTCTTCTTCCTGCACAAGACTCCTTCCCAGATGCACAAATGAGTGCTGCCATTCCAAGAAATCAGGGCTTGCTGGGGATCAAGAGTGATTGCCTTCTTGAACTCAAGCAGTGAGAGCTTCTTTTTGTGTGAAACACAAAGTTAAAGTCGTTGACATGGATGGGAAGTATAAGCCTGTACAAAGATCTAAGAAGTTCTACAAAGATGCTACTAATTACCATCGATTTCATGCCGATATGTTTTTGGGTGTCATTGATAGGCAACTTCAAGAGCTCAATAGCAGATTTGATGAGGTAAACACAGAGCTACTTAGATGCATGGCATCATTTAGCCCAGCCAAATCCTTCTCTGGTTTTAATGTTGACAACTTAGTTAAGCTTGCCAAGTTCTATCCTAATGATTTCAATGTTGAAGAAATGAACCAACTCACCTTTCAACTAAACCGCTATATTAGTGATGTGAGTAAGGATGAGAAGTTTACAAATTTGAGAAGTTTAGCAGAACTATCTATGATGCTTGTCAAAACAAATAAGGTTTCTCGCTATGACCTTGTTTATAGACTTCTCAAATTGGTGCTAGTTCTCCCTGTTGCAACTGCTAGTGTTGAGAGAGTTTTCTCTTCAATGAACTATATCAAAAACAAGTTAAGAAGCAAGATGGGACAAGAATATTTGAATGATTGCTTGGTTACATTCATTGAAAGGGATATCTTCATGCAAGTTCAGGATAAAGACATCATCACTCATTTTCAAAATATCAAGAAACGAAAAGTTATCCTCTAAATTGTAAGATTTCTTACCAAATTTTATTTTCTATGTTCTATCAATTTCATATGTTTTGTCAATTAATACTTTAGTACTGTAGTTTAATATGCTTGACACATTCAATTTGTGGTTAATTCTATGAATCTATGACTTTATGAAATCATGATTTGATGCTTACACCGTTATATATTATAGAACTATTAGACTTTGGGTTACAAAATTTTTTTTTTAATTTCGAATACCCAAGTTACAAATCCTAGGCCCGCCCCTGCTTGAGAGACAACATCGAGTGATATGCTGCAAAACCCTGAGAATGGATCAACTATTTACAACAACACCAGGAAAGCCTTGGCAGAAGGAGAGAAAAATTTTACATATATGAAAATTAATTCAGGGTGTGGTTCACGCATGTAGAAATCATCATATGATCGGCTGTCCTTTGGCACAATTTCTCACTATTGTGTTACTTGCTTTCTAATCAGAAGGAAGAACACGAGAGAACATGGAACCTTGATGGGTGTACACTTTGGCAAAGGGTTATCTAGACAGGTGTATTACTTGTTTGCAATGACAGCGAGATAATATACCGTGGTCGATCCTGATTACTCCTAATCCTACTCATGGTTGGAACGTCTCTCTTCGGCACGATTTCTAGCCATACATCAAGACAAACACAATTTTTCAGCACAACACGACCTTACTATAGATATCTGTCTCTTGCAAAAGCTAGCTATGTTATGTGTATATGTAAGGCCCTTTCATGCAATTGTGTTCTTTTCAATAACTAAGAAAGTAGCTCGCGCAAATGCACGGACGTGCATCATAGGTTGTTTGAGATACTTAAAAGGACAGAATATTTACTGCAGAACACATGTCATGCTTGAAAAATATAATTTCTCCAAAAATTTTCGTTAGCATTGTTTAGATAAAATTGTTAATCTATTAGTTAGTTTTATACCGTATAATATTTAATTCATCCCTACAAGCAATCATTTATAATCTTCTTCACCATATGAAAGAAGGTAGACAATAAATTAAGTGTAAAAATGAATGTTTAGGGGCTAACCATTTTCTAACAAATCTTAAAAGAAATTATTGTTAACAAATGAGTTTTATTTGAACCATCAAGTTAGTTCATATTGGTATAACTTATTACGTAGTTACATATGAATCAATAAGGATAGAGGATATATATATATCCTAGGTCTTGCTTCCCTAAAATATGTGTGATTTACGTTTTTTTAAAACAATACCAAATTAACATTAGAATTGAAATTTAAATTTAATACTAAGAAATATAACTGGCTTATAAATGCATAATTCATAATGCCATGCAGGATAGAGAAAAAGTCATTAACATTTCTAAGAAATTATAAGAGTTTCTCCAATTGGTTCAACTTAGTCCTATTGACTTTTTCAATTTTCTATTTATTTTATGCACGTCATATATTAAGTTCAAAATTTGTGATATGATAAATAGTGTTTCAAATTTTTTAAAAAAATTAATCACCTTTTGTATCAGCGAGTAAGATCGATGATATAGATCATTCTTGTTTATTAACGGATGGATTGAGTAAGATCGATGATATAGATCATCCTTGTTTATTAACGGATGGATTGGGTGGGACATGAGAGGGTTGTAGGGTTCAATATGATTGCATAGAATGAGAGACAATCTATCTGTAAACATTTTATATAGAGTGTGCGAGCTACCGTGAATACGACCAGACAACTAGATATAGATATAGAGATGTGTTGCGCAAGCATTGTTACTTTTACTTTTGGAATGATATGTATTATGAATACATGCTTCACTACTGGAGAAACCATCATTGGTTGAAGTGGCAAAAACCACAGTAGTCCCGGTTTGAGTTGCACCCGGGACTAGAGATCATCTCTAGTCCCGGTTTAAAAAGTCTACGGATTTTTAAAAATATTTTTCCCGGTTCGTGTCACGAATCGGGACTAAAGATCACCTCTAGTCCCTCAAATGTTGTCAGAATCTGTCAGAGCGTCGGGCATTTTTAGGGACTAAAGATGCTATTTTTTTGTCCCGGTTGGTAATACCAACCGGGACTAAAGGGCACGGGGGATCTTTAGTCCCGGTTCTTTACCTTAACCGGGACAAAAGAGAAAAAAATCTTTATATTCTCGTATCCCGTGCGCAAACAACTGCATGCGCACTTAGCTAGCTTCCTCTCTCCTGCGCACTTACTCCTCCACTTCTTCTCTCCCTTATCTTCTCCTCTTCTTCTCCTTCCTCTCCGAGCTCTCTCTCCCTCTCCATCTCTCCCTTTCGGATCTCCCTCTCCGGCGTGTTCGGTGGCGGGCGGAGCGGCGGCGGTGGCCCGCGCGCGGCGCGGCGGCGGAGGCGGCGATGGCTCCGTGCGCGGGCACGGCGGCGGCGGCGGCCGCGCGGCGGGGCCGGCAGCCCGGCGCGGGCGCGGCGGCGGCGGGCGCGCGCGCGCGGCGCGGGCGGGAGGCCGGGCGGCCGGAGCGGCCGTGGGCGGGCGGTGCCGCCTAGGCGGCCGTAGGCGGCCGGCGGGCGGCCGGGGCGGCGTCGGCCGGGCCGAGGCGGCCGGTGCCGGCCGCGGGCGTGCGGCCCCCGCGCGGCTGCGGCCCCTTGCATGTTTAGATCTGATTTTTTCTTTTTGATGTTTGATGAGATGAGATTTTAATTTGTGAGGTATACGTGTTGTATTTGATCTGTATTTTGTGATTTTATTGTTGTATTTGATATGTGATTTGAACATGTATTTGATCGTGGTATGTTTTGTGATATGTTTGGTGATGTTTGATTTTATCGTCTGTGATATATATAGGTAGCAGATCGCGAAAGGACATTTTAAAAAAATAAAAAAATCTTTAGTCTCGGTTGGAGTCACCAACCGGGACTAAAGATAAGCGAAGCCGCCACGTGGCTTCATCATCTTTAGTCCCGGTTGGTGGCTTCAACCGGGACTAAAGATGCATCTCTAGTCCTGGTTATTTAACCGGGACTAGAGATAGCTCATCTCTAGTCCCGGATTCGTAGTCCCGGTTTGACAACCGGGATTACTGAGAGTTACGAACCGGGGCTAGTGTGGCTTTCTCCAGTAGTGCTTGAATACTACCGATGAAATCTTAAAAGTATATCAAACACTGATTAGATGTTAACATAACATAGTTTACACCACTTACACCGGACGATCATTTGGCTTGCTTGGATTATTTGAGCACATTATTTTTTTAAAAAATCATGAAATAATTGAATTGTTTTCTCTAGCTAAAGACACCGGATATTTTATGTAGTGGCTTAGACTATTTATATTTGAGTTAGTTTTTTTCTTAATTTTACTATGCAAGTTTGCAAAACAATATATGATGGTGTAACCTGTGTTGTTGAATTATTTCATAATGTTTTATGGTAATTCAAATGAGATTAAAAGGCCAATGGCATGTATTCCTACAAAATTTTTATGCAGGTAGTTTGGATTTGAGCTATTGTTTCTTAGGTATTATAAATCTAATTTAGTTTTTGTTGATTTTTGCTACAAGAGAAAATTTGTCTCAAGGTGGAAATTGTTAAATATGTGATCCGAATTTAGGTCTACAATATATTTGGATTAGTTTCGTAGGAGAACCCTATGTCTTTTCCTACTAGGAGTCTATATACTCATGTTTTTATAAGCCGTACATGAAAGATGACGTTTTTTATTGTTATTCTTGATCATTGCTGATTTTTTTTCGTAAGGATTTTTCACGTAAAAATTCATGTCTTTATTATGCATCCATTTTCTTAACATGTTTGACCTTCATTCATCGCTGAAAGTTATCCTTTGAAATTGAATGTAATTTGATTGAACCTGAGTTTTTTTTACTTTATTAGTGTTAAATTCAGGTACAGGTAGCACTTTCAGACAGTGTAGCTAGTTTGAACGAGTGCTGATATGAGATATTTGGTTGACCAGGATTATATGAGCAGAGGTCAATCTCTCAAGAACATAAACTAACCCATCTCTGATTACTGTATTGCATGAGTTCCCCATGCCTCCAAATCCCATGACTGTTTGCATAAGCCTATCAATCCTTGCACATTTCTTCTTTTTGTATATAAAAATAGGCCAAAGATCTGCTTCACTTCATTGATAGAGAAGAGAAGAATTGGTAAGATGTACCTAAGCTGAAAATATATATATTCATGGTGTGATTCAGGCATGCATAAATGACCAGATAGTTTGTTGTCCTTTGGCACATGACTTCTCAGAATTGTACTGCCCAACTGACCATAGTGCGATTAATTACTGTACTCCCTGGAGCTTACTTCATCTTGCTCAGGTTTGTAATGACATTTGACATCGCTGTTTTTATTCTAAATGACAAATAAATAGATTAGATGTTGATGACTACACAACTGTCAACAAGTAATTAATCGGTTGTGTGTGTGTGTTTTAAAGAGGGTTACTAATCAGTGTTGTGATTCTGAACTCTTATGCCCGTTTTTATGTCCTGGGGTCATATTTCCTCCATTTTAAAATCATTACTTCATTAACTTTTTTATAACGTTTGATAATTTATTTTATTAAAAATTTTATATAAATATTATTTATATTTTATTGTGACTTATTTTATTATTAAATAAAAATATAATTTTAACTTACATTTTTACATATTTATATTAAACTTTTAAATAAGAGACGAATAATTAAACGTTATATGAAAAAGTTAACAATATCGTATATTTTTTTATATTTATATTAAACTTTTAAATAAAACAAATAATCAAATAAAAAGTTAACGATGTTGTATGTTTTAAAAGGAGGTAGTATCTTGTAACAAAATAAGAGATCGGCGTATGATTTGCATTAAGAAGAAATATAAAACAGTTAATTTAAATCTACACAGGACCGTGCGTATGTGATTCTTTACTATGCATTTAGATCCAGCTGCTAATCCTCCTTGTTGCTTCGATCAACTGAATTCGCTGATCGTGTCTTAATTTCTCCAATTAGCTCATTCAATTCTCTCGCACAAAACTGCAGTGCTTGGACAATTTTTTTGTGCTACAATCTTTTCCTTTTCCTTTGTGCCTCCTCAGTCATATTCCCTTGGGGCAATCAAAGGTCCTGGTATCCTCAAATCAGCGAGTTCAGTCCACCCAATCAAGTAGTATTACAGTTAATTATGATGAGTTATTTCTCAACTGAAAACTTCCATTTGTTCACGAAACAATACCATCCATGCATACATGTTCTTAATCCAGTAAACAACAGTAACAGTAACATATAAAATTTTGCTTACATGCAGTTTGGTGAAGATAGCAGGTGTGTTGCTGATGCTTCTCAATCCTAGTTTACTGACGCTTCATTGCCAAATGTCAAGCAACGAAGATAAAATAACACAATGGTGTATGTCCTCCCAGAACTGAGCTGAGCAGCACATATATAAAGGACCATTCTTTACACATAAATTTCACTTCCCATATGAAAAAAAAAAGATATGTCACATGCTCCAAACAGGGTGCAAAAAAGATCATGGAACATGCTCTTAATAACCAGGTTGAACGCAACATGCATAAAGTTATTAAATTGGGTACCGCACTTTGTTCAGAACTGGGTTCCAAAAAATTATCTAATATGATGTCCATTTAGACCTCCCAACTAAAAACCACACCCATGGCCATGAACACCCACAGCGACACAAAAGAGGCATTAATACAAATGGGTACTGTACTTTGCATGCACAAGCCAAAAACCATATGAAAGATTAATAAAGAAATGTGGCTGGCAGAATGTCCATGTTTCAGTAATATATATATATATATTGCAGGGTTTGCAATTTTGTTTTGCGTAATTACACCCAATGGCACAAAAATTCCGAGATCGCGGGAACTTCGGACAAAATTTTCACAAAATCTGAAAGAGATTGAAATTTTCAGGGAAATAGTGTGTCCGCGGGGGAGATGGGGGTGGCGGGGGTGGGGTTCTGATACCAGGCTCATGTGCACATTACTGATACCTCTGGATTCTATGTATGATGCACTACTAGAAAACTGATATTTTATCGTTGTATTTAAAACACAAATATCTTGGCTATCTCTAAAAATATTTTTAATCCTGATTGGTGTAACCAACCGATACTAAAAATACATCTTTACTATCGGCTCGTACCACCAACCGAGACTAAAAATGCTAATGATTTTTGATACTAAAAGTATATCTTTAGTACCAATTAATAACACCAAGCGGTACTAAATATGTCTCAAGGGTTAGTTAAAAAATAAAGGATCTGTATTCAAGTCAGATGTGTAAAGTAGGTGAGATAACACACGTGAAGACTGAGATGAGAGAGATCTTGAGTTTGATTTCCGCATCTCACATATTTTTTTACTTAGTATACATATTTAGTACCGATCTCATACAAGATCAAGATCTTTAGTTTTAATTTATTGGTCTCGGTTGGTACCATCCATATTTACCAGTGGTGGTGCCTGTATCTACTACCAATTTTTGTGATGCCGCAACAAATCAGTGGGAGGAAATTAAGTTAGCATGCATGGCCAAATGCACTCACCTTGGGAATAAAAATTACCAGCTTATTGAGCCCACTGGCGTCCGTTTATATATGTGCCTTTGATTTGAAGCGAGGTATGTATTGCAATTGAACAATTTTAGTTGCTTTTTATTCATCCAAAAGTCATAAAAATAAAAATATGTATGTATAATATAATTTAAGGATATATTAATTCCTCTCGCCAGAAAAGATAGCATTAATTCATCACTTTATTTCTGTGGATAGTTGCATTATTTCACATTTGCATCAAAAAATCAGCATGAAATTGACCAAACGAAATCCTCTAATACACATCATCTAAATTTTATGCCACTGACATATAAATCTATCGAGAAAGATGAGTCCACATATCAGTGACACTTATGCCACTGACATATAAATCTATCGAGAAAGATGAGTCCACATATCAGTGACACAAAGTCAGCAGATGTTAATTCATAAGTGTTGTAGACAAACATCAGTACCCATATATATGAAACAAATTGATCACTCATACTCAATACTCAACTCAGTGTCATTAGAAAGGCACCATATATCGTATCAGGAAGTACATCGTCCAACTAACGACGATAATTGGACAACTACACTCGCTCACCTAGTACCCAAGGAAACCCCAATGAACACTCTGTCAGGAAGATGGTTTAGGATCTACGAGATTAAAAAAAATCAATTCTAATTAATCTCATAGGGACAAGTTAAGCGAAATGAAGCTGCAGGGTATACTCAAACAATTGTTGAAAAACAAGTTCCAAATTAAACCACTGTAACCTAGTGTATCTATGAAGAAAAGGATTTAGTAGGTTCTCGATGGCTCTCAATCCTATTCCTTTGTTACCAGGGTCGTCTCATGGTTGCTTCATGTGTAGATATCAACTTATGAGCTATAGGTGCTGAGGTAAACTAGTATATGTATTTGCTAAGCCTGAAAATGTGTATATAACAGGAGACTCATCATGCCCTCGGGTCTCTTGGTTGTAAAAACATATGGTAAAGCCAATAACTCCCTTACAAACCACATGCAAGCTTATTTTCAGGTCTCCTCTGCTTTTAAATTAACTCAACTTCTAGACAAAAAGGCTCTTTCAACGAAAGTGGTTCTTTTGATTAAGTCAAATGACTTTGGGTCACCGACATATAGATCTCACGTGAGCTAAAGTCACTTTGACTTTTAAGTAGGATCTCGTTTGCCCCTCAACTGCACATTTTTGGAAGGCATTAGCTAGCACACAAATACATACGGAACCCACATGTTAGTGATCTAAAGTCACCTAACTTTTAAGTCAGACGATCTCATTTACTCCACATGTTTAGGAGGCATTAGCTAGCGCACAAATACACACACATGTACGTAACAACACACTGCTGCCATATACATGAGTTCAGAGTTTGATCAAGCAGCTAGCTCTGATCACAAGTTCAGAAAGCAACAAGTGGTTCGTACATCCACAAGAGAATGCATAGGCATCTCAAGCAGGTTGCCAGGAATAGGATTGTGGGACATCAAGATTGTACCTGCAACTCCAGATTCACTCAAGTAATCTAGCTATGGAGATTTACTGATTGCTTTCAAGTATCGTATATTATGATTCATTTCATATATATATATATATATATATATATATGTATATATATATATATATATATGGTCAGTGTGAATTAATAAAGATGAATATGTCACGTATATATGGATATGATATCCAGACGCATAGACATGGAGGCATCGGGAGTTTACGACTATGAAGGAACTAGCAACTCAGATACGAGCCTGGAATGATGGTTTCTAACAAGTCACTTGGATGATTTGGAAAAGAAGGCAATGCTACAGTGTTTTGACAGTATCGCTCGCTCACTGGACGAGGTAACCGGGGGCATCACTGAGGAGGAGGGTTCACATCCTCTTCCATCAAGGGGTGAAAATGGCAGAGGCGAACAGTAAAATGTTGTTCGCCATAGCTACTGTAGAAACAACAGAAAGATACTGCTCGGCTATTTTTTTCGGATTTACTGTAAATTGCTGTAGTGATTGATCTCGTGCGGTTCAAGTTTGATCCAACGACTATAAAATAGCTAATGGCATGGATTACTGTAGCCCTATGCCTTTGCAGTTGGAATGGCAGTGGCAGAGGATACGATCCCCACTGGGGAATGGTGGACAGGGCGAGTGTCGGGGCTAGCAGGAACTTTCCTGTGTTTCTTTGCCCTGTCCCTAACCCGTTAAGCCAGGAAGGTAGGTAACTCGTTAAGCTGGCTAGGTCTGTAGTTTTCTAGGAACAATTCTGTTGTTGTATAATGTAAAATGCTCTCACTCAATCCTAATAACTTTGATCGTAGTCTTCGTACCGATTTGGCATGAAAATTTAAGCAGGGGCCCTGAACTGTTCACTGAAGCCAACGTCCAGGTATGGTGCTGAACTGCGTGCTCCAACTTAATTACTGTAGAGTGAGAAATTCCACTTGCTGGTACAAGACAATTTCATCAACTCTGCTAACGAGGACGACTCAAGCTGCCAACAATACAAAATTAAGAACATGTAAGCTAAGTGAGTAGTATACTATCACTAAAAACTCTGGACGGTTTAATTAATTTGTCTCGTTGTGTAATGTGCGGAATTGAATTTAGTGGATGTGTATTACTTATTAGTTACCTTCCTGGTACCAGGCTTGTGTGCAAATTCCTGATACCTCTCGATCCTAAGCATGGTTGTGCGTGTATCTGCTTCCAGTGTCCAAGAGAATGTGATGATACAATATATATCGCTGGGAGGAAATTAAGTTGGCTTGGCTAAATAAACACACCCTGAGAATTAAAATGACCGGCTTACTGAGCCCACTGGCAACCGTTTATATATACATGTGCCTTTGGTTTGAAGCGACATATTTGTAATAGTTGAACAAGTTTTAGTTGGTTTATTCATTCACAAATAATAAAAATATGTACGTACATTATAACTTAAGGCAGTATTAATTCCCCTCACCAGAAAAGATATGGTCAATTCATCACTTTATATCTGTGGATAGTTGCATCATTTCACATTGCATCAAAAGATCATCATGAAATTGATTAGACAAACTGAACAGCAGTAATCACCAGTTAATTGACTTGTATCCGTATTCCTTTCGATGAACATATATACATTTTTTCTTGTTTTATTAGCCATCTGTCCATCTATGACACAAAACTTCGTTGTAAGCTCCAGTTTGTGGCACCATAAGGCATAATCTTTTTTTTAAAAGGAGGCACCATAAGGCATAATCATGAAGGTGCCAAGCAGTGTTCTTCTTGATGCTTGCAACAAACACCGGTAACCTATATCAGAAACGAATTGATCGCTCATGCTCAACTCCTCAGTGTTATTACAATGGCATGATATCACTTCAAGATTTTATTGTCCATGTAGTCACAGTAATTTTGCAACTAGACACGCTCACCTAGTATTCAAGGAAACTCCACTGGACACTTCATCAGGAAGATACTCTAGAGTCTGCAAAGATAAAAAATAATGTCAGTACCAATTAATCTCATAAGCACAAGCTTGTGGTGAAGCTGCAGGGCACTGAAACAAATATTGAAAAACATTTTCCAAAACCACTGTAACCTTGTCGATCTATGAAAAAAATAGATTCAATAGGCATCATGTGTTGCTTACTTGTTGATAATACAGTTATGGGTAGATTCTTGATGGCTTTCAATCCTATTCCTTCGTTACAAGGTGGCTTCATGTGTAGATCGAGATATATCAACTTATGAGCTATAGCCTATAGGGGCTGAGGTAAACTAGTCATAGTATATATATTTGCCAAGCCATCAAATGTGTATATAAGAGGGGACTCTTGGTTGTAAAAATATATGGTGTAGACAATAACTCACTTACACACCACATGCTTAACTTGAAGTCTCCCCGGCTTTTAAATTTCACTCCTCCGATGGTACATCAACTGCCCATCTTTTGGGGCAATAGTTCAGTCTTAACTAGCTAGCGCACATATATATAGACACACGTAACAACACTCTGCTGCCATATATATGAGTTTGGAGTTTGATCAATCAGCTAGCTCTAATCACCAGTTCAGAAAGCAGCTAGTGGTTAGAGAATGTATAGGCATAATCTCAATCAGGACGCATGGAAATAGGATTGTGGGGCATCAGGTGTTAGAATTAAATGAGCTAGGTCTAATTTAATTCTAGTAATTTGAAAGACCCACATTTGACCAAGAGATTAATATCACTCTGAAAACCAACGAGAAATGACCTTAACTTAAATAGGATGTTAATTGAGAGCATTTGTTGAGTGGTTGAGGTTATGGTGAGAATGCCACACGCTCGCGAGCTGAGCCGACCCGGGCTGGCCAGTGTGGTGTGCGTGCAACGTGACATGGTGATATTACTCTGGTAACGGACGAGACCATAATGTGCCATCAATCTCTCTCATAACATTCCTGTCGCGTCCCCTAGCAGGCTTTCAGAACCAATCAACTTTTTGGGGAACACGATCTTCGTGCGACTGTTCATGGCTTCCTCTGTATCACGTTCTATTTCCTTTACATCAATGTCAACCATGCATCACGCTCTGCTTCCTCTACATCAATCTCGGCCAGCACCGGCAACAGAGGCGCGGAGAACGACAACGTCAACGACAGCAACATCACCAACAATGCCGCATGTGGAATAGGAGCGTTCTCTGGATATATCATTCTCTTTATTTTAATGTTAACATATTTCTAGATGATGTTGTTGTTGTTATTGTTGTTGTTGTGTTATTATTATTATTATTATTAATTATTATTATTATTAGCATGTTCATGTTCATGTTCTACCGAGCACAGCAAAGCGCTGGCTGCTCCACAGGATGGTAGCGCTGGCGACCGATCTCTCCCTAGCATCGATGACGGTGGCGCCACGCGATGGCGGTGGTGGCATGTGATGGTGGCTTGCTTCTCCCTCAGCGGCTCCACGGGATGGCAGCGGCATGCGATAGTGGCTGGCTTCTCCCTAGCGGCGGCTCCACGGGACATCGGTGGTGGCGGCTCCACGCAAATGCAGCTGGCTTCTCCCTGTCATCGGCGGCTCCATGGGACGGCTGTAGCTGGCAGCCGGCCTCTCCCTAGCAGCGGTGGAGATGGCTCCACGGGACAACGACTGGTAGCCCACGACGGCTCGATGGTGAGCATAAGCTGATTTCGGGGATTTATAATTGTTAGATGTGGATGATTCAATTTTTTTCTTCGATGTAGATGATTCAATTTGTTCTTCGATGTCAAACGATATAGGCAACCAAATCTTGGATTCACTTCTGTTCTTTCTTAGATGTAAATAGTTCAATTTGTTCTTCGATGTCAAATGATTTGGGGGTAACAGGGACCACCTCAAAGCATCCATTAGCTATGTGAGCTGATTCATCAAGCCTTTTTTTTGCCTCGCATTCGCCTTAAAGGTGCCAGTTGTGGAACCTTTGAACAGACACCTATAATACCATATAGATGGCAGTTCTTGGCTTAAAAACCAATACCTATATTCTTATATGTACCAGTTTTATAACCAGCACCGATGACTAAAGTCATCAGTGTTGTCTGCTGGGTGTTGGTTGAAAAATCCGGTATCTATGGCCGGTTTCCAACTGACACCAATTAACTTTTCGGTAATAGTGTTGACTAATTCTTAATATAAAAAAGTTCAAAGAGTAATTTGTAAAATTTACAGGGGAAGTAGGTGATGGTGACAAATTCATTGTTACTCCACTATCTTCTTTTTAAGGGAGCACATATTCTTTTTTCACGAAAAGATGAATAATCACTATGCGCTCCAGTACATAGGACTTTACTGAGATCAGTTTCCCCATAGACAAGCTGATCGACGTGGAGCTTTTTGTGCATGCCTTGAATTGGGGGAGAATTGGCTCATATCTGATCATCTAATCAATATTAGCACAATAGTGTACAACTCTCAGCCCTACGTATATATATGTGTGTAGCACAACTTAATTTTGGGATGAAGACCAGACTATATATAGCAGCGTCGTAGACGTCGAGTTCTCACGTCGACAATGTCAATCAGCATGTAGCTGGACTAAGGTAGACATCTGCTTGGAAGAGCTCAAGCACGTTGTCGCCTAATAGTTGGGCAAGGAAGGGCGATTCAGATCCATAGCTGAAAAATGTTGCTTTTTCATCCTACAAAAGTCCACATCAAATTCGTTCTCAGTTGAAAATATAGCATACTGATGGAAAAATGCCAAATTTCAGACATTTTATACTGATCTTGTCATGTCGTTAGGATTGATTTTAAAAACTGCATGGGGACTACTTACCGAGACAAGGCAATGACGTAAATAGATGCATTCTTGATGCCTGTCAATTCGAGCTACTTGAACAGATGTATCGTGTAGCTAGCTTCGTGTGGTTTTCCATTGACAAATGTATAGATTGTAACCTACAAAAAGCACTGATATTAGGTTTTAGTGAGCAAGTAAACTAGTTGCTTGTTTCTCATTGCCTGACTTTGCTTTTATTGTGATATATATAGAAGAACCTAGCCGACATGGCCACTCAAATACATGCTTTCAATGACTACTATCTCTCTCTGTCAATGTTATTATCACTAGGGAGGAAGCCCGCGCGAGCAACTTATTTATTCTTTACTAAAAATTTATTTATTCTTTATTACACAATGTTAAAAATGTTATCTTCGCATGGTAAACGGATATTTATATTTAATTTTATTGGTTTTCTCTCATTAATTGATAGAATTGATATTTTAAATTATTTATACATTTAAACACAAGTGATACACGGGCACTTCGGTATAAAATGTAAATGATTTTTTATTATATTTATGATGTATTAAGTTTGTTTTTTAATAGCAATTCTATTGGCTCTTTCGAAATATAACCAAGACATGATGTATTAAGTTTGTTTTTAATAAGCAATTCTATCTATTAAATATCTATTAAAAAGACACTCAGCTCTTTCGAGACGTAACCAAGACATAGTGATTTTTTTTCAATATGAGATATGCTTATAATTTAATTTAATGTATCCAAGTCTATGGTAAATTTCACGATAAAGATATTTATTATTTATTATTATAAGATAATCTAGGGTCATTAAACAAAATATGATAAAGATAACATTTGTAACATTGTTTAACAAAGAATAAATAAATTATTTTAATAAAGAATAAATAAATTTGCATGGGTTTCCTTTTTAGTTTTATTAACTATACTAAAATTATATTATATTTATATATATTTGACTTTAAAAAAACTTAGAACGGATATTGAGATATACCTATGGAAGGGGGCTTTGATGGGTCGGCCAGTCTCGCCTCCGACCATGGCCACCTCTACTAGGACGAGAACGCCTTCCATTTGGTGCTGTCCGCTCGAACAGCCTTGGATTCCCATGCCACTGCACTCCGACGTATTCGTCTGCGTCTGCACGAAAAGCGGCGAGACAAGGACACACTCCATTGGACTCGTCCGTGCAAGAGCAGAACCAACATCCATTCTGATAGCCTGGACAAATACCGAGAGTCTGCTGTTGAAGGTGCTCTCCTGATGCCCCTCAATCCTAGCTATTTATCCTGCTTGGCATGCGTATTAGAGAGACGGTTTGTATCGGTGTTCATGTGGATGATTTTTGTGTTTGTGTGTTTGTTGGGGATGTACATATATATGTGGTAGACTGATCCGGCCGGCAGCCACTCGCTAGCTCTCATTTCTCATGGTAGCTGAGAGCTGATCGAACTCTATTGCACAAGTGTGTCACAACATGTTTATATGTATATATAATTGGTCGAACCTATCATGCAATAGTTAACTTGAATTAATGCTCACAATTGTGCCATGGAGGCTGATGAGTACCACAATATGCTATGCAAGCTTTCATGTCATATGGTAGTAGATATTTTTTGGGCACGTATAAAGTATACTTCTTTTTTTGTCGTGTCATTTAAAGTTAGGTCATTATACAGCTGACAAAACTAATATAATGCCTTATCTGTGTAATATTATGTACAGTTAGATGGTATCTTATGTTCGTTTTTCTCGTCCACCATATTGTATAGGTTGTCTTTTCAAAAAAAGATGGCTCATTTGATCTCTCTAATTACTATATACGCTCCAGTACATAGGATTTTACGAGTTCAATTTAGCCACTGCAAAGCTGGCGTGAAGCTTTCTACATGCCTTGAATTAGTTGTCTTTCTCATATTGCTTATATATACTATTCAGTATAGTTACAAGTGTAATTATATCATATTTAAAAGTTTTTCATTCAAAAACTTTCTTGGACAGTTTTTAGTTCCATTATATTTCCTGAATGGTAAAAGATTAAGTTATGTGCACGATCTTGACCAAGAGACTAATCAACGTATACTCTCTAACCACGGATCATGCACTCATATTTGATCATTGGTTTTATGATCCGTGACACAACTAGTGTTTCGTTGCAGTGAACAGGAGATTTTCTTTATTACATCAAAGAACTATGGCAATGCATTACATCCATTTATTTGCAAATGAACGTGACAGAGATCAAGGTTCGATCAATAATGCCTGTTATTACTGTAGCAAATCTCGTTAAACTCTAACGACATCACCAACAAGGACAACCAGACTACAACGGTGTCCATGTCTAGCTCGAGCTCATCAATCGGCTGGTTTGATTAGTATAAAGATTGGCAATTAAGGAAAGGCTGAAGCATAGTATTTCGTCATGATTTGGGCAAGAAGGGCTCAAGAGTCAAAGAGACAAGTACTCTCCTATGAGGGCGATTCCAATACATATCTAAAAAATGTTTCCCCTTTCATCCTGCACTAGTTTCACATCAAGTTCGCTGTCAGTTGAGAATGTGGCATACTGATGAAAAATGTCAAATTAACTCAAACAGTTAACTCATGTCAAGTCATTAATGGACTACTTACTGAGGTGGTGCACTTTTGTAGTAGATGCATTCCTGATGCCTATCAATTCTAGCTTAGCTAGCTACTACATAATTGAAGAGTTGCATCGTCTAGCTTCATGTGGTTTTGCATTGACAAATGTATAGATTGTAACATACAAAGGACAACGAGTCAATGACATTAGAGTTGGTGAGCAAGCAAGTGAACTAGTTGCAAGTTGTTTCTCATTGACTAGCTTTGCTTTTGTAGTCATATCTAAAGACCTGCCGTAACATGGCCTTCATGCACGCTTTCATGAAATCCTTCCTACCATATAGCGTCAACCGATACATTCCACATGTTATTACTATTGTTATTATCGATATATAAAAAGTTAGAGAGATATAAACTTATTCACATATCATCATTTTACATATTAAGCATCTAATCATTTGCCATTCACCGTATTGAGCTGTTGGATGATACGGGTACAAGAGAAGACTATTTGGGCAAAGTGTACACATGCATAAACACATGAGTACTGAACGGAAGGCTCCCCCTGAGTATATAACTAAGTCCTCTACTAATTCATTGAGAAAACATAAAGATTGCAAGATGAAAACACTCGAAAATTCACTACTGGAGAAAGCCACAATTATCCCGGTTCGTAACCCTCAGTAGTCCCGGTTGTCAAACCGGGACTACGAATCCGAGACTAGAGATGAACGATCTTTAGTCCCGGTTAAATAACCGGGACTAGAGATGCATCTTTAGTCCTGGTTGAAACCACCAATCGGGACTAAAGATGGCGGAGCCAGGTGGCCGGTTCCGCCATCTTTAGTTCCGGTTGGTGGCTTCAACCGAGACTAAAGATTTTTTTTAAAATTTTTTTTAATTTGCCCTTTCTCCAGCCCACTGCCCTCAGATTCTTTTGTTTTTTGTCAAAATCCTAAAATCATCACAGATACTAAAATCAAATATCACAGATTCACAAATAGCAATGAACAATACATATCCCAAATGTTTTTTCATTTTTTCTCCACATATCAAATACATCTTCAAAATCAAAAAAATCACAGATCAAATACTATCACAAATTTGTTCACACATATATACAACAAAATCCACTATATACAATAAAATACAACAACATCAATTTTTCGCTCCGCTCGTCGCTGCCGCCGACTCCCGCTCACCGCCGCCGTCGGCTCCCGCTCGTCGTCGGCTCTCGCTCCCGCTCGCCGCTGGTGAGAAGATGGCACCCCGCTGCCGCCACCTCCCCCGCTGCCGCCATTTCCTCCCCTCCCCTTGCTTGCCGAGGGGAGAGGGAGAGAGAGAGGGAGAGGGAGAGGAAGAGGAAGAGAGCTAGAGAGAGGGAAAGAAATATGAAAATGTGCTAAGTGTTGAATCTGTGAAGAAGACGATGCGAGCCAGGGATATATATAGCCAATTCATCTTTAGTCCCGGTTGGTGGCACCAACCGGGACTAAAGATAATTTTTCGCTATTTCCAATTCATTTTTAGTCCCGGTTGGTGGCACCAACCGGGACTAAAGATAATTTCCCGCTATTTTCAATTCATCTTTAGTCCGGTTGGTGCCACCAACTGGGACTAAAGATAATTTCTCGCTATTTCTAATTCACCTTTAGTCCCGGTTGGTGCCACCAACCTAACAAAAGATAATTTTTCGCTATTTTTCTAAATTTATTTGGTCCCTAGGGTTAACAATTAAATAATTCATTAAATAGGGGCAAATTAAATTCATTGAATATAGGTTTAAAACAATAGTATTAAAATTTAATCAACATAGATAATCCTAGACATTAATGTGCTCCTCTAGATATTGTTCCTTTTTGCCCTCACTTTTCTTCATTTTCATCTCCGTTGAGCAAGAGAAGAAAAATTTGACTTTTTTGTTTTATTTTTTTATATTTTTTTATGGACTTAGGAACACACAAGAGATAACCACATAAAATTTGAGCGTAAACAAGCAAAAAACGTGGCCTGTGAAAAATTCGGAAGACATGCTCAAAATCGGAAAAAGCTTCCGCTCGAAAAGACAATCTTCTGAGGCTTTTTGGGAAAAATAAAATCACCGAATGTGGCGAAACGGCGAATGAACGCATCCAAAATTTTTTCTGATCGATTTTCATATATGGAACGTCTCGATCGGAGTCCGTTTGCGAAAGTTATGGCCGTTTTAAAACCGACTCCGAGTTAGAGGGCGAAACGGGAACAATGCGCGTAAAACTTATTAAACGCGCATAAACTAGACGTAACGGCCAGGGTTTAAATGTTCAATATTGTATATCCCTCCGATTCGTATATTATTACTAAAATAATTTTACAAAAGATTTTGTATATTGAGAATCATTACTTAATAACAATATGATGATATGTAATAACAAAATTAAGCTTTCTTCTATCTTCAATCACCCACCTCCGCACAACACCATACTTTTTAAAATTACAAATCCTCTTAAATTAATTTTTGGTCATTTGAATCATGTAGCAAAATTTATATATTTTTATTAGGTTCAATTAAAAAATAAGCACATTCACTTTTTAATCGAGATAAAAATAGCATCTCTAGTCCCGGTTGGTGTTACCAACCGGGACTAAAGATGGTGTCGAGGTCGTCGAACCTATAAGAGCACCAGACATCTTTAGTCCCGGTTGAGCACCAACGGAACTAAAGATAGCATCTCTAGTCCGGTTGGTGTTACCAACGGGACTAAAGGTGTCCGGCCTCTAACAGGCTCTGATAACATTTGAACCGGGACTAGAGGTGATCTTTAGTCCCGGTTCGTGACACGAACCGGGACTAATGTTCCTAGAGAGCCGTAGACTTTTTAAACCGGGACTAGAGATCATCTCTAATCCCGGTGCAACTCAAACCGGGACTACGTGGTTTTGCCACTTCAACCAATGATGGTTTCTCCAAGAGTGATTATAGTTGACTTGATTCACTTTAGGGATGAAAACGGTTCTAAAATGGATCGAAACTATAATTTTTATATTGTTTTCATTTTTTTTGGAATTGTATTCGAAAACAAGAAACCAAAATCGAATATTGTGAAATAGACATGCAGAATGAATACAAATAAAAAAATACGGTTACAAATATTTATTAGAACATGAATACCCCTTAATTACATTGTGCTTCTAAAATCATCAACAAAGACATATCACAAGGGCCCTTGACAGCTTTATTTTGGGCAACTTTCGAACGATTTTCTGGCTATCCAATGCGTTATAGACAGAGAGGATCGAACTAAGAACCCTAGCTTCGCAGCATGAGCGATATGCGGTTTTTGCTTGTTAGATGCAAATTATATAGTAGTTATAATTTAACTATAAGTATAGCTAAAATATAATTACACTGTAATAGTATATTATAGTTATATTTGAATGTGTTTTTTTTAAAAAAAACTTGCCATGGATTCTTAGATACACCCTAGCAAAGGGGCCTCGACGGGCCGGCCCATCTCTCACCTCTGACCATCCGCGCAAGCGGCCTTGGATTCCCACCGGACGTCGATCGACTTTGCGTCTGCACGAAATGCAGTGAGACAACAACGACGCACTCCACTAGACTCGTTCACGCAAGAGCTTAACCAATAGCCGTTCTGATTGCCTGGATGCGTGTCAAGATTCTTCTGTTGAAAGTGCTCTCCTGATACCCCTTAATCCTATAATTAATTGATCGATCCTGCATTCCTGCTTGGCATGCGTACGTATTAGAGAGATGGTTTATGCTTGTTCCTGGGGATGACTTGTGTTTGTGTGTTGTTGGAGATGTATGCTAGCTACTGTATATGGTAGTAGCTGATCGAATTCTACTTGTCATAGTAACAGTTAAGACTTGATCTTAGCGCCAAGAAATGTGCAATGGAGGCTGGCGATAGATTTTGGTCACAAAATAATCTTCCTTTTTGCACGGAAAGCTCGCCATCAATTTCTTCATCTCTCCCTGTTTGTTCTAAACTTCTATATGAATGAATTTGGCTTATTATTGGCTAGTGGCTGCCGACATGATCATGGACGAAATTTCCTGAATCGTAAAAATTAATTAAGTTGCATAAATACAAACATGCATGATCCTTGACCAAGAGAAACTGACCGAAGTACTCTAACTACAGATCACACATTAATTCATATTTGATTATAGGTTTTATGATCGTTACACACAACTAGCAAGAAAGCCTGTGCAGATGCGCGGGCATCTTGTTGATTGTTTTATAAAAAGCACCGCTAAGAAAGTCATATCTTACTATTTCTACTTTACTGATATTAAATGATAAGAATATTTCTCATATTTAAAAAATACTTTGACCGAGTAACATATAAATTCACCTATTATCACTACTATTATGTTTACTTATTATGTTTTAAAAGCTGAGCACGAGCACCTATTAATAGATGAAACTTCATACATATCAATAAAATAAGCCTAATACATCATTAATACACTAAAATATTCACTACTTAGGTGTGGACCCCGTTTTTGAGACGGGAATCTTTCGTGTTCATAGTACCATTTCCCTGGATCGAGTAGTTGGTACCACGAATACAGATCTTGATAATCAAGTGCACATGCACGAATAGTCTTACAATACTATTATTACATTAATAGGCCCGAAGGCATTGTTCATCCCACGACCTTATGGTCCGAATACAACATAAAAACAGAATTTAGATAAGGCTGCGGAAAGAGGCGGCGGCTCGTCAATTGCCACAGCAACGACCGGGCTAAGGTCTAGTATGCGCCGTCGGTTCCTTCGCCCTCCGGTAGTACGCGTAGGGGTCTTCGGCTCTTCATTTCCTTCACGGAGGTTTGTGCGTATAGCAAGGGTGAGTACCAACCGTACTCAGCAGCCAACACGACTGATGCATATGATAGGGTTATTCAAAGAACATGGCTAGAGTTATTTTTGCGTAAAACCCACAATTCTTTTCACAAGCCTATCGACTAGCCAAATCAAGTTTTAATTTCATAATTCATTAACCCGGCGACGGTTCGTCTACCATCCATCGTGATTCCAAGGATGGCTTCCCGCCTCCGGTTCGTCATGATTTTCCGGGAGTCCACCCCTTCTCGCATTCTCGAGAAGTTGATCCACCAAATAATGAAACCATCATGCATACCCATCTCAGCAGTTTTAAGTTTAAAAATCTAGCCAAGCGAAAGTCTTGTCACGATGCTCAATATCCGCGAGCACGGCTATTCGAATAGATTGATTCACTCACACCGCAAGGATGTACACTTTACCCGTACTCCGCGACAGCCCAACAAATGAGCCTACGCCTCAACACATGAGACGGTCACGGCAAAGCCTTTCGATAACCTTGCTTTGGCAGTACCCGCTCCATGAACTTAAGCCCTCATGCACTCTAGCCGTCCTTTTCTAGCGGTGAGAGGAGTTCGCGCACCCGGTAAGGGAAGTCTTTCCAAATCTTTAAGTTTAATTAACATCGCTTAATCCCACCATTCATAACAAAGGCCGCAGCCTCATTCTCATCCTATAACCACCTCATAGAGAACCATCTATGCAAGGATACCGCTCCGCTCGGCTATCTAATCAGCTAGGTCTATACCCATTCGAGAAGTACGGTTGTACGGCTCGTTTCCGGCTATCTCATGGCTCGGTCCTTAATTGACCAGGGTCGGCACTTGCCTTTTCCGGAATCCACCCAAATCATCCGGCCGCCCCAGTCTAAAACATTTGTATAGTTCCTTCAATTTTCATCAAAACGTAGTTTATCATTCTCGTGGCCATGTGGCGCTCATGTCTCCACATGCCGTATCTCAACTACCTTCCCTAAGGTAGTTGCCCAAGCACAAAGCTTTTTCATAAAGTCATGAGTATGCATAAATCTAAGTGTAGCATGGCTAAGCAGTTTACCGAAGTTATTCTTCGGTTGTTTGTTTCACATCGCGAGTTACAAGGAGTAATTCTAAAGGTAATCAATAGCAAGGTATGGCATAGCAAGTGTAGGTAATTCTGTATAGCATGCATGTTTAGAGTTTAAAATAACATCATTTCGCAATTGGGATCGATATGTTCAAAGGGTGTGAAGACTTGCCTTGCTCGCACACTTGAGGGTGGGATCTTCGCGGTGTCGATGCCGGTTTCTTCAGCGCTACCCGTACGTGCGAAAGATCAATTGAATTCAGTTAGAATTCAACAAAACACCGAGAGATCGAAAAGAACCACAAAAGCCATGAAAACAACTCCAAAAGTTTTGCCGAAAATTCTACTCGAGTTAGGACAAGGGTTGCGAGGAAAATCCGGGTTTTTGGAATCGAGCCGATGACCTAGGGTTTTCGCAAAGTCGGCGATCGCAATTAAATTTGGAAGTTACGTTTGAAAATATCAGCGAAGAAAATTCGTGCTCGAAATTTGAGGGTTTGAGCACAAAAGCGAAACCTATTTCGATGGCGGGAAAGAATTAAACGGAATCCGGATTGAAAACGATGCAAATGAAATTCCGAAAACGTCCGATTCCGATTTTTCAAACTTTGCACCGAGAAAATATGCGAGAAAATAATTTATTTTTGCCCAAAATTTTACTCAAGTCATCCCAAAATATTTTCCAAATTTTCCAAAATTTTTCCCTATTTTTCTTTTTCTTTTTTTCTTTTTTTTTTCTTTTCTTTTTCTTTTTCCCAGCGCACTATTCATTGCCGGCAAGGTGTTCGACCGGGGACTTCAAAACAGAGGCGGCGGCAGTGAGGAACAAGGGCGGCGCAAAGGGGGCTTACCGGCGAGGCGGCTCGGGAGGAGCAAGGGGGCACGGGAATGGACTTGCGCACGGCGGCGACGGCTAACGGCGGCGGCCCTCGCGGCGGTGCTCGGGAACGGCGGAAAACGGCGGCGGTGCGGTGAAATCGGCGGGCACCGCCTTTTATAGGCGCGGCCAGGGGCTCGGTGCGGGCGCGGGGTGGAAGGAGGGGTCCGGCTCGGCGCGGCGCGGCGGTGACACGCGGCGGCGCACGGGGAGGGCCGGGCGGCGGGCGAAACGCGGCGGCGGCGCACGGCGCGGGCGGGGTCCGGCGCGCGTGCGCGCGGGTAGGGGCCGGGCGTGGCTCGGCCGCATGGCGGCGAGCGCGCGGTGCGCGGCGCGGCTGGTACGGCGGGCGCGCGCGGGCGCGGGCGCGCGCGGCGCGCGGGTCCGGCGCGATCGACGCTGCGCGGCGGCGTGCGCGGCGCGGGCGCGCGTGCCGCGCGGCGCGTGGCGCGCGCGGGTAGGGGCCGAGGGGCGGTTGGGCACGGCGCGGCGCGTGGCGCGCGGCGCGGCGCGCGGCTCGGGCGCAGGCGCGCGCGCGGCCGGGGGCCGTGACGGTGTCGAGCACCTCTAGCGCAATGAACAGTGCATTTTCTCTTTTTCCCGATTTTAAATTCCTATTTTCCATTTCCATTTTTCTCTCTTCTAAAAATTCCAAAATAAATTCCCTCATTCAAAATAATTTTTCACCTAATATTTTCAACTTTTCTCCACTTTTATTTTCCCATAATATTTTTTCATATTTATTTATTTTTAAAAATCCCTTTTTCTTTTCTTTCAAATTTCAATTCCCTTTCCCACATTTTTCCAAAACTTTCCCGGATTTCGAGTACGACTCCCGGGAACTTTATTATTTATTTTGTGTCTTAATTTATCTTTTCCCAACCAAAAATTTTATTTTATATTACTCGAAATGCGTTTTCACAAATCCGCACTTTCCCTGATTCCTTTTTAAAACCCCGATGCGGCTTTCGCACCACCGTTTTGTCAACTCCGAAAACTCCAAATACACCGAAAAGGGAATTGACCACGACTAAATTTATGCAACCGAGCCGGCAAATAAGAAACAACAAACCCGAGAAGAAGCAATAAGCCAAGGTTTTTGAAAGTTCCGATTTTTACGTTCCGATTTCGGTTCTCCGATTTTCAGGATGTTACAAACCTACCCCTAACAATAAATCTCGTCCCCGAGATTTCTTACCGGTTGGAGTAAGTGTGGGTATTCTGTCCTCGGGAACTCTTCGCTCTCCCAGTAGCCTCTTCTTCCGTGTGATTGCTCCATTGTACCTTGTACATGCGCCATGATTTGGTCCGTGTCTTCTTTTCGCCTCGTCTAGTATCTTGATTGGATGCTCCGGATGTAAGATCACCGTGGACATGGATGGCTTCTAAAGGAGCTTGCTCTTCCGGTACTCGCAAACATTTCTTCAATTGTGACACGTGGAACACTGGGTGGACATCGAGAGGTTCTCGGGCGTTCCAATTGGTAAGCCACTTCTCCTCTCCTAGCGCTTATCAAGAATGGGCCCACGTATCGTGGTGCGAGTTTCCCTTGACTTTGAATCTCCGAGTTCCCCGTAGTGGTGAGACCTTTAGATACACGTAGTCACCTTCTTTAAATTCCAATTCTCTTCGACGGGTGTCCGCGTAGCTCTTTTGTCGTGATTGAGCAGCTTGTAGTCGGTCCCGGATCGCGAACCTTTTCCTCACCTCCTTGATTATGTCAGCCCGAATACGTTCGTTCACCGGTTTCGACCACATTAATGGGGTTCGACATCGGCGACCAAATAAAGCTTCGTTTGGCGACATCTTCAGACTGGCTTGATAGCTATTGTTGTAGGAGAACTCGGCGTACGGCAAACATTTCTCCCAATCCTTGGTGAAATCTAATGCACAGTGCTCTCAAGATATCTTCTAGTACTTGATTCGTCCTTTCGCCCGCCCATCGGTCCGTGGGTGATAAGCGGTCGAAAGCGAGGTGACCGAGTGCCTCGTGGACCTTGCTCCAAAATGAGATGTGAATTGGGTACCACGATCCGATATAATCCTCTTTGGTACACCGTGAAGGCATACAATCCTACTCATATATAGTTCCGCTAGCTTGGCACCGTTGTAGTTAGTTTTCACGGAATAAATGGGCCTTGGTGAGCCGATCTACTATTACCCAAATGGAATCTTAACCAATGCAGCCTTAGGTAGTCCTACTATGAAATCCATGCCTATCTCGTCCCATTTCCATTCGGGAATCTTGAGTGGCCGCAGCAAGCCACTGGCGTTGATGTTCGGCTTTCACCCTTTGGCACACATCGCACACGGCTACGTATTCGGCTACATCCCTCTTCATATTAGGCCACCAAGATTCTCCTTTCAAATCCCGGTACATTTTCGTGCTTCCGGATGTAACGAATATGCCGATTCGTGGGCTTCCTTTAAGATCAATCCTCTCAAACCGCCTCGTTCGTGCACACAAATTCTTTTCTTGTACCACAGATTCCCTTGTCATCTACCGAAAACTCCTTAGCGCGTCCAGCCATGCGTTCCTTGATTTCCGGGTTTCCTCATTCCCTTTTTGGGCTTCCTCTATTTGAGTTCTCGAGGGGTTGGATTTCCAAGTGAGTTCACTTCTCCGTGAGGAATCAGTGCGATTGAGTCGAGCCATTTCTTCTTGAAGTTCGCCGCCATACCTCCCAATCCCATGTGGTTGCATTGGGCTTTGCGACTCGCGCATCGGCCACTACCATTTGCCTTGCCGGGATGATAGTGGATTCCTAGATCGTAATCCTTGATCAACTCCACCATCGCTCGTCGTAGATTGAGATCAGCTGAGTAAAGAAATATTTTAAGCTCTTGTGATCGGTATACACATCACGTGGTTCCCGATCGATAGTGTCTCCGATCTTCAATGCGTGTACAACCGCGGCTAATTCCAGTCGTGTGTGGATAATTCTCTTCGTGGGGTCGTAATCGCCGAGAGGCATACGCTACGACCTTCCCATCCTGCATTAACACTCCTCCCAATCCTTGCCGGGATGCATCACAAGACATCACAAAGTCCTTCCGGTTGTCGGGTAAGGTCAAGATTGGGGCAAGGTTAACTTTTTTTTAATTGGTCGAAGGCTTTTTGACACTTCTCATTCCACTCAAACTTCTTTTCCTTCTTCGAAGTTGAGTCATAGGTCGGGCTACAAGGAAAACCCCTCGATAAACCGTCGGTAATAACCGGCCAAGCCCAAGAAACTCCGAACTTCCGTCACGACTTGGGTGCCTTCCATTCCATAACGGCTTCGACCTTGGCGGGGTCATCGCTACTCCTCCGGCTGAAACCACGTGGCCGAGAAAAGCGACTTCCTTGAGCCGTAACTCGCATTTGCTGAACTTTGCATACATGCTCTCGTAGCTTTTCCAATACTAGTCGTAGATGCTCCGCGTGTTCCTCATCGTTCTTGGAGTAGATAAGTATATCGTCGATGAATACCACTACGAATTTGTCCAGTACTCCATGAATACCTTGTTCATCGTTCATAAAATATGCCGGGCATTGGTCAATCCAAAGGACATCACCGTGAACTCGTATAAGCCGTAATGTGTAGAGAACGCCGTCTTAGGAATATCTCCGCTCTAATCTTCAACGATGGTATCCCGACCGTAGATCAATCTTTGAGAACACTGTGCACCCTTAAGTTGATCGAATAGGTCATCGATCCGGGCAGGGTACTTGTTCTTGATAGTTACTTCATTCAGCGATCGGTAGTCCACACACATTCTCATACTCCCATCCTTCTTTTGACGAAGAGTACTGGGGCTCCCAGTGAGAAGAGCGGGCGTACGAATCCCTTCTCTTGTAGTTCTCTTATTTGCTTCTTGAGTTCCTTCAACTCGTTGACCGGCATTCGATAAGGCCTCATGGATATGGGGGCAGACTGTGCATTAGATCGATGATAAACTCTATGTCGCGATCCGGGGCATTCCGGCAATTCCTCGGAAACACGTCCGGTATTCTTGTACTACCGGCATTCCGCCTAGAGGTAGCATGGTGAACACTCCCGCAGCTTGTTCACATAGCCTTGGGTTTTTGATCCATAGTTATGCTCATCGGTGATCCCCAAGGGGTGGATACCGTGACTTCCCTCCGACTGCAGTCTATAATTCCATTATTCTTGGTCAACCAATCCATTCCGAGTATGACATCTATGGTTTGTGGTGATAGCACCATAAGGTTTGAGAGAAACACCACGTCTCTAATCCGTATGGGCACATTAATGCAGGCATGGGGTACGGTTATGTCTCCCCAGTGAGTGTACCAACATAGGCCTCTTAAGTGCTACTTGGTGTAGGTGGTGTTGTTTGCTTACTTGGGAAGATATGAATGAATGCGAGGCTCCGTAATCGAATAAAACTTTAACGGTGTAGAGTTGATAGAGAACATACCCATCAATACGCTCCGGTCCTCCCGAGCTTCTTCACCCGCACATGATTCACCCGGCCACGTCGAAACCCGGTGGCGCCTCGTTGGGTAGCGGGGTCCGAATGCAGCACTCGTCCCGCCGCAGGGTGGGGTTCCTCGACGGGCGTTGCATTGGCGCCTGCGCACGGGGGTGTTGCGTGGTTTTGGGCAGCTATTGGAGTAGTGCCCGAATTCTCCGCAATTGAAGCAGCTCACATTCCTTCTTCCTGGAGCGGCTAGGGTTGGTGTGGGTGTACGAAGCTGAGGTGTAGCTGACCTGTTGATATGGTCGGAAGCGGAGAACGTCCGGCTGCGGGACGTTTGGCTTCCATCCGACGGGGTGGCTCCCTTGGGGCGTTGTGGCGTTCCCCGAAATGGGCGAGCCATAGCGAGCCTCCTCTTGCGGTTATTGTCTACCACCTTTTGGTCATGCTCAAGCCGGACGACCTTGTTGATGAGGCTTTGAAACCGGTGTGATCCTGCCCGATCATTGGTCCCCTCAGTTCGTCATTTAGTCCCTCAATGAATTTGTCTATCTTTTCTTCCTCGTCGGCCAGGTCACTGGTGGCGTAACGGGCAAGCTGGGTGAACTTGTTCGATATTCTTGTACCGAGGTGTTCCCTTGACGCATCGCGGAACTCGTTTTCTTCATCCTCATAACCGCAGCTGCACGAAATTCTCACGAACGCAGCCGTGAATTCCTCCCATGTTGGTTCGCCGGCGTCTTCGGCTCGTGTTTCCTTGTAGGTATCCCACCAGTCACTTGCGGGACCCTCCAGCTGGTTAGTAGCGAAGACAACTCTATCAGCTTCTCGGACTCTGACGAGGGTTAGCTTCTTCTCTATCACTCTTAGCCAATCTTCAGCGTCCATAGGTTCTTCGGCCGTGGAAAAAGTGGGTGGCTTAGCTCTCATGAATTCTCCCAGACTCGATCCTCCTCGACCTCCTTGATTATTAGCAATCGCTTGGAGTAGCTGGGTCTGCAAAGCCATGACCTCCGCCAGGGTGGAGGGGTTAGGTTCTGGCGGGTTCTCGTTGGTTGCTGCGGCTCTGCGGCGATGTGCCATCTGAAGAAGGTAGATGAATTAAGAGATCGGACTAGTTTAGGTTATAGTTCCCAGGGGGATTTTTCTTCAAGTTCTTTTGAATGATCTTTAAACAACAGACAGGGTGAAATAATAATAAGCTTACGAATTAAGACACCGCAAAGCGATGCTCAGGTTCATCATATTACATAAGGGGGTACACGGACTGTACACACACAGTCCTTCATGCCAGGATAGCAACAATAGTTATATCGTCCAACTACATCAACTAATTAAGGGGGATTAGGGAGTGGTTCGTGCCGCCGAGCTGGGAAGGTCCTCCCGCCTAGTCATCCAACCATCCGCAAGAGCCAGGCGCCGGAAGTGGGTGGTCCGCCGTGAAGCAAACCGAAGTCCCCACGGCTCGGAGGTGGTGGCCTCGAGTCACGCCGAATCTTCCGACTCGGTGGCCGCGTACTCTTGCGAGCGGTCTGGCGGGTGAGGGGGCCTCCCGTGTGAGTCAGGCGACGAGGGGGAGCTTCCTCCTCCATTGGGTCGGTGTCGCTAGACTCCCATTTGATCTCCATGGGCTCTGCCTCAGACTCCGTGTCGGTGTAGATCTGGATGGGGTTACCCTCTCCTGATCCCGGCTCGGAGGGTACTGGTACGGAGCTCGGGGTGGGTCCCATGGACGCGGCAAGCTGGGTGTCCACCGGTACGGTGCAGGCTCGTGCTCAACATAAAGCTTGCTCCATCATGGCTTGAAAGGTATCCAAGCATGCTGGAGTCATAAGGTAATAATGGTCGGGCACAGCGGAGGTGATGGCACAAGCTCGGTGGAAGTACTCGCAGCGTAGACAGGATGAGTGTGCATGCTCCTCCAGTTGATTTGCTGCTTGCTCTTCCCGAGCGCTCTTCTAGCTCTACGAGCTTCCCTCGGCCATGTAGCGGTCCGAGAGTTGCTCATACGGGCACCATTGGCCTCGCATGAGTCTCAAAGATGTTTATCTCGGTCTCCACGGCCTTGGTGGCTCTCGACCGATCATTGAGGCGTGATCGCTGGTCGTTGATCTCGAGCGGGCCTCCTCGTACGCCGCTCGCCGTCTCCGCCCAACGTGATAGACGCGTGACCATCGGGTTGTAGCAGCAGGGGGTAGCCTCCACGGTGCAGACCGGGTTGCCCTCTTCGCGGTAAGGATGATGCACGAACTCCGTCACCGTGAGTTCGGCACGATGGATCGCATTAAGGCGAAGGAAGGCTTCGCGAGCTGCATCCTGAATAGCTGCTTCTGCTAGGTCCCGGTGGTAGCGAGTGTGGAAGCGAGGACGTCTCACTTCCCATGCGGGCTTCTATGGATACACTGCCTCCCGGTGCTGGATACACTTCGGAGCCATGCCTCTTGGTGTGATAGGTGGGTGGTTCCGAGTACCTCAAACACCATAGTAGGGACTGGAGTTGTACCACAAACCCTTCGTCTCGCGGAATAGTGACTTCCCGTGTTCCGTCGTGGTTTGACATCTCGCTTTTATAGGCAACTTAGGGTTAGCGGGAGAGAGCTATCATAATCATTTGGTAAAAAGAAATACGATGTAGAAAAGATATATTTGCATTTTCGGAAATAATAGTTTAAAACTGATCCTATTGTAGGGATATTTCCTTTAGCCATCTAGTTAGGGTAGGGCGCCATTTGGTCTTAGCCTACGGTCGCATGGCTCGATACCAGCTCTGTGGACTCCCGTTTTTGAGACGGGAATCTTTCGTGTTCATAGTACCATTTCCTGGATCGAGTAGTTGGTACCTACCGAATACAAGATCGATAATCAAGTGCACATGCACGAATAGTCTTACAATACCATTATTACATTAATAGGCCCGAAGGCATTGTTCATCCCACAGACCTTATGGTCCGAATACAACATAAAAACAGAATTTAGATAAGGCAATGAAAGAGGCGCGCTGCCGTCATGCCACAGTGCAACGACCGGGCTAAGGTCTAGTATGCGCCGTCGGTTCCTTCGCCCTCCGGTAGTACGCGTAGGGGTCTTCGGCTCTTCATTTCCTTCACTGAGGTTTGTGCGTATAGCAAGGGTGAGTACCAACCGTACTCAGCGAGCCAACACGAATTGATGCATATGATAGGGTTATTCAAAGAACATGGCTAGAGTTATTTTTGCGTAAAGCCGCACAATTCTTTTCACAAGCCTATCGACTAGCCAAATCAAGTTTTAATTTCATAATTCATTAACCCGGCGACGGTTCGTCTACCATCCATCGTGATTCCAAGGATGGCTTCCCGTCTCCGGTTCGTCATGATTTTCTCGGGAGTCCACCCCTTCTCGCATTCTCGAGAAGTTGATCCACCCAAATGAAACCATCATGCATACCCATCCCAGCAGCTTTAAGTTTAAAAATCTAGCCAAGCGAAAGTCTTGTCACGATGCTCAATATCCGCGAGCACGGCTATTCGAATAGATTGATTCACTCACACCGCAGGGGATGTACACTTTACCCGTACTCCGCGACAGCCCAACAAATGAGCCTACGCCTCAACACATAAGACGGTCACGGCAAAGCCTTTCGATAACCTTGCTTTGGCGCACCCGCTCCATGAACTTAAGCCCTCATGCACTCTAGCCGTCCTTTTCTAGCAAGTGAGAGGAGTTCGCGCACCCGGGGTAAGGGAAGTCTTTCCAAATCTTTAAGTTTAATTAACATCGCTTAATCCCACCATTCATAACAAAGGCCGCAGCCTCATTCTCATCCTATAACCACCTCATAGAGAACCATCTATGCAAGGATACCGCCTCCGCTCGGCTATCTAATCAGCTAGGTCTATACCCATTCGAGAAGTACGGTTGTACCGGCTCGTTTCCGCTATCTCATGGCTCGGTCCTTAATTGACCAGGTGGTCGGCACTTGCCTTTTCCGGAATCCACCCAAATCATCCGCCGCCCAGCCTAAAACATTTGTATAGTTCCTTCAATTTTCATCAAAACGTAGTTTATCATTCTCGTGGCCATGTGGCGCTCATGTCTCCACATGCCGTATCTCAACTACCTTCCCTAAGGTAGTTGCCCAAGCACAAAGCTTTTTCATAAAGTCATGAGTATGCATAAATCTAAGTGTAGCATGGCTAAGCAGTTTACCGAAGTTATTCTTCGGTTGTTTGTTTCACATCGCGAGTTACAAGGAGTAATTCTAAAGGTAATCAATAGCAAGGTATGGCATAGCAAGTGTAGGTAATTCTGTATAGCATGCATGTTTAGAGTTTAAAATAACATCATTTCGCAATTGGGATCGATATGTTCAAAGGGTGTGAAGACTTGCCTTGCTCGCACACTTGAGGGGTGGGATCTTCAGCGGTGTCGATGCCGGTTTCTTCAGGTGCTACCCGTACGTGCGAAAGATCAATTGAATTCAGTTAGAATTCAACAAAACACCGAGAGATCGAAAAGAACCACAAAAGCCATGAAAACAACTCCAAAAGTTTTGCCGAAAATTCTACTCGAGTTAGGACAAGGGTTGCGAGGAAAATCCGGGTTTTTTTTGGAATCGAGCTGATGACCTAGGGTTTTCGCAAAGTCGGCGATCGCAATTAAATTTGGAAGTTACGTTTGAAAATATCAGCGAAGAAAATTCGTGCTCGAAATTTGAGGGTTTGAGCACAAAAGCGAAACCTATTTCGATGGCGGGAAAGAATTAAACGGAATCCGGATTGAAAAACGATGCGAAATGAAATTCGGAAAACGTCCGATTCCTATTTTTCAAACTTTGCAGTGAGAAAATATGCGAGAAAATAATTTATTTTTGCCCAAAATTTTACTCAAGTCATCCCAAAATATTTTCCAAATTTTCCAAAATTTTTCCAAAATTTTTCCCTATTTTTCTTTTTCTTTTTCTTTTTTTCCTTTTCTTTTTCTTTTTCCCAAAAGACTATTCATTGCCGGCAAGGTGTTCGAGCGGGACTTCAAACAGCAGGCGGCGGCAAGTGAGGAACAAGGGCGGTGCAAAGGGGGCTTACGGCGACGGCGGCTCGGGGAGGAGCAAGGGGGCACGGGGAATGGACTTGCGCACGGCGGCGGCCCTGGCGGCGGTGCTCGGAACGGCGGAAAACGGCGGCGGTGCGGTGAATCGGCGGGCACCGCCTTTTATAGGCGCGGCCGGGGGCTCGGTGCGGGCGCGGGGTGGAAGGAGGGGGTCCGGCTCGACGCGGCGCGGGCGGTGACACGCGGCGGCGCACGGGAGGGCGGGTCGGCGGCGAAACGCGGGCGGCCGGGCGCACGGCGCGGGCGGGGTCCGGCGCGGCGTGCGCGCGCGTGTAGGGGCGGGCGTGGCTCGGCCGCGTGGCGGCGAGCGCGCGCGTGCGCGGCGCGGCTGCACGGCGCGCGGGGTCCGCGCGATCGATCGCTTGCGCGGCGCGCGGCGCGCGCGGGTAGGGGCCGAGGCGCGGTTGGGCATGGCGCGGCGCGTGCGCGCGCGTGCGCGGCGCGTGTACGGTCGGGCGACGCGCGGCTGCGCGCGCGGGGCCGGTACGGTGTCGAGCACCTCTAGCGCAATGAAGAGTGCATTTTCTCTTTTCCCGATTTTAAATTCCTATTTTCCATTTCCATTTTTCTCTCTTCTAAAAATTCCAAAAATAAATTCCCCTCATTCAAAATAATTTTTCACCTAATATTTTCAACTTTTCTCCACTTTTATTTTCCCATAATATTTTTCATATTTATTTATTTTTAAAAATCCCTTTTTCTTTTCTTTCAAATTTCAATTCCCTTTCCCATATTTTTCCAAAACTTTCCGGATTTGAGTACGACTCCGGAACTTTATTATTTATTTTGTGTCTTAATTTATCTTTTCCCAACCAAAAATTTTATTTTATATTACTCGAAATGCGTTTTCACAAATCCGCACTTTCCCCCGGATTCCTTTTTAAAACCCCGATGCGGCTTTCGCACCACCGTTTTGTCAACTCCGAAAACTCCAAATACACCGAAAAGGGAATTGACCACGACTAAATTTATGCAACCGAGCGGCAAATAAGAAACAACAAACCCGAGAAGAAGCAATAAGCCAAGGTTTTGAAAGTTCCGATTTTACGTTCCGATTTCGGTTCTCCGATTTTCAGGATGTTACATTAGGTTTCATGCCTCGATATATAAATATTATGAAAATATGGCCACTTTTATCGATTAATGAGATAGCACTATTGAAGTTAAACATAAATGCTACTATAATGGGTAAAGCCGATCATAGCCACAAGAACCTTCTTTCTCTGTTGCCTTGAAACATGGGTCCCGCATCGATATAGCTATACTCGTCAAGACTAGCTTGGAGCATAATTTTAATGCTTAATTTATTATCGCACGCTTATGAAGTATCGCTTCGATAAGTAGGAAGTTAAGCACTATTAGCAACGGTGGCCTACACTGAGGCCACCTTAACTATATGTTCCATGCTATACTTATGGCACCGTAGCATACTCTGTTGTCCATGCTTGATGTTCTTTAGGGAAGGACAAAAAGAAGATGGAGGTGATCAAGATAATTTTTTTAATCTTTTTAGTAGATTTGTGGTATAGTATAGACACAGTTTATTTATGGTATTGATCATTACTACTCAAATTTTTATGATGTAGGTAGAATACTCTCTTTTGATAATGAGCGAGGTTAATCATTCGATGATACTTAAAAAATATAGCTAAAGCACCATGTCACCATGATAATATCCAAAGCACCACATATTATTGTTTATATTTTGACAAATATCTATAGTTTAGCGCCTAGTTTGTTTTCAACACATATTGTTCATAACCACATGAGATACTTTTACTAATTTGAAAAATGTATTTATTTTCCCAAACTTATTACAATAACTAATCCGTTGGAGTACACTTATAGTCACGTCAGTGGAGTTTATGACAAATATCAATCAATTATGCCTGATATATTGAAATTCCTTAAGTATAAGAAAATATATCATGAGCAATTTATTGTGCATGTTACTTGATTGTTCATTTGTATAAAAAATATTTAGCAAAGAAAAAAATATATGACCATAAATCTCATGATGGATTATAGCAAGATCATTGGCTGACAATATTGTTGATAATTTTCTTTCATATCTATGTACCATGTATGCTTCCCACTTCTCAAATACCAATCAAATAGTTCTGAACATACAAAAAAATTTTGAGAATTTTAATCTCAAACAAATTACAATTAAATCTTAAATATACTTGAAAAAACAACTAAATTGTGTTGTTTTCATTGTTTACACATGTAGATTTAAATTAGTATTGTATATTTGTGAAGTGATAATTCACATCCTAAAATATAATGCGAATTTTTTGAAAAATTATCATACAACTAATTGTTGTATGTCAGTCCAATCTGTTATGATGTATTTAGGACCACAATATACATTTTATAATTTAATTTAAGAAATACAATGGGATCATAAATTGGATATAAATTTTAAAATAATTTAAAAGATGGTTTAAAGAACATTGATTGGATATTTTATATTTTCATAATAGATCTTAGTTTAACTACATATTATATTTGTGAAGTAATATATTTTATCTTTACATAGTAGATCAATGATCGCCATTTTTTCCTGACCGTACTATGGATGTATGTTTTTATTGGCTTCGTTTTTCAATCTACGTGTGTATAGTTTTTTTCTTCCAGCAACAGTAGGTAAGCTTCGTTTTCGATCATATATACATTGTATATACAGGAGGAAGTTATTATTTTTTAATAATAAATCTAATCTAATGGTGTAAAATAACAGGTCCATCAATTTAAATAAAAATCGACGGTGAGATTAGATAGTGCTATGTGGCAGCTTAAAAGTGTTTATAGAGGTGTCACATGGCGACTTTAGAGTATTTTTAGGAAGTTTAATGGATTTTTAGGATATATAGACTAGCGTTTTGTTGAAGTGAAAAGACCGATAGATTTTCTTTATTACATCAAAAGTATATATATTGTGGCAATGCATTACAGCCATTTATTTGCAAAAGAATGGCAATCAAGGGTCCATGCCCATTATTACTATAGCACTATCGTTGTTTGTCACAACCCAAAATTCTCCCCATAGCTCTAAATTAATCTGAGAAATTGCGCAAAGAAAATATCAAAAATTAACCCAGAGAGAAACCCTATTAAATAAATCCGTTTAATAAAGGCAATGAGCTTTTTGAAATTTTTCTTAAATTTCCCATGTCAAAATACATTAACAGAATTTTTAGAGAAATTTTCAGAGCAAGAAAAATAATTTTAAAAATGGAAATATGATTATCAAAATTAAATTCCTTTTGGAAATTCTTTTACCCTTTTTTTCTTTTTTCTTTTCCCTCCCTCGAGCCGTAGGTCGTCCCTGGCCCACTCATGTTCTCGCCGCGTGTGCCCCCTCTCTCTCCCTCGCTAGGCTGGCCCGAGGCCGTGGCCCAATGGCTTGCACAAGTCCGTCGTCCCTCCCACTTCCGTCAGGACACTAACAGGTGGGCTCCACCTGTCAGATTCGTCCCCGACCTCCGGACGGGCGACGCGGGCTGACGTCAACCCATGCCGCCGCCTCTTCCGCACGCCCCCACGTCTCCTGTGCCACTTCGCGCTGCCCCTAACCCACGCACCCACTCTCCCCTCTCCCCCGTGCTAGTAGAGCCATGGAACGCCCGGATACGAGGACCCCAGCCGCCCATCTCTCTCCCACACCGCGCCATTTCCATCGCCCTCGGCCCATGTTCGCTCCCACATGGCTATAAATCGCCACCCCATACGTCGGCCATCCTTTTCCCGAACTCAATCGAACCTCCCGAGCTCTCTATCACGCACGCGCCGTCGAAACCCTAGCGCCGCCACATTTCCCCGCTCTGGCCGCCAAATTTCGCCGCTTCGCCAGTCACCAAGCCCTCCCGCTGCCACCGTCGGCTCCGCAACATCGCAGAGACTCTCGGTCGCCGCTCGGATTCCGTCCCATGCCGCCGGAATCCCTTTCTCCTCGCGCACCGGTGAGCCCCTCCATTCCTCTCCTCTTCGGCCGGTGTTTCCCGCCGCCGCAAGCCACCTCCGCCCCTCATTTCTCCTCCCTCACTTTCACTGAACCGTGCAGGACCCCAGCCGTCCTCCTCCTGGTCACGCCATCGCCGTTTCCACCTTCCTCGCCATCTCCTTTCTTAGCGCCGGTCGCCGCCGCTGCCGTGGTGAGCAAATCCCCTCCTCTTTTCCCCTCCTCCTCTCTCGGCCGCCGAATTAATGCTGGTTTGATTACTAGGTCTTTGCCAATACTGGGGCATGAGAAACACGTCAATGTTAGTCTTTTCCTCTTAAATTTCACTACAATGGATAGTTTGGTGTTTGGCGTCAGTGGAATAAGCAGTAAGGGCCATTTTGGCGTGCACTACCAATTTATTGGTAGCTTGAATAGTAATGTTTGGTGTTTGGTTTGTAGCTAACAAATTGGTAATGCCTAAATTGAATTTGGCACTAATCTAGAACTTTCTCCTCTATAATATTAAATTTTGGCTTCATGCAACATATACATTACAACCCTTTCCTACCAAAAGAAGAATTGATAGTACCAAAATTTGCCAAGAATTTGGTACTACCAATTACCAAAGATTTGGTAGGGTAACAAACCAAACCTACCCTTAATTTGTTTTCCTCTTTTAATTTTAATCGTGGGCCTCGGCCCATTGATGGCCCAATTTGCACTCTGCTGCATATAACAGCACACCGATCAGGATACAACTCATCAATCCCCCAATGGCGCTGTCGGTTAGGGATGAAAACGGTTGGGAACGGTCGGGAAAAGACCTTAACCATTCCCGTTCCTGTATTTTTTTAGCGGGAACGGAAACAGGAACGGAAAAAACGGACGGGAAAACGAATATGGTTAATACGGGACATCGGGAACGATCGGAAGCATGTCAATTACGATCGGGAATCAGTTAAAAAAATGGGAACCTCGACACACATATAACCACATAAAAGAACTAGATGTAACAATTGCAACCATGTAATCCCATGACATTACATCACAAGTTCGAATTTAAAAACAACACATCACAACTCACGGCATAAAAATTGACATCCAACAATTAAAAATCCAATTTCGTTCACGATTTAAATTTCCATCTCAAATTTTGTCATGTAAAAATTAATCCACAACTAAAATTTACATCTCACAATTAAATTTCCAATTTCATTCACGATTTAAATTTCCATCTCAAATTTTGACATCGAAGCACACTTCCACAACTAATTAAATTTTGACAACTAGAAATTAATCCACAATTACAATTCACATCCAACAATTAAATTTCCAATTTAATTCACATCTCAAATTTCTATCTCATATTTCTCACAAAAATAGATGTGGGGATTTACACCGTGTAGGAGGTGGCCGGCGGGGAGGATGTGGCGTGGGGACAAGGCCGGCGGCGAGGGAGCGTGGGGATGAGGCCGGTGGCGGCGGCATAGTAGGGAGAGGTGGCTAGCAGCGACGGCGTGACGGGATGAGGCCGGCGGCGGCGATGAAAGCGTGGGGAGATCCAGCGGCGACGACGAGCGGGGACAAGAAGGTGGTGGCGGGCGTGAAGAAGGTGGACGGCACACCGGGAGGGTGTGGCCGGCGGGAAGGCGAGTCGGCCGGTGTCGAGCGAGTAGAGACCGTGTGGCGGGGCCACGGGGAGGTCCGCGACGGTGGGAGACCGGGGACGGGGGGGGAAGGTGCGGCGATGGTGGGAAACCGGGCGATGGGGGAGGGGAGGCGCGGCGGCGGCCAAAGTCGGCGGGGGTCGGGTGAGCAGCCCGCCTCGACGACGGGGTCGGGGCTAGGGCGCGACGGCGGGAGAGGAGGGAGGTGCGGCGACGGCCGGAGTCGATCGGGGTCGGGGTGAGCGGCTGGCCTCGACGGCGGGGTCGGGGCTAGGGCGCGGTGGCACGGCTCGGCTCGGCTGTGGCTGGCGACCGGCTAGGGTTAGGGTTAGATAGAGTCTCATTTAGGGTTTCATTGTTGGGCCAAAATGTAATTGGGCCAAGAGGGAGTGGGTCGAAATAGGTTTAGATGGTCATATAAAACGGGAATTCCCACGGGAATTTTCCCGTATAAATACGGGATCCGCGAATACGGTCGGGAAAACACCCCAATCGTTCTCGTTTCCCATTTCCCGTTTCCCGTATTTTTCCGGTTCCCGTTTTTCTCGCGGATACGGTATTCGGTCGGGATTTTCGGTATTCGGTGTCGGTCGGTATGGGATTTTCCTGTACCCACTTACATCCTTACTGCTGGTGCCGGATGACGTCCTCACCGCCATCCTCCATCGCCTGCCGCCGCTGAACCTCGTCGTGGCGCAGTGCGTCTTCAGCGCGTGGCACTCCCTCGTCGACGGCCGGGCATTGCTGTGGCCACGCGTCCTGCCGCACTCGGTGCACGGTGTCGTCATCACCTATGTCGACCACCACCACCCGCACCTCTTCTCCCGCCCCTCCTAATCGGCGGCGGCGAGCGACGGTGGCAGGATCGACGGAAACCTCTGCCTGCCCAGGGCCTTTAGCAACTGGCACATGATGGACCACTGCGACGGCCTCCTCCTCTGCGGCAGTTGAGAGCATTGCAATAATAGGATTCTAAACATCACGCTTCACTATTATAGGACTTCAAACATGCGTTTCATTAAAATCAACCTTTTTCCAAAATACCAAACACGATATAACTGGTTATAACTAATAGCCAGTTTACTTGATGCCAGCCACACATCAAGACGACCAGTTGATGGTGTCCATTTGTGCTATGAATTATATGAGAAATCCATCTAAAATAATTAAATATATTAGGCTAACCAGTTGGTGATGTATTCATTAGGTACAGTTCACTATTAAAAGTAGTAATTCACTGAATGAATGCTTGTGCCTCTTTTGGTGAATGCTAGTAATCATTTTTTTCCATTATGATGCTAGAAAAATAGTGGTTCGACTAGCTTACTAAGATATGATTAGTGGAGGAAAAGAAAAAAAAGAAGAGAGATGAGAGCAAAAGGGGGAAAGGGAAAAGGGCGAGGAGCACAGATGCCATGATGAAATGACGTTTGAACGGTGCGTGCACGTGCGAACGGGGGAAGCAACGGGTTCCACCCCTGCATGGGCCCAGCGTGAGGCCCACCCACTACTGGAGAAACCATCATTGGTTGAAGTGACAAAAACCACAGTAGTCCCGGTTTGAGTTGCACCTGGGACTAGAGATGATCTCTAGTCCCAGTTTAAAATTCTATGGATTTCTAAGAACATTAGTCCCTAGTTCGTGTCACGAACCGGACTAAAGATCACCTCTAGTCCCGGTTCAAATGTTGTCGAGCCTGTCGAGCGCGGGCACCTTTAGTCCCGGTTGGTAACACCAACCGGACTAGATATGCTATCTTTAGTCCTTGGTAGTGCTACCAACCGGGACTAAAGATGCCCGGTGCTCGACAGGTTCGACACCTCCACCATCTTTAGTCCCGGTTGATAACATCAATTGAGACTAGAGATGCTATTTTTTGTCCTTCAAAAGTGAATGTGCTTATTTTTTAACTGAACCTAATAAAAATATATAAATTTTGCTACATGATTCAAATGGCCAAAAATTAATTTAAGGGGATCTGTAATTTTAAAGAGTGTGGTGTTGTGTGGAGATGGGTGATTGAAGATAGAAGGAAGCTTTAATTTTGTTATTACATATCATCCTATTGTTATTAACTAATGATTCATAATATACAAAATCTTTTGTAAAATTATTTTGGTGATAATATACGAATTGGAGGGATGTACAATATTGATAAGAACATTTAAACCCTGACCGTCACGTCTAGTTTATGCACGTTTAACAAGTTTTACGCGCATTATTCTGTTTCGTCCTCTAACTCGGAGTCGGTTTTTAAAATGGCCATAACTTTCGCATACGGACTCCGATCGAGATGTTCCATATATGAAAATCAGAAAAAAATTTCGGATGCATTCGTTCGCGCTTTGCCGTGTTCGGCGATTTTATTTTCCCCAAAAAGCTTCGAAGATTGCCTTTTCGAGCCCGAAGATTTTTTCCGATTTTGAGCGTGTCTTCCAAATTTTCCACAGGCCACGTCTTTTGGTTGTTTACGCTCAAATTTTATGTGGTTACCTCTCGTGTGCTCCTAAGTCCATAAAAATATAAAAAAATAAAAATAAAAAGTAAAATTTTTCATGTCTTGCTCAACCACAGATGAAAATGAAGAAAACCGAGGGGCAAAAGAGGAACAAAATCTAGAGGAGCACATTAATGCCTAGGATTATCTATATTTGATTTAATTTTAATATTGTTGTTTTAAACATATATTTAATGAATTTAATTTGGCCCTATTTAATGAATTATTTAATTGTTAACCCTAGCTGGGACCAAAGAAATTTGGAAAATTACGGAAAATTATCTTTAGTCCCGGTTGGTGGCACCAACCGGGACTAAAGATGAATTAGAAATAGTGAAAAATTATCTTTAGTCTCTGTTGGTGCCACAACCGGAACTAAAGATGAATTGAAATAGTGGAAAATTATCTTTAGTCCGGTTGGTGACACCAACCGGGACTAAAGATGAATTGGCTATATATATCTCCGACTCGCATCGTTTTCTCCACCGATCCAACACTTAGCACATTTTTCAGATGTCTTTCCCTCTCCCTAGCTCTCTCCCTCTCCCTAGCTTTCTTCCTCTCCCTCTCCCTCTCCCTCTCTCTCTCTCCCTCTTCCCTCGGCAAGCAAGGGGAGGAGGAAATGGCGGCGGCGGGAAGGAGGTGGCGGCGGCGGGCGCCGCTTCTCACCAGCGGCGAGCGGGAGCGGGAGCGGCGGCGGCGGGAGCCGACGCGCGGCGACGAGCGGGAGCGACGGCGGCGCAGCCGAGCGGAAAATTGATGTTGTTGTATTTTATTGTATATAGTGGATTTTGTTGTATCTATGCGTGAACAAATTTGTGATAGTATTTGATCGTGATTTTTTTTATTTTGAAGATGTATTTGATATGTGGAGAAAAAAATGAAAAAAACATTTGAGATATATACTTGTTCATTGCTATTTGTGAATATGTGATATTTGATTTCAGATTCGTGATGATTTTAGGATTTTGACAAGAAAAAAACAAAAGAATCTCGAGGACAAGTGGTGGAGAAAGGGCAAACTAAAAAAATTAAAGAAAATCTTTAGTCCCGGTTGAAGCCACCAACCGGGACTATAGATGACGGAGCCGGCCACGTGGCTCCGCCATCTTAAGTCCCGGTTGGTGGCTTCAACCGGGACTAAAGATGCATCTCTAGTCCGGGTTATTTAACCGGACTAGAGATCGCCCATCTCTAGTCCGGATTCGTAGTTCCGGTTTGATAACCGGAACTACCGAGGTACGAACCGGACGCTTGTGGCTTTCTCCAGTGTGACCTAACCAACGCTAATTTTAAGCGAAGTGAGGTGGGGAGGTTGCAGATTGCTAATTACAAGATGATGTGATGAAACTGATATATTTTATATTAGTATAGATAAAATTTGATTGATTCGTGCAGAACATATCATTCGTCTTGTCTAGGCTATGAACCATTGCTCGCTGCCCATCGTGTCCACCGGCCGGCAGCTCGCCGGCCGTTGCATTGATCCCCTCGCCGCCGCTAATTTCCATCCTGACCATGCATACAAACCAGTAATCTCATGCGTTAGATAGACAATACCTGCGTGCATGGAACAATTGGAACATGCTTGTTTTTCCCTCCAACTAAGAGCACACATAATCAAGCGATAAGCCAAGAAATTTGGATATGTACGTGTGCATGGACTAGCGGATCGATTAATTAGGAATTGGATACAATGACAGCAGCCCAAAATCTCAAATGACATCAGTCCCTCAACCCACATCGAGTCCAGCCTCTTGGCCTCCGTTTCCTTCTCCACAAAGCGTTGCAGCGAAGCCAAAACGACACAAATGAGAGACGACGAGACGGCCGGCAGCGAGCAGCGGCATCAGCGATCAGCCTTCCCCATCGCTCATCGTGCAGCCTGCAGCCTGCATCACGTACTCCATCTGTCCGTCAGGCATCACGTAAGGTTCTCCTTGTATCCTGGATTCCTAATTCGTTTGGGTTTTTTTTAGTTTATTGATTGATAATTTAATTTATATATTAGTTAATTGTATAGCTAGCAAGAATTTGATGGATTGATTCTTGAAAAGAAAAGTACCACCAGCGGCCAGTGATGAAGGGACTTCATAGAGAGATGTTGATGCATCAAACATCAATGCTACAGGTCGTCCTTCTTTTGATACTATCACCAAAAGATGTTAATTTAGATGATTCCTAATGATCCAGATGATAGGAAGAGAATAATAGAATATCCTGGTCTGAAGCTACAAGAAGAGATAAGGAGAAGATATTTGATTAGAGATCCTCATAGACCACAACCTAGTTTCAAGTATCCGCAATCAGTCATAGCAAATGTTCCACGATGGTTTAATCCTGAATGGTTTAAACAATATGATTGGCTTGAATATAGTGAGAAGGTGGATATAATTTTTGCCTATACTGCTATCTGTTAGACACTGCATTTAAGGGCAGGGTGGAAATGATGCATTTGTAACAAAAGGATTTTCTTTATGGAATATTAAAAAAAGACTAGACATTTATGTAGGAGGGATAAATAGCTATCACAATGCAGCTGTGAAGCGATGCAATAATTTTTTGAAGCCAAGCCAGTCCATTGAGTTTGTACTCATCAGGCAGAGAGATATTGCTAAAGAGGAGTAGTTTATTCGACTAAGTACTTTGATAAATGTTGTCAGGTATCTGTTACATCAAGGATTAGTTTTTCGTGGTCATGATGAGAACAAAGAGTCTGGTAACAGCGGGAATTTTCTAGAGTTGGTGAAACTTTTGGCAAAGCAAAATGAAAAGAAAAAGAAGGTCATTCTAAGAAATACTCCTGAAAATCATCATATGGTAGCTCTAGAAATCCATAAAGATATTGTTAATTGCTTTGCAGAGGTAATACTGGTTTCATTTACTTTTTTACAAAAGATGTTTGAACCCAATGTAATAGTAAAATGATCTATAATGTGTTTTGTGCTTCTGTACATGTCATAGTGAATTCTATCATTGAAGAAATTGGTGATGATGTATTCTGTTTGTTGGTTGATGAGTGAGCTGATGTCTCAGACAAGGAACAGATGGTTGTGGTTTTGCGGTATGTTGACAAATATGGAGTACTCTAAGAAAGACTTATTGGTGTTGTTCATGTCACCGAGAATAACATCTGCATGTCTCAAGTCTAATATTGATGATTTATTTGTCAAGTATAAATTGAGTTGGAGACAAGTTAGAGGCCAAGGTTACGATGGAGCAAGCAACATGAGAGATGAGTTCAATGAATTGAGAGCTTTGATAATGAGAGAGAATAGTTCAACATATTATGTCCACTGCTTTGCCCACCAACATTGGTAAGTCATTGTGGCAGTAGCCAAAAACAATGATGACACTGATGATTTCTTTGACATGATATCTCTTCTTCTTAATGTGGCTGTAGCCTCGTGCAAGAGAAAAGACATGATACGACAAAGTCAGCAAGACAGGGTGAAGAAAGCAATAGGGAGTGGACTGATTTGTACTAGAACAAGACTGAATCAAGAACAATCTCTTCAAAGACCTGGAGAGACACTCATTGGTGCTATCACTATAAGACCCTTAAGAGTATTAACAACTTGTTTCCTTCTATTATTGAAATTCTAGAATATGTGGAAAAGGATGGCCCTAATGATAAGAAGAGATGTCAAGCGCGTGGTCTCCTAGATTATATCAAGGATTTTGATTTTGTGTTTCAGTTACACTTATGTTCATATTAGAAAAGATCGATGCCATGTCAGAGGTGAAGTGAACCAAGCAAAAATTTCAACAGATTAGAGGTGATGGGTGGGAATCTTTATTGAAGACAATACATTCCTTTTGTGAAGAGCATGGTATTCCTTAAGTTGGACATGAAAGAAGAGTATGTTGATCGCCATACACCAAGAAAAAAGACAAACCGTACCAATTACCAGCATTATAGATGGGATTGTTTGAACTCTGTTATGGATATGCTACTTACAGAGTTCAATGATCGGTTTGGTGAAACAAATTCTAATTTGCTCATTTTCATGGATGCTTTTAGTCCTAAAGATTATTTTGCTAATTTTAAATTGGAGAACTTATTGGAATTGGCTAAACTCTATCTGATGATTTTAACCCTGAACAATTAAAGGATCTTGCTCTTAAGCTGCCTATTTACATTGACAATGTACGAGCGAACTTGCTAAACTGATGGTGGATATAAGGAAACATCTTGCTTTTTCATTGGTCTATCGGCTTCTACTTGTTTTGCCTGTTGCCACTACATCTGTGGAGAGGTGCTTCTCGGCCATGAAAACAATGAAGACGATATCACATAACCGTATTGGCAACAAGTTTACGAATGATTGTATCATTTGCTTTGTTGAGCTAGAGTTTCTAGCGACAATCCCAGACAATGTTATAATTGATCACTTCTAAAAGATGGAAAATCACAATAAAAAAATGCTGCTTTAAGAGATAAATATTTATTATTGTTTCTAGCAACAATTCTAGACTGCTATTTACACTCGTTTATGTATTACTATATACTGTAATATACTGTAAGTCGTTGTCGTCAGTTGATAATTTTCAGTTGACATCAGTCACCCAAATTCATGGATCCGCCCCTCTCAGGAGCTCATCCTCAACATTTGCACCAGATGCTCAGGAACGATGCTCATGCAATTGATCAGCCAGAAGAGCCTGCAGGTTATAATGGCCTTCTCATGCTTAAGCCGTGCCTAGTGGCCAGTCGGTTTCATCGTGTAATACCATATTTCAGATACGAACCCTGTTTCTTGTTAAAGTCCAATATTCAGATACCGTTCTTTCAAGTACTGTTCTGCTTGAAAATAACATTTTCAGCGACCTAAAATCACGCATTGCTAGCTAAAATTGCAGGGCTATGCATTGTGCAATTTTAGTTCATTTTAGATACAATTGTCTAGTTATATATGGTTTACTTTAATTGTATGTTTGAATTTTTATGTGGTTTGTATATATTTTGGAGATATGAGTCTGTTTTATGTAATTTTGTAAATTGTTTATATGTTGGAGTTATTTATTGTTCAACTATTAGGGAATGATAAGTAATAAGTAGTAGGGGATTGACGAAACCATTGAATTATTGTTCAAGGGATTAGAAAAGAGATGAAAAACTTTGAAAGTTTCATGCGCCTGAAATCCAGACACTTTTAAATTATATCCGAGTATTCATGTAATACTAAATTCGATATTTGATTAATTAGGTTCCCGTTGTTTGTTACATCCAAATAATCCTATGCATCATATTCTGAAGTCTGAAACTCTTGAACATTTTTCTTCTGATGGGACGTCAACTCTGAAGTCTGAACATTCTGTCAAACAAGTTTTGCGCTTAAGCCCTCGGCGTAGTTAATTTCAAAGCCATCTCAGACGAGGTACTTTGAACCGTCCGATCATATACGGACGGCTCGGATTGGATTGACTAGTCGTTTGTATGACATTTTTTTATAGACCCCCAGATCAGTTCATATTTATTTCTTAAGCCACCTATTGATGCAGAGCACGGCGGCGAGCTCCGCCGCCGTCGCCGCCGTCGCCGCCCTAATCATGCCTCTCTCCTCGTAGAGAGATCCATCATCCGCGACCGTGCCAAGCTGAAGGCGAGGCGTCAACGCGTCGCCGGCGACGGTGCAGCAAGAAATCGCTAGAGTTCGCCGCCGTGCACCGTCGCCTGCTCGCCAGAGTCGGCGAGGACGGCGCCCGGGCGCCGCCCGGCGCCATGGCGGACACCGATAAAAACATCAAGAACGAGAGACAATCAGTTCAGCTCATTCATTACCAATTCTTGCAGAAAAAAATAGCTCTGTGATGTACAACGTAAGTAACAGCATCCATCCTCCTCGATCTCTTCTTCCTCGACGCAACAATCTACAATCCTAGCTAGCTAATCACGCCATTCTCAGGCTCAAGCACTGGTTGAGCCACGGAGGCTGGAGGAGGCTCATCTCGTTATCGACGGAGGCGACGACCCTCTTCTTGCTCTCGCTCTGGAACCTCACAGCCGGCGCCGCCGCCGCCGCCGCACAGTCCAACTGATGATGATCTTTGAACTGGGCCAGCTCGGAGTCCGTCGACGTCGATGACACCGCCGTGCCGGAGTCCGAGTTGGATGACCTCCCCTCCTTCCCCTTCTGCTGCCTCCTCGTGCCGCCGCCGCTGCTCCCCGTCGCCAGCGTCAGCTCGAGGTCGCATTCTTCTTCCTCTTCTTGATCTGCTGCAGGGGAAGATATGATCTTGCTGCTGCTGCTCTGGAAGCTGTAGAATTGTTGATGGTTGGTTGAATTCTCGGCGAAAGTGATCTCGAATTTCGGTTTGGTTTCCGCGGCGGCGGCGATTGCCTGAGCTTGGTTCAGCTTGGCGATCTGCATCTGTTGCATCAACTGTTTCTGAACATGGTACAGTCTGTGCAGCTCATGAACCTGAAAAGTTCAGATAAAAGCTGAGAGGTGAGAAATTTTGGTACAATTCAGAGCTCTGAATATGTTTTTTTTATGATGTTGTGTTGCTTGTCTCACCTGTTGTCTGAATGTTTGTTCTTGCCTCACGATGGCCATCCTCATCTGCTCCCTCTCCATCTCTTGCTGAAGAAATCAGTTGTTCTTGCTGCAATCAGCTTCCTCAATTGTACTTGTGTGTGTCTATCTCCTAGGATTGCATGTATTTTCTGCAGGTAACAAAGAGGATCAGCATTTCAGTACTTGTGTTAATTATCCTATGGCCATGTTTCATGAAGAGAACTTTCTGAATTTGTCGTTCTTCTTAAGAAAAAGGATTATTATTGCAAATTGAACTAAAATTTTATTAAGAAGCTCCTTTCGAACTGAAATTGCATACATACAGAGAATCATATGTATTAGAAAAATGCTGAGTTCAGGAATCATGATGTGACTGATTGAAACATCATTTATGTGACATAGCAGAGCTGCTGCAATTTGAGCTTTATCTTAAATTCATACTGTATATGGGTAGTACTTAGATTAGGCTAGTACTTGTTTAGTACAAACAACCAATTAAATCTAATCCTTATCTAACTGAATGAATTACTTCAAAGTCTAAAAAGCCGGCTCTGACAACCATTTGGTTTCCAAGAACAACTACAAAAAAAGCTTTTGGAGTAACAGAGTGGCAACAAAAAGAAAAGAGCTGAGCTTCGACTAAAGAGAAGGAACAATCTGCAAGGCATTTCTAGACTGAAACATCACAAGAACAATTCATTGCGAAAGACAGAGCTATGCAAACCAAGAACTCTAAAGAAACAAACAGAGATCCGCAATTCTGCATGCATACTCTGAACTCTGAAACATGCATGCATGTCAAGCATCTGCCATGAAAGAAGCAAGGTAAACAAGATCACAAGACCCCATTAATCCTCACCTCTAATTAGGATACCAAGAAGCCAATTTCCCTCTGAAGAAAGCAAGGCACTCCTCTCTCTTCCTCCCCCAAGCAAGTCAAGATCTTTGCAACCAAGAACTCTGTTTTTCTAGCTGAGAAAGCAAGTCAGGTTGGCATGTATGTGTGAATGATATCTAGTGAGAGGCAGGGAGGGACTTGGAGAGAGGAGAGATTTTAAGATTCTCTCCTGTCATGAGTTTCACAACCCATGGTGGGTCCCTTTTGTAGGCATGCCAAACAAATCCAAGTCACTTTGGCCAATGAGCTCATGTATCTTAATGTGTGAAAGATGCTCCCATGTAGTGCCAAGAAAAGGATAGGGCCTAAGATAACAAGCTCAAGCCCCAGCTATTATATTCCCAACTGCTGCCTTTAAATCCTTATGTGACCCCTGCTATCTCTACACAGCGCGGCATTATGACGTCGTCTTCGATTACTTATTACACACCATTATTAGTAGTCGCATTACTAGTTGGTGAAGAACAAAATTTATATCTGTCTTCTATTATTCATTTTTCATGTCTTGTTCAGAAATTAAGCTTTATTGTAGATATGTTTTTTTTGAAAGGCAAAAGAATTATGTTTTATTTTAATAAGAAAAAGAAAAACACACTTACACAGGAGAGACCAAAAGGGCTCACATAAAAAGGACGCACGACCAGTCGGACAGCTTTTATTGTAGATATTATTTGGAAACCTGCACTTTCAGTTTCTTTTCCTATGCTTTGTACACATAACACAAATGTATCCAATCTATAAGAACAATTTGGTTTTAAAATTTAAAAAGAAAAAGAAAACACATGGATGGTGTCTTTGTTGTGCGTGTGCTTCTTGGGGGTTGCATAGCAGAGTTCCAGTTTTCTGAATGTTTTGCGTGCATCACTACTTGGCCAGAATCATTCAACAGACAACTAGACATGCAGTGTGTGTTTAGATCTCTCGTATGCACATGTGTTTGAGGATTAGCACTATCATTACCAGTTGGCCAGATCCCTAACATAATTGCTTATCTTACTGTCATCCCAAGTCAAACATATCAGCTAGCTTCGCATGAAAATTTAAAGCTGCTGGACGATTGGGACATCTCCTCCAACTAATTTATTTATTGCAGAAGAAGACTCTCTCATGCTTTTACTAAGATAAAACTTCAGTTTTCACTTTCTACTGCTATGCAATCTTTTGACTTATCCATCCTGAAAAGGTGAATTGCCTGAGAAAAGCCACTGCTGGTTACTACTAGATCACCCATGTTAGTTATCAAGACTCTTAACTTAAGAGAAGATATGTTAATTAAGTTAAAGGGGCTCATGGTTCCTTTAACTAAGATAGGCATCATTTTCAATATTAATTTAATTAGCTTTGGTAGCAGAGTTGCACTGCAAATATAAATAACCAAGTGGAATTTGGAAATAGAATCCAGCTTCCATCTGATGAGCAAAAAACTATTGTTAATTATTTCTAATTTGAGATTTATGTATGGTTACTGATCAATTAAACCCTATTTTTAAGTTTAGCCAAGTTTTTTCATCCAAGTTTCAAAACCTGATCCCTTCTGGCAGTCTATAAACCGATCATGCGTGTTTGATGAATGAGATAGGTCATGTATCATGTATCATATATATAGAACTTTTACGGTGGTTGAAAAAAAGAGGATCGTCCATCGTTTTAGATCCAATGGTAAAGAATTAGGAGGAACTCAAGAGAAAGAACTAGGAAGAACCGAGAGGAACTGGAAAGGAATGGGTAGTATAGTAAATTAACATTATTAAGTAAATTTCGACGGACAGGATAAATTCGTGGATGAAGGAACCAGGAAGAACTAGAAGGAACCAGACAACCAATTAACATTATTAAGTAATTTTCAACGGCCATGATAAATCCATGGATAAAGGAACTAGGAGGAACCAAAAGGAACCAGACAACCACTGTAAAACACCTCATCATATATAATGTTGCAGACACCTAGTACTATATGCAGATAATTCAGACTAGATCAGATTCACAGTATAGATTATTGTTGCATGATTGGTCAATATACAATTCGAGATTCGTGGATGTGATTGGATTGTCATGACTCAAGAGAGTTAATGTAGTGGTTGGCAATATATATGTAGTGATCCTCTTTGGTTTTCTTAGATTTGTAAGACAACTCAAACAATCTGATCTAATATTATTTATTGCACAGATTTGGACAACTCATAGTATAGTATATATCAAATGAACCAAGCACTGCATGATTAGTTCCAAAGCATGCATGGATGCATGATGTCAGCCATGTCACTGTCATGATACCTCATTAATTAATTAGATGTCTTTGCTTGTCCTTTCCTTTTATTTCCTAGCTGTTTTTTGGAGTAGAATTGTGTTTTAGTTTTGGTTAAGCAGAGATTTGGTTTAGTTGGTTGGATGCATCCTTCGGCTCTTTTCCTAGCCACAACTTGCTGGCCCTGCCTATATTTCAGGAATAGCCTCTGTTTGATGATATTTTTCTTTAATTTTGTGATCTAATCACTAGTGTTATCTAAGGACTCAATTAATATATCGAGCATATATTGGCCAGTATATGAAAATAAAGTTAACTTGACATAAAAAATAATTTCTTAGTTCCAAAACCAACCATATGATAGACTAATTTTGTTCTATACCTCCTTCGGTTTTTAATATATAACACTATTTACTTTTCAAAGTACGTGTGATCGTTCGTCTTATTTAAAAAATTTTAGAAAACTATAAGCCATGATTTAAGTTTCTTTTGTGATAAAAATCACAATAAAATAATTGATAATTAAAAATTTAATAAAACGAATGAGCAAACATATGCCAAAATGTCTAAGGAGTCATACATTGAAAACCGTTTTGAGTAGTATATCTTCCCAATGTTTCTGGTACTTGAAGTACTAGCAACGTTGAATTTTCCACGATTTGATTAGTTGAGTGCATTATCATTCCTATAAAAAGTCAAACAATTTCGGATCAGTCCTATCAGATTTTTTTTTACAATTTTCAGCATGAAAATCATGCCCTCATTTCACTGACATTTAACAATGGACATCACAGGACACCATCTCCAGTCTTATTTTCCAACCAAAATGACCTAATTAACTTTCGTGTCAAACATTTGATATGTTTTGATTGGTCCAAATTATTGCAAGGCACTAATATCCAATGTTGATTCGATCATCGAAAGCGATGGAGCACATATATGTAAAGAAAAAACAAAACAGCAACCTATATCCCCTACGTACGGGTTATGATTCCCTTTGCACGTTAATATTGTTGACCAGACTGGTTTCACCAATGAATTTCAAATTAATCCTAATTTTACTTCTAGATGGCTTTCCATGACACGTGATGCAAAACTCGCAGCATAAAACTGCAGAGAAATTTTCTAGAAATATACTAAATGTACGTAAGAATGGGTCTTAATTAGTTTGGGGAAATTGAGTTTGGGCATAAGTCATAGCCAACTTGTGGGTAGGCTAATAACTAGTGTGCATGACCCTCAATTTTCTTGTTAGTTTCTTTTAGTAACAACGAAAGGGCCAGCTTTGTTTGTCCAATTGCACAAAGTTAAGAATATGTACTATGGCTAATAATAGTCAAGAAAGGATCCATATATTGAACTGCACAGAAAATACGTTATGTTGTAACAACAGGATCAAAATTAATATTAATTTTAAGAGAAATGGGCTTTAGGTCAAGGATTCTTGAAGTAAAGGTTAATTATGTCTTAGAGCCTAACCGAGCGGAACTATAGAAAGGTGTATGTAATTTCGGCATAACAATGACTATATGGTAAACTGTTGTAGATCTTGCCCTTCCACACGATGGATTTTACAAATACAAACCTTCTATATGGTAAACTGTTGTAGATCTTGCTTGGTTTTCCTCAAAGGCCATAAGGGCTTCAAAATTGATGCCTTTCAGACAGTGGCGGAGCCAACGGTGCCATTGGACTCGGACGACTAATAGTTTTCGTGTAGCTACTTTTCTAGACATCGATAATAGTTGACCGAATAATTAGTAGTAGAGACAAGACACAACCCGGGCAATCGCTTGACTTGCCTATGAGTTTGATCCACCACTGCTTCCAAGACATTTGATCGGGGTTAGCTCCAACCATATGCTATATGGGCATCGCGGGTACTTTGCCTCTTTGAAAGGTGGAAGCCTGGAGATAAGTCCCTCTAGTTTGTTATTGCTTGGCTTAGACATGGAGAATATGGGATCACCCTATTACACAAAGTAGTTATCGTCTTTATATATGTGCCCTAACTTATGAGATATCCTATACGTGATAGTTTTTATATGTTCTAGATTTTGATTTCTCTGCCTTAAGACGCAAGTAACTCCAGGCATAACCACTCTGGCCAACTGATAGTAACCCTTTTAGCTTTTCTTGTTTTCATATGAGGCATATAGATGTATACTACCTTTATTATAAAAAAAGATGACATTTAGACACTGACACAGTACTCAATATATATGTTTACATCTTTCTCAAATTAAACTTTATATCTATAAAAAGAGCCCAGTACTAATAGAAATAGAAAGTAATCTGAACAGTTGATCTTATTTGATCGAAAGGTTCAGATCTATTTATATTGTCACCCTAGTTAGCGGTAGTAGAAACATGGAGGGGCATTATTGTAAAAAAATGGGTGCGAAGGGTATAATCATCATTTAGCTGTGACTACACCTTTTTCCTTTCTTTTTTAATGGAATATGAGCAATTAATGCCACCGTAATAAATGACCACATATCGATCTATCTGGAAAAAAACATAAATGACAAAGTTACCCCTAATCATTATATTAGTATATTACCAATTTACCCATAATAACGAATAATTCAAATTATTTCTAATGTAGTATAATACTATTAGTAGAGAGCACCGAAGCATCTCTTATAAAAATATAACTATATGAAAGAGTTTTCATGCCAAATCAATCTATTATAGTTCACATTTTAAGTCCTTTAAATCTATTGGTGATTTAAGATTTTGAGGCCGGTTTGACTGCCTGTAATCTAGAACACATCATCCTTTTGATGAATGGATATGTACCAGTCGAAGAAGGTCGACATTTTTGAAGCAAGTCCAAAATTGGCATAGTAAGCTCTCTGTGCAATCTTCAGGTATGGAGATGTTTCACCTCCATCTAGCTTATTAATTAATGATCTTGTCATAACGTGCAGAAAATTGTTAAAAAAATATCTTAATCTCTCTATATGGATCTCTCTCTCATATATGGCGTATGCTATGTAAGTTGTTCACACTCCCACAGTAACTACTCCTGATGAAATTAATGCAAATGTTTTCCTTGTGTTCCATGAGATAATTAGAAAATATGATCCCTTTAATTTGTAATTGTCTCACCACATACGCAACTGCACACGGTCGTGCCATGTCCAAGTCCTTTTCTCCCTGTTTTGGCTGATCGAAAGGGAACAAAACGTGTAGATCTACCCACCCCTCTCCTAACCTCTTCTCACAAACTATTAATATTTAGTTTGTATGTTTTGCACATGCATGCATATGCTTGCTTGAGGGGCATCATATCATTAGATGCACTAACCAGATTAGATTATACTAAATGTTTGATTAATTATATATATCCTAGTACGACATGTGTAAATTAATAATCTCATTATGATAGCAACCTCAAACGTGCACTTAAAGTGTGGTGCATGGATAGCTCTAATATATTTAGGAGATTATATATATAAGTACCATGTATGGAAAAGCTTAGACAAGCATCAAGTGGGCTTCAAAAAACAGGTAAGAAATCTTGTTGCCTTGGTGTGTAACATGCAATATAGCTGGACATGTGGATCCAACTTGAACAGTAGTTGATAAGAACAATCTCACACTCATTCTCATCTCTCTCTGCAGAAACACACATGGAGAGAGTGCAGGCCCAGAGACACTACAGCACACAATGTTGGGGAAGGGAGGCACAGCTGCACAACAACTACCATCTATGGTGGGGGCCAAGTTAAATATTGGGGCTGGATGCAATTTGCAATCTTGTGTTTTATGATCACTGGTCCAATGTATCTAGTCCCAACAAACAAAAGGAAACAAAGGGAGGGGTTGGATAGATCAACACTGAATTGAGGATATGGACAAAGTCCATCAGTGAGTTATCTTCAGTGATGCCACATCAGCCCAAATCTGAGTAGAAGGATAGAAAAGAGGAAAGAGAGGGGGATATCGACGAATTAAGGAATTAACAGAATTATTAAGTTATATGTATCAACCAGTTTAATCCAAAAGTTTAACTTGATAGGTAAAGACGAACAATTCACTTATTCTAGCTGAAAGACATTAATGCAAATTAAAAATAGAAGAGATACCTCTTGTATTAGAGAAAATTATGTTGAACTAATTTGTGGGTATACGTTCAGACAAAAGTGTATTATAGAGGCTGTCTGGAGATGATATGTACAGCATGTACAGATAGAAGACAATGTGTTTTCTTTTGGGTATGTACGTGTTCTCTGTTGTACTTGCCCGAAATGAAAATCAAAGTAATTGTTATAAAAGAGGTTTGGTCAAGAAACAGAACATGGATGTGTCCAATTATGATGCCTAGTCAAAAGCTATCACCATGATGTATCTTTTTAGATAAAGCCAGTCATGATTTTGGTTACAAGTTTGCCCTACGGCTCTAAAGGTGCATCCATGGATCAAGCAGCGATTCCTTCATTGTTTACGGACCACAATATCTTAGATGTCATTATTTTCATGTTGGAATACAAAGAACCAGTTCCCAATGATGACATGTTATGTTTCTTGTATTATCCATAGTGAGGATTTTTTTTTTGTTACATGGAACACACACAACACACTAATACACAAGCATGAGGGACATCTTTAACACACGCTTAAAGAGAGACGAAGGCCAACGACAGCTCTATGACTTCACTAGAATCCACTCATATTTACATATATACTAAGCATGGCTGAAGTCATGCTTACTATCACCAGGTTACCGGTAAGTCCTCCACAGTGAGAACATTTTTTCATTGAGGAAAGAACAGCTCTATTTGAAAATGAAAGAGCTTTTTCAGTAAAAAAATGAATGACCTTTCACAAAATTTCTGATCCTTTGTACTTTGATCGCTAATATGAAAGAAATCATCCCATTTGTATATACTGGTGTGTCAATATAAGTGGCATTACTGGAGAATTGATTTTTGCATGCGGACCAAAAGATATCTTTCCGTGCGAAAGGTCTGCCCGCGCGCCCGAGAAGGTCTGTGAAAAGAATCTTTTCGCGTGTGGGCGGTCTAACCGCATGGGAAGATCTATTATCCCGAGCTGTCAGCTTAAGCAGCCTGCACGGGAAGATCGATTATCCCGTGCGGGCCGCTTAAGCCGACCGCACGGGATAATAGATCTTCCCGTGCGGTTCTTTAAGTGGACCACACAGGAAGATTGATCTTCCCGTGTGGCATTATTTTATATGCATATGCGCGCTTGCATTTTGTTTAGGGTTCTCTCTCTCTCTCAATAATATATGATACTGCCGATGTTGTCGTTATTATATATATATATACACTTCGCACGTATTAAGAATTAAAACACATTAATTATTTTCTCATAAAAAGATATAAATGTACGCATCACATATATACATATCATGTATCGTATCGCAATTTACAATAGTTCGAAATCACATAAAATATATACTTAATTAGAAATGTTTGTTCTAGTACATATGTTTTTTTCTCACTCTCTAAGTCGTTTGAAGGTATCCTCCATCGCAAACTGGCTCTCCAGATCGTAGAAATCGTCCAAATGGTTACAGACATCGCGGTGGATGAATTGGCAAATATTTGCACACAAGTTGAGTATGGTTTGATTGTCGAACCGGTTTGCTACAACTAGAATGGACGAGATCTGTTTAGGAAGGTATACACATTGATAGTTAGGAAAATTATACAAGATCTTAATATGTAAAAAGATATTTTCTCTGAACTTGCTTCTTCAAACTTTACAGTGTATCTCCCGCTGATTCTAAGCATCTCGCACACTTAGTATCTGCATAAGTTAGTGCCTGGTGGTTACTTATAACACTGTGTTGAATAAAATTGTATACGTCAATATTTTTATTTAAACAAGTATATATAAGAAATGTCAGTATAATGGACATGTAATTACCGGTCATTGTGTCTTCACGAGAATTTTCTTCCTTTGTGGATTATTGACTGGTCCATCGTGGTCTACGTAATGTTTGTGTGCTCTATGTAGACAAAATAATTGTTTGAGTCAATTGTGTCTTTGAGAGTACAACAACCAATACTTATTAAATGGTGCATAAAAGTATTTACAAATTGAACAAAATGAGAAATTCTTTGAATATATCATCAGCATAGTGTGTCGGATCCAACAGTACGGCCATGTGGTCCCGCGGATATACCAGAAATAGTACATAGTAATCGCTGCAAAGAAGATATGTTAATTGTAGGTGATGTAGTAGTAAAATAACATTAGTACGGAAGAAATATTATGTACTGCACAGGATAAGGGACCATGATGATAGTTTTGTCTTTGTGCGTGAGCATCGCTTTTTCCAAGTACAGTGCTACACTGACCATCTTCTTCTTGTGCATTTGTTTGATGACAACCTCTTCTTTGGACTTTGATTTATCTTTCAGCTCAGCAGAATCTTCACAAATATTCACCGTGTGTTCCGTCCAGCAAACCCTTGTTGGGTTGATGTATCCTACTGGTCAGTTGGCCTTTTCGGCGTTGTGGAATTGCATCCTAAGTAATGCAGTGGGTAATTTATCAGAAGTTAGTTTGCAAATGAATTCATTTATGTCATCAAATGCAATTGACTTACAGGCAAAACGCGACAACGAGATTTATATCCATTTTGTCCAGCTTGAAAAATGCGTGAAGGTCGTTGAAATCGATGACCAACATCCCATTTGGTCCACTAATGAAAGCGTGATCCGGGACCTTCACAGTAAGCAAGCTGAGGCCCTTTTTAGTCGCCTTTAGGTACCAGTCATGCATCAGCCTCATTTCCTAGGGCAGGTCTTCCATGACGTGCCACGGTAAGAACAATTTCCCGTACTCGTACTTTGTTGGCACTTTGTCGTAAGTCCAGTTTTGCATGTCCTCCATTCGATTTTTCACCGATTTTTGTGAATCCGACAACTGTGGAGTTTTATCTTGCTTCTTGTCAGTCGGTGTTCTCCCCCTGAAAGCCTGGAACACTAACTTGTCCTCGTATACAACCATTTCTTTCGATCATAAGTTGATCGTACCATTTTGGGATAAGGCGACGAGGTTCAAGCTTAGTCGGACTTGGAACACTTGTGGTTTTCGAAGAGGCTTTTCGGTAGCCAAAGCTAACTGTGGTGTCGGAGGAGATTGATAAATATCTTGAACTTCGGATGAAGGTTGTTCCGCATGGACTTCAGGGACTAACAGATGTGGTGAATCAGGACCTTTTGGTTTAGGGGACAAGGGGGTGGGGAAGCAGGCCGATTAGGTGGCAAATCTGGCCATGGTGAAGAAGGCGGTGTAGGAGCAGCAGCAATCTTAGGAGCCGGCGGGATTGGGGTTGAAGGCGATGGACCGACTAGCAGGATATCTCGTCGATGCCATAGTATGAACTGGTTCATCGGTGCTGGAATATCTAGTTCTAAACTAGTATGCTCTGCATGCACCTTGGCCACTTGCACCCTTGCATATTTTTCAGGGATTGGCGTGTTGTGAAATTGACGCCCTGGTATCGCAAGTCCTGTACCCACCTCCTTTCTCTTCCCGGCCCTTCCTATCGGCATGAGTTGGCTGCATGGCGTCGGAGCGTGATGTTATCTATCGGATAAGGTGTCGTGTCTATTGACCCGACACGCTTGGCACTTGAACTATTGGTTCTTCTAATGTTGGAATAAGTTTGGAAAGGCTTGGCGATTTTGAGCAACAAAAGAGTAGAAATGTTGTTCTACTTGTTTTGCTATTTTCTCTTCCAGTTTCTGTTTGTACTTCTCCCGTTTCTTGTAACTCGTAGCTTACTTTGGAAATCCTTCCTTCCAATTGTCCTTGACGATAGACCTCTTACTCGTCCGGAATGTTCAGGGTTGCCTAATGCAACTATCAGTTGATCATTTTCCCTCTTGGCAATGAATTCCCATGTTTTCTCTTTCTCTACAATGTCCTTCAGACTACTGGTCACATGCTCGATATCAGGATCCTCGAAAAGAATCTCTCCCTTGTCGGTGACTTGGCCCGTGCTCCGTGCCCAAACCCAGTTTTTGCTTCTTTCCTTGAGTGCTTCTACAAGCAGTGGCTTGCCTTGGGCTGCAAACTTCTCTTCAGTTGCTCGCCACTTCTCTACGTGGCCATCATAGCCGCTCGAGCCCAATCGGTGCGGGTATTTGTTCATTTTAGCTAGATCGGACACTTTTTTCCTCCATGCTAAGGCTCCCGGGTTTATCATCTTTGTCACAAACTTGTCCCATTCAACGGCGTAATACCACCATATTCTTTGAATGGAGACTTTATGCTCTTTGTCAGCTTGAACACCATGAAACCATCCTTTGCTTCGGGGGCAGTACCTTCCTCAACAGTTTTGTTAAAAAAGGTAGCCATCGCACGATACCTATGTTTCTGTGGTAAGAAACGATGATGACGCATGTAAACTAACTTTTTTTACAAGGTCGGGTATATGTACGATGTGTTGTCCAGACATATCAGACATCCGGACTTTCCTTTAATCTTTCCTGAGAGGAAAAATTTGCTGGTAGATTGTTTATAGTAACGAATATGATAGCACGCAGAGTAAAAATACTCCCAGTGGTATGCATCAAACAATCGTAGACCCTCTTCCCACATTTCTTGCATATCCTCCATCAAAGGTTCAAGAAACACATCTAGGTCGATGCCAGACTATTTTGGTCCTTGTATAAGGATAGTCAACAAAATATACTTTTGCTTCCGACATAACCATGTAGGAAGGTTGTACATGGTGAGCAAAACAGGCCAAGTGTTGTGCAAGCTGCTTAGGTCACCAAACGCATTCATTCCATCCGTGCTCAACGCAAACCTAACATTTCTTGGATCCTTTGCAAATTTTGGGTGCTTTGAATCAAAGTTTCTCCATTGTCGAGCATCGACAGGATGTCGAATCATACCATCTGTCTTTCGACCCTCTTGATGTCATCTCATCAACTCGACATCGGTGGGGTTCAAGAACAATCGCTTCATGCGATCTTTCACTCACAAGTACCACATCACCATGGTCGGAATCTTTTTTCTGGCTCGACCAATGCATTTGGTTCCGCAACATCACTATCGGCGGCACTGTTACCCGTTTTGTACCTACTCGCCCCATAAGTTGGACACTTGTCCAAGTCAGTGTATTTCTTGCGATAAAGTACATAGTGATTAATACATGCATGGATCTTTTCAACACCAAGAGATAATGAACATATCAGTTTCTTCGCTTGATAGGTGTTAGCTGGCTACAAGTTAGGCTTAGGAAGCATAGGTCGCAAGAGACCCATCAAGTCGTTGAAACTATTATCAGATCATTCGTGTCTGACCTTCAATCTAAGAAGTTCTAGCACCGACAGCAATACTGTATAATCCATGTCACATCCCTTTGATTGGTTGTACAAAAGATCTTTCGCTGATTTCTGCAACGCCTCCCAATTGTTTAAATCTCTTGCTTTTTCTGTTAGGACCTCTGGTTCAGCGTGTCGCAACATATCCTCAAGATCGAGATCAATATCAACCTTTACATCGTCAAAATCAGAGCCGCCAGAATCATCCATCAATTCATGGGACATGTCCTCAATTATAAAATTATCTGCCTCATCGAAGTAAATTTCAGGAATCTCTTCAGGAGCAGCGACTTCCCCGTGATAAGTCCAAACTGTGTATTTCTCCACAAATCCTCGCTGAATTATGTTTCCCAAAATTACATTCGGATCTTTCCACATCTTCTGATTCTTGCAATCCAAGCAAGGACAAAAAATATCCTTCATATTCTTTCTCAAAGCGTGTGCCTTAGCCTTATCAATAAATGTTTATGCTTCTCTCATGAACACCAGATGAGTTCTTCGCATCTCACACATCCATGTCCGATCCATCTAAAAATTTCACAGCAAAAAATAATATTATATTGCAGGTGTTTTCTACATAAAGAAAAAAAATTGTCATTCAAACAATATATTTGACCTACAAATTACAAAAATAGCTCAAAATGACCTATTCAAATAAGTTTAAATATCTTCACATTCAATCAATGAAATTTTACAACAACGAAAGCAAATAAAAGAGAAGATCAAGCATGTTACTTTTTATATTGATTTCAATCGAAGATTTCGAGTCGAAAACCTTCCCCCTAATAAATTGCCTATTTTTGGAGAGAGAAACACCGAGTCAAAAAAGTTTAAATATCTTCGAATTCAACCAATAAAATTTTACAAAAATAGAAGCAAATGAAATAGAATATCGCATGTTACCTTTTGTATTATTGCAATTGAAGAATTCGAGTTGAAAACCTTTCCCCTATAATTGGCTTATTTGGAGAGAGAAACGCCAAGTTTAAAATGGTAACAGTCAGGTTAGGTAGATATTTATGGTCCATCATCGCGTGCGGCCCACTTAAGGGACCGCATAAAAAAATGTATTATCCCGTGCGGGCCCTTAAGTGGGCGGCACGGGATAATATGTATTATCCCGTACGGTCGCTTAAGTGGACCGTACAGGATAATGCGCTTTATCCCGTGAGGTCGCTTAAGTGAAGCGTACGGGATAATGCATCTTTTTGTGTGGTCCAACAACCAGCCGCTGTGGACCGGTTTTTTCAGGCGCGGCTACTTATGGTCCGCCTGGAACCTATCGGGGGCCTCGTCAAAAAAAACTTTTCTCCAGTAGCGTGGGCTTAAAAAACATGTATGCAAAGGCGTGTGAGAGATTTCACTGAATTGGTTGTGGTGAACATTTCAATCTGAGATCTAGCTACATGGAAGCTGACAACTCGTCTAATGGCAATGAGTATTGTTGTTGTGCAGTCCACGACCAAGATTATATTCTAGCCAACTTAGTACTGTGTCCATAGTACACATATTTGTGTACGTTGCATGGGTACGTATGTGTCCATGCTCTAGGGGTGTCTCCTACAATTTTCAAGCATTTATTAGTGTGAAAGTGTAGTGTCTGCGGACCCTCCATGTACTCTCAAACACACAAAGCCTCGCATAGTTTTGCATGTTGGGTAATCAGCCGCACCTACAAATTTTAATTTCAAACTTTAATTCTAAAGTTAGATTTATAGGTTTTTTTTAGAAAATTGCATGTTAGACCATGTTTTACCACTTTTGAAGCTTGGACTAGATGTAAGTTTCTCTGTTCACTGCCATGAAACTTCCCCAAATGTCAATTGGTTCGGCTGTGACGGGTCAAAATGCCTCATTACGAATGACCTCATATTTAACGGGCTAAAATGGAGCCAGTTCCAAATGAGGCTTAGAGATATGGTTCGTCACATGTAAGGACTCATATGTGATGGATCCATATATAAACTCGACACAAAACACAAAACACCTATGATGGGCCCACATATAGACTCGTCATAGGTAAGGACTTATATGTGATGGATCCATTTGTAGACCCGACACAGAACACCTATGATGGACCCACATATAGGCTCGTCATTAGTGACCACTTATTAGATGAGGTACTCACATGTTGATGTTGATGGAAAACATGTGGCCGGGAGATCTACTTAGCTTTAATGTAGGTCCTACACTTTGATGAGATACAGGTGTACCAGTCAGTTTGATCCTACAACTAACAAGATATATAAATTGATAATCAAACAGCCGATCGGCCAATAAGCTGATGTAAAGATACTAGCTGATGTCGATAAGGTTTTGAACAATCGGCTATATGTCTGATGTAGATTTTGACGCTTGGATAAATAATAATATAAAGACAATCGACTGATGATAATGTAATAAGATAATAAATCAATCGACCGATATAAATGTGATAAAATAGATACCCAATGAACCAATTAGCCGATATAGATATAATGAAGCAAATATCCAACAAACCAATCGGCTGATATTGATATAGAATATTAGATGTAGGCTCGATGGTTAAAACATATATCAGCTAAAAGTCCGATGTTATTAAATCCAAATGATTGAGTAATCAATGAAACCTTTGCTGTAATCGGCTAAAAGCAATTTTGTATATAATCCTTATAAGTCGATACAACACTTAAATAATTTTCAGATAACTCATCGGCTGAAACCCCGATGAAATAATGATTGATGCCTACTGACTTAAATAAATATAACTTACAACCACTACCTTATAGGTCGGATCTAATCGATGCAGTATAAGGTTGATAACTGCCTGAGATTTAAATTAGTCGATATGACACCGATCAAAGTGATCATGTATTAAATTTAATCAAGGCAGCAAAACCATCAAAGAGAAATTTAACACATCAGATAAGATTAGCTAAACCTCCGATGAAACATTAGCATAAACCTATCCGCTTAACAAGACAGATTATTAATAGTAATCTAGTAAGTCAGACCTAACCGATGCAGCACGAAATTGTATATAATAATCTAATACTCAATGAGTCAATAAATCTGTCTAATATGATAGATATAACAAATCTATCTAAAACAACATTATGTTTAAAGAAACATCAACTTGATCAGAATATTAGATATAACCGAGGAAGTCCTAACTAAATCGATGTGATTATAAACAGTAATGGAACTAAAGATACAGATGATATACCATATAGGCAACACTTATGTGGCCCAATTAGAATATCAGACTCAACCGAGATAGTCCTAGCCACCCCAACGTAAGCGAAGATGACGGAACTTACTTCTTGCAGGAGGTTGAACTCAATCGATGCAGCCTATGCACGAAAACAAGAAGTCATCAAAATAAAACCTCATAAGAGGGTGACAATGCGCCGAAAGTAGATACATATTGATATGTGGAGATAGTTTACAGGGACTTCGGGTGTACATATTCATACCCATAGGCCGATAAGACTCCTAATTGGACACGGCATAAACTTTCCTAAAGATAAAAGGAAAAACATAAAGTTCTTAATGTACATGAAACAAACTTTCCTAAATACAAAATTTGCCTAATTAATATATAAACTTAAGCCTCCATGCGATAGTCTTCAAGATTCCTTCTTGAACTCGATCTCTCCTTGATAAATTTTCATCGGCTATTTGACATCTTCTCTTAATCGAATCCACTAAAGAATCTTCCAAAATTTTGGCGTTAATAGTTGACTGGTGTTAAATTTTTGTACCTGTCAGTAATGACCTAAGAAAAGGCAAAAATCGCTCTCTCTTCCCTTCCCAAGTCCGTCTACCTCGTCCCTATCCCCTTCTTCCTCCATCCCCTCCTCTCCTCTCTCTCTCTCTCTCTCTGTGGATGGGTGCAAGGAGGCACGTCTCGGCCGTCATGTAGGAATGCATCGAATGGCTTGTCGAGGTCGCTAAGGAACTCAAGCTCGTCTCCAACACAATTGTGTGTTCCTGGTGTCTTACTACATGAATCAGGTGGGTACTGATTTATTTGTTTGTGTCTTACAATTTGATTTCAAATATTGCATGTTATCGCTGCCAAGTTTTTATATGGGTGTGTCCCGTGATGCGTTGCCATCGGAGATTAATTGAAGGAGGGGCGGATGACTAGAGATTAACTGAAATGCTAGAAGGTGGTGAATTATAGATGTTTTCCTTGTGAAGTTGCTAGAAAAGTATAGTCTAAACCTTGTAGTTTCCCCAAGTAGTTTTTGGTAGCTTGTTTTTCTATTGCTTGTAACCTCAACCTTGTAAGTTCTTCACTTTCTAGCCATCTTCTAATTAGTCTAAAATGATTAGTAGTTTTCTGTTGTTGCAGCTGGCAACTATTTTTGCTTTTTTCCCACATCTGTGAGGTTTACAACATTAACCCGCTTGAGGTGGGTCTCATGTCTAACGGGTGGTGTACTCATCTGTGATGGGTTCTAATTATCACCCATCGTAGGGGTTTCATACCACCGATGGGCCTTCGCTCGCCAAAGATGGGGTGGAGTTATCATTAACCACTTGTCGATATCTAACGAGGGCCCTACCCGTTAGAGATGATTGTTTGGGCCCGTCAATGGTGATTTTGAACTGGTGTAGTGTGTTTTGCTTTGGACCTATCACATGTTCTTCTTCCTTAAGGTTTTTATCCTTTCCACCTCATACAAATATCCACTACTACAGAAACGGTTTTTGCAGGTAGCCAAAACCCATCTTCACATGCAGTTGGGTGGCCCGCCTGCACGAAAAGGTCTGTGAAGATCACCATTTTCACGTGTGGGCGGGCCAACCGCATATGAAGATCAATCTTCGCAGGCGAGCCTCTTAAGGAGGCCGCATGCAAAAATGGATCTTCTCATGCGGGCGCGTTAAGAGGCCCGCATGCGAAGATATATCTTTGCATGCAGCCAATAATAGCTAGTCGTTTGGGAAGGTCCCGTCCCCTATGTATTACAATATTCCTCGCTATTTATAATCGATTTTTTGAATGATACGCATACGAGCTAACCGAGGTGTCATTATTTGTACATAGTACAATCTTCCTTTGTCAAATAAATAGGATATCAATACTTAAACAGAAAACATTTATATACATATTAACACGGTTTGTCCCGTATATTTACATGTTAACGATTTTTTGGAAACAAATGTTACACTATATTTTCATGGCATATGTTTTTTCTCCCACACTCTTAGGGGTTTGAAGTTGTCTTCTGGTGCCAGCTAGCTCTCATCGTCGTAGAATTCCCCTAATGCATTGCAGCATTCGCGGCGGATAAGGTGGCACAGGTCAGCGCTGTAGACGAGAAAAATCAACACGCCGGCCTGGGAGATTTGCTTAGCTCTAGTGCAGGTCCTAGAATCGATGAAGCGCGGGCGTGCCAGTCAGTTTGATCCTACCACTGATAAGATATACAAAAAAGCAGAGCATAAATTATATCGGCCAATGGCCCGATAATCAAAACAGTCGATCTGTTGACAGCCGATCGTGTGATTCCAGCCGATGTCGATGTCCAGATAACTCGTTGGCTGAAACCCCGACGAAACCCTTATTGGTAGCCACCAGGCAGGCTAGAGATCACGGTTCTAATCACAACTTAGTAGGTCAAACTGAATTGATGCAACACTAAGTATGAAAAAAGCGCAACATCTAGACAATCAAGCCCTTGACTAATTTTCAGGGTGGTAGATGTCTAAACTAATCTAATCTAATATAACGATTTAGCCGATATCGACAGAGACCCTAAAACGAGAGACAACCGATAGAGCTAAATTGAGATACTAGGACTAGATTAACAGAGACATATGATAAGACCGGCTAACCCTCCAATGAAACACTAGCATGAACCTATCGGCTTAACAAGACTTAGATTATCGATAACAATCTAGTAGATCGGACCTAACCGATGCAGCACGAGATTGTATACGGTAATCTAATACTCGATGAGCTGATAGATTGGTCTAATGTGATGGATATAACAAATCTATCTAAAGCGACATTATGTTTAAAGAAACATCAACTTGATCAAAATATCGGACCTAACCGAGAAAGTCCTAACTAAGTCGATACGACTATAAATAATAATAAAACTGAAGATAGAGACGATACCAGATAGGCAACACTTGGACTTACCCCTTCGCCGGAGATCGAACCTAACTGATGCAGCCCCGCGTCGGGTGCCAAGTCTCGCCGGATGATGAATAAAGTAGAAAATGTAAAGGGTGGCGATGCGCCGAGTTGTATTGATCGAGAGATAGATTACATGAACCACGGGCTTACATATCCATGGGATATCAAAGATCCTAACAGATTACAAATCCAAACTTTCCTAAAGATAAAAGGAAACAAACCGAATCCTTACCGAATACTAACACACTTTCCTAAAGATAAAATAGAAAACTAACAAACTCTTCCTAATTAATAGATACAATTGCCTTTTAGAACTCTATCCTTATATGGCAATCCTCATGAAGCACATCATCTTGATCCGACGGTGTCTCCAATGTTGTCGTACTGATCGGCTACATCGGCTTGCCTTGTCCGATTTGGTATAAGTCGATGGACACCTTAGCCGGTTTGTGCTCCGGGGCTTACCAAATTCTGGCGTTAACACATGCCCTCCAGTTTTGGAGTATGAGAAGTTATGCTTCAAAATTATCTTTGCCTTGATCGCCCCAAAACTGGTTCTTTTCTTCTTCTTGACATCGGCTCTCGTAAGCTGATACATTCTGTAGTAGATGAGCCAGGCTGTCGAACTCATGAAAGAAAAATCTATCTTTGATAACTACCGACAACCCTTGGAATGCAAGATCTGCTAGCTACTCATCACTTAGACTCAAACTATAACATTGGCTACGACCATTACAAAACCTTTGAATGTATTCCCTAGCCGATTCCCCTTCTTGTTGTTTGATTAATATCAAGTCTACAAGCTTCAACTCACCAACCTCAGCAAAGAAGTACATGTGAAACTGTTCCTCAAGATCGACCCAACCTCTGATAGAATTTGATGGTAATGACGAAAACCATGTGAAGGCCGATCCAGTTAAGGACAATGGAAAAAAATTTAACTTTTAGAGCTTCTTCAGCCGATGCCTCCCCACATTGAGCTAAAAATCGGCTGACATGTTCCATTGTAGATACACCATCTTGCCCTCAAAACTTGGAAAAGTCTAGAACCTTGTATCGGCTTGGAAGTGCTACTCTATCAAACCACTCAGGATATGGCAGCCGATACAAAAATGTTTGATGTTTGGGTTTAATTCCAAACTGCGCCTCCATTTACCTTTGCAATATTATCGGCCCAATCTTATTTAGACTGGTATTGTTGTGTTTTCTCTGGCCGATAATGTTGTTGTGGCTCTTCATGTTGATATGCTTGCCCCCCGAGACAATATTGTTACCGCCGATGATGATGATATTGCCATGGCTGACTTCTTAATGCAATCATCCTGGGGACCATCTTCTTAATCAAACCATGTAATGTACTCACCAAAACTCCAGATGGATCGAACACAGTGCGATGAACAATTTCATCAACCATCTCTTGAAAAGTGTCTCGTCATCCATGGGCTCAGTAGATTATTCTGTCTTCATTCATCAGCTTGGGAGACTGTTCTTCCTCGGCTTTGACTTCTTTATCAGACATCTTGCGGCAATTATGGGTCCGCGGAGCCGTGTAAAAAGATATACTGTCCAAAACAAGGTCCCACTGGGCGTGCCAAAAACGTGTTGATGAGAAATTCGATTCCCATGCACTGGCCTGAGAGATTTGCTTTACTCTAGTGCAGGTCCAAATTGGTCGCCTTTGGTGAATTCAGGGCGTGATGGACAGCCGAGTCGATTCGGTCCTGTAGAGTGTGAAGTCCTGAATTATCTTGTTCTTGTTTAACGTCCTCCATTTTCTTCTTCCCTTTCTTGTCCTCCTCGGAGGACGTGTTGCGGTCTTCGAGCTTGAATTTGAACTTCTGGAGGACGGCCCTAGATTTGGTCTTGGTAAAAGACTACAGGTAATTAGCCTGCAGCTGCTCAACCATCTGTTTATAGTCGGCTAGTTGTTCAGCCGACAGTTGTTCAATTTTCACCGAGATGATGTTTTCCTTGTTGATTTCTAGGTTCTTGTCGCCGGACATTGTGTTGAACTTGGAAGTCTGCACTTGGTCCCACCAGGTGTGCCAAAAATGTGTTGACGAGGAAAATCAACATGCCGGCCTGGGAGATCTGCTTAGCTCCAATGCAGGTCCTAGAATCGATGAAGCGCGGGCATGCCAGTCAGTTTTATCCTGCCACTGACAAGATATACAAAAAAGCAGAGCATAAATTATATCGGCCGATGGGCCGATAATCAAAACAGGCGATCTGTTGATAGCCGACCATGTGATTCCAGCCGATGTCGATGTCCAGATAACTCGTCGGCTGAAACCCCGACGAAACCCTTATTGGTAGCCACCAGGCAGGCTAGAGATCATGGTTCTAATCACGACTTAGTAGGTCAAACTGAATTGATGCAGCACTAAGTATGAAAAGAAACGTAACATCTAGACAATCAAGCCCTTGACTAATTTTCAGGGTGGTAGATGTCTAAACTAATCTAATCCAATATAACGATTTAGCTGATATCGGCCAGAGACCCTAAAACGAGAGACAACCGATAGAGCTAAATTGAGATACTAGGACTAGATTAACAGAGACATATGATAAGACTGGCTAACCCTTCGGTGAAACACTAGCATGAACCTATCGGCTTAACAAGACTTAGATTATCGATAACAATCTAGTAGATCAAACCTAACCGATGCAGCACGAGATTGTATATGGTAATCTAATACTCGATGAACGGATAGATCTGTCTAATGTAATGGATATAACAAATCTATCTAAAGCGACATTATGTTTAAAGAAACATCAACTTGATCAGAATATCGGACCTAACCAAGAAAGTCCTAACTAAGTCGATGCGACTATAAACAGTAATGAAACTGAAGATAGAGACGATATACCAGATAGGCAACACTTGGACTTACCCCTTCGCCGAAGATCGAACCTAACCGATGCAGCCCCACGTCGGGTGCCATGTTTCGTCGGATGAAGAATAAAGTAGAAAATGTAAAGGGTGGAGATGCGTCGAGTTGTATTGATCGAGAGATAGATTACATGAACCACGGGCTTACATATTTATACCCATGGGCTAACAGAGATCCTAACAGATTACAAATCCAAACTTTTCTAAAGATAAAAGGAAACAAACCGAATCCTTACCGGATACTAACACACTTTCCTAAAGATAAAATAGGAAACTAACAAACTCTTCCTAATTAATAGATACAATTGCCTTTTTAGGACTCTATCCTTATGTGGCAATCCTCATGAAGCACATCATCTTGATCCGACGGTGTCTCCAATGTTGTCGTACCGGAATCAGCTACATCGGCTTGCCTTGTTCGATTCGGTTTCAGCCGATGGACACCTTAGCCGATTCGGGCTCCGGGGCTTACCAAATTCTGGCATTAATAGGTGCATACGTTAAGAATTGTCTTTTTGTCAAACCAGTTTGCTACGTAAGATATTTGTGGGATCTTTGAAAAAAAAGAAGACAAAAAAGTTAGGAAATGAAATTAGATGAAATACAGTGTATAGAGAACGATCTTCGGACTTACATTATTGTTATTTCTCGTGAACCTCCCGTTGACTCTAAGCATCTCGCACACGTAATATGCACAAAGAAAAGTGATCGGGGGTTGCTTGAAACATTGCGAACAAAATAATAACACTTATCAATATTGAAAAGTAAGCATTACAACAATTTATGTTAACTGCATATGTCATTACCGCCGGTTGTCTTCATGGTAAGCTTTTGTTTTCGCGATCATTTTGGCCCATGGTGTCTCGATGTAATACTGTGTCCTCTATGTCGATAAAATATTTGGTTGAGTTACTTTAAAATTTGAGAAAAGAAAGTAGGTATTGAGGAGCTATGTTAATACTTACAAATTTAATAAAACAAGAAACTCCATGAACATTTGTTGGTAGTTTGCCGGATCATGCACTACGACCAAATGATCCCTCCGATACACCAGGATTAATATATCACTACCTTAGTGTGCACTGGCTTGACTACCCTTATAGCAATGGGGAGGAAGACCGTTAGCATCATATAATAGTCATGAGCATTGTATCCAAAAATGGTCAAATCTTTCATTGAGACTAGATTCCTGATGTTCGATGAGAAATCAGTAGGCACTCTCACCTCATGCAAGCATATACACAAAAGCCTTTTTCTCTTCTGGTGTCATCATGTAGCAAGTAGGAGGAATCTCGATTTTTCCATTGGCCAACTCTTTTGGGTGAAGGTCCTTTCTTATATCCAAATTTACCAGGTTGTTACGTGACTTCAGTCCATCCTTCATTTTACTCGGGATGTCTAGTAAGGTGTCCACGATGATGTAGAACACATTGTTCTCGAGGTGCATGACATCAAAGGCATTATGAATCTCCAGGTCCTTCTGGTATGGCAAGTACTTGAAGAAGATTGAGTGCTTCTTGAAAGGCAACGTATTTTCCTCCGCTGCTTTCTTTCTCTTGCCTGCCTTTTTCTTTTCCTTCCCGAACATGACCTTAATAGTCTTTGTCATGTCGAAGAGACAACAGCACCACTCCGTGTTGCAGGGGCAGTCTCGTTCTCTACTATCTTGTCGAAAAATTTGGCCATCTTACGGTACTTGTGTTTCTGGGGTAAGAACCGATGATGCCACATGTAAACTATCTTGCTTGAGGACGTTAGATATCTGTACGATGTGTTGTACAAATAGATAAGACATCCAGTCTTTCCTTTGATCTAGCCTGAGAGGGAGAAGTTCATGGGTAGGCCGTTGATGGTCACAAATATGACAGCATGCAGAGTAAAGTACTCTCGTCGATATTCATATCACACTCGTAGCCCTTCTTTCTATAGATCTTCCATATCCTTTATCAAAGGTTCAAAAAATACATCTATATCAATGCCAAGTTGTTTTGGCCCTTGTATTAGGATAGTCAACATAATATACTTTCGCTTCTGACAAATCCATATAGGAAGGTTGTACATGGTGAGCAGAATTGGCCATGTGTTGTGTGCGCTGGTTAGGTCACCAAATGGGTTCATTCCGTCCGTGCTCAATGCAAACCTTACATTTCTCGGATCCTTAGCAAATTCTAGATATAGTGAATCAAAAGTCTTTCACTGACGAGCATCGACGGGGTGTCGAATCATACCATCTATCTTTTGGTTTTCCTGATGCCATCTCATCAACTCGGCGTCATTAGGGTTTGAGCACAAGTGCTTCATATGATCTTTCACTGGCAGGTACCATATCACCATGGCCAAAATGTTTTTCTTTGTATGCACCAATGAATTTGGGTCGACAACCGCACTATCAGAGGACCCATTACCCGTTTTATACTGACTTGTCCCACAAGTTGGGCAACTATCCAAGTCAGCATATTCCTTGATATATAATACGCTATGATTTACATATGCATAAATCTTTTGAACACCTAAAGATAATGGGCATATGAGTTTCTTTGCTTGATACATGTTGGATGGCAACAAGTTAGGCTTAGGAAGCAAAACTTGCAAGAGACCTATCAAATCGTTGAAGCTGCTATTGGACCATCCATGCCTAACCTTTAATCTGAGAAGTTCAAGCACTAAACACAACACGGTATAATCCTAGTCACATCCCTTGGATTCATTGTAAAGAAGATCTTTCGCTGATTTCTATAACGCCTCCCAATTGTCTAAAATTCTTGTTGTACCCATTAGCACCTCTGGTTTAGCATGGCAAAACATGTCCTCCAGATCAAAATTAGCGTCTAAATCGATATCATCACTACCAGAGCAACCAAATTCGTCCGTCGTATCAGGTCATGTCCTCAATTGTAAACTCTTCTGTCACATCTAAGAAAAAACAAGCATCTTCAGGAATGGTGATTTCTTTAGGAACGATGATTTTCCCGTGATAGGTCCAAACCTTCCTTAAATCCATGCTCCACTATGTGCCCCAAAATTTTAGTGGGATCTTTCGATAATTTCTGATTCTTGTATTCAAAGCACGGACAAAAAATGTGCCTCCTATTATCTCTCAAAGCATATGCCTTAGCCTGATCAACAAATTTTGATGCTTCCTTAATGAACACCAAATCTCATATATCTATGCCCGATCCATCTATACATAATTACAAAACGAATAAAATTAGAGTGCATGTGTTTTCCACAAAACATGAAAAACAAATATCTCATAAAAATTAAACAAACATTTCATTGAAGTAGTATTCACTAGTGATTACAATAAAAAATTGGTCATTCTAAACATTATATTTGAGCTGAAATTTGCAAAAAAAAGCTCAAAAAGTCCATTTCCAAAAATGCAAAATTTGTTGCATTGCATCGACGAAATTTGAAATAAATGGAGGCAAATGAAAGAGGAAAAGTATGTAACCTTCTATATGGAGATTTCAAGTTGAAAACCGGCCCCCTGTTTGTTGTTTCGTTTTGGAGAGAGAAACATTGGGTTCAAATGGCTGCAGCTCAGGCTTGGGTGGGATATATGGTCGATCATGGCATATGGGCGATTATCGTATGCAGGCTCTTAAGAGGCTCACCTGCGATAATGCATTATCATATGTGGTCCATCAACCGGCCCCGAGGGATCGATTTTTATAGGCGGCGCGAACACTTATGATCCACCTGCAACCTACTAAGGGTCTCGTGGAAAAACAAAATCTGTAGTAGTGATCGCTCCTTGTCGGTAGCTCTTCGATGGAGATTAAGCTAAGCGTTACACATGACATCATCTTCATACAATGCCAAGCAATTCCAGAACTACATGCATGTAGCTCGAGATCAATATTGATGTGTCCAATGTAGCGACTCGAGTGTGTGCACAAGGCCACAAAGGCGGAGATGCCAATCTCAAGCTTGAGCTCAGTATGCATGGTTCGGCTGTAAGGGGAGAGAGTAGAGCTAGAAGAAGAAATAAGTACAAAGTGAAACATTGTGTAGATATATACCTGACCTAAAGTGAAAAGATTACTTACACCCGGTCCAAGTTGCAAAAGAGGTAAAAATAAAACATGGTCTAGTGTGCAATTTTCTTTTTCATCATAGTATATTTTGCGGTATTGTTTCTAAATTGTTACGAACATGAATATAAAAGTTCTGCTTATAAATTATTTTAGTTGTTTTTTTCACGACGTATCAACTATAGAACAAATGATGAGAGTGAAATTTTTTTGCAAGTTTTAGAGATAGCTAAAAGTAATCAACCAAGTGGATCTGATCATATATTGGATCTTAATTAGAGCACCTAGCTAAAATGATGTCACAAAGGTAACTTTTACACGTTGGTTTATATGATTCAAGAGTATTGGTAGATCAATAGCTAGCTAGCTTACCTACACTAGTGGAGAAAGCCACACTAGTCCCGGTTGGTAACCCTCAGTAGTCCCGGTTGTCAAACCGGGACTACGAATCCGGGACTAGAGATGGTCGACCTCTAGTCCCGGTTAAATAACCGAGACTAGAGATGCATCTTTAGTCCAGGTTGAAGCCACCAACCGGGACTAAATTTTTTTTTTAATTTGCCCTTTCTTCAGCAGTACTGCTATATATATGTATGTATGTATTACACACATATACATATATATGCAACATGCATATATATGTATAAATATATAATTTACACACATTTAAATAAACTTAAGAAAGAAAATATACATATATTACCAAAATATGTATAATATTCATACATGTTTCCTAGCTAGCTTATAAAAAATTGTCTCTAATCTACTTTGCTGTGGATGGAGTGGTTTGGCTACTAAAACTAATGAAGAACTCCTCCGCGGGATCAACGACCTGCTCATTAATAAATCCCATCAATTCTTCCCGAGCGGCTTGTATGAAAGTCTCGTGGGGAGGTCGTCTCTTACTCGCATAAGCTGTCATTAATTAGAATAAACAAGAAATAAATATATGAAGTGAATAAAAATCGAGACATAATATATGAATTGCTGTTATACGTACATCTAGATCATCGACAGTTTTGACTTTGGTCACAAAGCGGTGAATGTAGTCGCAGACGTAATATCTACATAGGTTGGTTCCCTGCGACTGTTTTGCACACTAAAAGATAAACGACGACAGATTTAATATGCATTTCATATTTTAGAACATAATAATGATTCAATTCAAATTAGGAGCAGGCATGTTACTCACTGGAAACTTCATCCGCACAGAGAGCTTATCTTTCCAATTTTCGCGAACATTCGCCCGAAGTCGTTCCCATGCCCTACGTGCAGTTGAAAGTTAGCTAGTAATTATCCGAGAACCGCATACATGCAATAACACGTAAGATATATGGCATTACCTGTTAAACAGTTCAAATATATTGGAGTACGTGGACTCTGGTTTATCCATTGAGTCAAAGACATGGATCTTCGACTGACCCATGTCAAGTACTAACAGAATCCAGTGGAATCTGCAAATTGGTTTAGATGACACATATGAAACTTTATGTATGCACGGGATTGAAATTGGTTCGGAAAGAAAGAAAAAACTTACGCAGTATTGTAGGGTAGAAGGATGAAGGACCGGAAGTGGTGCTGCACAAGCGCGTTGTATATGTTGTCCACGGTGTCATTAGGAAACTGTTCAACCAATGGGCCGTTGATTTTGTGTGGATCCATGAATCCATGCTTGGTGCATTCGTGCTTGTTGCAGTATTGGATCGCCATTCTACAACAGTTAAAATTTTAGTCAGCTAAATTTAAGGAGGTAAGAAACGAAATAACAGGGCGATACTTACAAAACCCGCACGGTTAGAAGTGAGACGTCGAGGGCATCAAGTTGGTACAGGTCGAATATATCTTCGAATCGGAGATAGAGGTAGTCACCTCCATCGAAGAAGTAGTCAATTGAATATTTGCATGTTATCATGTCTTCACCCTTGCTGGATCGTTGCATGTACCACTGATGGAAGCGGTACATCTGAGTTGGAAGCCTTTTCACTTGATCCGGCTTGACGAGAGGCTTTCCAAGTTTGAACTTGTATTTAAGCGAAGCCTTCGCCAGGGGTGCACGCCCGTGTAATTGATCCATATTAATTCCAGCATCTTCCATGAATTGTCTTAAATCAGGTCTAATATTTGGAATCGTGCTGAACTCCAGAGGCTTCTGTGGCTGCATGCCAAGCTGGGGTACATCTTTGCCCGCTTTCTTCGCCCTGCCAGCAGCCTTCCGAATAGTCCGGACGTCATCAGTCTTCTCATAGGAAAGCTTTGGTGCGGGTGGCGGTGTCTTCTCAATTCTCTGAGTCTTTCTTGGACGACCGCTTGATATTGATGGCACGGTCTTTGATGATGACCGTTTAGGAGTCGGTGCTCGTTGTGGCGACGGAGGAGGGTTGGAAGGCGGTGGAGTTGGAGACGGCCGTTTAGGAGTCGATGCTCGTGGAGGCGACACAGTAGGCGGAGGCAGCGAAGGAGGCGGAGGAGACGACCCACGTGGAGGCAAGGGCGGTGGAATGATAGGAGACGCTGTTCATCCGGGGAATTTTATGAAGATCTTCCTCCAGAGAAATATTCCATGAGCCGTTTCTCCTAATGTCGTCTCCCCGTCTCCTCCAGGGATATCCAGCTCTAGATCTTCATAGTCGTGTTCCACCTGTTCAATTTCAACCTTCGAGTACGAAGGTGGAACGGGCCAGGATTGGTAGGTGTCGTCTCAGGCTACTGGAATAGCCATGCCCGACGCGACCTGTTCGAGAAGATTGCTTATTAGTTAGTAATGAACATTGATTGACAAGTTATTTAAGAAAATATACGTATAACATAAAAGTACGAACATACCTTTATTGTTATGTTTTTCATTGGGATATGCGCTCACACGGGGTCCGCGTGTGATGTCATCCACGGGGCATGGCGGACCCGGTTGAGCATGTGGGGCCAGCTCGCCTTCATTTCCAGTAGACGCGCAGCTGCTGCGCTGCTGTTGGAGTTGTGTGGTTGTTGCTGGATCCGGCTGTTGGCTAACCCACTGGCTCCGCTCCTCAGCCAACCTTAGGGCCACCCTTTCATCGACAATCTGATCGATCTACGAGAGCTTCATTTCCATCTCAGCGAATCTAGCATCATTCTCTCGCTTTGACCTCATTCGGGTCATGTATGTGTCGACGTTAGCTTGGAACTCGTATTTCCAGGGGACGACGCCTTTTCCTCGCGTACGCCCCGGGTGCTCTGGGTTTTGGAGGACGAGTGTTAGCTCGTCCTTCTCTCTATCGGGCCTGAATGCGCCGAGGAACTGGACTGCACCGCCTCCTATAACCTTTGTCCGACTTCTTGAATTTCATCACCAAAGATCATCATCTTTCTGTCTTGCTCTTTCTTAGATAATCTGACAGCCACCTCATTCCGTGATGGCTCCCCGTGATTTAGAGGTGTGCACACCTCTAAATCTGAAAATAGAGATAGCACACCTCTAAATCACAGGGAGCCATCACGAAATGAGTTGGCTGTCAGATTATCTAAGAAAGAGCAAGACAGAAAGATTATGAAGCAAAGGGAGAAAATTATGAACTCATTACATATGTAGGAAGGATAAAACGAATTTGTGAAACAGAGGTTGGTGTAATCTCTCATTACATATGTAGGAAGGATAAAACGAATGTATGAAACAGAGGTTGGTGTAATCACTCAATGTTGCTCACCTAAGAGTCTCTTCAGGAAGGTGGGAAACAGTATCTTGACCCAACTTCAGCACGTATTAACCTAGCTTCTTGATCATCAGCCTCATCGTCTTCTTCTCCAACCAATTTCAGTTCTTGCGCCTTCCACGGCCATGTCGTTCGTGTAGGAGATGGGAAGCAAGGGGATGTCAGTGACGGTGATGCGGCGGGAGCTGGAGACACTGGAGAATTTCTGTGTGCTGATGGAGCGGAACCCGGCGGTGGAGCTGACGGAGAGGACAAAGAAGCTGAGGCAGGCGTGCTTCAAGGAGAATTACAAGCGGAGGAGGATTATCTAAGAAAGAGCAAGACAAAAAGATTATGAAGCAAAGGGAGAAAAGCAAGAAAAAAGACCAAGATCTGGATCATGACATGTTGAAGAGACCAAGATCGGTGAAGAAGGCTGCTATGATGGATCATGACATGTTGAAGAGACCAAGATCGGTGAAGAAGGTAGGAAGAAGGCGTCGGGGCCTCTTCACGGATCATCAGGAGCAGCTGGATACGGATACAGATGAGATGACTAAGATAAGCTATTTCATTGATCCTAACTCATTGGAGTGTGAGATTTGCTTCATGTCTCTCGAAAGAATGGAGCCCAGCCAAGAACATAGGTAAATGCAGTTTTGTCTTGCATCATGCATATGGTTAACCATGCTCATCGCTGAGAAAATTTTATAGCAGTAGCTTCTTTTGGCTGCAAGACTGTCTTTGTTTATCTGTTATTGATCTAACCTTTTTTCATGAACTAGCTGGTGGCCTTATTGCACTAGCCTTTGGCCTGATAGTTACCTGCTTGAGGAGGAAGCTCTCTTCTCCAGTATCTTCTTCCCGAGCTTCCATCCCCAGCCATTGTGCTCTACTGCCATGCAAAACAACGTTTTATAAGGTATGATTCTTTTCTTTCTACTCGGATCAATGCAAGAATGATGCTCTCTTTTTTCTAATTGAAAAGGAATGATGCTTTCTGGATTTGTTAAGGGTTTAGGGTTTAAAATAGGGTTTAGGGTTTAAGTTAAGGGTTAATGGTTTAGGGTTTAGGTTTAGGGTTAAAGGTTTAGGGTTTATGGTTTAAATTAGTTTTAAATACGACAAATATTAATTATATGTTATTATTTCAATTTAAAATATTTTTCAAATAGGCCATATGTTAATTATATATTATTATTTAAATTTTAAATATTTTGGAATATGACAAATGTTAATTATATGTTATTATTTCAATTTATAATATTTTTGTTAATTATATGAATATATGTTAATTATATATGAATATATGAACATATGTTAATTATAATTATATATGAATATAACACAATATAACAGGGCACTGTAATAATTAGTCCCGGTTTTTAAAATTAACCGGGACTAGAGGTAAATTTCAGTGGGCGGGAAAACATCTCTAAATCACGGAGAGCCATCACGGAATGAGGTGGTCATCAAATTGTACGGACTAAATTCCTATAAATGTAACGTGCTAAGCATACTTGTCTTCCTCTTTATAATTAGTACAAACAAATTTTTCTTTCTCCTCATGTTTGCATACAAATCTAGAGATGAAAATGTATAAAAAACAACCGTAAAATGCGAAATGCTAAGATTGTAGCTAGCACATCACATGTAGATAGCAAATTGTATAGAAAACAACCGCAAATCTATAAGAAGAAGAAGTTGCTAACCTTGTAGATAGCAAATATTTGTGTATTATCACCAAAGAAGTTGCTAACCTTGGCAGACTGGACCTCTAGCTAGAGAAAAATTTTAAAAATGTACAAGTGTGGTTGGCTCGGGATGGAGGAGGAAGAAGGAGTATATAAAACAAAATCTTTAGTCCCGGTTGGTAACACCAACCGGACTCCGAGACAACAGTTTAAAAATTCAATGACTCTCTAGGACCTTTAGTCCCGGTTCGTGTCAAGAACCGGGACTAAAGGTGACGGTTCAAATGTTGTCGGAGCGTGTCGAGGCCGGGCACCTTTAGTCCCGGTTAGTAACACCAACCGGGACTAGAGATGCTACCTCTAGTCTCGGTTGGTGTTACCAATCGGGACTAAAGGTGCCCGCGCTCCGACACGCTCCGACAACATTTGAACTGGGACTAGAGGTGACCTTTAGTCCCGGTTCGTGACACGAACCGGGACTAAAGTTCCTAAAGAACGATTGAATTTTTAAACCGGGACTAGAGATCATCTCTAGTCAACCAATGATGCAACTTAAACTAAGACTACTGTGGTTTTGTCATTTCAACCAACGATGGTTCTCTAATAGTGCTAGGGACACATCGATCGATCATGCATGTTCAACACGAACACATCAATGCTGGATTGATGGACATGTTTCTCCAACCCAAAAGAAACAAAGATTTCAATCAATCTGTACTCTTAACACACGTAGGACATTCTTGTTGATCAATCGAGCCGACCGAGCGTACCAACTTTAAATAATCCATCCGTGCAAATTATACATATTATTGTTTTTAATTTTATACTTTTTGTTCTAAAATAATAAATACAAACATATAATTTAAATATTTTAACTATGGTTACAATTTAATTTGATTTTCCGACGAATGGAGTATATGCTTATTGCTTCCTAAATAATGTACTATCCACTCTAATTAATTTGATTGTTGCTAATATATCCATGCAGACTAAGAAGGCTGCATGGCAGTACAGTGCAGAATCGTCCTGAAATTAATCAACTAATTCGTCTCTGATCGATCAGACGAGCTTATTAAACTTCATCATCACCAACGATCATATTGTCGACTCGACTCATGCTTACTAATTAAACCGTGTAATTAGCTGTCAGTTGGTATCATCTTGGATACACTAATCGAACTCCATGTACTTGGTATCATCTTTATATTATAGTATACCTTGTAAATATGTCACACGAACATCATCTTATTTTATCATAATTATTTTAAAGTTAAAGTCTTATATAATTTTAATTTATATTTTTCTTTATATCTTCACCTGCCCCGGCGTCCGCCTCGGTCGACCGAGCGGCGAGCCGACGCAGGGACAACGACACATGGAGGAAAGCAGGCGAAGGGCGAAGGTCCAAGCGGCGGCGCGGGAGCTCCGAGCAGCGACGGGAGGGAGGGGCACAGGCACGACGCGGTGCGGATGGGGACGGAAGGAAGGGACGCAGGGAGGGAGAGGCGCATGAGGTCGTTTTTTCATCAAAGTCATCTCTTTCTTTTCAAGATTAGGACTACGGGTTAATTTTATAAACACTTAATAGGTTTTCGTAAAATAGTCAAGCGAACTACGGGTTAATTTTATAAACACTTAAGAAATTTTCTGCAAAATAGTCGACGGACAAAAATTTTGGATGAAAACTAATTATAGATTAAACAATTTACCGAGTAAGATTAGTTTGTCCTGACATCAAATTAATACCAAGAGTGAGATATCTATGGTATAATTAACCTTCGCTGATCGATCCTGATAGATCTACTATAGATCCACCTTGATGGAAGTTCTATAGTTATACATTTTCATATACGTATACATTTGGTTGATTTGCAAATCAATAACTATTGTCGCACTTGAGAATAACTAAGGCGTATTTGAAACTACATGTTTCTAACTTCTACTTTCCTCTTATTTTTCACACGTATATTTTTTTAACCGCTAAACCATGTATTTTTAAAAAATATTTTATAAAAAATTATTTTAAAAAAATCATACTAATTTCTTTTTTAAGTATTTTTGAAGTTAATACTTAATTAACGAGCCACCAGTTTTACGTGTGTGAGGAAAGTTTATACCTTATCTTTTCTGAACGCATACTAATTAAGTTAAATTAACTGAGATAGTATTGGATGTGTAATGCTGAGATCCTCTACTGTATTGGATGTGTAATACTGCTCACTGATACGTAGGAGCTCACATGTTAGCGAGCAAATCCTGTAGACAACATATGCCCAATTAAGCTAGCTAGAGAACTTGTCATGCAATTCCTAGTCTGAACCTGAAAACTTCTGATTTGGAGGCAGATGAGATCGATGAGACGCACTTGTACAAAGATGAGGGCCTCCGAATACTTTGGATCGACACGACGTGACATGAACCTTTCCTGACACGACGTCGACCGTCAACAAAATAAAAGCGACGGATCCATCGACGGACGGACGCCCTGCATTTGTCCTGCTTATATGACTGCTGCGTAAGTATCCAAGCTAGCTTTTCTCTCTCTCTCTCTCCAATATTACTAATATTGGAGCCATATATCCTTTTGCAGCTCTAATTTTGTGTAACTGATTGCACAGATCTTCTACTGTCGAGTAGCACGGTAGCACAATTATTTGAGTAATCTATCTCGTTTCATAATTCTTAATATTTTAAATTTACTATGGTTTCATTAACTATAATTTTTTATTATAATTATTATATTAGAAAATAAGTAAATATATTTAAGTTTATTCAAGTACTTTTTAACACTAATCTATGCATCGTGTTCGAATGTCCCTTCAGACGAAATATTCTAACACTTACAGTTAAAGTTTCAATTAATTTTCTGATTTTAAATTTGTCTAAAATGACAAAAATAGTGTAACCACATGGAGTAATAATTGGTAAGCATCAAACATATGTACAGTTGTTTGAGCAAGATTATTGAGGGTTGAATTAAACAACTCGAGCAACATGTGTCGCCGCGCGGTTCGCACACTTGGCAAGCACATCGCCATCTTCAATTCATCCAGAGAGCATAAATGCATGCAAGTGACAGGGAAAGAAGAGGAGATACCTCCAAAGCTCCCACTTACATGGCCCTGATGCCCTGATTGGACATTGGGCAGACAAAGGTTAGGCAGTTGTCAACTAGCCAAGGGCATCACCATCACCAAAGGGAACAAAACAAAAAAAAGCTACTCATACTCCATGCATGTATATATCTCACACCAAACTCGATCCCTATTGCATTAGACTTGCATTGCATTGCACTGCACTTGAGACATCTACATCATCTCACTGTGCAAAAGGGGGCCAGGGGACAAGTTCCATGTCAGTATTTATCCTCTCTGGAGCACACCAGTTGGATTGATTGATTGATTGACTGACTGACTGATTTGGCTATACTAACTAACATTCTTCAGATTCAGAGTAGTAGCGCAGATTCAGAGAATTTCTTCTCCTAGTTTGTCCCTTTCAAGGTGCTCAACTTGTGCTTCTTGAGATCTCTCTTCTTCCCTGCTATGGCTGCAAAAGTTAGCAACTAGGAAAACCTAGCTACCAAAAACTAATGTGCATTCCGAAACCGGCCACTTGTCATGGCATCAAGAAAGGCAGAAGTACGTAAACTCTAGATATGTGTTTCACAGATGAGACGAAAATAATTCCCACCACACATAAATATATAGGGAGAGATGCACGTACACTGCTAGAAAACCCCACAGTAGTCCCGGTTCGTAACCCACTACGAATCTAGGACTACGAATTCGAGACTAAATATGCCAATCTTTAGTCCCAGATAAAATAATCGGGACAAAAAAATATATTTGTAATCCTGGTTTCTATTATCAACCGGGACTAAAGATTAAAGTGCCATGTGGATATACCTTTTTTTCATTTTTTTTCTTTCATTTTTTTTGCTTGCATATTATTTTTATTTCAAGAAACAGCTCAAATACAACTAAATAATCTTCACATCATAGATAAAAAAGAACGACAAAATCACAGATCAACATTACAACATCACAACATCACAACATCACAGATCAAAATAACAAATCATCAAATACAATATCACAGCCACAAATCAACAAATATAAAATCACAAAAATCTAAAAAATCTCGGCGGCTCGGCGAGGCCGCGCGCCGCCCGCCACCGCGCCGAGGAGGGAGGAGAGAGGGAGCAGGCTGGGGCCGACGCCGCACGACCGCGCCGCCCCCCCCGCGGCCGCCGCACGCCCGCTCGGCGCCGCTCGCCACCGCGCCGGGGAGGAGAGAGAGGGGAGCAGCCCGCGGCCGACGCTCCCGCCCACGGCCGCCGCACCGGATCCGACCGCCGCGCTCCGCCCGCCCCGCCCGGCGCGCCTGATCTGGATCCGCCGCGTACCCGCCCTCTGCTGCGCCCGCGGCCGCCGCACGCCCGGTCCGCCATCGCGCCCACGGCCGACGCCACCCGTCCGTGACTGAGGGAGAGGGGAGAGGAGAGATGGGAGAGAGAGAGGAAGAGGGATCAGATCTGAGAGAGGGAGAGGGGAGAGCTTGAGGAGATAAGGGAGAGGGGAGAGCTCGAGGAGATAAGGGAGAGAGGAGAGGCGCGGCAGACAAAAAGATAAGGGAGAGAGGAGACCGGTTCTGACATCATCTGTAGTCCCGGTTGATAATACCAACCGGGACTAAAAATAGCATCTTTAGTCCCGGTTGGTGTTACCAACCGGGACTAAAGACCCCGGCGCTCTGACAACCTCTGACAATATTTGAATCGAGACTAAAGATCCTAGAAATCCATTGTCTTTTTAAACCGGGACTAAAAATATTTTTTAGTCCCGGGTACAACTCAAACCGAGACTATTGTGAATTTTGGCACTTCAACCGAAAATGGTTTCTCCAGTAGTGATAACAACCATATCAAACACTATACAACGGAATATATATATATATATGATAATATATTGAGCAATAAGTGTGCAACTTGCAATATCAATAATACACCCAATAATTAATTTTCTATTGGAAAATTGGGGCGGTTATGATATTTTGTCGGATATCAGGATTATTGTTTTTTTCTGGCACATGTATATATAACCCATGTATAGTAGCATATGGTTGGAATTTATATCTAAATATAAGTAGTATGCATGACAAGAATTAAGACCATGCATATGATAGGTGAACTACTCATTTATGCAACCTTGGCTGGAAACAAACACAAACCATCTCAAGTTGGTTGGAAGCTAATAAACCTGAAGTGAAAGCTAAGGAAGATCTTTTTCATGGTTTCAAGTGTGAAGGAGGACGAACTAAGTGTGACCGCCCACAACTGAAAGACTTTTCTTGGCCTGTGTCCTTTTCCAAGTTGTCTAAATTTTACCGTGTTCAAAGGTGAACGAAGAGGTAGGTACACTTGGCAATCGCCTTGCCTAACACAAAGGAATCTGACTTAGTTGACCACCAAAAGTGAGCAGAGATGATCACATCTGGATTCCTTAAGTTTAGTAGTGGTAAGAGCATCTACAAGATAAATTAATACAGCTTAATTAGAGGGGAAATCATATATATCATCTGCTAAACAAACCTTTGGTTGTATTATTTTCGAGAACACATAAGAAATTTGTGCATTATATAATAGATAGAGATGAGGTAGACAAAGAAGGCTACTACCATGCTAGCAAAAAATACAACAGCTATAACTGAAATAAACTGACAAAATAGACAATTGGACCCATTATTGATTTAGGTCATGCTATTTTGCCATAATAGGAGCCTCCATATTGGGTCAATCATATACTGCAAAGTTTCACTTTGGTCAGCTCTTGACAACTATATATATCATTTTGGACATAGTTTTCATAGCTTTTTTTTGTCACTTGGGATCATTATTCATATGCATCGAGTTTCAGATTCCTTGCGTTATTCTCAATGCCTCGGGCTTCTCTCTTACCTTCAGATTATCCGTGGCATCGATCGATTTATGCACCCCGCAAGTTCCCGACAATCCGTGGGTCCTATAGTTAGTGGGCATCGGATCTCATCTTGATCAGAATCTCACCACTCTCAAGAAAAGGGAAGAAAATGTTTGGCATGTCACCAATTAGAAAAATTCTGAACTGCAGTAGTACTCCAAAGTTCAGTTTGAAGCTACGAGTAGGAAGCAAAAGTGCATGAATTCATGCATATATGGCATCGCATTCTCCACTCAGATCGACCAGATTAAGCCGTGCATGCTGATCATCCTGGAAAAGAGATTCTCATCCACGAAGTGTGCCGATCGATAGGTAGGTTCATGATAGGTACACCATACCAGTTGCATGCATATATACTTGCATGATTCTATTGCCCACCAATAAATGGAATATACTTCCTAGTGAACTTTTTGAATTCAGCTTGAGAAAAAAATAGCATGATTAATGAATAAAGTGCTTGTAACAATGTATAAATATGTTAGAACAAACTCTGTAAAAACGTTTGCTAAATATGATTCATCAAGGTTAGCAAGGAGCAACATAGTGTAGCAAATGAATCAGCAAAGTTTGCTAAAAGGGAGATTGTAATATGTTCTACTATTGAGCAAATTGTGTTAACTGATTGTAATACGTTATTATCTAGGTTACTTTCCTTGAAACAGAACTCTACAAAAAGTACGGGTTTTGTAAAAATACGGTTCCACATTTTTCACTTACATTTTAGAACGAAGGGAGTAAGTATGTTTCTATCTCTCCAATCTCCTCTTCCAAGTAACTAATAAATTATTCTTAATCATAATTGTCTTATGTATTTTTGTAAAAGAAAAATTACAAAGTAAATATTAACACTTACAGTGTATTGTAATTATAGTATAAGTTTTGAAATTTACATTGTAATTGTAAGTATAAGTAATTTATAGTGTAAAAATGATTTAACTATTTTTGTGAAAAATGTGGTTCCATAAATATAGCTACTCCAAAAAAATAGTAGAAGAAACCCCACAAAAATAGTTTTAAGTAGAATAAAAGAAAAACAAAAGAAAGAACAAGGCCGAAATAGATTAATATGAGCTTCAGTCTTACCAAGGGGAATAAGTTCACTTATGGTCCCTCGCTTGTCGTCGAGTTTGAAATTCGTCCCTAAACCGTAATACTAGGTATAACCTATCCCTCAAATTATAAAATTGGGTCACATTTGGTTCCAAGACAGTATTGCTCCCTGTTTTAGCTGACGTGGCAGTTGAGTCAGCGTGTGTCGACGCGTGGGTCGGCAGTCCTCCAAGGGGGCTACCCAAGCAGGTGAAAGAACGGTCAGGACGTCCCACCAACAGATCTGATGGTCGACTCAAGAACAATGCGAGCCAAGATTTTTAGACAGGTTCGGCCCTCCCAGAGGATAATAAGCCTATGTCCTGTGTTCTTTGTTGGAGTGGTATATGAACAGAGTTTAAGTACAGTGGATAATGTCCGAGAGAGTGGGAGTCTAGGGTTTCCTGAGAGTCCCCCTTGCACGCACACCCGTCCTTCCTTTTATAGTCCAAGGAGGGCAGTTACAATGGACTTGGCGCGTAAGAAAGTTTGGCCCTAAAGTACAAAGCAAGTACATGCTAAAGCTGAAAAACAAAACAGAAATCGCCTTGGGATCCGTTCGTCGTGGGCATCTTGTGCACCGTCCTGCCTTGGGATCTGTCGTGGTAGGTACCATGTGCGCAGTCTTGTCGGGTTTCATCATCTTCTGTCGACCTGCCCCTCATTTTTGTCCTGTTTGTGAGGCTTACGAAGGAAGCCTGCTTCCCGAGGAGGAGCGACTGACCTCTCTCATGGTCGGGGCCATGCGTGGAGGTCGGACTAAGGAGCCGAGGACGGGCCAGGGGGTCGTGGTCGGTGAGTCCGACCACGCCCGGGGTCTGGCTCCCGACTTCAGTCCGAAGACTTCCGACCCGGTCCGCTCGACCTTCTTTCTTTGGTTTAGGCTACCTCGGGGTGGTACCCCCCACAGCGTGGGACTCACATGTCTTGGCATTTTGGTCTTTAAAAAATAAATAAAAATTAATGGGCCCTACATGTCAGGACATAAAACTCTTCTCCTTGGTTGATGTTGATGGAGGCAGTTGGCGGAGAGGTCAGGAAGAGGAGGGCGCGGAAGGCGGAAGTGGCTGGTGGGCCAAGGTCAAGGAGGCGGAGGGTGTGGCAGGTGGTGTTGGGGGCAACGATGAAGGGGTCAGGGATGGGGGCGTCGAGGGCGTTGCCATGGAGGTAGAGGAGGGAGAGGTGGTCGCAGAGGTTCCAGATGGAGGACAAGAGGGAGTCGAAGAGGCAGTTGGAGGCGAGGTCAAGGACGACGAGAGCGGAGCGTTGTCGAGGTCGAGAGGGATGGGGCCAAAGTGGTGGGTAAGGTAGATGGAGGCGAGGACGGAGAAGGCGGCGAGTTAGGAAGGGAGGTGGCCGGCGAGTGCAAATGCGGGGAGGCGGAGGAAGAGGATGATGAGGGTAGGGTTGTAGGAGAGGGAGAGATCGATGCATGAGTCATCGTCATCGCAGGAGAGCGCGCGGGGAAGGGGAGCGTGGTGGTGGTGGACCACCTGAGGCCACGCCACATGCATAGAGGTGTGGAGTCACTCTAGGTGGGGAGCTGCACGTTCCTGCCTTGCCCCTGCAGCGCCGGCTTCACGTGCTCCATGAGGAGTGCCATGTTAGAGTTCGCCTTGCTTGTGATTCCCCCACCAGAGAGAAGGAGGAGGAGGAGGAGGAGGCAGAGAGGCAACTTCGATCTCATTTACGTTGTGTTGGGGCAAAACCAAGTGAACATACTGGAGCAATGGAGTGACCAGTGAAGAGTGGAAGTGAATTGAGTGATCGGAGTACTAAAGAGCTTTACTCCTACTCCAGTACTCAAGGGAAGGATGACTGACTAGTGATGAAATGAAGCTCCTCCTCCTCTTCTCCTCTGCTTGTTGTTGAGTGGTGTGAATAATAAGAATTGGCGGCAACGACTCTCTGGTTGATGTTCATGGGTGGCGCATTGTGGAGCTTCAGGTTAGAGGGCGTCTAGTCGCCGCCCGTCTTGCTAGCCGCCTGTGTCCGCCAAGGGTGAGAACGAAAAAGAGTTTGTGTCTCTGAAATGTAGGGTTCATGAATTTTTATTTATTTATTAAAGACCAAAATGCCTTGCCATGTCAATCAAAATTGGGAGCTATACTACCTTGGGACCAAATGTGACCCGGTTTTGTAAGTTGAGGGACGGGTTATACCTGTTGTTATTGGATGATTTTCAAACTCACGACAAATGGAAGGACGTCATGTAAACTTATTTCTTAACAAGGTGATGGCCTTTCCTGCCATCTAAACCCATTAAAAACTAAAAATTAAGGGCCATCCATATATTTCAGTAGCACAAAGCCCACCAAACTGGGCCCATGTGGGCACAACAAGCCGCGCGAGCGAGCTAGGGTTTCGCACCAGCCGACCCCCTATATAAACCTCACCGCCATATCCCCCGCGCCCGCCGCCTTCTACACCTCCTCGCCGCCGCATCCGACAAGGGAGGAAGCGAGCTCGAGGTCACCGGCGGCGAACGATGGGCCACTCCAACGTGTGGAACTCCCACCCCAAGAACTACGGGCCCGGCTCCCGCGTCTGGTACCTCGCTCTCTCGCCTCCCTCCTCCTCGACCCCCACTTCGCCCCCCTCCTCGTCTCCGGGCTGCTCGATTCGGAAGCTTAGTGGTAGCTGATGGTGAAACAAGTGCGAGCCGATCTATTGGCCCGCGTTGATCTGGTGCGTCGTTAGCACGGCGTAATCCTGCGCGCGCATGGTTTCTTTGTTCGTAGGGTTCTTGATTTGTCCCGTGAAGGAAACCATCTGTCATGATGGTTGGTAGTGTTTGGTCTGCGTGGATTGGTCGATTGGATGTTCTGCTTTTGTATTCCGGTTGTAATAACTACTAATTAGAATTGCAAACATGGATTAGACGCTGTAACAGTAAGAGTTTGTTTGTCTGTTTCTGTGTTCGTGTGATATGAACTGTGGTTTGATTGTCCCAATTGAAAAAAAAGGTTCTATCTTTTGTGGGTTTACTATTGTCAGACATATTCCCTCATGATAGGATAGTGAACGGTCTTGTTTGCTAAAATCTACCAGTTTTGTTGCAATTGAGCTCTTGAATTGTGGTTCTGTGGTTTCGGTTTGTTATATGATGTAGTGAACTGTAGGATTTTGGTGGAAATAGCTCATTGTAGTTTAACTAGTGAATCCGTTTATACAGTTTATTGGACAAGAACTGCATGATTTCAAGGATACCATGAGACAAAATGCCAAATGAAACTACTCATTAGTCAATAACTGCATTATTTGAAAGATATCATGGCTAAACTACCAAGTTAAATTATTTTTGAAAGATGTTTGTGGGCTGAAAAGTAATGTGACATTCGCTCTGAATTGTTTTAGTAACAGCAAGCTTGTTCATTTTTGGCAGCCGGGTCTGTGGGAACCCTCATGGGCTGATCAGGAAGTATGGGCTCATGTGTTGCAGGCAGTGCTTCCGCAGCAACGCCAAGGATATTGGCTTCATCAAGGTATATGATCCGCTCATTGTGCTCCTTGTGTTGTGCACTTGTCCCACAAGTTTTTGAGTACTTCAATTGATCTATGGATCACTTCAAATGTGGAAAAACTTATTTCCTTTTCACCAACCTTATAAATATTTTTTTTTTGTAATTCTTACGATCATTGCACTGAGACAACTATGGGATTATTTGGATTTCCCACATATCAATATGAATCAATCAATTTACACGTAGTCTAGAAACTTATTTAAATGAAAAGCTCTAAATTTCTTGTGTTCTCATTGCAGTACCGCTGAAGGCCATTTTGCCTTGCTGTTGAGACTGAGAACTCCGCCTGAACCAGAGAAATGGATCTTTTAGTATAATGCTAAATTTTGCTTTTTGTTTGGAGTGCTGTGCTATTAAACATGTTTAAGTTTTGATGGGAACCATGAGGTTGTCAAACTAACTTTGTGATCAAATATTTAAGTACTCTGTTATATTTGAGGTCGTGTATATTTGATACTATCTGCGATGGTTCAAAGTTACTGGTTTACAGCATCCCAGCTTGTTTCTTTTTTTTTCTGGTATGATTCCAACGTTCATTATTGTACAAATACAACATAAAAAAGATTAGAATGTAAAAAAAAACAGAAAATGGACTTTGATCAAGTTAAGATGTGATCTATTCCATTTTCTTTCAAAAGTACTGTGGCAGTCAGATGTAAAATTCTGAGTAAACCGATGAGTTTTCTACCTATTTTCAACTCTTGAAGCAGTGAATTTTCAATTGCTTCATGCTGAAATTTACTTTTGAACGTGACAATACATTTTGCCTAGATTTTGGCTATATTTTTTAGAGGATGACAGATCAACAGTGCCCTCCAGTGTTATATTTTTTAGTTTTGAATGTAGCAACACCTTTCTCCAAGATTTGGCTATATTTTGTAGAGAATGACAGATCAACAGTGCCCTTCTAGTGTTATTAATCAGGAAAGTATGGGAAGCTGCATCCCATTTGTCAAAGATTTTGTTGTCCTTCTGCAATGAGATGTAGCCATGCACATAGGCACATAGCTGTGAGGAAAAATGTTATCTTTTCTTCCTTTTGTCATCTGGGATAGTCCAGAAAAACATTATTTGCTGCAGCTTGCATGACAGATGGCAATATATAATGTTATATCCCCTCTATCAAAGAAGTGTGCTGAGGTGATGAAATCTTGTTAATATGTTTGGAATAAGATGGCTGTCTACTCAATGTTTAGATGGACTTTATTTGGTTACATTGTCAGTGTGAATCTTGAAGGTATACTTATCTGTGTGAGATTGCTCTCATACTATTGATGTATTAGTGTTCTTGCATGTTGTGTTTCATGCACCATAAAATTTTGAGACTTTTAAGACTATTTTGTTGGCATACAAGGGTACTGAACGTTTTGAGTTTGAGAGCATAGCATCTGATGTGGTGTTCTTGCATGAAAACAAAGCTCATTGGGTTGGTGAAAGCAGAGTTCTTTCTGTTTCTTGTCTTTGTGCATAATGATGGTTCAAGCCAGTGTTATCCTAAACGGAATTAAACGGCTGTCTAAACGGAGACAGTAAACGGAGGTTACCTGCTTTGTTTTGCACCTAATCGTTGTTTTAGACGGTTGACCCATCTAATCGGTCCTGAATGACAAAAACGGTCTACAAAACCTAAACAAAAGGTGGTTTAGTGCACCGTCTAGGAGATAGTGGACACTGGATAGCGAGAGGAAAGGGAAAAATTACTATATTACTATTGTATTATAATTATTGTATTATTATGAACTTAGTTGTTTGTATGAACTTATGTGTTTAATTTTACTGTCTTAGTGTCTTGGTTGATTGTAAGAACCAGAACTGCTTTATGTGTATGTTTTAATTATGTTTTTATGAATGTTTGAATGCTTGTTAGCTGCTAGAATTGCTTGAAGTTTGAACACATAAAGGATTGTGTAAATTGGTATGATATGAGCTGACATCAAAGATCAAAAGTTCAATTTTGTTATTTATACATGTAAAATCGTGCTATAATAACAAACCGTTTAGCCCGTCTAAACACCGTCTAAATTCGTGTAGACCGTTTAAATGCTAAACTCTAGGTTATCGACTATTTAGCAAAACCAGTTTAGGAAAACACTGGTTCAAGCTTTGATGTGACTTTAAACCTTGGGAATTTAGTGCTTTTTTGTTGGGACCAGAGTACTGGCTGATTCTATTTGAGAGCATATAAAAGCATAATACTAATCTCTACTTCTTGTAAGACCACAAATTAGCTGTCATTTGTTGAATGATCTTTCATCCATTTACTATGGATTGACAGAACACATTCCAGTTGAATTAATAAAGTGCTAATTTGCCATTTAAGTTGACACTTTTTTCTAATAATGTGTCTTTGTTATATAATTATGTCTTCCTCCTTATTTTCTGTTATCTTAACATCAGATTGCATGTTTATTGTCTTGCAAGTTGGCATTGCATTCTAGTTTCTTGGTTGCACTATATTTTCAAAGTGTAGTCCACCTTTGCATTATGGAGATCTGAAGATTTTATACAGTTAATATGATATTGTACTAAGCCCCCATTGAAATCAGTTATATTTGGGTAATGAAATGATTGGCATTGGGTCATTAAGTTCCTGGAGATCTTTTCAAGTGGCAGTATAGTACCCCAGATGAAGTCTGAAGGACAGCTAGCTTGGTCACTTGGAGTATTCAAGATGAACCTGTCCATCAAAACTGTCCATTTTGATGGGCATATTCAAGATGTATGTTGTGATTTGTGAATCTAACTACAAATTTGTTTGTGCAGCTTAATAAATGCCAGATGCAATATTAATGCTCATGGAAGCCGTGCTTGCATGCTTAATACAAAAATTAAGCACGTCTTGAGCTGTCCTAAAGAACAATTAAGTGGCATTATTTTCATGGCTTCACCTTATCTGTTTCATATAGCATTTCCACTCAGTATGTAGATAGCCTTGTGTCGTTCTTCTAGCAGTGGTAGACTTGCACAATGTGAATGACTGAATCGCACAACTGTAGGATTAGTTACTTAAGTACAGTATACCAAAGTGTATGGCATGCCATACTGTTCTTCAATATCCTCTTCAGTCACCAAGAAAGAAAATGTGAAGCTGCCAAACTGAGTTGATAGTAGTTGTGTCCTATTTTATTTATAACATTGCCAGCACTTCTTCTCCATGATCACCTCCTTCCAAATTTCTTATTTCTGGCCAGCTCTTAATGATTTCTTACAAGTGGTGCTATGCTTTTTTGTGTCGTATTATCGGCTGTCGATCTTGCGATTTAATTGCTGATCATATGAATCATTTAATGTTATCATATAATTAACATTGTTAGTTTTTTCCCCCTCCTTCTCATCTCAACCATAAGTCTAAATAGCATGCCTCTTTAGATTGCTCAATGGGCAATCGATTCCCCATATGATCTTTCTATCATTTGAGATATAAAGTACTAGCTCTTAGTTGTCATTCTACACAAAAAAAATAAGATTATGATGGAACCTTAGTCAAATTTATATCTGCAGATGATTCTCTGGAAACATAGTATAAATGTGTGCTCCTACCTGCACAGTGCTCACAGAAACAATTCCAAGAGAACACACCTTAGAACTCTTTTCGAAAGATCACAACATTAGAGCTTAGAAGTTTCAGATCAATAGAATGGATGCTAAGTGTGCAAACATCTGGAGTGAGGAATCTGAGATGATTGATCACCTGAAGTCCATGTTCTGGAGCAGCACTGATGCTGAAATCAACTTTTATTCTCCTGGCAGTAGTGTAAATTCTTGTGTCACAACTAGCACAATGCCTAGCAGCTTGTTTCTTCCTCTGATGGATGATGAGGGATTTGGCACAGTGCCATTGATGGTTAGCACTGGCATTGATATGTGTTCTGATCATCAGCATCAGGTCATCACTGGTAACAAGAGGATGTTCCCCATGGATGAGCACTTTGAGCAGCAGCAGAAGAAGCCGAAGAAGAAAACCCGAACTTCTCGCTCGGTAGGTCAATTTTGCATGAGAATTTTGATTCATGCTTAAACTGTTGTAACGACTAAAATTCATTTTATTTTAGGTATCAAGTATGAGTTTAACCATTACTGACTATGAGACCAGTTCTGAGCTTGTCAATCCAAGCTGTTCCTCCGGGAGAAGCGTAGGAGAGGATTCGAATGCCACAACTGATGGATCTATAGTGCTGAAACAAAGTGGTAATTCAAGAGGTTTTAAGCAGTGTTCCAAGGATACACAAAGCCTTTATGCTAAGGTTAGGACCTAATTGTGTTATTAATTTCTCTAATGTTTGAGTCTGAAGTAATTTTTCTAATGGCATTTCTGACCGTCTTAACAGAGGAGAAGGGAAAGGATTAATGAGAGACTGAGAATACTTCAGCAGCTTATTCCCAATGGCACTAAAGTAAGCTTTTGCTGATTATTATTTAGTAATCATCTTACTAATTTGGTGAACAGAACAATCAATGTAGTAAGTTTGAGTGCATCAATGAATAATCTAATCTGTCTCCCATTTTCAGGTTGACATCAGCACAATGTTGGAGGAAGCAGTTCAGTATGTCAAGTTTCTGCAGTTGCAAATAAAGGTACTAGTTATGTTAACAGAAGGATAAAAAATAATAGATATTAGTAGAAAAAGGGTCCTTCATGGCTGCAGGGACATTAATAAAGGCAATTTCACAACACATTTGTAGAATGTTCACTCGGTTTCGCAGCACTTTCAGAATACAACATGAACTAGAACATCCAGAATGCAAAACGTAGAAGAACCAATTCTGCTTAATCTTTTGTGCTACACATTATGCATTCGAAAGATGTACGTATCTTTTATCTGATCTTCCTTTAATTTTCTAAACAGCTCTTGAGCTCTGACGACACATGGATGTTTGCGCCCCTAGCCTATAATGGCATGAACATGGGTCTTGGTCATACTTTTGCTGAAAACCAAGAATGACTCCTGATAGGAATTGGCTGAACCGATCAACATTTCAGAGGAATTTGAGTTGGATATATATATATATATATATATATATATATATATATATATATATATATGAGTTGTTGCTAAATGGAACTCATTACTGCATGATGCATTTTGTCTTTAGATGTTAACCCTGACTGACTATACATTCTTCTGTTCTTGTAAGGTAGAACAAAGTGCTCCACTGCCAATTATATGTAGTAAGAAAATAATTGTATATAAGTATGATTGATGGCAATAAAGAGCTTATATAAGTCTCAGTTCTGAAGCTCATGACTCCTTAGTTTTTTCAGTGTCTGATTATGCAGTAAAAACATTTTAAATCTCTTTGAATCTTGTTCAACTTATACAGAACTATTCTTTATCTCATTTGTTATCATCTGACATCATGGTGATGGTGCCGTGTTTGTGCATATTGAAATATCCAATGGCATTGATTTCTGAAAGTACACTTCTGGAAAATACTTCACACTACTAAAGTACAACCAATCCCTAATGTAGAGAGATTGAATGGCTTGTTTAATTCTGATCATCAGAACTTTTTATTGTTATTATTATTTTGTAAAATCTCTGCATCTGTGCATATTCAAATGTCCAATAGCATTGATTTCTGAAAGTACATTTCTGGAGAAGAATTTACACTTGTACAATGAGACCCTAATTTAAAGAGAAATCGAGTGGTTTGTTTGCTTCTGACGAACATGACTCTTTGCTTTAGAAGTTTTGCAACCTTTTTATAGCTTTTACATATTTCTTTATGATTAATGTATTGTTATCTGTACACTATTAGCAAGCAGAGAATCTTGCATTCCTTATACAACAAAATCATATCTCCTAGCTACATTCAAAAGTGACTTTACCACTTCTGAAATTTTCAAACCTGCGAAGTTCAATCACCAAAAATAAGCAAAATTATTTAAATTGCAACTAGATTCAAAGCAGCTATATCTTAACAAACTTTTATGTCTCATCATGGACATTAAGTAGCCATACCATCAGATATTAATTGGTCTCAAGTAATCAAAAGCTAGTCTTGGATAATTGGATAAGAAGGTATATTGCTGCTGAGCTGACCCCAAAAAAGAAGAAAAAGAAGAAACAAACATTAGGCCATGAGGCCATGACAAGTGCTAGTGGCAGTACACAAAGTTGCATATCAATTATGGGTTACCAAAGTTGCATCAATCATTTGTTGTAAATCAGCTATTATATGGGTTTGGCAAGTAATTGTAGTGCGTGTTAATTGTTCTATCACAAGATTACAAGATTAAAACTTTGCTTAGTGCCATGCACTTTATCTAGGATGAGTTGTCCAAATGCATAGCGTTGCCTACCATTCTTGAGTTCTCAGTTGAGTATCACTTGGCAGGCACCCGATAGGCTTTGGCCTTTGTGCAAGCTGAGTGTGTTAGCTCACAAAGGAGAGAAAATTGCTAACCTCACAAGCTATGATCCACAGTGTAATATCACTGTAATCGTTATGTCTAGCCTCAAATTTTAATAAAATTGATCGATCGTCCTTACGATCATACCGGGAAAAAAACAAGCTATGATTCCTTCTTATAGCAAACATTTTGTGGTGATGATATATAATGGCCAACCTAAGCATATTTCAGTTGGCTCATGTGTTGTGCTACATGTATTTATTATCATGCAAAAACTACTACATTTATTAAAAAGACTATTTTCGGTTATAAGCCATGGACAAATAATTGTGACCTTGTGAGTGACAGAGGCAACAGTATCGTTGTAACCTTGACCAAATAATAAATTTTATATTTAAATATTAGACTACGATGAAAGAAAGAAAGCTTAATGCTTAATTATATTTAGGATGTTACACTACAATAATACGTCATATTTTTTGGAAACAGAGGAAGTACAAATGTCACATTGAGAAAAAAACAAGTTACAAGCCGTAGACTGTAAATTATGCAATTTCTCTTTTCACCTTCTACCTGAAATAAGTATATTAAAATGATGTTCCGATCAAATTAATGTTCACATTGGTCTGGGCCACATGAAACATATCAAATATCAATGTAATGCAATGCATAGAGATCGATTTCAAGGAGGTTGGTTGTATAGTACTTGCCTACGTGGAGGGCTCGAACACGGTTGGATCCAACAACCTCGAACATTGATCAGGAAGCAGAAAATGCACCAAATAAAATTTCGTGTATATATCGATGGAAAATATTCTAAATTAATCTTGGGCACGCCATAGGCGTGGCATCAATTATATAACTTTCTTCCCATTAAATATTTTCTGTTGTTGGCACGACAATTAATTAATTTTTCTAACATAAACTATGGTATTAATTGATCAGTGTACGTACACATCTGAGAACATCTCCTCAACCGACACTATAATTAACCAAACAACCATGACCAATATGAGAGTTAGGTACTGAGGCGAAACAGGAAGGAGACCTTTGAGAGAGATATGTGGCCAAAGCATTTAGCATGAACTATATATGTTCAGAGTTCAGACCAGCAAAAGAAATGGAATTTACACTTTCTTGTGTCGTTCAAAAGCAGCCAGTTCTCCTTTATATTGGAAGTTGGAATTCATTGCTGCTTACAAAAAGGTTCCAACTTATATAGATTGGAATTAATTCAGGTTCATTGAATCTGTCCACAGTATATATAGTTAGTTCTGGACAAGATAGAAGCTTGTCCATGTACTTAATGGCATTTTCCCTGTTTGAAAGCTTCCAAAATGCACACTAATCCTTTATTAGAAGTTTGGCTGCTTAGTAAGCTTTCTCTCTTCATTTCTTCAAACAAAGAAAAATGGTATAGCATCATACGGGTTCTATTAATATTTTAAGAGAGTGACACACCTTTTACTACTTCTTCAACGTTGAAGATACTAGCTTCGTCCCAAAATAGTTGTCATAATTACTACTTGTCCTATAAATCACCTCTAATTTAAATTATCTCTTTTCTATTCTCAATCATCATAATATTTTTTTTCAAACCGCTAAATAATTAGAACGATAGTACTACTGTGGGATAGAGGAGTGTTTTTTAAGATAAAAGAAGCTGTATTGATTTCAGACGGTTACATTTAAATTTAAATGATAAAATTAATTTATAAGACCACTCTCGACCTTACATAGTGAGCATATACATAAGAAAAGGTAAAAAAAGAAACAACATGACAATAAATATAATGTCGCTGTAAAACTACAATATACAGCAAACTTTTTTTTAAGGGAAACAATATACAGCAAACTAAAATATACAGATGATCTTTAACTCCATTCTCAACCGTAACAACACTTAGACTGCGAGAAACACACTCCAAATAAGATAAATAGATGGCGTCATAGAATTCAATATGCGAAATATATTACTAGGTTTATCATGAAAAAATATGCTTTCATGTAGTTATATTTTCAATATATTTGTAAAAAAAAGTATGGACTGTATCGATCGATGTCGAATTAATCTAATGTTGACGGTTAAATTAACTAAAGGGCTATAATTCTTACATAAGGATGATAATTTTGATGTGATTAACCTGTGTTTATCGCCATTAACGCTACCATATATATGATCTGCTCTCGATGTCATCACCCTATAAATAGCTTTGCACATAGCGAATTTTATAAGGCAGGCCTTCGTGCACAAAGCACTCGCCGCCGCCGGTCACCGGCCATGCTTGCCAGGGCTCTCCCCCTGCCGTGCTCCGGCGCCGGCGGCCGCCATGCACCGGCTGCTGGTCTCGCCGGAGGGGTGAGGCCGCCGTGGGGAGGAGTCGCCGGCGTGAGGCTCGCCGCAGCGGCGAGGCCAATGAGCGTCGTGGCGGCGGCGGCCGGAAGCTGGGACAGGAAGGCTGGCCGGTCGGAGGCCTTGCCGGCGGCGCCGCCGGCCGACGGGAAGGACGATGTGTTGCCAGGTGCTATATATATTAAATGGATTGCAAAGTTATTAATTTGCTTTGATTAATTATTTCGTTAGCTATAAGTTTTTCAGATAATGGAAATAAAAAATCCCAACCTTTAGCTCAAGAGCTTCCGGTTAATTTTTATTACAGCAATTCAGCTTTCAAGCTGAGACATTTCGTTAGCTGATTTGGGCGCAGAGATTAATACGTTTCGATCTTGACATACAAACTAATTAAAATGTACATTAGGTTTTGTGCTGTCTAATTAGCCTTGGTGTTTCCATGTGAAAGGTTCATTTCAATACAGCGTAAAATATACTCTTCAAAAGCACATATTTAGTGTTAAAACAATGGAATGACATCAACCAGTTTTTTTTCAGGAATTGCATTTAATTTTATTAAAGCTAGAGGATCGTATATGCATTAGAGACTTTTTTTCTAAGGATTCGTTGATATTCAGGTGGATTATGAGATCAATAATATTGCTTAATTACTTCAACTACTTTTAGATGCTTGGGTGCTTAGCTAAATGCATTTATTTTATTCTATAGCCGTCCTATATATATATATATATATATATATATATATATATATATAGATAGATGACTGTACTATCGTATTGATAAAAGATAAAGCGATTGTTTGAAGCACAATAGTTGGATATATCGTACAATAATTCTATATTTTTGTTTCTACAACAGCATATCACATATATAACCACGTACTGAGCCTAGCTAATAGTTACTCCCTTAATATCATTACTGCTTATAGAAAGGAGTTTATGTGGCAATAATGTGCTCTACATTACTATATTATTATCGGGAAAATATATATACGTGGCATGGTAAAAAAAATTAGTGCATATTTTTGAACGGATAAGGTGCATGGCATTATATGTACTGGCATGGTAAAAAAAGGTTTAGTGCATACGTACATACCAGATATGGGTAAAACCACATGCAAGGTTCATTTGAAAAATCGCCGTTTTATTACTAGTTAGAAATTACATAGTGCATATTTTGGAACGGATAAGGTGGCAATATATGGGATTCCAATCCAAAAGTCAAGCAAGTTATTACTTGTAATTGTACTGTTTTTGTAAACTTCAAAAGCATGCCTATCATCCATTTAGCTCCTACCTACCACACATGTATTTTGCAATGTTCGTACAGATAATTCATTTATTCTCTCTACACGATTTTACTTCTTTATGCATGACTGAAAATGACTTCTGCTGAAGTATCTGACAAGAAAATGAAATCCTAATAAATGCTGTACTTATTTTTTGATCCCATCTGATAATTAATGTTCTGTTGTATTTCCTCACACGTGCCACGCATGGCCCATAGAATATACTCTCTTCGACCCAATCTTATTTGTCTCAAAATAACTTTATTTTATTTTATTTTTAAGCAATCATTATATTGAAATTTATTAAAGTAAGAAATAAATGTAGTGAGGTTTATTAAAGTAGGGGACTATGAAAGAAACGAAAACCAGAGTCTCTATCACCGGTTGTTCAAGGCATCCCTGTCATTTGCCCCCGAGCATGGCCTCTCGTAGGCTGTGCTCGGGGCACATCGGCTCCTAAGCATGACTACTCGAAGCATATGTGCCTCCGGGCATAGAATCCCATGGGTGATGCTCGGGGCACATTTGCACTCGGGCGCGTCCCTCAGGGACAGTACTTGGGGCACATTTGTCACCTTTCCCTGAGTACCCAGGGTAGCAAGCAGCAAACCAACCCAATCAAGCCTCACATTTAATGCGAGGGTGGTGTATACCAACCCGGATTGCGGCTGGGACAACACACGACAAGACAACGCATGCCAACCTTTGACAAGCCTTCATCACCCCTATGGAAAGGCGTGGGCTGTCAGGTGGCACTGTTGGCTGCCATGCCGCACGTTCAGCCTATAGTCATCCCACACTTCTCTTTCGACAGCTGGCGCAGGGCCTGACGAACCGGGCTCTCTCACCAAGAAGCAACAAGACCAAAGACATCTAATCCCTATACCAGGGCCTATTTGTAAGAAACATGCTACTATGGTACCCCTTTGCAATTATAAAAGGAGGATCAAGACCATTGAAAATAGGGAGAACTCTTGATGAGAGCCGATCTTGGAAAATCACCATTATCACCACAACCTCGGGACAAAGAGAAATGAGCTCCCTAACCTTCGAACAACATGGACCCAACACTAATAACTCATTGTAAACTCGATCATATAGAGCACAACCAAGAACACTGGAGTATGGTGTTACACCTCCAAGCAACCCAAACATGTCTAAAAATCACCTGCCTTCATTGTTTTCTTTCGCACGCATCTCCTTGTTTCCGTGCATCCGCTCCCTGGCTGAATCCCAAAGGGGAGGGGTGCCACTCCTTCTCGCTAGAGGAGCTCCCGCTCCAACAGCTAGTGTGCTAGGTCGGGGGCCCTAGTGCGGATTTGGGTTTCTGCGCCAGGTGGTCACTGCTACCGCATTTTCGGCTCAGAGGAGGGTGTCGGTGTGCTGGAGGCGGCCCGTCGCATGCCACCACCATCACCTCTGGCCTAGGGGGTACTTGCCAACCAGGTGATCCTAGAGAGTGCCTCACTTGTCCCCCCTCCTCTAGATGGCATGGGGCTCCCACCGCACATTACATCATATACATATTCGCAGTATGCTTAAATCGCCTTTTTCTAGGTCTTTTGCCAATTTCTTGCTTGGGGAATCTTTCCTCTTTTTAATGTCTACAAACTCACATGTTGTCAAGAGAACTGTCCCTCTCTCCCTCAGTTGCAAGGAGGGGCTAGTCGCGACGTGCGCTTGGGTAATCAGGCTAACATGGTCCCATGCATGGAGGACAGGTGTCCGGAATGTGGACCGTGCCTCGAGCATTGTCAAAGTCCTGAGGTCTCGAGCAAAGCCGCTTTGTCAGGCCAGCTTAGACCCCATGACGGGCTGCAGTGCTCGGTTTGGCCAGTTCCACTTCGGGCACTGACGAAGTCTGGGTGCCACTGGTTACCTGTTTACCCTTGTGTGTTGCCAAAATTAGCTTTCCAATGGGCCACCGAGAGGTAGAGATGGGTCAACTAAGTAGCTTGACCATGAAGAACCCTTGCAGACAAGACTCTATTCTTAACTGTGTACAAGATAAGATGGAACTACGAAAGATGACACACGAGCTCGGGGTGACCTGGTCCTGTGTACGAAGGATAGGTGTCCGGAACATAGACAGTGCACCGAGCGCTGCCGAAGTCCCGAGGTCTCGAGCAAAACCGTTATGGTGGTCTAGGTTAGACCCTGGTGACGGGCTGCGATGCTCGTCTTAGCCAGTTTCACTTCGGGCACTATCGAAGTCCAGGTGCCATGGCCGACCACCTCATGTCCACATGCTTGGGGGCTTCCTCCTGCTCCCAATCACACAAGATGTGCGATCCCAGGCACACACAAATGTTGAACCAGCCCAACCAACACAGAAGGCATTCATATCAACAACAATAAATGCCTCAACCTCGGCCCCTGTCTGGCTCCATGTTTAGGGTCGAAGCCAGGGGCTACTGTCAAAGAAATGGGAACCAGGGTCCCCATCACCGGCTATTCAGGGCATCCCTGTCGCTTGCCCCCAGCACACCTTCCTGTGGGCTATGCTCGAGGCACATCGGCCCCGAAGCATGGCTGCTCAGGCATATCCACTCTGGGCGTGGCCTCCCATGGGCAGTGCTCGGGACATATTTGTCACTTGACCCTGAGTGTCCAGGGTAGCAGTAGCAGATCAACCTAGTCAAGCCTCGCATTTAATGCGAGGTGACATATACCAACCCGGACTGCGGCTAGGACAACACATGACAAGACAACACATACCAACCCTGCGACAAGCCTTCATCATCCCAAATGCAAAAGGGCATGGGTTGTCAGTCGACACTGTTGGCTGCCATGCCGCACGTTCAGCCCACAGTCATCATACACTTTCTTTCGACAGTAGGCACACGGCCTGACGACCGGGCCCTCTCACCAAGAAGCAACAAGACCAAAGACACCTAACCCCTGTACCATGACCCATTTGTAAGAAACATGTCACCGTGGTATCCCCCTGCAACTATAAAAGGATGACCAAGGCCACTGAAAAGGGAGATAACTCTTGATGGGCCGATCTTGGAAAATCTCCATCATGACCACAACTTCCAAACAAAGAAAGATGAGCTCCCTAGCCTTAGAACAACATGGACCCAACACCAAGAGCTCAATGTAAACTCAATCATATAGAGCTCATCAAAGAACACAGGAGTAGCGTGTTACGTCTCTGAGCAATCCAAATCTGTCTAAAAAATCACCTGCCTCCCTTGTTTTCTTTCATGCGAGCATCTCCTTGTTTGCACACATCCGCTCCCTAGCCGAATCCCATAGAGTGTTGCATTGGATTTGTTAAAAGTAGAGATAAATTGCATTGAGATTTGTTAAGTGGAAGGCATTCTATTTTTTGTTTTTGTATTGGAATGTATGGATGGTGAAAAGTAAAGTTATTTTGGAAAGGAGGTAGTACCTGCACGAGCATGTCTTGTGTACTTGTCACAACTTATTTTGATACAAAGAGAAATTTTACGGTACTTGAGAAAATATCTCGAGGTACCTAAATTTTACACTAAAATTTTTGGTATCTCGAGATACTTACTACCTGGAGGTACCAAATTTTACATTATAAAATGTGATACCTTCCGGTATCTTCTCAAGGATGGTAAAATTACCCGTCTCACAAACAACTTACTTGTCCATCCCTTCTCAAATATTGTCCATCCCTTCTCAAATATAATCATTTATAGTATTCAAATTTCAATGTCTCATCAATTAACTCACGTTCAAAATTCTCCTATTTTTATTCCCAACCACCCCTCACTTAACGAGAGACATAATACTTCCTCCACCCCAAATTATAGGACGCCCTTATTTGTAGAAAAATCAAACTAATAATCATACTAATAATATCTATGCTAAGTATTATTTATGTTATATGCTAATTAATTTTATATCCGCTGATAACATAATATTAAATAATTAATGATTAAAGTATATAATTAAAGAACCGTGTAAAAAATTTATAAGCCTTATAATTAGAGACAGAGGGGTAGTTTTTTCTTAAACTTTATTCATTGCTAATCAACCTAGAAATGCTTATATTTAGAAATTGAGGGAGTAGTACTGACTACCGACATCATAGTCCTCTGAATATTCGAATTCTGTCTGGTTGATTTCTGAATCTGTCACGTAAGAGCATCTCCAAGAGTGTTTCTAAATGAATCTCTAATTCCGTTTTAGAGAAATTTCTTTAAAAACTAGCTCCAACAGAGACTCAATATGGATCTCAAAAATTATAGGTTCTCTAAAATCAAAATCTCATGCTCAAAACGAGAATAGAGTCTTGGTTCTCTAAAATAGCTCATGTCATCGTAAGAATTATTTTACTGCGAGGCCTACACAAAAAAAACATATTTGCGTCGTCTGGTGCCTGCGCCGCCTGCTGCCATCCTACATCTCACCGAAAAAGCTGCGCCAACCGCCTGCATCAGTTGGCTACTCGGTTTAGTCACCCGTGTATGTAAAAAAATCGGTGCTGCTACTACTCAGGCATAGCGAAATCTTTAAGCCTATTCATTTTTCAGCTGCTATGGATGTAGAATACTGATGCAAATATGAGTTTTGTAATTGAAAAAGGAAAAATAGAGAATTAATTTTGAGAATCTGCCGTATCAATTTTTGATTTCATTCTCTAAACTTTTTAGAAATTCTCTAAATGAGCTTTTTTGAGAATTGTTTTTTGAGAATTTGTTGGGGATGCTCTAAGAGCATCTTCAACAGTGTTTCTAAATGAATCTCTAATTTTGTTTTAGAGAATTTTTTTAAAAAAACTAACTCCAACAGAGACTCCATATGGATCTCAAAAATTATAGGTTCTTTAAAATCAAAATCTCATGCTCAAAACTGAGAATAGAGTGTTGGTTCTCTAAAATAGATCATGTCATCGTAAGAATTATTTTTTGCGAGGCCTACACGAAAAAACATATTTGTGTCGTCGGCGCTGCGTCGCCTGCCGTCATCCTACATCTCGCCGAAAAAGCTTGCCGCTGCATCTTGGCACATGCCACCGCCTGCATCAGTTGGCTACTCGGTTTAGTCACCCGTGTATGTAAAAAAATCGGTGCTGCTACTACTCAGGCATACTGAAATCTCCAAGCCTATTCATTTTTCAGCTGCTATGGATATAGAATACTGATGCAAACACGAGTTTTGTGATTGAAAAAGAAAAAATAGTGAATCAATTTTGAGAATCTGCCGTATCAATTTTTGATTTCATTCTCAACTTTTTAGAAATTCTCTAAATGAGCTTTTTTAAATTGTTTTTTGAGAATTTGTTGAGGATGCTCTAACAGTGTGAAGTCTGTTGGAACTTAGGAGTCACTGACAAACTGCACATGATATGCTTTATATATTCGGCACCGGTAGGTGGTCACAAAACTATTAGGCGCTCTGATACTGAGTTGTCTTGGAGGAATGTTCAGGTATTGAGAACTGCACATGATTGTCAGTTTTCTTCAAGGTTGGCTGATCACTTCGGATTTCAGAAGTGCAGAACAAAATTTCTATTGTGCAAGCTTTACAACGATCTTCCGTTGATGGAAAATTGCAAACATAATAGTATAAGATTCAGCTTCTCTTTGAAGTTTCAGTGATGAGAAATCATGCTGTTATAATGCCATATGCCAAATATGATTCAGATTGGTATATTTTTTTACTGGATTCTTCTGAAAGGATCCATAGTTCTCTGGTAAATCCCTGCATCAGCCTATTCAACAAACATTCAACATTCCAATAATATTATTATGATGTTAAATTACCAGGTGTAAACAAGCTTATGACCTCAACTGTCGGTAAATCGACAAACATCCGTTGGCATGACTGCCCAGTAAGCCAGCTTGACAGGCAAAAGTTACTGAACCAGAAGGGCTGTGTTGTTTGGATCACTGGCCTAAGTGGTTCAGGTATGCATCTGAGAGTTATGAAAATTCTCACTGGCCTTCATTGTCATATCTTAAAATTATGAACCTATGATATCTGAAGAAACCTCAAAATCAACTTCAGGAAAAAGCACCCTTGCATGTGCACTGAGCCGTGAGCTGCACTCAAGAGGGCATCTAACCTATGTTCTTGACGGGGACAATCTCCGGCACGGCCTGAACAAAGATCTCAGCTTCAAAGCCGAGGACCGTGCCGAAAATATACGCAGAGTTGGTCTGTTCGGTTCCAAAATCTCGCCTTGGATGATCATTTTTCTGTAGGTGTTTTCAGTGAAAAAAATACAACAATGTTCATGTCTGGCTTTGTAGGAGAAGTGGCAAAGCTGTTTGCGGACGCTGGATTGATCTGCATTACTAGTTTGATATCACCCTATAAGAGTGATCGAAGCGCCTGCCGCAAATTACTACCCAATTCTTCATTCATTGAGGTATGTGTGCTCAAAAATTCAAATTGCCAAGTAAACAAGTGAGACAGTGTTGTATTGTTCTACTTGATATCTACTAGTAAGCTTTTCATTTGGTATCTGATAAGTATTAAGTATATTTCTTCAGGTGTTCCTGAATGTCCCACTTGAAGTATGTGAAGAAAGGGACCCAAAAGGCCTCTACAAGCTTGCTCGTGCCGGCAAAATCAAAGGTCAAATAAACCGATTGAAATTTTCTGATTACTACTTACAATGCTTACCGAGGAAATTACATGCATGCAGGCTTTACAGGAATAGATGATCCTTACGAGACACCTTCAGATTGCGAGGTTAGCCGAAATATTTTGTTATAGTCATACTAACATCAGCTTTTCCACAAAATAAAAAAAAACAGAGTACTACTCTGAGACATATTTTAAAAAAGAAAAAGAGAGAGGATATCTGTAACTTCTCTGATTGTTTTCTTGGTCCGGCGAAGGAACAGTGGTCGAAACTTCTGTGATTGTGACTTTGAATTACAATTTACAGATTGTGATACAGTGCAAAGTTGGGGATTGCCCTTCACCTAAATCAATGGCTGGCCAAGTAGTGTCATATCTTGAAGCCAATGGATTCTTGCAGAACTAGAGTTGGATGATTGTGAATTTATATGTACCACCAGATGCTGTAGCAAAGTTAGGCCCTTTGTGAAATAGCAGTTGCTTCCTGTGTTTGTGAATTACCTTCCCCGGTATTAGTTTGGAATGAACATTTCTATCAGCACAGCTGTATTTACATTAGAAAACAGCTGTTATGCTGAATTTAAACATTGATGTTTGTACCCACAAAGAATTGTTATTGAACCTGTACAAGAAGAATAAAACTAGTCTGTATGAGTTCGTTGTTCACTGCATAACTTTTTCTTTTTTCAAAAAAAAAACAACTACAATTGCTTTTGGCAGACACATACCAGAAAAAAAGGGCAGCAATTCATTACATGTAAATTCAACAATACACTGAATTTTTGTATGCATCATTTCTTCATAGCTTCTTTTCCTGTCTATGTATATCTGCTCCTTTCATCCATAGCTATTGTGAGAATATAATCGTTCTATTCCTGATGTGGACTAGACTAACCTTGAGTATGAATGGCAACAGGGAAATTTCTTTTGGTCACACTTGATAGTGTAAATTTTGGGGTGATTACCTTTTTCTTTGTCATGTTTTTTAATCTTCTATTGAAATAATAATCAATCTGGCGTACGAAGCACCAGAGAGGCAGAATTGTGATGTGCCATGCCGAGGGAAGAGGTGTCAAAACTTGGTTTCGGCAATAAAAAACTGGGGGTGCACTCAAGATCGCCAAGCACAATGGGTTAGGTGGAAAACAAGGGTTTAGGCAGGTTCAGGCCCTCTCGTGAGGTAATACCCTACTCCTGTTTCGGAGATTCGATCCGTCGAGTGTCTTTATTGATCTCGTGATCTAAAGCTGAAAGCTAATAGCTCGTAAAGCATATGATATCCCTCAAGGGACGCCCCTTACCCCACCTATATAGTCTTGGGAGGCGGGCTTACAGATCGGAAACCTATCTTACTCTAAGTCGGTTTCCTCAATCTTACCAAACCGTGACTATAGGCCATTGCCTTATCTCAATCGGCAACGTAACACCCAAGTCATATTTAGTTTACATATTTGGTAGGTGCAATCTATCGCTACCTCCAGTCAGATAAACTTGTCAAGTGGATATCCGATTGTCATAATCTCTACAAGAGGAAGTCAGGAAGGTGATGTAGCCATGTGCACAGAAGAGGACTGGGCTTAGAAATTCTTTTAATGCTTCATTTTTCCCCGTATTCTGAAAGTTAGCATCTCTTCCTAATTATTTTTTTTTGTTTTTGGATTTTTGTTGTTGTTTCAGGATTTACGATTTCTGTATTCGCATTTTTCAACTTTTGTCATTTCTTTTCTAATATGAAAGCTGTAAGGAGGAAAACGGGGTTGCCGATGAGCGCAACTGTCAAACGTACCAAATAATGCCCTACATTTCTGTTATGGGAATAGGTCAAGAGCATATGTGGGGAAGATTTAGATCGTGAGAAGGAGCTAGTTATGATCCCTCTCCGCTTCGTATTAAGTCATTTGATTTTTTTAGTTTGATTAAGTTTATAGAAAAGTTTATAGAAAATCTGCAATACTAAACTAATTTTATTAAATACAACATTGAATATATTTTGATAATATGTTTGTTTTTATAGAAGTATTATTATTTTTTTTACAAACTTAATTAAACTTAAAATGGTCGGACAAGAAAAAATCAAAAGTGACTTATCAGATAAAATAAAGGGATACTTTATTTTGTATATTTTACAATTATATCTTTTCACAATATGAAAAAAATGGATTATTTGAGAGGGTCTTTTATTTTGGGAGAAATTGCAGCCGTTAGAAACTCCTTCCAATAGGCCATAAGAATTCAATCAAGGATGCCGTGTTCTTTTGTCGCATATACAGTGACTATTATTATCATTTGAGTGTAATTAGCAGAAATTAACGCAAGATATCTTTTGATAACAAATAAGGACATGCATATCAAGATTGCACCCAAAACAAAAGTTTCACCTCCATGTCCGGTTCCAGTGCAATCCCCTTATATCCATCTTGTATAACTGAAATTGAACTAGACCACTTATTAATTGCTGCCACACGCACTTTCCTGCACACTTTCGATCAGGCCAGAAAAGTTCCATATTTTGCTAAGTATTATGGCCAATTCAAGCCAAATATATTAAATGGCAATATTTAATCTCTGGGGAAGCTGTACTTACCCAGAGATTAATCTCCATCATAAAGGCATACATGCCATTTGTATGGACGCAACTTTCCCTTGGCCACCACACTTGCTCTCGCACTTGCAAGTCGAATCGTATAAGCTTTACTACCATGCATATAACTGATTTCTTTCCCGGACCAAATTCTTACTACTTCTATCCTAAAATAAATGTATTAAGTACTAATTATTCCATGAATCATCTCTCATTCAAATTTCTCTTTATTTTACCCTCAAACATTCTCTATATCATTTAATGAGGGACATCATAGTTTTTCTTCTAAAATCTTAATATATGCTAAACAATATAGAATTACACTATAAAAACTTTTTTTCATGGCACTTCCCTTTTATTTACTTCTTCAGGTGGACTAAAAATAGTGTTGAAAATCATGTTTATTTTTACAAGCGAATGACATAAGCATCTGCCATTAAAAATCGATTTTCACTAGCGTGTGTTTAAGACATCCGCAAGTGAAAATCAATTTTACAAAAATATGTATTTGTATCTAACTTTTTCAAAAGTTAGATGAAAATAAAATTTATACCAAACTTGTAGATTTCAAGGAGATCTTTTAGTAGAGAACTTTTCTATTTGAGATCACTTAGGGTTTAAAATATTCGTTATAAAATTAAACATCTATTTTACAAAATTTCAGATATATAATTCAAATAACCTCCAATGGACACATGATAATTGTCAAAGTTGTAGAGCTCTGTGAGATCTATAACTTTATAGTTCATAAATTTTTTATTTGAGATTATTTAGATAGGCAAATAAATATTTGAAGTTTCGAACGATGAAAATTGTTAAATATATGATCCGAATTTTAGCTAGCAATATATTCTGATTACTTTAGTAGGATTTCGAGTCTTTGCCTATTAGGACTCCTAGATTTTTCATTTATATATCTCTGTAAGCTGTACGAGAAGAGTACGACAATCCAATGTATCTTCTATGTTTGTAATCAACTCTTAAATAATGATAATTGTCAGTCGGCGTCCATGGTTTTTTCGCAAGGGTTTTTCACGTAAAATTCATGTCTTCATTGTGCATCTATTTTCATAACAAATGATACCAAAGCATTGAAGATCTAATCTATACCATGTCATCATTCGTTGTTCCATAATCCCGATCACCGACGTATTTTTCCAATCGAAAAAATTCGATCTCATCGACGCCGGCGGCGGCGGTTCGCGTCATCTCGTCGGAACAACCTATTCGGCGAAGATCAATTTTGCTACTGCCAGCAAGTCCAAAGATGACTCAAATTCCTTTCTTCGCCGGCGTGAAGCAGCAGGGTGTGCATCGGAGAAGAAAACGATATTATACAGGACTGAAGCCATAATCTATTAGCACTTCTCGAGGACACCAAAGCGAAGTTGCTGAATTGGAGCGATCCACTCCTGTACAGAGTAGGTGAAGTTCAATTTTTTGGCATAATTGCTACGTCCACATGGAAGTCTACCAGGAAATCAAGTCATGTGCATGCTTCAGTTGTGTTTGGGTGAATAAAATTCAGATTCAGTTTTTGCTACATTCACAAAACCAGTTTACCAGGAGGTTTATACGGAGATCAAAATACTTTATTTTATTTTATGCACCTAGAGTGTATCATGTTTCTGCTAGGTTTTATAAGTTTTATACTAACAGATTCAAGATTTATTTCCCATGATAAGTTTAAAGTATTATCTACCGCTCCTGGATTAAGTACAAATTCTTATTATGACAAGTAAAGATATGAAGTGGCATATCTATAAGGAGATGAAGTCAGTATCGTCGTGCACCTAAGAGACAAAAAAGAAAAAGTGCATTCAAGTCGTCGAGAGGGAGGCTCAATCTTGTCTAGATCACAAGGTGATGAAATTTTCTGGCGAATTCTGCTACCATCATACCCAACATATGAGAAGGTTAATAAGGAGATCAAAGTAATTCATTTTATGCACAGTTTTTTGCGGTTCTACTAGAACTATCTAGTTTCTCATTAGCAGGCTCAGGCTTTTATTCCCAAGGCGAGTTTGAAGTTTGTGCATCAGGTTTCGCGTCTCTGTTTGGTTCACATATGTAAGACCAAAGTGTGTTTGATTCTTCTATGGTGATGAACAATTGGCATCTGTAATTATTGGTTTTGTTATTTGGAGTTTATTGGCAAATTGGTTTTGGAGATATTTGGTTTTCGGATAATGAACAGTACTGCCAACTGCATTGTCCGGTCTGACCGGGCTTGTACTGCCGGTCTGACCGGAGGACACTGTGCGGTCCGACCGGGCAGGCATTGCCGATCAGACCGGTCGACACAGTCTGACTGCAGGCCGATTTTGTTTCGGTTTTGGTTTCGAGTTGTTTCCTTGCATATACATGGAAGTTTCGTGTTTCTATACGCATGTATGGTTGTTTATGCTGACAATGAGTCAAGTTGGAGATTGCTTGTGCTCGGATATGGTTTCTTTGTTTAATTATGTACAGGTAATCTTAACGCCTCGGGAAAGTGTTGCCGGTGATAGAATTGGAGTCAACTTGAAGATACGGTGACGTCCAAGATGGAGATCATGCGGGATACTATAGGGTAGAGATTGATGCACGTAATTGGTGGAGTTTTTATATGGCATACGATGGAGATATTGTGTGCGTATGGGATACGGAGTAATAAAATTGGAAGGAGTTCAATTTTGTTACAATTGGAATATGTAAAGTTCGTTTCTTGTACGGGAAGGTTTCCAAGTGGATTATGACTTCGTGTATGAGTAGGATTCATGGCTTTGGGCTGCGCATCTTGTGTATAAATAGAGAGGAGAGGCGCGCCTTCTCGGTATCAAGTTTCAGAGAGAGTTGAGTTGAGAAAAGTTTAGGGTTTCGAGTTTTAGTCAAAATTTTATGAGGAGTGTTGTTGATTGCACTTTGTAAGCACAGAGAGAATCAATAAAGTTTCAATCTACTTTAAAAGTTCTTTTGTTTGTGTTTCTCTTGGGTGCGACGGTCTAATCGGTGGTTAGACCGGCGGCCTCCAACCGGTCAGACCACTTGGATCATTGCGGTCAGACCGGCCTTCATCGGCTATGCTCGGCGCATCGGCTACATTAGGTGAATCGACTAAGTTCTGGTGATCGGCTACACGGGCGGTCAGACCAGGTGTATACTACCGGTCAGACCGGTGGTGATCTGGCGGTCAGACCGAGCAACACCTCCGGTCAGACCGCATGTCATCGAGTTGTGAGGGTAAGTATTATTTCCGCTGAGATTTGTTTTTGGGTGTACCAACCATTCACCCTCCCTCTGGTTGGCTTAGTTTGGGAGTTCGATTCTACAACATAGGTTTATACCAACAGATTCATGATTTATTCCTAATGACGAGTTTGAAGTATGGTCTACTCTTCTTGATTAAGGGTCATGGTTTTATAGTCCAAGTGACTTTGACGTATAATGGAGATTGAAGCTTTTTATGCTACAAGGAAAATTCGTCTCAAGGTTAAGATTGTTAAATATATGATCCGAATTTCAGCTAGCAATATATTCGGATTACTTTAGTAGGACTTCGAGTCTTTGCCTATTAGAACTCCTAGATTTCTCCTTTATATATCCCTTGTAAGCTGCACGAGAAGAGTGCGACAACCCAATGTATCTCCTACGTTTGTAATCAACTCCTTAATAGTACTCATTGTCGGTCGGTGCCCATGGTTTTCCCGCAAAAGTTTTTCACGTAAAATTCGTGTCTCCGTTATGCATCTATTTTTATAACAAAAATCAAAACAATAGCATTCGAATATAGATAACAAGTGCTTCATAGTGAGATGGTAATGTAAAACATGTCTGGAGAGAATGTGTGGAGAGAGAGGTCTTGTGTTCGAATCCTACAAATCACATACCTGTGAATTTAATCCAAAAAATTGCCTAAATTGTCAATTAGGATGCATAATTTTGTTATAGATGCCCAAAAATATCAAAAATAAAAATGTGAAAATCAATTTTTCACGGCAAATGCGTTATGTCGTCGCTAGCAAAAATCGATTTTCACGGTGGTCGGATGCCGCCAACGAAGATCATTGATTTTCAATAACCTTTAATTGCTGACGGCAGCTGCGTTATGTCGTCCGCCAACAAAAAATCAATTTTCACTGGCGGTCGGATGCCGCCAGTGAAGATCGTTAATTTTTATGACCTTTAATTGCTGATGGAACGTCTGGCCGCTAGAGAAAACCTGTTTTAGTCGTCAGAAAAATTATTTTGTAGCGGTGACAATTATTTTGAAACGGGATAATAGTTATTATGCCCGGATAAAAAGGGAGAAGTTATCTCCCCAGTTCTTCCTACACTATTTATCCTGGTTCTTACATAGCACCGATCCAAATTAAAGGGAGTACAATACTGTGATTGCTTCTGCAATAGTGGAGCTCTTGATCAACAAGTCAACAAGGCTATGGGAATCGGCGGCATCGAGGAAGAACCACCTTGCTGCAAACAAGATCTGCAAACCCATGGAAAATATTTGGGATTTTTAATTTTTTATTAAAAGTTTTGTAAAACTAATTTTTGGTTCTCACTTTTAGCAGATTTAGTTGCCCACGCCCTCTAGGAGGGCGCTTTTTAAAAATCGCCCTCCTAGAGGGTGTTTTTCATGACGTGGCAGACGACCGTTGGACGCCATCTGCCGCGCGCAGGGATTTTGAAAAAAGAAACTCTTGCCGTCCTCGGCAAGGGCATTTTGTACTGTGTACATAGGGGGACGCCTGCGAAACCGACGGCCGGGGCGGAAAAGTTACAGGCGCCCCCCTTGGTGCCCTAGCCGAGGGTGGTTTTTAGCCCTCGTTGCCCTTTGTAAGGGTGACTTTTCGGGGGAGGGGTATAAAAGCCCTTCCTCCTCAAACTATGAATCGCTGAAAATCTAGGGGAAAAAAGAGAGTGGTAAGGTAGAAGGAGGAGAGCGGTGAACCCCTGTCGGCGTGCTAACTCAATCGCAGGTAAATGCAATATCTTAAACTATGTTTATGTTATGTATTTTGTGTTGCATACTAGTCTAAATAACATGTATTTGAAATATTTGAGTATATGTGTAGCACTCAGATCTGGAGCACAGAACAAGTGTGTATAATTTAAGGCATGATTTCTTTTATGGAATTTGACTTAGGACATAACGAAAATCTACAGAATATATGTATGACGGAGGATAGATCTAGAAGGACAAGCTGATTTTTGTAGAATTAAGATCTAGAACAAACAACATATTTGTAGAGACTTTAACTTACCGCGAATTACATATTGATCTAGGCAATATATTGGTAGTACGAAATGAACTCAATTTCAATCTGTTTATCAGGCACAATGGCAAGTAAGGTCATATTTCAGACAGTTCATGGTCAAGGCAACGTTAGATTTGGTCCAAATGGTGTTGATATGTCTGAATTTAGGATGACATCGAAGGACATCGATAGGCCTACCGAGAGAACATTTCAATCAATTTATAGTTGGTTGCTACGAGGATTTAAAGTGGATACAAGTGTTAACACATTGTCACTGTCTGTTATAGTGAGTCATGCAACCGAAGGATATGTTTGGGAACTAATTCCTATAGATAACACTGATTCCTGGAGACGTTATGTGGAAATGGCTTTTGAAAGGTCATGACCCCTTGTTATTTTTGTGGCATTGCATGAAATCGATAACAGTGTTACAGTGCAAATAGAAGATATTGAGGGTCCTAGCAATGTGGTGGAGAATGTTGGACCATTGGTGCAAACTGGGGAAAACCAAGCAAGGTTGCAGGAGGCCATGGGCGTGGCGGACGAGGAGGAGAGAATCGAAGCGATCGTTGAAGAAATGGAGAGGGAAGATTCTGAAAATGAGGAGGCGGATGGCAATGCATCATCTGATGAGGAAGATGATGTAACGTCAGTTGATTAGACAAAAGCGGATTTCTCTGGACTTATAATCTCGGAGGGGCAACATGTACCCTGGAAATACAAGGATAACGAGGTAATTTAGGGTGCTAGGTATTCTCATAAGGAATACATGAAAGAGGTGGTGAAGCATTGGGCGGTCTCCTTGCAAAGAGAGTTTAGGGTGGTGAAGTCAACCAATTATGTGTATAAAGTGAGATGCATGAAATAGGAATGTCCGTGGTGTGTTCATGCATATAAGGGCAAATGGAATGACTATTGGAAAGTAAGCATTGTGACCGAGCACAACTGTTGGTTGCGAGGGGTGGAGAAGTATTACCGCAACATCACCTCAGCTTTTGTTGCCAGTGAGATGTATAGCGATGTTGTATGTAACAATGACTTTGAACCAGACTCTATTATTAGACACATTGAAAACAAATTTAAATACACCATAAGCTATTCCAAGGCCTAAGGATGAAACAAAACATTTTAGAGATGAGGTATGACACATTTGAAGCATTTTATGACAATTTGCCTCGTCTATTAGCCACCATTGCTCAGAGAAACAACAATACCTACTATGACATTCACACATTCCTGTCGTCTCATGACTTGAGCAAGAGTTTGCTGCAAAGAGCCTTTTTCTTGCCGGGTGCATGCATCAACACATTTGTGCACTGTCGTCCTGTACTGTGCAGGTACTTTTTTGACAGACAAATACAAAGGTCAGCTACAGACGACAATTGAAGCTGATAGGAACAACCAGGTGCTACCTATGGCATTTGCATTTGTCGAGAGTGAGAACACCAAAAGCTGATACTGGTTTCTGGAGAGAGTTCTCCATGAAGTCGTGCATATGAGGCCCAATGTTTGCCTCGTACATAATCGTCGTGCGAGCATGTTGAGAGCAATTGACTACCTGCAGAATAGTTGGTCGGAAAGGGGACTTCCAGCTAGGTGGTCTGATCTTCGGAGTAGATGGTGCATGCGTCACATGGGTGCAGATTTTTACAAGCAACTCAAGAACAAGCACCTGATGGATCTTTTAAGAGGCTCTGTGGTCAGAATCAAGAGAAGAAATTCAATGAGTTATGGAGGAGGTTGGGTGAGCTGACCACGAAGAAAACCGACGAGCTCTCGTCGGTCATAGGATGACGAGGCTCCAGTACCTCTTGGTCCACTAAATGATGACCCACCCACAGTGAGAAGGAGGTCCACATCATCAATCCGTAATTTCTCTCACTGGATAGAGAATGAAACGAAAGAAAAGTGATCTCTGTTGTATGACACTGACGGGTCTTGATATGGTATGATAACAACCAATCTGACCGAGGTGTACAACTGAGTAATGCGAGGAGTATGAGGACTTTCATTGATTGGTATTGTCGAATTTATCCTTCATGGCACACAGGCATACTTCAGGGACTGATACAGAAAATAGCTCCCTTAATGGCTAATAACAAGATATATAATTACTATACATTACTATTACATTACTATATTACCATTACATTACTATACTGGATTTACTTTCTTTCCTGTATTCTTCCTACCATGGCTAGCTCTTACATCTCTCAGATCGAAATAATTAAAGGTAGTAGAATACTGATCAACACGGCTATGGGAATAGGCGGTATCGAGGAAGACACACTTTGGTGCAAACAAGACCTGGTTCGCAAATCGCAATCACTTCAAATCATGGCTGGAGAAACAACAAGAGATTCTTCTGTTTTTTTGTGCTTCTGGCTGATGACTCGGTCCTTGACCTGGCTGGAATGTGAGATGATCCTTGAGCATGGTTGGCTTGTGTACTGCGAGATTTGCAGTAGCTTCTTTGTTCAGGTCTCCATTTCTGTATTTCCAAAACTTGGTGAGATGTGGTTCTGATGATGGTGGGACAGAACCTTGAACTTGTTCTAAATTCAAATTTCCACTTTGTTTTGTAATAATTATACTAAAACTATCCTTCTTTGTTATTAGAAATGGGAGGGGTCGAGCCTCTCTTTTATTATAAAAAAGGAAAAAAAAGAGAAAGAGATCTGGTTCCCAACACATAGACATAGTGCTCCCTCATTGATGCACCGAATCCGTTGCCAGTTTGCCACAAGGCCAATAATATACTGACTGCTAATCTACATTGATTTCACGAAGAAGATAAAAAGTTCACTGCTGCGTGCATACATGCAAGTTAGACAGTACGAGAAAGGGTTTATAATTAATTCCACTTGAGGCCATTTGTACAAGTGAAAAAAAAATCAAACTTGTGGAAGTTCCCATCAATGATTTGTGTAGGATCGAACAAGACCAAACAAACCTACCAGAGGGGGGTGAATGGTACGGAAACCAAAAAAACCAAATCTTTTGCGGAATTAAAAGATTTACCTTTACCGATGAAACCAATCTAAAAAGCGACAATAAACAGGAACTGTTGAAGCCGCCGCCGGCTACACCGTCTTACCTGCCCCGGTCAGACCGCCCCTCCTGGCCGGTCAGACCGCCGCCTAGCTTCCGGTTGGACCGCCGCCACAACCCATCGGTCAGACCGTGCGCACACCTGCGGTCAGACCGCGAAATCCAGAAAACACTGAAAGATGAACTCTCAAAGAAGTAGATCAAACTATTTCAACTTTATTGCATCTAAAAGTGTTTACAAAGTACAACAACAGCACTCCTCACCAAAATCTCGACCTAACTCAAAAACCCTAGCTATTCTCTCAAGTTTCGCTCTTGAAAATCGATGTCTAGGAGGCGCACCCTCCCTCTCAATTTATACCACAAAATCCTCCTACTCAAAGTAGGAGTAGAACTCCTATTCACAATAGGACTCAACCTCCCACTCATAATAGAAGTAGAACTCCTATTCCTAATATGACTCAACCTCTCACTCATAGTAGAAGTATAACTCCTATTCCTAATAGGACTCCTATTCCAAATAGGACTCATTCAACCTAACTTTCCGAATTTAGACTCCCTTCCAAATTCGACTCCGCATATGATCCCTCTCGTATGCCATATAACTTCTCCATCTTCCATGTGCATTATCCTCTAGCCTTTTAATATCCCGCGTGCTGGACGTCTACTTCTCCCAAGTCGACTCCGATCCGGCACCGGCAATACTATCCGAGGCCTCAAGCAATACCTGCACATATACGACAAAGAAACAATATACCGAGCACAAGTTTGTCTAAACTTGACTCACATTAGCTTGTCAACAGTAACAACATGCACAGAAATCATCTAGAAATCAAATCCACAAAGAAAAAATTCAAAACCGAGAAAACAAACCGCATTAGCTTGTCAACAGTAACAACATGCACAGAAATCATCTAGAAATCAAATCCACAAAGAAACAATTCAAACCCGAGAAAACAAACCGAAATCAGAGACGGCCGGTCAGACCGTGCCGGCCAATCACAAATCTAATGTTTCATCACATAAACTATAAATCAAACTCACTTGATTCAACAATCTCCCCCTTGAAACCATGGCAAACCCAACAAAAATCAATTAGTTTGTGATGTTTTGTAAAGCAACCCAAAAAGCATTTTCAAACGCAAGAAAATTCATTGAAAATTCATCTTTAAAAAATAAATGCACAATTTTGTTTCTTTGTTCTCCCCCTTTTGACAATGAGTTCATCAATTATCGGAAGCATGGAAGAGCTTTGCATTATATCAAAAGTACCTCAAGTACATGTTTTGCAGTAACAAGGTAGAAAAAGTGACTAGCTAATTAACAAACATGCACTAGAGTAAAAACATGAACATAAAACATTACAATTAAGATCAAGTCAACATTAATGAATTATGATTTCAACGATTTAACATGCAACATATTCACAAGTGCAAGGACTGAAAGAAAAACTCAATTATATATACTTATGACATTGATACTCTTTCTCAAATTAATGCCTTCTCCAAAAATAACCAAGAGAACTTTTAGCTCATTCTTTTGAACCTCTTTTTTTTTACTTTTTTCTGAATTATTGCGGGTACGTCCTTGTCGTCAAGACTGTTTCCAAGGATTCGGTACCCCTTTTTTTATCTCACCGTGAATACGTCCTTGTCGTCAAGACTGTTTCCAAGGATTCGGTATTCATTTTTTTCTCATATAAATAAGCATTTATGTACTCTTGCGGTGATTGGAACAAAAGGATTAATATGAGGAATAACAACTCATAAAGCATATACAAAAGCATTAATCATTCAACCTAAGCACTTGCTTCAACATTGCATATTTCATTAATTCAAGTAAAAGAATTATGTGTCATGTATCATATCTCTTAAAAGCAATATCAAAAGTTTAAGTAATTACTAAAATGCACACAAGCTAATATAGTAATCAATTTATCTAGCAAGCATTGCTAGCAAGCACTAGAATATACTAAAGATATAAGACATAGCTCATCCACCTTTTATTTTCTTTTTCTTTTTCTCTCTTTTTTATCACACCATACATGAATTAAAACATGAATGCAAAAGAAGAAGAAAAATATGCATACAACAAAGAGCCAATAACTCTCCCCCTCAATTGATGCCAAAAGGATGAATAACACCTAATTCTCCCCTAAGAAAAGCAAAGCGAGAAGAATCCAAAGGTTTGGTGAAAATATCGCAAGTTGCAACTTTGTATCCACAAATTTCAATTCAATGTCCTCCTTTTCAACATGATCCCTCGAGAAAAAAACATAAACTTCCCCTCAAATTAACCTCCAATTTTCTCAAAAGAAAAATCAAGAAGAAATCAAGGATTTTTGAAGAAACCATCCAATTGCCAAAGATATCACCAAGATTATCATAAATTGACATATATCCACTTGTACTAACAAAAACTACTACCTCTAACACTAGCATATGAAAAGCTAATAATCAAGAGAGTAGAACAAAATTATGTCAATCCAAATTTACCTTGATGTTACCTTGAAAAGCAATTGTTGTCTCTACATTGCACACACATGGGAGTATGCCATCAAAATACCTACAAACAAGAAGATGTCGAGGCCTCCGTGTTGGGGTTATAAATAAGAAATTTTGGAATCTAACACCGAGTCACATGACAAGTAGAACCGTAGGTACATATGCACATACAAAATCGAACCAGACTTACCTGAAACCTTACCTTGTCGTTTCACAAAAGTCTGATTTGAATTATGCACAAAAATACCCCGTGGCCGGTCTGCCGCCGTTGTATCTGCGGTCCTAACCCAGAGCACGGCTGCCGGTCGGACCGCTGGTTTACCTAGCGGTCGACAGGCGGCGTCCGACCGGCGGTCGGTGTCACGTCGGCCGAGCTCCTTGAACCAAGACCCGATTTTTGCCATCGTCGTTTCACAAAAGCAATTTCACTTTCCTTTTTCTGTTTACGGGCAAGTCTAAAACAAAATCCAACCAAATGTCCACAAAACGAACAAGTGTATTTCTCACGATGATTAGAAGCACAAGTAGAAACAGATGGTTTAGCAACAGAAGTAGCAACAAGAGGTTTTGCAATCACAGGATTGGTTTTAGAAGATGATGCATTCAAAGAAGTCATGATACCAGCAGATTTAAACACAGTATTCTTAGATTCAGGTTTAATTAAAATTTCTCCACTTCTAGCACCAACACCTAGAACAACAGGGGGATGTCTAGTATGATGAGCATAAGGATCAAAACCTAAACCATGATTATCTGTATTAATTCTTGATTTGTCTAAGATCATGTTGAGGTTCTTTTTACCATTAGAAAAACGTTGCAAAGAACTTTTTAAGTAAGAAACCTCTTGAGTCAAAACAGCATAATTTTTGCAATTATCCAAAAGACCTTTCTGTTTTCTACAAGTTTGACAAGAAAGCACTTCATCTTGCTTAACAGTTTCTTCCATATGCCTAACACGACCTAAGGCATCCTTTAGTTTCAATTCATTAGCAAGACATGATAAGCAAGGTTTTGCACTAGATTGTTTTAACCTTTTAGCGCTAATTGCATTAAATATAGAGCTAGCAAACAAGACAACTTGACATTTCTTTAAAGCTCCTTTTGTTAAAAATAATTCATCAGTCAATTTAGTGTTCATGGAAAAGCTAAGAGCAAGACAAGATTCAAATTTTTGAGTTTTCTTAGATTCAATATCAAGCTTCTTGGCGTAAACATCTCTAATTGACTTAATTTCAGCAAATAAAACCTCACAAGATTTACAGTCATCATCATCAGAAGCAAGAGATCTTAATCTATTATTTTCAGCTTTAAGAGAATCAATAACTACTTCATGTTGATTAATCTTCTTTTCAAATTTAGAAATCTTGTAACCAAGTCTAGCAATAACATCTTGAAGATATTCAACACTAGGAGCGGGAGTTACCTCATTATCATCTTCGAATCTTCATTAATGCTTCTGGCCATGAAACAAACCCCAAGCAATGTTCTTCTCCTTGTCATCATCTTCATCACTTTCAAAATCAACATCACTTGATTCTCGAATCGCATCATATCTTGCATCAATTGCCTTTTGGTAGAACTTCTTCATCTTCATATTTTTCGTGCGCTTCTTGCTCGCTTAGCGTCTTTGGTGCCATCTTGAGCTTTTACCTCCTCCTGTGTCCCTTTTCCAGCCTTGGGACATTGAGAGCGGATATGTCTGGTTGTCCACATCCAAAGCACCGGATTGGTCCTCCTCTTCTCCTGGTCCCGACATTACTCACGGCTCTAGAAATTACTGTTAGCAAGAGATATCAAGTCCTCCTCACCGATTTTCTCCAGCTTGATCATCGACATGGCGAAAAAGAAGCAAAAATCGACTGTGAGGAAGAATCGAAGAGGCGAAGAAGACACCAAAGCGAGATTTTGAATCGGCTCTTTTAGAAAGAATGTTCATCTCATAGGTTTTTAATTTAGTGTAAAGAACATCCAAAGTCAAGGTATTCATATCGATGATTCTTGAATTGAGGTAACCTTAACTTCCCAAACTTTCATATCAAGACCATTCAAAAAATGACGAGCAACCTCGGATTGAGAATAATTAGCATTGTAAGAAGAATCAACGGATCGAAGATTGCTCAAAATTTTGTTAAAACGGCCCAAATAGTCATCCAAAGACTCCCAGGTGTCATCTCAAATTTTATGTACTCCTTTTTGAAAACATCTTTTCGCAATTCTTTAATGTTTGAAGATCCGATGAAAATAATTCAAAGCTTTTCAAATTTCATTAGCAGTTGAAAGATACGAAACACGATCAAAATCGGAGCGAGAAATTGCATTAAGAATGATGTTCCTAGCTTTGCAATTATTTTCATAATCTAATTTGAGAGTAGGAGTATCAATGCGTTCGGGAATCTCATAAGATTGAGAAACTTTTAGCCAAATATCATAACCTTGAGATGTGATATAAGATTCCATTTTTCTTCCAATAGTCAAAGTCGGTTCCATTGAAAACATGAGGTTTGTTTGAAAACTTTTCAGCCATGGCAAAAGATCGAAAAAGCAAATAAAGAACGAGGCTCGATACCACTTGTAGGATCGAACAAGACCAAACAAACCTACCAGAGAGGGTGAATGGTAGGGAAACCAAAAAAACCAAATCTTTTACGGAATTAAAAGATTTACCTCTTACCGATGATACCAATCTAAAAAGCGACAATAAACATGAACTGTTGAAGCCGCCGCCGGTCACACCGTCTTACCTGCCCCGGTCAGACCGCCTCTCCTGGCCGGTCAGACCGCCGCCTAGCCTACGGTTGGACCGCCGCCACAACCCGTCGGTCAGACCGTGCGCACACCTGCGGTCAGACCGTGAGATCCAGAAAACACCGAAAGATGAACTCTCGAAGAAGTAGATCAAACTATTTCAACTTTATTGCATCTAAAAGTATTTACAAAGTGCAACAACAGCACTCCTCACCAAAATCTCGACCTAACTCAAAAACCCTAGCTATTCTCTCAAGTTCCGCTCTTGAAAATCGATGTCTAGGAGGCGCACCATCCCTCTCAATTTATACCACAAAATCCTCCTACTCAAAGTAGGAGTAGAACTCCTATTTACAATAGGACTCAACCTCCTACTCATAATAGAAGTAGAACTCCTATTCCTAATAGGACTCAACCTCTCACTCATAGTAGAAGTAGAACTCCTATTCCTAATAGGACTCCTATTCCTAATAGGACTCCTATTCCCAATAGGACTCATTCAACCTAACTTTCCGAATTTAGACTCCATTTCAAATTCGACTCCGCATACGATCCTCTCGTATGCCATATAACTTCTCCATCTTCCATGTGCATTATCCTCTAGCCTTTTAGTATCCCGTGTGCTAGACGTCTACTTCTCCCAAGTCGACTTCGATCCGGCACCGACAATACTATCCGAGGCCTCAAGCAATATCTGCACATATACGACAAAGAAACAATATACCGAGCACAAGTTTGTCCAAACTTGACTCACATTAGCTATTCAACAGTAATAACATACACAGAAATCATCTAGAAATCAAATCCATAAAGAAACAATTCAAAACCGAGAAAACAAACCGCATTAGCTTGTCAACAGTAACAACATGCACAGAAATCATCTAGAAATCAAATCCACAAAGAAACAATTCAAAACCGAGAAAACAAACCAAAATTAGAGACGGCCAGTCAGACCGTGCCGGTCAATCACAAATCCAATATTTCATCACATAAACTATAAATCAAACTCACTTGATTCAACAATTTGTAGTAGCTACTTAGATACTTCTAAGCATGGCCTTCTTCCCTAGTGCCATCGCCTGCTTCCTCCACCTACTTGGTCGGCGTCAGACGCCCTGGAGCCAGATCAGGTGTATATATAGGTTGATTCGTTTCAGAGATGAGGCTATGAAGACGCCAATGACGAGTTCTTTATTTGTTACAGATGCAAAAACATTTGGGTGTTGTTTGGTTAGAAAATGAAAATGTAAACGTAAATGCTATTGGAAAGTGTTGCAAACGTAATAAACAAATTAAGGGATTACTTGTTTTGTTTGGTTCTTCTCCAGTAATGAGATTGGAATCCGATAACTGAAGAGATAAATGAAGTCCTTCTGTGCTTTTAGTCGATAAGAAGAGCAATTAATTAATCTTTCTCGTAAGCTGGGACTCCACCATCTCATTGCTGGACTTGCTCGCGTGTGCTGCCACCGTCGCGTTCTTAAGGAGATGAATGGAGAGTGGTATCGCATTACACTCAGATTGGAGCAATATCAAATTTTTACATTGTTGTAACCGGTTGCAGGGTGAGTTGATTTCGGTGGACCTAAACAAACAAGATAAATGTAAACGGTTAGCATCGTAATCAGATTACGTTACAAATGACGGAACCAAACACCACTTGGAGTAATCAATGTGCATCTTGTTTTTTAATTTTCTTTTCCCAGTTCATCAGCGAATTTAGTTGTTGGTGTTTAGAAACTTAGTTCTTATATATTGAGTGATTGCCAGTTCTGATCCTTTTGATGCAGCAGCACCAGAGACTTCATGTTGGGAGCTGCTATTGCTTTAGCTCCACTGCTTCTCTGAAATCTTACACATTTTTTTTGTTCCTTCCCTTGTCTCGCTTGAGTTTCAGAATCTCGCTTTTCTGAACGGTTGGGAGATCTTGTATTCTCAGTTCAAATGGCTATTTCAACTGAGAATTTTTGTTTCATTTTGTTGGCAGAAATTATTTGGTTGTCTGTTCCAGTCCTTGTAGTTTTCTATTACATGTACATCGACTAAGAATTTAGTCTTCATTCAGCAGGTTTGTTAATCGTTGCTAATGCAGTTGCCCCCAACACTCTCCCATGTAGTGCCGAGCGAGTTCTGAAACTTCTGATGCAGCAACAACATATACTTCAGCTTGGGGGCTCCTTTTTGCTGTGATCATTTTAGCTCCCCTGATTCTTTCAATCTTGCACAAATTTTTTGGTTCGCTTTTTTGGCAGCAAGAAAGATGTAACATTGTCAAATGTTGTCTGAACGGTTGGAAGATCTTTGGTGGATTCTGTATTTTCTCACTTAAAAAACTATAGGCTTATCATATCACTGGCTTTTGCAGATATCATTTAGAGATGCATCGGCGTGCTATAAATGTCTGGTGTTATATCACTAGAAAAAGTTCATTTAGATGTATGTACACATGTTTTGCAGATGTCATATAGAAAAACAAAACATTCCGTGAATGTTATTTTGAGATGTATCATTTATTGATACATCATTCATTTGCAATAAATCATTCTCCGAATGATCGATATAACATGCTGAATGGAGATATGGTATATCATTTTGTAACTGTCATTATGGACTGTGTGAATGAAGATACAATTTTTTTGCGAAAAATGTCAGCATCAGATGACATGCTCCCCCCCGGATGCTATGCTGATGAAATTATAAAAGATATACTTGAGGATCTCTACTCTCATGTAATCAGCACTCCCATGGAATCAATGCTAATTTGGAAACATTTCTCCAGTTCAACATCTACCCATACTGTTGACAACCATCTAAGCTCCGATGCATCTTGGGCACGAATACGTGTATATACATGTATGTATATACAACACAATATATTTCCCCCCTTACTGCTACATACTACATATAACTTGATGACAGCAGCATGGAAAACTGCATGTGCAATGGGAGCAACCCCATTATGAGAGGCAGCTCTGGCTTACAGTGGCACGTAGCTGATATCATGAATAGTAATGTTATTTTTCTAATATAACGTATTTACAATGGTATGGATCCAATTATCCCTTTAAAAATATATTAAAAAGGTAAGCAGTGGCACACATTGAATAACTATTCTCTAATGTAACGACATCATTCCAAATAGTTAAATAATAATGGTATAGTTTAAAACTATAAAATTTATAATGGTATGATCTAATTAACCCTATAAAATACGGGCCAAAAAATCCACAAGAAAACACACCCCGTGGAGCCTGATGGTCTAAATAAATCTAGGCTTCAAAATAAGCCCACATATAGGCCCAAAGAAAATTCGGTTCATATGTGACGTGCCCTGCCGGCCGGAGCCTGACAAGATAAATATCATTGAGATGACCAAATTTCATTCTTTTGCACCAATGAGAAGGAAATAGTAAATCTAAGTCCAAAATAGTTTTTCCTGATCAGCCCCCTTATTTTCTCTCTTACCTTTTTTTTACGAAATCAATATTATATATATTAAAGTTGATATTCAACGTGGCTGCAATCGAAGTCGATTACTACCGGTTTATATTGGTTTATATTTAAGTGAGGTTATTTCTTTATTTTTTATTATATATGAAAATTAAGGTTTATAGAGATGATTTAGAAAAAAAACTGTGGGGTCAGCCGTGCAAAGGTCCGGCATTGGCTGCAATCGGAGTAGGTGATATAAGAGAGAACATGAAGAAATATACGTGGTGTTGTTTCAGTGTCAGTAGATGCTCTAAGATCAACTGGAAACTCAACCGCTCTCACCTGTAATTGAATTGCATACATTTTTCTTAATGATTATAAAAATTGTGGGCATACCAACACACCTACGAGATAAGTGGAATCCATATACCCATAAATAGTCACTTATCCTCAATGTATTCATAATCACAATTAACTCCTTTCAATATATTAACCACGATGCCGAGTAGTGAGTAAGAAACATATTCGATGGAATAGCTGACATGTCTATCAAATCATTCGAAGATGATAACCAAATGTGTTACAGATCTCGGGAGACTTGACCAAAACGCTATATTTCACGATCATCTTAATTACTCAAAACCCTTACTCATGCTTAGCTAGCCTTCAAGAAAAGCGACTAGCCTCACATTTTCCTCTTCATCGCAAACAATTAATAAATGGATAAGAGGGCAACAACATATATATATAACATAATCGGGTTCATAAACCTGTCATACAACACAAAAGATAACAGCGAAAGTCTCATAAATTCATATAAGCAAAAGCAAAACCCGTGGTGTGCCAACCATCCCACACGGGCAACCGACCAAGGCAAGAGCCAAGCCAAAAAGGTTACCCACTATCCTCACCGTCTTCGGTAGGGTAATAAGAACACTCAAACACGCCGATATCCTATCCTGAAATTGCAGGCATCGGGTTAAGTACAAGATTGTACTTGCAACTGCAATTCTTACACATTTTAATATATACACATATAAGAGAGGAGTATGCAAGCTTCTATCTTAAAGAGAGGGTATAATGGTTCAAGTTTTGCATAAGGCTAATTTTATTGAGGAAGAGTAAGTTGAAAACATAACATTTGTAAAATAGCATAATTTGAAATTTCTGAATAGCAAGCATATAAAACTGAAATTTCATCATCCATGGGCTACCCTCGCCCAACCATTGGTTCTAAACATAAACATGACCATATCCATAACTAAACCAAGCCATTTTCCCAAGTTTGATGCTAACATGAATGAGGAACACATCAAGCGTTGTCCGTAACCATGGACACGGCTATTCGAATAGTTCTACTTTGATCAAAGGTGTATAACTTTGTCCACATAAATGAACAAGAATGAAGTGCTTCACATGCACACAGATGTGACCTACAAGTTATATAAGCTCATAACACGTCCTTTTATAGCCACACCCTAACCACCTAAACCACATCTAGGCTCCTGATGACTTAGCCACGTGCGTGTGATGTGACAAATGCGGGCTCACCATCGTTGAAGAAACTCCCTGCCAAAACCAGGCATACCTAGGGCCCTCAAAAGGAAAAACCACCCTCACGAATGACCAACGAGGCGTAGATGATCACAGTGCAACATAGTACAAAGACAAGCCGGTCCCAAATAAAACATGTGGAAGTACGTATGGTGATTGAATAGACATCAACATGTTTGGTCCTTAACAACCCAGACAAGGCTAGTTGCATCATCGAAAGCCACCATCCTGTCACCGCCCTATCACCCGTCTAAGTTAAAGCATGTTTCCATATTAATCATTTAGTGAAATAATCAGATTTTATGTCCATACATCACAGGTGGTGAATAAATTCAATCGATGGCTCCATCCATCAATTTTTAACAACCTTGGACCTAAGCATGGCTAAGCATCGGTAAAACAATAAAACATTCCAAGTACTTCCATCCAGAGGCTACAAGGGTAAATGATAACAATGAAACAAGGAAGGATATGCAACAATTAGGTTATAAACAACTCTAACCAATACCGATAATTTGGAGTAAATCGATACATGCATATATATTGTTTCGCAATCAAATCCTTTTAGTAAAATATGGGTTCTATATACTTAGATGCTTGCCTTGCTGCTGTGGGTAATCACACTCGATCTCATGTTCTTACTCCATGTAATCGGAAACGTCTGAATCTACCGATAAGAGGCAAATATGTAAATAAGATTCAAATAAAATATGCATATGTAACATGCTCTATAAATCATGGCATAAATACAGCAGGTAGAGGGTACAATAAAATGATTGTAGGAACAAGAATCATCTCATTTACATTTATGGTTTGGGAGATTTAAAAATAGCAAGCCATATACACTGAAAAGGGCATTTCTGAAAACATATACTAAATAGACTTCAATCCAATTTGTATAGCTGACATTTTTTTTCATCTTTTCCTGAATAACACCTAGACTATATAAATTAAAGGTCATATTCACTGATTTGAGAGTATTTCGGTTCATTCAAAAAGGAGATAGAACAAAATATTTCATCACATTTGAGACAAAGGGACCGAGAACAAAGAAACTGCAGCTCGCTCTCGCTAGATAATAAAAAAATGAACCCGTAGCTTAGACCTTAAAACAATATTTAGTAAATTAATGTCATGCGGTAGGATAGACGACTACATTTACCTCAACCAGCTTGCAAAGTCAAAGGAATTATAAAGTAACATTAGCCCTCTTTTTCTTTAAATATACAAGTGCTGTTGTATTAACCAACTCGGGTTACTTAAATGTATCACGAACAACATTACTTAGAGTGTTGTGCTACTTCCGGCTATCGATGGTCGAGCTCATAACATATCAATTTTGTGCAGGTCGATAAAAAGTTATGAAACATTGGCAAGCTCACCGGAGAGTCACTTGCAGCAGAAGCCTTGTTTCGCCGGTGACAAACAAACTCTCAAGGACAGTGAGTCGACGTACTCTCTTTGGCAGTTCACCGTGGTCTATGAAGAGGTATAGACTTTTTCGCAAACGTACAAAATGATTACACGTCAATATATTAGAATAGAAATTTGTTCGAAAACACAAACGGCTAAGGGGTAGAGACCCTGACCAAAGGAGGATGGGTGAGGACTCCTAGAAACAAAAAACTACGCCATACACAGGAGAGACTACGCCATACACAGGAGAGATAAGATAGAACCTCTAATCTCTCAAAAAACTCCAAACATAACAGAGCCTGCTAAGGATCATAGCCGCTCCTTCGCCAAGATAGAATCCAGAAACAGGAAGAGAGGCTGTAGACTAACATGCATGAGCACATATATCTAACCTGAAACATGAAGCATAAACACACCGGAGATGGATATCAAGGAAGACACCGGGCTCAAACTAGTAGGGGAGGAAGAAGATGAATTAAATACTCACGTACGCTGCTTCAGCTTGCAAACACAAATATATACCGAGATCTGGATGCTAAAGCTAACAATACAATTTCTAACAGGTGGTGAAGAGGTGAGACCCCAACTGAAATAAGGGAAGAGGATGGAGGGGGCAGTTCTCTTCGTAGTGATGAAAATCGAATTGCAGCTTGCTTCATAGGTTTGAATTAATCCTGAACCATGACCTGCAGAGGGGTTTGAGATACCGCGAAAACCGCCGCGGTTTTCACGCATATCGTGGGGGTGTGAAACGGCATTCCCGTGGTTTTGTTTGAATAATTTTGTGTAAAATTAAAAAAAATTGAAAAAAATATTTTATCACAAAAATATATTTATCAATAATTCACAAAAATAAATTTTGCGCGATTTGCCGCGAAAACCACGGTATGTGACGCGGTTTTCGCACGGTTTGAGTGAAAACCGCGGGACGAGTTTGGTTCAAATTTAAATTCTGTCACTGTTCATTTTGTCGTCGATTTAAATTCAAATCCATTTACTGTTCATATCGCCGCGGTTTCGACGGTTTTCGTGCTATCGCCGGTAGCGGCATGGTAGGTCAAAGGGAAATATGATACCCTGATAAAGATGCTCACTCGTTGGGGAAACCAAAATGAACACCATGTCACCATGGATAGGAGAAGAATCTCACCAATGGAGGGAAAATTGCAGTGGTGTGACTCGAATTTTTGGAAGAGATTTGAGGGAGAAAGATGGGCACAGGGAGTTCAGCTTCAAGAAGAAAGAAATGAAAGATGGGAACTGAAGTGGAAGGGAAAAGGTTGGGGTTCTTAATGCTATGCATTCCACGTTGCTGGGTAGCGGTAAGTTAGGACGCTGACAGGTAGGTCCAGGTCGTGGTAGATTAGGTAGGGGTGAGGACGATGGGTAGAAACACAGGTAAACACTGAATTTTGTTTATTTTCAGGAATTTCAAAATTATTTATTTTCCTCTCTCTTAGCAATTCATTTAAAATAAGTTACAATCCTAATAAAATGTTGTGAATTTGTGTGATGGGAGAACAAGGTATATAAATTCCAATTTTCTAAATTGCACTAAAAATTCAATTTATTTTAATCTTTGAAAAATACAGAAAAGAGGCTAGACTAAAAACTTGTTTTAGTTTTTAGGAGGCCAAAACTAGTGATATAAATTCAGGAAAATTATGTTAATTCATATAAATAAACTAGTATTTAAATGATTATAAAATATATACTTCTGTTCCAATTTAATGAACAATTAGAATTTGCTTCATTTTGTCGATTAGATTTCTAATTAATTCAAGTTTGACTGATTTATTTAAGGTAGCAGAAAGGGCGATAAAATTACAAAACCTTCATAGTAGTCACCTTAGGTTGTCTAAGTGACGTGAGGATCTTCATGGAATTTTTTTCTTAGATCTGTTTCATAGTCTCTAGGTTTAAACAAAACATAAAAATCATTCAAGCCAGTAAATTGGACTTAAGTACCAACTGGTACTAGTATAGATTCTGTCATGTATGACGGTCTCTTACATGCCGGGTTTTACGTACCATCGTAGGAGTAAGATGTCGACTAGAGGAGGGTGAATAGGCGATTTAAAACTAAATGTTACTAAATCAAAACTAACCTAAATTGCTAGGCTTGTGAGGAATAAATCTAACTAAGCAACTAAGTTATGTTTTGCAAACCTAGGGTGATAATGGCTCAAGTATGTCTCTACAAATGTAAATTACACAAAAGTAAATGCAATAAGTAAATGAGACAACGAGACAAGGAATTTTTCACCCAAGGTTCGGAAACTTGCCGGTTTCCTAATCCCCGTTGAGGCGAGCCCAACTCCACCGCTCAATCACGAAGCCACCGCACGCCCCCTTCGTCAAAGGATGGGCAAGGTGGGAGCTAGCCCACGGAGAGGACTACCCAAGCCTCGATCACTAGGGGTAGTTCTTCCTTCGCTCCGAAGGTGGTGAACTCCAAACCACTCACAAAACCGGCACCGGGACTCCTCCACAATCTTCTCGAAAGGTCACCGGGCAACTCCTCCATAAGCCGTCTAGAAGGCGGCAACCGCTCGGAGTTGATCAAGTGTCACACTAGTTCTACTATAGAAGCAATGCACTTGGCTCTTGGCTAAACAACTCTCAACCACCACAAAGGATGAACACTAGCTCAAGTGAGTGTGGGAGAGAAGCAAGGGGTGTATGCAAATGAAGTATGTGCCAAGAAGAGGTCCCTTGCTGTCAATGGGGGTATTTATACCTCACACAAAGAAAACTAGCCGTCGGGGACGAAATCCACCAACTCTCTGCTGCTGGTCGGGCCGTGAAAGGTAGCAGACCGACCTTAAGAAGTAACGGCTAGTAAACTAGCCGTTACGGTGCATTTAATGCACCGACAGGGGCGGTCGGCCGGAGGCCAAATGGCCGGTCGGACCGCACACGGCTCGGTCGGACCTCCATCAGCTCGGTCGGCCAGATTACGGCTCGGCGGCTCTAGATCGCCGAGCCGGAGGGGATCAAAGGGCCGGTCGGACCGGAAGTGTATGGCCGGTCAGACCGCTACAAAGGGCCGGTCAGACCATGCAAAGACCTGCAGTCAGACCGCCCCAAGGCCCCGGTCAGACCGGATACACATCCACGGTCAGACCGGCCTTGGACAGAAAGTGACAATATTTTAAAGAAAGCCAAGTCTAAATGCAATGACCTAATGTGATATTTTGATCATCTCTTTGCTTAGGTCATTACCCTTCTTGATAGTACGACAAAGCTATAAATAAGTTCTATGAAATTTGATCGCCCAAATTCCTCGATCAATTAAAATAAACCGTTAGTTTTATCGTCTTCAATCCTTTTGCTTTGTGCCATCGAAAATAATCCTCGGTGATAATCCATGCACTCTTATTGTGTGAACCTAGCTCAAATATATGTAACTCAAAATAATCGTTAGTCCAGAATTAGCGCTCGTCATTAATTACCAAAACAAACAACGAGGCCTAGATGCTTCACCGTCATAACAAAGTCATCTCAAACGGGCCTAAAAAGAGGCCAACAAAGAAATACTTGCACAGACATGTTAGATGTGCAAAAACTCGAGCCCATCACGGATGATACCTATCGGTGACGGGCTCAAATCACTGATCCGACAAAGATAACCTACGATATCTTTGTCGGGCCCCAAAAAACCCATCGTCGATGTGACTCATCGTGACGGGCATCAACCGGAAGCCCGATCGAGAAACAATTAGGCTCGTCACCGATGACACTCATCGGTGACGGGCACCAACCGGAGGCCCGATTGAGATAACAATTAGGCCCGTCACCGATGAGTGTCATCACTTTAAGCCAGAGCGCCGATTCAGATCTACACATGAGCGCGAAAATTTTCTAAGTCCTCACATTGTGAACCCTAGCACCGCTGCCATCTCTCGGAGCCCGTCGCCGCTGTTCCTCACGCCCTCCCGAGCCTAATGTCGTTGTTCTCCCTCACCGCGCGAGCTTCGCCGTCCCCGAGCCGGCCACCGAGCGTCGTCGTCCCTACCCCGAGCCGGCCATCGAGCGCCACCGTGCTGCAGGTAAGTCCATCTCCCTCATGTGCTGTCGTGCTCCCTAATATTTTTTACCCTTTGTTTTCATCAAACCCTAGCCGTCATGTCTAGTTTGTGCGCATGTAACAAGTTTTTCGCGTATTATTCCCATTTTGTCCTCTAATTTGGAGTCGGTTTTTAAAACGGTCATAACTTTTGCATACGGACTCCGATTGAGATGTTTCATATATGAAAATCGATCATAAAAAATTTTGGATGCGTTCGTCCCCATCTTGGCGAATTTATTTTCCCAAAAACTGGACGGAAGATTGTCTTTTCAAGCCGGAAGCTTTTTTTCATTTCGAGCGCATCTTCGAATTTTCCACCGGCCACGTCTTTCACTTGTTTAGGCTCAAATTTTACGTCGTTACCTCGTGTGCTCCTAAGTCATAAAAAATATAAAAAAAGTCACATTTTTCAAAAAAAACAACCACATCCCAAAAAAGAAAAAAAAGGGGCAAAAGAGAAATAATATCTAAAGGAGCACATAGAGAGGTGCAATGTATAGATCTGAGATAATATCACTTTTGTTTTTGTTGTATAATGGGACTGTTGTATATATGAATGGGAGTGCTGAGAATGAGAATATATATATCTGTTTCTCTAATTTTTCAGCAGGCATGGCTAGCAAAGCCTGAGGCTAGCCAAAAACAGAATTTATTTTTTTGTTTGGGAAACACTCATCGGTGACGGGCTTTAACATAAGCCCGTCATAGATGACATCATCTATGACGGGCTTAAGTTAAAGCCCGTCACCGATGTTACTCATCCGTGATAGGCATTAATTGGGCCCGTTTGAGATTATTTCATCGGTGACGGGCCCTTGATTGACTGGGCTTCTAGGTCAAACCTATCGGTGACGGGCTTTAGTTTAGGCCCGACAAAGATAAATGCATCGGTGACGGGCTTTTGCCCGATAGAGATGATTTATTATATCACTGACATTTGCGTTGTCGAGCTACATACCCGACACGGATGAGCGTTTTCGCCCGATTGAGATTAGGGTTCCCATTGTGGTGTGGTTCATATGCACACACTCATTACTATGTCTATTAGTGAAAAGCTATGCATGATCGGATGGATTACCCGATAAATGAAAAATTAACTACTAGATTATGACGTTACTAAATTACCGATTGGTTATATTAATTAATATAGTTAAATACAAAGAGGCCTCGACTTGGCTTAGAAGCTAAAGGGAGGAATACGGTGGAGCTTCATGGATTATCTGGTATTGAGTTGGATTGGTCCCTTATGTCCTTGTTCCATTCGTGTATGGGCATGTACAACCGGTCTATATGATCCCGTCTATATGATGTTATTTTGCAAAAAGCCCCCCGCACACGCCTATAGACGGCCTCGCGAGATGACGGGCGTGGCTCGTGGATCGAGACAGAGTCGACGCGAGAAAGCAATGTTGTACTGTGCAGCGTGATGGTGGAGGAGGAGCCAAGATAGAAAAAGCACGCGAGCGAGATGGCGTCATCAGAACCTACCCATGTCGACGAGCTTTCGGGAGGTGTTGTCGGGGGACGAATCCAGTGGCTGGCATCGTCGGCGGCCGCCGCCACCGGAACTGGGCCGGACGAGCGGGCTTAGGCACACGGCGAACCCCGAGGTCCTGTCCCCGGCGCCCACGCTGGTGTGCTGCGGCGGTGCTACTCGCCAGGGATGACGAAGGAAACCACTAGCTACTGGTGGTACTGTCTTTGGGGGAGTCGGGTGATGGATTCTTGAATGTGGGTTATGATAACTTACATATGATCTTTTGTCTATGGGTTGTATATGCTGTAAGAGAATTATTGGTCGTGCAGCTCTTATAGTCGTGTTGGTGAATTTTATTAGTGCTAAAACAATATATGAAAATTGGACTCCGCTTAAAAAATAATTTTGGTCATTACGTAGCAACTGTAGGTTTATCTGTCATGTGGTTGTTAGAGTTGTTTTTTAAGACGGTTTTCCGGTAGGTTTATCTATCATGTGGTTGTTAGAGTTGTTTTTAAGACGGTTTTCCTCTATAATGATAGTATAATGGTAGTTAAGGTTTCACAATATTTTAAATGAAGGTTTAACAAAAGGTTTAATTTTCTACCCATCTTAAACATAAGACTTAACTGAAGAATATTTTATCCACAAAAAGTTTTTTGCAAACTCCTATACTTTTATCATAAACATAGTTTATAGTTAGTAACTAAAATGGGTTGTTAAAAAAGGTAGCAATTAACGGAGACAAAATGCCAATAGCAATCAATGATTCACCCGAGAATAATCGATTAGTTTATCATTTTGAGTTGTTTTAATTAAGCTCGGACTAAGATCAGATAAAACATGACATAGTGTAAAATCGCCCATTTATGATGTTTTTCTATGACATTGTATAATTTTGTCATTAAATAGAGTATATCACGAAATTTCCTGTTACGTCATGGATCACTCATGGCGGAGGGTGAGTACCGAAACTCTATGACGAAATTAAAAATGGCGCCAAAAAACAATAGAAAATCTCATCACAAATGTTGCGCACCGTTCACATAACCTATTTATGACGCTCCTTTATTAATACAATTTATGATGAAACTAGCAACTATGTCTGTACGTTGTAGTGGGTGAAGTCGGGCGCCGCACGGGTAGGGACGGGAGGGAGGGGCGCGGGCGCAGCGCAGGAGCTCCGAGTAGCGACGGGAGGGAGGGGAAAAGAGGGGGAAAGAGGGCGGCGAGATGGGGAGAAAGCAGAGGGCTTGGTCCCCCTTTTATAGGGCTCCGGCGAGTGAGAAGAGGGGCCCCGGGCGGCTGTGGCGCGGCAAACGGCACGCGGCGGCGCGGGGTGGTGGGGCCGGGCGCGGCGAGCGCGGGGCTTGCGCGTGAGGACGGCGGGGTCCGGCGCGGGCGACGCGTGGCGCGTGCGGGCGTGGTCCGGCGCGGGGCGTGGCGCGGTCGCGGCGCGTGGCGTGCGTGGGCGGCGGGGTCCGGACACGACGCGGCGCGTGGCGCGCGCAGCGGCGGGTCCGGCACGGTGAGCACGGAGCGGGTGGCGCGGCGCGGGGCCGAGGCGCGGGGCGGGCGCGGCGCGCGCGAGGCGACACGCGGCGCGCGGAGGGGGCCGGGCTCGGCGCGGCGCGTGGGCACGGCGCGCGTCGCGCGGGCCGGGAGGGGCCGGACGCGATCGAACACGTGGCGATGGATGAATAGTGCAGTTTTGTAATTTCCACGATTTAATTTCCTAATTTCCCATTTCTTTTTCTTTCACCCCTAAAATTTAAAATAAAATATAGCACACCCAAAATTAAGTTATAAAATATATTTTCAACTATTTCACCTACTTTTATTATTTTAAAAATATATTTTACATATTTAATTTAATTTTTTCCTAAATTCCAAAAATACGATTTTGATTCGAAATAATTTCTAGACTTCATATATATCCTTTAAAAATATTTTATCACTCATTTTGCTCATTAATTAATATTACTCAATCACAAAATAATGTTTTGATCCCAAATATGTATTTTTATAAATTCACAACCCTTTCCTATTTTATATTATAATTTCCAACTCTAAACTTCAAATTTTTCTCCCCAATAGAAATTCAAATCGTTTGTTTTTTCTCAAACATCGAGATGAATCACTCACTTATAAATTTTATGCAATAAAGCTGGCAAATAAGAAGCAATAAACACGATGAGAAGCAATGAGTCAAAAGTTTTTGTAAGTTCCAATTTTTAAATCACGATTTTAAATTCTTCGATTTTCAGGGTGTTACAAGTTGTCACACTAAAAGAACAAGCTAATCTTGCAAATGAAGCACTAGCAAAGACTCAAAAGGAGTTAGCAGAGTTCAAGCAGCAGCAGGAAGAGAACAATCTGTTCCTTCAACGTATCTTGAACCTACACCCAGGATAACTTAAAGATATTCTAGTCTACTTTATGATCTTATGCACTGCAATGAACTCAATCTACTTATATCAGTTGTGTTGATGGTTTTGTGCTCTTATTGTTATGTGGTGGACTTGGTTATGTAAAATGATGTTTGGTGCTATGGTGGACTTAATTATCATCATGTGGTGAACTTTTCTAGACTTAATGTGAATATATGTGTACTAGGTCCTATGCTTTGTGAAGTTGGTATCTGTGTTCAATGTTGATGCTGGGCCTATCTGTAATGTGCCGTGAAGTTCTGATTGTCGCTCCAAATAGGCCAATGCTGAAAATTGTCTAGACCTAATAGTGGATTGAGCCACAACAAGATGTAAAGTGTGTGGCTAAAAGGGCTGGGCCAGAACAAAATGAGCGGACCTTCATCCCTACATCCCTACTGTGTTTGACACGTGTCATCGAACCAGATTAACACATGGCTGCATCAGGTAAAGACGTGTGTCACAAATCAGATACATACACGTGACGCTTCAAAATGAGAACGCATGGTGCCGTCACCTCTGGCCACATGGTGTCAGCATGCACCACGTGGATGTACAAAATGCCAACACATGGGGTTAAATACGACTGCCATGTGGCTCTAGCGTATTGCAGATGCTGATCCAACGTGACATACACGTCATCTGCCACATCACATCCAACATGGACTCCACGTGTGACAACCACGTGGCTTGGGCGACGTCTATCACTGGTCAACCGGAAAGCAGTTTTGTGACGAGCACCTTCGTCATGGATAGAAGCATTTCTGTTACGAAATCTACTGTTTTGTCATAGGGAAACTTATGTGATGCGAGTTCTGTGACGAATACTATTCCGCCATAAGTTCGTCATAGAGGTTACTTTACCATGATTTTTGCATCTTTCATGAAAAAAGTAGATGGTCATAGATGTGCCTATCTCCACTAGTGTTGCAGGTATATATATTTGTTAAATGGGATAACTAAGAACTAGTAATGTTTTTCCCCAAAAAGGAAGAGAATTAATGTTGTTAAATTGGATTCATGCATACTTATTCAGTTGTTCTCACAGTCTCGTACACATATACTATTCCCAAAATATAACAACCTAGAATCGGATAAGACATATCCCAATATTATGAATATGAATAAAAATTATGTGTTCTATCCAATTCTAAATTGCTATATTTTTTGACAAAGATAATACATGTTATTGTTTTAAGTAGTCTAGCTAGTAGATACTGTGTATTCCATCTCACCCAAAGAAAACAAAGTATGCAACTTATCACTAGACCTGCCAATAATGCAGCCAGCTACTGTACGTGTGCCATACACATGCTATGACTGATCATCTAAACCTTCCTATTGCCTACATAAATGGGAAAATATCCTATGAAAAAAATAAGTTAAGTGTTGAAAATTTATGAAAATCATACTTAAAAGTTTTGTAAATTCATGAAAAAATTATTAGAGATAAGTGTAGATATTAAATACATTCTCACCAAATCAAGTCTAAACTCAAATTCATTTGAGAGAAACAAAATAACAAATTTCAGGTGAATAGTGTCATGTTACTGTTGTCTGTTCATTCAAAATTTGTCTTTTTTTACTCTCAAATAAAATTGAGTTTAAACTTGAGATTTGGTTGGTGAGAATATATTTCATATCTACACCTACCTCTAGTATTTTTTATGAATTTATAAAATTTTTAGGTATGACTTTCATGAGTTTCTAACACTTAACTTATTTTCATTGGATATGTCCTCTACATAAATTGATATTGATAGATAGAGAAATGGCATGTAAAATTCTTGGGCGTAATATAACGCAGTCAACTCAGGACCATCATCTATCTATATAAACATCCAAGGGTGTAGAGGCCAGGTTTGATAATCCTTTAGGCCTTGTTCGTTTAATCCCTCTCATAGAAGGATTGAGGGGGATTTGAAGAGGATTTATTCTACACGTATTGTGGTGCGGAATTATTCCCCCTCAATCTCCTCCAAACGAACAAGCCCTTACTGGGAACGAGAGACACCAAGAAGATGATAGCTAGGCAGCATGCATGGAGAGTTTAGGAGGTGTGTCTAGTGTCCACTAGCCTCACTACTATGGATCAAACGATCGACAAAGAAGTTTATGGGAATAGACAACTCAGTTATTTTAATGATATGGGTAAGATCAATTACTTCAACACGGACATATAATTGAGTCATAATTATAATATTATTAAAATGAAGCAACAAACACTTTCTCATGTACAAATTTAACATGGAAATGCACGTTCAGAGAAGGAAAACCCCGGTAGTCGCCATCTGGTCGTAAAAAAGTTGATATTCAGGATATTCAGCATGAATGGACACAGAAGTAAGAGGAATCGGAGAAAGAACAGGTAGAACTACATGTAGGGTTGTTTCAAGCAAAGCAATTGGTCCTTCAAGCTAGCATTAGTGAGATATCTATAACCATCACTCCCACTACTGATGATGAAATCGCATATCTTTTTCTTAATGATTACTTTTTATATATTATAAGTCGTTTTGACCTTTTTACTTATTTTTTTAAAATTTGATTAAATTTATAGAAACAAAAGAAAACAAAAGATGCAATTTATCACTGGACCTACCAACCTACTGTCCTGCACAAGCGTTATGACTCTCTCCATCTAAACCGTTCTATTGCCTCCATAAATTGATCACTAGAGAATGTCAAGGAATGATCTTGAGCTAACTTAGGAATGCTTCGATTCTTCCATTGTTGTATTGGCCCAGGTTGATCATCATCTACATCCTGGGAATGAGAAACATCCGGAAGATCATAAGCAGCCTAAACGGAGTGTCTGGGAGCACCACTCAATCGATATGGCTAGGCCCTATTACATATCGACATTTTACCGTCACCATAGTATGCACAAATGGCACAGATTGCTAGAGGGATCTACTACACAATTATGTTAATTGAGTATTGGTAAGGTGACCACCATATCACTTGATTCGATAGCCACCTTTATACTCCTTTATTATCCACTTTTGTTAATAGTATGAATTTATTATTCGGTTATGTTAATTGAGTATGGATAAGGCACATATAATAGGGTTGTAGTTTTATTTTATGAATAAGCAACACATAATTTCTCGTTTGCAAATCTAATAGAAAAATATACGTGCTGGAGAAGAAAGAACATGAAAGAAGAATACTTGCAGATCTTTATGTCATAAGCAACTAATGCATTTTGTCTTGTTTCTCCATTTACTCTCTCACCTCCGCTATCCTATCAAATTATCATAGATGTGTTTTGAACAAATGCATTTTTGTAGTTTTTACAATGAGGAGATGCACACCTTGTATCAGATAATTTTGCACCAGGCTAGTTGATTATTGCTGCCACATCAATTAACTTTCCCTCTCAGCAGTAGTCTACATGTACTGTTTCACCTTTTTTTCTCCCTCGCCTTCAATGTCTCAAGGACCTGTATGAATCCTTACATATTGTGTGCATGAGAAGAAGAGGGTAACAGTAGATGATCAGTGACACGACTTGTGTTTTTCAGTATGTATATCACATGAAGAACCTACGCTTTGTGGTTTGACTGAATTAACAGAACTAGCAGGCTGAGCAGTACATATTAGATTCATCTGACATATGTGGGAGGAGATGATGAACTAGCTAGTAGGAGGATGAGAATGAGAGGTATCAAGGATTTTATGATGTAATAATTTAAGAATTTAGGCGTTTGGAGTTCTTACCTTTTGGTAGATTGTAACACTGTTGAGCAAAACTAACACAAGGAGAAACTGTAAGTAACGCAGTTGGCTAGGACACCGTCATGCCCACCATGTTGCAATCCCGCTATGAGAACGTGTTCACCTTATTTTTCTATTCAATTGATACCGAGGGCTGACCCAGGACATTAGCTATTTCTAATAGTCAATTAGCTTGGTTATAACTAAGGAAGTCTAGCAACTAGCATTGACCAACCGTGAGCTGAAGTTGTCAGTTTGAGCATGTGTGTGTGTTTGAGAGAAACAACAGTTTTTTTTATACTAGCTAATTACACGAGTACAAAGTATAATAACACATGCATCCTTCAAAAGTATGAAAGCTAGCTGTTGGCAGATGTCAAAATCGAGCACCCTTTTTTCCTTTGAACTGTAGCAAATCTGGCAAGAGAACTAGAGCTTCGCCAAGAACAGATCAGAGAAAAACAGAGTTGGAACATTGGATATTTTTGGGGCAATTTCTGGGCTTTCTTTCTTGAATTGAAAATGCAATGACATAGAAAATGTAAGGCTAGCTAGTAGTTATTGATACTTATACTGCATGAAAAGGAAAAGAGAATCCTTCGGCTAGAACATGCAATCCCATGCTCTAGGTGTATATACTTCACCATGTAATATCTAAGAAATGACGTGATTATTGAATTTTGTGGATGGTCTCACTATGTGTGTCAAAAAGCGCCCATATAGATGCATGCTATTACACACTCTGGAGGAAAATTTTCCTTGGCCACGTACCTAGTTCACTGTACTCTTGCACACTAGTACTGATCAGATCACTGATCATCTGTGTCAGGAAAAAAAACCTCATCTATATCGACGGACGGCCTAGTCACATATTAGTGGTCAATGATGTGAATAGTCATATAAGAACATTGGTACCACATGGATAAAGTTAATATTCAGCATACATGGCTATAGGAGTAGGAGGCGTCGGAGAAAGAACACATAGAGTTGTATGTAGGTTTATGTCAAGTAGACCAACTAGTCCTTCTAGCATTAGTCAGATATCAACAACCATCACTCCCACTACTGGTGATGAAATCGTATACCTTTTTCTTAATGATTGCGAAATAGTTCCAAAAGAGGTAACTATGACTCTCAAGAATACGCAAATGCCAAAAGGCATATAAGATTCATCCTAAAAATATGTTTGATTGTTCATTATTTTAAGCTCAGATTCACGTTGCTACAAACACCGCCGAAGCTGAGCTCCAAGCTACTATCATCAGCATCAGCAGCAGATCGACGAGAAGGACCCGGTTGCTTTTTGAACTTCTTTTTAGGGCTTTTTGTACAAAATGTTGTGCTTATTTGTAATTTGGCCATTCTGGAGGGTCCTTTCTGCAAAACTGGTTGTGCCCCAATAATCTGTGCTATATGCACTCCTGATACTAATGTAACTTGATCCTAGTTTCTTAATAAATACATGAGTTTTAAAAAAAAGAATAAAATATGATCACTAAGAATTAATAATCTTATACTGCACGTACTCATGCATATATACTTACAGTGATAGTCTCTTCGGTATATACTTGTTATTGTTGCAGTGGCTTGGTATTGTGCATTGGTCTCACCCAAAGAAAACAAAAGATATGCAATTTATCACTGGACCTGCCAACCTACTGTCCTGCATAAGCGTTATGACTCTCTCTCCATCTAAATCGTTCTATTGCCTCCATAAATTGATCGATCGAGAATGTCAAGGAATGATATTGAGCTAACTTAGGAATGCTTTGATTCTTCCATTGTTGTATTGGCTCAGCTTGATCATCATCTACATCCACTGGGAATAAGAGACACCAGGAAGATCGTAGGCAGTCTAAACGGAGTGTCTGGGAGTGAGAGTAAAAAAGTACGGCTGTGCGGTATTACATATTGACATTTTATCATTCCTTGACATGGTCAATCAAGGAGAATCTGCAAGTAGCGCAGTTGGCTAGGGCCATGTCATTCCCGCATGCCCACCCATGTTGCACTCGCACTATGCGCACGTGTTCACCTTATTTTTTCTATTCAATTGATACGAAGGGCTAGCTGACCAGGACGGCGGCTATCTCTCATAGGCAATTAGCTTGGTGATAACTGAGGAAGTCTAATGGCTAGCATTGATCAACGGTAAGCTGAAGTTTTCAGTTTGAGCATGTGTGTGCATGTATACAAAATTAGTTTCACGAACACATAATGCTGAGGAAAACAATAGTTTTTCTTTATACAAGCTAATTACACCATCACGAAGTATAATAGCACATGCATCCTTCAAAAGTATGAAAGCTAGCTGTTGGCAGAGGTCAAGATCGAACACCCTTTTTCCTTCTAATTGTAGCAAATCCAGCAAGAGAACTAGATCTTCGCCAAGAACAACGTAGAGAAAAACAGAGTTGGAGCATTGGATAATTTTGGGGAAATTTTCCAGGCTTTCTTTGAGTGTCATATTTTCTTCACCCCCTCTTTCTTCTCTTTTTTTTCTCCTCTGTCTCTAGCCCCACACTACGAGATGGCCGACGAGTCCCCTCCATTCTGCCGCTAGCGAAGAGAGGGAGCTCGAGGAGAGGCCAGAGTTCGCCGGCGACCTCCGTGACGTGGCTCTACCAGGTGAGCTCGCGCAACAGCCCTGTCCCTTCGGTGTGCTTCGTGAGCTCGCACAGTAGCTTTGCGTGGCGGATTCTGTCGTGCAGTGCAGATGCGAGCTCTTTGGGCTTGCTCTCCCCGCAGCGATGACGTCGTGCCCGAGGCAGAGCGATGGCGGCGCGGCCTCAAGGTGGTGCTCCTTCTCGAATCTCCCCTATGCCCGCGCGCGTCGCTAGCTGGCCGGAGGACGCACTCGACGGGTCGGAATCGAAGGCGGTGGGTTAGGGCGGAGAGGGGAAAAAAGAGCGGCGGCGGCTCGGCCTTGAGACGGAGCTACGGAGGCGCAGAGCGGGGACAGGGGAAAGTCTCCACCGATGACGAGGAGGTGCTCGCGGCGGCCGCTCCATGCCGTGACCACATCGGGTTGCCGCCCACCCCTGCTGCAGGGCAGGCCGACGGCCGTGGCTGGCGGCATCCAGATCCGTCGCCTCCTTGACCAGATCTGCTCAGTGGTGGCCGAAAGGACGGCGGCAGCGGCAACCCTGGAGCAGCGAGGGCGGCGGCGGCGGCGGCACGAACCCCTCGCAATAGCTCTGACGTCATGCTGCAGGGCCGATCGACCGACATGCGCTTTCTATTAGCTATCTCTAATAGGAAATTAGCTTAGTTATAACTAAGGAAGTCTAGCGACTAGCATTGACCAACGGTGAGCTGAAGTTATCAGTTTGAGCATCTGTGTGAATGCGTACATAATTAGTTTCCCAACAAACAATGTTGAGAGAAACAATAGTTTATCTTCATACTAGCTAATTACACCATTACAAAATATAATAACACATGCATCCTTCAAAAGTATGAAAGCTAGCAGTTGGCAGAGGTCAAGATCGGGCACCCTTTTGTTTGAACTGTAGCAAATCCGGCAAGAGAACTAGAGCTTCGCCAAGAACAGAGCAGAGAAAAACAGAGTTGGAACATTGGATATTTTTGGGGCAATTTTCTGGGCTTCATTTCTTGAATTGAAAATGCAATAACATAGAAAATGTAAGGCTAGCTAGTAGCTATTGCTACTTATACTGCATGAAAAGGAAAAGAGAATTCTTATGCTAGAACATGCCATCCCATGCTCTAGATGTATATATACTTCACCATGTAATATCATAAGAACTGACGTGATTATTTAATTTTGTGGACGATCTCATTATGTGTATAAAAAAGCGCCCATATAGATGCATGTCATTTACACACTCTGGAGGAATAAAATTTCCTTGGCACGTACCTAGTTCACTTGCATACCGGTGCGAATTAGATCATCTGTGTCAGGTAAAAATCCTCATCTATGTCGGCAGACGATCTGATCATAGATTAGTGGTAAATAATGTGAAATGTTATATAAGAACATTGGTACCGCACGGATAAAATTGATATTCAGCATGCATGGCTATAGGAACAGGAGGCGTAGGTGAAAGAACACGTTGAACTACACTGCATGTAGGTAAAGTTGATATTATTGGATCTACGTTTTCAGATAGTCCAACAATACCAACTATGCTTTTATGGTTAATATATTTACTTGTGATTCATGATATATTTCTGTATATATCTGACAAAGCCATCAAGTCACCTTACCTAATTATTGCGTCATAATAATCACTGTATCACAATACTCTGCATACCAGGATTTTTTACTTTTTTTGTTTTTTTAATGCTTATTTTATAAATAGATCTTTAAAAAACTAAATCTAGAAATGAACCTTTTTCATTGATGCCAACATCATTGACATCATGATCCAACATGACGATGTCAATGACATTATCGTCATCCCTCTCGCCCCTCTACGGAAGTTAAGTTACTGATGTGAAGAGGGTCGGTACCAATATTATTGACGTCGAGGATCTATTTATAATACAAAATCTATTTGCAATAAAAAATGTATATAAATAGGTCTTCCACATCAATGACACTAGCACCAATAACCTTTCTGTAAATAATTTTTATTAGAAATAGGTCCTTTTTAATTATAAAAGGTCATTTACAAAAGATTTTACAAATAAGTCCTTCGTGCCAATGTTATTAACGTCAACCCCTTTCATATTAGTGAATTAGCTTCCGCGCGTGCGTGAGATGGGGTGCGAGGAGGACAGTGTCAATGTCATTGGCGCCATCATGTTGGACCATGATGCCAATAATGCTGGGGCCACGAAAAGGGTCCATTCCTAAAATAAGTTTTTCTGTTAGTTTATTTGTAAAATAAGTTTTGAAGAAGTCTAAAATGTAAGAGATTCATCTCTTCATACATGATGTGGATTGGAACTGAGGGAAATATCCGGTGAAAACTAGATAAGTGTTGAAAACTCGTGAGAACCATACCTAAAAGTTTTATAAATATAGATATAAAATGCATTCTCACCAAATCTCAAGTCCAAACTCTTCTTTATTTGAGAGAAAAATGACAAATTTTAGATGAATAGTGACTTGTTACTATTTATCCGAAATTTGTCTTTTTTTTCTCTCAAATGAAGTTGATTTTGGACTTGAGATTTGATGAGAACATATTTCATATCTACATGTATCTTTAGTAATTTTTTCATAAATTAACAAAACTTTTAGGTAGGGTTTTGACAAGTTTGCAACGCTTATTTAGTTTTCATCGTTAGGCCCTCTTGGAACTTTTAATACCTTCTATTCCATCCGACAAAAAAAATGTCTTTCTACCAAATATCAGACATATTAGTACTCAAAACAAATGATTCCACACACATACATACATACATACATACATACATACATACATACATATATATGGTGTAACAGATAGCTTAAATACACCTATGCTATTGTACAGGTTCTTTATAGTACCAAATCATTAATGAGTCGATTTTTCAGAGATGGCTAAACAGACAAATTAGATTAGTTATATGTTCTCTAGTTATGACGTGAAATATTATATAGATAACAACATCCGAATTGGATCCATAGCCGAGCCTCTGAGGTCGATATGAGTCCTACTCAAATCTCTATTCGAATTAAGCATATATTGAATCTTCTTCCAATACCCTTATTTTGACCTGTTAATTATCTTCTTCCAATACCCTTATTCTGACCCGTTAATTGTGTGATCCTATATGATCACGTACACTCAATTGCAACCCGAAAACTCCTTTTTGATCCACATGTCAACAACGGCTCTCGGCAAAACATATTGAACCAGCGAGCATATATAAAGATCATATCAGCTGAACATTTAGTATATACTTGTATGAACCCCTTTGTCTCACGATATCGATTAAGCTTAAGGCTAGATATGTGCCATCCTTTGATAGCTAAATTATTAACTTGATCCTGTGATAGATTACTTAACCTGTAATTGACTCCTCAATCACTTTTGGCATGGCCACGTACTTTCATAATCTATATCATCGAGAGCCCATATATATCTCTTCATAGGAGGAGCAAATTCCATCTTGATTATTCATATTCCACTACATGTTTCATAGCATGCCCGAAGACTATTTTTATAACTATTCGGTCACGGAGTAGCGTATGGTAGCCTCTAAGCAAGCTGCTACATATGTTAAGAACCATGATAATTTCAGGTCTAAGGATTCTACAACAACACTAAATGAGATCACTAATGACATATCACATATAGCTCTTATAGTGTCTCATTTCATGTCTATCAACAACATGTTTTCCAACATGCGTCCATATTTTTAATCTAATATCTTCATACCATGATATAGGAAACATGATCATCAATCAATACATGTACATGTACAGATCATTAAATTATATTTGTTTCACATATGATATTTGAACCTGGATCCTTTAGAAATAGTAACATACAACATAAAAAATCTCATAAATAAATCGCATATTCATTAACCAATGATGAGCTATGTATATCAAAAAATTATGCATAATAAATATATAAATATAGTATATGATACAAATATCTTTATAATTATTTATAGAGCATATCACCGACAAGGAGCCTCTGAGGCCGATAGCAACCACACTGCTTTGGTACTGTCACACGAGCGGAGTCAAACTCCCAACCTCTGTGCTGGAAGCTCATGGTGCTAGCCAACCTGACTATCGACTAGCTTTGATGGTTAAATACTGTAGTTACAGTATAGTTTATATATTTTAATTATAGTATAAATATATTTAAAAGTGTTTTACTTAAAAATTTTTTAAAAAAATTCGAATGTTGTACAGTTACTCCCCCGTAACTAGTAAGAAGGAAAAAAAACTGCGGAACTTAATAAACTGCGGAACTTAATTTTCTAATAGAGTTCGGTCCTGTAATCAACCGAATCGACGAAACACACGCATATGGCGTGCTTAATTATTAAGAAAACACACGCATATGGCGCGCTAGCCTTAAACTAATCTATCCAAAATCTATGCACCATGCTGACATGATAAAACCTGAGTAATGAACATTGTATAAAGAAAATAAGATATTGCCTCCTAAAGGTTTGCATCCTGTGCCGCTGTCGGTGCACAGTAACATACGTATACGTGTATTGAACACACACACATATATATATATATATATATATATATATATATATATATATATATATATATATATATATACTACTATATAGCGCTAGATCAAAATACTATTGCATTCACGTGATCACACAGCTTCACGTACGATAACCTGTTTACTACTGTTTGGATGGAATAATACATTGGCGACCGTATTAGTTTACCAACGTAATTAACATCGGAAAAATCACTGATATTGCATGGCAGATCTCAGAATCATTACTCCGGAAAAAGTTCCATGGTGGCCACAGCGAGCGGCAAAAACATCCACATCGCGGCAGCAAGTAGTACATGTGGACCTGGCGATGGCGACGACGAATGATCGAGATCGACTATAGCCTAATTTATCTTTTCTGCAACTTATGTTGACTAGATTTTTTCTATCATTAACGTACGGCTCATCGAGCCATTACATATCATTCATGCGGAAAGCGTTTTTCCATATGGTTTATAACCTGCTAACTAACATTGCTTTTTCGACCCGCCTTTAGCCGAGGGTCTACAGAAATCAGGTGCTTTAACGACTTATCCGTAAAAAAAACTTCACACAGATAGATACCTTAAGGTTTTTTCTTCAAATATACGTTTCGCACAAGAGGCAATTAAAGATTTACCATTTAACACACATCTACACATGAGGACACACGTGTTATAGATTACAACCGACAAAATTCTTAATTGTTACATCTTAAAAATAATAAAAAGTTAAATGTCCCGTTTTAACCCGTGGCGGAGCCACATAGGGGGCGAGCATATAGGCATGGCCTCCCCAACGTAAATTTTGTTCCTCATTATCTATTATTAATCATCACATAATGTGAATTAGTTAATTATTTGGCCTCTTTTTATGATCCCGCGACGATCTAAGTAGGTAATACTTTTCGTTGTAGCCTACCTGCCGTCACCCGCGGACCGTAGTTTTCGCGCGAAAACCGTGAAAACCGTGACGACGAGATGAACAATAGATTTCAAAATGATTTGCCGTGTCACGGTTTTCATCTGAACCACGTTAAAACCGCGATAAAAACCACGAAAACCATAAAAAACGTAATTTAAATTTGAACCAAATTCAAATCTGTGCCATGCCGCGGTTTTCGCTCAAACCGCACCACATACCACGGTTTTGGCGGCAAACCGTGTGAATTTTATTTTTTGATAATAAATAAATAAATTTTTTGATAAAATAATTTTTTTAAATTTTTGAATTCATCGAAATTATTAAAAAAAGGATGCCATGCCACATCCCCACGGTATGATCGAAAACCACGAAAATTATGGTGTTTTTTCGGTTTCCGTAACCCTTGGGCCTTTTGAATTTTGATTATTATTGTCATCTTTCACACGTGCTGGCCTTCGCCGGGGTAGATCGCTGAAATGGTCTGTGCTACCTGCCTTTAGGTCTGTACTATGCGCACACAAAACCAAAAAATGCCCACTATTTGCTGTAATAATCTATTGCTAATCCTTGCTTGTAAATCGCGACTAGAATTTTTAAATCGCACTAGGTTAGTTATAATTAGTGCTTACTACTTAAAAATCATATCCTATAAACAATGTAGACAATTATCTTGCTGCTCTGTTTTGTTGAGATTTTTTTTTGTGCTTTTTTGAATTTATCTAGACTTTAGTTGTTCTTGTATAGTCATAAAGAGAAAAAAACATTAAATTAATTAGTGTTGCATGTCCGTTGGTCTTAGCATATCCAAGCAATATATAAGTTGCTGAATAGAATTACTCTAGTACTACTCAAAGAGTGATTTTACGGTCTTTAAACAGATATCATTTTTTAAAGTATAAAATTGGTAGTTATTTATGAGGTATCCAAAAGTTATAGCTCATGTACCATGAAATTTCTCTATTAATTACTTGCAATGAAAGAATTGAAGCATGCATATTATTGTTGTTTTCTTTTCTATCATTGTCATTTACTAAGTTAGTATTGGTCCCCCTCATATCTAAATCCTGACTCAGCCACTGGTTTTAAGTCATACAATTTAAATCTCCACAGCTAGCTCGCATGATATATAGTACAATTTCTATTTAAGATATCAACTCCGAACGTTTGCTTGATATTAATTAATATACGGATTTGTCAACATACCGATTTTGAATCAACATACCGATTTAATACATCTATGAAGATTGTGAAATGGTTCTGGTCCGAACAAAAATAAAGGAAGGATTGGTGCTTGCAATCGTTAACCAATGAGGATTAAGTTGAGTGAATGTGTACCCAAGCTCGTTCATCAACCTCATGCATGTTGTAAGTGTATTACAAGTTAGCTAGCTTCCATTAATTAGCACCTTAGGAATATCATCCTATACACCAAACAATTAAAATAACTATTAGTTAATATAACTAAAAAAATACAAGGTTAATATACTACTTCGATCAGATAGGAGTCGGAAAGATTGGAGGGCTTAGCTACATGGTCGTTATCTTTAAACTATTTCAGTTTAAAATAACTAAAGTTGAGAAAGAAAGAAGATTATTTTGTGCATCAAGCTTGTTAGTTGCTTCTCCCGTAACATCTACCAATGACATAGAATATTGGTATTACCATCTCGATATCGATCAATTGTAATGTGCTGCTTGTTTATCGTCATCATAATTTCTATTTATGATACAAGGGCACTTGTTCATGTTTACTTCATGTCTCCAGCCTAATGGGTTAACCGATTACAAGAAAACTAATGTACAAGCATGCATAAGAAAATCACAAAGCCTAACACAAAATAGAATCATGCACATTGATCACACTTGCTAGGTGGAGGCTAATGCTATGAGACCAGGTTGGTGGCTTGGCAGCTAACTAATCAATAATTTGAAAAAATAATCAAGATTTGAATGCTAACAAACCCTAAATCCTAAACAATGTATAGAACATTCTTAGTGGACTTTTTAGTAAATTAATGTACTGTCACAAGATCTCGAATAATTATATTACGATCAAAAAAACTGAATATGTTTTTGATAGTTAAAATTCGTCGTTTCATACCTGAGGACAAAATGTTTCATACATGTTTAAATAATGTATATATTTTTTTAATCTCAACGTATATATTGATGTTCCATTTACGTTCAACTGTAATATTTTTTTACCGCAATCAGACCACAGTTAACTAGCAACGTATGAGTCATGCTTTGCATGCGTGGACTGCAAGGCGCCACGTCAGTCGTTCGGTTAGTATCAGTGCTGATCTGCCGGTGTGTTCCTTATGCTTCACACATACGGCCAGTCCAGTCACTTGGTTAATGGTTAGTATCCAATCCAGATTTTTTTAGCTCATCTTCCGTAACTAATGAATCAATGATCATGTGACCTACATCACCTATTAATGTTTTGATCTTTCAACTTGAAGCTGTGGAATACGGAAAATTTTCATATAAAAATTTGAAAAATTCGAGCTAGTAAACCTTCTACTAAAAATTTGAAAACCTAGCTTCTCCCAAAATTTCAAAGCTTTCTACCAAAAAAATTTAAAATCTCCAACCAGAAATTGAAAGTTTGCAAGTGAAATGTTGAAACTTTCAATTCAAATTTTATAGCATATTCAACTCAAATATTGAAACATTCAACCTATATTTTAAACATTTATCCCAGACATTGAATCAAAATTCTCTTACTTTCAACTAAAAGAAAACTAAAACTTCCTACTCATGCCATCCAAATTTTATGCCAATCACAAAATATTGAATCGTTGATTTTTTTTTAGAAAAATGCACAACCAACTCAGTACGTAGATTAAAACATAGGCCGATTACATGTGTCCCATAAGGCCACGTGACCTTGCCACGTTCGCATGACTGCGCAACTTGGACTGCACAAGCATGGGCTTTATGAATGTGTGTGCCCCAACCACCTAGCCATATGCAATTGGCAATTTCAGTTCCGTAACGCTAGCTAAATCAGTTACTATGTAAGAAAAGATGTGGTTGTTATGGAACCCAATCAGTTTTTAATGTTGCACATGTTTTTTATTTTAGAAAATAAAAATGGTAACAACTTTGGTCTCTGTCAGCAGACACATAGCCAATGAGTTTTTAGTGTTGAGGAAAAAAAAGAAAAACAAAATCAAGTGATGGGATAAGTCCTAAATTTCAAAAAAAGATCACTTGCATTAAAAGCTAAAACAAATCACAAACTCCAGATTCTAGCCAGTAATTCTGTTGGTTGTAGGGGATTCAACACGAAACAAAAGACCCTTGGCTACCAATTTCTAAATTATAGCATCACTACGTATAATATTTTACTTTTTCTTGATATCTAGCATCAAAGATCTAAGTATGAAGCAAACTGGTAGACGTGAAGATAGCATGTATAGGATTAGCCAATTTCTTATTATAAAAATCTTTATCATTTTGATAATGATCAAAATAATGCACTAGCCCTAAATAAAACTAATTTTTTTTGACATGGGTCACTACGGAAAAGCCAAGGGTTACCGAGTGTAAAAATGTTTGTTGAGTGCTTTCTATCGAGTACTCGACGAATAATATATTTGCCGAGAGGGCTCTTGGCAAAAAGAAACACTCGGCAAAATCAACACTTCGCCGAGAGTAAACACTCGGTGAATAAAAACACTCGGCAAACAGGTTATTTTTGCCGAGTGCCTCCACATGGCTCTCGGCAAAATTATATTTTTGCCGAGTGCCAATAAGAGACACTCAGCAAAATTGCAACGGCCGTCGCTGAATGGATGAAATAGCCGTTTGTCAATAGATTTGCCGAGTGCCAGGTCAAGACACTCGGCAATATATCTCATTTGCCGAGAGCCAAGGCATGACACTCGGCAAAATATCTCATTTGCCGAGAGCCAAGGCATGACACTCGGCAAAATGAGACCTTTGCCGAGTGTTCTTATCTGGCTCTCGGCAAACTTGTGATGATTTTTCCTCATCTACCCTCCAAACTTTCTCTATTATGTAAATACAACATGTAATCCCTAATTATAAAATTTGGTAATTTTTTGATTGGTTTTGCTATATTTCTTTGATTTATTGTATTTTCGTGAATTTTTTGGCTAGTCTCAAATTAGAACGCAAGTGGTTAAAAAAGAAATAAAATTAGTGAAAAAATTATATACATGTTATTTAGACCCTTTTGAGTCATTATGTGGTTAATGAACAGAAATTTCAAAATTTTTCTTCACGAAACATGGTTAGGAACCTATTGAGCGAATGATTTTAAAATTGTAAAAATAGCAAACGAAGTTGGAAAATCATGAAAATTGTCGGGATGTCATGATATCATACATTGAGACTATGGTAAAAAATCGAGAAGGTTTTGAATATTTTATCAGGTATGACGCTCACAAAACCGAAGATTCTCCGGATTCTCCGGAGTAGATTATAAGTGTTGAGAAGGATTGGTTGGATTTGGAGAGAAAGTGACGGCGAATTGTCGTTTGATTTAAAATCTTTTCCCTAGGCAATAAATAGCATATATGGGTTTATGCAAAAATTTGGTAAATTTTTTAGTCCGTTTGATAATTTTTAAATTATTAGAAGCAAAAAACTAATAAATTTTTTCGGAGCGTAGTTCTCAAAAAAATGTGACACACGGCAAAATTGTTCAAAAAGAGCCCCATCACATGCTTTGCCGGGTGTGTTCCCCAGGCACTCGACGAAATTTGTCTTTGCCGAGTGTCATCGATCCGGCCCTCGGCAAAGCTTGTTTTTGCCGAGTGCCCGATCGGGGCACTCGGCAAAGTTTCAACACGGCAAATTTTTTTAATATGGCCGCCTCCTCGCGACATCATTCATTTTGTGACTTAGCGAATTTACTCGTCGCCGCCGCCTCCTGCGCCCCATCTCCGGCGCCGCCGCGCCCAGCCCTCCACCCCATCTGCGCCGCTCGCCGCCCCCCCGAGCCGCCTCGGCCGACGCCCCGCCCCGCCCCGACCCCCGGCCGACGCAGCCCCACCCCCGACCGCCAACCACCCCTCCGCCGGGCGGCCCCCCTGCCGCGCACCCCTCGACCGACGGCTCTCCCACTCCGGCCTAGGTAATCTTCTTGTCATATTTTTCATACATTAGAAATTTTTTTGTGAGATTTTGTTAATAGATTTGAAACATGAGTTTGTTTTTCGCATTAGAAACATTAATCGATATAATACCATGTACAACATTAGAAACAAATTGATGGCAAAAAAACAAATTTAGGTATTTATTATAAACAAATCAATGGTAAAAGGAATGGTATTTATTGTATGCACGTATATATTTTAAAGTTTATTGTATATATGCCCGTATGAATGGAGTTGTATCGTGCAACCATGTCGTCGCTTGTGTGCCGGCCATCGAGCCGTGCTTCCCTATTTTGCAGGTGCCACTGTCTTTACCATTGTTTGTCTGTATATAACGTAACCTTAGGCGTCTCCCGTTCGAAAGTGATACGGATGAAAATATGTGTCTTCTTACATATCTTTAACCGTAACTTTTTCGAATTGTCCACGTTTTTTGGACAGCCCGAGGATGTGTAGATGAGTTAGTTTCCATGATCTAGTATTCTGGTCCGACTCAGAATTTCGGTAGTATCTCCCAGTTGTTCTCCGGATACACAATCTCCCTGTCAGGACGTGTATTTGGAGAACAGCGGGAAGGTGCTGCCGAAATTCTGTCTCGGAGCGGAGTACTAGAGCATGGGAAGTAAACTCATCTACACATCTTCGGGTGGGATTAGGACCTATCTTTACCTATTAGACAGTATAGGCACTCGGTAGATGGTATTCACTCCTATGGTATTCACTCCTCCACATCCTGTTGTAGGCACTCCGGTGAGTCACTTAACCTCGCATTTAATTTTCTTATTTACGAATGTTACTATCTTGACAACCTATACTATTCTATTTTCCTTTTGTGCAGCCTCAGTAGGCGGCATCAAATAACCTCAGTAATGACCACGTAGGTTGGGCGCTGTGGCCACCTTGGTAATTTTCTTTGAACAATTGTAATTGTGGACTACCTACTATGAACTACTATATTTTCTTCGAATTTTTCGTTTGCGAATTGTGGACTACATACTATGAACTACTATGTTTATGTTTTGTGGATTGTGACTGTGACTACGATTGTGGATTATATTTATGTCTTGTGGATTGTGAATTATAGATAAGGTTGTTGTGATTGTGGTTGTCGATGTGGTTATACTGATTGGGGTTGTGATTGGGGATGTGGAATGATGCTTATGGGGTTGTGAAATGATTGAGGTTGTGAATGTGATGTATATTTTAAAAATTTGTGAAATATGCCACTGAACAAATGAAACAGGGTTAAAATTGTCACTTTGCCGAGTGTAACACTCGGCAAAGAGGGCCTTTGCCGAGTGCAATGGCCAAAACACTCGGCAAAAAGGGCAAATTGGGGGTTCTGGGAACCCTCTTTGCCGAGTGTGCAAACTTCGCCGAGAGCTTTGACAAATGCACTCGGCGAAATTCCCCTTCGCCGAGTGTTTTTGCAAAAACACTCGGCGAAATTTACAATTTCGCCGAGTGCATTTGCAAAAACACTTGGTGAAGTTTATAATTTCACCAAGTATTTTTGCCGGCTCTCGGCAAAAGTAAAAAGTTCGCCGAGTGTTTTTTTGCCGCACTCGGCAAAATTTTCCGTCACCGTCCACCCGACCTAACGTGCACTTTTTTGCCAAGTGTCGAAGGAACACTCGGCGAAGAGCTCTTTGCTGACCCATAATTCACCGTGTGAGATATGCCGAGTGTAACACTAGGCGAAGTGTTTGCCGAGTGTTTTACAGCCTTCGCCGAGTGTCCCGAGCACTCGGCAAACAGGATTTCCCGTTGTGGGTATTCTCATAAACCAATTTCAAATAAATTTTGGGTACTATGAGGAGGGGGATATTATCATATTATAATGATACACAGCTATATATGTACTAATCATATTAATCTACCAAGAGTTATACCAAGCTGTGAAACAGAGGCCGAGCCATATTACATAAAATCAGTTTGCAGAACTTCTGTATATGCCTAAATAGGATCGATCTTAGCCATTAGACGAGAAATTTGCTATTATAGGATTCCAAACAAGTGGCTTCGCTATAATAGGACTCCTATCGTTAACATCGCTAAAATAACACTTCAAACGCAAACACTTCACTATTATAGGATTTTGGTGTATTTCATCCTTTTTTAAATCCAAATACATGTATTTGGGTCCTGAAGAGACCATATTGCCCTCCCAGCGATTCATCTGGCGCCGTCCCTTTCCCCCACGTGATGTTTCGGCTGGCCGCTGTAGAGGGCGTCGTTGAGGTTCCCGCAGCCAGTCCTACGGTGCCGCCATGGCTGCCCGCCGTCGGGGTGTCACGGCGTGCGCGTCCATGCTAGGGCTGCCGCCATGGCTGCCCGTCGTCGCTTGATGGCTGGCCAGCCCTAGGGCGCTGCCATGGCTGGCCGAGGCCTGGGGCGCCACGAACTGCACGTCCAGGCAGGAGAAGGACGCTATCGGGTCGGCCACTGTCGGGGGTTCGCCGGCCGACGACGGTGGATCGCCGGTCTGGGGCGACGACATGGAGAGGTTTTGTGCGGCGCTAGAGGAAACGTCCGGAGGAAAGAGAAGAGTCGCTAGGCGAAGAGACATACTCGATCAAAAACAAATACAGCGGCCAACCGAAAACGTCGCGAGGGGGCAATAGACGGCGCCAGATGAATCGCTGGGAGGGCAATATGGTCTCTTCAGGTCCCAAATACATGTATTTGGGTTTATAAAAGGGATGAAATATACCAAAATCCTATAATAGCGAAGTGTTTACGTTTGGAGTGTCATTTTAGCGATATTAATGATAGGAGTCCTATTATAGCGAAGCCACTTGTTTGGAATCCTATAATAAATTTCTCCCATTAGACTATAAATTTTTTTCTCGTTTTCTCTTATTAAAGTGGTAGTTCTGACGGCCTACACAATGGTTTAGATCTTGTTATCTATATAATATTTTCACATCATAACTAGATAACATATAAGTAATCCAATTCGTCTGTTTAGCCATCTCTGAAAAAATCGATTAATGATTTGGTACTATAAAGAACCTGTACAATAGCATGTATTTAAGCTATCTGTTACACCAATCTACAAAACACCAATCTCCTCTCTACTCTTCTATTTCCTTTGCATCACAAAATCCTAGCACGTGTCGTAACTATACTCCTTTGAAAAAAAAATATATATAGTGACGGTGGGAGAATCTGCCAACCCTCACCTATTCACAATATACATTATGAAACAAGTTACCCTTTCACCTTCTTAATATGAAAAAACAAATCTAGAAATGGATAATCACACATAAAATTATATTAATAAGGTGTCCTTACATATAGCTAAGCGCAGGCGCAAGCTAGTTCTCCTAAATGCTGAGATCACACTGTTCCCCATGCCCTTAAGCCTCCACGATAAGCATAGTGTCTTTTTCTAAGCTATCTTATTATAATATAAAATGATAAAATAAATATCTTATTAGGCCTCTGCGGCATATGTGGTCCATTTCATTTCATGTTATACGCTACTCCAAATTAAACAACTGTTGCTCATGATCAAAACAGATTTTCGCTGGCGGCTGCTGCCGTCGCCAGCTATCTAAAGGCCGGTAAAAATAATGAATTTTCACTGGTGGATGTCCGGCCGATGGTGAAGATCGACTTTCACAGGCGTCAAAGCTAAGTAGGCCGCCAGTGAAAAAACCGTCACTACAACGGAAACCTTCATCTGTGTCGGGCGGCAACCCATAGAAGTATCAGGCGGCAACCCTCATCTGTGTTATATAGTGTCCGTCACAGCTCAAGGTTAGTGATGTGAGAAGTCATCTTTATCAGGCAAAAGCCCGTCACCGATGCACTTATTTTTGTGAGGCCTAAACTAAAACCCGTCACGAATGACATTCGTCTGTGATGGACTTTAACTTAAGCCCGTCACGAATGACACTCATCTATGACGAGCTTAAGTTAAAGCCCGTCACAGATCATGAGTGTCATCCGTGACAGATTTTAGTTTAGGCCCGTCACCGATGAGTATTTTTCAAACAAAAAATATTTTTTTGGCTAGCCTCAGGCCTTTGCTAGCCATGCCTGCTGAAAAATATTCACATATATAATTATTCACAGAGATATATATTCTCATTCCCAACATCTCCATTCATATATACAATTATTCATAGGAAACTCAATTCATGACATTTACATATTTCACACATCCATTCATATATATAATTTATTTTAAAATAGAGGAGAATAAATATTTAAATTTATCTCAAATCTATACACGTCCTATTATACAATCAAAACAAAAGTAACATTATATCAGATCTATATATTGCATCTCTATATGTGCTCCTCTAGATATTGTTCCTCTCTTGGCCCTCTCTTTTTTTCCTTTTTTGGTTGTTGTTATTTTTTGGAAAAAAATGACTTTCTATTTTTATTTTTTATATTTTTATTGACTTAGGAGCACACGAGAGGTAACCACGTAAAATTTGAGCCTAAACAACCAAAAGACGTGGCCGGTGAAAAATCGAAGACACGCTCAAAATTGAAAAAAGCTTCCGGCTCAAAAGGCAATCTTCTGAGCTATTTTTCGGGAAAATAAAATCGCCAAATGCGGCATAGCATGGACCAACGCATCCAAAAAATTTTCGATCAATTTTCATATATGGAACGTCTCAATCGAGTCTCTATGCAAAGGTTATGGCCGTTTTAAAAACCGACTCTGATTTAGAGGACAAAACAAGAACAATGCACGCAAAAACTTGTTACACGCGCACAAACTAGACATGATGGCTAGGTTTTGATGGAAACAAAGGAGGGAAACAACGGATACATGGCATGGCATTCATCTCAGGTATATACATGAGGGAGGACGACAACACATGAGAGAGATGGACTTACCTGGAGCATGGTGGCGCTCGGTGGCCGGGCTCGGGGACGGCAGTGCTCAGGCTTGGGGATTGTGGTGCTCGGTGGCGGTGAGGGAGAACGACAGCGCCGGGCTTCGAGAGGGCGTGAGGGACGACGGCGACCGACTCCAAGAGACGGCGGTAGCGCTAGGGTTCGCAATGTGAGGACTTAGAAAATTTTCGTGCTCATGTGTAGATCTGAATCGGCACTCAGGCTAGGTTAAATGATTTCGAAGCATATCATGTGTTGGAGCCCGTCACCGATGACACTCATCGGTGACAGGCCTAATTGGTATCTCAATCGGGCCTCAGGTTGGAGCCCGTCACCGATGAGCCTCATCGGTGACGAGCCTAATTGTTATCTTAATCGGGGCTCAGGTTGGTGCCCGTCACCGATGAGTGTTATCGGTGATGGGCTTCTGTTGAGACCCGACAAAGATATCGTAGGTTATCTTTGTCAGGCCGTGATTTGAGCCCATCACTGATAGGTATCATCCGTGATAGGCTCGAGTTTTTTTGCACATCTCTGCGAGTATTTCTTTGTCGGCCTCTTTTTAGCTCATTTAAGATGACTTTGTTATGACGGTTCGCAAAACCTAGGCATTTGAGAGCCCGTCATAGATGAGAGGATCTGTACTAGTGGGTTTTCGCTGATGGCGACTAAAGAGACCTGCCAACGAAAATGTTTTTAGGAGAAAAATAATAAAAATAAGAATCCACAACCACTGTCTCAAATCCCCGATCCTCGAAATCCCAATCATATGTCCCAAATCCCCAATCCTCAAAATTCCCGGTCACAATCACTGTCCCAAATCCTTGTGCCCTTGTCGATGAAGAAGTCGAAGCCGTCGACAACGGCGTAGCCAAAAGGGTGGAAGACACTCTTCTGGATCTAGCGTCCCCATCGATGTCGTCACTGCCATCACTGAGCTGCGGTTGTTGTCTCATTGCCGCCATCACTGAGCTAGGTGCAACCATAAGCGCTATCACCACCGAGGACCGACATCGTCAAGCCTGCGCACGGAGCCACCGCTACTGAGTGCCACCATCATCGACCCGACCGAAACCCTAGCCACCGAGAACCGCTATCGCCGAGCTGCACGTGGAGCCATTGCCACCGAGGACCGTCATCGACGAGCCTATACACAACGCCGTGACCACCAAGGGCCACTATCGCCGAGCCTACATGAGGAGTTGTCGCCACCGAGGGCCACCGTTTCCGAGCCTGCATACAGAGCCATCGCTAGATCTGGTGGTCCTGGCTCGAGTCCCACCGCTGACTGTTCTCACTCCTTGTTGTCATTTGGCTCGACTCGCTCCGGCCAGCCGGATCCACCAGCGGGGAGGCCGGGGTCACTAGATCTGGTGGCCTCGGCCTCCTTGTTGGTCGATGCGGCGGCGGTACTAGGCAACGACATCGGCGTGCCGTGGTGGTGGAGGTGGCGACGACAGCCAACTGTGGTGGAGAGGATCGGAGGGAGCAATGACAAGGGTGGGGGAGAGGCGAAAAAAGAGGGAGGCCGGAGGAAGGAGGGAGAAGGAAGGGAGAGAGGTTGGAGCAGGTGGGGAGACGTGGTCTTTGGGCCTTTTATAGTAAGGTGAGAATATTTTTGCGAGCGGTGCTCTTTAGCTATCACCATCGAAAATTAACTTTTGTTGGCGGTTGCTTAAGTTTTAATGGTAGCTCATGTCCAAAGTCCCTCATATATTTTTTGTTGAAGCTTTGTTTTTTAATCCACCAGTAAAAATAAAAGGATGACGGTACGGAAAAATCTTTTTTATAGTGATACTTTAGGTGAGGTAGATCAAATAAATAATTGCGACAGCCGGTTAGTTGGTCTATAATCACAAGCTAAATGATTCATGTGAAAAATGACGCTATAAAGCCATCGTAGTGAATTCATGAAATGATCCTGTTGCACGGTCGTACCAATTGGTCTGTTTCATTCTGCGAACACAATAACAGTTTGTTTATGTTGTCAGCTAGAATACACATGAAGATTATCCATTAGTTTTTTAGGCTATATATTTGTCAAGCAATTGATTTTTCTGTTATTTATCAATCAGTCTTATCGTACTAGATCGTTATATATCAAACAACTCACACATTTTTGTGTATCTTTATCTTGGGGTGAGATTCTGTCCTTATACATAAAAAAAAGCATACTTTCGTATAAATTCTTATCATTATGAAACACAAAGTTATGAATTATATTAGCAGAACAATGCATCAAGATTTATCCTGAAAATAAAAAAACAAAGCAACCTAAAAGTCACACTTCATTTGTACTAGCTAATTAAACTTACAACCTTTAGATTGTGTAATTATATATAGTCTATGACTTCTGCACTATTATAGGTGATTGATATATACTCGCTATTTGTTAGCCACCGGCATTCAGCTAATTAGATTCATAAATAGTGAAGCTTTTGTTTTTTTATATTTTGTAATAACCTACTAATTTTCATTTATTTGAGGCTGTTGGCCAGTGGCTTTCAATAAAAGCTATGCATAGGCAAAACACTGCTTGGGAAAACACATGCAAAAAATTAAAAAATTAAGTATTTCCCATGTAGATTACGTGGTTTTAAAGTAGGTTTGTAAGGACAGTGCACTACTATATAAACACTTTTTTCTGTGCGATTAAAATATATTTTTGCAGCCGGGCAAACTAACCGGCTGGCCTAACTGTCTATGGAAATCGAAAATTTTCCATGAGGACAGTGCACCCTCATGCGAAATATGATTTTTGTGGATCCGCCGGATCCGTCGGATCCGCCAACGATGACTTCTCGAATGCTGGATCTGCCGTCACCAAGGTCTTGAGCACCAGATCCGCCGCCGCGGAGGTCCCAAGCGTCAGATCCACTGCCTCCCAGCTCGCACCTGTCGTTGCCACCTCCAGAAGCTCATCTCGGAAGCCTGTCGTCGCCGTCCCGCCACCATCTCCCATCATGGCACCATCTTACTGAGGCCTCTCGCCGATGGATCTGGAGGGGGAGAAGTAGAGGAGGAGAAAAGCTAAGTGAGAAAGGGAGAGAGAAAGAGAGGAGAGAGGATCGGGGTAGGAGGGATGGTTAAAAAGAAAAGCGGTGCCTTGAAAAGTTGTTTTTACATTAAAATTGTTTTTTTATACAGGTCTGAATCAAATAGTAGCATCTAATTTTATTTTTATATGTGGTTATTTTTTGGTCCGCCTAAGACTAAATAGGGGGTGCCGTCGCAAAAATCGTTTTTTTTTAAGTAGTGGTGGCAAGCATCAACCCAATGACTGGCGCAACCAGTTCGATCAGACATTGATGGTGCAAATCAAGCTGATGAACAAGCATCGACTATATAAACAACCAGCCGTTGAGTTGCAAGAGCAAGCCAAATGCAAGTAAACTCTTTTGCACAGATACAGAATTTTGGCAACTTCTATGTATGGTCCAAGACCACAAGCCATGGCGGGGCTTGTTGCTGATCACCTCACTCATCAGCTCCTGCTTCTCCTGCTTTTCGTCCTCCCCTTCGTCTTCCTCGTCCGTTCCATGCGTGGGCGCGGCCGCCTCCCACCGTCTCCATGGGCTCTCCCGGTGATCGGCCACCTCCACCATCTCATGGGCAAGCTCCCGCACCACGCCATGCGCGACATCGCGCTGCGCTACGGCCCGCTCGTGCGGCTCCGAATAGGCGGGCTGCACGTCGTCCTCGCCTCGTCGGCGGACGCCGCCCGCGAGATCATGAGGACACACGACCTCGCCTTCGCGACGCGGCCCTCCACCCGGATGATGCAGCTCGTCTTCCCCGAGGGCTCGCAGGGGATCGTGTTCGCGCCCTACGGGGATAGCTGGAGGAACCTCCGCAAGATCTGCACCGTCGAGCTGCTCAGCGCCAAGCGCGTCCAGTCCTTCCGGTCGATCCGCGAGGAGGAGGTTGGCCGGCTGCTCCGGGCAGTGGCGGCGGCGGCGGCGACGACGACCTCGTCGGCGGCGCGGCGCACGGTGAACCTTAGCGAGCTCATGTCAGCCTACGCCGCCGACTCGACAATGCGCGCGCTGATCGGGAGCCGGTTCAAAGACCGGGACAAGTTCTTGATGTTGCTGGAGCGCGGGGTCGAGCTCTTCGCCACACCGAGCTTGCCAGATCTGTATCCATCATCACGCCTTGCCGTCCTCCTCAGCAAAAGGCCGCGCCAGATGAGGCGCCACCGCGACGAAGTGTACGCGTTCTTGGACACCATTATCAAGGAGCACCAAGAGAACAGATCTGCTTCCTCGGATGACCACGAGGACTTGATTGACGTACTCCTCAGGATCCAGACAAAAGGTGACTTCCCCCTATCCACTGATAACATCAAGACCACAGTCGGAGTAAGCATCTCGAAACTATATACTATTTCAGAATTTTATACTACTTTACTTTAGGTAACTAAATTTTACACTACAATTTTAATACCTTAAGATATTTACTACTCGAAGGTAACTAAATTCGGCTACGTGTTATACAGGACTTGTTCAACGGAGGCAGCGAGACAACTGCAACAACACTGAAATGGATTATGGCGGAGCTCGTCAGGAACCCGAGAGTGATGCAAAAGGCACAAGATGAGGTTCGACGAGTGCTTGGCAAACATCAGAAAGTTACAGAGGAATCCCTAAGCAATTTCAGTTACTTGCACTTGGTCATCAAGGAGGGGCTCCGGCTGCACCCTCCAGGACTTCCATTGTTGTTACGAGAAAGCCGAACCACAAGCCAAGTGTTAGGGTTCGATGTGCCCCAAGGAACTATGATACTCATTAACATGTGGGCTATAAGTAGAGACCCTATGTACTGGGACAAAGCAGAAGAGTTCATTCCAGAAAGATTTGATCATGTCAACATTGATTACAACGGAACTGATGTCAAGTATATGCCATTTGGAGTAGGTCGACGGATATGTCCTGGAATAGCGTTTGGTCTAGTGAACTTGGAACTTGTGCTAGCAAGTCTCTTGTACTATTTTGACTGGGTGCTTCCTGATGGGATGGAGCTTGGCAACCTTGATATGAAGGAGGAGATGGGGGCAACAACACGACGGCTCCATGATCTTTCGCTTGTTCCAGTTGTTCGCCAGCCATTACCGGTAGACATGTAGCTACCAGTCAGTAGCTGGTGATTTACATCTTGGAGCGTTACTGTTTACACAAGTTTGAACCAATGCAGTTAAAAAAAATTTACAAAAACTTGCTGCATACACTGCCCAATTACAAGCGTCGGTCCCAATTAATACATGTTTGCATTTGAAAACATTTATTATCGTTGGTAAAATACACTTGTACTAGCTTTTATATTTGTAACATGCCACTATAGTTGTACCCAGTAAATCATGTATGAAAACGTGGCAATAAATAAAGTCAGCAGCTCTCCATGTGCATGCCTTATTTTAACTGTTTTTGCTCTTATATGCACGTACTAGGATTCATATTCGAGTATGTAAGAAAATTATCAATATGTTCAACTTAAAATCATGAAAAAGTTCTAAAAACTACTATGCAACAAAAGTAACGTACTATAATTTTTTATTGATTTTGCCACTCCATTTGGCACCTTAACAAAATTCTTTAACAGAGCAGCAATCTTGATAATTTCAGTACCATGATCAATGCCTACTTCACATTCTCACCGTAATTCGACCATAACTCCATTCTCAGTGTACGTTGGCTAAAAGTTTAGAGGTTTCTGGGTAGTTTCTTCACTTTTTTTTTGTTAAGTGGGTCCTAGAGTCTATGGGACTCATTTGTCGGCCACAGAACACATGCTAGCTCAGTCTCCTTCCCCCAGAAACGCTTGTCACGCGTATAGACAAGTGCCATGCCGCCAGTTTGCCACCTCGCTGACGACTACCCTGAGGCCATTTAGCAAGCCACTCTACCGACCTCCTCTTTCTCTCATTATCGTCTCAGTCCGCGGAGAAACCGAGCTTGCTATCGCCGCTCATCTGTCCAGCTCGTCGTCTCGCTCTGTGATTCACGCTTTCTGCCTCGACGGATGCAGCCACCATATGAACGCCTAGCCATCTTCGTCGCCACCTCAAATCGGTTTAGGAAACCTGCCACTCGAAATCCAACGCTTTTGCTCTTGGATTGAGCCGGAGCTCGACATGCCACACAAGAATGCCGGTCAAGACTCACCATTGCTGCCATATCGATTGATGTACAACTAGACGTTTTCCGTGAGCTGCTAGAGGTTTTTGCCTTTGGCCACGTGCACCATATGAATCGCCACCGTTTGTCGCGATGCTCATCAGCATGCCATGCTGCTGCCTGCCTCGGTGCTGTGTCGTTGACAACTGGGCCCTACTATGCTTAGATCCCGGACTGGCCTTAGCAAGTGTTTAAAAATTTCAGGGTTTATATTAATTGTAAGAATGCTTAGATTTGCATTTGGATCCAACGACTTAATTGTAATTGTCGGGACCTTGGGTTGGTTTCCTTTTAACACGTGTCTCCTGTAGCTTTCTGTGAAGTTGATAGGGTTTTCTGCATAATTGCCATTGAGTGACCTGCAGGCTTAGTAATTTTAAAATAGAGAAAATAAAAAAATGGATTGGGCTATTTTACTGAACTCAAAAATGTGCAAACTTGTAAAAATTCGTAGAGAATACATGTTAGCACGAAATGAGATGAACCAAATTTTGTGAGACCGATGATTCTACCCTTTAATCCTGTGTACAATAATTTGACAAAACTACCCTCTTGAAATTCCGCAGAAAATTTTATAGCATATTAAATACATGTATATTATAAAACATGTACAATTCATATCTCGTGATAAAATAGGAATTATTTGACTAAAATTCATGTTAAGCCGGGATCTATCCACTGTGAACAATGTATACATGTTAGAATCATTTTGAATTTTCGTATAATTTGGTGTTTATTCGATTATCATTATTTTATATATTGGGGACGGTTCCATTGATGATGACGAGTTTGATCTCGTTGCTGACCAAGGAGAAGATGTTGAGAAAGGCAGGCGTTCTCTCTCCCTTTGGGCAAATGTGTTGTTTTACAAATTAATTGTATGTTTATTTCTGACTATCGGTATTTGAAATTTATGGAAATAGTAGATATAACCAACGTGCTGCCTAATCCACCTCCAGGATTGTATTTTCCTTTGTTTGTAACCTTAGGAAGTAGTAGTAGTTCAAGTGTGCTCATTTGGGTCTAATAATGGCTATATATATATATATGTGTGTGTGTGTATATATATGAATGAGGGGTACCGTTTGTGACCACCGTAAAAATTGTCCAACAATAATTACTCTTGCTCTAAATAGAGGGACAGAAGGACTAAGAGCACTTCCAATGCTAGAAACCATCATAATTTATATAGCAAATCAAGACTTCACTGCTAGAAATTCTTTTTCCAATGCAAGTAGTTTTCACGAAGAGAGAAATTTAATGGGCATTTGCATGTCCAAACAAACAAAAAGGATTATCTGAGCCGGCACCTGATCCTCCCACTAGCGAAGTTGACCAAGCACCTGGCATCGGCGGAGAACGGGGCATCGGTGGAACACGTCAGCGGAGCACGACGGAGCACCTGTACCTCTCCTCGCTCTCGCCCGCCATGTCCTCCCTCTCTCTCCTACCTGTCGACCTCTCCAACCTGCCCCGCGGCGATGGAGCTCTTGTGGCTCTAGCTCTGGCACATGGCGTCGACAGTGATAGAGCCACGACAATGGGCCTTGCGGCTAGCGCGGCTGGCCGGAACCAGAGAGACGGGTCCTGCTTCGCCACAGTCAGAAGGGAGGGGAGGAGGGGGAAGAGGCCGTTGTGATCAATAGAGCCAGAGGGCGCGCGGGTCCTCAGCTCCAAGGCCCTCGTTGACTCGACGCCCCTACTCGGCGGGGACCACGACAGTCGGCGCTGAGGGGGTGGCGGGCGATGCAGGAGTGCTCGGTGTCGAGGGGAAGCACCCCGTCGATCATCGCTATGGGGCGCAGCGCGGCTGTGGCGGCGCGGGGGGTGGCGGGCGATGCGGCAGTCGGTGTCGAGGGGGCGCACTTCGTCGGTCGGCGCTCTGGGGCGCGACGCGGAGGGCGGCGTGTTGGTGCGGGGATGACAACGGAGGACAGGGCCTCCCGACACGGAACTCTCGACGGCAGGAGGCCAGGCGGCGGCGGGGACTCTAGGGGTTGGGCGGTAGCGCTGGGGGCCGGGCGACGACAGTGGGGGCATTGGGGCCGCCAACGGCGAGGGACGGAGATGGAGGACACGGAGGCGGCAGTGGAGAAGGTGATGCCACACCACTCCCAGCGCCCCGCATGATCGCGCGCACAGGATCTGGAAGAAACGACCAGAGTCCTCCCAACGTTGTTTAGCTAGTTTCTTCACGTCTTGAACCGTGCGAGGACGCCGAGTCGTGAGGAAGAAACTATTTCTTTGTTTTGCAATCTCTCTCCTTTTTAACTCAAGTGCCACCTCAGCAATTTGCTTAACCTAATTAAGATAGGTAAAAACCATAATAAATTTTCCACTAGGACTACCCTAAGCATATATAGTAGACCTCCTTAATTCCTCGCATTAAAGAAACCATGCATGTAAGCATGCCCAACAGTTTCTCAGAAACCAATTCTTAAAGAAGTCCATATAGAGAATTCCTAAAATATTTAGAGAATGGAATCAAATGGAATCAAAAATTGATACGGTAGAGTCTCAAAACTGATTCTTTATTTTATAACTAACAGGGCCATATCAACTGCTAGAGTATCAAAAGGCAATCTCGTGTCATTTTTTCTCCATTCTTTTTTGTTGCGACACTGGCATGGCAGAGACGATCTTTTTTGTCGCGGCGTTTTTTTGTCGCATCTCTGGGGCACGACAGCGGCAACAGCAATCAGCAATCAGAACATGCCCTGCCCTCTCTTGCAACAACATTCTACTAGGATCGTTGGACACCGTCGGCCGCGTTGTGCGTTAGCCGCGTCCGTCCGCCGCCGCGTCGCGCGTCAGGCGCGTCAGCCGCGTCCATCCGCACCAATGCCGGATGTCATCGCACCAGTCTGCCATGTCGCTCCATCGCTCTGCCGAGCCCGTCCGTGCCCGGTCGTCCCGCTCCATCGAGCCCGACCACGTCGCTCCGCTGAGCCCGTCCGCTCTGTTCCTCCATGCCCGTCCGCGCCCGTCCGCGCCTCTCCTCCATGCCCGTCCGTGCCCGGCCGTGCCCGTTCGCGCCGCTCCACCGCCCGTCCTCGCCCGGCCATGCCCGTTTGCGCCACTCCAGCCGCGCTAGTCCGCGCTGCACCGCCGCTCCGCCGCCTAGAGTAGATCAATTTTTTTTTCGGTCACGTGCGCCAGGATATCGCGACAAAAAAATCCTTATGCTGGCGAGAGCAATTTTAGAGAATCATGTTTCTATTTTTAGTTTTGAGAATGAGATTCTTATTTTAGAAAACCTACAATTTTAGATATCCATATGTAGTTTTTGTTGGAGCCACTTTTTTTAAAGAAATTCTCAAAAACAGATTTTGATATTCATTTAGAGACACCGTTAGACATGCTCGACAGAATAACCCTGTAAGCATATATCTTGATGACTTGATCTTGTCCATCGATCTCAATCCAAGGGAAAAGGATGCATTACCTTTTCAAGTTTTCATCTGTTCGCCAATTTTTTTCTGTTGATATTTTTTTTGTCGGGCTAGCGACGGAAGTTTGGCCAGATTTATTAGATTGGAACATTGGAAGGATAAATTGCGCACGGCGTTGAGGTTACAGATCAGCCAGCTAATCTGGCGGTCATAAACAGCATACAAACTTTTCCCTTTTTTTCATTCTCAAAGATTTTTTCCCTTTTTAATTTTTGGTTTTTCAATTGCGTTTTTTTTCAAGTTGTACTATATCCATTCATATGTGCTTTTACCTTTTTTTTTCTAATTTGAAAGTTGTGGTAAGAGGATGCAAATGAGCGCGACGTCTAGTTATACGACATTTTGCCCATGTTGTCATGAGGTCTGTTTGAATCATGGTCCTTCTGCTCCTGTACATTTGTAGGTTACTGATCATGCGGAATGGAGAAAGTGACATTGTGGCAGATTTGAGTGTGAATTATTATAGCACAAATGAATGGCGACATGTCTTTAATGGACAAAACAACAGGCTATGCACATCAGGAGTGTACCTAAAATATTCGCATACATGTTTTTGCCTTTCCAGTGCAGTCCACTGACACCAATCTCGTATCAAAATAATGAATTTGCAATAGTATAAAATGAATTTGAATAGATCAGCATAGTCCGTCACCGATGACAAACATCGATGACGGGTTTATATTAAGACTCGATAAAGATAACATTTTTTATCTTTGTCGGACCGTTAGTTTGGCTCGTCACGGATGTATGTCATCTGTGACGGGTTAGTATTATTTACATATGACATATTTGTACGACTATATATTTGTCGGTGTCTTTTTTAGATCCGTTGAAGATAAGTTAGTTCTGACAGCACATAAAATTCAGACTATAGACCATCATCGAAAGTATCTGTACTAGTGTAAGGTTTTTGCTTTTGGCCTCGTGCACCGTTTGTCGCGATGCTCATCAGTATGCGATGCTGCTGCCTGCCTCGGTGTTGTGTCGTTGACAACTGGGCCCTACTATGCTTAGTGGACTGGCCTTAGCAAGCGTTTAAGATTTTCAGGGTTTATGTTAATTGTAAGAATGCTTAGATTTGCTTTTGGATCCAAGGACTTAATTGTAATTGTAATTATAGGGAACTCGGGTTTTCTGCGTAATTGCCATTGAGTGACCTGGAGGTCTAGTAATTTTAAAATAGGAAAAAATAAAGAGAATTGATTGTTGGCTATTTTACTAAACTCAAAAATATGCAAACTTGTAAAATTCGTAGAGAATACATATTAGCACGAAATGAGATGAACCAAATTTTGTGAGACCGATGATATATTCTACCCTTTAATCCTGTGTACAATAATTTGACAAAACTACCTCTTGAAATTTCATTGAAAATTTTATAGAATATTAAATCCATGTATTATAGAACATGTAAAATTCATATCTCGTGGTAAAATTGGAATTATTTGACTAAAATTTATTTTAAGCCGAAACCTACCACTGTGAACAATGTATACATGTTTGAATCATTTTGAATTTTTATTTCGCATAATTAATTTGGTGTTTATTCTATTACCATTGTTTTATATATGGGGGACGGTTCCATTGATGATGACGAGTTTGATCTCGTTGCTGACCAGGAGAAGATGTTGAGAAAGGCAGACGTATCCCGAGATATTGTCGTATTTTGAATAGTAGATTAGATAGAAACCGTGTTTTACATGGACTTTGTTGTACTTGGGTATAAATAGAACCCGAGACCCCCTGTAAAAGAGATTGAATCACATCAATACAACTTCGGCGCATCGCCTTCTATTTCTTTTAGATGAGTTCTTGATCCGGCTTCGGGCTCCATCGATTCGAACCCCGAATAAGATAAATTCTCGTCATTAGTGGTTCATTCCATCGAATCTAGTGCTTACATCGTCATGATACTCTAGGTTTGATGCTGTAGACCACGCAAGTTATCATATACGACATATAATTTAGAACAATGTCTAGATCTATCTCGTCGTCGGCTCGTTTCTCTCGGGAGACAGCAGCCGACAGAGCTAGATCTAGATGTTGGACTAGGTTATATGTTGTATCTACCGTCTTGAGGGATTTGCATCGGTCTATATAGATCTAATACTATCTTTTGTACTTAATGTTGCATCATCTGTGATCTGTTAAGTCGCTTTTAGAAGTATTTAGAACTATTCGATTAGATGCCTACTTGTAGAGACAGTGCTGGGGTTTAAGCCAGTCTTACCTGTTTTAATAATCTTTTAGCAGTATTTACTATTAGATATATTAAAGCCGCCTCTTATATTAAGATCTCAACCTGGTTAAATGCCTTAAGCCAGTATCAGTCTGTTGGCGTTAGCCGATTGATCTAGGTTTAATGCATTTAGGTTAGATTGATATCTTTTCATAAGATACATCGGAGTAATAGCCGATACACATTAGATCTGCAGCATCGGCTATGTTATAAATACATATATTTGTTACCCTGATGTATATTTAGATTAAATGATTTATACTGTCTCGGCATAGCCGATCTATCCCAGTCACTTAGTTTAAATATGATTCGGGATAGCCAATATATGTAAATTGGTTCCCTGAGCCGACTCGGTAGGATCTAACTTTAACCTTAACACATGTATCTGTTTATTATCTCTTATTGGTTAGCAGATCAAACCAATTGGCACGCCTAGTTCATCATAGGTAGCCAAGGACGGACCTGCACTGGAGCTAAGCAGATCTCTCAGGCCAGCGCGTGAGAGAAATTTCTCATCAACAGAGACCTAAGGGATCAGTCGGCTTGTTGTAGACAACGGTTTGTAAAATCCTACTCGGTACTCACCATATGCATAACTTATTCGCGTTTTGGAAGCAACTTCTCTTGATATCACCTAGAATATTCGTTCCAGCTGAAGGCTTATCGTCTGCCCAGGCAGTTCCACCCGAAGGGAACACTTCTCTATGGACAACGCTTCTCCAGATGCCTAAGCAAGATGTAGCCTAAAGATGAGAACTACCATAGAGTTTTCTCCTACAGGGTCCCTTGCATAAACACTCAACTGAAACAAATGAATTAGGGTGCATAAAGAAATTACTTCATAAAACTTAGAACAAATTTACATATGGTTTTTCCTTTCGGGAATCCAGAGATTTACAAAAGAGCTGAAGTATTACCTCCAAGCCCGCACAGAGGTGGATCTATTTATAGCTGCTATATTACAAGTGGTTTTTGCTAGTAGTACTGAAAGAGTGGGAGAGGACTCTGGGAACGTCTACTCGAGTGCTTCCTGCTGTGTTCTCCTGTATCCTCTACAGGCAGATGCAGGGTCCTTTTATAGCTGCGCTGAGGAGCCCTCTTGCCGCTTTATTTAGTCTGCAGATAGACATGCAGCCACATATAGGCAAAACTGCATGGAGCAATTCTGCTATGCGGTGCCTAGTACTTTGTACAATCAACCTAGTACTTTGTACAATCAAGCCTTGTTTGTCTAGGCTTGAATGATATTTCTATTTCTTGGTCTCTTCTCTTTGTTTGTTTGTCGATTGCAGCAAACTCTCTTTTTGTCACGTAGTGCCATGTCCACCACGTAGCATCGCTGATTGCATCTTCATTGACATCTGTCTTAAAGTTGCACTGCTGATTGCATATTCATTGACATCGGTCACTTAAAATTTTTTTGCCTGTTGTTAGGGGTTTTCCACGCCTTAAATTTTGTACATATGTATGTACGTGTGTGTGTGTACATATATATATATATATATATATAGAGTTGGGCAATTGTGTGGCGTGCCGCACAACCTCATCTCGTGTGGCATTGTCACGCCCAGAAATTCAGACTCGAATTTCCGAAGCTATATGTGTATTAAAATCTCTGTCCAGGACCAGCCAAGGTACACATACCACAATTGTTGATTTTACAGTTTCACATCTTAGAAACATTACAAAAGATTACAAAAGAGCAGTGGAAAAAGGAAAAGGGCCTAAGCCTAAGCTTGACGCTGGCCACGAGACCACTCCACAGGCAGCTTCCAGAGTGTAGGACAAGCCTACTCCACTTCGTCTTCTTCTTCAGCTTCTGGCTCAGGTTCTGGTGAAGAGGCAAGGATGAGTACTTCCACGTACTCAGCAAGTCACACCGGAAGAGGAGAGGAATGAATGCAGGGAAGACAAGGGTTTGGCTAAGGTTTGCTTTTGCGCAAACAGCAAGGGGGTTTCCAAGCAATACAGATTTTGAACACCGTCAAAACAACAATAATTTAAGTAATTAAAGCATTTTGAATCCAACACTGTCCAACGTTATCCCCACGTTGTGACAGGCCCAACCCATCCACCTATACTAGTCATGTTCCATTAATCAGGGTGTAATAGTGTGGGACTAATCACGAAGAGCTCAGTTGATCACCTCATTACCGCGGGCACGGCTATTCAAATAGTTTTACTCTGATCAGAGGTGTACAACTGTACCCACAAGACACAGCCCCACGACATGGTCTCCCGTGTGCCGGAATACCACCATGGTACCTCGGAAAGGAAACTGTGATAGGACCTTTCGTATAACCCCCACTAACCAAGCGAACCCCACCAAGGTTAAACCCCTACTCCCGGACCACAGGATGTGGGCAGCCCGAGTACCTCGATGAATCCGGCAGCCCAGCAACCCTTATACCGGGGCCGACTGAAACTCCATCCCGCTCATCCTTGTCGATGGGTCCGTCAGCTAGGAGAGGCTACACTACGGGACCTACCTTACCCATTTTGGCTTGTGGTTTGCACGGTCATTCTCCCGAGGGGTCCCGTGAATCGGTCCTTAATTGCCATGGGCACCGTTAACCAAAACCATAGCAACCACAACCCACCATTTGTCATATTTTACTTATTAGTCCGGTTCACCCAAATCTCTAATTATTGAACCTCTGAACATATGTCCAGAAGAGACATATTAAGTGAGAATGACCCATTTTAGTGAGCTAGTGAATCTAAGCCAGTCTAAGCATAACTTAGTCCTGAATCTAATAATATTAATTTTCCAAGTTTAATCAAAGGGTTTGGGGTGTCAAACCTAAGGCATAACTAAGCATAAGGTGTGCTATTCCCCATGAAATGACAATATAAAATACATGCAATTTCATAGAATAAAACAGGTGTTTTAGCAAAATGGGAGCAATATGATCAATAATATAGTATGGCTTGCCTTGATCTTTGGCTTGGGGGACTTCCGCGACGACTTCAAAATAAACCGGGACGGCGGAACTACCGGGATCTACACGACAAACAAGCATATCAACAAAACAGGCTAAAAAGCTACTGAAACAGGGAACAAAACCATTTTTAATAGATTCTTGGCATTCTTATGAATTTAATAAAATTTGAATGGGCTAAAATGGAGGTCGGATTGAAAAGATATGATTTTTAGAAGTTTTCGGGTTACTTTACTAAAACGAAAAAATCCTTAATGGATTTATTGCGCAATAAAGCACAGGGAGAGGCGTCGATGGCTAGGGCGACGTTAGCGGGGGGCGACGTCGGCGGTCCACGGGAGCGCCGGTACACGGTGGACCGGGTCCATGGCCGGACCGGGCGGTGCACCACGTGGCGCACACGTGGTGCGAGGTGGCGACCACGTGGCTTGCCATGTGGGCGGGCGGGACGGACGGCGCCGATTGGCCGAAGCCGATCGGACGGCCGAGAGGATGGGACGCGGGCGCGGTTAGCCGGCGGTGGCGGCCGGTGGCCAGAGGCCGGCCGATGCCATTCGGGCGGTGGCGCGGGGCGGCGGGGAGACGCGGATTACGCGCGGCGGAGCTGCGCGCACCGTGCCGGCGCTACGGGTTCGGACCGAGGGGAAAAGAAAAGCGGCTCACCGCGGGGTCGCCGGAGTTGAGGGAGACGACGGTGACGGCGGTGAGGAGATGGCGGGAGCTTGCGGGGAAGGGTGGCCGAGGTGGCGCGGGCACCGCGACGAGGAAGGAGGCGTCGGTGGAGCTCGGGATGCCTCGGAACAACGAGGAAGTGCGGTCGAAGACCGACGGCGAGGTCCAAAACGAGGGCACACGTTGCGGGGGCGACAGAGAAGAGGATTAGCTCGGGTGAAGGTGTAGGGAGGACGACGAGGGTGCGGGGGTGCTTTTAAAGGGGATGGAGAGGTTGGCGGCGACCGGATAAGAGCGCAATTGCTTGCGGCGCAATTTTGGGGAAATAATGGCCGGCTATTTATTCGCCATTACGGCGTGCGGGAGAGCGGCGGGGTTTTAAGGCCGGCGGAAGAGGCGGGGAGTTAGGGCGACGGGATCCTGGAGCGCGGGGGAGGCGGGCGCGCGAGATCCGGGTGGAGAGGGGCGGCGGAAATGGTGCCGAGGCGGCCGGGGTCGGGGATGACGGCCCGATAGGTGGGCCCCACCTGTCAGCGTCCCGAGGTAAAGAGGGAGGCGGATTAGACTTATTTGCGGACGCGAGGGATTAATGGGCCGCGGCCTTCGGCCGGCCCGTGAGGGAGAGAGGAGAGAGGCGCACGGGCGGAAACGGCGGGCCGCGTGCGGGACGGGTTGGGCCGCCGGCTCGGGCCGGCGGCCTACGGCCGATTTTGGGCGGGAAAGGACGGAGAGAAAGCCGATTTTCCGAGATTTATTTATTCCGATTTTGATTTTAATTGGTTAAAAATATTTCTTGTGCTTTGAAAATTCCACTAAAAATCCTGTTAATGTATTTTGACATGTAGAATTTGAGAAAAATCCTATCATGCCATTTCCATTTAGCATTTGGCTTTTAAAATTATTTGTTCTCTCCAGTTAATTCCAACGATTTTCTTTTGGATTTTTAAAAGGGGAAAACACATGAGGATGATGCAGGCATGGCCGAATCTCTAATTTGAAAACTCAAATTGAAAATCCGGACCGTTCAAATTGTTCTACATATTACTATCGCCTTGTAGACCAAATTTTACATTTTTTTGAATTTTTTACTATTTTATCGGATAGGTCAAAATGCATTAATCCAACGATTTCTGGAGTATCAATTTTATTATATTTTTGACCTATTCGATAAAATAGTAAAAAAATTCAAAAAAAGTAAAGTTTAGTCTACAAGGAGATATTAATATGTAGAACAATTTGAACGGTTCGATTTTCAATTTGAGTTTTTAAATTAGAGATTCGGCCATGCCACACGGATGGGGCCGTGCGACACGCCACACAAGAGCCCAACTATATATATGTATATATACATATCACTACTGGAGAAACCATCATTGGTTGAAGTGGCAAAAACCACAGTAGTCCTGGTTTGAGTTGCACTCGGGACTAGAGATGATATCTAGTCCTGGTTTAAAAATTCAACGGCTCTCTAGGAACTTAAAAATTCAACGGCTCTCTAGGAACTTTAGTCCTGGTTCAAATGTTATCGAGGTTGTAAAGACGCTGGGCATCTTTAGTCTGGTTGGTAACACCAACCGGGACTAAAAATGTTATTTTTGTCTCGGTTGGTGTTACCAACCGAGACTATTAGTGCCGATTGGTAACACCATGAATGTGTTTATTTTTTAACTGAACCTAATAAAAATATACACATTTTGCTACATGATTCAAATGGTATAAAATTAATTTGAGGGGATTTGTAATTTTAAAGAGTGTGGTGTTGTGTGGGGGTGAGTGATTGAAGATAGAAGGAAGCTTTAATTTAATCATTACATTATAATTACATATCATCATATTGTTATTAACTAATGATTCTTAATATATGAAATCTTTTGTAAAATTATTTTGGTGATAATACACAAATCGGAGGGATATACAATATTGATAAGAATATTCAAACCCTGGCCGTCACGTCTAGTTTATGCGCGTGTAACAAGTTTTACGTGCATTGTTTCCGTTTCGTCCTCTAACTTGGAGTCGGTTTTTAAAACGGCCATAACTTTCACATAAGGACTCCGATCGAGACGTTCTATATATGAAAATTGATGAGAAAAAAATTTCGGATGCGTTCGTTCACCACTTTGCCGCATTCGGCAATTTTATTTTGCCCAAAAAAGCCTCAGAAGGTTGCCTTTTTTTGATTCTAAGCGTGTCTTCTAAATTTTCCACAGGCCACGTCTTTTCCTTGTTTATCCTCAAATTTTATGTGGTTACCTCTCATGTGCTCCTAAGTCCATAAAAAAATTAAAAAAATAAAACAAAAAAGTCGAATTTTTCCAAAAAAACAACAACTTCACATGAATATGAAAAATAGAGAGGGGCGAAAGAGGAACACTATCTAGAAGACACATTAATGTCTAGGATTATCTATATTTGATTAAATTAATATTATTATTTTAAACCTATATTTAATGAATTTAATTTGGCTCTATTTACTAATTATTTAATTGTTAACTCTAGCGGGACCAAATAAATTTGGAAAAATAGCGGGAAATTATCTTTAGTCCCGTTGGTGCCACCAACCGGGACTAAAGATGAATTAGAAATAGCGAGAAATTATCTTTAGTCTCGGTTGGTGCCACCAACCGGGACTAAAGATGAATTGAAAATAGCGAGAAATTATCTTTAGTCCCGGTTGGTGCCACCAACCGGACTAAAGATGAATTACCAACGGACTAAAAATCCAGGGCTATATATATCCCAGGCGCGCATCATCTTCTTCACCGATCCAACACTTAGTTGTTTTCTCCTCTCCTCTCTCAGCTTTCTCTCTCCCTCAGCAGGTGACTGAAAAAATTTAGAAAGATGGTTTACATGGGTCATAGGAGATGGCTCCCTCTCCAACATGCATTTAGAAGGAAAAAACTTTTCAACAGTAAGAGGAAACTTCATACTGCACCCAAGGATGTGTCCCGAGATGAGGTCCACAACATGGTCAAGGACCTAACTAATGAGTTTGGCAAGAAAAAAAACGAAGTAAGGCAACGAACAAGAGTATGTGGATGAAAAAAATCCATATTTTGGCGACTTCCTTACGGAAAGATATTGAGGTCTGTCATTGCATTGATCTGATGCATGTTGAGAAGAATATGTGTGAGAGTCTGGTAGGGCTATTGCTGAATATTCCCGGGAAGACAAAGGATGGGTTGAACGCGCGCCTTGATCTACAGGAGATGAATATTTGCAGTAAACTCCTACCTGTAACAAATGCAAAGACAGGCAGAGTGTACCTCCCTCCACACATTGTCGAAGGATGAGAAGATCACAATGCTATCATGCCTCAGAGATATCAAAGTTCCATCAGGCTATTCAGCAAGGATAAGTAAGTACGTTAAATTGGACGAGCTAAAACTGGTTGGAATGAAGTCTCACGATTGCCACGTGCTCATCACACAAATCTTGCCAATTGCTATCAGAGACATTCTACCCCCCAAAGACCGCCACACAATCCAACGTCTGTGTGCCTTCTTCAATGCAATCAGTCAGAAGGTTATAGATCCTGAAGACCTAGATGGATTGCAGACCGATATTGTCAATAACCTCTGTCACATAGAGATGTTTCTTCCCAGTCTTTCTTTGATATCATGACTCATCTCTCTATATATCTCGTGAAGCAAACAAAACTATGCGGCCTAACATTTCTAAGAGAAATCTATCCATTCGAGAGGTACATAGGAGTTTTAAAGTCTTACGTGAGAAATAGAGCAAAACCAGAGGGAAGCATCATTGAAGGTTACACGACCGAAGAGGTTATTGAATTTTGCGTTGATTATATGGCCGAGGTCGACCATATCGGAGTACCAGCGTCTCGTCACGAAGGAAGGTTGTCAGGCACTGGCACAATAGGCAGGAAAAGAGTTTTGCCTTATCGAGCCTCCTATTCGCAGGCTCATTTTGCTGTGCTCCAACATATGGCAGAAGTTGCCTCATACTTTGAGAAGCATTTAGTGAAAATTCGACAGGAGAACTTGGGGCGATCGCACACATGGATTAGCAGAGTCTCTAGGTTCAATGAATGGTTCAAGAAGCATATTACAATATCGGCGAATGATTCAACTGAGACAGTACGGTTGTTGACGATGGGACCGTGTTGGGAGATAGACACATGACAAGGATACGATATCAACGGTTACACGTTTTATAACAAGATGACAAAAGCACAGTGCAAAACAGCAGAGTCCTTAATGCATTACAACATCAAGTTGGGTCCAACACATACTACGGTCGCATTGAACAGATCTGGGAGCTGAACTATGTGAGATTCAAAGTCCCTTTGTTTCGATGTCGTTGGGTGAATATATGCACCGGTGTCAAAGTAGACAAGAAAGGTTTCACTTTAATAGATCTATCCAAGGTTGGATATGTCGATGAATCATTCATGCTTGTGAAACAGGTCGAGCAGATATTCTACGTAAAAGACCCTGCAAACAAGAAGATGCACATCGTCAAGGATGGCAAGCGTCGAATTGTCGGGGTTGACAACGTCGTCGACGAAGAAGAATACAATCAGAATCTTTATGTCACACCTCACATCGACCTTGACGATGATCCCCAAGAGGATGTGGCATATGCTCGGTCAGATCATGCGGAAGGTATAACCTTGTGACTGATGCAGGTTGTACTTTTTTGTTTTGCTATTTGTTGTAATGAATTAACTATTTTGTATGAGCACCCCTTTTGTATTACATGAAAATAGTAGTTTATATATTGAATTTAGTTAACATGGAGACTTATTTAGTGAATTAAATATTTTATTGAACATGGAGAATTATTTAGTGAATACTTCAGTGAAATAAATAAATTTTGTAATGGATAAAATATTTTGTATTAAATTTTCTTGAACATGGAGAATTATTTAGTGAATTATTCACTGAAATATATAAAATGTACAAGTGGAAAATTATATCGTTGACGGGCTTTATATAAAATGTCGATAGGGAATATGTCTGTTCCAAACGGGCTTAAGCTTTGAGCCCGACACACATGATTAATGCACTAATTGGGTTTAAACTTTACACCCGTCACCGATGAGTCATCGGTGATGGGCCTTAATTGCATTTCGACAGAGATGATTAATTTACTAATTGGGCTTAATCTTTAAGCCCGTTACCGATAATGTCATCCATGATGGGCGTTATATCAAGCCCGTTACCGGTATAATTTTCCATCGACCGTTGGGCACCAAACTAGACATCATCTGTGACGGGCTCTATATTAAGCCCGATTGAGATGACTCATCTCAATCGGGCTTAATTTAAAGCCCGTCACAGATGTGATTCCAAATTTGTTCAGCTCTATACATTAGCGTGAAAAATTTCTAAGTCCTCACTCACTCAGAACCCTATCATCGCCGTCGTCTCTCGCGCCCTCCCGAGCCCGGCGCCGTCGTCCCCGAGCACGTCGCCGTCATCCTCGAGCCCTGCGCCATCATCCCCGAGCCCGTCGTCATCGTCCCGAGCCCAGCGCCGTCGTCCCAGCCCGTCGCCATTCTCGAGCCCGGCGCCATCTTCTTCCCTCGTCGCCACCTAGCATCGCTGTCCCTGAGCCCGACGCCATCTTGTTCCCTCGTCGCCACTGAGCTCCGCGGTCCCCGAGCCCGGCACTGTCTTCCTTCCCTCGCTGCTCCAAGTTAGTCTCCATCTCCCTCATGTGCCCACAATATAATGGTGTTGAATCTGAGATGTGTCATGCCTACATATGAATCTGAGATGAGCCATGCTATAAATTCGAGACTCATCGGTATATATTTAAGAATGAGTCTAAAATATGTGTATATGTGTATATGTGTATAATGGGACTGCAATAATACTGCAATAAATGTGTATAATGTTGGCACCAATATAATGTTGTAGTGACATATATAGTTTCCGTACACTTTTTACAAATGACAAATATCTAGTGAGAAATGAGCATATATTAGTGTTGTCATATTATATTTGAGGAAATATATATAAAGCATGTGATCTTTATTTTTCTTGAAATGAAATGCATATATTAGTGATTGTGCTAGGACTCTTATAGTTGTATTGATGTTAGTTGATGACCGGCCTATTATTTGTATTATCTCCTACTTTCAAAATTATAGTCAAAGATTTATTCTCCTTCCTTCAAAAAATAAATTCTTTATTTCCAATCCCTCTTCTTGATTAAATTAATTTTTTATTTATGATGTTGCAAACTATTTAGAGGATGTCAACAGCACGACGGAACACCGTCGGCGACAACTAGTGGGTCAACAAGGACACGAGCCCCTAGGAGCGGCAATAGAATCCCATGGGAGAGGTACACCATAACAGAGGTAGACCTCCTAGGAAAGCCGACCGCACCCAAGAACGTATGCAGAAAATTTAGCTCTATATGCGGGATAATAGGGAGGCAGACCTTCACGATCTTGGTTGATAACGTCAAGGACGTGCCGGACGTTGAGAAGGAATCTGCATGGCTGAAGTTCAAGGAGAGCTTTGACTATCCTGCAGTCGATGAGGAAAGGCTAAAGACTATGGCATTCAAGTCGTTTGGAACCGCTTGGAACAACTTTAAGTCCAAGCTAGTCAACGAGTACATGAACAACCCCAACGCAGGGGAGTCTTTTGGGGGAATGCCCCTGGCTCACGCAAGAGGTGTGGGAGCAGTTCGTCGAGAAGAAATCAACTGAGGAAGCCCGAGGCTTTTAGGGCACTCCAGGCTCAAAACATGCACCCGCACCGGCTTGACACCGGGGGATATGCTAGGAAGCTTGAGCAATGGAAAAAAGAGGATGAGACGGCAGAGGCATCCAACACGCCGCCTCCATTTGCCGATATCCTGCACCCAAGGGCAAGGAGCTGGGCAAGGGCAAGGGTTGTGAAGAATAGCGATGGAACAATCACTTTTCCAAATCCCCAAGATCAACAAGTTTATGAACATATTGTAAGTGTCTCACCTTAATATGTTTACTTTCTTTACACAAATCGTACTCTCGATTTATACCAAACTCACTTATACTGCAGAAAGAGTTTGTTGCCGTGAGACAAACCTCCCAAGAGGCATGCTCTTCTAGATGCGAGGATGACATCCTCACTCAAGCATTAGGCAACAATGAACACCGTGGACGGAATAGGGGCGTTGGCACTTCCGTCCCCTGAAAATATGGTTTTCTAGAATACACGGGGCAGTACAAGAAGCGGGCCCTATCAAAGGCGGAAAAAGATGCATGTTTGGTCGAGAAGATCCAGGAGCAGGTCAGAGCCGAGCTAAGAGCTAAATTATAGGAGATGCTGCAAGACATGGCTACCCAGATCAGGGAAGAGATGCGAGCAGAGCTTCTAACCACCGAGCACACCGTCATTCCGCACCGAGATAGTCCAACACAGAGGCGGAGCAGTTGCGCGTCAACTGAGGCGGCAGAACCTCCATAATCAGTCCCAGCCGCCGTCGATCAAATAACGATAAAACTCTTGGCCACAATGCGTAACATTATTAACAAATCCTTATAATATAGAATTCTAAAATTATGGATGAATCTATCGCGAGGAACCGACTAACTGCGTGCTAACGGTTAAGGTGATGCCGACCTTCACGGTTCTGGTGGCCGAGGGACTTGCCTTTAAGCCGACCCCAGATACAAGAGTGCATGGGGCGCAACTGATGGCTAAGCAGGCAAAAGTGCAAGTAGACATGGTGAAGAACGAATGGGTCCATTTGCCACTGCAGCATCCACCGAACGACGAGATCCTAACCCTAGGAGCTGCATGTGAAAGTTTTTTCCAATGGCAGAAGGACCTCATTGAAATCAAGTTGACTCCGAGGTCAGTCACTCCACCGAGCACTCAGCCGCCGCCCCAACCGGCACGTGCTCCTTCAGCCCCTCCAGTTCCCGCTGTTTGACAAGGTGACATGGAGGATGACAGCATGGCCATTAATCCCCCACCTCTCAAGAAATCAAGGAAGGTGTGTTCCTCTCCTTCGTAAATGACTAATGAAAAACCTGTGGCAAGGGTAAGAGGAAGAGCCCAAGGCAAGGCGCAGCCCTCGCGTCTAGCTCCAAAGAAGCTAGACATGACCAAGAACGTTCTTCCGACGTTGTTCCAACTATGCATGCCTTTGGTTGGAGACGATGCCCTACAAACGATGAGCAAAGCTTGTAGGGAGCTCCACATCTACTACATGGAGAGGACAAGCAAGAAGACGAACAAGGAGAATGACATCATAGGCTATCACGATGGAAAACCATTTTCTGGGCCTGAAAACTACATTGCCATAGACTTCAAGGATCTGTTTGACCTCTACAGACTACGAGCGGTGGACACAAGTCTACTCAAGTGCTACTCCTTGTAAGCATTCTTGTGTTTCTCAACTTTGGTAACAACAATCCTAATAACATGTTTATACGTAACATTGTCTTGTGTGTAGGCATAGTTGGAAGTGGTGCCAGAGATATGCACCGGAAGTGGCCTTCCTGGATACACAATTGGTCACGGTCGCCAATCTTCAACACGACAGAAAGGCCATGGTGGACTACATAGTTGAGACCTTGTTGTCCAACCAAGACAAGGAGTACTTTCTGTGCGCCTATAATCAATAGTAAGTGTGTACCCTAAATATATACAATTGCATGACACATAGTGCTTTAGAATTTTACTTTCACTATATTAATGCCGCAGTACCCATAGGATCCTTCTGGTCATTACGTCAAAGTGGAGTACATGTCATTACACAAACTGCAAAATCACTAAGATGACCCGATCCAAGAAGCAATCAACGAAGCGTGGGAAACATATGTGGAGAAAGGAGGCCGGCATAACAATTACCAAAAAAGACTCATCCACAAAATAGACTTCCCCGTCAAACAACAAATAGGCGACTAGTGCGGATTCCATGTGTGCTACAACATGTGAATTCTGTGCGACAACAAGTTCACTATGGTCGAATTTGAGGTTTGTGAACTCAATTGTGATATATACTACCTACTTTGAATTATATATATATCGATCGACTAATTTGAAACTATGTACATGTAGGATAATATATCCAATTCTGTGCCTAAAAGCTTCGACAGGATTAGAGAAGAGATAGCGAAATTTATTGTCCGCGACATAATACATCCCAAAGGAATGTGTAGATTACAAGGTTAAAGTCCGGGACAAGATAAACTTTTTTTAACATTTTGAAATTAATGTCAAAGACATGTAAATATGTAACACTTATGATATTATTAAATTAAAATTGTCAAATGTGCTTTATACTTGCAATATGAAATATGTGAATAATGGATTTGTATGTGAATATATGTTGTCAGATGTATGTGAATGTTAGATATAATATATTTCTGTTTCTATCATTTTTGCAGCGGACATGGCTAGCAAAGGCCTGAGGCTAGCCAAAAAACAGAATATTTTTTTTGGGAAAAACTCATCGGTGACGAGCTTTAAATTAAGCCCGACGAAGATGTTAGTCATCAGTGATGGGCTTAAGTTAAAGCCCGATTGAGATCTTAGTCATCCGTGACGGGCACTAATTAAGGCCCATTTGAGATTACATTATCGGTGCTGAGCACTTGTTTGATTGGTCTTCTAGGTCAGACCTACCGGTGACGGGGCGTAAGTTTAGGCCCGACAAAGATAATTAAAATCGGTGACGAACTTTTGCCCGATAGAGATGACTTCTCACATCGATGACCTTTTCGTCGTGACGGACGCCATACCCGACACAGATGAGGGTTGCCACCCGATTGAGATGAGGATGATCGTAGTGTTTGGTATTAGGAGGTACCAAAATTTGCATTAAAAATTTTGATACCTCTCAAAAACCATAAAATTTCTCTATACAAATTCTATTCTTCTAGTGGAAGAAACAAACACTCACATATGTAAAGCTAGCTAGCCAGAAAGTCCGAAGGAAGCAAGTCCTGAACAACATTATTATGCGCATTGCACTTATATTTAATTTGTATAGTTATTGATTAAAAATGTTGCTACATCATAACAAGTTTTATAGTGAAGATGATTACGACATCTAATTTTAGCCATGATATCTATAAATTAATTAAGAGGCAACATGTACTATATGTGAACTCAAGTACACAAAAACTCCAAAATTTTCTTTAGTTATGTAGAGGTTACCTCTTGTATGAGAGATGACTCATATCCTCTCGCTTCATTTCTTTTCTTCACCTCATGATCTAATCCCATGTGATATGTTTAGAGGTAACACATGAGCTTTTATAGTACTTGTTCTCACTGGAATCATGCGTACTTTTTACACATACTTGTGCTTATTGTTGTCTTCACCATGTGAGTCAATCTCCCCAAAAGAAAAACGAGATGCACAATTATTAGCACTAGCTAGACATATATATGACCTTCAGCTACTACACACTTTATGATATGAGTTATGACTCTTTACTTCTAGACCTACAAGTTGCCTTCATAGATTGATCGGCGAGCCACAATGTTTTTCCATTTTTCTTGTGGCTCAGCTTGATCGCCATCTGTATCCGCTGGGAACGAGAGACACCGGGAAGATTATAGGCAGCCTACATGGGGAGTTTGGGAGGTGCATCGATAAAAAAAACCAGAACCACTCCCTGTTTTAGACGTCAAGCTTGCCATGCCCATGGTTAACCAGTTGGCAGTGGCATCCCAAGCAAATCAACAAACAGCCAACTGAAATGCAGAAACGAAGTATGTGAATTCAAGAATGGTATATAGTTGTATGATTTTAAGCCGAACCTGTTCATCGGTCGAGAAAATCAACTAACTTCCGGACGATGTCGCGAAGATGAAGATGCATGTAGCAAGAAAAGAAAAACAATGCTTAATTTGGTCATGTCTTGTGTGTATGCTTTTGCTGATGAAAAATTACATGCAATATCATAAAATAGTTTCAGAAATATTGATTGTCATTGTAGGAATTACAGAGCAACAAAAGTATAAGAGACGAAAACACGAAATGCTTTTGCATATAAATCTAGGAAACTGTCGACCCCTGTTTTTATAACGGGAATCATTCGTGTTCATAGTACCATATCCCTGGATCGAGTAGTTTGGTACCCACGAAGTACTGAATTACCAGGTGCAAAATGCACGCATAGTCTTACATCAAAAGTATTACAATAATAGGCCCGAAGGCAATATCTATTACATATAGGACCTACTGGTCCAGATACAACCAAAAGCAGAATTTAGATGAGATAGCAATCGGAAGGCAGCGGCATGTCAATTGCCACAGGCAACGACTGGGGACTAAGACCTAGTAGACGCCTTCTCCTTCTTCGCCCACCTGGCAGTACGCATAGGGGTCCTCCAGTTCTTCGCTTCCTCCATCTGAAGGTTTGTGCGTATAGCAAGGGTGAGTACCCAACGTACTTAGCAAGCCGACACAGAATGATGCATATGATAGGGTCATTCAAAGGATGGCTATGGTTTATTTGCACAAAGCCAATTTTCACAAATCATTTCACAAACCTAACATCTAGCCAGGTCAAGTTTTAGTTCCATAGTATATTAAGGCGGCAACGGTTCTGTCTACCATCCATCGTGGTTCCAAGGATGCCTTGCCGCCTCCGGTTCATCATGGTTTTCTGGGGAGTCCACCCCTTCTCGTAGTTCGAGAAGTTGAGTCGACCAGCACACAAAATCATTATGCATTCTCATCCCATCATTTTAAAATTTATGAGTCTAGCCATGGGAGAAACTTGTCACGTCGCTCATTAACCGCGAGCACGGCTATTAGAATAGATTGATTTACTCACACTGTAGTGGATGTACACTTTACCCGTACTTCGTAACTGCTCATTGAATGAGCTTTAATCCCTTCATATGTGATGGTCACGAGAAAGCCTTTCGATAACTTCGCTTTGGCAGTACCCGCTCCATGAACTTAAATCCTCTTGCACTCTAGCCATCCTTTCCTAGCAGTGAGAGGAGTTCTGGCGCTCCCGGGGTAAGGGAAAACTTCACAACATTCTCATTTATTACTCAATACTTAGGCCGCAGCCTTATCTCGATAACCAGAACCACCTCTTCACTTAAGAACCACTATGCAGGGATACTGCCTCCGCTCGGCTATCTATTCCGCTAGGTCTATACCCATTCGAGAAGTACGGTTGTACTGGCTCGTTCCAGGTTATAAGTCTCATGGCTCAGTCCTTAATTGACCAGGGACGGTTCTTGCCATCACCGAAATCCACCCAAATCCAACCATCCGCCCCAGTCTAAAAACATTGGTTTTGTACTTTTTATTTTTCCATCAAAACTATTTTCATCATGATCAAGGCAATGTGGTGCTCATGCTCCACATGTCGTATTCCAACTATCTTCCCTAAGATAGTTGCCCAAGCACGAAGCTTCTTTGTAAAATCATGAGTATGCACGAATCTAATATAAGCATGGCTAAGCATTTTACTGAAGATATCCTCGGGTAATATCACATCGAGGATTACAAAGATTATATCTAAGGGTAATCAATATCAAGGCATGGTATAACAAGCATAGGTATTTATTTGTGTATAGCATGCATGTTTGAAGTTTAAATCAACATTTCGCAAAGTAGGATCAATATGTTCAAAGGAAAGTGTTGACTTTCCTTGCTCGCATGCTTGTTGGACGGGGTCTTCACCGTAGTAAGTGCCTGCTTCCTCGGTTGCTATCCGTACGTGCGAAAATCTATTGAATTCGATCAGAATTCAATAAAAATACCAAGAGATCGAAAAGAACCATAAAAACGACTCCAAATATTTAGCCGAAAATTCTAATCGAGTTTGGGAGAGAGTTTTGGGATGAAATCCAATTTGAATTTGTAGCATTTTCGCAAAATATCGATCTAATTGATTAAGAGAATAAATTTAAAAAGGCGTTGATCAAAAGAATTGATATTCAAAGTTTTGGAGGTCCGAATACCAAAAGAATATACTTTTAATGGCGAAAGAAAATAAATAAACTCCGAGTAAAAACAAGGAGCTCCGGCGCACGGTGGATGGCGGCTTCGGCTCGGCGCACGGCGCACGACGGCGGCGGCTTGCGGCGCACGGTGGACGGCGGCGGTGACGGCTTGCGGCGAGGAGAGAACCGGTGAGTGAGAGAGGGAATAAAGTTGGCGAGGTGGGGAAGAATGGAGAGGGGCTCCCCCCTTTTATAGACGGCCGAGAGAGGGAGAGAAGGAGGGGGCCCGGCGACGGTGGCGCCGCGAACGGCACGCGGTGGTGTGGGGTGGCGGGGCGGGCGCGGCGAGTGGGGGCGTGCGCACGAGGATGGCGGGGTCCGGGCACGGGCGACGCGTGGCGCGTGCGGGGTGGGGTCCGGGCGCGAGGACGCGCGCGCGGGGCGGGTCCGGCGCACGCGCGCATGGCGCGCGCGGCGGCGAGATCCGGCGCCCGCGGCGCGGAGCGGGTGGCACGGCGCGGGCCGGGCGCGGCGCGCGCGCGCGAGGGCGACACGCGGCGCGCGAGTGGGGGGGCTCGGCGTCGCGCGCGCGCGGCACGACGCGCGCGCGCGCTGGAGGGCCGGACACGATCGAACACGTGGCGACGGATGAATAGTGCAATTTTGTAATTTCCCGATTTAATTCCTAATTTCCCATTTCTATTCCCCTTCACCCCTAAATTTTAAAATAAAATATAGCACACCCAAAATAAAGTTATAAATTATGTTTTCAACCTTTTCACCCACTTTTATTATTTTAAAAATATATTTTATATATTTAATTTAATTCTTTTTTTCTAAATTCCGAAAATGCGATTTTGATTCGAAATAATTTCTAGACTTCATATATATCCTTTGAAAATATTTAATCACCCATTTTGCTCACTAATTAATTTTACTCCACCACTAAAATAATGTTTGAACCAAGGTATATTTTTTATAGATCCACTATCCTTTCTATTTTATATTAAAATTCCCAACTCTAAACTTCGAAATTTTTCTCCCCAATGGAAATTCAAATCGTTTGGTTTTTCTCAAACATCAAGATGAATCACTTTCCCATAAATTTTATGCAACCAAGCTAGCAAATAAGAAGCAATAAACCCGATGAGAAGCAATGAGCCAAAATTTTTTGTGAGATCCAATTTTTAAATCCCGATTTTAAATTCTCCGATTTTCGTGGTGTTACATATACAAAAAGGGATATTCGTATTCCCTAATTAAAAACCTAGATGGACTCCCGCACAGATACACATGCAATTTATTTATTGTTTATATAAAGAATACCAAAAGAAGTCATATCTCACCATATTTACAATATAAGCATAATAGATTACCTTATAATCATAAAAAAATATTTATATATATCGTAAAATAGACCATAGACTTTGTCATACTAAATGATAATTGTTGATGGGCTATATCCATGTACTATATTTATAGAGTATAGAGAACATCAAAACCAAGTAGTATGTGAGATCGTACCAAGATGACAAGGAAAAAAGATTTATACTGAGAAAGAGTAATAACCATAATCTAGTTCATATATATATATATATATATATATATATGGGAGAATACCACACGGATTACAATAGGAGGAACATACTAACTCGTAATCCGCTGATTAGATCTCGTCGAGTGTGGCTTGGCAAGATCTTGTCGATGAACAGGGCTTCAGCTTCCTCCAGGTTATATCTGAAGGGTTACGCAGAGGCTACGCTAGTCGAAAAACAAAAACTTTTAACCGCGCAAACCAGGAACACTTGCATGTAAGGGCCGATAGATCGTTACCGATTGGAGTAGAACGTAGCGGAATAGCCAATCAGGGCAATCCGATCTGAAACTGTGCTGGCCGATGTCAGCCGATTCCCGGGGACAGCCGATTCACCAATTAGCCGATTCGCGGATGTAGCCGATTCGCCGAGTCGTTTGACCGCGTTCTCGCGCCAAGCTCCGATGCGCTCGACCGCAGTCGATTCCTCCACAGCCGATGAACAGCGTGCAACGTAGCGCGGCTCTACCGGTATCCACACGTGCGGGGACGAACGCCGAACACCCATGTGCTAGCACGCGATGCAAGGCTAGGGTTTGGCTCGAAAGTGGGGAGGGTTTCCGTGGAGATTGATCTCGGCGACTTCTGTTGCATGCGATGCAATTGACGTGTCGCAGCTCTCCACCCCTCCCTCCTTTATATAGAGTTGGCCGACTAGGACTAGTGGCCGATCAGGACTCTATTTTGAATCGGATCTCATCCCGTATCTCATAGAGTTGGCCGCCCACACGTCGTAAGCCCATAGGACTCTATCCGATCGGATCCCTATCCGATCGAGCGATCCGAGTCCAACTCGAATATCTATTCTATCCCCTTAAGCGTGCGACCACTGTAGGTTTAGGTATACTCGGTTTCGGCTATAGTCTAACTTAGCCGATCGTTGGCTCGAGTCCAACTCAACCGACTGTCAATAGCGGCGCCTAGCAGCACATATTGACACCATAGTATACAAGAATATAATATCGGCTCGAACTGTAATGTGTACACAAATCCCTTTGCCTCACGATACCGTTAAGCTATAGGCAAGATGTGTGCCATCCCTTCAATAGCTTAACCATTCACTCGAACCGTATCGGATTATCGTCTTGATTGACTCCTCAATCAACTTAGCATGGCCATGCATTTCCATAATCCATTACCTCGAGGGCCCGAGATATCTCTCCAAAGGAGGGGCAAATTCCATCTTGATCACTCACATCCCACTCCATGTTTCATAGCAAACCCGAAAACTACCTTTATAACTACCCGATTCGAAATAGCGTTTGGTAGTCCCAAAGTAGGCTACTACACATGTTGGAATCCATGGTGATCTCGGGTCTAAGGACTTTGTACCAACACTACCGAGACCAACTAATGGCACATTAATTCTGTAGTGTCTCATGGTGGGTCTATCCAACAATGTGTTCTCTAACACATATGTCCATGTTTATTGATTTGGTATCTCCATACCCATGATCTATGAGACATGATCATCAATCAATAAACATGCCGATCTTAGAATCATATTTGTTCCAACAATATGACATATGATCGGGATCGTTTAGAAATAGATTCATACATAAAGAGTCTCATAAATAAGTCACGTACTTATTGATCAATACAAGATGTCTATTTCATGCAACTGAATAACACTTTATTCATTTATACATAAACATTGATGTGATATCCAACATCTCCATGTTGCCTCTAGGGCATATCACTAACAATCTCCCACTTGCACTAGAGTCAATCATGTAAGTATCTAATACCCATTGCTCTTGTGTGCGCCTCATGCTTCGGTGAGGAGAGGTTTTGTCCGGATTGGCTATGTTGAGATTTTCCGGTCGCTGAAACATTTTCGGTGTTTCTTGAACTTCTTCAAGATGCACCCTGCTCCCACTAACCCTTCTTGAAAGAAACTCTTTCTCCAAGAAGACACCGTGTCGGGCGACAAATACTTTGCCTTGTTCCCGATTATAAAAGTAATATCCCTTAGTTTCCTTAGGATATCCCACAAAGAAGCACTTGTCGGATTTGGGTGTGAGCTTGTCGATAAACGTTTTACATAAGCTTCGCATCCCCAAATTTTGAGAAAAGACAAACTAGGGGTTGCCCTGTCCATATCTCATATGGTGTCTTTTCAACCGACTTAGATGGAACTCTATTTAGTGTGAGCGCAGTTGTTTCAAGAGCATATCCCGGAAGGATAACGGAAGATCACTTTGGCTCATCATCGACCGCACCATGTCCAACAAGGTACGATTTCTCCGTTCGGACACTCCGTTCCATTGTGGAGTTCTGGCGGAGTCAACTGTGGAACAATTCCACAATCTTTCAGATGATTACCAAACTCTTGGCTCAAGTATTCCCCTCCACGATCTGATCGTAAAAACTTGATTGTTTTCCCTAAATGATTATGTATTTCATTCGGGAATTCTTTGAACTTTTCAAAGGATTCGGACTTATGCCTCATTAAGTAGATATAACCATATCTACTAAAGTCATCGGTAAAGGTAATGAAGTACTGATAACCACCTCTGGCCGTTGAGCTCATTGGTTCACATACATAAGTATGTACGAGTGCCAACAAGTCACTTGCTCTTTCATTGTGTCCCGTGGAAGGTGTCTTTGTCATCTTACCAAGTAAACAAGACTCGCATGTCTCAAATGATTCAAAATCAAAAGAGTGAAGATCCGGCCTTATGGAGCTTCTCTATGCGTTTCTTATTTATATGGCCTAAGCGACAATGCCGGATAAACGTGGGGTTTATATGATTAGAGAGTTGCCTTTACGTATTAATGTTATAGATGGGAGATGCTTCAAGATTCAAACGATATAATGAACAACCATTGTTCATTGATCTAAAATCATATCCTTCCGCTTGCAAACATGAAGCGAAAATAACGTTTTGACATAGTGTTGGAACACAATAACAATTATTCAATTCCAAAACTAATCCCGAAGGTAGATGAAGTGGTATCGTGCCGACGCAAGCGTAGCAACGCTTGCTCCATTGCCGACGCGCGAGTTCACCTCGCCCCTTCTCAATCCTCTACTTCTTCTCATTCCACTGCAACAATTTGCAAATATGAGCTACGATCCGGTATCAAATACCCAAGAATCGGTAGGTGAAGTAGCAAGATTAATGTCTATAACATTAATACCTGAAGCAGAAGTCGTACTTTGCTTCTTTTTGAGATCCTCCATGTACTTCTTGCAGTTCCTCTTCCAATGGCCTGTCTCCTTGCAATAGAAGCAAACGGCATCTGATGCCGCCGACCCCTTCTTGCCCTTCTTTGCATTGGAGGCACTCGCGATCTCATCGGGAGTTAACTTCCTCTTGGTGCAAAGCTTCTTGACAGGTGGTTTGCGCTTAGCCTTCTGCATCATCATCACATGATGACCATTTTCTGGATACTCTCCTCAAGCTGTCTTTAGCATCCCATGTAATTCAGCCAAGGTTCTATCCATATTGTTCATGTGATAATTTAATATGAATGGCTCGAAGCTCGGAGGGAGCGACCGGAGAATCACGTCGTAGCCAACTCTTGGCTAAGGGGAAAACCTAGTTTTCTAGACTCTCAATGTAGCCAATCATTTTTATCACATGCGGATGATGGGATTCCCCTCAACAAGCTGCACGCAAACAAGGACTTTGAGGTGTTGAACCTCTCGGCCCGAGCTTGGTTCTCAAACATGCCACGCAGTCCACGAATAATAGTGTGAGCATCGCTGCTCTCATATTGCTTCGAAGCTCGGGGGACATTGTAGCAAGCATGAGACGACTTATATCTAGGGCATCATTAGTGTGCTTCTCATAAGCCCTCCGTGCGGTTGCGGTGGCATTATTTGGCAAATCCTCGGGATAGGGTACTTCAAGAACGTACTCCTTACGCTCTTGCTTGAGAACAATTCTCAATTTGCGATACCAATCCATAAAGTTTGTTCCATTTAATTTTTCCTTTTCGAGAATAGATCGCAAATTAAAAGCACTTGGGTGTAGTTTAGCACAATGTTTATGCTATGTCTTTTGTTAAACAATTTAACATTAGACTCCCATTACGTATTTTACACCTTCCTTCTAGGTTACGTATTGGGTCAAGATCCACATGTTAATTAATTTTCTAGTGAGCTTTGGCATCACTGCTAGAAAATTAATAACATTGGTAAGCAACTCCTTGCTAATCACATCTCTATGTGACTCTTGTTGTTGGTGTGGCATCTCCATGCCCCGGCCCCAACCTATGCCCCAAGGCCCAAAACTGTTTTGATAGCCTTGTTAAGTAAACCAAATGCTCCTGCATGTATATGTCGACATATACCCCCTCGTGTTATGATAGAGAATGGCACTCGCTTTGGCGGACCTACCATTGACGAGCATAACGGTGGCGGTGCAACATTTGGAAGGGCATCATTGCTACTTAATATTGTGAGGGATGCTATCCTATCAAACAAACATATCACATATATGAAAGCAGGTAGAATAGCATAAAATAGTATGGCCCCCTTCACATGGTGATCTCTATCTCCATGCCGGTGTAGAGGATCTCCATCTTCATCATGTTCTTCCGAATGCCGAATGCTTGATATCTTCAAACTAAGCTACTACTATAGAAGCTCTAATTGAAGATTACATCGACTCGCAGGTCATTGAAAGAATATTACAAGCATTGCACGTATGAAAGAATATTACAGGGATTGCACATATGAAAGAATATTACATGCATCACATGCATCTCATACATACAATAGGGCCATACCATCTCAAAGCATTCTCTGCAAAAACAAGTTAGGCGTAGAAACGTTTTCTACCTATCGTAGAGAAACGGCATCGAGACGACCTATAAGGGGGTACGCACACGGCATCGAGAAGCAATGAGCCAAAAGTTTTTGTGAGATCCAATTTTTAAATCCCGATTTTAAATTCTCCGATTTTCAGGGTGTTACATAAACAAAAAGGGATATTCGTATTCCCTAATTAATAAACCTAGATGGACTCCCGCACAGATACACATGCAATTTATTTATTGTTTATATAAAGAATACCAAAAGAAGTCATATCTCACCATATTTACAATATAAGCATAATAGATTACCTTATAATCATAAAAAAATATTTATATATATATCGTAAAATAGACCATAGACTTTGTCATACTAAATGATAATTGTTGATGGGCTATATCCATGTACTGTATTTATAGAGTATAGAGAACATCAAAACCAAGTTGTATGTGAGATCGTACCAAGATGACAAGGAAAAAAGATTTATACTGGTGGCCCTCTAGAAAGAGTAATAACCATAATCTAGTTCATATATATATATATATGGGAGAATATCACACGGATTACAATAGGAGGAACATACTAACTCGTAATCCGCCGATTAGATCTCGTCGAGTGTGGCTTGGCAAGATCTTGTCGATGAACAGGGCTTCAGCTTCCTCCAGGTTATATCTGAAGGGTTACGCAGAGGCTACGCTAGCCGAAAAACAAAAACTTTTAACCGCGCAAACCAGGAACACTTGCAAGTAAGGGCTGATAGATCGTTACCGATTGGAGTAGAACGCAGCGGAATAGCCAATCAGGGCAATCCGATCTGGAACTGTGCTGGCCGATGTCAGCCGATTCCCGGGGACAGCCGATTCACCAATCAGCCGATTCGCGGATGTAGCCGATTCGCCGAGTCGTTTGACCGCGTTCTCGCGCCAAGCTCCGATGCGCTCGACCGCAGCCGATTCCTCCACAGCCGATGAACAGCGTGCAACGTAGCAGCGCCTCTATCGGTATCCACACGTCTGGGGACAGAACGCCGAACACCCATGTGCTAGCACGCGATGCAAGGCTAGGGTTTGGCTCGAAAGTGGGGAGGGTTTCCGTGGAGATTGATCTCGGCGACTTCTGTTGCACGCGATGCAATTGACGTGTCGCAGCTCTCCACCCCTCCCTCCTTTATATAGAGTTGGCCGACTAGGACTAGTGGCCGATCGGGACTCTATTTTGAATCGGATCTCATCCGTATCTCATAGAGTTGGCCGCCCACACATCGTAAGCCCATAGGACTCTATCCGATCGGATCCCTATCCGATCGAGCCGTATCCGAGTCCAACTCGAATATCTATTCTATCCCCTTAAGAGTGCGACCCTGTAGGTTTAGGTATACTCGGTTTCGGCTATAGTCTAACTTAGCCGATCGTTGGCTCGAGTCCAACTCAGCCGACACTGTCAATAGCGGCGCCTAGCGGCACATATTGACACCATAGTATACAAGAATATAATATCGGCTCGAACCCGTAATGTGTACACAAATCCCTTTGCCTCACGATACCGGTTAAGCTATAGGCAAGATGTGTGCCATCCCTTCAATAGCTTAACCATTCACTCGAACCGTATCGGATTATCGTCCGTTGATTGACTCCTCAATCAACTTAGCATGGCCATGCATTTCCATAATCCATTACCTCGAGGGGCCGAGATATCTCTCCAAAGGAGGGGCAAATTCCATCTTGATCACTCACATCCCACTCCATGTTTCATAGCAAACCCGAAAACTACCTTTATAACTACCCGTTACGGAATAGTGTTTGGTAGTCCCAAAGTAGGCTACTACACATGTTGGAATCCATGGTGATCTCAGGTCTAAGGACTTTGTACCAACACTACCGAGACCAACTAATGGCACATTAATTCTGTAGTGTCTCATGGTGGGTCTATCCAACAATGTGTTCTCTAACACATATGTCCATGTTTATTGATTTGGTATCTCCATACCCATGATCTATGAGACATGATCATCAATCAATAAACATGCCGATCTTAGAATCATATTTGTTCCAACAATATGACATATGATCGGGATCGTTTAGAAATAGATTCATACATAAAGAGTCTCATAAATAAGTCACGTACTTATTGATCAATACAAGATGTCTATTTCATGGAACTGAATAACACTTTATTCATTTATACATAAACATTGACGTGATATCCAACATCTCCATGTTGCCTCTAGGCCATATCACTAACAATATCTCGATGTGGTTGGTGGCTATATCTTGTAATTTGATGCCCCTCCCTCCATGAGGGGCCTTATATTTATAGTGATGATTATCTTCTTCTCCAAGAAGAACTCGAAGAAATAGAACATGATATGGACTAAGGAGACTTTGTCTTCTCTGAATAGGACTCTGACACCTTTTATCTTGAGAAGACAATTTCCTTCTATATTCATCATATATCCTTAATTAAAGGATATTTTCACGTATATTAATAGGTATATGGTATTTCCATATATCATGAATTTAAGTATAGGAAGTATGCTTTATCCTTGACATTGACACTAGCCCCTTGACTTCAATGCAAATGAATAGGACAATGTTCTTGATCAAATAACCTAAAAACGACACTTGTCGAACTCACCTGATCGCTCTCGGATGACCGAGTGGGTACAGAGCACGCAACCAAGTTCTTCGTCTAGCCTTGACCGAGAACACGACCTTAAGTTGAATTTGGATTGAAGTCAAAAACTTGTACTGCCATAAACAAACTCTCAAATATTCCACTGATGATTTCTCTTTCTTCCTTGAAATTCAAATCATTGAGTACACCTTGTAAACCCACTTATGTTTAGCACTTTCGCCTCCCTTTGTTAGACCCATTCTCCTTACTCTGGCGGAGAAAAACCCTAAATCCTCCAATTCCTCCATCCACCACGAAGGCTTCCATGGATCTCCTAGAATCCATCGTTACCAATGAAGCGTTGATGGAGCTTCAGCGAGATGGAGCTCTCTCGAGTGCTTGAGTACTGGGGCATTCCAAAGGAGGTACCGATACCCTCACAAATCTAGGGCAAAACATTACTCTTACTTCTTTCATCCAATATGGTTTTTTGCCCCTTCATTCTGAATTCCTTTCGCTTCTTCTTGACTTCTACGATCTCCATCTTCTCCACCTAAATCTCAACTCCATTGACTTCTTGAGTATCTTTACTTATCTATGTGAGGCGTACCTTGGAATACAAATCTTTCTAGATTTGTTTAGATATTTTTATGAGGTTAGGATGATGGAATCGTCTAGAGTCTCTTGATGTTGTGGTCCTCGCCTACGGGATGGGATGAGGGGAGAATACATTCCCTTCAATTGCCCATCCTCGAGGAATCATTGGAGAAAGAAATGGTTCTTCCTCCACGACAAAACTTCTCCTTGCTTGGTGTCCCTGAAGACAAACCCACAAACTCTAGATCCTGGACCTCAAAAGCCCCCCTTGACTCCGGCCTTAGCGAAGTTTGTTGAGAAGATCCATGACCTCTGAGTATGTGGTCTGACTAGGTACAAAGTTGTCCAAGATTTTGTACGCCATCAGATTCAGACCCTGCAAGCTCTCGCTCACCCCATGTACGTGTACACGGGGGCTCAAGATGTAACTCGGTTGTCACATCAAGGTATATAATTTAAGCTTTCTGAGAACACCTCAAAAACTTGAATCTTTTCTCGACGTCAACCTTATTGATTCTCTTATGCAGTTTTTACTAATGATGTCGTGAAGGAGCTCATGGCTCAGGTGGTGGTCGACCCGCTGTCTGTTGCAGCCAATGTCTCCTAGCCAATATACGATGTCCTACCCCAAAATGGGAGGCCATTATGAATGTAAGTGTTCGGACTACTCTCCTTGTCAATTGTATCCTTTCCCGTAGGAATAGTAATCCTAACTTTTGCAGGCCTGGCCTCTGACAGATATCATTGGTCCTCTGATTGACTACTAGGAGTCGACCTCGCTGAAGGAGCATGTCGTGGGCGTCCACCAAGACTCCTATGCCGTAGCCGACCAGAGAACGGCCTCCTTTGTGCCTGAGGGCAGTGGTTCCAAAAGGAAACACTAGCCAGCGCTCGTGAAGGCTATTGGGCAGGGACGCTAACAAAGGCCAATGGATTTGAGGTAAGAACTCGTTCCATGGTGCTCTTGTCGATCTTACTCCCCCTTGTTCAAAGACCGTCTCCAGCGAGAAGCCCACCTCCTATGGGAGGGGCGAGCTGCTGAAGCGGAGCAAGATCGAGTAAGTTATCCCTTTATTCCTCTGTCTCTGTCCCTCTTCTGGTTACTTAATTATCTTACACCTCTTCTTGTCTTCCTTGGTAGCAGTCCTTCTCCGACCGCTTCAAGGCACAACTCTAGGGCCCGTGAAGAGGTGAGCTTGAAGTCGCCTCCTACAGCCGTGTGTTAACGCCAAAATTTGGTAAGCCCCGAAGTCCTTATCGGCTAAGGGTTAGTATCAGCTCGAAGCAAAATCGGCTGAGAGTTTTGCGTCTGCCGATAGAGGATTCATATCTTAAGCAGTCAGATTCTTGTTAGATTCGGTTTGAGAAGATCTTATCCAGAAGAAACCGAGTCCAGGGAGGATACGACTTGTAATTAGGAAGAGATTGTTAGTTTCCTAGTTTATCTTTAGGGAAGTTTGTTTCGTAATCTGTTAGGATCTTTGTCACCCTACGGGTATAAATATGTAAGACCAGGGTTCATGTAAAGGGCTCTCTCGATCAATACAACCTCGGCGCATCGCCACCTTTTACTTTTCTACTTTGTTCTCCGTCCGGCGAGACTTGGCACCTGACGCGGGGCTGCATTGGCTTTGATCTCCGGCGAAGGGGTAAGTCCAGAGTCCCGCTGGCTCAGGCAATCGTATTGGCTATGTCGGCGTCGTCCAAGGCTGCATCAGTACATCGACCTCTTGGATTGCTTCGATTCGGTTGATATCATTGCCTAAATATTTATCATATGTCTCCGTTGAATCTAATTTTAGTATCTCGATTTGGCTCTATCGGCTGTTTCTCATTTTAGGGTTTCTACCGATACCGGCTAAATCGTTATATTAGATTAGATTGGCTTAGGCATCTACCACCTTGAAAATCAGTCAAGGGCTTGATTGTCTAGATATTGTGTTTCTTTTCATACTTAGTGCTGCATCAGTTTGAATCTACTAAGTCGTGATTAGAACCGTAATCTCTAGCTTGCCTGTTGGTTGCCACTAAGGGTTTCATCGTGGTTTCAGCCGGTGAGTTATTCGGATTTCGCATCGGCCTGCAAGGATTGCACACAAGTTGAATCTAGCCGTTTACAGCGGAGGCTTCATTGGATATTTGATCGTTTGGATTTTATGACATCAGACTTCCAGCCGATGTGTGCTTTAATCTTTGAATCAGTATCTATTTTATCATGTGATTGGTTCGTGCAATGTTATATATATATCATGTTATTGTCAGCCGATCGCCTTTATATAAATATTTGTTTGACACACAGCCGATGGATTCAAACCCTAACACCATCGGCTGGCATTGGCGTCGGCTGGAATTGCACCATCGACTTATCAGCCGATCAATTAGTTTTTGAGTATCGGTCTATCGGTCGATATGATTTATGTTCTGCTGTTTTGCATAACTTGTCAGTGGCAAGATCAAACTGACTGGCACGCCCGCGTTTCATTGATTCTAGGACCTGCACTAGAGCTAAGCAGATCTCCCAGGCCAGCGCGTGAGAGAAATTTCTCATCAACACCGTGGCTATCACCCTTCCACCTCCACCGCAAGTAGCAGGCGTGCAACTCATGCCAGTGTGGTATTTGGTGACCGACAAGCTGTTACAGGCTTGTCATTCGCTCGAGACGTGTTCTCAGGGCGTTGTTGCAAAGGTCGACCGCCATCTAAAGGCCATGTCTTCCTCCAACGAGCGCATCACTGCCCTGGAGGCCCAGTTGAAAGAGGAGTGTGCCGACAACGCGAAGCCACGGGAAGTGATTCTGGGCAACGAGAACCATTGCAGATGTTTGGAGAACGTGTTGTTAGACAAGAAGGACAACCTGGCCGACCTTCGCCAAGCACTGCAGGAAAACTACACCCGACAAGATGTTCTCGCCGAAAGCCTCGGCCGAGACATCTCCTTTCGTATGTTTTCTGACGAGACTACTGTCTTGTCATACTTGGGGCCACTGATAACGGAGCTCCAAACCATGCCGAGTACTCAGGCGGATCAAGTGGCCAAGTCAATGCAGACCGAACTCAAGATCGGCGTCGGCCTCAAGCTCGTGCACCCGAAGATCAACATCACGGAGATGCTGACCAAGGGAGGAGCCGATGAGCGTCGCGAGGACGTGATGTCTAAGCTGGAGGAGGCCGGGGAGTCTCTATTCCCCTATTTTTGAGGAGTATTTTGTTCCTGCCTTGTGTAATTTTCAGAACAGTTCCTGGCCTTGTGTTATCAGGAACACTTTTCGTCCGTCTGTCTTTAAACTTTCAGGGACCTTCTTATTCTGTAGATGTTATGAAGATGAAACCGTGGTCGTCTATTAGCGCGGACATTCCACAAACTTGATAGTGGTTCCCAAATCACCTCACGCCTTATCGACTCCAAGCGATGGTGACCGCACATTGGTTGTCATCACTTCTGATGACATGTTAGCTTCTCATGGAGTTCAACCTGTGCTCCTTCAGGAACAATACCAGAGTAGGAAAGGTTGCCGTTATAGCCTATAGCCCTTGTTCTCGGAACGGGAATGCTAATGATGTCAACATCCTTGCCAGATCTTGAGAGTTCTTTTGAGGAAGCAAAACATCAGGTCGAGTACTGGAGGACCATGTTCGAGAAGGAAGAACCAGAGCGAGCCGCCGGCAACATTAAGAAGGACCAATACACCAAGATCGACCAGCTCATGCAATCCCTCGCTCCACTGGCCAAAGACGTATTCATCTCGATGCAGTGGTGGTGGTCGTCTTGGTGAATATAATAGTTAGGATGTCCTGCAGAATACTTATTCCAAGACATTAGTAGACCTTTTGTAAAATCTTGTTTGTAAGATGTTAGGTATTTGGCACAAGAATTTTTGTCTATGTGCATTAGTGAATGAGTATTGTCGCTACGGTTGTATTCAGCGGAATGGAGTTGGGTACTCTTTCTAACCTCCAGCTGGTTTTATGAAAAGTATTTCCACAAAGGCAGCTTGAATATCATAACAGGCTATGTTGAAGTTGCGAATTCCTAGCCCCTAGCCATGAAGTTGGGAAAATCAATTCCCGATTACGTGGCTAGTTAATACGTTACATGGGGTACTCTGACATGACCAGTTTGACCCTTAGCACCTGACTAATCCAATAGTATCAGGCATCCCTGCACAAGGTTCTGAGACCTGGTGTTTAGTCAGGCTTAATGTAATAGGACGATAAAATATGACTTTGAGATGTCATGATATGAGAACAGGGGATCAATGGACAAACATTGTGCATTTCAGTTAAAAGGATTCATATATATTGACTTCTGTAAACCAACTTATAGACTGTATATCGATCTCATACATAAAATTTACATAATTGATCAATATTCCAGAAATTTGATAACTCGCAACCTTCGTCATTAGCGATCCTGTATGCGCCTAGTTGTAAGACTTGGACCACCGTGTATGGTCCTTTCCATTTGGGTGAGAGCTTATTGTGCCCTACCTGGTTTTGGATTCATCGGACGACGTAATCGCTGATGTCAAGTTTACGAGCTCGGATACGCTTCTCGTGATATTGACGTAAGGCTTGCTGGTATCCAGCTGCTCGAACTGCAACTTGTTCCCAGTGTTCTTTTAGCAGTGTTGACGTCGTTTGCTAATCGGTTTTTCTTGTCCTCATCTGAGTACTCCTTGACGCGTGTACACCGGTAGCGCCTCTGTTGGGAGCATGGTTTTGGATCCGTACATGAGGAAGAAGGGAGTCTCTTTGGTGGGTGTAGTCGGAGTGGTATAGATGACCCATAGGACAAGGGAGTTCTTCAACCCATTGTGAATCATAAGCCACGAGCCTATCATAAACACGCGTTTTGATCTCTTGTAGCACGATTCCATTGAACTGCTTGACTTTCCCATTGCTCTGAGAGTGAGAAACTGATGCGAAGCAAATCTTGACACCGAATTCTCAGTAGTAGTCCTGGAAGGCACCAGTTGTGAATTGGGAGCCGTTGTCTGTCAGTATCCGGTGTGGGAGCCCATAACGGTAGAATATCCCTTTGATGAACTTGATGGTGTGCTCGGTTTTGATTTCTCTAGTTGGCTACGCTTCGATCCAGTTGGTGAATTTGTCGATAGCCACGAACAAGAACTTGTAGCCGCCTTGTCCTCGTGGAAAAGGTCCGAGGATGTCAAGCCCCTAGCACGAGAACAACCAGAACAAAAGGGATAGTCTAAAGGGCTTGTGTTAGTAGGTTTGTGTGTTTGCTATGGAATTGACATGCTTCATACCGTTGTACCATGTTGCAAGTGTCTTGGAGGGTTGTTGGCCAGTAGAAGCTTGTCAAAAAGCTTTACCGACTAATGTTCATCCTCTGGCGTGTGATCCGTAGATTTCTTCGTAGATGTCGAACAACAGTTCCTTTTCATCATCGGAAGAGATGCATTTCAGTAGAACTCCGTTTGCACCCATTTTTGTAAACATCATTCCTCATCATACAGTAGGCCTTTGCCTGACGTGAGAGCTTCTATGCTTCTTTGTCATCCTCCGACAACTTGTCGACATTGAGGAATTCTGTCAGCGGTGTATGTTAGTTTTGTATAGTCTCGATGTCCGCCATGATATTGTCGGTCTTTGTTGTAGCGCCCAAACAAATGTCGATGTTGCAATCAACGTTGTCATCTGGCGTACTCTTGATGGATGGCTTGGTCAGCATTTCTAAAAACGTGCCTGGCTCGACTAGTTCTCGTCTAAAGACACGTCGGGCGAGATTACCGGTGTTGGTGTTGTCTTTGCGGTAGACGTGTATGATCATTCTTGTGTATGTAGGCCGTAATTAATAAACGAAGGAACCATACCTGTATGCTTGCCTGAAACAAATTACAAACAAAGCCGCTGATAAATACGACAAGGCTGTCAATAACCATATAAAAATTCTATATATATACAGTATATATATACAGTGAAATTTAACTTCAGAGTAACCGGTGCTAAGAAATTGAAAAGGTATGCCTTAAGTCAAAGGGATCGAGCTAAATATTATTAACGCTTTAATTTGTACGCGTCAACAAGTTGTTGTGCCAAATCTCTCTCATTGTTTTTCTGCTACAAATTACCTTCATTACACATTACTTTGCTCGATCTTCTAAGTTTTCAAGAGTAAATAAACTCCAGCGAAAATGAAACAAATGAGTAACTAACCTAATCTAAACCACAGACAAAACGTTATACGTACATGCGATGGGATTATGTGTTGCTTCGGCTTATACAGTGTTCAGTTTTGCCACTTATAACCAATTAATTAATGCATCATCTTTTATTTGGCTTCCTTTCTATAATTAAATACATTCATCGGCTAGCAATTCTTCAAAGTCTAGCTACGTTGTTATATATACATCCATCGTGAAGCAATTCGTCAATGGCTTTTCTGAGTTAGCTATTTCGCGAGAATTTTTTTTCTGTTTGTTCAGCTTCGCCAGAAACTCCTTGTAAGAATGACAGGCATCAGGAAAGACGGTAGCGATGTACAACAACACTGGATGAGATACAAGTGGTGACAATGTCCGGTGGTGAAACAAGATTGCCAACATTTGTTCGGCGGATGCTCCTACATCGCTCATAGTTGGCGCCTGTCACTGGCCCTGTTCAGAACGGCGTTTATCGTGCGACCAGACGAATCAGATGATCCGACCTGGTTGGAGAATATCGCAGCAAGTTTTGTCGGAGCTTCACAAGAGCTTAATCCTGGTATCCGATTTGTTTGCAATAATGGGTGTGATAGACCATTCCGAAGAATAGATCTCAAAACTGTTGTGGTGCAGTCTGTTTTTTGTCGTCTGAAAACTCCTTTTGAGTCTTGGAAATTGATTTGGGTCGGATGCCCGATCCATGCTGAAAAATGGGACGTCCTTCCCCCACACGCTACTATTGGTGCGTCAGATGCAGCAGAGGTTTTGCAAGCTCTGTCCTTTACGACGCGTCTTTTCTTTACTTTTGACTTATATATTCTTTCACAAAGAGCCAACAACCTCTTTAAAAAATTTTAAAATATTTTAAAAAATTTTAAAATATTTATCTGATGTATCATTTGATTTTATCGTTATATTTATTGTAATTAAATGTTACCATTAAGATCATACATGCTTATATTTTTATTAAAACAATATTTAATTATTTTTATGGATTTATATATATATATATGTTACACGTGGTTTTACTTGGATGTTTCATGCTTCCGGCTAGAATTTTAGGATGTTTTATTAGTTGATTGCAAATGTTGTCTATGGTATTTTTCGAATGTTTTAGCAGTCATAAAAATATTTTAACGATATTAAGTGTTTGCAAATATATTATATATTTTACTCATTAGAACTTAATGTCCCATGATTATTGATGTTACAATCATTTTTTAATGTTGTATCTTCCTAAAATATTTTTTAAGTGACCTGGAACATTTAATCAGGTAATGAAACAATTTTTTAAATATGGTGAAACATATACGGTTTTTCTCGTCAAAATATAATCGTGCGTGTTTTTTCTGTTTAGATCCCCCGCCTTGCTGGCTTTGGCTCTCCCCTTATATTGGATGGGAAATACCACCGTGACCAATTTCTTACAAATAAACTTTAATTAGTACACAAGGGGTTAGGTATGGATCGTCTTGTCACTTCTCAATCACTAGGCCCGGTTGTCAGGCCCTGGTGGGGAGGAGGTCCTCTTGCTCTGTCATGTGTCCTGCGTGCATTTGGGAGCTTAGAGTTTATGTGAAGGGATCCCAGCTCACCACCATCTCGGGTGCAAGCCCAGGATCTTACTTTATTCCATCCGGGTAGCACCTTACTGGTCATTATTTTTATGAAAAAGTTGATGATGGATCATCGAACTATTATTTATTTGATTATCCAACTAAAAAATTAGGTATCCTTTACTCCCAACTATTAAAACAATGCATCTTTGATAATCCGATATCTTTGACCATCTAACCCGGTTTTACAAAAATTTCATGCCACGCTGACGCCGAGGACTTAGTTAGTAGTGGTGAGTCAGCATTGCTCCTTAAAATACGACTTCTCCAAGGCGAACGTGTAGGAACATGCCGACGGCGAGGAGCGGCGGTCACGGAAGCGTGGGCGCAAGCCGGCGAACGGGCGGGAGGAGCCGCTGAACCACGTGGAGGTGGAGACGGTGCCGCCGAAGCCGGACAAGGGGAAATCGGCACGGCGGAGAGGAGCGTGGAGCGGAAGCGCGTGTTGCTGCAGCTACACGCACTGTACGAAGGCAGGGACGAGGATGGCACCGACTACGCTCTCCAGCTGGACCAGGTCACCGGCGCCGAGTTGTACTTCATGGCTTCCATGTACTTCTCCTTCCCGGAGGGCTCGGTGGACCGGGCCACGCGCTAGCCTCCGACCGTCACGCCTGGGCGGACGTAGACCCCCACCCTTTCAGCTCCACAAGCGCGCCAGGGTGGTATGTTCGCTCGTCTCTAGCTTAGTCCGCGGAGCTACGCACCGTCGTCTTCCTCCCGAGCAAGGGCGACGTCCTCGAGCTCGATTCTCTCGTAGCCATCCGCGAGACCCCCAAGGTCTTGCGTGCCATCCAATCTGCCTTGCACGCAGAGCCAGCTCCGCTGGAAGATGTCATGAGAATCTTCGGGAAGGATCTCTCACCCGATCGACCGTCCAAGCCCATGGGATGCGACACCCTATGGATGCTACGGCTTGCAATCCAAACCACGCCGGCGCCCCTAGCCAAGAAGGAGGTGGTCAAGGCGAAACCAGCCGAGCCCCCCAAGAGCTTGGACTTCTCCAAGGCGAACGTGTAGGAACAGGCCGGCGGCTGCGGAAGCGTGGACGCAAGCCAGCGAACGGGCAGGAGGAGCCGCTGAACCACGTGGAGGCAGAGCGACCGTGGCGGGAGAAGCTGAACCAGCGGTTCTACGAGCTGCGCACGGTGGTGCCCAAGATCTCCAAGATAGACAAGGCGTCCCTGCTCAGCGATGCCATCGCGTACATCCAGGAGCTAGAGGCACGAGTTGTAACTATAAAATATTTTTTTTGTCAACATACACTACTACAAAAACATACATAGGTATCGGCCTAATAGGTGTCGGTTCAACTAAACCGACACCTATTAAGACAATAGGTAACGGCTCTAAAGAAAAACCAACACCTATACTATAGGTGTCGGTTCAAAATAAAAACCAACATATATAGTAGAGGTGCCGGTTTTTATATTAAAACCGACACCTAAAACCAAACCGACGGTTTAAAGCTCACATCCTTATCTCCTCCTTTCTTTCTCCTCCATCTCTTCTCTCTCTTTTTCTCATCCATTCTTTCTCACAAGCGGCTTCTCTTTCTCACGGGGCCGGAGGCGCGAGGCGCGCCGGCCACGGGGGCGGTGTCGGCCGGCCGCGGGGAGACGGCGGAAGGCCGAGGCGGCGGAGGTGGGAGGCGGCGAGGCGACGCCGGCAGCGGGAGGCAGCACGGCCGTGCGGGAGCGTCGGCCAGCCGCGGGGAGACGGCGGAAGGCCGGTGCGGCGACGGCGGGAGGAGGCGCGGCCGTGCGGGAGGCGGCGCGTCGGTCTCTCTCTCGCCATTCTCTCTCTCTCGCCTCTCTCTCCCTCGGATCTCACTCTCCTCTCTTCTCTCTCAAGCAGGGACGGCGACGGGAGGCCGAGGGGGCGGCGGGAGGCGGCCGGAGGAGGGGCGGGGAGGAGGGCGGCCGGAGCGACGACGACAACGACAAATCGAGGTTTTTGTTTTGTGTCGCTGTGGATCTTGATTCATTTTGTGATTTATTTGATGTGTATTAATGAACCGTGGATGGATTTATGGATCTTGAATTTATCTTGAATTTGTTTTTGTGATTTGCTTGATGTGTATGAATGAATCGTGGATGGATTTATGAATATATATGAATGAATCGTGTATGAATAAGCCGCTGCTGGATTTTTTTTATTTCTTGCACCTTAAAAGGTGTCGGTTTCTAAACTGGCACCTATTTCTTTCCAAATAGGTGTCGACCAATAGGTGCCGGTTGGAAAACCGGCACCTAAGAGGGTTTTCCAATCGGTACCTATCCACTTTTCTATAGTAGTGATAATTTTGCGTTTACAATAATCCAAACCTGGATATTCATTTTTACTTGTGGTTCTTTAAGAGTGTCGCGTGTGAAAATCAATTGGTGGTCCTCAGGAACCACCCACCTAAAATCCTCATTTTTTTATAGGCACTTGGTTGTTGCTGGTTTGAAAAATACCCATGGTTACTGACCGCCTAAAAAATATTTTTTTACCAGCGGCACTCACATGTGGAATTAGTTAACAGGGGACGCTGTAGTATTCACTTGCTGGATGTGGAAGAGCTAGAAATCCTAGTCTAGAAAATTTCAAATTTTAATCAAATTTTGATTGAATTTAAGTCAGTCGAAACACTACTGGAGAAAGCCACACTAGTCCCGGTTCGTAACCTTCAGTAGTCCCAGTTGTCAAACCGGGACTACGAATCCGGGACTAGAGGTGGTCTATCTCTAGTCCCGGTTATTTAACCGGGACTAGAGATGCACATTTAGTCCCGGTTGAAGCCACCAACCGGGACTAAAGGTGGCGAGCCACGTGACCGCTCCGCAATCTTTAGTCCTGGTTGGTGGCTTAAACCGGGACTAAAGATTAAATTTTTTTAATTTGCCATTTCTACAGCAGTACTGCTATATATATATTGCACATAAATTATAATACACATAAATATATAATTTACACACATTTAAACGAACTTAAGAAAGGAAATATACATATATTATCAAAATATGTACAATATTCATACATGTTTCTTAGCTAGCTTATAAAAAATTGTCTCTAATCTACTTTGCTTTGTGGTTTAGCTACTAAAACTAATGAAGAACTCCCCGCAGGATCAACGACTGCTCGTTAATAAATCCCATCAAATCTTCCCGAGCGGCTTGTATGAAAGTCTCGTGGGGAGGTCGTCTCTTACTCGCATAAGCTGTCATTAATTACAATAAATGAGAAATAAATATATGAAGTGAATAAGAAATCGAGACGTAATGTATGAATTGGTGTTATACGTACATCTAGATCATCGATAGTTTTAACTTCGGTCACAAAGCGGTGAATGTAGTCGCGGACGTAATATCCACATAGGTTGGTGCCCTGCGACTGTTTTGCACACTAAAAGAGAAACGACGACATATTTAATATGTATATCATATTTTCAAACATAATAATGATTCAACCCAAATTAGGAGGAGGCATGTTACTCACTGGAAACTTCATCCGCAGAGAGCTTATCTTTCCAATTTCCACGAACATTACCCAGAATCGTTCCCATGCCCTACGTGCGGTTGAAAGTTAGCACGTAATTATCCGAGAACCGCATATATGCAATAGAAAGTAAGATGGCATTACACTGTTAAACGGTTCAAATATATGGGAGTACGTGGACTCGGTTTATCCATTGAGTCAAAGACATGGATCTTTGACTGACCCATGTCAAGTACTAATAGAATCCAGTGGAATCAGTAAATTGGTTTAGATGACACATATGAAACTTTATGTATGCATGGGATTGAAATTGGTTCGGAAAGAAAGAAAAAACTTACGCAGATTCTAGGGCGTAAGGATGAAGGACCGGAAGGGTTGCTTCACAAGCGTGTTGTATATGTTGTCCACGTGTCATTAGGAAATTGATCAACCAATGGGTCGTTAATTTTCCATGGATCCATGAATCCATGCTTGGTGCATTCGTGCTTGTTGCGTATTGGATCGCCGTTCTACAACGGTTAAAAAGAATTTTAGTCGCTAAATTCAAGGAGGTAAGAAACGAAATAACCGGGCGATACTTACAAAACCCGCGCGGTTAGAAGTGAGACGTCAAGGGCATCACGTTGGTACAGGTCAAATATATCTTCGAATCAGATATAAAGGTAGTCATCTCCATCGAAGAAGTAGTCGGTTGAATATTTGCATGTTATCATGTCTTCACCCTTGTGGATTGTTGCATGTACCACCGATGGAAGCGGTACATCGAGTTGGAAGCCTTTTCACGAGATCCGGCTTGACGAGAGACTTTCCAAGGTTGAACTTGTATTTAAGCGGAGCCTTCGCCGGGTGCACGCCCATGTAATTGATCCATATTAATTTCAGCTTCTTGAATAAATTATCTTGTGCTCAACAAAAGCATCCCAATGATCTCGAGCTTTGGGAACTTGTCGAAGTCTAGTGTCCGGCCCTTCGGGATATATTTCTTGTGTAATCGTTTCTTGTAGTTCCGAAGAGCTCGCCATTTTCTTTAACGTCCATTCCTTGCCCCTTGCCCGATCTCGAGTGCAGGATGGTGAACGTCTGCAGCATTGTCGTCCACAGCATCTCTTTCTCGAGTCCGGGAGATAGCTCTCCTCCTCTCCTCCTTTGGTAGAACGCCTCCGGTTGGCAACGCTTATGGGCACGTCATCCCTCACCACCCATCCGCTGTGCGCCACAAACTTCCTTGCGGCGTCCTCTGGGGCAATTGGTCGACCGTCAGGTGCCACCTCCGTTATGACATGTCGACCCTCTATTTTCTTGCTAAGGCCGCGTGGCTTCTTCGTCCAGCGGAGGCGGAGGCGGAGCCCTCATTCCTCTCCTCGTTCCTTTGCTCGTCTCCCCCTCGTTCCCCTCCTTGTTGAGGTGCGATCCGGATCTTCGTGTCCCTCCTCGTTGTAAAACTCTGTTCCTCGTGCGATCTCCTCAAGGAGAAACTGTTCCTCGTCACGATCCGCCATTTGATTGATGTGGGTTGAGGACTTAATCAAAGAATTCTGAAAAAAAATTATTGTCGGTTAATACATGTACCAATTATTTACGAATATCATGTATGTCTACGTAAAAAACATAGGCGAAAAGAAGAAGATGGAAAAAATAGATGAAATCCGATAGACACCGAGATCCAATTGTGCACATCCACAATGGTGATATTTTTTACAAGTCACTTCCTGGATTACATCTACACCGAACGACCGAACGAACGACCAAACGACCGACCGAACCCTAACCTATCGTTCGTTCACGTCCATTCGTTCACGTCGTGAGTACGATCATCGGAGGAGAGGAGAGAAAGAGATGATCATGTATGTGAGGGAGATAAGGTCGAGAGGAGAGGAAGTGGAGAGGAGAGGACAGAGAGGGACGTTGCATGCCTATGTACGTTGTAACGACCGAACGACCGACCGACCGACCGAACGACCGGCCGAACGAACGACCGACCGACCGACCGAACGAGTGTTCGTTCGTGCGTCCGTCCGTTCGTCCACGTCCGTACGGCTGTCCGTCCGTTCGTCCGTCCACATCCGTTTGTTGATTTTATCGTTCTCGTTCGTTGAAAAATACAAACTTCACAAGTCACATACACATTCAAATTTAAATCTATTCATGCATTTAAATTGAAATACACATTCAAAATTCTAAATTCACAATATTCATGCATTAAAATTTAAATAAAGTCCATTTACATATAAAGTCCATACAAATTTACATATACACATGCATCGAAATCAGATTCACAAATTTACACATACACATCGAAATCATATTCAAAACCTCCTCATTCATTCACATTCACAAAATTCAGAAAATTCACAAAATTCATTCACATTCATATTCAATAAACATATAGCACGGCGGCGGCGCAAGCGCGGCGGCGGCGACGGCGGAGACGACAATGGTGGCGATGGCAATGGCATCGACGGCGGCGGCTAACCTAGCGCGCATCACGGAGAAAAAAGGGGCGGGGGCGGCTAACCTCCGGCGGCGGCGGCGGCTGCGACACGAGCTGGAACGTCAATGCCTTCTCCTCGATCTAACATCGTCTCTCATGCTCTTGGAGGCTGCTCCATTCTCATCACTGTAATAGAGCGGTGGCAATCTCTTCTCACTTTGTTCTACCTTGTTCTCCGATTGCTTCATCTCATCCCAATACTTGACACATCATCTTCAAAGATGACATCAAACTCATCGCATGGCAAGAAACAAGTGTCTAAGCAACACAAATTCGAAAGCATCATTCCTTTTCGATTAGAAAAAGAGAGCATCATTCTTGTGTTGATCGAGTAGAAAGAAAGAATCATACCTTGTAAAATGTTGCTTTGCATGTAAGCAGAATGGTGGGGATGGAAGCTTGGGAAAGAGATTTGGAAAGAGAGCTTCCTCCTCAAGCGGGTAACTATTAGTCCAAAGGCTAGTGCAATAAGGCCACCGGCTAGTTCATAAAAAGGTTAGATCAATAACGAGATAAACGAGATAAACAAAGATAGTCTTATAGCGGAAGAAGCTACGCTATAAAATTTTCTCGGCGATGAGCATGGTTAACCATATGCATGATGCAAGACAAAGCTGTATTTACCTATGTTTTTGGCTAGGCTCCATTATTTCGAGAGACATGAATCAAATCTCACACCCCAATGACTCGGGATCAATGAAATAGCTTATCTTAGTCGTCTCGTCCACATCCGTATCCGGTTGCTCCGATGATCAGTGAAGAGGCCCCGACGTTTTCTGTCTTCTTTCTGATCTTGGTCTCTTCAACATGTCTTGATCCATCGTAGTAGCCTTCTTCACCGATCTTGGTCTCTTCAATATTTAATGATCCGGATCACAGTCTTTTTCTTGCTTTTCTCCCTTTGCTTCATAATCTTTCGTCTTGCTATTTCTTCGAGTACAATGTAGCAGACTCGTGTATCTCAATCAAGCGTGAATAGCGAGAGATATGGCAATTATTGGATAGTGCGGCTGTATATGGCAATGATGGCTTGCCTCCCCCGTTCCGTCTCAATGCCTCGGCGGCGCCATGGAAGTCGCGGTGACGCGCACGACGACGGACTACCTCTATCCGCCTGTCGTGATCGAGTCGTACTACCACCGCCTCGTCTTGGGCTGCTGCCGCAGTGCCGCCGGTCTTCTGATTTAGAGGTGTGCTTTCTTTGTGTTTGCGGCAATGTTAAAGTTCTCGTTGCTAATGTCTTCGCCTTATTCTCGTGAATTGCCACATAAGCATTAGCCGTTAGAGCATTATTGTCCGACCACAAGTTAGGATCTTACGTGAGTATGGAGCATGTCGATGACCGTCCTCCTCCTCGCTTGTAATTCTCCCTGAGGACTTTTTCGTCGACCTCGGTCTCACCCTTTTACCGTTTTTATTCATAGCTCCCAGCAATTGTAATATGATCTAGGGAATTGACTATGAATTCGGTGGATGGTGTTGGTGCCTCCTCCAACGTGGTTCCCCTTGTTCACTTGTCCGAGGGACTGTCGGTGCCTCCTCCACCAACGGTTGTATTCCGAATTACAAGCCACCAACCGGTTTAAGCCACCAACCGGTTTAAGCTACCAACCGTTGTATTCCCGAATTACAAGCGTTGGAGGAGGAGGCACGAACAGCCCCTCGGACATGGAACAAGGGGAACCACGTTGGAGGAGGCACCAACACCATCCACCGAATTCATAGTCAATTCCCTAGATCATATTACAATTGCAGGGAGCTATGAATAAAAACGGTAAAAGGGTGAGACCGAGGTCGACGAAAAGTCCTTAGGGAGAATTACAAGCGAGGAGGAGGACGGTCATCGACATGCTCCATACTCACGTAAGATCCTAACTTGTGGTCGACAATAATGCTCTAACGGCTAATGCTTATGTGGCAATTCACAAGAATAAGACAAGACATTAGCAACGAGAACTTTAATATTGCCGCTAAAACACGTAGAAAGCACACCTCTAAATCGAGGAGACCAAGGCGCAGCCAAGACTCGGGGCGGTGGCGGCGGTAGTACCCATCGATCACTACAGGCGGATAGAGGTAGTCCGTCGTCGTGCGCGTCACCGGCGGTTTCATGGCGCCGCCGAGACATTTAGACGGGAACAAGGGAGGCAAGCCATCATTGCCATATATAGCCGTACTATCCAATCATTGCCATATCTCTCGCTATTCAAAGTTTGATGGAGATACACGAGTCTGCTACATCGTACTCGAAGAAATAGCAAGACAGAAGATTATGAAGCAAAGGAGAAAAGCAAGACAAAAGACCGTGATCCGGATCATTAAATATTGAATGACCAAGACGGTGAAGAAGGCTACTACGATGGATCATGACATGTTGAAAGAGACCAAGATCGAGAAAGAAGACAGAAAAAATGTCGGGGCCTCTTCATGGATCATCGAGCAACCGGATACGGATGTGGACGAGACGACTAAGATAAGCTATTTCATTGATCCCGAGTCATTGGAGTGTGAGATTTGATTCATGTCTCTCGAAATAATGGAGCCCACCAAAAACATAGGTAAATACAGCTTTTGCCTTGCATCATGCATATGGTTAACCATGCTCATCGCCGAGAAAATTTTATAACAATAGCTTCTTTTGGCGTAAGACTGTCTCTTTGTTTATCTGTTTATCTGTTCTTGATCTAACCTTTTTCATGAACTAGCTGGTGGCCTTATTGCACTAGCCTTTGACTGATAGTTACCTCGCTTGAGGAGGAAGCTCTCTTTCCAAGATCTCCTTCCCGAGCTTCCATCCCCACCATTCTCGCTCTACTGTCATGCAAAGCAATGTTTTATAAGGTATGATTCTTTTCTTTCTACTCGATCAACGCAAGAATGATGCTCTCTTTTTCAAATCGAAAAGGAATGATGTTTTCTGGATTTGTGTTGCTTAGACACTTGTTTCTTGTCATGCGACGAGCTTGGTGTCATCTTTGAGGATGATGTGTCAAGTATTGGGATGAGATGAAGCAATCGGAGAACAAGGTAGAACAAAGTGAGAAGAGATTGCCACCGCTCTATTACGTGATGAGAATGGAGCAGCCTCCAAGAGCATGAGAGACGATGTTAGATCGAGGAGAAGGCATTGACGTTCCATCGTGTCGCAGCCCTTCTACATGCCAATCACGCAGCCGCACGAGGGTTTAGGGTTTAAAATAGGGTTTAGGGTTTAGGTTGAGGGTTAATGGTAAAAGAGTTTAGGTTTAAGGTTTAGGGTTTATGGTTTAAAATAGTTTTAAATATGACAAATGTTAATTATATGTTTTATTTTAATTTAATTTTTTTCAAATATGCCATATGTTAAATATATATTATTATTTAAATTTTAAATAGTTTGGAATATGACATATGTTAATTATATGTTATTGTTTTAATTTATAATATTTTATGTTAATTATATTACATATCTAAATTATATATGAATATATGAACATATGTTAATTATAATTATATATGAATATAACACAATATAATTGGGCATGGTAATAATTAGTCCCGGTTTTTGAAACCACCCGGACTAGAGGTGAATTTCAGGCGGGAAAACATCTTCTCATGTTTGCAAACAAATCTAGAGATGAAAATGTATATAAAATAACCACAAAATACGAAGTGCTAAGATTGTAATAAGTTATACAAGTAGATAGCAAAATGTATAAAAATATCCGCAAATAAGAGTAAGAAGTTGCTAACCTTATAGAGCAAATATATTATCACCAAAGAAAGTGCTAACCTCGGCGACCGGACCTCTAGCTGAGAAAATTTTTGAAGATGTACAAGTGTGGCTGGCTCGGGATGGAGGAGGAAGGAGTATATAAAGAAAATCTCTAGTCCCGGTCGGTAACACCAACCGGGACTAGAGATGCCATCTCTAGTCCCGAGGCAACGGTATAAAAATTTCAACGGCTCTCTAGTACCTTTAGTTTCGGTTCATTTCAAGAACCGGGACTAGAGATGACGGTTCAAATGTTGTCGGCGCGTGTCGAGCGCGGGGACCTTTAGTCCCGGTTGGTAACACGAACCGGGACTAGAGGTAGCATATCTAGTCCCGGTTGGTGTTACCAACCGGGACTAAAGGTCCCAGCCTCGACACGCGCCGACAACATTTGAACCGGGACTATAGGTGATCTTTAGTCCCGGTCCGTGACACGAACCGGGACTAATGTTCCTAGAGGGCCGTTGAATTTTTTAACCGGGACTAGAGATCATCTCTAGTCCTGGATGCAACTCAAACCGGGACTACTGTGCTTTTTGCTACTTCAACCAATGATGATTTCTCCAGTAGTGAAAGAACCTCAAAGAAGTTTTCTGAAATTCGAGTGGGCCTAAATTTTTTCGGCCGGTTGAGTTTGTGATATTGCTATTGCCAAATTTTGATGAGACTTTCACGATTCAAGAGTCTTATGAACAATGCGATGAAATTTTCCCGATCTTGCGAGTCACAGTAGAGCCACGACCCATAGCGGTCAGTCAGTCATGACAGCAAGATTTGACAACCGGAACACATATGGATCTCATGGAGTTCGTGATGCTTCTGCTCGTGAAAGTGATTCTCCAACGTCAGCTCACTTTGTGTCGCTGACATATAGATTCATCTCTCGATGGATCCATATGTTAGTGACACAAAGTTAGCTAACGTATGTTAGAGGATCTCGTTTGTCTACCCCATGCATGCTCATCGTTGCCCTTCGAGGCCTCAAGCTAGCTACCCATGTGGAACATCTTAGGTTGAAACATCCGAAAAAGGGTTCAACGGTGTTAAGTGTTCGGATTCAATAGCGAAGATATATCTCATTTGTCTGATTTTATATTTGAGAGGAAATAATACTTGTATGATAGTTGAGTGATATAAATCTAGCTTAACCCAGTTAAAAACCTTTGTATGTATGATGTTTGGACAACAACATCAATCCATGTATTCATTCGGTTTGAACATGTTATATAGATGTTAGCCAAGTTAATTAGGAATGTTATATGTTAGAAACATGGCAATATATAGTTGATTTAACTCTCCAAGACCGAATGCTTTGTAAGGACAATAATTAATGCATGCAAGAAGATCCTGTTTTTCTAGAAAGGTGACAAGTGCTCCTTATACCGATCAATCATCATCTGTTAAATGGGGACATATGACCGAGTTTATACCGGGAATCAGGACGGATATCAAGGTGGATGTTGCTAGCTATAATATAGAGCAACAAAAATGTACACAACCAGAAGAGAAATAGAAAAACACATAAAATCCTCAAAACTAAGTTGTATATATATAGACCCTTCGGTAAAGCTTATTTTATGGCTTGTTTCATTCAGTATGACAGCACCGCTAGATGTGCCATGTGCCTGTACTGCCCATGTATTGCCCAAGTGGTAGTTGCTGTCTCTAACAAGGTGCCAACCTAACTACCTGAGCTGAGTAACAGCGAATTGCTCCGTACGAAACCTTCAGTTGTGAACATCTAGTACTGATCTCCAGCAAGATACTTCTTGTTTTTCCTGGAGCCTCTCGTTCCCAACGTAACCCAAATCAAACAGTATGTATGTATATTGATACTCTTTTCTTTGAAGTCAATAATTTTACCACATATAAATGTTCCTAATGGGCTCGTCGAATGGCCACGCTAGATGTGAAATTTTGGCCTTTTCTTGCTTCTGGTTTCAAGCAGATGGATGCATGGACTGTATGAAGGATGATTGCAGCAGGCGATCGACCAACCATGGTGATCAAATCCATGAGCCTATTACCCCAGAAAAATAATCATTGCTTTTATCTTCCTTCAATTCTGTGAAATCAAATTAAAATGATCACACTACTACAGAAACACACACTATAAATGTCGAAAATGCTAAAACCGATATTAATAGTACTTTTGCCGACGAGCAGTGGCACCCAGCGGGTGACGTCCCCTCGATGGCACATGGTGGGCAGCCACCCCTGGACGACAGCGGCGTGCGTCGGCGGCTCTCCTTCCATGGCGTCCTCTCCTCCCTTCGCCTTATCCCTTCTTATTCTCCTTATCCCCTGGTCTCGCACTGGTGGCGCATGGTGGGCGGCGGTAGTGTCCTCCAATCCCTCCCTTGCCATGGGGTTGCCATGAGTTGGGGCCGGCCAAATCCAAGGTAGGGAATCAAGAGGCCAATATCAAAATCTGCATCCGCACTGGTGTGAGTGTATATTTGAGCCGCCGCCGATGGGAAGGCTTGTTGTTGTTCTTGAATCTTCTTTTGTTTCCCTTGCATTGGTGTGTGTTTTGGTTTGTTGCTCTCTCTGAATCTTTCTGAATGCTGAGAATGGTGTGCTTTCGCATGCTTCAGAGGCGGTGGTGGTGGAGGAGGCGGAGGCGAAGGCGGCCGAAGATCAGACGGTTTGGGGTTGGAGTTGCCGCGGTCGGCACAACTGTCAGCGGAGGAGGACAGCCACAAGCTCGTGCTCGCGCCACCGAAGGCGAGCCATAGCAAGGTGGAGGACGGAAGAGGGCTCGACAGCGAGTAGCGGATGGGTGTACGACGACTGTGATTTTGTTCATGTTGTGATTTTATTATTAGATGTTTTTGGATCTGGTCTCTGTGTTTTTATGTCAAATGATGTGGGCTACGGGGAGCTGCTCGAAGCATCTGCTCGAATCGAGCCGATGCTTTGAATGGCTCTTTTTTTCTCTTCGTACTTCTCAAAAGTATGAACATGCATGGGTTATTTTGTGTCGCCATCTGCTGGGTGCCGAACGGTGAATCCAGCACCGAAGATGGTTCCCAACCAACATCCATCCGATGTTCTGTAGTGGTGTCAATAATTACCTTGGAATAGGCCATGGAATAGGTTATATGTTTCGGACAAAAATCTCTAATATATTTGGGTCTCCCCAGCCAGGACATTCTTTCAGCCGAAAAATTCAAAATTTTAATGTTAGCAAATTTGACACAAACTCTGTCTGTCCCTATCCCACAAAATGTTTTTGATTGTAGTTGTCACATGAGAAGATCAATGCCCACGTGAAAGCTCGTTCGTATGATGCTTGCTCCTCGTGCCAATTTGACGAGCTTCCCACATCGGGTAGTTCTCTAAAGCCAAACTGTTCCCCTGCAGATTTGTGGTACGAAAGCTCCATATATCGGTTGAAGAATATATAGCAATTCAACCATGCCCAACAAAGCCAAGTTCCTGGGGTTGCACCTTGGACAACCTACACTCTTCCCGGTGCCTCTTACTCCTAGCCTCTACCTTCCATGGAGATCAGGCATATTAATTAATCTTCTTCTTATGTCATATGTGTATTGTGCAAACCAGTGGATTGGTATATAAACATTAGCAGGATCTAGAGAACTAAGTCAGACATGCATCCATGGCTACAATGGCAGTCTTGAGGTAATGCAAGGAAGCAGGTGTAGTATATATGTACCTACACAATATTCCAAAAAAGCAGAAAACTTTTACCTATAATATTTTTTAAAAAGGTTGATTTTTTACAGTGATATCTGCTGATGATAGAATTAATTTAAACCTTTTAGGTCTTCCCCCTCATCTAACACCTACTGAAGAAACAATTTTTCTGGACGAGGCCCCCAATAGGTTCCAGGCGGACCATAAGAGCCAGCGCCTGGAAAAACCGTTCCCGGGGGGCCTGCAATTGGCCCGCATGGGATAATACATTATCCCGTGCGGGCCACTTAAGCGACTGATGGGTAAAATAAAAAATATCAGTAAAAATACAACTAAAGGTCCCTAGGTATTGACCGCTTGCGAAAATCTATATCTACTGCAGTCATTTTAACACAACCGTATATAAAAATTGACTTATTTTTATAAGCGTGATCGCTTGTGAAAAATCTACAGCCACCATAGAAGTATTCGAGAGGTATAAAAATAAGAAAGAAGTCCATAATTGACCATTAAACTATTGTAAAAGTTTATATTTGACCATCCAACTAGAAAACTGGGTATCCTATACCTCCAACTATCAAAACTATGCATCTTCGGTCATCCGACCCGATTTTGCAAAAATTCCATGCCACGCTAGCATCGAGGGCTGAGTCAACAGTGATGAGTCAGCATTGCCCGTTAAAATATGAGAATGCTTGTTCAGCGCCTCTGCCTCCTCCCGCAGTACTGCACTATCACTGGGAGGGACTGGTGACGCTCACTCCCCGTGACATCGCCGCAAGCACCATCTGCGCCGTGAGCCGCTCCGGCCTGGCCGATCGCACCATGAGCGTGTGCGTGGCGGCGACGTCCAACACCGCCACGTCCGATGCCATGATGCTGAGCTGGGATTCCCTCATGGCGTGGAACACCCTGGAGATGGGGTGCTCATCCAGGGGCGTGGTCACGCGCAGCACCACCTCGTCCTTCATTGCCTTCACCTCCACGGTCGGCCCGTCCGGCCGCTCGGGCACGGGCCCGAGCAAAATATTGCAAACGTTCTTCTCTACATGTATTAGATCAATGCAATGCCGGACCTCAAGGTCTTTTTAGTATGGTAGCCGCCAAAATATGGATTTCTTCTTTCACATACCCTTATCATTTTCTTTGCCACGTTTTCTTTTCTTCCCAAACTCATTAGTCATGGACCTCTTCTCCAGACAAATCCTTGGGAGCAGTTCCAAGTTCTCTCCTACCGTTGAAAATTTTCTTCTTTCTTCTAAAGGCGTGACGTAGCGGAAGCCATCTCCTATGAACCATGTAAACCATCTTTCTGAATTTCTTCAGCCACCTGCTGCGTGTATGTTCCATACAGTCAGAGTAGGCCTTCTTTTCTTTCACGGTTTGTCCTGAAAGATTGCCCAGTGTGGAATAGTAATTAATGGTGCATAATAGTAGAACTCGTAGCTTGAAGTTCTCCTGACCATATGCATCCCAAGTGTCCATGCCTTCTTTCCAAAGAATCTCAAGATCATCGATAACAGGCTCCAAGAATACATCGATATCATTGCCCGGTTGTTTTGGACCTTGGATTAATAAGCACAACATAATATATTTCCTTTTGAAGCACAACCATGGCGGGAGGTTATAGTTCGTAATAAGGATGGGCCAAGTGATGTGAGAACTGCTCATATCTCCAAAAGGATTCATGTCATCCGTACACAGACATATCCTCATGTTTCCGAGATCGGCAGCAAAGTCTTTGTACTTTTGATCAATATTCCTCCATTGAATCGAATCCGCAGGATGCCTTAGCAAATTGTTGTTCGTTCTCTCTTCGGCATGCCACCGCACTAACTTTGCTTCCTTTGGGTTGGCAAATATTCTCTTGAAGCGATCAATGATGGGTAAATACCACACAACCTTCGCCGGATCACCCCGCTTTGACTTCTTTCCCTCCCCCGCATTTTTCTTTCGCTTATATCGAGAAGCCTTACACAGAGGACAAACTTCTAGGTCCGCATATTGCTTGTGGTACAATATACAGTCGTTTGGACAAGCGTGAATTCTACGGACCTCTAACCCTAGGGGACACGGAACCTGCTTTGCTTCATATGTCGTCTTGGGCAATGTGTTCTCTTCAGGAAGCATGGCCTTCAATATTCCCAAAAGTTCTGTAAAACTTTTGTCTGTCCATCCACTACTTGCCTTCAGCTTCATTAGGTCCAAGGTAGCTGACAATTTTGTGTGCTTTGTCTTGCATCCGGCGTATAGAGGTGTCTCGGAGTCACTGACCAACCGGCTGAACTTCATCGAATCTCTTTCATTGTGAGCTTGCTACTCAACATCACATAACATCTCTTACAGCATATCAGGATCCACATCAACCATTTTACCGCCCAATGAAGATGGAATAAACATGTCATGCTCATCTTCATCTTCATGATTATCGGCACTGATGCTGTCTGCAACTGCACCATTACCTAATTCTGTCTCTCCATGCTTCATCCAACATGTGTAGTCCTTCATGAATCCCCGTTGTATCAAGTGAGAGTGTACCTCCTCTCCACTAAACATAATCTCATTCTTGCAATCTTTACATGGACAACACATGTATTTGCTATTTCTTCTTCTCCTATCCTCCTCCGCGACGTTCATAAAACTTAAAACGCCATCTCTATACTCCTTGCAATGACGCTTCAAAGTTGTCGCATTCATCCAACTTTGATCCATCGCTACAAAATTTAACAAAACATTAGTTATTATACTATTGAATTTTAAAAAAATATTACAACCTTTATACTTACTTCAAATATTTTTCTGTTTTTATTTTTAAAAAATAACAAAAATTCATCCCCTTCAACCTCCCACCAAAAAAGTGAACAGTGGGATGAATTCAGACAACGGTTACTGATACATTTATAGTGTGTCCGAACTATATCTCAATCGGGCCAATTAAACGACATCTTTAACGGGCGCACAGACATCTCTAACGGGCATCAATCAAAGCCCGACACCGATATGAGTTATCGGTGACGGACTATAAAGTCATCTCAATCTGACCATATTTTGAGCCCGTCACCGATGAACCTCATCTCTGACGGGCTCGGTATGAGGGCCCGATTGAGATATCCTAGGTCATTTTAATCGGACGTACATCTGAGTCTGTCACGGATAAGTGTCATTGTGACGGGCTATATGTACTTAGGACTGTACGAGTACATCTATAACAATACAAATTCAGGCCCAATTAAGATGACTTCGTTCTAACGACCTAAGTACTGGTGCTAGATGTTGAATAATCCATACTAATTTTCTGCTTGTGCATGATCTCCTAATTTAAGTGATTTCGCTGTGGAAACTAGGCTAATCCTCGCAGTTTGAGAATAACAGGCTGGGTCTCCACTATGTTTTATGCATTACCCATAAACTAAGTGGGACTAACTAACAGTGAGGAATTGAAGGATCAACTATGGCAGATTTTGATGTTGAATATCATATTTTTGATTGCGCTCAATCCTAGGTGGCATGTTCTATATTCTATGACAAGGATTAAAAGTGTACAACTCTATATAGCATGATGATCTCTCCCAAGTATTGAATAACTTGATATCGATGACATTAAGAAGAAGCAATATTTCAAATCTGTCTAAAATTATAATTTTGCGTGGAAACCATTATCACCTTAGAGGTGAGCTTGGCAGAAAAACAGAAGTAGAGCACATATATCATGTGGACTGACCAACTGCACAATATATTCGCATAAAAGAACTCCAAAGACAGGTGAGAAACTGATATATCCAGTGCATGGTTAACTAGTCAATTAAGCATGAACGATAATTATATACATTCATCATGCTGATGCAAATATTCAGCTGTCTGAGGATCGATGAAGAATTGCTAGATTTGCCTGGAATTGATGCGTAAGTAAATGCCTTGATTACTGTAACCATTAACTCTGTGGAGAATCGTCAAACCAAATGAAATCGAAATGGCGGAATTTGGAGCTGCACACGCCACATCTACCATGGAACTAGTTTGCTGATGGAGAATAACGATGGACAGCAACAGAATCCCAACTAGTATTCATATATAATGCCCACAAGACAGCTCTCTTATTCCTAGTTTGCAAACTATATAAATTTTTTTATGTTAGTTACAATCATTTTGGCACTTCAGAATACTCTTGCAGGGCCTTTGCTGGATTAATGGACAAGTATTGACTTGACTTAGAAAAAGCGCTGCAGCGCGTACAATCCTAACATGTCTAGCTGCATTTCTCCCTTTGAAAATCTTCATGACATATGGAATAAAAGCGTAAAATTACAGCAACACCAAACTAAGCTCACGAGGAAGTTTGTTCAATAGATGTGTTTTTGGATCAATGATCCTTCTCTTTGAAGGCCAAATTTCCCAACATGACAAACTTCATAAGCGCAGGCCCAAAGAATGCCTCAACAGCTAGTATTGACATGCCAAAGTTCCTGCTGCCTCTCATGCCGAATGCAAGCAACATCAAGATCAGGATAAGCTAGCAACACCAGTATAGGTGAAGAGAACGACAGGACAGAGAGAGCCAGCTCTTTGTTGTCACCTTCTGCTACATATGTAACTGCCCTTCCAAGATTGGGGAGAACAAATTTGACATTTACAGCTTTCACCAGCATAGACTTGTATTATTTATGATGAATCTCATTGCTACATGTTAATTGAGGAAAATGCTATATTCTTGATATACTACATATCAGTGCAGGCCACAGGTTTGATTCATGGAATGTTGTTTTCTCAAGGACAACCCAGAAAAGGCAGGCTTTCATTAAACCAACGCAGTCAACACAAGATAAATAGAGAAATCGGACAGCTTGATTTCACAAAAAAAAATAAGTCAACCACCGCACATATGCTGTTAGCAAGATAAATTATTTTTTCAAATGGATGAAATCCGGCCTCTACATCCAAACTGAATGTACATAGACAAGCTAATTGAGACAATATATGATGCAGCTAATGAATTCTAAGCCGATGTGACTATAAACAGCAATAAAACTAAAGATAGAGATGATATACCAGATAGACAACGTTTGCGTCGATCCGATTAGAATATTAGACTCAACCGAGAAAGTCTTAGCCACGTCAGCGCAAGCGAAGATGACGGAACTCACTTCTTGCCGGAGGTCGAACTCAATCGATGCAGCCCATGTACGAAAACAAAAACTCGTCGAAATAAAATCTCATAAAAAGGTGGCGATACGCCGAAAGTAGATGTATATTGATCTGTGGAGATAATTTACAGGTACCCTGGGTATACATATTTATACTCATAGGCCGATAAGAGTTCTAATTGGATATGACACAAACTTTCCTAAAGATAAAAGAAAAAACATAAAATCCTCGTTGGACATGACATAATCTTTCCTAAATTTAAAACGTGTCTAATTAATAGATAAACTTAAGCCACATGCAATAGTCTTCAAGATTCTTTCTTGAACTCCGTCTCTCCTAGATAAATTTTCATCGGCTATTTGACCTTTTTTCTTAACCGAATCCACTAAAGAATCTTACCAAATTCGCTGGTTAGTTGATGCGCTTGGCAATGGTGTGAATGGTTGGTTTGACCTCGACAGATGGAGACGATGACGACAGATAGAATAAATTGTCGATGAAGGTTGAAGCTAAGTATCCTAGCCTTTTCTCTTTTTTTTTGTTTGTGTGTATTTTTCTGCGTGAGGATTAGAGTATAAGAATTCGTGTATGTTTTGACAGTGTATATCCTTTATAAATATAGATCAGATTAACGAAAATTCATTATTAAAAAACACTTCCAAACAGCCAAATTGAAGCTAATGGATATATCCTTTAAAGTTTCAGAGGACATATCCATTAGCTAAAGGATAAAAACACTTCCAAACAACCCAAATAGCTTTGAATCTAGCTAGTAAATTTTATACAGACTTTTCCTCCGGCCTTTCTGTAGCAGGATGATCTTTGATGTGCTATAATGGAGGAGATTGATCAAAAGTATAAGGGGTGGGCAGAATACTCGTGGCTCGCTAGCTCGCTCGGTTCGGCTCGTTTAGAAATGCTAACGAGCTGAGCCAAGGGTTTAGCTCATTAGCTATAACAAGTCGGCTCGAGCCGGCTCGCGAGTAGCTCACGAGCTTAATGAGCCAGAGCCATGGTGGAGTTCAACGAGCCAGAGCTCAAGATAATGAAGATGACAATGAGTTAGTGGAGTTTTCACATGGTGTGGTGGTAAGTAACTAGTTATTATTTGATGGAGTCAATAACTTTTATGATTTTGTGATGGTCAATATAGACCTAATGCTTTTGATTGTAATAATAATAATATATAATCTACTTGCATCATTGTATTTGCATGGATGATTATCGATGGACAAGTGTTATTATGTTAATTATGGACTTAATATGTCACTTTTTTCTTTTTTCTATTATTATTGCATGTTTGATGGACACATGTAATCTGTATACAAATTGTAATAATTGAAATGGCTTGTGAGCTAAATGAGCTGGTTCGAGCTGGCTCACGAACCGAGCTGAGCTGGCCTCCTGGCTCGTTACTATAACGAGGCTGAGCCAGCTCGTTTGACTAACGAGCTAGAGTCGAGCCGAGCCAAACCAGCTCCCTATCCAGCCAACAGTGCCTACTAGGAACTGGAAGGTACGCACGAGGAAAGATGATAGGCTCATAAATTCCTAGAATTTTCAATAGCGAGCGTAGTAGCTTCTTCATCGTCTCCAGCATGTTCTCACCCTCCCATCTTAGTATCTTACTGATGGTGAATGGAAACTAATCTAACAAAGCACAAAGCATGACTACCTTGAATGGATGAGAATTTTTTTCAAGCAGACAAAATTATGGTCTGGGTTTGCACTTTTGATTTCAGTCAAAATTTTTGGTAGCATCAAAATTTACAAAATTTCAGGATTTTTGGCACGAAACTTTTTGAAACTTTAACGATTTTTGTCTAAATTTAAATAAAGTTTGAAAAAATCACAAAAATCGAGAAAATCTGAAAATTTCGGGAGATAATTACTTACCCGGGGGTTTGGGGGTCCGAAACTTCAGAAATTTCGAACTGAAATTGCAATCACTGATTAGTAGCTTCTTATGGTGGACGACCTGTTTCCAGAGCGGTAGTGAATCATGGCTGGGGTAGTAGCCACCGACCGGTACCTCGGTAATTCAGGTGGTCGCCGGCTTGCCGCTAGAATTTCACAAGTATAAGCTCTTTCCTTTCCTTTAATGGAGAACACAATACTAGAGGGTCTAACAAGCAAAAAATCCATCTCTACTGCTAACCCAAGGACCAATCCTGTCTGTGACCGAACTGTCCAAAGTGACCTGAGGTCTTGGAGATCCTGACCGTTATTTCGTACAAATAGGGGGTTTCCATGCAAAAGATCCTTCTCGCTCTTGGCATGGACATGTCTTCAAGAGCGTGTGTTTTTATTTGGATCCCAATGATCACACCGGCAGTAAGACGGCGGTCCAACCGACGGTGAGGCGGCAATCAGATCGACGTCATCCAGACAGTTAGAGACCAGTGGCATTAGGAGGTTGAGGCGGCGAGCATGACGGTCGGACTAGAGTAGAATTGTCGGTCAGACCGGCAGCATCTACCTAGTTAAACCGACACATACATCGATTAGACCGGATCTCCATCGAATTTGATGGTAACTTCTCTAAAAGTTTTTGTTTTTTTATGTTTCTATCATTTATTCTCTCTCTGATAGGTTTGGTTATTGTATTCAATCATACAACACATATTAATTGATAATCTACCACATGCATTTACATTTCAGTGTTCAATATTGGTGATGATGACGAAATTTGGATTGGTGAGTGGAGGAACATTTTGTTCTTGTTTCCTCCTATATGTGACTAAAGAACATGATACTTTCAGACCTATTGGATTGGTAAGAACAACCTAATTAAGTTATGAGATAACTGTGATTTTGCCTCTATCCACCAGTGATTTTGTCTTTGTTTTTTAACTTCATGATTTTGTCCTCACGAATTTGAAATGAAACTGCCGTTTGCCCCTGGTTTAGATGGCTGCTAGATGGTATTGAATAGCCAAATTAAAAAATATCAAATATATGAAAATAACGATGAAAAGACAAAATTACCCTTCTATCCTTATCTGAAACTATCCCCTCCATTCACGCAGGCCACAGGCGCTAGGGCACAATGGCAGCACTTCGCGGCGCGGCGGCGGCGGCTTGAGGTGCGACGGCGGTGGTAGCTCGAGGCGCGGCGGGGGGTGGCTTGACGCGGCACGATGGCGACACTTCGCGGCGTGGCGGGCGGAGGCGGCTTGGGGCAGCCGGTGGCTCTCCTCGCCAGCGTCAACGGCAACAACTGCGATCTCAACTTGAGCATTTTGATATTTTTTAAAAAGTTAACACCATTATAACAAAATATCGAGAATAGGAACCATGTGCTGCTTTATTTTAAAAACATAAGGATAAATTCACAAAGTCAAAAAACATGGAAAAATACAATTTCAATACAAAGACAAATATGTAAAAACCCCTTAAGTTATTGTTCTCTTCGGCCAACCCAGATCAGTTCCATCCTAGCGGCCGGCCGGGGAGCAAAATTTGATTACTATAGATACAAGTAGGACACTTGGACCAACTGACAACTTCATCCTGAGCTCAACAATACATGAAGAGTCTGAGTCGGTTGCAACCAACCTTGCCGCTGAGTCTCACTGATTGAGCTTCCTGCTTGTTTAGCACCTAACTTTGTTACACTTTTCTTACATGATATGTTGAAATTTCAGGACATATCATATTCTCTACCACGTAATTTTTCCTAGATGCCTCCCATTTTCATTTCCTTTCTGTAGCTGTCATACTTTCCTTGATTAGTAATTCCTATATGGATGCTCTTAGCCATAAAAAAAACTACTATTTAAGGAGACAGAAAATTACCAAGTTCACTGTTCCTATACCCTGTTATTCTCTAGTTCTCTTGCTCCAGATGGATGCATGGGTTTTATCATTTATAGACGTGTCCATGTTGGACACATAGAAAGTTGGGTGTAGAAGGGGGAAATTAGTGGAGAAATATCACATTCTTACTGGATGTGCAAGTAATGGGCATAATTTGCATGTTCAAGAACCATAATGGCCATTAGGATAAACTGAAGCTGGACCACTCAGCTTGTCAATAAGTTGTAGAGTACCATCTAAGCTAACTATAGCTCTTTATGATGACTCCCACACCATGACAAACCCATTTTTCAGGGTGCTATGTGTTTATTTTCGATTAGGCCAAAAAAATGTGTCCACGAAAATGGTTAAGGCTGTCATTGTGTCATAGACCTCTTGCAAAAACCTATTTTTGTTGGTAGATCATTAAGAAACCAGCCACAAAAATCGATTTTCATGGGTGGTTCTTATAAGAAAACCATCTTTGAAAATACGCACACTAAAATATGGTAAAAGTTGTAACTCCTTATGAAGTTCAATATTATTATGACATACTTCATATGAAAATTGTATCTAGTATCTATTATATTACAAGGGGTTCTTTAGAAAGTCCAAATTTTGAAAATTTCTAAAAAAATCATATTATGCCTTATAGAGGTAAACCAAAGTTCTATGAGATTCCTATAGTATTTGCTTCAATATGTCCTAGTTATCATTTTCTTGAAATATTTTTTAGTCTGATCATTCACTAATGTCAAGTTGCATAGCACATCATCTCATATAGATACTATATGATAAAAATGAACAGTCATACTAAAAGAAATATTTAACGAAATATGGACCCAACCATATTTAAGAGAGTATGTACAGAACTTTGATTCAACCAAATCGAACTTATAATGAATTTTCTATAATTTTCAAATTTAGTCATTTTAAAAAAATATGGATAAAGAATTTTTTTAGGCTGACTTTTTAACGAACCGTCCATGAAATAATATTTATAGGCATAGTTTTCATAAGAGAAAGCCTATAAAATTGATTTTTATGGGCAATTCTCTTAAGGAAACTGCCCGTGAAAATGGTTGCACCCCTAAAGTGAGAAAAAATCTTAATCCTTCATATTATGTCAGATGATGACAAAAATTATTTTGAAATTATAGCTCTTTAGTTGAATGTTGTTCCATTTGAGTCTGTTTAGGGGCCAAAATACTCGTACAAACTCTTAAATCTATTTCCAAATACAATATTGTTTGACCTCTTCAAATGAGCTCGGATAGAGATATGTATTATATGAAGTTGTACAGCTTGATACGATCTAAGTAGATGATTTTTTCACTTGATGAGCATTTAGAGTGTAAAATATATATATTACAAGAGGTGAAGTCAACAAAATAGCACATTTCCCATAGTTATGACATGCATCATAAGTGAGATGTTTAGAAGTCTACATGTAAAGTGGAGACGTCCTCGGGTCAAATCCTATTGCACGTGCATATTTCACTCGTAAACTCGTAAAATCGTGTGAGACAAAGGACGACTTGAATGCTCGTCTAGATCTGTAGGAATTGTACATTCGCAGTGAGGTTTAGCCTGTTACGGATGAAAAGACAGAAAGAGTGTACCTTCCACCAGCATGCCACACATTGTCGAAGAATGAGAAGATCGTAATACTATCATGCCTGTCTGATATCAAGGTTCCTTCGGGCTATTCAGCAAGGATTAGTAAATACGTTAAATTGGAGGATCTAAAAGTGATCGGAATGAAGTCTCATGATTGCCACGTTCTGATCACACAGATCTTACCAGTCGCTATCAGATGTATTCTACCACCCAAAGTGCGTCACACAATCCAACGGATTTGTGCCTTCTTCAATGCAATCGGCCAGAAGATTATATATCCTGAAGATCTAGGAATGCCATTGGCTCCTGTAAAGCTTTCGGTAGATTTCACAATAGGCATGCCATTGGTCGGAGATGACACCTTATTCAGGATGAGGCCTGCATGCAAGGAGTTTCACGGGTACTACATGGAGAGAACCAACGCAAAGAGGAAGCATAGAGAGACCTCCATGTTGGGCTACCATGATAGTCCGTCGTTCCTCAGCCCTGCTGGCTTCATCGTCGTAGACTTCAAAGATCTATGGGACCTCTACAGGGTGCGAGCGATCGACAGCAACCTCCTTAAGTGCTACTCCTTGTAAGTATTTACGAGTATGAGATATGATAATAATTGTCCATATCTTACGCTAACCTGGACTCTAGTCTTGCTTGTAGGTTAACCTGAAAACATGTCAAAAAAATCACTCTTCGTTGCCTTTCTCGATCAAGCTATCGTCAACGAGACAAATATGCAAAACGATCGAGCCAACATAGTGGAATATATCAAGGACTGCTTATATGCCTGTCAAGACAAGAACTTTATTATGTGTGCCTACAATCAACAGTAAGCATGTATTCTACTTAGAATCAAATGCGCGACTCGTATAACTATAGTATTTACCGTGTAATTTAATAATGTCGCAAGAGTCATTGAATTCTTCTGGTAATAACGCCAAAGTGGAGTTTGGTATACTACCTTAACTCCAATATCAAGCCAAAAATATACAATTGGTCGAGCATCGAAGCTGTCTTGAACGAGGCATGGGACCTATACGTGACAAAAGGCAGGAGGCATAAGGATGGGCATCCCAAACTTGGTCACAAAAAAGACTTCCCAATTAAACAACAAGTAGGTGACCAATGTGGGTTCCACGTCTGCCATAACATGCAGACCTTAGCGGACAAGGTGACATTGCTTGACCTTGAGGTGTGTGATACAATTGTTTATATACATAGGATGACAACTTTCCAAGTATGTGGACTAACTTGGCGCCTCACATGCAGGATAAACTATCAAACATTCCGGATAACAACTTTGATATCATTAGAGAGGAGATAGCATAATTCATACTAAATGATATATTGTCTTCGAAAGGAATGTTTAGAGTAAAGTCCTAGGTAGCTCGGTCGACTCTGAATGGTAGAGCATTTGCAATGCTTTTGCGACAAACATTTAATTTTTGTAAATATTCTTTGTAATATAATTCTGCACGTTGTTTCTGTATATACTTGCTTTTCTATGTAATACAGTTTTGCAGGTTTTGATGCATGCGATGGTTTGGAGAGAAAAAAATTAATGTGAATGACCATCGCACTTGTTCTTTTTTGGGAACTACACTTATTTTTTTTGGAAAAAACAGCTAACTACACTTGTTCTTTTTTTGGAACTACATTTGTTCTTTTTGGAAAAATCAGCCATCTACACTTGTTATTTTATTGGGGGTAGTATACTTGTCCTTTATTATTAGAACATGCCATCCGCACTTGTTTTTTTGGAAACTACACTTGTTCTTTTTTGGAAAAAGAAATCCATCTACACTTGTTCTTTTTTTGTCAGTACACTTGTTATTTTGCTGTGGCTATGGCTGTGAATGAAATATGTGAATGAATTGGCTATGGCTATGGCTGTGATGAATATATATGTGAATGGCTGTGGTTGTGGCTGTGATGAATATATATGTGAATGGATATGGTTGTGGCTGTGGCTGTGATGAATATATATGTGAATGGATCAACTTGGCTGTGGTTGTGATGAATATATATGTGGCTGGGGCTGAGGATTGGGGGCTGGAATGGCTTGGCTGTGATGTTATATATCTATCATTTTATGCAGCGGGCATGGCTAGCAAAGGTCTGAGGCTAGCCAAAAAATAAATTTTATTTTTTGATAATAAACTCATCCCTGACGGGCATTCTAAAAAAGCCCGATAGAGATAGGACATCCGTAACGGGCTCAACCTAACAGCCCGATAGAGATAGGGCTTATCCGTGACGGGCTCAGTACTATAGTCCGTTAGAGATATGTCATCCGTGACAGGCAACAAACCGGGACAATATTTGACTCCTTGGTTGGTCAACCCTATCGGTGACGGCCTAGTAACTACGGCTCGTTAGAGATGTGTTGTCATCCGTGACGGGCTTAAAACTAGGCCCGATTGAGATGTTTCATCCGTGACGGACGCTCAACACCCCTGGTTTGACTTTCAAAGTCATCTGTGACAGACATACAATATGGCCCGATTGAGATAATGTGCATCCGTGACGGCCTTGTGCCCGTTAGAGATATTTTTTTCACATCAGTGACCTTTGCATAGTGACGGGAGTCCACCCTGATAGAGATGAGGGTTAATACCCGTTAGAGATAGCCGGTGCCGATGTAGTGTAGGAGATCATGGGTAGAAGCAAAAAATTAGTATGGGTATTCATCATCTCTTTTGTATCCATGTTTGTGCATATGTTTGTAGCTAATCATTTTTTAAGATAAGGGGTCAAACAAATATAAGGGCCGTTGCACTTGAAGATGTACAAAGCCATTATAACTTATTACAAGTTTCCCACATAACAAACCATAGTGCCTCCCAAAACAGCTAACATACGTCAACCACTTTAGTAGAACTGCAAGTTCCAGAATTTTATAGCTTTAGTTCAACTGATGATGTTTTTTTAATAGTCCTTGAGGAGAGACAGGTACCAAATCACAGCCCTCCATTGAGCGTCATCATACGGCTGAGAGCAATTGGTATCTGCTGGAAAATGTGATGGAACCAGGCCCACTATGTTTTAAAGAAAAATGATACGATAGTGCCTCAACCAGGCCCACTATTAGCACTGGCCAAACAAATCTTTTATTCTTTGGGTTTTTTTTTCACCACATCCATATATGTCTCACACTCTCACTACACCACTCCTGAACTGTGTTTTTCACCACATCCATATATGTCTCACATTCTCACTACACTACTCCCGAACTGTGTTTTTCACCACATCCATATATGTCTCACGTTCTCACCACCACTCCCCAACTGTGTTTTTCATCATCTTTCATGTTCCCGTGCTTTTCATAAGAAAACAACATTGTATGCATTGATCAAACATGCATGTAGCACACTAGGATTGAGCGGCATCAGGAATACAACATTATCCTCGCCTTTCATGATCAGGCCTTAACATAGCAGAGAGGCATCCTGTGAATTTCACACTGTGCTAGAAGATTGAAGGAGTTTATCTTTGTATTATTCTTTTCCATGAGAGTAGCTGGTAATGGCAGCTTGTGTGAGATCAGCAGCAACAATGGTCATACAGTCACAATTCTGTGGTGATTCAGCTGCAAAGAGCAAGGAAACAGGCGGTTAGTTTCAGGATGGTTATTGGTTACATAACCTCATGCATAGTGACCCTACAGAAGTTCCCAGTTCAAAACGTCAGAATCACCGTAACTAAATAACAACATACCATCTTTTTTTTTCAGTTACATGCATGTGTGTACAAATTATGTTCCCTTTCTAGCATATCGACAAAGTCAGACATTGTTTTAGTGGCCTGTCAGTTTACTATCCTCTGAGGTTCAGGCATTGACACATTGGTGCGTGTCTTTATGTCCTTTGTCATCTATCCTATTATTTTTGCCAGACATGCATATACATCTCCCTACTTTGTTCCAAACCTCCACGATGCATCTGCATTGCATTTTTTATTTTTCCATAACATTCCCAGTTTTTTATAGGAAACAATAACATTCCTACATTACCAGAAAACAAACAGATGTGTGTATGTTGTGGCGTGAATCCAAGCTGTAAGAATAGGACGAGCAGCATTAGAAATACAACACTTCACCAAGAATGTTGCATAGAATGTGCTACCTCTTTCTTCTACCCATAGTTGTTCAGTCTAAGATACAAAATGCCGTAGAAAAAAATTGAAGGCCTGGATTTGAGAGTTGATGACCCATGTAACACTACTGAAGAAACGATTTTTTCATGTGGACCGAAAGGCATCTTCTTGTGTGAAAGGCCTGTCCACATGCGCGAGAAGGTCTGGGAAAAGACCATTTTTCGAGAATTACATTCGGATCTTTCAACATCTTCTAATTCTTGCAATCCATGCAAGGACAAAAAATATCCTTCTTATTTTCTCTCAAAGCGTGTGCCTTAATCTTATCAATAAATATTGATGCTTCTCTCATGAACACCGGATGAGTTATTCGTGTCTCATACATCCATATCCAATCCATCTAAAAAAGTGACAGCATAAATTAATATTATATTATCGGTGTTTTCTAAATAAACAAATTAAACTTAAATCCTACTTTATAACTAAAACCTCATGCACAACAAATAATAATACTGAGACAAAATTAGTTACCATGCAAAAAATGGTTCAATAAAAAAAACAAAATATTTGACCTACAAATTACAAAAATAGTTCAAAATATATAACAATTCAAACAAGTTTAAATATCTTCGCATTCAACTGATAAAATTCTACAAAAACGAAAGCAAATGAAGGAGATGATCAAGCACGTTACCTTTTATATTAATTTCAATTGAAGATTTCAAGTCTAAAGCCTCCGACAAAAATAAAATGCCTATTAATGAAGAGAGAAGCCAAGTTAAAAAAGTTCAAATATCTTCGCCTTCAACCAATAAAAATTTTTTAAAATGAAAGCAAATGGAAGAGCAGATCAAGTATGGTACCTTTTTTGTATTGATTCCAATTGAAAAATTCAAGTTGAAAACCTTCCTCCCTATAATTGCTTATTTTTGGAGAGAGAAACACCATATTAAATGTGGCACTGTCGGGTTGGGCGAGAGATTTATGGTGCATCATCGCGTGCGGTCCACTTAACGGCCCGCATGGGATAATGCATTATCTCGTGCGGGTCCTTAAGTGGGCCGCACGGGATAATTCAGCATTATCCCGTGCGATCGGTTATGTGGGCCGCACGGGATAATGGCATTATCCTGTACGGTCCACTTAAGCGACCGCATGGGTTAATAGCCCGTGCGGTCGCTTAAGTGGACCGTACGAGATAATACATTATCCCATGCGGTCCAACAGCCCGCCCTCTCGGGACCGGTTTTTCCAGGCGCAGCCACTTATGGCCCGCCTGGAAACTATTGAGGGTCTCGTTCAGAAAAATCAAAACTGCAGCAGTGTAAATGGACAAATCTTCTTCGACCAATCAATAGGTTAAACCAGCCATCTATTTCCATGGGCCACCAGAAATGCTTCTGTGACTAGCATATGAGGACAAATGACTTGCATCAACTCAACGGCTACAACATCAAAGTAACCAATACTTCTAGGACCATAGTGGAAATACTTCTCTCTTTTATGGCTTATTTACTACTGTTTTTAAGTCCATATATCTGTCGATGCAGCACTGGTTCATGTAGACTTGTCACTACAATTCTCTTATTTCTTCACAAGTTTAACCTCAGAGATTATCAAATGGAAATGCATGACGGTATGAGCATCACAATGGGAATGCGTGCCATCAGCAATAGAACACTTTGCTATACACGAAGAAAATGCCCAACAATTATACGATAATATGCATGATTCTTGTGTGATCCCTGATTTTAGGTGTGTCTTTCACGAAGTATGTTCTTTTAGATAACATTGGTTGAGCTAGCTCCCGGCCTGTCCAAGCGTCTGACATTTGGCAGCCTCACATGACTAACATAGCAAGCTACTAAAACATGTTGTGATAATAGGAGTTAGATTAATACAACTAACTGAATATATGTACTCATTTCCTTCTCATTCCACAAGTATCAATCAAATTGTTATAAAAAAAACTCTAAAAACAATTTACAATAATGATATAATAAGCAGTTGCCATCTTGCAAAATTTTAAGTCCAAAGTTAATCCATACAAGGAGAAAAGAAATAACTAAATTTGATAATGAATATTACTTGCGTGCATTTTATTTGGTAATCAATAACCAAAAGAAAAGGCCCCTATCGTTTCCTATATACAGCATCAGCCGTTGCCAAAATTTAAATTTTTAAATTTAATTTTGAAGTTGATTTTGAAGTTTTTTATTGAAGTTTATTTTTCAACATTGGCATTTAAATCGCTAAGAACACATTATATAAAAGTTTTACTTATAAAGTATTATTATTTTGCTAATATTTCATATGTATATTATTCGTATTTGGAATTCATATTTGGCCAAACAATGGAAGCCTTTTTCTTATGAGACTAGTGTCGCTCGTGTGTTGTAGTGGGATTGGGAGAAATATGGACGAATGGTTTTATAGGGTTTGATTTTTTTTGTCGGTCAATTTCGTAAAAAAAACACTGTTTTTTTAGTGGGGTGGGTTTTTAAGGCATGGTGATTTTTTTTACATGGGGGAAGTATAATGGTGGAGGAGGAGGACGACAACTCCGCTATTACAGAGATGTGTAAATTAAATTCAATTTTGTATGATTGATGTCCCATTGTCTACGCTCCAGGTGCTCTTGATCTGCCACTGACACATATGTTATTTGCTCTCCTGTCCATATATTTCTTCTGAGGAAATATTTCATTCCAATATGGTTTTGTAGTTCCACTTTCCTTGGCTCAGTATTTTCATTTTTATTTCCTAGTTTACCATAAAACAATCAACAATCAGCATGGCATGAATGTAAGCTATGTCACAGTAAGAATGTAGGATTGAGCGGATCCAGGAATACAGTGCTTCGCCGAAGCTAACATGAGTGTCCTTGATCACAGGAGAGGAGCGTGCACAAGTGCATTGGCTAGTACTTAGAGGATATTGATTTAGTTGGACTGATTAGGGTGGATGTATGGGATGATCCCGGTTTTCAGTTGATACCTGTATCTGGTCAGATAGATGTGATGGAATGGTTATGGAAATTTCTCATGAAATGTTAAGTTAATTATGCATGGCTCTATTTGTCAAAAAAATCCCCTACCACGTAGCGGCTCCTCATGATCATCAAACAAAGACCATCTCTTACCATATGTACACAGCTAACCGAACAATAACTTGTATTACTGTATCTATAGATCATCCCATTCATGTTACCGTTCATCTTCTATCACTTCAATCAAACGAATCCTTACTGAAATTTCCAACAACTGTAAAGGGCAGCTATTTATTGTAAAATCAAAGTGTGTTTGATTATTATTTTATGATGAACAATTAGTATTTGAGATAATTGATTTTGATATTTGGAAATAATTAGTCATGTGGTTTTAGGGTCGGTCAGACCGAGGTTTATGTACCGGTCAGACTGAGATTACAATGTATAGTATTTTCAGATGATGAACAGATGTTTTTTGGTCATGTGGACCGGTCAGACCGAGTTATGGTTGCCGGTCAGACCGGCGTGTGTTGCATGGTCAGACCGGCGGATTCTGAGTCGGTTTCGATTTCGGGTTTTTTTATTTGGATACTCATGATTAATCTATGTTTATGAATTCTAGATGGATACTATGCGTATGTAATACTGTTGTATGCTAATGTTGAGTTAAGTTGAAGAGAACTTATGCTTAGATATGGTTTCTTGTTTGATTCATGCGTAGTGTGTCTTGATGCCTCGGGAGAGCGTTGCCCGTGATGGATCGGGAGTCAACTTGGGACAAGATGACATCCGAACGATCAGGATATCATGCGGGATGCTTACGCTAAATAATAATACATGTGGTTGGTGAATATTCTATAAACATACGATGGAGATATTGTGTGCGTATGGGATACGAAGTCGAATTTGAAATGAATCCAAATTTGATATGATTGGAGTTTGTAAAGTTTGTTTCTTATACGGGAAGGTTTCCTATGGGATTATGACTTATTGTACAAGTTGGGTTTGTGGCTTTAGGCTGCTTTCCTATGGGTATAAATAGAGAGGGAGGTTGAGGCCTCTCGGTATCGATTTTGTGAGAGTTGATATTAAAGAAAAGTTAGGGTTACGAGTTTAGTAGAGATTTCTAAGAAGAGTGGTGTCGTTGCACTTTGTAAACAGGAATAGAAGTAATAAAGTTCAATCTACTTTCAAGAGTCTTCGATTTGTGTTTTGCTCGGGTTTCACAGTCCAACCAGTGGGACACCGGTGGTCAGACCGACAACATTGCTTTGGTCAGAACGGTGGCACCAAGGCGGTCAGATCGGTAGCGGCGATAGGCGACACCATCACATCAGGGTGGTCAGACTGGAGGTACAATATTGGTCAAACCAGAGATCTTCGAGGAGTCAGACTGGCGCATCAACTCCGATTAGACCGAGTTCATCAATTTAAGGGTAACTTCTAATTTCGCTAAAAGTTTTTGATTTTTGGTACTCCAACCATTCATCCTCCCTCTGGTTAGCTTACTTCTTATTGTTCGATCCTACATTTATAATTATTGAAAATACGTTTTTTAGTCTTGCTGTCTCTTTTCCTTCATAGTCTCCATTCTTTAAGTCTATATACTATTTGTTCACAAGATAGTAGTCGATGATGGTCCATCTAAGCTACCTATCATATGCCCCATCTATTCCATACAATTTCCTGATTATATATACTCCAATTATACTGATAGATCATTTCTCTCTAAAGGTTCACTACTAAACTCGTCATGCTTTAGCAATGTATGGACATTAACTTATAGGATCGAATAACAATAACTAAGCAAATTAGAGGGGGAGAATGGTTTGAGTACCCAAAAACCCAAAACTTTTCCGAAATAAAAATTACCCTTATTACCGATGGATATCGGTTTGACCGAAGTAGATGCACCAGTTTGATCACCCGTAGACCTTCGGTCTAACTGGCATTGTAGCTCCAGTCCAACCGCCTGGTGTCACCTGTCGCCGCCTTTGTCATCTTCATTTTGATCGTTGTATATCGTCGGTCTGACCGAGTAGATGCTGTCAATCTGACCGCCGGTATCTCCTCGGTCTGACCGGAGTAGATGCATCGGTCTGATTGCCCGTAGACCTTAGGTCTGACCGGCATTGTAGCTACGATCCAACCGCCTGCTTTTGCCTATTGTCGCCTATGTCACCTCTTGTCTGACCACCGTATACTCGCCAGTCTGACCAAGTAGATGCCATCAATCTGACTGTCGGTATCTCACCAGTTTAACTGCCGCACCCAAGCAAAAAACACATAGAAGATTCTTAAAAGTAGATTGATATTTATTACTTCTAGTCGTGTTTACAAAGTGCAACGACAACACTCCTCTCACAAATCATGACTAAATTTTAAATCCTAACTTTTCTCTAAACTCAACTATCACAAAATCGATACCGAGAGGCCTCAACTTTCCTCACTATTTATACCCATAGATACACAGTCTAAAACCACAAATTTGCTTACGACATCTAGAGTAAGAAAACACTTCATCAGATTTCACAATATTTTCCATGTACTCAACACAAACTAAGGCATAGTTTTAACTCGTTTAGTAAGCATGTTGAGCAATTCAAAACACCATGTTGTTGTTTGAACTTTTTGGCACAAATAAGATTAAACATCGAACTAGCATAGAAAGCAGTTTGATATTTTTTTCAACATATTTTTAGTTAAAAACAACTCATCCAAAGTGCATATGTGCATGGCAATTCCAAGAGCAAGAGATGATTTTAATCTCAAATCATGTGAATCATTAGTATCTCTTATTTTTTAAATCTCAGACATTAAAACCTCACAGTTATTACAATCATCATCAATAGGGATAAGAGATCTTAATCTAGCAATTTCGAAATTAAGAGATTCAATGATAAACTCTTATTTTCTAATCATCTTTTTACATCTTTTATTTTTGGAGTTAAATATCAAAATAATCTTTTCAAGGAATTCACGTGAGGGATTTACCTCATTGTCTTCACAATCTGATTCTGATTCTTCACGAGCCATGAAGCACACACCAGAGATGTTCTTTCCCTCGTCGTCATCTCCATCATTCTCAAGATCAACATCACTTGATTCAACATCTTCTTGAGAGATTTCTTGGATTTCCTTCCCGTGAAGGTGCTTCTCGGCTTATCCTCCTTGAGTTTGTCTCCATTGTCATCCTTTCTAGCTCTTCCAAGCTTGGGGCAGTGTGAGCGGATGTGAGCTAGCTCTCCACACTTGAAGCAACGAACTCGACATCCTCCTTTCCTGAACCTGACATTATTCATAGCTCGAGACAACTTGTTAAGAGCCAAAGCCAAGTCCTTCTCCTCGAACTGTTCGAGTTGATCATCGGAAATGACATGATTAATAGTAGATAAAGCATTATGAGTCGATGTAGAAGAGCTATCATCAAGAGAAGGTGAAAAAGAAACCAAAGCACATGATTTAGAATCAACTTTACGTGAAAGAATATTCATCTCATGAGTTTTGAGTTTAGTGTGAAGTGACTCTAAAGTCAAAGTTGACATATTAATAGACTGTTGAATAGAAGTAACATTCATCTCCCAAATCGACATATCAAGCCCGTTCAAGAAGTGCAGTGAAACCTCAAATTGGTATGAAAAGATTAATCAACAGATCTAACTTTGTTAAAGCGCGTAAAATAATCATCTAAAACCTCTCTAGATTTTATCTCAAATTTTATGTAATCCTTTTTAAAAACTTCTCTCAAAGTTCTATGATATCGAAAGTACCTTGATGAAAATTGTTTGTCATTCCAAATCTCATTCGCAGTTTCAAGATGAGAAACACGATCAAAATCTGAATAAGAAATACCATTAAGCAAATAGTTGTGAGCTTTGCAATTATATTCAAATTTAGTTTTCAAAGCAGCAGTGTTGATCTGAGAAAGAATTTGATAGGGATTAATCACCATTAACAAAATATCATAATCTTCGCCATCATTAAAGCTTTCATATTTTTGCACCAGTAAAGAAAATCCAGTCCATCGAAAACATGTGGCTTAATTGTAAACTTGTTAGCCAGGGCAAAAAGTTCAAGATCGAAAAGATCCAAATAATAAAACAAGGCTCTGATACTACTTGTAGGATCAAATAGCAAGAACTAAGCCAACTAGATGGGGTGAATGGTTGGAGTACCCAAAAACCCAAAACTTCGCGGAATAAATATTACCCTCGTTATCGATGGATATCGGTCGGCGAGTAGATGCTCGGTCCAACCGCCGCTCTCGCCCGTCGCCGCCTCGGTCCGAGCACCGTATAGTCGCCGGTCTGACCGAGTAGATTCCGTCGATCTGACAACCAGTATCTCACCGGTTTAACCGCCGTACCCAAGCAAAACATAAATCGAACATTCTTGAAAGTAGATTAATCTTTATTACTTCTATTCATGTTTACAAAGTGCAACAAATAGCACTCCTCTCAAAAATCTCGACTAAATTTGAAACCCTAACTTTTCTCTAAACTCAACTCTTACAAAGTCGATACCGAGAGGCCTTAACCTTCCTCACTATTTATACCAATAGATAGGAAGCCTAAAGCCAGGAATCCAACTTGTACAAGAAGTCTTAATCCCCTAGAAAATATTCCCGTACAAGAAACAAACTTTACAAACTCCAATCATATCAAATTTGGACTTCTTCCAAATTTGACTTCCTATCTCATACGCACATAATATCTTCATCGTATGCCATATAGAATATTCACCAACCACGTGTATTTCTCTTTAGCATAAGCATCCCACATGATATCCTGATCGTCCGGATGTTATATTCTCCAAGTTGACTCCCGATCCATCACCGACAACACTCCCAAGGCATCAAGATATACCTACACATGATTCAAACAAAAAGCCATATCTAAGCATAAGCTCTCTCCAACCTGACTCAACATTAGCACATAACAGTATTACATATGCATAGAATCCATCTAGAAGTCATAAACATAGATTAATCACGAATATCTAAAGAAACAACCAAAACCGAAACCGACATTGAATCGACCGGTCAGACCATTGGGCTAGCTGGTCTGATCGCTCGCACAACACTGGTCGGACCGGCCTAGCTTAGCCGGTCTAACTGCAACCGTCAAACAAAAACCGTGTTCATCATGTGAAAATACACCGTAATCCTAGTCTGACCGATACACAACCCCCGGTCTGACCGGCTGCAAAACCACTTCATCAATTACCTCCAAATATCAAAACCAATTATCTCAAAAACCAATTGTTCATCACAAAATAATAATCAAACATACTTTGATTTTACACTTTTATGGAGCACTTGGGATCCTAATGACTCGGGAACTCACCCAAGTTTGCCCGACCTAGAGAAGAAGGTCGTGGAGCACGAATCTTGACGCAGATCTTTTTGAGAAATTTGTATAATTTCTCCTCTAAAATCATGTGCGTGATACTGTGATGTATAGCATTTCCAAATACATATAGCCATAGCATCGCAAATAGAAACGAGTTGCATGAATTCCTAGTTGTAAAATAAAAGCCCATTAATCCTTGGAATATTTTGCTCTTGGTCATCATAGAATACAATTGCAACAAGCTATTAACATGCAATGTTCATGGTGTCCAATCGACATTCCTTTTATATGTTCCTAGTATCCAATTGCTCCTAACCAGGACTCACTACTACATAAATAATTTTTTTGTACGATGATCTCTATAGATTGCAGGCAGATCATAACTGCTCGCGCCAGTAAAAATCGACCTCCATTTAACATATGGCTCCTTAAGAGGCCCGTATGAAAAAACCTATTTTGGTAGGCGGGCCTCTTAAGGGCCACATGCAAAAATGAGCATATTTTTGCATGTGTGCCTTTTAACTCGTTCGCATGCGAAGGTAACCCACTTTTTTATTCTCCCATCCTCTCTCTCCCACTAAGTCCTCCTCTCCCTACTCTCTCCTCTCTTCTACCCCGCTCCTTTTCTCCTCCGGTCTCTTTTTCTCCTAGCCTCCTCTTCTTCCCCGGCCTCCTCCTCTCCCCTTTCCTTCCTCCCAAAGGCGGTGGCGGATGAGGGCTCCGGCGGCGACGGCGACCGGGCAAGAAGACCACGACGATGGCGGTGGAGGGCTCGGGTGGCGGTGCGGGCTCTAGCGGCGGCGATGGGGCGAGGGCGAGAGGAGGCATGCAACGGCGATGACGACCGTCCCCTGCATGGATGCCGACAGAGGAGGCGCCAGGAGGTGGCGGTCGTCCCCCGCACGGATTTGGCAGCGGCCGTCCTTCCCTCACACGGATCCGGCGGTATATATGGGCTACTGTGTGACGTGTCGCACCGCCCCATCCCGTGTGGTATGGCCAAATCTTTAATTCGAAAACTCAAATTAAAAATCCGAACCGTTCAAATTATTCTACATATTAATATCTCCTTGTAGACTAAATTTTATATTTTTTTGAAATTTTTTACTATTTTATCGGATAGGTCAAAGATGCAATAAAATAGATACTCCGTAAATCGTTGAATTAATACATTTTTGACCTATCCGATAAAATAGTAAAAAATTTCAAAAAAGTAAAATTTTGTATACAAGGTGATATTAATATGTAGAATAATTTGAACGGTTCGGATTTTCAATTTGAGTTTTCGAATTAAAGATTTGGCCATACCACACGGGATGGGCCGTGCGGCATGCCACATAGTAGCCCATATATATATATATAGACTCTGTGTGGCACGCCGCATGCCCCCGTGTGGCATGGCCAAATCTCTAATTTTAAAACTGAAATTGAAAATCCGAACCGTTCAAATTGTTCTACATATTAATATCGCCTTGTATACCAAATTTTATATTTTTTAAATTTTTTACTATTTTATCGTATAGGTCAAAGATGCATTAATCCAACGATTTCGAGTATCTATTTTATTGCATCTTTGACCTATCTGATAAAATAGTAAAAAATTCAAAAAAATATAAAATTTGGTATACAAGGCGATATTAATATGTAGAATAATTTGAATGGTTCGGATTTTCAATTTGAGTTTTCAAATTAGAGATTTCGCCATGCCACACGGATGAGACTGCGGCGCGCCACACAAGTAGCATATATATATATATATATATATATATATATATATATATATATATATATATATATATATATATATATATATATATGTCGCGTCAATGGCTACCTGTGAATCTTGTCAAAACAGCTCAGAAAAGTAACATGTCTTCTCTCAGTTTAGAACCTTTTTTGAAAAAATATTTTGTACCTACAAAGGGAAGTATAATTAATGGTACATATTTGAGACTTTCCAGCGACTGTAAAAGAGAACTGGATAGAATTATTGGATATCATGTTTGCAGTCTGTTGTGTTCCCTCTAATAGAGAATACTGCACCTACTGTGTCCTGCTGGCTGATACTTGTCTCTTTATATGGATTCTTTTCCTCTCTTCAAGTCTGTCTGTATATTTGTCCACAAGACAGTAGTTCATCTAGCCTCTCGTCTCCATTCTTCACAATTTCATCGATTGAACTGATATTGCTCAACGTGATGATAGTGAGGATGGGTAGCATATTAGGGAATTAATTATATGATCTGCCATTTTGAGTTATTCTCGCTGAAGACCCGCTATTGAAGTCGCCGTCATTTTGCTAAGTGTCATGGAGATATTATTTCATAGCTAGTTGTAACACAAGAACAACTCAATAAACCAGATATTAAAGATGTGTAAATTTTGATCTCTCTTATGGACGAGCGCTTGCTCTGGTTTGAACCCGGGTGCTGCATCCTCTTCTTTAGTGAATAGCCAGATCTCTCGGCATGACCCTAAAAGATAATTGGTACCTTTCGGTACCTTTTAAGATTCACAAAATTTCTCCAATTAAAAAGAAGTTGCCATATGTTCACTCCAATAGTTAACATATATTACACCTATCCTGCAGCCATTATTATTAGGCGTTATTTTTTATTCTCTTTTTTCTTCTTTTCCCTATCTTCAATATTGCGGCTTCTATGCCAGCCTTGGTAAAGATTGCAGATAAGGGTGAAAACGGACAGGTATGGTTAGATTTTGGTATTTTTATATCCTAACTCATATACTTCTTTAAATTTGAAGTCGGATATGGATAGCGTCGGATAACATATCATTTATCATATATCCTATTCCATATTATTTTCTCCGAATCGATTCGAAACGAATATTTATTTGTATCTCTAGATATTAAATATAAAAAGATAATTAAAGTGTTAAAAGAGATACGTAAAAAAGTTTATGCAATATCACATGTGAGATCATAAAACAATGTGAATTTATAATAGATTTTCTCATATATATATATATAGAGCTCTGTGTGGCGCGCCGTAGGCCTCATCCGTGTGGCATGGCGAATCTCTAATTTGAAAACTCAAATTGAAAATCCGAACCGTTCAAATTGTTCTACATATTAATATTGCCTTATAGATCAAATTGTACATTTTTTTGAAATTTTTACTATTTTATCGGATATATCAAAGATGCAATAAAATAGATACTCTAGAAATCATTGGATTAATGCATCTTTGACCTATCCAATAAAATAATAAAAAATTTTAAAAAAAATATAAAATTTGATCTATAAGGCGATATTAATATGTAGAACAATTTGAACGGTTCGGATTTTCAATTTGAGTTTTCAAATTAGAGATTCGGCCATACCACACGAGATGGGGCTATGCGGCGCGCCACACAGTAGCTCAACTCTATATATATAATAGTATGGGACATATGAGCAGATACAAGTCTTCCTATATACCAACACATATTTTTTTATAGATTTGAATTCGAACTCGGATAGTATCAGGTATTTCTTTTTCTCTCCCATATTCTTCCTGCGAGCCTCGGATCGAATGGGCGGGCAGAAAGTATCTGTCCCATTTTCATCCCTAATTGCAGCTAGCCTCTTTTCTTCACCATTCCTCACAATTTAAATCCTGATTATATGCACTGATATTGCTTGACAACTTGATGTTAGTGGGAAGGAGCACCACGAGGAATCATGGTCTGCCCCTTCTGTGCTTAGTCCTTCTAAGGATGCACTGGTATATTATAAATTTTTACTGTTGTGAGAAGAAAGTATCTCAAGGTATCTAAATTTTACACTAAAATTTTTTATATCCCAATATATCAAAATTTTATATTTTATCCAGAGATACTAAATTTTACACTAAAAAAATTTGATATCCGTAATACTTTCTTAAATATGATAAAATTACACTAACGTCCCGCTATCTACGGTGTATGTGCTGCTGGCTCTGCCACTTATACATTATTCATGTGTGAGAGCAAAAACATCTCAGGCAGCCAGTAACATTAACATGTTGTCATGTTTCTACCAGTCTTCTGTCCTATTCATGTATTTGTTCCTACATTTGTTAGGAAATATTTCTTTCATCATGGTTCTATATATTTCCATCGATCTGGCCTTCCTATTTTCCTTCCGATTCCCTACTTCACCATTAAACAATCAGCGGCATTAATCTAAGGGATGCCACACAGTAGGATTAAGTGGCATCAGGATTACAGTGCTTCACCAAAACTGATTGGAATGTTCTTCTTCTTTGTGTTGTTCCCTCATCCTAATAAAAATTTAAAAATTGGCTCCCAAGTTTCATCACACTCAAGATTGGAGACGATACCTAAACATGAAGAGTGGAGAGAACATATCAAATGATTCTGACATTTCAAGAAGATGGCACTTTGGTAGAATAGAGTGGACACCTCATGAACATTGCACTTCCATAGAATGGAGAGGGCACCTCAGGTTATTGATCCTTTTGTTTACCAGTGATATCCCTGTTAGCCGTGTCAATGCCTATCAGTGTGCAGCTTCTCAAAACAGATGGAAGTTTGTGTGCACATATTTGTACACAGTTTTCTTATAAATCCAAACTAAATCCTGTCGATAGGTTTTTAAATTACCGTAGTTTCCAACAAAAATGAAACAGTCTGTGTGCCTTTTTTTTGCCATATAGACGAATGCTTGTGTCCTTGAACATATCGACCACCCGTCTATAATTCTTGACATTTTAACATTTTATATAACTTTGACTAATAACATATGTAATAATAAAAGTAAATATATATTTTTTATTATATATTAAAATAAAAAACATAATAAAAATACATTTTGGATCATCATAATCATATTATTGTCTGTAACATCAAAAATTATGGAAAGAGGGGTACATATTTGTTGACAAGATGTGCAGTTCATCTTGACTATTTCAGCCCCTCTCTCTCTCCATTCCTAACATTTTCCCGATTATGCTGATATTTCTTAACCTGATATGCTAGTGGGGGGATGAGTGGCACGAGGAACTGTGATCTGCCATTTGGGATTTGTTCTTGTTCTCGCTGAAGGTTGTCTGTGAAGGCCTGCTACTGAAGTCCTCATAACTACTTGAACCGTAGTGCTCTATAGAAGCATGGTTGTACTGTATGATGTCGTGTCTATAGTTCAAGAACAATTAGTGATTTTGGCTGAGGAGAATTAAGTGTAATTATGCCTTCCTTAAAATATGGAGAAAAAGAAGTAGGTACTCCTGTTTACTTACAAAGAATATTGAACGTTGGCATGCATACATGAGCATGCACAACACCATTTTAATTAGTCAAAGCCGATGACAACTGTAGGATCGAAGAAGACCAAATAAACCTATCAGAGGGGGGTGAATGGTAGGGAAACCAAAAAAACCAAATCTTTTGCAGAATTAAAAGATTTACCTCTTACCGATGAAACCAATCTAAAAAACGAAAATCTCAACCTAATTCAAAACCCTAGATATTCTCTCAAGTTTCGCTCTTGAAAATCGATGTCTAGAAGGCACACCCTCCCTCTCTATTTATACATGCAAAATCCTCCTACTCAAAGTAGGAGTAGAACTCCTATTCACAATAGGACTCAACCTCCCACTCATAATAGAAGTAGAACTCCTATTTCTAATAGAACTCAACCTCTCACTCATAGTAGAAGTAGAACTCCTATTCCTAATAGGACTCATTCAACCTAACTTTCTGAATTTAGACTCCCTTCCAAATTCGACTCCGCATACGATCCCTTTCGTATGCCATATAACTTCTTCATCTTCCATGTGCATTATCCTCTAGCCTTTTAGTATCCCGCGTGCTGGACGTCTACTTCTCCCAAGTCGACTTCGATCCGGCACAGGCAATACTATCCGAGGCCTCAAGCAATACCCGCACATATACGACAAAGAAACAATATACCGAGCACAAGTTTGTCCAAACTTGACTCACATTAGCTTGTCAACAGTAACAACATGCACGAAATCATCTAGAAATCAAATCCACAAAGAAACAATTCAAAACCGAGAAAACAAACCAAAATCGAGACGGCCGCCGTGTCGGCCAATCACGAATCCAATGTTTCATCACATAAACTATAAATCAAACTCACTTGATTCAACAATCTCCCCCTTGATGAAACCATTGGCAAACCCAACAAAAATCAATTAGTTTGTGATGTTTTGTAAAGCAACCCAAAAGCATTTTCGAATGCAAGAAAATTCATTGAAAATCCATCTTTGAAAAATGAATGCACAATTGCATAAATTTTGATGCACAATTTTGTTTCTTTGTTCTCCTCCTTTTGACAATGAGTTCATCAATTATCGGAAGCATGGAAGAGCTTTGCATTATATCAAAAGTACCTCAAGTACATGTTTTGCAAGAATAAGGTAGAAAAAGTGACTAGCTAATTAACAAGCATGCACTAGAGTAAAAACATGAACCTAAAACATTACAATTAAGATCAAGTCAACATTAATGATTCATGATTTCAACGATTTAACATGCAACATATTCACAAGTGCAAAGACTGAAAGAAAAAACTCAAGTATATATACTTATGACATTGATACTCTTTCTCAAATTAATGCCTTCTCCAAAAATAACCGAGAGAACTTTTAGCTCATTCTTTTGAACCCCTTTTTTACTTTTCTCTCAATTATTGTGGGTACGTCCTTGTCGTCAAGATCTGTTTCCAAGGATTCGGTACTTTTTTTATCTCACCGTGAATACGTCCTTGTCGTCAAGATCTGTTTCCAAGGATTCGGTATTCATTTTTTCTCTCATATAAATAAGCATTTATGTACTCTTGCGGTGATTGGAACAAAAGGATTAATATGAGGAATAACAACTCATAAAGCATATACAAAAGCGTTAATCATTCAACCTAAGCACTTGCTTCAACATTGCATATTTCATTAATTCAAGTAAAAGAATTATGTGTCATGTATCATATCTCTTAAAAGCAATATCAAAAGTTCAAGTAATTACTAAAATGCACACAAGCTAATATAGTAATCAATTTATCTAACAAGCATTGCTAGCAAGCACTAGAATATACTAAAGATATAAGACATAGCTCATCCACCTTTTATTTTCTTTTCTTTTTCTCCCTTTTTTTATCACACCATACATGAATTAAAACATGAATGCAAAAGAAGAAGGAAAATATGCATACAAGAAAAAGCCAATAACTCTCCCCGAATTGATGCCAAAAGGATGAATAACACCTAATTCTCCCTAAGAAAAGCAAAGCGAGAAGAATCCAAAGGTTTGGTGAAAATATCTCGTAAGTTGCAACTTTGTATCCACAAATTTCAATTCAATGTCCCCTTTTCAACATGATCCCTCGAGAAAAACATAAACTTCCCTCAAATTAACCTCCAATTTTCTCAAAAGAAAAATCAAGAAGAAATTAAGGATTTTTGAAGAAACCATCCAATTGCCAAAGATATCACCAAGATTCTCATAAATTGACATATATCCACTTGTACTAACAAAAACTACTACCTCTAACACTAGTATATGAAAAGCTAATAATCAAGAGAGTAGAACAAAATTATGTCAATCCAAATTTACCTTGATGTTATCTTGAAAAGCAATCGTTGTCTCTACATTGCACACACATGGGGAGTATGCCATCAAAATATCTACAAATAAGAAGATGTCGAGGCCTCCGTGTTGGGGTTAGAAATAAGAAATTTTGGAATCCAACACCGAGTCACATGACCAAGAGAACCAGTAGGTACATATACACATACAAAATCGAACCGACTTACCCGAAACCTTACCTTGTCGTTTCACAAAAGTCGATTTGAATTATGCACAAACTGCCCGTGGCCGGTCCGACCGTCGTTGTATCTGGCGGTCTAACCGAGCCTGGCTGCCGGTCGGACCACTCGTTTACCTGCGGTCTGACCGCTGGCCGGTCTGACCGACTGGTCAGTGTCTGTTTGACCGAGCTCTTTGAACCAAAACCCGATTTTTGCCATCGTTGTTTCGCAAAAGCAATTTCACTTTCCTTTTTCTGTTTACGGGCAAGTCTAAAACAAAATCCAACCAAATGTCCATCTTTTCACAAAACGAACAAGTGTATTTCTCACGATGATTAGAAGCACAAGTAGAAACGATGGTTTAGCAATGTAAGTAGCAACAAGAGGTTTTGCAATCACAGGATTGGTTTTAGAAGATGAAGCATTCAAAGAAGTCATGATACCAGCAGATTTAAACACAGTATTTTTAGATTCAGGTTTAATTAAAATTTCTCCACTTCTAGCACCAACACCTAGAACAACAGGAGGATGTCTAGTATGATGAGCATAAGGATCAAAACCTAAACCACGATTATCTGTGTTAATTCTTGATTTGTCTAAGATCATGTTGAGGTTCTTTTTATCATCGGAAAACGTTGCAAAGAAATTTTTAAGTAAGAAACCTCTTGAGTCAAAACATCACAATTTTTGCAATTATCCAAAAGACCTTTCGTTTTCTACAAGTTTGACAAGAAAGCACTTCATCTTGCTTAACGCTTTCTTCCATATGCCTAACACGACCTAAGGCATCCTTTAATTTCAATTCATTAGCAAGACATGATAAGCAAGGTTTTGCACTAGATTGTTTTAACCTTTTAGCGCTAATTGCATTAAATATAGAGCTAGCAAACAAGGCAACTTGACATTTCTTTAAAGCTTCTTTTGTTAAAAACAATTCATCAGTCAATTTAGTGTTCATGGAAAAGCTAAGAGCAAGACAAGATTCAAATTTTCGAGTTTTCTTAGATTCAATATCAAGCTTCTTGGCATAAACATCTCTAATTGACTTAATTTCAGCAAATAAAACCTCACAAGATTTACAGTCATCATCATCAGAAGCTAGAGATCTTAATCTATTATTTTCAGCTTTAAGAGAATCAATAACTACTTCATGTTGATTAATCTTCTTTTCAAATTTAGAAATCTTGTAACCAAGTCTAGCAATAACATCTTGAAGATATTCAACACTAAGAGCAGGAGTTACCTCATTATCATCTTCGAATCTTCATCAATGCTACGGCCATGAAACAAACCCCAAAAATGTTCTTCTCCTTGTCATCATCTTCATCACTTTCAAAATCAACATCACTTGATTCTCGAATCGCATCATATGCTGCATCAATTGCCTTTTGGTAGAACTTCTTCATCTTCATATTTTTCGTCTGCTTCTTGCTCTGCTTAGCGTCTTTGGTGCCATCTTGAGCTTTTACCTCCTCCTGTGTCCCTTTTCCAGCCTTGGGACATTGAGAGCGGATATGTCCTGGTTGTCCACATCCAAAGCACCGGATTGGTCCTCCTCTTCTCCTGGTCCTGACATTATTCACAGCTCTAGAAATCCTGTTAGCAAGAGATACCAAGTCCTCCTCACTGATTTCCTCTAGTTGATCATCAGACATGGCAGAAAAAGAAGCAAAAATCGACTGTGAGGAAGAATCGAAGAGGCGAAGAAGACACCAAAGCAAGTAGATTTTGAATCGGCTCTTTTAGAAAGAATGTTCATCTCATAGGTTTTTAATTTAGTGTAAAGAACATCCAAAGTCAAGGTATTCATATCGACTGATTCTTGAATTGAGGTAACCTTAACTTCCCAAACTTTCATATCAAGACCATTCAAAAAATGACGAGCAACCTCGATTGAGAATAATTAGCATTGTAAGAAGAATCAACGATCTAAGATTGCTCGAAATTTTGTTAAAACGACCCAAATAGTCATCCAAAGACTCCCATGTGTCATCTCAAATTTTATGTACTCCTTTTTGAAAACATCTTTTCGCAATTCTTTAATGTTTGAAGATCCAAGATGAAAATCATTCAAAGCTTTCCAAATTTCATTAGCGTTGAAAGATGCGAAACACGATCAAAATCGAGCGAGAAATTGCATTAAGAATGATGTTCCTAGCTTTGCAATTATTTTCATAATCTAATTTGAGAGTAGGAGTATCAATGCGTTCAGGAATCTCATAAGATTGAGAAACTTTTAGCCAAATATCATAACCTTGAGATGTGATATAAGATTCCATTTTTTTCTTCCAATAGTCAAAGTCGGTTCCATTGAAAACATGAGGTTTATTTGAAAACTTTTCAGCCATGGCAAAAGATCGAAAAGCAAATAAAGAACGAGGCTCGATACCACTTGTAGGATCGAACAAGACCAAACAAACCTACCAAAGGGGGGTGAATGGTAGGGAAACCAAAAAAACCAAATCTTTTGCAGAATTAAAAGATTTACCTCTTACCGATGAAACCAATCTAAAAAACGACAATAAACAGGAACTGTTGAAGCCGCCGCCGGTCACACCGTCTTACCTACCCCGGTCAGACCGCCCCTCCTGGCCGGTCAGACCGCCGCCTAGCCTCTGGTTGGACCGCCGTCGCAACCCGTCGGTCAGACCGCGCGCACACCTGCGGTCAGACCGCGAGATCCAGAAAACACCGAAAGATGAACTCTCGAAGAAGTAGATCAAACTATTTCAACTTTATTGCATCTAAAAGTGTTTACAAAGTGCAACAACAGCACTCCTCACCAAAATCTCAACCTAATTCAAAACCCTAGATATTCTCTCAAGTTTCGCTCTTGAAAATCGATGTCTAGGAGGCACACCCTCCCTCTCTATTTATACATGCAAAATCCTCCTACTCAAAGTAGGAGTAGAACTCCTATTCACAATAGGACTCAACCTCCCACTCATAATAGAAGTAGAACTCCTATTCCTAATAGGACTCAACCTCTCACTCATAGTAGAAGTAGAACTCCTATTCCTAATAGGACTCATTCAACCTAACTTTCCGAATTTAGACTCCCTTCCAAATTCGACTCCGCATACGATCCCTCTTGTATGCCATATAACTTCTTCATCTTCCATGTGCATTATCCTCTAGCCTTTTAGTATCCCGCGTGCTGGACGTCTACTTCTCCCAAGTCGACTCCGATCCGGCACAGGCAATACTATCCGAGGCCTCAAGCAATACCTGCACATATACGACAAAGAAACAATATACCGAGCACAAGTTTGTCCAAACTTGACTCACATTAGCTTGTCAACAGTAACAACATGCACAGAAATCATCTAGAAATCAAATCCACAAAGAAACAATTCAAAACCGAGAAAACAAACCAAAATCAGAGACGGCCGGTCAGACCGTGCCGGCCAATCACAGATCCAATGTTTCATCACATAAACTATAAATCAAACTCACTTGATTCAACAACAACAATTTGTCACAGGCTATCTGTTGCATTTCATGCCAAGAACATACATCATTATACTTTCCAACGACACTAAAAAATTTTAAATAACTGTTTAGAATTATTGAAAAGAAAAAAAATCCGAATTGCTCCCTGCTATAGTACGAATTACCCCTTTAACTCCCTCATCTATTGGAATTGGATAAATTACTCCTCTCAACCAGGTAGAAACCAGGTAGAAGGTGGTTTTAATTCTACATGATACATATGGTAATGCAGTCAGCGATATTTAATAAAGTAAATATTCTATGGTAGATGGTTTCACATGTCAGTGTCACACTATTCTTCTTTCTTCTCAATCCTCCCCATGTGCCATGGCCCCATCTCTCTATCTCTCCATCCTCAAGATCCCAACAGAAACACAGAGGCGGCGGCAACAGGCGGAGAAAGGCCTAGCGACACATCTGCACCAGCGTGCAGTTGTGCGGAAACAGAAAAGAGGAGATGTGGTGTGGTGTGATTGCTGGTTTGATGATAGAACGAATTAACGGTAAGCTGAGTAGAGACGGTGCTGTGTTCTTGCTGAGCCTAATTGGGTTTTCAAACTTGCTGAATCATGGCTGCTCGGTTGTCTTGTTGGGCCTTTCAATTTATACGTGTTGTCTGTTTTCTTTTTTCTTTGCTGCTAATTGACTTAGATAATTATTAATTAGTAATGCTAATAAATTTGGGGGGCTTATTTTTTGGAGGCCTTGGACACACTACCGGAATCCCGACGTTTGCCTAGTGCCCAGAGATTTGTCGAGTGCATAACCTTGGGCACTCGGGACAACGTGTTGTTTGCCTCTCGGCAAAGCCGAACACTCGGCAAACATTTTTTGCTGACTGCTGTCAATTTTTGCGGAGTGCACGACACTCGACAAAGTCTTTTCTCTTTATCGAGTACCGAGCACTCTGCAAAGGCTCTACTCTTTGCCGAGTGCATGACACTCGGCAAAGAGGAAAGACTTTTTGCCGAGTGTTGCGCACTCGGCAAAGAGCAGAGACTTTGCCGAGTGTTGTGCATTTGGCAAAAGTAGATCCTTTGCCGAGTGCGAGGCACTCGGCAAAGTCTCTTCTCTTTGTTGAGTGTTATACACTCGGCAAAGAGTTTGCCGAGTGCTCGTATCCTAGCTCTCGGCAAATAGGCTTTTGCCGACTCCATGTTTGTCGAGTGCTACTCTCGGCAAACGCTTTGTCGAGTGGATTATGGGCTTCGCCGAGTGTCCTGAACACTCGGCAAATAGGCTAAGTTCGGTAGTGACAGAAGCACACTTTGCACCTGTCATTGTATGGGCCTGGCAGCAAGAAGATCCATAGAGGCCGATAGAGATAAGCTCCAAAAGAGCGGATACGAGTGGAGGAGGCCTAGCTTAGCACCGACAAGCTTGAGCTCTTGCGGCGTAGCTACTCTAAGCAGGCACTTCCTCTTCTAGCTTCCCCCTTCGGTGTTGTCCTCCACAGCCACCCGCTCGCTAGCATATCTATGGGAAAGGAGGGAAGATGAGGGAGGGAGGGGAATCAGGGATGGAGAGGGTGCAAAGCCACCCAGCCCTACCTCTCCTTTCTTCGATGTAGGCACGATGAGGGTGGATGTGGTGGACCTGGCCGCCGCCTCAACATCGATCTCTGTCGAGCTCCACATGCAGCAACCGTCGACGCTGATGGGCGGAGGCAACTGAAGCTCGGAGCATCACCGTCTCCCAGATCGAACCGCCACCATCGCCTTCTCCTCCCAGACCACCACCACGGCCGTCGGAAGAAAGAAGGAGAGGTGAGGTCAACGGGTAGGCCGCCCCCGCGCACTACAACTATGGGAGAGGGGAAGAGAGAGAGAGATGTGAGGAAGCGAGAGATAGAGAGGTGAGAGGGGAGGAGTATATTGGGGGAGAGTATGATATGTGGGGCCCACTGACTTTTTTAAAGAAAAGAATTGCTGACTAGACTACCACATAAGACCAAAACCACTTCGGATTGAGTCAGGGAGGATTATTTGTTCGGTTTGCATAGCTGAGGGTGTAAAATATCTGGTATTTGAGTTCAGGGTTGTAATTCGATCGACCATGATAGTTCAGAGGGTTACTCGGACTTTTCTTATTGAAAATAGGAAACGTGTGCAGATTGGAGTCTGAGAAGTGCTAAATATTATTACCTCTTTTTTCTGGCTTCTTTTTCTCCTCTCCACTAGTCTATAAATTTATCAATGAGATTGTTTATCTAGGCTATTGCAGCTATCTAACTAGCATCTCTTTCTCCATCCCTCACAATTTCATCCTGATTATAGACTGATATTGGTTAACCTAATGTTAGTATTGAGGATGAGCGGCATGAGGAATTGTGATCAAAGTCCTGCTGGTGCATTCTACTCTCAAGTCACCAGATTTCGCAGTGTAGTTGTTTGATCCACATGTAGAACAGGTGATGGATCAATTGACTGCTACAAAGAAGCGCATCACGTCTTAGAACACATGGTATTTTTGCGTTATTGCTTTTTTTCCTTCCTCTCCATGAAGCAATAGAACTGAAGTATATCATGTTGACAGGATCTTTGAGATGAACATTTATGCATTGGTATACTAATCATTGGAGAGGAATTTTTTAAATTATTATATTTACAGCCATGTACTTGGATCAGCTGTAAAAGGTCATCTCATGCAGCTAACTAGAGTGGACAAATTATTACTCCTCTCCAGCCTATATATTAATTTGTAAATGTATGGTGATTCTGGTATAACCATTACACACTGGCCTCTTTCCTCAAGTTGAACATCAAAGAATGAAATGAAAATATACATGATACGATTAGTCGCTCGATCAGAATGCATGGAGGAATAGAACACTTTGATGTAAAGCAAATGCAAAAACGTCCATTAATCTCGGGAACATCGGACTCTTCGTCCTCACATGGTACAATTGTGTAGAATCGTAAAAGGGGCTTTTTCACCCCAAAAAGTAGCCAATGAGGTGAGAGTTCCCCTACTTATATATTAGATCCCTTGCCCTTCCATAACCAATGTGAGACTATTCAAAAAGCTTCCCCTTACATTAGTGTCCCTCAGCCGTTCACCGCCCCTTCACTGTACATCGACAGTTCCTCGGGTATACATGCTCCGCAGGCACCCATGATCCCTCAGGCCTTCACGCACGGTGTCTCTTGGGTCAAAGATGTTAAACTAGCCAAACTCTAATACCAATTATACGATCGTAAAGGGCATTTCCCACCCCAAAAGCTAGCCAATGAGGTGAGGGGCTCTCTCACCTATATATTAGGTCCATTGTCCTTCCACAACCAATGTGGTACTATTAACAAATTGCACATGTTTATATATGATGTCCTACCAACATGACTTTTAGGTGTTCCAAGTATCAAATTGTTGCTCATAATTAACTAGGACTATCCACATTGTTTTAGTATTTTGTACCGTTGTCCTCACATGTCCATATATTTCTTCTGGTTCTGTACTTCCATTTACCTTGCTTCTTTATTTTCCTTCTCATCTCCTAGTCTTTTTTAATATCGTCAGGTCCCATGAAGAAAAGAATAATAATTATTTTGATCCCCGTTGGCCGTTTATTTTTAATGCAGTGATCAATAGTCTTAATTTGAGAGAAGGGGAGGCAATTCACCGGGGCAAATAACCTCGAAAATTCAAATTATGAGAAGTTAGATAGATTGTTAATGAACACTGAATGGGAACAAAATTTTTCATTGGTAACATGCCAAGCCCTACCACGTGCCATTTTAGATCATTCACCTATTATACTTAGGTCTGGTTCATATGTTCATTTGGGAAACCAATCAATCATCCGCTTTGAGTTGGGTTGACTTCAACGGAACAGATTCTATGAAATGGTCACTAAATAATAGCATAACATAAATAAGGGAAACACCCTCATTGAGCGTTGGAATCATAGGATTGCCCACTTGAGGCAATATTTTTAAAGGTTGGGCACGAAGTACAAGTGGCACATATAAAAAGAATAAAGATTTTGGCTTTAATTGATGTGGTAGACAAAGAAAGTTGAATGTTCAGTTCTCTCAACAGCAGAATTAGCTTCTTTGAAGCAAGCCAAAAATGATTTGGTAAAACTGCTATGAGCGGAAGAGCTATATTGGTACCAACGATCCAAAGCTAAGCACATGCTCGAAGGAGATAGTAATACAAAATACTATCATCTTCTAGCCAATGGCATCTTTCAGTTGGAGCAGGACAAGGTTATAATAACTGGTGATAAAAATCTCAAAGAATACATCGTCAATTTATAAAGGTTTATTCAAGCCAACGGAAGTTAATCATGTTTCTTTGATAAATGAACAAATTCAGGATATCCCACAAGTATTAAACCTTAGAAAAGGAGTTCAAACAAGCGGTTTTTGAAGTGGAACATAACTCGGCCCTAGGTTCGGATGGTTTTCCTGTAGAGTTCTACCAAGTTTTTTGGGAGGTCATCAAGGATGATCGCATGGCTCTATTCAAGGAATTTCATAAAGGGATACTTCCTTTTTTTAGCTTAAACTTTGGAATTATTGTCTTATTATCCAAAAGAGCTGATGCAACACAAATCCAACAATATAGGCCAATTTGCCTACTGAATGTCAGCTTCAAAATTTTCACAAAAGTTGGCACTAATATGATTACATCAGTTGTTCACAAAGTCATTCGGCCAACCTAAACAACTATAAAATGGGTGGTGATTTTACATGAGATTATCCACGAGTTGCACAAGAAAAATATGGATGGGGTCATTTTCAAAATTGATTTTTAAAAGGCTTATGATAAAGTCAAATGGCGTTTCCTCTAACAAACACTACGTATTAAGGGATTTTCTCTGCAGTGGTGTCATTGGATTTCTAAAGTGGTTAAAGGAGAAAGTGTTTGTATAAAAGTCAATGATGACTTGGGTAATAATTTTCAAACGCACAAAGGCTTGAGACAAGGGGACCCGGTGTCGGCGATACATTTTAATATTGTGGTTGACAAGTTAGTGGTTCTCATTGAGAGAGCTAAAGTCGATGGCCAAATTAAAGGTGTCATTCCACATTTAGTGGAGGATGGTTTGTCCAATCTACAATATGTGGATGACACAATAATTTTTCTAGATTATGACCTTGAACAGGCAAAAAAACATGAAGGCCATTATGTATGTGTTCGAACAACTCTTAGGGATGAAAATAAACTTTCAAAAAAAGTGAGATTTTTGCTTTGGGAAAGCCAAGAAAGTGGAGGATCAATATAGACAACTATTTGGTTGTAATTTCGGATCCTTCCCATTTAGATATCTTGGTATTCTCATTCATTATCGAAAACTCCAGAATGTTGATTGGAAAGGAGTTAAAGATAGATTTGAGAGGAAACTCAGCACATGGAAGGGCAAAAACTTGTCATACGGTGGGAGATTGGTACTTCTAAACTCAGTTCTTTCGAGCCTTCCCCTGTTTATGTTATCCTTCTTTGAAATTCCACGCGGTGTGCTTCAAAGATTGGATTACTTTAGGTCATGTTTTTTTGAGTAATGATGACCGAAAAATAAAATATAGACTAACTAAGTGGAAAAACAAATGCCGACAAAAAGATCAAGGTGGACTAGGTGTGCATAACCTTGATATTAAAAATAGATACTTGTTAAGCAAATCGCTCTTCCAATTGGTTAATGGTGAAAGCATATGACAAGACCTTTTGCGAAATAAATACTTAAAGGGTAAACCTCTCTAAGGCATGTCCGACTAGAGAGATATTTCTTAGTTGTGGGCCGATATAATGAAAGTGAAAGACCATTTTCTTAGGCTTGGTTCTTTTAGATGTGGCAATGGGACCAAAATAATATTTTGGAAAGACTCGTGGTTGGGATCACATGCTCTCAAAGATCAATACCCTACTTCATATAATGTAGCTCGAAAGAACAATCTACCGTGGAGAGGTTATGAGCATGATGCCATTGAATATTTCTTTTAGGAGCACCATTGTTGGCCAAAAGCTAATTGAGTTGAATGATTTGATCCTCAAGCTAGCTAATATAACTTTGTCAAATGTAAAGGACTGCTTTGTATGGACGTTCCATAAGAATGGTCAATTTTTGGTCAACTCTATATATACCGCGACCATCACCTCTAATGTTAGGATCTGAAGGAGGATTCTATGGGACTTAAAGGTTCCACTAAAAATCAAGGTCTTTATGTGGTTTCTTCACAAGAAAGTAATTCTAACGAAGGATAACCTAGCTAAAAGGAAATAGGGGAGGTAAATACTGTTTTTTCTGCTATGCACAAGAGACAATCCAATATTTTTTTGAGTGTCATGTTGCTCAGTTTGTTTGGGGATGTGTGTTTTTTGCTTTTAATATCCCCCACCCCGTAATGCCACAAATATTTTTGATAATTGGCTTAGAGGGGTAGTCCATAAAAAAGATTATTCTAATTGGAGCTAGTGCTTTAGAGCTTTATGATAGTCAATTTGTCATTGACCTAATGATAAATTTTTTTAATGATAAATAATTGTCTAATTCTTTGTAGTCTTTATGTCTTTTTATTGACTTTATTTTTGTCTATAATGCTACCGCAGGAGAAGCAGGATGCTATACATAATGATGCTACACTCTTGAAATCGATAGCCAAGGATCTTATTTTTGGAATTGTTAGCTAATTAGCTAAAAAATTTATATGGTTTAACGCTAGTCAATAATAAAGGAGAGTGGGAGTGAGGATTTGTCCCATCACTTTGTGTTTTATTTTTATTTTTTATCTTTATTTTTTTAACAAATTTATAGTTATGTGTTATTGATAAAAGCCGAAGATGTATTTTATTTCTATTATCTAAAAAAATCTCCAAGTCTACCATAAAGCAATCAGCATCACGTAAATGTAAGCCATGCCTCGGTAGAATCGAGCGACACCAGGAATACAATGCTCCGACACAACTGATCTGAACGTCCTTCTTCACTGAGTCGTCCCCTCAGTTGTTTAGCCCAATAAAAAAATAAATGCTTGTTGGTAACTCCCAAGCCCAGTGTAACCAGGAAAGACATGAGCATGGCCGTTTTTTAAATGAGAGGATAGATCGATCAGATAGTTCGTTTTTCAAGCGAGATTACTTGATCTATTGTATCAACGCCTACCTATGCAGCTTCTCAATAAAATGGAAGCTTGTTTTCCTGATGATATTGCGTTGGCATGTTCTTACTGCAATGAAACATGGCCTGTAAGTGAGTAGTAACTACAGTTCAGAAAAGTAGCGAGTCTTTGGTAGGATCGTGGTTGGATCATAAAAAACCAAATAGCGGAATTAAAAGTTACTCTCGTATCGATGAAGATCGATCTGACTGATGCTTTAACATCGGTCTAACCGCATAGGCACTGCTGGTCTAACTGGTATAGATACATCGGTCTGACCATGCAATCAAACCGTCGTCACCTGTCGCCGCCGCTGATCCAACCACCTTTGCACCGCTGGTTTGACTGGGCTAATACCACTGGTCTGACGCCGGAATCCCTCCGGTGTGACCGTCAAACCCGAGCAAACATAAATTGAAGATATCTCAAAACTATATTAAATTTTATTGCTTCTATTCGTGTTTATAAAGTGCAAAAACATTACTCTTTTTACAAAATTCAACTAAACTCGAAACCCTAACTTTACTCTAAATTCAACTCACACAAAATCGATACCAAGAGGTCGCAACCCCTCTTCTATTTATACCTATAGGTAGACAATCTAAAGCCACAAACCCAACTATAAGTTCTAGTCCCCTATAAAACCTTCTCATAAAAAAACAAACTTTACAAACTTCGATCATATCAAATTTGGACTCATTCCAAATTTGACTCCACATCCCGTACGCATACAATCTCCCTATCGGATGTCACATGGAATATTCACCAACCACATGTATTGTTCTTTTGCCAAAGTATCCCGCATTATATTCTGATCGTTCGGACGTTTTCTTCTCTCAAATTGACTCCTAATCCATCACTGACAACACTCTCTCGAAACATCAAGACATACCTACACATGAATAACCATATCCAAACATATGTTTTTTCTCAACTTGACTCAACATTAGCACACAACAGTATTACATATGTATAGTATCCGTATAGAAATCATAAACATGAATTAAACACGAGTATCCAAATCAACAACTCAAAACCGAAACCGACTCAGAGTCGGCCGGTAAGACCATCGGGCTGGCCGGTCTGACCGCGCAACACACATCGGTATGACTGGACCATACAGTCAGCACATCACCACTTTCACCAATAATCACCAAATATCAAAATCAATTATCTATCGAGCGAATTGTTCATCACAAAATAATAATTAAACACACTTTGATTTTACATCTTCTCTATTTGTAAATGTCTTTTCCAATTATTATTATCGAAAAGAATTACAATTTTCTCACAAAAAGAAAGTACAATTAGAAGCGCGTCTTGAGAATTTACGACTTAAAATTTAACTCTTTGGAATTATTGGAAATAATGTTTGCAGATTGAAGTTTGTTGCATTTTACACCAGTAGAGAACACTACGCCTACTGTCCTGCAGAGAATTATTACTTCGTTTTTTTCTAGCTTTTTTTCCTCCTCTCTTCATATTTGTATATTTGTCGACACGAAACATGATCTAAGAAAAATGACTACTAACTAGTAGTACTAAGAAGCACATTGCATTGTAGCTTACACATACCATCTGTGTAAATGTTTTCCCTTATTCCTTTCCATAAGACAGTCCGATCATACTAACATGTTGCCATGATCATTGGAGAAGAACGTTGATGTGTGCATATAATATTAGTCAAGTCTGTTGAGATTGAACACCATTAAAACTCTTGGTGCTAAAAAAAGAACGAAAATCATTTCACCTCAAGGCTGGTACATGATGCCCCTTTTGCCTAAGTGTGGAGATTATGGCAATCGAATATCCACATGGCAAGCTTATCCGACTGGAGATAGGGATAGGTTGTGCCTGCCAATTATGTAAATCAACTATGACTTGGGTGTTACATTACCGATTAGATAAGACAATGGCTTATAGTCACGGTTTGGTAAGATTGAGGAAACTGACTTAGAGTAAGATAGAGTTTTCGATTTGTAAGCCCGCCTTCCAAGACTATATAAAAGGGGTAAGGGGCGTCCCTTGAAGGATATCAGCTTTAGATCAGATTTCATATGCTTTATCAGATTTTAACTTTAGATTCAAGAGATCAATAAACACTCGGTGAATCGAATCCTCGAAACAGGAGTAAGGTTTTACCTCACGAGAGGGCCTGAACCTGTCTAAATGTTGTTTTCCACCTAACCCATCGAGCTTGACGATCTTGACTGCACCCCCAATTTTCTATTGCCGAAACCGAGTTTCGACACTAGGCTAGCTTCAGGCAGGGTTTACGAAACCGTTTAGAAAAGGGTTATCGCACCCCCCTTCATGGTAACTACGGCAGTTTGAGATATTTTCTTCTCATATGGATCTTAATGGGTCGGATGAACGGTGCAAATCAAGAATCATCACTTTATTTTTTAAAATTTTATAAACTACTCTCGATTTTATTCTTAGAAGTGATTTTATCTTATTCTTTTTTAAAAAATTATCATCCGCCACTAAAATTCAAGAACTATATCCATTATTCTTTTGATTTTTTTCTTTTTTTTGAAAATTTTGAATTTGGCCAAAATTCATCAAACCCTACCGCGGTAACCCTTACCGTATCCTCACAGTAAGCACGGTTATCGTGGTAACCGCGTGGTTACCGGCGATAAGGAAAACCCTGGCTCCAGGTGCTCCTGGCTCCACGAGTGGCACATCTGTTAGTACCAGCCGACAGGTTAGTTAGTGTCGTCAGTGTCGATTTTCTAAATGTGTCCAATTCTCCGAAGGCATCGATTGTTTATCCGAAAAAATCTGGCAAGCCGCTTTTCTAAATGTGTCCAATTCCACAATACAGTCGATTGGAAATGACGAGCCGTAGCTGCTGCTTTGAACAAGACATGGTGGAGGGCTCAAGCGTTTTCGGCATGGACACCGTGGACGAAGACGATGCCAAGCTAGAGCAAGGTCACGTCGGCCGACGAATTAGAGAAAATTGACATCGGCTCTAGTGATAAGCCGAGGCCGACGTACATTAGCAAAAATTTGTCTCCTCATTGTAGATCCCAGCTTATTGAGTTGTTAAAAGAATATAAAGATTGTTTTGCTTGGGAGTACTTTGAGATGCCCGGCCTCAGCTGATCAATAGTGGTCCATCAGCTGCCGATTAAGGCAGGCTATCGATCGTTCAAACAGCCTCCCAGAAGGTTTAAGGCCGATATGTACGATGCAATTAAAGCCGAAATCACTCGGCTATACGACGCGGGATTCATTCGGCCTTGTCGATACGCCGAGTGGGTCTCAAACATCGTCCCAGTGTTGAAGAAAAATGGTAAACTTAGGGTGTGCATCGATTTCAGAGATCTAAACAAGGCAACCCCTAAAGACGAATACCCAATGCCGATAGCCGATCTGCTTGTCGATGCTGCTTCAGGCCACAGAATTATCAGTTTCATGGATGACAATGCAGGGTATAACCAAATATTCATGGCCGACGAGGACATCCACAAGACCGCTTTTCGGTGTCTCGGCGCAATCGGCCTGTACGAATGGGTAGTAATGACTTTCGGCTTGAAGAATGTTGGGGCAATATATCAACGGGCCATGAATTACATCTTTTATGATATGATCGGCTCACTAGTAGAGATATACATTGACGACGCGGTTGTCAAGTCAATAGAGATAGAAGGCCACATAGCCGATCTAAGACAAGTGTTAGAACGGACGAGGAAGTACGGTCTGAAGATGAATCCGCTTAAGTGCACATTCGGCGTATCGGCCGGGCAATTCTTGGGATTGCTTGTCCATGAAAGAGGAATTGAAGTTACACCAAGAAGCATAAATGCTATCAAGACAATTCAACCTTCGAAGGACAAAAAACAACTTCAATCATTGATCGGCAAGATAAACTTCATCAGATGGTTCATAGCCAATCTCTCAGAAAAGATGGAACCATTCACACCACTGCTTCGGCTGAAAGCCGATCAAACATTCACATGAGGGGCAGAGCAACAAAAGGCGTTAGACAACATAAAAGATTATCTAGGCTCCCCTCCAGTTTTAATGCCTCCACGAAAGGGAATACCGTTCAAGCTGTACTTGTCAGCCGATGACAAATCGATCGGCTCCGTCCTAATCCAAGAGGTCGACGGCAAAGAAAAAGCCATCTTCTATCTCAGCCGACGGTTGCTAGACGCAGAAACAAGGTATTCACCTGTGGAGAAGCTATGCCTATGTCTCTATTTTTCATGTACGAAGTTAAGGCACTATCTGCTGTCCAATGAGTGCACAGTAATCTGCAAAGCCGATGTAGTTAAGTATATGCTATCGGCTCCAGTGCTCAAAGGAAGAATTGGAAAGTGGATTTTCGCGCTAACAGAGTTCGATCTGTGGTATCAGGCACCAAGGGCGGTCAAGGGGCAAGCCATAGCCAATTTCATTGTTGAGCACAGAGATGACTCAATCGGCTCGGTGGAAATTATGCCTCGGACTTTGATGTTCGACGGATCAGTTTGCACCAACGGATGTGGCATCGGCTTGGTTATCATTTCGCCCAGGGGTCAAGCTTCGAGTTTGCTTTTGTCATCGACCCCCATGCTACAAACAACCAAGCCGAATACGAAGCTGTCCTTAGAGGATTACATTTACTCAAGGAAGTTGAAGCCGATGCCATCGAAATAATGGGAGATTCATTGTTGGTCATCAGCCAATTATCAGGAGAATATGAATGCAAAAATGACGCGTTGATGGTCTATTATCGGCAATGCCAGGAATTAATGGACGGTTTTCGGCTAGTTACTTTGAAACATATCCCCAGAGAGCAGAACACAGAGGCCAATGACTTGGCTCAGGCGGGCTATCGGTCGGTGCTGAAAAAAGTCAACGTAGACGTTGCCGCCATTACAGCCGACGATTGGAGGTTTGAAGTTTACAACTATCTCAAAAACCCCTCTCAATCGGCTACAAGGAAGCTACGATACAAGGCATTACGATACGTGTTGCTCGATGAAGATCTGTACTATCGGACGATTGACGGCGTGCTACTCAAGTGCTTGGGAGCCGATCAGGCTACAGTGGCCATCGGAGAAGTACATGAAGGAATCTGTGGCACACATCAATCGGCCCACAAAATGAAGTGGCTGCTTCGCCGAGCAGGGTATTTCTGGCCGATGATGCTGGAGGATTGTTTCAAGTATTACAAGGGCTGTCAGGATTGTCAGAAGTTTGGCGCCATACAATGAGCACCAGCATCGGCTATGAACCCAATTATTAAGTCGTGGCCGTTCAGAGGATGGGGCATTGATATGATCGGCCAGATCAATCCACCCTCAAGCAAAGGACACAAATTTATCCTGGTGGCGACAGATTACTTCACAAAGTGGGTGGAGGCGATTCCCCTCAGAAAAGTGGATTCTAAGGACACAATCGAGTTTGTCAAAGAACATATCATCTACCGATTTGGCGTTCCACAAACAATAACAACAGACCATGGATCTATCTTTGTATCGGACGACTTTGTTCAATTTGCCAACGACATGGGGATCAAGCTGCTTAACTCTTCGCCGTACTACGCACAAGCCAACGGACAAGCCGAGGCCTCAAACAAAAGTTTGATCAAATTGATTAAAAGAAAGATCTTTGAGTACCCTAAACAGTGGCATAGCCGATTAGCCGAATCACTGTGGGCGTATCGGATAGCATGCCACGGGTCAATTCAAGTCCCTCCGTACAAACTGGTCTACGGACATGAGGCAGTGCTGCCATGGGAAAGTGTCGTCGGCTCAAGGCGCATTCAGCTACAGGATCAACTCACAGCCAACGATTATTATCACTTGATGGTGGACGAATCGAAAGATTTAGTTTTATCCAGGATGAGGGCCTTGGAAAAAGTCACAAAAGACAAAGAACGAGTAGCCAGACATTATAATAAAAAGGTGGTGCCCAAATCTTTTGAAGAAGGCGAACTCGTTTGAAAATTGATATTGCCGATCGGATCTAGAGACAACAAATTTGGCAAGTGGTCACCAAATTGGGAAGGGCCTTTCGAAATCCACAAATGCGTCTCCAAAAGAGCTTACATGCTAAAAGAGCTTACATGCTCCAAGTTGGTGTCTTCCTTTAATAAGGCATCGCCTTTAGGCATTTTTATGCAAATTTTTTTTGCTAATTTTCTATGATCGGCTAATGATTGGCCGATAGGAGCGGCAATGATGCGCGAACGGCTCGAACTCACAATTTTGTCGACACCGAAACTATCAACAAAACTTGAGGGGCATATACGTACACGAGCCGATTGTAAATTGGGCGTCAAGATTTTTGAAAGATTTCTGAAACGTTTTAGCCTCATAATTGGCAGCCCAAATAAAGGCGTCGGGAGTGACTTGGATCGACGGCCGTAATTCAAGCGCTAACGGTCGTGGTGCGGTCTCGGAATCGGCAACATAAAGCGATACGGGCGGCTGGGGCCGATTTCAGCATAAGCAATTCAAGACACTACGCGCGGCCGACAGCCGATCTTATCTACAAGCACGGCGGCAGGAGATTGATAAATTATATTACATGATTCAAAGCCGATTACAAGCACTACTAAAGTGATTGTCCAATCCCAGCACAAAAGTATAAGTGTAATACAAGAGGCAGCAGCTGATTTCAGAACATTAAATCATTACAAGCTCATTGTTTTAGGAAATCAGCTATGGCCGACAACGCCGTTCGCCTAATCTGGTCTATCTCTTCAATAGCCCTGACGTCGTCAGCCTCAAACCCTGCCACTGGTTGGATGCCCTTCACCAGGTCCCGCAAGTGTGCCACAGCCGCCTTGATGCCTTGGCGTTGAGCTTCGATCTCTGCCGGCAAACCAGCCATGTACTCCTTATGGACATCGATCTCGTTCGTGACTTGAACGAGATCGGCCATCAGCTGATCTTGGCGTGCAAGGAGTTGCTCGAGCTTGGCCGCCGGCTCTATCTTCAGGCGGTCGAAGGCAACTTTCCGGCTCTCAATGGCGTACTTGGTCGATTGGAGGGTGGCCGACCGCGCCCGGTTCTCGCGGCGATCGGCTATCCGCCGCCGTGCCCGTACGTATTTGAGCTGATGGGCTTCCATGAAGGTGGCCGGCACAATGGCATCGGCTAGAGCTTTCGACAGCTGGCCTTGAATTTCTCTGAAGGGCGCGCGTATCGAACCACTGTCGACCACCAGCGCATCCAGCGAGGCCTCTAGCCGTTTGTCGATGTCGGCTAGGGTGGCCCTCGGGTCCTCAGCCGACGTCACCAACGCTTCTTCGCCGATTTCACCGGACTCCTCAAACTCTGACAAGTCAAAATTGAGGAGGTCGGCTATGTTCTGCAGCAAAAAAGAGATGATCAGAAGACATTAAGTTGACAGAAGTCGATCGTCAGTTTCAGTCAGCTTACCGTGGGCACCGGGGTTGGAGCGATCGACTCGGCTGAATCGCCACCTGCGGTCGTCGGGGCCTCTTCGTCGACATTGTCGCCGCCTCCCGCGGCAGGCGCAACATGCTCGCTGGACGCCTGGGGGCAGCCGATGGAGATCGTGGGGGTTGCAAAAGAAAGAGTTAGCGGACAAATCGGCTAATTACTACAGGTCAAGTGGCAAGAGACGATTACCGATGGCACGGGGTGTGAAGTGCGGCCGGCCAATTTCTTGACCTGAAAAGAATGGTTCGGTCAGATGCAAGTGATATAATCGTGAAGCCAAATTTGGTGAAGTGAGGGCTTACCGGCCGATTTTTTGCTGGGGGACTTGGGACCGGTGGGATGTTGGCTGGGGTGTTGACCGACTTATGGCTTGAACTCCCGGGTTCGGCCACTGCTCCAACAACCGCCGGCATTTCCTCGCTGGCGACGGCGTCAAGGAACCGCGCGATGGCCGGGTCCAAGGGGGGATGCTATCGGCTGGCGCTGCCGGCTTCTTCTTCGGCCTCTTGGGGGCGGGCGCAGCCGACGGCTGTGGGGATGGTGCAGCCCTTTTCTTCTGGGCGATCAGCTGGCGCACCTACCCTCGCAGCAACGATGCCAGCTTCGGTGCCCCCCAGCCGATGGCCGACGGAGCGAGGCCGCCCCCATCAAGAACACCTAAATGGTACTCAATGGGGCACCCGGAGTCGCTCACTGTCGGCCGCTTCGTCTCCGTCTCCTGCAAACCAAAGGGCAAATGTTAATTGGCTATATCAGCCGATGATAAGATGAAGAAAATTATTTGGGACTTAAAAGCTTACCGAGGAGATCTCCTCAGGCAGGAGGAGGTCGACGTAATAAGACGACCGCTGGTGGAAGATGTGGCGCTTGATTTCAGTCCACCATTGGTCGTAAGCAGCGCTTTTCTTCAGCGCCAGTGTCATCACGCCGACGTCATCGAGGGAAGGGCCGGCTATATTCAGCAGCCGATCCATTATCAAGTCCTGGCTTACCACTCCCCTCGTCTCAATCTTATCGGCATAAAAGAAGCCGATGGGCAGCTGCCCAAGACCGAACTGCCTCGCCGCCGACCCCGGGTAGTAGAACTCGTAGCTCTTGGCCACTGATCGGCCCTGATGGATCCCGGTCGGCAAGATGCAGGGGGATAGAGCGGCTATGAATAGCTCCCTGCACCTCGGGTTGTCGGCTGAGTTGACGTCTTCCCAGTTGAAGTTGGCCGGCAACTCAAACAGTCCCCGGTCCCGGTAAAAGTACCAGGCGCGGTTCTTGCGAGACAGCCCGTCGTAGAGGGCGATGAACCATTCGGCCAGCAATTCGGCCGATTGCTTTGAGCCTACGTGAGCGGCTGCTGCTTCTCCGTAGCTCATACACCTGGTGGTGGTGATCTGGTTGCCGTCCTCATCTTCGATTGGCTCCAGCCTTGGAAATACGGCGTCTGTTAGAGGAAGCCGACCGACCACCCTTTGGGTTGCCAGCACTAACCAGATCTGAAGGAACCACCAGGGGCCGCCAGTGGTGATTGGGGCGTTGGCGGCTATCTTCGCAGCGGCCTGATGCAGCATTTGATATGAATAGCCAAGGAGGTACTTCCCCAGCGCAAGTTTGCCCCCGTCGCCAGGACTTCGGCTACGACCTGCCAGTTGGCGGTCGGCCCGCAGCTCGATCCATAGAACACGAATTTTTCGAGCCACATCATCAAGAACGCGGCGTGCTCCCTATGGCCGACCGATCTGTCCTTCATGTTCTGGGCAATGAAGCCGCTCCACCAGCCGATGGCCTTGGTTTTGAACTGATGCTGCCCCTTTCGGCTCAAGTTGCTGGGGTTAGCCGACGACTCGATGTCCAGTCCGGTCGTCATGTACACGTTGGCCAGCATGATTGTCATCGGCGCTTGCTGGAAGATGAAGGCGTTGAAGCTATCGTTCCAGAAATATGTTGCAGCCGACAGAGCGGCTCATCCTTTTCCATGCCGGCGATGGATAGGGCCAAACACTGGGCGATCCCGGTCTCCTCCCACTGTGTGTATTTGGCCGATCGCACCCTTTTGTACCACTCGACCCAGGCTGCGTCGGTGGTCGGCCATGATTTGAATGTCCCATTCCAGTGGGCGAGGGATGGCTTGGCAGTGTTGAAGGGGATTCGGTTGGTTTCGGCTATAATCACATCGACTGGATCAGTGTTGCTGATGGGGCTGAGAAGGTACCTTTGCGCTTGTGTTAGATTTGGGATGAGCACTTGGTGTGACAGGCGCTACAGTTCAGAAAAAAAGGGGGGCGCAAATCAAGAATGGTTGCATAATACAGTTCAAAGAAGGAAAAAGTACTAGTCAAGAAAAAGAAAACGAAGGAAAGTGCTACTCAAAAAATAGCTGAACGTAATATTGATGCAATGTGGTTAAAGAAATAAATACGAATGAAAAAGGAGTTCTGGATCAAACGGGAGTACCTCAGGGAACTCGGCCATGGCGGTGGCCGGAACGACAGCGGCGGGTGGCGCAGCAGCTACGGCTGGTATGGCGGCGGTGGCTGGCGCGATGGAGGTGCTCAATGCGGCGACGGTGGAGGCCATCGGAGTGCTTGCGGGTGAAGATGTGTCTGGTCCATTGAGCACGACGGGGTTTGATGAACGCCGGTGGGATCACCGAAGGAGAGACAGAAGGCAAAAGGCTTGTGTGCGAAGGAGACTGAGTGCGCTTTGAAGGCATAAGCGTCTCGGCTGAGGTGAGTGAATATTTAAAGGGCACTTGGGGAGAAGCCGAAGCGATTTAGGTCAAGAATAGAGCGGGAGTTTGAACAGGCAAGCAAATCCGTAACACTTCGTATCACGGACTTGGGGGCATGTGTTAACACTGAAATTTGGTAATTGAGTCCCTAAGTCTGCAAAGGCGAAGCAAAATCGGATCGGCTGGTTTGGTGTGGAAACAGAGGCCGCATCGGCTGAGGAGTGATCGGCTGCGAGGCCAATCAGCTAAGGTTGGATCGGACAATAGCAGCCGATAGCCAATTCTAGGTCTGAAAGACATAAAACCGTTTCTGATGCAGCAGTTTGAAGATAAATAGAAGATTCGGTTGTTAGTAGCGCGTTAAGCGATAGTGCCACCTATGGATAAAGTCCTGTAACGACAATTGTATCTGTAATTTAGGGGTTTGTTTAGACTGTTAGTTGTAACACGGCATGGGTCCTTTCTGGGATAATGTTGTGTTTTAAATAGTAGTTTAGATAGAGTCTAGCGTTTGTACAGATTATTATATCTTGGGTATAAATAGGACCCGAGACCCCCTGTAATCATATACAATCACAATCAATCAAACCTTCGGCGCATCATCAACCTTTTTTTCAGACGAGCACTTTGTTTGGCTACGGGTTGCATCGTTTCAATCCCCAGATATAGGTAAATGCTTGTCATTAGTGGTATGATCTGTTGTTTCTAGTGCTTCCATCGTAATGACACATTAGATTCAAGAGTTTACATTGCCTATTTATCATATAGCGCATATAAATTAGACTAATGTTTAGATCTATTCGACATTAGCTAGTTCTATCAAGAACTTGCAGCCATAGGGCTAGATCTAAATGTTGGTGGTTTATATGCGGTATCCACCGTCTCGAGGATATAAATCGGTTGTAATATATCAGGTTTTTCTTTTTATACTTAATGCTGCATCGGGTTCAAACTATTAAGTCATTTTTAGAACTATCAATGATATATTCAGCTAAGATTTATATTGTTTAGAGACAGCGTCGGGGTTTCAGCCGGCCTTACCTGCCCTGATATGTTTCTTTTAATATATTTATTATTAGATTTGTATTAGGACCGCCTCTTATGTTAAGATCGCATTCTTGTCGGATGTCACCAGCCGAAATCGACCCACCGTCGACAGCCGATGGCCGATTTCCAGGCTATGCATTTGATTCAAGAATGATATCTTTCTATAAGATTCATCGGAGTACCAGCCGATTTATTGCTAGCTTTCCAGTATCGGCTAGGTTAAGCGGCTGATGCTGTCTCGGTATAGCCGATCCATTCCAGTCACTTGGCTTAAATATAGTTTAGGATAGCATATATATGTTTATGGATTTCCTCAGCCGATCCAATGGGATCTAACCTAACACTTAACGCATATTTCTTTGTTTTTCTTGTTAATTAACGATCAAATCAATCGGCACGCCCGCACAAGACAAAGAGAAGGACTCCTGACGGAGTTAAGTAGATCTCCCAGGCCAGCGCGTGAGAGAAATTTCTCATCACAGAGCCTCACTGTGAACAAGCCCCGGATGCTGGCGAAGTGGTGGTCGAGCTCCGACAAGTCGTTGGCTTGGCACCCGGAGCCTTCCCCAGTTTCCAGCTCACCCGGTGGCCTCGGCATCGGCAACCTCGATGGCATCGGTCCCTTCAACCCCAGCATCGTGGAGTTCCTCGACGACGGTCCTAGGAGGTGCGGTAGGACCCTCGACGGGTGGCTTGGTGATGATCTTGTCGTCGACGAGGTCACCGAGCCGGCCCCAACTGATGCCCAGAGGAGTTATCACCACCCCCCAGCTGACCAGCTAGAGCCTTGACGGCTGACTTGGCGGCTAGTGCGGTCACTGCGATGGCAACCTCCTTCACCCGGGCGTCAAACTCGGCCTCTGTGACTGCCTGTCCATCCTCGGAGTGCACCCCAGTTGCCCGCGTGGTCCCCACAGAAGCCTTGGCTACCAGCATGGCCATAGTCTTGGCCGCCTCCTCCTCTGACCCGCCGACGGTCTCTACCGACGGGTACTCCTCCTCCGGGCCTGCCACTGTCGTCGCCCCCAAACCCATGGCAGGTGGGGAAGGGCCGGTTCCCCTTGTGGCAACTGGCCCAGTGACTCCGGTCGCCCTCAGTGCCGCCTCGGTGCGGGGCTCGGCACCTCCGGCGGGCCTGCTTAGGAAGGAAACTTTTAACACAGAAAGGAAAGAGAGCAATTTCGCTCGGGACCAAGGATTGCACTTACGCCTTGCACTTGAAGCTGATCCGCTTCATCATCTTCTTTGGCAGCGGCGGCGGCTTCACCCTCGATGCGTCCGAGTCAGAGGAGTCATTGTACTCTTCCTCGGAGGAGGACTCGAGCACCAGCTTCCGCTTGGTGATTCCCGGCGCTGCGGCGTTGGATCCTTCCTGTCGATCTTGGAGCCTAAGCTCCTTTCCTCTCCCCCTCCCCTCCGGCCTCACAGTAGGCCTTCGGACCCTCGGCATGTCGACCGAGTGGGCTCCGGGGATTAGGGCCGGGACACGTATGCCTCCCGACCCGTCGCTTTTGACCCCGGCAAGTGAGACATCGGGCAAAACAAAAACTTTCAAAAAACAAAGAGAGGGGTCGATCTTACCGTCGGAGGAGGGTTGTCTGTTGAGAAAGGCTTTGGGCCCCCTTCTCCAGAACCTGCCGTGCCTTGAAAAAATCCCGCCAGGCGGTGGCGCACGTGCTCCTCGGGCACTGTCGCGCTGCCCGAGCACTGGTACGCTGTGCGATCCCTGCGCTTGCAGGGTTGGATGTCTCGGAGGGCGAAGTCACGCACCACTTGGACGCCGCTCAGACCTCGCCTCCTCAGGTCCTTGATTAGGTCGACGAGCTTGTCGACCTGATGCTGGTCGCTGGAGCGGCAAGTGCCCATCCAGTTGAGGTTGGGCAGTGGCTCCTTGTGGATGTCCTCACCAAGGGCTGGCTCGTGGTTCGTGATATAAAACCACTCCGCGTGCCATCCTTTGTTGAAGGTAGTCGCGCCGACGGGGATGTAGCTCTCGCCCATCCCTCCGCGAAGCTGGATTCCAGCCCCGTCGACGATGCCGCCACTCCCCGACCGTGCAGGCAGAAGTAGTGACGGAAGAGGTCGAAGTGCGGATCTACCCCGAGGTAGGCCTCGCAGAGATGAATGAAGATAGAGATTTGGAGGACGGAATTGGGTTGAGGTTGCAGAGCTCAATCTCGTAATGCTCTAGCAAACCTCGGAAAAAAGGATGCCCCGATACTCCGAAGCCGTGCAGAAGGAAGGCAGAAAAACAACCAACTCACATGTGTTTGGGGTTGGGAATGCCTCTCCCTGTGCGGCGCGCCATGAGGACACGCCGTGGCAAGGGAGAATGCCGAGCCGCACTAGCTCCACGACCATCGCCTTCCCCGCACGCGAGGGGACGAAGGGCGAGCTCGTCTCGGCCTCGTCTCCGCTCATCGCCGGGGCCTTTTCCATCTTCTTCGTCAACTTTTTCGTCGCCATCGCCTTCAGCCGTAATAGTCGCCGCCCTTTGCGATAGCAAAACATGCAACGACAGTGAGGATGGCGACGTTGTGGTTTGGAGCAAGGTGGAGCCAGAGGAAGGTTGTGGATGCTTGAGAGGTTTAGGGTTCCTAGGAGATGGGGAAGCATAAGGAAGAGGAGAAGTCAGGCGGCGAAGGAGTTTATAAGGGGGCATGATTGGAGGGGGCTGGCAGCGCCAATCTTGGAGGACACGCAACGCCATAAACGGCGCACGTAGAGCGTCCGAGGAGTTCTCAACCCTTCATCTCCCTATGGTCCACGTTGCCTGGGCGTTTAATCTGGACTGTTCGTCTTCTAAGGAGGGTGACGGCGTCTCTTGCGTGCCTATTGTGACTCCCAAAGAAATTGCTGGTAACGTTTCCTTATCTCACCCTAGCCGTCAGCCACGTCTGACATAATGAGGGAAGTGGAAACAGAACTAGCCGTTGAATCACCCTGGTTTTCACGGTTTCTCGACGAGGCGTGGTAGGACCACTGTCCATGTAGACAGGTAGGACCCCGTTCGCGGAGAATACCTCGCGACTACATAACCGACTGGCGACAATGTTCAGGTAACTTCTTCTCTGACTACGCCAAACCATCGCAGACCTCTGGGTCGGGACCCCGACACCTCGACAGAAGGGCTTCCCAGGTAGCCCTCATTTGAGATCGAGACCACGGATTGCCTCCAGGCGGTGGTCTCGACCTCGTCTCCATTACTTGAAAGTAATGGATTCCTTCGACTCGGAGTGGACTTCTGAGCTAGTCCCTGGTCAAGGTCGGGACTACCATGCGCCCTCGGGCAGTAGTCTCGACCGTAACCTTGTTTTCCATCGCCCCAGGGCAGTGGTTGTGACGACTCAAACGTGGGCTCCGAGCTAGCCCACGAGTAAGGTCGGGGCTACCATACGCCCTCGGGCTGTGGTCTCGAATCATGACCTCGGATCCCATCGTCTCTAGGCGATGAACTTCTCGACTTGGGGCGGGCTTCCGAGCTAGCCCCCGGTCGAGGTCAGGACTGTCGAGTGCCCTCGGGCAGTAGCCTCGGCCGTAACCACGTTCTTCGCCGCCCCAAGGGCGGTGACCTTGACGACTCGAGTGTGGGCTTCCGATCTAGTCCACAGGTGAGGTCGGGGCTACCTTGGGCCCTAGGGTATGTAGCCCTGCACACCTGACCCATCCTCACCGCCTTTGGGCAGTGAACTCTCCGACTCGGGGGCTGAAAGCCATGAGGCCTCCCCCTTGGTCGAAGCAGGGACTGCCAAACGTCTCTGGGCAGCAAACCTGTTCATCTCGGCTAACCCCTCTTTCTTGGTAGACCTCGAGCGTTGCTCAGATCATCGGGAGGTTGGTACAACGCCCTCAATGATTTGACCCTAGGCTCAGATGTACCATTCGACCCCAGGCTCGGGGGCTACACCTGCCAGGTGCACCTAGGCGGTGCACCGGCAGATCATCGGTTCACAAGAACTGCTAGGGATCGGCACCTTGGAAAAAAACTTGACCCTAAAGCTAAATGTTCCATTCCCCCTTAGGCTCGAGGGCTACACCTAGCAGGTACACCGGGACGGTGCACCTACCAAAATCTTGGCTCGAAGCTCCAAGGATTAAGAGAAGGCATTGCTCTGAAGCAACTCTAACCCTAAGGAAGGACGCTTCATCCCTCCTTAGGCTCGGGGGCTGCTGTAGGAGGTGTCACCCTGGGGTGCCTTAAAAACCCGGATTGAACCTCAACAGAAGTCAGACCGAGTGTCCTCGGGATGTGGCCGAGAACCCGACTCCCCCCGGGGGTCGGTCATGCTGGTCTTCCTCGAGTCCGACCTTGGCCCCTTCTCTTGACTCGACTCGACACCCGACCTCAAGCATCCTTGAGAGGAAACTTGGCAGGCAAGGAGGAAGAGGAAGGAGACAACCCAGCAGTGTCTGACACCACCTGGCGGCATAGGAGCAGGGACCTAGGGCTGGCAGGAGCACAAGACACCCACAGTGTGCAGGACCTAGCAGACCAGCATGTACTTTATCAGATATTCTTTGTACCCCACTGTTTGTCTCTCTTAGTCTTAGCTTTCTTGGCCCCCAAGTTCATATGTTTTGGCCCCCCTTGAAGTATAAAAGGGAGGGCAGGGGGGAGCCAGGAGAGAAGCTTTTCAGATTTCTGCTCACGCTTGTAACTCTTGTTCATCATTCACCCCAGAGAAAGAACACCACACACTGGACGTAGGCCTATTATCCTTCGAGAGGGCTAAACCAGTATAAACCCTTGTGTCTTGTTTCTTGGCTCATCTTAGGATTCGAGTCGACCATCGGATTCATCGGAGGAGAGCTTCTCCACCAAAATCTCTTCTACCTCCTCGGGGACCCCCTTGGAGGACTGTCGACCCACCCGTCGACACTCCTTGTGCTGTGCATCCCACCGCTTCATTTTCTCCAGCCACTCCTTGTCTTCTGGATTGATCTCAGTGTCGATCCACTGCTCAAAATCACACAGCAGTGGAGCGGTCTGCAACAAATGCAATGTTTACAAAACAAATACATAATGCAGAACTTCTTAACACACTACATAGTTAATAAAAAACATCATTTGCTCAATATCAAGTTAATGGTGCGCTGCTGAGGTGTGGGCTCAAACTCATAATTGGCACACATTGAGTACCTTTGCATATACGTGTCCTCTTCATCGGACTTGGCAACCTTGCAAGGATCACCGCACCAGCACATAGGCACTGGTTGTCCGCTTGGCAAAGGCAATGGGTTGAATGCATTTCCAGTCTTCAGGCCATAACTAAAAGTCAACAATAAATGAAGCACACTAACCCGTGAATCTAGGGTTCCTCATTTCATGCACAATGATTAACAGATAATATCACATGAACTATTTATGTTACCTTGATTTGCTAGCTTTTCCACGCCTTAGCATCCTACGGTTTACAAAAAGACCCTTAGTACTTGTCATTTTACTGTAAAAAATAGTAGTACTACTAACCGAACGTGTGCGCAAAAAAATCTAGCCTAAAATTTTTCACACTTATAAGTGCTACGGATCTACTCACTAATTTCAACAGATCTACTCACAGTGCTACATATCTACTCGCAAAAAATCTAGGGTTCACATCTAAGTGCTATAGATCTACTCACAAATTTCAAATAAATAGTATTTACACTAGTATGCGACACAAAATATAACCATAGTTCGGAATATTGTACTTACCTGCGATGGAGTTAGCAGACCGATAGGGATTTGCTGCTCTTCTCTTGATTTTGCCTCCCCACTCTCAGTTTCTCTTTTTCTCAACTTTCTACAAATATAGTGAAATATGGGAGAGGGAGAAGGGTTTTATACACACAGGGCCAAAAAACACCCTCCTATAGAGCGGCAAGGGGAACCGCGTACAAAATCGCCGGCCGCCCATTTTGCAGGCGGTCCCTCGGAAGCATGGTAAAATTTCATATGGATTAAGATCAATTTTGATAAGATAATTTTAAATGTACAGATGAACATTCTTAAATTTGTGAGTTTTTTCAACATTTTTAAAGTTATCAATTTTGAGTAAAATGTTTGTCATATTTTCACTTAAACATTTTAAAATGTATTTATATCTTTTTCAATTCATATTTTCTATTTTTTTCATATTTTACTCATACTATTTACTTTTATCTTTTTAAATTTATATATTTCTTTAAAAGAATTGAAAAACTCTACTTTTATTTTTTAAGTTATATATTTCTTTCTAAGAATTGCTTAAAGTTATAAAGTTATAAAAAGAGCAATAACTTTTACTTTTTATACTTATAAATTCATATAAAGTTATAGATTAAATTTACAATTCCATTTAAAAGAAGTGCCAATTGAGATTTGGGGGCCCACCAGTCAAAAACGCTCTTGCAAAGGCGATATTTTCTAAAAATCGCCCTTTGCAAGGGCGGCGAGGACCGTCTGCAAATTTGCCGCCGATCGCCCTTTTGCGGCGGTCACCTCGCACTGATGAAAATCGCCCTTGCCAAGGACGGTAAGGAGCGAAATTTGGCGGGCGACGACGGCCAATAACCGTTTGCCATGTCATCAAAATCACTCTCTGGGAAGGCGATTTTAAAAACTCGTCCTCCCAAAGAACAGTGGAGTATTATTTTTGCAAATTTTTAAAAAAAATTAGTTTTGCAAATCTTTAAAAAAAATAAAAATACCATGGCACCAAAGCGTGGGCCATACGGACCCTGGCCCACATACAGCTTCTCACGGGAGATGGAATCCCGTATGAAAGCCCAGCTCGTTTAATGGGCCCAAATGATAATCTGGGCTTTCTCCCTAACATTTGTCATACCAAATCGGCCTTCATGGGCCTAGTTTTTTTATGGGCAGATTTTATCGTTGCTTCAAATAGCTTAAGTCCGACAGGTTGACATTTGTCAATGATCGTTCATGGGTGGTGTTGCACTTGAACGTACATATAATACACGTACGTAGATGCTAGTTGTAGAGTAGCATTAATTATTACTCCCCTTTTCCATTTATATATGATATTGGTTAGATAAAAATGAACTAACCAACATCAGGAGAGAATATGGGGTATTAGTCACTGGACTAAAAAAATTAGTCTCATACGGATTAAGGGATTAAAGCTCATTATAAAGATCATATTATTATTCCATTTCCTCCACCGATCTAGCCATCAACCGCTCTCCACCCACCATGGATCCCGACTCCGAGGTCGCCTTACCTCTCGCCAGCACAAGAGCGACCGCGTTTTCCGTCCCCGACGGTGATGCCACCATCCCCGCCAGCACCGACCCGGTCACCGGTGTCGTCTCCCGTGACATCTACGCTGACGACCCCAGGGCTCGCGTCTACCTCCCACCCGATGCCGCCATGTCGACCGAGAAGCTCCCTGTTCTGGTGTACTTCCATGGCGACAACTTCGTCACCGGCTCGCCCGCCAGGCCGAGCACCCACGCCTACCTCAACGACCTGGTGGCTCGGTCCGGCGCTATTGGGGTGTTCGTGTACTACTCGCCTCGCGCCGGAGAACCCACTCCCGCGGGACCGGTAGGGCGGGAGGGCATGGGCAGCGCGGGACCGGCAACGGGGCGGGGGCGGGATCGGCGGTGGTGCGGGGCACGCGACTGGCAATGCAGATGGCGATTTGGGAGGGTGAAGATTGTATGACGCTGCGGGAGAGAGAAGCCAGACGAGGGCATCCACTGAACAATAGAGTTTTAATCCTAATTAGTACCTTTATTAGGGACTAATGACTTATGATATTTTAGTCTCTTTTAGTCTCTTCTGTTTGAGATTTTAGGGAGTCTCTTCTGTTTGAGATTTTAGGGACTAAAAGGGACTAAAATAGAAGGACTAATACTTCTAGTCCCTCAACCAAACAGGACCTATATATATATCTCAAAGAACAAAGTAAAGCTACTGGAAATTATTAATACAAATAGGTGGAAAAGGCAAGAGTGTCACTTAGTGCGTATAATTTGGGTAGTGAAAAGAGTTGAGTCAAATTAAATAATACTGAAGTCTATTTTACTTGCCACGAAAACATATAAAAACAAATTGATTGTATCTGTGCACGATACAAAATTGTAAACAGAGGGCTAGTTTTAAAATAACTGCAGAAATTAAAATTCTTAAAGCCTTGTCCAGTTAGCCATGTGAAAGGTATTGAGGGGATTGAGTGGATTAGTTCCACACAGCTTAATAGGTGGAAATTTTTTCTCTTCAAATCCCCTTAAATTTTTTTGGGTGGGACTAACCGAACAAGAACTTCTACGATACAACCGCACACATTTTTTATAAAGAAAGCATACATGTACAGCATAAGAATTGTAGTTCTCAACGTCGGGCCAATTCGGGATCTTGATTTTCTTTCTACTACTAGAACTGTCGGGCCTGTTTTCTCCTTAATTAGTGCAACTTAATTAATTTATGTTCAGATTCAATGTACATGAAGATTATTTATCTCCTCAAATAAAGTAGAGTATAACTAGCTCGTCATGACAAACAATTGTTATAGGAATTTTTTTTGTTTCTCATGTATGGAGATTTAGTAATAAGATACATGATCTGTGTTTGAGTTATATAGATTTAAAACTTTTGACAAGACGATGTGTCAGCATATGTGCAGCACAGCACTACAATTCTGCCCCAACAGTTAGAATATTGCAAACGATATCAACCTGGTACAGACGGACTCAAGAAAGGGACTACAAATGGGACGTGATTTGTAAGAGAAATTTCTTTCTCTACTGCGTATGTTGCTCCTGCTGCAGACGTACGTCTATTTCTTTCTCCGCAGCACATCTCTTTTTTCTCTTCTCTGCTACGCATGCAGGAGTCCTTTACATATATGCATGGCTGCAAGGTGCACCTCACCTTTTATATACTTAATCTACTCTCATCTCTTTAAATGTTTTTATCTAAATTAGTTAACCTATTTATGAATCGATTATACAGGCCATTATATTACTTACAATTAAATCTTTAAAATAAGATCTCATACGATTATATTTTGACAAGAAAAATCATATATGTTTCACAAAATTGTTTCATCACCTGATCAAATGTTCCAGTTCACTTAAAAAATGTTTTAGGAAGGTGGAAGGTTAAAAAATATGGAATGTAACATCAATATTCACGGTATAAAACATTAAGCATATAATATATTTGCAAGCATTTGATATGGTTGAAATATTTTTATGACTACTAAAACATTCGGAAAACACCACTGCAACATTTGTAATCAACTAGTGAAACATACTAAAATACTAGCTGGAACATCCAAGCAAAACCACATGCAATATATATATATATAGCAAAATGTCCGTGCGTTGCAACGGAACGACGACGCAGGGAGAGAAGCAGGCGGAGGGCGAAGGTTCAGGCGGTGGCGTGGAAGCTCCGAGCGACGACGGGAGGAAGGGGCGCAGGCGCGACGCGGATGGGGATAGAAGAGAGGGACACAGGAGGTCTTTTTTTCAACCAAACCCTCCCTTTCTTTTCAGCACTGGGACTGTGGGTTAATTTTATAAACACTCAAGGGTTTTTCTATAAAATAACCAGACGGACGAAAATTTTGGATAGAAACACTATTTGCTTTATAGATAGTTATATATATACATATATATAGTTACGACTCAGATATTATTAGTTAGAAAAGTATATTGATGAATAGGATAAGTTGCATTTATCATCAACAGACATGCGAACCCTTGCATCTCCTTATAATTTACTTACCCCAGTTGACTACGGTCAAACATCACAACTAATGGGGCCTGATGTAGCCTCTAGGACCTGTCTGTGATTTACCACAAATATGAAACTAAAATATAAAATCGCCAAAAGCTACAGAATGTCGTCTTCCTCCCGTCCTCACGCGAAAGGTGATAGCGCTCGGCCATGCCTTCGGCCGTCGGCGATAGGAGGACGTCAGGGAGGCATCCTGCCTCACAAGGGCTTCTATCCCTTGTTCGACGACGGTGTGCTAGCTCATGTATGCAGTGTGTGCTCGGCCGCCGCTCAGGGCAATGCATGGTGAGGTAGGAGGCGCGTGAGTCGGGCTCGCCTGCTAGAGGTGAGGAAAGCGAGACAACAATGGAGCGAGAGGTTATACGGATCGGAAATTTTATAGATTTGGAAAAAAATGATTTGATGATCGAAAAGTTATAAATTTTTAAGTAGTTAAGATAAGCTCTATCATACGTATAAATGTGTTTTTTTTAAATAGCCAGGCAGACTGTAGGTTAATTTCGAAAAAAATTAAGAGGTTTTCTGCAAAATAGCCAGATAGAACAAGGTGAAAACACTACTAGCTTTATAGATAGTTATAGATTATATACATATATATCATATGCACGTATATATGTGTATATAGTTTTTTATCAAAATATAAACATGTATGTTTTTATTGGCAAGATTTAATTACGACGAATATGACGAATATAACGATAAGATCGAATGATACATCATATAAATATTTGATGATAAAAAATATTTTAAAGTTTTTTAAAGATGTTGTTGGCTATATGTGAAAGAATATATAGTTAAAGTGAAGAAAAGACACATTTTAAAGGACAGAGCTTGCAGAACCTTTTGTCTAGGCTCAAAAGAGTTGACGAACAAAGAATAGACTGCACCACAGTTTTGAGATCTATCCTTCTGAATGGTCTAACACACCATTAGTACAAGCAAATCGGATACCAGGATCAATCTCTTGTGGAGCTACTTGTTACGATATTCTCCAACCAGGTCGGATCATCTGATTCGTCTGGTCGCATGATAAACGCCGTTCTCAACAGGGCCAGTGACAGGAGCGATGTAGGAGCATCTGCCGAACAAATGTTGACAATCTTGTTTCACCACCGGACATTGTCACCACTTGTATCTCATCGAGTGGTGTTGTACATAGCTACCGTCTTTCCTGATGCCTGTCATTCTCAGTACAAGGAGTTTCTGACGAAGCTGAACAAACAGAAAAAATTTCTCGGGAAATAGCTAATTCAGAAAAGCCATTGACGAATTGCTTCACGATGGATGTATATATAACAGCGTAGCTAGACTTTGAAGAATTGCTTGCCGATGAATGTATTTAATTATAAGGAAGCCAACTAAAATATGATGCATTAATTAATTGGTTATAAGTGGCAAAACTGAACACTGTATAAGCCGAAGCAATACATATAATCCCATCGCATGTACGTATAAGGTTCTGTCTGTGGTTTAAATTAGGTTAGTTTCTCATTTTTCTCATTTTGGCTGGAGTTTATTTACTCTTGAAAACTTAGAAGATCGAGCAAAGTAATATGTAATCAAGGTAATTTGTAGCAGAGAGAAACAATGAGAGAGATTTCGCACAACAACTTGTTGACGCGTACAAATTAAAGCGTTAATAATATTTAGCTCGATGATTATGACTTAAGGCATTCCTTTTTAATTTCTTAGTACCGGTCACTTAATTTAGTACTCTGAAGTTAAATTTCATTGTACATGAATTTTTACATGGTCATTCACAGCCTTGTCGTATTTATCAGCGGCTTTGTTTGTAATTTGTTTCATGCAAGCATACGGGTATGGTTCCTTCGTTCACAACAATGATCGTACACGTCTACTGCAAAAGACAACACCAAACACCGACAATCTCGCCCGACACGTCTTAAGACGAGCGAGAACCAGTCAAGCCAGACATGTTTTAGAAATGTTGACCAAGCCATCTGTCAAGAGTATGCCAGATGACAACGCCAATAACAACACCGACATTGGTTCGAGGGCTACAGCAAAGACCAACAATATCGTGGCAGACATCGAGACCATACAAAACTAACGTACACCGCTAACTGAATTCCTCAACGCCAACAAGTTGTCGGAGGATGACAAATAAGCAGAGAAGCTCTCATGTCAGGCAAAGGTCTACTATATGGACATGAATGATCTTTAAAAAAAGGCTACAAAACGGAGTTCTACTGAAATACATCTCTTTCGGAGACGACAGGGAACTGTTACTCGATATCTACAAAGAAATCTGCGGATCACACGCCAGAAGACGAACATTAGTTGGTAAATCTTTTCGACAAGGCTTCTACAGGCCAACAACCCTCCAAGACACTTGCAACATGGTACAATGGTATGAAGCATGTCAATTCCATAGCAAACGCACAAAGCTACCAGCACAAGCCCTTTAGAATATCCCTTTGTTCTGTCTATTCTCGTGCTAGGGGCTTGACATCCTCGGACCATAGCCTGTATCCTGTTCTATTTTTTCAAGTTCTACTTGGATAAGAAGGTAATCATCGCTATAAATATAAGGCTGCCTCATGCAGGGAGGGGCATCAAATTACAAGATATAGCCACCAGCCACATTGAGATATAACCTGGAGGAAGTTGAAGCCCTGTTCGTCGACAAGATCTTGCCAAGCCACACTCGACGAGATCTAGTTGGCGGATTACAAGTTAGTATGTTCTCCTATTGTAATCTGTGTGATATTATCCTAGATATACATATAAGATTAGAGTTATTACTCTTTTTAGAGGCCACCAGTATAAATCCTTATTCCTTGTCATCTTCTACGTTCTCGCGTACACCTTTGTTCTGATGTTCCCTATACTCATATACTCTATAAATACAGTAGACGACGGATATAACCCATTAACAATTATCATTTAGTATGCCAAAGTCTATATAGTCTATTTCACGATATAAATATTTTTTCATTTATGATTATAAGGTAGTCTATTATGCTTATAGTAAATATGGTGATATATGACTTCTTTTGGTATTTTTATATAAACAATAAACAAATTGCACATCTATCTGCGTGGACGTCTATCCTAGGTTTATTAATTAGTGAACAAATTAATATATGAATATCCCTTTTCGTTTCCTAGATTTATATGCAAAAGCATTTCGTGTTTTCGTCTCTTATACTTTTGTTGCTCTGTATTCCTATAACGACAATCAATATTTCCAAAACTATTTTATGATATTGCATATAATTTTTCATCAGCAAAAGCATACACATAAGACATGACTGAATTAAGCACTGTTTTTCTTTTCTCGGTATATGCATGTTCATCTTCGTGACATCATTCGGAAGTTAGTTGATTTTCTCGGCCGATGAACAGGATCGGCTTGAAATTCAACAACTATATGCCATTCTTGAATCCACATACTTTGTTCCTGCATTTCATTTCAGTTGTCTGTTTGTTGATTTGCTTGGGATGCTGCTGCCAATTAACAGATTAACCATGGGCATGGCAAGCTTGACGTCTAAAACAGGGACTTGGTTTATCGATGCACCTCCCAAACTCCCCATGTAGGCTGCCTATAATATTCCCGGTGTCTCTCGTTCCCAGCGGATACAGATGGCGATCAAGCTGAGCCAGAAGAAAAATGGAAAAACAAACTCAGGCCCAAGTTTTTTGCCATTGTGGCTTGCCGATCAATTTATGAAGGCAACTTGTAGGTCTAGCTAGAAGTAAAGAGTCATAACTCATATCATTAAGTGTGTAGTCGCTGAAGGTCATATATCGTTTTTCTTTAGGGGAGATTGACTCACATGGTGAAGACAGCAATAAGCACAAGTATGTGTAAAAAGTATGCATGATTCCACTGAGAACAAGTACTATAAGAGCTCATGTGTTACCTCTAAAATATCATATGGGATTAGATGATAAGGTGAAAAAAAAAGTGAATAGAGAGGGTATGAGTCATCTATCATACAAGGGATAACCTCTACATAATTTTCAAGAAGAGTGCAAAGAGAAAGTGAAATAGTGAGAGAGTGGATCGATTAAAGAAAATTTTGGAGTTTTGTGTACTTGAGTTCACATATAGTACATGTTGCCTCTTAATTAATTTATAGATGACATGGCTAAAATTAGATGTCGTAATCATCTTTACTATAAAACTTGCTATGATGTAGCAACATTTTTAATCAGTAACTATAATAAGTGCAACGCGCATAATATTGTTGTTCAGGACTTTCTTCCTTTGGACTTTCTTGCTAGCTAGGTTACATATGTGAGTGTTTGTTTCTTTGACTATAAAAATAGAATTTGTAGAGAAATTTTATGGTTTTTGACAGGCATGAAAATTTTTAATGTAAATTTTGGTACCTCCTAATACCAAAGGTGTCGAGAGGTATTAAATTGTACACTAGAAAATACGTAAAATCACTCATTTATATAGGCATGACAGCAGCCAACGTGTAGGGATAAAATATGTTGATATATACCAGAAGAGCCATAACATGTGTAAAGGAAATATCACTATACTAGAGAAATTGACTTTGGTGCAGGTTGGCAGCCTTATATAAGTGTCTGGCACCACAAGGGCAGCAATGATGATAGGTTTTATGAGAGTCGGTTTAAGAGTCGACACATATGAGTTGCAAAATTCCAAAAAGATAGCCAGCTCGGCTTGAGCCGAGCCGATGCTTCAGTACAAAAATGAAAAATAATCCAAAATTATTCTTTCATAATCCCAAATTGTTCTTCAACAGCAAAAATTACAAAAACTGAATCAAAATTTTGGCACAAATGAACAAATTCCATCATTTCTCCAATTAAAATTCATTATACAGATCATTTGCATGCATCAGAGGGGGAAGAACAACATGAACAAGAAAAAACTAACAGATCAGAAAAATGATGAGCACCTTATCTAACGAAGGGCAGTAGTGGCGTAGAAGTTTCCCGCATGTCGCCCGCGCATGCATCGGGCTGCCTCGAGCTAGTGGCAGCTGGAGCTCCACCATCCCTTCTCCTCAACCTGTGCTGCCTCCCCGCTCCCCCCTCCCTCTCATCTTCCGATGCGGAGGGGAAGGCGGCATGGGGGCAGATCCGGCGGCCTCGACAGAGGCCGGAGGGGCGGCGCCGGAGAGGGAGGCATCGAGTGGAGGCCGAAGGGGTAGCGTCGAAGGGGGAGGCACCACAGAGGAAGGTGCTAGAGAGGGAGGCACAAAGCCAGAGGGGCGGCGTGGGAGAGAGGGGAGCTGGAGAATGCGAGAGCGAGCGAGAGAGGAAAAAGCGAGAATGAGAGAAAGGGGCGGAGAAAGCAAGAGAGAGAAAGCGTCCATGTCGGTTGATTTTAAAATGAACACTTATATCCTACATATAGTCGACACATATATATCACTACTGAAGAAAGCCACAACTGTTTCGGTTCGTAACCCTTAGTAGTCTCGGTTGTCAAACCGGGACTATAAATCCGAGACTAGAGATGGACGATCTCTAGTCCCGGTTAAATAATCGGGACTAGATATGCATCTTTAGTCCCGGTTGAACCACTAACCGGGACTAAAGATGGCGGAGCCACGTGGCCGGCTCCGCCATCTTTAATCCCGGTTGGTGGCTTCAACCGGGACTAAAGATTTTTTTAATTTTTTAATTTGTCCTTTCTCCTCCACTGACCTCGCATTCTTTTGTTTTTTCTTGTCAAAATCATGAAATCATCACACATACTAAAATCAAATATCACGATTCACAAATAACAATGAACAATACATATCTCAAATATTTTTTTTATTTTTTCAAATACATCTTCAAAATCAAAAAAATGACAGATCAAATACTATCACAAATTTGTTCACACATATATACAACAAAATCCACTATATACAATAAAATACAACAACATCAATTTTTCGCTCGCCTCCCGCTCGCCGTCGGTTCCCGCTCCCCTCTCGCTCGCCGTCGGCTCCGGCTCCCGCCGCCGGTGAGAAGATGGTGTCTCGCTGCCGCCACCTCCTCCCTCGCCGCCATTTCCTCCCCTCCCTCCCCTTGCTTGCCGAGCGGAGAGGGAGAGAGAAGGAGAGGGAGAGGGAGAGAGCTAGGAAGAGGGAGAGAGATCGAAAAATATGCTAAGTGTTGCATCGGTGGAGAAGACGATGCGAGCCGGGGATATATATAGCCAATTCATCTTTAGTCCCGGTTGGTGGCACCAACCGGACTAAAGATAATTTCCCGCTATTTCAATTCATCTTTAGTCCCCGTTGGTGGCACCAACCGGGACTAAAGATAATTTTCCGCTATTTATAATTCATCTTTAGCCCGGTTTGTGCCACCAACCGGACTAAAGATATTTTTCGTAATTTTTCAAATTTATTTGGTCCCACTAGTGTTAACAATTAAATAATCCATTAAATAGGGCCAAATTAAATTCATTAAATATAGGTTTACAATAATAATATTAAAATTGAATCAAATATAGATAATCCTAGACATTAATGTGCTCCTCTAGATATTGTTCCTCTTTTGCTCCTCTCTTTTCTTTATTTTCATCTCTATTGAGCAAGAGAGGAAAATTTTCACTTTTTCTTTTATTTTTTTAATATTTTTATGAACTTAGGAGCACACGAGAGGTAACCACATAAAATTTAAGCGTAAACAAGCAAAAGACGTGACCTGTAGAAAATTCGGAAGACACACTTAAAATCGAAAAAAAGCTTCCGTGCTCGAAAAGGCAATCTTCTGAGGCTTTTTGGGGAAAATAAAATCACCAAACGTGGCAAAGCGGCAAACGAACGCATCCGAAATTTTTTCTGATCGATTTTCATATATGGAACGTCTCGATCGGAGTCCGTATGCGAAAGTTATGGTCATTTTAAAACCGACTCCGAGTTATTGGATGAAACGGGAACAATACGCATAAAACTTGTTAAACGCGCATAAACTAGACATGATGGCCAGGGGTTTAAATGTTCTTATCAATATTGTACATCCCTCCGATTCGTATATTATCACTAAAATAATTTTACAAAAAAATTTATATATTAAGAATCATTAGTTAATAACAATATAATGATATATAATAACAAAATTAAAGTTTTCTTCTATCTTCAATCACCCACCTCCACACAACACTACACTCTTTAAAATTACAAATCCCCTTAATTAATTTTTGGCCATTTGAATCATGTAGCAAAATTTATATATTTTTATTAGGTTCAGTTAAAAATAAGCACATTCACTTTTGTTCCGGTTGTTGTTACCAACCAGGACAAAAATAACATCTCTAGTCTCGGTTGGTGTTACCAACCGGGATTAAAGATGGTGTCAGAGCCTGTCAGAGCGCCAGACATCTTTAGTCCCGGTTGGTAGCACCAACCGGGACTAAAGATAGCATCTCTAGTCCCGGTTGGTGTTATCCCGGGACTAAAGGTGCCCGGCGCTCTGACAGGCTCTGACAACATTTGAACCGGGACTAGATGTGATCTTTAATCCTGGTTGATGACACAAACAGGGACTAATGTTCGTATACTTTTTAAACCGGGACTAGGGATGATCTTTAGTCCTGGGTGCAACTCAAACCGGGACTACTATGGTTTTTGCCACTTCAACCAATGATGGTTTCTCCAGTAGTGAAAGAAACTACCTAAAAACCTCCAAATGGCCATGTGTTGGCATTGTTGTATCTGGATGTTTTGCGCTTCGATTTTCATCTTCTCCCAAGAGGTCCTGGGGAGTGTCCAATTTACTAAGTACTGTAAATAGGGTATAGTCTCCAGCTCTCTATCAGAGACCAAAGTTAGATAAGTTGTTGTATATGACTTTGGTAAAATAGTAAAGAAAGGCTTAGTGACACTATTCACAATAGTATAGAACCCTGAAAGTGTTTTGTACCTATCGTTATGGTTAGAATTTTAATTATCATGGGCCAAGGCTACTGTTAGTAAAGCACAAATTGGTTAATACTTTTAGCCAATGAGAATGGAGTATGGTCGAATTACGGTGAGAATGTGAAGTAGGCATTGATCATGGTACTGAAATTATCAGGATTGCTGCTGTGTTAAAGAATTTTGTTAAGGTGCCAAATGGAGTAGCAAAATCAATAAAAAAATTGCAGTATGTTACTTTTGTTGTTGCATAGTATTTTTGAGAACTTATCCATGATTTTAAGTTGAACATATTGATAATTTTCTTACACACTCGAATGCATATGAATCCTAGTGCATATAAGAGCAAAAACAATTAAAATAAGGCATGCACATGGAGAGATGCTGACTTTATTTATTGCCAGATTTTCATACATGATTTTGTGGCATGTTACAAATATAAAAGCTAGTACAAGCAATGGCGAATCTCAAAATATTTTATAGGAGGGGTTGAAATCATATTTTCTACTTCTAGCCCCTTCTTGCAACATATATAAACCTAAATTGTGATAGAGAGGCTAAGGGGCTCCACTACTAGCTCCGACGAGGGTAGGGGCTAAAGCCCCTCAGCCCCACCGCTAGATAGGCCCCCGAGTACAAGTATATTTTAACAACGATAATAAATATTTTCAAACGCAAACATGTATTGGGACCGACGCTTGCATGCAATTGGGCAGTGAATGCAGCAAGTTTGTAAAATATTTATTTAACTGCATTGGTTCAAACTTGTGTAAACAGTAGCGCTCCAAGATGTAAATCACCAACTACTGACTGGTAGCTACATGTCTACCGGTAATGGCTCGCGAACGACTGGAAGAAGCAAAAGATCATGGAGCCGTCGTGTTGTTGCCCCCATCTCCTGCTTCATATCAAGGTTCCCAAGCTCCATCCCATCAGGAAGCTCCCAGTCAAAATGGTACAAGAGACTTGCTAGCACAAGTTCCAAGTTCACTAGACCAAACGCTATTCCAGGGCATATCCGTCGTCCTACTCCAAATGGCATATACTTGACATCAGTTCCGTTGTAATCAAGTTTGACATGATCAAATCTCTCTGGAATGAACTCTTCCGCTTGGTCCCAGTACATAGGGTCCCTACTTATAGCCCACGTGTTAATGAGTATCGTAGTTCCTTGGGGCACATCGAACCCTAACACTTGGCATGTGGTTCGGCTTTTTCGTAACAACAATGGAAGTCCTGGAGGGTGCAGCCGGAGCCCCTCCTTGATGACCAAGTGCAAGTAACTCAAATTGCTTAGGGCTTCCTCTGTAACTTTGTGATGTTTGCCAAGCACTCGTCGAACCTCATCTTGTGCCTTTTGCATCACTTTGGGGTTCCTGATGAGCTCCGCCATAATCCATTTCAGTGTTGTAGCAGTTGTCTCGCTGCCCCCATTGAACAAGTCCTGTATAACACGTATCCGAATTTCCATTGATACTAAATACATTTTAGTTACTAGTTACCTTCAAGTAGTAAATATCTTAAGGTATTAAAATTTTAGTGTAAAATTTAGTTACCTAATTAAAGTAGTGTAAAATTCTGAAATTGTATAGTTTCGAGAGGCTTACTCCGACTGTTGTCTTGATGTTGTCAGTGGATAGGGGGAAGTCACCTTTTGTCTGGATCCTGAGGAGTACGTCAATCAAGTCCTCGTCATCCGAGGAAGCAGATCTGTTCTCCTGGTGCTCCTTGATAATGGTGTCCAAGAACGCGTACACTTCGTCGCGGTGGCGCCTCATCTGGCGCGGCCTTTTGCTGAGGAGGACGGCAAGGCGTGATGATGGATACAGATCTGGCAAGCTCGGTGTGCCGATGAGCGCGACTCCGCGCTCCAGCAACATCAAGAACTTGTCCCGGTCTTTGAACCGGCTCCCGATCAGCGCGCGCATTGTCGAGTCGGCGGCGTAGGCTGACATGAGCTTGCTAAGGTTCACCGTGCACCGCGCCGCCGACGAGGTCGTCGTCGCCGCGGCCGCCACTGCCCGGAGCAGCCGGCCAACCTCCTCCTCGCGGATCGACCGGAAGGACTGGACGCGCTTGACGCTGAGCAGCTCGACGGTGCAGATCTTGCGGATGTTCCTCCAGCTATCCCCGTAGGGCGCGAACACGATCCCCTGCGAGCCCTCGGGGAAGACGCTCTGCATCACCCGGGTGGAGGGCCGCGTCGCGAAGGCGAGGTCCTGTGTCCTCATGATCTCGCGGGCGGCGTCCGCCGACGAGGCGAGGACGACGTGCAGCCCGCCGATTCGGAGCCGCACGAGCGGGCCGTAGCGCAGCGCGATGTCGCGCATGGCGTGGTGCGGGAGCTTGCCCATGAGAAGGTGGAGGTGGCCGATCACCGGGAGAGCCCATGGAGACGGTGGGAGGCGGCCGCGCCCACGCGTGGAACGGACGAGGAAGACGAAGGGGAGGACGACGAAAAGCAAGAGAAGCACGAGCTGATGAGGGAGCTGAGCAACAAGCCCCGCCATGGCTTTATCTGTGCAAAAGAGTTTACTTGCATTTGGCTTGCTCTTGCAGCTCAACGGCTGGTTGTTTATATAGTCGATGCTTGTTTCATCAGCTTAATTTGCACCATCAATGTCTGATCAAACTTGTTGCGCAGTCGATCATTGGGTTGATGCTTGCCACCCCTACTTAAAAAAAACGACTTTTACGAACGCACCCCTATTTTAGTCACAGATGGGCCAAAAAGTATCCGCATATAAAAAAATTTAGATGCTACTATTTGGTTAAGACCCATAAGAAAAAATCAATTTTAATGTAAAAACAACTTTTCATGCCACCACTTTCCTTTTTAACCGTCTCCCTACCCTCATCCCCTCTCCTCTCTTTCTCTCTCCCTTTCTCACTTAGCTTTTCTCCTCCTCTACTTCTTCCCCTCCAGAACCATCGGCGAGAGGCCTCAGCAGCACGATGCCACGATGGGAGATGGCGGTGGGGCGGCGATCAAGGGCTTGCGAAGACGGCGGTGAGCTTCTGGAGGTGGCAACGGCAGGTGCGAGCTGGGAGGGCGGATCTGGTGCTCAAGACCTTGGTGGTGACAGATCCGGCATTCGAGAAGTCGTCGGTGGTGGATCCAATGCTTGGGATGTCGGCGGCGATGGATCCGATGCTCGAGAAGTCGGTGCTGGTGGATCCGATGCTTGGGAGCTCGTCAATGGTGGCGGCCTCGGGAGTTGCGGGGCTTCGGTGGCGACGACAATGGTGGCAGCAACGATGGACTGTGGCAGTGGATCGGAGCTAGCTAGGTTTTCGATTTTGGGATTTTTTAGCGATTTTTTTCTTTTCATATGTGAGAGGCTTAACTGTCTGCCTATGAAAATCATATTTAGCATGAGAGTGCGCCGCCCGTATGGAAAAATTTCGATTTTCGCAGACACGTAGGGGTAGCTGGGTACTTTGCCTGACTGCAAAAATACTTTTTGATTGCACCGAAAAAAACGTTTATATAGTAGTGGACTGTCCTCAAAACCATACTCTAAAACCACGTAATCCACATGGAAAATACTTAATTTTTTGCCATTGTTTTCGCAAGCAGTGTTTTGCCTATGCATAGACTTTATTGAAAACGACTGGCCAACAGCCCCAAATAAATGAAAACTAGTAGGTTATCACAAAATATAAAAAATAAAAGCTTCACTATTTATTAATCTAATTAGCTGAATGCCAGCGGCTAACAAATAACGAGTATATATCAATCACCTACAATAATGCAGAAGTCATAGGCTATATATATATTTACGCAATCTAAAGGTTGTAATTGGTTTAGCTATAAAAATGAAGTGTGACTTTTAGGTTGCTTTGTTTTTTTTATTTTCAGGATAAATCTTGATGCATTGTTATGTTAATATAATTCATAACTTTATGTTTCATAATAATAAGAATTTATAAGAAAGTATGCTTTTTTATGTATAAGGACAGAACATTCTCCTCACCACAAGATAAAGATACACAAAAATGTGTGAGTTGTTTGATATATAACGATCTAGTACTATAAGACTGATTGATAAATAACAGAAAAATCAATTGCTTGATAAATAGATATTTTCTGGACGATACCTCAAAAAGGTTTCCGGCGGGCCATAAGAGGTAGCGTCTGGAAAAACCGGTCCCGAGGGGCCGGCTATTGGCCCGCACGGGATAATCGAATTATCCCGTGCGGTCCACTTAAGGACCGGCATAGAATAATGCATTGTTCCGTGCGGGCCGTTAGACCGCATGCGATGATGCCAACTATTGCTATATTTCTTTGATTTATTTTATTTTCATGAATTTTTTTGCTAAGTCTCACATTTGAACTACAAGTGATTAAAAAAATAGAATAAAATTAGTAAAAAAATTATATTCATGTTGTTTAGATATGCTTGAGTCATTATCCTCTAAATGAGAATAAATTCTGAATTTTTCTTCATGAAACATGATTAGGAACCTATTGACCAAATGATTTTAAAATTGTATAAATAGCAAACGAAGTCGAAAAATCATGAAAATTGTCTGGATGTCATGATATTATACGTAGAGGCTGTGGTAAAAAATTAAGAGGGTTTCGAATATTTTATCAGATACGTTATCGTGTGCGATCGGCTTAAGGGCCCTCGCACTCGGCAAAATTTTGAAAAAAATTTCTTCTCCACCCTCCAAACTTTCTCTACTATGTAAATACAACATGTAACTCCAAATTATAAAATTTGGTAATTTTTTGATTGGTTTTGCTATATTTATTTGATTTATTTTATTTTCATGAACTTTTTTTTGCCAAGTCTCACATTTGAACTACAAGTGATTAAAAAAATAGAATAAAATTAGTGGAAAAATTATATTCATGTTGTTTAGATATGCTTGAGTCATTGTCGTGTAAATGAAAATAAATTTTGAATTTTTCTTCATGAAACATGATTAGGAACCTATTGACCAAATGACTTTAAAATTATATAAATAGCAAACGAAGTCGGAAAATCATGAAAATTGTCTGGATGTCATGATATTATACGTAAAGGCTGTGGTAAAAAATTGAGAGGGTTTTGAATATTTTATCACATACGTTATCGCGTGCGGTCGGCTTAAGGGCCCTCGCACTCGGCAAAATTTTGAAAAAAAATTCTTCTCCACCCCCAAACTTTCTCTATTATGTAAATACAACATGTAACTCCTAATTATAAAATTTGGTAATTTTTTGATTGGTTTTTCTATATTTACCAAGTCTCACATTTGAACTACAAGTGATTAAAAATAGAATAAATTAGTGAAAAAATTATATTCATGTTGTTTAGACATGCTTGAGTCATTATCCTATAAATGATAATAAATTTTGAATTTTTCTTCATGAAACATGATTAGGACCAAATGATATTAAAATTTTATAAATAGCAAACGAAGTTGGAAAATCATGAAAATTGTCTGGATGTCATGATATTATAAGTAGAGGCGTGGTAAAAAAATGATAAGGTTTCGAATATTTTATCACATACGACGCTCACAAAAATCGTAGATTCTCCAGAGAAGATTAGAAGTGTTGAGAAGGATTGGTTAGATTTGGAGAGAAAGTGACGGCCGAATTGTCTTTTGATTTCAAAAATTTTTCCATAGGCAATAATTAGCATATATTGATGTATGGAAAAATTTGGTAATTTTTTGAATTAGTTTGATAATTTTTTCATTAATATCCAATTTGATGAAAAAAGAGAGGGGGTCGATTATCGCGTGCGGGCCGCTTAGACCGCCCGCACGGAAAATAACTTTCCGTGCGGGCCGCTTAACAGCCCGCACGGGAAGATGTTTTCCCGTTCGGGCCGTTTAAGCGGCCCGCACAGGAAAATTGTTTTCCCATGCGGGCCGCTTAAACCGCCCGCACGGGAAGATCGTTTTCCGTGCGGGCCGTTAAGCGCCCGCACGCGATAATCGTCGCCTATATAACGCCGCACGGGCTCCCAAAAATTCCAAGTCCCCGGTGAAAACAGATCTAGCGCCGCCAGCCGCCGAAATTCCGCACCCTCGCCGCGCCGAGCAACCGCCGCCTCACCGAGATCCGCCGCCTAACTCCTCCCCACCGACCGCATCCGCCCCTTCACGCACCTCACCGTGCCCTCGCCTCCTTGCCCTCGCCGTCGACCACCACCGCGCCCTAGCCGCCTTGCCCTCGCCGCCCATCCCCGACGCCGCCCGACCGTCGGCTTCTCGACGCCGACGCCGGCCTCACCGACCTCGACCGCGTGTGCCACCGATGCGCCGGCATCCGCCGGCCTCAACCAACTCCTCCCCGCCGCCACCAACCGCCGCCAGCCGCCTCCACCGTGCCACAAACCGCCGCCTGCCCTACCACGCCACCGACCGTCAACCTCCTCACCGCCACCGGTTAGTCAATCAAATTTTAACTTCTGTTGATTCTTGTAAATTTTGTGATATGTGTTGTGATGTGAAATGTGCTGTGAGATGTGCTGTGAGATATATGTTGATGTGAAATCTTGTTGATGTGAGATATGTGCTGTGAAATGTGCTGTGAAATCTTGTAAATTTATTTGATGGAACTATAGTTGATGAAATTTGATGGACTGTTATTTGATGGACTGTTGATAAATTTTTGATGGACTGTTGATTTCACTGTAAGGACTGTTATTTGATGGACTGTTGATGGACATTCTGACTAACTTGAATAATACCTCCTTGACATGCATTAGCAAATTGATTCAATTCAATCACGTGATTATCTATTGTGAAATGCATGACTTGTATTTTGAAGATTTCTACATGATCTCTGCCATGCTACTTCCACTATGGATTGGCCATATAGTTTATGTCGTTGTATAAACTATACGATGTGGTTATTTCTGTATAAACTATACGGACAGACGTGGACGGACGAACACACGAACGGACGAACGACCGAACGAGCGTTCATTCGGTCGTTTGTTTTTGGATGAATTTTAGATTTAGGTTAGATTTTAAATATTCAAACACATATACCCACCGTCTCCTCGGTATATTCTAATCTCCCTCTCTCCTCTCCCTCTCCTCGGTCTCTCATCTCTCATCTATTTCCCTCCCCCAATCTCACCTCTTCTCACGGACAAAATAGCAAACATATGTATTTTCATCGCTCATCTCTAATAAAGAGAAGAAGAAGGAAATAAATACATTTTTCACAATCTTCTTCTCTTTAGTTTTTTTGGCTATATTTTTTATGCATGTCCTTAATATTAGATAAGATAACAAATTGTGCGTTCACAAATTTCACATGTGCGTTATGAACAACCGTAGATCAAATGTCGAACGAGAAAGCTCCCTCCGAGGCACGCAACGTCGAATCAACGGAGAAGTCTTCGAGCGAAGGCACATGGAATGAACCAAGCGATCCGTTCATCGAAGTTATGCAAGCACCAGCACCACCGGTTGAAGAAGACCCCGACTACATCCCTATCGAGCAAGCAGTAAGTCCAGCCATATTGTTATGATCCCTATCGTAGAATCTCGTTTAACGTTATCTGTTGTACGTACAGATGGAAGCAAGGCGCCGCTCAAAAAGAAATGCCGCCAAGTCTGTCGTCCGGTCTGCCGAAGTCGAGACGGACACAGCAACTTCCGGTTCGGTAGAAATCGACACGTCCGCGAGCGCTGGAGGACGTCAAAAAAGAAGACGTGGTCAGAGAAGTAAGAACCAACCCCCAAGGAGACATATTATATCACCTCTCTGAACCAGGATGGGAAGCCATTAGAGCCCAAGGTAGAAATGACAAAGTTCAGTAGCGCTTGCGGGGTACTGGCCAGAACCCACGGCCCTTTAAATGTAGATTCCTGGGAGCAGGTGGATGACAACTTGAGGAACTTCATATGAAACGAGCTGCAGAAGTGGCTTGTATATTGTAACACCGAAAATCGAAGAAATTAAAATCGGAATTTAAAACTCGAAACTCACAAAAACCTTTTGGAGTCATTGCTTCTTATCGCGTTTATCGTTCTTATTTGCCAAGCTCAGTTGCATAAGAATTCTTTTTGAATGACTTTGATGTGAAGTTGGATAAAACCCAAAGCTTTGAAATCTCAGCTGGTGAAAAAGATTTCAATATATATATATATTGAAAAGAGCATATATATAATTTGGTGGATTACAAAAGGGTATTTTAAAAAGGATATATTTTGGTTTAAACCCTAATTGGTGGAGGAAAGATAATAAATATTTGGAATTGAATGATAAAAATATTTTTGAAAAGGAAATATGAAATTAGAAATTTATTTTTAATCAAAAACCCTATTTTCTTGAATTTAAAAGAAGAAATAAAATAAATATGAAAAATATATTTTGAATAATAAAAAGTGGGGAAAAAGTTGAAAATATAATTTTAAAAATTATTTTGGGAATACTAGAATTTATTTTGAATTTTTAGAGTGAAAAGAAATAGAAATGGGAAAATAGGATTTTAATTCGGGAAAATAGGAAATCATACTGTTCATTCCACGACAGGTGTTCGACCGTGTCCGGGCCCTCGCGCGCGTGCGACACACGTCGCGCGTCGCAGCCGCTCGCCGTACTCGCCCGCGTCACCACGTTACCGCACAGCAACCGTCACCCCCGCGCCTGTGCGCCGCGTCAGCACGCGCGCCGCGCCATGCCGTCGCCACGTCGCTGACGACCGCACCAGTGCGCGCCATGTCGTCGCCGTACCACGCGCCATGTCGTCGCCGTACCCGCCAGCGTCAGCGTTCGCACGAGCACAGTCCGCGCCAACGCCGCGTCCTCGCCACGTCGCGCACGCACGCTCCCGCACCACGTTCGCCGTATGCACAAGTCGGCCACAGTGGCGCACGACGCGCGACGTGCGCACGCACGCGCGCGCGGGCGGCAGTTGACGCTGGGCGTTCCTGAGCACCCCGCGCACTATAAATAGGTCCCTAGCTTCCCTTCACCTCCCCACACATCGCCAACACCATTCCACTCCCCCTATCTCCTTTGCTGCTACCGAAACGCGCCAGAACGCCACGAAGTGAGCCGGGTTGACCGAATCCGCGTCGTCGCCGCGTTCTCCGCCGTCCGCCGGTCGCAGATCGATACGCAAGGATCGACACGCAAGGATCCTGGGGACCCCCTTTTTTGGTTCGGCACGGGGAGCGGTGTACCCTGGTTTAAACTCGTAGAAAGAATGAAGTAATGCAGATGAGGCGGGGATTTATACAGGTTCAGGCCACCAGAGCGGTGTAATACCCTACTCCTGTTTGTATGTAGTATATGGGGCGAGTTGCCAAGAACAATGAGAATGTTCCTCTCCCTTAGACCCAGTGGTGGATGAGTGACTCCTGCAAGCTAGTTGGAGGGGCTGAGCCTTGAGCAGAACCTCCCTTCTTTTTCAGCACAGACCCTTCTGTTCTATATGAAGAAGTTGAACCCGTTCTATGATGGACTTGGGTCTCCTTTTATAGAATAAGGGAACACCACAGTAGTCCTAGCTTTTTTCTTCTACTCCACGTGGTGGAGTAGTTTTTATCTTGTCTTGTCGGAGAAGCCATTCCATTCCTACTCCTCCCTGTTTGCTGCGTCATGGAAAGCGGAAAAAGAGTGGTCGTCGTGGTAGCCATGCCGGTGACGTGATGATGGTTTGCCTACCCCCTCCGACGGGTCCCACCGGTCAGCGGCCCGTTCCACGGGTAGGCATAGGCACCATGCTTCCTGCGCTCACACTCTCTCCCCACGCAGCCGCCCAGTACATTAAAATGCGACTGGACAATGCGTGAGGGGAGCATGCGCGGAGTGGGCGCGCGGCCATACCGTGGTCTTAGTCAAAGACTTTTAGCCCCCTTTGCATTACGATAGGCAAAAGGGATGATGATGGGTGCAACCGACGGCGCCGCTCACATCGCATTGAATGCGGCGGGCGGGCGCTCGGCTTTCTTCTATTTGAGCATTAAATGGGTTGGTTGGTAGTTGGATTCGCCCTCTCTCGGAGAGGTGCGGGGTAGAGGATGGGGTCCGGGTGATCCGGACTCTTGACCGAGGGTCAGGGAGATCCGGACCCCGTCGTTGGGAGTATGGTGGCCTCCGGCAGCCTCGGGCCGCCAGCCCGGGGGCGGCCACGTGGCCGCCCGTGGCCGAAACTCGCCTAGCCTTTCAGGGCGTAACTTTGACGCCCCTTGATGGACAAGGGCGCCTTCCTTTTTCTTAAATGCCACGCCCCCGACAAACCCCCGGGCCCATATCACCGACAGTAGCCCCCGGCGTTGACCGGGGCCGAGTCGGGCTCGGGCGCGGTTGACGCCATTTTCTTGAGCGTGTGGGCCCGGGAATTTGGGCGCTTTTGCTATGGCAGGTGGCCGGTACGCGACCACTGATGTCGCACCTGGCCAAGCTTTTCCTTAGGACGGGGGGGGCAAGTTTGTTTGGGCCACGCGCACGGGGCCCATTTTAAACCGCCCAGCACTCTCCGTCCCGCGTAGTGCGCCTGGCGGACGCGGAACCCCAGGCGGCACGAAATCCGAACAGCGCGGGAATCCAAGGGGATGCGAAAATCGAAAGGTCACGGGGACGAGGGGGCGCTTCGTGTGGTAGTGGGGCAAATTTAATGCCGTAGAATCCGGGCCGCCCTGCGAAGAAGAAGCGGGCAATCTCGGGGATCTCCTGGGACTTCAACCCCGCCCGCAGGTACACCTCGCTGATACGTGGATGCCTATCGGGGTCTTACATGTTTATCTTTGTTTCATGATTTCCTTGTTGTGTTCTTGTTTTGTTTCCAGCCGTGAGCACAGGCATTTTCGCCAAGGGTTGTCCCCAAGGGCGGTTCTGCCTCGGGCTCGGGGGAGGGCGCACAGGAGAGGTCCGGGGAGCCCGAGCCCCCAAGGTCCGGGTCGCCCCCTTCGGGCTCGGTCTCGGATCCGGTGAGATCCGAGGAGGGGGCCCACCCAGCGGCTGGAGCGTCGCCGTCCATGAAGGGCAAGCCGTGGGCGGCGCCGGCACAGAGGGGGCAGCGGAGGGCGGTGGAGAGCAACCTCAGGGGTCCCCTCCGCGGCAACCATCGTCGTCGCCACAGCAGCCCTCGCCCGCACCGCACTCAGCGACGCCATCGCCCCGCCGGCTACCATTAATCCTGGCGGTGCAGGCCTGCCGCGAGCCCCCAAGGCAAGAAGCGGGCAAAAGCGGCCACGGGGTCTTCGGTCCCCGCCGCCGGTACTTCTACCGAAGCCGCACCAACACCCCCGTGCTCGACCACTACTACCTCATGACTCCAGCATGCCTGAACACTTTTCAAGCTATGATGGAGCAGGCCTTTATGTTGAGCACAGAGTCGGCACCGTACCTGATAGACCCCACTACTGCTACCTCAATGGAACCCACCTCTAACTCCATGGCTGTACCATCTGAGCCTGGTTCGGGAAAGGAGAACCCCATCCAGATCAGCACCGACTCCGAGTCCGAGACAGAGCCTATGGAGATCAAGTGGGAGTCCAGTGATACTAATCCAACAGAGGAGGCAGCTCCTACTCATCGCATGACTCACACTGAAGGTCCCATCACCCTCAGGACTGCCCGAAAGAGTACCCGACCACCAAGCAAAAAGATCAAACATGACTCCGAGGCCACTACCTCTGAGCCATGGGAACTTCGATTTGCTTCGGCTAAGGACCACCCCCTTCCTGCACCTGGTTCCTGCGGTTGGTTGGATGACTAGACGAGAGGTCCGTACCGGCTTTGACCTCGCTTTGGATGGTTTTTGGCAGCAAGGATCACACCCTCCCCCTAGTAGACGATGGCAGTAGTGCGATGTTAGCTTTTGCATTGTGTTATGTGGGACTGCGTATGTGCAGTCCATTGTATCCCCATTGATGTAATCGCTATGGACCTATATAATGTTTTATGGTATGTTATTAATGAGTTTATTCCACCATGCTTGCTCTGTTCCAAGATCACTTAAGAACAACTTGAAGAGAAATCACTTAGAAACCATGACCTTAGTGGGTCCAATCTCTTAACTCATCTACCTCCTTCAGATGGTGCACCGTCGCAGAGCTTCAACATCCAACGAGAACCCACCAGAGCCCAATCCCTCCACCTTAGCGGAAGTCATGGCTTTGCAAACCCAGTTGCTTCATGCCATCGCCAACAACCAAGGGAATCATGGAAGATCAAGCTTAGGAGAGTTCATGCGAGCCAAGCCGCCTACATTTTCCATGGCCGACGAGCCAATGGATGCCGAAGATTGGTTGAGAGCAATACAGAAGAAGTTGACCCTTGTCCGGGTACAAGAAGCCGACAGAGTCGTCCTTGCCTCCAATCAGCTGGAAGGTCCTGCAAGTGATTGGTGGGACACCTACAAAGAGACACGGGCAGAAGACGCCGGAGAACCAACCTGGGAGGAGTTCACAGCCGCCTTTCGTGAAAATTTTGTACCCGCCGCAGTCATGAGAATGAAGAAGAACGAATTCCGAAGGTTGCGCCAAGGCAACACCACGGTGCAAGAATACCTGAACAAGTTCACGCAACTCGCTCGATATGCCACCGGTGACTGGCAACCGAAGAAGAGAAAATAGATAAATTTATCGAAGGATTGAACGATGAGCTGAGAGGGCCAATGATCGGTCAAGACCACGTCAGCTTCCAAAGCCTTATCAACAAGGTTGTACGATTGGAGCATGACCAGAAGATGGTGGAAAACAACAGCAAGAGGAGGCTTGCTATGGCCCGCCCACTTAAGGGAGCGTCTCAGCGTCCCAAGGGAGCCACCCCGTCCGGATGGAAACCAACCGTCATGGCAACCAGTCGTCCCCCTGCACCCGACCACGTCAGCAGGCCGACTACACCCCAGTTTCCTACCCCGACACCGACTCTAGCCGCTCCTGGAAGAAGAAATGTGAACTGCTTCAACTGTGGAGAGCTTGGGCACTACTCCAATAGTTGCCCCAAGCCACGCAGCACTCCCATGAGTACCAGCACCAATATAACGGCTGTACGAGGAACTACTGCTCCTGTTGCTGGACGCGGTCTGTTTAGGACGCCGCAACCCAATGAGACTGCTACCGGATTTCGGCGTGGACAAGTGAATCATGTGCGTGCCGAAGAAGTGCAGGAAGATTAGAACATGCTGATGGGTATGTTCTCTATCAACTCTACCCCAGTTAAAGTCTTATTTGATTCCGAAGCATCACATTCGTTCATATCATCACAAATAAGCAAACAACACCACCTACACCAGGTAGAACTTAAGAGACCCATGTTGGTACACTCACCTGGGGGAAACATAACCGTACCCCATGCTTTGCATCGATGTGCCCATCCGGATTAGAGATGTGGTATTCCTTTCAAACCTTATGGTACTACCACCACCACAAAGTCTTGATATCATATTTGGAATGGATTGGTTGACTAAGAACAATGGAGTCATAGACTGTGGCCGAAGGGAAGTCACAGTATCCACCCCATGGGGATCACCAATGAACATAACCATAGACCAAAACCCGATGCTATGTGAGCAAGCTGCGGGAGTATTTACCATGCTAGCTTTGAGCGGGATGCCAGTAGTGCAAGATTACCCGGACGTATTCCCTGAGGAATTGCCCGAAATGCCCCCTGATCGTGACACAGAGTTTATCATCGACCTAATGCCTGGTACTGCCCCCATATCTAAGAGACCCTACTGAATGCCGGCTAACGAACTAGAAGAACTCAAGAAGCAAATCAGAGAACTACAGGAAAAAGGATTTGTACGCCCTAGTTCTTCTCCCTGGGGAGCCCGAGTGCTCTTCGTCAAAAAGAAGGATGGAAGTATGAGGATGTGTGTAGATTATCGATCGTTGAATGAAGTGACCATCAAAAACAAGTACCCACTACCTAGAATTGATGACTTATTTGATCAACTCAAGGGTGCCCAAGTGTTCTCGAAGATTGATCTTCGGTCAGGATACCATCAGTTGAAGATTAGAGCTGGAGATATTCCCAAATAGCATTCTCTACGCGTTATGGCCTGTATGAGTTCACAGTAATGTCTTTTGGATTGACCAATGCCCCGGCGTATTTCATGAATTTGATGAACAAGGTATTCATGGAATACCTGGATAAATTCGTGGTGGTGTTTATCGACGATATTCTTATCTATTCCAGAGACGATGAGGAACATGCAGAACACCTACGGCTGGTACTGGAGAAGCTACGAGAGCACCAGTTGTATGTGAAGTTTAGTAAATGTGAGTTCGGCTTAAGGAAGTCGCTTTTCTTGGCCATGTAGTCTCACTGGAGGAGTAGCGGTAGACCACCAAGGTCGAAGTCATTACGATAGAAGGCACCCAAGTCAGTGACAGAGGTTCGGAGTTTCTTGGGATTGGCCGGATATTACCGGAGGTTCATCGAAGGGTTTTCCACAATAGCCCGACCCATGACTCAACTTTTGAAGAAGGAGAAGAAATTCGTATGGAACGAGAAGTGTCAGGAGGCCTTTGACCAACTAAAAGAAAAGTTAACCACCGCCCCAATCTTAACCCTACCCGACAACCGTAAGGATTTTGTGATATACTTGTGATGCATCTCGACAAGGACTGGAGGCGTATTGATGCAGGATGGAAAGGTCGTGGCATATGCCTCGAGACAGCTGCGACCCCACGAGGAAAACTACCCCACACATGACTTGGAATTAGCAGCAGTTGTTCATGCATTAAAAATCTAGAGACACTATCTGATCGGGAATCACTCTGATGTATACACTGATCACAAGAGCTTGAAATACTTCTTTATTCAGTCCGATCTCAATTTACGTCACAGACGGTGGTTGGAATTGACTAAAGACTACGATCTAGGAATCCATTACCACCCCGGCAAGGCGAATGTAGTGGCTGATGCGTTAAGCCACAAAGCCCAATGCAACCATATGAGACTGGAAGGCATGGCCAGTAAGCTCCAAGAAGAGATGGCTCGACTTAACTTACACCTGATTCCTCACGGAGAAGTGAAATCACTAGAAATCCAACCTCTTCTGAGGACTCAAATAGAAGAAGCTCAAAAGGATAATGGAGAAACACAAACGATCAAAGAGCGCATGGCCGCTGGGCACGCGAAGGAATTCTCGGTGGATGACAAGGGAACCCTGTGGTATAAGAAAAGAATCTACATGCCTGAGCAAGGTGGTTTGAGAGGATTGATCCTAAAAGAGGCACACGAATCAGCCTATTCGTTACATCCGGGCAGCACGAAGATGTATCAGGATTTCAAGGAGGAATACTGGTGGCCCAATATGAAGAGGGACATAGCCGAATACGTGGCCGTATGCGATGTATGCCAAAGGGTAAAAGCCGAGCATCAACGACCGGCAGGATTGTTGCAGCCACTCAAGATTCCCGAATGGAAATGGGATGAGATAGGCATGGATTTCATCGTTGGACTACGCAAGACTGCAGCGGGATATGATTCCATTTGGGTAATAGTAGATCGGCTCACCAAGACCGCCAGATTTATCCCCGTTAAGACTAACTACAATAGTGCCAAGCTGGCAAAACTATACATGAGTAGGATTGTGTGTCTTCACGGTGTACCAAAAAGAATTATATCGGATCGCGGTACTCAATTCACGTCCCATTTCTGGAGCAAAGTTCATAAGGCACTCGGAAGTCACCTTGCCTTCAGTACTGCTTACCACCCACAGACCGACGGGCAGACCGAAAGGACAAATCAAGTTCTTGAGGATATGTTGAGAGCCTGTGCGCTGGATTTTACCAAGGATTGGGAAAAATGCTTACCGTACGCCGAATTCTCCTACAACAACAGGTACCAAGCAAGTCTGAAGATGTCGCCAAATGAAGCCCTATTTGGTCGGCGATGCCGAACCCCATTGATGTGGTTAGAAACCGGAGAACGAGCCGTGTTTGGGCCTGACATAATCAAAGAGGCCGAGGAAAAGGTCCGCCTGATCCGGGACCGATTAAAGGCTACCCAATCTCAACAAAAGAGCTACGCGGATACTCGTCGAAGGGACTTAGAGTTCAATGTAGGCGACTATGTGTACCTAAAGGTCTCACCACTATGAGGGACTCAGAGGTTCAAGGTCAAAGGGAAACTTGCGCCAAGATACGTGGGCCCATTCCTGATAAGCGCCAGAAGAGGCGAAGTGGCCTACCAGCTAGAGTTACCGAAGAACATCTCCGATGTCCACCCAGTGTTCCATGTGTCTCAATTGAAGAAGTGCCTGCGAGTGCCGGAAGAGCAAGCTCCTTTGGAAACCATCCATATCGACAGTGATCTCACATACCCGGAACATCCAATAAAGATATTGGACGTGGTAGAAAAGAGGACACGAACCAAGTCATGGCGCATGTACAAAGTGCAATGGAGCAATCACACCGAAGAAGAGGCCACCTGGGAGAGCGAAGATTTTCTAAAGACTGAATATCCACACCTACTCAACAACCGGTAAGAAATCTCAAGGACGAGATTTATTGTTAGGGGGTAGGTTCGTAACACCCTAAAAATCGAAGAAATTAAAATCGGAATTTAAAACTCACAACTCACAAAAACCTTTTGGAGTCATTGCTTCTTATCGCGTTTATCGTTCTTATTTGCCAAGCTCAGTTGCATAAGAATTCTTTTTGAATGACTTTGATGTGAAGTTGGATAAAACCCAAAGCTTTGAAATCCCAGCTGGTGAAAAAGATTTCAATATATATATATTTGAAAAGAGCATATATATAATTTGGTGGATTACAAAAGGGTATTTTAAAAAGGATATATTTTGGTTTAAACCCTAATTGGTGGAGGAAAGATAATAAATATTTGGAATTGGATGATAAAAATATTTTTGAAAAGGAAATATGAAATATGAAATTTATTTTTAATCAAAAACCCTATTTTCTTGAATTTAAAAGAAGAAATAAAATAAATATGAAAAATATATTTTGAATAATAAAAAGTGGGGAAAAAGTTGAAAATATAATTTTAAAAATTATTTTGGGAATACTAGAATTTATTTTGAATTTTTAGAGTGAAAAGAAATAGAAATGGGAAAATAGGATTTTAATTCGGGAAAATAGGAAATCGTACTGTTCATTCCACGACAGGTGTTCGACCGCGTCCGGGAAATGAGCTAGTACAACCGTACTTCTCGAATGGGTATAGACCAAGCGGAGTAAATAGCCGAGCGGAGGTGGTACCCCTGCATAGTGGTTCTTGTGTATGAGATGAAATTGGGAATGGATGATTGAAAATCGAAATTTATTTATAACTTGAAGAATGAAGTTTTCCCATACCCCGGGAGCGTCAGAACTCCTCACACTGCTAGAAGAGGATGGCTAGAGTGCAAGAGGATTTAAGTTCATGGAGCGGGTACTGCCAAAGTGAGGTTATTGAAAGGCTTTGCCGTGACAGTCTCATGTGTTGGGACGTAGGCTCATTTGTTGGGCAGTCGCGGAGTACGGGTAAAGTGTACATCCACTACAGTGTGAATGAATCAATCTATACGAATAGCCGTGCTCGCAGATATTGAGCATCGTGACAAGACTTTCGCTTGGCTAGACTCTAATTTCTAAAATGATTGAATGGGTTTGCATGATGATTCTTATTCACTGGTGGATCAACTTCTCGAAATGCGAGAAGGGGTGGACTCCCCAGAAAACCATGACGAACCGGAGGCGGGAAGCCATCCTTGGAATCACGAGGGATGGTAGACAGAACCGTCGCCGACTTAATGAACTGTGGAACTAAAACTTGACTTGGCTAACTGTTAGGCTTGTGAAAAGATTTGTGAAAATTGGCTTTATGCAAAAGAACCCCAACCATTCTTTGAATAGCCCTATCATGTGCATCACTTCCGTGTTGGCTTGCTGAGTACGGTTGGTACTCACCCTTGCTATACGCACAAACCTTCAGATGATGGAAATGAAGACTTGGAGGATCCATATGCCTACTACCAGGAGGGCGAAGAAGCCAATAGCGCTTGCTAGGTCTTACTCTCCGGTCGTTGCCTGTGGCAATTAACAAGCCGCTGCCTTCATTCTGCACCCTTACCTAATTTCTACTTTTGGTTGTATCGGGACCATGAGGTCCTATATGTTGGATATTGCCTTCGGGCCTATTATTGTAATAATTTCGATGTAAGACTATTCGTGCATTTGCACCTGATTATTCAGTACTGTATTTCGTGGGTACCAAACTACTCGATCCAGGATACCTGTTCCAAAAAACGGGGGTCCACATATATCCGCCTAGTTCAGAGGCTCTGGAAAAAGAGTTTGCATTAAAAACGATTGGGGGGAGGTGGAGGCAGTGGAAATTGGACTTGAACACTAACTATGTGCAAAAGAATAAGTCCCCATTCAAAGACTATGGAGGGATTACGCCTGCTGAATGGAATAGGTTCATGGCGAAGATGACAAGCCCTGAAGCCTTAGCACGGAGGAAGAAGATGTCCGACCTTGCGAAAAGGAACAAGTACCCGCACCGGTGTGGCTCTATCGGCTACGATGGCCACGTAGAGAAGTGGCGAGCAACCGAAGAAAAGTTTGCCGCCCAAGGAAAGCCTCTGCTTGTGGATGCACTAAAAGAAAGAAGCAAAAACTGGGTGTGGGCACGCAGCACAGGACATGTCACTTACGAGGGGGAGATCCTGTTCGAGGATCCGGATATAGAGCGTGTGACCACAAGTCTAAAAGACATTGCCGAAAAGGAGAAGACCGAGAAATTTATTGCTAAAAGGGAACACGATCAGTTGACAGCTGCACTGGGCAACCCCGAACATTCTGGACGAGTAAGGGGTGTATCGTCAAAGACAAGTTGGAAAGAAGGGTTTCCTAGGGAAGCTGCAAGTTACAAGAAAAGGGACAGGTACAAACATAAACTTGAAGAAAAGATAGTAAAACAAGTTGAAGAGTATTTCTACTCTCTTGTTGCACGGAATCACCAAGCCTTCCCTAACTTCTTTCAGCAATCCGAAGAACCCACAGTACACATGCCCAGTAGCGTCGGGTCAGTTGACACCGCACCCTATCCTGTGGATACCATAACTGGCCCAACGCCGTGCAGCCTCCTCGTGCCGATAGGAAGGGCCGGGAAGAGAAAGGAGGTGGGTACAGGACTTGCTATACCAGGGCGACAATTTCACAACACTCCAATCCCTGAGAAATATGCAAGGGTGCAGGTGGCCAAGGTGCATGCAGAGCATAAAAGCTTAGAGCTAGACATTCCAGCACCTGAAGGGATAGAATTGCTTGGGGATGCAGTAAATCAATTCATTCTATGGCATCGACGAGATATCTTACTGGTCGGTACATCGTCAGCATCCCCAGTACAGTCAATTTCTCAGATTGTTGCTGCGCCTGCACCGCCTTTTCCACCAGGGCCTTATTCCCCACCTCGCTCCCCACCTCGGCCTGCTTCCCCACCTCGCTCCCCACCTCGGCCTGCTTCCCCACCTCGCTCCCCTCCTAAGGATAAAGGTCCAGATTCGCCAATGCCGTCAGCCCCTGAAGTCATTGCACAACATATTCACCAATCTTCTCAGACCGCAGCCGGCATTGGCGGTACCCTAAAGGCCCCTTCTACAAACAACAAGCCTTCCAAGTCCGAGCAAGCTCTCTCGTCAGATTATCTCAAAGATGGTTCGATCAAGCTATGACAAGGAATTAATGGCCAAAGACGAGGGAGACTTAGGGTTCTTGGCTTTTAGGGGGAGGGGGCCGACTGACAAGCCGCAGGATCAACCGTCCAAGTTGTCGGACTCACAACAATCAGTGAAGAACAAAGCGGAGGACCTGCAAAATTGGACTTCGGACGAAGTGCCAACAAAGTACGAGTACGGCAAGACGTTCCTGCCGTGGCACGTCATGGAAGACATGCCCTGGGAAATCAGGCTAATGCATGACTGGTACCTAAAGGCATCCAGATTGAGGCTCAACATGCTTACTGTGAAGGTCCCGGATGATGCGTTCACCAGTGGCCCAAATGGGATGCTGGTCATCGATTTCAACGACCTTCACGCATTATTCAGGATAGAAAAAATGGATATAAATCTCGTTGCTACATTTTGCCTGTAAGTATCCACCTAACTTAATGTCATTAATGAATTGATTTACAAACTAACTTGTGAATAATTAATTACTCGCTGCATTACTTAGGATGCAATACGCAGACGCGAAAAAGACCAACCATAAAATAGGGCCAAATAATTAACTAATTCATATTTATGTGGTGATTAATAGTAGATAATGAGGAACAAAATTTACGTTAGGGAGGCAATGCCTATATGCTCGCCCCCTATGTGGCTAAAACGGGACATTTAACTTTTTATTATTTTTAAGATGTAACAATTAAGAATTTTATCAGTCGCAGTCTATAACTCTATAACATATGTGGGTCTTCATGTGTATATGCGGGCTAAATGGTAAATCTTTAATTGTCACTTCTAAAAAAAATGACAAATAGTTAAATATCTTGGTTAAAACATTATATATGTGAATATGTTTGCACTCTAATGTGATCAATGTGTATGACTTAATTAGAACTATTTATGCATGTAAATGGTTAGACAATGACTGAGTTTATAATATGTATGGTGTGCGTGCATGTGCTGATATGAAATTCAATGTTGTACAACAGTTGGACTTTCTATTTGTTTCATCATATTCCAACAACCCGGTGATTGTCTTGACCGAACCGCTTACCAAAAATTACTTTCACAGGCATATGCTTTCAAAATAGCATGTGCGAAACGTATATTTGGAGAGAAAACCTTAAGGTTTCCATCTGGGTGAAGTTTTTTTTCATTGATAAGTCGTTAAAGCACTTGATTTCTGTAGACCCTCGGCTAAAGGCGGGTTGAGAAAAAGCAATGTTAATTAGCAGGTTATAAACCATATGGAAAAATGCTTTCCGCGCATGAGTGATATGTAATGGCTCGATGAACCGTTAATGGTAGAAAAATCTAGTCAAATCATTTTGAAATCTATTGTTCATCTCGTCGTCACGGTTTTCACGGTTTTCATGATTTTCGCGTGAAAACTACGCTACCGCTGGGTGATGGCAGGTAGGCTACAACGAAAAAGTATTACCTACTTAGACCGTCTGCCAGGATCATAAAAAGAGGCCAAATAATTAACTAATTCACATTATGTGATGATTAATAATAGATAATGAGGAACAAAATTTACGTTGGGGAGGCCATGCCTATATGCTCGCCCCTATGCGGCTCCGCCACGGATTAAAACGGGACATTTAACTTTTTATTATTTTTAAGATGTAACAATTAAAAATTTTGTCAGTTGTAATCTATAACACGTGTGTCCTCATGTGTAGATGTGGGTTAAATGGTAAATCTTTAATTGCCTCTTGTGCGAAACGTATATTTGAAGAAAAAACCTTAAGGTATCCATCTGTGTGAAGTTTTTTTTTCACGGATAAGTCGTTAAAGCACTTGATTTCTGTAGACCCTCGGCTAAAGGCGGGTTGAGAAAGAGCAATGTTAATTAGCAGGTTATAAACCATATGGAAAAACGCTTTCCGCATGAATGATATGTAATGGCTCGATGAGCCGTACGTTAATGATAGAAAAAATCTAGTCAAAATAAGTTGCAGAAAAGATAAATTAGGCTATAGTCTATCTCGATCATTCGTCGTCGCCATCGCCAGGTCCACATGTACTACTTGCTGCCGCGATGTGGATGTTTGACGCTGCGCTGTGGCCACCATGGAACTTTTTCCGGAGTAATTCTGAGATCTGCCATGCAATATCAGTGATTTTTCCGATGTTATACGGCGCCAACGTATTATTCCATCCAAACAGTCACTAAGAAATTATATTTGGTTGAAGCGCTACAATTCATAATAATCTCGGTTGAAGTTATACCCAAGACTAAAAAATATTTTTAGTCCCGGTTTAAAAAGACAACACTTTTCTAGGACCTTTAGTCTCGGTTCATGATATAAACCGGAACTAAAGATCATCTTTAGACCAGTTCAAATCCTGTCAAAACCTCGGGGCATCGGGCATTTTAGTCCGGTTGGTAACACCAACCGGCTAAAGATCAATATTTGTCCGGTTCGTTGTATCAACCAAACAAAAAAATATCTCGATCTTATCTCCTCGCGCGCAGCTCTATCTCTCTCTGTCTTATCGTCCTTATTCTCACATGTATCTCTCTCTCCCCTCAGATCTCAAGCTCTCTCTCCCTCAAGCTCTCATCCATCCCTCTTTCTCTCAAGCTCTCGGATCCATCCCGAGCCCTCGGATCCATCCTCTCCTTCAAGCGCTCTCTCTCTCTCTCTCGCACGGGCAAGCGGCTGCGGCCGCGCGGGCGAGCGGCGGCCGCCGCGAGCAAGCGGGAGGCGGCCGCGCAGCGGCGACGTGCGGGATGGTCGGCATGCATGTGATCTGTATTTTTGTCTTGATGTATTCTCATGATTTGTGACACTGTATTGATAGATCTGTGATTTTAATCTATGATTTGTGATCTGTCAGATTTCTGGTATTTGGGTATGGTTTTGATTTGTGAAATTTAGTATATGAATTTGTGATGTGTGAATCTTTGATATGTAAATTTGTGATCTCAAATTGAGATGGTATTTGGGGACATCAATTTTTGATGTGTATTTGAGAATTGATGTGTATTTGGGGTAACCGTGGAGCAGTGAGAGAAAAACAATAAAAAATAATTTTGTGCTTCTGCTGGCGCCAATATCTTTAGTCCCGGTTGGTAACACCAACCGAGACTAAAGATTTTTTTCGTCCTGGTTATTTCGTCCGGGAATAAAAATGAAGATCTTTTGTCCCAGTTTCTTAGTCCCGGTTTACAACCTGAGATTAAAGGAGGTTACAAACCGGGACTATTTAGCCTTTCTCCAGCAATGAGTAAACAAGTTATCGTACGTGAAGCTGTGTGATCACGTGGATGCACAAGAGTAGCACTACCGGAGAAACGATTTTTCCGTGCGGGCCGAAAGGCATCTTCCCATGCGAAGGTCGCCCGCACGCGCGAGAAGGTCTGGGAAAAGACCATTTTCGCGTGCGGGCGGCCCAACTGCACGGGAAGATAGATTATCCCGTGCGGTTGGCTTAAGCGGCCAGCACGGGAAGATCGATTATCCCGTTCGGTCCACTTTACCCGACTGCACGGGATAATCGATCTTTCCGTACGGTCCGTTAAGTCGACCGTACGGGAAAATTGCCTCCCGTGCTCTATATTTTATGTGCAAAGCTCTCTCTAGCTAGTGTCCTCTCTCTCCCTCTCCTCTCTGTCCTATTTCTCTCCTCTACTCTCTCTCAGTAATATTATCGATCGATTGATCAGATGCATGTATATATATTTCGCACGAGAAAAAAAGACATTTAATTATATTATTTTCTCATAAAAGATATAAATGTGTACACATCATGCAAAGTTTATATACATATCAAGTTTCACCTCGCAAATTACAGTAGTACTCATAATTTACAGATGGTCTTTTTTCCACTCCCTAAGCCTTTTGAATTTATCGTTCGTCGCAAGCTCACTCTCTGGATCGTAGAAATCGCCCAAATGGTTGCAGACATCGCGATGGATGAAGCGGCAAATATCTGCAACCAAGTTGAGCATTGTTTGGTTGTCGAACCGGTTCGCTACAACTGAAACGGACTTGATCTGTTTAAGAAAGAATACACATAGATATGATTAGGAAAATTATACAAGATCGATCTTAACGTGTAGAAAGATATTTTCTCTGAACTTACTTGTTCAAACTTTGTAGTGTATCTTCCGTAGATTCTTAACATCTCGCACACATAGTAGCCGCATAGGCTAGTGCCTGGTGGGTGCTTATAACACTGTGTTGAATAAAATTGTATACGTATGTCAATAGTTGAAATTAAACATAGTATAAAATATTGGCATATAACGGGCATATAATTACCGGCCATTGTGTCTTCACCAGAAGCTTCTTCTTTTGTGGATCCTTGACAGATCCACCGTTTTGTACATAATGTGTGTGTGCTCTATGTAGACAAAGTAATTATTTCAGTCGATTGTTTATTCGAGAGTAACAACAGACAAAACTTATTAAATGTTGCATGATCGTACTTACAAATTTAACAAAATGAGGAACTCTTTGAATGATTCCTCCTTGTAGTGTATCGGATCAAGCACTACGACCACGTGGTCCCGCGGATATACCAGAAAAAATACGTAATGATCGCTGCGATAGAAGAGATATGTTAACTATATCGTAGTAAAATATAGGTTGTTCGGAAGAATATTACGTACCGCAGCGCATAAGGTACCATGAGGACATTTTTGTCTTTGTGCTCCATCATAGCTTGGCCCAAGTAGAATGTTACCACGATCATCTTCTTCTTGTGTATTTTTTTGATGGTCGCGTCTCTTTGGGATTTCGTTTTGCCTTTGAGGGCATCGCAATCTGCACGAATATGAACCTCGTGTTTCGTCCAGCATATCCTTGTTGGGTTAATGTATCCAACTAGATAGTTGATCTTTGACGCATCTTGGAATTGCATCCTAAGTAATGCAGCGGGTAATTATTCAGAAGTTAGTTTTCAAATGAATTCATTAATGACATTAAGTGTGACACTTAAAGGCAAAACACAACAACGAGATTTATATCCATTTTTTCCATCTTGAATAAAGCATGAAGGTCGTTGAAATCAATGACCAGTATCCCATTTGGGCCACTGGTGAAAACGTTATTTGGGACCTTCACGGTAAGCGTGCTGAGCCCCATTCTGGATGTCTTTAGGTACCAGTCGTGCATTAGCCTAATTTCCCATGGCATGTCTTCCATGACGTGCCACGGCAGGAATGGCTTGTCGTACTAGTACTTTGTTGGCACTTCGTCCGAAGTCCAATTCTGCAGGTCCTCCGCTTGGTTTTTCATCGATTGTTGTGACTCTGACAACTTTGGCGTTTGATCCTGCTTCTTGTCAGTCGACGATCTCCCCCTGAAAGCCTGGAACACTAAGTTCTGCTCGTCTATGGTCATTACTTTCTTATCATATGTTGATCTAACCATCTTTGGGATAAGCCGACGAGGTTCAAGCTTGCTCGGACTTGAAAGACTTGTTGTTTTCAGAAGAGGCCTTTGAGGTACCGCCAATACTGACTGTGGTGTCGGAGGAGATTGGTGAATATCTTGGACATCCATTGGAGGTTGTTTTGCGACGACTTCAGGGGCTGACAGCTTTGACGAATCAGGACCTTTATCCTTAGAGGGGGAGCGAGGTGGGGAAGCAGGCCGATTAGGTGGCGAATCTGGCCCTGGTGGAGAACGCGGTGCAGGCGCAGCACCAATCTGAGGAACCGGCTCGATTGGGGATGCAGACGGTGGATCGACCAGTAGGACATCTCGTCGATGCCATAGAATGAACTGATTCACCGCATCCCAAAGCAATTCTATCCCTTTCAGGTGCTGGAATATCTAGCTCTAAGCTGTTGTGCTCTGCATGCACCTTAGCCACTTGCATATTCCTCAAGGATTAGCGTGTTGTGAAATTGTCGCCCTGGTATAGCAAGTCCTATACCCACCTTTTCTCTCTTCCCGGCCCTTCCTATCGGCACGAGGAGGCTGCACGGTGTCGGGCCAGTTATGGTATCTACTGGATAAGGTGCGGTGTCAACTGTCCCGATGCTGTTGGGCACCTGTACTGTGGGTTCTTCAGATTGCTGATACAAGTTAAGGAAGGCTTGGAGATTCTGTGCAACAAGAGAGTATAAATGTTCTTCAACTTGTTTTGCTATCTTCTCTTCAAGTTTGTGTTTGTACCTGTCCCTTTTCTTGTAACTTGCAGCTTCCTCAGAAAACCCTTCTTTTCAACTTGTCCTTAACGATACACCCCTTACTCATCCATAATGTTCGGGGTTGCCTAATGCAGCTGTCAACTGATCGTGTTCTCTCTTGCAATAAATTCTCCACTCTTCTCTTTTTCAGCAATGTCCCTTAGACCAGTGGTCACACGCTCGATATCCGGATCCTCGAAAAGGATTTCTCCCTCGTCGGTGACCTGTCCCGTGTTGCGTGCCCAGACCTTGTTTTTGCTTCTTTCTTTTAGTGCATCTATAAGCAGGGGCTTTCCTTGGGCGGCAAACTTTTCTTTGGTTGCTCACCACTTCTCTACGTGGCCATCGTAGTCGCTAGAGCCCAATCGGTGAGGGTACTTGTTCTTTTTCGCGAGGTCGGACATCTTCTTCCTCCGTGCTAAGGCTTCAGGGCTTGTCATCTTCGCCACGAACATATCCTATTCGACGGGAGTAATACCACCGTAGTCTTCGAATGGAGACTTGTTCTTTTGCACGTAGTGAGTGTTCATGTCCGATTTCCACTGCCTCCACCGATGCTCAATCGTGTTTAAGGCAAACTCCTTTTCCGCAGCCTCTGAACCATGCGGATATACAAGCCACTTCTGCAACTCGTTTCATATGAAGTTCTTCAAGTTGTCATCCACCTGCTCCCAGGAATCTATATTTAAAGGGTCGTGGGTTCTGGCCACTACCCCACAAGTTCTGCTGAACTTTGTCATTGCTACCTTGGGCTCTACTGGCTTTCCATCCTGGTTCAGAGAGGTGATATAGTATGTCTCCTTGGGGGGTTGGTTCTTACTTCTCTGACCACATCTTCTCTTTTGACTTCCTCCAGCGCTGGCGGACGTGTCGGTTTCTACAGGACCGGACGTTGCTGTGTCCGTCTCGACTTCGGCTATGACGGTAGACTTGGCGGCTTTTATTTTTGAGCGGCGCCTTGTTTCCATCTGTACGTACAATAGAAAACATTAAACGGGATCCCACGAGGTGCACCGGTCAGTTCATAACAATACGACGAGACTTACTGCTTGCTCGATAGGGATGTAATCGGGGTCTTCTTCAACCGGTGGTGCTGGCGTAACTTCGACTAAAGGATCGCTTGGAGTCTGCCATGTGCCTTCGCTCGAAGACTCTTGCACTGGAATCTCGTTGGGTGTCTTCGAGGGAGCTTTCTCGTTCGACATTTGATCTACGGTTGTTCATAACACACAACCTATGAAATTTGTGAACGAAGGGACTACATAGTTGTAATATGGTGTATATAAGAGGTGTACATGTGTGCACAAAGTCTCCTTCTACCCCAAAAGAAAGTTGATCGTAAAGTTTAGTAAACTACTCTAAATTGTGAATGTCGTCTTTGCTGGGGAATGCAATGAGAGTAGCTAAGGAAGCTTGAAGTTGCAGGGGCACAGGCAATTGTCTGTGCCCCTTCAAGTTCAAGCTCCCTTAGCTAGTCTAATTGCCTGTGCCCCTTCAAGTTCAAGCTCCCTTAGCTAGTCTCATCGCACATAGAGAAAAAACCTAAAGAGAAGAAGAAGGAAAAAAATTGTATTTGTCCCTTCTTCTTCTTTTTTTTGCTGTAGGTCAGGTCTCCTTCTACCCAAAAAAGACATTAGCAATGAGAGTAGCTACGGGAGCTTGAAGTTGAAGGGCACGGGCAATTGCTGTGCCCCTTCAAGTTCAAACTCCCTTAGCTAGTCTCATCGCACATAGAGAAAAACCTAAACAGAAGAAGAAGGAAAAAGCGTATTTTTCCTTCTTCTTCTCTTTATTTTTTGTAGGTCAAGTCTCCTTCTACACGAAATAGACTTTAGCAAAATTTCAAAGACTTTAATTTAAAAATACATATGTTTGACTATTTGTTTACTTCCATGCTTTTAATAATTTCTACCAAAGTTTGTTCATGAGAAGAGGTGAGACAGGGGAAGGGGAAGAGATGAGAGACCGAGGAGAGGGAGAGGAGAAAGGGAGATTAGAGAGTGTGGGTATATTTATTTGAAAAATCTAAAATTTAACCTAAAATGTAAAATTCATCAAAAATTTTCACATGAACTATTTCACATCAACTAATTCACATCAGAACAATTCATAAAAAAATAACAATCCATTTTACAATAATAGGCCATTTAAAATCTAAAATAAACAGTCTATTTACAATCCTAAAATAAACATTCCATTTACAGTCCATAAATCATCTAAAATAAAAAGTCCATCATATTTTCTATTCGAGACCAAATTCCAAAATAACTCTCTACAATTTATCCATCACAATATATCATCTAAAATTCATACATCACAAAAATAAATTCATCCATCACAATATACCATCCATCCAATATATCATCTAAAATTCATCCATCGCAATATACCATCCATCACAACATACCATCCATCCATCCCAACCCCCCAGTGTATCCATCCATCCTAAAATTCACATCACATTCACATCCACATCCTAAAATTCATCACATTCAAGCACATACCGGTGGTTGGCGGTCGGCGTGGAGGCGTTGGGTGGCGGTGAGGGCGGCCGGTGGGGAGGCGGCGGCCGGCGTGGAGGCGTCGGTCGGCAGTGAGGGCGGTCGATGGGGAGGCATCGGGCGACGACGGCCTCGGTGAGGGCGGCGGTGAGGGCCGCTTAAGCCGACGAGGACGGCTGTGAGGGCGAAGGCGTCGGTGAGGGCGGCCGGTGGGGAGGCGTTGAGGGCGGTGAGTTGAGGGCGGTGAGGGCCTCGGCACCGGGAGGCGGTGAGGGAGCGGCACCGTGGCGGCGTCGGTTGGCGCGGCGCGTCGGCGAGCGGCGCGTCGAATCTGCGGTGCGGGCTCGTCGGTGAGGGCGGCGGCGTCGACGGCAGAGCGACGAGAGAGAGAGGGAGCGGGGTGAGGGCAGCGGATCTGGGCGGCGGTTCTCGGCGACGAAATTTGGCATCCCGACGGCGCTCGTGTGTTCGAACTTTTCGCGGGGACTTAGAACTTTTCGGGAGGCCGCCGCGGGTATATATAGGGGCCGGTTTTCTCGTGCGGGTGGCTTAACGGCCCGCACGGGAAAATAATCTTCTTCTGTGCGGGCCGCTCGGGAAGATCGCCCCCCCCATTTTATAAATTCGTCACAAATTAACTTTAATAATTTAAATACACTACATATTAAATTTAAATTAATCAATGTAAATTCACCACATATTAATATAATTAATGAATGTAAATTCATCACATATTAATTTTATTAATTAATTTAAATTCATCACAAATTAACTTTAATAATTTAAATTCACCACATATTAAATTTAAATTAATCAACTGAAATTCACCACATATTAATATAAGTAATGAATGTAAATTCATCACATAATAATTTTATTAATTAATTTCAATTCATCACAAATTCATCGCAAATTGTAACACCATAGAAATATCAATTCATCACATAGAACCACACGTTCGCTTGTAACACCATAAGTTTGATACATTCGCTCGCAAAAACATATTATACACAAAAACAAACTAGTATTTCACAATTTTTGGATTAACATCCTTCCGCACGGATGCAAACTTTGATTCGTCGAGGACACTCTCAATGTGTTTCATTCGCGTAGGAAGATCTGTGAATAACGAAATGGCTTCGTATTGATTATAATCGGACGCGTCTTCAATGTTGTCAATACCAATGATGTGTTGCTTGCCCGATACAATAATGTCCATCTTTTCATCGGAAGGATCCTTCACATAAAAAACTTGTGCAACACGCTCGGCAAGGACCCATGGATCATCCTTGTGTCCAATTTTACTTTGTTCAGCACACGTAAATCCAAATTTATCTACCATGCTGTCTTTCACCCATTGGCATCTGAGAACAGGGATTGGAATGTTTAAACCATAGTCAAGTTTCCATATTTCTTGTATGATCCCGTAGTATGATTTCTTTTGCCCTGTTGCGTCCAACACTTCGACACAAACCTCACCGTTACGCACTTGAGCTTTTCTTGTCTTTGTTGTTTGTGTAAAAAGAATATCCGCGATGTCATACCCTTGCCATGAGGTCACAAGGCTTGTTGGGCCAGTGCAAGTCTTTCTATCATTTTTCCTCGAGTGATTCACCGGAAGATAGCTTTTGATCCTTCAACCATTGAGGAAAAGTTTGCTTCTGTTCTTTCGAAACCCAATCGTTGGATCGCCCAGGATTGCATGCTCTGATCTTGGAAGTGTGTTGCTCAATGTAGGGTGCAACGATAGCGAGTTGTTGAAGAACACTGTTGTGTGCATTTGATACCGCTTTGTAATCATTGTCGTAGAAGCATTTTCTTCCCACAGTACCCTTCCCAGATAACTTCCATCATGTCGAGGCACCGGTATCCCAATGGGGTTGGCATCTTTCATATAATCTAGGCAACACTCGACAACCTCCTCAGTTGTGTATCCCTCTATCATCGAGCCCTCCGGATGAGCATGATTACGGACATACCCTTTCAGAACAGCCATGTATCACTCGTACGCCCACATTTGATGTAGGTATAGAGGACAAAGTTCAATAATTTGAGGGACAATGTGAACAATGAGATGTTCCATCATGTCAAAGTACGATGGAGGAAAAAACATCTCTAGCTGGCAAGCTGTCTTGACTGCGAATTTCTAAAGGGGTCCTAATTCTTTTGGATCAAAAACTTTCTGTGATACTCGATTAAAAAAATAGCACAGATTTGTTATCACTACTTTGGTGTGCACTGGTTTCACTGCCCTTATAGCGATAGGGAGGAATACCGTAAGCATCTTATGACAGTCGTGAGCGTTGTATCCAGAAATCGACAAATCTTTCATTGATACTAGTTTTTTTATATTCGATGAGAATCCAGTCGACACTTTCAATCCACGAAGACATTTACAGAAAGTTTTTTTCTATTCTAGTGTCATTGAGTAGCATGCCGGTGGAATCTCAATCTTACCATTCATTAGCTCTATCGGGTGGAGATCTTTCCTTATGTCCAAATTGAACAGGTCGTTACGTGACTTCAATCCATCCTTTGTTTTACTAGGGATGTCAAGTAAAGTCCCGATGCTGCTTTGTCGAACACGTTTTCTCGAGGTGCATGACATCAATGGCATGACGAATCTCAGTCTTTCCAGTCGTCGGTACTTGAAAAAGATTGAACGTTTCTTGAAGGGCAGCGTGTTTTCTACCACTTCTTTCTTCCTCTTACCGGAAGTTGTCTTTCCCTTGCCGAACACGACCTTTATGTTCTTTGTCAGCTTGAACACCGTGGAACCATCCTTTGCTTCGGGGGTAGTACCTTCCTCAATAGTTTTGTCAAAAAAGGTAGCCATCGCACGATACCTATGCTTCTGTGGTAAAAAACGACGATGACGCATGTAAACTAACTTTTTTGACGAGGTCAGGTATATGTACGATGTGTTGTCCAGACATATCAGACATCCGGTCTTTCCTTTAATCTGTCCGAAGAGGGAAAAATTGGCTGGTAGATCGTTTATAGTAACGAATATGATAGCAAGCAGAGTAAAATACTCCTGGCAGTACGCATCAAATAATTGTAGACCCTCTTCCCATATTTCTTGCATATCCTCCATCAAAGGTTCAAAAAACACATTTAGGTCGATGTAAGGCTGTTTTGGCCCTTGTATAAGGATAGTCAACAAAATGTACTTTCGCTTCTGACATAACCATGTCGGAAGGTTATACATGGTGAGCAGAACAGGCCAAGTGTTGTGCGAGCTGCTTAGGTCACCAAACGGATTCATTCCATCCGTTCTCAATGCAAACCTGACATTTCTCAGATCATTTGCAAATTCTAGATGTTTCGAATCAAAGTTTCTCCATTGTCGAGCATCGGCGGGATGTCGAATTATACCATCCGTCTTTCGACCCTCTTGATGTCATCTCATCAACTCGGCGTTGGTGGGGTTCGAGAACAATTGCTTGATGCGATCTTTCACTGGCAAGTACCACATCACCATGGCCGGAATCTTTTTTCTTGACTCGACCAATGCATTTGGTTCGGCAACATCACTATCGGCGACACTGTTATCTTTTTTGTACCAACTCGTCCTACAAGTTGGACACTTGTCCAAGTCAGCGTATTCCTTACGATAAAGTACACAGTGATTAATACATGCATGGATCTTTTCCACACCAAGTGATAATGGACATATCAGTTTCTTGGCTTGATAGGTGTTAGCTGGCAACAAGTTAGGCTTAGGAAGCATAGCTCTCAGGAGGCCCATCAAGTCGTTGAAACTAGTATCAGACCATCCGTGTCTGGCCTTCAATCTAAGAAGTTCTAGCACCGACCGCAACACTGTATAATCCATGTCACATCTCTTTGATTGATCGTACAATAGATCTTTTGCTGATTTCTGCAACACCTCCCAATTGTTTAAATCTCTTGCTTTCTCTGTTAGGACCTCTGGTTCAGCGTGCCGCAACATATCCTCAAGATCAATATCAATATCAACCTCTGCATCATCAAAACCAGAGCCGCCAAAATCACCTGTCATTTCACGGGACATGTCCTCAATTATAAAATTCTCTGCCTCATCGAACCAAATATCAGGAATCTCTTTCGGAGGGGCGACTTCCCCGTGATAAGTTCAAACTGTGTATTTCTTCACAAATCCATCTGAATTATGTGTCCAAGAATTTCATTCGGATCTTTCCACATCTTCTGATTCTTGCAATCCACGCAAGGAGAAAAAATATCCTTCCTATTCTCCCTCAAAGCGTGTGCCTTAGCCTTATCAATAAATGTTGATGCTTCTCTCATGAACACCGGATGAGTTCTCTGTGTCTCATACATCCGTGTCCGATCCATCTAAAAAAATCGACAACATAAATTAATATTACATTTCTAGTTTTTCTAAATAAACAAATTTAACTTAAATCCTACTTCGTAACTAAAACTTCATTCATAGCAAATAATAATATTGAGACAAAATTAGTTACCAAAAAATGGTTAAATAAAAAACAAAATATTTGACGTACAAATTACAAAAATAGCTCAAAATGACAATTCAAACAAGTTTAAATATCTTCGTATTCAACCGATGAAATTTTATAAAAACGGAAGCAAATAAAAGAGATGATCAAGCATGTTACCTTTTATATTGATTTCAATTGAAGATTTCAAGTCTAAAACCTCCCACCAAAAGAAATTGTCTATTATTGGAGAGAGAAACCGAGTTAAAAAGTTTAAATATCTTCGCATTCAACCAATAAATTTTTTTAAAAATGGAAACAAATGGAAGAGGAGATCAACTATGGTACCTTTTGTATTGATTCCAATTGAAGAATTCAAGTTGAAAACCTTCCCCCTATAATTGCCCTTTTCTGGAGAGAGAAACACCATGTTAAATGTGGCACTGTCGGGTTGGACAACTATTTTATGTTGCATCATCGCGTGCGGTCCACTTAACGGCCCGCACAGGAAAATGCATTATCCCGTGCGGGTCCTTAAGAGGGCCGCACGGGATAATGCACCATTATTCCGTGTGGTCTGATAGGTGGATCGCACGGGATAATCGCATTATCCCGTGCGGTTCACTTAAACGGCCGCACGGGATAATAGTCCGTGCAGTTGTTTAAGTGGACCGCACGGGATAATGCATTATCCCGTGCGGTCCAACACCCGGCCCCCTCGAGACCGGTTTTTTCAGGCGCGGCCACTTATGGTCCGCCTGGAAACTATTGGGGTCTCATCTAGAAAAATCAAAACTGTAGTAGTGTAGTATTTTGATCTGGCGTTATAGTAGGATATATATGTGTTAAATTCACGTATACGTATGTTACTGTGCACCGACAGCGGATGCAAACCTTTAGGAGGCAATATCTTATTTTCTTTACAATGTTCATTATTCAAGTTTTATCATATGAACATATGTTAATTATATATGAATATATGAACATATGTTAATTATAATTATATATGAATATAACACAATATAATTGGGCATTGTAATAATTAGTCTCAGTTTTTAAAATGAACCGGGACTAGAAATGAATTTCAGAGGGCGGGAAAACATCTTCTCATGTTTGCTTACAAATCTAGAGATGAAAATGTATAGAAAACAACCGTAAAATGTGAAGTGCTAAGATTGTAGATAGCACATGACATGTAGATAGCAAAATGTATAGATAAGAACCGCAAATCTATAAGAGGAAGAAGTTGCTAACCTTATAGATAGCAAACATTTGTGTATTATCACCAAAGAAGTTGCTAACTTTGGTAGCACCGGACCTCTAGCTGAGAAAAATTTTGAAGATGTACAAGTGTGGCTGGCTCGGGATGGAGGAGGAAGGAGTATATAAAAAAATCTCTAGTCCCGGTTGGTGTTAACAACCGGGACTAGAGATGCCATCTCTAGTCTCGAAGCAACGGTTTTAAAATTTCAACGGCTCTCTAGGACCTTTAGTCCCGTTCGTTTCAAGAACCGGGACTAAAGGTGACGTTCAAATGTTGTCGGCGCGTGTCGGGCGTCGGGAACCTTTAGTCCGGTTGGTAACACCAACCGGGACTAGAGATGCTACCTCTAGTCCCGGTTGGTGTTACCAACCGGACAAAGGTCCCCGGCGCTCCGACACGCGCCGACAACATTTGAACCGGACTAGAAGTGATCTTTAGTCGGTTCGTGACACGAACCGGGACTACTATTCCTAGAGGACTGTTGAATTTTTAAACCGGGACTAGAGATGATCTCTAGTTCCGGGTGCAACTCAAACCGGAACTATTATGCTTTTTACCACTTTAACCAATAATGATTTCTCCAGTAATGGGAGTAATAATTCTGAGATCTGCCATGCAATAACAGTGATTTTTCCGATGTTAATTACGTTGGTAAACTAATACGGTCGCCAATGTATTGTTCCATCCAAACAGTAAACAGGTTATCGTACGTGAAGCTGTGTGATCACGTGATTGCACGAGACTATAGTATTTTGATCTAGCGCTATATAGTAGGATATATATGTGTTAAATACACGTATAAGTATGTTACTGTGCACCGACAGCGGCACAGGATGCAAGAGGCAATATCTTATTTTCTTTACAATGTTCATTACTCAGGTTTTATCATGTCAGCATGGTGCATAGATTTTGGATAGATTAGTTTAAGGCTAGCGCGTCATATGCGTGTGTTTTCTTTATAATTAAGCACGCCATATGCGTGTGTTTCGTCGATTCAGTTGATTACAGGACCGAACTCTATTCAGTCGCGATTCAGTTGATTCATGTGTATTCTAGCTGACAACATATGATAACAAACTGTTATTGTGTTTGCAGAATGAAACAGACCAATTGATACGACCGTGCAACAGGATCATTTCATGAATTCACTACGATTGCTTTATAGCGTCATTTTACATGAATCATTTAGCATGTGATGATAGACCAACTAACCGGCTGTCGCAATTATTAATTTGATCTATCTCACCTAAAGTATCACTTAAAAAATATTTTTCATATCGTCATTTTTTTATTTTTACTCGTGAATTAAAAACAACACTTTAAAAAATATATAAGAGGGACTTTGGACATGAGCCATCCATGAAACTTAAGAGACCGTCAGCGAAAATCGATTTTCGTTGATGGTATCTAAAGAGCACCGCTCGCAAAAATATTCTCACCTTACTATAAAAGACCCAAAGACCACGCCTCCCCACCTGCTCCCACCTCTCTCCCTCCCTTCTCCCTTCTCCCTCCTTCCTCTGGTGTCCCTCTTCTCTCCGCCTCTCCCCCACTGTTAACACCAAAATTTGGTAATTGGATCCCTAAGTCCTGGCAAAGGTGAAGCAGAATCGGATCGGCTGGTTTGACGAAGAAACAGAGGCCGCATCGGCTGAGAAGCGATCGGCTGCGAAGCCAGTCGACTAAGGTTGGATCGGACAAGAACGGTCGATAACCGATTCTAGGTTTAGAGAAGATAAAACAGTTTCTGGTGCAGATGTTGAAGATAAATAGAAGATTCGGTTATCAGATTGTGCGTTAAAAGATATTGTCATCCATGGATAGAGTCCTGTAACGGCAAATTGTATCTGTAATTTAGGAGTTTGTTTAAACTATTCATTGTAATACAGCGTGGGTCCTTCCCGGGATATCGTCGTGTTTTAAATAGTAGTCTAGATAAAGTCTAGGGTTTGTACAGATAATGTTATCTTGGGTATAAATAGGACCCGAGACCCCCTGTAAATCCTATATCACAATCAATCAAACAACCTTCGGCGCATCGCCAACCTTTTCTTTAGACGAGCAATTGATTTGGCAACGGGCTGCATCGTTTTGATCCTCAAAATCCAGGTAAATGCTTGTCCTTAGTTGTATGATCTGCTGTTTCTAGTGCTTCCATCGTAATGATACATTAGATTCAGGGGTTTATACTGCGCTATTTTATATAATAGCGCATATAAACTAGGGCAATGTTTAGATCTATTCTGCCATTGGCCAGTTCTATCAAGGACCCGCAGCCAATGAGGCTAGATCTAAGGGTTGGCTGGTTTATATGCGGTATCCACCGTCTCGAGAGGTATAAATCAGCTACAACAAATCAGGTTATTCTTTTTATACTTAATGCTGCATCAATGTTGAACTATTAAGTCGTTTTTAAAACTCCCAATCATTTGTTTTGTTAGATTCATATGTTTAAGAGACAGTGCCGGGGTTTCAGCCGGCTTTATCTGCCCTAATATATTTCTTTTAATATATTTATTACTAGATTTATGTTAGGACTGTCTCTTATATTAAGATCCCATTCTTGTCAGACGTCATAAGCCGAAATCGGCCTGCTATCAACAGCCGATGGCCGATTTCCCAGGCTGACTGTATTTGGTTCAAGAATGATATCTTTTCATAAGATTCATCGGAGTACTAGCCGATTCATTGTTAGCTTTCCAGTATCGGCTAGGTTATCAATATATATATATTTATTATCCTTTACTGTATTTGGGTTAAGCGGCCGATGCTGTCTCGGTATAGTCGATCCATTCCAGTCGCTTAGCTTAAATATATTTTAGGATAGCAAATATATACTCATGGATTCTCTCAGCCAATCCAATGGCGATCTAACCTAACACTTAACGTATATACCTTTGTTTTTCTTGTTGGTTAGCAGATCAAACCAACTGGCATGCCTTGCATCGCACAGGTAGCCGAGAAGGACCCGCACTGAAGTTAAGCAGACCTTCCAGACCAGCGCGTGAGAGAAATTTCTCATCAACACCCACCCTTCTCATTGCTCCCTCCGACCCTCTCCACCATAGTTGGCTACCGTCGCCACCTCCACCACCACGACACGCTACTATCGTTGCCTAGTACCGCTGCCGCATCGGCCAACAAGGAGGCCAGGGCCACCAGATCTAATGACCCCGGCCTCCCCACTGGTGGATCCGACTGGCCAGAGCAAGTCGAGCCGAACGACGACAAGGAGGAGTGAGAACAACCGGCGGCGGGACTCAAGCCAGGACTGCCAGATCTGGCGACGACTCCGCATGTTGGCTCAGCAACGGTGGCCCTCAGTGGCGACGACTCCTCATGTAGGCTCGGTGACAGCAACCCTCGATGGAGACGGCGGCTCTCGGTGGCTAGGGTTCCGGTCGGGTCGGTGATGGTGGCACTCAGTAGTGATGGCTCCATGTGCAGGCTCGACGATGTTGGTCCTCGGTGGTGATAGCGGCTAGGGTTGCGGTTAGCTCGATGATGGCGGCGATGAGACGACATCCGCAACTCGGTGACGGCAATGACGACATCAACGGGGACGCCAGATCCAGAAGAGTGTCACCCTTTTAGCAATGCTATTGTCGACGGCTTCGACTTCTTCATCGACCAGGGCATGAGGATTTGGGATAGTGATTATGAGCGGGAATTTGGAGGATTGGGGATTTGGGATAGTGATTGTGCATCCTGATTTTTATTATTTTCTCCTAAAAACATTTTCGTTGGCAGGTACTAGGATTTTGTGATGCAAAGGAAAGAGAAGAGTAGGAGATTGGTGTTCTCTACATTACTATATACTAGCAACTGTACCCGTGCGTTGCAACGGGTGAAGTCGGGGCGCGACACGAATGGGGACGGGAGGAAGAGGCGCAGGCACGGTGTCGGGCGCGACGCGGATGGGGACGGGCGAAAGGGGCGCAGGAGGTCTTTTTCATCCAAGCCCTCCCTTTTTTCAGCATTGGGACTGCGGGTTAATTTTATAAACACTCAAGGGGTTTTCTGCAAAATAGTCAGGCGGACAAAAATTTTGGGTAGAAACACTACTTGCTTTATAGATAGTTATAAATATATATATATATACTGGCAAAAATGTTCGTGCGTTGCAACGGGATGATGACGTAGAAAGGGAAACAGGCGGCGGCGCGGGAGCTCCGGCGGCGCGAGAGAGAGAGGGCACGGGCGCGGCGCGGAGCTCCGAGCAGCGGCGGGAGGAGGGCGCGAGGCGCGGTGCGGGCGCGGCGCGGATGGGGACGGGAGGGAGGGCGCAGGAGGACTTTTTTTCCATCCAAGCCCTTTCTTTCTTTTCAGCATTGGGACTGCGGGTTAATTTTATAAACACTCAAGGGGTTTTCTGCAAAATAACCAGATGGACGAAAATTTTGGGTAGAAACACTACTTGCTTTATGAATAGTTATATAGTATATTATAGTTATAGATTATAGATATAGATATAGAAATAGAAATAGATATAGATTATAGATTATATATATATATATTAATACACCTATGCTATTGTACAGGTTCTTTATAGTACCAAATCATTAATCGAATTTTTTAGAGATGGCTAAACAGACGATTAGATTACTTATATGTTATCTGATGTGAAAAATATTATATAGATAACAACCTCTAAACCACTGTGAGGCCGTCAGAACTACCACGTTATAATAAGACAAAACGAGAAAAAAATCTATAGTCTAATGGTTGAGATCGATCCTATTTAGGCATATACAGAAGTTCTGGAAACTGATTTTATGTAATATGGCTCGGTCTCTGTTTCATAACTTTGGTATAACTCTTGGCAGATTAATATGATTAGTACATATATATAGCTGTGTGCATCATTAATATGATAATATCCCCCTCCTCATAGTGCCCAAAATTTATTTGGAATTGGTTTATGGGAATACCCATGTCAAAAAAATAGTTTTATTTGGGGCTAGCATATTGTTTTGATCAATCTGACATTATCAAAATGATAAAGTATTTTATAATAATAAATTGGCTAATCCTATGCAGGCTATCTTTACCTGATTTTTGATGCTATCACATAAAAAGTAAAATATTATGCATACTTGATCTTTGATGCTATCAAAGAAAAGTAAAATATTATGCGTAGTGATGTTATAATTTTAAAGTTGGTAGCCAGAGATCTTTTCTTTCGTGTTGGATGCCCTACAACCAACAGAATTATTGGCTAGAATCTGGAGTTTGTGATTTGTTTTAGCTTTTAATGCAAGTGATCTTTTTTTGAAATTTGGGACTTATCCCATCACTTGATTTTGTTTTCTTTTTTTTCCTCAACACTAAAAACTCATTGGCTATGTGTCTGCTGACAGAGACCAAAGTTGTTACCATTTTTATTTTCTAAAATAAAAAACATGTGCAACATTAAAAACTGATTGGGTTCCATAACAACCACATCTTTTCTTACATAGTAACTGATTTAGCTAGCGGTACGGAACTGAAATTGCCAATTGCATATGGCTAGGTGGTTGGGGCACACACATTCATAAAGCCCATGCTTGTGCAGTCCAAGTTGCGCAGTCATGCGAACGTGGCAAGGTCACGTGGCCTTGTGGGACACATGCAATCGTCCTCTATGTTTTAATCTACTGAGTTGGTTGTGCATTTTTCTGAAAAAAATCAACCATTCAATATATTTTGTGATTGGCATAAAATTTGGATGGCATGGGGGTAGAAACCCTTCTGCATTCGATATTTAACTTTAACGTTAGAAGTACATAGGAAGTTTTAGTTTTCTTTTAGTTCAAACTAAACGAATTTTGATTCAATGTCTGGGATGAATTAACGTTTAAAATATAGGTTGAATGTTTCAATATTTGAGTTGAATGCTATAAGATTTGAATTGAAAGTTTCAACATTTGAGTTGCAAACTTTCAATTTCTGGTTGGAGTTTTAAAATTTTTTGGTAGAAAGCTTTGAAAATTTGGGAGAGGTTTTCAAATTTTTAGTAGAAGGTTTACTAGCTCGAATTTTTCAATTTTTTATATGAAACTTTCCGTATTCCACAGCTTCAAGTTGAAAGATCAAAACATTAATTTAATAGGTGATGTAGATCACATGGTCTAATACATTAGTTTACGGAAGATGAGCTAAAAATATCTGGATTGGATACTAACCATGCATTAACCAAGTGACGTGGACTGGCCGTACTATGTGTGAGGCATAACACATCGGCAGATCAGGACTGGATACTAAACCATGCATGCATTAACCAAGTGACTGGACAGGCACAAGAAAGTACACCGGCAGATCAGGACTGGATACTAACCGAGTGACTGCTGGCGTGGCGCCTTGCAGTCCATGCATGGAAAGCAGGCTCATACGTTGCTAGTTAACTGTGGTCTGATTGCGGTAAAAAATATTGCAGTTGAACGTAAATGAAACGTCACACTACTGAAGAAGTGATCTTTATTTCACTAGCCAAAATCCACAATAGTTTCGATTACAATAGAAATCAATACTAGAAAAAGTTTTTTAGTCCCGATTAAAAAATACAACGAGACTTTATGATCTTTAGTCTTGGTTGGTGTTATCAAGACTACAAATCATTTTTAGTACCGATTCAAAAAATCTACAGGCTGTGGGACCTCTACACCAACCGAGATTAAAAATTAACATTTGTCCCGGTTTTATATATCAACTGGGACCAAAGATGCCCTTATGTCCTCGTCTCCTGCGCACCTTTATCTCTTCATCTCCCACGCGCTTTTATCTCCTCTCCTCTCCCTCTCAGAGCACATCTCTCTCCCTCTCCCTCTCAGAGCGCAAGCAAAATCTCCCTCCCTCTATTGTGCTCTCTCTCTTAGCTCCCTCTCTCTTTCGCTCCCTCTCCCTCTCTTAGCTCTCTCTGCCTCTCTCCCTCTCAGCCGGCGAGGGCGGCGGTGGTGCGCGCGGCGGCAGGCTACGGGACAGGCGGCGGCGGGTAGCGAGCGGCGAGGCGGTGCGAGCAACGGGGTCGGGCAGTGTGGTCGGCGACGGGCGGCGACGGGGCGGGGTGGCGGCGGGCGGTGTAGGCGGGCGACGATGGGTGGCGGCGGATCCGTGCTCCCCTCCGCGCTGGCGGAGGTCTCGGTGCTTCCTCTGTTGGATTCGTGCTCCCTTCCGTGGTGGTGTCGGTCACGATGCTCCCTTTGCCAGATCCGTGCTCCCATCTGCGGTGGCGGCGGTCTAGGTGCTCCCCTCCGCTGGATCCGGCCTCCCCTCCGTCGGATCCGGCATTGTGAAATTTTCTAAAAATTTTATGATGCTTTACTCTCTGTGATATATGTGTATATGTGGATGTGTGATGTATGTGTATATTTTGATATGTGATATGTGATTGAATTTATGATATGTGTTCATTACTATTTTATGTGAATTTGTGATGTTTGATTTGGCAGAAAAACAACAATAAAAAAATAGATTTGGGGATGTTGGGAGGACGTCTTTATTTTTAGTCCCGGTTGATAACACCAACCGGGACTAAAGATTTATTTTTAGTCCCGATTATTTAACCCGAGACTAAAAATAGACATCTTTAGTCCCGCTTTGGTTGTCCCGGTTTGAAATGAGACTAAAGAGGGTTACAAACCGGGACAAAAGATGGTTTCCCCAGTAGTGTCAATATATATACGTTGAGATTAAAAAATATATACATCATTTAAACATGTATAAAACATTCACTACAATGGTCATCCTCATCTCAATCGGACGGCAACCCTCATTTGTATCGGGTATGGCACCCATCACGACGCAAAGGTCAATGTGGTGAGAAGTAATCTCTAGCGGGAAAACGCTCGTCACCGATGCACTTATCTTTGTCGGGCCTAAACTATATCCCATCACCGATATGTTTGACCCAGAAGACCAGTCAAAAAAGGACCCGACACCATATAATCTCAAACAGACCCTAATTAGTGCCCGTCACGGATGACTAACATCTCAATCGGGCTTTAACTTAAGCCTGTCACAAATGACTAACATCTCCATCGGGCTTAAGTTAAAGCCCATCACCGATGAGTTTTTTCCAAAAAAAATATTCTATTTTTTGGCTAGCCTCAGGCCTTTGCTAGCCATGCCCACTGCAAAAATGATAGAAACAAAGATATATTACATCTCACATTCACATACATTCACATATATATGGCATTCTCATACATCTATTCACATACACATCTATTATTCATATATATCTGACATTGCAAGTATAAAACATATTTGACAAAATTGTAATTTAATAATATCATAAGCGTTTTACATGTCTTTGACATTAATTTCACAATGTTTAAAAAAGTTTATCCTGTCCCGGACTTTAACCATGTACTTTACATATTCCTTTGGGATGTACTATGTTGCGGACAATAAATTCCGCTGTCTCTTCTCTAATCCCGTCGAAGCTGATAGGCACAGACTTGGATATTGTTTCCTATTTTTACATAGTTCAAAATTAGTCGATATATATATATATATAATTCAAAGTAGTTAGTACATATCACAATTGAGATCATAAATCTCAAATTCGGCCATAGTCTTGAACTATTTATTGTACAGAATTCGCATGTTGTGGCACACATGGAATCCACACTGATCGCCTATTTGTTGTTTGACGGGAAAGTCCATTTTATGGATGAGGCTTTTTTGGTAATTGTTATGCCAACCTCCTTTCTTCACATATGTTCCCCACACTTCGTTGATTGCTTCTTGGATCGGGGTCCAGTCATACATCTTAGTGATTTTGGAGTTTATGGAATGACATGTACTCCACTTTGGCGTAATGACCAGAAGGATCCAATGGGCACTACGGCATTAATATAGTGAAAGTTAAATTCTAAAGTTCTATGTGTCATGCAATTGTATATATTTAGGGTACACACTTACTATTGATTATAGGCGCACAGAAAATACTCTTTGTCTTGGTGGGCCAACAAGGTCTCAAATATGTAGTCCACCATGGCCTTCCTGTCGTGTTGAAGATTGACGACTATGACCATTTGTCGATCCAGGAAGGCCACTTCCGATGCATATCTCTGGCACCACTTCCAACTATACCTACACACAAGACAAACGCTCTTATAAGTGTGTTATAAGGATTGTTATTACCAAAATTGATAAACGCAAGAATACTTACAAGGAGTAGCGCTTGAGTAGACTTATGTCCACTGCTCGTAGTCTGTAGAGGTCGAACAGATCCTTCTGCCCTATAATACTGCGTAAGTTTTTTCTTTCTTTCCGAACCAATTTCAATCCCGTGCATACATAAAGTTTCATATGTGTCATCTAAACCAATTTACAGATTCCACTGGATTCTATTAGTACTTGACATGGGTCAGTCAAAGATCCATGTCTTTGACTCAATGGATAAACCAGAGTCCACGTACTCCCATATATTTGAACTGTTTAACAGGTAATGCCATCTTACTTTCTATTGCATATATATGCGGTTCTCGGATAATTACGTGCTAACTTTCAACTGCACGTAGGGCATGGGAACGATTCCGGGGTAATATTCGTGGAAATTGGAAAGATAAGCTCTCTGTGCGGATGAAGTTTCCAGTGAGTAACATGCCTCCTCCTAATTTGAGTTGAATCATTATTATGTTCGAAAATATGATATGCATATTAAATATGTCGTCGTTTCTCTTTTAGTGTGCAAAACAGTCGTAGGGCACCAACCTATGTGGATATTACGTCAGCGACTACATTCACCGCTTTGTGACCGAAGTTAAAACTTTCGATGATCTAGATGTACGTATAACACCAATTCATACATTACGTCTCGATTTCTTATTCACTTCATATATTTATTTCTTATTTATTGTAATTAATGACAGCTTATGCGAGTAAGAGACGACCTCCCCCACGAGACTTTCATACAAGCCGCTTAGGAAGATTTGATGGGATTTATTAACGAGCAGGTCGTTGATCCCGCGGGGGAGTTCTTCATTAGTTTTAGTAGCTAAACCACAGCAAAGTAGATTAGAGATAATTTTTTATAAGCTAGATAGAAAACATGTATGAATATTGTACATATTTTGGTAATATATGTATATTTCCTTTCTTAAGTTCGTTTAAATGTGTGTAAATTATATATTTATGTGTATTATAATTTATGTGTAATATATATAGCAGTACTGCTGTAGAAATGATAAATTAAAAAAAATTAATCTTTAGTCCCGGTTGAAGCCACCAACGGGACTAAAGATCTTGAGCGATCACGTGGCTCCGTCACCTTTAGTCCCGGTTGGTGGCTTCAACCTGGACTAAATGTGCATCTCTAGTCCTGGTTATTTAACCGGGACTAGAGATAGACCATCTCTAGTCCCGGATTCGTAGTCCCGGTTTGACAACCGGGACTACTGGAAGTCTGAACCGGGACTAGTGTGGCTTTCTCTAGTAGTGATATATGATATAATACAGGTACGTAAATGGTAGTTGTAGGGTAGCATTAACTACTACTCCCTCCTTCCATTTATATATGATATTGGTTAGATAAAAATAAACTCACCAACATCATACATAAATGAGAGAGACTATATCTCAAAGAACAAAGTATAGCTACTAGAAATTATTAATACAAATAGGTGGAAGTGAAAAGAGCTGTGTCAAATTAAATAATACTGAAGTCTATTTTACTTGCCACGAAAACATATAAAAACAAATTGATTGTATCTGTGCACGATACAAAATAAACAGAGGGCTAGTTTTAAAATAACTGCAGAAATTAAAATTCTTAAAGCTTTGTCCAGTTAGCCATGTGAAAGGTATTGAGGGGATTGAGAGGATTAATTCCACACAGCTCAATAGGTGGAAATTTTTTCTCTTCAAATCCCCTTGAATTTCTTTTTTTGGGTGGGACTATCCGAACAAGAACTTTTACGTTACAACCGCACACATTTTTTGCACACATAAGAATTGTAATTCTCAGTTCCAACGTCGGGCCAATCCGGGATCTTGATTTTTTTTCTACTACTACAACTGTCGGGCCTATTTTCTCCTTAGTGCAACTTAATTAATTTATGTTCAGATTCAATGTACATCAAGATTATTCATCTCCTTAATTAAGTAGAGTATAACTAGCTCGTCATGACAACACTATCGAAACAATCGTTATAGGAATTTTTTGTTCTCATGTATGAAAATTTAGTAATAAGATATATGATCTGTGTTTAAGTTATATAGATTTAAAACTTTTGACAAGACGATGTGTCAGCATATGTGCAGCACAGCACTACAATTCTAAATTAATTATCCTATTTACCAATCGATAATTTGTACTACTTGCAATTAAATTTTTAAAATAAGATCTCACACGATTATATTTTGACGAGAAAAATCTTATGTGTTTCACCATGTTTAAAAAATTATTTCATCACCTAATAAAATGTTCCAGTTTACTTAAAAATGTTTAAGGAAGGTGCAACGTTAAAAGATACTAAAATACTAACTGTAACATCAATAATCACTCGTATAAAACATTAAGTCATAATGAGTGAAACATACGATATATATGCAAACACTTGATATGGTTAAAATATTTTTATGACTGCTAAAACATTTGGAAAACATCACATGCAACATTTACAATCAACTAGTGAAACATCCTAAAATACTAGCTGTAACATCCAAGTAAAACCACGTGCAATATATATATATATATATATATATAATTCATTGGAAAAAGTTAAATATTTTTTTATCAAAATATAAACATGCATGGTCTTATTGGCAAAATGTAATTACAGTGAATATAACGATAAGATTGAATGATACATCAGATAAATATTTGATGAGAAAAAATATTTTAAATTTTTTTAAAGAGGTTATTGGCTATATGTGAAAGAATATATAGTCAAAGTGAAGAAAAGGCACGTTGTAAAGGACAGAGCTTGCAAAAACTCTGCTGCCTCTGGTGCAGCAATAGTAGCGTATGGGGGAAGGACGTTCGATTTTTCAGCATGGATCGGGCACCCGAGCCAAATCATTTTCAGACTCAAATTTAAGGAGTTTTCAGACGACAAAAATCAGATGCACCATAGTTTTTGAGATCTATCCTTCCGAATGGTATAGCACACCATTAGTCACTATTACATATCCTCTTATCTATAACAGACTCAAATACCTAGGTTTTACGGACCGTCACAATGAAGTCATCTCAAATGGGGCTAAAAAGAGACCGATAAAGAAGTACTCACACAGACATATTAGATGTAAAAAACTCAATCCCGTCATGGATGATACCTATCAATGACGAGCTCAAATCATGGCCCAACAAAGATAACCTATGATATCTTTATCGGGCTCCAACAGAAGTCCGTCACCGATGACACTCATCAGTAACGGGCACCAATCTGAGGCCCGATTAAGATAACAATTAGGCCCATCACAGATGAGTGTCATCGGTGACGGGCTCCTACCTGAGGCCCGATTGAGATAACAATTAGGCCCATCACCGATGAGTGTCATCTGTGACAGACTCCAGCACATATGCTTCGAAATCATTTAACCTAGCCCAAGAGCCAATTCAGATCTACACATGAGCGCGAAAATTTTCTAAGTCCTCACATTGCGAACCCTAGCGTCGCCGCCGTCTCTTGGAGCCAGTCGCCGCCGTCCCTCGCGCCCTCCGGGAGCCCGGCGATGTCGTTCTCCCTCACCGCCACCGAGCACCGCCATTCTCGAGACCGAGTGCCACCGTCCCCGAGCCCAAGCGCCACCGTTCCCGAGCCCGGCCACCGAGCGCCACCATGCTCGAGGTAAGTCTATCTCCCTCATGTGCCGTCGTGCCTCCTCATATATACATCTCAGATGAATGTCATGCCATGTATCCGCCATTTCCCCCTTTGTTTCCATCAAACCCTAGCCGTCATATCTAGTTTGTGTGCATGTAACAAGTTTTTGCACGCTTGTTCCTGTTTTATCCTCTAGTTCGGAGTCGGTTTTTAAAACGACCATAACTTTCACATACGGACTCCGATTGAGACGTTCCATATATGAAAATCAATTAGAAAAAAATTTCAGATGCGTTCGTTTGCGACTACGTTCGGCGATTTTATTTTCCCCAAAAACGGCTCAGAAGGTTGCCTTTTCGAGTCCGAAAGCTTTTTCCCAATTCTGAGCGCGTCTGAATTTTTCACATGCCACGTCTTTTGTTTGCTCAAATTTTCTGTGGTTACCTCTCGTGTGCTCCTAAGTCAAGAAAATATATTGAAAAAATAAAAATAAAAAGTCAAATTTTTCTGTCTTGGTCAACGGCGGATGAAAAGGAAAAATAGAGAGGGGCAAAAGAGGAACAATATCTAAAGGAGCACATACGAGAGATGCAATGTAAATGTAACTTTTGTTTTGGTTGAGATAAATTTAAATATTCATTCTCCTTCATTTCAAAAATAAATTGTATATATGAATGGATGTTTGAAATATAAGAATGTCATATGTGAGTTCTGAATTGAGTTTCCTATAAATAATAGTATATATGAACGGGGCGACTGAGCATGAGAATATATATCTCTGTGAATAATTGTATATGTGAATAATTTTTCAGTGGGGAATATATTTTTTTGTTTGGAAAACATTCATTCGTGACGGGCCTAAACTTAAGCCCGCAGATGACACTCATCCGTGATGGGCTTTAGTTTAGGCCCGACAAACATAAGTGCATCGGTGATGGGCTTTTGCCCGAGACAGATGACTTCTCACATCACTGACCTTTGCGTCGTGACAGGCGCTATATCCGACACAAATGAGGGTTACCGGTCGACACAGATGAAAAGTTTCCCGTTGTAGTGAGTACAAGCAAATCGGATACCAGGATCAAGCTCTTTTGAAGCTACTTGCTTTGATACTCTCCAACCAGGTCGGATCATCTGATTCGTCTGGTCGCATGATCAACGCCATTCCCAACAGGGCCAGTGACTTGCTCCAACTATGAGCACTGTAGGAGCATCTGCCGAACAACTTGTTGACGCGTACAAATTAAAGCGTTAAAATATTTAACTCGATGATTATGACTTAAGGCACACCTTTTCAATTTCTTAGTACCGGTCACTTAATTTAGTACTCTGAACTTAAATTTCATTTTACATATAAAATTTTTACATGGTCATTCACAGCCTTGTCGTATTTATCAGCGGCTTTGGTTGTAATTTGTTTCATGCAAGCATACCGGTATGGTTCCTTCATTCATTAATTAAGGCCTACATACACAACAATGATCATACACGTCTACCGCAAACACAACACCAACACCGACAATCTCGCCCGACACGTTTTTAGACAAGAACCAGTCAAGCCAGGCATATTTTTAGAAATGCTAAGCAAGCCATCTGTCAAGAGTACACTAGATGACAATGCTAATAGCAACACCGACATTGGTTCGGGGGCTACAGCAAAGACCGACAATATCGTGGCAGACATCGAGACCATACAAAACTAGCGTACACCGCTAACAGAATTCCTCAACGCCAACAAGTTGTTGGAGGATGACAAAGAAGCAAAGAAGCTCTCATGGCAGGCAAAGGCCAATTGTATGATCAGGAATGATCTTTAAAAAAAGGCTGCAAAACAAAGTTGTACTGAAATACATCTTTTTCGATGACGACAGGGAAGTGTTACTCGATGGCAATTAATGGTGGGTTGTGGGCGCAGTGGTTTTGGATAGTTGCGCCCGTGGCAATTAAGGACCGGTTCACGGGAAACCTCGGAAGAATGACCGTACAAATCACAAGCCAGAATGGGCAACGGTGCGTCCCGTAGTGTAGCCTTTCCTAGCCGATGAACCCTAGCAAGGGTGAGTGTGATGGAGTTGCAGTCGGCCGGGGGTTTACCGGTTTCTAGGCTGCCGGATTCATCGTGGCACTCGGGGGGGCTGTCCACGGCCCAAGAACGAGAGTGAGGGCAAAACCTTGGTGTGGTTCGCTTGGTTAGAGGGGGGTTATACGAAAGGATCTATCATAGTCCCTTTTTGGGGTACCATGGATGTATTCCAGCGCACGGGAATCGTGTTGTGGGGTTGTGTCTTGTGGGTTCAGTTGTACACCTCTGATCAAAGTAAAGCTATTTGAATAGTTGTGCCCATGATTATGGGCGATCGACCGAATTCACCGTGATTAGTTTCACCCCGCAAAACCTGAATAATGGAACTTGACTAACGTAGGTGGTTGGTTTGGGCCTGTTGCAACATGGGGATAACGTTGGACAGTGATGGAAAATTAATACTGCTTAAATACTTGTTTTCAACTGTTTTCCCCTTCAACTCCCCTTGTTTGTGAAAATTCTAGCTGTTTGCGCAAAACGCAAACCTTAGCCAAATCCTTGTCTCCCCTTGCATTTCATACCCACTCTCTTCCGGTATGACTTGTTGAGTACGTGGAAGTACTTACTCTTACCTCTTCACCAGAACGTGAGCTTGAAGCAGAAGGCGTCGAAAGCGAGTAGGGTTTGTCCTATGCTCTGGACGATGCCTATGGAGTGGTTGAAGCCACGCTGCAAGCGTCGAGATTAGGATTAGATCCTTTTCTTTTTCCACTGCTCTTTTGTAATATTTTTGTAATGTTTTTAAGACGTAGAACTGTCATATCAACAATAGTCGTATGTGTACCCTGGCTAGTCCTGGACATGGATTTTTAATACACATATAGCTTTGAAAATTCTGGTTTGAATTTCTAGGTGTGACAGCTTCGGCCCATCCGTCTCCTTGGAAGCCACGCCATCCCATTGATGGATCAGAGCCGTCGGTAACCTAGAGCTGCTGACGGCACCCGCACGGTCCCCATTGTGTGCTCCGGAGAAACTGCTACCGAACACATCACTTTTCCCGAATTACGAATCTTGACCGTCGGCTCCACGAGCCGTTGGGGAAAAGTGGGGAACATGAGGTTCGATTAGCCGTTGCGTAATCCCGATCTTGACGACCTTAATGGGACATGATTGGCGTTCTGTTCAAACTATCAGGGGTCCACATGCGCAGCGCATGCCTCAGGGTCAGCCAACCATCCGACGACCAACTTCTTGGGATCTTGCTTCAACCTCGCCGATCGCCATTAGCCCCCGGGCTATGGCCGTACCGACTTAATCATTAGCCTCCGGGTTATGACTAAGTCAACTTTAGAGTATCATAAGCCTCCGGGCAGTAGTCCCGATCAGCTCGACAACCTCCATCGGCGTTCAGGCATTGGACTTGCCAACTTCGTCGATCGTCATCAGCCTCTAGGATATAGCCTTACCGACTTCGTCGTTAGCCCCAGGCTATGACTAAGTCGACTTCGGGACTACCATGAGCCTCCGGGAAGTAGTCCCGACCAGCTCGGCAGCCACCATCGGCCTTCGGGCAGTGGACTTGCCAACTTCACCGACCGCCATCAGCCTCTTGGCTATGCCCGTCCTGACTTAGTCATTAGCCTCTGGGCTATGACTAAGTTGACGTCGGGACTACCATGAGCCTTCAAGCAGTAGTCCCGACATACTCGGCAACCACCATCGGCCTTCGGGCAATGGGCTTGCCGACTTTGTCAACCGCCAACGGCCTCTAAGCTATGGCCTCATCGACCCAGTCATTAGCTTCTGGGCTATGACTAAGTCAGCTTCGGGACTACCATGAGCCTCTGGCAGTAGTCCTGGCCGGCTTGACAACCACCATCGGCCTTCGGGCAGTGGACTTGCCGACTTCGTCGACCGCCATCAGCCTCTGGGCTATGGCCGTACCAACTCAGTCATTAACCTTAGGGTTATGACTAAGTCTGCTTCGGGACTACCGTGAGCCTTCGGGCAATAGTCTCGACAAACTCGGCAACCACCGTCGGCCTTCGGGCAGTGGGCTTGCCGACTTCATCGACCACCATCGGCCTCCGGGCTATGGCCTCACCGACTCAGTCATTAGCTTCCGGGCTATGACTAAGTCAGCTTCATGACTACCATGAGCCTCCGGGAAGTAGTCTCGATCGGCTCGACAACCACCATCGGCCTTCGGGCAGTGGACGTGCCAACTTTGTCGACCGCCATCAGCCTCTGGGCTATGGCCTTACCGACTCAGTCGTTTGCCCCAGGGCTATGACTAAGTCAAATTTGGGACTACCAAGAGCCTCCGGGCAGTAGTCCCGACCAACTCAGCAACCACCATCGGCCTTTGGGCAGTGGACTTGCCGACTTTGTCGACCACCATCAGCCTCTAAGCTATGGACTTAACGACTCAATCGTTTGCCCGGGCTATGACTAAGTCGACTTGGGACTAACATGAGCCTTCGGGCAGTACTCCCGACCAGCTCGGCAGCCACCATCGGCCTTCGGGCAGTGGACTTGTCGACTGCGCCGACCGCCATCAGCCTCCTGGCTATGGCCATACCGACTTAGTCATTAACCTCCGAGCTATGACTAAGTTGATGTCAGGACTACCGTGATTCTCCGGGCAATAGTCCCGTCAAACTCGGCAACCACCATCGGCCTTCGGGCAGTGGGCTTGCCGACTTCGTCGACCGCCATCGACCTCCAAGCTATGGCCTCACCGACCCAGTTATTAGCTTTCGGGCTATGACTAAGTCAGCTTCGGGACTACCATGAGCCTCTGGGAAGTAGTCCCGGCTGGCTTCGCAACCACCATCGGCCTTCGGGTAGTGGACTTGCCGACTTCATCGACCGCCATCAGCCTCTGGGCTATGGCCTTACCGACTTAGTCATTAGCCTCCAGGCTATGACTAAGTCAGCTTCGGGACTACCGTGAGCCTCCGAGCAATAGTCCCAACAAACTCGGCAACCATCATCAGCCTTTGAGCGGTGGCCTTGGCGACTTCGTCGACCGCCATCGACCTTCGGGCTATGGCCTCACCGACTCAGTCATTAGCTTCCGGGCTATGACTAAGTCGACTTCGGGACTACCATGAGCCTCCGGGCAGTAGTCCTGGCCAGCTTGGCAACCACCATCGGCCTTCGGGTAGTGGACGACTTCACAGACCACCATTGGTCGCCGAGCGATGGCTTAATCCGAAGATGAATGAAAAATAGTCCTTCAGGCTTGAACCTAGACCCAGATGTACCATCCGACCCCAGGCTCGGGGGCTACACCTAGCAGGTGCACCCTCTCGGTGCACCTGCCGAGACATGGTCAAGAGGCCTCGGGAACCTGCTGGAACCTGCGACTCGAAAGAAGTCAGACCCTAAGGCCGAATGTCCCATTCGACCTTAGGCTCAGGGGCTGCATCTGCCAAAGACTAATCAAAATACTTTGAGAACCCATTGAAGACGGTGATCAGGAAGAACTTGGACCCTAAGAATGGATGTCTCATTCATCCTTAGGCTCAGGGGCTGATGTGGGGGGTGTCACCCCGAGGTAGCTCATAGAGCGGAGTTAAGATCAGCTGAAGTCGGACCGGGAGCCCTCGGTACGGGGTCAGAAGCCCGACCTCCTCTTGGGGTCGGTCGCCCCAACCTCTCCCCAGGTCTGACCTTGGCGCTCCTTCTCGACCTCAGCTCATTGGCCCGTCCTCAAACCTCCTCGGGAAGGAGGGTTTGTTTTGCAATGATCACAGAGGAGGCAAGGAGGGGACAACCTGATAGGAGATGACGTCACCTGACAGGACTGCGCAGAAGGTACCTACGGAGGACGGATCCCAAGGCAGGATAGAGCACGAGATGCCCATAGCATGCAGGATCTAGAGAATCTCTATGTACTTTCCAGATGTTGTTTGTACTTGTTTTTTAGTCTTTAGTCTTAGCTTTCTTGGCCCCCAAGTTCTCTTATAATTGTCCTCCCTAGATCTATAAAAGGGTGGGCAGGACAAATGGGTAGGAGAGAGCTTTCGCCATCTTAAGCTTGAGTCCTTGGAGCCCAGATCCAAAAATAGCCCCCAAGAACTCTCTCCATTGTAATCTTTGTTCATACTCCCCCAACAAAGAATACTGGACGTAGGCCTATTATCCTCCGGGAGGGCTAAACCAGTATAAACTCTCTTATCTCTTGGCTCGTTTGGTACTCGAGTCGACCATCGGATCCATCCATAAGACACCTCGACCACACTCTTTCACCTCCTTGGGTAGCCCCTTCGGAGGACTATCGACAACCTCGCGGACAGTGTCATCGACACGCTCCATGTGCCGATACATTCTGAGTTTGCTGCCACCGTTAGTGCCAACGTCAGGAACTAGGCACAATCACATGTGGTTTCTACGTGATAAAATTTATGTGGTTTTTCCTAGAGGACCGCAACTGGCACATTTTGCATTTTGAGGTTCGCCAAATTTGTTAAGACGTAAATACACGTTTCTAAACACATATTACGTTTTCACATATTCAATCCTTTCATTTGCAGCAATTAGATCTCCCAACAAGTCAGTTGCTGCCACATGTTTGCATCGCCCTCGCTGAACAACTCTGTGGATTAATCTTCCGACATGTCATCTCGCCAGGTGGCATATATCACGTTTCGAGAGCTCCAGATGGGCTAATGGCTTTCTTTGAGGTTGGTGGCCCTAGTGACACTTTAGACAATCGATCGACGACAAAGAATAAGCATTAGAGTCGATTGACCACAAAGAACAATTTTGATATTATGATTATTGTAAATTATAATTTTGTCAAATGTGTTCATGTGAAATATGTGAATAATGGATGTGTTTGTGAATAGATATGTGAATGTCATATGTATGTGAATGTATGTGAATATCATATATATGTGAATGTATGTAAAAGGGATGCAAAGGGAAAAGGGATCTCTGTTTCAATAGTTTTTGCAACGGGCATGGCTAGCAAAAGCCAGAGGCTAGCCAAAAAACATAATATATCTTTTTATGGGAAAAACTCATCGGCGACGGGCTTTAACTGAAGCCCGATGGAGATGATAGTCATCCATGACAGCCGTAAATTAAAGCCCGATTAAGTTGTTAGTCACCCATGATAGGCATAATTTAAAGCATGATTGAGTAGTTTGTTATCCGTGACGGAATTTAGTTGGAGCCCGTTTGAGATTGTATCTTCGGTGTCGGGCTCTTGTTTGACTGGTCTTCTGGGTCAAACCTGTTGGTTACGGGCCTAAGTTTAGGCCCGACAAAGATAATTTAAAGCAGTGATGGGCTTTTGCCCGAAAGAGATGACTACTCACATCAGTGACCTTTGCGTCGTGACAGGTGCCATACCCGACACAGATGAGGGTTGCCGCCTGATTGAGATGAGGATGACCGTGTAATATCTCGTCTTCTCGATCCATTCTTCATAATTTCCCTGATTCTACGATTATACTGATGTTTGTCGATGTTAGTGGGGATGAGGGGCACAAAGGAAATATGATTTGCCCTATGTGCTAAATTTCTCTAAAGGCCTGCTACTCATGTCAGCATGATATGATTATGGATCAAGTGTTGTCATCACTCGTCGCGAGCGCCATCACTTTTGCCTCCGCCTCGCTCTGCCGCAGCTATTGTCGTCGCCAAGCACAAAGCAATCGTGTAGATAAGGGAAATGAATCCTCTAATATAACATCAGGTAACGTTGTGTCACTGATATGTGGGTCCATATCTCGATGGACCCACATGTCAATGACAAAATGTCAAGTAACATATGTTAGAGGATCTCATTTGGTAGATAAAAGGGGTGAGGTATGTTAAATATGTGATCCGAATTTAGATTAGTTTCCTAGTAGGACTTTATGTCATATCCTATTATGTGTCTTTTTTATCTCCTATATACTTTTGTAAACAGTACGGGAAGAGAGACGCTCTCTTGTTATTTTTCTACGTTTGTAATCAACTCATCAATAGTGATTATTACCGGTCGACGTCCGTAGTTTTTTTCCACAAAGATTTTCTACATAAAAAATATATCTCCATTGTGCATATATTTTCATAATGATATCAAAACACTAAGTTCTGATCGTACCTTTTTGCCGCCGGCGTGTTTCGTTCACACACGCTGCTGCTACATCGTGTTTGCCATGGGAGAAGCAGCAATGCCCAAGCCCTCCTCCCCAACTCACGCACCGGAGGGAGAAAAGCAAAGAAAAAGCGGAGGCATAGCAGTCTGTTACACAGAGAAAGCGAGGGAGCAGTAGGGATACTATCTAGTGCACGCGCATCAAGAAAATTAGGGCAGTACTGTTGTCCTGTTCACGTGATTCATTATTCACGTTCACTTGCTACATCCACACAGCTATTGTACCAGGATAATTCTAGATCATCATTACGTGCACACGAGAAATGTACACAAAGGTTCATATTCTACCAAGTTTATCCTAATTTTTTATCAGCAGATTCACGATTAATTTCCATGGCGAGTTTGAAGTATGATATATCGCTCTTGGACTGAAACACAAGATTCCCCTTATGGCAAGTGAAGATGCGAGCCGTTTTTACACAACAAGACTTCGATGATGCGCTATCGGGATTTGACAAGAGGAGTACAGATTGGTCCGACGATAAGAAGAAAAGGGATTGTAAGGCTATGGCATATATTCATCTTCATCTATTTAATAATATTTTGTAGGAGGTGCTTAAGGAGAAAACAGTCGCTGAGCTATGGTTAAAACTGAACAGATATGCATAACAAAGGGTCTGACCAGTAAAATGCACCTAAAGCAAAAATATTTTTCACAAGCTGCAAGATGATGAGTCTGTGATGGATCATCTCTCCACTTTTAAGAAAATTATTACTCACCTTGAGTCTATGAAGATAAAGTATGATGAAGAAGATTTAGGCTTTATTCTATTGTGTTCGTTGCCTAGCTCATATGTAAATTTTAGATATATTATTCTTTATAGTCATGATACTCTAACTTTGAAATAAGTTTATGATGCTTTGCATGCCAAAGAAAAGATGAAGAAGATGGTATCCTCTGAAGCTTCAAATTCACAAGCAGAAGGCTTGGTTGTTTGGGGCAGGCAACAAGAGAAGAACACAACGAACAAATCAAGAGACAGAAGTTCAAGTAGCTACTGTGAGAGATCAAAGTCCAAAGGCAGATATAAGTCATGCAAATATTGTACGAGAGATGGACATGATATCTCTGAGTATTGGAAACTATACAAATACAAGAGAACCGAAAATTATAAATCAAAAGGTAATAAAGAATAAGAAGGTAAAGCCACAGTTACCACTGATGATAAGCCTAATGCAGAATTGCTTGTTGCTTATGCTTGTTGTGCACGAACTAGTGACCAGTGGATTCTTGATACTACTTGCACCTATCACATGTGCCCGAATAGGGATTGGTTTTCCACCTATGAAGCTGTACAAGGTGGTACTGTTTTGATGGGTGATAATACGTCATGCAAGGTTGTAGGTATTGAACCAATTCAGATCAACATATTTGATGGTTGTATCATAAAATTATCAGATGTGCGGCATTGTTGATCCCAAATCGTACCGAAAGTGTACTGACTTGGAAAATCACGCGCTGGCCCGAGAGATTTGCTTTACTCTAGTATATGTCCAAAATATTGCTTCTTAGGTTCGTAGGCGTGCCAGTTGGTTTGATCCTGCAACCAACAAGAAACAAAGAAAGAAAGCAAATGTTAGTTTGTAAACGATAGTCGATCGGCTGGTGGCCGATGACGTATCGTTCGGTGTTAAGCCGATGCGATATGCACTGAATCGGCCAAGGGAAATTAAACATAATCGATTAGATATTCATAATGTATAATCTAAATATCAAAATACGTTTAAGCTAAGTGATTAGGATAGATCGGTAGCGTACCGAGACAGTATAAACTACTTATGTTCAAAAGTACCTTAATATGCAGATTATATATATTTATAGCATAGCCAATGTCATAGATCTAACGTGTATCGGTTAGTACTCCGATACCACTTTATACTAAAATATCAGCGTAGATTAAATACGTTAAACAAGAACCGATCAAGTGTTAAGGTAACCTAACAGACTGATAACAAGCTTAACATATTTAATTATAGTGATATCTTAATATAAAGGGCAGCTTTAGCATATCAAGTAAACATAAAATAAACAATATAGCTAAAACAGGTAAGATCGGTTGAAACCTCGATACTATCTCTAGTAGTAATCATAAAACAAGATAGATGTTATGATTATACATACTACTTAATAGGTCGGACTCAACCGATGCAGCATTAAGCGTAAGAAAAGCATAAGATCTAGACAAGTTGATGAAGACCTTTCGAGATGGTGGATACGTTATACAACCTAAGTCGACAATGATATCTAACCCTATTGGTTGTTATCTATTAACAAAGACTAGCCGATTAGGGTTAGATCGCAATATCGATCTAGATTATATAACGTACATGATAACTCAACGATTTATGTAAACAGGATTAGAGTGTCATAATGATGGAAGCACTAATCCCGAGAGCGCAAGCCGCCATAACAAGCTTTACCTTTCGCTGGAGATCAAATTCGATGCAGCCCAACTAGAAGCAAGAACTCGTCGAAATTACTAAAAGGAAAAAGGGTGACGATGCGCCGAAGATTGTATTGAACTAATTGTTGTTGATTTACAAGGTCTTGGGTCATATTTATACCCAGATACAAGATAATTCCTTGACGGACACGATTCTCATCTCTATAACAATTTAAATTACATATACATGCCTAAAACAGACTCTCACCGACATTATCTATAAGAAAACTATTTAAAATAACCTAACTAACAGATACAATTGTCTTCTTTGGACTCTATCCATGTCTGGCAATCCTCACGAAGCACTTCAAACGAATCCGAAGACGATTCCAATATTATCTTACCAAAATCGGCTACATCGGCTTATCTTGTCCGATTCGGTATCGGCCGACGATCACCTTAGCCGATACGGTCATCAGCCAACGAACTCCCTAGCCGATTTAGTTTGCACTTAGCGTGTGCTCTATTTTCCGAAGAACCCGATTCCCTCCAAATCAGCTTTTGGCCTTAGCTCCAAATCTGACAATTGGCTTACCAAATTTGGTCGTTAATAGGCATATTCCAAGTTTGAAGAGAAACCTCATCTCTTTATGCACTCTTGATTGCAAAGGGTACAAATATTCTGGTGGAGACGAAATTTTGAAGGTAACCAAAGGCTCTCTTGCTGTGATGAAAGCTGATATTAAAACTACCGACTTATACCATCTATGAGGTACAACTATATTAGGTAATGTTGTTCCAGTTTCAGATTCATTATCTAATTCCGATGCTACTAATCTTTGGCATATGCGTCTTGGGCATATGAGTAAAATTGGTTTGGCAGAATTGAGCAAGCGAGGATTGCAAGATGAACAAGGCATCGGAAAATTGAAGTTATGTGAGCATTGCATCTTTGACAAGCATAAGAGGGTAAAGTTTAACATATCTACATATACTATATAAATTATTCTTAATTATGTGCATTCTGATTTATGGGGGCCTGCTCGTAAGACATCTTTTGAAGGTGCTCGTTATATGATGACCATCGTTGATAATTATTCGCGGAAAGTTTGGCCTTTTTATTGAAGCACAAATATCAAGCTTTTGATGTGTTTAAAGAGTGGAAGACTATGGTTGAAAGATAGGCTGAAAGAAAGATGAAAATACTTCGTACTGACAATGGGATGAAGTTTTGTTCTAAGATATTCAAATCATATTGCAAGTCTGAAGGCATTGTGCGTCACTACACCGTTCCTCATACACCTCAACAAAATGGCGTAGCTGAGCATATGAACAAGACAATCATATCAAAAGCCTGTTGTATGTTGTCTAATGCAGGTTTGCCTAAACAATTTTGGGCGGAAGCCACTTCCACAGCTTGTTATCTTATTAATCGTTCACCTAGTTATGTCATTGACAAGAAGACTCTAATTGAGGTATGGTCTGGTTCCCCAACAAGTTATTTAGACTTAAGAGTATTTGGTTGTACTGCTTATGCTCATGTAGATAACGGTAAGTTGAAGCCTAGAGCTATTAAGTGCATCTTTCTTGGTTATCCGTCTGGTGTGAAAGGCAATAAGTTATAGTGTCCTAAAACTAGAAAGGTTGTGATTAGTAGAAACGTTGTCTTCCATGAATCAGTTATGTTACATGACAAACTTTTTACTAATGTTTTTTGTTGAGAGTCAATAGAAAGCAAGTGTGCAGGTGGAGCACTTGATCAGTTTAGGACACACACCAGAAAAAGAAGATGTTGCTATTAACCAAGATGCACCTGTTATTGAAGATTCTGATTCTTCTACTATTGAGCAGTCGCCAAAACATTCTATTGTGCAAGATAGGCCCAAAAGAAATATTAAACGACCTCAAAGATATATTAAACAAACGAATATAGTTGTTTATGCTTTGAGTGTGGCGAAAAAAATTAAAGGTATTGCGGAACCTTCTTCATACCCCGAGGCTATTGTTTCGATGGTTGCAATAGATGGATAACTGCTATGCATGATGAGATGGAGTTGCTTGAAAAGAATCATACATGGAAATTGGTGAAATTGCCAAAGAAGAAAAAACCTATCCATGCATGATGAGATGGAGTCGCTTGAAAAGAATCATACTAGGGAATTGGTGAAATTGCCAAAGGAGAAAAAACCTATCCGTTGCAAGTGGATCTTTAAAAGAAAGAAAGGTATATCTCCAAGTGATGAGGCAAGATACAAAACAAGGTTAGTTGCTAAAGGTTATAGCGATTCCGGATATTGATTTCAATAATGTCTTTTCCCCTGTTGTGAAACATAGTTTAATTTGCACTTTACTTAGTATTGTTGCAATGCATGATTATGAACTAGAACAAATGGATGTTAAAACTGCACTTTTACATGGAGAGTTAGAAGAGGACATTTATATGGAGCAACCTGAAGGTTTTGTTGTTCCTAGAAAAGAGACCTAGTCTGTAGGTTAAAGAAATCTCTTTATGGGTTGAAGCGGTCACCTAGATAGTGGTATAAGAGATTTGACTCTTTTATGTTTTCTCAAAAGTTTATAAGATCCAATCTTGATAGTTGTGTTTATTTTAAAGTTGTTGATGGTTCAGCTATATATTTGCTTTTTTATATTGATGATATGTTGATTGTTGCAAAAGACAAATCAGAGATAGCAAAGTTAAAGGCACAATTGAGTAGTGAGTTTGAGATGAAGGATTTGGGTGCAGCGAAAAAGATTCTCGGTATGGAAATTACTAGAGAAAGACAGTTTGGCAAGTTATACCTTAGTTAGAAAGGTTATATTGAAAAGGTCATTCGTCGTTTCAATATGCATGATGCAAAACCATTGAGTACTCCTTTAGCTGCACATTTCAGATTATCTTCAAATTCATGTCCATAGTCTGATTATGATGTTAAGTACATGTCTAGAGTTTCATATTCAAGTGCAGTTGATTCACTTATGTATATCATCGTATGTTCTCGTCCTGATTTATCATATGCATTGAGTGTTGTCAATAGATACATGGCTAATCCTAGCAAAGAGCATTGGAAAGCAGTTCAGTGGATTTTCAGATATCTGTGTGGTACTTCTAATGCTTGTTTGCAGTTAGAGAAATCTAGAGATGGACTTATTGGTTATGTAGATTCAGATTTTGCTGGAGATTTGGATAGAAAAAGATCCCTCATAGGATATGTTTTCACTATTGGAGGTTGTGCTGTTAGTTGGAAGGCAAGTTTGCAAGCAATCGTTGCCTTATCTACTACTGAAGCAGAATATATGGTTATTTCTGAAGCTTGTAAAGAAGCTATTTGGCTTAGAAGTTTGTACACTGAGCTTTGTGAAGTTACATCTTGCATTAATATATTTTGTGATAGTCAAAGTGCAATATGTCTTATAAAGGATCAGATGTTTCATGAAAGAACAAAACACATTGATGTGAGATATCACTTTATTCGAGGTGTGATTGCTGAAGGTGATGTCAAGGTATGTAAGATAAGTACTCATGATAATACAGCTGATATGATGATAAAGTCAGTTCATGCTATTAAGTTTGAGCTTTGCTCAAGCTTGGTGGGTGTTAAAGTATAGTCCTAGAGCCTATTAGGCACGTGGTGATTTTATCTACATGAGATATTTTTTGGCGATTGATGTTTTTATGCTACAAGAGAAAATTCGTCTTAAGATGAAGATTGTTAAATATATAATTCGAATTCATATTAGTTTTCTAGTAGGACTCTATGTTGTATCGTGTCTTTTTTATTTTCTATATATATTTTTGTAAGTCGTACGGGAAGAGAGACGCTCTCATTCATTGTTATTCTACTACGTTTGTAATCAACTCCTTAATAGTGATTATTGCCGGTCAGTGTCCATAATTTTTCCCGCAAAGGTTTTTCACGTAAAAATTATATCTCCATTGTTTATCTATTTCTTAACAAGGTTAAACCCTAGAGTAGTACTGCTACCATTTGAGAAGGAAACGGGCAGAGGGACGCGAGGCAGTGAGTGCACAGACACGAGCCTCATTCCACTTTTCTTGCTCGACGACTTCCTTGCTCGGTTTCTTCGCTCTTCTTCCCACACTTCCTCCTCCATCTACTTTCCCCATGCTTTCGTTCTGCTCCATCCTCACAACGTGGCGATGTAAGCAGCAATATCAGTGTGGAGATAATGGCAATCGGGTATCTACATGGCAAGTTTATCCATGGAGGTAGGGATAGATTGCACCTACTATATCGTAAACCAAATATGACTTGGGTGTTACGTTGCCGATTGAGATAAGGCAACGGCCCATAGTCACGGTTTAGTAAGATTGAGGAAACCGACTTAGAGTTAGATAGGGTTTCCGATCTATAAGCCTACCTTCCAAGACTATATAAGGGGGGTAAGGGGCGTCCCTTGAGGGATATCAGAAGTTAGATCAGCTTTTAGCTTTCAGCCTTAGATCACGAGATCAATAAAGACACTCGGCGGATCGAATCCCCGAAACAGGAGTAGGGTATTACCTCACGAGAGGGCCTGAACCTGTCTAAATCCCCTTCTCCAATCTAACCCATTGTGCTTGGCGATCTTGACTGCGACCCCATAAATTCTATTGCCGAAACCAAGTTTCGACAGTTGGCGCGCCAGGTAGGGGACCGCGCGTCAAGACTTCTTTGACGATCTCGCCGACAAGCGTGATGGGATCTTCTTCAAGTTTCGGCGACTTCGCCGCCAACGACTTCAACAAGCTCTCCCTCTTCAACTCGGATTCGGACCGGTCGGGAGGAGAGATCCACTCGGCGACGTTCGGGCTCCCGAACAATGCCCGATCTTCGACGGCATCTTGAAGTCCGGGATGCGATCCACCTTGTCCAACGAAGGAACTTACTCAGCACCGTTCGGACTACCGAACACCGCCGAAATCTGCACCGATCTCCTCGTCTCCCCAACAGAGACGATCTACTCGGACGAAGACCTTCACGGCGCCGTTTGGATTACCAGATGCCGCTGAGATCTACGGCAAACTCCTCTCCCGAGTCGAGGTCGACCCACTCGGAGGAGCCGCGTCCTCAAGCTCGACTCGGACTAGAATGATCCAGATCCGAGCAACCCGGGATCGAGGGAGGTCGTTGTCATCCTTCACCCTTTGGCTCATGCTCATCTTCGGAGCTCAACGAATACCTCGGCTCGCCGGCTTTGACGACCTCTATGGCATCCCCTCGGACGAAGCCGACGACTCCGCGCAACAAGGACTACGAGCCGAAGTGCTTCGACGTCCTCATGGCGAGGTGGCCGAGTCCGACTCGGCCATGGCCCGCCGACTTGCGGAGGAAGAGCGAGCGAGAATCGAGCAAGAGCGCAAGCTAGCGGAGGAGGAGAAGAAACGCAAAGAAGAAGCCGACAAGAGAAAACAAGATCTACGAGCAGCCGAACGGTCCGCTCAGGAGGCTACTCTTCAAACGCGGGTCCGCAACACCAATATTTTCCGGACACCACGGCGAACGCTGACTGCTTTGCCCTCACACTCTTGGACACCGTCATTGAGACGGCACCCCCGACGTGACTCCAATACTAGACAAGATCAAGACCATCGTCGCGCCACGGCAAATGGTCATCCCTCCACCTTGGCACGAAGGCCGGTGAGTCGTGGCGAAACGCCGACAAAAGCCGGCTCCCGCCACTAAGGTCGGGAGACTACAAGAGGCCCGAGCCGGACCGGTCGACAACCAGGCCAAGAGGCCCACGCCACGAGTCACGCGAAGCACCAAGAGCAAGCGTCGACTCCCACGACAAGCGACATGGACGTCCACCCGTCCACCACCGTGTCCGCCGCCAACAACGGCTCCGACTACCAAACCAACCAAGCGAGGACCCGCCGAGTGATCTGCGGGAAGTCCTCGATCGCCGCTACCAAGAGCAAGACCAACGCACTCGGGAGGATCGGAGGGATCCCCGATAGCAACAACGACGGAGTGCCGGCTTTCACTCGGGAGCTTCGCCGGAGTGCACGGCCGAATGGATTCAAGCCGACGGGAATAGAGAAGTATGACGGCAAGACCGACCCAGTCGTGGCTTACCGTATACACTCTCGCCATCCGCGCAGCGAGCGGCGACAACAACAAGCTATGGCCAATTATCGCCGTGGCCCTCGCCAGCTCGGCCAGGCGGCTCACGAGCTGCGAGAGGCTCAATCGGCTCGTGGAGCGAGTTGAGGGACCACTTCATCGCCAACTTTCGGGGCACCTTCGAGAGACCCGGCACCCCTTCGACTTATACAACGTCATCCGAAGCCGAGCGAACCTCGAAGGACTACATCCGGTGCTTCTCAGAAGCGCAACAAGATCCCCAACATCACCGATGACATCATCATCGTCGCCTTCCGAGAAGGGAGTCCGTGATGAGCGTTAATCGGGAAGTTCGGCGCAAGCCACCGAAGACGGTGAAGCGAGATGTTTGAAACGGCAAACTCTACGCCAAATCCAATGATGCCATCGGGCGGCGCGCCAAGACCGGCCCGACGGGAGGGAAGATAAGCAAGCGGGAGGAAGCCGGAATCCTAAGAAGGATAACGGCAACAACAACCAGGGCCAGAAGGACCGCAAGCGCCGATCTGAAGACATGGTCGCCGCCACCTCCAACTCTCAACGCCGCCCCGAGTCGCGGCCTACGACGCCATCATGAGCGCTCAATGCACTCATCATCCCAATCACAAGCACGCGGCTAAGGGCCCTTTCATTTATAAGCAATTCGTCGAGCGATGCGCGCACAACTCAACAAGAAGCCGACCGATGAAGCCGATCCATCGGGCGCCATGAAGAACAACGCGGCTGAGAATGCCGAGCCCTTCCAAGACCCCGTGGGCGAGCTCAATCAAATCTTCGGGGGGCCATTAGCCTATGAATCCAAGAGAAAACAGAAGCTAACCGACCGAGAGGTCAACGCGCGCACCGAAGTCCCTCGGTACTGCGATGGTCGGAGGTGGCCATCACCTTTGACCGCTCGGATCATCCCGACCGAGTGGTTCACCCGGGCGCTACCCACTCGTCTTGGACTCGGTGGTCCGCAACATCAAACTTAAGCGCGTCCTCATTGATGGGGGTAGTGCCCTCAATATTTTGTTCGCGAGAACCATGGACGAGATGCGAGATCCGAGGACCGGGTGAAGGCAAGCTCAGCCCCTTCCACGGAGTCATCCAGGGGCTATCATCTACGCCACTCGGGCACATCGCCCTCCCGGTCACCTTCGGAGCTCAAGAGAACTTACGAGCGGAGAACGTCACTTTTGAGGTGGCCGACTTGAAACGGCCTACCACGCCATCATCGGAAGACCGGCGCTCGCCAAATTTATGGCGATCCCACATTACACCTACCTCGCATGAAGATGTCGGGTCCCAACGGCGTCATCACTCTTCGCGGCGACGTGAAGCAAGCCTTCACTGCGACAAGGAGAGCTGCGACTTGGCCCAATCTCGCGAGAGATCACGTGGCGACAAGAAATCCGATTGAGCATCGACTTCGGCAGGGTGAACTCCCCGCGAAGAAGATAGCCAAATCGGGATCCGGCGACGCCAAGACCAAGAAGATCTCCCTTGATCCATCGGATCCCTTGAAACTTGTAATCGGCGCTGAACTAGATCCCAAATAGGAAAGCGCGCTCGTCACCTTCCTCCAAAATAATAAAGATGTTTTTGCTTGGAAATCATCGATATGCACTGGAATTCCTAGGGAGGTGATCGAGCACTCTTTGCACATCAAAGATGACGCCAAACCAATAAAACAACGATTACGCAGATTCACGCAGGATCGAAAAGACGCCATCAAGGAAGAGCTCGCAAAGCTCTTGGCTGCCGGCTTTATCAAAGAAGTCCTACATCGCGACTGGTTAGCCAACCCAATTCTGGTCCGCAAGAAGACGGGGCAATGGCGCATGTGCATCGACTATACCGACCTCAACAAAGCCTGTCCCAAAGATCCATTCGGGCTGCCTCGCATCGACCGAGTCGTAGATTCAACAGCCGGCTGCCAACTCCTGAGCTTCTTGGATTGTTACTCGGGCTATCACCAGATCAGTTTGAAAGAATCCGACTGCCTGAAGACATCGTTTATCACGCCATTTGGGGCCTCTTGCTACATCACCGTGCCTTTCGGCTGAAGAACGCCGGCGCCACATACCAACGCATGATCCGAGAGATATTTCCGGACACGGATCGGCAAGAACGTAGAAGCTTATGTCGACGATGTCGTCATCAAGACCAAGCAGAAAGAAGACCTGATCGCTGACTTAGAAGAATCCTTCGCGAATATCTGGGCCTTCAGAATGAAGTTGAACCTAGAGAAGTGCACTTTCAGCGTCCCATCAGGCAAACTGCTCGGCTTCATGGTGTCACATCGCGGCATTGAAGCTAATCCAGAGAAGATCAACGCTATCTTGAGCATGAAGCCCCCGAGTAACCAGAAGGATGTCCAGAAGCTCACTGGCTGCATGGCGGTGCTAAGCCATTTCATCTCTCGACTCGACGAACGAGGCATGCCCTTCTTCAGGTTGTTAAAGAAAACGGACGACTTCCAATGGACCACGGAAGCCCACAAGGCCTTTTGAAGATTTTAAGGAATTCCTTACAACACCGCCCGTCCGGCCTTGCCTCGGCCCAGGAGCCCCTGGCTGGCATGCGTTTCAGCCACTCACCAAGTGGTTAGTACGGTCCTCGTGGTCGAGCACGAAAAAGAAGGACGGGCCCAGAAGATTCAGAGGTCGATCTACTTTGTTAGCGAAGTATTGGCAGGAGCCAAAACTCGCTACCCTCAGGTACAAAAATTACTTTATGGTGTCCTGATAACCACGAGGAAATTGGCGCACTATTTTCGGGGTCACTCGGTCACCATCGTCACCTCCTTTCCACTCGGCGACGTCATCCACAACCGGAGGCAGCGGGCGCATTGCCAAGTGGGCTCTGGAGCTGATGCCACTGGACTTGACTTTTAAGGCGAAGACGTCCATAAAGTCACAAGCCCTGGCGAATTTCCTGGCCGAGTGGACTGAGCAACAAGAAAATGTACCTCGGGAAAACCTCCAACACTGGACCATGCACTTCGATGGATCCAAGAGGATCACCGGCTTGGGAGCACGAGTTGTGCTGATCTCCCCGACTAGGGAAAGACTAAGGTATGTCTCCACCTCCACTTTTCTGCCTCACATAACGTCGCCGAGTACGAAGCCCTGCTACATGGACTACGGCTCGCAGTTTCACTCGGGATACGTCGGCTCATCGTGAAAGGGGACTCCCAGCTGGTCGTCAACCAAGCAATGAAGGACTGGTCCTGTCTAAATGACACCATGAAGGCCTACCGACAAGAGGTCCGCAAACTCGAAGACAAGTTTGACGGACTCGAACTATCACATGTCTTGAGACACAACAACGAAGCAGCTGATGAGTTGGCACAGTTCGGATCCAAACGCGAAGCCGCCCCAACAGACTTTTTGTCGAACATCTCTATGAGCCAACTGTGGCGGCGAAGCCAACCCCCAACGAACAAGCTGCAAACGAAGTCACCATAATTGACACCGACTGGAGGACTCCTCTCATCAAATTTTTAACATAGCAAGAGCTGCCGGAAGACCGGGATGAGGCAGAACGTGTCCGACGTCGTTGCCAGGCTTATGTCATGGTTGACTCCGACTTATACAAGAGAAGCCCCTCTGGGATCCTAATGAGATGCATCACACCCGAGGAAGGGAGACAGCTGCTCCAGGACATCCACTCGGGTATATGCGGAAGCCACGCAGCAGCACGCACCTAGGTGGGCAAAGCATACAGACAGGGTTTTTTCTGGCTTACCGCGGTCTCCGACGCGGACAAAGTGGTACGAACCTGTGAAGGCTGCCAATGTTTCGCCCGACAAAGTCATGTCCCAGCCCAAGAGCTACAAACAATCCCACTATCCTGGTCGTTTGCAGTATGGGGCTTAGACATGGTCGGCCCTTTCAAGAAGGCTCCAGGAGGCTTTACACACTTACTCGTCGCAATCGACAAGTTCTCCAAGTGGATTGAAGCCAAGTCGGTTGCCACAATTGCTGCTGACAAGGCACGGGACTTCTTCCTCAACATCGTGCACCGCTTCGGCGTCCCAAACAGGATCATAACCGACAATAGGACTCAATTCACGGGAGGCATCTTCAAGGAATTCTACGAAGACTTTGGAATCAAGATCTGTTATGCGTCTGTCGCACATCCCAAAAGCAACGACAAGTCGAACGGGCCAACGGCATGGTCCTTCAAGGCATCAAGGCCCGCGTGTTCGATCGTCTAAGCCCTTACGCAGGCAAGTGGGTTCAAGAGCTTCCCTCGGTCCTATGGTCTCTGCGGACCACACCCAGTCGGGCTACCGGCCAAACTCCTCTCTTTCTGGTCTACGGCGCAGAAGCCATGTTGCCAAATGAGATGGAGTATGAATCCTCCGAGTCCGCAGCTTCAACGATGAACGCTATGACCTCGACCGAGTGGACGACCTCACCCGCGGAAGAGGCACAGAGGCGGCCCTCATCCGGTCGGCGAAATATCTTCAAGGACTCAGACGATACCACAGTCGCAACGTTCGAGCACGAGCTTTTATCATTGGCGATTTGGTTCTACGCAAGGTTCAAACCACCAAGGACCGTCACAAGTTATCCCCTTTGTGGGAAGGACCATATATAATCGCCGAGGTGACTCGGGCAGGTGCATATCGGTTAAAGCGTGAAGACGGGTCTATGGTGGAGAACTCACGGAACATCGAGCATCTTCGATGATTCTATGCCTAAATTGACTTAAGTTTCATGTTTTTCTTGACTTGCTAACCTCAAGCAAGATGACTTCTTGAGCTAGCGTCGAGTACACACATGTCAATAAAGCATAGTTTTCCTCATCAACCTTTGTGCATGATTCGGTTTATCATTGTTTAATGTTCCACGATTCGAGTTCGGTGTTTAAGGGCGAGAGTTTTCGATGACCTAATCGAGCTTAGGCTCGGTGACGATCGGACGAAAATTACTTAAGAAATTTCACATAAAAACTCGGACCAGGGCATTAACATAAATAAACTGAATATTCACAAGTCTACATCAGAGCGTCATAATCATACAATGTTTACAAGACAATGATTACAGAACAACTAAGGCCGGAAATTGTTTACTACATCGACGGCAATCCGCTTAGCCGAATCCTGCGCCTCACTAATCAGGTCCAGGGCTTGCTCGTCCGAGGTGCCGTCGGCGAAGCCCTCCCCGACCGAGTTGACATCCACTCGGGGGTAGAGAGATTTGGTCTGCGCAAGAGCCAGGCCAGCCCCCATGGTAGCAGCCTCGGTGATGTTCGCCAAGTATTGGTCGGGGGCTCTCCGCAGCTTGTCGAAGATTTCCACTGGATCCAGCGAGCTAGCCCTGACTCCTTGATGAAACAAGGACAGCAGGATTGGCGTCGCCGTATTGGCGACATCTTCTCGAACCCTCCCAGCTTGTTTGACCCTCTCAAGTAAGACGTCATATTGAGCTCGGGTCTTAACTTTGTAAGCTGCCAAAAGAATATGATCATGCAAAACACTCGAAGACAAAGCAGCACAACGAATATTAATTCAAAGAAGCTCACCTTCGAACTCGGCCTCCAACTCGGTCTTCCCGAGGCTGACTGCCTCCAGCTGGACTGGAGCGAGTGGACCTCCGACGAATTTTCTACAAACACAGAAGGCCATCAGCAACCGAAGTCGACACAGAAGCCATATAGAGGATGAGAGGATTGGACTTACTCCCGAATGAACCGCGGAGGTCGAGGTTCTCCTCCCAGAGTTCAGCTATCTCCTTCCTCAGGGCCGCCTCCCTCGACGCGGCCTCCTCCCGAGTGGTCTTTAACTCCCGCTGGATGTCCTCCATGGAGTTCAGATGAGGGACCAACTTCTCCAACACCTCGGACTTGGCCATGGATCGACAATACTCCTTCTGCACACAAGATCCGAAGTTAACCGACTGAATGGAAATGATGATGCAACAGTTAAAAAGGACTCAGCCTTACGTTGAGTAGCCGAGTCGCCTCGTTTAGGCTGTTGATGAGGGCATCCCTTTCCTCGCTTTTCGCTTGCTTATCCAGGATGATGCCCTGCCTTTGGCCTTCCGAGTCTCGCCACTCGATTTTAATCGGGAACCCGGGTTTGAAGAGCGTAACACAGGGATCTCCTCCACCGTGGCTGGTAGATCGGGAAGAACAGATGAAAACATGAAAGATTAGAATTGAAGATTAAAGACAAGATTTCGGTTCAAGACTTACCCGCTTCGACGGCGAACTCTACTGGAGCGGCCAGTGGTCTTTCCTTCGGCTTCTCGCGGCGGGTCTTGATCGGGGCTCCACTGGCTGCGGCACAGGGCTTCTCCGCACCAAGCTGGTTTTCGGGACGTCCCGGCTGGCGGTCGGGGGCTCCTTCCTCGGGATATCCTTCTTTGGAGGTGAAGGTTTTTTGCCCGGAGCACTCTCGCTCGGGAGAGGGCTCCGGGGTCTTGGTTCCGTAGGCTTGGATGCCTCGGGTGCAGCAGCTGGAGTTGGCCCCTCACCCTTCCCGGCAGGATCTATGTCTGGGGCCTCCTGCAACGACGAATGCGGTTATAATGAAGACAAAGAAAGTTTCAACAATAAAGTTCAGATTTCAGTCATGAAGCATACCTAGACAACCGGCGGATCGTCGGCGCTGCTTTCGACGACGGCCTTGGAGGGGTCGTCTCGACTGGAGGAGCCGGGGTATCATCGTCCGAGTCGTCGATGACGAGCCTCCTCTTGCTCGACCGCTTGTTGGTGTCCTCACTCGCGCCGCCCGCTTCCCGGCCGGCTCACTTTGGATTTTCACTCCACCAGTCGGCTTCTTGGCAGGGCGAAGCAGCACATCATCATGAGGAACCTTGTAAGGTTTCAGAATAATAGAGGCATTTTTCTGCAAGAGAAATTCTCACAATACTAAGAGGCATGACATCAAGATTGAAAGACGGCACGAGAGGTCGGTCGGCTTACTGGGAGGAGGAGGCCGATAGATCTTTGAAGGAAGAACCGGCAACACGAGGGCGCGCTCGATGCGCAACTCCGGTCGAGAAGATCTTGTACATCCGGATCTTTAGGATCTCGGCGAGGGGATCTTGATCTTCCCGATTGGGGTCCTTCCCGCCTTCGTACTCGAAGGCTGGCTTCGACCGCTCTTTAATTGGAGCCAGTCGGCACCTGATGAAGTGCTGAGTGATCTGCTCGCCACGAAGACCTTTCTGCTTCATCGCCAGGATCTTCGCTAGCAGTTTGTTGGCTTCGTCCCACTCTTGCGCCACTGGTACAGTGCTCCAAGTATGCTTGGGAACAGGGGGAAAGCCGACAAAGTTTGGCAGGCTGGGTTCGAGGTTACTAATATAGAACCGGCCCGCGTGCCATCCCTTGTTGGAAGATTTCAAAGGGAGAGAAGTACTCCTTAGGAGGATCTGCGGAGTTGAAAGCTTGCCCACCAACGACGCGGGGCTGGTCCTTATTGGGATGCGGCTTGAGATAGAACATGCGGCGAAAGAGTTGGAAATGGGGGAGGATGCCAAGGAAAGCCTCACAAACGTGGATGAAAAGAGCGATGTGAAGCATGGAGTTGGGGTTCAGATGGTAGAGTTGAAGACCATAATAGTCTGAAGTCCCCTAAAGAACTCGGAAGTGGGAGGCGAACCCGCAATAGAAGAAAGAAGTAAACACAACAAGCTCACCGGTGTTCGGCGTTGGGAAATCCTCACGCCGCCGGGCCACGATCTCCTTGGGAAAAGCACGTCGTGCTTCACCATCTCTTTAAGAGTGGACTCCCTCACATCCGAGGTGGCCCACTTGCTCGAAGGGGATCTTCTTCTCACCCGCCATGAATGTGGTTAGGGAAGGAAGCGGATCGGCCAAAAGGATGGGGGTTGGAGCAAGGGATCTTGGGAGCTGGATGCGGAGGCTGGTTTGTGGCGAAAGACGAGCTCTTAGGTCGATGGATTCGAGTGCGCGCGAGTCTAGGGTTTTCGCAAGAGGCGGTGAACAGTCTTTGCGGAAAGAGGAATTTTCGGGAAGACGAAGTGGCGGGGATGACCTCGAGGCTTTGTAGAGAGATTTGAGGGTTTCGCTAGGTTTTCTCGTGAGTGGGCCAAGCCCATGAGAGACCTGTGGCCCAGATTAAGGTGTGGCCCGACGCGTGTCCTTAGGGACTTAAGCGGATGAGCTTAAGCAGATTTGCCTTGGCAATATGCACGTGTCCGAATGCCCTATACCTTTGGAAATCCTTTCATACCGCGGTTTGCTTGACTTCATGAGAAGCTAGCACGATGCAATTTAAAAGGTGACAAACAGCTAAAGCTTTTTTTATGGTTGCCTTGATGACAGGGGCTGTTTGGTTTTTTAGCATTTGATTAAATGATTATATCAATGCTATTTTTCACCTTGGTGAAGATTTTTGTAGATTCGGACGTATTATGGCGAGAGCTATTTAATAACTTGGTCATATTTTTAGCGGCGAAAAACTTGTTTACCCATGAGGGACGATTAAAATATTTGTTCCGAAATGACTCGGGCAGCTCCACTCGGGCAAGCATGAGCTTACTGAGTGTTTTTTACCCATAAGGGTTGATTGAGTTATTTGTTCTGGGATGACTCAGGCAAATTCACTCGGATGAGCATGAGCTTACCGAATGATAAGATTTTTTAGATTGCTTTAGCATGAGCTAAGCATTATATGAGTATGATTCTTTATAGTTCTTGATTGTATGTTTGGTCTGTTTTTGGCTAATCACACAGTCGGGGGCTACACCTAATTAGGTACATCAAGAGATGCACCTAAATAATTATTTTTTAGAATTTTTCAGATATTTTCCAGTCCTTCACAGTCTTTGGAGCCACTCGGGAGATTCGGGCAGAGATGATGGAATCACTCGGCGCCAGAGGCACTCGGCCAAAGAGGTTTTTGGCTGGGTGTTGTCTTGGTTTGAAGTTGAGTTGTCTCGTCGACTAAAAAGGACTCAGGGGCTACTGTGGAGATAATGGCAATCGGGTATCTACATGCAAGTTTATCCGACTGGAGGTAGGGATATATTGCGCCTACTATATCTGTAAACCAAATATGACTTGGGTGTTACGTTGCCGATTGAGATAAGGCAACGGCCCATAGTCACGGTTTGGTAAGATTGAGGAAACCGACTTAGACTTAGATAGGGTTTCCGATCTATAAGCCCACCTCCCAAGACTATATAAGGGGGGTAAGGGGCGTCCCTTGAGGGATATCAGAAGTTAGATCAGCTTTTAACTTTCAGCCTTAGATCACGAGATCAATAAAGACACTCGGCGGATCGAATCCCCGAAACAGGAGTAGGGTATTACCTCACGAGAGGGCCTGAACCTGTCTAAATCCCCTTCTCCAATCTAACCCATTGTGCTTGGCGATCTTGACTGCGACCCCAGAAATTCTATTGCCTGCGACCCCAAAAATTCTATTGCCGAAACTAAGTTTCGACAATGAGCAAAATGATATTTTTGCCCCTTTTCTTCGATCGATCGGTTATAGAAAATGTTGGTTAAAATTCTGTAGATTCCCTTTACCAGATATTGTCCACAGATGTATGTGCATCCTGTGTTTTCAAGTAGCACAAATCAAGAGAGGCAAAACATGACAGATCTACTGACATTCACATGCTACAAATTTCGGTATTTTGTTCCTGATTTCAAATTCCTTGGTTGATTGCTGTTAGGACCAAGCTATGTTAAATATACATGTAACTGTTACAATTTATGCAGCTAATCTGTTCTGCATCTTTTGCCTGGCTACTGTCCTTAGTCAGACTAGAGTGTAGACTTGTATGATTTGGAAAGCTCATTGTCCCCATATTTGCATGTTCCTTTAAAAAAAGGTCAGGAGAAAATCACGCCTAACTGAAGTACATAATGTACAAATTATGGGCTTATGTTATTGCATCCATGCCGTGATTTTCTTTAAAAATATACAATACTTGCAAAAAAATGATTTCATTTGTTTTGGTGTATGACGCAAAGTTGAACGCATTTTTTAAATGGTTTATGTTAGCCTCCGTAAACTGTTGCTGTCTCATTGACCTGTAATTTTCCACCTTTTTTATTCATTCAAATTTCGCATATTTTTCATTTGGTCCTTTAGCTGTTGTATATGTTTTCTGTACTATGTACAATATGTATAGATCAATGGGACGCCTTTATGAGATATAATTAGACCAAAATATGAGAGGGATATTGGATACATATTACTTCAGAAATATTGGACTGGCTCTAACACGAAGACTTCAACTGATTTTTGTTCACTTGAATACCATCTAAGGACCAAGTAAAAGTGTTATGGCGATGTCTCCAAGGGTATCCTCATTCTTTGGATTTTATCGCTAAGACACATTAGAATTTTTATCTACATGTTTAAAAAGTAAGACACGTGTTGGCTTTCCTGCTGTTTCTGTTTGTGTTCTTCTAAACGTTGGACAAAAACTTTTAGCATCTTCGGGGGTCATATGTAGACAATTTTTTTGTCGGGTCGATCGAAAGGCTCGGTCGACCGATTTTATTAAGTATGAGAGAAAAAATATATTGAGTTCACTTACAACGGCAGGACGCTGCCAAGTCGGTAGTGAGTAAAGGTTCAGTCCCCGCAAGCTGAAAAAAATTGATATGTAGTCAATTTTCTGAGTACATTCCAAATTATTTCATGTTTTGTTATTACTGACCCATACTTCTTTCAGTGTGGATGACATCCTAATTTATTTTAGATTTGCAGCTTCTGAACATGGAGCGATAATTTACTGGTCAGATTCTCTTGGGTATTCAATGGATGAACTGGAGATATGTGTCATAGACTAAGACTCTAGGTATTGACATCTATAACTCTTAATACACATGTGTACAACCCAATTGGTAATATATGTATGCTATCATTTCTAAAAGTGTTTCCTCATAAGTTCATTGGTATATCAAACTGTTGATATAAATTAGTCTCTTTAGTAAAATACACCTATTTGTTACTCTAAAAGCACTGTTTTTGCATTAGCCAATAAAATGAGATTTTTTTTATATAGCTGTTCAATGGGTGGTGATATCTCATTGTACTTTTTTGTTCATACCATCCAATGTGTCTCTAGCTTTTAGGGCTAACTAATAATATGGCTGTGGAGATTGTGGCAATCGGGTATCTACATGGCAAGCTTATCCGACTGGAGGTAGGGATAGATTGTGCCTGCTATATCTCTAAGCCGAACTTGACTTGGGTGTTACGGTTGCCGATAGAGATAAGGCAATCGGCCTATAGTCACGGTTTGGTAAGATTGAGGAAACCGACTTAGAGTAAGATAGGGTTTTCGATTTGTAAGCCCTCCTCCCAAGACTATATAAGGGGGTAAGGGGCGTCCCTTGAGGGATATCAGATTCTAGATCAGAAATTCCGATAGGAGATCAGAGATTCCAACACTAGATCTGAGATATACGATTTCAAAAGCAAGAGCTTTAGACACACGAGATCAATAAAGACACTCGGCGGATCGAATCCACCGAAACAGGAGTAGGGTATTACCTCACGAGAGGGCCTGAACCTGTCTAAATCTTCCTCTTCTCCTAACCCATTGTGCTTGGCGATCTTGACTGCGACCCCAGAAAAATATATTGCCGAAACCAAGTTTCGACAGTTGGCGCGCCAGGTAGGAGGTCGCGCGTCAAGACTTCTTCAACAAATCTCGCCGACAAGCGTGATGGGATCTCCTTCAAGACTCGGCGACTTTGCCGCCAACTTCGCCGGCGACTCCTCCTTCGACTCGGATTCAAACCAGTCGGAGGGAAAGACCCACTCGGCGCCGTTCGGGCTCCCCAACAGCGCCGAGATCTTCGACAACATCTTGAAGACCAAGATGCAATCCACCTTCCCCGACGACGGACTTCACTCGGCGCCATTCGGATTACCGGATGCCGCCAAGATCTGCGCCAATCTTCTCGCCTCCCCGACGGAAGCAATCTACTCAGCTGAAGACCTCTCGGTGCCGTTTGGGTTACCAAACGTCGCCAAGATCTACGATCAGCTGCTCTCCCGAGTTGGCGGCGATCCACTCGGAGGAGCCTAATCCCCCAAGCTCAGACTCGGGCTGGAGCGATCCGGATCCGAATTTCCCGGGATCAAGGGAGGTGCTGTCATCTTCCCGTCCTTCGGCTCTGCTCATCTTGAGCTCAACGGATACCTCGGCTCCGTCGGCCGACAATCTCTACGGCATCCCTTCCGACGAAGCCGACAACTCCGCCGCCATATGGACTGCGAGCCGAAGTGCTTTGACGTCCTTATGGCCGGCCGGATGAGTCCGACTCAGCCATGGCCGAAGGCTTGCCGAAGAGGAGCGAGCTAGAGTGGAGCTTGAGCACAAGACAGCGAGGAGGACAAACAACGCAAAGACGAGGCGACAAAAGGAAGCGGGATCTACGTGCGGCCGGACGATCCGCCCGGAGGCCATCCTCCAAACACGGGTTCGTAACACCAACGTCTTCCGGACACCACGGCGAACGCGTCGCCGCACTCACGCACTTGGACACCGTCATGGAGACGGCTCCGGCCAACGTGACTCCTATACTTGATAAGATCAAGCACCATCGTCGCCGCCACGGCTAACGGCCCTCCCACCACTTCGACGCGAAGGCCGGCGAATCCGTGGCCGAAACGCCGACAAGAGCCGGCTCCCACCTCTAAAGTCGGAGACTACGGGAGGCCCGAGCCGCTCGGTCGACAACCGAGCCAAGAGGCCCACCTCGCGAGTCCACGCCGAGGCACCAAGAGCGAGCGGTCGACTCCGCCACAAACGACATGGACGTCCACCCGTCCACCACCGAGTCCGCCGCACGGTTCGGCTACCCAACCGCCAACGAGAAGACCCCGCGAGTGATCTGCGGGAAGTCCTCGACCGTCGCTACCAAGAGCGTGACCGTCGCACTCGGGAAGATCGGAGGGGATCACCCGATAGCGGCGACGATGGAGTGCCGGCCTTCACTCGGGAGCTCCGCCGAGTGCATTGGCCGAGTGGCTTTAAGCCCACGAGGATTGAAAGGTACGATGGCAAAACCGACCCGAATCTTTGTTAAGCTGTATATACCCTTGCCATCCGAGCCGGTGGCGACAACAAAGCCATGGCCAACTACTGCCGTGGCCCTCGCAAACTCGGCGGAAATTGGCTCACGAGCACGCCAAGAGGCTCAATCGGCTCGTGGAGCGGGCGAGGGACCACTTCATCGCCAACTTCAAGGCACCTTCGAGAGGCCCGGCCACGCACTTCGACCTTTACAACGTCATCCGAAGCGGGCGAGGCCTCGAAGGATTACATTCGTCGCTTCTCCAGAAGCGCAACAAGATCCCGAACATCATCGATGACATCATCATCGCCGCCTTCCGAAGGGAGTCCGTGATGAGCCTTCTTGGCAAGTTCGGACGCAAGCCACCGAAGACGGTGAAGCGGATGTTTGAGACGGCGAACTCATACGCCAAATCAAACGACGCCATTAAAGCCGCCCGTCAAGACCGGCCCGACGAAGGGAGGACAAGCGAGGCGGGAGGAAGCCGAAATCCTAAGAAGGATGGCGGCAACAACGGCAACCGGGGCCGAAAGATCGCAAGCGCCGATCGAAGACACAGTGGCCGCAACCTCCAATACTCAACGCCGTCCCCGTCGCCGCCTACGACGCCATCATGAACGCCCGGTGCACCCACCATCCGAATCACAAGCACGCGGCGAAGGGCGCTTTATCTACAAGCGGTTCATTGAACAATCTGCGGCGCGACTCAACAAGCCGCGCGACGAGGCTGGCCCATCCGCGCCAAAAAGAACAACGCGGCTGAAAATGCCGAACCTTTTCAAGACCCGTGGGGGAGCTCAACCACATCTTCGGGGCCCGCTAGCTTATGAATCCAAGAGGAAACAAAAGCTAGCGGCCGGAGGAGTCAACGCGGCTCAACTGAAGTCCCTCAATATCTGCGATGGTCGGAGGTGGCCATCACCTTTGACCGCTCGTATCATCCCGACCGAGTGGTCCACCGGGACGATATCCACTCGTCCTGGACCCCGTGGTCCGCAACATCGAGCTTAAGCGCGTCCTCATCGATGGGGGCGGCGCCCTCAACATCTGTTTGCCAAGACCATGGATGAAATGCGAGATCCCGAGGTCCGAACTCAAAGCAAGCTCAGCCCCTTCCACGGAGTTATCCGGGGCTATCTTCAACTCCACTCGGGCATATCTCCCTCCCGGTCACCTTCGGAGCCGAGAGAACTTCCGAACGGAGAACGTCACCTTCGAGGTGGCCGACTTGAAACGACATATCACGCCATCATCGGAAGGCTGCGCTTGCTAAGTTCATGGCGATCCCTCACTACACCTACCTGCATGAAGATGCCGGGCCCCAACGGCGTCATCACTCTTCGCAGCGACGTGAAGCAAGCCTTCACTGCGACAAGAAGAGCTGCGACATGGCCCAATCTCGCGAGAGATTACGTGGCCAACAAGAAGTCCGATTGGATCGACTTCAGCGAGAGGGCGAAGTCCCGCGAAGAAGATAGCCAAATCGGGATCCGGCGACGCCAAGACCAAGAAGATCTCCCTTGATTCGTCGATCCCTCAAAAAGCTGCTGTCGGCGCCGACCTAGATCCTAAATAGGAAAGCGCGCTCGTCACCTTCCTCCAAAATAATAAAGATGTTTTTGCTTGGAAACCATCGATATGCTGGAATTCCTAGGGAGGTGATCGAGCACTCTTTGAACGTCAAAGATGACGCCAAACCAATAAAACAACGATTACGCGAGTTCGCACGGGATCGAAAAGACGCGATCAAAGAAGAACTTGCAAAGCTCTTGGCTTGGCTTCATTAAAGAAGTCCTTCATCCCGGGTTAGCCAACCCGTCCGGTCCAAGAAAACGGGGCAATGGCGCATGTGCGTTGACTACATCGACCTCAACAAAGCCTGCCCCAAAGATCCATTCGGGCTGCCTCGCATCGACCAAGTCGTCGACTCAACAGCATTGCGAACTCCCGAGTTTCTTGGGCATTACTCGGGCTATCACCAAATCAGCTTGAAAGAATCCATTGCTTGAAAACATCGTTCATCACGCCGTTTGGGGCTTACTTGCTACATCACCATGCCTTTCGGCCTCAAAAATGCCGGAGCCACATACCAACGCATGATCCAAAGATGTTTCCGACGCAGATCGGCAAGAACGTTGAAGCTTACGTCGACGATGTCGTCATCAAGACCAAGCGAAAGAAGACCGATCGCCGACTTAGAAGAAACCTTTGCAAACATCCGGGCCTTCGAATGAAGTTGAACCCGGAGAAGTGCACCTTCGGCGTCCCATCGGGAAAGCTGCTCGGCTTCATGGTATCACATCGCGGCATTGAAGCAAACCCGAGAGAAGATCAACGCCATCTTAAACATGAAGCCCCCGAGTAATCAGAAAGACGTCCAAAAGCTCACTGGCTGCATGGCGGCACTAAGCCGTTTCATATCCCGACTCGGCGAACGAGGCATGCCCTTCTTCGTGCTGAAGAAGACAGACGACTTCCAGGTGGACCACGAAGCGACAAGGCCTTTGAAGATTTCAAAGAGTTCCTTACCACGCCACCCGTCTGGCTTCACCTCGGCCCGGGAACCCCTGTTGCTGTAGCGTTTCAGCCACTCACCAAGTGGTTAGTACGGTCCTTGTGGTTGAACGCGAAGAAGAAGGACGGGCCCAGAAGATTCAAAGGCCAATCTACTTTGTCAGCGAAGTATTGGCAGGAGCCAAAATCCGATACCCTCAGGTACAAAAATTGCTTTATGGTGTTCTAATAACCGCGAGGAAATTGGCACACTACTTTCAGGGTCACTCGGTCACCGTCATCACCTCCTTCCCACTCGGCGACGTCATCCACAACCGCGAGGCAACCGGGCGCATCGCCAAGTGGGCCCTAGAACGATGCCGCTTGACTTAACTTTTAAGCCCAGGACGTCCATTAAGTCACAAGCCTTAGCGGACTTCTGGCCGAGTGGGCGAACAGCAAGAGCACGTGCCCGAGAAGACCTCCAACACTTGGACCATGCACTTCGACGGATCCAAGAGGATCACCGGCACGGGAGCGGGAGTTGTGCGATCTCCCGGCGAGGGGAAAGGCTAAGATATGCCCTTCACCTCCACTTCTCCGCATCACACAACGTCGCCGAATACGAAGCTCTTTTACATGGACTGCGCCTCGCAGTCTCACTCGGGATTCGTCAGCTTATTGTGAAAGGCGACTCCCAGCTGGTCGTCAATCAAGTGATGAAAGACGGGTCCCGCTTAAACGACACTATGGAGGCCTACCGACAAGAGGTCCGCAAGCTTGAGGACAAGTTTGATGGCCTAGAACTCTCACATGTCCTGAGACATAACAACGAAGCTGCCGATGAGCTAGCGCAGTTCGGATCTAAGCGCGAAGCTGCTCCAACAAATGTCTTTGTCGAACATCTTTACGAGCCAACCGTCATGGCAAAGACAGCTCCCAACGAGCAAACCACGAACGAAGTCACCATGATCGATACCGACTGGAGGACGCCGCTCATCAAATTCTTAACTCAGCAAGAGCTGCCGGATGACCGGGATGAAGCAGAACGCGTCCGGCGTCGTTGCCAAGCATACGTCATGGTCGACTCCGATCTATACAAGAGAAGCCCCTCTGGAATTCTAATGAGGTGCATCACACCCGAAGAAGGGAAACAATTACTCCAAGATATCCACTCGGGCATATGCGGAAGCCACGCGGCAGCACGCACTCTGGTCGGCAAAGCTTACAGGCAAGGATTCTTCTGGCTCACCGCGGTCTCCGACGCGGACAAAGTCGTAAGAACCTGCGAAGGCTGCCAGTTTTTCGCCCGGCAAAGCCATGTCCCGGCCCAGGAGCTTCAAACAATCCCACTTTCCTGGCCGTTCGCGGTATGGGGGCTGGACATGGTTGGCCCTTTCAAGAAAGCTCCAGGAGGTTTCACACACCTCTTCGTCGCAATCGACAAGTTCTCCAAGTGGATTGAAGCCAAGCCGGTTGCCACAATCACTGCTGACAAAGCGCGAGACTTTTTCCTCAACATCGTGCACCGCTTCGGCATCCCAAACAGAATCATAACTGATAATGGGACCCAATTCACGGGAGGCATCTTCAAGGAATTCTGCGAAGACTTCGGGATCAAGATCTGCTACGCATCAGTAGCTCACCCCAAAAGCAATGGGCAAGTCGAGCGAGCCAACGGGATGGTCCTTCAAGGTATCAAGGCTCGCGTTTTTGACCGACTAAGCCCTTACGCCGGCAAGTGGGTCCAGGAACTTCCCTCGGTTCTATGGTCGCTGCGAACCACACCCCGGGCCACCGGCCAAACTCCTTTCTTTTTGGTCTATGGCGCGAAGCCATGTTGCCAAACGAGATGGAATATGAGTCCCTCCGGTCCGCGGCTTCAACGATGAACGCTACGACATCGACCGAGTGGATGACCTCACCCGATTGGAAGAGGCCCCGCGAGGCGGCCCTCATCCAGTCGGCCAAATACCTTCAAGGGCTCGGAAGATACCACGGTCGCAACGTGAGAGCACGAGCTTTCATTGTTGGCGACACGGTCCTACGCAAGATCCGACCACCAAAGACCGACACAAGTTATCTCCCTTATGGGAAGGACCGTATATAATCGCCGAAGTGACTCGGCCCGGTGCCTACCGGCTAAAGCGCGAAGACGGGTCTATGGTGGAGAACTCCTGGAACATCGAGCATCTTCGACGGTTTTATGCCTAATTTGGCTAAGGCCTCATATTTTCCTTGACTGCCAACCTCAAGCAAGATGACTTCTTGAGCTAGCAGTCGGGGGCTGTACACATATCAATAAAGCTCAAATTTTCCTCATCAAATTTTTGTGCACAATTTGGTTTATCATTGTTTAATGTCCTTTGACTCGAGCTCAGCGTCTAAGGACTGAGAGTTTTCCGATGACCTAATCGAGCCTAGGCTTGATGACAGCCAGACGAAAACCACTTAAGAAATTTCACGCAAAAGCTCGAATCAAGGCATTGACATAAATAAACTAAAAACAGTCACAAAGTTCCACATCAAAGTGTTACAATTACATGATATCTACAAAGCAAAGTCAGAATACAAATCAGATCTTGAAGTTGGTTACTACATCAAGAGATATCTTCTTCGCCGCCTCTTGCGCCTCACTTAGCATGTCTAAGGCCTGCTCGTCCGTTGTTCCATCAGCAAAGCCTTCCCCGACTGAATGGATATGCACTCGGGGGTAAAGGGACTTGGTCTGAGCAAGAGCCAGACCAGCCCCCATGCTGGCTGCTTCGGTGATATTCTTCAGGTATCGTTCGGGAGCCAGCCGAAGCTTGTCAAATATCTCGATTGGCTCCAGCGAGCTGGCCCCAACTCCTTGATCGAACAAGGACAGCAAGATCGGCGTGGCGGCGTTGGCGACCTCTTCCCGTATCTCGTCGCTAGATTTGATCCGCCCAAGCAAGACGTCGTATTGGGCTCGGGTCTTCATCTTATAAGCTGCCAAAAGTCCCAGATCAATCAAAGCACTCGGATATAAAGCAGCACATGAAATTCGACTTCAAAGAAGATTACCTTCAAACTCGGCCTCCATCTCGGCCTTGTCAATGCTAACCGCTTCCAGCTGGACTTGAAGCGAGTGGACCTCCGAAGAATTTTCTACAACGAAAGAAGATCATCAATAGCCAAGGTCGACATGAGAATCATGATGAAGCTGGGAGAGGAGGGCTTACTCCCGATTGATCCGCGGAGGTCGAGGTTCGCTTCCCGAAGCTCCGCAATCTCCCTCCTTAAAGCCGCCTCCCTTGATGCGGCCTCCTCCCGAGTGGCCTTCAGTTGTCGCTGAACGTCCTCCAAGGAGTTTAAGTGGGGGACTAGCTTCTCCAGCACTTCGGATTTGCCATTGAGCGGCAATATTCTTTACGCATGCAAAGGGGAGGATGATCGGCGAAGGATAACGAGGATATCATCAAAAAGAAAGACGAAGGCTTACGTTGAGCGATCGGGTCGCCTCATTCGGGCTCTCGACGAGGGCATCCCTTTCATCCTTTTCAGCTTGCCGGTCGAGGATGATGCCTGTCTCTCGCCTTCCGAGTCCCGCCACTCGATTCGATCGGAGGAACCCGGTCTCGAAGACGCGTAACTGGGGATCTCTTCTACCGTGGTGGCAAACAAGAAAGACCAATGAAGACATGAAGGATTCAAAATTGAAAGAACGAAGGAATGTTTGAAGCAAGTCTTACCGGCCGGTGGTGCTCCTAAGTGGGGCCGCCGGGCTCTTCCTCTTCTTCGGGCTCGCACGAGTGACCCCGGTCGGGCGCTTGGGCCGCAGCCGTGGGTTGCCGCACGGCGGTTTCCGGTCGGGATATCCCGATGCGGCATCGGGGCTCCTTCCTAGGGGCGCTCTCCTTCGAGGGGAAGGATGTTTTCCGAACGCTCGCACTCGGTTGCGGGCTCAGGGTTTGGCTCTGCCGGCCTTGGCACTTCGGGAGCGGCGGCGGGGTTGGTCCTTCACCCCTCCGACGGGATCTATATCCTGGGGCCTCCTGCGAAAGTGAATACAACAAAGATAAAGAAAAGTTTCCAGCGAAAGAGCTCGGACTTCGGTTTCAGAGCTTACCTGGATGACCGGCGGATCTTTGGTGCCGTCCGCGGCGATCGCCTTAGAGGCGGGGTCTCGGCTGGAGGAGCCGGGACGTCGTCGTCCGAGTCCTCGATGATCGCCTCCTTTTGCTCGCGCGCTTGTTCGAGTCTTCACTCGGCGCTGCCCGCTTCCCGACCGGATCGGCTGGATTTTGATCCCGCCAGCCGGCTTCTTGGTAGGGCGACGCGGCGCGTCATCATGGGCCACCTTATATGGCATGGAGGTGATAGAGGCGTTTTCCTGCAGAAGAGAGAAAGTGTGACATTAAGAGACAAGACGTCAAGATTGAAAGATACTAAAAAGCAACCGGTCGGCTTACCTGGAGGACGAGGTCGGTGGATGCTTGAATGGAAGAACGGGCGGGATGAGGGCCCGCTCGCGAAATCCCGATGAGAAGAGCTTGTACATCCGGATCTTCGGGATCTCGTATGTGAGTGGATCCGGGTCCTCCCGATGGGGTCCGTTCCGCCTTCATACTCGAAGGCGGCCGACCGCTCCTTGATCGGCGCCGATCGGCACTGATGAAGTGCCGAGTGATTTGTTCCCGCGAAGATTCCTCTTCTTCATCGCCGGGATCTTCGCGAGCGATCATTGGCTGCGTCCCAATCTTGGGCTACGGAACGGTACTCCAAGATGGCTTGGGGATAGGAGGAAGACCAACAAAAGCGGGCGAGGCTGGGTTCAAGATTATTGATGTAGAACCAGCCCGCGTGCCAGCCTTTGTTGGAAGATTTCAAAGGGAGAGAAAAGTAATCTTTGCGGAGAGATCCGCGAAGTTGGAAGCTGCCCCGCCAACAACGCAAGGTTGGTCCTTGTTCGGATGGGGTTTCGGGTAGAACATACGACGGAATAGATTGAAATGAGGAAGAATGCCAAGGAAAGCTTCACACACATGAATAAAGAGGGCTATGTGAAGCATCGAGTTGGGGTTCAGATGGTAGATGTGAAGACCATAGTAGTCCAAGAGCCCCCGAAAGAATTCGGAGGTGGGAAGGCTGAACCCGCAATAGAAAAAGGAAGTAAAGACAACGAGCTCACCGGTGTTTGGGGTCGGGAAGTCCTCCCCCGCCGCCGGGCGCCATCCCACAAGTTCCTTCGGCGGAAGCACGCCATGCTTCACCATCTCCTTGAGGGTGTATTCCCTCACATCCTAGGTGGCCCATTGGTCGAACGGAATCCTTTTCTCGTCCGCCATGAGAATGGGTTGATGGGAAGTGGATCTGGCTGAGGAAAGTTGGATCTTTGGCGACGGAATGTGGGAGAGTTGGCTGTGGAGGCTGGTTGTTGCAGAGATCGAGCTCTTAGATGGACGGATTTGGGAGCGCGCGAGTCTAGGGTTCTCCGCGGTGAGCTGTTGAACAGTACCGTGAGAAGGGGAATCGTTTGGAAGGCAAAGAGACGGGGACGACCTCGCGTCTTTATAAGAAAGATTTGAGGGTTGCGCTAGGTTTTCGGTGAGTGGGCCGAGCCCATAAGAAAATCTACGGCCCAACCAAGGTGTGGTCTGATACGTGTCCTTAGGGACTTAAGCGGATGAGCTTAAGCAGATTTGCCCTGGCAATATGCGCGTGTCCGAGTGCCCTATACCTTTAAAGATCCTTCCATACCGCGGTTTGCCTGACTTCATGAGAAGACGGGCACGATGCAACTTGGAAGGTGACCAACAGCTGAGTTTTTATAGCTGCCTTGGTGAACAAGGGCTGTTTGGTTTTTTGGCATTTGGTCGGGTAATCTTACCAATGCTGTTTGTTTTCCACCTTGGTGAAGATCTTTATAGATTGAGACCAGTATTATGGCAAAAGCTATTTAATAACTTGGTCATATTTTTTATATGAATGAAAGAATTTGATTCCCATGAGGGATGAATGAAATATTTGATCCGGGATTACTCGGGCAAATCCACTCGGATAAGCTTGAGCCTACCGAGTGCTTTTTACTCATGAGGGATGATTGAATTATTTGTTCTGAGATGACTCGGGCAAATTCACTCGGATAAGTATGAACTTGCCGAGCAATGAGATTTCTATGATTGCTTTAGCATGAGCTAGGCATCTACATGAGAATGATTTTTTTATAGTTCTTGACTATATGCTTAGCCTATTTTTGACTAACCACATAGTCGGGGTTACACTAATTAGGTGCATCGGAGATGCACCTAGATATTTATTTTTGAGAAATTTTTATATATATTTTTCCAGCCCTTTACGATCTTTGGAGCCACTCGGGAAGATTCGGCGAGATGATGGAATCACTCGGCGCCAAAAGCACTCGGTCAAAGAAATTTTTTGATTGAGTACTGCTTTGGTCGAAGCCGAGTTGTCTCGTCGGCGAAAAGGACTCGGGGCTCTTGTGGAGATTGTGGCAATCGGGTATCTACATGGCAAGCTTATCCGATTGGAGGTAGGGATAGATTGTGCCTGCTATATCTGTAGCCGAACTTGACTTGGGTGTTACGGTTGCCGATAGAGATAAGGCAATCGGCCTATAGTCACGGTTTGGTAAGATTGAGGAAACCGACTTAGAGTAAGATAGGGTTTCCGATTTGTAAGCCCTCCTCCCAAGACTATATAAGGGGGTAAGGGCGTCCCTTGAGGGATATCGATTCTAGATCAAAGATTCCGATAGGAGATCAGCTTTTAGCTCTCAGCTTTAGATCACGAGATCAATAAAGACACTCGGCGGATTGAATCCACCGAAACAGGAGTAGGGTATTACCTCACGAGAGGGCCTGAACCTGTCTAAATCTTCTTTTTCTCCTAACCCATTGTGCTTGGCGATCTCGACTGCGACCCCAGAAAATATATTGCCGAAACCAAGTTTCGACAATGGCCATTACATGACAATTGTTTCTAAACATTACTTTTTGATACTTCTGTTTCTTGCAGTTCAAAGTCCCTGAAAGCACATGGAAGAGTTGCAAGCGCAGAGATTAACCTGCAAATTGCCCAGTGGTGTTGTGAACAAGCTGGAGGCTCGACAATACCAGGTTCAGTCTTTGCGTCTTTAAGAAAAGGTAGAAGTAAGATATTAAACTATTTTTCTATCATGTTTGTCTTTGCAACTCATTCAGCCATGAGTTAATTTAATTTTGGACGTCCGTGTCCGTTGGCTTTGGCTTCAGCGCTCGGGGCACCCCTACTGGGGGAGTTGAAGGCCCCTGTCGAGCAGGCCGTCACTGATCTGTTTGCGGCGTCCTCATTCTTTGTTCCTGGTGATGGGAAGTCTTTGCTCTTCTGATCTGACCAATGGATTGACGGCCGATCGGTTGCCTCCTTGGTCCCAGACCTTCTTTCCGCAGTACCCCAGCACATCCGTCGGTCACGTTCGGTTGCTTCTGGTTTGGTGCAGAACTCCTGGGTTTCGGATATCCGGGGTGCCTTCACTGTTCCGGTAATCTCTCAGTTTTTGCTTCTTTGGGAGGCGCTACTCAATGTGTAGCTCTCGCCGGACTCCCGAGATTGTCTTGCATGGCGTCTGTCGGGTGACCAACGCTACTTGGCGCGTTCAGCATATCAGGCGCTCTTCCTTGGGCAGCACCCCTTTGCCTGTGTGTCCCTTCTCTGGCACGCCAAGGGGCCGGCAAAATGCAAGTTTTTTCTCTGGTTTGTACGCTGTTGGACAGCTGATTTACTCCAAAAGCGCGATATCAACAGTCACTCGGCTTGCCCCTTTTGTGCACAAGAGCTTGAGACGGTGAATCACATCCTGCTAGACTGTGTGTTCGCTCACAGGTCTGGATCGATCTGCTGTCTGTTTCTGGTTGGGCGGCCCTCTCCCTGCCGTGTGGCAGCTGGCTCCAGGATTGGTGGTCGGCCTGTAGAGACCGGTTGCCGGGGCACCTCCATGCAGAGTTCGACTCCCTGGTTCTTCTGGTCACTTGAAAGCTGTGGAAGGAGCGTAACTCTAGGGTTTTCGACTCGACTCTATCCTCAGTCCTAGTGTTTCTTGCCTTCATCTATGCTAAGGACATGTTATGGTTTTTAGCGCGTTCTGCTTCTTTTGGGGTTTAGTGTGGTTAGGCCCTTTCCCGTTTCTTTTGGAGTAGTTTCTTTTGCGTCTAGTTTCAGGGTGGTGGTTTTTCTTCTCTTGTTCCTCTTTTTTGGTTTTGGCCGGTCTGACTAATGTCGTGATGTAAGTAAAACTTAATTTTTATCTAATATATTGATGTACAATTTTTTTTCGTGTTCATGAAAAAAAATTTGGATGTCATACGCATGCATCGGTCCTTCCACATGTTAGCCTTAATTTCTTCCTGTTCAAATCAGCAATTGAGATTGAAGTAAATCAACCAATCAGCCATGAATTTTTGTGTTTCTATACGATGTTAACTCACAGTAAATTTTGTGGCAAGCAGAGGAGAATTAAAAGACCATTTTCCGTCGGGTGGTTATGGTGGTCTGATTTTGGTGCTTCATCAAAATCAGACCACCCAACACTGTCGGCAACGTTCCGTCCTATCCTAGCCTCCTCTGCCTCTATGAGTATTTGTTCATTCTTCCATCTTTCTGTCCACGAATTTGGATGAGCTATTGACTTGCTAGTGCCATATTTCTTCAGAGCATTAATATTCAGTGGCATGGTGGATAATGAAGGTTGCAGATATCCTCTTATTTGTTTTAGCAACAATCCAATTCTGCTCGTCTGATTTGGAGGTTTGTCATTTGATGTTATTACATTTTTTTTCTAAGAGGATTTACCACACATTTTTCCACTATTTCACTAACAATAACATATACATGTACATGCACTTTCCGTTGGGCATTGAATGTGATATGTCTTTTCTTATTGTACACATGCTTCAGATAAGGTAGAAGACATTACGAAAGAATTATCAAAACAATCATCCACAAGGTAAAATTTCCCCTGCTCTGTTTTCAAGCTTAAGATGTATTATTGTTATTATTAACTATTCAGATATTCATCCTCTGTTTTCAAGCATAATTTGTGGTTTGATAACATTTCTTTGGTGTTGTACTGGCCTCAGGTGTCAAACCGATGATGGGCTGCATTAATTAGACACAATTTAGTTCAGGATGTTGCAATCGACTATATTGAAGAGCTGATTTATTTATTGTATTTGTTGGAGAGCTGTCATCAGCTTAGGTTAATTGTGCTTGATTGTTTCGATAAGTTTTGCTCAAAACAGTAAGTAAATCCTTATTATGTGAGCATGCTGGATGACTCTAATTTTTTTAGAATTAGCTTGCAAGATTTCTGTCGAAACTTGGTTTCGGCAATATAATTTCTGGGGTCGCAGTCAAGATCGCCAAGCACAATGGGTTAGAAGGAAAAGAGGATTTAGACAGGTTCAGGCCCTCTCGTGATGTAATACCCTACTCCTGTTTCGGTGGATTCGATCCGCCGAGTGTCTTTATTGATCTCGTGATCTAAGGCTGAAAGCTAAAAGCCGATCTAACTTCTGATCTCGCATAGGATATCCCTCAAGGGACGCCCCTTACCCCCCTTATATAGTCCTGGGAGACGGGCTTACAGATCGGAAACCATATCTTACTCTAAGTCGGTTTCCTCAATCTTACCAAATCGTGACTATGGGCCGTTGTCTTATCTCTATCGGCAACGTAACACCCAAGTCATATTTGGTTTGCAGATATGGCAGGCGCATTCTATCCCTACCTCCAGTCGGATAAGCTTGCCATATAGATACCTGATTGCCATAATCTCCATAGTAGCCCCCGAGTCCTTTTCAGTCAACGAGACAACTCAGCTTCAAACCAAGACAGCACACAGCCAAAAACCTCTTGGGCCGAGTGCTTCTGGTGCCGAGTGATTCCATCATCTCTACCTGAATCTTTCCGAGTGGCTCCAAAGACTGTGAAGTGATGGAAAATATCTAAAAAATTTTCAAAAATAAATATCTAGTTGCATCTCCTGATGCACCTAATTAGGCGTAGCCCCCGACTATGTGGTTAGTCAAAAACAAACTAAGCATATAGTCAAGAACTATAAAAAATTATTCTCGTATAAATACTTAGCTCATGCTAAAGCAATCATAGAAATCTCATTACCCGGCAAGTTCATACTCATCCGAGTGAATTTGCTCGAGTCATCTCAGAACAAATAATTCAATCAACCCTCATGGGAAAACGAGTTTTTTAATCGTATGAAAAATATGACCAAGTTATTAAATAGCTCTTGCCATAATACTGGTCTCAATCATTAAAGATCTTCACCAAGGTGAAAAATAGCATTGATATAATCACTTAATCAAATGCTAAAAAACCAAACAGCCCCTGTCATCAAGGCAGCTATAAAAAACTTAGCTATTGGTCACCTCCCAAATTGCATCATGCCAGCTTCTCATGAAGTCAGGCAAACCGCGGTATGAAAGGATTTCCAAAGGTATAGAGCATTCGGACACGTGCATATTGCCAAGGCAAATCTGCTTAAGCTCATCCGCTTAAGTCCCTAAGGACACGCGTCGAGCCACACCTTAGCTGGGCCGCAGATTCTCTCATGGGCTCAGCCCAATCACGAGAAAACCTAGCACAACCCTCAAATCTTTCTATAAAGCCTCGAGGTCATCCCCGCCTCTTCGTCTTCCCGAAAAATTCCTCTTTTCACAGCTCTGTTCACCAGCTTCCTGTGAAAAACCCTAAACTCGCGCGCACCCGAATCCATCCACCCAGGAGCTCACTTCTTGCCACAAACTAGCTTCTGCAACCAACTCCCAAGATCCCTTGCTCAAACCCCATCCTTTCCGACCAGATCCACTTCCCACCCAAACCACACTCATGGCGGATGAAAAGAGAATCCCCTTTGACCAATGGGTCACATCGGATGTGAGGGAATCTACCCTCAAGGAGATCGTGAAGCACGGCGTGCTTCCTCCCAAGGAGATTGTGGGCTGGCGCCCGGCGGCGGGTGAAGATTTCCCAACCCCGAACACCGGTGAGCTTGTTGTATTTACCTCTTTCTTTTATTGCGGGTTCAGCCTCCCCACTTCCGAATTCTTTTGGGGGCTTTTGGATTATTATGGTCTTCAACTCTACCATCTGAACACCAACTATATGCTTTACATCGCTCTTTTCATCCATGTATGTGAAGCTTTCCTTGGCATCTTCCCCCACTTCCATCTCTTTCGCCGCATGTTTTACCTCAAACCGCATCCGAATAAGGACCATCCATGCGTTGTTGGCGGAGCGGGTTTTCAACTCCACGGATCTCTCCGCAAGGAGTACTTCTCTCTTCCCTTGAAATCTTTCAACAAGGGATGGCACGCGGGCTGGTTCTACATTAGCAATCTCGAACCCAGCCTGACAGCCTTTGTCGGCCTTCCTCCTGTACCCAAGCATACTTGGAGCATTGTACTGGTGGCTCAAGATTCGGACGAGGCCAACAACCTGCTAGCGAAGATCCTAGTGATGAAGCAGAAAGGCCTTCGCGGCGAGCAGATCACTCGGCACTTCATCAGGTGTCGACTGGCTCCAATCAAAGAGCGGTCGAAGCCAGCCTTCGAGTACGAAGGCGGGAAGGATCCCAATCGAGAAGATCAAGATCCACTCAGTTACGAGATCCTGAAGATCCGGATGTATAAGATATTCTCGACTGGAATTGCAGTCGAGCGCGCCCTCATTCTGCCAGTTCTTCCCTTTAGCATCCATCTGCCTCCTCCTCCGGTAAGCCGACTGACTTCTTTGTATTGTCTTGCAACCTTGATGTCATGCCTCTTAGTATTGTGAGAATTTCTCTTGCAGGAAAATGCTTCTGTTATCTCAAAACCGTACAAGGTGCCTCACGATGACGTGCCGCTTCATCCTGCCAAGAAGCCGGCGGGATAAAGATTCAAAGCGATCCAGTCGGAAACGGGCGGCCCCGAGTGAGGACACCAACAAGCGGGCGAGCAAGAGGAGGCTCATCATTCACGACTCGGACGATGACGTCCGGCTCCTCCGGCCGAGACGCCCTCCAAGGCCATCACCGAAGGCAGCGCCGAAGATCCGCCGGTCGTCCAGGTTTGCTTCATGACTGAAGTCCGAACCTTTTTGTTGAAAATTTTCTTTGTCTTCATTCCAACTGCATCTGTTGTTGCGGAGGCCCCAGGACATAGATCTGGGGAGGAGTGAAGGGCCTACTCATTCTTGCCTGAGGCATCCAAACTGCGGAGCCCGGACCCGGAGCCCGCTCCCGAACGAGAGTGCTCCGGGCAGAAAGCCCTCGCCTCCAAAGAAGGATGTCCCGAGAAAGAGCCCCGACCGCCGCCGGACGTCCCGACTCCGTTGGAAACCGGTCGCACAGTGAAGAAACCCAGCGGCGGCTAAGGGAACCCCGACCGAGGACCGGTCGAAAAGCCGAAGAAGAAGGAGGCCAGCCGGGCCGCTCCACCCAAGAGTGCAGCCACTGAAGCCGGTAAGTCTTGAATCAAAGTCTTGTCTTTACTCTTTAGTTTGAATCTTTTGTGTCTTCATCAGTCCTTCGTAATCCGCCACCACGTGGAGGAAATCCCAGTTACGAGTCTTCGAAACACAGGTTCCCTGATCAAAATCGAGTGGCGAGACTCGAAAGGAGAAAGGCAGGGCATCATCCTTGATAAACAAGCCGAAAGAGACGAACGGGATGCCCTCGTCAACAGCCTGAACGAGGCGACTCGGCTACTCAACGTAAGCCTTGATCTTTCTTTTGTTGTTGTATCATTGCTTCTCTTCAGTCGGTCAGCCTTGGATCTTGCGTGCAGAAGGAGTATTGTCGTTCCATGGCAAAGTCCGAGGTGTTGGAGAAGCTGGTTCCTCATCTGAACTCCTTGGAGGACGTCCAGCGGAAGCTGAAGACCACCTAGGAGGAGGCCGCGTCGAGGGAGGCGGCTCTGAGGAAGGAAATAGCCGAACTCCGGGAGGAAAACCTCGACCTCCGCGGTTCAGTCGGGAGTAAGTCCAGTCTTCCCAGTTTCTTTATGGGTTTTGTACTAATCTCGGTCACTAATAGCTTTCTGTGTTTGTAGAAAATTCGTCGGAGGTCCACTCGCTCCAGGTCCAGCTGGAGGCAGTCAGCCTCGACAAGACCGAATTGGAGGCCGAGTTCGAAGGTAAGCTTCTTCAAAGTGATATTCTTTGTGCTGCTTTATTTCCGAGTGTTTCGCGTGATCAGATTTTTTTGGCAGCTTACAAAGTCAAGACCCGAGCTCAATACGACGTGCTTCTTGAGAGGGTCAAACGAGTCGGAGAGGTCCGGGAAGAGGTTGCCAACGCGGCTACGCCAATCTTGCTGTCCTTGTTTCACCAGGGGGTCAGGGCTAGCTCGCTAGAGCCATTGGAAATCTTTGACAAGCTGCGAAGGGCCCCCGACCAATATTTGGCGAACGTCGCAGAGGCTGCCACCATGGGGGCTGGTCTGGCTCTTGCGCAGACCAGGTCTCTCTACCCCCGAGTGGATATCAACTCAGTCGGGGAAGGCTTTGCGGACGGCACCTCGGACGAGCAAGCGCTGGACAAGCTTAGCGAAGCGCAGGAGTCGGCGAAGAAGATTGTCGTCGATGTAGTGAACAACTTCCGACTTTAGTCCGTCTTATGAACATTGTCTTGTAAATATTGTATGATTGTGATGCTCTGACGTAGATTTGTGAATATTTAGTTTATTTATGTTAATGCCCTGCTCCAAGTTTTTGTGTGAAATTTCTTAAGTAATTTTCGTCCGACTGTCACCGAGCCTAGGCTCGGTTAGGCCATCAGAAAACTCTTAGTCTTTAAACACTGAACTCGAATTAAGGAACATTAAGCAATGATAAACCAAATCATGCACAAAAGTTGATGAGGAAAACTATGCTTTATTGACATATGTACAGCCCCCAACTGCTAACTCAAGAAGTCATCTTACTTGAGGTTGGCAGTCAAGAAAAACATAAAACTTTAGTCAATTTAAGCATAAAATCGTCGAAGATGCTCGATGTTCCAGGAGTTCTCCACCATAGATCCGTCTTCACGCTTTAGTCGGTATGCACCGGGCCGAGTCACCTCAGTGATTATGGATGGTCCTTCCCATAAGGGGGATAACTTGTGACGGTCTTTGGTGGTTTGAATCTTGCGCAGAACCAAGTCGCCAACGATGAAAGCTCGTGCTCGAACGTTGCGGCGTGGTATCGTCGAGCCCTTGAAGATATTTTGCCGATTGGATGAGGGCTGCCTCTCGGGCCTCTTCCGGTCGGGTGAGTCGTCCACTCGGTCGGGGTCATAGCATTCATCGTTGAAGCTGCGGACTCGGAGGGATTCATACTCCATCTCATTTGGCAACATAGCTTCTGCGCCGTAGACCAGAAAGAAAGGAGTTTGGCCGGTAGCCCGACTGGATGTGGTCCGCAGAGACCATAGAACCGAGGGAAGCTCTTGGACCCACTTGCCTGCGTAAGGGCTTAGACGATCGAACACGCGGGCCTTGATGCCTTGAAGGACCATGTCGTTGGCCCGTTCGACTTGTCCGTTGCTTTTGGGATGTGCGACTGATGCATAGCAGATCTTGATTCCGAAATCTTCGCAGAATTCCTTGAAGACGCCTCCCGTGAATTGAGTCCCGTTGTCGGTTATGATCCTGTTTGGGATGCCGAAGCGGTGCACGATGTTGAGGAAGAAATCCCATGCTTTGTCAGCAGTAATTGTGGCAACCGGCTTGGCTTCAATCCACTTGGAGAACTTATCGATTGCGACGAATAAGTGTGTAAATCCTCCCGGAGCTTTCTTGAAAGGGCCGACCATGTCTAAGCCCCATACTGCGAACGGCCAGGATAACGGGATTGTTTGTAGCTCCTGGGCTGGGACATGGCTTTGTCGGGCGAAAAATTGGCAACCTTCACAGGTTCGCACCACTTTGTCAGCGTCGGAGACCGCGGTAAGCCAGAAAAAACCTTGTCTGTAGGCTTTGCCCACCAGAGTATGTGCTGTCGCGTGGCTTCCGCATATGCCCGAGTGGATGTCTTGGAGTAGCTGTCGTCCTTCCTCGGGCGTGATGCATCTTATTAGGATTCCGGAGGTGCTTCTCTTGTATAAGTCGGAGTCAACCATAACATATGCTTGGCAACAACGTCGGACGCGCTCTGCCTCATCCCGGTCTTCCGGCAGCTCTTGTTGTGTTAAGAATTTGATGAGTGGCGTCCTTCAGTCGGCGTCAGTCATGGCGACTTCGTTTGCAGCTTGTTCGTTGGAAGTTGTCTTTGCCGTGATGGTTGGCTCATAGAGGTGCTCGACAAAAACGTCTGTTGTGGCGGCTTCGCGCTTGGACCCGAACTGTGCCAACTCATCAGCTGCTTCATTGTTGTGTCTCAAGACATGTGATAGTTCGAGTCCATCGAACTTGTCTTCAAGTTTGCGGACCTCTTGTCGGTAGGCCTTCATGGTGTCGTTTGGACAGGACCAGTCCTTCATTACTTGGTTGACGACCAGCTGGGAGTCGCCTTTCACGATGAGCCGACGTATCCCGAGTGAAACTGCGAGCCGCATCCATGTAGCGGGGCTTCGTACTCGGCAACGTTGTGTGAGGCGGAGAAGTGGAGGTGAAGGACGTATCGAGCCTTTCCACGGTCGGGGAGATCGGCACCACTCCGCTCCCAAGCCGGTGATCCTCTTGGATCCGTCGAAGTGCATGGTCCAGTGTTGGAGGTCTTCCCAAGGTACGTTCTCTTGTTGCTCGATCCACTCGGCCGGAAATCCGCCGGGGCTTGTGACTTTATGGACGTCCTCGCCTTAAAAGTCAAGTCCAGTGGCATCAGCTCCAGAGCCCACTTAGCGATGCGCCCAGTTGCCTCCCGGTTGTGGATGACATCGCCGAGTGGAAAGAAGGTGACGACGGTGACCGGGTGACCCTGAAAATAGTGTGCTAATTTCCTCGTGGTAATCAGGACACCATAAAGCAATTTTTCTACCTGAGGGTAGCGAATTTTGGCTCCTGCCAATACTTCGCTAACAAAGTAGATCAGCCTCTGGATCTTCTGGGCCCGTCCTTCTTCTTTGCGCTCGACCAGGAGTACCGTACTAACCACTTGGTGAGTGGCTGAAACGTACAGCAGCAGGGGCTCCTGGGGCTGAGACGAGGCCAGGACGGGCGGCGTTGTAAGGAATTCCTTAAAATCTTCGAAAGCCTTGTGGGCTTCCGTGGTCCACTGGAAGTCGTCCGTTTTCTTTAGTAATCTGAAGAGGGGCATGCCTCGTTCGCCGAGTCGAGAGATGAAGCAGCTTAGCGCCGCCATGCAGCCAGTGAGCTTCTGGACGTCCTTCTGGTTACTCGGAGGCTTCATGCTCAAGATAGCATTGATCTTCTCTGGATTGGCTTCAATGCCGTGATGTGACACCATGAAGCCGAGCAGTTTGCCTGATGGGACGCCGAAAGTGCACTTCTCCAGGTTCAACTTCATTCGGAAGGCCCGGATGTTTGCGAAGGTTTCTTCTAAGTCAGCGATCAGGTCTTCTTTTTGCTTGGTCTTGATGACGACATCGTCGACATAAGCTTCTACGTTCTTGCCGATCTGCATCTGAAAACATCTCTGGATCATGCGTTGGTATGTGGCACCGGCGTTCTTCAGGCCGAAAGGCATGGTAATGTAGCAGTAGGCCCCAAACGGCGTGATGAACGATGTCTTTAGACGGTCGGATTCTTTCAAACGATCGATGGTAGCCCGAGTAACAATCCAAGAAGCTCGGGAGTTGGTAGCCGGTGTTGAGTCTACGACTTGGTCGATGCGGGGCAGCCGAATGGATCTTTGGGACGAGGCTTTGTTGAGGTCGGTATAGTCAACGCACATGCGTCATTGCCCCGTCTTCTTGCGGACCAGGGCTGGGTTGGCTAACCGGTCGGGATGTAGGACTTCTTTGATGAAGCCGGCAGCCAAGAGCTTTGTGAGCTCTTCCTTGATAGCGTCTTTTCGATCCCGCGCGAATCTGCGTAATCGTTGTTTTATCGGTTTGGCGTCATCTTTGACGTGCAAAGAGTGCTCGATCACCTCCCTAGGAATTCCAGGCATATCAGATGGTTTCCAAGCAAAAACATCTTTATTATTTTGAAGGAAGGTGACGAGCGCGATTTCCTATTTGGGATCTAGTTCAGCGCCGATTACAGCAGTTTTCGAGGGATCCGATGGATCAAGGGAGATCTTCTTGGTCTTGGCGTCGCGGATCCGATTTGGCTATCTTCTTCGCGGGGACTTCGCCTCTGCCGAAGTTGATGCAGCCAATCGGATTTCTTGCTGGCCGCGCAATCTCTCGCGAGATTGGGCCATGTCGCAGCTCTCCTTGTCGCAGGTGAAGGCTTGCTTCACATCGCTGCGAAGAGTGATGACGCTGTTGGGACCCGACATCTTCATGCAGAGGTAGGTGTAATGTGGGATCGTCATGAATTTGGCAAGCGCACGCCTTCCGATGATGGCGTGGTATGTTGTTTCGAAGTCGGCCACCTCGAAAGTGACGTTCTCCGTTCGGAAGTTCTCTCGAGTCCCGAAGGTGACCGGGAGGGCGATGTGCCCGAGTGGTGTAGATGATAGCCCCGGGATGACTCCATGGAAGGGGGCTGAGCTTGCCTTCAATTCGGCCCTCGGAATCTGCATCTCGTCCATGGTCTTGGCGAACAGAATCTGCATCGGTGATGTTGGGGATTTTGTTGCGCTTTTCGGAGAAGCGTCGAATGTAATCCTTCATAGGCTCGTTCGGCTTCTGGATGACATTGTACAAGTCGAAGTGGGTGCCGGGTCTCTCGAAGTAAAATAGTCTTTCACCCAGGTTTACACCGAGTTGTATGCAAGCGGCGCGCCCCAACCTTAGATATTAATATCCAACACATGTTCATGCATCAATCTCTGGCCTACTAAAGAAAGCTCCGAGTAACATGGAAAGCTCGATGTAAACTGCAAACTTGTAGGAGATAGAATTAGGGTAGCAACTTTCATGTTCATCCATCATATTGCCCTTCAGCAAATGTGTTCTGTTGTGTTTTGTGACTACTTATTGAGCTTATGAAAACTAATGGTCAACAACTGGACGGCTGCAACAAAGGGAAGAAGCTACTACTTCTAGGATCTTAGCTTTGAAATACATAGAAATGGAGAGATAGCAGTGAACTTGATCGTCCTTCAATTCATAATGTGCAGGTTGAACCAAATCAATTTTGTGCAATATGACCGAAAGATGTAGTTGTACCAAAAGAAGAATGGGCGATCAATCAACTTATTGGCTCCTATGATTACTTACACATTATATCTGCAATGTCAATGGTTCCCCTTCCTTTCCATAGAGTAGCAGAAGTATGTATCCAGATTGTTGCCATGCATGATCATTGGAGAGTAACGTCGATTGTTCATATAATCATTGGAGATGATTTTTTTTACAGAACATGAACCTGCTGAGCATGTACACAGTACCCATGTACTTATCTATTCTAAGTGTAAGAGAACATCACAGCTACTGGTCTGTACCAATTATTACTCTTCTCCGGACTATATACATTTGTTAACATGGTGTTTCTTCTATACTGTTGTATTCTAGAAGATCTTCCCTTTCTTTGCAAGTTCAACCTCAAAGCATGAAATGGAAATACATATTGCATGCCATGAACATCGCAATAGGAATGTGTGGCATGAGGACAAATGCTCATTAATCTTGAGAACATCCAACTCTCTGGTCTCATATTTTCGAGAACGCGCAAAAAAAATTATACGTCATTAGTTTGAATTAATACAACGTAAATGGCCAAACCGCCATTGTCGAGGGACAAGGAGAGAGGAAAGAAAAAGACACTTAAGTCAGATGATCTGTTAAAATTGCACCAAGCCATCAATGTGTCCGTGATGTCCTACCAACGAGCCTTTTAAGTCTTCCTGGTATCGAATTTCTCTTAATTTACCAGGACTGTCCATGCTACTTCTGTGTTAATACCGTTGTTCTCTCATGTCCATAAATTTCTTCCTACATGGTTCTTTACTTCCATCTAGCATGCCTCCATGTTTTGCTTCTCATCTCCCAGTTTACCATAAAACTATCAGCATCTCATGAATGTAAGCCATGTCACATTAGGATTGTACGGCATTAGGAATACATCACTATTAATAGCATTAGAAATACACTTCAATATTTAGCATAAGAAAAAAATTAAGGGCATGTTGGTAAGTATCAGCTGGTTTCAATGTACCAATTGTAACCATGAACCCTAGAGATACAGGAGCATAGCCACGTGTGGAGCAGCTTGGGCTTTAGCCCTAAACGTGGCAAAATTCGGCCTCCGCCTATGCCTAGAGATTTTAGCAAGAATTTCGATAGAAATTTTAGCAAGAATTTGAATAGAAATTTCAAATTTAGATGGTTCACCTCACTCTTCACAAAATTCTCCCTTTGCCCCTGCCTAGAGAGTATGGATTGGATGATTTTGCACTGTTAGCTCTACGATGTCAATGGTTTTCTGTGCAGCTATCTGTGTAGCTTCTCAAAACGTATGAAAGATGTCGTTTATCATGGGAGAGGAGCACACATGGAATGCTTTGCATGCCTTTACTGAAACGGAACACTATCTATAATGTGAGAAGTGACTACGATTCTGAAAAGTAAAGTATATTTTCTGTTTAGAACTGTCTTTTCTAATATTTTGTATATAAAAAGGAAAGTATAATTTCCTTTAGAGTAAAAAAAAGAAGCACACAGTTGGTGGTACATCTTGAGACTTTCGAACCACTATAAAAAAGAACTCTTTAGAATTATTGAAAAGCATGTTTTGCAGAATTGAAATATGTTGACAACACTACACCTATTAATTGTTCTAATGACAATTCGGCTTCTTTTGCTCCTCTCTCTGTCTATATATTTGTCAACAAGATAGTTTATCTAGACTATTGCAGCTAGCATCTCATTTTCTCTATTTTCACTTTTTTTTCCCTGACTCAAATTAATTAACCTGATGTCAATTGAGATGAGTGGCATGAGGAATCGTGGTCTACTTTTTTTCTGGAAGGTTTATACTTCAATCTAAAGGCTTATATTACTCTCCCATAAAGCTTATACTACTCTCTCGTCGGTTAGTCTCGTTATATCTTTCAATAAAGAGATATTATTTAAATGATTAAGAAATGTACGGTGGATGTTTATGCATATGTATGAAGACACTTGGGCCCTGGCCTGATTTTGAAATTGGTTTATGTACTTCTCATTGCAAAATGATGTTTTTTATGTACGTAGTTTTCATTGCAAAATGATAGATAGGGTGGGCATTTGTTTCCATTGGGTTAGATTGGTTTGGTTTCGTATACTATCGTTTTTCTGTAAATGCCAACCGAAGTGTTCGACAGAAAATTAAAAACCACACAAAATATACCGAATAACTTTGGCTCCGTTTCTTGGTTTTTCGAGAAAAACCCAGCAACCCCCACACTATGCTTACAGGCATCGATGGTGGTGGCCAGCTGTACACAAAAATGCTAATGGGCAACCAATCGTTCGTGGGTGATCCACACGATCAAGTCGGCCCATTTGCCCAGCCAAGTTCGGCCTTTCCTTCTTTTTTTTTTTTTTGCGCTCCCCTTCTTCTTCTTTTTCTTATGTCAATTTTCCTTTCGAATTTTATTCAGTGCCTATTTATTTTTTTTTCATCAGGCCAAATCCAAACCGGCCTCACGACCCACGTGCATATTTCTTTCAGGGTTTTTTCAAATTGTTTTTAAATTTATTTTGAATTTATATGTGCCAAGTTTATATATATATGAAATTTATATGCATGAAGTTTCAATGCACAAAGCTTATAGATACAAAATATCTGTGTAAACTTTTCTACATATATTTTTTTCTATGCCATGCTAACAATATGGTTTAAATTTACATTTGGCATGTACAAAGTATCTAAAATTAAGTTTTATATATACAAAGCATCTACATATAAAAAGTTCCTGTGTACAAACTTTGTATATGTATAAATATTTTTGTTGGGCTGGGCTAACGCTTTGTTTGTTGGGCTCAAAGCCAGTGGACTTATATATGTTGCATAAACGTTTTCCAATTTTGAATTCTTGTCTGTGCACGTGTGGACCTTACCACTTTCCAGTTTCCACCCTGAGGCAATGTGAAGAAATATCCTCGGTTTTTTTAGAAAAGAAAACAAGCGTAAAAGACCATAAATACAGAATGTTGGCACAACTAAACAAGATACAGCAATTACTATTTCCTTTCAAGTCAGAACCATAAGAACATGTGAAGTATCCAACACACGTCCTGCACCAATATAACATCCAACTAACACGTAAAACTATATGTAAATTGCAAACTAAGGTAAACGTAAATAGATTCCGCCTTATGGGCGTTGCAAATAATAAGATGGCGACTTGGATGTTCATCCGTCGTATTGCCCTTCAGCAAACTTGTCCTCAGGGTAGAACACAGCAACCACCTCGTTGTTGGCAAACTTCCTCCCGTGCATCCCGTTCTTCGCCTTGGCCGAGCTCTCTACATCTGCAAATTCCAAAAACACCTGCAATGCATTCTCATGCAGTCAGAATAGTTTCAAATGCAATCCCATGATGTTATTTGTATTGCATTGGCAGAAAAGATGAACGAGCACTCACCCTCCCAACTCCAGCAACAGGAGCACCGCTGGGATCAGGCCGCGGGATCACAACTTTCACCAGGTTACCTGAACAAGTGTCAGTGAGAACATAGACAAAAAAGAAAAAAAATGGCATCATATTATATGATAAAACTGATAAAGCAAAGTAAAATTGGAATTATGTGTCTTCTGTAGGTTATGCCCGATTGCCAATTTTGCATAAGGTCGGACTATAAAAGACTCTGCAATGGCACTATGTGGGACTACAAAAAAGACACACAGAAAGACAAACACACAAACGGAAACTAGTTCAGTAACTGAGCAAAGGCAAAAATCAATGATGAAATTGAATCAAAGTGATTGCAACAGGAAGTGAGAATGTGTGAGTTCATTGTTGCTTACCGTATCTGCACCCTTCTTCCCTCATGTCTTGCATGATGTCCTCATACTCCTCATCATCCCTCAGTTCATCTGCTGAAACCACTTGAGTCAGGCATACCACCTTTGTAGGCAGGGCTGCTCCTCCAACTTGGAACATGAGTTTCTGCCCAAGAAACAACAGTCAGAAATTGGAAGGCTAGTGTTTAAACTGATTTTTGGCTCTGTAGAATAATGTGTTTGAACACATCTTTAAGAACACAGCACATACCTGCATTTGTGCCTGTTGTTGTACATGTAGGAGCATGCTTTCTTGCTCTGGCCTAGGTTGAGAAGCTCCTTGGTTTGCTCGCCTAACAGTGAGGGTCTTGTCTCCCATCTTTATACCATTAAGAGCAGCACAGGCAATGTCCGTGACATTAAGATCCTGGTATACACAGAAGGCATAGCCCTTGGAGTTTCCAGTTTCTCTGTCCTTCACGAGATCAAAACCACGCAGAGGTCCAAAGGATTCAAGCAACTCCCTGACTTGAGCTTCTGTGAAGTAATAGGGGAGTCCGCCCACAAAAATGCGGTCAGGACCTTCTAAACCTCCAGTCGAGCCAGGTGTTAAGCCAACAGCAGCAAGATTGAGGTTGGGGTTTGGCTGGCTTGGGCCCAATGCAGCTGCTAGGGAAGGATTATAGTCCGTTGGCCTTCTAACCTTCACAGGTGCTCCCTCAAACATTATACCATCCAATGCCATTGCATTGCTTGCTTCCTCCACAGACCTCATCTCCACAAATGCAAATTTCTTTTCATGGTTTATGTAGACATTAAGAACAGCATCACCTGGACCAGCTGTATTTCCACCAATAGCAGCCATAACTTGATTGAAATATACAGCAACAGTCTGTAAAAGAAGACCAGACAAATCAGTACAAAACAACAAAATTGAGAAACTAATAAAGCCACACAGTGAGAAATGTGGAGAAAAGAAGAGGATGATTTCTTACTTGCTCATTAGCAGTTGGAGGAAGTCCACCAACATAAACACGCCTAGCATGTCGAGTAGCCTGTTGGGTCATAGCTTGTGGCTGAATAACAAGCGGAGTGAACTGATGCAAAAACAAGAGAAAATTAGGAGTGTTTATAATGAATAACTGAAGTATCATGCCTCTAGCAAATATGGTTAAAAACAACATAGTACTCACCTGGGTTTGAGTCAAATTGAACATGTTCGGAAGCATCCCAGAAATAGCAGGAGGCACAACAGGTAGCTGACCTGCAAATACCAGCAAAGATCATCAGAAAAATAATCAATGTTGTTACTCAAATGTATTAAGTGGTCTATGCAACCACTACTGCTAATCTAATATAGGTCCTGTTTTCCAGAATTCAACATAGATGAATGGATAGCATCTGCCCAATGAGGATTAAAGTTAAAAATTATTAAACTACCATAATGTAATACTAGCTGCTACTGGAAGACGAACAGGATATCAAACCAGATTGTTTCCTCCTCGTACAATTAAGCTACAGTGTCTCCCATTGCAGCAGTTGGACAAAGTGGCCCAAGATTGCTTTCCTACCGATATGCACACCAAACAAACAAACACCAACAAAAACAAGAGAATATCGCTCAGTTCCAAACCAGTAATAATAAAATCAAATTAATTTTCTACATGAAATACCAACCACATAGTAATGATTACCATGCCTTCAAGGCATCCAGTGGTAAAAGAACAGCAGTGTCTCAATTTCTGGTGGCATATCAGAAAGAGACCAGTAAAATAGTCTTTTCCCGAACCTCATGCAAAACAAATATATAAATTTTGAATAGTGTACTTCATTGGGAACTAGATATGTTTGTAATTTATACCCCTGGTAAGTGCTAGCTGAATTTTTTATTTAAAAAAAGGATCAAAGGAGTTACAAGGTCAACTAGTTGAAAACTTGGATGCTACAAGTTAATGATAAAGCTACAGCAACTTATGGTAGTGCCAAATATATAGATAATGTATTTCAGAAGAGCAAAAATGAAACTCTCGAATTATATTGGCTGTTCACATACCTGGGGCTGCACCAGCAGCAAGCATAGGAATGGCTTGTTGTGGTCCCTGGTCAAACCCACTCACACGCTTGCTGTTTTAACAAAAGCCAAATTAATAACTAGACCAAAAGAATTACATAAACATAATATAATTAAAGCCACCTAATAAGTTACATGAAAGAACAAATCATGTGCATAAATGGATTACATTAAGCAAACTAGTAAAGACATCTGTTTTACCATTGTAAAAAAAATTGCACAGAAACGGACAGAGTTCATTGCATGTTTTCAGAGTGTCAGTCTTTGGAAAATAATAAGAAATGATAACATTCTGAAAATTACATTCACTACTTTAAAGCTTGAGGTATGAAACGCACATGTTACTTTTGTTTATTCAAGTATAAGCTAATGAGAACAGGCAAACTTGGGCCAACATCAGGAACCAAACTAAATGCATACAATAAACAAACAAGGGAGTCAATCACATACCTCTTAGAACGAGAACGTGAACGAGATCTAGATCTGTGGTCACGACCCTTTGAAGGAGAGCGGGAGCGAGACCGATGCCTGCGGTGACCATCCCTGTCACGGTCTCTTCTCCTGCATTATGAAAGTGTAAATCAGATTCCCACAATAAAAGGTGGCATGAAGTAAACAAATCACAGTGGAACACACATAACATATCCATTAACATATTGGAAAAAGAACCAGTACCTTTCAGAATCATGGCCCCGGCGTCGATCACGGTCATCAGACCGTTCATGATCACAGTGCTCCCTTCTTTCGCTTCTATCACGGTGCTCCCTGTGGCGATCACGGTCCCTGTCCCTGTCACCACGGTCACGGTCCCTCCGGTCTCTACCACGGTCTCTCTCACGCTCCCTGTCCTTGTCCTTCTCCCGTTCTTTGTCCCTCTCTCTAGACTTTGAGGACCTGCCATCATGTGGCTGTGTCTCGTGCTGGAAAAAAAACAAGAGTTACCAGTCAAGACATCTTATCTTATAAAGAGACAATTCAATTATTGCTTAGAACCAATAAGCTATAACTGACAAAGATTCTCTAAACAATCATCATAATTATCCACAAACACAAAACTTAAGCATTTATAGAAAGCTAATTACAAGCATAACGTTATGACTTATCAAAAGCTAATTAGAAGTATATCGCTATGGAAAGCTAATTAGATGCACACATTGAACCATAAACTTACTCTCTTGGAGTCAGCATAAGGTAAATGTTTCAAAGTTGCACAACATATATTCAACATCACAGGGCAATAAATTTAATCCAGGATTCAGCTGACCTTAGTGCACCAATCGAATAGATCTAATCCGAAAATCGCATAAAAATTGACTAATTTCATATTTATACTTGGGATGAATCGTGATCTCCAGAAAATTAAATGAGCACATAGCAATTACAAGCAACATAACAGTCAATCGATTTGTGGAGAGCACGACATTGCGGCAAAACACTAAACGGAAATCATATAAATCTCTAAACCCCACGCAACAAGAAGAAATCCCCTTTCCTCTCTGTCCCCACACCCAAGCCGTGAACAATCCAAAAACCAAACCGCCCCATCCCAAAACATGGACCAAAATCCCCCTCCAGCCAGATCGGCAGCTCACGCACCTGAGACCGCCCGCCGTCGGTTGCGCCGTCGGAGAAGCCGGTGGTGGGCTTGGCGGCAGCGGCAGGCGGGGACCCCTCAGCGTACGCCGCGGCGGCGGCCGTGTCGCCACCGCTCCCGTTGCCCTCGTAGTGCTGCTCCTCGTACTCCGCCATACGTGCGATGGCCCCGGCGGGTGCGCGAGCAGCGGCGGCGGCAGCTCGGTCGGGATTTCTAGGGTTCGGCGGCTCGAGCGGAGGCGGCGGGCGGGCGCGGGTTGGGAGAGCATGCGACGGGAACGGGTCAGCTTATATAGCAAGAGGACGCTGACGTGTGGGACCCAGACTCGGGTGAGAAAGAACCCGCCGCGAACTCGTTAGTGTTTGAGTTTGAGTCGCGGTTGAATTCGTGCTCGTTCGAGAAAAATCATCGGTTTCGGTTTGAGTTTGCGTTTCCGCTCCCAATTATCCCATAGAAGTCCAGAACTGCATGCTTATTTGGGTTCGAACTTCGAAATGAATTTTTGACATTTTTAATTTTTTTTAAAGATTTACAAAAATAACTTCCGAGTTTCGAAAAATACAAAACTAATCTCCCGCCTCGGAGGCGTGAAGGAAAAACGCCTCCCGAGAGGACGAAATATCCGACGTGGCGGACGGCCGTGGGGGCCGTCTGCCGCGCGTGGCATATTTGCGGCGGCCTCTTCCCGCCCGGGAAGGCGTTTTCACGCGCGTGCACGGGCGCGCAAAAGGTCGTCCCCAGCATTTTGTGGCGGCCCCTTTCCGCCCTTGGTAAGGACATTTTTCACGTGCACAGGGCCGCTGCAAAGGCGCCGCCTGCATTTTGCGAGTGGCCCTCCCACAGGCGTTTTCATCTGTCTACAGGTGGCCCATTCCCACTTCAAGGGCGTTTTATGCCCAGCCACCATTCCACGATCGACATCGACCCTCTCTCGTGTTGTTTGAGATGTAAAATGTTATCGTTGTATTGAGACAGCGACGTACTCTCGGGGCACGTCGAGCACGGCCTAGGAGGGATAGGGCTAAGAGGCCTCGTCGTGAGTGCTGCGTGTGCAACGGTTTGTACAACGATAACATTTTACATCTCAAACAACACAAGAGAGAGGGGTCGATGTCGATCGGGGCAATTAGGGTTTGGGCATAAAACGCCCTCGGAAGGCGGGAATGGGGCCCTGTAAGCACGTGAAAAAAACGTCCTGGTAAGGGTGGGAAGGGGCCGCGCAAAATGCAGCTGGCCTTTTTGTAGGTGGCCTTCCCCTGTAGGGACGTTTTCACCGTGCACGGGGCCGCCGCAAAATGCCGGGCGGGCGGCCTTTTGCGCGGCCCCGTGCACGATGAAAACGCTCTTCCTAGGGCGGAAAGGGCCGCCGCAAATATGCCACGCGCGGCAGACGCCCCCACGTCTCGGATATTTCGCCCTTGAGAGGCGTTTTTCCTTCACGCCCTCTCAAAGGGCGGGAGGAGATTAGTTTTGTATCTTTCGAAACTCGGAAGTTATTTTTGTAAATCTTTAAAAAAAATTAAAAATGCCAAAAATTCCTTCGAAATCGCTTTATGGGCCATAATGCTGCAAGGACGACAAGGCCACAATTTAGCCCACCCGGCTGCAACGCGGCCCGGTAAAGGCCTGACTCATACGGCCCATATACACTACAATATTCACGATTTTGAATTTTGTTGTTTTCCAAACGAGTTGGTCCTAAATATTCGAACGAGATTTTAAAACAAGATCAAATGGTGTTCACAACGAGTCGTTCGACACGATCACTTGGAGAAAACCATGTCCATGTTCTCCAAGCTTCTCCCCCTCGTCTCCGGCAGCCACACGTACACGAACACGCACGCCGTCGCCGCCACGCCGGCGTAGAGGAAGAAGCACCCGGCCATGGTGATCCCGTCGGCGAGCGATATGAACGTCATGGTCACTGCACCACATGCCAGCCGGTTCACCGCTGCGCCGAAGCCCGTGCCCTGCGCGCGCAGCCGCAGCGGCATGACCTCCGCGGTGTACGTCGCCGCCGTAGGCCCGAGCCCGACGGAGAACGCCGCGACGAACGCCATCACGGACGCGACGCACGCCGCGGCGCTCACCGTTGACGGTGACGCGACGGAGAGCGTTAGAGCCAGCGAGGTCAAGGTGACGGTCATGCCGCCGGTGCTGGCCAGCAGGAGCGGGCGGCGGCCGAGGCGGTCGGAGAAGAGCGTGGCGACGAGGATGAAGCACGTCTTGACGACCCCGACAGCGACCGTAGCGCCCAGGACGGCGGTGTTCGACGCCATGCCGGCCTTCTTGAACACTAGTGGGCTGTACAGCACGATGGCGTCGATGCCGGACGCTTGCTGGAAGAACTGTAACCCGATGACGCAGGCAAGGATGCGACGGACCATGGCCGACGGCCGAAAGATCAGAGCCCGCCACACGCCGCCGCCAGAATCGTGCGGCGCCTCGACGGTGTGCTTGATCTCCTCGAGGCGGAGGTCGGCCTCCTCGACAGAGTCGGAGGTGCGTACGAGCACGACTCGCGCGTCGGCGTGGCGACCGCGCATGGCGAGCCAGCGTGGCGACTCCGGCATGGCGAGCGCGGCCGCGGCAAGGAATACGGGTGGAACCGCGCCGATGCCGAACATGACGCGCCAGCCGAGGTGCACCGGCAGGCCGGCCAAGGCGTAGTTCGACACGTAGCTGAGCAGGATGCCGGCGTTGATGAATATCTCGAACAGGGTGGACAGGACGCCGCGGGCGGACGCCGGCGAGATCTCGGCGTTGTACACGGGCACGACGACGAGTGCGAACCCGACGCCGATGCTGGCGACGAACCGCGCGGCCATGAGCGCGGCGTAGCTGGCGCCGAGCGACATGGCGAACGCGCCTGCCATGACGAACGCGTTGGCGAGCACGATCGTGCCGCGGCGGCCCAGCACGTCGGCCGCCCAGCCGGCGGCGAGGATGGACACCAGCATGAACACGTTCATCGACCCCGTCAGCACCTCGATCTCAGCGTCGCTCAGCCCCAGGTCCTCCCGGATGAACAGCTGCGCGCCGCTCATCAGCGCGAGATCTGCAAAACACAACACAATCAAGCTCCATGGATGTTTGTTGCCAATAGAGCACCAGCAATTCCTAAGAACACGATGAGTGCACGTACTGTAGCCCATGAGGATGGTGGTCATGGAGGCGAGCGTGGCGCAGCCGAAGGCGTACATGTTGTGGCGGCGCCGGGGCTTGTCGCCGGATGACGTGAGGAGTGGAGCAGCGGCGGTGCCCGCGGCATCGCCGTCGACGTGCGCCATGGTGACCAGACTTGGTTAAGGTTTGCATACTGGAGCCTAGCTACTGCGGTTTAAATGCTGGACGGGCGTTTGTTTCACGGTCACACTTTCCCGCAACACACTTTTGACTGTTTTGTTAGCCACGTGTTTAGTTTATTGTTACAATAATAACTTGTCACATCTTTTTAATAGCATGTCCCACGCGTCATAGATTTAAATATTTTGTCAATTTTATCATATTTGTGATACAACTTATCTAATCTTAATTATGAATTGACAACCAAACACATCCTTAAACACTAGGTAAGTTGTAGCGACGGTAATCTTTCGTTATTAAGTAGAAACGGTCCAACCAATTTCACATTTACTTCCCGCTGTCAAGTTGTCTAGTTGCCACTGTGTCATATGCAAGTGGTACATGAAAGAAAGGTGCATCTAAACGTACATAAATAATCGAAGCCCTCATCGTTTATCCTATATAAAATCAGTTGTTATCAAAAATTAAATTTTAAAACTTAACTTTAAATGTTTTTATGGAAATTTACTTTTTATATTAGCTTTTAAATTACTAGAGACACGTGTATAAAATTTTACCTATAAATTATTTTTTCTAATATACCATACGATACATTAATCTCATCTTATAAGACGAGGTTTTAAATTACTAGACACGTGTATAAAATTTTATCTATAAATTATTTTTTTCTAATATACTGTACAATACATTATCAGTATATGATCAAAAGATGAGGTCTCGTGTCATATAAAATTTTATTGGGTATCGTTTCAAACAAATGAATTTTGTAGTGTTTTCGAGAGGACCGAATTTACTTCTTTGAAAATTATTGTAAAATTATTGGAGCAAATTACTGTAAAATTATTGTGCTCCAAGAGAAAAAAAATTCAAATGTTCCAAAGAAACCACTAAAAAATAAAAGATGAGTACGGATACACAATGGTTTTCACCACCTACTTCGTTTGTGGATAACCGTATTGTATTAAAACTCCCATATATTTTTTCTACCCATGAACTGGGATTCAAACTTAATCTAAATAAGCTACCATGTCTTAATGTTTGAGAATAAACAATGAATTTGTATGTCTAAAAACTCTATAAGCTGCTTAAGTATATGTCCGCTACAGAGCGTATCAGGTGGAAAACCCCATATCGGATAGTGTATCAGTCATTAGTTAGGCACGTTGACTTGTACGGACCATTTTTTGAAACAAAGTAGGATGTGTGTCTTGCTACATTTTTGGTAATACAATATAATTTGAGAGCGTCTGTTGTACGTTACTCGTGACTCCGATGGACGAAGATATTTTTTAATATATAATATCATTAAACTTTTTATACAGGTGTACCATTCGTCTTATTTAAAATTTTTATGTAAATATAAAATTACTGGTAAAAATGTTCGTGTGTTGACGACGCAGAAAGGGAAGCAGGCGGCGGCGCGGGAGCTTCTAGCGGCGACGGAGGGAAGAGCGCGAGTGCGGCGCGGAGCTCCGAGCGGCGACGGGAAGGAGGGGCGCAAGCCGCGCCGCGCGCGGATAGGAACGGGAGGAGGGAGCACGAGAGGTTTTTTTAATCCAAGCTCTTTTTTTATTTTCAGCATTGAGACTGTGAGTTAATTTTATAAACACTCAAAGGGTTTTCTGCAAAATAACCATGTGGACGAAAATTTTAATTGTTTTATATATAGTTATAGATAGATTATAGATTATAGATAAGTAATGCTTAAACATCTTTAATGATAAATTAAGTCACAACAAAATAAATAATAACTATATATTTTCTATAAGATGAATGATCTTAATGACATCATATATTGAAAGAGGAAAAAGTAATGTTTAGGTACAGTGGCTATACTGGGTGTGTATAGCGCGTGCCCAGCTCTCGTCTATATGTGATATATTTTACAAAAACCACCCTGACGAAGCCAATAGAATGAGGAGAGAGAGAGCAGAGTCGTCGTCTCGCGTCGCTGGCCAAGAGAAGCGCTGTACAGGGTGCATCGTCTCCAAGCCAAAATCCGTTCCGCTCGAGCTCCCTACGACGAGCGCACGCCACAGGGCAGGGTCGCCGCTGTGCACGAGCGCCGTTGGACTGCCATGAGCAAGCGCCTCCAAGCCCCCACACGCGAGCCGCCGCTGGTTCGGCTTGCTTGAGCAACCACGCACGAGCTTCGTGCGCCTGATTAACCGCGGCCAAATCCTTTCCTAGGAGTCCTCTGCGGCAACGACTGTTGTTTATGTTCCAAATTCATCTACAAACAAAGGCCGACTTCTGGCCGTAGCGTAGCGGAGGCCCGTCGCCAGAGGCTTGGGCCGGAGCGTAGCGGAGGCCTGAAGTCGGCCCATGGAGCAAGACCCGTGCCCTAGCGGAGGGTGCGGGGGGCGGAGCCCACCGCGGGGGGTCCACACTTACCCGGTTTAGGGTTTCCTTATACCCAGTTTAGGGTTTTCACCTTATTTAAGTTCCTGTAAGCCGCCGCATGGGATAAGTTGATTCAGTTGTAAATCCCAGGCGTTCTGTAACCTCACCAAGATATAGTGAAGATTGTTGCTGGCTGGCGCCCGTGGTTTTTTCCCTCTCGTGTTGGGAGGGTTTTTTCACGTTAAATCTCGTGTCTTCTTTGCGGTTGATATTGTTTACTTCTTGTTTTACCGTCATCGCGTCTACCAACGACATCACTGGTGCGGATGGCACATTTTCAATGTCGATTTTTTTCCCTCTGTAATATTCAGAGATGTTGCGTCAGAGTTAAACCAAGTTCATGCCTATCTACATACGCATTCTTTTCAGTTTTTCCCGTTCAAGGTCAACACTAGTTGCAACTATAGGTCCTTTTGGGAGCTCACAACATTAGTTTATTCAGAGTTGTTCTTTCTTGAATATACGTGTTCTTGCTGCTACTAAATGCACTGCCTGTATGAACATGTTCCTGATTTGAACATGTTGTGTGTAGTGTGAGTTCGGTCCTTCTTAGCCACGGCAAGATTTCTGCCCTGTGATGCATGTTTTGTTATGTTAGTTTTGTTTGTATCTAAGAGTAACACAACATAATATATAGGAATCATACTCATACTATCAAAGCTGCATACAAACATTAAATAATTTGCAGGCAAATACTTAAATAGACAGCCTATATGAGGTGGAAAGAGTTTACATATATCACGTCATCAGTGGGCTGTATATGTCTTAAGATCAGTCTCAATGTAAGATTTTATCTTTCAATTTTCAAGACTATGGAATAGGCAATGAAACAAGTTCCCCTATCAGTGCGGGTTTCACTTGGTTTTCAACGTTTTGAAAACAAGCTCTATAGTTTCATCCTCATAAAATTATACCCCTCTCTCCCCTCCTCGCTTCATGCAAAAAAACTGTAATATGTTGATGTGACCCCAACCGATGTATATTTTAATCTTCAGATCAATGTCTATTTCATCATGTGATTGGTTTATGCTACACTTCATTGCTATATCATCATGTTATCGTCGGTCGATCGCTTTTATATAGATATTTGTTCATCAACATACTTTTGGCACACGACTGATGGATTAAAACTCTAAGTGCATTAGCCGGCATCGGCCTCGACTGGAATCGCGCTATCGGCCCATCGGTCGATCGACTGTTTTGGCTATCGATTGTTTTAGCCGATCGACTATTTTGGTTATTAGCACATTGTGAGATGCTTTCTGCTTTGTATATCTTGTCGATGATGAGGATCAAACGACCAGTACACCCGCGCTTCATCGATTAAAAGACTTGCACTAGAGCTAAGCAGATCTTTCAAGTCAATGTGTGTTTGGTGTCAACACATCTTTTGGCACGCACGGATTTATCATCAACAATAATGTTGCCCATTTTTTATTTTGAACTTTTTGCATGATTTTGCTGTCTGCTTTTCAGGTTTCACTACATATTGTTACCATCCGGCATTTAGGCTATTTTATGGTCATTTGTCAACAATTTTCTCTGCATTACTGTTAAGAGATGAAAAAGGCAACAAGATTATTCAGTTATAACAATATATGATAAAATTTCTAAGTATATATTTATTTATATACAATTCACACATGCCTAACTACCCAACATGTATAATGCTTATTTAGTTATTTTTTTTCCAAACTACTCACAAATAAATGTTAAAAAATACTATTATGGTTATGTGTCAAGATAAGTACCATTATACTTCCTTAAAATACAAGGTATTATCTTTTATGCATCCTTCAGGTTAATTTGCTTATTCAATGTTGTTAAATTTGAATTGCATGCGTGCGGAAGGGATTCCAAGGTTCATCAAAGAGGCTAGATTCCAAGGTTGTCAACAAATAGGCTTCCGATACATTTGTGATCCTGATTACTTGTGTAATCTGGAAGGATAATCGAGTTTTCAACTGGGAAAACAAGAACCACGTGGACCTGATAGCAACCATTGTAGAAGAACCATTGTAGAAGAAACTATGGTATAGGCAGGGAGTTTTGGTCTAGGTCGTCATTCTGGTTTGGAGAGTAGTTTATTTATTAACACTGAAAATCCCTGATCAACAAGTTTCTGTTGCTAAAACAAAATGGTCCTGTGATAAAAATGAGAAGCCTCCTTTCTATTGCAAATAACATTGATTGCACGTGCTATGTCTTCATGCAGAAGTGTTAGTCATTTGTGATTTCTGCAGTTGATTTTATTGATAAAAAGTGTGGAGCATGCACTTTATTGGTATGTTTGCTGGTTTAAAATAAAGATTTGATTTCTGAATTCTGATTGTTGTGGATTACATTTTAACAAGATGATATCCTAGGGAGATAAAACACCCAATAATATAATTATTCGGATAATTATAATATGACAATATTTTTCTTTCATAAAAACATTTTCTTCAAATACATTATAATACATTTATCATCATAGCGTTAGCACGAACCTAATATAATCTCATATCCCATAGAAGTCCAGAATTCGATGCTTATTTGGGTTCGAACTTCGAAATCGCTCTATGGGCCGTAATGCTGCAAGGCCGACAAGGCCACAATTTAGCCCACCCGGCTGCAACACGGCCCGGTAAAGGCCTGACTCATACGGGCATACAGCCCAATACATTACAATGTTCACGATTTTGTTCAAATCGGCCATGCGAATTTTGTTGTTCTCCAAACGAATTGGTCCTAAATATTCGAACGAGATTTTAAAACAAGATCAAATGGTGTTCACGACGAGTCGTTCGACACGATCACTTGTGGAACAGCGCGTCCATGTCCTCCAAGCTTCGTCCTCTCGTCTCCGGCAGCCGCACGTACACTAACACGCACGCGACCGCCGCCACGCCGGCGTAGAGGAAGAAGCACCCCGCCATGGTGATCCCGTCGGCGAGCGAGATGAACGTCATGCTCATCGCGCCGGACGTCAGCCGGTTCACCGCAATGCCGAGGCTCGCAGCCGCAGCGGCATCACCTCAGCGGTGTATGCCGCCGTCATCGGCCCGAGCCCCGCCGAGAACACCGCGACGAACGCCGTCACGGACGCGACGCACGCCGCGGCGGTCGCGGGTGACGGAGAGGCTATGGAGAGAGTCAGCGCCAGCGAGGTCAGGGTTACGGCCACGCCACCGGTGCTGGCGAGCAGGAGCGGGCGACGGCCGAGGCGGTCGGAGAAGAACGTGGCGACGAGGATGAAGCACATCTTGGCGACACCGACGGCGACGGTGGAGCCCAGGACGGCGGTGTTCGACGCCATGCCGGCCTTCTTGAACACCACCGGGCTGTACAGCACGATCACGGTGACGCCCGACGCTTGCTGGAAGAAGTGTAAGCCAACCACGCACGTGAGCATCCGCCGGACCGTCGCCGTCGGCCGAAAGATCAGAGCCCGCCACACGGCGCCGCCAGAATCGTGCGGCGCCTCGACGGCGTGCTTGATCTCCTCGAGGCGGCGGTCGGCCTCCTCGACAGAGTCGGAGGTGCGTAAGAGCACGACGCGCGCGTCGGCGGGGCGACCGCGCATGGCGAGCCAGCGTGGCGACTCCGGCATGGCGAGCACGGCCGCGGCAAGGAATACGGGTGGAACCGCGCCGATGCCGAACATGACGCGCCAGCCGAGGTGCACCGGCAGGCCGGACAAGGCGTAGTTCGACACGTAGCTGAGCAGTATGCCGACGTTGACGAACATCTCGAACAGGGTGGACAGGACGCCGCGGGCGGACGCCGGCGAGATCTCGGCGTTGTACACCGGCGCGACGACGAGTGCGAACCCGACGCCGATGCTGGTGACGAACCGCGCGGCCATGAGCGCGGCGTAGCTGGCGCCGAGCGACATGGCGAACGCGCCTGCCATGAGGAATGCGTTGGCGAACACGATCGTGCCACGGCGGCCCAACACGTCGGCCGCCCAGCCGGCTGCGAGGATGGAGACGAGCATGAACACGTTCATCGACCCGGTCAGCACCTCGATCTCGGCGTCGCTCAACCCCATGTCCTCCCGGATGAACAGCTGCGCACCGCTCATCAGCGCGAGATCTGCAAAACACAACACGATCGAACTCCATGGATGCGTTGCCAAGAGCTCCAATAATTGCCAAGAACTCGATGACCGCACGTACTGTAGCCCATGAGGATGGTGGTCATGGAGGCGAGCGTGGCGCAGCCGAAGACGTACATGTTGCGGCGCCGGGCATTGTCGCCGGATGATGAGAGGAGTGGAGCGGCGGTGGCCGCGGCATCGTCGCCGACGTGCGCCATGATGACCAGACTTGGTTAAGGTTTGCATACTGGAGCCTACCTAGTGAGGTATTTTTTTTAAGGGAAATGGCACGAGACATTGTTTTTTTATTGAATAGAGCAGAAGTAAATATAGTCCCTAAGAGCAACGAGGTCCCTCTTAAATACAAAATAATCGACTATACAGCAACAGGAAAAAGCTTTCGAAGGCGTCTAGCGCCAGCAAGTATCAAAAGCCTAATTTTCTCTTTGATCTTGACTAACATGAAAGTAACTGTGAAACCCTTGTTCTCGAAGATTTTTCTGTTTCTTTTCTTTCAGATTTCTCAAACAATGAGAAGGATGAGTATACGTAGCCCCTTTTTAGGCACTCCCACCATTGTGGTTAGTCTTTCCCACCATTCCTGTACCGAATGAGCCTCCGATTGAGCCATTGCGGTTCGAGTTGCTGGCTACCCACCCAATTGGCTACGTTCTTCCAAATTCTCCTAGTAAAATGGCACTGAGCGACTAAATGCAGGGCTGTTTCACCAACTCTCCTATAGAGGGAGCAACAACTGTTGTTTTGCCAATCTCTGATCGCGAGTCTATATTGGACGGGTGTTTGATTCATGATCACACTTCCTCACACCACACTTTTGATTATCATATTTTGTTAGGCACGTAGTTAGTTTGCTGTCACAGTGGTAACTTGTCATATTTTTCTAATAGCATATTCCACGTGTTTTTTTTCAATTTTATCGTATTTTGTTATTAACAATGTCCACTACACTGTTATGGCTGCTACAACTTATCTAATCTTAGCTGTGGCAAAATGTAGTTGGCAACCATACACATCCTAACCACCCAGCCAAGTTGTAGCGACAGTAATCTTTCATTATTAGTAAAAACAGTTCAATTAATTTCGCATTTACTTCCCTGCTGTCAAGTTGCCACTGTGTCAGATGTCAGATGTAGGTGGTAAAGGTGCAGCTAACATGACACTGTGCAAGGTGCATCTAAACGTACATAAATAATCGAAGCCCTGACCGTTTGTCCTATATAAAATCAGCTGTTATCAAACTTTAAATTATAAAATTTAGCTTTAAATGTTTTCATCAAAATTTATTTTTTATATTAGCTTTTAAATTACTAGAGACACATATATAAAATTTTTACATTTAAATTATTTTTCTAATACACCTGTATTATCAGTATATGATCAAAACATGAGGCCTCTTGTCATGTAAAATCTTATTTGGGTCTCATTTGAAACAAATGAATTTGAATTTTGTAGTGCTTTCCAGAGGACAGAATTTACTTCTTTGAAAAATATTGTAAAATTTTTGTGCTCCAAAGAGAAAAAAATTCAAATGTTCCAAAGAAGTCGCTAAAAGATAAAAGATGAGAGTACACCATGCTCAATGGCTTCCACCACCTACTTCGTTTACGAATAACCGTATTGTATTGAAACTTCCGTTTTTTGTTTTTCTTCTACCCATGAACTGGGATTCGAACTTAATCTAAATAAGCTACCATGTCTTAATGTTTAAGAATAAGCAATGAATTTTGTGTCTAAAAACTCTATAAGGCTGCTTAAGTAGTTGTCCGCTAAGTGCTACTTTAAATATAATCCTACTTTTAATGGATTATAGTATAACCCCCATATCAGATAGTGTATGTTTCATTAGTTAGGCACATTTACTTGTGCGGAGCATTTGTTGAAACAATAATAGGATGTGTGTCTTACTACAATTTTTGGTAATACACATTAATTTGAGAATGTCTCTTGTGACTTGTGACTCCGGTGGACAGTAATCGAAGAGACTATCTTTGTTTTTTAATATATAATATTGTTAAGCTTTTTATATATGTTTGAATATACCATTCATTTTATTTAAATTTTTTATGTACATATAAAATTATAAGTTATGGTTAAACATAACACAATTTTTTATAAGATAAATGATTAATTTTGACATAAATTAATGACGCCGTATATTAAAAACGGAAAAAAAAATAATGTTTGGATGCAGTGGCTGTACTAAATGTGTCACGTACATGTCTATATATGAGTCAGAGAGATTAATACTGCCTCCAAAGTTGTCTGCAACAACAAACAACAATAATAAATATAGTAGTAGATGATCAGAGATCGATGCTTACATATGATGGAACAGATCTACACTGTATTTGCATAGTGTCACGTGAGCAAGTCATAGTATTACTGGCTATAAATTATTTTTATAGTCAATCACTAAGTAATTTATACAACAGTTATATTTATATATAAATATATAAATATATAATATATTATTAATATTTGATCTTACAGCTGACTCTAAACCTGTAGTACATTTTTCTTCTCTCTCATCTCTTTATCTCCTTCACATATGCATCCAAGACGATGAGGAGGCTGGTGAGCCGTCGATCTTCTGTATCCCTGTGGCGTATAAGAGTTAATAAGCAGTTAAGTCGGTGGTTGGTTCGCATCAATATTAGTTAGTGTAACTCTTGTGTTTGTTTCCAAATATTTGGTGTATTTGATGGGTGACTAACCTTTGTTTGTCCATCAGCTCATCATCACAATCACCTTCCATTATTCCATATCTCAGTTTTTTTTAAAAAAATAGCTCATCACAAGTTATTAGTATCACCTAAACATTGAGTTACACGAGTCTTCTGTTGGTGTCATGGCAGAGAATAATCTGCCAATGATGCAAGAGAGAGGAAGCCTCATTTAATTTTAACTACCGTATTTCAAAGCTCAAACTTTACTCATCTCAGTCAATGATTACCCAATTTTTATTTGAAAGCTCAAATATGTTAGACCTAAAAATTTTATGCAAATATCTTAAAAATATAAGCTTAAAGTGATTTGTTTTTAATGATAACAAGTCATATTTCATTTCCTGATTTTTCAATGAGACGAGCATCTTTGTAATCTACGTATGCTAAATTAAATTATTAACCGAAACCTCAAAAAGCTATTTTAATACTAATTAATTGGTTGCATGTAATTCATAATTTTTGGTTTTGTCGTATAACGGATGAGTTAATTTTTTGTTGATCTTTATGATAAAAGAAATATGCCTTAAGACTTTCAAATGGTAGGAGTACGACAGTAGGTCTATCTTCCAAAATAGCGAACATAAAAGCAAAGCTAATACATCATTCTTCAGTGTTCTGTGCTATCTGGATTTATTGTTTTTGTTTGCTGAAATAATGTTAGCTTCATACGAGACCTCTTATATATCAAAACTCAAATTGTCTCAAAGTTTTGGTGTATAAAGCAAGAACTCGTCTCAATCACTCGGAGAAAACCATGTCCATGTTCTCCAAGCTTCTCCCCCTCGTCTCCGGGAGCCACACGTACACGAACACGCACGCCGTCGCCGCCACACCGGCGTAGAGGAAGAAGCACCCGGCCATGGTGATCCCGTCGGCGAGCGATATGAACGTCATGGTCACTGCACCACATGCCAGCCGGTTCACCGCTACGCCGAGGCCCGTGCCCTGCGCGCGCAGCCGCAGCGGCATGACCTCCGCGGTGTACGTCGCCGTCGTCGGCCCGAGCCCGACGGAGAACGCCGCGACGAACGCCATCACGGACGCGACGCACGCCGCGGCACTCACCGTTGAAGGTGACGCGACGGAGAGCGTCAGAGCAAGCGAGGTCAGGGTGAAGGTCATGCCGCCGGTGCTGGCCAGCAGGAGCGGGCGGCGGCCGAGGCGGTCGGAGAAGAGCGTGGCGACGAGGATGAAGCACGTCTTGACGACCCCGACGGCGACCGTGGTTCCCAGGACGGCGGTGTCCGACGCCATGCCGGCCTTCTTGAACACCAGTGGACTGTACAGCACGATGGCGTCGATGCCGGACGCTTGCTGGAAGAACTGTAACCCGATGACGCAGGCAAGGATGCGCCATACCATGGACGACGGCCGAAAGATCAGAGCCTGCCACACGCCGCTGCCAGAATCGTGCGGCGCCTCGACGGCGTGCTTGATCTCCTCGAGGCGGAGGTCGGCCTCCTCGACAGAGTCGGAGGTGCGTACGAGCACGATGCGCGCGTCGGCGTGGCGACCGCGCATGGCGAGCCAGCGTGGCGACTCCGGCATGGTGAGCACGGCCGCGGCGAGGAATACGGGTGGAACCGCCCCGATGCCGAACATGACGCGCCAGCCGAGGTGCACCGGCAGGCCGGCCAAGGCGTAGTTCGACACGTAGCTGAGCAGGATGCCGACGTTGACGAACATCTGCACGAGGAGAGATCGATTAAGGAAGCCTAACAAGGTGTTCGACACTGGAAGTACAGATTCTACATGGCCAGAGATGGACGCATACGTACGTCTAGCAACGAGGTCAAGACGCCGCGAGTCGACGCCGGCGAGATCTCGGCGTTGTACACGGGCGCGACGACGCGGGCGAACCCGACGCCGATGCTTGTGACGAAGCGCGCGGCCAAGAGCGCGGCGTAGCTGGCGCCGAGCGACATGGCGAGCGCGCCGGCCATGAGGAATGCGTTCGCCAGCACGATCGTGCCGCGGCGGCCCAGCACGTCGGCCGTCCAGCCGGCGGCGAGGATGGACACCAGCATGAACACGTTCATCGATCCCGTCAGCACCTCGATCTCGGCGTCGCTCAGCCGCAGGTCCTCCCGGATGAACAGCTGCGCGCCGCTCATCAGCGCGAGATCTGCAAAAACACGACACGATCGAGCTCCATGGGTGGGTTGCCAAGAGCTCCAACAATTGCCAAGAACTCGATGAGTGCACGTACTGTAGCCCATGAGGATGGTGGTCATGGAGGCGAGCGTCGCACAGCCGAAGACGTACATGTTTCGGCGCCGCGCATTGACGCTGGACGATGCGAGGAGCGGAGCGGCGGTGGCCGCGGCATCGCCGCCGCCTTGCGCCATGGTGACCAGACTTGGTTAGGGTTTGCATAGTACTGGAGCCTAGCTAGTGCGGTTTAAGTGTTGGACGGGTGTTTGGTTCACGGTCATTATCACATTTTGTTAGACATGTGTTTAGTTTGCTGTTACAGTGTGGTAACTTATCATACATTTTTAATAGTATGTCTCATGAGTCACAGATATAGATGGCCATACGGCCCAAGGCCCAACGGCCTGGCCCAAGGCACGACACTTTGGCCCGGCCCAGGCACGGCATGGCACGGAGCTGGTCGGGCCCGTGTCGGCCCGGCCCGACCGATGGGCCGTGCCTGGGCTGTGACCTCGGCACGATGGGCCGGCCCGGCACGGCCCGAAGTTTAGGGATGTTATTTAGACTTACTTTCAACCATATGTAAGACACTGCCCAAAGAATAGGATGAGAAAATAGACTTATTATATGTCACGGCCCAAAGAGTAGGGACGTAAATTAGACTTATTTTAGTGTCACAGCCCAAAAAGGAGGGTAAAAAATAGACTTATTTCAGAGAAAGCACGATGGGCTGCCGTGCCTGGCGGCCGGCACGGCCCGACCCTTATTGGGCCGTGCACGGCCATATGTTGAGCACGTGGCGGCACGGCCCGGCCCGGCGTGTAGGTCGGGCCGTGCTGGCCCGAAAATTTTGGCCCGAGCACGACGGCCTGGCCGTCTTGGGCGGGCGGGCCGTTTGGCCATCTATAGTCACAGATTTAATTTTTTGTCGGTTTATTGTATTTTGTTATTAATAATCATTTCGATTTTTGCGTGTGGGCCAAAAGACATCTTCCGTGCGGAAGGATTTGCCGCACTCGCGAGATGGTCGAAAAAATCAAATTTTCGCGTGCGGGCGGCTTAACCGCACGGAAAATCGATTATTCCGTGTGGACGACTTAAGAGACCCGCACGGGAAAATCTATTATCCTGTGCGGGCTACTTAAGCCGTCCGTACAAAATAATAGATCTTCCCATATGGACAAACTAAGTGGCCCGTACGGGAAGATACATTCGTCCTATATTACATATTAAATTATTGAATTAAATCGACAACTAATATCACATCACAAATTGCACAAAAATAGTTTCACATCATCATAATTTTATCATAAATTTCACATATACAATTTTACAACAAATTTTATAATAAATTGTGCTATCGACGTCGGTGGAGCCGCAGTGAAGGAGGTGGTCGCGGTCGGAGGAGGCGGTGGTGGAGGAGGCAACGGCGGTGGCGGCGGAGGAGGAGGAGGCGGCCGCAGTCGGAGGCGGCGAAGGAGGAGGCGGCAGCGGTCGGAGGAGGCGGAGGAGGAGGCGGCTGCGGTCGGAGGAGACGGAGGAGGAGGAGGCGGTGGCCGTGGTTGGAGGAGGAGGAGGTGGGCGTGGTAGGTCGAGTAGGTGGCTGCGGTCGGTGAAGGAGGCGGCGGCGTTCAGTGGAGGTGGCGTAGGAGGAGGCGGATGTGGTCGGTGGAGGAGGCGGCCGCGGTCAGGTGGAGGAGGTGGCCGTGGTCGGTGGAAGTAGCGGAGGAGGCAGCCGATGAAGGACCATGCTAGAAAATTTTGTCGGGAGTTAGAAAATTTCGGAGCCCACGCGCACCTATATAGGTGGTGGTGATCATCGCGTGCGGGCGGCTTAATGGCCCGCATGAAAAGATTATCATTCTGTGTGGGCGGCTTAATGACCTGCACGAAAAGATTATCATTCCATGTGGACGGCTTAAGCGGCCCGCACGAAAAAACTATCTTTCCATACGGACACTTAAGTCGCCCACACGCGATAATCTACATGAGAGATAACCACATATAATTTGAGCCTAAACACTAAACAAGCAAAAGACGTGGCTAGCGGAAAATTCACAAGACACGCTCACAATCGAAAAAAAGCTTCCGGAGTCAAAAAGACAACCTTTTGAGTCATTTTTGAGGAAAATAAAATCGTCGAACGCGGCGAAGCTACGGACGAATGCATCTGAAATTTTTTCTGATCGATTTTTATATATGGAACGTCTCGATCGGAGTCCGTATGCGAAAGTTATGGCAGTTTTAAAAACCGAATCCGAGTTAGAGGACGAAACGTGAACAATGCGTGAAAAAACTTGTTACATATGCACAAACTGCATTATATGTGCAATAGAGCCACTCCACTCTGCTATAGTTTTATCTAAATAAACTATAAGTTTCAAGTTTATATACCTTATAAGAACTTATGAACTTATATATATCTTAATTTTGTATATAACCTTAACATTAACTCAATATCACAACATATGAAGTTATATTGTCACTTGTGTTGTGAAAAAAAATATTTTTTTCTATTTGATTCTATCTCATATCCAAGAATTAGATGGAGAATTCAATAGGTCTATAGATAATTAAAACCTTACATCTTTAAATTGATTTAAAAATATGGGCATCATCCGCGCGGTCCACTTAAGCGACCGCACGGAAAATAGATTATCCCGTGCAGTCGCTTAAGTGAACCGCACGGGATAATGTGCATTATTGCGTGCGGTTCACTTAAGCGATCGCACGTGATAATATTCCGTACGGTCCATTTAAGCGATCGCACGGAATAATCTATTTTTCCGTGTGGTCGTTTAAATGGACCGCATAGGATAATGCAGTCATCCCTGAGGATCAATTTTTTTAGACGTGGTCACTTATGATCTGTCTAAAACCTATAAAACCTATCGGGATCTCGTCCAGAAAAACAGTTCCTGTAGTGGTGAATTTGTTCATTACACTTTTATGGCTGCTACAACTTATCTAATCTTAATTGTGGCAAAATGTAGTTAGCAAACCAAACACATCCTAATTAACCACTCTGGGCATGTTGCAGCGACAGTAATCTTTCATTATTAGTAAAAACAGTCCAATTAATTTCACATTTACTTCCCGGCTGTCAAGTTGCCACTGTGTCAGATGCAGGTGGTACATTCAAAGAAAGGTGCATCTAACATGACACTGTGCAAGGTGCATCTATAAACGTACATAAATAATCGAAGCACTCATCGTTTGTCCTATATAAAATCAGCTGTTATTAAAACTTAAATTTAAATCTTAACTTTAAATATTTTCATTGAAATTTTAATTTTTATATTAGCTTTTAAATTACTAGAGACACGTATATAAATTTTTACCTATAATTATTTTTTCTAATACACCGTATGATATATTATCGGTCATCAAAAAATAAGGCCTCGTGTCATAAAATCTTATTTGTTTGAAACAAATGAATTTGTAGTGTTTTTGAGAGGACAGAATTTACTTCATATTGTAAAATTCTTGCGCTCCGAAGAGAAAAAAATTCAAATGTTCTAAAGAAGCCACTAAAAGATAAAAGATGAGACTACGGATACACAATGGCTTCCACCACCTACTTCGTTTTGCGGATAACCGTATTAATTGTATTGAAACTCCCGTTTTATGTTTTTTCTACCATGAAATGGGAATCAAACTTAATCTAAATAAGCTACCATGTCTTAATGTTTGGGAATAAATAATGAATTTGTGTGTCTAAAAACTTATAGGCTGTTAAGTACTTGTCCGCTAAGTGCTACTTTAAATATAACCCTACTTTTAAAGGTTTAAACCCCATATCGGATAGTGTATGTTCAGTCATTAGTTAGGCACAATGACATGTACGGATCATTTTTTGAAACAATAATACGATGAGTGTCTTACTACATTTTTTAATAGATACATTAATTTGAGAATGTCTCTCGTGGGTCACTCGTGACTCCGGTGAACATAGATCAAAGATACTATCTTCGTTTTTTAATATATAATATTGTTAAACTTTTTATATTTTTTATGTAAATATAGAATTATAAGTCATGCTTAAACATAACAAAATAAAAGAATAATTATATAATTTTTGATAAGATGAATGATAAATTTTGTCATAAAAATTAATGACTCTGTGTATTAAAAGCGCAAAGGGTGCTCTGCTTATGCTAAATGTGTCACGTACATGTCTATATATGAGTCAGAGAGAATTAATATGCCTCTAAAGTTGTCTACAACAACAAACAACAATAATAACAATAATAGATATTTGTAGTAGATGATCAGAGATCGATGCTTATATATGATGGAACATATCTACGCTGTATTTTGTGTCGCATATATAAGGCCATATTTAGTTTTATTTGTAATGTCAAATTTTTACCTCTCAAAATTTTGGTCATAAACTTTACATAAAACAAGTGTTTAGATGCATATATAAATTTTTTATCTATCATCTATTACTGTATGCTGAGATAAAGGGTATAGCCCACCTCTAATGATAACTTTTACATAATTTTATATCTTAATCCTCCAAAACTTAAAAGTCCACAACATAAGTTTACTGTTTAGTTCCAAATTATAAAGTACCTAAAAGCTTTACAGCCTCAGACGATGAGCAGGCTGATGAGCCGTCGATCTTCTGTATCCCTGTGGCGTATAAGAGTTAATAAGCAGTTAAGTCGGTGGTTGGTTCGCATCAATATTAGTTAGTGTAACTCTTGTGTTTGTTTCCAAAGATGTGTATTTGATGGGTGACTAACCTTTGTTTGTCCATCAGCTCATCATCACAATCACCTTCCATTATTCCATATCTCAGTTTTTTTAAAAAAAATAGCTCATCACAAGTTATTAGTATCACCTAATACTGAGTTACACGAGTCTTCTGTTGGTGTCATGGCAGAGAATAATCTGCCAATGATGCAAGAGAGAACGTTCTCCCACACTCTAGAGAGGAAGCCTCATTTAATTTTAACCACCGTATCTCATACTTTACCCATACAGTCAATGGTTATCCAATTTTTATTTGAAAGCTCAAATATGTTAGACCTAAAAATTTTACACAAATATCTTAAAATATAAGCTCAAAGTGTTTTGTTTTTAATGGTAGCAAGTCCCACCAGAAGTAAATGATAATTGTGTACTTTTTAATACAGAAATCGTTGAACATAAAAGTCGATAACTGTTATATATTGAAAAAAATTACAACATAATTATTGAAAGTTACCGCGAAAGTTTCGAAATTTATAATGTAATGTACTGTAGCTAATCTATCATGAAAAAACAATTAACTGTTTCTCATCGAAAATATGCTATAGTACTGTAATTTTATCACTCTTAATTTAGTGATTGTGCTTCCAAAACATTTTGGTTGCTAAATGTTACTCCCTCCCTCTAAAACTCTAAAACTCTAAGTCATATTTCATTTCCTGGTTCTTCAAAAGAGATGAGCATGCATCTTTGTAATCTACATATGCTAGATTAGAAGTTATCTTAATACTCATTGATTGCATGTAACACATATAACAGATAAGTTATTTTTTATTGATCTTGATGACAACATAAATATGCCTTAGGACTTTTAGACAGTGGAAGTACGACAGTAGGTCTGTATTCCAAAATAGAGAACATAAAAGCAAAGCTAATAACATCATTCTTCAGTGTCCTCTTCTTATATATCAAAACTCAAATTGTCTCAAAGTTTTGGTGTATAAAGCAAGAACTCGTCTCAATCACTCGGAGAAAACCATGTCCATGTTCTCCAAGCTTATCCCCCTCGTCTCCGGCAGCCACACGTACACGAACACGCACGCCGTCGCCGCCACGCCGGCGTAGAGGAAGAAGCACCCGGCCATGGTGATCCCGTCGGCGAGCGATATGAACGTCATGGTCAGTGCACCACATGCCAGCCGGTTCACCGCTACCCCGAGGCCCGTGCCCTGCGCGCGCAGCCGCAGCGGCATGACCTCCGTGGTGTACGCCGCCGTCGTCGGCCCGAGCCCGACGGAGAACGCCGCGACGAACGCCAACGCGGACGCGACGCACGCCGCGGCACTCACCGTTGACGGTGACGCGACGGAGAGCGTCAGAGCCAGCGAGGTCAGGGTGACGGTCATGCCGCCGGTGCTGGCCAGCAGGAGCGGGCGGCGGCCGAGGCGGTCGGAGAAGAGCGTGGCGACGAGGATGAAGCACGTCTTGACGACCCCGACGGCGACGGTGGCGCCCAGGACGGCGGTGATCGACGCCATGCCGGCCTTCTTGAACACCAGTGGGCTGTACAGCACGATGGCGTCGATGCCGGACGCTTGCTGGAAGAACTGTAACCCGATGACGCAGGCAAGGATGCGCCGGACCATGGCCGACGGCCGAAAGATCAGAGCCCGCCACACGCCGCCGCCAGAATCGTGCGGCGCCTCGACGGCGTGCTTGATCTCCTCGAGGCGGAGGTCGGCCTCCTCGACAGAGTCGGAGGTGCGTACGAGCACGACGCGCGCGTCGGCGTGGCGACCGCGCATGGCGAGCCAGCGTGGCGACTCCGGCATGGCGAGCACTGCCGCGGCGAGGAACATCGTCGGGAGCACGCCTATGCCGTACATGACGCGCCAGCCGAGGTGCACCGGCAATCCGGCCAACCCGTAGTTCGACACGTAGCTGAGCAAGATCCCGACGTTGACGAAAATCTGCGCGAGCAACGCAAGCAGAGCATCGATCAGAGCAACGCAAATCAAACACTACTAGAGCTTCAGCCAGCTACGAGGCAAAGCGTACATCGAGCAGCGAGAAGAGGACGCCGCGGGCGGAGGCCGGCGAGATCTCGGCGTTGTACACGGGCACGACGACGAGTGCGAACCCGACGCCGATGCTGGTGACGAAGCGCGCGGCCATGAGCGCGGCGTAGCTGGCTCCGAGCGACATGGCGAGCGCGCCGGCCATAAGGAACGCGTTCGCCAGCACGATCGTGCCGCGGCGGCCCAGCACGTCGGCCGCCCAGCCGGCGGCGAGGATGGACACCAGCATGAACACGTTCATCGACCCCGTCAGCACCTCGATGTCGTCGTCGCTCAGCCCCAGGTCCTCCCGGATGAACAGCTGCGCGCCGCTCATCAGCGCAATATCTGCAAAACACAACACGGGCAAGCTCCATGGATGCTTGTTGCCAACAGAGCACCAGCAATTGCCAAGAACACGATGAGTGCACGTACTGTAGCCCGTGAGGATGGTGGTCATGGAGGCGAGCGTGGCGCAGCCGAAGGCGTACATGTTGTGGCGGCGCCGGGGCTTGTGGCCGGACGACGTGAGGAGTGGAGCAGCGGCGGTGGCCGCGGCATCGCCGTCATTCGCCATGGTGACCATGGCGAGGTTTGGTTTCGGCGAGAGGCGAGAGCTAAGCTGTGCGTGGTGTGAAGCTATGGGCTTAAACCACTCTGGAAGGCAGATATTGGTATTGATGTTGGGGCAGAGAGCATGTGGTATATATATAAAATCAAAGAAACACAATTATCAAGGCAGGCACGTGCATAAATGGTTAGATAACAGTTAATAAACAACTATGAACGTGTTCGGCTGGTCTATAAATCGGCTGATAAAACAAGTCAACTGATTTGCTGTGAGAAAAAAATACTGTTTAAATGGCTGATACGAACAAGCGAACACGGTCCATGTCTATCTATCTATTATTTAGTAAAAATTTATTAAATTTTTTATAAATGCTCCTAAGTCAACACATTCACTTCTAAAATCACTCCTACGTTGTCAAATGTCGCTCTTATCTCTTATTTAAATTGATGAACCAATTATTTTTATCAATTACATTTCGCGGAAAAGAAATAAAGACAATTAAAGCCACGTCCCCAGGCCCACCTGGCCTCCTCCCCATGCCCTCGCATTCCCACCTCCGCAAAAGAAAATAAAAGAATAAATATTTTAGATGTTAAGATGACCATAATTTTTAATATGCATATCTACTTTTTAATCTAACTAAAACGTTGCTCTATTTATAATTAAATCCATAATACCCTTATTTTTGCTATATATAAGAATTACTGTAAAAATGGCAACATATATTGCACTTTAATCTAACTTAAAAAAATGTTACTCTATTTTTGCCAAAAAAACGCTGCACTTTGCATGCCATATAAATAGCAATAAATTACTTTAAAAAATTGGCAATATATATTGCATCACCCTACACCATTCTATATGTATTGCTAAATTAAATTTCCAGTATCTAAACACAGATTAGAAAATCAACTATTAAACGATATTTTATCGAGGGACAACACCCTACCCTTCTACACACTTCATCTCAACTCGCATAAAAACATCAAAAAATTATTTCATCTCAACTCGCATAAAAACATTAAAAAATTATTTAATAATAAAGGTTGCAATAATCGCGTATAAGTGTATAGGTAAATTAGATATACACTATGTAAAAAAAATAACCCAAATATGACTAACTCAAACCATAAGATAAATAATCCGATGTCTTCAATGAAAGGAAACAATTCAATCACTTCATGATTTTTTTAAATGTGCTCAAATAATCTAAACAAACCAAATAATGTTTTACACAAGTGCTTTAAATATTCTATGTTACCATCTAATCAAATTTAGATAGTGTTTAACAGGAAAATATTAAGATATGATGAAGCACACAAAAATTTTTAAATATTGTTCTAGTATCATAATACCATCAACGTATAATATTTTAAAGAAAAAAGTGTTGAAACTATGAAATAATTAACTTGTATACAACCAAATAATCCTATAAATCCATAAAAATCTGTCAAACATAGATCAAACTTGAATCGATAATGTATCATTGAAAATAAAAAATATAGATAGTAGTGAAATTAAAAGTTATACTGACTAATAGTAGCTACCTTTTTCAATGCATACCCCTTTTCCTTTCTTTTTCTATCCATTCTTAATAATTTGTGTTTGAATCCTTGTAAAATATGATCTAATTTAGTAAATTAAATTTACCATCTCAATTTTTGATAGCTAATTTACCATCCCTATAAAATATGATTGAACATACTACCAGAACAAATAATACTATGCTTAGTGCTTACTACGTGTTTGCCGTGGCGCTCACTGTGCTGCCGCTCGCTAGCCCGCCGGCCGCCATGCACTAGCCCGCTGCTTGGCTGCCCGCTGCTTGCCACGGCGCCGCCTACCGCTCATCCGCCGTTACCCAAGCAGCGCCGCGTACCGCTCGCCCAACGCCACCCAGGAGCCCTACCGACGCGCCCAGCCGCCAACCCGAGCTCGGGAAGAAATTTGGGGGCGGGGAGGGGTCCCTGGGCCAGGCTGAGGTATGGCTTGGGCGAGGTACCTCACCACACTGGGCCCTCTGCCACTGAAGGGAAGTCTAGAGATAATGAGTAGATCAGTCTTGTGAGCTAGCATTAATGCATCAGTAGACAAAAGGAGAAAGCACGGTGAGTTTAGGACACTCCCGATGCAGCTATGATAGTTTCGATATTAATTACATCGCTATGTAGTCATTTATTGATGTAGCAAGTGATTTACGAGGAAAGAGAGAAAAAAATATAAGAAACCAAGTCTAACTAATAAATCAAGTCTTCACGGTTATCACTGAAAAAAAAACTAACCTTACCCATTAGGAAAATTTCTTGATTCTTGCATTGGGCCTTAGCTAGCCATGGGCAAAATCATTAACTGATTAATGCATCAGTACTTTTTAAGCCGTGGCCATATTGACTGTGGACCATACAGCCACGAAATAATTTCCATGCGAGAAATATGTTTTTTTGGAAGTATTCGTTTGGTCTTTGGAACATAGATTTTCTTGTCTCCTTTTGAAATTTTACGAAATACAACGTAATTATGGCAACTGGATAGGTATCATATACTCCACATAAAAGATTATATAAACCAAATGCATTTGCTTCATGCCCGCTAGATAACAAAAAATTTATAGGGCGATCAGTGTTATGCATATAATTCATAATTTTTAATTGTTGAATTTGTAGTATAAGTATTTAAATCATAGAAGCAATCATAAAAAATCACATTAATAATAATGATGCATATGTAGTTATATTTAGCTATTATATTTTGTTAACGCCAAAATTTGATACGATTTTTGAGTGAATTCGGTTAAGGAAAAGTCGATCAGCCAATGGAAACCTATTTAGAAGAGATTAAGTTTAAGAAGAAATCATAAAGACCATGATATAACAGTTTAATTCTATCTATTAATTAGATAGGATTTAATAATTTTTTTATCTTTAGAAAGTTTTGTCTAATGTCTGATTAGGACTAGTATCTTTCCTTTTATCTTTAGGAGATATGGTTCATGTCCAATCAGGACTAGTATTAGTCCGAGGGCATAAATATGTACATCACGATCTTTGTAAGATATCTCTCAATCAATATACAACTTTCGACACATTGCCATCCCTTTACTCTCGGAGAGTTCTTAGTTTCGAGTTGGGCTGCATTAGTTTTGATCTCCAGCAAGAAAGTAAGTTTCGTCAACTTCGATTGTATCGACGGGGCTAGAACTTCTCAGTTGGGTCTGATATTCTATTCCAATCGATGCATGCCTATCATATATATTAATTAATCTTAGATCGTATCGCCATATACATCTGTATTAGTTGATTCACTACTTTCTGGGTTGAGTCCAAATCTTGATTAGATTGATATTATTTTAGACTGCTTTACTGTCTTAAATTGATCAATATATCTACTACTCTGAATAGGATTCATCGGCTTGTTTAGATCTATAAAGTTTATCTATGACCTAGTACGGTCTTGGAGTTTGATCTACTAGGTTTTAGCAAAGCTTTTAGAGTTAACATGCACAATAATTTCTACTAAGAGTTTTATCAGAGTTTCAGCCGATAAATTATCATTATTGTGGGCTTCAGATATCAATTGTATCTATTAGTTAGCCGATATACATTTTAATTTACTTGCATCGGATCTTCGGTCGATGTATGTTTTAACCATCGAACTTATATTTCTCATGCTATATTAGTTTTGGCCGACTGGTTCACATTGAATTATCTCATTGCAATCTTTGAGTTTGTATCGGTTCATACTCAAACTTGTATAATCTTTAGTTAAATCCATCTCTATTAACTTCAATACTCGGTTTCATTCGATCTATTAAGGTTGTCTTTGATAAAGAACAGTTATGGTTATACGTAGTTTTAAATCTATCCTATCATAACATAAATTTTATTTTTCATCTAATTATTTGAATCAACATTGGATCTATAGCCGATTGATTAAAATCCTATCGATATCGGCTGGCCTAGCTACCTCTGGTTGGCTTATTAGCCAATTAGTTCCTTGATCATCAATCTATTTTCATCTTGTTAATTGCAGGATCAAATTAAGTGACACATCCTAAACCCAAATTAGTAGAACCTACACTAAAATGAAGCAAATCTTTTAGGTCGCTGAACTATGAATTTCACTTCAACACGTTCTCACCTTACTCACACTCTGCTCAAAATGTTACCAGTCTCTCACACTGTGTTATTGATTTGGACTCTACAAGCCCGTGCATTTAGCATAGGATCATGTCCAACCCAATCCACCCATTAATAAACAACAATAAATATATTAGTCTTAGCTGCTTATACAAAAGGCGATTGATTTTATTAAAAATTTGACCCCAAAGGTGTAATTGTTTGTAACTATTTATCATCTCACAAAAGTTGAACTTAAAACAAGAATTTTATGTAGAAAATGCCAATAAGGAGTAAAATGAGCAATTAGATAAAATCTTATAAATTCTTAGAAAAAATTGGTTCAACCTTTTCATCAAAATTGGAACATTCGTTATCATTGCATTGCATCATTTTTAATTGCTTGGATCCTAATAGTCTTCCCGCTATCCTATACAGTGGTGTTGTTAGTTTCTTCACATCTTACATATATAAGGCACTAAGGTAGCAATGCATAATTGACTATGATTTTCCTCTTAAGAAATACTATGGATCTCACACATCCTAGGAAAGCAGGATCTATCTAGATATGTCTCTTCTCTATCTTTATTGATTCAGATGTATGTATGTTCCAATTAGAGGGATGACTAATTTGATAGTACAATTAAACAAAATTATGGCAATAATAGTTCTTTTATATTTGTAAAAAAAAGAGAGAGAGCCCCTAAACACTCCATAAAGAAAAGGAATTTACACCTACCTGTTTTTGAAACAAACTAAGTCTACTTTCTTTTCTTTTAGATGATGAAACAGATCATAAATATTTGCTTATTGAATGAACTGTATATTATTACAAAGCTAATAAACAACTTGGAAGCAATCCCAACTAAATTTTTTTAGATAAATCATAATTTTGATATGATAGCAATAATTCGGTTCCGCCTTTATAAATTTGCTAAACAAACCTCAGCATACCTTTGTCATCCGTCGACCTCGCCGTGCGTCGACCCAGCCTCCCCCATCGAGGGGATGACGGATCCAGCCGGCCTTCGTCGGCTGCCAGGCTCACCGGGCATGGATCCGACCTTCCCACTGGAGAGCCATTATGCCGCTTGTTGCCATTGCCACCACACCATCTTCGTTGTCGCCCAACGCCGTCCTCGCTCGCCACCTAAGGTCATTGTCATCGCTAGGCCCTAGACTCCGATCCCTTTGGGCCGACCACTGCTTGGCGGCGCCTCTACCTCCGTGGTGGCGCTGTCTCTCTCGCTGCCTCGTTCTCTTTCTCTGCCTCCCTCTCTCCCTCTGCATGTATCCAATGCTTCGAGTGGTGGAGGAAGAAGAGAAAACAAGAAGGGGAGAGAAAGGGGAGAAAGGGAAATTTTGTCATGTTGTCATCCACATGGCATGCTATGTAGGCAAGATCATAGTCAAACGAGACTTTAGGCTGAGATAATATAGTAAACCAAGTTTGGGGATCTCAGTGTGCACTTTGCCAGTTCGTGGACCTAGATAAAAACTCCTTACAAGTTTAAGGACTGCTAGTGTAATTCACTCATTTAAATTAGAGGATTGTTATGCAGTGACTTCTGTCACTTCCGTTGTTTGTGCATAACCTTACATGGTTTGAAAATCTGATGTTTCTTTTTCTTCATATGAGTTACTATTGAAATCTACAGATTGAGCTACTATCTCTCGAGAATGGATTACATATTGTAGGATCGATTAAGACCAAACAACCTACCAGAGGGGGGGTGAATGGTAGGGAAAACCAAAAACCAAATCTTTTGTGAAATTAAAAGATTTACCTCTTACCGATGAAACCAATCTACAAAGCGACAATGAACAGGAACTGTTGAAGCCGCCGCCGCGTTACTTGCCCCGGTCAGACCACCCCTCCTGGCCGGTCAAACCGCCACCTAGCCTCCGGTTGGACCGCCACCATAACCCGCCGGTCAGACCACACACACACACACCTGCGGTCAGACCGTCGAGATCCAGAAAACACCGGTAGATGAACTCTCAAAGAAGTAGATCAAACTATTTCAACTTTATTGCATCTAAAAGTGTTTACAAAGTACAACAACAACACTCCTCACCAAAATCTCGACCTAACTCGAAACCCTAGCTATTCTCACAAATTCCTCTCTTGAAATCGATGTCTAGGAGACACACTCTCCCTCTCTATTTATACATGCAAAATCCTTCTACTCAAAGTAGGAGTAGAACTCCTATTCCCAATAGGACTCAACCTCCCACTCATAGTAGAAGTAGAACTCCTATTCCCAATAGGACTCCTATTCCAAATCCGACTCCACATACGATCCCTCTCGTATGCCATATAACTTCTCCGTCTTCTATGTGCATTATCCTCTAGCCTTTTAGTATCCCGCGTGCTGGACGTCTACTTCTTCCAAGTCGACTCCGATCCGGCACCGCAATACTATCCGAGGCCTCAAGCGATACCGCACATATACGGTAAAGAAACAACATACCAAGCACAAGTTTGTCCAAACTTGACTCACATTAGCTTATCAACAGTAACCACACGCATAGGAATCATCTAGAAATCAAATCCACAAAGAAACAATCCAAAACCGAGAAATCAAACCGAAATCAGAGATGACCGGTCAGACCGCGCCGGTCTAACTGACTGAGAGTCCAAGTCGGTTTGACCGACTGTGAGTCGGACTCGTCCGGTCAGACCGCACACACACCTCCGGTCAGACCGTGCCCATACAACGGTTTGACCGGTCGTGTCTGACCGGTCTAACCGCCACACAAAATATCACACATTCGATTCAAAGCACAAATCTAATCACAAATCCAACGTTTCATCATGTAAACTATAAATCAAACTTACTTGATTCAACACATATGTCTTACTAGGATCATAATTAATGACGAGATCCTAACTAGATGGTGCATATAATTCAGCCCATCATGTACTAGATCAAGGGAGGACATGATAGTTGGTGATGATTTGCAATGGAGTCGACCAGAGAGTAATATATAGCAAATATAACTCTATTTTCAATTATTTTTACAATCGAATACTCCGGACAATTAATTGCGTGAAAATTAATTCGGTTGGTACATTGTATTAGTCATTAATTAACATGACTATTCTGATCACAGTATGAAATTTATCTATAGATATCCGTTGCGCCATGCTTCTAGAAAATGTGTTCTGTGGTTTACACTCACTCTGGCGCTGATATTTAGTTAGCACATTGTTAAGTGACAGTACCTATGTTAACTATCATAAGTACATATCTCTGAATAATACAATAATTAACCTGCCTCTAAAGTTGTGTACAACAACAATAATAAATATCATCATAGATGATGAGGAATGCATGGTTGCTCATGCTCCAAATGATCCACATAATTGATGTCGAAAGCGAGACTATCAGCAATTCAGCATCCTGGGTTCCTGGCCCGTCAGTCTTGTCACTTGTTGTTGGGTTTTCCCTTCTATGTTGGTGCAAGTTTTGTTCTTATTTTGAGAATTTTGGTGTTAATTGATGGGTGGCTAATCTTTGTTTATCTATTAGCTCATGACAAGTGAATATTATCACCTAAAAGTAGTACCATTCGTACTTGTTCTGGCAAAGATATTAATATTCTGCCAATATGCAGTGTCTTTTGTTCTTGTAGGAGTAGGATCCAAATCACTGAAGATAGGTCCACAGTACAATGCCAACTCTACTCATTTAGTACTAATTTAAAAGTGAAGACCAATCAAGGAATTTTCTTAAAGAAAAAATATGTGATATATGGATTAATAATAATGCAAGCTAAAAGTACATGAGTACCAAACATATTGTGTAACTGACAAATAGACACACATTTTAGTGAACAGTATTCCATTGCATTTTGGTTTCTAAATGTTACATCATCTCTTCTCGGATAGATAAAATCAAAGCTAAAAAAAAATTCTTGAGTTCTTGGGACAAAATAAATAAATTCTTCAGACTCTTCCATCAGAACTCAAATTGGCTGAAAATTTTTCGGTTAAAAATAATTAATAAGACGATTATCACTTGGCAAAGAGCACGTCCATGTCCTCCAAGCTTCGGCCCCTCGTCTCCGGTAGCCGCAGGTACACGAACACGCACGCGACCGCCGCCACGCCGGCGTAGAGGAAGAAGCACCCAGGCATGGTGATCCCGTCGGCGAGCGATATGAACGTCATGCTCACCACGCCGCACGTCAGGCGGTTCACGGCCATGCCGAGACTCGCGCCCTGCGCGCGCAGCCGCAGCGGCATGATCTCGGCGGTGTACGTCGCCGTCATCGGCCCGAACCCGACGGAGAACGCGGCGACGAACGCCATCACGGACGCGACGCACGCCGCGGCGCTCGCCGTGGACGGCGACGCGACGCAGAGAGTGAGGGCGAGCGAGGTAAGGGTGACGGCCACGCCGCCGGTGCTGGCCAGCAGGAGCGGGCGGCGACCGAGGCGGTCGGAGAAGAGCGTGGCGACGAGGATGAAGCACGTCTTGACGACCCCGACGGCGACCGTGGCGCCCAGGACGGCGGTGTTCGACGCCATGCCAGCCTTCTTGAACACCAACGGGCTGTAGAGCACAATGGCGTCAATGCCGGAAGCTTGCTGGAAGAAGTGCAGGCCTACAACGCAGGTGACGATCCGCCGGACCATCGCCTGCGGCCGCAGGAGCAGCTCCTGCCACACGCCGACGCTGGCCTCCTGCGGCGCCTCGACGGCCTGCTTGATCTCCTCGAGGCGGAGCTCGGCCTCCTCGACGGAGTCGGAGGTGCGTACGAGCACCGCGCGCGCGTCGGCGTGGCGACCGCGCATGGCGAGCCAGCGTGGCGACTCCGGCATGGCGAGCACACCCGCGGCGAGGAACATCGGCGGGAGCACGCCTATGCCGTACATGACGCGCCAGCCGAGGTGCACCGGCAATCCGGCCAACGCGTAGTTCGACACGTAGCTGAGCAAGATCCCGACGTTGACGAACATCTGCGCGTGCAACAGCAGAGCATCGGTCAGAGCAACGCAAATCAAACACTACTAGAGCTTCAGCTAAGAGGCAAAGCGTACATCGAGCAGCGAGGAGAGGACGCCGCGGGCGGAGGCCGGCGAGATCTCGGCGTTGTACACCGGCGCGACGACGAGTGCGAACCCGACGCCGATGCTGGTGACGAAGCGCGCGGCCATGAGCGCGGCGTAGCTGGCTCCGAGCGACATGGCGAGCGCGCCGGCCATGAGGAACGCATTCGCCAGCACGAGCGTGCCGCGGCGGCCCAGCACGTCGGCCGCCCAGCCGGCGGCGAGGATGGACACTAGCATGTACACGTTCATCGAGCCGGCCAGCACCTCGATCTGAGCATCGGTGAGCCCGATGTCCTCCCGGATGAACAGCTGCGCGCCGCTCATCAGCGCGAGATCTGCAACACAACAAGATCAATCAGCTTGCTCCATTGATGCATGCGTGCTCAAGAACTCGCTAGCTAGCTAACGATGGTTGATGTGTCCACACGTACTGTAGCCCATGAGGATGGTGGTCATGGAGGCGAGGGTGGCGCAGCCGAAGGCGTACATGTTGCGCCGGGGCTCGTCCCCGGGCTTGGCCGGCGAGGCGAGGAGTGGCGTCGCGTCGGTGGCCGTGGCATCGCCGTCGTGCGCCATGGTGACCGTGGCTTTGGTTTGTCAGAGACTTGGTACGTATAGTGTAACTTGTTGGCTGTTTGAGTTAGCTTTTAAAGGCTAGCATTGCTAAGACAACCAGTTTGATTTGAGATGTTTTAAGGTGCTTAAAAAAATATTGGAGGTCTGTTCAATATAAATATCAACTATTGATTAATTTATAATGGAGTTCTCACCAAAGCATTTCATTTGTCTATGCTTCCTTCGGTAAAAATAAAGTTGTTTTGGAGTTTTCAAAGTCAACATTATACAGTTTTGACTGCATATAGTAGTTATTTGGTATAAGTTTTTTTTCAAAAAAATATGGTTACAAAAATGTAGTGCTATGGAAACTCTCTTTATGACAAACTTACATGGATCCTTTTATATACCGGAATCCTATTATGCTCAAAGGTAATTGCACGTAATTTAACATAACTTTTTTTTACCAGAGGTAGTATTACATTACATCATACTGCACTATTGTAACGCCCGTTGCGTCGTCGTGTTAATGGGAAAACTAATTTAATAAAAACCCTAATTGTGAAACTTGGTTTTCTTTGTGCTCCCACTGTGTGTGCAAGATCCTACTTCATCTCTCAGTGCTCAACTCGAATCCCAGAACAAATTTCAAATCCTAAGTCAAATCCAAATCCAAATCCCTCTCCAAAACAAATCCCCGAGAAGGTCTAGTTTCCCTCCCCTCCATTTGGGCCGCCTCTTCTCTTCTCTTGGCCGACCCAACGTTTTCCCCATCTCCCCCCACCTGGGTCAACCCTGTTCCTCAGCCCAAACTCTCTATCAACTTGTTGCCTTACCCCGGTCATGTACACCACACGTGCCGACGTAGACGCCTTCCTTACGCGCGCGCGCACACACACTCTCTCGCTCGCTCCTCGCCACTTCCGGGTCATCATCATTGATTTGAACTCGCCACCACCGTTGCTTCCCGCGCACGCTTGTCGTGGCGGACCAGAAGGACATCCGCATCATCCCCTCTTGTCGTCGTCTGAGCTGACGATCGTCTTGCTCCCACTCGGCGCCAAACCGCCCACCACCCCTTTTGCCACCATCGTCACCACGGACTCTGTCGCTCCGCACCGCAAGCTTCCAAGCCCGAGAGGCATGGCTCGCTCTCCTCGTCTCCCTTTCTCTCAGAGAGGCATGGGACAAGCCCCCTTTCTCCTTTTTTCCTCTCCTTTTCCCCTCTCGGACTGACGCTCCTCTACTCCGTCGCTTGGCCGTTGGCGCTATGGATAGTGAGCCTCTGACGTCGGCCACCAGCTCGTCATCCTCACATCTTGACCGTGCTTGTGCTCCCTTCTCCTACAAGCCTCGCTCGGCGCCTATAAAACCATAATCCTCCTCTGTTTTTTTGGCTTCCCCAACCACATTAGCGCTAGCGCCCAGTCTGCGACGCCTTCGTCTCGCCGTTGCTCGCCCACTGTTGAGCACGCTGGAGGAGCCGGTGCGTTCGTGGATGTGTGATGAGGACTTTGGGCGCCCGCTTCCTTCCCTTCCTCGGCCCGAGGCCGAAACGATCATGTTTCGCGCCGTTGGGCACTCTTCCCGTCGCGATACCCCCTCTGTCCCTCTCCCACTCATACACCTTCTTAGGGTGCTAGCTAGCTTCACCGCCATCATCCTATGTGTGTCAATGCTCATCTAGCCTGTCACCGCTTGCCCATAGCTCACCGCGCGCGTTTGCTCTGTGTCATGCCGTGTTCGCTGTTGCCACCGTGCTCTAGCGTTGCACTTCGCCTCTCGTCACTCGAAATGGCTGCGTGGACTCGTGTAGATGCCCTAGCTCTAACCAATCGAGTCCTCGTCACTTCAGCGAGGTTTTCGCCTTTTTGCTCGCCGATGGCTACTGCCGCCACAATCTGCCGTCCCCGGTCGTTTTCTGGTGAATTCGAGCTGTTGGCTCATCTTATTTCATCCTATTCATCGCTCCGGTACCATCCCCCTCGTAATAATCACCGTATGCCGCCCCGGTGACCGTCGCCGCTGCCCGCCGTCAGATCCGCACCCTATGCATCTTCAACCTCCCATCATCCGACGTGGCAGCCACGTAGGCGCCACTGCTCCATCCCCGTGCGTGTAGACCATGGAGAGCCGTGAAGCTATGTGTGGGCCTGCCACACCATTGTCCACGTCGGCACACTCCTCGTACACCCCATCCACCGAGCCCTAACATCGCTCCTCGTGTGCTCTCGTTCCTTGTGAACCATGCCGCAAACAGGTGGGTCCCACTTGGGATCCCGTACGGTGGACCACGTCCACCGGCCGCCTTGCGCATGCCCGTTATGGCCACACCTTCGCCGACCCACTTGGCCTCTCCTCCGCCGCCGGCCGTACGCCGCGTAGGCCATGTCCCGCACGCCGACCCACTCCGTCCTGGGTCGCGCGCTACCCTTAGCCCAAACCTTCCTTTTCTTTTCTTCTTTTTCCAGAGAATTCAATAATCTTTTTCCTTTGGACAAAAAGTCATTAAACCTTAGAAAATTCATATCTCCTCATCTGTTCATCCGATTGACTTTGTTCAACTTTGAAAATTCCTCATAGATCGAGATCTATCATGTGGCACGCTTAGTGGTCTTTAATAGGGCCTTTTCCTTGGTCGTTTTTTTGAATTTCCTTGTTCCACGTGTAGTTTCGAAGCGGAAGAGTCTCGGTGCATGGAGTACAAGGAGGAAGCTCAAGATCTTGAGCAAGACCAGTCACCTTTGAACATGTTGAGCCTATAATTTAAAACTAAGTATTTCATTTTGCAAACTTAATGCATCTCTAGGTTACACATGAAATGTCAACCACGGTTCACAATATAACTGGCAAGCCTCACCTATAATTGTTGCATTAACCTCCTTGTTAATTGAAATACCTAGAACTCCCTTGTCGACAACCATGTTAGGTCTCTGTATTCGTGTCCTTGTGTATCGATACCGATGACCCTCATCAAATTTAAAATGATCAACGTTGGGTAAAACTTGGATTTACTAAATCCTTGGAAAAACCCAACACATGGATCGATGCCTTGAAAATCAAATGTGTGTCTAAAACTTGCAGTGCGAGAGTCGTGATGGTGGCACAGACTTCTCGTTCTCACAATTAAGGACCGATTCCTTTGCAATTTCATCCAAACATAACAAATGTGACAACATGGGTGAAGCAGGACATTCCTGGCTGAGTAACTAACTAGGCTAAGGATGCCTTGATGCTGAGGGACAAGTGGATTCATTGGGGTAGTATCGAGAAGGACCCCTGGGCTTCCTGGCACAACATGGTCTGGGACCTAACTTGTTGTGATCCGTGAGACCCCTCCCATTGGCATAAGGTGACCCTGTGTCAACTTTGGAAATGCCTTTTTGCGAAAACTCCAAAGTCACCAGACGTGGCCATTCTGCACAGACTGGGTGACTTGAGTTAGTAGCGTCGTGGGTAAAGTGTACACCCCTCTGCAAAAGTTAAAAAACTGTTTGAACAGTCGTATCCATGGTCATGGGCGGATGTGAGATGATTCCTTACTACTGCTTTGTGAAATACTGTTTATGGCCAGGGGTTTCATTTCCAAATAACTTGAGGCTGTCGGAAACAGTAGGACTCGGGAAGTCTATCTCTTTCTGTTGGTCGTGAGCCATCTCTATGTCTCAAAACAATGTTACACTTCACAGCTCCAATCGGGTGAGACACCTTCTCACCCAAGAAGCACTCACTTAGTCGTTTCAGAAACTTCTAAATAAAACTGAATAAGAAAATAATCAACCTTTCTCTGAATCTTGCATTAAACACCTAATTTTCATGGCTTGCTGAGTATATCTGTACTTACCCTTCTCTATAAAAATAATCCCCACCCAGTTCTCAAAGAAGAGGAGGTGGATCCAGCTGACGAGGAATTCTTCCAAGAGCAGGCCGGCTACGAGTAGTATTAGGGTTTCAGCTTAGTTCTTTGTGGCTTTGGGCTAGTCTTTGTTTCCACATTTTTTATTGCGTTGCGAACTCGGGTCTGTTTGTAGTTCCAACATAATTGTATCATTACTCATATTAATGAAATCTTTGTCGTCCGCTATGATATGTTATCTTCCTGTTATACCAGCCTTGTTTTTTTTGGGACTGGTACAAGTCCACATGTTAATTCGGATCGTCTTAGTTTGATTTCTCACCAGAGACTAGACTGGGGCGTGAGAACTATCTAAAATTCTTATCTTCCACGCAGCCCAAAATTTTTCATTTCAAAATTCTCACGGTTTGCTTAACATTCAAAGTATAAATTTTGTCCGAAATCCCGATCCAAACTTACCGGAAGAGAAACTTTAAACGGGTGATCAGCAGTTCAGCACGAGCAGGAAGTATCTCAGATCAGCGATGCAGGTAGATCGATTCCTGATGCCCACCGATCCACGTGGACAATGTCGAAGTAAGATATGTCTGTTTGCAAGGGGACGACCATGAAGGCCAATCAGTGGTTGTCTGATGTCGATCACTTGTTAGTGAGATTCTTTTTAACAAAGTACAAACACAAGCAGTTATAAAGCACATATATTCATTCTTATGAATGCATACATACGTACATCTTACCCCTTAAATCTTTTTGAAAGATTAGGATATTATATCTTAAGATTGGCGAAGTCATCGTAAACATGTCATGTCAACAAATATGTTATCAATCATTAAAAAAATAATTAAACATGGTATTTGTTATCAGATGGGTTAAACCAGTGGTTAGCTTTTGTCTTTGTCCTTTGCTTTTTTTCTTCTCATGTAACGACAATTTGTGATCACCTAACACGAGTGCTGCAAATTAAAGATGCTACCTGCATGTTCAGTCTGTTTGATGCTGCTGTAGGACAATCCAAGCATAGAAGTTAGATGGATGGTACAAGTCCTGGTTGTTTAAGACCAACTAATGGCATCCCGGCCAGTTAGGCAGTGACTGTCAAACTTAATTACAAGGGAGTTGATGCTAGCTAGGAAGGAACAAGTTTTTCCTGGCTTAAGCCATCCACATGAAAAATGTTGTGTGACAGAGGTGCTAGATTTCATTTTTAGCTAGTACGCCATTTATGGCCTTATGTTGCACCATCTCACATAGTCACGTGGAGAAAAGGAGACATAAAAATAGTTGGACAAAATTAAGCATTAGCCCATGAGCCCATATTCATATTCGTCTTAAATTATTGTACTCTCTCTATTTTAATTTACTTCGTGCTAAGTAAATCTTACACTAAATGAGAAGAGGTATAACAAATTACATTGCTACCCCGTTAATTACATCATAATTGTCTGTCCCAAAGCAAAGTATTAAAGTTTCTTGTGAGAAGACTAATACTGATATGACTGCATTAATAAAGGCATTAATAAAGGGTAAGAAGGGAAAGAAATCTTCAAAAAATGTTTTGGGTGTAAAAAAGACAAGTGTTAGAGTGCAAAACTTCTCCAGCAGGGAAGTGAGTACTCCCCCTTAGGAGATTTGGCCATTCCGCCACGGGACGGGTTCAAGCCTAGGTCCTAATTGCGCGAGTGATGGACACAAGAGATTATACAGGTTCGAGCCACACAAATACGTAATATCCTATTCATGTGTGTGGACTATGGATGATCAAAATTAGTTGTAACGTGTGAAGTGGAAAATCGAAGGGTGGATGCTAACTTGCTCAGATGAGAGCTAAGCTTATCGAACCCTTTTCCTATGACATGGATAGTCCTTTTATACTTCAAGAGGAGTCCACAGTGCCAATATATGTATGGAGGAGTGGGGCCTAAGTGAGTTATGGCTAGTCTTGTCGTTGTTCCTTAGTCTAGTCGAAGAGAAATGTTTCTCTTGTTGGCTGACGTAGGGAGAGCGCCCATAGTAAAAAAGGCGCACCTGCCTCTACTGTTTGTGGGCTTGCCTAGGTGATGCCTTGCAGAGACGCCCCCACGCTCCCCATGTTCTTGACAAGATGTGCGGAAGGCATGTGCCATATCGCCATTAATGCGAGAGAGTGGTTGGAGCAACTCCCTCGTCCGATCAACTTTTTCTCAAAGTAGCCACGGGCCTCGTTAGGCACTCGGCGCAGGGACTGTTGGTGTGAATATTTTACACGCACTGACCCTCGCCTGGGACATCAAGAGTGCTCAGGCCTCTACACGAGGCTCGAAAGATGGTCAGGCTTCGTCTTTGGACGGCTATGGCATTCGAGGCACCCTACGTCCTTGGGGTGTTGCACCAACTCGAGTATCCCAGGGACCCAAGCCACCCCATTGCTAGACATATGTTGTTTTTTGGATTTGGACGAGCTTTTCTCGAATATGACAAAGATAAAGGAGTTTATGATGGCACAACTTGGAAGTGAAGCCCCGTTTGAATGTGTTTCTCTGCACCTAAGATGTAGATTTTATATGTCTTGATGTGTATCACCACGCCTCGATAACCCCGAGGAATGGGGACCCCAATTCCTAATTCTCCGACAACAAATATTTAAATAGAAATTTTGAATGCTATAAACGACAAATAAATTGAAGTGGATGTTGTACTTTGATTTTAGGGCTTAGTTTTAGTCACCTACTATTTGACACAACTCTAGATCTTAGATTTTTGCAAGATTTAAAGTTTAAAAGTTAAATTATAATGGTTTGAAATTTTATATTTCCTATAAAATAAAAGAACCAATTCATCCAAATGGTACTAATCCGGGTTCATGGATTTTTTGAGCTAGGAATAACTAGTTTTAAGATAATATTGAATCTATAGTCATGCCAAATATGACCTAAAAGTTTTAAGAGCTTCTATCTCGAGAATCTTCCCTGGTTACTATACCTCTGTCTCAAAATACTAAAATCTAGACATAAAAATATTATATTTTAGGATGGGGGAAGAAATTTAAACTAAAATGTCTGCTACCACATTCCACGGAAAACGACATCAGTACCTGTGTCCGTTAATGAACTGGCAGTACAATAGTTACCAGTTTGTTCATTCTTTAGGCGAAAAAGGTTTGTATTTTACTGCTTCTATTAGCGGTTACGTGCTGGAGATCATGAGATTTTAAATGGAAAATTTTTCATCTCAAAAACTTAGGCCATGTTTTTTCTAGCTATTCCAGATTAGCTACTCCTCATTTTTTGTTAGCAATAACATATTTCGTACGAAAACTGTTTATATATAAAAGTTGTTTAAAAATCTAATAAATTTATTTATTAATTTTTATATATTAATACTCAATTAATCATATGTTAATTATGTTTCTCGTTTTACGTGTGGCTAATTAGCCAAGCCCAATCTTCCTTCGGTTCTATAGTTCTTTAAAGTTTTCAATAAGGTTATGGTCAAACTTTTATAACATTGACTATAAATAACTTTAAAACATAAAGTTTAAAGGAAAAAACAATAAATATATAAATTTGTCTTACAAAATATATATTATGGAAGATAGGTAATAATAAATTGTATATTGTCCTTGTGTTATACTCTCTCCGTGCCATATTGATCATCATATAACCAAAGTTAAAAATTCTAAATTAATCATCGAATAATATTTATGTATTTATGTATTTATGTATGCAAATTGAGTTTGCAGGCATACATTTAGGTATTTTAGGTTGTAAAACTTCGTTTCTCATGCATGGAAAAGTTAAATTGTGTATGTTTCTTACTTTTAAACTCATATTAAATGTGATATAAGGAAGTTAAGGTTTTTGTCTTTATGTAAAAGACTTATATAATGATCAATATGAAAGAGGGAGTATTATAATAAAAATAAAAATATATTTATTTATTGTATATACGTTGATAAAAAATCATAATTAAAGTTATATTTTAAAGACTGTATTATTGTTTAATACGTTTAGAATTATATTATTTAAAACATTTAGAATTAGCAGTGGCCGAGCTCTACAACTTGGATACAGTAAACGTGAACGGAGGGAGCACTAGTAAATTTTCCTTGAAACATGAGTCGGATTTCCGTCCGCTGCCGCTCACTTGAGCCAATCACAGTCGCGCCTGATCGATCTCCACCGGCGCAGGTAGCTAGAACGCGACAAGGTCTCACGTATGCATGCATTTTTGTTTTTCCTACATGGAGAATTGGAGAACCTTTCGTATTCTGCCGTCAACGTGGTTTCCATTTATCGAAACGATCCATTAATTATATAATGAAGTCTATAATTGATCATTTAATTATTATAAAAATTCATATTTCATCATCTAACTAGAGAACCGGATATCCTATATCTCCAGCTATCAAAATCTTTATATCTTCGACCATTCGATCCGATTTTATAAAAATCGTCACGTCAGATTTAACCGTATATGTTCGATCATCCAACTCAATTTTATAAAACCCTCATGGCTTATATCTTTGACCATTCGATCCGATTTTATAAAAATCGTCACGTCGGATTTAACGTATATGTTCGATCATCCGACCCAATTTTATAAAACCCTCATGTCACGTCGGATTTAAAAACTTTTTAGAAATTTTTCTAAAATACGAGAGATCCTTTCTTTTTTTTTTCTTTCTTTTTCCTTTCTTCCTTCCAGCGACCAGCTGCCGGCGCTGTCGTCGTCGCCGTCGTCCTCCGGAGTCCCAAGGCAGGCGCTCCCGGCCGCCACGGACCCGCCGCCCGCCGCCGCGCCCACCCCCGCCGCCGTCGCCAGGTCCAGGCGCTGCGTCGAGCCGCCTAGCCCGCGCTCGTGGCCGAGGTCGCGGCGGTCGACAAGGACAAGGCCAACAAGATCCTCCCCGTCGGTGGGCCGGGGAAGGCACTGACGCCGCTGGAGCAAGGGGAGATACTGTTCCGGCTGCTGGGGCGCGAGCCCAAGTTCATCAAGGTGCCAATCCAGATCATGGACGCCGCCATCTGGGTGCTCGACGGGCTGGCGAAGGCGTTCCCAGGGCTGGAGGACGCGACGGAGTTCGGCAAGATCGGAGGTACTACGCCTCGGAGAGCATGCTGGTGCTGGACCCGGACACCGGCGAGTACAGCGACGAGAAGACGCCGAGCTACGGCAGCGACATGCTAGAGCAGTTCTTCGAGAAGGTGATCAGGGAAGGCATGGCCGGGCAGGAGCTCGGCGAGCAGACCATCTTCTAGACCTCGTCTTCTTGGTTGCCATTGCCGATTTCTTGGCAACCCAGCAAGGTGATTGTAAATTACTAGTTCATCCAGAGTGTCTGTAGAGAGGTGATTGAGGCTTTTGAGGTGTTCTTGATGTTTCAGACGCCATTCAATTGTACCATACAATGCATGCATTGTCTAATTCCAAAGGAGGATAGTTTTGCTATGTCAGATCTGATATAAATAAATCAAAGATGAATCTTTTGACAGATTACTGAGATTAGTATTTACATCAACAATTCCATTAGCTTCTGGTATGCGGCAGACTCTGCTTTATCCTCTAGCATCATGATTTATGACAAGCCATTACAAGGAATTCATCATTTTTGTAACCATTTGCCGTGAAATGAGTTACTCATCTCAAACACACAGCGGTTCTCTCCCATGTCAACATATGTCCAATTCAAATGTTACACTATTAAACTGATCCTCAACAAAGGGAAGCTTTTGCAGTAACACCGAGACAGCGTGCAGTAAAACCATTGAAAAACCACCATGATGGCAATATCCTTTGCATGTAAAAAGTATCACTGAGTTCACGATGCAAAACTATATAGAGAGATTCGATGAAACTAAATTCTCCTCGGTGTAGCGTAGCCACTTGGTGGGTACATACAAAATGCTGACATTTTTTTCTTGTTTTATATCTGCTTGGTCCTAATTAGTATTTCTCAAGTCCAGGATGCAAAATATATTACAGAAATGAAGGCTCAAATCTGATTGACTTTAGCAAAACGGCCCTTAATCCTCAGCCTGCTATCAGCACGAGCTTTGCGGGACTCGCACCGGACCAGTCTGTCGAATCTACAAGAATTTCATTGTCATATAGGCATACCCTGTCACATCGAAAGTTTGGACACATAAATGAAGTATTAAATATAGACTAAAAAAATAACTAATTGCACAGTTTGCATGTAATTTACGAGACGAATCTTTTAAGCCTAATTAGACTATGATTTGACAATAAAGTTATGTTCCAAACCGAAAGATCCTTTGGTAAGAAAGAGTCCAAGAGAAGCTTCAAGAGGGAAAAAAAATCATGCTATGCCATAAGCTTATTCCACCTTCTTGTCTTCCTCTTCTCTTTATAGCGTGAAATGACCGAGTTCCTGTTGGGGCAAGGAACAAATCACTACCGGAATCCCGACATTTGCCAAATTTTCGAGGTTTCTGAGTGCATAACCTCGGGCACTCAAAAAACAGCGTGTTTGCCGAGTGCCTCTCGGCAAAGCAAAACACTCGGCAAACATCCCTGTTTGCCGAGTGTGGCTCTCAAAACAGGGCACTCGGCAAAACATAACCTTTGCCGAGTGTCCCACCGAGGCCCTTGGCAAAACTTCTCTTTGCCGAGTGGCTCGAGAGGCACTCGGCAAAGGTGAAATTTGCCGAGTGTCTACCAAATGCACACGACAAACAATAATCTTTGTTGAGTGCTTAGCCTATGCACTCGGCAAAATTTTAAGATTTTGTTATATAACACACTCCAAACCTTTTCACGCCCCATATAGAACATAAATTACTATATGTTAAAATTTGAGATATTTTCTAATTGTTTGCTATATTTAAATATTTTTTGTATATATAGGAATTTCTTTAATAGTGCCACATTTGAACTACAAGTGATTCAAATAATGAAATAAAATGTGTTAAAAATGATATTCATGTTGTTGAGTCCATTTTTGAGGCCATATCTAGGAAATAGAAAGTAATTTCAAAAGATCTTATTCAGAAGACCGTGAATCAAATAAAGTTCGTTCGGTTTTTAAATTATTAAAAAATTAAAGCCGAAAATCACGAGATTTGTCGAGTATCATGAAATCGGATATTGAGGCTGTGGTAAGAATTTGAAAAGGTTTCGTATATTTTATCACGTACGACGCTTATAAACCGAAACGTCTCCGAATAAGAATATTAGAGTTTATACTCATCTCCCAAAATTAGATTCATAATGTTGATCAAATGTATAAATTGACGACAAAAATTTTTGTGCACGTAATATATAACATACATGGCACCATGCCAAGTTATGAGATTTTTTCAAGCAATTTAAAATTTTTAAATTAGTTTTTCAATGTAATAGGTAATTACTTTGCCGAGTGCACCACGAAAAGCACTCGGCAAAGACAGACACGTGGCCTCTAACCAGGCCTACAGGGGGAAAAATGTTTGCCGAGTGCCCCAAAAAGCACTCGGCAAACCTAAAAAATTATTTAGGTTTGCCGAGTGCACCTCGGTAGCACTCGGCAAAGCCCTTGCCGAGTGCCTCTCACCGGGGCACTCGACAAACTTACAAAAATTATTTAAGTTTGTCGAGTGCCCGGACGCGCGGCACTCGGCAAGCCTTGCCGAGGGCCGGATCTAGGGCACTCGGCAAACTCGTCCAACACTTAGTAATTTTGGCCGGCCGCATACAACACACACAACACACAACGGCTCTTTGCCGACCGTCCGCCGCCCGTCGCCGTGCCCTCCGGCCCGCGGCCCGGCCGCGCCCGTCGCCACTCGGCCGCCCCTTCGCCCCGCCCCGGCCGCGCCCACCGCCCCCACGGCCGCGCCCTCGGCCACCCTTCCCGGTCGTCGCCACCGTCCTCGACGCGTAGAGTCTCTCCACCGGCTGATCTCCCCTGACCCACCACTGGGGTTTAATGTAAGTGTTTAATGGAACAAAAGTAGATTTTAGTATAGAGTAACTATATAGTATAGACTAAGTAATGTGATATTCGACAAAAGAAAATATAGGAAGTTGATGTAGTGCATATGTGATGGTTTTAGGGTTTATTGTTTATAGCTAATTTGTATATGTGGTGCATATATGTCTTGTTATATGTGCATGTGGTTGTCGGTCATCGTGCCGTCTCGTTTGTTGTAGGTTTTTGAAACCTCCCCGTGCGGGAGAGGTGCTGCCGAAATTTTCAATTGACATGACTATTTTTCTGTAGAACAAACCTTTGCACCTACATCGACTTATGTAGATTTGACCGCTTCGATACCGGTAGGGTTGAAAACGGATGAAAAAAATCTCGCCCCGTACCGTCCGTTTTTCTATATTTGACCCGACCGTTTCCATATTTACGGATAAATCCAAAAAGGGACGGGATGCGGAATGAGGCTATAAGGAAACGGGACGGAAACGGGAGAGTAATTTTCTGTCCATATTTTCGGAATCCCATATTTAATCGGGATATTTCCGAATTTTTCCGAAAATTTCCGTTTTTGTCCAAAATAGCCCAACAGGCCCAACACATACATAGCCCAGCCCATCAATTCACAAAACCCTAACTCAGTCTCAGCACAGCCAGGTCTTTCACACGCACACGCGCCGTAGGCACTCAGGCAGGCAAGGCAGCAGCACTCCACGGGCGTGGCTTTGCCTCCCACCGCCTCCAGCCGTCGCCAGCCGCCCGACGCCCCCTCCTCCGCTAGCCGCATGACACGCCGCCAGTCGCGTGCTCGCCAGCCTCCGTCGAGCTCGCCTGGCACGCCACCAGTCTTCATTGAGCTCGCGCGGCGCTGGCTCCCGTGGCCGCCGGGCCGTCGCCGGCCAGGAGCCCAGGAGTGGAGCCCGCTTCCCGAGTCCTCGTCGACGTGCCGTTGCTAGCTGCACTGCACAACACACAGGCGCACGGCACACACATGCAAAGAAGATGTGTACTCGATCCTTGCACACATTTGAGTGGTACAGGTAGATCGAAAGAATATGGAGCACGTAGCTTGTTTGGCTTGTTGCTGTCATGAGCCTTGGCCTAAGTTGTTGGGAAGAATTTTTTTGTCCCAAATAATTAGACAAAGCTAGCATTGCTGTCATGTCTTTTAAATAATTTTTTCTTGATTTGTTGCTCTGCAAATGGAGTTTTAGGGATTACTGTGATCTTTTGTGCAATGGACACATGGAATGGAATTGATGACTATATATGAAAACTACCAGGTAATGCTAGCTTAGTGTTAAGCAACTATAAGTTGGAAACCATGTCATGTTTGTCTGTTAGAGACAGGGGATTAATACAACGATTATAATGTCTAGATGATTCTGTGATTTTATTATACATTTTTGAAGTGGGTTTCTTTTCATTATACATTTTTGAAGTGGGTTTCTTATGGACGGTGAATGTACTAGTGAACTCTTGTATGTGTGATATTCTGGAATAGTTTATCGGTTTCCGACCGTTTTTGTTAAATTTCCGACCGTATTGGTTCGTTTCCGTACACCCGCATATTCCAATTTCGTTTCCGGACCCGTTTTTTCCGAACCCGATCTCATTTCCGCCAAAAAAATATAAAAATGAAAATAGAAATGAGGTTTTTTCGTCTGTTTCCGCCCGTTTTCAACGCTAGATACCGGGGGTGTACTGTGAGTCCGTCGTCGCCTCCTTCTACTACACGGCTTCCTCGCTGCCTACACTACTCTGATTGATTATGTTAACTACAATGACCTTGGTTGAATCTTATTTCTTCTATCAGTCTACTACTAGTATTCTTCAAGTCACTGAATCAATGTATGGTCATTAATTCTTTTTCCTTGTTGGTGCCACTTATGGGGAATTGAATGTATGAACTTATGAATCTTCTATTTTGGACTAAAGAAGTTACCTCTGAATGCTATGATTAGATGAATATTTCCACAGGCATTGGAGTTCTTCACATTGTAGACCAGTATTAGTTCACTAGTGAAGCTTTACAGTGTTCATAAATTATTATTATTGTGAATTGGACAATGTTGCAACAATATCACCAATATATGAAGCCATCTCTATCGAGTGGTTCACTTGGTGAAGAGCACGTCCATGTCCTCCAAGCTCCGGCCCCTCGTCTCCGGCAGCCGCACGTACACGAACACCCACCCGGCCACCGCCGCGCCGGCGTACAGGAAGAAGCACCCGGCCATGGTGATGCCGCCGGCGACCGAGATGAACGTCATGCTCAGCACGCCGCATGTCACCCGGTTCACCGCCACGCCGAGGCTCGCGCCCTGCGCGCGCAGCCGCAGCGGCATGATCTCGTTGCCGTACGACGGCGCCAGTGGCCCGAACCCCACCGAGAACGCCGCCACGTACGCCAGCACCGACGCCACGCACGCCGCCGCGCGCGCCGGGGACGGCGCGCCGACGCAGAGCGTGAGCGCCAGCGAGGTCAGCGTCACGGCGATGCCCGCCGCGCTGGACAGCAGCAGCGGGCGCCTGCCGACGCGGTCGGAGAAGACCGTCGCGACGAGGATGAAGCACGTCTTGACGACGCCCACGGCGACGGTGGCGGCCAGCACGGCGGTGTTCGACGCCATGCCGGCCTGCTTGAACACCAGAGGGCTGTAGAGCACGATGACGTCGATGCCGGACGCTTGCTGGAAGAAGTGCAGGGACAGCACGTTGGTGATGATCCGCCGCACCGTCGGCGTTGGCCGGACGAGCAGCTGCCTCCAGACACCGCCGGTCACGTCGGCCTGCGTCGCGACGGCCTGCGTGATCTCCTCGAGGCGGAGGTCCGCCTCGGCGGGGTGTCAGAGGTGCGCGCGAGCACGGCGCGCGCCTCGGCGTCGCGCCCGCGCATGGCGAGCCACCGGGGCGACTCCGGCATGGCGAGCACGCCGGCGGTGAGGAACACGGGCGGCACGACGCCGGCGGCGAACATGACGCGCCAGCCGAGGTTCAGAGGCACGCCGGCCAGGGCGTAGTTGGATATGTAGCTGAGGAGGATACCTGCGTTGATGAAAATCTCCGGCAGGGAGGACAGCACCCCGCGCGAGGACGCCGGGGATATCTCGACGGCGTACACCGGCGCCACGACGACGGCGAACCCGACGCCGACGCTGGTGACGAAGCGCGCCGCCATGAGCTCCGCGTAGCTGCCTCCCATCGACATGGCGAGAGCGCCGGCCATGAGCAGCGCGTTGGCGAGCACGAGCGTGCCGCGGCGGCCGGCGGCGTCCGCCACCGAGCCGGCGGCGAGGATTGACGCGAGCATGAACACGTTCATCGACCCGGACAGCACCTCCACCTGCTCGTCGGCGAGCCCCAGGTCCTCCCGAATGAACAGCTCCGCTCCGCTCATCAGCGCAAGATCTACAAGCACAACAGCAACATGATGACGGCGACGGCGACGGCGACGACTTGCTCGCGTACACGACGCGACGCGACACTCGAAGCAGCAAGCTCGTATACGTACTGTAGCCCATGAGGATGGTGGTCATGGAGGCGAGCGTGGCGCAGGCGAACGCGAACGTGTTCCGGCGAGGGTCGCCGTGCTTCGCGGCGAGGAGCGGCGCCGCCACGTCGGCCGCGTCGTCGCCACCGCGCGCCATGGTGCGTCGCCCGCCGCCGATGAGGACAGAACGATCTCTGTGGTACGAAATTCTCTACAAAAAAGCACCAAGATTAAACAGCGTATGATCGAAACAACTACTGAGAAGCAGACGTTCTTGTTCCAATCTTCAGGTGGAAGCAGGTGAGAATGAACAGCTCTGAAGATGGTGACAAGCATGCAAAGCCAAGTGAGATACGATGGTTGCAAGATTAGTGGTGAGTTATTGCCTTAGTGGATTTGATTAGTGATGAAAATGACAGTAATTATCAGTGAGGGTAGCATGATTAGTAGCTTTCTTTTTGTCAGTTTGTTAGCTGATGAGAATGGCAGTGATCATTAGCACCACCTAACATGAGGGTCCTTCCTGAGAAGGACTCCACAAGTGAAACTCTGTTGCTTCGCTTGTTCATTCTGCTGAACTCAAATCTCTTGTAAAATGTTTTTTTTGTTGATATGAAATATATATACATACATACATACATACATACAAATTCACAAATCACAAGCACAATTTAGAGAGCAGAGACCTTGTTCAACAGCAGATATTGACATATTGTAGTTCTGTTTATAGTTCTTCGGACATTAGCTGCAATTCAGTATTTCTGGATAGTTAATGCATACAGAACACTGACAAATCTCTTGGCTACTGTGGTGCTGCCTCCCTGGATTGGATGCATGCATGACAAATCTCTTGAAAATCAGATGCATCTAACCCATCCCTAATTATGTTAAACAAAAAAATTGCAGAGAAGTATAAGTGTATATAGTGTTAAAAGCAAGAATAGTTTGAAGAAACTGAATATGATAGTCACGTAAGTGGAGAGAGCAAGTAAATTGTAAATTTCATATGGACGAAATTGCAGAACTAGGCATTCAGACTAAAAACTAACTGTAGCATAGAATTCAAGTTGACACAATCAAATTAATGTAGCAGTGAGATAATAGTGCTGCTGGTGCTTGATTATGGCTATCTTTTGTTTGTCAGTTAATGAAGCTGATGAGAATGGCAGTGAATCTACATACTTCTTTGCTTACAATTTTTTCGCATGAAGATCACAAGATGTCGGCATGTCCAGCAGTTCAGAATTTCAGACCGACAAAATTCACAAGCACAAGTAGGGACCAAGAATAAAAATAATGCAGAGACCTTTTCCAACAGCAGATGTTAACTGGAGATGAACGGTATAATATTATACTAGTCCATTCAACATTGTAAGACAGGTAATTCTGTTACATTGTACTTCAACTCGATGCTTCAGAAATGTAAATGCATACAAAACATGACAACACCAAACATTTTAGCTGCCGCTGCCACTTGGATTGGATGCAATGTATCACAACTCTCTTGAATCAGCTCTGTTTTTAGGCCATCCCGCCGCTAGTTGCCGTCCTGATTATCTGAAACAAAGCTGCAGATACACAAATGCATTGTGTTAAAAGTGTGATAATAGTAGAAAAAAATAGAGCATGGTGGCCTAGAGAACAACCAAACTGTATGTTTCATATGAATAGGCAAGAAAGTTGCACGGCTACACAACAGAAGATAAAAACATGACGTACTTGTGTGCAGTGAAGAGCTAGATTTGTTGGTGTAATATACAACAGAAAAATAACAATAGCCTAGAATTTGAGTTGTAATAACTAATTAAGAATTCACCAAATCACCCATAAAACACGCACAATAGCAGTCTTAAATTTCTAGTGACATAGCCAGCTCTATTTCACTAGGTCATCATGAATGTGTAGCAGAGTGACACTCAGCATTTTAACTCCTCTAGTATCAATTCAAAACCCAAGAGTGCTTTGTCATGAAGACTTAAAACTAATATGATGGAATTCATTTGTCATTATCTTTTGAAAGCAAAAGAAGAGACAATAATAAGCTATGCATCAGTGCATTCTAAAGGAACATAGCACAAGTGTCAATGAAATAAAATCAACAGAAGATAAAGACAAGGTTGGAAGGCATACATGATCCAATGACCACAAATATGAAGAATCCAAGCACAAGAGGTCCAACTGGATAGTCGTTTCCCTTCTTCACAGTAGTTTCAGGCACTGAACCCCTCTTGGTGATGTTCTTCTGGAACTTTGCAGTCTTCCTGTCAGCAAGGCGCCTTGAAGTAGTCTGGTCGTGCAAAACAACCAACCATTCAGCATACACAAATATTCAAACTCAGTTTTCTAACTACTTTACATCTGCCAGGTGTAAAATAAATGGCAGATCCATGTACTAACAAGTTGGAGACCAACTCATGGTCCATCAAAGAAAGAGAAGATCACTATTTTCTAGTATTTATGAGTTGTCAATGGCCCTTACTATGCCAAGTCATAATCCATAAAAGTGCAAAATCTGTATCACATCATGCTCTAACTGAACCAAATGCTGCTCAGCTACCAGTTTAGATATTACTATTCATTACTTTAATCATCAAAGATTCACTATTCTTTCCAAATCCCATGTATGCCTAAAAGTAGTAAAATTAAAATAATGGAAACCAGAACATTGGTTGCAATGCAACTTAGTGCACAAGAAGCATAAAAGTTGGCAAAACTTAACCTTGACCTACACCACTCCTAAAAACACAACCTAAACCATGCAACGGCGGTTCAGACACCATTCAGAACATTCCACAAGAAGCATTTTCAACTCCCAATTAGTGTATAAAAACCTACCATGAATCAGATAACAAGTTGTAACTACAGGTTTTTGAAACACGGTTCCTTTCCAGACCAAGTCAACTCTGACTTAAACTGACTCTCTGGATTTTAGTTGTTAAATGTAAAAAAGCTATAGCAATGGGGAGATGCCTGCCTACTTCTCCAGTGAACATTGTTAAATCCACAAGTCAAACATGGATCACCCATATTTTGTTGAAGCTTTACGCAATTTACCTCGCTTTACCTAAGACCAATCCTTGACAATACTAACATGCCTAACCATGCTCCTAATGCTTACCACTCCAAATTTAAGTACGAAAGCTATCCTGTTATGTAACCTAAAATAATTTCCAACCGGAGAATCATCGACATCGACACTAGTATACAAGAAAGAGAGAAGCTTTATAAATTTTAAGTACTAATTATGCCTGTCAGAAACAATCAGAATTAAATACCGCTGTATTTTTCACAAGGGAAGGATCAATTGGAGAATGGAAAAAAATTTGCTAATCACTCCTCCAGTTCAAGACTGATTCACACAAAAAAACTGTCTACGAGAGAGGTTGTAATCCTATAAAACTGAATCCTCTATTCGCCGTCTTTATCTCGGCTACAAACCACTCCAGCAGCAGCAGCAATCAAGCATCAACAGAATACCCGAATAAACCACCAGATCTGGCGAAAGCAACACATCAACCGCACGGATCCGCGAAAGCCAGCATCTCTTCTACCAATTTCCCAACTCGATAAGGGAGATGTTTCCCTCACCCAGATCCCGATCCGTACAACCCCTCCCCCCCAACAATTCCACCCAACAACAAGGGAGCTACTCTAGTATGACGCTCCCAGTAACCGAAGATAGGGTTCAGGCTCGCTTACCATCTCCGCAGGTTCGCGTGGCCTGGCGCCTCCGGTGATCTCGCCGGAGAAAAGAGGGGAGAAGCAGCAGCGGTGGCGAGGGGATGGATGGAGAAGGTGTTGAGGCGTGGAGATTTGGGACAAGCAGAGGGGCTTTTATAGAAAAATTCGCGCGCATGCGTGCACCACGCGCGCTCTCTCTCTCTCTCTCCCGCGTGAACCAACCGTGGGAGGGAGGTGTGGTCCGAGTCCACGACCCCGACCCCAGCACCGGGATGATCTGGACCGTCAAATATGTCCTCGAGATCCGTGCGAGCACTGTACTGGGAGCTTCGGTGCATTGGGCATTGGTGCATAGAGAAGAAGAGGTCTTCACTGCTGGAAGCCACGACGAGGTATTAGATTGAGCTGTCAGGTTTTGACTTACTCTTCGTTTGCACGATGCCCCGTTGACTTGTTCACGGCGCCGACTTGGCACGCCACGCCTCCGCGAGGTCGCTCGCCGCGTGTCCGCTTCGGTCAGGAACCGCGCGACGCCGCGGCGCGCTGTGCGTGCTCGGGTGTCGCGATCTCTGTCGGTCGAGCGTTCGACCGGCCGTGCACGCGCGCGCGTCCCCGGCGCGGCCGTCGCGTTCGCGTGCACGCCAGCGCTGCGCCCGCGACAGCCCGTGCGTGCGTGCGCCCACAGGCACGCAGCCAGCTCACTTTGTCTCTATCTACATGGATAATTTCTCTCTAATAAAACAAGTCCACAACTAATGCAATATCAGTAAAACAGTAAGCACTAAACAGTAAAAAAATTTGAGTCTTTGGCTGATAAACTGCAGTACATTCAGGTAAAACAGTAAACACACAGATCATTTCGTCGTCTTCGTCATGCCGATCACCATGTCATAGATCTCGTTCAGCATCATCATCTGCAGTGGGTCGTCAGCTCTGTCTCTCCCGTGCTGCACGTCGTCGATGGTAGTGCAGCCGGAGCTGCACGGCATGCTGAGGGCCTCGCGCAGCAGCTCATGCACCTTGGATACCGCGGCGGCGGACTCGGACGACGACGGCGGCGGCATGCCGCTCAGCGCGTCGAGGATCTTGCACAGCATCGCGTTCTGCGTCGGCGCCACGCCGCCGCCGCCGCCGCTCGCCGGCGGTGGTGGCAGCGTCTGCTGGTTGATCCCCTCCGTGTTGAGCTTGTGGAAGATGAGCTGCTTCTCCGCCTCGGCCTCCTCGAGCCGGTGCTTCAGGTACATGTCGGTGTAGTCCCGCTCCGCCTTCGCCAGCTTCGCCATGGACGCGAGCTGGAGCTGCTCGGCCTCCTCCTGGGCTTCCTTCGCCTTGACGTGGAACATCTCGGACTCCGCCTGCTTCAGCCGGATGACGCGGTCCAGCTCCTCCGCCTCCTGCTGCTTCTGCCGCAGCCGCTCCGCCGCCATGAGCTGCAGCTGCTCAGCCGCCTTGGCCTTCTCCAGCTCGCCGTCGGTGATGGCCTCGACAGAAAGGCGAGCCTTCTTGTTCGTTGCATCCTCTTGGACATATTCAGAGAGTTGATTATTGCAGGTCTCATGGGGATCAGTGTTCTGCTGCACCTGTTCTTCATTTTCAGTGATCTCTGGAGCATCATCTAGCTCAATCTCTGGGAAATATGGATAATGTAGTGTAATAGCTCAAATTTAATTTAATTCCCGGTCAGATATCAATGACAGGAAGCATATGACACGTTAGAAGAAAAACTTTCTGGAATTTAACTCAATCATGAAAAATAGCCATCAAACATATTGTTGTTGACTCCAATGCCACACATATTGTAATTTGTAAATCATAATTAAGAAGCATGATCATATTTGTCAGAGTAAAAAACTGGCTTCAAAACTGTAGCTGTTCTGACAAGTAAAACAGTATGCATAAAACTAAACTGCAGTGGACAATCTATCAGCTTACAATTGAAGATGTGCAATTGTTTTCACTTGGAAAAGTTGGGAATGTTCCCTAGAAAAAAAGGTTGGAAATGAAATCAATTACCCATCACATGAGGATAATACTGTGATTATGTGATGAGGGTCAGTTGTGATTACGTGATGAGGATCAGTTGTGATCCTTAGCGAGTTCCGTGAACTTTGGGGTCTTCTTGGGGTTTAGAGTAGTTCGACGCCTTCCCGTTTTTCGGAGTAGCGTTTGTTAGCTTCAGTAGTTTTCGGGTGCCGGGTTTTCCTTTACCTTTGCCTGTGGCATCGGCTAGTCTGGCTGGGTGCGTGTTGTAAGTAAAACTCCTTTTTTCTAATATATTAACGTGCAATTCTTTTGCGCGTTCGAAAAAAATCCTTTTATAGATAGAAAAAGTAAAAATATATAATCCCTAGCATAACTAAGAACCACACACAAGCATTGAGTAAATCAGCATAATAATAAGATGAGAAGACAAAATTATGTACAAATGATTTAGTTAACAGAGTAGTACACATACCTTGGAGTGCCTGAAGCAGAACTCCAGGACTCATCGATTCAGCTTCAACAATCTTCAGTCTTTCGATCAGATCAGTACATTTCTCGAACAATTTCTTCCCTTTCGAATCCTCACTCACACTGAACACCTCCTGAACATACTCAAGCTCTCGCGACAACGCAGCCATGCCCCAGATCTTGGCACAATGCTGGAACACATTCCTGACCCACCCCAATAGCTCAGATGTCCCATGGCAGGCCTTGCAGATGAAAACTGTCACAGCATGGGCAACTCCATTGTTAACTGTAATCACAGTCTTAATCTGCTCCTCACGAATTGCACAATCAGTGTGAGTCCAGTGAGAGCAGCCATCACACCCAATCCAGCGGCATGTGTTGACATCGAAATCGAATCCATTGCAGATCACACACATGCAGAGGTTGCAGAAGCCTCTCCTGCAGCAGCAGACACCACAGTCGCAGTCCTCAGCGGGTAGAACACTCTGGCAGGACATGTTCTTGCATCTGTCATAGAAGAAGATCTCCACGAGACGGCTCCGGGGCACGCTGACATTTTCGTGCAAATATGCCGGGATCCCCATCTTGAGGGCAACAAGGATCTCCAGCTGAACATGGTGAGCCGACTGAAGCATGACCGACGTCAGGTCAGGCCTGATTTGGACGTACTTCTGAAGACAAACGAATTGCGCTACATGGCTCTGATCATCGGTGTCCTCCATGAGCATTCGGAGCGCGATCTTGAGCTCTTCCAGCGGCCGCTCTGGCATGGCCTTCATTTTGCTGGCAACAATGGCAACGTCGTCCTTGACAACATCCCAAACAGTTAAATCTTCCGAGATCTGAGAATGACAAATGCGCAAATTTGAGGCATCATCGTTGTTAGCCTCCTTCCCCTCATCCTCTATTTTCACAGCAACTGCTAGAGCAGCAGGCAATGTCTCTGATCTGGAACTGACAGAATTGTGTCCTGAATATTCGGAATTCAACAAGGGTTCTTGGTTTGGCAAGGCCAAAGAGAGCGATGTTTTAAGGCCTGTGAGGTGGTCATTTTGTGAAGGGTTCTTCCGATGAAAATTTCCAAGGGATGAGGTTGCCATCGAACTTAAAACCCTACTAAACCTGCAAGAAACAGCTAACTCCATCACTCATCAGCTGCATAAAGGTCACCTTTTAGGAACCGGAATCTCTAAGGGTCTCATAGGAGTCTCATCACATCTTTTAAGGGCCCGATTGCATCCCAGAATAAAACTAAATACTATTGAATTCTTTGAGTTAAATTCCACATCATTATTCCCCTTTACAGGAAGCATTAATATTTTTCATATTGAATTAATTAAATAAATAACACAATACATAAATCTTACAAAGCCACAAAAGGTCCAACGGATATGTTCCGTCATCACTCATCAACCGTTGATCGGGGAAAAAGTGAGAGGCACGTGTCCATCATGATGGAATGGAAGCATGCGTATTTATTATAACGATGTAGACGATTGTTATATATATATATATATATATATATATATATATATATATATATATATATATATATATATCATAACTCTCGGTCTCGGTCGATACTTTCGTTAACTTTTTGTTGATTCTAGATATCCCTCATATTAACTTTTAGCTACATAAAGATACAATCCTATTTCAAACAACCTCGCATGCAGGAAATTGAAGTGGTTAGCACAAGACGTCTATAATTCTTGAACCTATATACTACAAACCAATCAATTCCAGCATATCTATACTACTTTTCTATAACTATCTATAAAGCAAATAGTATTTCCACCCAAATTTTGTTTTGTCTAGCTATTTTACAGAAAACCCTTGAGTTTTTCCGAAATTAACCCGCAATCCGCCTGTCTATTTTTTAAAAAAATCAGTTATACGTACAATAGAGCTTATCTTTAACTACTTAAAAAATCTATAACTTTTGATCATCAAATCGTTTTTTCGTCCAAATCTATAAAATTTTCGATCCGTATAACCTCTCGCTCCATTGTTGCCTCATTTTCCTCACCTCCAGTAGGCGAGCCTGACTCACGCGCCTCTTGCGTCGCCGTGCATTGCCCTGAGCGCGGCCGAGCACACGCTGCACACATGAGGTAGCGCGCCGCCGTCGATATACATGCAACTTATCCTATTCATCAATATACTTTTCTAACTAATAATATCCGAGTCGTAAATATTTTAAACTTTTACCAAATTTTTAATCGGTTTAAAGTATCATTAAGTCAATATCTATTTTTATTATATTTTTGACTTAATTTGGTGAAATTAAATTAACTTAGACTAAATGTCTATCTGATACTATTTCTTAATCAAGGTCCAGTGGTACATAAAGTTGAAGATACTCTTGCTTTTAAAGGTATATATATGTATATTATATAACTATCTATAAAGCAAGTAGTGTTTCAATCCAAAATTTTCGTCCATCTGGTTATTTAGCAGAAAACCCCTTGAGTGTTTATAAAATTAACCCACAATCCCAATGCTGAAAAGAAAGGGAGGGCTTGGATGAAAAAAAAGACCTCCTACGTCCCTCTCTTTCGTCCCCATCCGCGCCGCGCCTGCGCCCCTCCTCCCGTTGTTGCTCGGAGCTCCATGGACCTTCGCCCTCCGCCTGCTTCCCTCCCTGCGTCGTCGTTCCGTTGCAACGCACGAGCATTTTGCTAGTTTATATATAAAGCAAGTAGCTATTTTGCAGCTATTTTGCAGAAAACCCTTTGAGTTTTTCCGAAATGGAGAGCCACGGCCCAAGCAGCGATCCACCTTGGATTTGATTCAATTTCGAGGTCATCTCACGCCCAACATGAACCAGGTCCGAAATCCCTAATGAACGACCATGCGCACGGTTCACTATGCGTACGACCACTTTCGTTTTTGACTCATTTGTTATTTTGGGAATTTTTTTAACCCAGCCTGTGCAATCAATTCGGCCCGTTACCAAATTTGACTGCACATTTTCAGACTTTCTCTTTTATAATTTTTTATGGGCTTCATTACTTAGCAGGTCGGCCCAATTAGTTCACACACATCAAATCGGGCTTTTTTAGCTGGCATACTATTCAAGCTATGTGTATACACTTTGTATAGGTACGTACGTATACAAAGTATACATATATTTATATCTATATATATTTATATTTATATCTATAATATATAATATATATTTATAACTATCTATAAAAAGCAAGTAGTGTTTCTACCTAAATTTTCGTCCGTTTGACTATTTTGTAGAAAGCCCTTGAGTGTTTATAAAATTAACCCGCATCAAATCTTGAAAAGAAAGGGAGGGCTTGGATGAAAAAGACCTCCTGCGCCCTCCCGCTCGTCCCTATCCACGTCGCGCCCCGCGCCGCGTCTGCGCCAGTCCCTCCCGTCGCTGCTCGGAGCTCTCGCGTTGCGCCTGCGCTCCTCCCTCCTATTCCTATCCGCGTCACGCCCCGACTTCACCCGTTGCAACGCACGGACACGTTACTAGTATATATATACCAGGGTTTTAAATATCTGATTATATATATAAGGGTTTTAAATATCTGATTATAGTTGTTTAAGAATGATCTAGCTATTTGCTCTTATATATAATTTACCATCTAGCCCGCTATTATCTATTTAAGAGGGTCTACCTAGCCCCGCTATCTAAAACACTGCTATATATACAAGCCTACGCTCTATACTACAGCTCATCGAGAAAATGATATGCACCTCCATTTGTTGATTTGTTCCATCCAAAAACCTTAACCCCTCGGCGATGCTACGGCTAGGTAGGGGGCTAGGGTTTCTGGGGTGTGGATAGATCCGTGGTTCTGGTTCAGATCGATGCAGCCGACCGGGCGGTTTGGCAAGTGGCAACGACCACACCGGCGATCGACTGCGGGGACAGAAGCCGCCGTGGCGACCGGCTACGGTTAGCTACGCGCTGCGACGTACGGCGCCACCGCCCGCGCGGGTCGGTGGGGAATCGGGCCTTGGATCCGCGGCGTGTGGCACGACGTCGCCGGTGGTGGAAGCTGAGAGCGGAGAGGAGAGGAGAGGAGAGGAGAGGAGAGGATCACCTGATAGCGGCGGCGGCGGCGGCGGTCGGAGAGCTTGCTCGCTCGCTTCGGTGGAGAGTGGAGACGGCGATGGATGGATCGGTGGGGAGGGGGCTTTTATAAACGGTCGGAAGCGGAGACCTCGCGCTGATGCCTGATGGAATGGAATGGTAGGTGAGATGGGTTCACACACTACACTACGCAGTACGCACGCACAACGTGCGGGGCGGGCCCACCCATCAGTCTAATAATCGTTAGGCATTTGCATTTCAAGGTAAATTCGTTGTAAATCAAGTGATCGATCGTGTACTCGTATATCACAAAGGGATTCAGCTAGGAAATATGTTACTTTCCCCATCCTAAATTATATATAGGACGTTCTTCGCTAGTACAAATATTATTTTTATATTTTTTACAAACGAATAAAACGGTTTTTCTCATGTGGTTGGGTGGCTTACATGCATCCAGGTGTCTACCAAAATTAATATTTTTCTATGCGGGCAACACAACCGCATACGAAAATCTCATCTTTGCATGCGGTCCCTTATACCGACCACATGCGAAAATAATTTTTGTGAAAAGAAATATAAATTACAAAACTCCAAACCGACCGAAACGCTAGCCCGCCGCTAGCCGAAACCCTAGCTCCAAGACAATGTCATCGTCGCCGCCACCACTGCCGTTGTCATGCTCGCCATCATCCGCCTCGCCGCCGCCACCTACCGAAACACTCACCCCAAGCCGACGTCATCGTCGCCGCCACCACCGTCGTTGTGCTCTCGCCGTCCGCGTTGCCACCCTCGCTAGCTGAAACCCCGGCCCCAAGCCAATGTCATCGTCGTCGCAACCAACGTTGTTGTCGTGCTCGCCGTCATCCGCCTCGCCGCCCATCGCACACGTGAGGGAGAGGGCCTCCACCACTGTCATCGATGTAGTCCATCGCGGAAGGGGGCCGTCACCGCCATCGTTGCTGATGCAGTCCGCTGCTCGTCATCGTCGAGACCCTGTGAGGGAGAGGGCCATTGACTCCGTCGAGCCCCCGTGAGGGAAGACGCCGCCCGCTCACTCCCGTTGCCTCCGCCTCGACCGCCGAAGAAGAGAAGAGGGAGAGGGGAAAGGGAGCGGGAGAGGAATGGAGTGGGGAGAGGAGTTATGGCATGGAGGAGTGGGGAGAGGAGAAGATAAAGAGAAAAAGGTGTGGTGGAGAGAAAGAGGAGGAGAAAAATGGTGCCGAAAAAGTGGGGCCCACGTGCTACCCATGTTACGCGCATGCGAAAATCTATTTCTGCATGCGGCCCCTTAAGAGGTCCGCCTGTATCATTTTATGTGGATGTGTTAAAAGGTTCACATGTGGGCGTCGTATGAAAAAATATAGGTCGATTTTTGCAGACGCGACCAGTTATATTTCGCCTACAAACTATAGAGGTGCTCATACAAAATTGTTTCTGTAGCAGTACTTATGTTTAAAAGAATAAAAAACGATAACTTTTTATTAATAATCATACTAACAATATATTAATATATATGAGAAGTATTATATGTCATATCGTTAGATTCGTATTTCAAAGTAGTTGCATGTGATGCTAATTTTATATCTGTTAATAACATAACATTAAATAGATTAATGATTAAAGTATAATTTGGGATCATTATATGAATGTAGATTTTAGAATTAAGATAGAGCGTAGTGTAAGTAACAGTGCAAATTTAAGTTTAGATAAAAGAGAAGGGGGAGAGTCATACATGGTTTTCAAAATTGGGGTATAGTAGCAAGGGATCAATAAGTTTTAACTAAAGTCATGAATATTTAACCTTTAAGATAAGATTGCAGTTGTTCGGGAGAGCTGAGCTGCGGTTGCGTTGCAGCAGCCGCTACAATGGCTGCAGCAGCCAACACAAAAGCGGCTGCAGCACAGCAGCTATACTTGCATGCTAGGCTTCACAGCACAACAAAAAATGTTGCAGCTTGTTGGCCTATACCCAACAACCCCATTCAATTATTTTTTTTGAAAACTTTAACTATTAATATTAATCTAATAGGATGATATTAATTATTTCAGTGCTTTTCAAGCAAATCTATATGTTCCTTTTTTTCTTAACTAAGCATTTGAGAATTAATTGATGATCAAAGTCGTGACCAAAATTATCCTAAACGTTTAATATTTTATGACTAGATGGACTATTGCACAAATAGTGCATACTATTTCGTTTGTATTGAACATATACAACAATAAGCATGTAATGTTGGGTAAAGCCGTGTTGATGAAAAAAGGATGGTATATCTGTGGTTGACAGTATCATCAATTTAGGCGGAAATAAGATGTTTATATCCGTCTATTAGAAGTAGATGAAAAGAGTTGAATGGTTGAATAGATGAATGATATGTGATAATTATTCAATGGTACAAACAAATAAATTAATTGTCATAAAGTTAAAAAGTACGTTTAAATAATATTCTAATAAATTCGCGTATAAAAAAGTTTTTATAAAAATCGGGCCACTCAAGAGCTCAATGGGCTTACCTAATCCATCTATTGCTTGAAAAGAACAGGGAAGATATACCAAGCAAATTAACATAATACTACTTTATACTAGGTCGTCCTCTGAAAAAAAAGTACATATACCAAGGCCTCTTAAGGTTTGGACAGGGTAATGCAGACAGTGTTGCACTTTCATACATCTAACTGCTCATCAGCTCAAGATTTATTCAGAATCTGACCCATTTTAATTAATTTGTCATTAATTATCAACACTATACATGCAAGCTAATCAAGGAGGGGCCAGGGGGTTGTGTTCTCCTCAGTAATTTCCTAGGCAGTTAAATTGGCCACTGCATGCATGTCTGCAGCTAGCTGAAGAATGAAGATGATCTTAGCTAGGACCACAACTTCAAGCAAAGAGAGAGCACAGGTCACCACTACTCCTGGATTTCATATTTGCCCAGAGCCCTGCAATTAGCTAGCTTGCTAGCAGCATAGCACTGAGATCTTCTGCAACTGCAAGCTAGGCTGCATGCTTCCTTACTTTTCAGAGATGAAAGCATATAGCTCAGGGCGTCGAGTTTATGCATATGACCAGTTTATGCATATGACCAGGTACACATGTAATTAATACGGAGACATATTCAGTAAAAACGAGTTAAATATTAAAAATTCATGAAAATTATATATAGTTTTGTAAATTTATAAAAAATTACTATCTGGATAGATGTAGATATGAAATACATTAAGTTTGAACTCAATTTTTTAGGATATTTAGGGTAAAAAAAGACAAATTTCGAATGAATAATAACAAGACACTATTCACCTAAAAATTGTTTTTTTTTAATTAAGTTGTCAAATGTATTTCATATCTACGTTAATTTTTTATGAATAAAACTTTTAGTGATTTTCATGAATTTCTAACTAGTTTTCATAGGATATTTTCCCAGTTAATATAACTAACCTTATTTTGAAGAGAAAATGCTGTTCAGCTGCTATATGCATATGCATATGCATGCCTTGGTTACTGACTGTTTGGTTGAGCAAATGGTAGTACATCTCAATCACTGGGGGCCACAAGGTTTTATTCCATCAACATCCAACCCCCTCACTCACCCTCATACTTGTGTTTCAATGTATCTATATGCATGGCCCATTGAACCTTACCTACCTGTATCATATCAACATGTTCAGTGCCCACTATTCCCTGCCATGTGGGACCTCTCTAGTTGCTCTGCTCATATCAAATTGCCAAGTCATAGCAATTTGCAGCCCTCCCCTGCATGATCATATATATTCATCACACTCTCTGTCATGGCCTAATTTATGTTGCATTGCATAATTGCATTTGCACTTGCAGTAGTAGTCATCTGGTACTCCTAGCTGTACTCTGGGAAAATAGCCTGGTCCCAATTTGCATTCCCTTCTGTTATTCAAGAGGATTGTTTTAAGATTTTAATTCATTATTTTTTCAAAACTAATTAGTTACAAGCTGATAAAAGCATATAATTGCATGGGCTTATATTGAATTGCATGGACTTATATTGAATCGCATATGAATTGCTGTTATTCATGTTTTTTTCTCTTATGTACTGCAGATCACAGTTTTTTTTCTTTTTAAAATAAATTCTGCAGGGTCAAAGACTCTCAGTGGGATAGTGGATATATATATAGATGAAAGCCCATGTCATTGACAAGTGAGCCCAGTAAAGGCCCAGCATAACCATTCCATTCATTTCTCCATCTTTTCTAATTTCTAGAGTTCTAATTTTAACTAAGCCTCTCTTTGACATAACGCCGGATTCAAGATTTTTTCGGAGCTAGATCCATAAATTTATGAATCTAGATTTACGATTACGTGAATAACATTTTGATAAATCGATTTATTTCTATTTTAGATAAAATTTAAAATTTTAAATCATTATAAGTTTATATATAAACATCAAATCTATCATGGATATGAGATTTGAAGCTTTATCAAAACAGATCTAAATCCACATTTCGTGTTTCTCTGGTTTCATTTTTATGGCTGCCAATTTTTTGTGATACTTTGCTAGCAAGGTTGGTTAATTAGCTTAGAAAGCAAAGGATGTAGGACCCCAATAGTGACTGATACTTGATTTTTCTTTTATTATAATAACCTAAATGGATATCCCGCAAATTCAGAAGCGTCGTCATAACGACATGGTAAAACATTTTAATCTTCTAAGCATATCTCATGTAATTCTCCCGCCACCATCAATTATACTTGAGAAAATACAATTGTCATACTATACGCACGATTTTTTTTGTCAAAGCTATGCTAGCATTTTCATATCTTTTATATTTATTAATTATCTATATTAGATGTAAATATGTTATCCAAATTAATGAAATGTTATCTCACTCTGTAATTATGCTTGAAAACTGAGCAAAAATAATTATCAAGAAGTTTAATTTACTTAAAGGTCAGAATAACACTTCTTCTGCCGTGTTGTACTATTTGGTGCTGAGCCACATGAACCAGTCTTAACTATTAAGTCTTCAAAAGATTAAAAAAAAAAGATGAACCTCTCAATTTGCGGCTGGAAATAAGAGGGCTAGCTGCCTCTGGCATGAACACAACCAAAACTAACAAACTAGCCAGAGATTAAAGTCCAGTTAGACTCATCCAAAGTCAACTCATGCAAACTTCTAACTAGCTATAGGACAGCTAGCTAAATTTCTGAATTTTGATCAATAATACACCAGTACAAGTTTACATGTGGGTACACCTAAAAATTATCTAACTCATACATTTATTTGTTAGATCTGCCTTTCTTAAAAAAATTGTTAGACAAAAAATCATAAGTCAAACTAGCAAGTAACATGTGTGAGAATAATTCATAACATATTTGAACTCCTACTCTGTTCTAAGAATATAATATAGGCACATACATATATACAATCCTATATCCCTCTTTGTATGGGGTTTATGGAAAAAGCAATTAAATAATTCTAAAAGGTTTCATCATGCACTTGTATTTTTCATTTTTCAGCTCATGGTCATTTTGCAGACTTAGATTTTTTTTTGGTATGAGGATATTGTAGCATCTGCTTTTAGCAATATTTTTACTCTACTCTATGCTTGGTGCTCTCTAGATCATCTGTAGCAACTTTTCTACACATCAAAAGCCCTTTTATACAATGTGAGCATAAACTTCTGAAAGAAGCTGTTGAAAAGCACACCCCATGCAGAGGCATGAGTGTCTCCTTTTGTCCCCTGTTGGCCTCCAATAAGAAATTCATCAAGGTCCAAAGTACAAAATTAACGGCTTACGTTTAATTGTCATAGTGGCTTTAATTAATTAGGTTTTATACAAAATCACATGTCACAATCATAAAGAACACGTAGCTAATTGTCTAGTCTTAGCTTAGGATATGGATGCCGTCAAAATAACTGAGGTCTTAATTAGCATATATCTAAGTGAGCTACCTCAAGGATAGACCAGGGAAAAAAGAGATATATCTTGGAATGGAGAAACATATCAATATACAGTTCATATAAAACGTAATGTATTGTAGGGAGATAATCGGTGTCCATTATATTAAAAAACTTTAACCCTTTACCTAGTTGCTGATATTTCCCTCCAATAACATTACAAGTACCAATAAATTTTGTGAAAATTTTATGAAGTTTACTTAAGAAAATAAGTTCATATTTTCTCCATCTCAAAATATAACAATTTTTAGTTCAAATTTTGTCCTAAATATAGCTACCTATAGTACTTGTAAAATGTGACTTTTACCACTAATTAAACTACTCATACTACCCATATTATCCTTGACTTTATTATAGCCCTAACTAATTCAGGCTTATGTCTTACTCACCCCAATAAGACATATAAGTCTTTTCACCCCTTTTTAATACCTGCATCAAAGGCTAAAACTTGCATGCATGGTGTATAAAATTAAATTGTACTAGTAATTTAGAAAGTAATTAACCCATCAATCCCTCAAAGAAAACGACGTGGGATCTTAACAGAAACACCCTAGTAATAGCTATGGGAGCTGTATCATTAACATCCACATGGTGATGTTGTCATGCCACATTGAAAATGCCCATAATGCCCATGAGTTGCATCCAACTTTTTCAACTCCTATTTGCCCTTGCACCAATAAAAAAAACAACAAGAGGAAAATACCAAGGTTGCATACTATTCCACACTGAAGATCTCATCAGAGATCCACGTCTGCCCGTAAAAAAAAAACATATGTGCATCTATTATCGAAAAAAAGTTGTATGCACATCTTGATCGTTAGGATGAGATGGTACTGAAGACAGTGAAACCTCAAAGAAGAAACATCAATACAAATTAACAGTACATGATGAAATGTGTGTCAAAAACACAGAAAGAAAAATGGGATCAAAATAAGCATGGTTTGTTTAGTTGAAATCCAAACTAAAATATAAGATGATGATATAGTAAAATTGATATTTTAAATGTATATCTTTCTTCAGGATTGTTTTCATCTTGAATTTTTTAAGTGGCACAAATTATTATAAACCGTCAAATATATGGTATAGATATAAATATATGGGTGGACATTCTCTCAACTAAATGGAGTTTAAATCCTAGATTTAGACTAATGTCAACGAAAAAATTTAGTAGACGCACTCACGCACATATGCCTATTCAATGGAAAAACATCAATAGGCCAATTTCTTGTGTTCCTACCAATTTTCTAGGTGGATCTAAAGGATATGTGTGTTCTTAGGGAAATAGGAGTGGATTTGGAAGAAAGTGAGAAGTCAATGGATGACTGGTGATAAGTCGTTTGTATTCGGAGGTATCTCCTTGACGCGTCAAGAACATTAACGAACATTTAGGTTTTGCAGAATGGCCCTAAGAAAAAACAAGCACAATGAGCACGTAAACATTTGTCGATGATATTTGATGATATATTTATATATTGAATTACAAGACCGACTTAAAAACATGACGTGAACATGAGTCCCCATACATAACCCAAAGTCTTATATACAACTTATATAAAACTATTTTAAGTCATGACATCCACCATTCTCTTGATTAGCTTTCTGCCACTGGTCCTTCCCTATTCTCATGGTTCTTGTGTATGGGCCGAAACATGAATATGATTTGAAGTGAATAAGTGTATTTGATTTTGAATAAAAAAATAATTGATTAAAACGTTGTCGAGCCAAATATACAGTGAGGTGAAAAAAGATATGATTATCTCTTTATATGGAAACTAACAAAACTGTGATAGAGGAGAAAAGGCACAAGCATGCAACAATATCGTGAGCGTCGAAAGAAAACAATGTGACGAGATGATATGAGTAATAGCGTAAAAAATAAGTCACTGTTACACGGGAAGAACATTTAGAGCTGCGGAAAAGGACCAACAGAATGATGGATTCGATTTACAACCATATTTTCAAATTAAACTGCACCATGAAGATAAAAAAATAAAGATCCTAATTTTTTGATTTTAAAAACGATGCAGTATTTCAACATCATTGTTGGGGCTAAGATGCTTTAAAATATGATACTAAAGTAGATAAGAAATCAATAGATATCCAAATCGAAATCACAATATACATAAAACATTATTGTGATTTAAACCATAAATAAGGCACACAAAATAACCTGATCAAGAAACAAATATACTAGAGAAATAAATATATCCATAACAACGATCACAAACGTTACACGAAGCTAAGACCCCCTAAAAGAAAATAAATCAAGGAAAATTAGGCACAACAAAAAAGACACAACACACAGCTATATATAAGGCTCTGCAGGACATGGAAGAAAAAAAAAGAAAAGAAGAAAAATAAATAATAAAAAGCAAAGGAAGGGAGAGGGAGAAGGAGAGGAAGAGAGAGATAGAATAGAGAGAGACACACAACACAACACCAACAAGAGAAAGAGAAAGAGAAAGAGGAAGAGAAGAGAAGAGAAGAGAAGGAAAGGAGAGGAAGAAGAGGAGGAGGTGGTGGTGGTGGTGGTGGTGGTGTGGCCTCCTTCCCTCTCTCGAGGTTGCCATGCCTCCCCCAAGATCCTAGAACGCCCACCTCGCTCGCTCCGCGCAAGAATCTTCCATCTCCCTCGCTCGGATCGATCCACCGATCAATCAATCGGTGCGTCCCGTACGTGAATTCGTTTCATTCATTCATTCATTCCCCCAAATTCCACCCCCCATTTCCGGTGCCGAATTGGGGCGGGTTCTCGATCGGTTCTTGGCGGGGCGTGGCTCGCGGCTAGATCTGCCGCCCGCCCCGGATCGCCGGCGAGGATCGGCGACTCGTGTTAAGATCTGATTCGATCCGGCGGGATCGGTGTTGTTTGATGATGCAGGGGCGGAAGGAGGAGGAGGAGGAAGGGGGCCGAGCTGGAGGAGGAGATGGAGGCGGACGCCGGGAAGCTGTTCATCGGCGGCATCTCGTGGGACACCAACGAGGACCGCCTCCGGGAGTACTTCGACAAGTACGGGGAGGTGGTGGAGGCCGTCATCATGCGCGACCGCGCCACCGGCCGCGCCCGTGGGTTCGGCTTCATCGTCTTCGCCGACCCCGCCGTCGCCGAGCGGGTCATTATGGAGAAGCACATGATCGATGGACGCATGGTAATAATAGAGCGCCTCTTTCTTCTTCTTCTTGTTGTTTGCTTGGATTCATGATGATGTGTTAGATCCATCCATGGTGATATAATGGTGGTTTGTAGCTGATACCGATTGTTGCGGTTCTCGAGGAATTCAGAATGTTTGGATTTGTTTCTGTTTCAGGTGGAGGCGAAGAAAGCTGTTCCCAGGGACGATCAGCATGCTCTTAGCAAGAGCGGCGGCAGCGCTCATGGATCGCCGGGGCCCAGCCGCACCAAGAAGATATTCGTTGGGGGCCTAGCGTCCACCGTGACGGAAGCGGACTTCAGGAAGTACTTTGAGCAGTTCGGGACGATCACCGACGTCGTGGTGATGTATGATCACAATACGCAGCGTCCTAGAGGTTTTGGGTTCATTACGTACGATTCAGAGGATGCTGTGGACAAGGCATTGTTCAAGACCTTCCATGAACTGAACGGTAAGATGGTTGAGGTCAAGCGCGCGGTTCCTAAGGAACTATCACCTGGGCCTAGCATGCGTTCTCCTGTCGGTGGATTCAACTATGCCGTGAACAGAGCCAATAACTTCCTCAATGGATACACCCAGGGTTATAATCCGAGCCCGGTAGGTGGCTATGGAATGAGGATGGATGCAAGGTTTGGGCTTCTATCGGGTGGTCGTAGTAGTTATCCTTCTTTTGGTGGTGGTTATGGAGTCGGTATGAATTTTGATCCAGGGATGAGCCCTGCTATTGGGGGAAGCTCAAGCTTCAACAACAGTCTCCAGTATGGAAGGCAGCTTAATCCATACTACAGTGGAAATTCTAGTAGATACAATAGCAATGTTAGCTATGGTGGAGTCAATGACAATACTGGGTCAGTGTTCAACTCGCTGGCTCGTAATTTATGGGGTAATTCAGGTCTTAGTTACTCTTCCAACTCTGCAAGCTCTAATTCCTTCATGTCATCTGCCAATGGGGGCCTTGGTGGAATTGGGAACAACAATGTGAATTGGGGAAACCCTCCTGTGCCTGCACAAGGTGCTAATGCTGGCTCAGGCTATGGCAGTGGAAACTTCGGTTATGGATCCAGTGAAAACAACTTTGGTGTTGGTACCAATGCTTATGGAAGGAACGCTGGATCTGGTGGTGTTAATACATTCAACCAATCAACCAATGGGTATGGAAGGAACTTTGGAGATTCGTCAGGAGGTGGTGGTGGTGGCTCCATCTATGGAGACACAACTTGGAGATCCGGATCTTCTGAGCTTGATGGAACCAGCCCATTTGTCTATGGGCTTGGGAATGCAGCTTCAGATGTTACAGCAAAGAACTCAGCAGGTTACATGGGGCATTAACAAATAGAGGTTAGATATATTCTTAATGCTTATGTTCTGTTTATCTTCAGTTCCATTTTGTTGCTGGCTAGTGTTTCAACCACTGGCTCCATGTGGTGCCTTTATGATGGTAGTGATGTGAAAACAATGTCTAAATATTGACTCTTCATTCTGCTGAAACAATATCGCTGGATGAACCCATGCATATTCAAATGCTTATTTCATACAGGAAATATTTCCACCATTGCAAATATAATTCTAGTGTTGGTTATCCTAGGAAAATACCGGATGACACTGATCATTCAAATGTGGTAACACCACTTAGCAGTTTGTCATTTTATAGCAAAAATAAGTGTTTTTTTACTGATTCTGGAGTATGTTAGATAGATATTTACTCAATGTTGCAACTGTTACATTAAAATGAGTATGATGATTCTCTGATTATTTCATTATTTGATTGGATATTGCATTTTTTTATGAACCAGACACATCATTTATTTGGATGATTCACCCATCATGTTTAGGCATGCTGTCCAAGTAGTACAACAATTAAATTTGTAGCTGTGAAAAGCTCTGTGTCTAGTTTTGGCTTGTGGTTCGTAATAGATAGTAACACTTGCTTGGTGTAGAAACTTTATTCCCTTCTCACCAATTATTGAACTTTCTGTCAGTGCTTAATGTGTTATGTGTGTGGCGTCCCATCAAGTTGGATATCCTAGTTAACATATTCATGACGGTATTATATTTAGACATTAACATGCTTTTGATATATCCAATATATAGTCAAAATTATACATTTGTTCCATGTTTGGCTGCCACCCTCTAGAACTAAAAAAAGTTTGCTTTTTTATGGCCCTGTTGCTCTTCTCTGGCTTGACCCAAATTGAGCGAAGATGGCCACTTTGATATTATGTCAATTCTCCGTATTTTGTTGGTGTGCATTTGTTCGTGTTGTCTATAGCTAAATGAGTATGATTAGGTATACTAGGGTCATGGGTTCAGCTAGCTGCTTAGTCTTTTTGGATTTTCTTAGCTTTCTAGTTGTTAGGGTTATGTCACCAAGCTTAAGGTATCTACTAAGAATTATAAGGTACTTAGGAAAATTGTATCCCTTCTATAGCTAGTTATTTCATTGATTCCAGTCTCAATGCTGTTTGAAATTTCGCTTGGAAAGTTGGAAGTCATTAACTCAACAAACTAATCTTATTTATTATTAGCTTCTGAAATATGGTCCAAACATATATTTTTGGATACAGAATAATTCTGAAGTGCTTCAGTAATTTAAAATTTCGTTGCAAATGATCTGTTTCAGTTCTTACCAGAAATTCAGTATTCTGAATTCATTGCTCTTACCACAACTAGCCATAACATAACATTTTGCTTGCTTACGCAATGCAAATATTAACTGTGGCAGTCCTTGGATGTTTGGTAGCTTGAGTCTTCAGTTGTATGGTAGACAACTTCGCATCTTAGATACATATAAATGGCCTATAGAGCTTTTGGAAACTTAAGCCTGACCTGAGTATTTTATTTTAGAGAATGAACTTCTTAGGGGCACTGGTGTAATCAATCTTTTGTCAAAGCATTCTTCAAGTTGAATTTTGTAAAAAAAAAGATCAATTATTGCAACATGCTTGTACTCTATCTTATTTTAAATGTATGCTTTTCGTCCTCGTTATATTACACTGCTAAGGACATTACTGAAGCTAAACCTTATTTTTTGTGCTCTTTGTTTTTCTGCATGCATTGCACAAAGCTATATATATTCTCTAACTTTTAAGTTTCCTTGTGCAGCAATGTCGCCGCCTAGGAATCTTTTTCACATACAACATTTGTCAAAATAGGTTGAGGAGAGAACCACAGGTGCATCAGGTGCAAATTTTGAACCTCACATGATTTACAGAAATGGGTTAGTTAATAGAGCTAACCACCAGGGAGTTGGTCAATGAGATCAGATATATATCCTCAGAGAACCTTTTAAACGTATTTCCATTTTATGTAAGGTTTGAGATTGTGGTTTCGGATTTCTACAGCGAGTTTAGGTTTTGGCAACCTTGTGTTTTTTCTTGGTTGAGATGTGAAGTAAGATTGCGGGATATATATATCTGAAGAGTGTTCAGTTGTACGGCGGCGCTGCCCCCATATAGGCCCCCCTTTTTGGGTTTTTGTTCGTATAGTAGAAACTGCTCTAGCGTTTTTCGAATTGTGTGCTAGCTGTTGTTATCAGGATGATAATTTTTTCCCCCTTCTTGGTTTTTATCTTACTGAAGTGTATGTACCAGAGATCTTGCTGGTCTGTGTTTTTCCTAGTGGAACTTTTGAGAGATGCCCCATCTGGGTCTCAAAGAATAATAATGCTACATTATATTCTAATTCATTTTGAGGCTTTTCTAAGGCTATATATTATTTGTATGTACCCTGCTGGAACATCTGTACATTCTGATGCTCTTTGCAATTTGCCTTTGTGCTGCTTTTGCATCTTTTCTTCTGGGTCTGTCTAGTGGTCAGTGGGTGATGCCTGGTTCTTCTACCATGCATAATTTACCATGTATAATGTTGCAATTGTACCATCTCTTCGTGTGCCTTTTGATGCTTGGGCTACATGGATGATGGCTCTGCAGGCTGCAGCCATGCTTGAGGATTGTGATGTTTACATATAATAATATCTTCATCCTGTGATGTACAGTAAATTACCAACTTTTTTAAAACCCCAATTGCAAGGTATTCGGTAATTGATATTTCAATAACTATGCCTCCTGATAAGCTTCACAATTTGGTTGGAGAATCATAGACAGTTGAGTTTGTGATTTGTGAATAGATTAGAAATTAAGTAGTTGAAGTTATTAATAGATTAGAAAGTCAACAACCTTTCATGAGAATTAGGAACCACCTGTTTTCCCAGTATCTGATAGGTGCCTGATCTTCAACTCTTAATTATTGATTTTCGTTGCAGCCCAACCTTCTTTTTCATGATTAATCAACGATATGGTACCAGCCTTCAATTCTTAGTGTTAATTGGAGTTGCTTCACTGATGCACAGTTAAAAAAAATTATGAACAATTTCTTCTAGTGTTAAATGGAGTCGGTTACTGAATGTAGCTTGTCAGAATGAAAACAGTCACTAGCTCATGCAGGATGTGAAACAGCGTGCTCGCCAAAGAAGTTCTGCAAATTCAGTGTGTACCAATTGAAGAAGTTTTGCCCCAAGATTTTCTTTTCAAAAGAAAAAATCATAGCCCACTAGAGCATGGTTGCCATAATTCTTACTAGGCGTAAAAACAAAGCAAATATGGACTGATAATACTCATATCATATTCATTTCTGTTTTTTTTCCGGATACGAAAACGAATACGAATAGGTCGGATATGAAAACAAATACGAATTATTTCGAATATAGGTATAATATGATTGGACATGAATACGAAAACAAATATTTCTCGAAACACAGAAACCACATAAGCTTCTAATATAAACAAATACCATCATACACAATTAGTTTGTTTAATATAAAAAGTTTAATCATAGACTAAACAATGCTAATTATGTTCAACACGTACAACTTTGTTGGTATAAATACGTCTAATTTGAACCAACTTGAAAGACATTCAAGAGAACTGAGAGCTTTTGTTTTTAATTAAGAAGAAAACACCTTAGGAAAGAATTCGACTCTCTCATCCTTCTTGTTACCTAGAATCTTTGGTTGGAAAGGAACACTGATGTGGTCCTCTCATAGGTGGATACGAACATACAGTGGTTGATCGCATCGTGTATGAAGGAAGGCTATGGGTGGAAGCGAAGCCAAATCCTCTTGAAGTCCTTGGCATATAGACCTTTAGTTTTTTTCTTTTTCCTGCCTTTTTGCATGTTTGGGGCTTGGTTCTGCTTAGCTTAGCTAGCCGTTGCTCTCCTTTTCTTCCCAGGTAAACCCCCATGATCGCTATGGTAGGTCATAGTTATACAAAATTTTCTCTCGTGTGTATAAGGCTCTTACGTGTTAAAAAAAAAAGAAGAGTTGGTCCATATTACATGTAAACCCGGCCCAAAACCCTAATAATTGCATGGTTAATTAGAGGGAAACCAGCAAAGCCCATACAGGAGCGAAAAAAAAAACCCACGGCAGGATCACTCGTAAGACCGGCATAGGTTATCATCGTCAAGCTCAACACAAAACGAACGAGCAGCTCAGACTTCCTATGACGAACAATTGTCTCAAACACCCCCACCATGGAGGATCTACTAGACGAAGTCTCCAAGAAGGATCTACTAGAGACCAACGCGTAGGGGCACCTTTGTTGCCGCAGACTTGATGAACGCATAACCCAAGTCCTTGGACAAACCGCCGTCTTCTCTCTCTGAAAGCATATGAAAGCAGATCCTTCTTTCGGCCTTGCAACGAGCAGAGCAGCAGCACCCAAACCACCGTGTCATGGCCAACCCTTTCATGCTTGTAAGGAACTAGCTAAATATGTTTAGCTCTGACAGATAAAGGGCTGAATTTGTTTAGCTCTGACACAAGGCAGACATGATCATGCATGGCATTCTTTCTACTGAGTGATCATGGTTGTGACTTTGTGAGAAAACATGTAAATGGTGGAGACAGGATATAAGTTTCACTGATAAATAAATCACTAAAGGTCTTCTGAACAAATCCAGACTGATGTAGAAGTTCCAATAAATACAAGTAGTACAGTTCCTGTTCTGCCAAAAAAAAAGAACAATTCTCTGAAAATACAGCACAACAGAGCTCAGAGTTGCTAGTTCACCAAATCTCCTAGAATCTCTATTCAGGCTTTCAGTTCTGTAAGAACACTTTTGGTGCATTATACAAGAAAGATTAGGCCCTCAACTTTGGTGCCTACATGAATTCAATACCCAATTAATTGGTAGCTCCCATTGATAGACTGCAAACTCTATATCTTCATCTCTTTCAATCTTTCTTGACACGGTTCCGAGCTGCCTTGGCCGAGCTTGACCGCTCTGACTGCGAGAACATGATGAAGACATGCATGACCGCCGTCACCAGTGCAAGCCCAAGGCCTGTAAACCCGACTCCTTTCCATGTCGACAGGAGTTGAGTCCATAGGAAGAGCTTGACGGCGCCATATAAAAGGAGGCATGACCAAAACAAGGTCACCTGTTACATAAGCAGAATTAGAGAGTCAGTTAGTAACCAAATACTAGTAGCATATACAAGACGTCCTATGGAAGTTGCTACACTAACTGTATACCAAACAAGGAATAGTTCTATGCAGCCTTGCAGCAAGTACTTAGTTTTGCATTGCTATCACCAATAGTGTGTTCTTACTGTAGTCCCAGCAAAACACCTCCCCTGATACTCTGACTAGGCCCTGACAAAGAAGGGGCTTCGACCCAAGTTTTCAGTTTCAGACCAGACAAATCCCAAACAGCCTGATTTCGAATTTTAAAAAATATGTTTTCTATAAAACTAAACTATTATTTTGTGATTTTGACTTGTTGAGCATGGACCAGACTTTCTGAGCTAATAACCCAAAAATATTCACAATTGATACAGCTGCAAATGCTGCCAGTAGCTAGCCATGCTCACTGAAATTTGTCTTCTGCTCACTCCAAATTGCACCTCACACTATGCATCTCCAGTTGTGAGCAAATATATCACAACTGTGGTCAAAAGGGCCATTTCTATGTTTTCATTTGCATGTTCACACTCACCGACCGTATATGGTATTACAATACTACATGCCCAGCATCTGGTATGTCTGCGCACTGCCCATTAGCCCTAGGTTAGGGCACTAGAGATCCTGATACTACACACTGTATATTTTATGCAATTAAGTAAAATGCTCAGGTATTGAGATTTTACCAGCAATGATTTTACTGGGCGGCCAATCGGTCTAATCTCCTCATCAAAAGTGCCTGTCGCCAAATGCTTATCCAGTAATGCATCCTGTAGTTAAGAACAAATGAACATACAACATTTACTTCAGAATTAATTGATCGACCAACGCATTTGGCTTTTCTGCTGTAAGATGTCTAAATAAATAAATATATTGCTCAGCACCTTTGCTACAAAGATGTCTTTGCACCATTTTGAAACATTGTCTTCTGACTTTGGCATCTCACTCATTGCGTGGCGTTTCATGCGAACATGTACCTAGAGAATGAGTGGAGTGGAAATTTGTTTCAGATCAAATCAATTTATTATGACTATACATCTATGTTTATTTGCAGAACTTCAACAGTGAAAAAAAACCCATCAAATTTCAATATTTAGTTGTGCAACAGTCTCTTGATTGGTCTGCCATTAGATATCCAAGAAGTTAGCAAACATACCACTGAAGATTGCCCTTTCAAAATCCGCAGCATTGTTGGTTGAGGTGAATCTTTTGGAATAATTACTGTTGTATCATAAATAGCTGGAACAAAATCCCGCATAATAGTTACAGCTGATACAAATCCCTGGATTTTTTTCATTTTTTCACAAGAGGTATCAGTAGATATATTTAATGCTGCAAAACATACAAGTGATTATACGAAATAACTACATGGCCAAATGCATGACAAAACCATATATTCTTAATAACTGTCAGGAGCTGATCACTCAGCCACTCCATAAACAGATTAAAGAACTGTTGTACTGAAGGTATTAAAGTCATATATTATAAAAAAATGCTGTTTCAAATTGTCATTTTAGAATTTCAACTAAGCTTTAATTTTACTGAAAGTATTACAGTTATATCTTTCAGTTAGTTGCTTTTGTTTATTTCTTTAAAACAATTCTTGAATGTCCAATTGACCAGTAAAAAGCTTTTCATATAAGTTCAAGAATTTATCTTGAAATTTAGCGTATTAGGTATTCTTTTTCAGGAAGGTAATAAACAGGCAGGCATCATCATATTACCATGTAGAAACACCTGTACTCATGTTTCTTTGGGAATAGAAACCATCAGCCAGTACAAAAGAATTTTCAGAGTTCCCCTATTGCTCTTTTGTACTCTTTTCCATAATTCATCAATATTACGAGTAGTAGTGTCTGACATTTCAGTCTTCAGCGCATGAGTTTGCCTATGGTGGTTTTCATCATTATGAAATTACTCATTGTCTCATTCTATAAACTACATTTTAACTATCAAAGTTTCAAAAGGTTGACCTCTGTCAATCAAAATATAAAAACATAACACTGCATACCTGATAGCAATTATAGATACAAATTAGGCAGGCAACAGACAGTACATGGATTTTTTTTTTGAGGGAAGTACATGGAAATTTTGGCAGCAGAGCACAGGACCCACATTGTTACATGAGGTAAGTTCTTAAACATGTATCTTACATTCAAGTGTTTCAACCTTCTTTGTATTGTTCTAAGAGATTTCAAACACTAGTAGCATTTATCTCCGTCTGAAGGACAGATTCTGCATCCTAATCACCTATGAAGTTGCATATGTTTAATAGATGTACACTGTAAACTAGTAACAGAAATACTCTAATTTAACTGTAGCAGAGAATATGCAGTTTTCGATACCATGTGAAGATTATTACACTTAGAATTACCCATCTGAAATCTTTAGTTTACTAGTGTCTAGTGTATATAATATGATGCTTTTCATTTTCTTTTCATATCAGAACTATTACAAGGGTAAAACTTGGGAGAAGAGATTTACATTTGTGAATTCTGATGCAAGAATATAGGAAAGCATTTCAGCTAGAGAACAGAAAATACCTTTGTACGTGGAATCAATACATTTCTGGGTGCTGACAAACCCTGTGAAGCAGCATACTCCTGAGCTGCTAGAAGCTTTGCGGGAGTAAAGCGAGTGCCCTCAACAAAAAGGGCTAGCCAAAATGGTCTGGGGAAATCCTTCAACCTTTGAAGGCCCCACTATATGCAAGCATAGCAAGACCACTAAGTTAAAGAACAAACAATAGAATTTCGTGTGTAGATGAGGTAAAAAAGTTACTTTTAGTGTCTTTTCATCCTTTGCCCAGCTCCTTTCCAAAAAGAGGTACTCTGCAAACCACATGGACCAGCCAATAACCTGCAAAATGCGATCAAAACATTGAGCATGTGACATGTAATATCAGAAGACAGATTAACTGAATGCTTTGGATGTCTGCATCATTGAGATACTAGTGCACTAATACATTAGGTTATGAATCTCCTGTAATTACACAGAACTGAGCCCGATAGGCTGATTTTCCATCAGAATTTCTAGCAAAAGCAGAACCCAGCTTTTCTGATCTCAGTTGATGGGCTTAAAATTTTCTTCAAGATTTATTTGCTTCATACCATGCCACATTGTACAGCTTCCATAAAAATTGGTTGCACACATATTTTCATGTGTAACAGAGAGTTTGTACAACTACAGCTATGTTACCAGAAACACAATGTATGTTCTACTTACTGGTTCTTATACACTTTGGGTACTGAACATTTAACTGCTAACCTACTCTGCTACGTGCTGCTACAAATTGAATGACATCCACTTGACTGCATACAAAGTTCAAGCGTATCAATTTTAGTCACCCTTAGATTAATATACTTAGCGGTTGTAGTGGTGGAATCTCAAGTGTAGCAAAACCTCTAAAGGTATTATATCAAAGTTGCTTCAAACAAATTCACCATCAACAATCATAGAGCTCTGGTGAGAAGGAACATATAACATGATAATGCAATATGTTATCTTATCATAATTTTAGTCCCAAGAGCAAGTTTAATATTTTATTACCTTCTTTACATTTTATTTCAATAATAGCTTTATGCACATAACTTTAAAGTCAGCAGCACTAGCCTATAAGGGACTGAACTGTAAAACAAATGTTCCAGTAAAATATACATGAGCTAGCTAACTCACTGGAAGGAATTTCGATGATTTCTTCATAACAGCAAGTGTACTTCCAAGGCATCCTGAGCGCTGACCACATGACAAAAAATAAGTTTTGGAAGATTTATTATACATTACAAACAAATCTGTATATACTGAATTTCTAACAAATATTGCAGTGTAACTAATGTTTCAACAACTAGAGGATAAGAACCTGTGCCAAAATCCACCCAATAAGCCAATCGATATCGCTCCGATGATTTGATATGACGAGTGCATGCTCATTGCCTACAAAGATTCTTCAGATAAGTTTGTAACAAAAAAATGACATGGTGAACATTGTAAGCACTATCATCTGTGCTACAAAACTGATTCCTCACCCATTGCCTTGTAAGTTTCGTCATCAGCATGCAGTTGTATCTGCAGAACATGGGTTCGAATTATTTTAGGGGAAAGGTGAAATAGCAAAAATTAAAATTGTTTGTTTCATTAACATCAAATCAAACATTTAATTTTAAGCAGAATGCTCAAGTGGACTGATAGAAAGGTACAAAGTGCAAGCCGGTACGTTCTGTTGTAATCTGAATTGCTGCATTCGCATAATGTACAGTTAGTCAATTAGCCAACAGAATTTGATTAATTATGTTGTACTCAAATTTTACCACCATAATGGAGAGAAAATGCAGTTGTGTTTCAATTTTAGCTCCACAGGCCAAATTCAATCACAGCAGTGGCAGTACCATTACATGGCTGTTTTTCCAGACTCACAGCGTATGCAGCTAAACCCATAGAAAAAAAATGTCCAGGCATGAGGTGTCCAGAACCGTCAAAAAAGAGAGTTCATATTCTTAGCAGAAATTTACCAGTTATTATCACTATAAAATTCAGAATATGCTCCACGATAATTCAGTACGTGTAAGTACAGACTGATAAGCTCTATTGTCATTTGAATTGATGTCATGGGTCATTCACATTATGTACAGTTAGCAACCAGAATTTGATTAATTATATGCTTTACTTTAATTTTACTGCCATAATTGAGCAGAAAATGCAGTTGGATTTCAATGTTAACTCTATAAGATAAATTCAATCACAGCAGTGGCAATACCACTAACACAGCTGCTTTCCCATGTTAGCAGCATATGCATATCTAATTTTTACTGCCATAATTGAGCGGAAAATGCAGTTGGGTATCAATTTTAACTCTACAAGATAGATTCAATCACAGCAGTGGAAATACCACTAACACAACTGTTTCCAAAGGGCTAAGACTGCATTTTAGGAAGGTGGTTCGAAAATTAAATTCTTCAAACTTCTCAGTGCTCACAACACAAACAATGAGCTGCATTACATTGTGACATGCACGGCATACACATAAATGTGCTAACAGTTAATTTCTGATCTGATGGTCATGTTTGCCGATTTGGTTATACTGTCCTAATGTGACAACACGAAGCTATTTCACACAGATGATTAGCACTGCACAACGGTTCCAAAATAAACTTTTGAACATTATGTGGACATCAAATGTGGGTATTTTAACATTTTAGCAGAACAAGTAAATTTAGATACGAAGTGCATATCAGAAAAATGCTTTGCTACTGAACATATCTACATACCTTAACTCCTGCCCACCAATCCACAAGCCAGACCAGCTGAAGCCACAACAGCTCGGCCAAGAATCTGTTGATCCGCCGGTATAAGCTCTTCGAGAACGGCCTTATTGAGAGAAATAGGACGGCCTGCGATTTTTCACGAGCATACAAACAGATCAGGTAATGCCGGATGCTGATCTTGCTGCATAGTTGCGTGCAGATTAGCAGATCAACTGAAGCAAAGTTTGATGATTCTCGCTACAGTTTCGCCCAGTGACAAGACAAATTTTTAAGTGAAAATAATTCCACAAAACAATTTGGCAAAAGCAGTCTCTTGCATCTTGGATCACCAAGAAAAAAATCCCGAGAAGAAGATCAGGGGACCATATTAATCTGTGCACAGAACTGTAGAAAGATTTTGCCTAAAACACCTTCAGGTACAAAATCAACCCAGAATCCCAGCTACAATAATTTAGTAACCCAAGGAAAAGGCTACAAACAATTGAAGAAATGATTTGCACAAACAGAAAAAAGAAGACCAAATCTTGCGCCACGGCCGCATCAGATCGCCTGAAACAGCCTGTAGATAAACCGAGAACAGCAAAAGATTTCGCTACCAATCTAGCTGAGGATTCGGGAGAGAGGGAGGGCACACCTGGATGGCGTTGATGATGAGTCCGGAGAGGAGGAATAGGAGCCCGAGCGGGAGCACGACGAGCACGAGGGGTACCGCCATGGCCGGCTCCGCCGCCGCCGCCGCTTCCTCACCCACCAATCTCGGTCCAAGAAACCCGAGATGCGAGATGCGAGAAACCCGAGGCTGAGAAGGCTTGCCTCTCCCCCTCCGGTGGCGGCGGGTCAGCGGGCAGCGGGCGGCGGGCGGCGGCGGCGGCGAATCCACCGGCGACGAGACGAGGACGAGACGGGCACGAGGAAGAGGTGAGGTGTTGGATTTGGAGATTTTATAGGGGGTTGGATGGAAAAAGACGCAGTGAAGCGTGTGCGCCCATGGTTCCCACCGCCACAAGAGGATGGATTGTGTGACACCTCCGAATCCGATAATGCATTTTCTTTCTCAATTCTGCTGTTCTCACCGGTTCCGTAATTTTATGTTTTAAACCAACACAATATATCAAATATAAATATATCTTTATCTTATTTTTATTATAATATATATAATAAATAAATATATGTTTATTTTTATTGTAGCATTTTAAAAGACAAATCTATGTTTTAGTTTCTTTAAAGTAAATATTTTAAGAAAAATGATAGTCAAAGTTACATAAAAACTTTTAGAAACAGGAGGACACATGTACTCGTCAGAAAATATTGTAATAAATAAAATTATGCATCTCATGCATTCAGAGAAAATATTGTAAACCACATCATGCATCTTATATATTCAGAAATATTGTAACTAATATAATGCATCCCGTGTATTCAATCCAGGGTTCAGAGTATCTCCGAGAGTTTTTAAATTTTATTATATAAATCATTGTTTGAAGAGTTATTTGCATAAAATTCGCTTTTTATATATTTTTACTCTCTAGAGTCATTTTTTATCTTCTATTTTTGTCTAGCGAAAAATCTAAAATATTGTTATATTTAGATGACCATTTAGAAATATTGATGGAGGATAGTTTCTCACTAAAATTTTTATTTTAGAAAAAATATAAAAAGGATGCTCTTAGAATCTCGTTTGGCCGGTTAGATTTTAGACCTATAAAGACACCGATTTTTCTTTAGTAACCTTGAGCAAAGTTTGGCAGATTTTGAAAAAGAAATTGACTTATTCTGAATAAATAGTCCAAATGCGTCGCAAGATCTTATTTCGTGCCAGTTTGAGATGATTGAATTTTGTGAATTTAGAGGGATATCTTATGATTTTTTTAATCTTTCAACTTGATTCAAACCAATTTATTTAATTAAATATTGCCAAGAAAAAAACTAGGCAGATGTTATGAACATGAAAAACTTCTTGTGGTGGTAAGTGAGAAAAATGTTGATTCATGATATGGGTTTAAAATATAGCAAACGGACTAGTGTTTCTGGTCAAACAATTCTCAGATGAGACGTGTAAAACTCTCGAGTTTGTGACCCTTAATAATCAAAGACACCACCATTACGTGTTATGCAGTTTGTCAGGATGGATGGATTCGCTAATCATTGGGTGAATTTCCAAGCAAACGTGTAAGCTGATCTACGAGGTGAAAACTAAACTAACAGAAAGAAAAATACAAGCAACATATATATTCTCAACGTTATTTATGGATAAATATAGACGTTTGTATACATACGCACAGCGGCGTGTCAGCGTCTCACTAGTGACGTCACCTACAAGTAGCTTATGAGTCGAGCTCAATTCACAGTTTTTCAACTTTATTAGTTAACCCTTTTAAACGTTATTTTGCATGAAGCTAGTGTTTCTAGTTTTGCCTGGAAAAGAAGTTTCTTTTAGTCTTTTAGAGCCATTTTCTCTTACTTGCTAGTAATACATTAAAATGGCATTGCAATTGACAAGAAGACCCCATGGTATGCTTGGACCATATAAAAAACAAGATTAACTTTTAAGCTCACATGAAGAACACATGGAATTCATCGTGGGTCCTAGTTGACATTGAGTCATTTTACCCGTTCGTAGACGTATATCATTTATCATTAGTTAATGTTTATTTTTTATAAGATTATTTATCGGGAAATATGTTATCTCAAAAACTTTCTTATGTCATATTGATTGGTTTAAAATAAAGTTTATTTATCAAAATATTTAATTTATCTTTTCAATCAAGTAGATAATAAACAATAAACGAAGCCTGATATAGTCTTTTCAAATGAAGTACTTTCTCACACATCATTAAGGTCGATCTTAATGGAAGTTTAATGTTTCAGTTTTTAAGAACAATGTAGAAGAGTTTTATCCCCATAAAACTATTTCTACTACTATAAAACTCTCATCATCTTTTTATTCATTAATATAATGTCATGTGTATATTTAATGTGATCTAATAAAACAAAAAGATTACAATTTACAAGTCTTTTTTATCCGGATAAAAAAAAACAACCATCGAATTAAGTATAGGGATGCCTATAGGGGAACAATGCTTTTAGTCACCTATGTAGAGGACAAAGAGGTTGCCTTTCGATGGGAGTGAATTCAATGTCGCTTTTATCTCTCCATAAATTATGGGTAGGTATTTGTCTGCTTGGCATCTTCCATTAATTAAAAATCAACAAGGTGAATTAAGCAGGGGTCTTGGTGCAAACGTGTGTCTTATGTGGAGCATTTGCAAAATGTACACTCATGGTTGTTGCTGTCAGCCATCAGGTAGTTCAACTGAGAGCTTACTAAGGTGTCAACAAAGGTCATATTCCAAGAAATGACCTACCTAAGATGTTCAATTAATTAGTGAACCACTATTTAATGATCACAAAAATTGAGTGTTAACTACCATTTCATTTGGCTCTTTTTTTATTAGTCATCATTTGATGATCAAATGTGGAGTAATATAGTTACATTCGGTTCTTTAGAGCCCATGGATTATGATTATTCATAGCACGTATTTTAAGTTTCTAAATGATATATGCTTTTATAACTTTTTTTACCAGTACTCAGATTGTCGGCGTCCAATCAAAGAACGAACGCATAGAACAAAGCCAAAGAATCTTTATCATTTTAATCATTATCAGTCAAGGTATTTTATGTGATAATCTTGATTGGTTACATACAACGTCATTTTTTTCTAAAAAAGCCATACAACACATTCAAAGATGTTCATTTACAATTTACACAAATAAACATAAACACAATTATTAAATAATGATCATTTTAGGAAAGACCTTGTTGTGATGATTAAACTAAAGTGGAGAAAAATAATTTTTAGAATTTTTTTCTACACTATTTATAAATTTCATAATATAAATATTTAATTAATCGTGCTCCAACCATGAGCTAGTCTGCTGACCCTTACCTTAGCCGTGCCAAACGTATAAGTTAATTGAGCACGCAGGAATGGTTGATTCAATCTCCAAACCTCAAATACATATTTTGAATGCTGCATACTTGCATCGGCAAATTTTTTTCGCTGCAACATTTCAATCTCGTATGTGAAAATAATAATTAAAAAAAACAGCACTTGTAACACTGGAGAATTTTCTCTTCAATACACTGACCGGTGGGCCCCACGATCCAGCCTCACATCCCTCCAGCCTCCAGGCAGTTACTACCCCCATGGCCCCATCACCACCACTCCACTCCTTATCCCCTTCGTCTCCCGCCTCCACTCCACTCCCCGCGCGGCCATTGCGGCGATGGCCACCGCCGCCGCAACCACCACCACCTCCGCCTCCTCGCTGCTGCCTCTCCTCCCTTCCAGGACCACGGCCCCTCGCCACCACCTCCCGTTCGCTCCCTGCACCACCGCCGCAGGGTCGCCACCTCCTCGCCCCTTCCTCGTCTCCTCCCCTCCGCCCGCGCCCCGCGCCCGCCTCTGCCGCCGCGGAGGAGGACTCCGACGCGCCGTAGCGGGTAGCCTGTACGGTGGTGGGGAGGATGGCGAGATGGAGGTGGAGTATTATGACGACGAGGAGGATGAAGATTGGGAGGATGACGACGAGGAGGAGATGGACGTCGAGGCGATGGAGGAGGAGGCCATCGTCGCCGTCGCCGACCTCTCCGCGCGGCTCAGCCGCGAGCTCCTCATCGGTGAGTAGTGTTTCAGCTTCGATTCGCTACCTCCGAGATGGTCAGAGAACTAGTCAGTGCTTGAAGATGCCTTTAGTGATAGCATTTAGCCTAACGTGCATAATCTAGCGTAGTAGAACAAGCCAGTGTGGAATTTTGATTCAATCCGTAGTTCCACACTCTGGTCGTGGCGGGTATGTTCATATAAGATCAGATGGATGTTGCTTGTTGATGATGAACTGATTGCTGTGCCCAAAATCATGATGATGCAGATTAATTGTTTTTTTTTATCTTGGAGCATGATGTGTGAGCTTGGACATTGCAGGTCCCCTGTATTTCTAAATTTGAAAGTTTAGTCGTTACTTCTAGCATTGCAAATTTCTAGGAAAAAATGTTCTTCGAGTAGAACATTTTCATTTTTTCCCCTTTAGAAGCCTGTTACATATTTACGTCCAGTTTGTTAATTCATGGGCTAAATGCATTGCGTCTTCAGATGATGATGTTCGGAATAAAAGAAGAACCATCAGGGATAAGACATCAGCATCTAAACATGTAAGTATATCTTCATATTCTTGTAAACTGTAACCCTAGTTGACAAGCTGATTAAGAAAGTGTAAATGTAAACAACTTCTATTTTCTTTACTATTGGGTCCATGGTTCAGATACCGGATAATCTTCTTCCAAGGGTGGCAATAATTGGTAGGCCCAATGTTGGTAAATCTGCATTATTCAATCGTCTTGTTGGGGTAAGCTATTTACAGCTACAAATATTACTTGAGCGAAGTGGTGGCATTGTGTATAATTTTCATCTGAATGCAGAAGTTGCTATGGTGTATTGAATTCTGGTGTTTCACAGGGCAACCAGGCTATTGTTGTTGATGAACCTGGTGTAACTAGAGATCGCTTATATGGACGATCTTATTGGGGCGATCAAGAGTTTATGGTTATTGACACGGGGGGAGTGATTACTCTATCAAAGTCTCAAGCAGGTGTGATGGAAGAGCTTGCTATCACAACTACTGTTGGTATGGATGGGATTCCTCTTGCCTCCAGAGAAGCTGCTATTGCTAGGATGCCATCAATGATTGAAAAGCAAGCAGTTGCTGCTGTTGATGAAGCAGCTGTGATACTATTCATCGTGGATGGTCAGGCAGGTTCAGACAATTACCATTTTTTTTAATTTGTCCATTTTAATTTTTTGGATTCTTTTGTTACATTTAGTAGTTCTGATTTTTAGCAACACTTTCTACTGTAATAGTTTCTTCAGGAATATGCAAAAGTTTTGCGTATCATTGCCTTTCTACTGTAATATGAAGGAATCAATTTTAGCACCTGATCCTGCCAAGTGATGGACTGTTGGTTACGTACTTAAATCCATACCACACTTACAATTGCTCAAGTAATGTCTTGTATTATGCTAGTTTTTGTACATGTTGTAAACAAAGTCATCTAGAGAAAAATATCAGATATTCCTGTTAGCATGTTTCTTGTCTCATTCTCTTTAGGTGATTTCTGTCTGAATCTTCTATTGGGTACTGAAGCATTCTTTCCCAACTTCTGCATGCTGATGTGGTGAACTTCTTTGGCTTTGGTTACATTCTACCTGGAACCAGACTTATGTGTATACATTCTTATTTAACATATCATTTGCTCATACCGTAGAAAGATTGAATGTGTGTTTATAGTTGCTAGTTTGATAAACCTCCTGGTGCTGAAATTTTTGTTTTTTCTAGTGCCTTTGTTGCTTCATGCCCTTGAGTAAGTTCATTCTTACATGGATTTGCATTACTTGTAGCTGTAATTACCTATTGTTGTTTTTAGCTACTGTTGATTGAATTATTGTTATGTAGTGTCTTATCTAATGGAATGGGTATGAAACATTTTTCAGGATGGTCTTGTGGCAGCTGATATAGAAATTGCTGATTGGTTACGTCGCAACTACTCTGACAAGCGCATTATACTTGCTGTAAACAAGTGTGAGTCTCCACGGAAAGGGCAAATGCAAGCTTTAGACTTTTGGTCATTAGGGTAAGTTCAACATGCAGTGACCCCTTGCTGTAATTACACAACACTCAGCTCATTTGCAATTAATAAATATTACATGATGTTCTATTGATTTTTCTTTTTTACATTTTACGTACAATATGTATTAGGTCTGACATATTCTTGTGCTGATTAAATGTCAGAGGCCACACACTTGATGATACTAAGTAAAGACGTTACTAAAGCCCATTGTTCCATGCGAAGTATAAATAATGGACAACTAGTTTCTGAACTTTCAGTAGTTCCACATGCAAGATCTAACTCATTTGACTAGCATCACTACAGGTTAAAAGTGCTTTTAGTATCCATAATCTGCATTCTGCAATGCTTTACTTGTGCTTTGACTCTGAAACAACCCAATGTGTTAACAATTACCTCATTTCTTTTACTTTTCACCACTCAACTTCATAATAACATAATGCCTATTGGCTGCTCAACTCATCATTCTGTTGCTTCCTTCTAGATTTTCTCCTCTGCCAATATCTGCCATTACTGGCACTGGAACTGGAGAGCTCCTTGATATGGTGTGTTCAGAGCTAAGAAATTTTGAGGTACTGAACTTGCTTAGTTTGCCCAGAGGCCAGGGAATGTTTAATAGTGTATGTCTATATCGATGCTTGATACCCTTTTCTGTTTATGGTTGGTAATGGAATCATTATTTTCAACATTAAAATATTACTCTTGGCTGTGGGAACAACTCAAGCATTGCTTCTGACAAATGGATAGGCTAATTTAGCGAAAGATTTAACTCTCTTTCCTCCAGTCCTACAAACCTAGATGAATAGCTGCTAGAAACAGTGTGGTGTAGTGACTCCTTGTTATATCCAGCCAACCCATCGAGCTTCTGAATCCAGAACCTTGAATCATAAGTTCTGGTGTTTGTCTTTTCAGTAGTTCTTTAAAATAGCCTTTTCCTTTCCATTTTTTAATTGATATATGGAAATATCTTGTCCATTACCTCTCAAAATGTTTTACAGGGATTAGATGGAGTTGAAGAAGATGGGAACTATATTCCTGCTATTGCCATTGTTGGAAGACCTAATGTCGGGAAAAGTAGTATTCTCAATGCTTTAGTTGGAGAAGATAGAACTATTGTGAGCCCTGTTAGTGGGACAACCCGTGATGCCATTGATACCGAGTTCACCACAGAAGATGGGCAGGTTTGTTCAGAATGCTTCTGAAAGTTTAAATGACCAAGAGCAGCATCATTATTTCAGTATTGACCCTAGCTATGTCCTCTTTGCCATGTATCTTTCATCTTTATAGCAAAGCGCAATTTGAATTGGAAGAAAGAAATTTACAGCTCATAGAAAGTAATACTGATTTGCTGATATTGCAATACGCTGCAGAAGTACAAACTCATTGACACCGCTGGCATCCGACGCAGGGCAGCAGTTGCTTCTGCTGGCAGCACAACAGAAACACTTTCAGTAAAACGTGCATTCCGTGCTATCCGTCGGTCTGATGTGGTTGCCCTTGTTATTGAAGCAATGGCCTGCATTACGGAGCAGGTATCTCTACCTCGTCACATTCACATGTGTACCCCCAAACAATTCAAAGAGATGTTGTCTTACCAATCTTTTCTAACATGGTGAATTTCTCTGGTACCAAGGACTATAAAATCGCAGAAAGAATTGAGAAAGAAGGAAAGGCATGTGTAATTGTCGTGAACAAATGGGACACAATCCCAAACAAGAACCATCAGAGTACAACATATTATGAGCAAGATGTAAGAGAAAAGCTTCGCATACTCGACTGGGCTCCTATTGTTTATTGTTCTGCAACACACGGCAGCAGTGTTGACAAGTTAATCCCTTAACTTTATTTATTACTCCCAATCAAGCATTTGACACTTCAGTACTATAGCATTTGATGATTTAAGCAAGGCTATTTGTAGCTTGTCAGTGTTATTGTCTATTTTCCTGCTTACCAGACTTGAAATTTATGCTGATTCCATTAACTAATGTTTCATGCTGAATCTACATGTTCCACTGTTATCTCTCAATTTCTTGTAATCCAAATAATTACATTGCATGTAGATGGTTAACTTCAGTAGATATGTTTTTCTGTATTGGCATCCTAATTATTCATTAACACACAAATATTCCTCAGGATAATTTCTGCTGCTGCATTAGTTGAAAAGGAAAGGTCTAGAAGACTTGGTACGTCTATTCTTAATCAAGTTGTTAGAGAAGCTATAGCATTCAAACCACCACCACGAACAAGAGGTGGCAAAAGAGGTCGTGTTTATTACACAACACAGGTAGCTTGTAACTTCTTACTGAACCATTCTGTTTATTTCTCTAAGCCAACAAGTTTATGGTATCATATTTCAAATAAGTAGAAAAGGAAGCTTATTCTTAACTTGCAGGCTGCCATTCGTCCACCAACGTTTGTTTTCTTTGTTAACGATGCAAAACTTCTCCCTGAGACATACCGTCGTTACATGGAAAAGAAGCTTCGCTCTGATGCTGGATTCCCAGGAACCCCTATTCGTTTACTGTGGCGTAGCAGGAAGAGACCAGATAAAAAAGGTGAGTCAATATGAAAGTATTCACATGCAAAATTTCAGGGAGTTCAACTGAAAATAATTTTTGTACTAACATACTTGCATGCATAGTATTAGAAAATAATATTTTGTGATCGAAACTGACAGAATGGCAACCGCTAAGAAAATTGAAGAAAGAGAAAGAAGGAATAAATATTATGCTGTCAGTAAGAGAGATTGTTGCACTCCCATTATATTTGATTTCACCAATCTCCTAAGGTATATGTAGGTGCACCATGCATATGATAGATTAAGGACCATGGCCCTTGTATTAGAACAAATATAATGCTAATATGCTGCTGAGACTTGTAGCTTCTAGGTAGTTGACCATAGTAATAAGAATACATAATATCATGTGACAATGGAACATATAGAAAATTTGTCCAATTGATCTGGGCATGTCCAGCACCACTATGAATTTTAGGTATTAGGAGTAATGTTTTGTGCTCTACCATACCTGTAGTTATTAGTCATATGATGATGAGGTTAAATAGTATTGTCACACCTAAGTAACTGAAATTATTTCTTTGCCATCTGTTCTTGGCAGGTAAATCTGCAGACAACAGCTTGCAGAGCTCAGTAACCCCAAGCAAAATGGTTTTAGCCACATGAGTCACACCTGCTATTTCTTTCTTGAGAACGAGAAAGGAGAAATAATACAGGATGCTTTACTTGCATTTTTCAAGAGGACAAGACTGACGGTAAAAAAAAAAGAACTACATATTGTATGTGCAGTGGACGTGTATTGGCACTTTGGAGTCATTTACTCTAGATGTTATGAGCACATGGTGCTAAAAGTTTTTGTATCATTGGATATTTAGGATAACAGCAAGGTGCAAACTTTGTACCGAAATAGTTAAAACTACTTTTGTATCATTGGTTTATACCGAAGTAGTTATTTCCCAGCTTTGCTTTTGATCATTGGTTGTGACAGGCGAATTAGTTGTGCGTCAAATTGTAACATGTGTTATTTATTTGCAACATTGGCTAACAGCTGGTAGCTTGAATACCTGGTAATTTTGTAGTGTTATTGATATCCTTCGTCACGTCTTGAATTTTTTTTTGGTTCATTGGTGTGACAGACTTGGGGCCTGTTTGGTTGGTCGTTGCTGTTGACGCATGTACGACGTCTCACTCTCGTACGACTACGACAACGGCGTATGCGATGTCTGCAGTGTGAATTTTTTGAGCTGTGATCCGAATCTTCACTTGCTGGGTCTTTCAAAAGCCTAGTCACGACTCACGACCGTGGGTAATTACCATTTCTGGCCGCGTCCGTGGGAATAAGCAAACAAACACGACTATATGAATGTGATGATGCCTTTAGTTTAGTTGTTCCATTGATTTGTTGACGTATATTATTCAAGTCTCCGGCTCGACGACACGTACACAACAACGGACACGTACGTGGTACACCACAACGCACCATCGATTCAATTTCAATTCACATCGATTGCTTGGACATCTTGAACGATCCGATTCAATTCATTGACCTTGTTGGACGATCCATCTCTAGAGGCGACGCATCACGCATGGAACGCATTTTACGCCTCTCCGAATTTAATGCGAGATTTTTCTTTTTCCCGTCCCCACCGCTTTTTTTCTGCTTGGTTTGTTTATTTGGATGGTAATTACTCCAATTCAGATATACTCTCTTCATTCTAAAAATAAAAAACAAAAAAAAAGTAACATCATCTAAAATAATCCTTTTGGCCTCTCGGTTGGTCCTCGCGTTCCCGTCCGTTCACTTTCCCCATCTCCACCACCAAGGCGAGGAGCCACACCCATAGTCCGATACCATGGCCGGAGTCCGTCCCCGCCGTCGGCCGGAGGGCTGCCCTTCTGGCCGTGTAGACGGCGCCTTCTCCGCCGGGCTTACAAGGAGTCGTTGAGCTCCTAGTTTTATCTTGGATTGTCGATAACCTCTCAACCATTTGTTGATCTCTTTTCATGTTCTTCCTTTATACTAATTGTTATCTGATGTTCTTGTATTTATTCTATTTTTCAGTTGGGTCCTGATGGACGCATTAGAAGCCATCCGAAGGAGCTAGTTCAAAATGATCTTGTTGATGCGTATTACACCCTGTTACTACAACAGTATAAGATTATCGTCATGATAAATGACATGATTCCTTTGTGTCTTGATGTCCATTCAAAGACGACTGAATTTCTTTCCCGCGCATGGTGGAATTGCCGTCGCGAACAAGACTGGGGTGTGCGCGAACTTATCATCAGGGCTGAAAGGAATGAGTACTTCAAATCTATTGCTTTGAACCTTAAGGTCATACTTGGGAGCATCAGAGGTGAGTTAAGGAAGTTACGTAACGAAGTGATCGACATGGGAGGCAGACCAATCAATGACCCACTGTCAAAACCCCCTCTTCCTCGCTGATAAATGGCAAGGTTTCCTGGTGATGCCGATAAATGACTGGTTTCGTGTTTGCAGCTGATAAATACTAAATGGCAAGATTCACTTAACTGTTTCTGTGGTGTACATTCATGTTAAAAAGTGAAATGACGAGGTTTTGTGTTTGCCGCGGATCAACATTCTGTGGTGTACAGATATGGCAATAGTTACAGAACGGTTGTAAACTCTAGCATTTGACTTCTGTTTGTACACAGTTTTATACTCTGTTAGTAGCGAACCTATTTTGGAGAAGTGGGATAGGGAGAACTGGACTATTTTGTACATGCATTCTATAGAATTCTGAATGCACTACTCGGTTTGTTAGAATCTGGATGGAGTAAACTGAGGCTGTAAAGAGAACTCTGAATGCATTACTCATTTTGGTAGAATCTGTTTGAGAGTAAAGTGGGAGTAGAAACCTGTGTCGATTAAGTAAAAGATGGTACATCAGCTACATCTTCCGGGTCTTTTATAAGAGCAGCAGATATTGCAATTTGTTGTTCTACTATAGTATCTTTTTTTTTTATTTTACTTGCTGGTTTTGTGTTTGCGCTTGGTGCTGTTAACTTGTGCTATTTCGTCATCCCGCCTGCCTAGTTCATTTGGCGTGTTGCATGTGTGTGATGGCATGAAGATAGAAAATCAAAAATCTAATCTAATCTATTAGATAATCAGATTTCTAATCTGAAATAAAAAATCTAATCTAATTTAATAGGTAATAAGATTTCTAATCTAACTTGTCGCATAATCAGCTCGGCTACAACACATGTTCGTGCCTGACTTGACCGCTTCCACTTGTTGGACGAAACCTCCTCCTCCCCGAATTTAAGGCGACCGCTTTTCCCGCTTGGTTTCTTTATTTAGATGGAAATTACTCGTATTCAAAGTTATCTTTTGATCAAATCCCGTTGGAATTGTGGTCACTGACAATTTTGGATATGCCGTCTTGCTTGTCTCGGATGATGATAAGAAGAAGATGACATCTTTTCCGACAACAGCGATGACGAGTAAAATGTCCACGAACTTGCTAATTAAGGGCATGTAAGCAGAAGACTTAAAAGGAAAAGAGGGTCAATACTCATTGATCACAGATTAGTCTAATTTTATACTAATGTAGTGATGCTTTTAGTTTTGTTATTCCATTGATTTGTTGACATATATTGTTCCAAACCTCAACGCACGTATATTTGTTGACGAATTTAATGCGAGCTTTTTCCGCTTGTTTTGTTTATTTGGATTGGATGAAAATTACTCGTATTCAAAGGTATCTTTTGACTAAATCCCGTTGAAACTGTGGTCACTGACACCCTGACCCCACGCGTACCCTGCCCATCCTATATTTATTTATTCTCCTCTCGATTGGTTCCTTCACTTTCCCTATCTCCATCAGGGTTTCTGTCCGGTTTTCGTGATTTTCGACCATATCACGCGGATGCCATACGGTAGTCGCATGATTTTATTTGAATAATTTTATGTGAATTCAAAAAATTTAAAAAAGTTCATTTTATCAAAAAAATATTTATTAGTAATTTTAGTTTTTTAAAAATTTTTAACACGTCACAAAAATAAATTTCTCTCTATTCGTCGTGAAAATCGCGGTATATGACGTAATTTTCTCGTAGTTTGAGCGAAAACCGCGGCACAAACTGATTTGAATTTGGTTTAAATTTAAATTTCATCACTGTTCACTTCATCATGATTTTCACATTTTTTTCACATGAAAATCACACGGCGATACGACTGTCGTGCGCGAAATCGGAAACCCCTGATCTCCACCACCACGCGCGAGGAGACACACCGATACCATCGCCCGGCTGTAGGGCTGCCCTTCGGCCGTGTAGACGGCGCTTTCTCCGCTGGGCTTGTCGGGGAGTCATTGTCTCCGCCTGTCTACGACGGAGGGATCGAAGCCGCCGCGCCGTCGATCTGATCAGCGGATCCGCCGTCCGTAGCCTCGTCCCATCGTCGGCGGCCGATTCTGCCTGACGACGCGCGTGTCGCCTGGCGTCATTCTGTTGGACGCGCGTGTCGGACTCGATTACACCGATTCCGAGAGGCTTTGATTCGTTTCAGACTCTAGTCGTGTTCGGTCATAAGCCGCTGATAAGACAAGCGGCTGATTTGCTGTGAGAGAAAAATATTATTTGAACGGCTGATAAGTCCAGCTAATACGAACAAGCGAGCAGGGCCTTTGACTACACTGATTCGTTAACTAAGTTTCAGACTCGGACAGTGAACAACGTAATCAACAGTTTCCCGATCCCAAAATTAATGCTAGTCCGATTCTGTTTCGTTCAGTCTGAAGATGGTCTATTTATACTGGCTACCCAAAGCAAAGAGAGGAGATAGAGAGAGAGATAAACAGAATCGATGGGTCAATTTATGGGAACTTCAAACTCCTCTGTAGAAATGCAGCGAGACACAAAGTCTGATACTTTGGTCGCCCAAAATACTGTCAAAACTGTCAATTCTGATCCGCCTGATCCGGCCATGGAGATAAAGAATGCGAAGAAACCCATAAAAAAAAAAGAAAGAAGGTGAAGATGATGGTGGAGTATGTCGCTGAGGATGACGAGTTGGATTATGTCTTGTCGTACGAGGAAAATGTGTTTAGCTTCGTTTTTGAGTGGAGCCACGAGTGCATTCTAAAGGAACAAGAGATTTTCCAGCGGCAAATCGAGAATTTCGGGTACGCTTTTACATATATCAGGCATGAAGTCATCCTTACTGATGATGAGGATCAAGAAGAAGGTGAGATCGTTATTGATGAGGACGAGGAACGAGACGCCATATTAAATGACGACGAAGATATCCATCATCAGATGCCTTGATAAGGAGTCAAGGACGATTTATCAGCAAGACCACAGACACGACGACACTATAGTGATGTGTTTCAATGCAGCATACTCCCTCTATTTTATTTTTTATATTCGATGTTGTTAACTTTTTTTATTTATGTTTGGTTATTTATCTTATTAAAAAAATAGATTGATTCCTTATGGCATAAATTTATCTTCTGCATTGTATATTATTATTGCGTTTTAAATATATTTTGCTATATTTATATACTCATTTTGTCTTGCTGATTACTTTTAGGCCAGGCTACGTTAAAACCGAAAAAATGAGTTAAGTCATAAGTATTAATTATTATAAAATTGCAAAATGAGGTAATTTGATTGTCTTTGAAAAATATTATATAAGATGTTTTTGCACAAAATACGCTGTTAGTTTGAAAAGTGTTCCCGTGATAAGGCAGCTGAAAATAACTAAGTCTTTCATCATCTAAATGGTGTATTTTGTCAAAAATTTTGTATGGCGTCAAATCATGCCACTGCACCTTGAGCATTCTATTGCGGCCCGTAGCGGCACCGGGAGACGCCACTGTAAAGCTACTTAAAAAGCATCACACCGTAAAGACATAGATTTCCATCTATGGTTGGCCAAAATATGTACAACCATTGCTTCTTTCAACAGGTATAAAGACCATCCGAAACGACTTTTTCTAAAAAATCGGTCATTGTTTTACCGCTACTGGAAAAATATTTCACCCTGTTGAAAAGCTGAAACACATTCGAATCATGACTGAAATATTTCATTCACACCGGTGAAGCAACAAATTTCAATTGTTGAAACGTCAACAGATCCGTTGGCATCAAAGAGCGAGTTATGAAAATAAGGCATCATAATTTTCAAATCCTAATCTATTATATAATTCTAGCAAAATGCCTGTGCATTGCAACGGGACGACGACGCAGGGAGGGAAGCAGACGAAGGACAAAGGTTCAGGCGGCGACGCGGGAGCTACGAGCGGCAACGGGAGGGAGGGGCACAGGCACGGCGCGGGGCGCGGCACGTATGAAGATGAAAGAGAGGAACACATGAAGTCTTTCTTTTTCATCCAAGCCATCCCTTTCTTTTCAGCATTGAGACTATGAATTTTATAAATACTTAAGAGGTTTTCTACAAAATAACCCCTTTTTCTTCTTTAAATGGGTTTTTTTAAATAGACAGGTGGACTACGGGTTAATTTCGAAAAAACCAAGTGGTTTTCTACAAAATAGTCAAGCAAAATAAATTTGAACGAAAACATTACTTGCTTTATAGATAGTTATAGATTATAGATATAGATCTGACCCATCTCTTATCTCTAGTTAAATAAGCTGGTTGTGTGGATGTAGGGTATCCAAAATCTTCACAGCAGCCTCAGAGATCTTCACGGTCGAAAGTAATTCAATATCCTCATGGTATTCTCTTGAGTGTTTTTTCTTCATTAAGAAACTATGGAGGGCTGAAAAAATTTTTAAAATAATGAAAAATAAATATTATGTGTATCGACTAAATACACCTAATTAGATATAGCCTCCGACTATGTAATTAATTGAATAAAACTAAACATATTGTCAAAAAATAAAAATAACTCAATTAGCCGAGTGATTTTATTATAAAATATGATATACGTGGTATCAAATCCGAGCTTTCAATTGTCACTCAAATGACCCAAATATCATACATAATATCATACATAGCTCTAAGCCAAAGATATAAGTCTAAAAATAAATATATATATATATATATATATGACTTTGCAAATGCAAGTGAATTATAAATAATATGCTAAACATCGCCTAACTTTTATTAAAAAAAGCCAGTCTATAAGCTATAGAAGCACACTGTTTAGCCACCTCCTGTTTAATCGCATTATATCAACTCCTTATAAAAAGTTATATAGCAGCGAAACAGAGAATTTTTAACGAATTTTTAGTATATATTGTAAAAATAAATATGCTTAAGTCTAAAAAGCACGTGTATGCCACACCAATAAATAGGCCATGAATGTAATGGGCTTTGCCCAAAAACGCTCACCGGTACCAAAAATGCCTTCACCAATGATGTACCTACTCAAGTAGTGCCGGCCAAACGGGCAGTCCGGCACGGCTCGGCATGGGCGCGACCGAGGCACGGCCCGGCACGACATGGCCCGTTAGGCACGACTACTGTGACGGGCCATGCCGTGCTGGCTCGCGTGCCCCGCCCTCGGCCCAAGCACGGCCCACGGGAAGCCGGGTCGTGCCCGTGCCGGCACGGCACGAATATGGCCCACGGCCCACAAGGCACGACCAAAATTAAAAAATAGAGAAAAATAGAAAAAAATAGAAAAATAAATAACCCTATTATTTCTATAGATAAAAATTAAAATTGTAAATAAAGGATAAAAATGAAATAATGATGTATTTGTCACGTTAAAAATATGAAAAAAATAATATATTCATCATCTATTCTTCTTATTGAAATTATTGAAATAAATATTGACACTTACTATATGTTAAAAATAGTAGTGACCTTTATTGATATTTATATCATTATATGATACAATGATACATGTTGTCTCGTTAAAAACTTTGTCATGTAAAAACTCATAGGGAAAACTGAGAAAACCATGACAAAGAAAAGAGTACAACTCAAAGATCACAACTACTTCTAACAAAGTTTTATTGGGGTTGGTGTGGATCTAAGTAGAGGTTCTCGAACTGGGCGGCCAATTCTTGGTTCTCAGCAGTGTATTGGCCATGTTGTCTAGCTAGCTCCCAGTCTTTAACGCTTAGTACCATTTCGACGTGGTCGCTGCTCAGAGTTGTCCTTCTTTCTTCGACGATTCGACCGCAAAGGCTGAAGGCCGATTCGGAGGACACTGTTGACACAGGCACCGTCAACACATCCCGTGCAAGTTTTGAAAGCACGGGATATGTCATCTTGTGGTCATTCCACCATCCGAGGACGTTGAAATCTTGTGCTTCATGCCTGATGGCGTCGCTGTCCACATAAGTTGACAACTCTTCGGCAACACCATGCGAAGTGACGTCTCCACTTCCAGCCGACGAACTGCCACCCCCTTGGCTTGAAGATGAGCCACCCCAAATTCTATCTCACTATATCTTCTTCTTACCTGTAGTGGGGATATGAGGGGGTCTCTGCTGGCGAACTCCCTGAAACTTTAGTTCGTACTTTCCAAAAACTTCATATAGTTTACTCCTAACCTCAATATAAAAACAACTATAATCTACACCTACAGTATCTCCAATAAGTGATAAAATAGTGGAGAATCCCCTTAATTTACCCCTAGGATCTAATATGAAAGCAAAAGCATACAACATAGGTATATTTACCCCTTGAAATATTTTTGTTTTATGTGAAAGACAGGTTGGGCTAGAATTTCATCATTTTCATATTCTTTTAACAACGTGGCAATTTCGAGAATATTGTGCAAAATTAAATTGGCAGTTGGATAGTAAACTTGAGACAGAGTAAGAGTAGACTCATAAAAAGTTTCAAGAAATTTGTAATATCTTTGGATAATTGTCCAGACATGCTCAGTCAGTATTGGCCCACCGTCGCTGTTTCTTGGGCCATTACGTGACTGGACAAAATCAGTTAGTAATTCGTAAAACAACTTTTAACATTAAATAGGTTGCATTCCACCGATGCTCTGTATCGGTGGCGAACTTACGTGCTTTCTTACCGGCCGCATGGCAAAACCTCTTCCATGCAGCAATCCACGGGTTAGAAGCAGTTAACCACGTGATTGATTGACGAACAGCGTCGATGTGAACACTTACTCTCTTCATCCCAGTCTTAACAATCAAATTAATTATATGACAAGCACAACGTTGATGAAGTAGAAAAGATTGCGCATAAACACAAAAAATTTTGTCAAAACCAAAAAATTATAGCACAAGAGAGCACTTGAGACTTGAAAGCACAAAATGAGATGTTTGGGTGAGGAGAAATGGCTGTGGTGGATGCCCTATTTATAGGACGAAATTTCATATTTTTTGAAAATTTTTTGGATTTTTTTGGCCTCCAACGGCTAGTTTTAAATTCTAGCCGTTATACTAGGCGTTGGGACTCGTGACACGCTCCTATTCGCTGGTTCAAACCGCCCCCGACCCGCCGTATGCGCTGCCGCCACGCCCGCCACGCGTCGACACGCCGTTGGCCACCCGCCCAGCGCAGTGCCGTGCCGGGCCGGCACGCAGGCAGTGCCGTGTCGTCTTGTGCCGGCCCGAGCCGCACGGCACGGTCCGTCGTGCTGTGCCGGCACGGCCCATCTCGAGCCGGGCCAGACCGGTGCACAGTGTCGTCATGCCCGGGCCGGCACGCCTCGGCCCGGCCCATTTGGCCGGTACTATACTCAAGTTTGGAGCAACCTCGTCTTCGCCATCAACCATGGGCGTGTATCTTCGTGCCCTAGTACAGAATACCTCATAGGTATCGGTTGAAAAACCCCCTTAGATGTCGGTTTTCCCAACTGGCACCTATTGGTCGACACCAATGACTTTGGTCATTGGGTCGAAGAGGGTCGGTTCTTCGACCCGCACCTATTCGGACAAATAAGTGCCGGTTCATGTAGAACCGACATCTATACGGACCAAACACCATTCAATGAGGTGCTCCCAATCTTTTCTTATGAGCCCACTCCTTTAGCCGACCCACCATATTTTTTCACGTGGGCACGGGCCCGCGAGATAGAGCTACAGGCACGAGCGAGCGGTTCGACGAGCGGTTCTACACGACGAGCGAGCGAGGCACAGACCTATTTAAGCTGGTATTGCTCTGATTCGGCGAGCGGTATGGTACTAATCGAGGGAATAGTGTTTTTCTGAGAATAGGTGTCGGGTGAACAGTAAAACCAACATCTATTTGAGACTATAGGTGGCGGTTCTTAACACGAACCGTCACCTATTCTTTTGCCGGTACCTATATATATTATAGGTGCCTGATTTGGTTTGACCGACACCTTTTGAGGCGACACCAATAAACCTTTTTTAATAGTGGTGGCTGTCATCGACGACAAGCCTGGCCTTGTCGCTATCGCCGGCGCCAACTGTGCATCCGCCGCCAATGTGCTCAAGTTTATCGCTATCGCCGGCTGTCATCAAGGACGTGCTCGAGCTTGGTACCTCCGCCGGCCGGCCTCGCTAGTATCCCGTCGGCGTCCACATGCATTGACCGGTCTCGCCTTCACCCTGCACTGCTATTGGCATCTTCGGGCTGTTGCTGATGATGAACTCGATCGAATCCGTTGTCACTGCACTACCCGAACACTGCTGACGAGGACTATCTGACTCGTCGCTGCCGCCGGCATCATCTTCATATGAATTTTTGACTTCTTCATGACCGCCGTCGACGTGCTCCTGAGCTCGGCACCACCACCACGCCATGGATATTATTAATCTTCTCGTGGCCGCCACCAACATGCTCAAGCTTGATCAGAGGCATCGCCGGCGTCAACGCCATCACAATACTGAACATGATGACCGGCCATGCCGTAGAAATGCACGTGGGCAGACATGCACACATGCTTTCCTCCCGGTGCACAGATAGCTATACAAATATACGTGGAATTTAACTATCCATTGCTTTTGCTTCTGCTTTTCTCGGTTTATCATTCTATCCATGTCAATCTTTGCCCAAGTTGCTATCACGGTGTTAAGGCGGTCAAGCTGAGCACGAACCCTTACATGTTTACAACCAACAATCTACATCCACCATACGTCGTTCAAGACCGACGAGGCTAGACGGCAAGACAGGCGAAGTCGATTAATTTGAAGACTACGTCGCCAACAACAACAACAACAGATGGACCGACGAGGCCGTGGACACTAGGGTTTTTCTTTCCACGGAAACCGTCACAAAATCTACGGTTTTCACGCGTACCGCAAGGGTACGGTACGGCATCCCCGCGGTTTCATTTCATAATTTCGCGCAAATTCAAAAATTTTAAAAAAATTCATTTTATCACAAATATATATATTCTATCACAAAAATAAATTTCGCGTATTTTGTCGCGAAAACCATGGTATGTGCCGCGGTTTGACCGAAATCCGTGGCATGACAGATTTGAATTTGGTTCAAATTTAAATTACGGTTTTCACGGATTTCATGGTTTTCACGCGGTTTGCGCGGTTTTCGTGATTTTTGGCGTGGTTTTCGCGGTACGCACGAAATCATCCAAATTCAAATTTGTTGTTGTTCATCGTCGACGGTTTTCACGGTTTTCATGCGAAAACCGCCTTACCGACGAGACACTACGGGAAATCCCCTTTTTGCCGAGTGCCTGGGACACTCGGCGAAACCTGTTTAACCCTCGGCGAAAATGTCGCCGAGGGTTGCACTCGGCATAGGTCACACAGTGAACTTTGGATCGGCAAAGAGCTCTTTGCCGAGAGTTTTTCATCGGGCACTCGGCGAAATCTTCGCCGAGTGCCGCTCGACACTCGGCAAAAAAAGCACACGTTAGGTTGGGTATACGGTGACGAAAAGTTTGCCGAGAGCCGTCAAAAACACTCGGGCGAAGTTTTCAAGTTTGCCGAGTGCCGGAAAAACACTCGGCGAACGCCCATACTTCGCCGAGTGTTTTCTTCCCGGCACTCGGCGAACTTGAAAACTTCACCGAGTGCTTTGCAAAAGCGCTCGGCGAAAGTGGTCATTTCGCCGAGTGCTTTTGTCACGCCCTCGACGAAGTTTATGCACTCGGCAAAGAGGGTACCCGAACCCCAGGTTACCCTCTTTGCCGAGTGTTTTGGTCATTGCACTCGGTGAAGGAGCTCTTTGCCGAGTGTTGCACTCGGCAAAGTGAAAATTTTAATCCTCTTTTATTTGTTCAATCGCATATTTCACAAATTTTCAAATATATACATCACATTCACAATCCCAATCATTCCACAACCCCATAAGCATCATTCCACATCCCATAAGCATCATTCACAATCCACAAAACATAAACATTCACAATCTCAATCATTCCACAACCCCATAAGCATCATTCCACATCGCATAAACATCATTCACAATCCACAAGACATATAATTCACATTCGTAGTCACAGTCACGATCCACAAAATATAAACATAGTAGTTCATAGTACATAGTCCATAATTCGCAAATAAAATTCGAAGTCACGGTAGATACTCCAGAATTACAATTGTTCAAAAGAGATTTACCGAGATGGCCACGGCGCCCAACCGTCGTGGTCATTATTGGGGGTTATTTGATGCCGCCGACGAGACTCGCACAAAAGGAAAATAGAATAGTATAGGTTGTCAAGATAGTAACATTCGCAAATAAGAAAATTAAATGCGAGGTTAAGTGACTCACCGGAGTGCCTACAAAAGGATGTGGAGGAGTGAATACCACAGGCTGTGGTGGCGGTACGACAGGAAGTCCCATGTTTTGACTGATTGATTGCACGTAGCTGTACATCTCAGTCATCCTCATCTCAATCTCCCGCCGTTTCCTTCTCTCCTCTTCCAACTCGTCCTACAATATTTTATTTCAATTTTACAAAGTGAAGGAAACAATCAGTAAATATTAATGAATTGAGAAAAAAAGAATTTTCTAACCCGCCGTTTTCTTCTCTCCTCTTCCAACTCGTCCTACAATATTCCATCCCAATGTTACAAAATGAAGCAAACAATCGTAAATATCAATTAATTGAGCACAAAACCGAAAATTTCTCACCCGGAGTTGCTTGCACTTCGGTCATGAAGCGATCGGCCGTGTGCGTATGGCCGGGCTTTCACTCATGCTCCTTGCTCGAAGCCGGGACGAGTGGGTGTCTTGGCCGTGTCGAGAAGGTTGTCGCCAATCCAGTACCGCCCATGCCTCTTGCCTCCTCCCACCCTCATGACGACTTCTCCATCAATATCCTTGGTAGTAGGATCGAAATCCTCCCCATGAAGCTCCCTTGCCATCGTAGTGTACTGACTGAGGCGGCTGTGGACAGTCGTGTTGGTGTACGCCGAGGGCCCATCCTCTGGGTTGTAGTCGACGTCGGACGTCGCCTTGCCCTTGTGGGCCAAAGCCCATGCCTTGAACTGGGAGATAGGTTGCCCATCATGCGACGCCGACTGCGAACAAAACAATAGTATGGTTAAGAACTATTGAGCATTGGTCGTTGAAATGAAAAATAGAATTCACGTACCCATCTAGCTGCATACTGGTTGAGGCTAAGGCTGCCTTGGTGGTGTGGTGCACCTGGCATCATCAAACGCCGCTCTCGGCAAGCGGCGTGCGTCTCCCGCCACTCGGCGGCGCCCACCTATCCACCATGCGCTCCCAGCATCGAGAAGGCGCCGCACCACCAAACAGGCACCTACACGTCATCAAGTATAAGAGATATACCTAGATCAAATCAAATGTATTTAATCGTTCAAAAATCTGATGTTATATTTACCATCATGTATTGTTCCTTTGTCAGAGTCATGGTTCTTGCTTCGGTTTTGGTGACCTTCAGGTTGTTGTATGCAGCGTTGTATGCAATGATGGCTTGGATGCGCGCCTCGTAATGCATGTCAGTCACGAGTTTGCGACAGGATTTGTCAGCCACCGCAGCCGCTTTTGCCTCGTATCCTGTCTGGCATCTAAAAAAATCCTGCATAAACACATTATGTATTAAGCCATTGTTTCAATAATGTGCAATGAATGTGATGTATTGAGGGACGTGGTTTGACAAAAGACTTATCCACAACTCGGCCTTCACCCGCTCCGTCCTATTGTTGAAGATCCTTCCATCTCGATCAGGAAAATCGGGGACGGCGACGTAGTGGTCAAACGTATAGGCAGGCTCCGACCTTCCGGCGTACTGAACAAGGCCAGGAAAGTGTACTCTGCACAGAAGACCCAGGATGCTGTTGACTTGGCGTTTGTGATCACCTCCTCTAATCACAGTCCAACACCTGACAAGTGAAAATACAATGAATTATTAGTTTTAATTGTAATTTGTAACAAATCAAATGAAAAAGTATTGACAACATCCAAGGTTACTTACCGAGTCCCTTGAGGCTGAATCAGCGAGCGTCTCTCGAAAGGTATCGGTCGCCGTGGGAGGGTCGAGGGACCTCGCAACCAAACGGTCGAGCGGACCCCCTGCGGAGCGAACCGGACCCCGGCCGAGCCGGACCCCCGGCCTCCTGCTCCTCCTCCTCCTCACTAGAGCTAGTAGACCCCTCAGCCTCCTCCTCCTCCTGCTCCGCCTGCTCCACCCGCTCCTCCTACTCCTCGTCACTAGAGGACGGTACAGGGGAGGGTATCCTTCCTCGACCCCTGCCAGCACACACCTTGCGGCAACCCCTGCCGCGACTCCTACCATACCCTTCAGCTGCATCGGCCCCTCGAATGGCATCTTTGGATCTTCTGAACACCGACGCGCACTTTCTCAAACCACCCACCATCTTTGTTGAATCACCTGCACGTAGAAAAAGAAAACCAATTAGCACACATATAAAAAATATGAAGGGAGAGATACAAAACAAATAGATAAAGAGAACATAGTTAACGTAGTGCATACATGTATTAGAAATAATCATCATGGTCAGGATTAGCTGGATCATAATTGTCATCATCACTATCACCCATGTCAATATAATCATTAGGTTCCTCCTCGGCAGGAGGAATGTTGTCGTCCCTCTCATTTCCTAAATGTAACCGCTGAAGCAATTCTAAGTCCTTCACATTACGAACCATTTCTCCAGCGTCCTCATCAACAACCATTTCATTGTCTACATCCAACCCCATCGCTTCGGTTAAGTCTATCTCAAAACTTCCTTGTAGCCCATCTTCTTGAAAGAACTCGCCATCATATGTGTTTGGGTCCATGTTGTAGTCTTCATTGTTTGGTACAGGTAGTTTATCGTGTGGCGCTACCTTGTACACAACATCCCAACCCTGAAGACGGTCGTCGGTTTGGCACGGATATGACAGATAATAAACTTGTGTCGCATGTTAAGCAACGATATATACATCGTCTCCTGCTAGGACGGTTGACTGTCGAATTTCGACTAGGCCAAGATTAGGAGTCTGTCTCACTTGAGCAGGATCAAACCAATGACATTTGAACTTGACAGGATTAAGAGGTCTACAACCATGAAAGTCGAGTTCATATATTTCTTCTATTCTTCCATAGTAATCAACCCCATCGAGCCCTGGAGTAAAAACTCCAGTATTTGTGGTTCTTCGATTGGGTCGACTCTGCTCATGGCTTGTTGTGTGAAAGCGATATCCATTCACATCATAGCCGGAAAATGACTTAACCCTATATGAACACCACCGAAACTTGTCTCAACTCGGCACTCATAGACGCATCGTTTTGGCCCTGCAAGTTAAAGCAGGTTTTAGAGTCAAACTTCGCCAGCATAAGCAAAAAGATTAAGCATTAGACAGAATTTTGATAGTACCTTATTTTTGAACCAACAAATAAAATCGGGCATTCCATTTCCCGCACCCTGCCTTAGAAGGTTTTCGACTTCTTGCGGGGTAGGTTCCCTTGGTTGACGCCAAAATTGATGTTGAAATTCCCTGTACGAACGAGAACAAGAGGGTTGAACGATGACAATAGTGACTAATTGGTAACAAATTTCTTGAGAACTTACCGCATGTACGGCTCCACTTCATCGAGGTTGGTCAACACGTATAGCATGATGTTGCGCCACTCATGATGATTCAATCTCTTGTTGGTCACTTCACTAGCAGTTCCAAGTTGGCCTCGGAAAAGACTGAGGTTCAATTCAACTTTGCCAGCATTGTAACGAGGAGGTGGATTATGCACGCTAGGAAGGTTGTCAGCATAGTATTTTGATGTGAAATTTGAAACCTCCTCCAGAATGTATGCCTCTGCAATGGAAGCTTCAATCTTGTATTTATTTTTATACTTCGTTCTAATAACCTTCAAACATCTCTCAATTACATAGCACCAACGGCACTGCACAGGCCCCCCCATTCGGCACTCGTGTGGGAGATGCAGAATCAAATGCTGCATCGGATTGAAGAAGCTGGGAGGAAAGATCTTCTCTAACTTACATAGCAAAACAGGTGCCATTCTTTCCATTTCGTCAATCACAGTCGGAGATAACTCCTTAGCACACAGCTGACAGAAGAAATTGCTCTACTCTGCAAGGACTAGCCAGACATGCTCAGGGACATAGCCACGAACCATCACCGGGAGAAGCCGCTCAATCCATATGTGGTAGTCATGACTCTTGAGCCCGTTGATTCACATGGTAGATAAGTTTACTCCCCTCTTCAAATTGGCTGCATACCCATCAGGGAACATCAACGTTTGGAACCATTTGAGTACTTTCCTCCTTTGGGCCCTCGTCAGAACAAAATCGGCCTTAGGCTTTCTCCATGACTTGCCGCCTCTGGGAGGCGTCATGTCTAGCTTTGGTCTATTGCATAACATAGTTTGATCCACTCGAGCTTTTACGTTGTCTTTTGTCTTATCAGAAATGTCCATGATTGTAAAAAAAAGTGCATCGGCGATATTCTTTTCGGTGTGCATCACATCAATGTTATGTGGAAGAAGGAGATCTTGAAAATATGGGAGTCTCCACAAGGCAGATTTTTGAGTCCAGGCATGTTGCTCACCATATCCCAGAAAACAACCGTCTTCTTCATTGATCTTAAGAGCTTCTAACTGAGCACGAACCTCGGCACCTGTCATCATCTGCGGTGCAGTCTCGGTAATTATTACATCTTTTGTAAAGTTCTTGATGTCCCACCCGAGGATGTGTAGATGAGTTTACTTCCCATGCTCTAGTACTCCGCTCCGAGACAGAATTTCGACAGCACCTCCCCGCTGTTCTCCAAATACACGTCCCGACAGGGAGATTGTGTATCCGGAGAACAACTGGGAGATACTACCAAAATTCTGAGTCGGACCAGAATACTAGACCATGAAAAATAAACTCATCTACACATTCTCAGGCTGTCCAAAAAACATGGACAATTCGAAAAAGATACGGTTAAAAATATGCAAGAAGATGCATATTTTCATCCGTATCTCTTTCGAACGGGAGATGCCTAAGGTTACGTTATACACAGACAAACTACAGTAAAGACAATGGCACCTGCAAAATAGGGAAGCACGGCTCGATGGCCGGCACACAAGCGACGACATGGCTGCGCGATGCGACTCCATTCATACGGGTATATATACACTAATCTGTTAAATATATACGTGCATACAATACATATCATTCCTTTTACCATTGATTTGATTATAATAAATACCTAAATTTGTTTCTTTTTGCCATCAATTTGTTTCTAATGTTGCACATGGTATTAATCGATTTCTAATGCAAACAATTTCAAATCTATTAACAAAATCTCACAAAAACATTCTAATGTATATAAAATTTGACAAAAAATACCGAAGGGAGGGGCCGGGCGGGCGTCGGCGGGGCGTCGGCGGGAGGCGGCGGCCGGGAGGGGCGCGGCCGGGAGGCGGCGGCGGGCGCGGCCGGGGGGCGGCGGTCGGGCGCGAGCGGCGGATGCGGCGGCGGCATGTATTTTCGCTAAGTCACTAAGTGAATGGCGCCGAGAACAGAAGGCCATATAAGCGATATTTGCCGAGTGCCTCACTTTGCCGAGTGCCACCGATCGGGGCACTCGGCAAAAAGATCTTTGCCGAGAGCCGATCGAGGCACTCGCAAACACGTATTTCGCCGAGTGCCTAGGGGTTAGCCCTCGGCAAAGCATGCGATGACGATATTTTTTGAACCATTTTGCCATGTGTCAAATTTGTGCCGAGAGCTACGCTCGGCAAACAATTTTATTAGTTTTTTGCTTATAATAATTTAGAAATTATCACACAGACTCAAAAATTTACAAATTTTTTGCATAAACCCATATATGCTATTTATTTCCTAGGAAAAAAGATTTAAAATCAAACGACAATTCGGCCGTCAATTTCTCTCCAAATCTAATCAATCCTTCTCAACACTTATAATCTACTCCGGAGAATCTTCGGTTTTGTGAGCGTCGTACCTGATAAAATATTCGAAACCTTCTCAATTTTTTACCCCAGCCTCGACGTATGATATCATGACATCCTAACAAATTTTATGAATTTCTGACTTCGTTTGCTATTTTTACAATTTTGAAATCATTCGGTCAACACGTTCCTAACCATGTTGCATGAAAAAAAACATCTCAATTTCCCTTCATTTACCACATATTGACTCAAAAGGGTCTAAATAACATGAATATAGCGCTAACTTTTTTATTTTTTTAACCACTTGTAGTTCTAATTTGAGACTTGAAAAAATTCATTAAAATACAATAAATCAAAGAAATATAGCAAAACCATTTGAAAAATTACCAAATTTGATAATTAAGGATTACATGTTGTATTTACATAATAGAAAAAGTTTGAAGGATGGATGAGAAAAATATTGACATGTTTGCCGAGAGCCGGTAAAGACACTCGGCAAAGGTGGTTTTTTGCCGAGTGCCTAGCCCTAGCACTCGGCAAAGGTTGTCTTTTGCCGCGTGCCTAGCCCCGGCACTCGGCAAAGTTGGTTTTTGGCCAAGAGCCTAGCCCCGGCACTCGGCAAAGATGGTACCAAACGGTATTAGTTGACGGCGGTTAGTGTTTTGCCGAGTGTCCCATATTGGCACTCGACAAAAAGTACTTTCGCCGAGGGCCGTGTGGAGGCACTCGGCAAAAAGGACTGTTTGTCGAGTGTTTTTGTTCGTCGAGGGTAAACACTCGGCAAAATGTCATTTTTGCCGAGAGTTTTTTTGCCGAGAGCCCTCTCGGCAAATATATTTTTACCGAGTGCCCGACATAAAGCTCTCGGCAAAAATTATACACTCGGTAAACATGGGCTTTCCCGTAGTGAGGGGCGGCACGACAAGAGCTAACGGAGAGGTGAACCTGGTGGACACTACCAACGCCCACTTACACCCTCACCGCATCCACACCATGCACGGGAGAACGTGAAGCGGAGACCGATGACGACCACCGCAGCTTAATCGGAGATGTATCACAAATTTAACCTGCGAGAGTAATTAACCAGGCATTTTTCGAGACTCAGGAACCAGGAGAACACCATCGCCTAGTCGGATCCACTTTGTTGGTGCACCGTGGAGCGCAATTCACCAAGGAATTTGTAGTTTTGTAATTCTTCAAGAATTATTATAAAATGCATTTTCTGTTGTCCATTTTATTTTGTGTACTTGGTACACGGGCACGCCCGTGTTTTTTGTTTTATTTTTATTTCTCTGAGTGAAGAGATGAAAGTTTAACTTTTCCTCTCACTGATGTGAATAGTTAGATGGATAAATGACTCACTTAACTTATATTAACTTATATTTGAAACTTACGATATGTATTTTAAAAATAAAGGGACCTATACTATATGACATATTTGTCATAAGTGACGCTCCATATGTTTTATTCTTAATTTTACCCTGTTGGACTCGAAGGGAGGTCTCAATAACTAATCGGAACGTACAGGAACATATAACTAGCACGCCAAAAAATAAAAAAATTGTTACTAAATTATTTTTGTGTAAGAGAATTCAGTTTTGACAATGCCATAAACTAAATCTTTGAGTAATGCGACTAGATCGCTGACTAAATTTTACTTGACAAAATTTGGCTTGACATGGCACATTGTGGCTTTAAACATGGCTCACGCATGTCATGAGAACAATAAGATTTTTTTCCCACGTGCCTGAAATAATTTACGGTAGAACTTTTATAGTTGTGTCATTAATATTAGTTGTTTCAAAGCCAAAGCTAAAAAATACACTACGATGAAAAAGATAAATCCAAAATCAACATTTAAAATCTAAATTTTGGTTACTTTGTACTTATTTTTCTATCCTATACTATCGGCCAGATTTGAGAGTTTCAGACAGCTATAACTTTTACCGAAATCAAAAGCTCCCCACAGTCAAACATTTCGTTCAGATTCTAGGATGTCGTAGTTATAAAATTCAAAGCTAGTTTTAAAACTCATCGTGATGACTTCGTTAATCTTAAGATATATACGTGTGAATGCGTTTATATAGAGATGAATGTGTGGGCTGTGAGCGCATGTATTTGTATTGTTTTTTGAAAAAAAATCTAAAACATGTCCTATATTTGCTATATATGTCTGCCTCAGGTCGATGGATGCGATGCGACAAGTCTGCACTCCACACGAAGGTGGCGCTAGTTCCATGAGCGCGCGGGCCTCGGCCCACTCGGGTGGCCTCCAACACCTCCCCATCGGCGGCAACCGCAGCTGCATCCTTGCAGATACAAGTTTTTCTTTCTTGATAATAGAAGGACGATGTATAGATAGATTGATTGGGGATGAACTCGGTTAAGTTAGAGATTTCGATCCAAGAATTGAGTATGCCGACTTCGGCTGTGAATTGGCAGGCTCCGACTCCGATTGCAACCTAGTAGGTCGCTGGAGCTACCAAATAAACATAAACATGCAGCAGATGAATCGAGGTTTTTTTTATAACTAATCGCGCAACAATCGCAGGGTGCGCTTCGTATCATCTGGATTTGCGACTTTGCGAGCGATCATGGCAAGCTCTGCCTCTTCTGACCAAGGCAAGAAGAAAGCAACGGCGGCGGCAGCAGCAGCCGAGAAGACAGGGAAGCAGCCATGGCAGGCGGTTCCTCGGCAAGGCCAGCAGCGAAGGAAAAAAGCCGACGACCATGGTAGGCGAGTTCTTCGGCGAGGGCAGCAGCAGTAGGGCGAAGGAAAAAGAACACGACGAAGAAGAAGGCGTTGATGTCTCAGTCGGAGATTGATAGCCACATCCGGTACGAAACCGTGGAGTTTCGTGAGGATGACATGGTTAAGGTTGGGGATGATATGGATGAATACTTTGCTAAGATTATTCGGGATATAAACCGGATTGAATCAAGGCATGTGAAAGGGAGAAACAATGTTCTGAAACAGTATTATGAGAAAGGCTACGTGGAGAAAGATGCCTACAATAAAGGCTATTTTGCGCAAGATGTCAAGCACGAAGAGAAGAAAGAAATTGTAACCTCTTTGTCGAAACTCGGTTTTGACAATAGAAAATTAGGGATGCATCAAGATCGCCAAGCTTGATGGGGTTTCGACAATAGAAAATTAGGGATACAGTCAAGATCGCCAAGCTTGATGGGTTAAGTGGAAAACAAGGATTAGACAGGTTCAGGCCCTCTCGTGAGGTAATACCCTACTTCTGTTTCGGAGATTCGATCCGCCGAGTGTATATTGATCTCAAGATCTAAAGCCGATATCCCTCAAGGGACACCCCTTACCCTCCTTATATAGTCTTGGGAGGTGGTCTTACAAATCGGAAACCCTATCTTACTCTAAGTCGATTTTCTCAATCTTACCAAACCGTGATTATGAGTCGTTGCCTTATCTAATCGGCAACGTAATACCCAAGTCATAGTTGGTTTACATATTTGGCAGACGTAACCTATCCCTATCTCCAGTCGGATAAGCTTGTAATGTGGATATCCGATTGCCATAATCTCCACAGTAGCCCCCGAGTCCTTTGCAGTCGACGAGATAACTCAGCCTCGAACCAAGATAGTACACAGCCAAACAACTCTTTGGCCAGAGTGCTTCGAGTGCCGAGCGATTCCATCACCTCTGCCTGAATCTCCCGAGTGGCTCCAAAGACTGTGAAGGGTTGGAAAATATCCAAAAAAATAAATACCTAAGTGCATCTCTCGATGCACCTAATTAGGTGTAGCCCCCGACTGTGTGGTTAGCCAAAAACAGACTAAACATATAGTCAAGAACTATAAAAAATCATTCTCATATAGACGCTTAGCTCAAGCTAAAGCAATCACAAAAATCACATCACTCGGCAAGCTCGTGCTTATCCAAGTGAATTTACCCGAGTCATCTCAGAACAAATAACTCAATCAACCCTCGTGGGTGAAAAGCACTCGGTAAACTCATGTTTATCCGAGTGGATCTGCCCGAGTGATCTCGGAACAAATATTTTAATCATCCCTCATGGGTAAACAAGTTTTTTCAGTCATCCAAAAAATGCGACCAAAATATTAAATAGCTCCTACCATAATATTGGTCTCAATCTAAAAAAGATCTTCACCAAGGTGGAAAAATAGCATTGGTATAATCATTTAATCAAATGCTTAAAAACCAAACAGTCCCTGTCATCAAGGCAACCATGAAAAGCTTCACTGTTTGTCACCTTTCAAATTGTATCATGCCAACTTCTCATGAAGTTGAGAAAACTGCGGTATGAAAGGATTTTCAAAGGTACAGGGCACTCAGACACGTGCATATTGCCAAAGCAAATCTGCTTAAGTTCATCCACTTAAGTCCCTAAGGACACGCGTCAAGCCACACCTTAGCTGGGCCGCAAGTCTCTCATGGGCTTGGCAAAATCGCGAGAAAACCTAGCGTAACCCTTAAATCTTTGTACAAAGCCTCGAGGTCATCCCCGCCACTTCGTCTTCTCAGAAAAATTCTCCAATCGCAGCACTGTTCATCAGCTTGCAGCGGAGAACCCTAAACTCTTGCGCGCACCCAATCCACCAATCCAGAAGCCTGCACTTCGCTCACAGCTAGCCTCCGCATCCATCTTCTCAGACCGCCATCTCAAATCCCCATCCTACAAGCCAGATCTGCTCCCCACACAAACCACACTCATGGCGGGTGAGAAGAAAATCCCTTTTGAGCAGTGGGCCACTTCGGATGTGAGGGAGTCCACCCTCAAGGAGATAGTGAAGCATGGAGTGCTTCCTCCTAAGGAGATCGTGGGCTGGCGCCGGCGGGTGAGGAGTTCCCCACTCCGAGCACCGGTGAGCTCGTCGTTTTCACCTCTTTCTTTTACTGCGGCTTCAATATCTCATCAGGACTCCGAAGGGACTTCTCTTGTATAAATCGGAGTCAACCATGACGTAAGCTTGACAACGACGTCGGACACGTTCTGCCTCATCCCGGTCTTCCGGCAGCTCTTGCTGAGTTAAAAATTTGATGAGTGGTGTCCTCCAGTCGGCGTCGACCATGGCAACTTCGGTTGCAGCTTGCTCGTTGGGGGTCAGTTTGGCTGCAACAGTTGGTTCATAGAGGTGTTCTATGAAAACATCTGTTGGATCGGCTTCTTGCTTGGACCCGAACTACGCCAACTCGTCCGCTGCCTCGTTGTTATGTCTCAAGACATGGGATAGCTCCAATCCGTTAAACTTGTCTTCATGTTTGCGAACTTCCTGCCGGTAGGCCTCCATGGTGTCGTTTAGACAGGACCAGTCCTTCATTACTTGGTTCACAACCAGCTGGGAATCCCCTTTCACGATGAGCCGACGTATCCCGAGTGAAACTGCGAGACGCAGTCCATGTAGCAGGGCTTCGTACTCGGCGACGTTGTGTGAGGCGGAGAACTGAAGGTGGAGGACATATCTTAGTCTTTCCCCAGTCGGAGAGATCAGCACGACTCCTGCTCCCAAGCCGGTGATCCTCTTGGATCCATCGAAGTGTATGGTCCAGTGCTGAAGGTCTTCTCGAGGTACATCTTCTTGCTGTTCGGTCCACTCGGCTAAGAAATCCGCCAGGGCTTGTGACTTTACAGACGTCCTCGCCTTGAAAGTTAAGTCCAGCGGCATCAGCTCCAGGGCCCACTTTGCGATGCGCCCAGTTGCCTCCCTGTTGTGGATGACATCGCCGAGTGGAAAGGAAGTGACGACGGTGACCGAGTGACCCTGAAAATAGTGCGCCAATTTCCTCGCGGTTATCAGAACGCCATATAGCAATTTTTGTACCGAGGGTATCGAATATTGGCTCCCGCGCACTTCGCTAACAAAGTAGATCGGCCTCTGAATCTTCCGGACCCGCCCTTCTTCACGCTCGACCACGAGGACCGTACTAACCACTTGGTGAGTGGCTGAAACATACAGTAGCAGGGGCTCCTGGGGTTGAGGTGAGGCTAGGACGGGCGGCGTTGTAAGAAATTCTTTAAAATCTTCAAAGGCTTTGTGGGCTTGCGTAGTCCATTGAAAATCGTCGGTTTTCTTCAGCAGCTTGAAGAAAGGCATGCCGCGTTCGCTGAGTCAAGAGATGAAGCGACTTAGCGCTGCCATGCAGCCAGTGAGCTTCTGGATGTCCTTCTGGTTACTTGGGGACTTCATGCTCAGGATAGCATTGATCTTTTCTGGATTGGCTTTAATGCCACGATGTGACACCATGAAGCCGAGCAGTTTGCCTGATGGGACGCCGAAAGTGCACTTGTCTGGGTTCAACTTCATTCTGAAGGCCTGAATGTTTGCGAAGGTTTTTTCTAGGTCAGCAATCAGGTCTTCTTTCTGCTTGGTCTTGATGACGACATCGTCGACATAAGCTTCTACGTTCTTCCCAATCTGCGTCTGAAAACACCTCTGGATCATGCGTTGGTATGTGGCCCCGGCGTTCTTCAGGCCGAAAGGCATTGTGATGTAGCAGTAGGCCCCAAACGGCGTGATGAACGATGTCTTCAGGCAGTAGGATTCCTTCAAGCTGATTTGGTGGTAACCCGAGTAACAGTCCAAGAAGCTTAAGAGTTGGCAGCCGGCTGTTGAGTCCACGACTTGGTCGATGCGAGGTAGCCCGAATGGATCTTTGGGGGGGCTTTGTTGAGGTCGGTGTAGTCAACGCACATGCGCCATTGCCCGTCTTTTCCGGACCGAACCGGGTTGGCCAACCGGTCGGGATGTAGGACTTCCTTGATTAAACCGGTGGCTAAGAGCTTTGTGAGCTCTTCCTTGATGGCGTCTTTTCGATCCTGCGCGAACCTGCATCATCGTTGTTTAATAGGTTTTGCGTCATCTTTGACGTGTAAAGAGTGCTCGATCACCTCCCTAGGAATTCCAGGCATATCAGATGGCTTCCAAGCGAAAACATCTTTATTATTTTGGAGAAAGGTGACGAGCGCGCTATCCTATTTAGGATCTAGTTTAGCGCCGATTACAGCAGTTTTCGAGGGATCCGACGGATCAAGGGAGATCTTCTTGGTTTTGGCATCGCCGGTTCCTGATTTGGCTATCTTCTTCGCGGGGATTTCACCCTCTGCCGAAGTTGATGCGACCAATCGGATTTCTTGCTGGCCATGTAACCTCTCACGAGATTGGGCCATGTCGCAGCTCTCCTTATCGCAGGTGAAGGCTTGCTTTACGTCGCTGCGCAAGGTGATGACGCCGTTCGGACCCGACATCTTCATGCAGAGGTAGGTGTAATGGGGTATCGCCATGAACTTGGCAAGTGCAGGCCTTCCGATGATTGCGTGGTAAGCCATCTCGAAGTCGGCCACCTCGAAAGTAATGTTCTCCGTCCGGAAATTCTCTCGAACTCCGAAGGTGACCGGAAGGGCGATGTGCCCGACTGGTGTAGATGACAGCCCCGGGATGACTCCATGGAAGGAGGCCGAGCTTGCCTTCAGTTCGGCTCTCGGGATCTGCATCTCGTCCAAGGTCTTGGCGAACAAAATATTGAGAGCGCTGCCCCCATCGATGAGGACATGCTTGAGCTTGATGTTGCGGACCACCGGGTCCAAGACGAGTGGATATCGCCTCGGGTGAACCACTCAGTCGGGATGATCCGAGCGGTCAAAAGTGATGGCCACCTCCGACCATCGTAGGAACTGTGGGACCTCGGGTTGCGCCGCGTTGACCTCGCGGTCGGTTAGCTTCTGTTTCCTCTTTGATTCATAGGCTTGCGACCTCCCGAAGATGTGATTCAGCTCGCCCACGGGGTCTTGACAAGGCTCGGCGTTTCCAGCCGGGTTGTTCTTCTTGGCACCCGATGGACCGGCTTCATCGGTCGGCTTCTTGTTGAGCTGTGCCGCATATTGTTCGGCGAACTATTTATAAATAAAGCAGTCCTTAGCCGCATGCTTGTGATTGGGGTGATGCGTGCACTGAGCGTTCATAATGGCGTCATAGGCCGCGACTCGGGGGCGACGTTGGGAGTTGGAGGTCGCGACAACTAGGTCTTCGGATCGGCGTTTGCGGTCCTTCTGGCCCTGGTTGTTGTTGCCGTTGTCCTTCTTAGGATTCCGGCTTCCTCCCGACTGTCGTCCCTCTTGTCAGGCCGGTCTTGGCGTGCCGCTTTGATGGCATCGTTGGATTTGGCGTAGGAATTTGCCGTCTCAAACATCTGCTTCACCGTTTTCGGTGGCTTGCACCCGAACTTTTCGATCAACAGCTCATCACGGACTCCCTTCTGGAAGGCGGCGATGATGATGTCGTCGGTGATGTTGGGAATCTTGTTGCGCTTTTCGGAGAAGCGCCGAATGTAGTCTTTTAAAGGTTCGTCCGGCTTCTGAATGATGTTATAAAGGTCGAAGTGGGTCCCAGGTCTCTCGAAGGTGCCCTGGAAGTTGGCGATGAAGTGGTCCCTTAACTCACTCCACGAGCTGATCGAGCCTCGTGGCAAGCTCGTGAGCCAGTTCCTGGCCGAGTTGCAAGGGCCACAGGCAGGTAATTGGCCATGGCCTTGTTGTCGCCTCCTGCCGCACGGATGGCGAGAGTGTACACGGTTAGCCATGACTCGGGGTCAGTCTTCCCGTCGTACCTCTCGATTCCAGTCGGCTTGAATCTGTTCGGCCAATGCACTCGGCGAAGCTCCCGAGTGAAAGCTGGTACTCCGTCGTCATTACTGTCGGGTGATCCTCTTCGATCTTCCCGGGTGCCTTGATCGCGTTCTTGGTAGCGACGATCGAGGACTTCCCGCAGATCACTCAATGGGGTCCTCGGCAAGCTGCTTCGATAATCGGAGCTGTTGTTGCGGCGTACCCGGTGGTGGACGGGTGGACGTCCATGTTGCTTCTCGTGGGAGTCGGCCGTTTGCTCCTGATGCTTGTGCGTGGTCTCGTGACGTGGGCCTCTTGACCTGGTCGCCGACAGGTTTGGCTCGGGCCTCTTGTAATCCCTTGACCTCAGCGGCAGGAGTCGACTTCTGTCGGACGTTTCTGCCACGAACTCAGTTGGTCTACGGGCTGAGGTGGATGGATGACCGTTGGCCGTAGCCACAACGATGGTCTTGATTTTGTCCAAGATTGGCGTTACGTCGGGCGGCGCCGTCTCGATCATAGTATCCAGGAGCGTGAGGGCGGCGACAGCGTTCTGCTGCGGCGTCTAAAAGATGTTGGTGTTGCGGACCCGCGTCTGAAGTATGGCCTCTTGACCAGATCGTCCGGCTGCCCTCAGATCCTGTTTTCTTTTGTCGGCTTCCTCCTTGCGCTTCTTCTCTTCTTCTGCCAGCTTGCGCTCTTGCTCAAGTCTGGCTCGTTCTTCTTCCGCGAGCCTACGGGCCATGGCTGAGTCGGTCTTGGCCACCTCAGCCATGAGGACATCAAAGCACTTCGGCTCGTAGTCCTTGTCGCAATCGCAGTCATCAGCTTCGTCCGAGGGGATGCCATAAAGGTTGTCAAAGCCTGAGGAGCTGAGGTACTCGTCGAGCTCCGAGGATGAACATGACCCGAATGGTTGAAGGATGACCACAACTTCCCTTGAGCCCGGATGGTTCGGATCTGGATCGTTCCAGTCCGAGTCGGAGCTTGATGACATGGATCCCTCCGAGTGGATCGATCTTGACTCGGGGGAGAGGAGCTTGCAGTAGATCTCAGCGGCGTTTGATAATCCAAACGGCGCCGAGAGGTTTTCTTCCGAGTAGATTGGCTTCGACGGAGAGATGAGAAGATCGCTGTAGATCTCAGCGGCGTTCGGTAGCCCGAACGGCGCCGAGTGAATTCCCCCATCAGAGTGGATGGACGGCATCTTGGAATCCAAGATTTCGTTGTAGATCTTAGCGTTGTTCGGGAGCCCGAACGGCGCCGAGTGGGTTTCTCCTCCCGACTGGTCCGAATCCGAGTCGAAGGGGGAGAGCTTGTTGAAGTTGTTGGCGGCGAAGTCGCTGAAGCTTGAAGAAGATCCCATCACCCTTGCCGGCGAGATTGTCGAAGTAGTCTTGACGCGTGGGCTCCTACCTGGCGCGCCAACTGTCGAAACTCGGTTTCGGCAATAGAAAATTGAGGGTGCAGTCAAGATCGCCAAGCTCGATGGGTTAAGTGAAAAACAAGGATTAGACAGGTTCAGGCCCTCTCGTGAGGTAATAATACCCTACTCCTGTTTCGGGGATTCGATCCGCCGAGTGTATATTGATCTCAAGATCTAAAGCCAATATCTCTCAAGGGACGCCCCTTACCCCCCTTATATAGTCTTGGGAGGTGAGCTTACAAATCGAAAACTCTATCTTACTTTAAGTCGGTTTCCTCAATCTTACCAAACCATGACTATGAGCCGTTCTTATCTAATCGGCAATGTAATACCCAAGTCATAGTTGGTTTACAAATTTGACAGGCATAACCTATCTTTATCTCTAGTTGGATAAGCTTACCATGTGGATATCCGATTGTCATAATTTCCACACTCTTCTGCTGACAAGAAACCTTACCTGCTGCAGGCGGTGAAGATGGAGAAGAAACCTTGCCTGCCGGCGACCAAGAATCCTCTCCTGCAGACGACCAAGAATTCCGTGCTCCTTATCCTGGTCGAAGAAAGTTTCAACCGGTTGTTTCCATCAACGGAGGAAAAGTTAATAAGCAGCTGAATTAGATACTATTACTAAGCGATGTGCTGATACACTTTGCTGATTAGCAGTCGAGTTGTTTTTTTTCAAAATTTACTTACTACACGTGTAAATGAATATAGTGTTCTCTATCAGTTATTTATTTTAAAAAAACAATTATTAAGGTTATTTGGATGAGAAAGACGTAAGAAAGGGCTAGAATATTATTTCACGTGATATTTTTTTAATTGTATTATAGATCAAAGATATATCCTAATCAATTACCCTAGAAAATAAAGAGAAGTGAAAGAAACCACAGAGGAAGAGGTGGACTGATCGTTATACGTACATAATCTTATATTTAAGGGCCAGGAGGAAAGGATTAATACCAAGTCGTTTTTTACAATATAATGTACGTACGTATGGTATGTTTTATCCAGTAAATAATAGTCTCTCGAATGTGTATATATACATACTTACGGTTTTTTTACCAATAGTATGTTGATACTTTTGTTAGCAAAAATAGAGAGGTTATAGTCGCATGAACATGGGACTTTATACGCTAGTTATTATTGGTTAACCAGCTCAACTCTTGCGAGCAATGTGTTGGCTGGAGTAATAGTTTTTCTAGAAAGATAAACATGCTTCATTAATCTAGTGACTTAGTACAACAAGATGTTTAGGCACTATTCTTATTTGGGTGTAATTTATATTATCCTTCTGATCCTAGTTTTGAAATAATGTTTTGATCACCTAAATCTGTCAATGTTCTACACTCTGTTATTACTCAATTGATTGGAGCATTTGTAATAGTACAATCTCACGGAGCACACGAACATATTAATATGCGTGCCTTTGAACAAGGCCTAAGCACGTCATGAACAAAAAAAAAAGTGAGCTAGCAGTAGCACCTTATATTACTCAAAAGCATGCCATAGAATCAAGCTGCAAAAATATTACACACTGCTTAGCGCTCTCCCATATTGTAACGTAAAGAAAAAAATAAAACAAATATAGCACTATTGCAAGAGAGATTGTGATTTACAACACCAGCTCAGGTTATACACTCATCGTCACAACACCTAAAACCCTTTTTATTTAGGAGAAAACAGCTCAGGTTTCTGAAGGTTACTTGCTTGCCTCGGCAAGAAAAACCAGTCAAGCTCCTCATGGAGTTCACGAAAATTACAATGACAGGCTTGGGGCGATGAGAAGATGTCAGTGAGGGCTTTTTACTGATGATCATCGTCCACAGATGTGATTGCAATCTCCATCTTCTCTTTCCTCAAGCTGTCTGCAAGCTTCAATGGCCGAGGTTCAATGGTGGCTGCTCACATGAAACCATCCTCGGCATTGTCCAAGCAGTGTTCAATCACCATGCTCACTCTAAGCTGCACAAGGGACAGACATTTGCACAAGGTACTCATAGCTAAAACAGATTTGAGGCCATCGAGTGCTTCTGTGCTAAAAAAATTGCAGGAGTAACTTTCTATGGTATGTTTGCTAATGTCAAGTGTTTGTTAATAGGAAAAAGTTAATTTCATTCTGTCTCTAGCACAATTAGAATCCATTTTACTGGAAAACATCAGACCAGGATAGATAAAGCTACGAACTGAGCAACGAAGTACTCATGCATGCTAATGTGACAGAAGCAGTATGCATGGAACATAAATATCTGTACAGTAGCAATGAAGTTGTCATGACTAATGACGCTGATTGAAAAGTATGTACTTAAATTGAAAAGAAGAAGGTAGTACCTTCCAATCCAAGCAGGGTCGTTATCAGGCCTTTTACTTGTGAAATTACCCCAGCAATTTGAAGTCTGACAACTCGAACAGAAAAGGGCCTCACATTTTGAACACATAAGTTTGCAGCTCACAATTGTTTATCCTTGCTCTGCAGAAAGTTAACCACAAAAGATGGTTTGATACGATCTGCTCGATGAGGTACAAGAACATTCATCACAGCCTTCTTGTTTAATTCACCACCAGCTGCAACATTTGTAAGCACAAACATACCCTGAAGAGAGAAAACAGAAAGGCCAATGACTAACTATGATTTTTGCATTCTTTTTTTCAGATAATAAATAGTATCACAGTTAAGAAGCACGCATACGTAAAAAATATATATCAAAGAATGTGATACAAAATTACACTGTTTTATCAGAAAGATTTCCCTTTTTGCCCTCCATAGTTTGAAAATGCATGTGAAATAAAAAAACAAGTCTAGATAAGGTAAGTCAGTATACTATAGTTTAAGGAATACTGACCTGTATGCACACTCCTGAGGCATGTGCATTACTCAGCTTTCTTGAAATAGCATTTAAAATCATGCCATCTTCACCAATAACATAATTAACGGCGTCCACATATCCATCAACGAAATTTTGCTGCTGCTGCTGCACCTCTTCACCCTACTATTTCACCATTCGCTCAAACGCTCATGTGAATCTATCTGAAAGTACCAAGACAAACTCTTTGACCTCATGTATTTCGCTACAAGGGCCGCGACAGTAACAAGCTCACCACCACTATTGAGCTGCTTGACATGAGAATCCGTGCTGCATTGTTCCCCAGCACAGCACAGCATCTGTGCCCACACCTGGCAGATCATCTCTAGCGTGCCAGTGCCATCAACAGGCGAGTCTTGCCGGTCAATGAGGAATGCACCAAGTGAGCATCCTCCCCTCAACATCTTGTCCCCAAGCTTATTAGTATTTGTACAAGTTAATTTAAACTTTGGTTCAGAGCTATTAGTCCTCAATGCATCCGCATTAAGTTGTAGCAAGTGGAGCACATCCTGAGCTGTGCTGTACCTCAGGTGACGGGTGATAGCATAGCACAGCACAAGATAATCGTTGCGGCTGGCATCTGGAGGCAGCATGTGGGGACGTGATGCAAGCAGGAAAAGCATGTAACTGGACAGTGCCTGAGCCGTCTGCACAAGGTCAGCAGCTGAACCTGAGCCACATGCGGCCTCTGCTTGCTCCCCTTCAGAAGCTGAACCTGAACCACCGACGGCCTTTGCTTGGTCCTCTTCAACAGTAGAACTTGAATCACCGGTGGCCTCTGCTTGCTCCTCTTCAGCAGCTGAACCTGAACCATTGGCGGCCTCTGCTTGCTTCTTCTCCTGATCCTTGTACCAGAACAGGTAGATGTCAGTGGCGATGTGCCAGATGAGGATCCTCTGCTCCATCTTGGACTCAGCAACCCAGGCCCGGTCCCTGTACAATCCTCTGCTCTCGAACTCCTCCTGACCCCATTGCCTCGCCTTCATGGTCTCCAGCAGAAGCTGCTTGATGTGTGCCGAGATGGCGATGGACGGGCCCGAGTAAGCCAGCATGTTCCACCAGTCCTCGACTCCCATCCATCTCGCGATCTTGCTGCATCGGCTGGCCCTGCTGCGCACGCACAACTGAATCAGGTTGAGCTGCCCCATGGAGCGTGACCAGCTGTGCCGCCTCCTCCAATATGCCGCACGGACCAGCCGGCGGACACAGACGGGTATGTGGGCAAGAAAATTAGACACACTACTTCCTTCTGATCCCTTCTTTACCAGGAGAGCACATGTCCAGCTCGAGAACATGGCCCTCAAAAGTGACATAGTCTCCAGGACGACAGCCCCGACGAAGAGGACATAGGTAACAATGACATCTACTCTGTTGTAACCGTTCAGCTTACGATGATGATCTCCCAAGAGTAGAAGTATATTAAACAGAAAGAATGCAATGGTGGTGGCAAGCGACGAAAACACACGGATGCAGAGGCCATACCAAGAATGTATAATCTCAGCCTTGGTGTAGAATACGTCGTGCAGGAGCGACAGTTGCATCTTGGCCACCTTGTACAACTCCTCCTCCCCTTGCAATCGTGATCCTTCATTCATGGGCCCACACAAAAACAGACGAGGTAACGGCCCCTTAAACCTATCCTTGGCAAAATCCAACAACAGGTGAGCATTTAAGAGCAAGGTTTCTGCTTGATCCAAGCGACTTATGAATGACTCCGGCACTGCTTGAGAAAATCTTCTTTTCCCTATATCGCTCTGGTACTTTCCAGTTGGGCTACTACCAGCACATTTGAGCGCCCAGACACGCTCCCCATACTTGACAACACCTACCACCAACATGAGGATGGTGGCTGATAGGAGAAGGAAGGGCTGGCTGTCACCAACGATGACTTTGGAGGACCCGTAGATGACATAGGCGGCTGCGGCCACCTGCACGACAAGCGTCTGCAGGTGGCGCAACCACAGCCGGTTGTCCTCAATGGCATAGGCAGTGATTTTGTCCTGCCCACCAAGGTGCAGCAGCAGGAACGGCGCCCAGAGAGCCAGCAGCTCATGCCCCGATGACCTGCTGGTCACGGACAGGTGACCAAGCACGTAGATCGCCGTCGCATCGGCCAGCATGTATGCAGACCATACAAAGGCCCTCAGCACGCCAGAGTCAATGTACCGGCGGAATTCTGCCAAGATGAGGAGTGTGATTTGGACCATGAGGCTGAGCAGCACCAGCATTTGGAGAGCCCATTCTTTCCATGCAGCTGTCACGGCCTCTGCTCCTGCCATCAATTTCTCCACCTTGACATCTGAAATGATTCATCAATCAATTGACACAAGTCAAAACTGCATAATCTATTTTTTTAGTTCATCAACACTATCAAACCCACTGATAGAAAGCAATCTAAACTCTGCATCCAAGCCCAAGCAGAATAACTACAGTTGAGGGGATGTGTTTCTATCTTGCTAGACTTTCCCTTATGTTGTATCACATGTTACGAATTGTTGTTTCTTTAATTGCGGTTGTGTGCATCTTTGCCATGCAGAGGTCGTGAGTAAATTGTTGTGTGGTTGTTCAGCTAGCTGTAACAATGAGAGTTAGTAAAGCTCCCTTTTTCCAAAAAGGAAAAGAAAAAGAATACACTATCAATATATTTGTTGTAAAAGCTGACCCATACCCTATTCCAATATATCCAGCCTAAGCATTCACACTGCCATGAGAACTTCTATTAGAATTAGAATTCCTGCTAAAGTACTAGGGAGTATTATGTGGTTAAGGCTAATGTGTCCAACCAAAGAAGTGACTGATAGTGCATCAGACTCTTCAGAGGTTGTGCTTAAAGAATTTGTGGTTGACTTCCAAAACCTACTTTCTTATTTGGCACTAGTTTCATCGCCATTATTTCAGTTTTCATTTGCTTCATTCTTACCATCACCTGAAATAGCTCATGGCATATATGGCAAGGTAAATACATATTGTATTGAGGACATATCGACATAACAAGTGGTATTAGAACCTTTATGAAAGGATCAGCAAAGCATCATGTGGCACAAATTCAGGAACGTTCTCAAACAATTTAATGGAAAAACTTCATAGCAATAAAGTCTTACTAGGTGAAAGATACAAGCATTTCCCAGTTTTTTGGCTACTAATGTGATTAACTAATCTTGTATTGTGTGTACTTATGTGAAGTAGTATGTTGATCTATCTGAGAAGCATATGCATAAAATCTTCGTGTTTTAACATGACTATTATCTATACATTATGATAAAAATATACGGGGCATATATTTTTCTAACAAGGGTAATATTGGCTGAAATATCTCCTGCAGTAAACGCACATGAATCAAGAGCTAGCTAAGTGAATAGAGCAACTTACAAATGATAACTGGAGAAGTGGAGAAGTGATCGACGATATATCACCTTCAGTTGGAGAGACAAGTTATTTATGGCTGGGGATTAGCCAGTTTGATATGTTTGAGGGGATGAATGAACTCGTACATAGTCAAGTGGCACACAAAAATATATAGCAGGACATAAAGAGCATGCATGCATGCAGAACCTGGTGCCATGGCTACAAGAGGGTTAAGGAATCAGGAAAAGACCAAAACTTTCATATGATACCCCGCACAGCGGCAAGTAAAGGAAAAAAGTAAACTATTATCCTTTTCCTGAAAAGAAAGTAAAGTATAAGTCAAATCCCTATCATCATATCACGTTACGCCGGAGCTTCATTTCCCTTTTCAACTACAATAATATATGGTTAGCATCACATCACAACCCCTCTAAAATAGGGCCTAGAACTGAACTCATCTAATTCTCCCATATCTACCTTGCTTCGCTTATACATGGGCCGCAGCTTTTTCCTTTCACCTAACAACGAAGCAAGTAGTTGCATAGATTCCAGGAAACTTGGTCCTGGCATCTCCTGCAGTCTTGCTGCATATGCTAGATTCAAAGCCCCAGATAAAAAATGACTTCCAGCATAGGTTTTGAAGTTGCTGTGGGTAGCCATAACATTAAGATCCCAGAGACTGTGATGTCAATTGAATCATTTGAGGCCTCACCGGAACCCATGATTCTCAAGGCATATGAACAGAAAAGGATTAGAGTGCTCCAACTCCTACAGAACGTTAAAAACATAGAAGAACTGCAGGAACGACTGTTTGAATAGAGCACATGAAAAACACAAGAATCGGATAAGAGAGGCCATCGACTTACTTAATTGGTAGGACGAATCGGGCTATCTAGCTTTTTTGTTTCGTTAGTAGGATGAATGTCGGGTGGGATGATCTAGTGTTTTTCCTTTTTTTTTGATATGATGAATGTTGGATTGTATCTCCCATTCCTCCAGTCGGTGAGCTTATGACTACTTATCCATCCATTTGACAGTGACACAAGCAAATGGCGGTCATATCAGAAAAGAAATTATGCACCGAAGTTGGTGACCTTATGACATATCCACCCATTTGACAGTGACACAAGCTTTGCGCTCATATTAAAAAGGAAATTATGCATCTATTCATCGTATTCGACCATATGTAATACAAGGTTCACAGTCCAGTCAATGGACAGATCAGAAGCATGTGGATCCCCATTTTTTTACCACGCATCGATTCGTCTACAAGACTACAGCAACAAATGCAACCAATCCTTCTCCCATCTATCCATTTTTCCCATTCATCCACGAACCAAGTCGGGCCGCAAAGGGATTACCTGGGTGGTCGTGGGAGAATGAAGGAGGGCTCGCCGGCGGCCGGAGATGCGTCGTCTAGGCCGGCGCACGGAGGTGCGGCGTCGAGCAGGAGGTGAGTGAGGGCGAAGGAGGGTCGACGGCCGGCCGCCCATGTTGGATCTACGCCGCCGCGTCTCCGCCGCCATTTTTTCTGACCTTCTCCGGCGAGCCGACGAGATAATGACAGCTCTGCTCCATTGGTCAACGAGTCAACGGATTTCGGTGACTTGTGAGTAGTGAGTATATACTACTATAGTCCATCCATAAAATGGTATATTTTGACTTTTCAATTTAAGCTTTGACTAACGATTAAGACACGTACAAGGGTTAATAGAGGTCTTTTAACGTTGTTAATTAGGAATTTTTTATGTCATAAAAAAGAAAGAAAGATGAGAAACAAAACATTGTACGGCTTCAACAAATGACTCTTAGCCCTTATAATATGAAACATGGTTGCATCACGATGAAAAAATAAAAAATAATAATAAAAGAAATATTTTTAAGTTAATGGTCAGAGTGAACTGTTGAAAAGATACGTCTTTAAATAATTTTGTATTATTTAAATCTTTATTTAACGCGGTTCGAACCGTTTATCTTATTGAAAAAATTTACGTAATTATAATTTATTTTGTGGCTAGTTGTTTTATCATTAAAAATACTTTAAGCATGATTTATATCTTATATATTTATATAAAAATTTTAAATAAAACGAATAGCCAAACATGTATTAAAAATCAACAATGTTATTTATTAAAATAAATAAAAACAAAGGAAGTATATAGTTTTTATCATAAAGATGGTATTATTGGATTCATGTTAGAAAGTGCTTTCTTGTGGCTGATTTTGTAAAGTAAGCAAAATACATCAAAGCTTTTTACGGTCAAATCTTTTTACATCAAAATACAAACTATATTTATGAAAATCTTGTTTTCTAAAAGTCAAAATACGCTCTATATCTTGAACGGAAGGAGTACCTCGCTTTGTAATATTTGCACTAATACTGCCTATTTATGATATTTGACCCCTCATCTTTTTTATAAATATTATTTTATAATCAACTAATTAAAAGCATGCAGCATTAGCGAAGTGTGTTTAATAATTAAGTAGGAGCATGAAACTTCATCATAATTTAAACATTTAAAAGTTAGTAGTGGTCAAAGTGAGAAAAGTAAAAGTTCTTAGTGATCAAATTGAAATAAAAAAAAAGTAAAAGTCAATGTGCCAAGGAAATGCAATAGGAGGTAGTTAGGAAACTAGGAATGTGCAATTTAACAAGTAGCGGACAATTGCTTTCCTCCAATATCGGCTAGACCATGACACTTAACTGTAAAGTTTCTTTCACAATATTTAATATTTAATAGTTATATTGTCAATGGTTTGTGAGCATAAATCACATGTAAAGGAATAAAAATTTCGTAAGGTAAGTTTTGAGTTCTTTCTAAATCAAACTTTTTAAAATCAAACTTTTTAAATTTAATTAAATTTACAAAAATATAATAATATTTTTTTCTTTTTTATATAACCAACATTCCAAAGGAGTGGCAGATCTACAGGGTATGTCGGGTGGGCCCCGATATATCTTAGGGTCCACAAGTAAGGAGGTATAATATATATATTTATATGTTAAAAAATTAAAAATATATGACAACATATCTTCTCGTCGTCTCATAACTCGGAAGTCGGAACTCGGGAGTAGAACCGCCCGCGCGTCGCCCGCGAGTCGCCTGCACGCGGAACTCAGAAGAGTCGGAACTCGAAAGTCGGAAGAGTGGAACCTCGGAACCGCCCGCGCATCTTATTCTTGATACACAAAATGAGTTATTTTGAGTATTTGCAAAGAAGGAAGCAAGATATTATTAATGCAATATTAATATTATTTGTTAATGTGGCAAAGAAAAGAATGCAAGAATTGAGATATGATGATTGGGATAATTTTCTTATGAGGTCACTTTATTTTGTGATAAATATGGTGTTGATGTTCCTACAATGGAGATGATGATTATGTTCCTTATAGAAAATCGGTAATGAGAGCTCGTTCCAAAAGCAAACCAATGATGACCACTTCAAAAGAGAAATATATATTGGTGTCATTGATCAAATAAGTCAAGATTAATATAAAATTATTATCTAGTCAAGATTAATATAAAATTATTATCTTGTATGTCGGCCTTCAATCCTTCTAATTCATTTAATCTTTTTATGCACGGAAGCTGCCCATACTTCTATTCAAATAAGTTCTCAAATAATAATTTGCTCAAACATGAATTGCAGCTGCATAATTATACGGATAACATGACACATGATGATAGTTTCAAAGGATTAGAAAATATTGTTGATCTCTCAATTAAGCTGGTTAAAACAAAAAGATACAAAGTGTATGATATGGTATATGAGCTTCTTAAATTGATATTGTCTCTATATTTTCTACAATGATTTTATTGAAAACAAAATTATGAAATAAGATGGAAGATAGTCTTTTGAATGATTGTCTAGTCACTTTCATTGTGCGTAATATTTTCTTTCAAGTTGATGAAGATGATATAATTAAGATATTCATGTCCCTTCAAAAACATCGAATAAATTAGTTAGAAAAATAGCATTATAAGTCTCTGGTACTCTTTTACGTATATATTTTCAATGAATTATTTATATTGTATTTAGTGAATCTATATAGTATATATATGTCTGTTGTTAATTTTATAATTATTATCAAAATTTTGTGTTGAATTTTTTTTAACGGCATACTCTTTTGTCGCTGCCCAAAGCCATCTTTGACGAAGGCGACGTCGTCGTCCTTGCCGCTGCCATCGTCATCAACATCCACCACCTCGTTCTCCTCTTCCTCGTTGCAGTCGTCGTCATCATCGTCATCGTCGTCAATGTCGACCACCTCCCAATCGTCCTCCTCGTCATCATGTACCTCAACCTCTTCCTCCTCGTTGTGCACATGATTGAGGCGGACCAACATATCATCAAGGTCACCCATGAAGGGCTTGCTCCTCCTCGTCTTCTCCGGCGACAGCGACGGCGGCGACGGCGCCGTCCCTCTGTTCACCGCGTCATCGTGTCGCCGGAATCAATAGTCTGACAGGCGGCCACGTGTATAACTTTGTTGGGTGTTTTACTTTTACCTGCTGGACTCGAGGGAAAATCTCAATAACCAATAGGAACGTACAGGAACATATAACTAGCACACGTCAAAAAAATCTGATATTTACTAAATTATTTTTGTGTAAGAGAATTAAATTTGAAAATGTCATAAATTAAATTTTTGGGTAATGCGTCTCGATCGTTGACCAAATTCAACTTGACAAATTTTGGCTTGACATGGCAGATTGTGGCTTTAAACAAGGGTCAAGCATGTCGTGAGCAATAAGATTTTTTCCCCGACGTGCGTAAAATAATTAACCAAAAAACTTGTACGTATGTATGTATCATTAGCTGTTTCAAAACCAAAGCTGAAAAATACACTACGATAGAAGAACATAATCCAAAATCAATTTTCAGAATCTAAATTTTGATTGCTATTTATAAGAGACCACACGACGAGAGCAAGATTATGATCAGGAATACCCAGAAGCATGTCAAGAGTAGTATCTTTATTTGAGAAGCAAAAGCAAGCGGCAAAACCATTACACACTGCTTGCTGGGCACCGTCTCATGGCCTGCCAAACGTGAAAAACATAGCCCAAGAGAGTAGTACAATTTACAGCAGCAGTAGCATATCCCTCAATTATACACTCATCACTCATCGTCACAGCACAAGCACTAGGTTTTTGGTCATGCTAAGGAATGAAATTTCTCCAGAGCTAGCACCTAAAACCTTTTCCGTTTCGGAGGAAATCGGCTCACATTTTCTGACGTGGCATGGTTACAACAAGGTTTCTTGCTTGTTTCTGCAGGAGAAACCAGTTATGGTCCTCATGGAGTTCATGAAAATTACAACGACAAGCTTGGGGTGACGAGAAGGTGTCGGTGAAGGCTTTTTTACTGATGATCATCGTCCACTGTTCATGGCGCGGATTGCTGATGTGAAGCAATCTCCCATCTTCTCTTTTGCTCCAGCAGTGTTTGATTCTGCAAGCTTCAACGGACCGAGGTGCAATGGTGGCTACTCACATGAAACCGTCGTCGGCATTGTCCAAGCAGTGTTCAAGCACCATTCGTACTCTAAGCTGCACAAGGGAGGGACATCTTGGGATGTTAGGTTAATCACAAAATAAGGTTTTTAAGGTTTAAGAATATATGTTTGACAAATATTAACCAACTACTAGACATGCTTGTCATCTTGTCTTATTTCTGTTTTGTTGGTTTCAATCAACATCCTTATAGATAAACTGGTTTGAGGCCATCGAGTGTTTATGTGCTTAAAATTTTGCAGGAGTAGATTTTAACAATTCGTTTTCTATAAAGTATTTCAATATGTGTATATTTGCTAATGCCAAATGCTTGTTCATAGGAAAGGTAAAATGGCATTTTCTTTGCCCAATCAAGAATACATTTAAGTGGACAACATCAGACTAGCTACGAACTGATCAACAAAAGTACCCATGCATGCTAATGTGACAGAAGCAGTGGATGGACCATAAATATCTAACAGCAGTAATGAAGTGGTCATGACGCTGATTGACAAGTCTGTGTTCTTTCAAGCTCACTAAATGAAAGAAGAAAAAAAAAGTACCTTGCAATCCAAGCAGGGATCATTTATCATCCCTTTTACTTGTGAAATTACCCCAGCATTTTGGAGTTTGACAACACGAACAGACGAGACCTCGCATTTTGGATAAATCAAGTTCAGAACACACCACAAGGTTGCAACTCGCAATTGTTTGTCCTTGCTCTGCAGGAAGTTAACTACAAAAGATTGTTTCACACGATCTGCTCGACGAGGTACAAGAATATTCATCACAGCCTCCTTGTTTAATTCGCCCCCAGCTGCAACATTTGCAAGCACAAACATACCCTGAAGAGAGGAAACAGAAATACCAATGATTGACTATGATTTTTGCATTCTTTTGTAGAATAATAAACAGTATCCCGATAAAGAATGTGATACTAAAAGTACACAGTTTTGTCAGAGAAGATATTCCTTTTGCCCTCCATAGTTTGATAATGCACGTGAAACAATAAAAGTAACAAATTTAGATAAGGTAACTCAGATATTGTAGTTTAAGAAATACTGACCTGTATGCACACTCCTGGGGCAGGTGCATTATTTAATTGTCTTGAAATAGCATTTAAAATCATGCCATCTTCACCAATGACATAGTTAACAGAGTTCACATATCCATCAACAAGATTGTGCACCAGTGCCAAAGTTTGTTCCTGGACAAAATGTTCAGAATCTGCAAGAAAGGTTGCATTTAGCAGTGTGGCTAATTCAGCAATTACATAATACCATAGCTGCCCGTTTAGACTTACCACATATGAGGCTTGAAAGAGTAGATAAAGTTAGCTCCTTCAGAATAAAGTCTTTATCCTTTGGATTCAAAAGGAACATAATATTCCTAAGAGCCCACACAGCTTTTAATCTCAATGTTGGATCCATAGACTTGGACAAATGAACAAGCTGGGAGACAGCCCCAGAATGAAGAAGAATCGATTTCCTGGGTGTTAAATTCACAGCAATATTGCAAATAGCACCAAGGGCAGCAACCTGTAATACCATTTTGCGAACAGAGACACTTAGAGACATTCTACAAAGTCCTGAGGGATTAAAGACCTAAAATAATGACATTTCACGGTCATAATATAGCTAGTAGTATCCCTTAAGTGGAAAGATTACTCAAACAAAATGAGCCCATGGTAGGGTATCAATCACCAAAAGAGTTTATCCTAAGTTAACATGTAACTTAGTTATATGTAGGTTTATAATCTAATAAGAAAACCGTTAGTGCAACATGAAGCTTTTGAAGAATTACAGTAGAATCCATGATGGGCAGAAAGGAAGCAAAATTGCAGAGAAATCAGGAAAGGAGGTAGCTACCATACTTCCAAGATTTGCATGCAAATTCGTTGTTTCTTTGAGAAAACCTATTGACCAACCATCTAGAAAGAAGCAAGGAAATTCCAAGCAGAGTTTCAAAATTCATTTTCTGAAAATTTGTTGGACATGGACCGATAGTCGCTTGCTGGTCAAATCTGACCAAGTTAGAATTATAATTCTACTTGATTGAATTGCTCAAGACTTTTTTACTCCAAACAACATATACCATCAAGTACTTGCCAGATCATTAAAAAAAGAAGCCCTAAAACTGTTAGAATTATGCGCTGTCCAGCAGGAGCTGGCCAGTTCCTTGTGGTTTTTGAAACCATGCTTTGAATTACAGATTCATTGCACCTTAAAAATAACACTAAAGGTTGCTTCACAATTTTACATTACCTGAACTGAAGTAGACGAGTCATACAAAAGCTGGACTAGTGGGGCAATAAATGTATCACAGGATAATTTCCCAGCACTAAGTACCTGAAATTAAGTATATCAACTCAATCATTTAAGATGAACACATAACGCTGAATATAAATAAGGAGTATGTGTCTTACCTTGGATGACCTAGAGATATTCTTAAGACATGAACATGCTGCAACACGGATATCAGCACAAGCATGCTTCAGTGCATCAAGGATTAAGGTAGACGCCTGTTAAATAATTAATGTGTTAGTCACAAATGCTTGATCAACTGACGATCATAAATATCCACTTTTTTCATGCTACATGCCAGGAGCCCATGGAGTCAGTATATTTTCTTGTCACAAGTTGCTTAACAATAACACAGCAGATGAACTCTACAAAATTTTACTCAAAGGGCAAACAGCAGCAATGATCAATATACCATTCACAGTCCTGCACATACCTGAACTGACATAAGTTGAGATCTTGATTCTTCCAATTTTGAGCAAAGTTCAGCTAAAGCAAGCAATATGGTCACTGCGCGCCTTGACTCCAACGAATTTGCTATAAGATGGTTGCTTAACTTCTGAATTGCGTTTGTTGAGAGTGCTTGCTTCTGCAGTTCCACACTGTCTTTAATCAAGGTTGTCAATGCCAATGGAGCATCATCTCCTACATGATCGGGTTCTTCGATGAGCTCAAGTAAGACCAGGATCAACTTGGTTTTAATTTGTCTGTCTTGAAAGTGACAGGGAGAAGCATGGCTAAGTGCAATCAAGCACAGACAAGCAAGTAGTCTTGTGCGCGGGCTCCGATCATGTATTAACGCAACTATTGAACGCAAAGCTTTTCCATGGTCCAGCAGTGCAAATCTTGAAGCAACTTCCCAGTTATTTCTTATGATTGCAGTCAAAGAATCTAAGCAAGCATCCCGTAGATTCATAGAGCCTCCAAAATGGTTAACGAGTCTCTGTGGGACTCCAGCAGCACATAGTACTAATTGTTCTGTAGTGCTATCACAAGAGTGAGATATAATATTGGCAGCAAGCTCTGTGACATTTTCATTCTCGCTGTTCAAAAGGGTAAGAAGAAATTCCATGTTTTTCTCATTATGATTGACATCAAACTTTGGAGCTAGTTTTGATTGATAAATCATTCTCAGAGCACGTGCACTAGCATCAACAACCTGTAATCAGAATATAACCTCGGGTCAGACCATATTATTCTTATTCATAGTATGCATGAATGGCTATGAACAATTCAATATAACATGAAATAATCAACATATCAGACAGCACCAAAACACCATGTTTCAATGAAGAGGGTGCTTGGATATGAACTCTTATGAATTCATGTACTGTTACAAGTACAACAGTATATGCTTAAGATAGAATTTAGTGACTGCGAATGTTTCCACAAGAGAATGTTAAAGTGAAGCTCAGAAGCAAGATGGTTAATCAAAAGCAATGAGTATCCCTGCTTTGAATAACTGTATATTGTAGCCTATCCTGGATATCTATGTCCTTAATATGGAGGAGCAGTCTTTTTCAAATATCAATACTAGGCCACCTCTTGTACACTAGACTAGGTAAGGAGCAAAATAACAACTGGCAAATCATTCTTTAAGATAAATTGGCATCCCACAATCACTGTTCTAAAAGGCCCTAGGCATCACCATACTGGTTAGCACCTAATATTTGTTTAGCCTGACTAAGTCAGTGTAGGAACTAGGCACCACCCTGCTGCCTGTCTATGTCTAACGCCTTTTAGAACAGTGCTATAGCAAATCTTGAAAGAAATAATACCTGACAATTCGACAGGAGTGATTAGGGAAGGATGTTGAGATGGGACAATAGACAAATACCAAAGTAGTTTGACTTGTTTCATCTCTTTTTTTTTTCTTGTCTTAACTCATCTACTATGTTTTGTCTCCTTTCTAATTGTCACTCTGTAACATAAACAGCGTCCTTATGCTTCATCATCACAACTTCCACCTTGGAGATGCAACAAAAGGAGGGACTGAAGGGAGGCGACAAGCAACAGAGGGAAGGAGGCAGTGGGATGTGGGATGTGGTGGTAATAGTGGCTACCTTGGTAGGTCAGTAACAATTGAATAGGGAGGGATGGAGGAGGTAGGGATATAACTAGTAATTTGGGGAAAAAAGGCACAATGAGCATATAGTTTGAGGTATGCATGGCTGTACCCTCAAAATACTGGAGCTGATCTGGGAGTAGCTAAACAGCAATGTAAGTATACCTCCCCGAAATTGTACATGGACTAGTTGTAACCATATGTTTATGCAATATGTACTGCTATACCAGTAAAGCTGCTAGGAGATATACCTGGGTAACCACATTTTGAGTTACAACCTATGCAAATTATGAGTCCATGTGGATTGTGTGAGGATGATACAAGTATTTATGCTAGATCATCCAAACAAAGCTTTAGTGATTTGGGATATTCAGTGTTATGGAAGGATCACAAGTTTAAATTGCCTCATGACTTTGTTTGGTGTTAAGATTTTATCGTTAAAGTTACCTTCAACTGTCAATTTCAAATCTCAAATAAAAAGGGCACCCATATCCTAAACGGCAAGCAAGAACTTCCATTTACACAGCAAACCAATAAGAATTTCAGCACAAACTTTCCCTACCAAGAAACCATTGCACAAAACATCACACTACTGCCAAATTCTTAGTTGAAGCATATAGTATGAGCTACAGTTTTACCATGACCCAGAGGAAGCTATTTAAACATCTTATTTCATGCTTAGATCTGTAAAGCTAATTCAGTTATCAGTTCAGACAAATTCATCATGAAACTAACACAAAACAGACAACTTTCCAGCACATTCATCCCCACCACTACACCTAACCATTGACCCACTACCAAACTCTCCACATTTCAAGCATAAATGAACAATACCTTCAGTACTTGAACCAAAAAAATTAAAAAAAAGAGAGAGAAAAGGACATTAAAAAAGAAAAGGAAAAAGAAATGACAACCACCAGTACCTCTCATCTTAGCTAAACCGACAGATTCTCCTATAGTTCAGATCAAATAATTCCCCTCATTCCAAGCAAAACCCAAACCACCAATCATGATCCCCCTAGTACAAATTTCTTTCCAACCAATTCACAAAGCAACTATCGAATGACTGCATTTATTTTCATATTCTTACTCACATCAAAATCTTAATTACCAAACACACTGATGACACACTGAAAAAAAAACGCATTGATGGCAAATTGGACTAGTAAGCAAATACTGTTCACATCGCACCAGTATTTTTTCTCACCCTAATTACAATATCAGCAGTAAAGAAAAATCGTAAATCGTTAACCAATCTAACTACTGATTCTCATAGCATCAATTCAGTTACCATCCAAGTTTTCCTGTTTCCAAATTGCGAACATAACCCAAAGTTTGTACACCATGATTCCCAAGAAAACAAGCAAGAAGCAGTTGCTTGCTGTCTGCTTAGTTCCAAGCAACTCTTCTCTACGCAACAGATCTTCTCCCAGACGAATAATTAATCCACAAAAAAGGAAACAATTTTATGCTAGGCGAAAAAGATTTCACGCCCAATACAAATCGAAAATCCACATAAATGAGCAAACAAGCGAGCGAATGGAGCTGACGGCTACCTTCTCATCGGGGTGGGCGAGGAGCCGCGTCAGGTGGGCCACGGCCCCAGCGGCCAGCACGGCCCGCACGCCATCGTCGACGCCGCACGCGAAGCTCCCCGCGGCGGCGGCGGCCTGCACGAGCGCGGCGGGGGACGCCCCGGGCTCCGCCAGCGCCGCCACGACGGCGGGCACGGCGCCGAGGCGGAGGTACTGGAGCTTCTTGGTCCGGTTCCCGATGATCTGGTTCTTGATCTCCCGCAGCGTGCGCACCCGCTCGTGCTCCCCCTCCTTCCCTCCTCCTCCTCCTCCGCCGCCGCCGCGGCCGCCACCGACGGGTCTCCCCCCGGCGGCCAGCCTCGCCGTCAGCTCCTCCGGCCTCGAGCCCATGCAGTATGACGCAGTCGGCGACGGCGGCACCGAGGGCGAGGCCGCCTCCTCCGGCCGCGCCTCGCCGCCGCCGCAGCTCGCCGTGGCCGGCATCTGGTGGGGGTGGGGGGAGGTGGGCGAGAGGTGTTTGTTTTATTTTCTCCTCCTTTTTTTTATTTTTCGAGCATTTTTTCCCTCTTTGGTTGGGTATTTTATAGAGGTAGACACAGAGAAAGAAAATTGGCTGGGTTGGGACCCTGAGCCAATGGGATAACGCCACGTGGAGAAAATAGTTCATCATTTATAAACTTGTTTAGCTGGTAATGATTACTCACAGATTACGGTGAGCTAGTGTGTATGTGAAGTTGCTAGTTTGTTACAGCGGGTTAAATAATTTGGATACATTTAAGCCCAATTATTTTTCCTCTTCTACATTATAAATTATAAATTATGATGGTACGCTTGCCAAATTTTTAATTGGTACGGTACTTAAAATGTGTACAAATTAATCATAATATTTTTATAACATTTTTAACTTTGAAATAGTTAATTTATCTGTTTGTATCCTCAAATGTCATCGCAATCAAACTAGGCAGTTTTCTTTTTGTGTTTTTGTTTGTTAGAATTCTTCTCCAAAGGCGGCTGCAATTTGGACTCTCTCTTTTTAAAACAAATTGAGAGGTGTTGACGTACGAGAATTTTTATGTATTTTTTCACGGTATTTTTCACCGTATTGACAGCTATGTTTATAATTGGACGATAAGCCTGGCCTGTGGTTTTGTTTAAGGCCCTTAACCTTGATGCTCCCATTGTCTGTATCTGCAGTCACTGTCATCCTGACCCAAACAAAAACAAACTAACATACTCCTAGTAAATTATAGACCGATCCATTTACTTGTGAATAAATAATCGTACATGACAGATTGCACCTGATAGTGACTGCAGACAAGAAGAATACTTCAAATACACATGGGTAAATTAAAATACACACGGTCAAAAGAAAATTTAAATGCATTTCGTATTCCAATTTGTGCATCTGCCTACATTGCAACTTGAGTTTTATTTTCTTTTCGATCCAGTACAAATTTCAGAGAACAAGAATTGGGTACTGAAGCAGTAGCATCACAGATTCACAGTAACCCAAGTTCTTGATTCCAAGGTTAGCTTCAGGTTTGATGACAGCCATGACATGAGCCACCCATCTATCCATCTGCCAAACAGCAAGATGTCGGCAGAGAGAGGGTCCCACATGGAGATGCACTGCTGAAAGGCTATTCTACTAAAGCTTACAGCCTTTTTCTCTACTAGCATGCAATATCAACATTTTTTTTTCATGGAAAGATCTTGCAAGAAATCCAGGCACCATGTGTGTGACATGCTAGATTGTTCATAGTAAACAGTGACATTTGATCCTGATTACTGGTCTCAAGAAAATAGCAGTTGACAAAAGCATGCCAAATTAAAAATCTTACTGCCATGATGTATAGCTAAGGCTACATCCGTCGGGTTTAGCCATCCCGTCCTCATCCTCGATGTGCAAGAAATCTTCCGTCCTCATCCCCTTTCCCCCACACATAGTGACAGATCCAAGATCAAAATTCACCTATGACGAATTTTTTCCTAAAGGTTTTGTATTGATCCAGGATCAAAATTCACCTATGACGAATTTTTTCCTAAAGGTTTTGTACGATAAAGTGTAACGTAATAATGACATGTTTTAATTAAGCAATATATTAAACGACCAAAACTATATTATAATTTATAATTAATATTTCAAAATATACTAAAAGACAATGTCAAACATCAATGATAGAACGTACCAGTTGGGATTAAGATCGTCGTGGCAGATGAGGTAAATTCATTCTTCGTCGTTTAATGGCTTGAAACCAATTCATAATCCTTTCATCAGCTTCCTTGAATATTTCACACTCAGTATAGCATATCTCAAATCATTGAGTCAATCATCAGCTATTTTATTTTGCAGATCAGTTTTGATAATATTCATAGCCAAAAGGTTCTTTTCATAGATGTTGTTGCTACTGAAAGAAACAATGCTAGCTCAATAAGACGATAAACCAATGGAACGATCATATGTTTTTTAGTTTTTACCATCTTCACCGCTAAATTTCCAAGATCAAGATAACTTCAAAAATCATCCACTCCTAGCATGATGAATGAATGTTTCAAGTTGATCCTTTATACATGCACGATCGGTAGTAGAGAAATCCACATCATAAATTTCTGTGAGTCGAGTGAGATTTTTCACATTGAACTTAGAAAAAGAATCCCTTGAATCAAGACAAGAAAACAAACAAGTATCTCTGTAGAAACCTCACTAAATCGATGATTCATCTCTATGTTTATAGCATCAACAGCAGCATAGAAAGTATCAACATGATAGTGATGGTCTTCTGTAATCATTATACATTTTTCTTTCCTTGATTGACCCCATTGTGGTCTTGGTGCTTTCATATTTGGTATCTCAATTTGCTTTGCTTGACAAAATTCTTTAACTCCAGTTAAAAATTTCTCCCAACCATTATTTCTCAAGTCAACCAATCATGCTTTGACATCAATAAGCAATGACATGGCTGGAACAATATTTTGATGGAGCGGAGCGGAGCGTGGAGCAGCTACGTGCGTCGCCACCGCCGGTAGCACTGGCGAAGAGGCAGATGGCAGACGGTCGTCGCTGGCCTGGCGGCTCGTGATGGAATTGGAAACTGCACTGCAAACTAGGAAGAAGACAGCGAGACGACTGGGGACTTCCTGGCCTCATAGGCTACCTCTGTGTGGGCCTTTTTTGAGTGGGCCTAATCATGTTTTTGTTACCAGAGATTAGCAGCCAAAGCACGCACAACCGGCAGACTCCAACTCTGCCTGCTCTGTCGCAGGGGGTTCCATGGTCTGCTGAGCTATGGCGGACGCCACACCTCGCCATAATATTGGATCTGCCTATGCCCACACACGGGGGAGGGTTTTCCTCCGTCCCCGTTCCCATAATATTGGATCAACCTATGTCCATACACGGGGGAGGGTTTTCCTCCGTCCCCGTTCCCATGCGGGTACAGGGCACCCGTCGGGTTCCCGCACCCGGTAATCAAACAACAAACATAACCATGTTCAGCAGCAAGCTAGCAAATAATTTACCAAATGACTATAATAAATCAATAATTCAGCAGCAACAATAATTCAGTATCAGTCTCATAACTCATAACTCATAGTCATTACTCATTATGTAATAGAAGGTAGCAAATAGCAAGTTTATCACATCAACTGATCGACATATTTAGCATGTGCCAATCCACAATGTCACATGTTTTAAGTTTGACATGTCTTAAATGGTAAAATAGGGTCACTTAGCACACCACCACAACCATCAGTCCATCATATTAGTCCCATAAAATACATGTTCATGTCATCAGCCCACATCACAGCACAGACAAGTCATTATCCATTACAACCAAAAGGATACATCATACATAAATAGTTGCATGTGCATTTGCATTGCTCCACACCAGCAGATACACAGGCATTTGCACATTTCACACCGGCACTTGACTTCATGAATCAAAGTTTCAGCACCTACATGGGTAGACAAACTAGCTATTTAACTATTGGATAAATCATAAATGGGTAAAAGAGGGACAAGAAAAATCATTAAATTGATAATGAAGAAGTTATATTGGATTTTCAACAAGTACCCGCAAGCCTTCTTGAATATCTTGGAGACAAGACCAAAAGCTAGTAGGCTCTCCATTTTCTTGAACTATAAGGAAAAAAATTTGGATTTAGTTTGTAGTCAACAAAAAGATACTATGAGATTCACAGGACATGTACCTTTGTACTTGTTTCGAATCCAATCTTGTAAGCACATTAGAGCCTCCAACATCTCAGTTGTAAGTCTACTACGATGCTCACTGAGAACTCTCCCACTAGTACTAAAAGCAAATTCATAAGCAACTGTGGTAATTGAAATAGCAAATACATCTCTCGCTATCCTCCTCAAAGTAGGATAGCATGTTCCAGCCACCTTCCACCAATCCAAAACCTTGAAGTCTTTTGTTGATATTGGGACCAACTCATCATCCAAGTAGTGATCAAGCTCTGATTTCTAACTGATGCTGGCCTTTTCCTTGCAACACGTTCACTAAAGGAAGATATGACTTCCATACTGCCAAGTGACAATGTCGATGGTTCTTCTCTTGTTACTATCTTCTTCTTCTGACACATAATACTCATTCATCAAAGGAATAAGCAAGTCTATAACTTTTCTAACTTCCAATCACAAGGAGCATTGGTTTCACACCAAGTAACCACTCAAAGCATATTTGCAACATTTCGGATTTGAATCGAGGATCAAGAAGAGTTGCAATTCCCATTAAACCTTGAATGTCGACCGTACTTATCAAACTTTTCTACCATATCAATTGATATGGCTTCAACTAGACTGTTACCACAAATTGACCATTGGCTAATTTCTGTTTGATCTCATAGATTTTAGGAAAGAAAATGTTGGCAAACAAAGTCATATCCGAAAATAATTATGTAATATCATTAAATATTCTAAGCCTTTCCATCGAGATTCCATCGAGACGCCATTAAATATTCTGTAATATCATTAATTTTGTAATGCAACACTAAGCATGTTGGAAGTAGAATTCCATCTAGTCTTGCAATCAAGAGCTAACTTCTTGGTGATAGTAACTTTCACAAACTTAAATATATCCTCAAACTTTTCAACCCTTTTTGTGTGGTTGTCCAATATGTCACACTATCACAAATGTTCTCCATTGCATCTTTCAAATGTTCTAATCCATTCTTAAGAATTAAGTTTAGGATATGAGCACAACAACGCATGTGTATCACCTTTCCATCATTAATACGCTTGGTTTTTCCAATCTTTCTCGCAAGAATAGGAATTGTTGCATTATTTGTAGTGCAATTGTCAAGTGTAATAGTGGATACCTTCTCATCGAGATTCCATTGAACTAATGCTTCATAGAGCTTGTCACCAATAACTTCAACATTGTGGGGACTTGGAATATAAATGAACCTATATTTGAATAAACAGTAGTTGAAATCAAATTCATAGCACAAAATAACATGGTACATGCAATCGGATTGATGTTGATGATAGTCACCTCATGATTATATTTCTAAGAGCCCAATATTCATCAGTGGAATGTGCTGTGATGGCCATGTAACCTCTCTTTGGGTTGTTAGAGGTCCACATGTCGGTAGTAATAGCCACCCTTGACTTGATTCTGGCGATGTAATCAATGACTTTCTTCTTTTCCAACTCATATTGTGAGACAATTTCCTTCCTAAAATTAAACAAAAAATGTAACATTATTGTAGAACAACCCATGAATCAAAATTTACCTTATGGTGTTCCTTGTGCCCACCTTGAATAATGGTTGGAGTGCACTCACAAATCTCCAAAAGCCAACATGATCAACCATGCATAATGGGTACTCGTGAAGCACTATAATACCAATAAGTGCTTTCCTAGCAATGTCTTCATCAAAAGTGTAATTGTCCAATGAAATTAACCCTAGTTCCTTGCAACTAAACCTCAATGTTCACTGTGTCAATGCCTTGTTTCCATTCAACTTGATCCTTCTAAGTGTGCATGTCTTCAAATGATCATGAAGGTGCTTTGTTCCATTTCTTCTTTCTTCCCCAAGCTTCTTGAAACAGTGGTTGCATTTTGCCTTAATTGTTCCCATGTATGTCACTCTCTTGAACTCCTTCCAAGCAGCTCAAGTGAGCTTTCTCTTAACATTGTCTTCTAGCTCTTCCTCCACCTTCGTCTCCTCCACATCATCTACTTATGTTGGTTCTGAATCTTGAACTGATTCAGACTGTGGAAGTGATTTAGATGTTGGTTGTGAGCCTTGAGAGCATGGAGGGTGTTGTTGGCTGCTACTGCCCGTGTGTTAACGCCAAAATTTGGTAAGCTCCGAAGCCCTCATCGGCTCAAGGTTCAAATCGGCTCAGAGCCAGTATCGGCTTAGAGTTTTGGTCAGCCGATGGGGATTTTTCCTTATCAGTATCTCCAGCAGTTGGATTCTTATCAAATTCGGTTTGGGAAGATCTTATCCAGAAGACTCCGAGTTCAAGAAGGATATGGCTTGTATCTATTAATTAGAAAGAATTTGTTAGCTTTCTATTTTATCTTTAAGAAAGTGTGTTAGTATCCGGTAAGGATTCAGTTTGTTTCCATTTATCTTTAGGAAAGCTTGAATTATAATCTATTAGGATCTTTGTTAGCCTGCGGGTATAAATATGTAAGCCCGGGGTCCATGTAAATTAATCCTCACGATCAATACAATTCGACGCATCGTCACCTTTTAACTGTTCCACTTTGTTCATCATCCGGCGAGACTTGGTAGCCGACGCGGGGCTGCATCGGCTTCGATCTCCGGCGAAGGGGTAAGTCCAATGTCCCGTCGGCCCGGGTATATCGTATCTATCTTTAGTTTTGTTACCGTTTATAGATACATCGACTTAGTTAGGACTTTCTCGGTTAGATCCGATATTTTGATAAAGTCGATGTTTCTGTAAACGTAATGTTGCTTTAGGTAGATTTGTTATATCCATCATATTAGACAGATCTATCGGCTCCTCGAGTATTAGATTATCATATACAATCTCGTGCTGCATCGGTTAGGTCCGACCTACTAGATTGTTATTGATAATCTAAGTCTTGTTAAGCCGATAGGTTCATACTAATGGTTCACCAGAGGGTTAGCCGGTCTTATCATATGTTTTTGTTGAATCTAGTCCTAATATCTCGATTTAGCTCTATCGGTTGTCTCTCGTTTTAGGGTTTCTACCGATATCGGCTAAATCGTTATATTAGATTAGATTAGCTTAGGCATCTACCGCCCTGAAAATTAGTCAAAGGCTTGATTGTCTAGATATTGCGTTTCTTTTCATACTTAGTGCTGCATCAATTCAGTTTGACCTACTAAGTCGTGATTAGAATCGTAGTCTCTAGCCTGCCTGATGGCTACCAATAAGGGTTTCGTCAGGGTTTCAGCCGACGAGTTATCTGGACATCGGCATCGGCTGGAATTACACAATCGGCTTTCAACAGATTGACTGTTTTGATTATCGGCCTATCGGCCGATATGATTTATGCTCTACTATTTTGTATATCTTGTCAGTGGCAAGATCAAACTGACTGGCACGCCTGCGATTCATCAATTTTAGAACCTGCACTGGAGCTAAGCAGACCTCCCAGGCCAGCGTGTGATTCGACGTCAACACATCTTGTGGCGGTACGAATTGTGGTAGACATTTTTTTAACCTATAGATCACCACATGTATTCTCACATTATTAAGCTACAAAATCACACAATAATCTGTCTAGATTCTAATATAGTATACATGCATAAAAACAATCTCATTCATAGTCTCACAAATCACAATTTCAAATGCAAAAGCACACAATAATTTGTCTAGGTTCTAATATTCTAAACATGAACAAAAACAATCTCACATTCATAGTCTAACATATCACAATTTTAAATGCACATGCAGAAAATTAAATATTTGCAGAACATACTAACCCAAGAGAGTGGAGAATGTTGCGTTCAATTTTGCCTTTTGTTACATAAAAGAAGTTGGCACTGGAGAAGAAGACTTCAAGCGAGGGTGCTTTGGATCTGCAGGCTTGGTGCGCTTTGGTTCTGGAGGCTTGGCTTTGGGTGGTCGAGGGAGGCGCTTTGGATCAGCTACGGCTATGGCTTGGACACTCACACTTGAACATCTTGGTGGAGCTTTCGCCTTCTCGGACGGTCAGGGAGGAGCTGGTAGTGCTAAGCTGGTGACGATGGCGGTGGCCTTGTTCGTCTCTGTTGTAGGTGGTGGCGACTGCGGCAGCAGCGACGCTGGATGGTGCTCAAATTCGGTGTCCCTTTAAGGTGGACGGTCGGATGAAGATGAGTCAGTAGGAACAAGGTGGCAAGAGAGGATAATGTACGGGAATTGGAGGAGGAAGAGAGGTGTAGGACGCCACCGACCGTCATCGATAGCAGACCCGGTCAAACCGGAGGGAGCTGAGGCCGCCATGGCACACAACCACACGTTACATATCAGAGTATTGGACTATGCATTAGCGACGGCTGACGGCAATGTGATCGTGTACTCGCATGGAGGGGGCGACGACGGTGTGCACGTGGATGTGACTAACGAGTTGCGACTAGCGGCGGCGTGGCTTGGCACGAAGAAGGGCGACTAGCGGCAGCGAAGTGGCGACTGCGTGAGCGTGAGCGACGTGGCGATAGCGGCGAGATGCGCCGCCACTCACTAAGCCTGGCGTAGTGGCTACCCTGGCGGTGTCGACTCCCCCTGCAAGCTGCGGCCCTGCTGATTGGATCTGAGTGGGAGGGGAAGGAGTATTGGAGAGAGAGTGAGAGGAGTGGGAAACCTGATCTAGGGTTTCTTGGTTTATATACTAAGACCATTGAATTGGGCTAGGCTTTTAGTTTTATATAGACTGGGGCCTACACTACACATGTACTTACCTCGGGGCCCTATGGGGACACGAGGCTGGGGGCCTGGTGAAATGTCCCCGTCCCGGCTCACCCGACGGGGGACAAAAACAGCCGATAACAACCCCACGAAGGATACTTTACTCCCAACTAGAGATCCTAATAGAGTTTTTCCCTATCGGGGATCAGGTTACGGGCCCGTTGCCATCCCTATGTATAGCAAAGGGATCACATAAAGGTTAGTACAGTCAATTAAGTATTAACTAGGTGTGTCAGTAACAATTAGTCATAAGGCAAAAGAAATTACTCCTTCCTCGACAAACTAGTAATCCATAAGTTGATTTCCATGCCTTGAATTTTCATGTCTTGATTTTCTTTCAAACAAAATGGCACCTAAATTTCCATTTCTTTATTGGAAGCTCAGGCAACTCAAATCCATTTTATTTTTTTGAAACGAAAATTGCAGGAGCCCCACCTATCTCAAATCCAAAATTTAGGTGCAAGTACAGAAGCAATATCATTCATAATGGCTCCTTTGGTCATCCTAACCCCAATTCAACAAATTTTAGTTAAACTGAGTTCATATTAAGGCCCGGTGTCCTCTGAAGAAGACTGACAAAAACTCTTCGTGCAGGTTGTAGTTGAACAAACAACAAAGCCCATATTTTTGAAAGGTGGGACCTCTGCAGTTAACAAAGTCCATGGGAGCAGCAAGTTTAACAAGAATCATCTGCAGGATGCATAAAATCATTAGAAGAACAATAACGACAGAAGAAAATATGACAGTAGCTTCATGTCAGAACAAGCAATGCGTATTTACTTGAGCTTTAGCCTTTTATCTTTCAAGCTTTAACTTCTGCAGATAGCATATCTCAATGTACTCGATTATTCACCAAAAGATGGTCGGCCAGGTGCACTGGATGATCGAGATCTTCCACGTCATTCCTTTAGAAGCTTTTGAGAGCAGGAAAAAATTAAGAAATACGTAAAGTAAGATGAATCACTTAATACACAATAGAATATTAATGGTTTCAAACTTTTTAAAACAACTTCTTTATATTTTTTTTTTCAAAAGAGACGTCGTTCCAAAGCTTTTTCACTCTGTGTCTTTTTCACTCTGGAACACAGCCCTAGCCTCTTTTGGATTTGCTCCCTTGCTCTTAAAAGGGGTGATTTTCGTAAAGACATGTATTTTTTTTAAAGGAATGGAATAATGAACTAATGTATGCTTCTCGAGATCCTAAACCGATGTTATTTTTTAAAATAATTTGTTAAAAACTATTTGAAATTCATTTCTAAATTTTATAATGGTAAATTCATTCGTCCATGCCCTCAAATAATAATAACAAAATCGTTTAGCTATTCAGCCATACAGGACTGTACGTATGACTAAACAGTATGGATCAATAGCATGAGCTTACAAAAAAAAAAGCTCTACAAAAAAATGCCTCTTTATGGAAGCAATCAAGAGCTTCGCCAGCCTTTGCTTGAGAGAAAAGGATGCCCAAAATCCACAATAATATGGATTCAATGTAAATCTGCCTGGTAGATAACCATTAAATCATGGACTTCAATGTTGTTGTGGTCATGTACATAATATAGCTTCTGGTTCTTATCGTTCTTTCGCTTTCATGGGGAAAAGGCTGATGAACACATCACACGAATTGTAGCTACCTAAACCACACGATGTCAAACTGCCAATGATGCAAAATAATGAACGATGTATCCCAATTAATTCAGTGGCTGAGTGCTCCATGTAGCATACTAATTGTATACATGATTTAGGATTAAAGTCAGATCAAACCAATCATTTTGTACATGCTAGGATATGCTTTTTTTAAAAAAAAACTCAGACTTCTCTGTAATTTTTTTTATCTGGTTCCATTACTGCCAATGATTTGCTTGCTAGCCTGTAGGGTCCGGACACGTGTCAGATTAACTGGATATGCTTATCTTGGAGCATGTTGAGCTGCTGACCAGGACAAATTCTTTCAAATAAGCTTCGTTGTCTTTATAGTTCTCCCATCTGAATGAAAGCGTTGTCGCTTTTGGGGCTTTCTGCATCACATAATGTTCATCTGCAGGTTTGCTGATATGTAGGATTTCTCATTTTGTTTGTATCTGCTTGACAGCCAAAATTGATTAGTGATTACTGCTTATTTATACAATGATGAAGTACAACATGTCTAAAATTTCAGCATCATGTTTACCTAACGTGAAAAGGAAATCATGGACTGATAGTCCTTGCATGAAATTAGGCAAAGATGGCAGCATTTCGTCTGTAAAAGATAATCGATCAGAAATTCCATAAATCATAGGTTATTATCCGCTTACCTATTTCTTTTTTATTTTAAATCATTTTATTCTGAATTCAGTTGACAATGAGATTTATTATTTCTTGCACTTTTATAACTTGTGAAATGTTGAGTTGTATGAATTTCCCTAATTTACGGATCTAGCATAGAAATTATTATATAAATGTGTTGTCGAAACTTGGTTTCGGCAATAGAAATTGAGGGTGCAGTCAAAATCGCCAAACACGATGGGTTAAGTGGAAAACAAAGATTTAAACAGGTTCAGGTCTTCTCGTGAGGTAATACCCTACTCCTTTTTCGGGGATTCGATCCGTCGAGTATTTATTGATCTTACGATCTTATGTATTGCATAAATCTGATATCCCTCAAGGGACGCCTCTACCCTCCTTATATAGTCTCGGAGGGCGGGCTTACAAGTCGGAAACCCTATCATATTCTAAGTCGGTTTCCTCAATCTTACCAAACTATGACTATAAGCCGTTGTCTTATCTCATCGGCAACGTAACACCCAAGTCATAGCCGGTTTACATAATCTTTAGGCATAACCTATCCCTATTACCAGTCGGACAAGCTTGCCATGAGGGTATCTGTAGACCCCCATTTTTGAGGACGGGAATCATTCGTGTTCATAGTACCTTATCCCTGGATCGAGTAGTTCGGTACCCACGAATACAGTTCTGAATTACCAGGTGCAAAGTGCACGAATAGTCTTACATCGAAATTATTACAATAATAGGTCTGAAGGCCATATCCAATACATATAGGACCTACCGGTCTGGATACAACCGAAAACGAAATTAGATAAGATAGCGGACGAAAGGCGGAAGATACCGATTGCCACAGCAACGACGGGGACTAAGACTGTTGCGCTCCATTGTCTTCATTCCTCCTAGTAGTATGTGTACGGGTCTTCCTCATCTCCTTCATCTGGAGGTTTGTGCGTATAGCAAGGGTGAGTACCCAACGTACTCAGCAAGCCATCACGGAATGATGCACATGATAGTGTCATTCAAAGGATGGCTATGGTTTATTTGCGCAAAGCCAATTTTCACAAATCATTTCATAAACCTAACATCTAGCCAGGTCAAGTTTTAGGTCCATAGTATATTAAGTCGGCGACGGTTCTGTCCACCATCTATTGTGATCCCAAGGATAGCTTCCCGCCTCCGATTCATCATGGTTTTCTGGGGGTGTCTTTTCCCTTCTCTCAGATAGAGAAGTTGGTTTCCCCAGCACATAAAGTCATTATGCAATCCCACCCATCATTTTAAAATGTATGAGTCTAGCCACGGGAGAAACTTGTCACGTCGCTCATTGACCGTGAGCACGACTATTCGAATAGATTGATTGACTCACACTGCAGTGGATGTACACTTTACCCGTACTCCGCAACTACTCATTGAATGAGCTTACATCCCTCTATATGGGACGGTCATGGCAAAGCCTTTCGATAACCTCACTTTGGCAGTACCCGTTCCATGAACTTAAGCCCTCATGCACTCTAGCCATCATTTCCTAGCAGTGAGAGGAGTTCTGGCGTTCCCGGGGTAAGAGAAAGAATTGCTCTATCCTTGAACTTTCCATCTTCATGTCCTTTTATTCATGTCTTCATTTCTTCATGTTGATCGCATGCCCGATCTCGCCTGTACCAACCAGCAGATACACCCCCTGGTAGGCCCTTAACTTTCGTCCGTGCACCCACCGGTGGTGCACCCCACCGGCAAGCCCTTACCTCAACGCCAACACCTGAACCTACTATGCGGGGATACGCCTCCGCTCGAGATATTTAATCGGCTAGGTCTATACCCATTCGAGAAGTACGGTTGTACTGGCTCGTTCTAAGTTGTAGTCTCATGGCTCGGTCCTTAACTGACCAGGGACGGTACTAGCCTTTCCCGGAATCCACCCAAATCCATCCATCCGCCCCGGTCTAAAACGTTGGTTTCATATTTTTGTTTTTCCATCAAAACCATTTTCATCATGTTCAAGGCAATGTGGCGCTCATGTCTCCACATGCCATAGCTCAACTACCTTCCCTAAGGTAGTTGCCCAAGCATAAAGCTCTTTATAAAATCATGAGTATGCATGAATCTAAGAATAGCATGGCTAAGCATTTTACCGAAGATATTCTCCAGTTATATGTATCACATCGAGGGTTACAAGGAATAATTCTAGAGGTAATCAATAACAAGGCATGGAATAACAAGTATAGGTAATTCTTTGTGTATAGCATGCTTGTTTAAAGTTTAAAACAACATTATTTTGTAATTGGGATCAACATGTTCAAAGAGTGTGATGATTTGCCTTGCTCGCACGCTCGTTGAACGGGGTCTTCAATGGAGTCGGTGCCTACTTCTTCGGGTGCTAACCGTACGTGCAAAAAGAAAGATTGAACTCATTTAGAATCCAATAAGATCAAATAAAAGATTAAAAAAATCATAAAAGAACTCCAAAATATCTACCCTACGATTTTATTTGAGTTAGGGAAGGATTTTGAATGAAATCCGAGTAACGAAAGCGAGTAAGGGTTGTTTTAGGGTTTTCGCAAAATACCGATTAATAGATAAGACGACAAACCTATAAATGTTGTTTGAAAAATTTTCCATTAAAAAGGCCAAAACATATTTATTATTATTATTTTTTAGGCAAGAAAGAATAAATAAATCTCAAGAAAAATTTACAAAGCGAAGTACCGGAAATCTCATTTCGAAGTCCGAATTTTCCCGAGGAAAAAAAGAAAAAAATGGTAAAACCATATATTTTAGCACAAATATTTCCCAAAAATATTTTCAAATTTTTCTAGAATTTTTCCCTATTTTTCTATTATTTTTTTTCTTTCTTTTCTTTCCTTTTCTTCTTTTTTTTTTTACCCGCCCTTCTCTCCTTCCTCCTGTTCTCTCTCTCTGCTTGCACCAGCAGACGAGGAAAAAGGACACCGGCGGCGAGGGAGGGCCGAAGCTCGGGGCTCAAGGGCCTCTCGCCCATCTACGAGCTACGAAGATTTCGTTTCATGGCTTAGCCGGCCGGAGGAGCGGTGAGGAGTGCTGGCGACGGCGAGGCGGCCAGGGCGGCGGCGACGCTCGTTGGCGGCACGGTCAGGCGACGACACGACCATGGAGGGGCTTGGGAGCATCTATGGGACTCAGTGAAGCTATTGAAGGTGATGGTTTGGCCGAAGAAGCAACGGAGCGCGTTGGCACCGTGCGGGGTGGTGGCGGCCGAACGGGTGTCTACGGCGGGGCTCGCCGGCAGCGGGCTTCGGTGGGGGTTCGGGTTCGGCAAGCTAGGGAAAAGAAAGGGCTAGATGTAGGGAACGTGTTCTCACCTGTAATTTGTCAAGAACTCGACCGAATCGCGGCGGAATCCGAGAAATCTCTCCGGCGGTCTTCACGGCGAGCTTCACGGCCGGACTTCGGTTCTTCGCGAAATTGGAACAATATAGTGGCTAACTTTTGGGGGAAACAGGGGGAAAGGCACGAGGAAATAATGGAGAAGGTTTGCCGTGTTTGGAGCTCGGCTTGGGAATGTCTCTTATAGTCGATGGAGGGGAAAGGACAACGCGACGGCGACCATGGCGCGGCGTCAGCGGTATGGTGCACGAGCACGTGTGCAGAGCTTGACGTGCGGCGACGGGACAGTGGCATGGTCGCGGTGACGTGCGCCGGTATGGCTTGTTGACGCCGCGGGCAGCCGAGAGCACACGCGTGGTACGATGGTGCGGCGCGCGACGTGGCCGACGCACGGCATGGCGTGGCACAGGGCGCGTGACACGGGTGCAGGTTGAACGGGAGCACGCGCGGCAAGAGCGCGGCAACGGGCGACGTGACAGCAAGGCAACGCGAGGACGAGTTAGGAACGTGCGCCGCGATAGTCGGGTTGACGCAGGATGAGTTGGAACGCGCGCGCGACGTGTGGTGGTGACCGGCACGAGGACTGCAATACGCTCGGCATGGCGCGATAGTACGGCGAGCTCCTGTGCATGTGGGAAGGTGACGCCGACGAGAACGTGTGTGCACGTGGTTTTCGGTACGGCGCGACAAGGTGGGCGACACGTGGCGCGCGTGTGCGGGCGTCGAGAGACCGGTCGAACACTTGCGGCCGGATGAACAGTGTGTTTTCCCATTTTCCCCGATTTAATCTTCCTAATTTTCCCATTTCTATTTCCTTTCACCCTAAAATTCAAAAATAAATTCTAACATCCCCAAAATAATTTTGGATTCATATTTTCAAACATTTTCCCTATTTTTATTATATTTTTCATATTTGATTTATTCCTTCTTATATTTCCAAAAATTTGATCCCTTTGCTTTTAAAAAGGATTTCCAATTTTATTTTCTATTCTCAGATTATCTCCTATGGTTCAAATTCAAAATTTTGATTATCCTTTCCTTATCCTTCTAGGGTTTATGCCAACCTTTATATTTTCCAGTTACTTTTGTAATTCTACGGTTTGTATTTTTATCCTTTTTGCAATATAGATCCCGGAATTTTCTTCCCAATTTGGGATTTTATTTTTAGGGTTTTGATCCCAATTTCACATCAAACAAAGTTCAAGAGAACTCTTATGCAACCGAGCTGGCAAATAAGAATGAAGACACAATAAGAAGCAATAAAACCAAAAGGTTTTTGTAAGTTTTTATTTTTAATTCCCGGTTTCAAATTCTTCGATTTTCAGGATGTTACAAACCTACCCCCCTTAAAATAAATCTCGTCCCCGAGATTTGGGTTGGGCTGTGGTTGAAAGTCTGTTGGTTCATATAAGACTGATCCATTTAGGACTTCATCCCAACAAAACGATGGATAGGATGATTGTTTATGATAGGGCGGAAATCCATCACGGAGTTCTTAAGGTGATCCCTACAATGTCCTTGCGATTCTTTGTTTTAGATAACTATATTATTCTTTTTTTAAAAAAACTTTCTAGGTACTCTAGGCTTAGTGGTTCTATTAATCTAATATTTTCGTAAGGAATCTTTTGATGTGTGCCCTTGCTTCATTTTTTTAAAGTAAAGGGGAGAGAGAGGTGGCTTGTCTCTCACACTTGTCCCCGGCTAGCAAATTGGACAGTGAGTGGAGGCGAAGTTGCTCGAGTGAAGAAGGGATGGAGCGAGGGCCACATGACGAAGTCGAAGTGGAGCGATGGGTTCTTGGCAGAGGCGGACTTCGTCGGCAGTTAGGGCTTGCAGTCGTAGGGCCTAGGGTGGAAGGAGATGTTTCCTCATCGGTTCAAGCAATGGGTGGATTCGTCGCGGAGACGATGCTCGAAGGATAGCGGTGTCGAGGTTCTTCGACCGTGAAGGCTGCATTCTGGCGAAAGGGGTTGCTGCCTGGCGATGGGTGTGGGCAAAAGTGTGGTATGTCGGAGCGGCTATTAGTACTTTACTGGCTTGGGTGTTATACCCACTGGTTTTTGTTTGGAGGCTGTGGCGGGATGCGACAGAGAATGGTCACCAGGATTTCCTTTGTGAGGCGGTTTGTCTTCTCGTCATGTTGGCACCCATTGTGTTTCTCTCTTTTCTAGAGTTACTAATAGATTAGGTAGTCAATGGATAGTTCCTAGAATTTGTCCCCTTATGTATGGATCTGGTGGCCACTGCCTGAATCTTTCTTTTGTCTTTATATCAGGAGCATATTGGATGTTTTGCCTAAACTGGTGCTCGGGTGATTTAGGTTGTGGTTGGGTTTTGCTTGTCAGAAGAGTGGTTGGATGACATTGATTGCTAGGACTGCTACTAGCGTTCCAACTAGTTTCCCATGTAAAGTATATGAAACCAATTATGTTTTGTGGGGACTTAGATCCATCTACACCTTGTTCTACTGTGAATAGGCGTAATGTCAAATTGACTAACAGGTGGTGGCGGTGTTTGTCTAAAGGACGATCTTTCAAACATACAATATTTAGTATGTCTATCTCTAAGCTTTTCTTAAGTTGTATAATAGACTTGCTACTCCAAAATTTTAGAGACCTTTATTGCATAGATGGGTAGTGACCTTATATGGTATGATTGTGATCCCGGGTATGGTTGACGGAAGACTATCCGAAGAAGGTTTGGTTTCATCTAGCTACAACATGGGGCACAATTTAAAGATCCATGGTCATGTCACTCTACCCCCCTTAAATAAATTTTAAGCTTTGCTTTAGGCATAATCAACAAATCCTTAGGAAATATGTCCAGGTAATCCTGACCTTACTGGCATACCGGTTATGGGTAGTAGAGTAAATATTCCCGTGGCTCGCTCACACATCATCGAGTCTCGGTCCATGGTTCTGTGCTTGTCCTCGAGGTTATGAAAGAACGCAAAGTTTTGAAACCAAACAAACTTTAACTTAGTGTAGAATGGATGGAGGACGTACCCATTAGCACGATCTGGTCCTCCTGGGCCTCTTCAGCATGTACATGGTTCACTCGGCCATGGCGGATTCCAGTGGTGGCCTCCTTCGGCTGGGGTGTCCCGAACAGTCTGCGTCCAGGTACCGGGGCAGAGGTCCCTCTTACAGCAATGGCGTTGGCTCCAATACGGACGGGGGTGTTACGTGGCTTAGGGCAGTGATTGGCGAAATGTCCATATTCCCCACAGTTGAAGCAGTTCACGTTCTTAAGTCTTGGGGTCGCCAAGGTAGGTGCCGGGGAGCGGAAAGGGGTGGCAGGTGGCCTGCTGGCATTGCCGGGTGCAACGGGGCGATTGGTCATTGTGACAGCTGGCTTCCAACCTGTTTGTGTTGCTCCTTTGGGTCGCTGGGGCGTTCCTTGAACTGGGCGGGCTAGAGCAAGTCTTCTCTTTCGGTTGTTTTCAACCGTCCTTTGGTCATGCTCAAGCCTTACGACCTTGTTGATGAGGCTCTGAAAGCTAGCGTGGTCTTGACCGATCATCGGTCCTCTTAGCTTGTCGTTCAGTCCTTCGATAAATTTATCCATTTTTTCTTCTTCGTCTGCCAGGTCGCTTGTGGCGTAGCGGGCAAGCTGCGTGAACTTGTTAAGATATTCTTGCACCGAGGTGTTGCTTTGGCGCAACCTCCTAAATTCATTCTTCTTCATTCTCATAACTGCGGTGGGTACAAAATTTTCACGGAAAGCAGCCGTGAATTCTTCCCATGTCGGTTCTCCGGCATCTTTAGCCCGAGTCTCTTTGTAGGTGTCCCACCAGTCACTTGCGGGACCTTCTAGCTGATTAGTGGCGAAGATGACTCTGTCAGCTTCCCGTACTCGGACGAGAGTCAACTTCTTCTCTATTACCCTCAACCAATCTTCAACATCCATTGGTTCCTCTGCCATGGAGAACGTTGGCGGTTTGGCTCGCATAAACTCGCCTAGGCTTGATCCTCCGCGTTGTCCTTGATTGTTGGCAATGACTTGAAGCAATTGGGTTTGTGAAGCCATGACTTCCGCTAGGGTGGAGGGGTTAGGCTCCGGCGGGTTCTCCGTAGCTGCTGAGGCTCTGCGATGGTGTACCATCTGAGGAATATAGATGAGGTAAATGATTGGATCGACTAATGTCATGGTTCTAATCGATTTTTAAGTGATCTTCAAGTTGTTCTTAAGTGATCTTTTGCACACAACAAGTATGGTGATATAAACTCGTTTAAGATATAACATAGAACTTTATATTAGTTCATAAACGTTACATCATAGGAGGGGTACATCGGACTGCCATGCACAGTCCCACACAACATAATACAATGACAACAACATCGGTCTAGGATCTTCATATATAAAGGGGAAAGGGTACGGTCATTGCTGTCTTAACTCCATCCAAAGCAAGACCAGAGTTGATGCAGACTCCTTGTCTAGTTGTTTGGGCTATCGCTCGATCTGGGGTTGCCACCTATGGCTGTTGCATTGGCACCGGTAAGAGGAGGGGTGCTGTGTGGCTTTGGGCATTGGTTGGCATAGTGCCCAAATTCTTCACAGTTGAAGCAAGTCACATTCCTTTTCCTTGGGGCTGCCAGGATAGGTGTTGGAGTGCGAAATGGTGTGATAGTTGTCCTAGGGCAGTCATTGGCATAGTGCCCTAACTCTCCACAGTTGAAGCACTGCACATTCCTCTTTAGACATCGGGGAATCTCCTCAGCATCTTTAGGGGTACACACTGTGCTCGTGATGATCATCCTGCCAGTACCACATGTGGTCCATTTTGGTGACTTCCTCTTCCTGGAGTTGGATGGCGAACTGAGCCCTTGGCCGGTCGTTGGATCGAATTCCTTGTCCTTCCTTCCGCACTGTATCTCACCCTCGATCGGGGTTCCGGTGCGTTTTTCCCCTGCACTGTCCCTTATTCCATATCCTTGTTCCATGAAACCGTAGCGGGGGCCAAGTGTTTCCTTCCCTCCTAATGGTGGGTTTGGCGTTACTGCTCTCTGTGGGCTTGACAGTATATTCGCAGGAGTCATCAGGGCTTGAGTCGGAACATACCAACGTTGCTCTGGACACGAACCCAAAACTTAAAGGTGCCGTTGCATTTGCTGCACCATCATGATCATCAATTGTGTCTGGCTAGCCATTATCTGGGGTAAGGTCAGATTCATAGGGAAAGAGGGTGGAATGTCCATAGGGTCGCTCTGTGTTGATCCATGAGATTGCTGAGATCTTGATTTCCTTCCCTTGTTCTTTCCCATCTATTGTCAGAGAGAGAGAAATCAGAAGAAAGGTTAAGCTCTGGTTGGGACCTTATTCCTGTGTACTCTTATTACTTTAGCGGGTGGAATAAACAATCTCTCAAGCTTTAACACGGTCACAGTCCTATATCTATTTTTGAAGATAGTTTAGGGTTTAGAGAAAGGTAAAATCAAATGTTTGTAGAGGAATTGGGGTAAGAGAGAAAAATATGTTTGTCTTGTGAAAATAGTTTGTATTTCCAAAATAATCCTATGTAGGGATATTTCCCTTTGACCAACTATAAAAGGGTGGGGCGCCAGTTGGTCTTATCCTACAGTCGCACTGCTCTGATACCAGCTCTGTAGACCCTCATTTTTGAGGACGGGAATCATTCGTGTTCATAGTACCTTATCCTGGATCGAGTAGTTCGGTACCCACGAATACGGTTCAATTACCGTGCAAAGTGCACGAATAGTCTTACATCGAAATTATTACAATAATAGGCCCGAAGGCAATATCCAATACATATAGGACCTACCGGTCCGGATACAACCGAAAACAGAAATTAGATAAGATAGCAGAGGGAAGGCAACAGCATGCCGATTGCCAGAGGCAACGACTGGGGACTAAGACCTGTTGCGCTCCATTGTCTTCATTCCTCCTAGTAGCATGTGTACGGGTCTTCCTCATCTCCTTCATCTGGAGGTTTGTGCGCATAGCAAGGGTGAGTACCCAACATACTCAGCAAGCCAACACGGAATGATGCACATGATAGGGTCATTCAAAGGATGGCTATGGTTTATTTGCGCAAAGCTAATTTTCACAAATCATTTCACAAACCTAACATCTAGCCAGGTCAAGTTTTAGGTCCATAGTATATTAAGTCGGCGACGGTTCTGTCCACCATCTATTGTGATCCCAAGGATAGCTTCCCGCCTCCGATTCGTCATGGTTTTTTGGGGGTGTCTTCCCCTTCTCTCAGATAGAGAAGTTGGTTTCCCCAGCACATAAAGTCATTATGCAATCCCACCCATCATTTTAAAATGTATGAGTCTAGCCACGGGAGAAACTTGTCACATCGCTCATTGACCGCGAGCACGGCTATTCGAATAGATTGATTGACTCACACTGCAGTGGATATACACTTTACCCGTACTCCGCAACTACTCATTGAATGAGCTTACATCCCTCTATATGGGACGGTCACGGCAAAGCCTTTCGATAACCTCACTTTCTAAAGGTAATCAATAACAAGGCATGGCATAAAAAGTATAGGTAATTCTTTGTGTATAGCATGCATGTTTAAAGTTTAAAACAACATCATTTCGCAATTGGGATCAATATGTTCAAAGAGTGTGATGACTTGCCTTGCTCGCACACTCGTTGAACTGGGTCTTCAATGGAGTCGGTGCACCTGCTTCTTCGGGTGCTAACCATACGTGCGAAAAGAAAGATTTAACTCGTTTATAATCTAATAAGATCGAATAAAAGATCAAGAAAAATCATAAAAGAACTCCAAAATATCTACCCTACGATTTTATTTGAGTTAGGGAAGGATTTTGAATGAAATCCGAGTAACGAAAGCGAGTAAGGGTTGTTTTAGGGTTTTCGCAAAATACCTATTAATAGATAAGGCGAAAAACCTATAAATGTTGTTTGAAAGATTTTCCATTAAAAAGGCCAAAACATATTTATTATTATTATTATTTAGGCAAGAAAGAATAAATAAATCTCAAGAAAAATTTACGAAAGCGAAATACGGAAATCTCATTTCGAAGTCCGAATTTTTCCGAGGAAAAAAAGAAAAAAATATAAGAAAACCATATATTTTAGCACAAATATTTCCCAAAAATATTTTCAAATTTTTCTAGAATTTCTCCCCATTTTTCTATTATGTTTTTCTTTCTTTTCTTTCCTTTTCTTCTTTTCTTTTTACCGCCCTTCTCTGCTTCCTCTGTTCTCTCTCTGCGCTTGTGCGTAGCCACGGGGAAAAGGACACCGGGCGGCGAGGAGAGAGCTGAAGCTCGAGGCTCAAGGGCCTCTGCCCATCTACGAGCTATGGAGATTTCGTTTCATGGCTTGGCCGGGCTAGAGGAGCGGTGGGGAGAGCGGCGCGGCGAGGCGGCCGGGCGGCGGCGACGCTCGTCGACGCACGCGCGGTCGAGGCGACGGCACGGCCATGGCGAGGGGCTTGGGAGCATCTATGGGACTCAGTGAAGCTATTGAAGGTGATGGTTTTGCCGGAGAAGCAACGGAGCGCGCTGGCACCGTGCGGGGTGGTGGCGGCCGAACGGGTGTCTACGGCAGGGCTCGCCAGCGGCGGGCTCCGGTGGGGGTTCAGGTTCGGCAAGCTAGGGAAAAGAATGGGCTAGATGTAGGGAACGTGTTCTCACCTGTAATTTGTCAAGAACTCGACCGAATTGCGACGGAATCCGAGAAATCTCTCCGGCGGTCTTCACGGCGAGCTTCACGGCGGGACTTCGGTTCTTCGCGAAATTGGAACAATGTAGTGGCTAACTTTTGGGAAACAGGGGGAAAGGCACGAGGAAATAATGGGGAAGGTTTGCCGTGTTTGGAGCTTGGCTTGGGAATGGCTCTTATAGTCGATGGAGGGGAAAGGGCGACGCGTGGCGCGCGTGTGCGGGCGTCGAGAGACCGGTCGAACACTTGCGGCGGGATGAACGGTGTGTTTTCCCATTTCCCGATTTAATCTTCCTAATTTTTCTATTTCTATTTCCTTTCACCCTAAAATTCAAAAATAAATTCTAACATCCCCAAAATAATTTTGGATTCATATTTTCAAACATTTTCCCTATTTTTATTATATTTTTCATATTTGATTTATTCCCTTCTTATATTTCCAAAAATTTGATCCCATTGCTTTTAAAAAGGATTTCCAATTTTATTTTCTATTCTCATATTATCTCCTATGATTCAAATTCAAAATTTTGATTATTCTTTCCTTATCTTTCTAGGGTTTATGCCAACCTTTATATTTTCCAGGTTACTTTTGTAATTCTACAGTTTGTATTTTTATCCTTTTTGAAATATAGATCCTAGAATTTTCTTCCCAATTTGGGATTTTATTTTTAGGGTTTTGATCCCAATTTCACATCAAACAAAGTTCAAGAGAACTTTTATGCAACTGAGCTAGCAAATAAGAATGAAGACACAATAAGAAGCAATAAAACCAAAAGGTTTTTGTAAGTTCCGATTTTAATTCCCGGTTTCAAAATCTCCGATTTTCAGGGTGTTAGAGTATCCGATTGCCATAATCTCCACAGTAGCCCCCGAGTCCTTCGCAGTCGACGAGATAACTTTGTCTCGAACCAAAATAACACAAAGCCAAACAACTCCTTAGCCGAGTGCTTCCGGTGCTGAGTGGTTCTATCATCTCTACCTGAATCTCCCGAGTGCTTTATCTTCTAATAAAAAGATGTGAAGGGCTGGAAAATATCTAAAAAAATTCTCAAAAATAAATATCTAGGTGCATCTCCTGATGCACCTAATTAGGTGTAGCCCCCGACTATGTGGTTAGTCAAAAACAGACTAAGCATATAGTCAAGAACTATAAAAAATCATACTCATATAAATGCTTAGCTCAAGCTAAAGCAAATATAAAAAATCATATAACACATCACTCGGCAAGCTTATGCTTATCCGAGTAAATTTGCCCAAGTCGTCTCGGAACAAATAATTTAATTAACCCTCATGGATAAGAAATCAGTTCACTCGGCAAGCTCATGCTTATTCGAATTGATCTGCCCGAGTCATCTCAGAACAAATAGCTCAATCAACCCTCGTGGATAAAAAACACTCAGCAAGCTCATGTTTATCCGAGTTAACTTGCCCGAATAATCTCGGAACAAATAATTTAATCGACCCTCATGGGTAAACAAATTTTTCAGTCATATGAAAAATACGACCAAAATATTAAATAGCTCCTGCCATAATATTAGTCTTAATCTAAAAAGATCTTCACCAAGGTGGAAAAATAACATTGATATAATCATTTAATCAAATGCTTAAAAACCAAACAGTCCCTGTCATCAGGACAGCCATGAAAAGCTTAATTGTTTGTTACCTTTCAAATTGCATCGTGCCAACTTCTCATGAAGTTGCGTAAACCGCGGTATGAAAGGATTTTAAAAGCATTGGGCTATGTGACACGTGCATATTGCCAGGGCAAATCTGCTTAAGTCCATCCACTTAAATCCCTAAGGACACGTGTCAGGCCACACCTTAGCTGGGTCATAAGTCTCTCATGGGCTCGGCCCAATCGCAAGATGATTTAGCAAAAAACCCTCAAGTCTGAAGCCTCGAGGTCATCCCCGCCACTTCGTCTTCCCCAAAAATTTTCTTTTTCGCAGCACTGTTCACAAGCTTTCCGCAGAAAACCCTAAACTCGCATGCGCCCAAATCCATCGATCTAGGAGCTCTCATTTCACCACAAGCCATCTTCCGCATCTAGCCTCCAAGATTCCCTTGTCGAATCTCCATCTCCCGTGTCAGATCTGTTCTTCCCCAAACCGCATCCATGGCGGGAGAGAAAGAAATACCCTTCGAACAATGGGCGACCTCTGACATCAAGGAATCAACTCTTCGGGAGATGGTGAAGAACGGAGTTCTTCCGCCCAAAGAGATTATCGGCTGGCGTCCGGCGGCTGGTGAGGAATTCCCCACTCCAAACACCGGTGAGATCGTCGTTTTTACCTCTTTTTTCTACTGTGGCTTCGGCCTTCCCACCTCTGATTTCTTTCGGGGCCTTCTTGAGTATTACGGTCTTCAACTCTATCACTTGAATCCCAACTCGATGCTTCACATTGCAATCTTCATCCACTTCTGCGAAGCTTTTCTTGGCATCCTTCCCCACTTCCAACTTTTTCGCCATATGTTTTATCTTAAGCCACATCCAAACAAGGATGAGCCCTACGTCGTTGGTGGGGCCGGCTTTCAACTCCGCGGAACTCTCCGCATAGATTATTTCTCTCTCCCCTTGAAATCTTCCAACAAAGGCTAGCATGCGAACTGGTTCTATATCTCAAATCTCGAACCCAGCTTGCCCAACTTTATCGGCCTTCCACCAGTTCCAAGGCCTAACTGGAGCACCGTGCCGATGGCCCAAGATTGGGATAATGCCAACAAGCTCTTGGCCAATATCTTGGAGATGAAGAAAAAGGGCCTTCGGGGAGAACAAATCACTCGGCACTTCATCAAGAACCGACTAGCACCTATTAAAGAAAGATCTAAGCCTGCGTTTGAGTATGAGGGTGAAAGGGACCCCAATCGGGAAGACCGCGATTCCTTGAGCTATGAGACCCTGAAGACTCATATGTATAAAATCTTTTCTTCTGGGATCGCGGTTGAGCGCAGCCTCATGTTGCCGGTTCTCCCATACAGCTTGTACCGCCCTCCTCCTCTGGTAAGCTGGCTCAACTTCTTTAATGTCTTTCGATCTTAATATTGCATCTCTTAGTGTATAAAGAATCTCCCTTGCAGGAAAATGCTTCCATCATCTCTAAGCCATACAAGGTGCATCATGACGATGCGCCAGCTCGGCCTGCCAAGAAGCCAGTCGGCGGCGATAAGATCAGGAGTGATCCAGTCGGCAAAAGGGCTGCTGCCGATGAGGATGTCAGCAAGCGGGCAAGCAAAAGGAGGCTGGTGATCGATGACTCGGACGATGATGTTCCGCTCCTCAAGGCGAAGTAACCCCTCCGAGGTCATCTCCCAAATCCGCACCTAAGATTCGCCGATCAACCGGGTATGCCTCATAATTGAAATCGTGTCCTTGTTGAAAATCTTTCTGCCTTTTTCCCGATTGTTTCCATCTTTTTCCTACAGGAAGCCTCAGAACATAGACCACACTGGACAGAGTGAGGGCTTAAAGCCATCTGTATCGGTCGAAGAAACAAAGCCTGTAGAACAAGAAACTCAGGACCCTCTCCCGAGTGAGAGCGCTCCGAGTGAGAAGCCCCACCTCCCAGTGAAGATATCATGAGGGAGGAGTCCCTGACTGCCAGTCAGGAGACCTCTTCTGGAAACCAGTCGGTGGAAGAAGAGATCCCGACTGCCGCTCAAGGCGCCCCGACTGAGAACCGGTCGGGTGCGAACCAAGAAGAAAAAGGCAGCCGGGAAGTACCATTCGAGGGTTCAGCCACTGATGCTGGTAAGCTCTAAAGTGGTCTTCTGACTTTAGTCTTCAATCTGTCTTTTTCTTTGTCTTCATTTGTCTTCTTTCAATCAATCAGCAAAAGAGGAGGAGATCCCCAGGCTGCAATCTTTAGAGACCTGGGTCCCTCCGATCAAAATAGAGTGGCGCAACTCCGAGGGCTTGAAGCAGGGCATCGTCTTGAACAAGCAGAAAGAAAATGAAGAAAGAGACATGCTTGTGGACAGCCTGAATGAAGCTACCCGGCTGCTAAATGTAAGCATCGCTCTTCTCTGTCATAACCTTACGGTTTCTTTTAGTCGACTAACTCCGAACTCGCGTGCAGAGAGTATATTGCCGATCAATGGCCAAGTCTGATGCCCTCGAGAAACTGGTCCCCCACTTGAATTCCCTGGAGAACATCCAGCAGGAGCTTAAGACCACTCGGGAAGAGGCTGCATCAAGAGAGGCTACCCTGCGAGAGAGATTGCCGCGCTCCGGGAAGAGAACTTGACCTCCGGGGTTCAGTCGGGAGTAAGTTTAATCGTCTTGGTCTCTTTATGCCTTTATTTGTAATCTGTCTTGGTCTTGTCGTCAGCAAATTTTCTTGTTGCAGAGAACACATCAGAAGTCCACATACTCCAGACTCAGCTGGAAGAAGCTAATGTCAACAAAGCTTAGTCTGAATCTGAGTTTGAAGGTAAATTCTTTCAAGATAGCATTCTTCGTTTTGCTTCATCTTCAAGTGTCTGTGTAATCATATGTCTCTTGCAGCTTATAAGGTCAAGACCTGAGCGCAATTCGATGTCTTCGTCGAAAAGGTCCGAAGAGCAGAAAGCGTAAGCGACGATATTGCTAATGCAGCCACACTGATCCTCTTGTCGCTGTTCCAGCATGGGCTCGGGACCAGCTCACTGGATGCCGTCGAGGTCTTCGATAAGCTCAGGAGGGCCCCGGAACAGTATATAGCAAATATCTCAGAAGCGGCCACCATGGGAGCAGGCTTCGCTCTTGCGTAGGCCAAGTCACTCTATCCTCGGATAGATGTTGACTCAGTCGGGGAAGGCTTTGCCGACGACACTTCGGATGAGCAGGCCTTAGAGTTGATTAGTGAAGCACAGGAGTCGGCCAAAAAAGTAGCTGCTGATGTAGTTAACAACTTTCGATCTTGATTATTTTGCAAACTTTGTATGTAACTTCTGGTGTGAACTTGTAAATATTTAGCTTATTTATATTAATGCCTTGATCCGAGTCTATATATCAAATTTCTTAAGTAATTTTTGTCCGACTGTCATCAAGCCTAAGCCTGATTAGGTCATCAAAAAATTCTCAGTACTTATCTATTGAACTCGAATCAAAATATTAAACAATGATAAACCAAATATAAACAATTTGTCAAAGAAACCCATGCTTTATTAACACATGTATAGCCCCCGACTGTCAACTCAAGAAGTCATCTTGCTTGAGGTTGGCAGTCGAAAATAACATGAAGCTTAAGCATAGTATCGTCGAAGATGTTCGATATTCCAGGAGTTCTCCACCATGGATCCATCTTCACGTTTTAGTCGATATGCTCCTTGCCGAGTCACCTCAGCGATTATGTATGATCCTTCCCATAATGGAGATAATTTATGACGATCTTTGGTGGTTTGAATCTTACGTAGAACCAAATCACCGACAATGAAGGCTCGCGCCCGAACATTGCGACTATGGTATCATCTAAGTCCTTGAAGATATCTTGCCGACTTGATCAAGGCTGCCTCTCGGGCCTCTTCCAGTCGGTTCAGGTCATCCACTCGGTCTTGATCGTAGTGCTCGTCGTTGAAACTGCGGACTCGAAGAGATTCATACTCATTTCATTCGGCAACATGGCTTCTGCCCCGTAAACCAGGAAGAAAGGAGTTTGGCTGGTAGCCCAACTGGGCGTAGTCTGTAGAGACCATAAAACCGAGGGCAGCTCTTGAACCCATTTGCCGGCATAAGGATTTAGCCTGTCGAACACTCGGGCCTTAATGCCTTGAAGAACCATGCCATTGGCACGTTCAACTTGTCCGTTGCTTTTAGGGTGTGCGACTGATGTGTAGCAGATTTTGATGCCGAAATCTTCACAGAATTCCTTGAAAACGTCTCCAGTGAATTGAGTCCCATTGTCGCTTATAATTCTGTTTGGGACACCAAACCGGTGCACGATGTTGAGGATGAAGTCTCGTGCCTTGTCAGCGGTGATCGTAGCAACTGGCTTAGCCTCAATCCACTTGAAAAACTTGTCGATTGCGACGAACAGATGTGTGAATTCTCCTGGAGCCTTCTTGAAAGGGCCGACCATATCCAAGCCCCATACCGCAAACGGCCAAGATAATGGAATCGTTTGTAGCTCTTGGGCTGGAACATGACTCTGCCGAGCAAAGAACTGACAACCTTCACATGTGCGAACCACTTTGTCAGCGTCAGAGACCACCGTAAGCCAGAAGAAACCTTGTCTATAGGCTTTGCCAACCAAAGTGTGTGTCGCCGCGTGACTTCCGCATACACCCGAGTGGATATCTTGGAGTAGTTGTCGTCCTTCTTCAGGCGTGATACATCTCATTAGGACTCCAGAAGGGCTTCTCTTGTACAATTCGGAGTCGACCATGACATAGCCCTGACAACGACGTCGGACTCGTTCCGCCTCATCCCGGTCTTCCGGTAGCTCTTACTGAGTTAAAAATTTGATGAGCGGTGTCCTCCAATCGGCGTCGAGCATGGCGACTTGGTTTGCAGTTTGCTCGTTGGGAATTGGTTTTGCTACAACAGTCGACTCATAGAGTTGCTCTACGAAAACGTCTGTTGGGGCGGTTTCTCGCTTGGACCCGAACTGCGCCAACTCGTTAGCCGCCTCATTGTTATGTCTCAATACATGGGATAGCTCCAATCCATCAAACCTGTCTTCAAGTTTGCGAACTTCTTGCTGATAAGCTTCCATGGTGTCGTTTAAACAGGACCAATCTTTCATCACTTGGTTGACAACTAGTGGGAATCTCCTTTCACAACCAACCGTCATATCCCGAGTGAAACAACAAATCGTAGGCCATGCAGCAGGGCTTCGTACTCGGCGACGTTGTGTGAGGCGGGGAAATGAATATGAAGAACATATCGCAACCTTTCTCCAGTCGGGAAATCAGCACGACTCCCGCTCCCAAGCCAGTGATCCTCTTGGATCCGTTAAAGTGCATGGTCCAGTATTGTAGGTTCTCCCTAGGTACATCTTCTTGTTGTTCGATCCACTCGGCCAGAAAATCTGCCAGGGCTTGTGACTTTATAGACGTCCTTGCCTTGAAAGTTAAGTCCAGCGGCATCAGCTCCAGAACCCCCTTTGCGATGCGTCCAGTCGCCTCCAAGTTATGGATGACATCGCCGAGTGGAAATGAAGTGACGACGGTGACCGAGTGACCCTGAAAGTAGTGCGCCAATTTTCTCGCAGTTATCAGAACACCATATAATAATTTTTGTACCTGGGGTTAGCGAATTTTGGCTCCTGCCAGCACTTCGCTAACAAAGTAGATTGGCCTTTGAATCTTCTGGACTCGTCCTTCTTCCTCACGCTCGACGACGAGAACTGTGCTGACCACCTGGTGAGTTACTGAGACATACAATAGCAGGGGTTCCTGAGGCTGAGGTGAGGCTAGGACGAGCGGCGTCGTGAGAAACTCTTTGAAATCTTCAAAGGCTTTGTGGCCTTCCGTGATCCATTGGAAGTCATCGGTTTTCTTCAATAACCTGAAAAAAGGCATGCCTCGCTCGCCGAGTCGGGAGATGAATCGGCTTAGCGCCGCCATACAGCTGGTGAGCTTCTGGACGTCTTTCTAGTTACTCGAGGGCTTCATATTCAAAATAGCGTTGATTTTCTCTGGGTTAGCTTTGATGCCGCGATGGGACACCATGAAGCCGAGCAGTTTGCTTGATGGCACGCCGAATGTGCATTTTTCCGGGTTTAACTTCATTCTGAAGGCCTGAATGTTTGCGAAGATTTCTTCTAAGTCGGCAATCAGGTCTTCCTTTTGCTTGGTATTGATGACGACATCGTCGACGTAAGCTTCCTCGTTTTTCCCGATCTGCGTCTGAAAGCATCTCTGGATCATGCGCTGGTACGTGGCTTCGGCATTCTTCAGACCGAAGGGCATCGTGATGTAGCAGTAAGCTCCAAACGGCGTGATGAATGATGTTTTCGGGCGGTCGGATTCCTTCAAGGCGATCGGTGGTAGCCCGAGTAACTGATCCGAAAACTTAGGAGCGCGGCGCGCTATTGAATCTACGACTTGGTCGATGCGAGGCAATCCGAATGGATCTTTAAGGCAGGCTTTGTTGAGATCGGTGTAGTCAACGCACATGCATCATTGCCCCGTCTTCTTCCGGACCAGGATCGGGTTAGCTAGCCAGTCGGGACGGTAGACCTCTTTGATGAACCCGGCGGCTAGGAGTTTCGTGAGTTCTTCCTTGATGGCATCTTTTCGATCCTGAGCGAAACGACGTAATCGTTGTTTAATAGGTTTCGTGTCATCTTTGACGTGTAAAGAGTGCTCGATCACCTCCCTAGGAATTCTAGGCATATCGGATGGTTTTCAAGTAAAAACTTCTTTATTATTTTGGAGGAAGGTGACGAGCGCGCTTTCCTATTTAGGATCTAGCTCGGCGCCGATTACAGCGGTTTTGGAAGGATCTGATGGATCAAGGGAGATCTTCTTCGTTTTGGCGTCGCCGTGTCCCGACTTGGCTATCTTCTTCGCGGGGATTTCACCCTCTTCAGATGTTGATGCAGCCAGTCGGATTTCTTCCTGGCCACGTGATCTCTCACGAGATTGGGTCATATCGTAGCTTTCTTTGTCGCAGGTGAAGGCTTGTTTGACGTCGCTGCGCAGGGTGATGACGCCATTGGGACCGGGCATCTTCATGCAAAGGTAAGTATAGTGTGGTATCACCATGAACTTGGCAAGCGCAGGCCTTTCAATGATTGCGTGGTAGGCTGTTTCGAAGTCAGCCACCTCGAAGGTGATGTTTTTCATCCGGAAGTTCTCCCGAACTCCGAAGGTGACTGGCAGGGCGATGTGCCCAAGTGGCGTAGATGACAGCCCCAGGATAACTCCGTGGAAGGGGACTGAACTCGGCTTCAACTCGGATCTTGGGATCTGCATCTCATCCAGGGTCTTGGCGAATAAAATGTTGAGGGCACTGCCCCCATCAATGAGGACGCGCTTAAGCTTTATGTTTCGAACCACCGGGTCTAGTACCAGGGGATACCGCCCCGGGTGAACCACTCGGTCAGGGTGATCCGAGCGGTTGAACGTGATGGCCACCTCCGACCATCGTAGATATTGTGGGACTTCAGGTTGTGCCGCGTTGACCTCGTGATCAGTTAGCTTTTGCTTTCTCTTGGACTCATAAGCCTGCGGCCCCCCAAAAATATAATTCAGTTCGCCCACGGGGTCTTGAAAAGACTCTGAGTTGCCAGTCGGGTTATTCTTATTGGTTCCCGAGGGCCGGCTTCGTCAGTCGGTTTCTTGTTTAGTTGTGTCGCGTATTGCTCGGCGAACTGCTTGTAGATGAAGCAATCCTTGGCCACATGCTTGTGATTTGGGTGATACGTGCACTGAGCGTTCATGATCGTGTCGTAGGCCGCGACCTGAGGACGACGTTGGGAGTTGGACGTTGTAGCAACCAGGTCCTCGACCCGGCGCTTGCGATCTTTTTGGCCGTGATTGTTGTTGCCGTTGTCCTTCTTAGGATGCCGGCTACCTCCTGACTGCTTGTCGTCTCTTTTGTCGTGCCGATCTTGCCGTGCCGCCTTGATTGCGTCGTTGGATTTGGCGTAGGAGTTCACTGTCTCGAACATTTGTTTTACCGTCTTCGGTGGCTTACGCCCAAACTTTCCGATCAGCAACTTGTCACGAACACCCTTCTGGAAGGCGGCGATTATGATGTCGTCGGTGATGTTGGGAATCTTGTTGCTTCCGAGAAACGCCGGATGTAGTCCTTCAGCGGCTCGTCTGGCTTCTGGATGACGTTGTAGAGATCAAAGTGGGTCCCAGGCCTTTCAAAAGTGCCCTGGAAATTGGCGATGAAGTGGTCCCGAAGCTCACTCCACGAGCCAATTGAGCCTCTTGACAAGCTCGTGAGCCAGTTCCTGGCTGAGTTGACGAGGGCGACAGGTAAGTAATTGGCCATGGCCTTGTGTCTCCTCCTCCTACGCAGATGGTGAGGGTGTACACGGTTAGCCACGACTCGGGGTCGGTCTTTCCGTCGTACTTCTCGATTCCTGTAGGCTTGAAACCACTTGGCCAATCCACTTGGCGCAGGTCCCGAGTGAACGCAGGCACTCCGTCGTCGTTGCAGTCGGGCGATCTCCTTCGGTCTTCGTGGGAGCGCTGCTCATGCTCTTGATAGCACCGGTCCAGGACTTCCCGCAGATCACTCGGCGGGGTTCTTTGTAGGCTGCTACGGTAGTCGGAGTTGTAGTTGCGGCGGACTCGGTCATGGACGGGTGGTCGTCCATGTCCTTTTTTGCGAGAGTCGGCCGATTGCTCTTGATGCCTCCGTGTTGTCTCGTGGCGGGGGTCTCTTGACCTAGTGGCCATCTTGGCTTGCTCGGGCCTCCTGTAGTCCTTCGACCGTAGCGGCGGAAGTCGGCTTCCGTCGGGTGTTTCAGCAACAAACTCAGTCGGCCTTCGTGTTGAGGTGGAGGGAGAGCAATTGGCTGTAGCCACGACGATGGTCTTGATCTTATCCAGGATTGGTGTTACCGTAGCGGGTGCCGCTTCGATAACAGTGTCGAGGAGGGTGAGGGCGGCAACGGCATTCTGCTGAGGCATCTAGAAGATGTTGGTGTTGTCGACTCGTGTCTGAAGTATGGCCTCTCGAGCGGATCGCCCAGTCGCCCTTAGGTCTCGCTTCCTCCTGTCGGCTTTTTCCTTGCGCCTATTCTCCTCCTCCGTCAGCTTGCGCTCCTGCTCAAGCCTGGGTTGTTCTTCTTTCGCAATTCTACGGGCCATGGCTGAGTCGGTCTCAGCCACTTCAGCCATGAGGATGTCAAAGCACTTTGGCTCGTAGTCCTTGTCGAAGTTGGAGTCGTTGGCCTCGTCCATAGAGATGCCGTAGAGATCGTCGAAATCTGAAGAGCTGAGGTACTCATCAAGTTTCATGGATGAGCATGATCCAAACGGTTGGAGGATGACGGCGACTTCCCTTAATCCTGGATCGCTTGAGTCTGGATCGTTCCAGTCCGGGTCGTAGCTGGATGCCGATGGTTCTCCCGAGTGAGTCGATTTCGACTCGGAAGAAAGGAGATTGCAATAGATCTCAGCGACGTTTGGTAACCCAAACGACGCCGAGAGGGTTTCTCCTCCCAAGTGGATAGATCCCAACTCGGAAGTTAGAAAGTTGCGGTAAATCTCAGCGTCGTTTGGTAATCCGAACAGCGCCGAGTGGATTCCTCCTTCCAAGTGTATGGATTCCAGCTTGGGAGTCAGAACGTTGTAGTAGATTTCAGCGTCGTTTGGTAATCCAAACGGCATCGAGCGGGTTCCCCATCCCGACTGGTCCGAATCCGAGTCGGGGAATGAGAGCTCGTCGAATCTTTTGGCGGCGAAGTCACGATGCCTGATGAAGATCCCATCACGCTTGCCGGCGAGATGAAGAAGAAGTCTTGACGCGCGGGCCCCTACCTGGCGTGCCAACTGTCGAAACTTGATTTCGGCAATAGAAATTGGGGGTGCAGTCAAGATCGCCAAACACGATGGGTTAAGTGAAAAACAAATATTTAGACAGGTTCAGGCCCTCTCATGAGGTAATACCCTACTCCTGTTTCGGGGATTCGATCCGCCGAGTATTTATTGATCTCACGATCTTGTGTATTGCATAAATCTGATATCTCTCAAGGGACGCCTCTACCCTCCTTATATAGTCTCGAAGGGCGGGCTTACAAGTCGGAAACCCTATCATATTCTAAATCGGTTTCCTCAATCTTACCAAACTATGACTATGAGCCATTGCCTTTATCTCATCGGCAACGTAACACCCAAGTCATAGCCGATTTACATAATTCTTAGGCATAACATATCCCTATTACCAGTTGGACAAGCTTATCATGAAGGTATTCGATTGTCATAATCTTTACATGTGTAATATGTTCCTTTTCATTAGGTTGATGTACAATTTTATACCTCTGAAAATCTCATCTCGGTGGATGCGTTACTCGAATCATATTGTAAACTGTGAAATACGGTACGATATGAATGAATTCTGCAAAACTACATGAAAACGATGTGAATTTCCAAACGAACATGGGCCTTTGTTTTTCTCTTCAACAACTGTATGGGCCCAAGCCCAAAATTACCCATGGGCTACAAACGAAGGCCCAATCTGTCCCCCACGATCCTTCCGACCTGAAGCAACAAGAACCAGACGAGAGACGACGGTGGCGGCGGCCGAGGAGACGAGGGGAGGGGAGGAGAGGTAGAGGAGGCGAGAGCTCGATGGCGTCGTCGCTGGGGAGGCTAAAATCCTCCATCTTTGACAAGGAGGAGAGGAAGATGTATGTTTTTCTGCCCAATCCCCGTCCCATCTCATCTGTTCCTGCATCCAGTTTCCTCTCTGTTTTGCTGTCGTTTCTTTATTGGATTTGTGTGGCACGGATCGATTAGAAACCTTTGTTTTTTTTTGCTTTAGCTTCAAATTTATTGATGCCGATGCTGTCGAGGTGTGATTTTGGTCTGTTCTCCATTATCCCTTGGGGTCAGTGCGAATAGGGAAGTGATGATGTCCATGAACTCTAACTTTGTTCGTTGCAATCTTTGCTTCGAGATAGTAGTTAAGTTAGGCTGATTTGCCACTCAAGGGCAACGAAATATTAGATAGATGCACTCTTTTTTTGGTTACTTCGCTCGCATTTGTTTTGGTGGTAGTGGGGTGTGTGGGTGTGGGTGTGGGTGTGTGTGTGTGGGGGGGGGGGTAATATCTCATCTGATGGATATGGATTGGTTATCGATGCAGGCAATACCAATCACACATCCGGGGGCTTAATGCGTATGATCGACACAAGAAGTTCATGAAGGATTATGGTATGATTCTTTGTCTTCTTATTGTTTTCCACTTAAGCATTTCTTCATTGTTTTAAATTTTTATTGAGAGATCTGTGGCGGCTTTCTGTTCAGATTTTATAGGAACAAAATACAATGATAGTGGAATGGTAATGTTAGGAAGTTCAGTTACAGTTAATAGCATTGTTGTAGGAAAAGGACACATTTTAAATTCAAGAGTCCATAAAAGCTAGTACAACTTTCGATAGAGGCAGCACATACAAATATGTACTCATTATGATGCTCACTGAACTAATGAAACTGAGTGGCTAATCCAAATTGACATCTGCTCGAAATCTTGGACTATGTCTCTGCTTTTCTTCACAATAGTCAGACAAATGATGGTTAGCTTGTGCTCCAATATACTGGTACCAGTCCCGGTCCGGAGTTCAATTTGATCTTTGATTCCTGATGCCAATGTATGGAACAGATATATCAGAAAGTTCTCCTTTCATAGTGGAAAGGAAATTGAGACAATAGCATATAATGAGTTACTTATTTGCTCTGTCTCAGTTTCCAAAAGCAACTGGATGATGAACAGTTCCCTCTACTGTAGAAAGAATTGGGGGCTACCTTCATCCGTACATGGGCTATGCTTATTGATGTGTAACTTGCCACCTAGCTTTGGATGAAACTTATTCTGGGTATGCGTCTTTTCCATTTGGGAGTTGATGGTCTGATACGCTATACCAGTGACCCAATCTGTTGAATAATGCTGTCATCGACTAGCAGTTCATCTTCCAACTATTCTATTGCTTGTGTTAGTAAAGTACAAGGAAGCTTTTGTTTTAGATATGTAAGTGGAAACTACTATAATAGACAAATGGAGAACCAGAATGTAGCCTCGTCACAGCATCCTTTATTGTGGATGTATAAAGAATTGTGGATTGGAGATCATGTTCATGTTTACAAAATTATTGTTTCAGTGATTGGCTCTGTTATTTTATTGGTTTCTCCATCTTTTCTTGATATTGTAAGTTCCCACTGAAAAAACAATGTGCTGTGAACAGTTCAGTTTTATGGCCATGACAAGAATACGGATAATCGTGCACCCATCAAGACTGATAATGATACACTGAGAGAAGGATACAGGTAAGAAACATTTCTGTCCAATACCCTTTGTTATTTATTTATGGTGGAATATACTGCCCATGCTTTATGAAATACTCCTAAATCCTTTTATTTAATTGTTTATCACATAAAGGTTCATACTTTCTGAGGAAGATGATATCGATTCTACTTGGGAGAAGAGGCTGGTGAAACGTTACTATGACAAGCTTTTTAAAGAGTATCCTTTTTGGTAGTGTGTTCCTTACATTATTTTCATTGAGAATTTTTTGATACAGTGCATATTTCTTCAAAAATTTATGTGATATGTTCTGATTTGTGGAGGTGAGGTGGTTTGGCAAGTTCATCCCCTTTGTACCACTGAGCAATACTGCAATGTATTGACTGAAGAGCTTGATATAATAGACTAATTTCTTCCATGGGTATGAACTGTAGATTTTATCTCACAAACTCATTAGCATGTCTGAAAAGATAAGAGCTGCAATATGCATTGTAAGATACTATGAATGGAATTTTCTCAAAAGGTTGACATAACACATATGTATATGATAGTATTCTCATAGGCATAACTTGTATTTACCGTTGTCCCTGCATCAGTGTATGTGTCTTTGAGAGAATATTGCAAGTTCATTACAAACAGATATAGTGATTAACTGCTTTCTTGTCTTTATGCCTTCAATAATTGGGCCAATATTACCTGTCAGTCTCTGTCTCCTATAGAAACAGCATGTTTTGAAGTTCTGTAGTACCTATTTAGAAGATGGGGAACATGAAGCAGGAGAGAGAATCAGGATTGCTATGTTTGATTTGAAGCACTTAAGTTCTGCTCCTATCTTTATAATCCGTCTATGTTAACCAACAGACGTGGTCCTTCCACCTTGAAATTGTTTTCCTGGGTGTTCTATTGTTCTTGTAACGTTCTTGAAACTCGAGTTTATTGTGCCTAGGATCCTTAATTCTATACAGATACTGCATTGCTGATATGTCCCAGTTCAAAAAAGGCAAGGTACGGTGATACGATTTTATAGCAATAAGCCAATAATTGGTATTTATTTGTGTCTTTACTGGATATGATGTCTCTTGAATGATATTCTTGCTGTATTTTCTCCTCTTTGCTATTAATGCAATATAAAGGAGGAAAAATTCTCCTAGTATGACTTATATCTGTAACATTAATGATTTTAATTAAATGAAAGAAAAGAATAATACCCAGTGTTGAATTTGTATCTGTAATATTAAGTTTGTCGACATTAACAAAGTGATCATTCTTGTTTTTGGTCGTAATTGCATTATAGTACTTCCTTCATCCAAAAGTCTAAGACCTATTTCATTTTTTGGTTTTTCCAAAAGTCTAAGGCTTATTTGTAGTCTCTATGTGCTAATTAAATTATTGACCAGAACCCAAGAAACCATCTTAGTAGTATTTATTGGTTGCATGTATGTGTATAGTTCATTAGTTTTGTCACATGGTGCATGAGTAAATTACTCCTTGGTCTTGGTGACAAAAGAAATAGGTCTTAAACTTTTGGATGGAGGGAGTATCAATTATTATCACACAGAGAACCAAAATCACTAGTACACCCATTTTTTATGTATGTTAAGGTCTGACAGGCACATACACTTGTTAGCGGGGACTCTAGGATATCCCATTTACGTGGTTCATTACTGAATAATCTGTATCCTTTAGAACTAAGAACAGCATAACAGGGATATGCTGCTGATGGATATCAGAGTTTTTTTAAAAAATGATAAAAACCATCTGTTTTATTCTTGGAAATTGAGTGCACATTCTAAGGATCTCATTTTTTTCAGATTGGATTGAGATGGAGAACTGAAAAGGAGGTGATATCTGGAAAAGGTATTTCCCCTTATAATTCCATGTGTTTTCAGGTGCACTAAACTGTCGCAAAATGCTGCCTTTTGCAGGGCAGTTTATCTGTGGCAACAGGATTTGTGATGAGAAAAATGGACTTGGTAGTTATGAGGTATGCTCTTGGTCCTTTTTTATCTTGTCACTGATGCTACAATGCATAGATCCTTTTGTTCATTAAAGAACTTTTCTGCTATAGATAACTGCCCCCCTTGTTTTCAGGTGAACTTTTCTTATATTGAAGCTGGGGAGCAGAAACAAGCACTTGTGAAACTGGTAGCTTGCCAGAGGTTAGCTAATCCACTACTTTATTTCGGGATTATGTTAACCCAGTTGATCCACTATTTTATTTTATTGTATATCTTGCTGATCTTGGTATTCATACATTTTACATTCCAACTATTTTGATCTGGCCCGTCCTCTCTCTAGTCTTCTCTTGCCATTTTTTATTCAACCAAATGTTCAATTGATTATTTAGCTTGATTGTTGTACATTATGAAAGATGTGCAGAAAAACTTGCTTATAAGAGGCAAAAGGAGAAGGAAAGAGAGAAGGAAAAAGAGCTTTCTGGTGAAAAGGAAATGGAGTTAAAAGAAAGGGACAAGAGGAAAAGGTACCTCTTACACCCCAGGATTTTTGTTACATGGCTTTCTTTGACATTTCTGTTCAAACTGTAGAGAACATGTGGGAAGCGAAGAAACGGAAGATACATCAGTGGATGAATTGACGGAGAAATATAGCAGAAGAAAAAAAGGTAGAAATGATTGCATTATCACCCGGAACAGTGGATCTTTTTGCTTTTTTTATGAACTCAAACCCTACCAGCATGCAATAGTTTGCTGGAATATTCCATTGCTGGTCCCTGTCCTTTATGCTGTGCAGTATTCATATCAACATTTACCTGTTTACTTTATTTTGGGGGGAATTTAAAACTGTCAAAAAGTCTTATAGTAGATTATTAACTAGAAAAACTTGTGTATGCAAAATCCCACAGATCGGAAACAATCTTCAACCGGGAAAACGAGCAAGAATGATGAAGGCTTTGAGGAGTTCCTTGAAGGCATGTTCCCTTGATCTGGCCTTCCTAATGGCAGCATCATCATCAGAAGGGGCAGCAGCACCTGTTTAATCTTCCATGACATGTTAGTACTAAACGTGATTAATTGTAACTTTGTATATGGTGATGTATAACTGCTAGTTGTTCTATTTCTAGACTCGAGGTCTCTTGTGAGTTCTGAGATGTGAGAACTGCCATGTGCTGTCTAAACTAACGAATTCGTCACCTCCTGCTTTTAATCTGTAATAATTTGAAGCACCTTGAATGTTATTTATATGTGGATATTGCGTGGTATAAATATGCAAATATCAGAGTATTAACTAGTTCTTTCTTATGCAAGAATTATGCATGGTGCCGCCCCTTAGTAAGAAAATCCATTGGCTTGTAACCAAATAATGTCAGAGGCATTTTGTTACACAGGTGACCAACCTATTGTGTTCAGGTTAATAATGTTGTTGATGCCTCACAATATACCTGGGAATTTCAGAGGAGCAAATTGATAATTTCTAAATTACTATACAAATCATTCGTATTCTCATGTATTTCTGAAGATACAGAAGCTAGAGAGCTGATAAACTTGAGAATTTCGCAAGTTACCCTCCACAAGCATTAAATTCATGAGTATTCCTCTCTTTTAACCACATCCACAATGAGAATTGTAGTTCTGCTACGAAATTCTCTGCTACTGATCACAGTGTTAAAAATGATCTCCAGTTGCAGAAACAGATCAACAGGTTGACCAAGGAATTCTCTGCTATTGATCACCAGTTCACCACTGTTTATGTGTTGACCATGAAATTCTCTGCTACTGATCACCAGTTCACCACTGTTTTTGTCTTGACCAATGTTAAGAACTAAGATCAACGGTGGGAATTGGCCTCCCCTTAAATCACTGAACTAGTGTAAAACTAATCTGCTATGATGACTATTCCTTTGCCCTCTTGCAGCCGAGCTTCAGCTGTTTTTCACACAAATAACAAGTCAGAAGTGTTGAAAGAAACAACTTAATAGCTTATGAAAGGAAAATATCGTGCCAATTCAACTCAAGAAGATATGTATTAATAACTGAACATGAGTTCATTCACTTGAACATAAAAAAGAAATAGCAAGGATAACTAATTGTTTGTTTGATCTATCAAGGCTCGTCAATTGCTTTAAGAACCGTTCAAAGAAAATCAGAAACATGGCTTTCCATGAACAGAGCACTGACGGTATACCTGATGGTTCTTTAAAATTGGGGCAATGTTCAACAATTATGTCGCTACATGTCAGGCCTTCAGGAACGGAGCGCAGAATTGGACAGCCAGACAAACACATTATCTGCAGAAAAGGTAGGTTCTCCAACCATTCTGGCAAATTCTCCAATTTGTTGCAGTTATCAATTGTCAAGCTGGTAAGAGAGGAAAGATGCTGCAAACCCTGTGGGAGGCATGACAATTCATGACAACCACATATCTCCAACTTCTTGAGGCGACCAAGAGCCTGTAGACCCTCACAGTCTGAAGAAGCATGCAGCTCTTCACAGAAAGTAATAGAAAGATTTTCGAGGCTCTTCTCCACACCTCTCAGACTTCCTTTTGAGCTATACAACATCTTGTTATTCATCCATAAAATTAAACTTTCAACTGATGGAAGTTCCATATGCAGTGCACTCAATTTTGGGCACTGAATGATGACCAGTTCTTCAAGACGAGGAAACAAATTCATCCTAGATGCCTGTTCCCAGACTTCAAGGCTAGTCATGTATGAGAAAATCAGCTTCTGCAGTGAAGGGAATGTACCGTTATGACCATATAAATTATCATCAATAGAACTGATATTATCAACTCCACTTATCTCTGCAATCTTCAGACATGGTAGTAGCCCAAGTGGAGGTAAAGACTTTTCACATGCTCTAAGATTAAACAGCCTTATCTCGACCAGAGATGTGAGGTATGGCTCACTGCTTGTCATCCAAGATGGAAATGCATCCCCTTCATACGCAACAATCTCCAAAGTTTTCAGACACTGGTTAGGCTGGAGGCTTTCAAGTACTCCATTATCTATTCTACTGGTATTTTCAACATCCATATTCCACTGCAACATCAATATCTCGAGCTTTTCTTTCTCTTGAAGTTTTACCATTCTTGCATCTTCAGTGTCCAAAACCTTTTCAAGGTTTACTAGAGATAGTCTATTGAGGTCTGGCAGTGACTGCAGCTCTGACATCACCCTACTACCATTGTTGGGGACAAAGTACCCAAGCAATGTGTGAAGATGTGTAAGTTGGCCCATTGCACGAGGCATTGCTGTGAGTGAGGAGCAGTTGAGAACATTTAGGTACTCAAGGCTCTTCATTGTACTCATCTTTGTAGGCAATGTGACAAGATAGTGACATCCTTCAAGGTCTAGCTTCTGTAATTGCACAAGCTTACATATGTTCTCGTGCAGTTTTCGTAGGTTTTCACAGTGAGATAGTATTAGAGTTTGCAGAAGCTGCAGTTTGGAGACTGAACTTGGGATGCTTTCAATATTTGTCAGTGAAAGGTTGAGATATCTCAAATGAGGCATCAGCTCAATTTTATCAGGAAGCTTTCTAATCTTAGTAGCCTGCAAACTCAAGACCTGAAGATGTTTAAGCGATTGACAGAGCACCGGGTCGATCTCTTTAATCTCGCATCGCTGATCAGATAAGCACATTCTGCTATCCTGAAGTAAAATCAGTGCCTTCAAGTGTTCTAATTGATCTATGTATCGTGGGAAGGATGCAGTTGAAGGGGCAATGATCAATGACATAAGTCGAACAGAAGGTTGCATTTGTGTGAAGTCCTTGTCAGCTGTCATTACTGTGCTGAATTCCCTTTCCATGTACACAGCAAATATGTGCAATATCTTGTGCATCCTGTAGATAAGTTTCCCTCTATATTCAGAATCTTCAATTGGATAATAGCACTCACTAAGGAGCTGCTCAAGAAATCCTATTCTCTCTGCTCCTGTAATAGTGAGCGGCATAAGTTCAGCCGCGGCGAAAAGATCAGCTAACTCTTCAGCATCAAAGTTGAATCCCAACGGGAACATAGAGCAATACAGGAAACAATTCTGAAGGTGAGATGGGAGATGCTGGTAGCTGATGTAGGCGCTCTCTAAGATTTCCTTATATTCTTCCCCTGAGGAATATACTTCATTGCCTTCAAAGAACACATTAAAATCTTCCAGAAACTGATGCCAGAAGGCTGCTTCTGGCCTTCTACAAAGTATTGCACCTGCAGACTGAATCAGCAAAGGGACACCATCACATTTGCTAGCAATCTTCACACCAATGTTGACGAGTTCAGAGCTACGATCACATCTGCACCTCTTCATCCACTGATCTACGAACTGTAAGGTGTGTTCTTGTTCCAATGGCTGCAAGAAGTAGGGCAATGTTCTTGGCACAATTGCAGCTGTCCTTGACACAAGCGTGGGAGTTCGGGTGGTGAAAATGAAGGCGCCATTGGATGGAAGAACTCGCATCAGGCTATCCCATTCTGGCCAGTTCTGCGCCTCATTCGCATTCCAAACATCATCAAGAACAATCAGATACTTCCCCTTCTGATCGTGTAGAGATTTGCTGATGAATTCATCCAAGAAATTCTGAAATTTTGTTGAGCTAAACCACATGTTTGGTACAATCCTCTTGGAAAGATCGGAGCTCTCTGAAACATTCTCCCAGCGTCGCACGGGGAACTTCTCCATGACCATGGCGTCGTTGAACAGGGCTTGCGCCAGGCGAGTCTTGCCAATCCCTGGCCCTCCGACGATCGGCATCACCATCGGCCCGTCCTCCTCGCCGCTGCCGGCGAGCAATACTTGCATCATCTTCTCTGCAAGCTCCGATCTCCCCACCATGGGCTCTGCGAGAGCGTCTCTGATGGTGTTTGCACGGACCGCGCGCTCAATCTCCAACGAGTCGTATCGGAGGAAAGAACGGCTGCGCTCCGTTGATGCAAGAGACGACAGCTCTCTTAGATGAAGCAGCGACTGCCGGAGGTCACGGATGATGGCGCCGCGGCGGCGTAGGCGGCTGGAGATGATGGCTCTGAACATTATGCTGGTCGTTGCCGCCCCCTCCATGGCCAAAACCGCCTCGAGAGCGTAGCGGAGGGAGGCGTATGCTGACCTGGTACGGGCGGCGAGCGCCACTGTGCTGGTGACCCCCGGGGCAGTGAGCGCGCCGTGGACGTCCGCGACGGCGCGGCGAATTTCGTCGAACAGGCTGCCGGCGCGCAGCAGTCGGCACCGCTCCTCCATTTGCGACGAGCTCAGCATGGTCATGACCGCTTGCAGATCTCCGGCGGCGGCTTCCATGGTAGTACTATCCCCTCCTGCACCTCCTCCTCGTCGTCTTCTTCCTTACTCCGTGTTTGATATTGCTTTCTCCACTCCCGCTACTGGAGCAGAAATTCTCAACCCGTCAGTGGGGTGGTCAGGTTACCGGTGCAATAGCACTACGGGTTTCTCCTTGATCGAAGGCGATGTGGACCTCCACATCCACTTCCCAGCCAGCGTGCACGGCAAGCCGACGCGCATGCCAACCCCTCCACCACCTCCACCTCCAATGGCTCATGGGGAAATTTCGGGATACAAGTCAATGGAGGGGTTCGGTAGCAAATGGTGAGCCGTTGTGGGCGATGTACATGGCGGCCTCCGTGGCCATCGAAGAAGGCGTCCTCCATCTCGCGCATCCGCGCCGCCAGCGACACGGACCCCGAACGCCACCGGCCACACCGCCGCCGACGCTTCATCCGGCAGCGGCGGCCGATGAGCAGACCTGCTCGAGCTCCGACGAGCCACCCGAGGACGAGGATGACTGACGAGCGAGACCGGCACCGCGCAGAGGTGGTGGGCGGCGCACGGACGGAGGAGGAGCGAGGTGGCGGGCAGCGGGCGGGACATATAAATTATTCTACTCCCGCTATAAATATAAATTATTTTACAAAATAATGGAAAATATGACAGTGACGTACAGGAAGAGGAGCATGCCGCTGCAAAATTACGGGCTGCCCATTCTAGACCTCGTCTAGGACGATTTATCATGGAGAGGGGAAAAGTGCTTTATTTGTCTCTCTCATCCTTAAGGAGAGATTTTTTTTCATATAGTTGTTTCTTATTAAAATATTTAAATATTATTAGAATTTTTTTAATTTTCATTGGCATGGTTGGTTTTATGTCTTTGCTACATTTTATTTGCTCTTATAAGGCATCATCAATTTATGTCGCTACAAGTATGGATGCTAGTTGGAGAAAAAGCACAAGCGGATGGACTAGAAAGAATGCAAGGAGAAGAAAAACATTATACCAAGAGTAAAAACCAACTTTATTGATGAAATAAAAACTGAAATATTTTTCGATTCGTGAGCACAAACCAACGAGAACACGTTAGTACACATACACCAATATAAGAGAGTTCAAAAGTCATATAGATGAGCTATACGAAATTGTCAATCCCGACGAATCGTGCTTAAGCTTGTCTACAAACCACTTCTATGTCGTTCAGCACTTATTGCAATTTCGTGCCCTTTCGTTCGCATGTATTCTATTTGCGTTTCAGCTTTAGTTACTCTTCCGCCATCATACGTCAAATTGACCATGTCGATTCAGAAAGTGAATACGTACCTTCTGGACTGATAAATAAATCTAATTAGTCAATAAGGATATGTATATTTAAAAAAAATAAATAATGATGTGACATACAACTAAGTTATTGTCTATGTTAGGACAGACGAAATATCTTCTTCCGAATGTCTCTTTTGCAAAGGATGTAGCCACCTGACATCGATCTCTGCAACCGTATTTTGGACACTCAGACTATTCAGGTAGACCTAATGGATTGGGTTGTTTCTTTAGTCTAAGCTAGCAGATGGCACTCGATGCTCGTATTCCATCCATACTTAAATGAATTGTGTGGTCATTTCATATTGTGTTATCTTTGCACCGATAGAAGTTACTTTAACCGTATCGATCCACTTTATGAAGCCATATTTTCTTACATCTTCCTATTTTCACAAATTCATTACGAGCGTTAACATAGGTAAATATATAAAAGTAGTGATCGATGGGAGTGAAAAGTTAATGGTACGTATGACAAAATCGTCGTTGACAATGTTAGAACACACGAAACATTTTATCCTATAGTTTGTTGTGTTACGGACCTTATCACCTGGCAACAGTCTCCACAACCGTGCTCTGGACCTTGCATGTGCGCCTTGCATGACCCGTTTATATATCTCCGTTAAGTTTGTGGTCATTATACCGTAGCACGAACCTTTCTTATTAAACAATAAAGCTCATTTCTCCTTTGGTTCCTTCTCAATCCACTCAGAAAATTTAGAAATTCTAATGCTTTCATCCTCTTCATTCGTGGTGAATCACTCGTAAGATGACCAAGTGCTTCTGAAGCATCATCACCTTCTCATCTGTTTGCTTAGCAGTCAACTCATCCAACTTGTCCCACAACTCATTGAACTTTTTCTGCTGGTTTTGTGAGCATAACCTTTTGAAAAGGTCCATCAGACTCTTGTTCCTAAATTATTTGTAGAAGTTAGCATCCATATACCTCATACACCATCTGCTCCTAACATCAGGCCACTTGACTGCACTGTACTCAGAGTTGCCATGCTTCAAATCATCAATAGCCCGCATCACGCCTGCGTGTCGGTTATGTATCAAGCAAACATATGGTCTTCTCCTGCCAACGTGTTCCTTTACTCGTTTTAGGAACAAATGAGAAAGTGCAAACTGCATAAAAACGCAGCATCTCAATTCACAAATGAGAAAGCTTTCAAAATAGAATCTTTGCTGCAAAATGAGCAAGTTAGAGAATCATTTTGCTTCATGGAAGATCATTATGTTCCATGGGTAATCCAATGGTGTACAAGTAATATGTAACTAATCATCTAGGAGTCTCTCGGAAAAAGAAACTAGGAGAAATAGCTCAAAACAAAATTGGTTCGTGCAAAATCAGCTTGAGGATACCTGATGAATGGTTCTGAAAAATTGGGCAGTGCTCAACAATTATGTCGATACATCTTAATCTCAGGCCTTGCGGAACGGAGCACAGCATAGAACAACCAGAAAGCCGTACAACTCGCAGGGAAGGTAGGTTTTCTAACCAATCTGGTAAAGTCTCTATTTTGCTGTAGTTATCAATTGTCAAGCTTTCAATAGAGGAAAGATATGTTGCAAACCCAGAGTGAGGCAGGTCAGCTCATAACATCCACTTATATCCAACTCAATGAGCTCAACAAGATCCTGCAAACCCTTCAAGTTTGACGAAGCTAGCAGCTCTTCACAGAAAGAAATCGAAACATGTTCCAAGCCCTTCACCAATCCTTTCAGGCTTCCTTCTGAGGTACACAACAAGCTGTTATTCATCCACAAGATCAATTTTCAATTGATGGAAACTGCATATGCACTGCTTTCAATTTTGGGCACTGAATGATGACTAGTTCTCTGAGAGGAAACATATTTTCTGTGGGTGTTTGTTCCCAAATTACTAAGTTAGGCATATAAGAGAAAATTAGCCTCTCTAATGAGGGGAATGTACAATTGTGACCATAGAAACTATCTTCTATACAGCTGACTGTTTCAGTTTCACTAATCTCAGCAATCTTTAGGCATGGTAGCTGTCCCAAGGGAGGCAGTGACTTCAGATTAACTAGCCTGATCACTGAGAGGGACGTGAGATAGGGTTCAATGCTTGTCATCCAAGTTGGAAACGTGTTGCCCTCATATGCAACAATTTCAAATGCTTTTAATCGTTGGTGTGGGTTGAAGACTTTCAAGTATAGCATAAGCATTTGCATTGGTGATTTCAAGTACAGCATAAGCATTTGCGTTGGTTCAACATAAGCTTCTTTTGCCTTGCAGCTTTGCATATCTTGGATTGACAAGGTCCAGAACCTTCTCAAGGTTTTTCAGTAATTAGCCTATGGAGGTTTGGCAATGGTTGCAATCTGACAACATCGATCAGAAGTATGTCGAGGTCGATGAGGGCTGGTTCGCCGGGAAGGAGACATGATAAAACCCAGATGAATCTTCCAACTTACTGATAATGTCTTTGCCCTTCTTCACTCGTTCCATAACAGATTGTCCTAGGAAAAAGCAATTAAACATGGAGAAGATCAAAATAATTATTGTGGGTTGTATGAAGCCAATAAACTGGCAATGAGTAAGCTTTTTGCAAAAGAATATCTAATGCTGTTCCACTGCATACTCCTTATACAATAGACCAGGCATCTTCATTATTCAAAAGATTGATACAAAAAAGAGAGAATGAATTCAAAGGATTTCTAAGGATAACTACTGTTTACTCAACACTATCTTGGAGAAACTAAAATAACTCATCTTTTTTCCCCTCAAGTAAACTTCAGTGAATAAGAGAAATGGGGATTCAACTTATGCTTTGATTTAGCCCTAAAGGGCAAATACATTTTGAACATTAGAGATGGGAAATGTCCAAAATACCCCTATACTACCCTTAACAAAGTAAACACAGGAGGGTGTTCATCTCTGCATTACAAACTACTAGAAGGGAAACCGTAGATATTTCAGTTTTTGGTAATTGGTATGGAACTCGTACATCTAAATGCCATGCAAAATTGACTCGATACCTGATGGTTGTGTTGGAAAATTGGGGCAGTCTTCAACATATAATTCAATTCCACCACGCCGTTGAATGCCTTCAGGAACTGAACATAAAGCAGAACAGCCAGATAGATGAATAACTCGCAGATATGGTAGGCTCTCCAACCAATCTGGTAAAGTCTCTAGTTTGCTGCAGTTGTCAATCGTCAAGTTTCTGATCGACAAAAGATGTTTCAAACCCTGTGTGTCATCTCATCACAGCCACATATCTCCAGTCTTTTGAGACAACCTAGATCTTGCAGACCCATACAGTCTGAAGAAGCTCGTAGCTCCTCACAGAATGAAATTGAAACATGTCGCAAGCTTTTTGCCACACCTCTCAGACCCCCTTTCGAGCTAAACAGTGAATTATTGTTCATCCACAAGTTAAGCTTTTTGACTGATCGAAGCACTACATGCAGTGCTGTCAATTTCGGGCACTGAATGATCACTACTTCTGCTAGACGAGGGAACACATCTTCCGAGTGTGCTTGTTCCCACACTTTTAGGTTATGCATGTGAGAAAATATCAGCTTTTCCAATGAGTAGAATATGCCTTTACTGCCATAGAAATTGTCATCAATGCAGGTGATGGCTTCGGCTCCACTAACTTCAGCAATCCTCAGACATGGTAATAGTCCAAGTGGCGGTAGAGATTTACATGCCCTGATATCAATCATCCTGATCTCCACCAGGGAGTTGAGATATGGTTCGGTGCTCATCAACCATGATGGGAGTTTCTCCCCTTCATATGCAACTATCTCCAATGTTTTCAAACCTTTGTTTGGTTGAAGGCATTCAAGGACTTGCTCTGCAGTTAAGCTTGTATTTTTAGAGTCCACATTCCACCGCAAAGCTAACGACTCAAGTTTTACAATGTTGCGTAGATTTGAATCTCTTGCTTCTGAATGGTCTATAACCTTTTCAAGGCTTTCCAGGCATAAATTTTGGAGGTTTGCTAATGAATGCAATTCTGATATGGAGCATCCATCATTGTGGGAGGTCACATACCCCAATAGTGATTGAAGGTTTGTCAGTTGGCTGATCCCACAAGGCATCCTAGTCAGTGATGAGCATTCCAAAATATTTAAACATTCAAGGCTCTTCATTTTGCTCAAGTGCAAAGGCAACTGAACAAGATAGTGGCATCCTTCAAGGTCAAACTTTTGTAATCGAAAAAGCTTACTTGTATTTTCATGCAATTTTTGGAGCTTTTCACAATGGAACAATTTCAGAGTTTGTAGGAACTGTAGTTTGGAGATTGAGCTGGGAATGGTTCTAATATCTGTCCATGAGAGGTCCATGTATCTCAAGTAATGTAGCAGCTCAATTTTGTGAGGGAATTTTCTGATCTTAGTACCATGCAAACTCAAGACTTCCAGATTTCTATTTGATTGCCATAACACTTGAGGAATCTCTTTTATCTCACACTTCTTATCAGACATATTCTTTTGTCCAGCAGGAACAAGGATCAGTGTCCTCAAATCTTTTAACCGTAAGAATTGTACTGGAATTGATTCTGTCGAAGGACCAACAATGAGTGATACATGCCTGGTAGAATTCGGCACTATAGAATCATCCTGGTCGACTATCATCGTTGAGCTGAATTCCCTTACTATACACTGAGTGCACATAAGAAATATTTTGTGAATCTTATGAATAGGCTTCACTCTATGCACGGATCCTTGTGCTCCATGAAATACATGTCTGATAGAATTTCGTACTGATATAGGATTCTCTTGGTCAGCTATCATAATTGAGTTAAATTCCCTTTCTATATACTTAACGTACATATGAAATATTCTGTGCATCCTATACATAGGCTTCACTCCATGGTCATATTCTTGCGCTGGATGAAAGCAGTCATCAAGGAGAGGCTGAAGAAATCTTCTCTGTTGAGCAAATGTCCGCATGGGTGGTATAAAGCCTTGGGCAGCCAAAACGTCTGCCAATTCTTCAATATCAAAGATGTAGTCTAAAGGGAACACTGAGCAATACAAAAGACAATTCCGAAGGTCAGATGTGAGACGTCGGTAACTGACAAGAGCGCTTTCCAGAACTTCATTTCGTTTGGAAAGCCAATTCTGCTGGAGGTCACTATCAAAAAGTCCCTGCCAGAACTTATGCATTAATCGTTGTTGGTGGGATTTGACTGGTCGAACCATACAGAAGTCTTGTACTATGAATTCTTCCCAGAGCTCAATTGCTGATGTTGAAAAAAAGGCGCATGCATGTTTTAACAAAAGGGGCACACCATCACATTGCTCAACAACTACTCTACAAACTTCATAAAGCTCAGTGGGGTAATGGCCACTCTTTGAAGCAACCCATTCTACACAGGAGGAGGAGACCTCCTGTTGCATTGCCTGCAAGTAGTAGGGTTTACAGGTGGGTATGGTGGCTAACCTGGAAGAAACAGCAGTGCTTCGTGTAGTGAGGATTGTTGCACCTTTGGAAGGAAGGTCCTTGATCAGGTTATCCCATTCCTGTGCATTCTCATACCACACATCATCTAGAACAATCAGATAACTGCTTCCATGCTGAGCGCCATTAAGAAAACCCAACGAAATATTTCCTGCATCTTTAAAATTCACCCAACGCTGTCGGTTGAACTTTCCCCTAACTCTAGGATCTTCATACAAAGCCCGAGCCAAATGGGTCTTGCCCATGCCAGGCCCTCCCACAATAAGCAAAACTATTGGCATACTCCCCTCTTCCTTGACTCTGTCAGCAAGCAAGACCCTTGTCATTTTGTCCACCAACTCTGATCTCCCCTCTAGTGGGTATTGCACAGAATTTATATTAGTCTTAGCTTGTATAGCATGCTTAGTAGAATCATATCTAACCAAACTGCGCATAAATCCTTTTGTTGCATCATCTCTTATTTTTGTGAAGTTCTGCAATGACCGCCAGAGAGAGCGAATAGTCATATGGCGGAAAAATATTTTCCTGAGGAAAATAGCAGGTACCTCATGCCATGACTCTGCTCTTATCTGGCAGCTCAGCACTATTTCAAGTGTCTCACGGAGATCAATGCTTTCTCGTTTGATTCTATAAGCAACACTCTGAGGGCTTGTTTCATCCAACTCCATGGTAATGGTACGCAGCTTCTCAAGCAGACTCCTGATGCCCAGCAGCTCACCATGCTCCTCCATGCGGGTAGTCCTTAGCATGTCTATCACTCTTAGTAGTTCTGCTGCCATCCTTCCCTCTATCTGCGTTAGCCTGGGTCATGGGGTTCAATTTGTAGCATTTGATTGTATGCTGTTTGGAGTTAGGCATCGAGTCATTTTCTTTCTTTCTGCTCGGCTGGCTCGGTTGGTACCCGTGAGTCGAGTCCTTGTGTGATGCTACCTGTAAGGTTTGTTTGTTTCAGGTACCTTGAAAGAGAGAGAAAAATGAAAAATACTATCCACTTGATTGAAAAGAAATGAAAGAGAACAACTGAACAGAAAGATGTGAGGCAGTAGTATATGTCTAAATGATGTATGAGCAGTGTCCATGTGGCAATAATTTAATGGGAGTGTATGAATGTCGATTTTGTATTTACATATAGACAGAGCACATTAAAACTTCATACTGTTCCTGACGCATTACTTTTCTAAAAAACCCCTGTCATTAAAGTGCAGTTGCAGTATGATCAGTGACAGTACTGGAGTTCTATGGTGAACTTAAAAAGAGAAAAGGGTTATGCCTAAATACAACTCATCTGTCTTTGCGATTTAGGCTCTAAGTGATGTATCACCCTATCATTACTGCATAAGATTGGAATCAGCAAGATCCTATCACCCTTTCCAGATCAGCTCCTGCTACCCTCACTGATGTTCTGTGTTAAATGGGTAACAAACTAATTGACCTTACTGAAGTCCTTTGAGGCCAGATCGTCTTCCAGGAGTAACTGAGGCGACTGTCGACTGATTGGGAACTATCACCTATGCATTAACTGAATCGGTGGGAAAAGGTGGCAAAGTCAGGGAATATGGATGCCCATTGGATAAATCATGAGATTTTCTGGAGTATGTATTATAAATTTGTAAGTTAGTTGTGAAGGTGGGGGAAGAAAGATACAAAAGCACATGGAAGAAGCAGAGTTCACCTACAGAATATAAATTGGGTACATTAGCAATTTGGCACTACATGGTCTGCCTGATGAAAAATACTGCTCATGCTGCAACCTGCAGCAATAATGCAAGATGCTATGTTCAATGTGTATTTGCTGAGAAAAATGACGATCTTAGCTAGTAATTGGTGGATGCAACATTAAGTTTCATGGCATGTCCGCATGTATAGAAGATAATGGGTGTGCTCATCCTTTTGGGTGTAGAGGCTGGATTTTAATCCATTTTCTAAAAGAAATGTACAGATGATAAATTGCCCCTTGTTCCACATCAATCGAATAGTGGAGTAGCTACCTTGATTTGCTCACCTTGTTAGTGCGGCGGTGGCGGATGCGACGACGGTCATGTCCAGCCGGCGGTGGGGAGCTGGGCGGCGAGGAGTAACCCACGGAACGCGAGAGCCAACCACCAGCCACGCCGGCCGGCGAAGTGGTAGATGAGCCCGGCGCTGCTGTTGAGGGAGAGGATGAGCCGAAGACGAAGAGGCTGGACGCCGTCCATGGCGACTAGTCGGCTAGGGTTCGCTGTGTCCGGTGGCGAGAGGGGGAACACGGGAGTGGTAGGAATGGATTGACCAGAGTGTCACACTTGTGTGCCATGTCCGCGCTCGCTCGGACGAACGCCACCGCACAGGGCGTGGAGGAGGACATCATCGTCCCGCTCCTCGCCCGCCTCGCCACCGTCCGCACCGTCCTCAACGCCGCGCCCGCGCCCGCGCCCGATCTGCAAGATGTGCCAGCGCCGGCGACGGCGACGCGCGCGCCGCCGCCGCCGAGGAAGAGAACGCCAGGGATGAGGCCCGCGCGCTGCTGGAGAAGGTTCGGCGGGAGATGTCCCACCTCCGGACCGTCTTCCGCCGAATCGACGACGCCGACAAGCGCATCCGCTACGGCTTCGACCCCGTCGAGGAGCACATCGACGACGCGCTCCAGCACGCGCGGCCCGACGCGTGGCACGTCCGCGAGGCCCTCCTCGCCGTCGACGCCGACATCGAGGCCATCAAGGCCAGCATCAGCGAGGTCTACAGGTTCCCCTGCGACGGCGACGAACGCCGTGATTCTCCACCGCCGGCGACCGCGCCGGCCACGGGCGTGGTGATGACCAGGAGGATGGGGGAGATCCGGCGCGGCCCGCAGATGCGGCACCTCAGCCTCGCCATCGGCGGCTTGGAGGCGCGGCTCCGCGGCTGCGTGCTCACCCTCGCCGCGTTCCCGGAGAGCGCCGTCATCAAGAAGCGCCTTCTCATCCACTGGTGGCTCGGCGAGGGCTTCGTCCGCTCCGCCGACGAGGGGAAGATCCGCTTCGACGAGCTCATCGCCAAGGGATTCATCGTCCCAATCCCCAGCGCATTCTGCGCCACCGTTCACCGCTGCACGGTGCGGCCGTGGATGCGCGACCTTCTCACCAGCGTGGCCAAACGCAGCGCCTTCCTCGACCTCGACTCCGGCAACGACTTCACCCTCGCGCGCCGCGCGTGCCTGAACGGCGGCAAGATGTCCTCGGGGTTCAGCGCCGAGGCGAGAGCCATCTACAACATCGACCAGAAGTACCTCGAGCTCGACGAGGGCTGGTTCCCCGGGAAGAAGGAGCTGCGCGCGCTGCAGCTCGGCCAGTGGCGGGAGTTTGGCCCTCTCCGGCAGATTGCCAACCCCATGGACAGCCACATCGAGCTCAACGGCATCGAACACTTTGCAGACATGGAAAGCTGCAAGAACCTGAGATACATCAGCTTCAGGGGAATCTCAAGAATCGAGTCCCTGCCCGATTCGATCGGTAAGCTGCGTGAGCTCGTCGTGCTGGATCTCCGGGCATGCCATAATCTGGAGGAATTGGGGCAAGGGATCACAAAGCTGGATCGATTGGAGTATCTCGATTTGTCTGAGTGCCACCTGCTCGTCGGAATGCCTAAAGGGATTGGCCGGCTCACACGGCTCGAGGTCCTCAAGGGATTTGTGGTTGCAAATCCTAGCAGAAAAGATCCCTGTCATCTCAATGAGCTCACCAAGTTGAACAAGCTTAGGAAGCTCGGCATTGTGATTGGTACAATGGCTGTTCCGACAGAGGATGAGTTCTTGAAATTGGGTGAGTTCAAGGCGCTCGAATCGCTCAAAATCAGATGGGGTGTGCTGACTTCTGATAACAATGGGAAAAGAGAAGCATCATCGCATCAAAAACCGATCGCCTCAATGAAATTTGCGCTTCCTCCAAATCTGAAGAAGCTAGATCTCCGATGCTTCCCGCTGACGGATTTCGTTCAGTGGGTTACGCCTAAGGGTGTTAAGAAGCTGTACATTAGGGGAGGAAAACTGATGACACTAGGAGATGAAGAAGGCTGGATGGCAGAGATGCTTCGGCTGAGATTTCTGAATGATCTGGAATATGATCATGGTAGGCTTAAACGTTCATTCAGGAAGCTCAAACCTGAAAATACAGAAATCCATGCATGTCCAAAGTTCAACCTTGAACAATGATCAAGATATTGTCAGCTTGCAAAACCTGTACTGGTTGCTTTTTGAAGGATATATGGGCTTATGTAGGCTGGTTTTACCGCTTTCTATTGGGTCCTACAAAAGAAAAGAAAGAATGATCATTTTATTCTCCTTTAAAAGCAACTTAGCTGGTTCTTGCCATTGTACTGCCTTCCTGAAAGATGTTTTGATTGGTTGTTTCCAGTTAAGAACAATATCTATAATGTTCAGGAATCCTTTTTACCGTTATTTATAGTATATCTATAAATAGTTTTATTTAACCTGTAATTAAATATAATTTTATAGTATATTTGTTTGTATCGAATATGTTACTACTTTTTTCTATAAACTTGGCCAAACTTAAACCAATTATAATCTGAAATAAAAACAACAGTATGTAAATATTTTAACATCCATACCATATACATATGTCGCTCCACAAAATCTTAAATCTAAATTCAACTCATACATCAAGAAAGAAAAAACAAGTCTAAAGTATGAATATAATCTCTTCGTACCTAAATTTGTTTTTCTTTTATCTCAAAGTGTAGATCAGGTTTGAAATTATTTTTTTGAGTCATAGGTATCATTCTACTCTATATTATCTTTTTTCTACTATTTTTTACGACTATTCTTATGAAATTCGATTGAAAAAGGTAAAAGGGACATCCCTTTGATCCCAATTTTGTCATTGTGTTGGTTATTGCAGTCCAAGCAAAGGTCAACAAAATAAATTCGACCTTCGGAGGGTTTCATAGATGAGAGAGTAAAAAAAAAGATCCGAAGAATCCCTCTGCTTTGTTTAGAATTGAGGATTGAATAGAGCTTCTCATGTCCAAGAAGGCACTACATGTTTGGATTATAAATAGATACATTATGTTTGGATTATAAATAGATATATTTTGAATCTGAAATACCTTATACCCTTTCATTCAAAAGAATCCGAAACTCCCTCGAAGAATTCTGATAACAAAATTAAGCCAGGGTCAGGTGAACAGATCAACACACTGTTTTTGTCCTGGTCAATGTTTCATGATCGATGGTGGAACATTAGCCATTTTGGCCTTCACTTACAGATCTGAACCCGTAAAAATTTAATCGTCCAAGGCTCAATAGTTTAATAATTTGAAAACATGGGATAGTGAAGAAAATGAATGTACCTTCCTATTCGGGTCCATAAGATATTTATAAGAATTCAATAAATTTGAACATCAAAAAAACGGACTACTAACTCCAGTTTATATTATAAATTGTTTTGACTTTTTAAGTCAAACCTCTTAAATTATAGAAAATATAGTAATACTTTTAATAAAGAAAACTATCAAATATGTATATGTTTAATGTTAGATGTAATAAAACTAACTTTGTGATATAACTGTTGCTATATTTTTCAATACATTTGGCCAAACTTTCAAAAAGTAACTTAAAATATATCAAAATGACTTGTAATATGAAACGAAGGAAGGAGAAAAGATTGAACTGATTATACGTTGAATTTAACAATGCTCGAATTCTTCCAGCATTTCTAAGAAAATAAAATCGGAAAGATGGCTTCTACCAACACTACATAATCATGCTCGTTGGTTCTTGGAAATCTGGTTTTAAAAAAACGTTCAACAATTATAGCCTCACAATCTCATACTAGCAATTTGCAGAGAAGGATCAATCAAAATTAAATCTTGTAAATGTTGCAGTTTGCAGCACTCGTCAATTGTCAAGCTTCTGAAAGAACAAGACATTGAAAATTTGGGGGCATTGCCATCTTATCGGTCGTTGCACTACCGAGGTCCTGAAGGCTCTCAAAGGTCTGAACTCTGAAGGTAGTAGTCCCTCCGTAAAAAAAATTTACTAGGTTAAGTCTTTTTTTTATGGAAGGAGTACATCGCTATAAAATTAGCAATGTTCATCATGATCGAGGTTAATGAGTTGGCAAATGCTCGTGATCGTCTGTGGCCTGCAGCTACATCATGCACTGGCCAGCAGTAAAAACTAAACGTCCACAAAGACTCAAAACTGCTGATGCTGATCCTACAGTAAAAGGTCGAAGTCATATCATAATGGAAAAACGTATGCACAGCTTTTGGAGATTAATCCCCATAACTGCTTGGCACAAGGAGATGATCTACAGATGCAAGTTTCAGTTCATGGGAGTAAATTTTAGAAATATCTAGACACAAACTTCACAAATTGCAATTGCTGCACAAACTAAATTTAAAAAAATTGAAATAAATCTTTTCTGGTCAAACATTGAAAGCAGTCGGACTGAAGTACAAGAAAAAATTCAAAATAGTCCTGGAGTAAAAATAAATAATGGTTTGCTGGCTGTGGGGTTCGAACCCACGCGCACTCATGTGCAGAAGATCTTAAGTCTTCCCCCTTAACCACTCGGGCAAACCAGCTGAATGGACTTTTACAGCGGTTATATTAATATAATAATGTTTTCACCTAAAATTCCAAGCCACACCCAGCACGTTACTACTCTACATTTCAGCCGTATGGTGTCTTCCTCTTTCTCGGTACACCTAAGCACATGGGATTAAAAAAATCTTATCATATCATATTGCAAAAAAAACTACTGTTCCTCAAGAAAAAGAATAAATATATCACATAACATTTTTTTTATCTTAGGAGAAAAGGATCACTTCATTTTAAAAATGTTTCAGCTTTTTCTGATATCACATAATAATTTCACACCTCAGTTTTATAATCCTAATGACCCTCTAATATTTACCAACCAGAACCCCACCCCCCACCCCCCCAAAAGAAAGGTTTCATAATTATTTGTTTTAAAAATAAACAGTACCAAATTAAAACGACAAAAAGACCCTCATATAAAAACTAAAACTAGTTGATATCTCTCGTTTGGTTACGGGATATATGAATAGATCCATATTATACCTAGATGTATACGTTTAAATAATATGTAAATGATGTAGAGATAATGATTTGACATTGCTTGTATACTGAGTTCAAAAATATAATAAAATTATAAATGATATTTCATGTTTACATGATATTTAAAATACTTTAGTTAATAATTACTAGTAGATGATGATGTAGCATATTTGTTTGTGATTTAAAATACTTCAGGGTGAGAAGATTTAGACTTGCTGTTTTAACTCATATTTTTGCTTGATAAAGCATTCGATACGTATAATACTTGAGAAATTTTACAGTTTTAAAAAATACCTCGAGATACCTAAATTTTACACAAAACTTATAGTTATCAAATTTTATATAAGAAAATATGGTATCTCTCGATATTCTTTTATGTAAAATTACCGATAATACCTTAATATAGGGGTGTAGACAAGCTTAATTAAGGAAAATATAATTTAAGTCGTCTCCTAATCCCTTGTAAATCCATTAAGAAAAATCTATTAGTACCACTAATTATCTAAGCAAATTAATAGGAAAAAAGGAAAAAATACTAAAGGGAAGAAAAAGAGTAACATTTTGTTTTGTTTCTATTGATAGTTGTTTCTTGGCTCTTCCTTTTATTTACAATGTCGGACGTTGCTAGGGCGCGAGTAAACTTCAACCCGCTGCTGTTTTTTTCGCTAGCACTTATAGTGTATTTTAAATTTTATAGTTCTATTATGTATTTCGCACTAGGGCCTCCAATTCCTCACTATGGTGGCCCTGACCACGCGTGGCTAGAGATAGCAATAGGTACCCGAAACCCGAGTACTTGACGGGTTTTACTCGATAAAGAGAGACGGGTATGGGATGAATTTTCTACCCACGGGTACGTTGTTGGACGAAAACATATACCCATCGGATATATCGGGTATGGGTGTGGGTGTGTACTACCCATACCCGTCTACCTGCGGATAAGAAATACCCGTATAAAGAAGTCTAGCTGTCCTTTCTTATTTAGCCCATTTAGCCTATATGGCCCATATGCCCTCCCTCAAGTGAAACCCTAGTTTTACTCCTCCTAGTCCCAGCCGACTTCAGTCCACTTCACACCCGGCGACACCGCCATCTCTGCCCGATGTCATGCCCCCACGCCGTCTGCCCCACGCCGTCCGTCCCCACGCCGCCTATCGCCACGCCGCCCGCCCTCACGACGTCCGCTACCACGCCATCCGACGGCACCACAGCCTCCCACGTCATCGCCGTCAGTAGCCATGGTGGAGATAGGAGAAGATGATAGCCAGTGATGCTCTTCCTCATCCCTAACAAGCTCTTCTTCTTCATCTAGCCGTTTTGCCCTGTTCTGATGCCACGCCATCCCTTTTTAATCTGTGAACTATGTTTTTTAGTTTTATGGATTGGTGGTTGAAGATTGAGCTCTAAACACAAGGTTAAGTTTGTCAGCTGGTTGGATTTGAAGGTTGAAATGGAAGGATTTGGTGTTTGGGATGACCTGCATGAACATGGTCACAAATTCACATCAGATACATACATGCATGCATTCTTGCTGCTTCTTATGAACTACTATGCATCACTGAATCCTCTGTATACTCTGTCGGATGCGGATAACCCGTTGGGTAGAATTACCCGGCGGGTACGGGTATGAAAGTATTTTTTTACCCACGTACGGGTATAGGTAACCCGACGGGTAAAATTCAACCGGACGGATACGGATAACCCGACGGGTAAAATTTAACCTAACGGGTACAGGCATAAATAGCCACTATCCATCAAATATATACCTGTTGCCATCTCTACGCGCGGTGCGTGCTACGATCCACGGCCACCACTCCAACTCCAGAATTTTTGGCATTTTTAATTTTTTTTAAAGATTTACAAAAATAACTTCCGAATTTCGAAAATTACAGATCTAATCTCCCCCGCCCTCGGGAGGGCGTGAAAAAACGTCCTCCCGGAGGGCGAATTATCGCGTGGCGGACGGCGTGGGGGCCGTCCGCCCGCTGAAGCAAATTGCGAGCCGCCCTTCCCGCCCTTGGTAAGGGCGTTTTTGTGCACGGGGCCGCTGCAAAAGGCCGGCCGCCCGGCATTTTGCGGGCGGCCCCCTTCCCGCCCTTGGTAAGGGTGTTTTTCACTTGTGCACGGGGCCTGCAAAAAGGCCGGTCGCCCGGCATTTTGCGGCGGCCCTTCCGCCCTTACCAAGGGCGTTTTTCGCTCTTTGCGGGCGGCCCATTCCCGCCCTTCCGGAGGGCGTTTTTGCCTCAACCTAATTGCCTAATCAACATCGACCCACTCTCTCGTGTTGTTTGAGATGTAAAATGTTATCGTTGTATTTTTGCTAATATAACAAATCCATTTGATTTGTGGTATTGTTGCAAATGTAACCGTCTTCGTGATTTGTCGTATTGTTTGAAATGTAAATGTTATCGTCGTAAGGATGCAAATGTAAATATTGTTGCAAGTGTAAATGTTCGAGGTATCGTACATATGTTGTTTGCATTACACGTGAACATATTGTTTTAACCAAGTTAACTTAGTTGCAATGGTTAAGCGGTTGTTTGTCACGAGTGTTACATAACCCATTAGGTACGAGATGATACAATACAACTAACTCATCCCCGACGAGTCAAGGCTCGGCTACCTACGGAACCGTTCAAGGGCGATAAGCTTGTCATCAATTTTCTCTTTCCTTCTCGGCGTTGTACTCCTTTTGAGTTTCACATTCGGTTACTTTTAGGCCGTTATATTGGGGAATGACATTGTCGATCCACCTAGTGAATCCACACCTTCTTTGAATGCCACAGTAAAGAAACACATGTAATCGGTTAGAGAGCCACTAGAGCAAAGACGTTTGCGAATTGATAAAATGAAAGACGTGCAACGAAGTCGTTGTCTAAGTTGGGGCAAATGAAATATCTCCGACCATATGTTCGTGGTTCAAATGAGGTAGCCATCTTGCAACGATCCCTACACCGCACATAGCACGCTCCGACCATTTAGGGAAACCCGGTGGGTTGTTCCTCCAAGCTAAGCTTGCGATTTCGACGCGACGTTCATACTCCATCCAAGCTGAATGAATTGTTCGGTCGACTCGGGTTGTGTTACCGTCGACCGATCGAAGCGGGTTTAACCGTATCGATCCAATCTTTGTATGGACACGACGTACATCCTCCTGGTTGCACATTTTTATGGTCGGAGTTAAAAAATGGAACAAGCGAAAAGGTTAAAGAAAGAAAAATTATACTCACGACAAAATCGTCATCCGCAATCTTGGGACACACGAAGCATCTTTGTCCTCTAGTTGCTTGTCTTATGGATCTTACCACACGGCAACGTAGACCACGGTGGCATTACGGACATTCCCGTCATGTGGGTAGTGCCGGTGATCCATAGGCCGGTCCAAAGCTTCGGCGCGAACTCGACGTCGGTACTCGGCCTTCCGTTGAAGGTAGTCGACCTTGTTTCACTAAGTGGGTAGTAACGTGTTCCGTCGGTTCGTGGGTTCTCCGTATCTATCCACTCAACGAAGTTGCACACCCGACGATATGCAGCATGAGGTGTTAACACGATGTACAATCAAGTTAGCGTTTTACGCATGAAGATTTTGTAGATGAAAGCGGTGCGGTTAAGCCATACGATCAATGTTGGCGCATTGGAAAAATCGTCTCCCCCGGTTTCGGCGAGGAGGGACGACGTAAGTATGCGACCATCTTCACAATGGCATAACGGACGGTCACACCATGGTGGAATAAAACCGCTCAAAGGATGGAGTCGCCGGTGGAGATGCTCAAGGAATGGATGATATGAAGATCTCATTGCAGCAATAAATGTAGAAAAGAGAATGCGGATTTGAAGAGCTCGTATTCGGATCTAGGCAATATATAGTGCAGGAGGTGAAGGTTCACATCTATGTATCGTTTATGTCTCACGGGGCAATAGCGATCGAGACGTATCGTGTAGGATTGTCACGGGGCAAAAGTTGATAGCGACGTATCGTGCGGGACTATCACGGGGCAAAAGCGATAGCGATGTCTCGTGCGAGGTCTATGGGCCGAAAGTTTTTGTCGTTAGTAAGAGTATCATGCGCGAACGATACGGAAGGATCTCGTGACATGTGAGTGCGAGAAGACATAGATATATACAAACATCAAACACAAAATAAATATTTACAATTTGTACAAACTGTTGCACACGAAGCTACGCGAGGCCTCTTACCCCTATCCCTCCTAGGTTGTGCTCGACGTGCCCCGAGAGTACGTCGGCTGTCAGGGGCACGCCACGACTAGCACGGACATCCGACGCGGCGTCTCTGTGGCGGGTCCCGGCTCAGTGGTAGAGGTGCTCCACCGAGCGAGAGGAGGCGAGAACGTCCCGATCTGGGTCCTCCAGTCGTCGAAGTCGTCGCCGTGCGACCCCCTCGTCGCCTCCCGGACCCGCCCGCTGCGTCGACAAAGCCCCCGGCGGAAAATCCCCGCCGAGTAGAATCCTCCGTATGTAAGCAATGTCAAGCATCGGTGACTTGAACTAACACGTGTGAACTAATCATCGACGACGCTTGCTCACCTCCGGTGAGTGAGAGGACGAGAACGGAGGATCCACTCGCTCCAGCAAAGCTCGCATCTTGGGCCGAGTAGCGAAAGGCCGAGGGATCGACGATCCACTCGCGCTTGTATCCCCGCTCGGTAGCGTCGGACCTACGAGACATTCGGTTTGTTAGATCACGTTGTAGGGTTGACACAATGAAAATGAGTGGAACTAACTTGTGGAAGCACCGGCGTGTGGTGACCATCCGGGTACTGGACCGCATGCACGTGGACCTGTAACACCCTGTGGAGGAACCGCGTCGACGGCAGAACGACAAGAGAAAATCCGCAAGATCGAACGTGCCGTCGTGCATCCATTGGAAGGTCATCCTCTGTTCCACCTCGTTCGGGTGAATGCCTACGTCCGGCCTCGGCATCACCGAGTCGATTTCGGCATTCAATGCCCGTGCGGCGTCGGCCTACAAAAATCATAACAAGTTAGGTTTTTCGCTCCAATAAAAAAAACATAATGACGTACAAAGGCTTTAATGCCGAGAAATCATGACGTACCCCAACGAGTAGTCTGGTCTCGGTGCACGGGTAGGTGTCCGTGATTCTTTGCTGGTGTTCTTCTTTGCGTGGCCGGTGTGAAGGTAACTCGCGGACGCGTCCGTGGTAGGTACCACCAAAGGTAGGCGGTGTAGTTCTCCTCGGAGTGGGCGTAGATCTCGCCGATCACCTCCTCGGTGGCTATCAGCCAGTCCGCCACGTATTGCTGCATACGTGGTTCCCAGAGGGAGCCTCCCTGCTGTCCCCGTCGAGACAACCTGCGTACACAGCAAAGGTCGACTATAGTTCCATTTAATTTGACACAATAGTAGTACATTTGAAATATAAATACTCACTGGTGGTCTGGTGGGGAACGGCAGCCGTGCGTCTCACGGAATCCTGCCGCGATCCAGGCGCCTCATCACTCGGCTGGGCGGTGAGGCTCGGCGGTGATGTCGTACACCATCGGGATCAACGTCATCCAGTAGGCCGAGTCGCGCGTGCACAACATCGAGAGGCCTAGAGGCGCCCGAGCTGCGACCGCCTGCTGCGTGTACGGCTCCCAGACAACGTCGTACGGCTGGAGACGGTCCAACTCGAACACGAGGTCCCGGTAGCTCCATCTCACCTGAGCGTGGGCGTAACGACACTGCGAAAATGAAATAATCAAGTGGTTACAAGTTTTGTTCAACACAATTTAAATATTTGAAAGAAATATGACTTTGTACTTACGTTGCGTCGAAACCAGTACGAACCCATCGTAGGCCCGTCAGCCGGGTTCTCGAACGCGGGCGCTGCGTCGTACGGAGAGGTGTCGACGACCGATCGGCCGATCGCAAACCGCTCCGCGGCCACAGTGTAAGAGAAGGGGACGACTGTGAAGATCGCTCCGGATCTGTCTTCGTGCACGCGTCGCACGGCCCACGGTAGGTGGCTGCGAGGACCGCGAACCCCAACTCCACCGAGGCACGAAGCCTATCTCCGCGTCCGCTATCGGCCGGGCGTAGTGGATCGAGGCCCCTCTCTACGAGTTTCCCGACGTGTTGGTGAACATCACCCAGCCGAACAACGAAAGAAGGTACGCCTCCAATGAGCGTCGCACGGAGTACTCGTCGGCGTCGGGGTGGAGCTTGTCGGCCTACAAAGGAGAAAACCATGTTAACAAACATCAGATGTAATGAAAAATACCGAAGTCTTCAAGTTAACTTACTGTGAACTGCATAATCCAAGTCTTCGTAGGCCGGTGGTCGCGTAAGGGTATATCGGCGAGCAGTGGGAGCCCGGTAGCCTCATCACCCGAGCAAATCGTGCGGTGATGTCCTCCCTCCATCCACCAACAGCATCCGGAGGCCCGACGGCCTCTCCAGGCTAGTGGTAGCCCTAGCGGTACGAGGCGTCTGCGCGCCGGAGCCATCTCCCCACAAGGAAGATGGAAGGTGTGCGTCTCAGGACGCCACCGATCCACCAAAGCAGCTATCAGGGACCGGTCCGCATCCCACCGTCTGGCCTGGTCGTGCTCGTGGGCACGCGCCTCAACAAGTCTGCGAGAGCGATCGGGCCGGACTCACGTAACTGCATATCATACACATAGTGTAATATTAGTATCAAGCATAGTATTCTTGCAATGCGTGAAAAGAGTTTGATCATACATTTGGACGTGTCGCGGATCGACACACAACAACTCGCGCGACGACCATGGACGAAAGGTGGTCGGTGAGCACCCTGCACTGCCGACAAGTACGACCTGTGCACCCTGTCGACCTGTCTGCTGAAAAGCGCTGGTGTATCGTCCGCCATACCTGCATGAATACATGAATAAATTAATAAGCAATTTATAAGAAAAATCAGAACAACATGAATACATGACATAAATGGTCCATTATATGTCAACACTAAAAAAATGTGCACGTCGTATTTCAAACTACCAAACACAACATATAAGTATCACAACAACAATAAAACAGTTTACGTCTCACAATGATAAATATTACACGCACGACATATGGCGCGGTGTGACAAATATTACAAATATCGGATCACCACTAGATTGAAAGGAGCAAACAAAATAATCAAGCCATTGCATCGCCACGGACGACGTAGTCGCCGCACAAGCACGTCTAGGGCGTGGTCGTCTCGTTGTTGTTCCTTCTCCAAATGGACGGCTACCATCGGAGGGCTGTCCGAAAAGTCCTGAACCTTAGACGGTTGAAGTTTCTGAATTCTTCGGACATTTTTGTATGTATGTCCGCGCTCATCGCATTTGCTGCAACGTAGGGTCCTTTCCCGGCCTCGGACTCGTCCATGTCGTTTCGATGCGTCTCGGCGACGACGTCCCTTTTTCATCCTTAACTTCGATGGATCGGAATGTAGAACACTTGTGGCCGCGGTGTTGTGTACGATCCAGATATCCCAAAACCATATATCTCCTCCTTCCACGTATGAAAAATTGATTCTTTCTGTAGTACGGTGACACATAAATATACGGAACTATGCCGCAGTCCCAGTGCGGCAAGGGCGTGTGAGCAAGGCGGATGTCTAAGCTTCGGCTTCATACTGCAGCTACAACCATCATCCGCATGAAGCACACATTCCCGCACGACTTGAACATGGTTGATGCCGCGCCTTCTCTGTTGACACACATGATCTCGTCGAAGAACTTGGGTTCCTTGGGGGATTACTCTGTGCTTCATAGCCTTCAGAATTTTGTCTTGCATATATTTCGTCACCACGTTGCCAAATACAATGTTGTTATCGACCATTAAAGGGGATATTTTCTTAAATCTATCCCTAAAATATGCCTTAGTGCCATGAAGGATAAATTCTACAATACCCACCAATGGAAGCCCCCTAACTCCTCGCATCACCCAGTTGTACACCTCGGCCAGGTTCGTTGTCATTATACCATATCGAGCTCCGTCAGTGTCATACAAGAGAGACCACTTTTCTTTCGGTTCATTCTCTATCCGGTGGGAGAAATTACGTATTGATGGTGCAGACCTCCTTCTCATTGTTGGCGGGTCATTATGCAATGGACCAAGAGGTGCTGCAGGCTCGTCAACTTGTGGCAAACGAGATTGCTCGTCGGTTTGCTTCGTTGTCGCTCATCCAACCTTCTCCACATCTCATTGAATTTTTCTCTTGATTTTGACCACATAGCCTCTTGAATAGATCCATCGGTGCTTGTTCTTGAATTGTTTGTAGAAATTGGCTCCCATATGACGCATGCACCACCTACTCCGAACATCATGCCACCTAGTGGAAGTCCCTCTCCGGCCAACCATTCGAAGATAGTCGATTGCCCTCGGCATGCCGGCATGACGATCATGTATGAGACAAACATTGGGCCTCATACGAACGACTTGGCATCGAACTCTCTCCAAGAACCAATACCAGCTTTCGGTGTTCTCACTCTCGACAAATGCAAATGCCATAGGTAACACTGGTTGTTCCCATCTGCTCCAATCGCCGTCGATATCGACCTCTTTATTTGCTGTCGAAAGGTTCCATCTATGCACGCACGGGCGATAGTGCACAAATGCGTTGATGCAAGCACCAATCGAGAAAAAGGCTCTTTGCGGCACGCTCTTGCTCGAATCGGTAGATGATGAAAATGTCGAATGTCGTAGTAGGTATTGGGGTTTCTCGAGCAATGGTGGCTAATAGACGAGGTAAATTGTCATACGATGCTTCAAATGTGCCATACCTCATCTCCAATATCTTTTGTTTCGCCCTCCAAGCCTTCGCATAGCTAATAGTATACTTGAATTTGTTCTCAATGTGCTTAATAATGGAGCACAGTTCAAAATCCGTGTTTTTAACAACATGGTGTACATCTCACCGGCAACAAACGCCGAGGTGATGTTGCGGTGGTACTTATCTACCCAGACATGCAGACATGTGTGCTCACCAACAATGCTCACTTTCCAATAGTCACTCCATTTCCCTTGTATGCATGAACGCGCCACGGACAATCATCCTTCATACACTTCACATCATACACATAGTTCGTAGACTTCATCACCCTAAACTCTCTATGCAAAGACACCGCCCAATGCTTCTTTGCCTCTTTCATGTCTTCCTTATGAGCATACCTAGCACCCTGTATGACCTCGTTATCTTTGTATTCAAATGAAACATGCGCCCTTCCGAGATAACAAGGCGAGAGAAATCGGCTTGTTCCCAATCGACGGGCATGACATCTTCTTCCTCGTCAGATGATTCATCGCCTCCCCCGCTGCTCATTTTCAGAATCCTCCCTCTCCATTTCTTCAACAATTGCTTCGATTCTCTCCCCTCGTCCGCCACGCCAATCGTCTCCTCCAAGCTTGCTTCATTGCTTGGACCTTCGCCATACTGTTTGCATTGTATTAATGCTATCGATTTCGTGCGGTGCCACAAAAATAACAAGGGGCGGGACCTTTGAAGTGCCATGTCCACATAACGTCTCCACGACTCGGTGTTATCAATAGGCATAAGTTCCCAATAATATCCTTCATTTGCACGACTTACTACAACGGATAGAGACATTGTGTTCACTCTTGTATCCACTTTAAATCCACGTAGCAACCAACTATACATTGACTCAAATGTTTTCTCGCTTTGCCTATCGATGCCCTTGGATTTCATCCTAAATTCGATAAATCTACACCTTACGGACCGTATCTAACGTTGCCTTCACCGTGAACTATCGAAATATGATCTTACTTGCCATAGTGCGACAAACAAATTGAAGAGTTTATTCCATACTACGAATATATTGCCTAGATGATTACGTGCCTAACTTAATTTCTTTAACAATATGTTCTCTGGTCTACATCTTAAATTTTCCCAAATCGATTTGTTCGTTCCATCTACCGCCAATCGTAACTCGTTCATTTCAATTTGCCAAAATTTATAAACTAAATTCAATTAAATCGTAGTTTATATCTAAACATATTTTGATTATCAACAAAATTATACGTACGATTTTCTATAGTGCTTACCATCTACTCACATAATTTACACTTAGATCCAAACACATTCTACCTTAGTTCATCTATCTATTCTACCTATGTTAATGTCCATTAAATTATCCTTGTTGATCTATCTATTCTACCTATGTTATTGTCGATTAAATTATCTAAATTGATCTAAATTAAACCATCTGTTTTACAAATCTATAACAAATTATTCAATACCTATTCAAATATTACAAATTTATATTTTTCCTAATATTTCATTTACATACTAACTAACAAACAAAATAACGACGGGATATTGCATTTACCTCGAATGAAGTACGCAATCCAACGGGGCTTCGCGCGCTCCTCCTCTTCCTCACCTCTCTCTGTTCTTTTACGGATTTGGGAAGGTGTAAATGAGGTCGAAATGATTGAGTGTCGGCTTATATCTTGGTTGGGTAAAACGCCCTTCCGGAGGGCGGGAAGGGGCCGCCTGCAAAATTGCCACGGCGGCCGTGGCAATTTTGCGGGCGGCCCCCGTAAGCACGGTGAAAAACGCCCTTGGTAAATGCGGGAAGGGGCCGCTGCAAAATGCCGGGGCGGAGCACACCTTTTGCGGCGACCCTCCGTGCACAGTGAAAAACGCCCTTACCAAGGGCGGGAAGAAGCCCCTGCAAAATGCGGCAGCCGGCCTTTTGCGGGCCCCGTGCACAGTGAAAAAACGCCCTTACCAAGGCGGGAAGGGGGCCGCCTGCAAAATTGCTTCCGCGCGGCAGACGGCCCTCCACGGTCGTCTGCCACGTCGGATAATTCGCCCTCTGGAAGGGCGTTTTTTCCAGTCACGCCCTCCCAGAGGGCGGGAGGAGATTAGATCTGTAATTTTCAAAATTCAAAAGTTATTTTTATAAATCTTTAAAAAAATTAAAAATACCAACAATTCTCCAACTCCATGAGCAAACCCCACCGAGCCAGAAAAACAAACCCTAACTCCTTCCCTGTTGATTGGGCCTGGATCGATACAGATGGCCCATGAGATGATGGTTGGGCTGTCTTCAATCTGACCGTGCTGCGTTTTTTTCATCCAACGGCTGAGAACTGACTATAACGTGCGACAATAAGATTTGAGCTTTAGGATCTTAATTATAGTTAGTGGGTCAAAGAAAGAAAAGATACATGCGGCGTAGCTAATCTTTCACCCCCCAATTCTTATGCCTTGTGCCCCTTCCAACTCATTCTTTTGGTTATGTTCTTGATACTCATTTATTTTTATGGCCCTCTCTCATTTTCATTGTATTTTATAAGTGCAAGAATTTTTTTTATATTTTATAGAGATATTGGAAGTGACATATATTTGAAGAGCATATGAATATTACAGTTGATTTATCAAATATGTATAAAACCACAATCATATTGACATTATTTTCTTAGCAACAGGTAACGTGTTTTTTTAACCACGACACATGTCATGTTTTATAATCACCAATAGAAAACAATACATGAATAACATGTGCCGTTGAGAACTCTATATTCATTTAACCATTTTATAGCTTACTACTTACTTTGACGTATCAAAGCTAGTAAGATTTTGATAAGAATCATCATCAATAATGGTTATCCTGGCCTTCTTTATTCACCTTGTCTGTGTGCACTGACTTGCTATAACTTAGTCGTTTAGATTGAAGCACTCCTGAGTCCAGAACTTAAAAGTTCTTATCTCATCTCAAAATCACAAGAAGTTGGCACTACTGAAGAAAAAAAGATTTTTTTACAAGATCCCTGATAGTTTTCAGACAAGCCATAAATGATCGTGCCTGAAAAAACTTGTCCCCAAGGGTCGGTTGTTGGATCACACGAGAAGATACATTATCATGTGTGGACCACTTAAGCGACCCCACGGGATAATATACCGTGCGGCCTACTTAAGCGTGCGATCGCTTAAGTGGACCGCACGCGATAATGTGTATTATCTCGTGCGTTCTACTTAAGCGACCGCATGCGACAATATCCCGTGTGGTCCACTAAAGAGACACACGGGATAATCCATTTTCCCGTGCGATCCCATATTTTTTGTAAACCAATTTAAAGATGTAAGGTTTTAATTATCTATATAGACCTATTGAATTCTTCATCTAATCTTTGGATATATGATAGAATTAAATAGAAAAACATATTTTTCACAACACAAGTGGCAATATAACTTCATATGTTGTGATATTGAGTTAATGTTAAGGTTATGTATAAATTTGAGATGTATATATACAAGTTTATAACTTCTTACAAGGTATATAAACTTAAAACTTAGAGTTCATTTAAATGAAACTATAACAGAGTGACTCCACTTCACATATAATGCAGTTTGTGCGTGTGTAACAAGTTTTTTCGCGTATTGTTCCTGTTTTGTCCTTTTTAACTCGAAGTCGATTTTTAAAACGGCCATAACTTTCGCATACGGACTTCGATCGAGACGTTTCATATATGAAAATCGATCAGAAAAAATTTTTGGATGCGTTCGTCCGCCGCTTCACCGCATACGACAATTTTATTTTTCGCAAAAACAACTCGAAGATTGCCTTTTTGGCGGAAGCTTTTTTCATTTGAGCGTGTCTTGAATTTTCCACCGGCCACGTCTTTCACTTGTTTAGGCTCAAACTTTTTGTGGTTACCTTGTGTGCTCAAGAAAAAATATTAAAAAAATTAAAATTAAAATTAAAATTTTCTGTCTTGGTCAATAGCGAGATAAAAGGAAATTAGAGAGGGGCAAAAGAGGAACAATACCTAGAGGAGCACATAGAGAGGTGTAATGTTAATTATAGAGTGTTATGGATCAAAATTAAGTTGGCATGTCGATTTATAGAATTTTATGACCAAATTTAGATATATTATAATTTTTATAGTCCAATTTAGAGATGTAAGGTTTATAGATTATCGCATGCGGGCGGCTTAAGAGCCGATAAGGAAAAACTATCTTTCCGTGCGGGCTCTTAAGCCATCCGCACGGAAAAACTATCTTTCCGTGCGGGCCCTTAAGCCGCTTGCACGTGATGATCACCACCGCCTATATAGGTGCGCGCGGGCTCCGAAATTTTGTAACTCCCGACGAAATTTTCTAGCGTCGCGGCTTCCTCACCGACCCACCGCCTCCACCGCGAGGGCCTCCACCGTCGCCTCCACCACCGACCGCGGCCGCCTCCTCCACCGTCAGCCTCCACCGCCGCCTCCTCCTACCGTGGCCACCTCGTCCATCGCAGCCACCTTGTCCACCACGGCCACCTCTATCGCCGACATCATCAAATTATACACGTGAAATTGATGTAAATTATACATTGTGTGCATTGTAAAATTTGTTGTAAAATTGTACATGTGAATTTTATGGTAAAATTGTGATGATGTGAAATTATTTTTGTGCAATTTATGATGTGATATTAGTTGTCGATTTAATTATATGATTCAATAATTCAATATGTAATATAGGACGAATGTATCTTTCCGTGCGGGCCACTTAATTCATCCGCACGGAAAAATCAATTATCTCATGCGGGCGACTTAAGTGGCCCGCACGGGATAATCGATCTCCCGTGTGGGCCGCTTAAGCCGACCGCACGAGATAATTATACCTTTTCGAGCGTGCGAGCAGACCTTCTACGTGGGAAGATGTGTTTCGATCCGTAAAAAAAATTGATTGTGCACTAGTGTGGTCCAGCACCTTCCGGTCTTCCACTTTATTAAGCACATGAAGTCGAACAAATAAGAGTCCATTGCATTAACAATTATATATTGTGTTTTAATAAAGATAATATAACCCATTATATTAATGTAAGAGTTACTAGAAAGTATCAATTAATATAGTCATATAAACATTAGATGTAGATTGAGTACCTGAAATAAAATGAACATATCTTATACTATCATCGTGCAAAGAAAAGCCATTATTTCTACAATAAAAAAATAATTATATCACTGAACAACTACAGCTCAGTTTCCTAATCCTAAGGAAATCTGAAACCTCCATTATTTACCAACCAAATCTTACTACCAAACCCCAAAAAAATGTCTCCTAATCATTTTTATTAAAAATAAATAGTACAAGGATGAAATGACAAAAACGCCGCCACATAAAACCGCGCGAGGCCGCGAGCACGCAAAACGCAGCTCACTTACGCCGTTTCGCGGCATTTCTTACGTCTCGCCCCCTCCAACTCCTCGCAATTCACAACTAACCCGACGCCCCAACCCGCACCGCTCGCGTCTCCCCGAACCTTATCTCCGGCGATCTCCGCCGTCTCCGGTGCCGGCGGCGGTGGAGGGGGAGAGATGCGGGGGGCCGACCTGATCAACCTCCTCCTCCCGGACGAGATCCTCGACGAGGTGCTCCGCCGCGTGGCCGGGGCCAAGCGGGACCTCGACGCGTGCGCCCTCGTCTGCCGCCGATGGCGCCGCCTCGAGCGCGCCACCCGCCGCTCCGCCAAGCTCGCGGCGTCCGGGGCCCGCGCCGACGAGGTGCTCCGCCTCGTCGCCGAGCGGTTCCCGGCGCTCGTCGAGGTCTCGGTGGACGAGCGCCTCAGCCTCGAGGCCGCCGGTGCTGGCCCCTCCTGTGCCGCCGCTAGATCGCGCCGCCCTGTGGGTTCTCTTCATCCCCATCCTTGTTTTTTTTTGGCTCGGTACCCGAATTGCAGGAAATGTAGAGGCTTGTAGAGATGTTTTTGAATCGGGATTGTGAGAAGATTTATAATTTTTGGAGAAGGTTCGTATCTGTCAAGGTTTTGTAGAGGAATTGGGGGGAAATTATCGATATTTTATCCTGTTTTGAAGGTAGTTTGATCGATTTGGACCTTATACATCTGCATTTTTTTGGTTGGATGCAGAATCGTGATAACTGATAATTCTCGTGGGGATTGAATCGTAGTATCCATTTGTAAATAGTTCTATGAGATCTGCATTTCCATGACTTGTACAACAGCTTCATGCAAATAAGTAATGTATGAGTTTTGCATATGATCAGTTTGAAAAACCGTTGCTATTTGTCCACCAGCTTAGTGGTGATTAATTATTATTATACGGCAATATATATGAACTGATGTGTTCTGGTGTTGTGCTATTACATGCAGTTAGATTCTTTAATGAAAACCTTCTCCTTGCAGTAGGTTAACATAGCCTTGTACTGATGCACTGAAAATATATCTTCCGATACAGATGTATGGTATTAGTCCTTCTGGGCGCCGTAGGAGGATGTCCCGCAGCTCAAATTTCGGAGCGCACATGTCCCCATTTCCATTGGACCAGCCAGGCAGTGATAATGAGACAGAGCACACTTGCTTGACTGATGTTGGATTAACTAGTCTTGCCAGGGGCTGCAAAGGGCTTGAAAAACTAAGTCTGGTATGGTGTTCTTCCATAACCTCAACAGGCTTAGTAAGAATATCAGAGAATTGTAAGAACTTGAGTTCATTGGATCTTCAGGTAATGTCATGCTACCGTTCGTTTGCTTTTGCTCAGTTGTTTACTTCATGATCTCTGAATTCTTTCATGTGTTTTTTCTAGAAGATTTCTACGTCATGCCTCTGTATTAACCATGAGTGTCCAATGCAATATTTACATGTAATATGGTGTATGAAACCTCACAATACCATCGAAAAAGCATTATTCCTGGTGATTAGCAGCATTGTTCTTTAAGTAAGAGGAAATGGTGTATCTCCATGCCAAATTCGCTGTCAATGTAGAGACCATTCTAATTATGTACATAAATTTTTAATCTGTCTAAGTCCAACTTTTCTCTGCAGGCTTGCTATATTGGAGATCCAGGACTTGTTGCTATTGGGGAAGGCTGCAGGCTACTTCGTAATTTGAACTTGCGTTTTGTTGAAGGCACTACAGATGAAGGCTTGATTGGACTAATAAAGAACTGTGGACAATCACTCGTCTCTCTTGGTGTTGCCACTTGTGCTTGGATGACTGATGCATCCTTGCATGCTGTTGGATCACACTGTCCCAACCTGGAATTCCTGTCACTGGAATCAGATCATATTAAAAATGAGGGAGTAGTATCTGTTGCTAAAGGATGCTGCTTGTTGAAAACTTTGAAGCTGCAATGCATGGGTGCTGGTGATGAGGCCCTAGACGCTATTGGTTTATTTTGTTCATTCTTAGAGAGTCTGTCACTCAACAACTTTGAAAGATTCACGGACAGGTACTAAGTAGAATTGTAAATCAATGTCACAATATTTTATAGAGGCATATAATTCAACTTTGTTTCACCTGCTTGTCTTGCATAGTTTTGTCAAATCATTATGTGCTGGCCAGAAAGGAAGGGTACCACCAAGTTATATGGAATTTGATGTAGAATACAGAATGTTGAACTAGTTATTGCACCAGCCTGCTGTAATGCTAAAAGTTTGGTGCTTATTCTAAGGTGGGACGTCTGTTTGTAAACACTCTTAACTATATTAAATAACATGGGAATATTTATCAACTAACTGGATCTGTTGACTGATTAAACACACGAGCCCATTAACTAACATCCATAGTTCATAGTTGTGATGTTTTGGTTGCTGCACCAACTTAGCAATTAATTTTCCTTTAAGATAAGTTTCGAATATACTAGTTTGACAATTTCCAGGGTATAGATATTCCTTTATCTTGACATAATTCTCCTTTGCTGTACATTACATTCTTGGAATTGTTGAACTTCATCAGGACATTAGTACATTACAAATCCATACCTGTTTTATGTTGAATCATTTCTCCTGCATTGTAGGTGTTTGTCATACATTAATTCTTGCTGCTTCCACCTTGTGCTGCTTCATTAACTTTTAAGTTCTTTCAATTATTGACTTACATTTTCCTTTGGAATTGCAGGAGCCTTTCTTCTATTGCAAAAGGGTGCAAGAATCTCACAGATCTTATTCTCAATGACTGTCATTTACTAACTGATAGAAGCCTAGAATTTGTAGCTCGGAGCTGCAAAAAATTAGCACGCCTGAAGATCAATGGTTGTCAGAATATGGAAACTGCTGCACTGGAGCACATTGGACGTTGGTGCCCGTATGTTTCTTGCTGACAACTCAATATGTCTTCTTCACTTAAAATCTCTATATATTGTCTTTCCTGTTTTAATTTATTTCTCTATAGTTCACATAAGTGAGCAGTATTTTAGAATGAAGGGTAATACAAGAAAAGGAATGTGTTAGATGCTTGATCCATAAATAAACTACAGTATGGTTTCTTATTACATTAGCAAGAGTGTGGGCTATCCTACTTTTTAACTTCGAAAAAAACAAGTAATTGGTTCACTCTGGCATTGTCATTTAATTATCTTACCTGCATTCTTGGAGCTATATCATATTGATATTTTTGTTGCACTAACAGTAGATGATTTGCTTTCTGTGAAAGCAGGGGTCTTTTGGAACTATCTCTAATTTATTGTCCAAGGATCCGGGACAGTGCATTTCTGGAGGTTGGTAGAGGTTGCTCCCTTCTCAGGTCTCTTTATTTGGTCGACTGTTCAAGAATAAGTGATGATGCCTTGTGCTATATAGCTCAAGGTTGCAAGAACTTGGCCGAACTTTCTATCCGGCGTGGTTATGAGGTACTCTCCACATTTGCATAGATATTCTGCAACTAGCATACATGGTGAAATAGGTCATATAAAATTTGGCGTGTTTTAGAATTAAAGTGTTAGATGGAATGACATGATTTGGTTATTATCATCTTTATTCTTTCACCATATGCAGCAATGAGAAAAAAATAAAATAACTTCAGTTGATTGAAGTTCATTTTGTATGCAGATAGGAGACAAAGCATTGATATCTTTTGCTGAGAACTGTAAATCACTTAGAGAGTTAACACTCCAATTTTGTGAGAGGTAAATGTTATCATGCATTTAACCGTCCCATTTATCTATCTTGTCCATGACTCCATGCACATCATCCCCTTACCGAAGCTCATTATATTTCTTGTTTCTCTTTGTTGGATGATTGGCATTAGGAAACAACTTAGATTCATAGATTGATTAATCATATCTTAGCCTATTAGGTGTGACAGTGACCACCTTGTTATTTATGTGATAGATAACCTAACATTTGATAGTTGGGATAAGGACTGGCCTCTACAGTTTCAAATATTCTACAGCATTTCTACAGCTTCATCCTATTTATTCTGTTTGAACTAGCACCTGTGGGGGATTTTATGTTCTGAATGCATCACTAAGATTTGTTGGCATATCAGTTTATAAATTTTGTTGCAACTTCCTTTCCAGGGTATCTGATGCAGGGCTGACTGCAATTGCTGAAGGTTGTCCTCTTCGAAAGTTAAACTTGTGTGGATGCCAACTAATCACTGATAATGGGCTCACTGCCATTGCAAGAGGATGCCCTGATCTGGTCTACTTGGATATAAGTGTTCTCCGGGTACATCACTTATCACACTGAATTTCTTTTGTGAAAGATTATCCAAAAATGGTGGTATTAATGAATAAGGCTTACTATGGTCCACTAATTAGGGTTTAGGACTAAAATTAGCTCATTCTAACCAAGTAACACCAAGAACAAATGATGATACTATACTAGATACAGCTGTAGGTTTTGGTATGCAGAGAACTTCAAAATTTTATAATTTGAGTAATCTGTCTTTACAACTGTAGTAGACGGTCATAAAAAAGACAAACAAAAGGATTATCTCTGTAAGATACAGCAAATAACAGGCCTATGAATAAGTTATGATCTGCACTAATATGAAGTTCTGTCATGATATCTTCTCCATTAACCAGCACTCAAATTATTCCTTCGTTTAGTTGTCTGGTGCCTTAAACACAAGGTACTAGGAGTATTGTGGTACATATATGTGTTCAAAATTTATGGCTCCAGACTGGGGCATATGCACTACAGAAGGCTCTGCTCCAACAGTCGATAAATGATGTTTACTTTTCAGGATTTTACAGCTATTTCTTACATAATCCTCTTATATACCCGTCTGTCATTATGCAAGTAGCAGTGTGATCATTTTACCTTATTTTCTGATGCCTTGTTCTCTTGAACCAACAGTCCATAGGAGACATGGCGCTTGCAGAGATTGGTGAAGGTTGCTCGCAGCTTAAAGATATCGCGCTGTCCCACTGTCCAGAGGTCACTGATGTTGGTCTAGCCCACCTTGTCAGGGGCTGCTTGCTGCTGCAGTCATGCCAGATGGTATACTGCAGGCGAGTGAGCAGCACCGGGATAGCGACCATCATCTCGAGCTGCCCCAAGTTGAAGAAGCTCCTTGTTGAGGAGTGGAAGGTGAGCGAGAGGACGCGGCGCAGAGCAGGATCAGTCTTGTCGTTTCTCTGCACCGGGCTTTAACCTGAAGAATGCAAAACCTTTATGTCTGAAGAAAATCTGTGTTTTAAACAACTCCTTTGGATAGAAATCAGAAAACGGCCGCGCTCACGAGTTGCTGCAACCCTGTACCATAGCGTGCTTAGCTGTTGACTAGAAAATAAAATGGTGTACAATGTGTTATGTTTGATTCAAAAGTTATGAACCAGGGTTCAGTCAAACTCAAGTGAATAAATTATAACTAGTTCCCTGATATGAACAAATGTAAAATGCCAGTGATCACTTAACCTTGTTATCTTGCCTGTCCAAAGGGAAGCATGATTTATTTTAATCTCCTTTTTCTAATCAGCTACCTTGCCATTTCCAGTGACCAATCAGGATTCAGGAGACTGAGTTGCCACATTTGGGATTTTGCTTTAACCTGCTTCCAAGCAGATTGCTTCCTGTGGCATCTGGAATCACTTGCTACACTTCGTTAAACTTAGAATCCTTTTTGCGGCTGATCATGCAAAGCACCTTTTTTTTTGCCAAATTGAAGCCACATTCCATCAGAAAACCCAAACATTCATGCCTGCTAGAAGATCTCAGCTTCAAGAAACGAATGAATTCTTTTCTTTTCTCCTTCATACTGCCTTCTGCTTCCTTCCTACGCTACTGTCTTTCTTCTTCCGAGATACCTTATCCACTCTAATCCAAAAAAAAAAATTCACCTTGAAGCATCTATAAAAGTTCATCCTCCATTTCGGCATCGAGAATCACACACGAAACACGAAATAGGCGGCTTCCAATGGAGAAAGGCACTGTAGGTGGTGACGATCCGGCGAGGGCCACCGGCATGTGTGACCGGCTCTTGACGTTCCTCGCCAAGAACCTATCCATGAACCGGCAGAAGACCATCACCGATGGCCCAAGAAATGACAGTAGCAATGGCGACGACAACAACAATGGCGGCCGTACAGAGGAAGGAGGAGAAGACGACGACGAGTTCGCCATTGAGATCGAGAAGACCGAGTTCTTGCTCGTCCACGAGGAAGACGACGACCACAAGAGCATCACGGCCACCGTTCTTGAAGAGAGAAGCACCGACGTGGCGACGAATAATGGAGGAGCAAGTGTGCAGAAGGAGGACGAAGAAGGTGGCCGTGGTGATGATCCTCCGGTGGCTGCAGAAGCGGCGGCGGTGGCGGAGGCGGCGCCGGTGAAGGAGAAGAAGGGGAAGAAGACGGTGACGATCAAGGAGGAGAGCAAGGAGGAAGGCGGCACGGCGGCGGCGTCGTCGGTGGTGAAGAGGTTGCTGTCCAAGAAGAGGCAGGCGTCGTCGAGCCAGCTTGGAGGGGATCAGGACGGCCAGCAGAAGCCGCCGGCGAGGCGGCCGGGGCTCCGGCCGAGGATGCCATCGATCCTGAGGGTGCCGTCCAACATCAACGAGAAGTCGTCGACCTTCATCGAGGAGCGCAAGAAGAGCTTCGGCGGCGGCGGCGGCGGCAAGCCGGAGAAGTGAAGGATGCACGTGTGACGTGTCAGCGTCATGTGTGTGCGCGTGTTGGTTAATTAATTTGGATAATTGATTGTTCGTTCTGTCCAAGGGCTTGCTTGATCATACATACATTCATACAAATTCGTAACTGTGAATAAATTTATAAAATTTACGCCGTTGCTATATACCGTTTGCTCTCCTTTTGTTTGCGTGAATATATATTGTACATTTTTTTGTTCCTAAATTCGAGTAACTCTACAAGATTGCAAGAAGGAAAAGAAAAAAAAGAAAACCAGTATTTAGTTGAAAAATCGAAATATAACTGTTAATAAAGACACTGGTGTTTTGAATCTTTTTAACATGTCACGCTATAAACAGCGGTGCTAGCACTTTCACGAGTTACGGTGCAATTAACCGTACACATATAGCATGGACAAAAAAATTTGTTTGCAAAAAATAAGAGTTTTGTACAGAGAGAACGTGTCTTATGTGTAATAAAAGAAAGGTGTATTTCAAACTTTTACATATAAAAGTTTAAAAATAAAATAAATCGAGCGCTAGATTCCGACCACCGGCAATATATATGACTGTTTTCTCGCCAAATTTTCATAAATTTCAATCAATTTTTAGTTAAATTTGATGTTGTTTTGAGAACTTAAATTTACTTGTTTTCAATTTGAATTTAAAAAACAAAATTTCGAGGGAGAGATGTTCCTCCAAACATTTTTTTAAAAAATAAGCGTATGAAGAATTTAACACGTGACCTCGGGGTTAAAACCATACATCCACACCCCTTGTTGCATCTCATTCGAATTTGAATTCTCGAAAACCATTCAAAATTTCAATGGGAGTCTTACTTTCAGCCCACTCTGAAACCTCCAAATTTCGTTAAAAAAAAACGTGAACCCGGATCACTGGCACAGCGGCATCACACCACCCAATGTTCCAAGTATATGGGCGGCCGGCGATGGATCGATGGACATCGACGGCGGCGTCGTTCGTCAATGTTAATTAGGTAGGCATCAATTGCTGACAAACCTGACACTCTTCTTAATCCTCTCTTCTCTATTTTGTCCGATACATTGCACATTTAACATATGACGTGTACATGGCCATGTCACGAGTGCACAGTTAGGGCCCGTTGGACCTGGTTTCGATTCAGTATTTTTTTTCGAAAATATGTGCCAAACAATTAAAAACGAGAAACGTTTTTTTAAATCAACAAAAATGTTTCTTTGTTTCTAAATAGAAATGAAAACTTTTTTATATAGTTTTGTTGGTTTATGAAAGAAACGTTTCTTCGAGAATTACCCATAAATTACTATGAATGTTTCTCCGTTCTCCAAGAGTCTTTAATCTCACATGCATGTATTTCGCCGAAAACATCCATGCCAATTGCCAAAGGCACTATTACTATTTGTCACGTTTGTTTAGGACCGTCGGCCATGCAATTTAAGGTACTCAGTACAGTCTATTTTGCAACGCGACGACTGACCGACCGACACGCAGATCCGTTCTCGACCTTTGTTTACTGTTTTGCATAGAAACAAAAGATATTAGTCAGTCATCGGTGTGTTATGACTTTTAAGAGTCAATATGAAAAAGATCTTAGGGCGATAGCTACTTGTTGGATATCTAAATACTCATGGGTCGTTTTGTGGTTGTGTATACTCACTCCTCATAGCGTTCTAGTTCAAATTTCTTCAAATCTGACCAAATTAGTAGAAAAAAGCAATAAAATGTATAACACTAAATTAATTTCATTAATATTACTATTGAATGTGCTTTTATAGTGTATTTTTTGGTGTTAGAAATACAGCTACATTTTTCTATAAATCACTTAGTCAAATTTGAAAAAGATTGACTAAGGCAAAGTCGAACCATTTTATAATATGAAAATGAGAAAGTATGAATCAATAGGAAATTATTAAGATAACTTTGTTGCCATGCAATTTTTATATACTATCTCCGTCCCAAAGGATGCAATTGTAGCATTGAAAAGATAAATTAATTAGTCTGGAAGGAAAAGAATTGATAAATTAAATGAAATATGGTTGGGAGGGAAAAGGTGTTGTTGTTAAGATGGTAAGAAATTTAAATAAATGATGATCGGACTCAAAGTAGTACTCTAGAATTACATTTTCTTAAACAAAATTTGAATGCTAGAATCGTATTTTTTTAAAACGAGGGAGCATATATTAGAAAAGATACATCAATTATATCAATAATACATGGAAGTGTAATTTACTCCGAATTAACAAGCTAGGATATGAGAGAAAATTTTTAAAAATAAAAGGCAAGTGCCCCAAAGCCCTTTATCGACTTGCATATTTAGAGAAGAGTGGAGAGTTTGAAAATAACTTATATTAATTGGGAATAGCAAGAGTATCTTATATATTGGAATGCAAAACCTTTTTCATTTTCTACGATACGCGTCATGTATACACGCAAAATCCTGTGAGCTTGCAAATTACTCACTCCGTCTCTAAAAATGTATAGTTTTAGCTTAACATTTTATCTCATAAAAATGTATTTTTAATTTAGAGTGGGATACATTAGACCTATTTAATACTTCTCGTTTTACCCATCGAACTCCACCAGTACTCCCTCCTTGTTTTCTCCCCCCCTCCATCTCATTTTCTATCCGTATTAATAAACAATATAGTGGTCTTTTAACCTTCTACTTATCTATATTTTTATTAGCTAAAACTATGCTAAAAAAATTTAAATTTACGGTTCTGGAGAGGTATCAAAATTTTTAATTTTCGTACCTACTGATACTGAGGAGAGATATAAAAAATTATCAAACTTCACATTAAAAAATAGGTTACCTCCTAATACTTTTTAAAAACCGTAAAATCGCCCATATGATGTATGGAACAGTAGCTTAGTCAAGTATGGACTCTTTGCACCATGTGGTACGAAAATTCGAGTATTTCAAGGTGAAGAATACTTGAGTTCCCCTTGACTGTTACTAGTACACTATACTGTTTTTAGCCGATGTTATTTCGATTTGCACGTACAAATTTTGTCTGTCATTCCACGGACAGGTGGGCCCATGAAATTGAAGTCAAAGGCCAAGCCTGAATATGTTTTGGGGGCAAAAGTTCATGCATTGTTCCATGTCGATTTCGTGTTCCCTTGACAATTATTCTTTGCATGATACCCTTCCACATCGTCAATTAATTCAACACATACATACAATTACGCAAGAATAATATACGACCTCCTAAACATTACTAATTCGAATAGTAATACATAAAAAGGACAACTAATATTCAGTCAATATCCAGTACGTACGTCTTGGATAATTATGGACTCGTCGGCAGCAACAAACCATATGTTAAACAAATGGATAAATTTACCATCCTTAGAAGTTTTCAGAAGGTACGATATTTTTTAAATTTTTTTGATATCTTCAGTTACTAGATATAATAAAAATTTGATACTATAGATACTTTCTTAAGACCATAAAATTTCTCAAAACAAATAAGCATAGAATTTGTCATACGATATTATTCCAGTTGGATTTTGAATATGAACTGGGTTTTTAATGATTCAACAACCAGTAAACAAGGACATGTTAATTCTGAGTTATCTCAGGGTAAACGCCGTGAGTAGCCCGGGCTTTGCTAGCTTGCTGAACTATTCAGTTACAGACTTTGTTACAGACAATAATGGCATCTTCCCAGAAAGGAAGCTGTCAATGATATATTTTCTTGACCCAATCGACATTAGAAGATTATTACTGTGTACGTGTTGCATATATAGACAGAAGGAGGTTTACTCCTTGATTAATTAATTATATATTGATGGTCTGGTTCATGCTGTCTCTCTAGTTAATTAATACTAGCCTCATTGTCTCAGTTGTCGTTACATTATCAAAGTAAATCATGGACAAGAAGATATGTACTCTGTTCACTGTAATTGTAGATACCGGTGTATAACTCTGTTCACTGTAATTTATATATCTGAACTATGCGCAGATTAAGACTGATTGCTTTGACGTCCTCACATATATGTTCAGATAATATTTTTTCCATATTCAACAAATTATTCGACCACCATTTGACTGGTTTCTGGCCAAAATTTCCTCTTAATTTTCATGTACTATATTCACTAGGGTTAAAATCTTGATGAACGAACTGTGCACATCTTTGATTGTTGCAGAGGCCGGTAGATATACTTAATTTCTTTTGTTTTATTAAAAAATCCTCTTAATTACCAGCTGCTGGCAATTACCAATTCCATGATTGCATGTTAGCATGTACCCTACATGCTTGCGCAGCAAGAACTCGCGATAGTGGGAAAAGGTAAAGGTTAATTAATTTGACCTAAGTAATTAAGTGATTACGTAGACAACATCGAATTTGACCGAATCCAGTTCTTGTCGGATCGATGCGTCATTTTGACTTGTCAGTTGTTACGTTTGCTTTGTGCTGCCGCCGCTAGCTAGATTGAGTGCTAGCGATAAATATCTTATTAATTGTGTATAAGTCACGTAGACGATCATTCACACATTTGGGATTGCAACTAATTATGATCATATTTTCTGTTCTGAATGCGTCATATCTATTCAGTGATGTGACCTATTGATCAAATCCGAGTAGCTAAATTAATTAACTACGTTTGTACTGAAGGAATTTAATTTATGGAGTTTCGTATGGTTCATAATTTTGTGGTAATTAAAGCAGTGATGTTATTCCAATCATAATTAGTTGAGTATTACAAAATATCCCAGTTCCTCTCGCGTCGCCCCCCCACCCCCTCCCTCTCCGCCAAAGCTCGCCGCCAGAAACTTAGCAGCGAACAAGGATGGCAGTGGTGGGGCTTCAATAACCTTCCGGTTCTGGCGCGAAGAACGAGCGACGCAAGGTGGCGACGAAGATGGTGTGGCAGAGATGGCATCACACGACATGGTGGCTCCCCCTCAACCTCGGCGGCGCCAGATCCAGCGTCTCCTTGTCATGGCAGCAGGGTTGGCGCTCAAGGTGACGGAGGCGGCTAGAGGCGCCGGATCCGGAACCTCTACTTCTGGATCTGGCTTCCCCTCAATGATGACACCCTAATCCACGCATGGTGAAGGCGATGGCCGATGAGGAGATGGGAAGCGAGCGACCAGCGGTAAGGTGGGCCGATGGCGGGTTGTGGACATGGAGACGGGGGGTGTTTGGCCCCGACACAAGGTGGGGACGCAGAGCCGAGACCAAAGAGTGAGTTGTTGGTGCTCGACAGCTGCGTCCATGCACGAAGGATGGCCGGTGGTCGAAGGCAGAGGTGCGAGGCCGGTGCACGAGGTGAAGGCGCGAGGGTTGGACCTTGCAGGGCTGGATCTGGTCCTTTGTCGTGTGAGCGTGGTCCTGATAAGTGACGGCGGCATGGGTCGATGACAAGTAGCAGAGGTCGTGAGGAGGTTGGACTCAGCGAGGCTGAATAGTGCCTTAGCGGCTGCGAGATGGCACTAGGGTGTGGCGACATGGCGAGCACGCGTAGATGGCCTGCGGTGACGGGATGATCGACACGAGATGGCGGCGGTGGGGATCGTGTGCTCGTTAGCGACGCTTGGAGAACCTGTTCTGCTCGCCTGGTCTGCTGGCGGTGGGGCGCTAGCACGGCGAATGATGGTAACTATGGGGAAGCAATGGCATGCAAAGGCGGGAAGTTTCAGGGCAGAAACTCGACCTGTCAAGGTCGGCAGTGGCGATGCTTTCGGGCGACACAACCTTACCGGAGGCATTGTCATGACTTCCTTTCCCTCGCTAGTGAAGCCATTCTAGTGAAAACCACGTCCCATCCTAGGACGGGTGACGGTGACATCCTCGACGTCGTGACCTCCTTGGACCAGAGGCATCGTTGAAGGACCATTTCCTACCAACCTCTTCTTCAGATGAGTGTTCTCTTGTGGCGGCACTTTTGACCTTTATAAGTTGGCTATGCTGGCAGGCTTATGCATGGGAGAACAGATCCATCTTCTCTCTCACCCTCTCCCTCTTTAACCTAAAGGCGTGGATGAAGTAGAGTGTAGCCGGAATGTCATGCTTCTCTTTGTTCCTTGGCAGGGTTCTCATGTGTAGGCGTGTGGTGTGGATGGTTGTTATTGTTTCTTTTTCTTTTCTTTTTCTTTTTTCTAATTGTTTTTCATGCTATATTAATATGAAACCTTGTATTATTTTGTGCGGGTTGTTTAAAAAAAATTATGTGATGTCATTCACAGAGAAGAACTACTTGATCATTTCCCTGTCATTAACCAAAACACCTTTTGAAAGAAATCGCCAGCATGGCACATATATATGTTCGCCATGTATTTACTTTTATGAGTAGTATTTCAAAAAAGACCATATATACTTCGCATATATTTTGCATCCACATATATTTAATTAGCTATTATCAACAGCGTATTTGTTGTCTGCATGGGCTACATTAGGACAGAAAATAAGTTCTTCAGTTGTTGGTAGTCAAAGATATGTCATTGGGTTGAAAGTAGTTTCCAAGAAGAAGTCCACATCTCATGGTCGACTCGATAATATCAGCCCCAGACATATATGACATTTCAAAATGCATCATTCCACATTTCGTTTTCTCCCGTGTGATAAATTTAACATTTTTTATGCAGTGCTGGTCAATTGCTAGCGCCCGGTCCTTTCATCTATCTGCCACTCTGTTGAACAGTACCACGCAAATTAAACGTACAATTTTCAGTTGTAAAAGGACTCGAATGCCAGCCATGCATTTATTTTTCTGAACTGAAACAAACAACTTTCAGTTGTAAAGGGAATATAATCGTACATGCAGAGCTAGCATGTCAAAAAAATACCTCTGCTTTTTGATGCTTGATGTGCAAGGCCAGCAAGATTCAGAAAGAAATTAATATCTGACCATTGTACATGTCAAAATCGACCAGCTGCATGCATGCATATTTTATGCCTGATTTATTCTGCCTTCAAATAATCAACCAAACTTAGTATACATGTCACCAATCTGAAGTCTGAACTCTCACTATGTAGCTAGATTCTACTGCATAGATTTTCTCTGAACACTGAAAGAAAGGTCATAAAAATTTTAGTGTAGTATACATGGGTATCCATTTGGACTTTCCCAGCTTCACTGCTGCAGGAAGAACAGTTAAATATCAACCACAAGTCAAAGCAGCTGATCGTTATCAGATCTCCCAATTGTACTCATCCGAATCTATTAAAATCTTGATGCAGAAGCAAAATATTGCTATTAGCATGAGGGTATTATTCAGAGTTTCAGATAACTCTCTACTGTACGGTATCTGTCATATGGAATGACTTAACACACGTAGCCAAGAGAATCAGACTCTGACTAATGGTGAGTTGGTAGAGGTTGGTGACACGACGAAGAAGTCTTTGCTTCTAGCTAACTAGAATTAATCTGGCTTAATCCTAATTAATTATATTATTATACTACTCCTACATGTCAACCTCTTCATGAATTAAACTAATTATTAACCTCAGGATTAAGCTGGGCTTTACCAACCTAATTGCTTACCACACCAAGATAAAAGTGATATCTGCCAATGATAAATTAATCTTCAGTCTGGGGCTGTTTGGTACATGTCACGTCGAATGTTTAGATATTATTTTAGAGTATTAAATATGGATTATTTACAAAACCTATTCATGATCGGAGGATAATCCGCGAGACGAATCTAATAAGCCTAATTACGTCATAATTTGACGATGTAATGCAACAGTAAACATTTGCTAATTATATATTAATTAGGATTAGTAGATTCGTCTCTAAATTATCTTCCGATTAGAAAAATTATTTTTTATAATTAGTTTATGTTTATTCCTTTAAATTGATGTTCAAACCGATGTGACAGAGACTAAAACAGTGCTTAACCAAAGAGCCCCTTACTCTGCTATTGTTATGTATGATATATTGTCTGATCTTTGATCTTTCCATGAAGTAGCTAGCTAGCTATTTTAGCTTGCGTCTGCATAAGCAACTGGGTTGCGTGCCTCTGTAGAGTTGGAAAAGTATTGCGATGCAATGCAAATGCAGATCATTTTTTCTATCTGCTGCTAGCTCCTAGTTTTTCCAAATTTCTATGGTGTTGATCACCACCGTCCATTTTGTCATCTGGTCAGCTGCAATTGGCCTGGTCAACCATTGCAAACGGCCATCCAATTCAGCAATGTACTTCTGTGCCTAGGGGCATCAGCAGCGACCTGTTTGTGTCTATAAATATGGTCCCAAACCTTGTCCTGGAAGAAGCATCACTTCATCAGGAAACCTACAAACCTAATCGAACTTGGTTCTAGCAGCTAGTAGCTGATCAGATCACCATGGAGAAGCTCTCCATGGTGACCTCTCTCCTCTGCGCCGTTGCCGTAGCGGCGCTGGCCACGGCGACGGCCGGCGGTGAGGCGGCCGTGGTGGAGCACACCTTCGTGGTGCACGAGATGAACGCGACGCACCTGTGCAACACGACCAAGATCTACGTGGTGAACGGGCAGTTACCGGGCCCCACGGTGGACGTGACGGAGGGCGACACCGTGGTCGTCCACGTCGTCAACAAGCTGCCACATGGGCTTACCATCCACTGGCACGGTGTCCGCCAGATGCGGAGCTGCTGGGCTGACGGGGCAGGCTTCGTCACCGAGTGCCCCATCCCACCTGGCAGCGAGCACACCTACCGCTTCAACGTCACCGGCCAGGTCGGCACGCTGTGGTGGCACGCCCACGTCACCTGCCTCAGGGCCACCATCAATGGCGCCTTCGTCGTCCGCCCCCGTGACGGGAAGTACCCCTTCCCGACACCGGCCAAGGACATGCCGATCATCATAGGAGAATGGTGGGAGCTTGACCTCATCGAGCTCGACAGGAGGATGATGGACGGCAACTTCGACGACAACCCACTGTCGGCGACGATCAACGGGAAGCTCGGCGACCTTAGCAACTGCTCCGGCATGGTGGAGGAGAGCTTCGTCCTCGACGTGAAGCACGGGGAGAGCTACCTTCTCCGGGTCATCAACACTGCACTCTTCTCTGAATACTATTTCAAGGTCGCCGGCCACACGTTCACGGTGGTCGGTGCTGACGGCAACTACCTGACGCCGTTCAAGACGGACATGGTCACCGTCGCCCCCGGCGAGGCCATCGACGTGCTCATGGTCGCCGACGCCCCGCCTGCCCACTACCACATGATTGCACTGGCCAACCAACCGCCGGAGCCGGACCCGCAGATCCCGGTGTTCACCTCCCGTGGCCTCGTCCGCTACGCTGGCGCCGCTGCCAACAACAACGGCCTCCCGGTCCCGATGCCGATCATGCCCAACCAGCACAACACCATGCCGTCCTACTACTTCCATGCCAACCTCACCGGCCTCGCCCACCCGGAGCGCCACCGGGTGCCCATGCACGTCGACGAGCACCTCTTCGTCACCCTCGGGCTCGGCTCCATCTGCCGTGGCCAGAACACCACCTGCAAGCGGCGGCGCAGCCCGGAGACCATCGTGGTGGCCACCATGAACAACGTCTCCTTCGCCCACCCGAAAACCACCGCGCTCCTCGAGCGCTACTACGACGGCACGTCGAAGGGCGTGTACACAGAGGACTTCCCCGTCCGGCCGCCGCGGCCGTACAACTACACCAACCGCGCCCTCATCCCTCCCGGCCCGCTCGAAGAGGCGTTGGAACCAACGTTCAAGGCGACCAAGCTGAAGCGGTTCAAGTACAACACCTCGGTGGAGATCATCTTTCAGAGCACCACGCTGATGCAGAGCGACTCGAACCCCATGCACCTCCATGGCTACGACGTCTTCCTCCTCGCACAGGGGCTTGGCAACTTCAACGCCAAGAGGGACGTCAAGAAGTTCAACTACCATAACCCTCAGCTCAGGAACACCGTGCAGGTTCCACGTGGCGGCTGGGCCGCCGTTCGCTTCGTCACAGATAATCCAGGTAAAATCTTCAGTGACACATAAGGAATTTTATGATTGTGTTATATGATATGATATTATTTCTTGTTGTTCTAAGTTGGTAGGCATGAAAATTGGATGAAAAGAGAGGCTGATATGTCATTGTTTGTTTTGTTCTTGTTTACACAGGGATGTGGTACCTACACTGTCACTTTGAGTTCCACATCATTATGGGCATGGCGACGGCGTTCATCGTGGAGGACGGGCCGACACCGGAGACGAGCCTGCCTCCGCCACCACCGGAGTTCAAGAGATGTGGCACCAATGGTCTGAGTCAGCCATGAGGGTTTTGAAGAGCGGTGTCCAAATTTTTATTGCTATGAGTAATAGAAAATAAAAGATATGCATGGATTTGTAGGTATGCAACTATGCATTGTATTGGTAGTGATTATTCTTACTGTAAAAGAGATTTACTATTCTTTTTTGGTATTCATTGTTGTATGGTGGCAAAGTGTAAGTAAATCCATTTGGATTTAATTTATGAAGAAGAGAACAATTATTTATGAAGAAACTCACCTGTCAATTCAGGTGTACTTCAGAGGTCAGAGTTAACTCTGAACTTTCAGACTTCAGAGTTTAAGACTCTGAACTTGTGAAATCTCTGTGAATTTTTCTCCTTTTGCGTGAATTGGCAACCCATCTTCCGACCCAGCGATTCATGTACTTGCACATTTTCCGATTCCCATCATCAATGTTCATCTCTTCAAGAACCATGGCGTTTTCAGCAAAGAACTTGGCAAGCTGCAACCCAAAGCTGTTCGTCTTCTCCTTTCGGAATTACAAGCTCACTCGTTTCAGACTGCTCTGAGAGCACTTGAAAGATTTCCCACTCAAGACAGCAATGTCAGAAACCTCATCTTCTTCATCTTCTTCTTCATGAAGATCCAACTATCCAAGGGAAGTATCGGTTTTGATCTGCGGCGCACGAAGAGATCGAACGACTTGTCGAAATCGACTTTATCTCTGAACTGTAGAAGAGATCGTGATGAGTATTCTATCCGTGCCATGTCCGGAGCTCGCGATCTCAGCGAGAGTTGGAGGATGAAGCCCTTGTAGACGAAGCGGCGTAGCGCCGGCGCGTCGAGCTCCAGGCTTGGATCCTTCACGCCTCGGCTATGCTCGTCTTGCGCGTTCTTCCCGCAGCAGTTTTCCAGTACGAGCTTGGTCACCGCCGGCGCCGGGAACCGGAGACTGAGACAGACTGAGAGACGCCCATGGTGAAGACGGGATAAAGACGCAGTCGAGCTGCAATGTGGCTGAGACCAAGACGAGCGCGGCGCGGCCGCGTCGTCGATGATGGCCAGGCCTGGAGATCGTCGACGGCCACGGTGCACTGGTCAACTGGCTCAGCCGCAGCGTCTCCGGTGGTTACCGCCATCGTCTTCGTGGGCCGCGAGCGCCGCAACGGCGGCGCGGCCGCGGGAGTACTCGTCGTCGTTTGGAGGTTGACGGCGCCGGACCCTCGCCACAGCGAGCACCACCGCCGCGAGAGGACGCAGGTGGTTGCACCCTCCTTGGCGGGCGCGAAGTGGAGGATGCTCCGCAGGACGGACAGGACGGCGCCGGCGGCAGCCATCGCCGACGGCGGACAAGAGGAGATCGGTTTTGACGGATGGAGAAGTTTTCGGAGCGATTAATCAGCAAAATGATTTTAAGTGGGCCCAAATGTAACAATCAGGCCCAAACCACACTTAATTGGACCTTCTCTCGGACGGTCTTGCGTGGTTGCTAGCCTATGCAACGTACAGTACATAGGCCCGATCAACGATCAGCCCACGTAACAGTTTACCCAATTAACAATCAGCCCTTCCTAATCAAGAATGGCCCGCTTAACTGACCGATCAATTAAAGGAAAAAAGCTATGTTGCCATATGTTGCCAAAATTTAGTAAGCCTCGAAGTCGTCATCAAAATCGGATTTAGAGTAATCAATTAAAGTTTATCCGAAAAAGGCCGAGTTAAAGAAGGATGCGGCATGACATTTTGTCTAATAATTAGGTAAAGTCAATTAGTTTTCTCTTATCTTTACAAAAGTTATGTTTAGTGTCCGATAAGGATTTTATGGTTTTTCTTTTATCTTTAGAAAAGTTTGTTGTGTTTAATTAGGACTCATATTGGTTTGTTGACATAAATATATATACCCGTGGTCTTTGTAATCCATCTTCACAGATCAATAGACATCTGCTTTCGGTGCAATGTCACCATAGTATTTTAGGTTTTATTTCGATGAGTTCTTGTTTTCGAGCATGGGCTGCATCGATTGAGTTATCACGCTATCGATTAAGTTATTGAGCATGGGTTGCAACTATTGGATATCGGCTATCACGCTATCGGTTGATTACATCATGTCGACTTTGATTGCAGCGGCGACAGGGGCACCTGGGACTGACTGAGATGGCTCCATGCATGGACGACGGCGATGGTGCCTACAACAAGGACATCGCCTGGGGATGGATATTAGGCCAAGGCAGCGTTGGAGCAGCGCGCGACTAGAAGCATTGGTGGCAGGGGCGCGGATGGAAGGTTCGGGTGATGTGGAGCGAAGCAGCAGAGCGAGGTTAGGAGTAATGGTGGTCGAGGGCGATTGATGGTGGAGGTGCAGAGAGGAGGGCATATGGGGCACTGTTTGAGGTGGTTAGGCACGGCCACACAGGTGGGCAGGCAACGGCGACAGGTATAGTACACGATGAATGCGCGTCGTCGAGCTTCTCTAGCCAGTCGAAGCTGATATGGTGCACCTCGAGGAGCTTCTCCTCATCAAGTGCACCATCTCCTCGCATGGCTAAGAAGGCTCCGGTTGTAAGAAGAGCATCAATGTCTGCGCTTATGCAAGTCAGCTTGATCCGGAGGTGACGAACCGAAGGGCATCAATGGAGTAGATTCGCCATCGCCACTGCGCTGCGCTTGCTGGAACCCAGTGCCTTCTGCCGTAGGTCCATCTGGAGGTGCTCCATGCTCGAGGTTGACGAGAGCCGCCGCGCCGAGGCTCTTCTCGCCGGCGATGGCGTTGAGCCGGTGGTCAAGCCTCAGTGTCAAAGCCTTCTCGTTGATGAACTTGTGGATGAGCTGCCAGAACGCCTTCGCGACGCATGTTTGCTCACCGCGCGCGTCGGCTGTGATTGTCTCCAGTCGCTCGGAAGGCGGCGACAGTGGCAACAAGCGGTTGACATAGGACTTGGGTTGTCTTTGGCGCCGTTCATGACGTGCAGTGCAGGAGATTCAAAATGGATGTTCCATGGAGCATTCGGAATTTGATCTAACCGGAAGAGAACACCAATCGTGCTCTGTCAAAGTTGGCACTGTTCAGGGCTATACACACGGGACTAAGACGCAGTAAAATTTGACATCGTCTTCAAAACTAAAATTTAACTTTAAATTTCTCATATATTATAATATTTATAATAATAAAATCATAATTATATAAAAGTAAATTTAAATGATAGTCCAATGATGTTATTTTAATCAAATAAAAATTTACCTTATAATAAGCTATTTATTGGTCGAGTTGAATCTGCATGTGCGTCTTAGAGAGTGAGACGGAGGAAGTATTTGTCGAAAAATTTTCTCGAAAAATTTATCAGATGTAAATATAGTATAATTATATGTAACGATTTGAATGTAACTTTCAAAATTCCTACGACAATACGCTACTATTTTAATGAAGCAATATTTTTATGAAAGTCGTGAGACCAAATCTTCTTACTGTGCATGCACTATATGGTCTTTTTTCTATATAACAAACGAATCTAACGGTTTAAAATTTAAAATTATATGAAAAGTTTCAGACACATTAAATTTAAATTTAAATTATAGTTATATATAAGTTATTATAATTAAGTAACAATTATACTGTATTTATATTTAACCATTTTTTGAAAGAAAATTTATAATATATAGCAAAATCGAAACACATTCATACTTGCGTCAGTCTCCAATTCAATTCTCCCCATATATACCAGGAAATTTTGGCATTTATAATTTTAATTTTTTAAAGATTTACAAAAATAATTTCCGGATTCAAAAATTTACAAAACTAGTCCCTTCCCGCCCTCGGGAGGCGGATTCAAAAGCCCTCCCGGAGGGCGTTTTATCTGACGTGGCAGACGGCCGTTGGGTGCCGTCTGTCGCACGCGTGTAATTTTACATACCCCCTTCCCGCCCTTACGAAGAGCGTTTTTTCACTGTTCATTTTACTGTTCACCACTGTTCAATGCACTGTCATCACCTTCACTATTCACTGCTCATTACCGTTCACCGCACAAGAAAAACGCCTTTGTAAGGGCGGGAAGGAGCCAAATGCAAAATTACACCGCGCGGCACGACACCCAACGGCCGCTCCACGCCGGATAAAAAGCCCTCTCGGGAGGGCGTTGAATCCCGCCTCCCGTAGGGCGGGAAGGGACTAGTTTTGCAAATTTTTGAATCCAAAATTATTTTTGTAAATCTTTAAAAAATTAAAATTATAAATGCTAAAAATTCTATATACCAGCATCTGAAGCAAACTTGAAGGCCTGGAGGCAAGCCTCTGCCTCTGCCTGAGACGGTTCAGATACATTTTGCAGGTTGGCCGACCCCGTTGCTAATGCCATGGCTATCTCTGATGATGAAACCCTAGCCAGCAGATTCTGTGCTATTCCTGAAAAAAGCCTCATCAACATTTATCTTCAGGAATCCCTCTCCCAATTTCTTCCATCTAGGTTGACTGCCACCCACATTAGCAAGGGGTGATAGAGAAACTGTACCAACATCCATCCCAAAATCTGCAAATTCGCCAACCGACATGGCTGGCCCTGCTTGCTTGATATCCCCCATATGTAAAGAAAGCATGGCCATCTTCAGGGATGACATTGTTGCCAATGCCATCCGATGGCAGGGGCGTACCCTATTTAGGTCATGGGTGTTACTAGGAATACCCATTTTTAAAAAAACATGAAACTTTATATATAAATTTATATATAGTATATTGTTTATGTATATAATGTGTTGTGTCTAAGGGGGTGTTCGGCTGGTAATAAGTCAGCTGATAAGATAAGCCGGCTGCTTTGCTATGAGAGAAAAATACTGTTCGAACGGCTAATAAGCCTGGCTGAAGCGAACAAGCGAACATGGCTTAATACTTTCTTCTCAGATTTTTTTCTTAGTAATTGGGCTTCCTTAGTTATTTTATAATGTGTTTCAATTCTTGAGATTCATATAATATGAACTATTTCTTTTTCCACAGGAAAAAGGTCCCTGTTGTCGGGCAATGAAAAGTTAAGCCTGAACCTGTCCCGTAGTCACTTCTTCCATCATCGATACAAACTTTATATGCAGATTTGACACCGAACATCTCTTTTGGATTAGTCAAAATGCCAGGCTACACTATCATCCATATATATTACGTCGGATGGCTGACAGACTTAGCAGGAGAGGGTTACTGCACCTAAGCTCTTGCGTCTTCTGTGACCAGCATGAAGAAACTATCGACAATATCCTTGTTAGATGCCCGGAATCCAAACAGGTTTGTGGCATGTCCTCGTCGCCATTGGACAGCCGCTCTGCTTCCCCTCCAACAACGTTTGCTTCATCGAGTGGTGATGCAACGCTAGGAAGAAAGTTGACAAAATGAACATGCGAGGCTTTGACACCGTTGTCACCTTAGTAGCTCGGATAATTTGAAATGATCGAAACAATAGGATGTTCAACAATGAGAGAAAATCGTGAGAAAAATAGCAAGCACGGCTGCGGAGGCAGCAACTGTCTGGCGTGCGGCTAGCCTGCCCGTCTAAGCCATCGCTCGCTAAACGGTCATCTACAAGATATAGCCCACTTCTATATTTTTTTTCTAGTTTGCTCTTTTTCCTTTCAGCGATAGTTTGTAAAGTTTCAAAAACAAACTCCCCTTCTCTTAAAAAAAATACGCAAGGCTTTTGCGTATTAAAAAATCCATATATATATTGCACAGGAAATACAATATAGAGTATTAAATTCGCATCAGCCGTTTGGAAGGTTTGCCTAAATAACTCTGCATCCCAATTTGCCGTCACTGGATCAATCAGCTCACATATATATGCCCCTGGTTTAGGGATTTAAGGACGAGGGTTTGAAGGGATCAGTTGTTGTTGAAGCGGTTAATCAGCTAAATTAGCTTAAGTGGGCCACAATTTTATCACCAGGCCCAACTGTCCGTAATTGGTCTGGATTATGTCACCTACCTAAGCATGAATATTAGATCAATTTCATCTTATATGCTATTTAAATTCCTAGAAAACTGAAAATTCTAGGAACATAATATTGATATAGCCTACATAACTGAGTACCTACAACAGAATTTCAGCACGGGCTATATCTATAACTATCTATAAAGCAAGTAGTATTTTCATCTAAAATTTTGTTCTGCCTAGCTATTTTGCAGAAAACCCTTGAGTTTTTCTGAAATGGAGGATCGCGGCCCAAGCAGCGATTCACCTCGGATTTGATCCAATTCCGAGGCTATCTTGCGCCCAACACGAACCAGGCCTGAAATCCCTAATGGACGACCAGACGCACGGTCCATTATGCGTGCGACCACTTCCGTTTTTGGCTCATTGGTTGTTGGGAATTTTTTTCCAGCCCAGCTGTGCGATCAATTCAGCCCGTTATCAAAATTGGCTGTACATTTTCAGACTTTCTTTTTTGTAATTTTTTATGGGCTTTATTATTTAGCATGCCGGCCCAATTCGTTCACACACACCAAATCAGGCTTTTTTAGCATGCCACTATTCAACCTATGTGTATACACTTTGTATAGGTATGTACGCATACAAAGTATATATATCTATATCTACAACTATCTATAAAGCAAGTAGTGTTTCTACCCAAAATTTGCGTCTGCCTGACTATTTTGCAGAAAACCCCTTGAGTGTTTATAAAATTAATCCGCAGTCCCAATGCTGAAAAGAAAGGGAGGGCTTGAAAGAATAAAAGACCTCCCGCGCCCCTCCCGCCCGTCCCCATCCACGCCGCGCCCGCGCGCGCCCGCGCACATCCTCCCGTGCCGCTGGAGCCCCGCGCCGCGCCCGCGCCCCTCCCTCCCGTCCCCATCCACGCCGTGCCCCGACTTCACCCGTTGCAACACACGGGCACAATTGCTATTATATATATATTAACTATCTATAAAGCAAGTAGTGTTTCTACCTAAAATTTTCGTCCACCTAGTTATTTTACGTAAAACCCCTTGAGTTTTTATAAAATTAACCACAGTCCCAATGCTAAAAAGAAAGAAAGGGCTTGGATGAAAAAAGACCTCCTGCGCCCCTCCCTCTCGTCCCCATCCGCGTCGCACCCCGCGCCGCGCCTGCGCCGCTCCCTCCCGTCGCTGCTCGGAGCTCCCGCGCCACGCTTGCGCCTTTTCTTTCCGTCGCCGCTCGAAGCTCCCGCGTCGTTGTCTGCTTTCCTTTCTGCGTCGTCGTCCCGTTGCCATGCACGGATATTTTTTTAGTATATATATATACAGAGATAGAGAGAGAAAGAGAAAATTCCACGAAATCAAGTGACGATGCTTATTGATTGATGTTCATTTTATAATTACATAGTACACGCCACTGCACACGCATGTCAAACTGAAAATAAGTTTGACGGGGACCGGGAACAGTCTGTCTTCTGTGTAGCCCCATCCCAGATGATCGACGTGTGGACGACAGATCAATCCAACGGCCAACCCGACTCTGGCTCTCGTCATGACTCCCTATGTGGACCTGCCTCTGCCTATCGCGCTCCTGCATTAGCGACGCGCCACAGTGGACACATTCATGGCACGTACCTGCACCACAAATTCCCCTTCCCAACCGCTAAACTGACCAATCGGATGCATATATATATATATATATATATATATATATATATATATATATATATATATATATATATGCGCCTGGTTGTTTTGCATTGCAACAATGTGGTACGACAGGTCAGGAGCTCCATCATGGGATCCACTGCCATCACAGTGACTATTCACCCACCAGGAATTAATCCAGTGACCTAATTTTTGTCTATAAATATGACCCAAAACCTGTACTCAAAGAAGCATTACTTCATCAGAAAATCTATGAAGAAATATTTGAGCTTGGTTCTAACAGCTAATAGCTGATCAGACCACCATGGTGGCCTCTCTCCTCTGTGCCGTCGCTGTCGCAGTTCTCGCTACGGCAGCAGTCGGCGGTGAGGCGGCCGTGGTGGAGCACACCTTCGTGGTGCACGAGATGAACGTGACGCACCTGTGCAACACGACCAAGATCTACGTGGTGAACGGGCAGTTACCGGGCCCCACGGTGGACGTGACGGAGGGTGACACCGTGGTCGTCCACGTCGTCAACAAAATACCACATGGGCTTACCATCCACTGGCACGGTGTTCGCCAAATGCGGAGCTGCTGGGCTGACGGGGCAGGCTTCGTCACCGAGTGCCCCATCCCACCTGGCAGCGAGCACACCTACCGCTTCAACGTCACCGGCCAGGTCGGCACGCTGTGGTGGCACGCCCACGTCACCTGCCTCAGGGCCACCATCAATGGCGCCTTCGTCGTCCGCCCCCGTGACGGGAAGTACCCCTTCCCGACACCGGCCAAGGACATGCCGATCATCATAGGAGAATGGTGGGAGCTTGACCTCATCGAGCTCGACAGGAGGATGATGGACGGCAACTTCGACGACAACCCACTGTCGGCGACGATCAACGGGAAGCTTGGCGACCTCAAGAACTGCTCCGGCACGGTGGAGGAGAGCTTCGTTCTCGACGTGAAGCATGGGGAGAGCTACCTTCTCCGGGTCATCAACACTGCATTCTTCTCTGAATACTATTTCAAGGTCGCCGGCCACACGTTCATGGTGGTCGGCGCTGATGGCAACTACCTGACGCCGTTCAAGACGGACATGGTCACCGTCGCCCCCGGCGAGGCCATTGACGTGCTCATGATCGCCGATGCCCCACCAGCCCACTATCACATGATCGCGCTGGCCAACCAACCACCAGAGCCAGACCCACAGATCCCGGAGTACATCTCTCGTGGCCTCGTCCGCTACTCCGGCGTCGCTGCCAACAACAAAGGCCTCCCGGTCCCAATGCCGATCATGCCCAACCAACACAACACCATGCCATCCTACTACTTCCATGCCAACCTCACCGGCCTCGTGCACCCGAAGCGTCGCCGCGTGCCCATGCACGTCGACGAGCGCATCTTCATCACCCTGGGGCTTGGCACCATCTGCCGTGGTCGGAACACCACCTGCAAGCGACAGCGCAGCCCGGAGACCATCGAGGTGGCCACCATGAACAACGTCTCCTTCGCCCACCCAAACACCACTGCGCTCCTTGAGCGCTACTACGACGGCACCCCGGAAGGCGTCTACACGGAGGATTTCCCCGTACGGCCACCACGGCCATACAACTACACCAACCCTGCTCTCATCCCTCCTGGCCCGCTCGAAGAGGTGCTGGAGCCGACATTCAAGGCGACCAAGCTGAAGCGGTTCAAGTATAACACCTCGGTAGAGATCATCTTCCAGAGCACCACACTGTTGATGAGTGACTCCAACCCCATGCACCTCCATGGCTACGACGTCTTCCTCCTCGCGCAGGGGCTTGGCAACTTCAACGCCAAGAGGGACGTCAGGAAGTTCAACTACCACAACCCTCAGCTCAGGAACACCATGCTGGTTCCCCGCGGTGGCTGGGCTGCCGTTCGCTTCGTCACAGACAATCCAGGTAAACTTTATGATTGTGTTACATAATATAATATTATTTTGTTGTTCTACGTTGGTGGGTATGAGAATTGGGTGAAAAGAGAGGCTGATGTCTCATTGTCGGTTTTGTCCTTGTTGACAGGGATGTGGTACTTGCACTGTCACTTTGAGTTCCACATCATTATGGGCATGGCGACGGCATTCATCGTGGAGGACGGGCCAACACCGGAGACGAGCCTGCCTCCACCGCCACCGGAGTTCAAGAGATGTGGTGCCTCTTGAAATGAAACAAATTATCCTAACAACATGGCAAGGACCTTCCTCCGCCTTGCTCGTGTTCAGTAGAGAATAGCATTGCCTTTGGGGCATTTTATTCATGCATTACTTTACTAGCAACTGTGTCCGTGCATTGCAACGGATAAAGTCGGGGCGCAGCGTGAATGGGGACAGGAGGGAGGGACGCAGGCGCAACGCGGGAGCTCCGAGCAGCGACGGGAGGGAGGGGTGCAGGCGCGACGCGGATGGGGACGGGCGGGAGGGGCGCAGGAGATCTTTTTTCATTCAAGCCCTCCCTTTCTTTTCAGCATTGTGACTACGGGTTAATTTTATAAACATTCAAGGGGTTTTCTACAAAATAGTCAGGTGGACGAAAATTTTATAGAGTTAAGACGTACAACACGTTAGGAGTGAGGTTTATCCCCCAACAATACCCCCTAGTCTGCTGGTTCCTAGATTCAGGAGACACATATGCCCTTTAACTTCAGCTTCTGGGGTATTGAGGTATTATGAAGCTTGACACGACCTCCTTGGCGAGGACGAAGTGGAGGATGTGCCGCAGGAGGTCGTCCGTCGTCCGAGAGGTTGGACAGGAGGTCCTCATCAGCCATCATCAACATGGGCAGCGGCGGCGATTCTACAGCGTTGGATATATATCTTTATCTGATTTTTTATACTTTCAATCAAATGATATTGCCGGTACATACACTACTGGAGAAATCATTTTCGGTTGAAGTGCCAAAATTCATAATAGTCCCGGTTTGAATAATACCCGGGACTAAAAAATATTTCTAGTCCCGATTTAAAAAGTCTAAGGATTTCTAAGAACATTAGTCCCGATTTGTGACACGAACCGGGACTAAAGATCATCTTTAGTCCCGGTTCAAATATTGTCGAGGTTGTTAGAGGGTCGGTCATCTTTAGTCCCGGTTGGTAACATCAACCGGGACTAAAGATGCTATTTTTGTCCCGTTGGTGTTACCAACCGGAACTAAAAATGTCCAACGCTCGACGGGTTCGACAACCTCGACGACCTCTTTAGTCCCGGTTTATAGCACCAACCGGACTAAAGATCTCATTTATCCCGGTTGGTGTTACGAACCGGGACTAAAGATCATTTAAATCTTTAGTCCCAGTTGTAACACCAACCGACAAAAGTGAATGTGCTTATTTTTTTAACCGAAGCTAATAAAATATACAAATTTTGCTACATGATTCTAAAGGGTTACGCGGAGGCTACACTAGCCGAAAACAAAAACTTTTTACCGCGCAAACCAGGAACACTTGCAAGTAAGGGCCGATAGATCGTTACCGATTGGAGTAGAGTGCAGCGAATAGCCAATCGTGGCAATCCGATCCGGAACAGTGTAGCCGATTCCCGAGATGCCGATTCGCCAATCGCCCGATTCGCATGCCGTAGCCGATCCGGCCGATCAACAGCGCGCAACGTAGCGCGCCTCTACCGGTATCCACACGTCCGGGGACGTAACGCCGTACACCCGTGTGCTAGCACGCGATGCAAGGCTAGGGTTTGGCTCGAAAGTGGGGAGGGTTTCCGTGGAGATTGATCTCGGCGACTTCTGTTGCACGCGATGCAATTGACATGCCGCAGCTCTCCACCCCTCCCTCCTTTATATAGAGTTGGCCGACTAGGACTAGTGGTCGATCGGGACTCTATTTTTGAACCGGATCTCATCCGTATCTCATAGAGTTGGCCGCCCATACGTCGTAAGCCTATAGGACTCTATCCGATTGGATCCCTATCCGATCGAGCCGTATCCGAGTCCAACTCGAATGCCCGTTCTTATCCCCTTAAGCATGCGACCCGTAGGTTCAGGTATACTCGGTTTCGGCTATAGTCTAAGTTAGCCGATCGTCGGCTCGAGTCCAACTCACCGACCCCGTCAACGCGGCGCCTAGCAACATATTGACACCATAATATACAAGAATAATATCGGCTCGAACCTGTAATGTGTACACAAATCCCTTTGCCTCACGATACCGCTTAAGCTATAGGCAAGATATGTGACATCCCTTCAATAGCTTAACCATTCACTCGAACCGTATTGGATTATCCGTCCGTTGATTGACTCCTCAATCAACTTAGCATGGCCATGCATTTCCATAATCCATTACCTCGAGGGCCCAGAGATATCTCTCCAAAGGAGGGGCAAATTCCATCTTCACATCCCACTCCATGTTTCATAGCAAACCCGAAAACTAACTTTATAACTACCCGATTACGGAATAGCGTTTGGTAGTCCCAAAGTAGGCTACTACACATGTTGGAACCCATGGTGATCTCGGTCTAAGGACTTTGTACCAACACTACCGAGACCAACTAATGGCACATTAATTCGTAGTGTCTCATGGTGGGTCTATCCAACAATGTGTTCTCCAATACATATGTCCATGTTTATTGATTTTGGTATCTCCATACCCATGATCTATGAGACATGATCATCAATTAATAAACATGCCGATCTTAGAATCATATTTGTTCCAACAATATGACATATGATCGGGGATCGTTTAGAAATAGATTCATACATATAGAGTCTCATAAATAAGTCACGTACTTATTGATCAATACAAGATGTCTATTTTATGGAACCGAATAACACTTTATTCATTTATACATAAACATTGACGTGATATCCAACATCTCCATGTTGCCTCTAGGGCATATCACTAACAATCTCTCACTTGCACTAGAGTCAATCATGTAAGTATCTAATACCCATTGCTCTTGTGTGCGCCTCATGCTTCGGTGAGGAGAGGTTTTATCGGCGGATCGGCTATGTTGAGATCCGTGTGCACTTTGCATATCTTGACATTACCTTTGTCCACTATCTAGCGGATGAGATGATATCGCCGAAGTATGTGTTTGGACTTCGATGTGACCTCGGCTCCTTGGCTTGCGCAATGGCTCCACTATTGTCACAATAGAGAGACATTGGACCGCGTACTAGTCATCACACCAAGCTCGAAACGAATTTCTTGATCCAAACAGCCTCCTTTGCGCTTCCGAAGCAGCAATGTATTCGGCCTCCGATGTAGAATCGCAACGTATCCCGCTTGGAACTCTTCCACGTGATTGCGCCTCCGTTCGGGGAGAACACGAACCCAGATTGCGATCTATAATCATCCTTGTCCTGTTTGGAAGCTAGCATCGGTGTAACCACTTACAACGAGCTCTTCTTCACCTCCATAGACTAGGAACATATCCTTAGTTCTTCTCAAGTACTTAAGGATATTCTTTACTGCGATCCAGTGAACTTCACTGGATCGATCGAGTATCTGCTCGTAGCACTCAAAGCGTACGAGACATCCGGGCGTGTACAAAGCATGGCATACATGATGGATCTAATTGCCGAAGCATATGGAACCATACCCATCTTATTCCGCTCATCATGTGTCTAAGGACACCGATTCTTGCTAAGATTAATGCCATGTGACATGGGCAAGAAACCTTTCTTGGAATCATGCATGTTGAACCTTTTCAACACCTTGTCAATGTATGTACTTTGGCTTAATCCAATTAGCCTCTTGGATCTATCTCTATAGATCCGAATGCCTAATATGTATGCTGCCTCCCCTAAGTCTTTCATGGAAAACTGTTTTCAATGAAGACTTGACGGATTCAAGCATAGGGATATCATTTCCAATCGCAATATGTCATCCACATATAAGATTAGAAATACAATTGCGCTCCCACGACCTTTTGTAAACACATGCCTCTTCTTCATTTTTGATGAAACCAAACCCTTTGATTACTTCATCAAAACGAATATTCCAACTCCAAGATGCTTGCTTCAATCCATAAATGGATTTCGTAGCTTGCATATCTTTCCAGCGATTCTGATCGACAAAACCCCGAGGTTGTATCATGTATACATCCTCGCTTAGGTTTCCATTTAGGAAAGCCGTTTTGACATCCATCTGCCATATCTCATAATCGAAATATGCAAGCAATCGCTAGGATAATCCGAATAGATTTAAGCATTGCGACGGGCGAGAAGGTTTCATCATAATCAACTCCTTGAATCTGTTGAAAACCTTTCGCCACCAATCGTGCCTTATAGATGTGAACATTTCCATCCATATCGGCCTTTTCTTAAAAACCCATTTACACTCAATGGTTTTGACACCATCGTGGATCAACCAAGTTCCAAACTTGATTGTCGTACATGGATTCTATTTCGGATTTCATGGCTCCAAGCCACTTGTTGGAATCGGTCCCACCATCGCTTCCTCATAGGTCTTAGGTTCATCGTTGTCCAACAACAATATATCATGTTGTTCCGCACCTTTGTACTGTCGGGCGCACGACGTGATCTTTTAGACCTCCGTGGGCTGGTGTATCTACAACCGGTGGCGCAACACTTTGCTCCTCCCGTTGTGGTTCCGTGGTCGCGAAACGTTTTCGGTGTTTCTTGAACTTCTTCAAGATGCACCCTGCTCCCACTAACCCTTCTTGAAAGAAACTCTTTCTTCAAGAAGACACCGTGTCGGGCGACAAACACTTTGCCTTGTTCCCGATTATAAAAGTAATATCCCTTGGTTTCCTTAGGATATCCCACAAAGAAGCACTTGTCGATTTGGGTGTGAGCTTGTCGATGTAAACGTTTTACATAAGCTTCGCATCCCCAAATTTTGAGAAAAGACAAACTAGGGGTTGCCCTGTCTATATCTCATATGGTGTCTTTTCAACGACTTAGATGGAACTCTATTTAGTGTGAGCGCAATGTTTCAAGAGCATATCCCCGAAGGATAACGGAAGATCACTTTGGCTCATCATCGACCGCACCATGTCCAACAAGGTGCGATTTCTCCGTTCGGACACCCCATTCCATTGTGGAGTTCTGGCGGAGTCAACTGTGGAATAATTCCACAATCTTTCGATGATTACCAAACTCTTGGCTCAAGTATTCTCCTCCACGATCCGATCGTAGAAACTTGATTGTTTTTCCTAAATGATTCGTACTTCATTCGGAATTCTTTGAACTTTTCAAAGGATTCAGACTTATGCCTTATTAAGTAGATATAACCATATCTACTAAAGTCATCGTAAAGGTAATGAAGTACGATAACCACCTCGCCATTGAGCTCATTGGTCCACATACATCGGTATGTACGAGTGCCAATAAGTCACTTGCTCTCTCACTATGTCCCGTGAAAGGTGTCTTTGTCATCTTACCAAGTAAACAAGACTCACATGTCTCAAATGATTCAAAATCAAAAGAGTGAAGCAATCCATCCTTATGGAGCTTCTCCATGCGTTTCTTATTTATATGGCCTAAGCGACAATGCCGGATAAACGTGGGGTTTATATCATTAGAGAGTTGCCTTTCGTATTAATGTTATAGATGGGAGATGCTTCAAGATTCAAAACGTATAATCCATTCACCAATGGAGCATGAAAATAGAACATATCTCGAGATATATTGAACAACCATTGTCCATTGATCTAAAATCATATCCTTCCGCTTGCAAACATGAAGCGGAAATAACGTTTTGACATAGTGTTGGAACACAATAACAATTATTCAATTCCAAAACTAATCCCGAAGGTAGATGAAGTGGTACTCGTGCCGACAAGAACGTAGCAACGCTTGCTCCATTGCCGACGCGCGTTCACCTCGCCCCTTCTCAATCCTCTACTTCTTCTCATTCCCGCAACGACTTGCAAATATGAGCTACCGATTCGGTATCAAATACCCAAGAGTCGTAGGTGAAGTAGCAAGATTAATGTCTATAACATTAATACCGAAGCGTAAGTCGTACTTTGCTTCTTTTTGAGATCCTCCATGTACTTCTTGCAGTTCCTCTTCCAAGTGCTTGTCTCCTTGCAATAGAAGCAAACGGCATCGATGCCGCCGACCCCTTCTTGCCCTTCTTTGCATTTGAGGCACTCGCGATCTCATCGGGAGTTAACTTCCTCTTGGTGCAAAGCTACTTGACAGTGGTTTGCGCTTAGCCTTCTGCATTATCATCACATGATGACCGTTTTTCTGGATACTCTCCTCAGCTGTCTTTAGCATCCCATGCAATTCAGCCAAGGTCCTATCCATATTGTTCATGTGATAATTCAATATGAATGGCTCGAAGCTCGGAGGGAGCGACTGGAGAATCACATCAGTAGCCAACTCTTGGCTAAGGGGAAAACCCGCTTTTCCGGACTCCCAATGTAGCCAATCATCTTTATCACATGCGGATGACGGGATTCCCTCAACAAGCTCACGCACGCAAACAAGGACTTTGAGGTGTTGAACCTCTCGGCCCGAGCTTGGTTCTCAAACATGCCATGCAGCCCCGAATAATAGTGTGAGCATCGCGCTGCTCTCATATTGCTTCTGAAGCTCAGGGGACATTGTAGCAAGCATGAGACAGCTTATATCTAGGGCATCATTAGTGTGCTTCTCATAAGCCCTCCGTGCAGTTGCAGTGGCATTATTTGGCAAATCCTCAGGATAGGGTACTTCAAGAACGTACTCCTTACGCTCTTGCTTGAGAACAATTCTCAAGTTACGATACCAATCCATAAAGTTTGTTCCATTTAATTTTTCCTTTTCGAGAATAGATCGCAAATTAAAGGTACTGGGTGTAGTATTAGCCGCCATTTATTCTACAACAGAAAAAGCAAAGTTTAGCACAATGTTTATGCTATGTCTATTGTTAAACAATTTAACATTAGACTCCCATTACGTATTTTCCACCTTCCCTCTAGGTTACGTATTGGGTCAAGATCCACATGTTAATTAATTTTCTAGTGAGCTTTGGCATCACTGCTAGAAAATTAGTAACATCGGTAAGCAACTCCTTGCTAATCACATCTCTATGTGACTCTTGTTGTTGGTGTGGCATCTCCATGCCCCGGCCCCAACCTATGCCCCAAGGCCCAAAACTGTTTTGATAACCTTGTTAAGTAAACCAAATGCTCCTGCATGTATATGTCTGACATATACCCCCTCGTGTTATGATAGAGAATGGCACTCTGCTTTGGCAGACCCACCATTGACGAACATAACGGTGACGGGTGCAACATTTGGAAGGGCATCATTACTACTTAATTTTGCGAGGGATGCTATCCTATCAAACAAACATATCACATATGAAAGCAAGAAGAATAGCATATAGTGAAATAGTATGGCCCCCTTCACATGGTGATCTCCATCTCCATGCCGGTGTACAGGATCTCCATCTTCATCACCGTTCTTTCGAGTGCCGAATGCTTGATTTCTTCAAACTAAGCTACTACTATAGAAGCTCTAATTGAAGATTACATCGACTCGCAGGTCATGAAAGAATATTACAAGCATTGCACGTATGAAAGAATATTACAGGGATTGCACATATGAAAGAATATTACATGCATCACATGCATCTCATACATACAATAGGGCCATACCATCTCAAAGCATTCTCTGCAAAAACAAGTTAGGCGTAGAAACGTTTTCTTCTTATCGCAGAGCTACGGCATCGAGACGACCTATAACTACCCAGTTACGGAATAGCGTTTGGTAGTCCCAAAGTAGGCTACTACACATGTTGGAATCCATGGTGATCTCAGGTCTAAGGACTTTGTACCAACACTACCTGAGACCAACTAATGGCACATTAATTCCTGTAGTGTCTCATGGTGGGTCTATCCAACAATGTGTTCTCCAACACATATGTCCATGTTTATTGATTTTGGTATCTCCATACCCATGATCTATGAGACATGATCATCAATTAATAAACATGCCGATCTTAGAATCATATTTGTTCCAACAATATGACATATGATCAGGATCGTTTAGAAATAGATTCATACATATAGAGTCTCATAAATAAGTCACGTACTTATTGATCAATACAAGATGTCTATTTCATGGAACTGAATAACACTTTATTCATTTATACATAAACATTGACGTGATATCCAACATCTCCATGTTGCCTCTAGGGCATATCACTAACAGATTCAAATGGCCTAAAATTAATTTGAGGGGATCTATAATTTCAAAGAGTATGGTGTTGCGTGGTAGTCGGTGATTGAAGATAGAAGGAAGCTTTAATTTAATCATTACATTGTAATTACATATCATCATATTGTTATTAACTAAGATTCTAAATATATAAAATCTTTTGTAAAATTATTTTGGTGAAAATATACAAATCGGAGGGATAACTATATATTGATAAGAACATTCAAACCCTGGCTGTCACGTCTAGTTTATGCGTGTGTAACAAGTTTTACGTGCATTATTCCCGTTTTGTCCTCTAACTCGGAGTCGGTTTTTAAAACGGTCATAACTTTCGCATACGGACTCTGATCGAGACATTCCATATATGAAAAACAATCAGAAAAAATTTTTGGATGCGTTCGTCCACGGTTTGTCGCGTTCGGCGATTTTATTTTCCCCAAAAACGCCTTAGAAGATTGCCTTTTTGAGCCCAGAAGTTTTTTTCTGATTCTGAGCGTGTCTTCTGAATTTTTCACAGGCCACATCTTTTGCTTGTTTACGCTCAAATTTTCTGTGGTTACCTCTCGTGTGCTCCTAAGTCCATAAAAAATATAAAAAATAAAACAAAGAAGTAGAATTTTTCCAAAAAAACAACAACTTCACATGAATATGAAAAAGAGAGAGGGGCAAAAGAGGAACAGTATCTAGAAGAGCACAATAATATCTAAGGATTATCTATGTTTGATTAAATTTTAATATTATTATTTTAAACCTATCTTTAATGAATTTAATTTGGCCCTATTTACTAATTATTTAATTGTTAACCCTAGCCGGGACCAAATAAATTTGGAAAAATAGCGGAAAATTATCTTTAGTCCCGGTTGGTGACACGAACCGGGACTAAAGATGACTTAAAAATAGCGGAAAATTATCTTTAGTCACGGTTGGTGCCACCAATCGGGACTAAAGATGAATTGAAAATAGCGAGAAATTATCTTTAGTCCCAGTTGGTGACACCAACCGGGACTAAAAATTCAGGGTTATATATATCCCGGCACGCATCGTCTTCTCCACCGATCCAACACTTGACATATTTTTTAGATCTCTCTCCCTCTCCCCTCAGCTCTCTCCCTTTTCCTTTCCCTCTTCCTCTCCCCTCAGCAAGCAAGGGGAGGAGATGGCGGCGGGGGAGGGGGAGGAGGTGACGGCAGCGGGGCGCCATCTCCTCACCGGCGGTGAGCAGGATAAAGGCGGCAGCGGCGAGCGGGAGCCGGCGGCAGCGGCGAGCGAGAGCCGGCGGCAACGGCGAGCGAAAAATACTTGTTGTTGTATTTTGTTGTATATATAGTGTGGACGATTTTGTGGACAAACTTGTGGACAATGTGTGAATTTTGTTGTTGTATTTTGTTGTATTCGATCGTTAAAAAAATAATTTCGATGTTGTTTGCATATATATGTATGTGATGTGTTATATATATGTGTGTTATGTATTTACACACATATATATGTATATTTATATATATATATGTGTGTGTGTATGTGTTTAAACAAGCAGCAGCAAGCTAAGAGCAAGTGGAAATTAAAAAAATTTTAAAAAAACTTTAGTCCGGTTGAAGCCACCAACCGGGACTAGAGATGGCGGAAGCAGCCACGTGACGCCGCCATCTTTAGTCCTGGTTAGGCTCCAACCGGACTAAAGATGCATCTTTAGTCCCTTATTTGAACTGGGACTAAAGACAACGATCTTTAGTCCCGATTCATAGTCCTGGTCTACAAGGGGTTATTAACCGGGACAAATGTGCTATTCTCCAGTAGTGATGCGTGGTAAGTTGTTCCACAATTTTTTTTCAAATGGTGGAATATTTTTTCTAGTACAGAGTATAGTATAGTCGATCCAATCGAGCATGTCTGGTAGGCACACGATCAGCCTAAAGTTAGTCCCACTAACTGCAATTAATACCTTAAAGCTCAAACCGTTTAGCCCATCCAAGTGCTGTGGGGTACACGGTATCAGAATACTCTAGGCAAGGCTTCTAGGCCGTGCGGCATAGGGTGAGCCAAGTGCTTCAGGCCCATGCGACTAACTTATGAATTAAACTTATGAATTAAGAAATAAATTAGAGATAAGACAACTAATCATATCCTATATAAATAGATGGTAGATACCTAGATTATAAGGGCTATAGTAACATATCTAGCCGACCACCTCTATGACTATATAAGGAGGGCCGAGGAAACCCTAATAGGATAATTAATTGATCACTCATTGATACACACCATCAACTATTCTTGCGTTGGTCTGTGCACGTCGATACAGATCTAATCCACATACAAATAGAGTAGGGTATTACCTCATACTGAGGGCCTGAACCAGTATAAACATCTGTGTCACTATCTATCTTTGATCTATTGCACCTTATAAATTATATTGCCGATCACAAGAATGGACAGTTGGCGTGTCAGGTAGGGGTGCGCTTGATCATCATCATTCAAGGAGGAGATGGCCTTTTCGGGAATCGTCTTCACCAATCGTGTCGCGCTCCCCGCCGATAGCAGGATGTCCTTCAGCTTTCTCTCCTTCGCCGTCGATCATACCGGCCAACTCGTCTAGATCACACTCGGTGTTGTCGGCTGCATTGAGGCACTGCACTTTTCTCTCAAGGTGTAGTTCCGCTTCGGATCCCTCAACTTCATTGCCACCAAAGCAATCATCCTTGAGCCTGCCTATCACACCCTACTTTTCCCTTTAGTTTAAAATTCACCTATGAAATTGTGCAAACGAAATTGCTGGGAATAATAAAGCAACCGAAGTTCTAATAATTTAATCCATTTAATAATTGAAAAAGGCTTGGTGGGATTTTTCTTAAATTTCCCATGTCAAAATGCATTAACAGGATTTTTATCGGAATTTTCAAAGCAAGGAAAGCAATTTTAAAAATTAAATTAGTATTATCGAATTAAAATCCTTAAGGAAAATCCTCTTTTATTTTTCTTTCTTTTTCCCTCCCTTTTCCTTTTCTTTTCGGGCCGTGGCCGTCGCCGTGTGGACCCCGTTTTTGTAACATGAATCAATCGTGTTCATTGTACCATTTCCCTGGATCGAGTAGTTTGGTACCAGAAATACATTGTTGAATCATCAAGTGCACGATACATCCATCGCCTTATGTGAATATTAGAATATAGATCCCGAAGGCAATATCTAGAACATAGGACCAAACGGTCCGGAGTACAACCAAAAGCAGAAAATAGATAAGGCAGCGGCACGTTATTGCCACAGACAACGACCGGAGCTAAGACCTATTGGGCGCCATCATCCTCCACACCCTCTTGGTAGTATGCGTACGGGTCTTCATCGCCCACATCTGAATGTTTGTGCATATAGCAAGGGTGGGTACCAAGCGTACTCAGCAAGCCACCATAACAATGATGCATATGATGTGGGATAATAGAGGAATGGTTGTGGTTCTTTTGCATAAAGCCAGTTTTATAATTCTTTTCACAAGCCTAAGACCTAAGACTGATCAAGTTTTATTTCAATAGTTTATTTAAATCAGCGACGGTTCTGTCCACCATCCATTGTGATCCCAAGGATAGCTTCCCGCCACTGGATCGTCATGATTTTCTGGGGTCTACCCCTTCCCGTCTTTCGAGAAGTTGATCCACAAGCACATAAAAATCGTCATGCCCCATCCCATCATTTTAAAATTTAGAGTCTAGCTAAGCGAAAAACTTGTTCCGCCACTCCATATCCGCGAGCACGACTATTCGAACAGATTGTTTTACTCACACTGCAGTGGATGTACACTTTACCCATACTCCGTGACTTGCCCAACACATGAGCCGAAGTCCCAACACATGAGACGTGTAGACCCCCGTTTTTATAATAGGAATCATTCATGTTCGTAGTACCATTTTCCTGGATTGAGTAGTTTGGTACTTACGAATACATTGATGAATCATCTGGTGCACGATACATTCATCGACACACACAAAATATTACAATATAGGGCCCGAAGGCAATGTCTAGAACATAGGACCAAAACGGTCTGGAATACAATCAAAACAAAGTTTAGATAAGGCAGCGGAAAGAAGGAAGCGGCACGCCATTGCCACAGGCAACGACCGGAGCTAAGACCTATTGGACGCCCTCGTCTTTCACACCCTCCTGGTAGTATGCATACGAGTCTTCTGGGTCTTCATTATCCATATCTGAATGTTTGTGCGTATAGCAAGCGTGAGTACCAACCGTACTCAGCAAGCCAACACAGCAAAGATGCATATGATAGGGGATTCTCAAAGGATGGCTGTGGTTCATGTGCACAAAGCCAATTTTGTAAATCTTTTCACAATCCTAACATCTAGCCAAGTCAAGTTTTAATTCCATGGTTCATTAAATCGGCGACGGTCCTGTCCACCATCCATCGTGATTCCAAGGATAGCTTCCCGCCACCGGATCGTCATGGTTTTCTAGGGAACCTACCCTTCTCGCATCTCGAGAAGTTGGTCCACCAGTACACAAAAATTGTCATGCAACTCATCCCATCATTTTAAAATTTAGAGTCTAGCCAAGAGAGAAACTTGTCATGTCGCTCCATATCCGCGAGCACGGCTATTCGAATAGATTGATTCATTCACACTGCAGTGGATGTACACTTTACCCGTACTCCGTGACTGCCCAACAAATGAGCCTATGTCCCAACACATGAGATGGTCATGACAAAGCCTTTCGATAACCTTACTTTGGTAGTACACACTTCATGAACTTAAATCCTCTTGCACTCTAGCCGTCATTTCCTAGCAGTGTGAGGAGTTCTGACGCTCCCGGGGTAAGGGAAAACTCACTCAATCTTTAAGTTATAATTAATTTCCGATTTCGATTCATCCCTTCAACACTTGGGCCGCAGCCCCATCGCAACATCACAAATCACATCTCAACACTGGAACCACTACGCAGGGATACTGCCTCCACTCAACTATCTAATCCGCTAGGTCTATACCCATTCGAGAAGTACGGTTGTACTAGCTCGTTTCATGTTTAAGTCTCAGGGCTCGGTCCTTAATTGACCAGGGTCGGCACTTGCCTTTTACGAAATCCACCCAAATCATCCAGCCGCCCCAGTCTCAAACATTTGTTTGTTTTAGTTTTCATCAAAGAATCATTTTATCCTTGTCATGGCAAAGTGGCGCTCATGTCTCCACTTGCCGAACATCAACCACCATTCCCAAGGTAGTTGCCTAGGCATATAGTATTTTGATAAATATGAGTATGCAAGAATCTAATTTAGCATGGCTAAGCAATACCGAATATTTTCTTCGGACACGTCATGTCGTAAGTTACAAAGATCATATATAGGCAATCAACGTCAAGGAATGACACATAACAAGTAGGACAGTTCATGTGTACATATAGCATGCATTTTTTTATTTTAAACAAACATAAGTTCGCAAAAAGGTTCAACATGCTCAAAGGTAGTGATGACTTGCCTTGTTCGCAACCTTGTTGACCTAGGTCTTCGGTACAATCAACAGCTCCTTCGGACTCTATTCATACGTGCGACAAATACAATTGAATTCGATTAGAATTCAAATAAAAATAATCAAAAGCCAACTAAATTGCAAAAGTGGCTCCTAAAACTAGTCTATGATTTTAGATGAATTTAGGTTCGAGTTTCGACGAAATCCGAGTTAAAACGAGCGAGTTATAGTAATTTGAAGTTTTGTGATTTACCGATTTAATTTATTATGAGGTGATATTATTTCAAGTTAGTTTATTTTAGTTTAGGGAAAAGAAATAGTGGTCGATGATTCGAAAATGTAATACACAAAAAGAATGGTTAATTCAAAATTTTATTGCCAAATTTATCGGCCGACAAACCCTAGGATTAAAATAATCAAATCCGAAAATAATTAACCCTAAGGCTCGACTTTACGCTAAATAATTTAGAAATTAAATTTTTAAAGAATTCATATGATAAAATAATTAGGGTTTAATAACAAACTATAATTAAATTCTTAATGTTATAATTAAATTCCTAAATCAAATTCTTGAGATAATTAAATTCTTAATATTATACTTAATTTTTAGCCTATAATTACCCCCTAAAATTTTATTCCATAAAATATATTTTTATCTAAAATTTCTCAAATATTTCCCCCAAAATATTTTTCCTATTTTATTCTATATTTTTTCCTTTCTCTTTTTTCTCTTTCCTTCTTTTTCTTTTTCTTTTCTTTCCTTCTTTTTCTTTTTCTTTTCTTTCTCTTTTTCACACTGCTCTGTTTCCTCTCCTCTTCCTGTTCATCCTCTGTTCATCCTCTTCCTCCTACGCTCCCTCTCTCCTTTCCTTCCCTTCTCTCCGTTTCTCTCTCCTCTCCTCTTGGCCTGGCACGACATAGGGGGAGTGCGGCGGTGGCGACGCTGGAAAAAGAAAGCGGAAGACTCACTTGCGAATGGCGGCGGCGCGGCGGCCGGGTGGCGGTGCGGAGAGGCGGCGTTCGGACGGGGAAAGAAAAGGAAAGGGAGGGCGTGGTGCGGGGAGAAGAGGGCGTGGCCGCCTTTTATAGGCGAAGAGGAAGAGAGGGGGCATGGCTGTGGGCGTGGCGACGTGCGCGCGGCATGGGCACAACGTGCGCGCGGCACGGGCGATGCGACGTCGGCGTGCGGTGACGCGACGGCGCGGCGACGGAGGGAAGGTGTAACACCCTGAAAATCGAAGAAATTAAAACCAGGAATTAAAAATCGAAACTTACAAAAACTTTTTACTTGTTGCTTCTTGATCGAGTTTTTCGCTTCTTATTTGCCAGCTTGGTTGCATAAATTTATACGCGAGTGATCATCTCGATGTTTGAGAAAAACCAAACGATTTGAATTTTCGATGGGGAGAAAAATTTTCGGAGTTTAGAATTGGGAATTTTAATATAAACTAGGAAAAGGGTTATGGATTTATAAAATATATAATTGGGAGCAAAACATTATTTAGGTGATTGAGTAATATTACTTAGTGGGCAAAATGAGTAATAAAAATACTTTAGGGTATATATATGAAATCTAGAAATTAATTTGAATCAAAATAGTATTTTCTCGGAATTAAGGAAAAGAATTAAATTAAATATGTAAAATATATTTTTAAAATAATAAAAGTGGGTGAAAAGGTTGAAAATATGTTTTACAATTTATTTTGGGTGTGTTGTATTTTATTTTGAATTTTAGGGGTGAAAGGAAATAAAATTGGGAAAATAGGAAATTTAATTCGGGAAAATCAGAAAAGTCCACTATTCATTGCGCGCCAAGTGTTCGACGCCGTACCCGGACCCCGACCGCCTCGCCACCGCGTGCCGCGCGTCGCGCTGCGCAGCACCGCGCCCCACGCCGCCGTACCATGCCCATGCCGCACCGTACCGCGCCGTCGCGTCGCCGCATCGCTCCACATCGCGCCGTGCGTCGCCACGCCGCGCGCCGCGCCGCCGTGCCGGACCCCGTCCCGAGCGCCACCACGCGCCGCGCTCTCGTCCGGACCCCGCTGCCCTCGCGCCCACGCGCCACTTGCCGCGCCAGCCCCTCCCGAGCGCCGCCACGCGTCGCATTTCACCCGGCCCCTCCCCGTGCTCGCCGCACGTCGCCATGCCCCCCCACGCGCGCGCGCCATGGCCGTCGGCCTCGCCCGAGCTAACTCGGCATGGAACGCCTATAAAAAGGCCGGGGCAGATCAAGTTCCCTATACAAGATTTCTTCGTGAATCACTCCTCTCCATTTCCCCCAAGTTTCCCCAAAGTTTCCCCACCGCATCGCTCGAATTTTGAAGGAAACCGACGAGGAGCCGGAGAACCCTAGCGCCGACCGCCTAGAGCAAAGTCCAAAATTCGTCGTCCCCAGTCGATTTCTTCCCAAATTGAAGGTACTTCCACGATCTCCATGCTATAAGCTTCGTTTCCCCTAAGTTTCCCGGACCAATTAGCCGCCAGAGACCCGTCGCCGACGAGCCACCGCATTTCCCCTGTTTCGGCCGCCGCCGTGTGCACGTCGCTAGGACACCACCGCCCCTTTCCGGCCAATCCAAGCCCCTAGCTAGCTTCCCCGTGTCCCGTAGTTGCTCTGAGACCCGCTAGTTCGGCCGAAACTTGACCGAAGCACGCCGGCACCGTGCGCCTCTGCCGCCGTGACCACTTCACCGTCGTCGGCCCAATCTACCGCCTCTCCGGCCCGGCCGCGCCTTGAAACATACTCCCCACATCACGTAGATGGAGTAGAGCCCGATAGATCCTGAGCTCCGGCTGTCCTCATTGCCGTTCAACCTCGCCCCACCGTCGGCCTCGTGGGGAAGAAGAAGAAAGGAAAGAAGGAAGAAAAGAAAGAAAGGGGAAAGAAAAACGCGATCGGCTTGATAGCCCAGTGGAGAAAGAGCCGAGCCGAGAGAGGGAGGTTGCAGGATTGATCGCCGGCTTGGGCAAATTTTTTGAAAATTTTTCTTAATTTTTCTATGGGGATTTAAAAGCAAGGATAAGCCTAGTAAAAATCATAAACAAATTATATTTACTTTTCCTAAACCTTATTTACAATGAAATAAGTTACATCTTTTCAAGAGATTATTATTTATTCTTTTCCAAAATTTCTTTTGCAAATAATTATGAACCCATAGTCAAATTTCTCAACATATTCCCTCTCCAAAAATTCCCATCTTTTGGGAAACCCATTATCCACCTAAATATTATATTTTATATATATAAGGATTTTCTAAACTCAAAAATCCAGATTAATTATTTGGCATCTACGCTTCAAGGTTTATCAAATATTTCGAGATTCTATTATTATAAACCCTAGGACTTCTCGACCGAGGAATATTTTGATAAAATTAACAGATAACCACTTTCTTTTGTTAATTGAATCATCAACTCTAATATTTCTCAAACTTTAAACATATTAACTTAAAATAAATATCACATCATATTTAATTAAATCGGGTTCAATACGAGAGTTCAAATCATTGCAACTCTTTCGCTCTAACCCGATTTTATCGAACTCGAGCCTAGGTTCGCATAGAGTCATAGCCTAGTACTAGAAGCCGCTTTTGCGATTCATTTGGCTTTTATTGGATCTTATTGGATTTTATTTGAATTCTAATCGAATTCAAATTGGATTTCTCGCACGTATGATAGAGTCCGAGGGAACCGTCGAGAACGTCGAAGACTCAAGCCAACAGGATTGCAAGCAAGGCAAGTCATCACACTCTTTGAACATATTGATTCCAATTGCGAAATGATGTTGTTTTAAACTTCAAATATGCATGCTATACACAAAGAATTACCTATACTTGTTATGCCATGCCTTGTTATTGATTACCTTTAGAATTATTCCTTGTAACCCTTGATGTGATACATACAACCGGAGAATATCTTCGGTAAAATGCTTAACCATGCTATTCTTAGATCCATACATACTCATGATTTTATAAAGAGCTTTATGCTTGGGCAACTACCTTAGGGAATGTAGTTGAGCTACGACATGTGGAGACATGAGCGCCGCATTGCTTGAACATGATGAAAATGGTTTTGATGGAAAAAAATATAAAACCAACGTTTTTTGAATGGGGCGGATGGATGGACTTGGGTGGACTCCGGGAAAGGCTAGTACCGTCCCTGGTCAATTAAGGACCGAGCCATGAGATAGCTGGGAAACGAGCCAGTACAACCGTACTTCTCGAATGGGTATAGACCTAGCGGAGTAAATAGCTGAGCGGAGGCAGTACCCTTGCATAGTGGTTCTTATGTATGAGATGAGATTGGGAATGGATGATTGAAAATTGAAATTTAATTATAACCTGAAGAATGAAGTTTTCTCTTACCTCGGGAGCGCCAGAACTCCTCTCACTGCTAGGAAATGATGGCTAGAGTGCATGAGGGCTTAAGTTCATGGAGCGGGTACTGCCAAAGTGAGGTTATCGAAAGGCTTTGTCGTGACCGTCTCATGTGTTGGGACGTAGGCTCATTTGTTGGGCAGTCACGGAGTACGGGTAAAGTGTACATCCACTGCAGTGTGAATGAATCAATCTATTCAAATAGCCGTGCTCGCGGATATTGAGCATCGTGACAAGACTTTCGATTGGCTAGACTCATAAATTTTAAAATGATGGGTTGTTATGCATTATGATTTTGTATGCTGGTGGACTCAGCTTCTCGACCTGCGAGAAGAGGTAGACTCCCCAGAAAACCATGACGCACCGGAGACGGGAAACCATCCTTGGTATCACGATGGATGGCAGACAGAACCGTCGCCGATTTAATATACTCTGGAACTAAAACTTGACTTGGCTAGCTGTTAGGCTTGTGAAAAGATTTGTGAAAATTGGCTTTATGCAAAAGAACACCAGCCATTCTTTGAATAACGCTATCATATGCATCACTTTCGTGTTGGCTTGCTGAGTACGGTTGGTACTCACCCTTGCTATACGCACAAACCTTCAGAAGGTGGAAATGAAGACTTGGAGGATCCATACGCCTACTATCAGGAGGGCAAAGAAGCTGATGGCGCTTGCTAGGTCTTAGTCTCCGGTCATTGCCTGTGGCAATTGACAAGCCGCTGCCTTCTTTCCGCTTCCTTACCTAACTTCTACTTTTGATTGTATCTGGACCATGAGGTCCTATATGTCGGATATTGCCTTCGGGCCTATATTGAAATACTTTTGTTGTAAGACTATCCGTGCATTTGCACCTGATTATTCAGTACTGTATTTCGTGGGTACCAAACTACTCGATCCAGGAAAATGGTACTATGAACACGAAAGATTCCCGTCCTCAAAAACGGAGGTCCACGAAGGGGTCCGGAGGCGTGCACGAGGGTGGCGACACGCGGCGCAATGCGGGCGCGCGCGTGGGGATGGCCGGGCGTGGCGTGGCGCGTGGCGGCGTGGGCGTCGTGCATGCGACGTGCGCGCGGCGGGCGGCACAACACGCGGCGCAGCGCAAGAGGGGGGGGGCGCGGTGTGCGCGTGCAGCGTGACACGTGTCACGCGCGGCGAGGGAGGTCCGGGGCCCCGGGCGCCGGGGTCGAACACCTCGCGTCCGGTGAACTGTAGCCTTTTTCTTTTTTGATTTTTTTCTTTAGCATTTCACCAATAAAATTTAAAAATAAAATTTTTGTCCCAATCATAAATTTAAATTAAATTCTAAAGTTTTAATCTTTTACCCAACTTTATTATTGTTATTATTTATATATTTTCTTTCTTTATTTATAATTAGATAATTGTTTTATATTTTCCCAAAAATAAAATTTTGGTCCCAAAATAACTTTTATCAACCTCAATTTTTCCAATTGTATATTTATAATTTTTTATTTCATTTCTACTATTTATTTTGTAATTTCTTTTGCTTTTAGGGTTTTAAACCCTTTTTGACTTTTTCGTCCATTATTAAATATGTCTTTATTTATAACACGCAGAGAAAAGTTGCAAATAAGAGGCAAATAAATACGATGAGTGTAATAATTCAAATTTTTTTGCAAGTTCCAATTTTAGTTTTCAGTTTTTGAATCTCCGATTTTCAGGGTGTTACAAGAAGTGTCACGACAAAGCCTTTCAATAACCTCACTTTGGCAGTACCCGCTCTATGAACTTGAGCCCTCATGCACTCTAGCCGTACACAGTTTCTAGCAATGAGAGGAGTTCTGGCGCCCCCGGGAAGGGAAAGACTTACTCATTCTTTAAGTTGTAATTAAATCAAATTTCATTCCAATGTTCCACCTGTAGGCTTTCCACCTATTCTCACACACAAATGAACCACTATGCAGGGGTACCGCCTCCGTTCGGCTATCTACTCCGTTAGGTCTATACCTATTCGAGAAGTACGGTTGTACTGGCTCGTTTCATGTTTATCTCATGGCTCGGTCCGTAATTGACCAGGGACGACACTTGCCTTTACTGGAATCCACCCAAATCATCCAGCCGCCCCAGTCTAAAACATTTGTTTGTTTTAGTTTTTCATCGAAGAATCATTTCATCATTGTCATGGCAATGTGGCGCTCATGTCTCCATATGCCATACATCAACCACCTTCCCTAAGGTAGTTTCCTAAGCATATAGCATTTGATAAATATGATTGTGCATGAATCTAAAATATCATGGGCTAAGCATTGTCGAAGAATGACTTTGAACGCACGATACTATAGGGTACAAAGAATAAACGAGTATTCAATATCAAGGCAGGGCATATAACAAGTATGGGAGTTCATATGTATATAGCATGCATATTTGATTTTAAACAAACATAAGTACGCAAATGGGTTCAACATGTTCAAAGGTAGTAATGACTTGCCTTGCTCGCAACCTTGTTGTCCTGGATCTTTGGCACACTCAACGGCCCCCTCAGACTCTATAAATACGTGTGAAAGATCCAATTGAATTCGATCAGAATTCAAATAGAATCACAAAAATACCAAATAAATCGCAAAAGCGGCTCCTAAAACTAGTCTACGATTTTAGATGAGTTTAGGTTTGATTTTCAATAGAATCTGAGTTAAAACGAGCGAGATACAATAGTTTGAAGTTCCGCGGTTAAACCGATTTAAATAATTATGAGGTGACATTATTTCAAATTAATTAATTTAAATTATAGAAATATTATGATCGATGATTCAAAAATATTATACCGGGAAAAGAAATGGTTAATTCAAATTTTATCGGACCGACAAATCGTAGGATTAAAATAATCGAATCCGAAAATAATTAACCCTAAAGCTAGACGCTAATAAAATAATTTGGAATTTAAATTTTAGAAAAATTCATATGATAAAATTTAGTGTTCAATAACAAATTTAATTATAATTAAAATCGTAATGTTATAATTAAATAAATCAAATTCATGTGATAATCAAACTCTTAATATTATACTTAATATTTAGTCTATAATTATTCCCTAAAATTTTACTCCGAAAATATATTTTTATTCAAAATTTCCTAAATATTTTCCCCAAAATATTTTCCTATTTTCTTTTTTCCTTTTTCTCTCTTTTTTCTTCTCTTTTCTTTCTTTTTCTTTTCTCTTTTCCTTTCCCTCCTCTTCCTTCTTCCTCCTTCCTGCCTCCTCTGTTTCTGCTTCTTTCTTCCCTCTCTCATTCCTTGCTTCCTTTCTCCCTCTCTTTCTCGGCTCGGCCGAGCCAGGACGGGGCATGGACACGGGGCGACGGGCGGCGGGTGGCTACGTGAGGGGGGAAACAAGAGGGCGGAGGGAGGCTTACTGGCACGGCGTGGCGACGAAGTGGCGCGGTGGCAACATTGACGGCGGTGGCGCTTGGAGGAAAATGGAGGGAAGTGGGGACGTGGTGAGGGAAGGAAGAGGGGCGCGACCTCCTTTTTATAGGCGGTCGGCGGCGAGGGAAAGGGGGCCGGGGAGAGGAGAAGTGGCGCGGTGGCTCGGGCGACGCGCGGCGCAAGCGCACGGGAGGGGCCGTGCGCGCGGCGGGCGCGAGGGCGACGCGGCGCGTGGGCACGCGGGAGGGGCGAGCACGGCGCAGTGGCGAGGGCGCGGGTGCGCGTGCTCGAGGGGCCTGGTATGGCGTCGAACAGGCGGCCAATGAATAGTGATCTTCCTGGTTTTCCCGATTTTTCTTTTTATATATTTTTATTTATTCCTTTTGCATCTCACCCAAAAATTTAAAAATATAGTTTTGGCCCCAAATATAAATTTAATTTAATTTTAAATTTCAAATTTTGCCCAACTTTATTTATTTTTATTTTTATTTCTCTTTTTATAATTTCCTTTTTATTTATAATTAGTACTTTTTTGTATTTTCCCAAAAATAAAATTTTGATCCAAAAGTAAATTTTTATGAACCTTAGCTTTTGCTAATTATATATTTTTATAATTTTTATTTCTAATACTCATTTTGAAATTTATTATTCTTTTAGGGTTTCGAAAACCTTTTCGACTTTTCCATCTTTTAAATAAATATTCTTTTATTTATAACATGCAACAAGACTCGCAAATAAGAGACAAATAAATACGACAAGATGCAACAATCCAAAAGTTTTTGTGAGCTCTGAATTTTATATTTCGAATTTATATCCTCGATTTTTGGGGTGTTACATCCTATCACATACCTCCTTTTGGTATGTTGTGGTGGCATGTCGATGCACGAAAACATGTTGTGGGGCTGTTTCTTGTGGGTACAGATGTAAACCTCTTATCAGAGTAGAACTATTCGAATAGCCATGCCCACGGTTATGGGCGGTCTACCAGATTCACCGTGATTAGTCTCACTATTTATAAATAATTTGACTTAATGGAACTGGTTAGAATAGATTGATGGATTAGGCCTGTCTCAACATGGTTTAGCGTTGGACAGTGTTGACGGGTAGGTCGGCAGTCCTCCGAGTGGGGTACCCAAGGAGGTGAGTGAGTGGTTGGGAATGTGCTTTCTCTCATGATTTGATGGTCGACTCGAGTCACTAAGACGAGCCAAGAAACAAGAGGCACGAGGTTTATACTGGTTCAGCCCTCCCGAAGGATAATAGGCCTTCGTCCAGTGTTCTTTGTTAGGGTGGATGATGAACAAGGATTACAAGTGTGATTTCTTAGGGCTTAGAACAAGCCAACCAAGAACAAACTAAGAGCTAAGCGAGATATTTTCGTGTGTTCGTATCTGTCTCTCCCTCTCTATCCCGTCCCGTCCTCCCTTTTATAGTCCAAGGGGGCAATTACATGGGACTTGAGAGCCAAGAAAGCTAAGACTAAATATCTAAAAATGGTAGTACAAACAACATCTAAAAAAGGTACATGGATATGCTCTTTGGGTCTTGCGCGTCGTGGGTGTCTTGTGCCTCATCCTGCCTTGAGATCCCTCCTCTGCAGATACCTCCTGTACTGTGCTATCTGGTGACGTCCTTTCTTGCCGGTTGTCCCCTCCTCGCCTCCTTGAAAGCCAAGTCTTGTCCCGAGGAGGCCAGAAGTCGGGTCGAGGAATCAAGGTCGAGAAAGGAGTGCTGAGTTTGGACCGAGGGGAGGTCGGGGCGGCCGACCCTGAAGGGAGGTCGGGTTTCCCGACCATGTCCCAAGGACTCGCGTCCGACTTCGACTTAATTTCAACTCGGTCCGAGTGCTACAGGGTAACTCCCCCGGAGACGAGATGATTAATTTGGCTTAATTAAACGTAACCTTTTTACTGCTTTTTCTACTTTTTTGCAAAATGCTTCTTTGTGCAAAATAACCCCTAGCCTCTCTTTGGAATTATTCTTGCACCATACCTTCTCTTGGTATGAATTGTTGAGTAGAGTGGGTAGTACTTAGTCTTGCCTCCTTTTTCCCCACCTCAGAGCTAGAGGATGGAGCAGAAGAAGGATTCGAGGACGAGTAGGCTTGTCGCTAACGTTAGAGGGTCCCTGTGGAGTGGAGTTCCACACTGCGAGCACTAGGCTGTAGTCTAGTCTTTCACTCTTTTTGGCTACATTATTGTAAGACTTTTATATGTTTCTAAGACGTGAATTCTGTATATATAATTTATTGTTTGTGTACCTTGGCGGTCCTGGACAGGGATTTAAATGCACATTTAGCTTTGGAAATTCCGGGCAGGAATTTCTGGGCGTGACACTGCCTCACCGCTCGTCCCGTCATTGGCACCTGACCCGCTAGGCTCGTTCGGCCTCAAGTACTTTTCCACCAATGCCACTAACTGCCTCGTCACCTTGGGGGAACTTGGCCTCGCCGAGCCCTGCGTCGTTGCTCCCTAGTACCTCGCGAACTCGGCCCTCACTGGGTCAGGTTCGTCAATGAGTTTGTGCGGCTCTCAAACTCAGATCTGGAGAGTTCCGGGAGCCTCTCCCCAGTAGGCCGCTTATCTCATGACGTCTTCGTCGTGCTAGGATAGTAGACGGAGGCCGAGACACGGGAACACAAAGCTGAGGAGCGTCGCCTCAAGGAGCTAGAGGAGGAACTCGACAAACATCGAGCGGAACTTTGTCAACACGGTCGCACCGCCAACGACGCGATACTCCAAACAAAGATGGGGGAGCACGATGTAAGTGATATGTCCTAGAGGCAACATGGAGATGTTGGATATCACATCAATGTTTATGTATAAATGAATAAAGTGTTATTCAGTTCCATGAAATAGACATCTTGTATTGATCAATAAATACGTGACTTATTTATGAGACTCTTTATGTATGAATCTATTTCTAAACGATCCCTGATCATATGTCATATTGTTGGAACAAATATGATTCTAAGATCGGCATGTTTATTGATTGATGATCATGTCTCATAGATCATGGGTATGGAGATACCAAATCAATAAACGTGGACACATGTGTTGGAGAACACATTGTTGGATAGACCCACCACGAGACACTACAGGAAGTAATGTGCCATTAGTTGGTCTCAGGTAGTGTTGGTACAAAGTCCTTAGACCTGAGATCACCATGGATTCCAACATGTGTAGTAGCCTACTTTGGGACTACCAAACGCTATTCCGTAACTGGGTAGTTATAAAGATAGTTTTCGGGTTTGCTATGAAACATGGAGTGGGATGTGAGTGATCAAGATGGAATTTGCCCCTCCTTTGGAGAGATATCTCTGGGCCCCTCGAGGTAATGGATTATAGGAAATGCATGGCCATGCTAAGTTGATTGAGGAGTCAATCAACACACAGATAATCCAATACGGTTCGAGTGAATGGTTAAGCTATTGAAGGGATGGCACACATCTTGCCTATAACTTAATTGGTATCGTGAGGCAAAGGGATTTGTGTACATATTACAGGTTCGAGCCGATATTATATTCTTGTATACTATGGTGTCAATATGTGCCGCTAGGCGCGCAGTGACAGTCGGCTGAGTTGGACTCGAGCCGACGATCGGCTAAGTTAGACTATAGCCGAGACCGAGTATACCTGAACCTACGTGGTCGCACGCTTAAGGGGATAAGAACAGGCATTCGAGTTGGACTCGAATACGGCTCGATCGGATAGGGATCCGATCGGATAGAGTCATATAGTCTTACGACGTATGGGCGGCCAACTCGTGAGATTCGGATAGGATCCGATTCAAAATAGAGTCCTGATCGGCTACTAGTCCCAGTCGGCCAACTCTATATAAAGGAGGGAGGGGTGGAGAGCTGCGACACGTCAATTGCATCGCATTGAACCGAATCCGCAACAGAAGTCGCTGAGATCAACCTTCACGGAAACCCTCCACACTTTCGAGCCAAACCCTAGCCTTGCATCGCGTGCTAGCACACGGGTGTTCGGCGTTCTGTCCCCAGACGTGTGGATACCGGTAGAGGCGCCGCTACGTTGCGCGCCGTTGATCGGCTTCGGATCGGCCGCACGGAGCGATCGGCCGTGGTGGAATCGGCCGCGGTCGGGCGCATCGTAGCGAGGCGTGAGAACGCGACCGGATGACTTGAATTGGCTGTCATCGACCAGCACAGTTCCAGATCGGATAGCCCTGATTGGTTAATTCCGCTGCATACTCCTATCGGTAACGATCTATCGGCCCTTACTTGCAAGTGTTCCTGGTTTGCGCGGTTAAAAGTTTTTGTTTTCGGCTAGCGTAGCCTCCGCGTAACCCTTCAATGGTATCAGAGCTAATCTTGCTTAGTTCGGGTTTTAGATTGGATCTGGAACAAGTTTTGCGCACGGGTTGATTAGATCAATCGGTTTTACGGGATTCGTTGAGGAGAGTTCATGGTAATTGCGTTCCTTGATAGTGTATCGGAACGGCGTAATGTGATTACGTCGAAGCAATATCCATAGAACTCGGTTTGAGTCGGCTTCGAGATAGCGTTCCTTGATAGTGTATCGGAACGGTATAATGTGATTATACTGAAGCTATCTCGTAGTCCGACTTTATTAGCTGCCTCGCGCCTACGCAAACCATCTCCCTTGATAGTGTATCGGGACGGCATAATATGATTATGCCGACATGGTTTCCATAAGCGATTTCATCTATGAATTTCGTGTGGTGTTCCGGGCGCTGCCCGGAGGACCGCCGTGTGCGTACCCCCTTATAGGTCATCTCGGTGTCGTATCTCTGCGATAGGTAGAAAACGTTTCTACGCCTAACTTGTTTTTGCAGAGAATGCTTTGAGATGGTATGGCCCTATTGTATGTATGAGATGTATGAGATGCATGTGATGTATGTAATATTCTCATATGTGCAATCCCTGTAATATTCTTTCATACGTGCAATGCTTGTAATATTCTTTCACGACCTACGAGTCGATGTAATCTTCAATTAGAGCTTCTATAGTAGTAGCTTAGTTTGAAGAAATCAAGAATCATGCACATTGGAAGATGGTGCCGAAGATGGAGATCCTCAACGCCGACATGGAGATGGAGATCGCCATGTGAAGGGGGCCATACTATTTCATTATATGCTATTCTACCTGCTTTCATATATGTAATATGTTTGTTTGATAGGATAGCATCCCTCACAATATTAAGTAGTAATGATGCCCTTCCAAATGTTGCACCCGTCACCGTTATGCTCGTCAATGGTAGGTCTGCCAAAGCAGAGTGTCATTTTCTATTATAACACGAGGGGGTATATGTCGGACATATACATCAGAAGCATTTGGTTTACTTAACAAGGCTATCAAAACAGTTTTGGGCCTTGGGGCATAGGTTGGCGCCGGGGCATGGAGATGCCACACCAACAACAAGAGTCACATAAAGATGTGATTAGCAAGGAGTTGCTTACGATGTTACTAATTTTCTAGTAGTGATGCCAAAGCTCACTAGAAAATTAATTAACATGTGGATCTTGACCCAATACGTAACCTAGAGGGAAGGTGTAAAATACGTAATGGGAGTCTAATGTTAAATTGTTTAACAATAGACATAGCATAAACATTGTGCTAAACTTTGCTTTTTCTGTTGTAGAATAAATGGCGGCTAATACTACACCCAGACCTTTAATTTGCGATCTATTCTCGAAAAGGAAAAATTAAATGGAACAAACTTTATGGATTGGTATCGCAACTTGAGAATTGTTCTCAAGCAAGAGCGTAAGGAGTACGTTCTTGAAGTACCCTATCCCGAGGATTTGCCAAATAATGCCACCGCAATCGCACGGAGAGCTTACGAGAAGCACACTAATGATGCCCTAGACATAAGTCGTCTCATGCTTGCTACAATGTCCCCCGAGCTTCGAAGCAATATGAGAGTAGCGATGCTCACACTATTATTCGGGATCGCGTGGCATGTTTGAGAACCAAGCTCGGCGAGAGGTTCAACACCTCAAAGTCCTTGTTTGCGTGCGAGCTTGTTGAGGGAATCCCGTCGATCCGCATGTGATAAAGATGATTGGCTATATCGAGAGTCCGGAAAACTAGGTTTTCTCCTTAGCCAAGAGTTGGCTACGATGTGATTCTCCGCCGCTCCCTCCGAGCTTCGAGCCGTTCATATTAAACTATCACATGAACAACATGGATAGAACCTTGGCTGAATTGCATGGGATGCTAAAGACAAGGAGAGTATCCAGAAAAATGGTCATCATGTGATGATGATGCGAGAGGCTAAGCGAAACCACTGTCAAGAAACTTTGCACCAAGAGGAAGTTAACTCCCGATGAGATCGCGAGTGCCTCCAATGCAAAGAAGGGCAAGAAGGGGTCGACGGCATCGATGCCGTTTGCTTCTATTGCAAGGAGACAGGCCACTGAAAGAGGAACTGCAAGAAGTACATGGAGGATCTAAAAAAAAGCAAAGTACGACTTCTGCTTTAGATATTAATGTTATAGACATTAATCTTGCTACTTCACCTACGACTCTTGGGTATTTGATACCGGATCGAGCTCATATTTGCAAGTCGTTGCGGGGAATGAGAAGAAGTAGAGGATTGAGAAGGGGCGAGGTGAACTGCGCGTCGGCAATGGAGCAAGCGTTGCTACGCTTCTGTCGACACGTACCACTTCATCTACCTTCAAGATTAGTTTTGTAATTAAATAATTGTTATTATGTTTCAACACTATGTCAAAACATTATTTCCGCTCCATGTTTGCAAGCGGAAGGATATGATTTTAGATCAATGGACAATGGTTGTTCAATATATCTCAGAGATATGTTCTATTTTCATGCTCCATTGATGAATGGATTATACGTTTTGAATCTTGAAGCATCTCCCATCTATAACATTAATACAGAAAGGCAACTCTCTAATGATACAAACCCCACGTTTATCTGGCATTGTCGCTTAGGCCATATAAATAAGAAACACATGGAGAAGCTCCATAAGGATGGATTGCTTCACTCTTTTGATTTTGAATCATTTGAGACATGCGAGTCTTGTTTACTTGGTAAGATGACAAAGGCACCTTTCACGGGACACAGTGAGAGAGCAAGTGACTTGTTGGCACTCGTACATACTGATGTATGTGGACCAATGAGCTCAACCGTGAGAGGTGATTATCAGTACTTCATTACATTTACCGATGACTTTAGTAGATATGGTTATATCTACTTAATGAGGCATAAGTCCGAATCCTTTGAAAAGTTCAAAGAATTCCGAATGAAGTACGAATCATTTAGAGAAAACAATCAAGTTTCTACGATCGGATCGTGGAGGGGAATACTTGAGCCAAGAGTTTGGTAATCATCGAAAGATTATGGAATTGTTCCACGCTTGACTCCGCCAGAACTCCACAATGGAACGGAGTGTCCGAACGGAGAAATCACACCTTGTTGGACATGGTACGGTCGATGATGAGCCAAAGTGATCTTCCGTTATCCTTCTGGGGATATGCTCTTGAAACAGCTGCGCTCACACTAAATAGAGTTTCATCTAAGTCAGTTGAAAAGACACCATATGAGATATGGACAGGGCAACCCCCTAGTTTGTCTTTTCTCAAAATTTGGGGATGCAAAGCTTATGTAAAACGTTTACAGTCTGACAAGCTCACACCCAAATCTGACAAGTGCTTCTTTGTGGGATATCCTAAGGAAACTAAGGGATATTACTTTTATAATCGAGAACAAGGCAAAGTGTTTGTCGCCCGACACGGTGTCTTCTTGGAGAAAGAGTTTCTTTCAAGAAGGGTTAGTGGGAGCAGGGTGCATCTTGAAGAAGTTCAAGAAACACCAGAAAATGTTTCAGCGACCACAGAACCACAACAGGAGGAGCAAAGTGTTGCGCCACCAGTTGTAGATACACCAGCCCCACGGAGGTCTGAAAGATCACGTCGTGCACCTGACAGGTACACAGGTGCGGAACAACGTGATATATTGTTGTTAGACAACGATGAGCCTAAGACCTATGAGGAAGCGATGGTGGGACCCGATTCCAACAAGTGGCTTGGAGCCATGAAATCCGAAATAGAATCCATGTATGACAATCAAGTTTGGAACTTGGTTGATCCACCTGATGGTGTCAAAACCATTGAGTGTAAATGGGTTTTTAAGAAAAAGACCGATATGGATGGAAATGTTCACATCTATAAGGCGCGATTGGTGGCGAAAGGTTTTAAACAGATTCAAGGAGTTGATTATGATGAAACCTTCTCGCCCGTCGCAATGCTTAAATCTATTCGGATTATCCTAGCGATTGCTGCATATTTCGACTATGAGATATGGCAGATGGATGTCAAAACGGCTTTCCTAAATGGAAACCTAAGCGAGGATGTATACATGATACAACCTCAGGGTTTTGTCGATCCAGAATCGCCTGAAAAGATATGCAAGCTACAGAAATCCATTTATGGATTGAAGCAAGCATCTCGGAGTTGGAATATTCGTTTTAATGAAGTAATCAAAGGGTTTGGTTTCATCAAAAACGAAGAAGAGGCCCGTGTTTATAAAAAGGTCAGTGGGAGTGCAATTGTATTTCTAATCTTATATGTGGATGACATATTGTTGATTGGAAATGATATCCCTATGCTAGAATCCGTCAAGTCTTCATTGAAAAATAGTTTTTCCATGAAAGACTTAGAGGAGGCAGCATACATATTGGGCATTCGGATCTATAGAGATAGATCCAAAAGTCTAATTAGATTAAGCCAAAGTACATACATTGACAATGTGTTGAAAAGGTTCAACATGCATGATTCCAAGAAGGGTTTCTTGCCCATGTCACATGGCATTAATCTTAGCAAGAATCAGCGTCCTCAGACACATGATGAGCGGAATAAGATGGGTATGGTTCCATATGCTTCAGCAATTGGATCCATCATGTATGCCATGCTATGTACACGCCCAGATGTCTCGTACGCTTTGAGTGCTACGAGCGAGATACGATCGATCCAGTGAAGGTCACTGGATCGCAGTAAAGAATATCCTTAAGTACTTGAGAAGAACTAAGGATATGTTCCTAGTCTATGGAGGTGAAGAAGAGCTCGTTGTAAGTGGTTACACCGATGCTAGCTTCCAAACGGACAAGGATGATTATAGATCGCAATCTGGGTTCGTGTTCTGCCTAAACGGAGGCGCAGTCAGCTGAAAGAGTTTCAAGCAGGATACTGTTGCTGATTCTACAACGGAGGCCGAGTACATTGCTGCTTCAGAAGCTGCAAAGGAGGCTGTTTGGACCATAGCCTTGCATCGCGTGCTAGCACACGGGTGTTCGGCGTTCTGTCCCCGGACGTGTGGATACCGGTAGAGGCGCTGCTACGTTGCGCGCTGTTGATCGGCTTCGGATCGGCTGCAATCGGAGCGATCGGCTGTGGTGGAATCGGCTGCGGTCGGGCACATCGGAGCGAGGCGTGAGAACGCGGCCGGACGACTTGAATCGGCTGTCATCGGCCAGCACAGTTCTAGATCGGATAGCCCTGATTGGCTAATTCCGCTGCATACTCCAATCGGTAACGATCTATCGGCCCTTACTTGCAAGTGTTCCTGGTTTGCGCGGTTAAAAGTTTTTGTTTTCGGCTAGCGTAGCCTCCGCGTAACGCTTCACACGATGCCTTCATGATGCCACAACACAACATTGTGGCAGACAAGGATCTGCTTGACACTATCAACGTACCCGAAAACCCTATCATCAACACGACCGTGGCCCAAGTGAAAGCCATGGTCGAAGCCACTGACATCCAATACCAGGAACGGCAACCTTCGTAACGTCATGAACGAGCGACACCACCAATGTGACGTCGAACTAGCTCGCATCCACGAGCCCATGTCAAGGGAGGCCGTAGGCATGCTGAGCGTATGCCGAACGGACGCATCGTGGTGCACCGCCTGGTCCAAGACACCCGAGTACCGGCCCCATCATGAGGACCAAGCTGAAGGGATCCTTGCATTCACCGATGCTCTTCGTCGGGTAGATTGGTCGAGTAACTTTAAGCGACGGGGATTGATAAGTACGACGGGAAGTCTGACCCTGCTACTTGGTTCTCTGTCTACTCCACCACCATCCAAACCGCTGGAGGCGACCAACATGCGATGGCCAACTGCCTGCCGATCATGCTGACTTCGGCGACCCGGGCTTGGCTAACTAGCCTCTCCGAGAACACCATCGACAGTTGGGCCGAGTTGAGGGCTCAAATTCATCGCCAACTTTCAAGGCACGTTTCCGCACCCTAGCACTCAATAGGATCTCTACCAGATCACTTAGGGTGATGGTGAACACTTCTTCAATTACACGACAGTTCACAAAGAGGTGCAACACCATCCCCCACATCAAGGACTCGGACGTGGTGGCGGCCTTCTACCAAGGCTGCAAGAATGAAGAGTTCATCAAGTGGTGGGCCCAGAAGACTTCCGCCGATTCAGGCGGGCCAACAAGCGTCCGCCAGATGTTCTACCGGGCTAACAAAGACGCTAACTTCGAGTGGACGGTCGTTACCCAGATCAAGAAGTGATAGCCTTGCCAACCCCGGTGTGACAAACCTGACTCCTCCAAGAACAAGGGTGTGAAACACAAGGGCAAGGAGGAGGCCCACGTCGCCGAACGAGGCATATAAAACCGACGTCTCTGGGCGCTTGGATCGGATGACTTCAACAAGCTCATGGATGGTCTCCAAGTTGACTCGCATGTAGTAGGACTTCACCACCACCGAGGCGTGACAAGCGCTGGAGGTGGCTACCACCTCCGACAGCCTCCTCACAACTATCGACCCCTTCGGGAGCAACTCCGCCACCTGCGTCCACATGTCGCCTTCTTCAAGCCAACCTGGGAAGAGGAGTCGGAGCGTCAGCTTCAGGGTCTCAATCAAGCCCTCCCACGAGGACTGGGCAACATCTACTTCACGTTGGAAATGTTCCCACTGCACTCTGTTCCTCTTTTGTCGCTCAGCGATCTCCACCTGGAGTTTTTCAAGCACTTTCGACTTCTTCCCAAGATCCTCCTCGACATTGGTTTTCTCAGCAACAGCGACAACGGTCGTGGCTTGGGTAGCTGACAAACACAACAGAATGAGAAAACTGCAAACCAACAGCACGACAGATGTCGACTCAGACAAAGGACTTACTCTCAAGCTCGTCATGCAACACACGAGTAGCAGCTTCAGACTCTTGCAGACGTCGCTTCAATTCTACTTCCCGCGTCATCCTGCCAGTCTTCTTAGCCTCCTTCACCTTCTTTAACCACTAGACAGCCTCGGTTCTCCCCCTCTCTCGCTTTCAGTCAACCGAGAATATAACACAAACATCAAGCTACACAACTCGACAACGACCATAATCATGAGAATTCGGACTCACCTTCGGCATGCAGCTCCTCAATCTGATTCGGGAGCAACCCTCTCTCCAGTGCGCCTCCTTCGTCTCCTTTTGGCGCTGATTATCCACCCGCTGGACAGCCCGATGGATAAGTTCAATCTTTCGGACGTTGTCAAAGACACACTTCAAGGCCTCGCTCTTGGCTTTCGACCGATCGACAATTTTCTACATAACAACACGCATCACGGATTGGATTCTACTTTATGCCATGATGGCTCACCCATCATGCCATCAAGTCGGGAACTACCCAGCATGAAACAACAACAATAGGGGAAGCTTCTTTACTCCACGCCATGATGATTGCGCTCATCATGCCATGGAGTCGGGGGCTACTTGGTATAGATACTAACCTGACCTGCATTTTCTGCAGAAGTGTTAACCCGGCCTCGTACATTGCTTTGGCGTCGAGCTTGTCAGCGGCATCATCAAACCCTCTCTTCATGGCGTCCTTTTCCTCCTTGCCTTCTTGGAACCAAGACGCTTGGAAAGGAGACACATACCTTGTCGAAGGCAGGGCACACTCAACACGAGGGATCTCTTCGGCGGCGGTGTCAGCACTGATGGTCTCCCTTGCCCTTCCTACGAGTCAAAGGCGGCTAGGTGCCCGTGGTGCTTGGCTCTATCTGGGCGCTTACGGTGTTGGGTGGCGGAGAAGACCTTGGTACGACGTTAGGCGGAGGAGAAGGCCTCATTATGGTGTCGAGTGGAGGAAGACAAAATACATAATTTTCATGCACAGATGGAATACTCACTCAAGGGTGCTATTTTATGAATTTTTGTGAAGAGACACAACATATTCCCATTTTCTTGGGCTATGCTCTTCCACACGTGTCTTTCCATGGTGGATAAATAAAAGAGTGGTGTACTACGAGACTAACTTGGATTTGGTGGTGACAAGCTTACGTGTGCTATGAGCCACATGTTCTCATGTCGGATGTCGCTTTGATGATCTCTTTGTCAAGTGATCTGTAGTACGTTTTGCATTTGTCATGAAGGACGATCAATAAGCTCGGTACGAGCATATGGTTCATCTATATGTTTTGATATATATACTTCCCTCGTTTCTTTATATTTAAACTTTAATTGGTTGTCCTTTTCTTTTAAAAAAATCTAAATACTTCAATAGATCTCATATTATCAAACCGTGTTACATACTAAATATAGGCATTAAACTTTCGTTCATGATAGTGTAGTCATCGAAAAACTATTTACCGTCAAAGTTGCACAGTAACAGTCAACAGCGACAAATATAAAAAACAAAGGAAGTATTTTTTTTTAAGTTAGCTAGAGAGCTCTAGTTATTTGGATAACACACTTATCTCCCTCTGCTTACGATTGTCATACGTAATTAAGGTCGTGTAATCTAATTAACGCACGTTTTAGTCTTAACGAGCGACGATGTTGTCCGCATATGTGCTAGTGTAAAGTACATAGTCTATCAAGCAACTAGAAAATATATTCCTCTCACCTAGTTTCAAATAAAATTTTTATCTTAGAAGTACTCATTTGATTCGATTATACCGTTGCATTTATAACAATTAAATTTTTACAACAAAACAAGATCTTATATGATTATATTTTAATGAAAGTTTACAATTTACTTTTATAATATATCTAAATTACTTTTAGATTTTATTAAATTACTTCTTAGATATAAAAAAATAAATTCAATAAAGCCTAAAAAGTAATGTACATATATTATATAGATAAATTATCACGGTATTAAAAGTAAATCTATTATGAGGGTAAAATATAAGTTTATCTAGAAATTAAATTTAATCATATAATAAAACTAGCCAATAAAATAAAGTATTCACAATATTATGAATGTCTAAAAAATAATTTAATCAAATCTAGAAGTAATTTACGTATATGATAAAAGTAATTTACAACATATATATTTTTTATCATATATATTTTTTATCAGAATATAATTATATAATATCTTATTATAATAAAAGATTAAATTGTAACCAATATGATAGTGTAATTGGATTAGAGATTCGATGAGTAATTTAAGAAAAAATTTCGTTTGAATATTAGGTGTTAAGGATCTTTTTCTTTTTCTTATCACTTAATATGTATATTCCAACCTAGAAAATAGATATCCGTTGACTCTAACATTTTGTCGGGATGATAGCTAGTTAGCAAGTATGCACTATGTAGTCTCGTCCAATTAAGGTCGCTGGACTGAAACAAATCGCCCAATCAGTCAACGCTTCTCATCTCCTTAATAATCGAGGTCATTTGAAGTAACATCTAGCTACTGTAGAGAGCTTACGGTGAATGGCGTTTGAACAAATTTTGGCCATTTAATTAGTAATGGACTACATTAAAACCGGTAGAATACAAAAATTCATGTGTATGCAGTGCACCTGAAAACACTGAGGCGCTACATATAGCGATTCCCTACCGCTCGAGATACATCTTATATTCAAACAACGCTCCCTATATTTATTCCAAATGATCTGTGCCTTTTGACTCTGTTATTTTTTCTTATAATGGATGTGGCTAATTATTGCTTTCTAATCTTTTAAACCGTGTAATTATAAAAAAAAATTATTTACTAGTATTTCTCAAAAACATTTTAAAACATCTTTTTAGTTTCATAATACTTAATTTATTCGTTTATGCTCTCAAGCAAATTGTCACCCTAACATATCAGCAATGCCATCGTACTCGGCATGACGATCACAGGTGCAGGTCATTTTCAGCTCATCAAAAAATAAAAAAATATTCTATATTATGTTTTTTAATATATAATATTGTTGACTTATACGTTTGATTATTTATTTTATTTTAAAAAAAATATTTAATTATTATTTATTCTATTGTGATTAGATTTATCATCAAATGTTGTTTAAGTCTCATTTATATTTTTTTATCTATAACTATCTGTATATTTTTTTTATCTATAAATAGTAGTGTTTTCATCCAAATTTTATTTTGTCTGGCTATTTTGTAGAAAATTCCTTGAGTTTTTCTGAAATTAACCCACACTCCACCTGGCTATTTTTTAAAAAAACCCAGTTATACGAACGATAGAGCTTATCTTAACTACTAAAAATCTATAACTTTTCGATCATCAAATCGTTTTTTCCTCCAAATATATAAAATTTTTGATCCATATAACCTCTCGCTCCATTGTTGCCTCACTTTCCTCACCTCCAGCAGGCGAGCTCAACTTACGCGCCTCTTGCGTCGCCGTACATTGCCCTGAGCGACGGCCGAGCACATGCTGCACACGTGAGCTAGCACGTTGTCGTCGATATACATACAACTTATCCTATTCATCAATATACTTTTCTAACTAATAATATCCGAGTCATAAATATTTTAAACTTTTACCAAATTTCTAATCGGTTTAAAGTATCAGTAAGTCAATATCTATTTTCATTATATTTTTGACTTAATTTAGTGAAATTAAATTAAATTAGACTAAATGTCTATCTAATACTATTTCTTAATCAATGTCCATGAAACATATAGTTGAAGATACCCTTCTTTCAAAGTTATATATACGTATATATATAACTATCTATAAAGCAAGTAGTGTTTTTATCCAAAATTTTCGTTCGTCTCTAGTTATTTTGCAGAAAAACCCTTGAGTGTTTATAAAATTAACCTGCAATCCCAATGCTAAAAAGAAAGGAAGGGCTTGGATGAAAAAAAGACTTCCTACGTCCCTATCCGCGCCGCGCCTGCGCCCCTCCCCCCGTCGTCGCTCGGAGGTCACGCGTCGCCGCCTAGACCTTCGCCCTCCACCTGCTTCCCTTCCTGCGTCGTCGTTCCGTTACAACGCATGGGTATTTTGCTAGTATTTAAAAATTAAATAAACCAATGGTAAAAAAGTGAACGGAATCCACATAAATAAAAACCAAAAAAAAACTCGAAGATCATCAAGTCTGACCCGCCGCCGCCACGAACTCCCCGGATAAATTGCAGAAACCACCTCGTGATTCTCCAAAATCCTCGCCATGTCCTCCTGCGTCACCACTCCGCACCACCACCGCTGCTGCTCCGGCCGCCGCCTCCTCCATGCACCGGCGCCGCGCGCCCGGCCTCACCACGTCGTCGCCGCGGCCGCCTCGAGAAACGTGGCCCCTCCCCCCCGGCGCGTGGTGGCCTCGAGGGCGATGAGCGCCGAGGCGCCCCTGGGCGTGACGCCGGCGGCGGCGGGGGAGGAGATGGTGGCGGTGGCCGAGATGGTGGAGGAGGCCACCGTCTGGTGCGCCGTGCACGGGCTCGTCGTCGGCGACCGCGCGGAACCGGTACGGCTGCTTGGTCCCCCTTGGTATTTGGGTTCCTGCTCGCAAGGCTGCGTCCCCCTCCACCCCCGCGTGGTTTGGAGAGGTCAGCGTTGTTGGGGATGTGACGCGATCTTGGTGGTTGATCAGTATATGAAAATTTGGGAAATTTACATGAGATTCGTTTATTCGAGTAGTTTGGAAACGTGGGACGTATTTCAGTCCCATTTTCAGTATATTGATCGCATCCGTGAATCACTCGAATCACTAAATCCAGTATGCTCTACCAAGAGATTCTTCGATGCTGGAGTTGATGCGTACTTGAACTTCGGCTATATATATACATATTTCGTCAGTGTGATTGTCAAATGAGATGTGGTTGATTGTAAGTTCACAAGCAGCGAACGGATGGTTTGTTGCTGTATACTATAGTGGTACATTCAGTGTACAACATCGTGTTTCTGTGAAATACAGAACGCCTTCCATGTTCTGAAGAATGGTTGACGATATGTAATAGAACTGCACTCACGCTTAGCATTTTGCTTGCACATTCTTTTGTGATTGTGATGCTACTAGGTGGCTAAATAAATAAGTTCCATACGTGTTTTTAGTGTACCACTGCATCGTCTGTTGCAGTTTGGGCACTGGTTGACCTATAGAATTTCAACTTGTTATAACTGAATTTCAACTTGCTATAGAATTTCAACTATGCTGACTTATGTAGTTATGTACAAAAGAGGTGTTTGCTTCAGTCTGTGTAGTCGAGTAAATGATACATGTAAATTATGGGGTTACATTGCTACAAGATTTGATGGGTTACATTCTGCATCCATTATGCCATGTCAATGTGTTGGGTCAGGAATTTCATATGGTGTTAAATGTTGATTCAAGAATTGAAAACCATAACATTTTTTTATGTGAGAATGAAAGATAGTACTTGTTAAATAGCATTGTTGCTACCACTTGCAGAGATCAGGAACAGTCCCTGGTGTTGGTCTGGTTCATGCTCCATTTGCACTACTTCCAACAGGTTTCCCAGCATCTTTTTGGAAGCAAGCATGTGAACTGGCTCCTATTTTCAATGATCTTGTGGATCGTGTGAGCTTGGATGGCGAGTTTTTGCAAGACTCCTTATCCAGGTAAGTTCCATGTTTCACATCAAATTATGTTGGTAGTGATGTGAAGAGTTTCATTTTAAACTTATATTAAGGGGACAGATACTCAATTGGTTGATATCATACGAAGACTCCCTTCTTGAATTTTCAAATGCATATTATCGTCTGATATTCTGATCATTGAACTGACTTGTGCAATTTTTCCTCATTAAAAAATGAATTTAAAATTTTTCCTCATTAAAGAAAATGAATTTTAGCTACCCAAAAATTCAGATTCTACGGAATTGCCAGGTTTATATTAAATCATCATTATTTTGTGATCCCAGAACAAGACAAGTTGATGATTTCACTTCTAAGCTGTTAGACATTCATGCGAAGATGATGGAACTAAATAAGAAGGAGGTAATTAACTTAATTTGAGTTTAACTTCTGATTCTGAATTATGATAAATACGTCTCTTAAATTATCCTTTTTTTTCGTATGTTGTGTGTGGCACATGTTAGTTTGTAAGGTACTGAAAAGTGATTAATAAACCATCAGGATATCCGTTTAGGGCTGCATCGATCTGATTACATGCTGGATTCTGAAACCAATTCACTCCTCCAAATTGAGCTCAACACTATTTCATCATCGTTTCCTGGTCTTAGTTCCCTTGTAAGCGAACTTCACAGGTCAGGTTAATTTCTACAGGTTTCCCTTGTTTTAATCTTCGAATGTGTTAACCTGACTACTAGTATTTTTTTGATAACTACAGGACCCTACTTAATCGACATGGCAAGGTTTTAGGCCTTGATTCCAAAAGGATTCCTCGGAACTGGGCTGCCACTCAATTTGCTGAAGCATTGAGCATGGCTTGGGCTGAGTTTAATAATAAGAGGTCGAAACTTTACCTATGCACTATGAGTTTGTGTTAATTCAGTTATTAGAAAACACAAGCTTCAACTAACACGGGTTTCTTCCATTTGGTTGCCAGTGCTGTAATTATGATGGTTGTTCAACCTGAAGAAAGAAACATGTATGATCAATACTGGCTTATCAATCATTTGAAGGAATCATATCCTTTGATTATTTGTTTCTTTTTCTGTTGTAATGTTGAGCTGTTAACTTCTGAAATGCTGAAACTTCAATCATTTCATATTCATTTCTAAGGTTTTTGTTGTTTCAGTTTCTCCTGTACATTACAAACTTTCTAATATGTTGAATTTTGTCCTTATGATTTACGTTTTTTGGGGGATATGGTTTAAGTATTAATATGTTGCCTGCCTTATAGTAGGGAAACAGTTGTTGGGTTTGGTAATCACTTGTTTTTACTACATATGTGGTTATCACAGTTAACATCATGGAAATAGGTTTTCCTTAACTATCTATTACGCATGGTGTGAAGACCATCAGGAAAACATTGGTGCAGGTGGAGGCTGACGGACAGGTTCTTCCAGATGGAACACTTCTGGTGTATGTATCCCGCGTAGACATGAAGGAAGACTCACTGTTCTGATGTTCTCTATTGGCATTCTAATATTTCAAAATGTGTGAAAGTGCAGAGATGGCCAGACAGTTTCTGTGGTGTATTTCAGAGCTGGGTATTCTCCAAATGATTACCCTTCTGAAGTGGTATGTAGTACGCATTTGTGTTGTGAAACTCCCTTTCTAATTAGAGAGAGAACTTCTACTTTTTATATTAATCACAAACAAAGTTCCCTGGAAGAACCTTTGCGTCAAAAGCATTTGTATTTTTTTTGTGGTTATTGTTTCATCACTTCCCGTAAAGAAAAAGGAAATTTGTTTTGTTGGTGAATTCATTGTCTGTACTGTAAAGAAGTCCAAATATCAAGTGATTTGCTTACTAATTAGTTTGTTGCAGGGTATTTACATTTCACCATGGTGTCTTTTCTTTATATTTTAGGAATGGAAAGCAAGGCTTTTGATGGAGCAGTCATCTGCTATAAAGTGCCCTTCAATATCCTACCATTTAGTGGGAACGAAAAAGATCCAGCAAGAACTAGCTAAACCTAATATTCTTGAAAGGTGATGGTAAATCGTTTACTACCATTGGGTGGTAACTGCTATTTGATATTCCTGTGTACAGTACATTTTAGATCTGTTAAATTTGTTATACACCTGCGGACTGTAGTCATTATGTTTCTTTTTGAACGAATAGAATTATAACTTTTATTTCTAGTGCTATACTTCTAGTTAGCCATATGTTCCTTGACCACTATCTGCTTTTATTTATCTGTAGATTCCTTGACAATAAGGAGGACATTGCCAAGCTACGGAAATGCTTCGCAGGGTTGTGGAGTTTAGATAATGAAGAAATAGTGAAGGCAGCAATAGAAAAACCTGACTTGTTTGTTTTGAAACCTCAGCGAGAAGGCGGAGGTCTGTTTTCATCGCAATTAAGAACACCCTTTTCACTATAAATCTTCTGGAAACATGCTGTTGCTGATATTAGTCTTCAGGGAACAACATATATGGTCATGATCTGCGAGAAACGCTGGTCAGACTACAGAAGGAGCAGACAGAGGCACTTGCAGCCTACATACTGATGCAAAGGATTTTTCCAAGAGCTTCTCTTACTCATCTGGTCCAGGGTGGCGTTTGCTTTGAGGACCTTACAATCTCTGAGCTTGGGATATATGGAGCTTATTTGCGGTACTTAACCCCTTGGAACCTCATGACGTTTTGTGTTTTGATTTACTTGTCATGTTCCCTTCCTTTTTTTAATTGAATAGTTCATTTGCAATGCTCGATCAGGAACAAAGATAAGGTAGTCATGAACAATCAGTCTGGTTACTTGATGCGCACCAAAGTTTCTTCATCAAACGAAGGTGGAGTTGCTGCTGGATTTGCTGTTCTGGACAGTATTCTCCTCACAGATGAGGTGATAATTACGTATATACTGAATCTTTATCAACAAGTGATGAAAATAATTTATAAATTTCCCTACCGCGGTGGTTAAATATTATATGCAATAAAGCATTATAAATTTCACTCACCATACACCATTACACTAATATCCAATCGATCTTGATAAACATATGCTCCAGCCAACGACAACCAGTTGCCTGTGCCACTCCTCTGAGCGACACTGAAGAATGAACTAGGCCAGGAAATCTGGCCATTCTTCTCGTTCCTTCTCTTCTTTTGAAATTTTGAATTGAATCCGTCTTTTGTGATGTCATTTTTTCAGTGAGGAAGCAATGTAGCAGGGTTACAAGCGACAGCTAGCAGACACCTGAATGAAGCTGGCTGACAGAAGGTTGAGATCTCAGAATTTGGTTGAGCATACAAATAACAAATCAATGGCAGCTAAACAGTCTAATAGCAGACCCAACAATTTTCCGCTGGAAAAGACGTGATGGAATAGGAACTGCAAGTTAGTTTGCTATTGATAATTTGATATAGCCCCCGAAAAGAAAACAAAGTTTGCTATGACATACTAATTCATAGTGTTGTTTAGATTGCACAGCTTTGGGCGTGCATTTTTTTCAGCTATTTGTTGTTGCACGCCCAAGTCTGTAGCAGCAGTGAAGTGCATGCATCTTGTCCTAAACAAGAATATGTATGTATCATCTATACATTAGCACATAGCAATGACAGTGCTGACAAAAAGGACATTCATGCATCATAACTGTGCACACAGACAGCTTTTCAATCAATATCGTGTTCTTTGATCAGTTCTTGAGCGGGTATGAGGGGTGAAACTAATTTCTTCTATCTCAATCCATTCCGGTAGTGTACAATGATTATACAACTCCTCTTGCTAGCTTGTTCTCCCACGTTTTTTAAACTATTAAACGATGTGTTTTGTAAAAAAAATTATATAAAAGTTGTTTTAAAATATTAGATAAATTTTCTTTTTGTTTTGTAATAATTAAGAGATACGGTAACTTCAAAGGAATACCCCTTGTATAGTTTTTACTAAAAAGAAACAAGAGGAGTGAATCTTTCTTCTATTCCGATCCTTTTTTTTACAGTGTACAATAACCTGTTCTTTTTCTTACATAGTCATACTGAAATGTATTTGGGTGGGCCCACGCTCAGAAGGTTTCTCCACAAGAACGTCGTCGTCTACCTTGGACTAGTTCTTGAGCGGGTACACGGCACGGATCAAGATGCCGCAGACCCCCTCCTTGCCGGCGGCGCTCACGTCGCGGCTGATACGGATGTAGCCGCTCACGCTCCAGTCGGCGCCCCACGAGTTCTTGACGATCCAGTAGCCGACGCCGGAATCCTCGTCGGCGCCGTAGCCCACCACCGTCACCTCGTGCCCCGGCGTCGTACTGTTGCACGGCCCGTCGAACACGCCGCCGACGTAGTTCTTGAAGGCGCTCCCGCTCGCGTCGATGAACACAACGACGGGCTGCGCCGCCACCGCCTTCCTCATGCGGCCTCGTCGTACCGCGGGACGCGCCCGAACCCGTCGATGGCCGTCGCGGCGGAGACGGGCGTGGACATGTCGAGGCAGGTGGACTGCGTGCCCCTGTACGGGTACGCCGCCTCCGACGCCATGCCACCGTGACCCGCGACGTCGACGTAGTCGAACGGCCCTTCGCCGCCCACCCGCCGCGGCAGCCGTGGCTCGCCGCGACGCAGTCGACTAGCTGCTGCGACGACAGCGACGACAGGTTGTTCGTCCGTATATGGAGGTGATGCCCTCCACCGCCGCCGCCGCCGCGAACGTCCAGCAGCTCCCGCAGTACTCTCCCTGGTCCTTCACCTCCGTGACCGCACCCGGTACGAGGTTATACGCCTCTGCCGCCAGTCGACCTCCGCCGGGAGGTCGGCCTCATCGACGGCGCCGTGCGTGAACCCGCCGTCGATCTCGCGTTGCTCCTACTCCTCCGTTAATGGCGTGGAGCAGCGGCCGAAGTTGCCGGCGAACTCGTCGTCGGTCGTGTCGCCGAAGCGGTTGAGGCCCAGCCTGTAGGGCGCGTCGCCGCCGCCGCGGTTCGAGTTGAACTCGTGGATCCGGCGAGCGTTCTCCTTGAACACGCTGAACCGCCGGGCCATCTCGCTGCCGAGGTCGCGGCGCGGAGCCACCGTGCGCTCGTGCAGCGCGCGCCACCGCTCGTACAGCTCCCGCAGGGCTTCCTCCGACGCCACGTCGCGGTCGGTGATGTCCAGGGCACTCGCCGCCGGTGCAGTACTGGCGCCCAGCGCGATCGCCACGACCAGCGCTGCCATGGTCGCTGCAATCACGAGCAAGCTTCTCGCCATATTCAACCTAGCTTGCACTACGCTACGTACTTCTGCTTCGACTATCGTAAAATACTTATATATATAGATACTCCGTTCGTCTCCAAATATACCAACCTACGTATATTCGTATATCTGTACGTTGCTATATTTGGAAAGTATGGAGCTGGCAAGATAACCAAATGATTTTGTACGCAATAAGCCATTAATGATACTGATCCGGAGCAACTGGCCGAGCTTAAAGTTTAATCGACGCTGTACTCATTTTTGGCATTCTCTGCAGTTCTGCAGAGTATTTGGGCTATATATAGCTCATGACTCCACAAGCACATTGGATTGAATAATAATAACAACTGGTTACTAATAAGTAAATTTACCATGTTAGGAGCGATAAGTCTATTGATCACGGAGAGTTCTTATTTTTATATAACCACTTAATCTCGATTTATAGCAACGGAATCAGAAGGGTAGAAAGGAGACCGAGAAGAGAGAACAATATGGTTCTTGATTATTTTTTTTCATCGTAACAAAATACATGCTTCTTTTTAGTGTACGGTTACAATATAACGAACGTTCCATTTTAACTCTCGAAGTCATTTGAAAATCAGAGTGCACTACTAGAGAATTGATTATTTCGTGTGGACCGAAAGACATTTTTCTGTGCGGAAGGTCTGTCCGCACGTGCGAGAGGATCTGGAAAAATTATTTTCCCGTGCGGGCGATCTAATCGCACGGAAAAATCGATTATTCCATGCGGACGACTTAAGAGGCCCGACAACACTGGCTTTGGCGAATAGAAGTAGGGCTATTATCCGTTATTAGAGAGGCCGAACATGTATAATTTTTTCTCCCTTCTTCTCTTTACAACTTATAGCAATTGTGCCCGTGTGTTGCAACGGGTGAAGTCGGGGCGCGGCGCGGATAGGGACGGGAGGGAGGGGCACAGGCGCGGTGTGAGGCGTAGGAGCTTCGAGCAGTGACGGGAGGGAGGGGCGCAGATGCGGAGCGGGGCACGGCGTGACACGAATGATCTTTTCGTGTGGGCTCTTAAGCCGCCCATACGCGATAATCTATAAACCTTATGAACTACAAAAAGTGTAAAATATCTAAATTTGGTCAGAAATTTTTATAAATCGACATGATAACTTATTTTGTGTAAAATATCTAAATTTGGTCAGAAATTTTTATAAATCGACATGATAACTTATTTTTGTTCTATAACACTATCATAAAAAATTCAATCAGTTTTGATCAAGTGAGACTGTATGTTGTTCATAAACGGTTACACTTCTGTTGCATCTAAACATTTCAAAGTTTATATACCTTATAAGAAGCTATGATTAACATGGCAACTCATATATAATTAACATATTCCTTTTGAAGCTTGAGTTTACATTGCAATTCTAGACTATGTGCTTCTCTAAATATATTGTTCCTCTTTTGTCCCTCTCTATTTTTGCTTTTCATCTGATGTTGTTTTTTTAAAAAAAATTTGATTTTTTTTGTTTTATTTTTTTAATATTTTTCTTGAATTAGGAGCACACGAGAGGTAATCATAGAAAATTTGATCCTAAACAAGCGAAAGACGTGATCGGTAGAAAATTCAGAAGACACGCTCAGAATCGGAAAAAAGCTTCCGGGCTCGAAAAGGCAATCTTCAGAGGTGTTTTTGAGAAAAATAAAATCGCCGAATGCGGCAAAGCGGTAAACAAACGCATCCAAAATTTTTTTCTCATCGATTTTTATATATGGAATGTCTCGATCGGAATCCGTATGCAAAAGTTATGGTCGTTTTAAAAACTGACTTCGAGTTAGAGGACGAAATGGAAACAATGCATGCAAAAGTTTATTGCCATCACTAAAAAAAATTGCAGATTCATGACTTCAAAAATTGACTCTTTTTTATGCTGTCATTTATGTGGATGACAAATAAGACCATCAGTATCTATGAATATATGTTCAGTGATAAATCTATAAATGGATAATGTTTCGAGGGGCAAATTTACAAATCTCACTAAAAATGACAACTCCCTAGATGCCACTCTTTTTATCCTTATAAATTTATCACTAAAGAGAGATTATGCATTAATATCTTGCCACTTTTTCCAATGTGGAGTGTCACCTACAATGGCCGGAGTGGACAAGGCAGTTGAATGACAAATTTGCCTCTCCATTTCTCTTGCGAGATGGTGTGGACGTTGTGATACAAATGGAAAGTGAGAGCTAGACTTAGATATATACTATTTCTTTTATTTTAAAATATAGCAACTTAGTATTATAAATTATATATAAATGTCTATCCAAAATAGAACATAATTTAGAAAAATGTCTGATTGGATAGACATCTATGGATCCATAGGTAGTATATTTTAGATAGGAGGAGTAGGCTATAACTGTCTGACAAGATAATCAAATTTTTTATGCAACAAGTCATTAATGATAGCGTTTCGGAAAAAAAGTAACTATTTGTCTCTATTGGAACTGACGACTCTCTCAATACACACTACTCCCTCCGTCTCAAAATATAGGTACCAGAAGGTTTTTTTGGAGAGATTAAGGATTAGGTATAAAGGTCAAAAATACCCCTCTGAAACAAAGTGGAGTTGGTTGGCAGTACGTTGATGAGGGGTAATTCGGGAACTTGTGTGTCTCTTTTTACTTCTGGTAGTTGTATTTTGAGACAAAATTTGAATAGCTCTGGTAGTTGTATTTTGAGACGGAAGTAGTATTAGATTTGTCCTTATAATTGTGCCACTGGAGAGAGATTATACACTAATATCTTGCCAGTTCTATCAATGTGGAGCGCCATCAAGGATGGCCAGCATGGACACTGCTTTAAAATGACAAGTTTGACCCTCCACTTCTCCTGTGTTGAATAGACAAAACAATATAGCTATATTCTGACAAAAAATATTATGGCAAAATGATAGAAACATAGCAGATTTAATAGGCATGTTTGAATGATGCAAAATTAGTTTTGTTAATGTCCTAAATATGGGATACCTTATACATGTGTACTAAGCTCGCAGGGCGAAATTAAGCCTCATGCATATAGCAAAAGTCCTAAGTAGATAAGTAAGGAGTTTTAGATAAGTAAAGAGAAACATAGTCCCCAACCAATACTACTGGAAACATATCCATATTCACCTTCCTAGTTATACTTGGAAAGGGAACACTTTGAGAGTATAAATACAAGAACATCCCCCTCATCCTCACCACTAGGAGGAGAGGGATACCCAACACAAGCCCGATATAAGTTAAGAGAGATTTAGATCCACCTCCGATTTTGCCAAGTTAATTCTCGAGAAAGCCGATAACAGCTAGCCATCAACCATCCGATCTTTATGCTCATATTCTGGCACACTAGATTAGGTTTTCCTCCCTATGACGACACTGGTTTTGGCGAATAGAAGTAGGGCTATTATCCGTTATTAGAGAGGCCGAACCTGTATGATTTTTTTCTCCCTTCTTCTCTTTACAACTTATTTTCCATATTCGTATTAGTTAATTCCTACGTCCTCCAAACATACCATATAGGTATGGATCCTATGACGGGATATAACCCATCGAGAAGTTCAACCACATAAAAATACATATTTTCTAGATATATTCAACATTACAGAAAAGTCCATATATTCAACACCACAACTATATACTGTAGATTTAATAGTAAGACTGTAAATGGGTAAACCCATAAACCCATTTATAAGCTAAATAATGAGTAACCTGTTTATAAGTTGGTTTATAGGTTGACTAGCCCTTATTATTAGGCATGTTCAATATTGAAATGGTCCATTTAACAGAAGAATACAAAGCCATTAAAACTATCATCCGAAGAATGCGCATGCGATGTTTCTGCCACATGCGAATGCCGCATGCGATGTTTCTGCCACATACTATTTACTAAAAAAATTTATCGGTGACAGGCTCGAAGTCAAGCCCGATAAAGATGACGCCATCTAATCGGGCTTAAACTCTGAGCCGTCACCGATGAGATCATCAGTGACGGGCATTAATTATAGCCTGATAGATGATGATCTCATCCTATCAGGCTTAAGCTTCAAGCCCGTCACCGATGAGGTCATCGGTGACAGACCTTAATTATAGCCCGATATTGATGATGATCTCATCCGATCGGGCTTAAGCTTTAAGCCCATCACCGTTGAGGTCATCAATGACGGGCTTTAGTTTAAGACCGTCACTGATGGAATTTTTCCATCGGCCATTACGCGCCGAACTAGATCTCATCTATGACGGGCTTTATGTTAAGCCCGATTGAGATGATTCATCTCAATTGGGTTTATTCTAAAGCCCGTCATGAATGTTCTTTCAAATCTTTTAACAGAGCGTGCTAATTCAGATATATACATTAGCACGAAAAATTTCTAAGTCCTAGCGCTAATTCAGAACCCTAGCGCCATCGCCGTCCCTCGAGCCCTCCCGAGCCCAGCGTCGTCGTCCTTCCTCGCCACCACCAAGCGCCACCGTCCCCGAGCCCGGCGCCGTTGTCCTCCCTCGCTGCCACCGAGCGTCGCTGTCCTCGAGCCCGGCGCCATCATCCTCCCTCGCCGCCAGCAAGCGCCGCCGCCCTCTCCCTGTGCTCCAGGTTAGTCCATCTCTGATATTGGTTGTCGTGCTTCCTCATGTATAGATTTGAGATGTATGCCTTGTATATTGGTTGTATAACTGCTACCATGTCATGTATAGATCTGAGATGATGAATGCCTTGTATATTGGTCACTGTTAATGTCACTGCTACCATGCCATGTTGTATATATATCTGAGATAATGTGTATATTGTTTGTATGTTGGTTGTGTAATGAGATTGTTATTTAGTATAATGGACTGTTATATTTTTCTTGGAAAATGTTGGATGCTTTGGATGTTGTATATTGGGGTTGTATAATGGGACTATTATATATACTTTTGCATGTATATATTGAAACTGTTAATGTTGCTATTTTGTATGTATATAATGCCTATTACTTTTGAATATGTTCATTTGTGTATTAAAAAACTTGTGTGTTCAAAGATTCAAAGATAAATTCAAAAATAAATTCAAATATTGTATCAACAATAAATTCAAAGATTCATTATCACTTTCTCTTCCCTTTCAAAAATAAATTCAAAGATTCATTCTCCTCTCTTTCTCTTCCCTTTCTCCCCCTTTCAAAACTAAATCCTTCTTTCTCTTGATTTAACTATTTTTTCGTTTTGTGATTTTGTAAGCTATTTAGAGGATGTTTCAGCACACACCAACGTCGGTGACAACTAGTGGGTCCACAAGGACACAGACCCTTAGGAGCGGAACTAAAATCTCAAAGGAACGGTACACCATAACAGAGGTGGACCTCCTAGGAGTGTCGTTCGCTCCCCCGAATGTGCCCAAGAAGTCCAAGTCGATCTGTGGGATAATAGGGAGGCAGACCTTCAGTATTTTGCATGATCACATCAAGGAAGTGTCGGACGTGGAGAAGGAAATTGTTTGGCTGAAGTTCAAGGAGAGCTTCGAATATCCTGCAGCCGATGAGGACAGGCTAAAGCGGATGACTTTCCAGATGAGAGGACATGCTTGGAAGAGCTTTAATTCCAAGCTGGTCACCGACCACGTCTTCAACCCCAGCACCCCAGAGCCATTCGAGAACTTTCCCTTCATCACGCCAGCCATGTGGGAGGAGTTCTACGTGAAGAAATCAACTGTCGAATCCTGAGCCAGAAGCGAGGCTTGTAGGGCACTCCAGGCTCGGAATGTGACCCGCACCGGCTTGGCAGTAGAGGATATGCGGGGAATTAGGAGAAATGGCAGAAAGAGGATCAGGCGACAGAGGCATCAAACGCGTCGCCTCCATTTGCTGATATCCCGCACCCACGTGCAAGGAGCTGGACAAGGGCAAGGGCCGTGAAGAACAACAATGGAACATTCACTCTACCAAATTCCCAAGATCAACAAGTTTACGAAAATATTGTAAGTGTCTCACCTTAATATGTTTAGTTTCTTTACAAATATTGTATACTCAATTTATACTGATCTCATTTATACTGCAAAAAGAGTTGGTTGCCGCGAGACAGTCCTCCCAAGAGGCCTGCTCTGCTAGACGCGAGGATGACATCCTCATGCAAGCGTTGGGCACCGACGAACACCGTGGACGGACAAGGGGCATTGGCTCTACCGTTCTTGGAAATATGGATTTTCAGAATACGCCGGGCAGTATAAGAAGCGGACCCTTACAAAGACGGAAAGAGATACATGCCTGGGTGAGAGGATCCGGAAGTAGGTCAGAGACGAACTGAGGTCTGAATTTGACGAGAAGCTAGTCCAGGTGGAGGCACGGATCAGGCAGCAGATTCGATCCGAGTAGCAGACTGCCGAGCCCATCGCTCCTCCGCAACGAGAAAGTCCAACGCAAAAGCAGAGTAGTTGTGCATCAACTGAGGCGACGGAAAATCCACCACCGGTCCTACACGCTGTCGATCATATAATGGTAAAACTCTCTGCCAAAATGTGTAACACTCTTAACAAATCTATTTTCTACAAAATATTCAAAAATTATGTTTCGATCTATCGTAGGAACTGACTAACTACGTGCTAACAGTTAGGGTGATTCCCTCCTTCACGGTTCTGGTGGCCGAGGGATGTAGACCCCCATTTTTGAGGATGGGAATCATTTGTGTTCATAGTACCATTTCCCTGGATCGAGTAGTTTGGTACCCACGAATACAGTACTGTATTATTAGGTGCAAAGTGCACGAATAGTCTTAGACCAAAAGTATTACAATAATAGGCCCGAAGGCAATATCCAATACATATAGGACCTACCGGTCCGGATACAACCAAAAACAGAAATTAGATAAGATAGCAGACGGAAGACAGCGGCATGTCGATCGCCTACAAGCAACGACTGGGGACTAAGAACTATTGCGCTCCATTGTCTTCATTCCTCCTGGTAGTAGGCATACGGGTCCTCCAGGTCTCCCATGCCTACATCTGTAGGTTTGTGCGTATAGCAAGGGTGAGTACCCAGCGTACTTAGCAAGCCAACACGGAATGATGCACATGATAGGATCATTCAAAGGGAGGCTGTGGTTTATTTGCACAAAGCCAATTTTCTCAAATCATTTCACAAGCCTAACATCTAGCCAGTCAAGTTTTAGTTTCAGAGTATTTTAAATCGGTAACAGTTCTGTCTGCCATCCATCGTGATACCAAGGATGGTTTCCCGTCTTCGGACGTCACGGTTTTTCTGGGGAGTCCACCCCTTCTCGCAGTTCGAGAAGTTGGGTCCACCAGCACACAAAATCATTATGCATTCCAACCCATCATTTTAAAATTTATGAGTCTAGCCACAGGAGAAACTTGTCACGTCGCTCATTAACCGCGAGCATGGCTATTTGAATAGATTGATTTACTCACACTGCAGTAGATGTACACTTTACCCGTACTCCGCAACTGCTCATTGAATGAGCTTTCATCCCTCTATATGGGACGGTCACGGCAAAGCCTTTCGATAACCTCACTTTGGCAGTACCCGCTCCATGAACTTAAGTCCTCATGCACTCTAGCCATCATTTCCTAGCAGTGAGAGTAGTTCTGGCGTTTCCGGGGTAAGAGAGAAAACTCACTTAATCTTTAAGTCATCGTTAAGTTCAGTTTATTATTCACATAAAGGCTTTTTGTCTTATCACAATCACGGGCACTCTACCATTGGTAGGCCCAGGACACTCTACTCATTGGTAGGTCCTTAACTCAACACCTACACCTGAACCACTATGCAGGGATACTGCCTCCACTCGACTATCTACTTCGCTAGGTCTATACCCATTCGAGAAGTACGGTTGTACTGGTTCGCTCTAAGTTGTAGTCTCATGGCTCGGTCCTTAATTGACTAGGGATGGTACTAGCCTTTTTCGGAATCCACCCAAATCTATCCATCCGCCCCAGTCTGAAAACATTGATTTTGTATTTTCATTTTTCTATCAAAACTATTTCCAACATGATCGAGGCAATGTGGCGCTCATGTCTCCACATACCGAGTTCCAACTACCTTCCCAAAGATAGTTGCCCAAGCACGAAGCTTCTTTGTAAAATCATGAGTATGCACAAATCTAATATCAGCAGGGCTAAGCATTTTACCGAAGTATTCCTCCGGTTATATCACATCGAAGGTTACAAAGAATAATTCTAATGGTAATCAACATCAAGGCAGGGTATATCAAGCATAGGTACTCATTTGTGTATAGCATGCAATTTGTAATTTAAATCAACATCATTCCGCAAAGTAGAATCAATATGTTCAAAGGGAAGTGTTGACTTGCCTTGCTCGTGACCTTGTTGGCTTGAGTCTTCGACGTTTTCGACGGTCCCCTTAGACTCTATCATACGTGCGAGAAATCCAATTTGAATTCGATTAGAATTCAAATAAAATCCAATAAGATCCAATAAAAGCCAAATAAATCACAAAAGCGGCTCCTAATACTAGGCTATGACCCTACGCGAACCTAGGTTCGAGTTTCGGCGAAATCCGAGTTAGAGCGAAAGGGTTATAAGGATTTGAAGTTTTGTATTGAATCCAATTTTGTTAAGTATGATGCGATATTTATTTTAATAAGTTTAAAGTTTGAGAAATATTAGGATTGATGATTTGATTAATAAAAAGGAAGTGGTTATCTTTCAATTTTGTCAAAATATCCATCGGGTCGAGAAGCCCTAGGGTTTAAATCAAAATTAATTGATAGAAGCTATACTTGTATATAAGTTGGATTTTTAAGTTTTAGAAAATATATATGATAAACATTATGTGATGACCAACTAAGTCGTAAATAAAATCTTAAATGAATAATCTACGTGACGGTTAATTAGTTCTGAATAGCTAGCCTTGATACGACCTAAGGTAATAATAATCGATTCCAAAAATAATCTCGAAGCTAAGCACTACACTAATAATCTAGGTTTTAAGTCTAGCAAATATATAGATCAAGAATAATATTTTGGAGACAAGTTTAAGACATAAATAATTTTATTTGAAGGATAAATAAATGCTATGATTAAATATTTTGGAAAACATGTTTAATAATCGGTCCTGAATTATTTTTGAAAACCAAATTTGTTTTGAAGCAAAATATGTAATTTTGCCCAGAGATTTTCCTGAAATATCCTCAAAAATTTTTCCTAATTTTTTCCAAAATTTTTCCTAAATTTTTTTCTATTTTTCTATTTTTTTCCTTTTCTCTTTTCTTTTTCTCTTCTCTTTCTTTTTTCTACCCTCCCTGCTTCCTTCTTCTCTCCCTCTACCCCCTCTCGTCTACCCCCTCGGCCGAGCCAGCAGGCTGCGCGCGGCTAAGCGGTGGCGGCGACGGGCCGACGGCGGTGACAGCGCGGCGCCACGGGAAGGGAAAAATGAGGAGGACGGCGGCTCACCGGTGCGACGGCGAGCGACGGCGACGATGCGCGAACCCGGTGCGGGCGGTGGTGTCTTGCGGTGGCGCTGGTTTGCGAGGTGGCGAAATGGCGGCGGCGGCGACGAGAGAGAGGGAAACGAGAGAGAAGCGAGCGGAGGATGGGAGAGATGGAGCTCGGCTCTCCTTTTATAGTTGCGCGGAGAGAGAGAAAGGGACGACGCGACGGCACGCGCGCGGTCGTGGGCGCGGGGCTCGACGCAGCACGACGTGGGCGACGTGCGGCGGTATGGGCGCGGGCATAGGGGCGGCGCGGCGAGGATGACGCGCGGACGCGAGGCGTCGGGCGGGCGCGGCGGCGGTGCGTGGTGCGCGCGAGGATGGGGCCGGGTGCGGCGAGCGGCACGTGGCGCGCGCGCACGGGGAGAGGGGCAGGCGCGGGCACGGCGCATGGGCGCGAGGCCGGGCGAGCGCGGAGCGGGCGGCCGTGCGCGGGCGTGGCGCGGGCCGGGCGCGGCGCGGCGCGCGCAGGGCACCGCAGCGTGCGGTAGTGGGGGCGGCTCGGCGCAGCGCGCGCGGCGTGAGGCCGGGCGTGGCGTGACGCGAGCGTGACTAGAGGCGCGTGCGGCCGGGAGGGCGGGACCTGGTCGAACACGTGGCGCAATATGAGCAGACATTTCCGAATTTTCCGATTTTAATTCCTAATTTTCCAATTCTATTTCCTTTCACCCCTAAAATTCAAAATAAAATATAGCACACCCAAAAATAAGTTGTAAAATATATTTTCAACCTTTTCACCCACTTTTATTATTTTAAAAATATATTTTACATATTTAATTTAATTCTTTTTCCTCAATTCCGAAAATACGATTTTTGATTCAAATTAATTTGGACTTCATATATATACTCTAAAATATTTTATCACTAAATTTGCTCACTAATTAATATTACTCAATCACCTAAATAATGTTTTGATCCCAAATATATATTTTATAAATCCACAACCCTTCCTATTTTATATTTAAATTCCCAACTCCAAACTTCGAAATTTTTCTTCCCAATGGAAATTCAAATCAATTGGTTTTTCTCAAACATCCAGATGAATCACTCACATAAAATTTTTATGCAACAAAGCTAGCAAATAAGAAGCAATAAACACGATGAGAAGCATTGAGCCAAAAGTTTTTGTAAGTTCTGATTTTTAATTTCCGGTTTTAAATTCTCTGATTTTCAGGGTGTTACAAGGGACTAGCTTTCAAGATGAACGCCGATACAAGAGTGCACGGGATGCAACTTATGGCTGGACATGCAAAAGTGCAAGTGGACACAGTGAAAGCTGAATGGGTCCATCTGTCGCTGCAGCATCCACCAAACAACAATATCCTAATCCTAAGAGCTACACGTGAAAGCTTTATCCAATGACCCAAGGAGCTCATTGACATCAAGTTAACTCCAAGGTCAGCCCCTCCATCTTCCTTAGGTGTTCCACAAGATGATGAGGTTGAGCTGTAATACGACACCGATTTTGGCGGGTCTAGCGCTGAAGGGCATGCTCGCTCTGAACCACCATCGTTGAAGAAGGGCAAGAAGGAAACGGTTTCTAACATGTCGGAGCCATCTCTGAAAGTGTCAGTTAAAGTACAAGACCATTTCATTCGCATGCCAAGGCCATCAGCACCGAAGAAACCAATTACAGACTACCAACGTACGATCAAGAAAAAGAAATTGCAAGAATTTTTCAGGGAAGAGTTCTTGAAAGACATGACACAGAAGTATGAGCAAGAATTTATGAAAAGTTCAGGGCTGAAGAGTTATACTGATTGTGGAAAGGCTCCTCAGGCAGCTAAGTTCAAGTTCGGTGCTCCTTTGACAACCAACGAATATCGCAACTCCATTACGAATTGCAGTCAGTTGAGAAGGATAGAAGAGTGGTACCTATAGATGGTAAAGGAGGGTAAGGAGACGTTCGCCATCTTTTATAGGAACGAGGACTTCCATCACGAGGATGGTATAATCTGGGTCCCATTTGAGGAACTATTTCAGCTATACAATCTAAGGGACCTAGACTTATCGCTACTTCAGTTAAGGGCATTGTAAGCATACTCGAACCCCTCGCTAGTATTTCTAAGTTGATATGCTTGCAGAGTGTTTACTTGTTTTCCTTATGCAGAATGGGGATGCTTGAATGTAGAGCAACCTATAACAAAGTAGGATTCCTCGATCCAGCGGTTGTCAATTCCAATCAGATTGATGACGGCCCAAGGTCCAAAAAATTGGTGTTGGACTACCTCTACAACTCCTTTGTCAAGCTTAAGGACATGAATACGATCATTTTCTCCTACAACTTTAAGTAAGTGTGACATTTGTTGTTGTACCTACCATTTGTGCTTTAAGGTGTTAATTGCTCTCTCCCTTTGTATGCAGCCATCACTGGATCCTTCTTGCCATCCATTTAAATCATTACAAGATTGTCATCATGGATGGATTGAGGAAACTGCAAGAAGCTTTCCAATCTGTCATTGACATTCTAAATAAGACACTTGTGAAGTATAAAAAGAAGCACTATATTCGACACGCTCCATGTGCCGATACATTCCGGGTTTGCTATCACCATTGGTGCCAACGTCAGGATCCAGGCACGAGCACATGTGGTTTCTACGTGATAAAATTTATATGAATTTTCATGAAGGATGGCAACTGAAACATTTCGGATTCTGAGATTCACCAATTTTGTTAAGATGTAAATACATGTTTCTAAACACATAGTACGTTTTCACATATTCAATCCTTCCATTTGCAGAAATTAGATCTCCCGACGAGTAACTTGCTGCCACATGTTTGCTTCGCCCTCGCTGAACAACTCCGTGGATTCATCTTCTGACATGTCATCTCGTCGAGCGGCGCATATCACGTTTCAAGAGCTCCAGATGGGCTAATGGCTTTCGTTGAGGCTGGCGGCCCTAGTGACACTTTAGACAGTTGATCGACGACAAAGACTAAGCATTAGAGTCGATCGACCACAAAGGACTATGACTGGACCCTGATCCAATAAGCAATAAATGATATTATGATATTATTATAAATTATAATTTTGTCAAATGCGTTTATGTGAAATATGTGAATAATGGATGTGTATGTGAATAATGTGTGAATGTCATATGTATGTCAATATATGTGAATGCCAGATATATGTGAATGTCAGATATATGTGAATGTATGTGAAAGAGAATGCAAAGGGGAAAGGGAATATATCTTTGTTTCTCTCATTTTTGCAGCGGGTATGGTTAGCAAGGGCCTGAGGCTAGTCAAAAAAATAGAATATGTTTTTGGAAAAAACTCATCGGTGATGGGCTTTAACTTAAGCCTGATGGATATGTTAGTCATCCATGATGGGTTTAAGTCAAAGCCCGATTGAGTTGTTAGTGAGCCGTGACGGGTTTAATTTAAAGCTCGATTGAGTAGTTAGTCATCCGTGACGAGCTTTAAATTGGACCCGTTTGAGATTATATCATCGGTGTTGGGACCTTGTTTAATTGGTCTTCTGGGTCAAACCTATCGGTGACAAACATAAGTTTAGGCCCGACAAAGATAATTTAATGCGGTGACGGGCTTTTGTCCGATAGAGATGACTTCTCACATCAGTGACCTTTGCGCCGTGATGGGCGCCGTACCCAACACTGATGAGGGTTGCCGTCCGATTGAGATGAGGGTGACTGTTATAGTGAATATAGGAGATGAACATGTTGATCAAAATTATGCCGGAGTTCTCATGAGCTTGTTGTACATTGAGTGAACTAAAAATTATAACAAAAAATCATTTTCGTTTGATATAGATATACATTAGTAAGTTGGCATATCAAATCGTCTCACTCGATTAACTCGTGACCAACAATTGTCCATCTAAACCAGACATTTCAATAGTGTTAAACTCATAATAGTTGTCAAGAAAGATAGAAAGATTATGTAAATTAATATCAAATGTTTAAATCGCCATGGAATCAAAGAAAGTTACAAATAAATTGGATTATTTTTTTTATACGCATGCACTGTCACTGCGCTCTTTAGACAGCATGTAATAATAACAATATAATTCATTCATAATTTAAAGATGAGACGGTATCATATGATGTTCCTCCATCAAGTAGCAGGTTTGCTCGAAAGCTTGCACGTGATCCTCTGCCAAGGCGACGAACAGGTCGACGCCGCCGCCCTTCGCCGGCACGAAGACCATCATCCCCTCGACGGGCAGGCCGGCCGCAAGCACGGCGGCCGGCGGCCCGGTGCCGAGGTCCATCTCGTGGAACCTGAACCCGAGCCAGCTGTCCACCTCCAGGTCCGGGCACAGCGTCTCCCCCGGCTTCCCCGCCGTCGCGGCGAGCTCCTCTCCTCTCGCGTCCGCCGCCTCGACGTAGTCCACGAACGACTGGATGTACTCGCCGTCGACGCGCGCCACGGCGGCGCGGATGGCGCCGACCACGCCGCCGTAGCTCGAGCTGAGGAGGCGCCGGACCTGGAGCCTCGGGAACGCCCAAAGCACCATGTTGCCGAAGTAGTCCATCGGCACGGGCGGGTTGGCCCTGCGCCTGCAGTTGACGGCCACCCTCACCCGCGTGAACTCCTCCGGCTTCAGGCCACGCGCCGCCGTGATCTTCTTCCATGCGTGCGCGAGCAGGCACTCGAACGTGGTGCACCGGCCGCCGACGCGGGCCTTGAGCTCGGCGACGAACTTGGCCGTGAAGTGCACGCCAATGTTTGTGATCTTGTCCATGGGCATGTCCACGGCGGCGCCGGACGAGTTGCTCGATTCACTTGCCTTGAATTCAATTGAACGGTGATCGAACACCGGTGCCGGCGGGCTGCGTGGCACGCTGGTGATCGCGCGGTCGAGGGATGGCGATGGGATGCTGAATGCCTTGCCCTCGCGGACCGCTCTGGCCCACGTCGTGCAGAAGGCGCTCATGGCGTGGCCGTCGCCGAGTTGATGGTGGGTAATGAAGCCGACGACGAGGCCGCCGCACCTGAAGCGGCTGAGCTTGACCTGCAGAAGCGCCGCCCCGAAGTTATGCTCCGGTGGAGCAGGGTACAGGTTGTCGGTGGCGACGCTGGTGGCGAGCACGGCGTCCAGGTCGGCCTCGACGGTGGCATTGAAGACCACCACGCCCTCGTTGTTGACGTGCACGAGACGACGCCGCCGGCGCCCCTGGCGGTCGACGGCGAGGGCGAGGCGGCCAGCCAAGAGAGGGTAAGCGGCGAGCGCCATTCGCAGGCCCTCCTTGACCGCCTCGTTGGACGGCGCCGGCGCGCGGTACGCGAACACCAAGGGGACGAAGACGTCGAAAGACGCGCGGTCGAAGGCGCTCAGGGGAACCATCTCTCCGGCGAGCGGGTGCGGCGTCGTCAGCTTCAGCATCGCGCTGCTCGTAATCTCCATTACTGAACTGGCCTCTGGATCTTTGCTTGTAGCGGTGCACTTCGAGAGGCACCAATGGCAGCACACATATATATATAGCTAGCTTCGAGAGATGATAGGGTTTATAAATGTGTTGGATCCTGGGTGCTTCTTGGAAAACCGTTGCCACGACCAATTTATCAACGAAAATGGTGGACTTTAGACAAATTTTGGTAAAACCTTGAAAAATATACTTTGAATATTTTTTAGCTTGACAGGCTCGTCAAACTAGGTCGCATGTCAGACTACGTCGATATATCCGATATTACCTTATAAAAGAAACTAGAAAAGGTTTTACTCCCCTGTCCTACCTGTAATAAAAACTGTAAGTAAAAGATAAGCTGTAAAATTTGTTGGGGCATTTTTTATGCTGGTTGGGGGATTTAAATTTTGAACAAAATTTAAATTTTTGATGAAATCCATACAAAAGTTTCACTGCAAAAATGAAAATCATTTTTATTTGGGTTAAATTTCAGTGGAAATGTGTTGTGTGTTTAAATTTTCTTTGAAATATATTTAAAAATGTTAAGTTTCAGTTTTAAAATTTGTTTTCAAATAAATATATCCCCTTTATTTTTTTTATAAATGGATCTTTTCACATTGAGAATTGAGTTTTTCTCAATAAGCTTGCACATAAGTATCAGAGAATAACATTTAGGAAGAAAGTAACTGTAAACTCACGGTCAACTAACTGAATAGATATATAAGAGATTAAAATAAAAAATCAGGGGCATATAATGGATAAAACAAAATTCAAGGACATCAAAAAGGATAGAGCGAAAAACTCATGGGAATGTAAGAAATTTTCGCTAAAGTCCCTGTAGAAAAAACAACTTTTCGCTATGAAATTAAACATAAAGAAAGTTAATTTGGTGTTCTGTTAGATAGAGTATAAAATGCCACTTATTTTTGCAACTGAAGGTACCGTGTATATATTTACCGCTCGGAAAAGTCAAGTATTTAATTAAGCCTGATACTGTCTCTAGATCTTTGTTTGAATTTTATGGGTACGTACATGATCGAGCTTGTTTCAATTTGTTGCTTCCTACGTACGTGCATGCTGGTAGTGTTGATTATGTATACGTACGTTCTACTTCCTGTAGCCTGTGTAAAACAGCACAAGTATATGTGACCTGTGTGGGTCAACGTACGGATACAGACGATTGCTGAAGGAAGTCCTCTTCGATCTCACATGCATGTAGTACAAGCTCACAATAATTAATTTAAATGCCTAATACTCCAAATTAATTATTCAATTTACGTGCAAAACTATACGTGCATATATATTCATATATATATAACTATAAATAAAGTTAAGTAAGTAGTGCAAGTAGTGTTTCCACCTAAAATTTTATTTTGTCTGGCTATTTTGCAGAAAACCGCTTGAGTTTTTCTAAAATTAACCCGCAGTTAGGGGTGGATACCAAGCCGGCTCGGCTCGGCTCGGTAAAGAACCGAGCCAGGAGTCCGGCTCGGCTCGGCTCGTGAGCCGGCTCGAGCCAGCTCGTTTAGCTCGCGAGCCACTTTCATACAGTGCAATTTATGTACAAATTATATTTTATTTTTTAGTCTATTAAACATGCAAATATACAATTGAAAAAAGTAAAAAGTGATATATTAAGTCCATAATTAACGTAATAACACTTGTCCATCGATAATTATCAATGCAAATGTAATGATGCAACTAGATTAGATATTATTATTATAATAATCTAAAGCATTAGATCCATATTGACCATCATAAAATCATAAAAATTATTGATTTATTACCATATCAACAACAATACAAGCAAAAGAATAGCAAAACAAGCAAAACATTAAGCCCTGTTTTGTACATTGCATCTGGCTCGTTGAGCTCACGAGCAGCTCGCGAGCTGACTCGAGCTGGCTCGTTATAGCTAACGAGCTAAACCTTGACACAGCTCGTTAGCATTTCTCAACGAGCCGAGCTGAGCCAACCACGAGCCGAACGAGCTAGCGAGCCATGAGTATTTCATCCAGCCCTACCCGTAGTCCCAATACTGAGAAGAAAGGGAGGGCTTGGATGACAAAAGACCTCCTTCGCCCCTTCCTCCGTGTGCCCCTCCCTCCCGTCCCCATCTGCGCCGCGTCTGCTCTCCTCCCTCCCATCGCTGCTCGGAGCTCCCGCGCCCTTCCGTGCCGTCCTTATCCGCATCGCGCCTCGACTTCACCCGTTGTAACGGACGGACACAATTGCTTGTGTGTATGTGTGTTGGGTTGTTGCGGGAGTACTATTCAATTCTTTATCACGAGGAATAATTAGTACTATTCAAAATTCAGCTGTTAATTAACAAACTGTGGAAATTAAAATTCTCACGCGCGCATTCTTGCTAATTTATTACTATTGCTTTATTAGCACGTGGCGTTTTACTTATTTGTCACGTACGTACGCCGTCTTTACCCTAATATGCATACATGCATGTGCTAATGTGAATGTGTCGTATGGCAAGACTAAACGGAAGAATTTAGTTATTTTTTACTCCAATCTTATCTTGTAACTGTGCGCACGGATTATAGATACTAAATACTCACACATATATTTGACTGTCGATAGGAAGTGAGGTCATACGACTCATACCTAAGTCGTTAGAGTTTTTTTTCGACTGAGACGACTCTTAGATCCCAATTTGGTTTTTCCTTGTAACTAAAGGAAACTTAGGTCGAGTTTAGCTGGGTTTTCTACCTATACCATTGTCTCTAATCTATATAAGGAGAACATGGAGTCCTCCAAGCAAGGGTTCCGATTTCGTCGGAGCTTGCCATACCGCCCGTGCGCGGTAACACGGTTTTCGCACGAAAACCATGACGAAGTGAACAGTGACGAAATTTAAATTTGAACCAAATTCATGCCACGATTTTCGCTCAAACCGCGTCACATACCATGGTTTTCACGGTGGACAGAGAGAAATTTATTTTCGTGAATTACTGATAAATATATTTTTGTGATAAAATGAATTTTTTTCAAATTTTTTGAATTAAATTATTCAAACAAAACCACGGGGATATCGTTTCGCACCCCTGCGATATGCGCGAAAACCACGAAAACCATGGCGGTTTTCACGGTATTGCAAACCCTGCCTCCAAGGGCGTAAGTCACAACAAGATCGTCAAGATCAATACCACATTGGACAAATACAATTCTCAAACAAGAGTAGGGTATTACCTCTCATCAAGAGGGTCTGAACATGTATAAATTTTATTTCATCCATCCACTTTTAGACCTCGCACACTACCCCTTTTATTATTGTCGATTAAGAACATCGACAAACTACTACTTAAAAATTTGGTAACATTTTTATCATCACATGCGACTTTCGTTCATCATCCATTTCTAGTTTCCATCATTTGCACCATGCACATGCCTCACTCGTCGCCCGTGCACCCGCCTCGCGCGCAGTCTATAGATGGCCGGATGGGCCGGACCGAAGTGGGCTGGCACAGGCACGCGTGTACTGTAGACAGCATGACACGACATGACACGACACGAAGAGGAAACGGGTCGTGCCGGCACAACGCGACTGGCCGTGCTATGCTTGGGCTGTTGGCCGAGCTCATGGGCCGGCACGGCACGACACTGCTACTGTGCGTGCCAGCACAGGCACGGCACGACACGGCCAGTCGGGCCAGCACGGAAGAGGGAGCGGAGCACAGAGCAACCGGGGACATGCAGATGGCCGATGGCGTCATGGGCGGTGGTCGACGCTGAGGAGGACTGGAGGAAGCGCGGGTGCGGCGCGGGGCAACCGGGACGGGCGACCGACGGCGACGCGGTGTGGAGGAGGAATCGCGAGCGCGGGCGCGTGGCCGACGGCGGAGGAATCATGGGCGACGGCCGACGGCGTGGAGGGGCAGACGGCCGACGGCGTGGAGGGCGACAAGTGCGCGGTAGCGACGTCGGCTCGCTTAGCATCGGCGTCAGCGTCCGGGCGTCGTGTCGATCGCGGCGCGTGCGGGTGGCGGTAGGCGGTGCCGGCGTATAGAAGAGAAGAAGGCGAAGGGATCAAGGGATGGACTTGTATGCGATTTTACCATTTGAACCTTAGCGTAAGTAGTACAGTTATAAAACTACTTGTACAAAATGGTAATTTCGCGTTAGTTGGCTAGGGTTTCCTGGCCAAACGGGCCGACCTCAGCCCATGGGCCGTAACCAGGCCTGTGCCGGCACGGGCACGCCCGGCCAGCCGTGGGTCGTGCTTGGGCCGGGGGTGAGGCATGTGGGCAGGCACGGCATGGTCCGTCACAGTAACCGTGTCTAATGAGCCATGCCTAAACGGGCCGTGTCTTACCCGTGCCCGTGCCGGGCCGGGCCATGCCGCCCGTTTGGCCAGCTATAGTGTAGTCCACGCACCTGCTCCTTTAGGCCCGATCGATGCGAACGATGGGAGACAAGATTGTTTTTGATTCTGTATTTTGTTTCATCGGGGATTGCACGTGTCGCTCCATGCCCAATCGCCTCACCGTCATATCCTCGATGCTACCATGGCCCTCAACATTGCTGGTAGAAACCAACACATTCTCTTATCCAGAAAACAGTAAAAATGAAATCACCATGTCTAGGAATCATCGGTTGCATGTCCTGGGTCATCGTGCACTTGTACAAATCCTCTCATTTATGATGGTCTCTCACATGCTTGGGTTTTGTGCACCGTCACAATGAAATCATCTCAAACAGGACTAAAAAGAGACCGACAAAAAATAATCGCACAGACATGTTAGATGTGCAAAAAAATTCGAGCCCGTCACGGATGATATCTATCGGTGAGGGCTCAAATCACGGCATGACAAAAATAACCTACGATATCTTTGTTGGGCCCCAACAGAAGCCCGTTATCGATAACACTTATCGGTGATGGGCACCAACCTGAGGCCCGTTTGAGATAACAATTAGGCCCGTCACCGATGAGTGTCATCGGTGACGGGCTCCAACTTGAGGCCCGATTGAGATAACAATTAGGTCCGTCATGGATATGCTTTGAAATTATTTAACCTATCCCGAGCGTCGATTCAGATCTACACAAGAGCGTGAAAATTTTCTAAGTCCTCACATTGTGAACCCTAGCACCGCCACCGTCTCTCGGAGCCCATCACCGTCGTCCCTCGCGCCCTCCCGAGCCCGGTGCCGTTGTTCTCCCTCACCACCACCGTGTGCCGCCGTCCCCGAGCCCGGAAACCGAGCACCGCCATCCCTGAGCCCGAGCGCCGCCGTCCTTGAGCTCGGGCGCCGAGCGCCACCGTGCTCCAGGTAAGTCCCATCTTCCTCATGTGCTGTCGTGCTTCCTCATGTATACATCTGAGATAAATGTCATGTCATGTATTGAATCTAAGATGAATGTCATGCCATGTATTGCTTGTATATTGGTCACTGTTAATGGGACATATATAGAACTAAGATAATGTCACTTTTGTTTTGGTTGTAAATGGGACATGTATAGATCTGAGATAAATTCAAAGATTCATTCTTCTTCACTTCAAAAATAAATTATATATATGAATGGATGCGTAAAATATATGAATGTCATATGTAAGTTCTGAATTGGGTTTCCTGTGAATAATTGTATATATTAATGGAAATGCTGAATAATTGTATATATTAATGGAAATGCTGGGAATAAGAATATATATCTCTGTGAATAATTATATATGTGAATAATTTTTTAGTGGTCATGGACGGTAAAGGCTGAGGCTAGCAAATAAAATATTTTTTGGAAACACTCATCGTTGACGGGTTTAAACTAAAGCCCGTCACAGATGACACTCATCTGTGACGGGCTTTAGTTTAGGCCCAACAAAGATAAGTGCATCGGTGACAAGTTTTTGCTCGATACAGATGATTTTTTACATCACTGACCTTTGCGCCGTGACGGACGCTGTATTCGATACAGATGAGGGTTACTGTCCGACACAGATGAAAGTTCTCGCTGTAGTGATGGTTTTAGATGTACACTGGCATTCTGGCCTGTACAGGGCGTCCCCTTTTAAACCGACAAAATTATCGATCTCGTAGCACTCGGGAACACATTTTGCTAAGGATGTTCCCGTGGTTCCACCACCATAGCTAGCTCACATTCATCCTCTCTTTCGACTGGGTGAGTGCTTCAGGAAGAAGAAGCACAGTTTCTGGGCACTTATGGTTGGATCAAACCAAGTGCTTGAACCTAATGTAATGATTCACAAACAGTTTGACCCAACCAACTTAAGGAACCGCTTTAACAGGAAATAAATCATACCATACTTTCACACGTTGTTACCTTTGCAAAATAGCTTGGTGTTTATATGGTTTTTTTTAATAATTTTGCCTTATTTTGAATAAGTTGATGTTGTGCAATTTCAAACATTTATATGCTTTAAAATGTGGCATTTTTTTCATTACAAAATTGCATACAAACTTAATCTTAAATCAGTGTTCTTCATTCATAAAGTAGTTATATAATTTTTCAGTAAAAAACATAAACAAGAAGTTCAAGTTCAAGAATGTTTTTAAATGGATGCACATTTTTTAACAGATGGTGGCCGAAGAAAAATAAACTCGCCATACTATTAATTTGCAAATTTCATTTACAGATACATCCTGATATAGATGTCATATATATATATATATATATATATATATATATATCATCTCAAAGTTCATTTAATGTCAATTAGAAAAACATCACTTTATTTAGATGCATGTCAATTATTAAAAAAATATTTCTTTATTATATTTTTTTCTGTTACAACGTACGTGTACGTACTTGGCTAGTTAACCTACATCTTTGTAAGATGTACGTTTGTAGTGCTGTCAGGTTTTTTTCTCAAAGCCAGGTAATGATGTTGCTTTTTCGTTTTTTTAAAAAGGAAGTCTCTAAGTTACATTATTACTAGCAAATATGTCCGTGTGTTATAACGGGTGAAGTCGAGGCGTGACGTGGATGGAGACGGCACGAAGGGGCGCGGGAGCTCTGAGCAACGATGGAAGGAAGGAGCAGGCGCGACGCGTGGCATGGCGCAGGGCGCGACGCAGATGGGGATGGGAGGGAGGGACACGGGGAGGGAGGGGCGAAGGAGGTCTTTTTTTCATCCAAGCCCTCCTTTTCTTTCAGCATTGAGGCTGCGGGTAGGGCGACGAAATACTCGTGGCTCGCTAGCTCGTTCGGCTCGTGGTTGGCTCGGCTTGGCTTGGCTCAGCTCGTTGAGAAATGCTAACGAGCTGCGTCAAGGGTTTAGCTCGTTAGCTATAACGAGCCAGATGCAATGTACAAAGCAAGGCCTAATGTTTTGCTTGTTTTGCTATTTTTTCTTGTTTTGTTGTTGATGTGGTAATAAATTAATATTTTTTATGATTTTGTGATGGTCAATATGGATTTAATGCTTTGGATTATAATAGTAATAATATCTAATCTAGTTGCATCATTACATTTGCATGGATAATTATCGATGGACAAGTGTTATTACGTTAGTTATGTACTTAATATATCACTTTTTACTTTTTCAATTGTATATTTGCATGTTTAATAGACTCAAAAAATTAAAATATAATTTGTACATAAATTACACTGTATTAAAGTGACTCACGAGCTAAACAAGCTGGCTCGAGCCGGCTCACGAGACGAGCCGAGCCGAGCCAAGCCTGTCTCCTGGCTCGGCTCTTTACAAAGCCGAGCCGAGCCGTCCGAGTCGAGCCGGTATTCACCCCTAACTGCGAGTTAATTTTAGAAAAACTCGGGTTTTCTACAAAATAGCCAGACATAAAAATTTTGGATAAAAACACTACTTGCTTTATATATAATTATAGATTATAGATTATAGATATAGATATAGATATAGATATAGATATAGATTATAGATTTATAATTAGATATTTTTCTAAAAAGTGGTATTAGCTATGCTTCAATGGGTTGATTCATGGTTAACCATGCGTGTGCAATATATATGGTGCGTCAAGCACGTGCGTGGAATTGAAGGGGTACCGGACGTGTACGCCAGCAGCATATGTAAGTTAGTTTTGAAACGGATCAACGTGTTGACATATACAGTGGCAAACACACAACTGAAACTTAGGACGGTATAGTCCTAATTGATCCAGTCAGGGTTGACGATGCCGCTGAGGTAAGTATCCATGAAGAACACGTACGGTAGTTTTCTTATGGCCGTTCGTTCCAAATACTATCTTTTGTTTTATATTATAAACTATTTTAATTTATTTAATCAATTTTTTTCTTCGAATAAATTTATAAAAAACTAACAATTATTTTTATTAAATGTAGCATGGAATATATTTGATAATATGACATGGTTGTTTTCTATTAAAAATATTTGTTATATTTTATATAAATTTAATTAAACTTAAACAAATTTTGACTACACACAAAAATTCGAGTTGAGGCTTTTCCCTTCGGAGACGAACCAAAATGTACAGCGGCCTCGTTGGAGAGCTTGCCTGCCAACGAGGTTGGCGCATCGTCGCCGTGGATATCGTCGAGGTTGTTGAGACGGATCGAGGAATCTGGTCTTTTGTCTCCGGTCTCCACGGACCACGGTCGACGGCGCGCGAGCAACCTGATAACCTCCCTGTTGTCCTCTTGTCGCCTTCAAAGTTGAGCAGTCGAGGCTAGTTAATTAGGTGGAACCGAAAAGAAATCGGAGACGACCAAGAGTCCGAGAATTAATGATTATTAACAACGAAGTTGAATGTATTTAATGAAGAAAAAAACAGATATTCAAATTATATATATATTTCCTCTACTCATAAATATTTAATACTTATAATGATATTGGTTTAAAGTTTTAAAGTTCTAACCGTACAAGGAAAAGGCATCATTAAGGTATAATCCAGCATATCTTTTTAAAAATATACACTGTTTGAGATAATCACTTGAACTCTTCATTGACAATCTATTTTAGTTTTGGTTGTACAACCACGACGCACAATCTAAAACTAAGGAAACACCAATAGGTATTTTTTTTCAATGCTTTTATTGTTGACAGTTTTTTACATGTATGCATATATACAAATACATATACACACGTATATATAAATTCAAATGCATACATATATAAGTAATACATACGAATATGATTAATATATATTTGTATATAGCATTACGTATATATAATTGTTGGTATATATTATTTATATGTACAATGTGAATTAAATACATTTTATTTTTGATATATGTATAATCGTTGTTAATCTCTAACGTTCTATCATATATTACAAAAGCTAAAAGGTGAACTGTTCGTGATGAGGAATATCACGTAATTCAGTTTGAGAGTTACCCGCGTCCATTCCTGACAAGGAAACAATCATTAGTTAATTAAAACATGCGAATGAGCCTCTAACTGAGTTGTTTAAGTGGTTCTAGTAGCACTCCTTAGTTCCTAGGTTTGACTCCCCGTGGGAGCAAATTTCAGGATGGGGGGTTCAAGGTTTTCTTGACCTACGTGAGAAGGTCTTCTTCTATACATTTCTTCTACACATGATGCCTGGGGGCTGTCTAACCCCCCACAGGTCAAGTTTTTTGTCTAAGCATTCAAATATACTTTCCTTATCTGCCTTGCTCAAAGAGCAGCTGGCTGGACTTAAGTAATAATTTCCTTTCTCCTTTGGTTTCGGATGAAGGCCGTCACGTTGTTTCATATATTTCAGATCATCATGTGCTTCAAATATATCTTTTGACTTCCCATATACATCTAGAAAGCCGAACATGTTGACACAAAGGTTCTTAGTGAGATGCATCACATCAATTGTGTGACGGACCTCTAGGACTTCTCAATAAGGGTAACTCCAAAAAAATAGACTTCTTCTTTCATATCGACGCGTGACCATCTTCACTTGCTATAGGTTGGTTTCTATGTCCCTTTTCAAATACTACTTTAAGATCTTTCATCATAGCAAACATAGTTTTTCCGTTACAATGTTTAGGCTTGGTACAGTGATCTGCATTCTATTCAAAATGTTTTTCTTTTTTTCGTACAGGGTGGCTTACAACAAAAAATCAACGATGGCACATGTACGTAACCTTCCTAAAATGTTTCAAATATGTAATGTCAGTTTTATCCATACAGTATGTGCAAACCCTATACCCCTGTTTGATTGTCCTAATAGGTTGCTAGGTGCAGGCCAAACGTTAATGGTTATGAACAAGAACGCTCGTAGGTTAAATTGCTCCTATTTGTCCTCATCCTACACAAGGACACCTTCTTTCTTCCATAGTAGCAGTTACAGATCTTCAACCAATGGTCTTAGGCACACATCAATTTCGTTACCAGGTTGCTTTGGCCTTGAATAATAATTAGCATCATGATATACTTTTGCTTCATGCAGAACCAAGGAGGAAGGTTATAGATACAAAGGGTCACGTGCCAAGTGCTATGACTGCTGCTCATCTCTTCAAATGGATTCATGCCATCTGTACTTAAACCAAACCTAATGTTCCTTGCATCATTTCCGAAGTATTCAAATGTTCCACTGCGACCCGTTGGCAGAGTGTCTCAACATCCCGTCTTGTTTGTGTTCTTTTGCATGCCAGCGCATCATTCTAGCATGCGATTTGTTCCTGAGCAAACGCCTCGGACGTGGTATTATAAGGAAATACCATATCACCTTAGCAAAAACTCTTTTTTTGAAGGTTGTCTGTCAACATCACCGGGGTCATCTTATCTAATCTTGTATCGTGATGCCTTACAAACCGGGCATGCTTTCAGGTTCACGTACTCCTCTCCGCGATAGAGGATACAATCGTTCAAACATGTGTGTATTTTCTAGACTTTCAGTCCTAGAGGGCAGACTACCTTTTTAGCTTCATACGTTGTTTCAGGCAATTCATTTCCTTCCAGAAGAATATTCTTTACGAGTTTCAATAACTCGCCAAATGTCTTGTCAGTCACACCATTTTTTGCCTTCCATTGCAGAAATTTCAGCATGGTACCCAACTTTTTTGCCCCTGTTCGCAACCTAGGTACAACGATGTTTTGTGGTCCGCTAACATATGCTCCAATCAAATCTGACCAAGATCATCCCCACCGTCATTTTCTTCAACAGCTCTGTCTGCATCGCCTGTTATACTATCTGCAAATCCACCGTATTGAGCCCAATCCGGAATATTGTCGTTTTCTTCTTCATATTCTTCCATTGCAACCCCTAACTCTCTGTGTGAGGTCCAACAATTATAGCTAGGCATGAATCCCGACTGCAACAAGTGGACATGAAAAGTTGATGTAGAATACTTCTTCTGGTTTTTTCACTTTTTTGCATGGACAACATATAAACCCCTTAGGATTGTGGGCATTGGCCACACTCAAGAAATAGTGCACACCATCAATAAACTCCTTCGACCGTCAGTCCACGGTACGTCCATTGCCGATTTATCTACATCAAATAAACAAATGTAATTAAAGGAAGTCCACGAAAGTGAAAGTAATGAAATAATCATATAATAATTTAAAACATCATAATCAAACTCAAAACTGACGGCACACATAGAAAGCCCATACGCGCTCATAAACATAGAAATCATATATGAGAAGATTGTTGTTGAGCTCACAAATTTTTACGACCATTTCTTTAAAAATCTATGTATTATATTTATTTTAAATATGTTTATAAGTTTTTTAAAAATTCTAAACATGTTTCTAATGAATTCTTCTTATTTCTAACGATTTTAACGAGTTTTAAATGGACTTAATCGGAGTCATGGTTAATTATATATAAATTCTAATAGTTTTAAAAAAAGTAGATATATTTTTAATGTATTATCCTTATTTTAATTATTTTTAGAAGATTTTTTTAAAGTTTGTAAACATATTTTTAATGCATTCTTCTTATTTCTAACTATTTTAATGATTTTTAAATGGACTTAGTTTTCTACTCTTATTTTTAAAAATATCTCTAAAATTATGAAGTACTCTTATTTTATATAAAAATTTATTTTCTCTCTGTAACACCACGAAAATCGAAGGAATTAAAAAATCGAACGTAAAAATCGGAACTTACAAAACGCATTTTCTCGTGTTTGTTGCTTCTTATTTGCCAGCTCGTTGCATAAATTTATATGTGAGCGATTCATCTCGATGTTGAGAAAAACCAAATGATTTGAATTTCCGCTAGGGAGAAAAATTTCGGAGTTTAGAGTTGGGAGTTTTAATATAAATAAGGAAAAAGGGGTTATGGATTTATGAAAATATATATTTGGGAACAAAACATGATTTTGGTGGTTGTGAAATATTAATTGGTGAATAAAATGTGTGATAAAATATTTTGAAAGATATATATGAAGTCTAGAAATTATTCGAATCAAAATTATATTTTACGGAATTTAGGTAAAAAGGATTAAATTAAATGTGAAATGTATTTTTAAAAATAATAAAAGTGGGTGAAAAAGTTGAAAATATAATTTATAACTTAAATTTTGGGTGTACTATATTTTATTTCAAATTTTGGGGGTGAAAGAAAATAGGATTTGGAAATTTGAAATAAAAAGGAAAAAATCGAAATGTCACTCTTCATCATGCGCCAAGTGTTCGACGCCGTCGGCCGTACTGGTGCCCCGCCCGCACGCGCGACACGCGCGCGCGCGCTCGCCGCTCCGTGCCCAGCCCTTGCCCTCGCGCCGCGCGCCGCGCCGCCCCCCCCCGCGCGCCCGCCACGCGTCGCGCCACGCCCGCCCGGCCTCGCACCGTGCGCCCACGCACGCCGCGCCCGGACCCCGCCCGTGTCATGCGCTCCTCTCGCCGCGTCGCGCCCGCCCACGCCCGACCCCGCCCGCGCTCCGCGATCCTCTCGCCGCATCGCGCCCGGCCCCGCCGCGCTCCGCGCCCTCTCGCCGCGCGCGTCCGCCGTCTGCGTCGCCGCGCCCGCCCCTCCCTCTCTCTGTTTCTCTCTCTCTCGCCGCGCCTATAAAATGAGGCAATGCCCTCCCGTTTTCCCACCTCGCCACCACATCTCCTCCACTCCTCGCCGGTTCTCGCCGCCGTGCGCCGGCCGCCGCGTGCCATCGCCGTGTGCACCGGCACCGCCGTCTCTCCTCGCCGTCGCAGCCGCGCCAGTAAGTCCCCGGGCCGCCGCCTCGTGCTAGCGCCGCCCAGGTCAAACACCTTGTGGGCAAGTGAACAGTGTGCGAGAGGAAAAAAAAGAAAAAGAAAAAGAAAAGAGAAAAAAAGAAAAAATAGAGAAAAATAGGAAAAATTATAGAAAATTTGGAAAAATATTTTGAAAGGATTTTAGTGAATTTTTGGGAAAAAATAAATTATTTTCTTGTATATTTTCTCGGAGCGAAATTTGAAAATCGAATTCGGACCTTTTCCAAAATTTCGTTTCGCGTCGTTCTTAAATCCGGATTTCGTTTAATTCTTTCTCGCCATTTAAATATGCTTCTCTTTTGTGCTCAAACCTTCAAAACCTCGAGCACAAATCCCTCCGTTGATATTTCCAAATCTATTTTCTCAAATATTTACGATCGTCGTTTTGCGAAAACCCTAGGGCATCGACTCGAGTTCGAACTCGGATTTTCCCTAGCAATCCTCGCCCGAACTCAAGAAGAATTTTAGGCCAAACATTTGGAGTCGTTTTCGTGGTTTTTATGGTTCTTTTTGATCTCTCAATATTTTAATGAATTCTAATTGAATTCAATTGATCTTTCGCACGTACGGATAGCACTGAAGAAGCGGGCATCGACTCCGTTGAAGACCTCGCTCAACAAGTGTGCGAGCAAGGTAAGTCATCACACTCTTTGAACATATTGATCCCATTTGCGAAATGATGCTGTTTTAAACTTTAAACATGCATGCTATACACAAAGAACTACCTATACTTGTTATACCATGCCTTGTTATTGATTACCTTTAGAATTATTCCTTGTAACCCTCGATGTGATACACACAACCGAAGAATATCTTCGGTAAAATGCTTAGCCATGCTATCTCTAGATTCATGCATACTCATGATTTTATGAAGAGCTTTATGCTTCCGTGTTGGCTTGCTGAGTATAGTTGGTACTCACCCTTGCTATACGCACAAACCTTCAGATGGTGGAAATGAAGACTTGGAGGATCCATATGCCTACTACCCGGAGGGCGAAGAAGCTGATGGCGCATGCTAGGTCTTAGTCTCCGGTTGTTGCCTGTGACAATCGACAAGCCGCTGCCTTTATTCCGCTGCCTTATCTAATTTCTACTTTTGGGTTGTATCTGGACCATGAGGTCCTATGTGTTGGACATTGTCTTCGGGCCTATTATTGCAATAATTTTGGTGTAAGACTATTCGTGCATTTGCACCTGATTATTCAGTACTGTATTTTATGGGTACCAAACTACTCGATCTAGGGAAATGGTACTATGAACACGAAAGATTCTCGTTCCAAAAACGGGGGTCCACATCTCCTCTTTTAACCATACATGTAATATGGTTAAAAGAGGAGAGATAATAAATTTATTACTATAGAAATGTAATATGTTAACCATACATGAATAGATCAATATAATATTTAGTACCGTTTGATAACATCAACCGGTATAGTGCTATTTGGTAACATCCCAAGATACTAAAGAGCCTAGGAGGGCCTGCCACGGTATGACAAGGTTGAACCAAGACTAAAAACAATCTTTAGTATGATTGGTGTTACCAACCGGTACTAAAGATTGTACAGTGTCGTGAGGCTTTTTAACCGGTACTAAAAACATCTTTAGTACCGGTTATACCGGTTAGTAATAGATCCGAGATATTTGTGTTTTTGGGTACCACGATGAAAAATCAGTTCTCCAGTAGTGGTAAAAAGCAAAATATTTTAGGAATTTATTTGTTCTAACTTCTAAGGTAGCAAACATATTAATTTCCTTTTGTTTTTCTAGCTACCTAATCACACATAATACACCTTCCTTTCTTGCCTTGCATGATGTGTACAATCCTATTTACCCATGTACACGCTGCCAAACTCAATATTTCAATGCACACATCTCGCATTTAGAAATTTTAAGTTAAACGCTCCCGCGCTATCATAAGCAGTACAACTAATGAAGGCACTCGCACAAGTAAAAAATGGTTTTTACGGTCGAGCCCCCCTCCAACCTCCAGGCGGGTCATGACATCGTCCGCCTGCGATAATGTTGGCCTGGGAAGGGGGCGGACAAGGCCTTTATTCGAAGAAACCGACCACTACTGATCGTTGATCACATGTGAAAGCTTTACACTGCTAGGCTGATAGATACTGGATTGGGTTGTGCTCTTTATTGTACTTGTGTGATTATTAATATAAAGGCAACACTAGGTTTGGCCACAGAAGTATGTTGGACCTGTATAAAAATCTCTATCTTCTTACTACAATCTCATGTATATCATAATAACAACGATCTACATACTCTATAGTACCGTAGATAGGTACAACCCATCAACAAATATAAGAGAAGGACATGACATTTTATGAAAAAAAACTAACTATCGATTTACGGTCAACTGAACGAAATGGATATAAAACTTAGAGCCGTAGAAGGGGTACAGCGAAAACTCATGGGTAGGTAAAGGAATTTCCTCTATACAAAATGTCACTTATTTTTGCAACCGGAGGTACGATGTATATTTCTACAGCTCGGAAAAGTCAAGTAAATGCTTAAGCCTGATACCTTTGCTTGAATTTTATTGGTACATGAGGTTGTTCAATTTGGTGCTTCCTACGTGCATGTTTGGTACGTACGTGCTGCTTCCTGTACGTAGTCTCTGCATGTGGCATGTAGTATGGATTGCTTGAAGTCTTCTTCGCATGTGGAAACTCAATTAAACTGTCTAATATTATTCAATTCTTTCTCGCGAGGAAGACTTCAAGCTCCCTCTCCAACCACAGTTTAATTGAGTTTGCACGTGTGTGAAGAAGTTCGCGGCTGTTAAACTGTGGAAGTTTCTGAATTCGCACGCGCGCATCTTGCTAATTATTAGAACGTGGCGTTTTAATATTTGTCACAAGCGTAAGCCGCCTTTAATTACCCTATATACACATGCATGTGTTAATGTGAATGCACGTATGGCAAGACTCGACGGAAGAATTTGGTTGTTTTTATTCCAAGTCAACCTAGCTACATGTTGTTAAGACTTGTCTCGTTAGTTTCGTGTGGGTGGAGAAAGATTTTCAGTGCACTCAAAAAAAGCTTTTAACGTCTATAATCTATAACTATCTATAAAGCAAGTAATGTTTCTAATCAAAATTTTGTTCTCGTCTGGCTATTTTACGAAAACCCTTGAGTTTTTCTAAAATTAACCCGCAGTTAGGGGTGGATTGGCTCGGCTCGGCTCGGCTTGGCCGGCTCGGTTCGACTCAGCTCAGCTCGGCTCGGCTCGGTAGAAAGCCGAGCCAGGAGGGCGGCTCGGCTCGTGAGCCGGCTCGAGCCAGCTCGTTTAGCTCGCGAGCCACTTTAATACAGTGCAATTTATATACAAAATTATATTTTATTTTTTTGAGTCTATTAAACATACAAATATACAATTGAAAAAAGTAAAAAGTGATATATTAAGTCCATAATTAACGTAATAACACTTGTCCATCGATAATTATCCATGCAAATGTAATGATGTAACTAGATTAGATATTATTACTATCATAATCTAAAGCATTAGATCCATATTAACCATCACAAAATCATAAAAATTATTGATTTATTGCCACATCAACAACAAAGCAAGCAAAAAAATAGCAAAATAAGCAAAACATTAGGCCATGTTTTGTATATTGCATCGGCTCGTTGAGCTCACGAGCGGCTCGCGGCGACTCGGGCGGCTCGTTATAGCTAACGAGCTAAACCCTTGGTGCAGCTCGTTAGCATTTCTCAACGAGTCGAGCCGAGCCGAACCGAGCCAACCACGAGTCGAACGAGCTAGCGAGCCACGAGTATTTCGTCGCCCTACCCGCGAGTCTCAATCTTGAAAAAAAGGGAGTGCTTGAATGAAAAAAGACCCCTTCGCCCCTTCCTCCCGTCCCCATCTGCGTCGTGCCCCGCGTCGCGATGCACTCCTCCCTCCCATCGCTGCTCGGAGCTCCGCGTCCCTCCGTGCCGTCCCCATCCGCGTCGCACCTCGACTTCACTTGGTTGCAATACACGGGCACAATTGCTAGTCAAATATAAATTGAAATTGCATAAGATTTTAACTTTAAAATAATTATGATAAAATAAAATGGCGCCGTTGCAACGCACGGGCATATTTACTAGTTATCTATAAAATAAGTAGTGTTTCCACCCAAAAATTTGTTATGCCTGGTTATTTTACAGAAAACCCCTTGAGTTTTCTGAAATTAATCCGCAGTCATGTCCGGAGGGATGCTGCATGCATGCGTGAATCTCGCGTCACCATGTGAAGCGAGACAAGACGTGCACCCGTAACATGCATGGCCCTATGTACGTTGCGTCGCCAGCGGGGACAGGCCGGCCGGCCGGCCGACGGTGGTCACGACATGAATAGCTTATTGTCGCACTTGCAGCGCCACACCTCCGGGCAGTACTCCCACTGGGCGTCGACGCCCGGCTGGATCGCCACGTGCACCAGCCAGCATGGCGTGCACCGCCCGCACACGCCCGGCACGTCGGCAGCGACGACCTGGGCCCGATCAACCGTTGCCGCTGGATGACATCGTCGTCGTCGCCGCCGAAGGTCGCCGGCCACGCGTTGTTCCTCGCTAGCATCAGCGACGACGACGAGTCTAATCTCCTCACGTGCGTTGCTGCTGGTGGTAGTCGTAGTACACGGATTGGCCTCCCTGCAGCAGCAACTGTAGCATACATGTTCACCGACACGATCGAGTAGCTGTGTTTTTATTTTTTAGTATAACTTTACTTGAAAGCATATATATATATATAACTATATTGATATATTTAATGTTATTTTGACAATGAACAGTGGATGAATCCCTAGAAAACCAATCTATGATTTTTTTTCTCGATCAGTTTGTATTGTATAATCTATAAAAAACCAGATATAAATTTTTTAAAAAGAATGAAAGTAGGTCATGTTCTTTTCAACTACAATTATTAGTTATTTGCTCCACGTCTCTGAAAATACGGGTTTTTAAAAAAAATAACCTTTTTACTGCATTGTGTAGACCATGGAGTATTTGTTAAGTTTATTTTTTAAAATATTTAATATTTCTTAGTGAACTAGACAATCTGCATGAATAATATCTGGCCATATGACTTATCTCAACCAGCAAGCTAGACTTTGTTATATATATATAACCTATAACTATTTTCACCTAAAATTTAGTTCTGTCTGGTTATTTTGTAGAAAACCTCTTGAGTTTTTCCGAAATTAACCCGCAGTGGGAGACATCCATGTACAACTAAACTAAACTAATCACACACTAATCCGCTATCCATGTCCTCCGCTACCTAGCCAATAGGAGCGCAACATTTGCCACAAGCGATCCGCATCATCTCCTCATCGACATCCTAGACCATTCGATCATGCCACCACAAGCACAGAAGCATCATCAATTAATTAATCCTAATTAAACCAGCTAATAGAGATTGTTTTTTAACAAGCTAACCACCCGATCAGAGCCAGGATAAAAACAACTTTTGCTTAATAATATTTTTTGTTTTCAAAAATAGTTTAATTACAATCGGAGCTAATTTGAGCCGAGCCAGCAATCATACTATGATGGTAATCCAAATCGAATAGGATACAAATTATTCTATAACCTTAACCAAATAGAATGCAGATTATTCTAGCCTTTTATATAATTTGGTATATACGGTTGAAAGTCATACACAAAACAATCCCTTTTCATGCGCGTCGCGCCTGCGCCCCTCCCTTCCGTCCCCATCCACGCCACGCTTTGACTTCACCCGTTGCAACGCACGGGCACAATTACTAGTATATTAATATATTAGCATATGATTAGTTAAACATTACTCCTATAAAGTTGAAAATATATTTTTTAAAAAAACTTATCTATAAATTTTTTTCATAAAATACACCATTAAGTAATTTAGAAAACATGCTTAAAAATGGTTGTCTGCAGTTGAAAATTAGCATATGATTAATTTCATATGTTTGTGCTGTGGGCTTTCTTTCAAATCTGATAATGAAATTGTCTCTTCTCTAAAAAGAAAGTCACTACACTCTATTTGAGTTTTGTATTTTTTTCACGTGATCAACATCGTGAATAACAATATGAGATAATTTTGTTGTTACCCCTACTTTATGTCCAATATTGATTTTGCCATTATTTTTAAGGTTTTGTTTTTGCCTCTACTTTTTTGAAACGAATCCAAGTTCTGTCTCTACTTTGGATGGGTAGGTTAACGATGTTAAATGTTTGCCGAAAAGACATTTCTACCCTTGTTGTTGCATATTTATTCTTATTTTTTTAACAATTGTGTATTTGTCCCTATTTATACATGCATCTTGCAATTTTGACAAACTTTTGCAAATATACAAAATTTTTTAAATTGGATATTTTAAAATTTTTTGACATATTAACGGACTCTTTTAATAAAATTGGATATTTTTAAAAAAAGACAGAACTTTTCACAATTTTGACACTCCAAATCACAAAGTCAAGAAACCCTTCCGAGTCTGCTCGTTGTGCACCATCGATCGAGCCACTGTCGTTGCCTCCTCTCTACAGCAAGCCACTATCGCCACCTTGTGTCACACTGCCGCAGCCTGGTCGGGGTGCCGCCATCACCGCCTCCCCGTGCGGAGCCGCCACCTAGTCAGGTCGCCGCGCCATCACCTCCTCCTTGCATGGAACTGTCACCTGGTCGGGCCTCCGCTGGCGCCTTTACCCTGTACTGTGTCGTCGCTGCCTAGCCGGGACGCCACCGTCAACTCCTCTCCACATGGAGCTGCCACTTGGCTAGGCCACTGATGTCACCTCTTCTTCACGTGGAGTTGTTGTCGCCTCCTGCTCACACTGAGCCATCATCGTTGTCGCCGCCATCACCATCACCTCCTCTCCACAGCCTGGACGGGGATTACGGATTACGGAAGGCAAAAGGAGTCAGGGATATTGTGTGGAGGCAAAATCGTCAGGGGTAGAAATGTCAAGTAATATCTTTCCTTACTTTTTAAGCTTAATAATTTTGGGTCCACTTACTTCTATAAAAACAGGGGTAAATGTCTACTTCATTTAAAAAACAAGGAAAAAATAAAAACCAAAAAATAAGAGCAAAATCAATATTAGAAATCAAAGCAGTGGTAGGAACAAAATTGTCTCCATAATAGACAAGATATATACGTGTTCATGAATATGCACCCTTTGTATTATTATTATCTCTCAATATTATTATGTTCAAGGCAGGACATCAAGGTGGCAGCAACAGAGTCGTCCGGCTCCAGCGCCGTCGACACCAACACGGACAAGAACATCAGAAACGTTGCCGTGCACTTCGCTGCCGTGTTCGTCGCCGGCGGGTGCACCTACGTGCTGAAAAGATTTTCCCATGCAATTCGACAAATCTAATTCGAAACATATGCCTATATGCTTTCCAAATTAAACCATTGTTCATTGATCTAGCTAACTGTAGGATCGAATAAGACCAAACAAACCTACCAGATGAGGGTGAATGGTAGAAAAAAAAACAAATCTTTTGCGAAATTAAAAGATTTACCTCTTACCGATGAAACCAACCTACAAAGCGACAATGAACAGAAACTGTTGAAGCCACCGCCGGTCACACCGTCTTACCTGTCCCGGTCAGACCGTCCCTCCTGGCCAGTCAGATCGCCGCCTAGCCTCCGGTTGGACCGCCGCCACAACCCGTCGGACAGACCACGCGCACACTTACGGTCAGACCGTCGAGATCTAGAAAACACCGAAAGATGAACTCTTGAAGAAGTAGATCAAACTATTTCAACTTTATTGCATCTAAAGTGTTTACAAAGTGCAACAACAGCACTCCTCACCAAAATCTCGACCCAACTCAAAAACCCTAGCTATTCTCTCGAGTTTCGCTCTTGAAAATTGATATTTAGGAGGCACACCCTCCCTCTCAATTTATACCATAAAACTCCTACTCAAAGTAGGTGTAGAACTCCTATTAAGAATATGACTCAATCACTCCTTTTCTAAATCAAATTACAAATTACCTAAACTACAGCTGCACCGGCTACATGCACACCAAGTCGGACTTCCTGCTCGGTCTCCACATCGAACTTCCACATTGATCAGATCAGGCCGCATGCTCGCCATCATTGCACCCAAATTAATCAGCACCTGAACCACATTAATACATGCACAGCACACGTGCATGCTTATCAGCCTCCAGCCAATTTCACCTCATCCTCCATGTCGACACATGCACAACACACATGCATGCTACAGTACTCCGTGTACTGTAGGAGTGTGCACCTTCTCCATCCTTCTAGCCAATCGCAGCATGATCAATCACACATACATGCATTGTACACACCAGTACACACACATATGCTCGCTACACTACTTAAGCACCATATACTCTTGTTCTAATTTTCTTCAACCAATTTCCTTCGCAAACACCCATGCTTGCACGTATACCTCGTGAAGCCCGTTGCGAAGATCTCTCCCACACGATGTCCATCCATCATGTGCTCTCTCCCACACGATGTCCATCCATCGTGTGCCATCTCGTATCCAACTTCGTCACCGGCATCCTTAATCGTCTGGACCTTAACTCCTCCCTGAGTCCAGTCCCGATCCCCACCGTTGACCAAAGTTGACCTCCAAGAATCCTGCACACAATCAGACAAAACAACCGTTTCTGGGCACAGATATCACAACCTGACCCACATTAGTCACACACACTCACACCAAAATCCACACATATTCTCAAACCAATTCATTAAATAAATTATTTGCGCAACCAATTATTCATCATAAATATTAATCATGACAATGATTTCACAATCTCCCCCTTGATGAACACATTGGCAAACCCAACAAAATCAATTGGTTTGATGTTTTATGAAGCAACCCAAAAAACATTTCGAATGCAAGAAAATTCTTTGAAAATTCGTCTTTGAAAATTCATCTTTTAATATGAAAAAAAATTCAATATGAAAATGATGTGATGCACAATTTCCTTGTTCTCCCCCTTTTGACAATGAGTTCATCAATTATTAGAAGCATGGAAGAGCTTTGCATTATATCAAAAGTATCTCAAGTACATGTTTTGCAATAACAAGGTAGAAAAGTGACTAGCTAATTAACAAGCATACACTAGAGTAAAGACATGAATCTAAAATATTACAATTAAGATCAAGTCAACATTAATGATTTATGATTTCAATGATTTAAAATGTAACATATTCACAAGTGCAAAGACTGAAAGAAAAACTCAAGTATATATACTTATGACATTGATACTCTTTCTCAAATTAATGCCTTCTCCAAAAATAACCGACAGAACTTTTAGCTCATTCTATTTGAACATCTTTCTTTTTATATTTTTCTCTTTAATTATTGCGGGTAGATCTTGTCGTCAAGACTGTTTCTAAGTATTTGGTACTTTTTTATCTCACTGCGAATACGTCCTTGTCGTCAAGATCTGTTTCCAAGGATTCGGTATTCTTTTTTTCTCTCATATAAATAAGCATTTATGTACTCTTGCGGTGATTAGAACAAAAGGATTAATATGAGGAATAACAACTCATAAAGCATATACAAAAGCATTAATCATTCAACCTAAGCACTTGCTTCAATATTACATATTTTATTAATTCAAGTAAAAGAATTATATGTCATGTATCATATCTCTTAAAAGCAATATCAAAAATTCAAGTAATTACTAAAATGCACACAAGCTAATACAGTAATCAATTTATCTAATAAGCATTGCTAGCAAGCACTAGAATATACTAAAGATATAAGACATAGCTCATCCACCTTTTATTTTCTTTTCCTTTTTCTCCCTTTTTTAACACACCATGCATGAATTAAAAAATAAATGCAAAAGAAGAAGGAAAATATGCATTCAACAAAGAACCAACAACTCTCCCCCTCAATTGATGCCAAAAGGATGAATAACACCTAATTCTCCCCTAAGAAAAGCAAAACGAGAAGGATCCAAAGGTTTGGTAAAAATATCTGCAAGTTGTAACTTTGTATCCATAAATTTCAATTCAATGTCTCCCTTTTCAACATGATCTCTTAAAAAGTGAAAGCGAATGTCAATGTGCTTAGTGCGTGAGTGTTGTACAGGATTTTTAGCAATATTGATAGCACTTGTATTGTCACAAAAGAGAGGAACTTTATCAAAAACAAGGCTATAATCTTTCAAAGTGGAAATAAGCCAAAGAATCTGAGAACAACAACTAGCGGCAACATATTCGAGACTCGGCGGTTGATTGAGCAACATTTGATTGTTTTCGAGAAGACCATGAAATCAAAGAAGTACCAAGAAAAGGCATGTACCACTTGTACTCTTTCTACCAATTCTACAACCTCCAAAATCCGCATCAGAATAACCACTCAAGCAAATAGAAGAAGAGGTAGAATACCAAATTCCAAATTCAAGAGTATGTTTCAAATACCTCATGATGTGTTTCACAGCTTGACGATGCAAAGCCCTTGGAGAAGCTTGAAATCGAGCACACAAACACACACAAACTGTATGTCTGGCCTCGAAGCAGTGAGGTAGAGCAACGAACCAATCATGCTCCTGTATTCCTTTTGGTTCACAGCTTCACCATCTTCATCAGGATCCAAAATAGTGGTAGTTCCTATCGGTGTAGTCAACGGCTTGCAATCGTCCATTTTGAAGCATCGTAGAAGATCCTTGGTGTACTTTGTCTGATGAACAAACGTACCTTGAGATGTTTGCTTAATTTGCAATCCCAAAAAGTAAGTTAATTCGCCCATCATGCTCATCTCAAATTCCTGCGCATTGTTTCAACAAACTCCACAACCGAAGTGTGAGATGAACAACCAAAAATGATATCATCCACATAAATGCGAACAAACAGTAGATCATCACCATGCTTAAGAACAAAGAGAGTTTTATCAATTTTTCCATTGAAAAGCCCTTTGCAAGTAAAAAGTTTTTAAGTCTATCATTCCAAGCTCTAGGCGCTTGTTTCAAACTATACAAAGCTTTTGATAAACGAAAAACATGGTTGGGAAAATCAGGATTTTCAAAACCTGGTGGTTGTTTTACATAAACTTCCTCCTGTAAGTAACCATTAAGAAAAGCACTTTTAACATCCATTTGAAACAACTTAAAACCTTTTGAAGCAGCAAAAGCCAACAAAAGTCTAATTGCTTCAATCCTAGCAACAGGAGCAAAAGTTTCATCATAATCCAACCCTTCCATTTGAGTAAAACCCTGGGCAACAAGTCTAGCTTTGTTTCTAACAACTAAACCATCCTCGTTTTGTTTATTTTTAAAAACCCATTTAGTTCCAATGACATTATGATTAGAAGGAGGTTCAACTAAATGCCAAACTTTGTTTCTTTCAAAATTCTCAAGTTCTTCATGCATGGCGTTAATCCACGATTCATCAGTTAGTGCATGAGTAACATCTTTGGGGTTCAAAATTAGCAATAAAAGCAGAGTTTGCATAAAAATTATGATTTGTTACCTTCGATCTTGTAGTGCGTTCGCTCAAGTTACCTATGATCTGTTCCGGAGGATGTCGGCGTTGAATATGAAGTGGAGCGCTCACGTCTGAAGTTTGTTCATCTTCTGTAGCTTGTTCTGACGAAGTTGAAGCTTCTAGAGGTCTAGTAGCATCAATACCCGAAGCTCCCGAAGATCCACTCGGCCGGTCGACCGCTCCTTTGCCTCCGGTCGGACCGACGATGTGTCACCGGTCCGACCGGAGCCATGTCAGTATGACCGGCCGACATATCCTCGTCGTCCTCATCATCGCTCTCCACAAAGATATCCTCCCCCTGAACCTGTGACAGTGTACCTGAAATTTCGGGTCTAGTCCCTGGACTAGCCTCATCAAAAGTGACTTCGCAAGTCTCAACGATTTTGTTAGTCTCTAAAATAAGTACATGGTAACCTCGTGAATGCGCAGAATATCCCAACATAAGTCCATCAACAGAGCGAGATTCAAATTTGTCTAAATTTCCAGATTTGAGCACAAAACATTTACATCCAAAAACACGCAAGTGAGAAATCTTCGGTGAATGTCCAAAGCGAAGCTCATAAGAAGTTTTTCCAAGTTTAGATCTCAAGAAAACACAATTGGAAATATAACAAGCCGTGTTAATAGCTTCAGCCCAAAATTTTTTAGGAGTAGAATATTCATCAAGCATAGTCCTAGCCATTTCAACCAAAGAACGATTTTTTCTTTCAACAACACCGTTTTGTTGAGGAACCCGAGGAGATGAAAATTGATGTTCAAGATCCTTTTCAGCACAAAACTTTTCAAAAGAAGCGTTTTTGAACTCACCACCATTGTCACTTCGAATAGTTCTCAAAATTTGTGGAAATTCAAGAGCCAAACGAAGATATAAAGTTTTGAAGTGTTCGAAAGCTTCATCCTTAGTTGCCATAAAATAAACCCAAGAATATCGAGAAAAATCATCAACAATAACCAAAACATACCACTTTCCTCCAACGGATTGCACTCTAGCTGGACCAACATTGTTCATGTGTAACAGCTGTCCTGGTGCATCCGTCATCACAGAAAATATCGGGGTATGAGAAGAAGCAACCATCTTAGCATGATGACATGGCGAACAAACCAAATCAAGATCTTTCTTAAGTTTAGGCTAACCTCGAATAAGATTCGAACCACTAATCCTAGTGAGATTATCAAAGCCAATATGTCCAAGTCTACGATGCCAAAACATCACATCTTTTGAAAATTTTGCAACAAGACATGTAACTTCAGAAGAAATGTTATTTTCAAAATCCGCTTTAAAAACTCTTCCGTATCGAGAAACATTAAGCACCACATCACCGAAGAATCAAAAACTTTACTTTCACTTTTCTTAAAAGCACATCAAAGTCTTCATCCACAATTTGAGAAACGGAAAGCAAGTTGTACTTCAAATTTTAAACCAAAGCGACATTATTCAATGTAAACTTGTCACTTACCTTGACAGATCCAGTTGCAGTGATCGTGCTAGTAGAAGCATCGCCAAAGATGATTGAGTCCTTCCTTGATGCCTTAACGAGGGACGAGAACCAACTTTTATCACCGAGTCATGTGTCGCGAACAACCGGAATCAATGATCCACACATTCTCCTTCCTCGCCAAAAGAGCCTATACACAAGAAAATGTCGAAGTCTCAGTACTGGGGTTAGATAATAAAAATTTGGGAATCCAGTACTGAGACACACGACCTGAACCAACAGGAATATAACCAGTAGAAAATTCAACCCGTTTCTGTTAGAAAAGTTAGCCCGAGGCCGGTCATGCCGTTGTACCGCGGTCGACCGCTTGCCTCGAGGAAAAGCCGGTTTTTGCCATTTTAGTTTTGCAAAAGCTACCTCCCATTCCTTTTCGTTTTCTAGCAAGTCTAAAACAAAACCAACAAGATGTCCATGTTAACCGCAGAAAGTACAAACATATTTTTCACGATGAGTTGAAGAACAAGTTGAGACAGCAGGCTTAGTATTAATAGTGTTTTTAGTACTAACAACAGATTTTGCAACAAACACAGGTTTAGTACTAATAGCAGGCTTGGTAGAACATGAAGCATTCAAAGAGGTCATAATGCCAGCAGATTTGAAAACAATGGGTTTTGGATCTGGTTTAGTCAAAATTTCACCTCACTCAGTTATACCCAAAACAGCAGGAGGATGCTTAGAAAAGTGGGTATAGGGATCAAAACCTAAACCACGGTTGTCTGTGCTAACCTTTGATTGGTCCAAAATCATGTTGAGATTCTTTTTACCCTCATAAAAATGTTGCAAAGAACTTTTTAATTAAGAAACCTCTTGAGTCAAGGTAGCACAATTTTTGCAAGCATCCAAAAGACCTTTTTGTTTTCTACAAGTTTGACAAGAAAGCACTTCATCTTGCTTAACAGTTTCTTCCATATGCCTAACACGACCTAAGGCATCTTTTAATCTTAAATCATAAGCAAGACAATATGAGCAGGGTTTTGCACTAGATTGTTTTAACTTTTTAGCACTAATTGCATTAAACATGGAGCTAGCAAACAAGGCAATTTGACATTTCTTTAAAGTTCCTTTTGTTAAAAATAACTCATCAGTCAATCTAGTGTTCATGGCAAAGCTAAGAGCAAGACAAGATTCAAGCTTTCTAGATTTCTTAGATTCAGCATCAAGCTTTTTGCAAGTAGTTAAATTGACTTCTCTAACAGAATTAATCTCAGCAAATAAAACTTCACATGATTTGCAATCATCATCAGAAGCAAGAGATTTTAGTCTATTATTTTCAGTTTTAAGATAATCAATAACTGCTTCATGTTGATTAATCTTTTTTTCAAATTTAGAAATCTTGTAACCAAGTCTAGCAATCACATCTTGAAGATATTCAACACTAGGAGCATTTATTACCTCATTTTCTTCATCAGAATCTTCAGTACTCTTTGCCATGAGACAAACACCAGCGATGCTCTTCCCTTTGTCTTCCTCATCATCATCTGAGTACTCAACATCGTTGGATCCCTGTACGGCTGCAAAGGCTTCATCCAAGGCCTTCTGGTAGTACTTTCTCATCTTCATGTTTTTGGCCGCTTCTTGCTCGCTTGGCTTCCTTAGATCCATCTTGAGCTTTTTCTTCGTGTACCTTTTCCACCTTGGGACATTGGGAACGGATGTGTCCTGGTTGGCCACAACCAAAACACCTAATTGGTCCTCCTCTTCTCCCGGACGATATTATTCACGGCTCGAGAAATTCGATTAGCAAGCGATACCAAGTCCTCCTCACTGATTTCTTCCAGTTGATCATCGGACATGGCAGAGAAAGAAGCAAACATTGATTGTGAAGAAGAATCAGAAGATGCAGAAGTAGACACCAATGCAGAAGATTTCGAATCAGTCCTTTTAGAAAGAATGTTCATCTCATAGGTTTTTAATTTAGTATAAAGAACATCCAAAGTCAAGGTATTCATATCGACCGATTCTTGAATTGAGGTAACCTTAGCTTCCCAAACTTTCATATCAAGACCATTCAAAAAATAATGAGCAACCTCAGATTGAGAATAATTAGCATTGTAAGAAGAATCAACAGATCTAAGATTGCTCAAAATTTTGTTAAAACGGCCCAAATAGTCATCCAAAGACTCCCCATGTGTCATCTCAAATTTTATGTACTACTTTTTGAAAACATCTTTTTGTAATTCTTTAATGTTTGAAGATCCAGTATGAAAATCATTTAAAGCTTTCCAAATTTCATTAGCAGTTGAAAGATACGAAACACGATCAAAATCAGAGCGAGAAATTGCATTAAGAATCATGTTCCGAGCTTTGCAATCATTTTCATAATCTAATTTGAGAGCAGGAGTATCAATGCGTTCAGAGATGTCATAAGATTGGGAAACTTTTAGCCAAATATCATAACCTTGAGATGTGATATAAGATTCCATTTTTTTCTTCCAATAGTCAAAGTCGGTTCCATTGAAAACATGAGGTTTGTTTGAAAACTTTTCAGCCATTGTAAAAAGATCAGAAAAGCGAATCAAGAACGAGGCTCTGATACCACTTGTAGGATCGAATAAGACCAAACAAACCTACCAGATGGGGGGTGTCACGCCCGGAAATTTATCCCAAATTTCTTGACTATTTTATGCATTAACTCCCTGTCCAGGAATCAACCAGGATACATAAAATGACAAATTAATACACAGATCCAAACGTAAAAACAAAGCGTAAAAGTAAAAATACTTACTGAGGAGGCACTTAGTCCTCACACCCAAAAACTGCAGTGGAAAAGAAAGACGACACTAGCGGGGCTTCAGCTCCACTCCACAGGCAAACTCAACTGGGGTCTGAGCCTTGGTCTTCTAACTCCATCTTCAACTCAGAAGCACTACACTTCTGAAAGGGGAAAAAATCGCAAGACTGAGTACAACCACCGTACTCAACAAGCCACACCGAGAAATGCAGACGTGCAAGGGGAGACAAGAGTGGCTTGGGCTATTTTGCATAAATGCGGTTTACAAACATTTAATTATTTAAAAAAGAGTAAAACAGTTGAGTAATTAAGGCAATATTAATCTTCCACTGAACAACGTTATCCTCACATTGAACAGGCCCAACCATTCCACCTGAACTAAACCAGTTTCATTAAATCAAATTATTCAGTTGTGGAACTAATCATAGTGAATCTAGTCAATCACCCATAACCGCGGGCACGGCTATTCGAATAGTTTTACTCGATCGAGGGTGCACAACTTTACCCACAAGACACGATTCCACACATGTTACCATGCCCGAAGTACCACCATGATCCAAAGGGAAATCGTGACAAGACCTTTCGCATAACTTCCTCTAACCAAGCGATACCACACCAAGGTTTCGCCCCACTCCCCGCAGGCGCGGGCAGCCCCTCTCGTGCCACGGTGAATCCGCGGCCGATCAACCCGTAAAACCGGGGCCGACCCAACTCCATCACGCCCACCCTCACTAGGGTACGTCGGCGAGGGAAAGCTATGCTACGAGTCAAGCAATTGCCCATTCTTGCTTGTGGTTTGCACGGTATGTCTTCCAAGGTTTCCCATGAACTGGTCCTTAATTGCCATGGGTGCGACCATCAAAACCATGCACCCACAGCCCACCATTAAGTCACAGTATAGTTGAGATAATTATGACCAATAAGACATGGTCAGGTGTATCGAGCTTGCAGCTCATCAGAGATTAGAATAAATAGTGTAATTATCCCATTTAGTGAGCTAGTGGTAATTAAGCATGGCTAAGCATATAATTCTAGCTAAAATCAACATCAGTGACTAAAGCTAGTCAAATTAACACCCAAGGTTAACAAAGGACGGATAACAAGTAAATAAGGCTCAAACAAGCAGATAGGTAATCCATCATTTCATGTAATTAGCAAAGCAATGCAATTTTATTTGCAAACATAAAACATTTATAAAATAGGATCAATATGCTTCAAGGGAAGTGTGACTTTACTTGCGTCTTCAAGCAAACTTCTGGGCTCTTTTCCTCGCGAGCGTAAACTTCGGAAACGGCGGAATCTACACGCTGGCACGCAAAACGAGGAAAACAACCTAATAAAAACCAAATAACAGTACATAAAAAGTAAACAAACATGTAGAGCTTAATTTTAGATGAATTTTGCAATTTGAATGGCCCAATTTGGAGTTCGTATGAATTAGATATGAATTTTAGAAGTTTTGGACCATTTAAATAAATTCTGGAAATTAAGATGATTTATTACGCTATTATAATTAATTTTGAACTGGAGAAGGATTGTTTAAGACATCAGCCAGGAGAGAGGATGTGCTAATATCATTGAGAAACGGGACCCACATGTCATAGAGACGATGAAGGTTTGGTTCTACCGTAGACCAAGTCTATAGAGATGGTCCACGAGACCTCGAAAGATGGATGGCTAGGATTGTTTTGACTGGATTTGACTCAGATCCGACGATGTAGATTGGATGTGGCTAGGATTGCTGACATAAGACGCCACATCAGCGCCACAGAGGACAGGGAGGACGGACATGGCGCTGACGGGGATGCCACGAGGGCTGCCACGTAGGCACGCGGCCGGCGGCTCGGGATGGCTCCGGCGACGGCGAACGACGGCGCGGCGACGAGAACCGAGGGCACCAAAAGAGAGAGGAGGTTGCGGTGATTCTTACCAACGCAAAAACGACGACGAACGGCGAACGAAGATGGCCGACGACGAGATGGAATCGGCGGCCGAGCTCGGGTTGACGGCGACAACGGCTTTCCGGTGGCTTTCGGTGGAGGAGAGGTGGAGGACGGGCTTCGGCTTGCTGCTATGATGCCGACGGTGAAGACGGCAACGATAACCAGCGACGGGAACGGCGACGAGGCACGGCCGAAGTACGAACGAAGGCGGCGACGCACGGGTCCACGGCGACGGGGGCCTTCCGGTGATGTTTGGCCCAAGGGAGATGGATGTCGGGCTTCCTTGAGTCCTTGCGGTGCCGAGGGAGGCGACGGCGCTGTCCGGGGACGGCCGAGACGGCGGCTAGGGGCGGCTGAAATTGAGGCCGGCGATGGATGGAGATCGATCTCGTGGGAAAGGTGGTTAGAGCACGGGAAAATCTCGGGAAAAAAAGGAAACCGAGGAGGAGACCTAGGGGGTCCTTTTTATAGGCTTGGGAGGGAGATAACCGCACCGGGAAGAGAGGATTTGGCGCCGGATTTTTAGGGTTTATCCCGAGTTCGTCGGGATAAGAACGGGGCCGAAATTCGGACGATTTAGCACGGGATTGAGGGGGATTTCTTGGGGAAAACGTCGAGGAGATCGAGAGGAATCCGTTCCCGCAACTAATTTTTGATTTCGGCAGACGATTGGGCCGGATTTGGTGGAGGAAACAGCAGCAGCGGCTCGGCTACTGTTCGGGATGAACAGTGCGCGGCTGCTGGACGCGTAGCAAAGGGACGAATTCTAGACTTTTAGGTCCAAACATCCTTTAATTCTTATAAATACTTCCAATGCCCAAATAATTTCAAGAAAAATCCTAAAAATACATGAACATCCAAAGTATTTAATAAAAATATCTTCAGCTCATTTAAAGTTTAATTTATTTATTTAAATAATTATTGAATTGTTTTTTGTTTTATTAAAATTATTTCGGAGCTCCAAAATTTCACGAAAAATTTTAGAGAGTACTTTAGGGCATGGAGAATATTTCAAAAATATTTCCAGCCATTATTTTTAATGAAAAATTTAATTTCCTTAATAGTTTCACTTGATTTACTTTGTTTTTTATTTAATTTCTAGAAAATAATTTATTAAATGATTTTTATTCCCGAACGAAAATCGGGCTGTGACATGGGGTGAATGGTAGGAAAACAAAAAAAAAATAAATCTTTTGCGAAATTAAAAGATTTACCTTTTACCGATGAAACCAACCTACAAAGCGACAATGAACAGAACCGTTGAAGCCGCCGCCCACACCGCCTTACCTGCCCTGGTCATACCGCCCCCCGGCCGGTCGGATCGCCGCCTAGCCTCCGGTTGGACCGCCACCACAACCCGTCGGTCAGACCGCGTGCACACCTGCGGTCAGACTATCGAGATCCAGAAAACACCGAAAGATGAACTCTCGAAGAAGTAGATCAAACTATTTCAACTTTATTGCATCTAAAGTGTTTACAAAGTGCAACAATAGCACTCCTCACCAAAATCTCGACCCAGCTCAAAAACCCTAGCTATTCTCTCAAGTGTCGCTCTTGAAAATCGATATCTAGGAGGCACACCCTCCCTCTCATTTTATACCACAAAACTCAAGTAGGTGTAGAACTCCTATTAAGAATAGGACTCAATCACTCTTTTTCTAAATCAAATTACAAATTACCTAAACTACAGCTGCACCGGCCACATGCACACCGAGTCGGACTTCCTGCTTGGTCTTCGCATCAGACTTCCACATTGATCAGATCAGGCCGCATCCTAGGCCGCATGCTCGCCATCATTGCACCCAAATTAATCAGCACCTGAACCACATTAATACATGCACAGCACACGTGCATGCTTATCAGCCTCCAGCCAATTTCACCTGATCCTCCATGTGGACACATGCACAACACACATGCATGCTACAGTACTCCGTGTACTGTAGCAGTGCGCACCTTCTCCATCCTTCTAGCCAATCGCAGCATGATCAATCACACATACATGCATTGTACACACCAGTGCACACACATATATGCTCGCTACACTACTTAAGCATCATATACTCTTGTTTCAATTTTCTTCAACCAATTTCCTTCGCAAACACCGATGCTTGCACGTATACCTCGTGAAGCCCGTTGCGAAGATCTCTCCCACACGATGTCCATCCATCATGTGCTCTCTCCCACACGATGTCCATCCATCGTGTGCCATCTCGTATCCAACTTCGTCACCCGGCATCCTTAATCGTCTGGACCTTAACTCCTCCCTGAGTCTAGTCCCGATCCCCACCGTTGACCAAAGTTGACCTCCAAGAATCCTGCACACAATCAGACAAAACAACCGTTTCTGGGCACAGATATCACAACTTGACCCACATTAGTCACACACACACTCACACCAAAATCCACACATATTCTCAAACCAATTCATTAAATAAATTATTTGCGCAACTAATTGTTCATCATAAATATTAATCATGACAATGATTTCACACTAACCACAGATAAAACTTCAGTTCTAAGTCGTCAGCGATGGATTCACTGTTGGAGCTTGTTGGTGCGTAAGCCCCACCTCTAATTCATGTCCTTAATTAGCCATTAATGATTCTAATTGAGTCTAATTAGTAATTAGCGTAAAAAATTGGGATCCTATAATTCTAGTTGAAGTGCTTAGTGCCTAAAATTGTAAGTATGTAATGCACTCGGAATAGATCATACCAATTGTTAGAAGTAGAGATATCTATGGTTAGAGATAAGAGTTAAATTAAATTATAAAGATAAGATAAGAGATATAATCTTAGAGATAAGATAAGATAAGATAGAGTTCTAGAGATATAATTCTAGAGATAAATCCATCTTAACTTATTTTGTACTCCAAGTCTCTATGACATATGTACCTCTATATATATCTCATGAGAGGGTCGATGTAATATATCAGAATATAATAGAATAAATTTTTCACATGGTATCAGAGTCTTAGACCCATGTTGCTTGATTCCACGTTGCTTGATCCGTTCTTATCTTCCGCTCGTGTCGCCCCGGGGAGATGACATTAATCCTATAATCTCCGTGGGGCGTCGCATCAGTTACCTACCATAAATTCATAAATTTCTATAGTTTAGGTTTTAGCAATATTAGCATTAGATCAATTCCTATTAGCCACAGCCAAATAAAACCCATGATCATCATCCGGTCTCAGGAGCAGCGACGACGCTTTCAAGATCGCCGACCACCCCGAGTTCGCCTCCCGCCGCCACACCCTCGAGGTGCAGTGGGCCAACGTCACCGGCTTCTTCATCACCGATTTCACCCTAGCCAAGCTCAATACCCTGAGATCCAAGCAGATATATGTGTTCGACGACAAATCAAACAACAGCGACCAGTGCATGCACAGCAGCCAGCGCAGCAACCTGTGCATGCACATGCACATCAGGAGTAGCAGCACCCAGTGCAACAGGAGCAGCGGCTACAGCCTTCACAACGGAGGCCATTAACGTACAACAGCAAGAGTCAATGGACAAATACATGTATGCATGGCATGCAATGGACAAATACATGCATACAACACTACCGATCTTGATTCATGCAAATAAATGTATACATGGCATGCAAGGAACCAATACATGTATGCATGGCATACAAGGACCAATACATGCATGCATCACTACGAGAAAGCCAAAGTATACCGAGTGCAATTCTGTTTATCGAGATCTTTCCATATCTTTCCATCGGGCACTCGGCGAATAATAATTTTGCCGAGTGCACACTCGGCAAAATACGTTGTTTGCCGAGTGTTTACACTCGGCGAAAAAACACTCGGCATATATTATATTTTGCCAAGTGCCCTCCTCAAGCACTCGGCAAAAGGTTAATTTTGCCGAGTGCCACATTGGGACACTCAGCAAAAATATAACGGCCGTCACCCAACGACCGAAACGACGGTTCCTCAAGGTCTTTGCCGAGTGCCAGGGCTAGGCACTCGACAAAATAGAAACTTTGCCTAGTGTCTAACAAAGGCACTCGGCAAAAGGACAATTTTGTCGAGTGCCTGCCCCAGGAACTCGACAAAAATTTGAAATTTTTTTCTCCTCCATCCTCCAAACTTTCTATAATATGTAAATACAACATGTCAATCATAGTTATAAAATTTGTTAATTTTTTAATTGGTTTTGCTATATATATTTGATTTATTTTATTTTTATAATTTTTTTCTCAAGTCTTAATTTTGAACTGCAAGTGATAAAAAAATAAAATAAAATTAGTGAAAAAAAATATTTGATGTTATTTAGACCCGTTTGAGTCATTATCCTCAAAATGAGATTAAATTTAAAAAATTTCTTCACGGAATATGACTAGGAACCTATTCACCGAATGATTTTAAAATTATAAAAATAGCAAACAAAGTCGGAAAATCATGAAAATTGTCTGGATGTCATGATATTATACGTCGAGGCTGTGGTAAAAACCGAAGATTCTTCGAGGAAGATTATAAGTGTTGAGAAGAATTGGTTAGATTTGGAGAGAAAGTGACGACCGAATTATCGTTTGATTTCAAAAAATTTTCCATAGGCAATAATTAGCGTAGATTAGTTTATGGAAAAATTTGGTAATTTTTTGAATCAGTTCGATAGTTTTTAAATTACTAGAAGCGTAAAATGTAATATTTTTTTCCCGAGCGTAACACTCGGCAAAGAAAATACACACGGCTAAAAAATTTTAAAAAAACACGAAGGAACACTTTGTTGAGTGCCAGTGTAAGGCAATCGACAAATTAGGTTTTTGTCGAGTGTCTGAGTCGGCACACGGCAAAAGGCGCCCTTTGCCGAGTGCCCAAGATTTGGCACTCGGCAAAGCAAGTCTTTGTCGAGTGCCCAGATCGGAACACTCGGCATACAGGGCACTCGGTGAACCATCTTATATAGGGCTGCTCCTCCCTGCCCAAGCTTTTTGGACTTAGACAAAAATTTTCCAAACCACGCGCCGCCGCCTCACCGCAACCACCTCGCCGCCGTGTCGCACTACCACCCGCCGGCGCACCGCGCCCCACCACCTCGGCTCCCGCTGCCCGTCGCCCGGCGGCCGCCGCCTCCGTGCCGCCGTCCCGGCCAAGCACGGCCGGACCCCTTCCCACCGGCGACGCCCTCGGCCGACTCTCTCCCACCGGTGCCCTCCTCGGCCGACGCCCTCCTCCCTCCTCTCCCTAGCCGATGCCCTCCCCTCTCCCCTTTTTTTGAGATGATGAATGGAGTTGCATCGTGTAGCCATGCCGTCGCTTGTGTGCCAGCCATTGAGCCGTGCTTCCTATTTTGCAGGTGATGCTGCCTTCACCGTCGTTTGTCTGTGTATAACGTAACCTTAGGTGTCTCCCATTCGAAAGAGATTGTGGATGTGGATGTGAATTGTGGATGTGGATGTCGTTGTGGAATTGTGGTTGTTGATGTCGTTGTGGAATAGTGATTGTGGATGTGGATGTGATTGTGGATGTGGATGTGAAATTGTGAATTGTGTATGTTTTGATTTTTGTGAAATATGCGACCGAACAAATTAAAAAAATCAAAAAATGTCATTTCGCCAAGTGTTACACTCGGCAAATAAGCTCTTTGCCGAGTGCAATGGCCAAAACACTCGGCAAAGAGGGCAAATAGGGGGGTTCTGGGAACCATCTTTGCCGAGTATCTAAGCTTTGCCGAGTGCATTGCGAAAAGCACTCGACGAAGTTCCCCTCTTCGCCGAGTGAATTTGCAAAAACACTCGGCGAAGTATCCCCGTTTGCCGAGTGTTTTTTTGCTGGAACTCGACAAACATGTTAATTTCGCCGAGTGTATGTAGTGGCACTCGGCAAAATCAAAAAAAAAATCGCTGAGTGTTTTTGGCACTCGGCAAAGCGTACGTTACTGTCGACCAACCAACCGGATACCTTTTTTCGCCGAGTGTCAAAGGGACACTCGGCAAAGTTTTCGCCGAGTGTCCGACGAAAAACACTCGGCAAAGAATTCTTTGCCGACGCATAGTTTGTCGTGTGAGATATGCCGAGTGCAACACTCGATGAAATCTTTGCCGAGTGTTTTTAGGACTTCGCCGAGTGCCCTAGGCACTCGGCAAACTAGGGCTTTCCTGTAGTGCATGGCATGCAAGGGACGACAGACGACACATGCATGTACAAGCTTCGACAAGACAAGGACGACGGCGTCGTCTTCGGCCCTTCAGTGTCGTCTTCAGGCCTTCAGGGGTCGTCATCATCCTCTTCATCAGCTAGACAATATCATCTACAACCCTGTTGTACAACTACAGCAACGTCTTTGCCGAGAACACATCTCGCCGATGGTCTTCGTCAACATGGTGCATACCGCCGCCACCGCATCATCCACAATGATGGATATCTCGCATCCTCTGAAAGATTAATCTGTAAGATGTTTCATCGACGACATCGACCGCATCACCGACGATGGCATCGACCATGTCAATTACGACGGCAACGACTGCATCAACCCGGCATCACTACTGTGATGACCTCTTATACGACACAGAAGAACCAACCAAAGTGGTGGCCTCATTGTCAACGACGTCCTCTGACATTCGCAAGACGTCCTCAACAGTATCCCCTGACACCTACAAGGTGTAAGATACTAACAATTGCAGTTTTTTTTCGCCTTCGACTATTTGCGACTCCATCAACTACCATGCCTACCACAACCATGGCTACTACATGATCGGCTACATCGACAAGCGTCTACAACAAAAATCCTCTACAGCAATTCCAGTCAAAGCGTCCGTGTCATCGCTATCGTTCATGACACTCCCGCTATGACTGCGGGAGGGAATAGAGGAGAGTCAAGGGACGACACCGAAGGGGACGCAGGCACCAGTGGAGGACCATCCATCAGAGATGCAATCGATGATGGTGAGTCGAAGAAGATGAAGAACCAGAAGATTTTAAATTCAGTCGCAATTGTTCGCTTCACTCCCGTTACGACTGAGGGGGAATGTTAGAAGTAGAGATATATATGGTTAGAGATAAGAGTCAAATTAAATTATAGAGATAAGATAAAGTCCTAAAGATAAGATAGAGTCCTAGAGATATAATTTTAAAGATAAATCTATCTTAACTTGTCTTGTACTCCAAGTCTCTGTCTCATATGTATCTCTATATATACCTCATGAGAGGATCAATGTAATACAATAGAATAGATTTTTCACACCAATAGATTTTTTTAAGACATATGTTAATGGAGAAGACAATGAGTTTTCTTTTCATCATATGTTTATTTGGGTTTCATCGAAAAATACCAAGCCGTCACTGCAAGCTGTCACGTGCAAAAATCTGTCTTTTGTAATTTTGAGTTGAATCCGTATATTTTTTATGTCGTTCTTTCATTGGGATAGCAAAGGTGGTGCAGAGTTACAAGAGTAACAATTCGGTTGAGCACTTAAGCGCTACAAGTTCAGTTCTGAACAGAAATTCGGATAGACAAGATCAGGGTTTATCTTTTTATTTTCGATGTGAAAATCGCTCCCCACCGGTTTACCCTAAAACCAATCAGAAGCCAGTAAAACCGATGACTCTTGGTCAACATCATAAAAGAACCGGCTAATATTGGTTGGGTTTTATATACCGACAATCAACGATTTCACGAAAACCGGTCGTCGGTTTCGTGAACCCTGGACAAGATTCTTGGTTCAGTTCTTGTCTTTGCCATACAGAATTGCTGCCAACAAGATCAATAATCTGTTCTTTTTATTTTGGTTTGTCATCATGCCTGGTTTTGAATCTTGAGGAATGAACTGCAAGCCAGACAGGGCTGAGAATCTACATCCGCTTGAAATTTGCAAATATATAACTTTGCATGAGAATACTAGACCAGCTAATTAAAGGACTTGAGGAATAGTGATGTACTCCGTACTACTGATCAATGTCACTCCTTTGAAGAGCAATATGAATCATGTCAGTCACTAATGGGCATGCACTGGATCAAGTTCCATCAGATTGAGTGGGCCAGCAGGTGGTTTGGGCCCCTGTGAGGAATAAGTTTACTTTAAGTCCCTCATCTTATCCGAGTTCAAATTTCTTCCTCGAACAGTAATACCAGATATAGAGTCCTTCAACTTACAAAACCGGTGTACGCAAGGCCCCGAGCAGTATAGCTCCTGGTTTTAGCTAATATGATGAGTGGGACCCATGTGGGCCCGCATGTCATGCCTATTTCTTCCTCTAACCTTCCCTCTCTCTCCATCTCCTATTCCCCATCTCCCTTCCCTTTCCTCCGCTCCCCATTGCCAATGGGGGAGGGGCGGAGGTGGCTAGCGGCGGGCCATGTCATCGTCCTAGACACCACCATCTGTGCTGCATCGTCCCCGTCAGTCTCCTCCGACAAGAAGGTGGTGTTCTCCTCGTCGTCGTACCGCCCCACCATGTAGAAGTCCTGGTTTGTGTCAAACTCGCCAAGCTTGACCACATGCTTCATGCCATCGGGGTCGTGCTCTGCCACCGAGAAGAAGTTCGGGCACTCTAGGACGGGGACGATTGCCAACGAGTGCATCGGCACGGTGTTCCGCTCCCAGCGAAGGAAGTCAACGCTCCGGTACACTACACGAAGCCGATGAAGACAACCTCGACGGTCATTCTTCAACCCGCCTTGACGTCCCCGCATGGAGCCGCGCTTGGCTAGCGTCATCATGGAGACCTCGACGTCATCAAGCCTAGAGCGGTAGCCGCGCACTCAAGGTCGCAAGGGACGTGGGTGCTGGTGATTGACGACGAGGTCGAAGAACATGACAGTGAAGGGCGCGTAGGCATAGTCGGCAGTCGGTGGCCCAGGCGGAGCCGTCCTAGATAGATGGTGGTCATTGACATAAAAGATGACGGCAACCGCTAGGAGTGCTAGGAGTGCCTAGAACAGGAGATGGAGAAATAGGGGAGGTTGGAAGAAAAAAAATAGGCTTGACATGTGGAGCTTATGTGGGTCCCACTCATTACGTGAACCAAAACCAGACATTATACTATTTAGGACCTCGAGTGCACGGTTTTAAAAGTTAATGAACCTAAAGTGAACTTATTCTCCCTCGTGATGCATGACTGCATGCTGGATTGGGCCTGCAATTCGGGCCCAGCAGTAATTCTATTATTATTCATCCTCCCTAAAATAGAGACCATTTTATTCTTCGATCTGAACACAAATTAAACTGAATTAACTCCACATTTGCTCGAACAATAAACCGAAATATACATTCAGATGATCGATGATGTCGCGTAGAAGAGGTCATCGACTCGTCGGTGGAATTCGTTGAAAAAAAAGTTAAATAAGAACGAACAAATTAAAAGCCCGACGCCAATCCATCACCGTCCCTGGCCAAAAAAAACCAACGGCTCTGTTTCAATGCAACTCCACGTCCCCACGCCGTCACGTACTAAAGTCGCAACCTACGCGTGGAAACCAAGCTTTCGATCGTGACAAATTAGGCTGACAATATGTGAGCCGTCCATCGTTGTCACACAAAAGCCAAAAATATCGATGGGTATGTCAAGACTCACTACTACATAATTGATCACCTTACTATTTTTACAAACAGAAAAAAAATAACATATGTAAAAAGCTTTAATGGTACTTGCTAAAGATTTATATGCGAAAATTAAGCCTATCTAATTTTGGTTTGTTTTTACAAACAGGTCTATTAAAAGATCCATATGCAAAAATCAACATGATTGATGCCCATTTACAAAAGGCAATTATATGTAGTATTGTCTTGTTTTCAAGTGCATATTGAGAGGCATAGATGGTGTGATGGTCGAGTCGTAATGGACAGTGACACAGATGCATGCAGTATGAAGGTGGGTATTCAAGATTTTAAAATTTTCTATTGTTTATTATTTTGTAATTTAAAAACTTGCACAATTTTTATTGATATGTGTGTGTATATGTCATCAACAAAAAATTATGCAAGTTTTTAAATTACAAAAATGATAAACAATAGAATTTTTTAGTAAAAAATAATTATCTTGTCCGTTTAACATGATTTTGAAATATAATATACGTATTTTTTAAAGAATATAGCCAGCTTGTGAAAGAAAAAAGAAAAGGACAAGTGAGAATAACCAACAGAAAAGATTACAATTCATGGTAGTTGAATCCTACACCTGCTAGTTACAAGTTTCACACGCTAGCCAACTGGGCAAAACAACCAATTTGATATAGCTGCATCTTAAAACTATGGGTATTCAGCTGAATACCCCAAAACGTCCGCCATCGTGAATGGAGAATGATTTTATATCACTAGGTCAAATATTAGCAACCACGAATATTATTTGCATGCACGTGGATGTACTATGATGTTAAGGATTCGTCACTGGGTGTGTATGTGTATGCGTATGCACATGGACTTCTATTTTTATTTGTCTAGTCTATTTATTTAATTTTATTTTTCATGCATGCATTGTTTCCATATATAATCATCTTGGATTTTTATTTATTCTGGCTCGAAGAAGCATGTGTGCCATGTATTTTTAGGTTTTTTTTAGTAGTTCACAGAATGGAGACCAGAGATCTTACACAACACCAGCCTGGATGCATGCATATGCTTGTGTATTGGAAATGTTGGAATAATACATGGTGCTGCCAATGGTAGGCATGGTGGCTATCTTGTTGAATTCTGACCATAACCATCTAAAGTAGTTGTCAAAATCGAGATAGAAGAGGTTGCAACAAGCATGTATATCTCTATATGCTTACGCAATAAGATGAAGGCCATGCCTTGACAGTTGTTTTTCCCCTTTAAGTTGGCTAGATCTTAACAGAACTTCAGCACCACAAGGCATATATTGTCTATACCGCAAAAAATGGTTGGTCCCATGTAGGATACAATTAAACGACCATTTGCCTTATTTAAATAATTATGTAACTATCGTTATTTTGTTGTTATTCGTTTTATCACTTAATGTAATGCAAGCATAATTTATAAAAATATATTTTTTTCATTGCTTCAATTTTTTAAATAAAATTAATGATGAGCTATATGTTAACAACTGATATTCATTTGTTTCTTTTTTTTCTTGACTGAATATTATTTATTTTAATTTTCCTATATATATAATACGTACCAACGGTTTGTTCCGTCTTACCTAATGAAAATAGCTGTGTGCGCCTTTTTTCCCTACATCATTGGTCTGTTTCAGCTTGTACTTTTCGGCATTATATATCACAAGTAGGTTGGAGCTGTTTTGTGCTATATGTTTTGTAGTAACATTGCACAATAATATATATATTGTAGTTCCAATGCTGAAAAGAAAGGGAGGGTTTGAATGAAAAAAAAAATGTGCCCCTTCCGCTCATCCCCATCCGTGCCGCGCCTGCGCCCCTCCCTCCCGTCGCCGCTCGAAGCTTCCGCGTTGCGTCTGCACCCCTTCCTCCCGTCCTCATCCGCGTCACGCTTCGACTTCATCCGTTGCAACGCACAGACACAATTGCTAATATATATATATATATATATTCCCTATTACTTGTTGTCAAAAAATATAAATAAAAATTGTTGCGTGCAATAGGACTGTATGACATGTACTGTTTGTTATCTTGTACATGGATGATCCTGCAGGGCCAGCCTTTTGGAGCTTCTTTAGAACTTAAAAGGATACGATTTTTATTTTCTGCAAAATGTTGAAACGGCCCTTTATTCGTCTTACGTGGGTCTAAGACTCATGTCAATGTCTTATAAGTTATAATGGGCACATAAGGAACGGAATGTATTTTATAGGGGCAAATTAGAATAATTGTAGTGCTATATTGCTATTAGTCTAATTTACCATCTCAACACACCATAATAATCTTCTCTTCCATATAGAAAAAAATAAACAACACTTTGGTCTCTACTTAATCTAAAATCACCCATTACTATTCTGCGAAAAGGTAACTAATCTATCTGGCCAAAATCATTGCCTGCTTTACACTACTAGAGAAACTATTTTTTGGTTTAAGTGTCAAAATCTACAATAATTTCGGTTTTAATAGAAACCGAAACTAAAAATATTTTTAGTCCCGGTTAAAAAGTACAAAGGGGGTCGTTGTAATCTTTAATCTCGGTTGGTGTTATCAACCGAAACAAAATGTTATTTTTAGTCCTGGTTCAAAAAAAATTGGCACGCCGTGTCGACCCTTATTATTTTTAGTTCGGTTGGTAACACCAACCGGACTAAAATTATCGTTAGTCTCGGTTTTTTATACCAACTGGGACCATTGAAAAATTTGTCACCCTTATCCCCTCGTCTCGCCTGTCGCGCCGACTCTAGCTTATCTTCTCCTCAGACTTATCTTCTCTTCAAGTCCTCATAGCTCCTCTCTCCCTTCTCTCAACAATCTCTCTCCCTCTCCCTCTCTCAGCCCTCGGCCTCGGTGTCGGGCGGTGGGGCCGACATCGGGGCGGGGGCGACGGGCGCGCGGCGGCGGGCGGCATGGCCGGGGTCGGGAGGAGCCGCACGGCGGGGCGGCGGGACAGCGCGACGGCGGGCGGCGGGGCCAATGTCGGGGAGGCGCACATCGGCGTCGGGGGGCTGCGGATGGCGGGCGTCGGTGTGGCCACGCGGCGGTGGGCGCGGCGGCGGCGGCGGCCACCGGATCAGCGCGTGGCGGCGGCCGGCGGCGGCCGATTTGGCAAGGCCGCGCACGCGACTCGGCGGCGGCGGGCGACAGCGACCTAGTGGTGGCTGGATCCGAGCCCTCTCCCTCTCTCAGCTCTCCCTCTCTCAACGAAATTTGTGAAAAAACTTTTAGAGTTTTTTGATATTCATTACTCGTTTGATCTGTGATATATGCGAATTTGTGATGAATGATCATGTGATTTGTGATGTGAATTTGATGTCAGGATGTGAATTAGATTGTGAGTTGGGATTTATGATGTGAATTCGATCTGAGGATGTTATCTGGACCGATTTCAGTATGAGGATGTGAATTTTGGCGGCAAAAAACAATGTAAAAAACAAAAAAAACATTTGAGATGACAGAGATCATATGACGCCTATATGTCTTCAGTCCCGATTGGTAAAGACTCGGTTGGTGTTACCAACCGGGACTAAATATGTATCTTTAGTCCCGGTTATTTTAACCTAAACTAAAAAAATATTTTGTTCCGATTTTATAGTCCCGGTTCGAGAACTGAGATAATAGTGGGTTACGAACCGGGACTAAAGCCTCTTTTTCCACCAGTGTAAGCTATATTTTTTGAGTTTTTCTTATTGTTTTTAATTTCTCCTATCTACTGCACATCACGATATATAGCTAGTCTTCTACTTTCTTGTAAAGAAAACCATAACTATAAAAAAAAGATAGCCGCTAATTGATGCGTGAGCAACGGTACAAGTAAGCTCTAATCCTTTTTTTTAAAATCAGTAAGCTCCTTATCACCAGATAAACGAAAGGTTTGAGATAAGCTCTGCCCTGGCTTAATTAATCCATCCTATGATCGATCCATAAATTACATTAATTTCTTTGCTTTCAAAAAGAAATTATTCTCTCACGGAAGATTTGCACATTACGCAGGTAAACAACAAAAATGAAGAAATGTTCTTCAAGGGCACAAATTAAACTGCATCCAACACAAAATCAAAACTACCTCGATCTCAATTCTACCAATTGTTCTATCTCGAAAATCAAATAAATGGAGACAAAATAAGAGAGAAAATCAATAATGTTTCGAAAAAAATAATGCAGCTAATTAAGCTCGCATGCAGCAGTCATCCATCCAGTGACACAAGCGGATGACGCGGCTCATCTCGGCCTCACGTCCCCATCACGGCACCAATCTCGAGGCGCCTCCCTGCGCCGCCCGCCACCTGGCAGAACCCGCCGCCACCGCCGCCGCCGTTGCAGCAGTAGCCGCTGACCACGACCCCGCCGCCGCCGCTCGTCGTCGCGACGCTCTCCGCCGTCTCCGCCGGCGCAGCAGGCTCGGCGTCAGCGTCGTTGTCGGCTGGCGCTTCTTCTTCTCCGGCGAAGCGCAGCTGCAGGCGGCCGTCGGCGCGGGACGCGCGGAACACCTCCCGCCGCCGGTCAGGACCCCGCACCACCTCAGTCAGTATCAGCCGCCCCCCGCGGCGCTCCGCGCGCATGAACGGCCCCTCCGCCACCCGCGGCATCGCCGGCGGGAGCCGCCTCTGGTCCGTGCGCCTCCTCTTCTCCGGGGACGAAGACGACGACGTCTGAGGCCCCTTCTCCTCCGCCGCCGCCGGTACAGAGGCGGCAGACGGGGGCTGCTGGTGGTCGACGACGACGATCTCGGCGACGTCGCAGCCGCCGACGTCGCCGCTCTCGGAGCCCAAGCTCTCGGTGCACGACCACACCGCCTCCCTCCTCCTATACAAGGAGTCCATCGCCGCCGCTCGCCGGAGCATGGCGGCCCCTCTCTCTCTCCCTCTCTCTCGCCGGAGCGGATGCAGCAGAGAGAGCTATATACGGGGAGGAGCCGAGTGGCACAGGCGTAATTCCGTGACACTTCCGTTGCTTTCACACTATTACAAGGCTGATCCCCAACTGACGTGTGGGCCCCATCCACCTCGGGACCACACGTCAGCAACAGAATCCGTCGCCCAAGCCGTGTCTGCTCGTTGAGGGCGAGGCTGCCATTTCGGGGGGGGAGGACGAGTCACTGGCTACCCGGCCCCACACGGTCCCGAGCCCACACGTCAGTGACAGCGGGAGCGCGTGCGGGGTGTGCACGTTGGCGGGGGTTCCAAGTTGGCGGGAGGAGGATGAAGCGGGACCTGGATGCCACGCACGACTCTATCCGGACTGTCACCGACGTGCGGGGTCCGTGAACTGTGGGGCCCGGTGCTCGGTGGCGTGGGGTGGGGTGCGCGGAGAGAGGATGTGACGTGGGGTGGGGTGAGCTGGAGTGCAACGAAGAGCGGGGCACGGGTTTCAAGGCGGCCGGCCTTGGATGCTGGTGCCATGCAGATCGAGGAGAGGGGAGAAGTGCATGGGCGCCAAAAAAGGGGTGATGGATTCTTGCGTACAAGTGGCAAGTAGCGCAGCATGATCGAGTTTAATTCGAAAATCCATACTGTTTCAGTTGAGCTAAACTTGTTAGAGCAAGTTTTATACTAACAGTCATGGAGAAGAAACCATGGATGCCAAACTTGCTGGGATGACGGATTTTGGTCTCACATGGATGCCCTGTTCTTTTTTAGAGATTGTTATGTTGGATTTATTTGCTTCACGTTTCTTAAAGTTATGTTATTCTTTACGAAAGAACTTATTTCTATTGTGTTGTTTAGATCAAACTACTGTATTCATTAAGCTTAATTATCTACAAAAGTTTTTATTTTTCTTTATAATCAATTAGACAATTTGTTTAATAGTCTGGTAAAATCATACATGCCCTAAACCTGATGAAATAATCTATATATTATGCAACAGGCCAATGCGTTAACTGGTTGAGTATCAATTTTTCACGATTTTTTTATTTTTGGTAGTCAAGGTTTGAATTATATATATATATATATATATATATATATACACACACACTAGTAAAATGCCCGTGCGTTGTAACGGGACGACGACGCAGAGAGGGAAGCAGGCGGAGGACGAAGGTCCAGGCGGTGACGCGGGAGCTCCGAGCGACGACGGGAAGGAGGGGCGCAGGTACCGCGCGGGCGCCGCGCGGATGGGGACGGAAGAGAAGGACGCAAGAGGTTTTTTTATCCAATCCCCTCCTTTCTTTTCAGCATTAGGACTGCGAGTTAATTTTATAAATACTCAATGAGTTTTCTGCAAAATAACTCAGTTTTCTTCTTTAACTGTTTTTTTAAATAGCCAGACGGACTGTGGGTTAATTTTGAAAAAAACTCAAGGGGTTTTCTGTAAAATAGTCAGGCAAAACAAAATTTAGGTGAAAACACTGCTTAACTTTATAGATAGTTATATATATATATATATGTATATGCAAAAGTGATGCAGAGTGGCAACCTATCATCTGTCCGCTATAATCCATAAAGCTTTACCCAGCAACTATAAATTAAACCACATATATATATATATATACCAGGTTTCCAGTTTTCCATGATTCCTATGAAATTTTTCTAACTACTTACTACACAATTATATATATAGCTAGCTACATTTTTCACTAACAAAATTTAAAATCAAAGCTAGTGTTTATAAACATTTAATCATTATCGATCTGTCTCAAAAAAATAGTTCTAATGATGAATTTGCTGGACATACACTATATCAAGATTTATTTCTTCAGAATTGGATATTTTATGTGACATAGAGAGTGGCTAGCAGCTGATGAATGCCTCAGTATAGACGACCTTGGATAACTTCGTGCTTTACTCTGCCCCTGTTACATACAATCCACTGCCACGAAACTATACACATATCTTTGTTAAAGCTGTAAAACAACAACAGATAAGCCCATCCATGGCCACCACTAGATACGATAGCATGTGTTGCAGCTCCAAAAAGGCATACATATCTGCCACACGACCATATCACCGGTCGTCCCTTATGGCCGGACTTGGCCGTGTATATGTGTATGCATGCTTTCTTGCAGCGCCATTTTCGATCAATTCTTGCATCGGTTGCAATAAGTTTGTCATTGAGAGAAAGAGAGAAAGAGAGATCGATCTCGATCGAGACAGGTCTTGTATATGTTTGTGTGTTGCACCTAACGTGATATGATACGTTCTTCTCTTATCTTCTGGGCGAGCTAGTGGTGACCACATCCCAATGTACTACTGCTGCGTACACATACTGCCATGGCTTATGCTAGCTACAAGCTAACTTACTATATAGTAGCATCTTTGGGTAGATCGTCCATCGCTGCATGTACAGGAGATAAGATATTTAGATCTGTACTACCCAGTTTTGGAATTTTAGCAGCACGAGCTTCTCGTGGTACCACACTGGCTTATGCATTTAGGCCCTGTTTTTTTCGGTTTATTCATAGGATTATCGGAACGGATTATCATGTTTTCTCCATGCTTCGGAAAACATTTCCTCAAAAAAGAAACTTTCTTGTACCACTTGTTTTCAGCTCATATTTGTTAAGTTTATTTTTTAGAACTAGCCAAAAAGCCATGCGTTGTAACAAATATTATAAGAGATAAAAGCAAAAACAAAATTACAAGTTTATAACATAGTTAGTAGTTAATTAGACATATAATATCATATCCAAAGCAAAAGCATTCATGTGTGAGGACCTTATAACCTCATATGTCAGCTTAGAATGTTGGCATCATTTAAAATAGTATAGATATCTAATTTAATTATCTATATATCCCACTAAATAATTCAAATCAATAATATTCAATAATCTAATTAAATGGGACTAATTTAACTCACTTTTCTTCTATACGTATGTTCAATTTCTTTAGCTGGCATTAGCTGACGTGTAGGCCAGTTTTTGATATATAGTATTGAGTTTTTTATGCATCACTCTCGGTTCATATAGTTGATGTTTTACTTTGTTGTTAATTATCGTGGTTCCTCTCAGCTCGTAGGTGGAGATGGAGGCCAGCATGCAATCCACGCAGGGGCAGAGGCAGAGCTAGCAACAAAACAAGGGTGTTGCACTGCTAAGATATAGAAAATTTCAATGCAAAATACTGTACATTCTAGTGTTTTTAAATGAGAACTTGTAAGTTTAGGGGGTGTTCTTGTGTACCACATAAACTCAACATGGCTTCGCCACTGAATCCACATAGTGGCGAGGCTGTGGTAGCTAAGCCGCGCCAAGCAAGGAGGAGGGATGGAGTTCGCCGACGTAGTTGGAGGTTGTGCATGGACGAAAGAGGCAAGGCGGCCAGCGTGAGGCTAAGCTCACCGCTAGAAGTATGCAATTGAGACGATGGCGGGTTCCTGTCCTAATGGTCGGATCTGGTATCCTTTTGGTATGCAAGACTATACCAGGCAGCTATAGCAAGGATGGAGTGTTGATTGGCAACACTGACGATGGATAGGCATGATGTTGGATCTATGATGTTGGATCTATGGCCTAAGTGTAACTAGTTCTCAAGTGTTCGTGTTTGAATCTGTTGTGTGATGGCAATATGAGTTTGAGCGGCTTCTTCTTCTTCTTCTCTGATGGCGTCGACGAGCAAAGGCACTAGGGACTGAGAGACGCCGGATCTGGATCAAGAGGATTTGACCGAAGGTGGGGGGAGAGCTGGGTGGCGAAGGAGCCATACAATGGTAAATTGAAAGCAAATATGGGATGCATGAGTTTGTACCATGTATCAAGATTGACTCAGCATGTTTTGGCGCGACAAGGCTCGTCGTGCAGCTTAAGATCAGAGCTTAGGGTGTGTTCTTTTCTCCATTTTCCCAGTGTCTACTTCCTCGTTTTTCACACGCACACTTCCCAAACTACTAAATGGTGTGTTTTTTAAAAATCTAAAAATGCTTTTAAAAATCATATTAATTTATTTTTAATTTTTAGCTAATACTTAATTAATCATATGCTAATGAGCTACCACTTTTTCCGTGTGGGGAGGAGAAGTTCCCAACTCCCTCCCCCAAAGGCACCCTTAGTCTTCTAGTCTTGTTCTTCTTTTCCTTTCCTTTGTGGCTTTTTAGTTATGAGACTTAGAATGAGCGACGGAGACAGCTCCCAGGTAGGTCGGTCCTCCGCCACTGCCGTCTTCACTATCGACAGCTATCGACGCCTATGAAAATTTATTGATCACCGAAAATCGCTAGTAGTCGTTCGGGCTTAATGACGGTGTTAGCTCCATCTATTAACGAAAATATTTAGCACTTGCCATTAGTCAAGACCGAGTCAACAGGAGAGATTGATGCCGTGATCATAGGAGCAACGGTTGAATATCGTATCAGACTTCTTTTGTATCAAGGAAAGTCTATCAATTTTCTTTGTTTTAGAGATAAAGTCGTGAACGATCAGATCGTGTCTGAAGTCAGACTCATTCCAATCCAAGGGAATATATTTGTCTACCCAAGGTATTTTCTAACAACGATACTTCAACACAACTTTCGACGCATCGCCACCTTAGTTTTACTTTCGATGAGTTCTTAGTTTTCGAGTTTGGGCTGCATCGGTTTTGATTCACGACGAGGAAGTAATTTCTGTCAACTTCATTTATAATGGCCAAGTTAGTAATTTCTCGATTAAGTTCGATATATTAGTTAGGTCTCTGCTTGTGTTGCTTATCTGATATATCGGCTCCGATTTAGATTGTCCCATTTTCTTTACTTGATCTGATAAATCAATCATAATATACACTATCTATCAACTTATTAAATCTATCAAGCTTTTTTATTGATCGTGCACTATCTCTATTAGGTCTGATATTGTTTTAACTTGTTTGTTAGATTTATACAAGATTGATAGGTTTTGTATAAGGTTTTACTGGAGTTTCCGATGACTTATCTCTGACGGATAGCTAACATCTAAGTCCTTATAATTGCTTATCTAGACTATTCTTATTAGTCTCGATTTTATATTGTCTCGGTTGGGTCCGATCCATCAAGATTATTTTTAATAAGGAGAAAACTAATAGGAAATTATATATTATTTGTTCATAGTCGATATTAGTTTAACTCTGGTTCATTTTGTGCATATATCATCATTATGCTACATAGGCTAACATTCATGATTATATAATTATCTAATGCATATCTTTATTATCTCCAATCTCGGTTCGATCCTATCTATCAAAAAAGATTTTAAATAATATTGTTAGAAATTATATTTAATTTAATTTCAGCCGATGTATGCTTATCTCATCCATCGATTATAGCTGTTGATATGAAATTTCATCAGTGTCAACTGAGCACTCGATTTTTTATCGGCCCATCGGTCGATTGGCCATTATGATCTAACCTTTCGTTTATCTAATTATCTATCTTGTTAGGTGTTATTTGGTTAGAAAATGGAAATGTAAACGTAAATGCTATTGGAAAGCGCTACAGACGTAAACAAATTAAGGGATTACTTGCTTTGTTTGGTTCTTCTCCGGTAATGGGATTGGAATCTGATAAATGAAGAGATGAGCGAAATCCTCCTGTGCTATTAGTCGATAAAAAGAGCAATTAATTAATCCTTCTCGTGAGCTGGGACCCCACCATCTCATTGCTTGCGTGTGCTGCCACCATTGCATTCTCGAGGAGAGGAATGGAGAGCGGTATCGCATTACACCTAGATTGGAGCAGTATCAAATTTTCACATTGGTGTAACCGGTTGCCGGGAGAGTTGATTTCGGTGGGCCTGAAACAAACTAAGATATAATGATAACGGTTTGCACTGTAATCAAATTACGCTACAAATGACGGAACTAAACACCACCTTAGTTGACGAAACCAAACATCATCTTAGTTATAAGATCAAACTAACTAACTGACATGCTTTGAAATTGATTTGATAGGACTTGCATTAGAGTTAGAGTTAAGCAAATTTTTACTACGTATTACGTCGACATTGTTACTGTTCAGAATGTAAGTATTTCTGTAACTTTAATGGTGTATATTTATTTGTGAATATTGAGACCGGATTGTTAGCCATAATCTAAAAAACATTGATTACTCTAAGCTCAAACGGAGATAGCAGTATATTTAATGATTTTCTTCCAAGATACTTTCTCCATTTCTAATTAATCATCATATAATTTTTTAAATATTTTCAAATGATCATCATATTTATTTATGTTCATTCACTAAGGCTCTGTTTCTTTCAGCTTTTGCTTCTATAGAAGCAAACTTCTAGCCTGGCTCGGCTACTACTATCTTTAGAAGTTGAAACTACAAAAGCTGAGCATGTTTCACAACTTTCTTCAGGATTAGCTTTTGGACCAAACAGAGTTCAAAATATCCAAAAACGGGGTTCAAAATATTTGGCGAGAGAAGCCAAACAAGCTGATGTATTATAATGGCAGGTGGGTAATTTTTCTCCTCAGAAAAGTTAAATGGTTTTTGAGAAGCTAAACATAGAAACTAGCTTTTTTTTACTTTTTGTCTACTCTAGGTTGAAAAGACAAAAGTTGGTGGAAAGAAATAGAGCCTAAGTCTATTTGTTATTTGTCTATTGGAGTAAATGGACATGATACATGCATACATGCACATAAGTATTTACAACCACATGCAACGTTTTGATCTGTTATTGGTTAAAAAATAGTAAAAGTAATATATACATATTGTCGGAGTAATCATGTAATACGATGATTAATTAGGAACGGAGGAGTACGTGGTTATGTATCTCACGTATAATCATGCTAATCGCAAGTGTGCACTTATTTAATAAATCAATGGATGATCATTACCACAACGAAGATGACGTGGCTCGCCACAAACATACGCAGATCATCCTAGTGAATTTTTGGCATTTTTAATTTTTTTAAAGATTTACAAAAATAACTTCCGAATTTCGAAAATTACAAAACTAATTTCCTCCCGCCCTCTAGGAGGGCGTGAATGGAAAAAAGCCCTCCCGAGGGCGAATTATCCGACGTGGCGACGGCCATGGGGGCCGTCTGTCGCGCCGAAGCAAATTTGCGGCGGCCCCATCCCGCCCTTGGTAAGGGCGTTTTTCATGTGCACGGGGCCGCCGCAAAAGGCCGGCCGCCCGCATTTTGCAGCGGCCCCTTCCCGCCCTTACCAATGGTGTTTTTTCGCTCTTTTGCATGCGGCCCCATTCCCGCCCTTCCAGAGGGCGTTTTTTGCCTAAACCCTAATTGCCCTAATCGACATCGACCCACTCTCTCTCGTGTTGTTTGAGATGTAAAATGTTATCGTTGTATTTTGTGCTAATATAACAAATCCATTTGATTTGTGGTATTGTTGCAAATGTAACTGTCTTCGTGATTTGTCGTATTGTTTGAAATGTAAATGTTATCGTCGTAAGGATGCAAATGTAAATATTGTTGCAAGTGTAAATGTTCGAGGTATCGTACATATGTTGTTTGCATTACCTGTGAACATATTGTTTTAACCATGTTAACTTAGTTGCAATGGTTAAGCAGTTGTTTGTCACAGTGTTACATAACCCATTAGGTACGGATGATACAATACAACTAACTCATCCCCGACGAGTCAAGGCTCGGCTACCTACGGAACCGTTCAAGGGCGATAAGCTTGTCATCAATTTTCTCTTTCCTTCTCGGCGTTGTACTCCTTTTGAGTTTCACATTCAGTTACTTTTAGGCCGTTATATTGGGGAATGACATTGTCGATCCACCTAGTGAATCCACACCTTCTTTGAATGCCCCGGTAAAGAAACACATGTAATCGGTTAGAGAGCCACTAGAGCGAAGACGTTTGCATAATTGATAAAATGAAAGACGTACAACGAAGTCGTTGTCTAAGTTGGGGCAAATGAAATATCTCCGACCATATGTTCGTGGTTCAAATGAGGTAGCCATCTTGCAACGATCCCTACAACCGCACATAGGACGCTCCGACCATTTAGGGAAACCCAGTGGGTTGTTCCTCCAAGCTAAGCTTGCGATTTCGACGCGACGTTCATACTCCATCCAAGCCTGAATGAATTGTTCGGTCGACTCGGGTTGTGTTACCGTCCGACCGATCGAAGCGGGTTTAACCGTATCGATCCAATCTTTGTATGGACACCGACGTACATCCTCCTGGTTGCACTTTTTTATGGTCGGAGTTAAAAAATGGAACAAGCGAAAAGGTTAAAGAAAGAAAAATTATACTCACGACAAAATCGTCATCCGCAATCTCGAGACACACGAAGCATCTTTGTCCTCTAGTTGCTTGTCTTATGGATCTTACCACCGGCAACGTAGACCACGGTGGCATTCGGACGTTCCCGCCATGTGGGTAGTGCCACTGATCCATAGGCTAGTCCAAAGCTTCAGCGCGAACTCGACGTTGGTACTCGGCCTTCCGTTGAAGGTAGTCGACCTTGTTTCGCTAAGTGGGTAGTAACGTGTTTCGTCGGTTCGTGGGTTCTCCGTATCTATCCACTCAACGAAGTTGCACACCCGACGATATGCCCGCATGAGGTGTTAACACGATGTACAATCAAGTTAGCGTTTTCTGCGTGAAGATTTTGTAGATGAAAGCAGTGCAGTTAAGCCATACCTGATCAATGTTGGCGCATTGGAAAAATCGTCTCCCCCTGGTTTCAGCGAGGAGGGACGACGTAAGTATGCAGCCATCTCCACAATGGCATAACGGACGGTCACACCATGGTGGAATAAAACCGCTTAAAGGATGGAGTCGTCGGTGGAGACGCTCAAGGAATGGATGATATGAAGATCTCATTGCAGGAGTAAATGTAGAAAAGAGAATGCGATTTGAAGAGCTCGTATTCGGATCTATGCAATATATAGTGCAGGGAGGTGAAGGTTCACATCTATGTATCGTTTATGTCTGTCACGGGGCAACAGCTGATCGAGACGTATCGTGTAGAATTGTCACGGGACAAAAGTTGATAGCGACGTATCGTGCAGGACTATCACGGGCCAAAAGTTGATAGCGACGTATCGTGCAGGACTATCACGGGCAAAAGCTGATAGCGATGTCTCGTGCAGGTATAACTGGGCCGAAAGTTTTTTTGTCGTTAGTAAGAGTATCATGCAGCGAACGATACGGAAGGATCTCGTGACATGTGAGTGTGAGGAACAGACATAGATATATACAAACATCAAACACAAAATAAATATTTACAATTTGTACAAACTGTTGCACACAGAAGCTACTGACGAGGCCTCTTACCCCTATCCCTCCTAGGCTGTGCTCTGACGTGCCCCAGAGAGTACGTCAGCCTGTCTGGGGCACGTCACGACTAGCACGGACATCCGGCCCGGGCGTCTCCTGTGGCGGGTCCTGGCTCTGTGGTAGAGGTGCTCCACCGAGCTGAGAGGAGACGAGAATGTCCCGATCTGGGTCCTCCAGGTCGTCGAAGTCGTCGCTCGTACCTGACCCCCCCTCGTCGCCTCCCCTGGACCCGCCCGCCTGCGTCGACGAAGCCCCCGAGCGGAAAATCCCCGCCGAGTAGAATCCTCTGTATGTAAGCAATGTCAAGCATCGGTGACTTAAACTAACACGTGTGAACTAATCATCGGACGACGCTTGCTCACCTCCCTAGTGAGGGGACGAGGAACGGAGGATCCACTCGCTCCAAAAAGCTCGCAGTCTTGGGCCGAGTAGCGAAAGGCCGAGGGATCGACGATCCACTCGTGCTGCCGCATCCCCGCTCGGTAGCGTCGGACCTACGCGACATTCGGTTTGTTAGATCACGTTGTAGGATTGACACAATGAAAATGAGTGGAACTAACTCGTGGAAGCACCCGCCGTGTGGTGACCATCCGGGTACTGGACCGCGTGGACGTGGACCTGTAACACCCTGTGGAGGAACCGCGTCGACGGCAGAACGACAAGAGAAGATCCGCAAGATCGAACGTGCCGTCGTCTGCATCCGCTAGAAGGTCATCCTCTGTTCCACCTCGTTCGGGTGAATGCATGCGTCCGGCCTCGGCATCACCGAGTCGATTTCGGCATTCAATGCCCGTGCGGCGTCGGCCTACAAAAATCAAAACAAGTTAGATTTTTCGCTCCAATAAAAAAACATAATGACGTACAAAGGCTTTAATGCCGAGAAATCATGACGTACCCCAACGAAGTAGTCCTGGTCTCGGTGCCTGGGGTAGGTGTCCGTGACTGCTGCCTGGTGTTGCTGCTGCGTGGCCGGTGTGAAGGTAACTCGCGGACGCGTCCGTGGTAGGTACCACCGAAGGTAGGCGGTGTAGTTCTCCTCGGAGTGGGCGTAGATCTCGCCGATCACCTCCTCGGTGGCTATCAGCCAGTCCGCCACGTATTGCTGCATACGTGGTTCCTAGAGGAAGCCTCCCTGCTGTCCCCGTCGAGACAACCTGCGTACACAGCAAAGGTCGACTATAGTTCCATTTAATTTGACACAATAGTGAGTACATTTCAAATATAAATACTCACCGGTGGTCCTGGTGGGGAACGGCAACCGGCGTCTACGGGAATCCTCCCGTAGTCCGAACGCCTCATCACTCGGCCCGGGCAAGTGAGGCTCGACGGTGATGTCGTACACCATCGGGATCAACGTCATCCAGTAGGCCGAGTCGCGCGTGCACAACGTCGAGAGGCCTAGAGGCGCCCGAGCTGCGACCGCCGCTGCGTGTACGGCTCCCGGACAACGTCGTACGGTGAGACGGTCCAACTCGAACACGAAGTCCGGGTAGCTCCGTCTCACCCGAGCGTGGGCGTAACGACGCTACGAAAATAAAATAATCAAGTGGTTACAAGTTTTGTTCAACACAATTTAAATATTTGAAAGAAATATGACTTTGTACTTACGTTGCGTCGAAACCAGACGAACCCATCGTAGGCCCGTCGGCGGGTTCTCAAACGTGGGCGCTGCGTCGTGCGGAGAGGTGTCGACGACCGGCGGCCGATCGCGAACCGCTCCGCAGCCCACACTGTAAGAGAAGGGGACGACTGTGAAGATCGCTCCCGGATCTGTCTTCGTGCACGTGTCGCACACCCACGGTAGGTGGCTGCGAGGACCGCCGAACCCCAACTCCACCGAGGCACGAAGCCTATCTCCGCGTCCGCTATCGACCGGGCGTAGTGGATCGGCCCTCTCTACAGTGTTCCCGACGTGTTGGTGAACATCACCCGCCCGAACAACCAAAGAAGGTACGCCTCCAACGAGCGTCGCACGGAGTACTCGTCGACGTCGGGGTGGAGCTTGTCGGCCTACAAAGGAGAAAACCATGTTAACAAACATCGATGTAATGAAAAATACCGACGTCTTCAAGTTAACTTACGTGAACTGCATAATCCAAGTCTTCGTAGGCCGGTGATCGCGTAAGGGTAGATCGACGAGCAGTGAGAGCCCCGTAGCCTCATCACTGAGCAAATCGTGCGGTGATGTCCTCCTCCATCCACCAACAAGATCCACAGCCCGACGCCGGCCTCTCGGCTAGTGGTAGCCCTAGCAGTACGAGACGTCCCCGGCGTCGGAGCCATCTCCCCACAAGGAAGATGGAAGGTGTGCGTCTCGACGCCACCGATCCACCAAAGCAGCTATCGTGGACCGGTCCGCATCCCACCGTCGCTCCGGGTCGTGCTCGTGGGCACGCGCCTCAACAAGTCTGCAGAGCGATCGTGCCGGACTCACGTAACTCGCATATCATACACATAGTGTAATATTAGTATCAAGCATAGTATTCTTGTAATAAGTGAAAAGAGTTTGATCGTACCGGACGACGTGTCGCGGATCGACACGCAACAACTCGCGCGACGGCCGTGGACGAAAGGTGGTCAGCTGAGCACCCTGCACTGCCGACAAGTACGACCTGTGCACCCTGTCGACCTATCTGCTGAAAAGCGCTGGTGTATCGTCCGCCATACCTGCATGAATACATGAATAAATTAATAAGCAATTTATAAGAAAAATCGAACAACATGAATACATGACATAAATGGTCCATTATATATCAACACTAAAAAAATGTGCACGTTGTAATTCAAACTACCAAACACAACATATAAGTATCACAACAACAATAAAACAGTTTACGTCTCACAATGATAAATATTACACGCATGACATATGGCCGCAGTGTGACAAATATTACAAATATCGGATCACCACTAGATTGAAAGAAGCAAACAAAATAATCAAGCCATTGCATCGCCAGCGGATGACGTAGTCGCCGCACGAGCACGTCTAGGACGTGGTCGTCTCGTTGTTGTTCCTTCTCCAGATGGACGGCTACCATCGGAGGGCTGTCCGGAAAGTCCTGAACCTTCGACGGTTGAAGTTTCTGAATTCTTCGGACATTTTTTGTATGTATGTCTGCGCTCATCGCATTTGCTGCAACGTAGGGTCCTTCCCCCGGCCTCGGACTCGTCCATGTCGTTTCTGATGCGTCTCGACTGACGACATCCCTTTTTCATCCTTAACTTCGATGGATCTGGAATGTAGAACACTTGTGGCCGCAGTGTTGTGTACGATCCAGATATCCCAAAACCATATATCTCCTCCTTCCACGTATGAAAAATTGATTCTTTCCCGTAGTACGGTGATACATAAATATCGAAACTATGCCGCAGTCCCAGTGCGGCAAGGACGTGTGAGCAAGGCGGATGTCTAAGCTTCGGCTTCATACAGTGCAGCTACAACCACCATCCGCATGAAGCACACATTCCCGCACGGCTTGAACACGGTTGATGCCGCGCCTTCTCCCGACACACACATGATCTCGCATCAAGAACTTGGGTTCCTTTGGGGATTACTCGTGCTTCATAGCCTTCGAATTTTGTCTTGCATATATTTCGTCACCACGTTGCCAAATACAATTTTGTTATCGACCATTAAAGGGGATATTTTCTTAAATCTATCCCTAAAATATGCCTCGAGTGCCATGAAGGATAAATTCCACAATACTCACCCATGGAAGCCCCCTAACTCCTCGCATCACCCAGCTTGTACACCTCGGCCAGTTCGTTGTCATTATACCATATCGAGCTCCGTCGGTGTCATACAACGAGACCACTTTTCTTTCGGTTCATTCTCTATCCAAGGGGAGAAATTACGTATTGATGGTGCGACCTCCTTCTCATTGTTGGCGGGTCATTATGCAATGGACCAAGAGGTACTGTAGGCTCGTCAACCTGTGGCAAACGAGATTGCTCGTCGGTTTGCTTCGTTGTCAGCTCATCCAACCTTCTCCACATCTCATTGAATTTTATCTCTTGATTTTGACCACATAGCCTCTTGAATAGATCCATCAGGTGCTTGTTCTTGAATTGTTTGTAGAAATTGGCTCCCATATGACGCTTGCACCACCTACTCCGAACATCATGCCACCTAGCTGGAAGTCCCCTCTCCGGCCAACCATTCTAAAGATAGTCGATTGCCCTCAGCATGCCGGCATGACGATCATGTATGAGACAAACATTGGGCCTCATACGAACGACTTGGCATCGAACTCTCTCCAAGAACCAATACCACTTTCGGTGTTCTCACTCTCGACAAATGCAAACGCCATAGGTAACACCGGTTGTTCCCATCTCGCTCCAATCGCCGTCGCATCCGACCTCGTATTTGTCCGTCGAAAGGTTCCATCTATGCACAAACAGGGCGACAGTGCACAAATGCGTTGATGCAAGCACCAATCGAGAAAAAGGCTCTTTGCAGCACGCTCTTGCTCGAATCAGTAGATGATGGAAATGTCTGAATGTCGTAGTAGGTATTGGGGTTTCTCCGAGCAATGGTGGCTAATAGACGAGGTAAATTGTCATACGATGCTTCAAATGTGCCATACCTCATCTCCAATATCTTTTGTTTCGCCCTCCAAGCCTTCGCATAGCTAATAGTATACTTGAATTTGTTCTCAATGTGCTTAATAATGAAGCCCGGTTCAAAATCCGTGTTTTTAACAACATGGTCGTACATCTCACCGACAACAAACGCCGAGGTGATGTTGCGGTGGTACTTATCTACCCCGGCAATGAGACATGTGTGCTCACCAACAATGCTCACTTTCCAATAGTCACTCCATTTCCCTTGTATGCATGAACGCGCCACGGATAATCATCCTTCATACACTTCACATCATACACATAGTTCGTAGACTTTACCACCCTAAACTCTCTATGCAAAGACACCGCCCAATGCTTCACCGCCTCTTTCATGTCTTCCTTATGAGCATACCTAGCACCCTGGATGACCTCGTTATCTTTGTATTCAAATGAAACATGCCGCTCTTTCCGAGATAACAAACCGAGAGAAATCGGCTTGTTCCCAATCGACGAGCATGACATCTTCTTCCTCGTCCGATGATTCATCGCCCTCCGCCCGCTCATTTTCGAATCCTCCCTCTCCATTTCTTCAACAATTGCTTCGATTCTCTCTCCCCGTCCGCCACGCCAATCGCCTCCTCTAAGCTTGCTTCATTGCTTGGACCTTCGCCATACTCGTTTGCATTGTATTAATGCTATCGATTTCGTGCAAGGCCACAAAAATAACAAGGGGCCAGGACCTTTCAAGTGCCATGTCCACATAACGTCTCCACGACTCGGTGTTATCAATAGGCATAAGTTCCCAATAATATCCTTCGTTGCACGACTTACTACAACGGATAGAGACATTGTGTTCACTCTTGTATCCACTTTAAATCCACGTAGCAACCAACTATACACCGACTCAAATGTTTTCTCGCCCGGCCTATCGATGCCCTTTGATTTCATCCTAAATTCGACAAATCTACACCTTCGGACCGTATCTAACGTTGCCTTCACCGTGAACTATCCGAAATATGATCTTACTTGCCATAGTGCCCGACAAACAAATTGAAACCGAGTTTATTTCATACTACGAATATATTGCCTAGATGATTCTGTGCCTAACTTAATTTCTTTAACAATATGTTCTCTCGGTCTACATCTTAAATTTTCCCAAATCGATTTGTTCGTTCCATCTACCGCCAATCGTAACTCGTTCATTTCAATTTGCCAAAATTTATAAACTAAATTCAATTAAATCGTAGTTTATATCTAAACATATTTTGATCATCAACAAAATTATACGTACGATTTTCTATAGTGCTTACCATCTACTCACATAATTTACACTTAGATCCAAACACATTCTACCTAAGTTCATCTATCTATTCTACCTATGTTAATGTCCATTAAATTATCCTTGTTGATCTATCTATTCTACCTATGTTACTGTCGATTAAATTATCTAAATTGATCTAAATTAAACCATCTGTTTTACAAATCTATAACAAATTATTCAATACCTATTCAAATATTACAAATTTATATTTTTCCTAATATTTCATTTACATACTAACTAACAAACAAAATAACGACGGGATATTGCATTTACCTCCAATGAAGTACGCAATCCAAAAGGCTTCGCCGCGCTCCTCCTCTTCCTCACCTCTCTCTGTTCTTTTCTGGATTTGAGAAGGTATAAATGAGGTCGAAATGATTGAGAGTCGGCTTATATACTGGGAAAACGCCTTCCGGAGGGCGGAAGGGGCCGCCGCAAAATTGCCACGGCGCCGTGGCAATTTTGCAGTGGCCCCCTAGTAAGCTGAAAAACGCCCTTGTAAGGACGGGAAGGGGGCCGCCGCAAAATGCCGGGCGGCGGCCTTTTGCAGCGGCCCCGTGCACGTGAAAAACGCACTTACCAGGGCGGGAAGGGGCCGCCCGCAAAATGCGAGGCGCGCGCTTTTGACGCCCCCGTGCACGTGAAAAACGTCCTTACCAAGGGCGGGAAGGGGGCCGCTGCAAATTTGCTGCGGCGCGGCGCACGGCCCCACGGCCGTCCGCCACGTCGACACCGCCTCCGAGAGGCGTTTTTCCATTCACGCCTCCCGAGGGGGGAGATTAGTTTTATAATTTTAGAAATTCAGAAGTTATTTTTTAAATCTTTAAAAAAAATAAAAATGCCATTATGGATAACCCGGTCGTGTTATACTTATACACGAACACGAGTAGTACATTTTCTTCGGGAAAAAAGAACTTTAATAATGCTTTGCCACTGACGAAAACGCACGTGCAAATTGTGCTCGTGCGCGGCCCAGCCCATCCCGTACATCGATCCAAATTTGGTGGGCCCATTGGCCCGAAAACTCCCTGGGCGATTCCATTGTAATGGGCCTAGTTTTCTCGAAGGCCCACAAAACACAAAAGGTCCAGTTCTAAATTTGACGAAAAATTCAAGGAAAAATTCGTTCGAACGAACTCGTCGAGCCAAAAAAGAGGACGGCGGCGTTAGGGTTTGGAGCTCTCGCGGCGGCCATTGGAGAGAGAGAGGGGGCCAAAACCCTAGCTGCTGCTGCTACCGCCACCGTCCCTGAGGCCCGGCCATGGAGGTGGACCCGCCGCCGCCACCGCCACCGCCACCGCCGATGCCGAGCTACTTCGACCCGGAGTCATCCGGCCGCCGGGAGGAGTACCGCCGATACAGGTGAGACGCCCTCTCCTCTCCCCCTCCCCTCCTCTTCACGTTCCCCCTTTCGCCCGCTCGCGGGGTGGGGTAAGTGCCGCCGATGCGGGCGTTGCTGCGAGTGAGCGTGGCGCCGTGGTGGTTCTTAGTTTGGAGGAAATGGAATGAAATTGATTGAGGAGAGATCGATTTCCGGTATGTGAGGACTAGATGTGCTGTGGTTGCGCTTGGTAGCGAGGTATTCTGTATTCAAGCTGTTGGTTCGTCACAGTCTCGCAGAACAGTAGTTAAGTCTCTCGTGTCAGGCTCAGATGCTAATTACTGTTCGCCTCAGCTTGGCGACAGTTTAGATTGTCCATTTTTGTTTCAACAAATGTGGCATTTCCTGTTTTGTAAAATTACTCAAGTACTTCTGTTTCTGATCACTTGATTGGATGAATCCGCAAGGCATGATTTAGATGAGTGTTGGTTTTTTGGTGCTGGGAAGTGGGAATTGACCAAATCAATACTCAAGTAATCAACCAAACCAGAGACCTGTCTAGTGTTTTTTTCCCATGAGGCTAAGGTCTATTGTGGAGCACATGAATCTGCTTCGTTTTGCTTTAAAGTGATCCATGCCCAAGCTGGTTTATTCGCAAAGACCCGTGCAAAGCTTGTTATGTTCTAAGCCAGGATATAGTCAGTACTCTAGCTTATATTTCTTCTCTGAGTTCTCTTTGTGTATGGTTGAGTACTTACTGTAGCTAAAGTTGCAGAAAAGAATAAATCTAACTTAGTTGCATAAAAATGGTGAGAACCTGTTTACTTTTACGCGGGGTTGGCTACTATACTAGCTGATTATTTTGCTTCCCTTTATAATTTAAACAGAAAGAGGTTATCTTCTTCAAATGCCTCTTCGCTATCGGGCACTGCGGTCTCCAAATTTTCAGAAGCAAGGTTGTTCTGTGATGGAAACAGCATACAGAGGCGCCCCAATGCTGGTCTACTCCTTGAAGAAATCAAGCAGGAGGCTGCTGATATTTCTGATTTTGATAGCCTGGATGGATCTAAGCTGTTTGGATCAGCAAAAAGAAGGGCATCATTGGATGCCTCAGATGCAGGTTTCAGTGCAGGTAGGCAGGCGATGCGATCGACATTAAAATCAATCAAGTTGGAGGAGGATATGCCACATGAAGGAGAAACAACTTCTACAATTTTTGCATCCCTCCTTGATTCTGCAATACAAGGTTGGTATAGCAATTTAATCTGGATAGCAAGCTTCTTACGAACTTTTCTGTATCTATTTTGGAATAGGCAGCCTGTACTCATGTGTTTTCTTGGATGTATCTTTGGTGCCTGATAGACTGTAGCTTCCAAGCTTTATTTACACCCATTTGTCTCTCTAATTTCACCCCATGCCATTGCATTTGTTTGTTAACTTTAATTCGATCAACCAAGAAACTACAAAAGGCTCTTCTATAAGCTAACTTGCATGAAACTCAGATAACACAGTTAACAGTGGATGCTTGCAAATCATGCCCACTATGTCTATACTACTTAAAATGTTAGTAGTGGTGGTGTCCATTCCCACGCCACTCCTACCACTGACATGTGGGCCCCATAATCTGTACTATTATGCCACCTTTCAATGAATCCTCTCCTGTTTCACTATTGGCTCTTCCTAAATTTCAAAATCATCTATTTGTTCAATAAGAAAAATCATAGTATTACTTGGACTAAATAAGTGCTTATTAATTGATTTAATAAGGTAGAAATTGAATTTATTTTCCGTTGCAATGCACGGGCATTTTTGCTAGTACTCTTAAAAATATGTCATTTCACTTTACAAGAGAAACTCTTCGTGTACAATACTATAGCCTAATAAATGGTTAACATTGACAGCAGCACCAGAAGTTGGCAATTTTTATGTGACCAGAAATTTAAATTGAAATACATATTTGTTACTGTATCTTTGCTTTGCACAACTTAAAGTATCTCCTTTTAACTTCCTTTCCAGTCAATGGTTGATTTTACTTTGAAGGGGTTAATTACTTCTGAATTTTGATGAGTGATTCTTCTTGCAGGATTGATGCCCTTCCCAGATGTGATTTTACAATTTGAGAGGACATGTCGAAATGCTTCAGAGTCGATAAGGTTTTCTATTGCTTTGCACTATACCATGTTCAATTCTATAGCTTCCTATGAGCTGCTAGATTCTGCCTGTTTGTCACCAGTCACCGACTCTTTGATATAACTTTCTGCTATTGAAAACTTTCCTGCTATCCTATCATTAACTCTAGTTCTGTTGCATCATGCTATACTGATAAATCTTATGCATGATTACTCCAAATACTTCGTGTATAAATTCTGACAGTTGCAAAGATGAATACTTCTATCATAGCACTGATGCCTATTCTTTGGTGTCTGGGCAATGCCATCCAATATTCAGGTCTGCTGGCACAGGAAAGCTTCGGATGGTGGAGGATAGACTTATGCAACAAAAAGCGCAACTGTTACTGGATGAGGCTGCTTCTTGGTCACTTCTTTGGTACCTCTATGGGAAAGGTATCGATCACTTAAATATATTGATTTATTGTTCTCTAGACCCTTTTTTCCCTTGTAGTAATGGAAACAATAGATCAGTATTCTTTAAGTAATCATTTCATTGTACCCTCAATGAAATTTCATCTGCTACATGACAGGAAATGAGGAGCTTCCTGGAGAGCTATTTGTGGTAAGAGACACATATAGCTGCTGATGTATTAAGTTAATTTATCCGCACGCTTCGTCCTCTGAAGTCAGAACTGTAAAATCACCTAAAGTCTGCATTATTTTTGTTGATAGGCACCGACTACTTCCCATCAAGAGGCTTGCCGCTTTGTTGTAACAGACCTTACGGCACAGTTATGTCTACGGATTGTACTTTGGCTTGAGGGTCTTGCTTCTGAAGCTCTTGATTTGGAGAAAAAGGTAAAAGTGCCTTCGTTTTCCCGAAGACTTCACTTCAGTGTTCTTCATTTTCCGCTGAGAAGTTGGTTGGAATTATTTATTGCTGCATAATTGACATGGAATAGAATATCTTGGCATCCTGCCTTTATGCCATGTAGGTGAGAGGATCTCATGTTGGTTCATATCTACCAAGTTCTGGTGTTTGGCATCGTACACAGAGGTACTTAAAGAGAAAGAACAATGATACTACTATAGTGAAGCATGTGGATTTTGATGCTCCAACTCGTGAAGGGGCCCAACTTCTTCCTGACGACAAGGTAGGCTACTGATGTATCGCAAGTTCAATTGTACTTGGTATGTTTGATTTTATCAGAACCATTCATTTACATATTATTTTCCTTGTTTGAACAATAGTGCAGCATAGCATGTGAGACCTCCTTAAGTTCATTATAGCATAGCAGGTCATGGATAGCTCTAGCATGTCTAATGTTTCAAATTTCATTTCTTAACTAGACTTGAGCAAAAACACTGGATTAGCAGCACTGTGTGTCTTTAGAAAATAAAGCTGCTTCCTTCAATAGTCATTTTCTAAATATCTTATTTTATTTAGCATCTCTAACTAAGTAACAATGGTTAACATATCTCTTTGTGTGGGAGCAGAAGCAAGATGAATTGCTCTTAGAGGACATCTGGACTCTCTTGAGAGCAGGAAGGTTAGAAGAGGCATCTGAACTGTGTCGGTCTGCTGGTCAGGTAGGCCAGCTAGTTGTAACCCATGTGTTTCTTCTAATGTATCTTTCTACCTTCTTTTGGTTGTGCATTTATCCTTGAGTATGTTTTCAGGCATGGAGAGCTGCGACTCTTTGCCCCTTTGGTGGCATAGATTTGTTTCCTTCCTTGGAGGCCATGCTGAAGAATGGAAAGTCTAGAACACTGCAATCAATTGAATTGGAAAGTGGTGTTGGACGGCAGTTGTGTCTTTGGAAATGGGCTTCATATTGTGCTTCAGAGGTTAAACATGCTCTTGTTTCTTAACTATGCTCTGTTGTGCTCTCAATTAATAGGTCTGCATTTTTCTTATTTTCTTCAAATTCATTACACTTTTGTGTAGCCAGCACATAATGCTTTGCAACCTAAATCTGAAATTGATAATATTTATGTAGAAAATTGCCGAACAAGATGGTGGCCGGTATGAGATGGCTGTATATGCTTTACAATGCAGTAACTTAAAGCGTATCTTGCCAATCTGTACTGACTGGGAGGTATGCTGTTTATTCAGATCATGCGACCATTTTGAGTTTGATGTCATTTGAAGTCGGTTCTTTCCTTGACTGAATGTGTGACCTCCATATGATGTGTCGTTTTCTCTCCGATTTCCTAGTCAGCTTGTTGGGCAATGACAAAATCCTGGTTAGGTGTTCAAGTTGATCTAGTATTGTCTCAATACCAAACCAGTAGACCAGAAGAGAAACAGTTTGATGATGAGATGAATGGAACCCAACCTATGTTGAACTCAGCTGGTCCAGAAAGTTGGCCACACAGTGTTCTTGATCAGCAACCCCGTGATATATCTGCGCTTCTGCAGAAACTCCACTCGAGGTATTAACATTTCATTGCATAGCACTTCTATCAATCCATCTTTTGCCTATTTATATATTCTGTCATTCTTGTGATGCAGCGACCTTGTCCATGATACTGTTTCTCGAGCGTGCCGGGAGCAGCATCGACAAATCGAGGTAAGATACACTTGCAAGAACGGTGAACTACCTCTCATCTTATTTTTTATGCATTCTCAGCTTGGTTTGTCTAATGTGGTATGCCAGAATTAAATTAGATAAATTATTCTTCATTATAATGCTCTAAACTGGGAGCAACTCATCCACAATTACTTGCTAAAGCCAGTTTTAGACTAGTTCAATCAAGTTTTAAACTAGTAGTCATGTATGGTTCTTAAATTCCAAACATTTGAATATTATATTTGTTGTTTATTTCTCCCACTTGTCCAAATTTTTTTGTATCATTTTCCATGACTCAATTCTTCACAGAAAATCATTTCTCAGGGTATTAAATGGAATATATAGACAATTTCAATAAAACTACACCTTGCATAGTCATCCATTATAATAGTGAACATAGGAAGTTGTTTAACCACTCTCTATAATGGCCACTTCCTCTATTATTATTTGATAGATGAATCTCATGAGTGGAAATATAGCTCATCTTCTTGACCTTTTATGGTCATGGGTGTCACCGTCTGAAGATGACCAAAACATATTAAGGTATGTATATTATGATTTCAAGAGATGGTTTCCAAATACTTTCCCAATGTGTTCATTTTTTCACAACTAACTTCTCTGGTCATTTAGGCCCCGTGATGATCCCAATATGATACGCTTTGGGGCACATATTGTTCTTGTTCTGAGATACCTTTTCAGCGATGAAATGGAAGATGAGTTTGAGGAAAAGCTAGTTGCTGTTGGTGACCTCATCATCAGCATGTAAGTATTGTTGATGAAATGCACTGCAATTTGTGCGGCGTGGAGTTACTCAAATTATAATGTTGTTACTTGATATCCATTTGATCAACCTTAGATATTAATTGTGTTTATTTGTAGTTTACATCCATTGCTTCTAGCCTTCTACTGTCTTATCTAATGGTTAAACAGGGGTTTTATCTTACTTCAGTTAACTCTTTTGTTCTCATGTTTCTAAGTATTCTGTTTTTATCTTGTCTTTATTTACTTCATTCATTCATGATCAGAAAAAGTCATTGATTTTTTCCAGGTACGTAAGGTACTTGTTTTCAGAGCAGCAAGAGGAATTGGTTGGAGTATATGCTTCTCAGCTTGAATGTGACCTTTGCATTGAGTTGTTTGTTGAAATGATGGAACTAAGATTAAATAGCAGGTATTATTATCTTATATTTACCATCTATCTGCCAGTTTGGGGGTAATTTACCTATAAATTCTAAGCTGCTCATCTTTATTCTTGACATAGTGTATTTAAGGCTATTATTAAAATCAACAACAGTACCTCAGTCGTCCATACATTCCTTGATACAATTTGATGCTTGCCTGATATAAATGATACTTGCCTGATAGAATATGGTTTTCATATATAGTACAAGCTTTATCAGCTTGATCTTCTTCTCTTTTTTTTCCCTATGCTATATGGTTTTGAGTTTGTCTAAGCATGTTACTGTAGATTGCACAATACAATAGTGTCAAGATCCAAGTGGCAACTGTATATTACTCTTGTTGTATCTTGGTTTGGAGAAGAAGCCTTACAAAGGAAACCATCAGTGCACCGTGATTTCCTTGTTTTATGTTCAAATATTTTCAACCTTGTCGTATTTGATACGTTGTTTTACTGCCAGCCATTGCAAGTTGCAAGTGGTTAAATAGCCTCATTTTTTTCCCTTGGCAACAGCTTGCATACCATGTTCAAGCTCTTCCTGTCTGCTGTGGAGTATTTGCCATTCTCATCTGGAGATGCATCCAAAGCTTCTCTTGAAGAGATCATTGAGAGGTCTGGTGATTATGGGATGTATATGGCAATGAAATGAACTTATTTTAAGATATTTAGCTCATCTGTTTTCATGGATAAGTTGTAACAAGAATTTCAATTTACTCCAGGGTTCTTTCAAGATCCCGCGAACCAAAACCCATTAAGTATGAAGATCTTTCTGATGTTGCAGAAAGGCATCACTTGCAAGCACTCCAGAAAGCAATGGTCATTCAGTGGCTTTGCTTCACACCACCATCCTCGATTCCAGATTTTCAGATGATCAGTGGAAAGCTTCTGATACGGGCACTGATGCACAGGTAATTGATTGTTCAATTGTTTTGCCAGATTAACTTTGGAACCCTCTTTTGTGTCATTCCATATTGTATATTCATTGTTGCACAACTTGCACTGCATGTTTGTGAAATGATACTCATTTATCTTTTTCCTTTGTCCATGGATTTTATCTTTGACTCCTTCCTCCATCAGCAACACACTATTCAGAGAGTTTTCCCTGATATCAGTGAGGAGAGTTCCTGAGCTACCAGTAGGACCACACAAGTTGCTTGCCATCCTGGCCGAACCATTGAAACAAAAGGAAAATTTAATTTCACTCGAAGATTCAGAGGTATCTGATAATTTACGGGAGTTTGAAGATTGGGTAAGATGCCTTCTTTTCTTCTGACTTGCATATTCTATTAGTTATGTTAGAACTGATAGTTTTATTTAATGAATCTTGTTAGTTTTCTTGACCAAGTAACTGCTATATGTTCAAACAGCATGAATATTACTCCCTGGATGCTACTTACCGGAGTTGGCTTAAATTTGAGATGGAGAATGCGTCTGTTTCTCCTGAAATGCTTTCAGCAGAAGAAAAGAGTCAAGCTGTTGCTGCAGCGAAAGAAACACTGGAGTTGGCATTCTTGTTATTATACAGTAAGTGCTAGACAACTGTGTTGATATGATATGTTCGTCTGCAAATATGCTTCTCAAAATTTAAAACTTCTGATAGCATATGGAACTATCTATTCAACTTTGTTACCACTTCTTTTCTCTTATCATTCATAATCAGGGGAAGATATTCCATGGTTAAATGCTGTGGAGAGTAGTCCAATCGAGCCCTCAGAACATGTTTTTCTTGAGTTACATGCAACTGCAATACTCTGCCTACCTTCTGGGGAGTGCATGCTGCCAGATGCAACATCATGCACAGCTTTGACAAGTGCATTGTACTCTACTGTTAGTGAAACAGAAGTGTTGCATCGTCGATTGAAGGTTGGTTTCAAACTTTGCCTAAACATCATGTTCATTGTTTTTTGTAGCTTGTCTTTGATAAGGACTGCTGATGTTCAAAATGCATTTGCATTTTAACTTACACTTACTGTTTAGCTAAGTTTGTCCCGCAGTTTCTGACTAATCCATGGAACAGGTGGATGTGAATGTTTCATCTAAAGATCCTTGCTGTATTCAAGTTTCTCTCCTCTGCCTAGCAGTAGAAGGTGATGGTTTTGGGCTTCATGAGGCCAATGATGGAGGTCTTCTTGCTTCAATTATGGCTGCTGGGTTCAAAGGTATCATTTATCCACACTTTATGATACTGTGATTTGGAATACTCTGTAATATTTATGTGAATAATTCATTATGGCAGGTGAACTCAATCGATTTCAACCTGGAGTTTCAATGGAAATATCACGGCTTGATGCTTGGTATTCTGATGGTCATGGTTCTGTAGAAAGTACTGCTTCATACATCATTCGTGGGCTTTGTCGGAGATGCTGCCTTCCAGAAACTATTCTACGATCTATGCAGGTGATGTAGCAACATATCCGATTTGTTGCAGATGAAATGATTGCTACTGTGCTGCTTGTATATAGCTAATATATACATACATGTTTCTGACATTTTTCAGGCATCCATCGCTCTATCTGAAGTAGGTGATTCTCTAGCTCATTGTGATAAGCTCATTGAGTTGGTTGCTTCATCGGAGTCTGGAATAATGCATTTGTTCAGCCAACAGCAGTTGCAGGTCAGTGTTATATTTTTTTATTTGGTCAGTAAATTACCTGTGAACTTCCTAATGTCAACAAAAATATTTTGAAATTTATTCAGGAATTCCTGCTTTTCGAGAGAGAATGTTACCTATCTAAAATGGAGCTTGAGGAAGAGCAGTTAGAGCAGTTACTTGCTGATGGCTAAAAGGTTGATGTTACCTTTTTGTTGTAATGACCATTTTAGCGTTATCTCCTGTACACAGAGCAATAAGTAAGACTAGTCTGTGCATATTTTACATTTTCAAAACATGCAACATAAACTAAATTTATTTAGGAAATGTGTGGTTGTATGGCCCAATTTAGGATGATGTTTCAGGGAATAGGGCAATTGCACATCTCAGAAATGTTTTTTAATTAAAATAACTAAATGTGCTGCTCCCGGCAGTCATGTACAAAACCATTATATCTCATCTCTATTTCTTCGTTATTGATCTTAATGAGTCATTGTCCGAGTTTGGTATTTCGCTCGGTGTGACATTTTGCTAACTTGCACATGCAGGTTGTGTATACCTGTGATGGGTGTATCCACCAGCTGACCAAATCTAGTTTGCAAACTTGGCGTACCCCACCTTCTTTGTGGTCAGGTATCATTTGTAATCCATTCACGAAATAGAAAGTACCAGCTGTAATTGTGGTGTTCATGCTCCCATCAGAAAAGGAGAAAACAAATGTAAAAAGGTTATCTGGTTGTCAACTCAATATCTATTGATCTCAGCCTTTTATTTCACTATATTTCTGTTGCACTGTTTGAAAGAATGAACTGGCTGATGGCAGCAGCGAATGAACTTGAATTCTATTACAGAATTACAAAAAGTGCATGGACCGACAAAAAGTGTCAGGGGCTTCTATTTCCCCTTTGGCAGCTATGTGCTACTACTATTCATTGAGGCCTGAATCTCCTCCAGAGTTTTGCCTTTTGTCTCTGGCACGATCTTCACAATGAAAAGGATGGCCACTGCGCAAACTAATGCGAAAAGGAGGAATGTCCCTGCATGAAACAGAGTGTGATTTATCTCCAAAATCATGTTACAAATTTAACAGGAAACTTGAAAATTGTGTACATTTGAACTGTTTCCAAGACTATGCTTTGCAAGGTTGTAATCAAAGACAGCTAAAGTTCGCAAACATGACTGGAGATTTGGCTCACCTGAAGAACTCCAGCTCATAAAGAAGTTGAAGGCAAAAGAAACTGCCCATGAACCGGACCAGTTCACCAGAGTTACAAAGCTTCCACCAATTCCTTTCATATTTATGGGAAATATCTGCATCCAATACAAACGAACATGCCAATGTTACATTGAATTCTGTTTCTATTTGATGAAATCTTTACTGCTTGATGTTGGCACTCTACCTCTGACATTATGACCCAAGGAACTGCCCCCATTCCTATTGAATAGCTAGCAATGTACACCTGTTTCAGTTATAAAAAAATGGATTTTAGCATGAACTGAACTCAGGATAAATTTTGAAATAAATCAAACAGTTAAAATTTCCGTGTACCAATATGCCAGTGAGTGCGATGATTGGTACTTGCTCCAAGAAAAGCCCATGAATCTAAACCAAAGAAAGAATGTTCTTCAATTTAGATTACTACATACAGCAAAAATGGGCGCAATTCTATCAGAAGAAAATGAAAAACGGGTGCAAAGGGTTGAGAGATGCTATCGGATTAGAACAGTAGAACTCGAAAAATGTTACCTTTAGGTAGAATGATATCGCTGACATGAGAGAGCCAATTAGGAGTCCTGATGTTGAAATCTGAATAGACATGAATGTAAATGTTTAAGCATTTTTTTTCAGATAGTTTCTGCAGTAACATTCCAAATTACTGAAAAATGCAGAGTAATTACCAACAACAGTGGTCTTCTCCCACTTCTATCCATCAGTAAGGCTCCAACAGCTGTGATTGGTGCCTGTTATTAATAGTATACAGTCAAAACTTTTACGTAGAAATCAAGAAAAATTTGAACTCAATCTGCAGGCCTATTCTTTTCACCTGTATACAGCCCATCAAGATTGTTCCTAGGTCTCCAGAAGTAAACCCTGAATAATAGAACCAGCAGTTTAGTCACCTACTTCCTCCGTATCAAAATATATTTAATGTTAGATTTAATAAAATTAATTTGGTGTTGTTGATATTGCTACTTTTTCTATAAACATGATCAAACTTTTTTAAAAGTCAAAAGGTCTTACAATATGGAGGAAGAAATGAAGTTTGTCTGAAACTGAGAAAATCAATTGTTTTTCAAAGTGCAGAAATTGCGATTTTACCAGCTGATACAAAAGTTTCACTGGCATAGAATAGGATTCCATTAATTCCTACAAACTGCTGGAACACCATGAGGCCAACACCAACAATGACAGGACGGATGTAGGCTCTGTTGAAAAGATCCTGAACTCCAGCCTTTGGAAGGTTTTCAATGGTCTCAATGAACTCCTGCATATATTGAGCAATTACTGATAAACACCACAATTTTCTGCAGATAATTGTATCCTAAAATATGCGGTTAACAATATCGAACCTTGATTTCTGCAGCCTCAATGGACACATCCGCATCTTTACCACGGAGGCGTTGGAGCGCTATTTCAAACTCCTTTTGCCGTCCAACCTTTGCCTGTGTTTTCAATTTGGTGCTGAATTGTTAGAATGGAAATTCAAATTCAAATCTAAATATGTAATTCAGCACCTTACCAGCCACCGAGGGGATTCCGGAATGAAGAAAAGACCAACTATGAGAATTATGGAGGGAACAAGTCCTGTGTACATGTCAAGAACAAAAATTGTCACTACATTGTTTTAATTTCTACATGACCAGATGATTAGTATGGGATTTTTCCTATGATTTTACCTGCTATGACCAACATGCGCCATGTCACCATTGTTCCGACAATATAAGTAACAGATAAACCAGTGCACACCAGCAACTGCAGTTCAGACACCAATTTGATTTAAAACACTAATTTGATAAATCTTTCTAAAAAGTGTTGCAGCACTTCAGGTTGTTTGGTTTCTGTGAAGAGAAAATTACTTGGTTCAGCGTTGTAAGCCCACCGCGAAGAGCTTTCGGAGCTATTTCTGCTATGAAAACCGGTACCTGTTCAGTTACAAGAGCCCCTCTGTCAGTGAAGCTAAATAAAATGCAGTGTTTGAAAGATTAATATTTCTGATGCTTCACTGGACAATATGAGTCAGAAAATGATGTCCTCGAGTGATCATTCATACCACATATGAAAACACTCCTACTCCAAATCCCGTGCAGAATCTCCCAAAATCAAGCGAAACAGCACTCTGAAAAATTGTGAATTCAGTTAAGCAGTTGCATGGTTGTCTGACTTATGCATAAGCGAAGATGAAAAAACGTACTTGTGCGAAGAAAATTGCGAGCCATCCGACAATGCAAACAAGAGCTGAAGTCCTCATTGCCTGCTCCCATCGCAAAACATTTTGATTAATGAATTAGTATAACACTTGATGCATTCTCACGAATAATTTAATAGATAAAAGATTATTCGGGCTGGTCGATACCCCTTTTCTTCCAGCAATGTCTGCAAGGTGCCCACTTGCAACAGCTCCTATCACTGCCCCAATTGTTATTATTGATCCGAAAACCGAGTACTGCAGAGAATAACAGGACAGCATGATCAAACTGAGAATGACATTGTTCTCCTCTTTTTGGCAAACTTGTACAGAAGTAGAACTTCTGTTGAGAATGGCATCGCCATAAATTTCATAAATACTATTTTGAGTGAAGTAGTGAATTGTTCGGCAACCTCGGAGAGCGAGAGCTGAAGATCCTCTCTGATCTTGGACTGAGTTGGTGCTGAATAACCAATCTGCAATAGAATAATGCAATTAATTCATGCACTTGCTAATTCAGAAGTATTTTCTGACTGAAATCTCCATTATCTAAAAAAATGTTGTAAGTCATACATTTGCTAATTTAGAAGTATTTTCTGAATGAGATCTCCATTATCTAAAAAAAATGTTCAGAACTGTTCTTCAATCCTATTCTGATCTTTGCTTTTGTGGATATGAAATGTTACAATGAACTCACCGAGACGCCGAAGACGAAGGAGCCGAGCACGGCGACGCCGGTGCTGGCGATGACCATGGCCAGCGACCCGTCGCCGCCGGCGCGAGGAAGGAGGGGCTCGCTTGCACCACGGGACGCTCCCATGGCGATGGCTCTAGCTGCTACCTGATGCTAAACTACAAACTTCAGTTCTTGCTTGAACTTAAGCTACAACCTTCAGCTCTGCTACTAAGCTGCATATATACTAAGTGACTGTGTGTAATTAATTGTGCATACAATGAGTGATTAGAGTGCTTAATATTGATCCTTATGCATGTGATTAGAGTGATAAGTGGCTTCCAATTTATAGGGAGATGGATGGCACAAGCTGGACCCTTGCTTTGGTTAAAAACTTATAATTTTCTATCAGCTGCCAGATCTGGACTTTTGTGGCTTATATCCAACTGTGGCTTTTAAAAAAATGCAGAATCAGTGAGGGAAGAAAATACGTTATGGTGTAAAAAGAGAAGGATTGTGGCTGAATATTTGTGAAATCTCCAGCACTGAAAGTGGCCGAAGAGATAAATGAAGAGATCGGCGCTTGGACAGCAGCGGGGATTTTTATCTGCGAGAGATAGCTTTCTCTTTTGTCGGACCTTGTACAGTTCTCCTTTTTCTCGTCTTCTCCCCCTGTCTGCTGAATAAGCGGTCGGAATTCAACTCCGACCGTCGACATGCCTATGTCGAACACTTTGTTTTGTTATTTTTCCCTTATAATCTTAAAATTTGGGCGGGTCTTCTCACCCGTCCCAGAAAAAAAACATGTGAGTTCAGGTCCACATAACATTGAGGAAAGGAGTGACATACAAGTACTGTTCCTTGTGAAACATGTTGTAGAAGAACAATATTTGTGGGCATTTACCTAAATGTTCCCATATACTCGTTCCGAAATGCAAGTTATTTTAACTAAGTTTACAGAAAATATACTAACATCTACGACAGTATATATTTGTTACTATGAACGACATAAAAAATATATAACATCTATGATATCAAATTAAATCCACAATGAAATATGTGTTAATAATGCATATAGTTGTTATTATAATGTTAGTGTATTTTCTATAAACTCGGTTAAAGTTAAGGTAAGTTTGACTTAGACTAAAACGACTTACAATATAAAATGAAGGGAGTAATATTTAGTCCCACAATGACGATTTATGATAATTCAGTCTGATATAAGGCTACAAACAAATACCACCTCATTTTATCATATTGTGCACCATATCCTCATGACAAATAAATATCTCCAAAGTATGCTTCTCTCTTATCATTCGCATGCTCTTGTTAAGGCTTATGATTGCAGCAGCTATATTGATTTTGACATCTTGACAATTTTAATTTACAAACTGCAACTTCTTTAATTTAAATGTGGAGTGAAGACGTACACGCCTGATTTGATGGACATTATAGTAACATGGAACTCCATGAAAAGTTCAAATTTACAATTAGGGGTTGGTCTCTCTCTTTGGTGGGGGAACATGGCTAATTTTTGTCATCAAGGCATAAAAAGAATTAAACACTTGATGATTACCCACATGGATCTGGAGCTGTCTGATGCCTAATTTAATTACCAATGGCCAGCTCATGCAAACAAAGAGATCAACAGGAAACAAACATGGCAAGAACAATTGGAGATGGTATAGTATACTATATACCAAGTAGTACAATCCCAAGCTATTTGGGGATGCATCTTGGTGTATTATCGATCATTATCGAAATGTGATCACGTTGATGCACATGTAGAACACTTCTGTCATCTGCTGCTAATGGTAGGTGTTGATGAGTTTTTTTTACTGTATAATTAAGCACAAGTTTGAAAGAATCTGGTCGAGTCCGAGTCAGATATGAGTCGGGAATTTGTTTGTTTGAGAAGTGTTCGTACTTTGTTTTTTAATGACAATTTGTCAGCCCAGATACAGCCCACTAAGCAAACCAAATATGCATGGTTATTGGCCCAAATATTTTTACTAACTTTTTTTTGGGGAAGGAATTATTTCTATTTCAGAAGCAACAAGCATCAAAATTTACTGAAATTAGCCGAAAAAATTTCCCTGTAACCACCATGGTACCAAAATGGAGACAAATGACAGCTCATCTTTTAAGGCTTAAACCACAAGGTTATCCAATCCATTTTTTAAGTTTGTCTAATTTTTTGTTAACTGCATGCCGACCTGTGCTGTGAGCCCCGTTTGAAACGTGTGTTAAAACTGGAAACTTTCATGTTCATATGAAAGTTTAATTGAATTGTTTCCTGTAAAATTCTCAAGTTCCGAATTGGCTAAAACTCCAGCTGTTTTATCCAAGTTGAAGAAGAGGCATGGCGTAGATATCGCGCCAAAATTTAAAGGCCCAAAACAAGATCGCCATTGTCAGAAACCAAAACTATATAAATAAAAAGAAGAAGAAAAAGTCCTTTTTTTCTTGCATGCAGGAGAAGCAATTCCATGGATCAATGAATTACTTCTGAATTACAAGTTTACAACCAATGATGACTCGATCAACGAGTGCGCCCGTGCAGATTAATTAGCTGTAATTTCTGACGGAGATGGATTTGCAGAGTGCCATCTCTGCTCGCGTCAATTGGTAAAAATTTTCGTTTCATTTTTTGTTTCTGTGAATCCCATTTGGATTGGAAATATGCACAGTGAAATCTCCATCAAGAAAGGCTCAGATAGGTCGTCGCGGCGGAGCAGCTACGAGGAGGCGGCCGGTGTCACCGAGAAGCGTCCTCGACGGCGACAGCATCACGACGACGACGGCGGCGGCGGACAGAAGCTGCAGTGCGGGGACGGAGGCGACGGCGACCGCGTCTAGCAGAAGCTCGTACGATGATGACGACGACGAGCCGTGCACGCCGCCGGCGCCGCAGGAGAGGCAGCCGTGGAAGGGCGTGGCGGAGGCGTGGAGGTCGAGGACCATGCGCCTCCCGTCGCTGGCGCCGACGATGTCGTCGACTCTCCGGCGTTTCAGCATCCGGAGCGGCGCATGGCCACAGTGGCAGAGCGCCGCCACGGCGCCGGCCGATGGCAACCAGGCCTGCGCCCTCCGGCCGCCCATCCGCACCTTCTCCCTCTCCGAGCTCAAGAAGGCCACCCGCAACTTCAGCAAAGGTGGCCGCCGCTCGCTCGCCGCGCCGCCGCCGTCTCCATTAACAGATCAAGAACTGATCAAGCATGCACGCATGGATGCAGAGAGCGTCGTCGGCAGGGGAGGGCACGCGAAGGTGTACCGAGGCTGCCTCCCCGGCGGCGAGCTCGTGGCGGTGAAGCGGCTGTCGACGACGGGGGCGGCGCCGGACAGGGGCTGCCGCGTGGAGAGCTTCCTAGCTGAGCTCGGCCACATCGTGAGCCTGAGCCACCCAAACATCGCGAGGCTGGTCGGCGTCGGCGTGGAGGGCGGCGAGCACCTGGTGTTCCCCTTCTCCAGCCTCGGCTGCCTCTCGGGGAGGCTTCACGGCGCCGGCGAGGAGGCCATGCCGTGGGCGGCGAGGTACAGGGTCGCCGTCGGCGCCGCCCGCGGGCTGGAGTACCTGCACGAGCGGTGCGCGCGGCGGATCGTCCACCGCGACGTCAAGCCGGCCAACATCCTGCTCAAAGACGACTACGAGCCAATGGTATCTGATCAAGTTACTCTCTGCTTGAATTGCATGCAAAAATTTTAAATTCTGCTAATAATTCGGTCATAAATATCTAACGTTTAAAATAAAAATCAGTCATATTTTAAAAATGTAGCAAGTTTATAATATTATGATACAACTTCAGACAAATACATGTGTACCATTTTATTTATTTTTAACCTAAGTATTTAAAAGACTATTGATGGTCAGAATTTTAAAAAATTCAACCGAATATTCTCATAAACATTAAATATTTATAACCAAAGTACTACGTAACTTTTCAAATATAATAGTGAAGATCAGAAATTTACATGTCCATTGGATTCATAAGGGAAAACATAATTTCGCTCGGGCCTTGCTTAATTTGCAAATTTTTATTTCGTCTCTTGGGCTTAATTTTCAGATATGTGATTTTGGGCTTGCAAAGTGGCTGCCAGCCAACATGACGCATCACCAAGTGACCACCTTCGAAGGAACATTCGGGTATGTCTCAAATCACCATGCATGCACCCTTCAATTCAGATGCAAAAATAATGTTGCATTTTGATGATTAATTATGCTCACACACATTTGTAATTGGTTGCATCATAATGTTTGCAAAGGAACTGATCAACGATTGATCCAATGAATTTATGATTAGTACTAACTAATCATCATCTTGAATATGAATGATTACGCTTTAGAATTTAGTCATATGACACAATTTCTTAGATATATGTTTATTTCGTTACAATAGTTTTGTTATATCACATTTTCTTAACCTTAGGTCCTAAATATCATAATCATAGCTAACTATGCTATACTTAAAAGTCAACTATTTTATACTCTTCATACCACAATTAGTCTAGGATTAATTGTGACATCTTTAGGCATCATCCCCTAAATTTGCAGGTACTTGCCGCCGGAGTACACGTCGCACGGCATCTTCAACGAGAAGACGGACGTGTTCGCCTACGGCGTCGTACTGCTGGAGCTCCTCACCGGCCGCCGCGCCATCGACGCCAAGAAGCTCAGCCTCCTCACATGGGTAATTAATTACTCTACACTCCTACTACGTACCTTAATTAGCTACCAACCAACCATCTTCTTCTACTCCTCTCCTTCTTCTTCTTCCTCCGGCATCCGTACTCTCCTCACGCATCTACGTCGTACGACTTACCGTTATTTCTGCATGCATGCATGCAACTAATCATCGAGTGATCATTCATGGCGGCGTGCGTGTCTGCGTGATCGAGCGCGTGTGCTGCAGGCAAGGCCGTTCCTGTACGGCGGCGACAACGGCGACGGCGATGGCGAGCCGGTGAGGATGATGGTTGACCCTGCGCTGGCCGGCCGCTACGATGCCGATCAGCTCGCCAGCGTCGCCTGCGCCGCCAAGCTCTGCATCCAGACCTCGCCGGAGCTCAGGCCCAAAATGAGCGAGGTACGTCATTAATTGGGAAATACCATTGCAAACATATGTGAGTTGTAAAATATCATTATGCGTAAGAATAATTCACATATCAATAACACATACATACACTAGTAAAAAAATTATTTTTGTAGATGGACAAAACAGGTTTTCGCTAGACGGCCCACATATTCCCAGGTGTGCGAGAATCAATATTTTTCCATGCGGGCAATGCAACCATATGCGAAAATCTCATCTTCCCATGTGATCCAAGTGAAAATAATTTCCACAAAAAATAATAAAAATTACAAAACTCTAAACTGATGAAAACCCTAGCCCGCCGCCGACCGAAACCCTAGCACCAAACCGATGTCGCCGTCGCCGCCACCACCATCGCGCCCGCCTCACTGCCACACAAGTGAGAGAGGGGGCTGCTGGATCCATGAGGGAGGGGGTGTCACCGTCGTCATCGTCGATGTAGTCCACTATGGGAGGGGGCCGCCGATGCAATCTGTCGCCCGCCACAGTCGAGACCATGTGAGGAGAGGGTCGTCGCCACGTCGAGACCCCGTGAGGGAGGGGGCCACAGTCGAATCTGCATGGGGAAGGGCTGCCACCGGATCCGCGTGGGGGAAGGGCCCCGCCGTCGACGCGGCGCTCCTCTGCCGGCCTCCAGTTCAAGCCCACCACCACCTGCTCACTCCCACCGCCTCCGCCTCAATTGTTGGAGAAAGAGATGGGGGAGAGGGGAGAGGGAAGGAGAAGAGATGAGGAGAGGGAGTGGATCGGAGAGGAATGGAGATTTTTCAGGCGCGATCAGTTATGGTCCGTTTGTAAGTTATATATGTATTTATAAAGAAAAATCGTTTATATAGTAACAATACATATGAATTTTTAACTTCAAGAATTTTACGGTAGTTTATTATTCTACGATACGTGGCGTAAATGCAAATTAAGCAAATGCCCAAGCAATATTACATCTAAAGTAATGAAAGAAACAGTCTTTCTTGAAAGTACATTGGACCATGTAATGTGAAAACTATGAGCATCGGATGAATGTTTCGATAAAAGATAGCCATCCGATCATTGACATTCATGCGGTAAAAGAATTAGAGGATTGTCCCGTGTAATTTTACGTGAAGCTAAATAATTTATTTAAAGGTAGATATTATAGGTAACATATTTAAATTTTATGTATAACTTTTAGATTCATTTATAAGATCTGAATTTTACATAGTTTTTTTTCTATTTATATATATAGATATAGTTGTATTTTATGTACAACTATATTAATTATATCGTTATAATTCAAATCTATCATGATTTAATGGTTAAATTTTTTTAATTAAAATAAAATTTTTAGTCCTCACAGTAAATATGATGTTTTTTAAGAACTGTCGTAACAATATATATAGATAGATATAATCGCACTAGGCGCCCTCCTGAGCCTTTCTAGTGTCTCACCTCAGAGACGGTGGCAAGCAAGAAAAAGACCACCACATGAGAAATAGATAAGGCCATTTCCAGTGAGCAGTTTCATCTCGCGGTTTCCAAGCATAACATGTCAATAAAAATATTTGAGTGGATGAAAGAAACACTCTCTCTCAATGCAAAGTTTCATTTCACGGTTTCATAGGCTGGGCATATCATTTAATTGCAAGACATATGATTGGGCGTGATGAGATGAGATGAAACTCTGTAGTCCCCAGTGCTAGTTTCATCAGGTTTCATAGTCTTGGAAACAGTGTATACAGAGTTTCATCCTGATGAAACCCCTTCCCTCTCTCTCTTCTTAAATTTTCTGCCATGTCATCATATGAGCTGATGTGGCAGTGTATTTAATGTGCATGAAACTACTATGAAACTACCATTGGGAATGGCCTAATGGACATTGGTTTGCACGGCAATTAATTGGGTACGTAATGGGCTGCATTAAGTGATATGTTGCTGATTAATTTTGAGACGTGAAATAATTAAGTAAAAAACATGAATTATTAATTGTAATGCCAAAAAATGTAGGAATATACATTGTACAGTAACTTAACTTTAACTTATGAAATACTTTGCAACAGTAACATTTAGGAAAAAGACCAATTATAAAAAAATAAATTTAAAATCTTTAACAGGCATCTCATGGTCGCTAGAGCGACTTTCAGTGGCTAGTATCATGTGACATTAAATCTTACGTATACATACAAAGTTTTATATATCGAACTTATCGAGCAGAATTAACATATTAAAAACAAAACAAAATTTTCAATCATATTTATGCAAATGAATATTGGTTCTTATGTAAGAATTAGTCTTGATTGCATTAGAATGTAAAATGATTGATCTTGTTTGTGTAGGTTACACAGATACTCCAAGGAAACGAAGAGCATCGACGGAGCGAGGAGGGGTCTCGGACCATGGATCGCACCGTCGAGCTGCACGAAACGAACGGCCAAGATTCCGCGACGAGACGCCAGCTGGACGATCTGAGGCGCCACATGGCGCTCGCCTTCGACTTCGAATGTGAGCACGCGTCCTCAGCAGAAATAGAACAACTCCCTGATCACAGTAATTAGTTAAAATTTCTGGCCAATTTTGATCGAAGTGTACGTGAACCCTTTTATTCTGATGTGTACAATTTTTTTTATATTTGAAAAGCTAATTAAACTTCCTCGCGTTTAATTTGTAGTATTGAACATTATTGATCTGATTATTATCTATATGATTATAGATGATAAATTATATATTTTGATCAACAAACTTAATAAATAGTACAGTAGAACAAGTGATCTGAGAAACGCAATTAAAAATATTTTGAGAAACAAAATTTTAAAGGTGTGGAGCAAAGCGGTTGTCAGGAAGAGTAGTCCACAACTAGTGTGTTCTTGTCTTTTGAGCAACTTTTGTTGATAAAGTTTTTGAAACTTTTTTTTTGTCATGAAATGTATTTTTGCTTCTTCGATTTTTTCAAGGTTGGATGTTACTTTATCTCTGGGAGGTGATTTTGTGGATAGGTTCCAATGACACTTGTAAGCTAGGCTATCGACAAGATGAGACATTTTCTCGCTTACTTTGATGAAGAAACATTTAACTGACATATGTAGTTAAAACATTAGGTCATTGTTTGATCACGAAAATCTGTTCAACATGAAGAAGAAGGTGTGCAGAGTTTGGGTTCAAACCCCTTGCTACGAAAAAAAACTAACCCTAATAATTAACTCTCACTGACTGCGTTCTATGGAGATCATGGAAGGTCCATTTGAAGGGGTTCACGAAAAATTATACCCAAAGCAGCAGATTGAATTAAGCGAGATTCCAAAGCTAACGATCTCACCTCACCCATCAATAGAGTTAGCCAGAGCATTTATAACGACCCAGTGATGTATAGCTTAAAAGAACCATATGAACGAAATTAACCGGACAATTTAGCGATGGAGATGGGTGATTAGACCATGCCCGGAACGTGTGCAATCCGCAGCAATTAATCTTGTGACCGGAGACAATAATAATTGATCTACCTGCAACACTGATGCGCTTAATTGCAAGCATGATCCAAGCATACATTCCGTAACTAATCGCTGTGCATTTAATTAACCACCGTATTTTGTCCAAGAAAAATTAAAACCGATGCAATCTCTGCAACATAGGAACGCAGCACATTACTATCTGTCTCATCAGGACATCACATGTCTGCGTTCCTGCTGTATCCGAGCTCACAATTTCAGACCAGAGTTTCTGAAATTTTGGATCTACCAGTGTATTACAGTAAGATGTGCTTCCGCCAAAAAAATTCTGAACCTGTTCAAATTCACTGAAAATGCATTCTAATTTCAAACCTTTTCCGTTCCAAACCACAGAGTTCCGGTCCCCCAGACCCCTGCATCCCATGGCTCATCAAACATTTAAACCCAGCCCTGAACCTGAAAAATCTTGAATACTACTACCTCTGTTACTATTACTGCCTACCAAGAACAAGCAGGCAGCAGCAGCAACAGCCAGTAGACCAGTGCCAACGAGTGTAAATCAGTAGTAGTAGTAGCAGTAACTAGCTCCACCTCCATTGCAGCAGACACACACACTGATCGATTCAATGCACCGATCGATTTGGTTTGTTTGGTGCATTAACTGAAATTCATGCACACACACATGCAGAGATTTCAGCAACACAGCAAGAGCAATATCTGACGAAGCTTCAGGTTCAGGCTTCAGAGAAGGTGAAAAACTGAAAATGAGCATGCTAATACTACTGTAGTATAGTACATATCTGCATGCAAATCTGCAAATATAAAACTGTCCTCAGAGAAGGGAGGAAGCTCATAATTCACACTCTATAAAGTTGCTCTTGTCGATTTGTAACCTACCTCTAAGGACAGCAAATTTATAGGTTTTCATACGGGTGTGTGCTGTTGCTCACATGCCTGGCCAATATATACAGCTGAGGAACAGCAAATACATGTACTACGAGATGCACAGCTGCAGGAGATTGTAGGATAGATCGGTCTGGGTTAGGATTGGGCCAAGCAGCTGACAAAATGGAGAAATTACAGAGATGATTATACAGTAGTTGAAGTAGTAGTAGTAGTACATTTACGGAGCCAATCTAATTGAAAGCATGTATTCTGAGTTTCTGACAAAAGAGACATTGGTTTACTCTGGAACCAATGGTTTGCAGTTACAGTGAAAACCAAGGTAGTAGTAGTAAATCATGATCTTACTGGAAAAACGACAAGATAACCTAATGTTTTGTCAGGGGAATTTACAACGGTGACTGTGGTATAGAGCCATCTGATTGAAAGCAATCTGACAAAAGAGACATTTACTCTGGAACCAATGGTTTGCAATTAGTACAATGAAAGCCAAGGTTACATAGAAAAACACATTATTGAAAAACCGACAAAATAACCTAATATATTGGTACAACACATTTACAAAACTGTCTAAAGCATATGATAAAAGGCAAGAGACAACTAGTGAGGAATCAATGTTAAGCAGTTGCAATGGCGCCAGATATAGAGAGCATTGTACAAGAGTTCGACGTTTGCATATATAGCTGTCTAACCACATTACTGAAAAACCAAGCAAAGAAACCGGTCAGAAATCAATGCATGGTTCATCACTTTTCCTGTTTAGTACTACAACTAAACCAATGATTAGTACTACAATGTAAACAACAAAAGAAGACGACGAAGAAAGAAATGGAATTTCAGTTCATGTGTGGCACAACTGAGCTAGCCTTTGTGATTTGTCACAGCATCCATGGATTTATCAGTCAAACTTGGAGTTCATTGGAGCCTAGCTTAACAGTAGCCAGCAAGCATGAAGACAGCATGCCATGCATGTAATGTAAGAAAAAAAGGTGATATATACATTAGATAGGTTGATAGATACTCTGACCTGATAGGGACATTAGGGTAAAGCAAAAAACAAGTGTGTGTGCTCTTTCATGCTTTTTAATCCACCTTTTTGTCTCTCTTGTTCTAACCCATCATTAGTGCAAAACCAAACCACAACCAAACACTGCAAGGAGAGGGATGCTGCTAAGCTTGAAACCTAAATTGTGACAAATCTCTCTCACTTTTTACCTTCTGCTTGTCTCTTCTCTTCTACCCACTGTCATAGTGTCATCTATCCTAATGATCACTCTTCCCCATGAAAAAGCTAAAAAAAAAACCATCAGGGCCGCGTGGAGATTCGTGCTGGGGACGGTAGGCCCCACCGGCCAGTGACACACACGGGTGCCCCGCCTCACTGTTTTGACCTGTATCTCCTCTGTTTCTGCACACACACCGGTGGTGCAACTGTCAAAGCGGTGCCCTTTTTCCGCTCCTTGGTGACAGTGACATGTGGGGACAGGATCCGGGACCACATGTCAGAAAGGAGGGAGCAACAGCAACTGTCCGCATGTGCCGACGTGTACCCGGTGGTGGCCACAGTGGCACGGTCCTATACAGCTAGCTTGTCCTCGCCAGTAGGATGCCACGTGGTTCTTCCGCTACGTGGGTTCCACCTGTCATTGAGCAGGTGTCGATGGGTAGAGTAGTAATTTCCTCGTCGCACATATCACCACGCTATAGTTATAAGAAGCTAGCTACAAAACATATTTATTTGGAGAACCGGTAAGAGAGAAGAGAAAAAAAGACCATAGATTTACAGTTAGCTATAACACGACTTCAAAACATTATGTGTATGAGAAATAAATCAAATACATATAATATTGTATGTATCTATATAAAATTATTTTATAAGCTATTAAATTGATTACAGATGTATCATTTTTAGACTAGTAAACTACTTTGGCTTCCAGCACAATACACTCACGACGCGGTCTGCGCGAGAGAGACACGGAGCTCTGACATGGAGGCCCAGTGGATAACCCTGGCCCCATCTGTCAGCAGGGTCATGGCTTGCACGATGGGTTATAAAAGCTACTGCTCCGGTAAACCCAGCAGAGCTTACTCCACAAGCTCCACGGAGCCTGCGCAGCCGGGCCCACCCGTCAGGCCGCAACACGCTATACTGCATTGACCTCGCCCCCTCCACCACCAGCACGGTTCTCCAAGCACACCTCACTCCAAAAAGGCTACCCACTGCCACGTGGGCCACAGGATTACTGGCCCCACGTGTCAGTGAGGGAGAAATCATCGCCTGTGGGCCCCACCGCCCGCTGGCTCGCACGGCTATCAAAGCATAGCTCGCTCCCACCATCCCCATAGCCTTCTCCCTACTCCAAGCTCAGAGCTCACCTCACCACCCCACACTGAGCAGTGAGCAGTGAGCTCGCCGCCTCTATTGCCGCAGCCGCCTCGCCTCCTCCTCTTCTTGATACGCATGGTGGCCACGCGGCGCCCGCGGGCGCTAATGCTGCTCGTCGCCGCCGTTGCCGTCCTCCTCGCGGCGGCGGTGCCCGTGGCGGCGGCGACGCTGCACCCGGTGGACTACCTGGCGCTGCAGGCCGTGCGGCGCGCGCTCTCGGACATGCCGGGTTCTAGGTTCTTCGCGTCGTGGGACTTCACCGGCGACCCCTGCGCGTTCGCGGGGGTTTCTTGCTCGGGCGACGGCCGCGTCGTTACGCTCGCGCTCGGCGATCCGCGCGCGGGGGCGCCGGGCCTCTCCGGCGCGTTCCCCTCCGGGGCGCTGGCGCGGCTTTCCGAGCTCGCCTCTCTGTCGCTCGTCCCCGGCCGCGTGTCCGGGGAGCTGCCCCCGCCGTCTCCGCGCTCCCATCGCTCCGGTTTCTTGCGCTCTCCGGGAACCTCCTCTCCGGCGACCTCCCCGCCACGTTCTCCCCATGCTTCGCACCGTCGACCTCAGCAAGAACTCCTTCTCCGGCCGGATACCACCGTCGCTGCTCCTCATCCGGAGCCTCCGGACGCTCGTCCTCTCCCACAACTCCCTCTCCGGCGAGATTCCCAAGTTGGTGAGCTCCCCATTGGTCCATCTCGACCTCAGGAACAACCGCCTCACCGGCAGCGTCCCACCGCTGCCGGAGACACTGGTGTACCTGTCACTCGCCGGGAACAGGTTCTCCGGCCGCGTGGGCGCCGTGCTCCGGAGGTTGCCGAGGCTCTCGTTTCTTGACCTCGGCGGCAACTGGTTCTCCGGCGAGGTGCCAGGGGAGGTGTTCTCCTTCCGGATTAGCTACCTGCAGCTCCGCAAGAACGCGTTCTCCGGCGAGCTCCGGCCATCGGGGCGCGTCCCGGCGGGCGCCACGGTGGACCTCAGCCACAACGCGCTCTCCGGGCGCGTCCCGGCCGAGCTGGCGCCGGCGTCGGCGGTGTACCTAAACGGGAACAAGTTCGCCGGCGTGGTGCCGCGGGAGATTGCCGCGGCGGCCGAGGGCGGCCGGATGCGGGTGCTCTTCTTGCAGGACAACTTCCTGACCGGCATCGGCGTGGGCGGCGTGCCGGCGAGCGCCGCCGTGTGCGCGCACATGAACTGCGTGGCGCCGCCGCCACCGGTGGTGGCGGCATGCCCCGCGAAGGGCGGGCAGGGGTCGCCGCCGGCCGCCGTCTCAGTGCGGCGGCCGGAGGCGGTAAGGTGAGGTGAGGTGGACCAAATTGGGTTTAAGGATTGGGTTTTGGGGGGTTTAGTGGTTAATTGTGGTCTCATGACTCATGAGATTGGGTGAATAATAGTTTTTGGTGTAAATTCTTTTGGGTTTATCACTTAATCTTTAGATACACGGCTGCGATTTGTTGCAATTAAACATGAACGGTGGATTGATGTATTTCAGTGCGAATGATGCAATTTACATAGAAAAGCTTGGTGTACAGAAATTTTCCGGTTTCTATCTATTAATCCGGTCTTGTGCGAATTCATCTAAAAATGTCTCTTGTGAATCTCAAATCAAAGAACTTTGGGCTTTTTGAGAGTTGTTGATGCAAATAAGAGAAAAATTATTATGATGAGTTGTATCTTGAATAAATTTGATCTTGATGTGCTATACCTCCTGGACTAAATTGTAGAATAAGGTTTTTTATGGAATTGATTGTGAAATGGACCAGTACGTTGGACATAATTTATCTGATATGAATTCACACGAATTACCTCTGTACGAGCTATAGAATTGATCTGAGTATCCAAAATGGAAATACATTGTCAGGGTTTAACTACTAAATACTATTCAGCATTGAAGAACAATTCAGTACAAATTTGAATATGTTTTTGCCCTGTACGACTCAGTGAGGATTTGCTGAAGATTGTTGTATTCTCTCACCACTCGAAATAATTTAATCTACTATGAAATACAGAATCTTATGTAGTAATTCTGAAAATTTGACAAACCATGCAAGTGATACAGCAAAACAACACATTCAACAATGAAGAGGAAAGGACTTCACCAATTGTATTACAGTTCTGAAGAACAAAGGCACTGTAGCACTTGGATGAAACATGAAAGCACTTTTGTTTTAGGAACAAGCTTGAAAGCACTGAAGCTACATCATATTCTTGCCTGAATTTTATCTGAAGATTCGAGCTGCTTTTCTTTTCTTTCCTCCTTCCTTTTTCAAATTCGCTTTAGGAGCTGAAGAATTCACCAGAATGATCCGGTGTTACAGTGATCCATATCGGATTCTACCTCCTGCAAAGCTGTGCAAACATGTCTCTTTGTTTTTTGTTTAACCTTTAAACAAAGCTACAAACAAAGTTACAGTCTCAATCTCTGGGAATCCGAGACATTCATATCATACCATATAATACAAACATGCTGGAAATTGGTTGTCACACACTATGGCTGCATATTTGAGAACCTGTTCATATGTCCAAGCATCTGAAGTTCTGAATATCAGTACTAAATGCATGATCCATCTCTATACAATTAAAGCTTTTTCACCTTCTTTCTTCACACTCATGGCCTCAAAATCCTTTTCTTTGCTTGCTTGTCTTGCTCACATAGCACTAGATGAGCAGAATGATGCTTGTGTATGTGTGTAGTGGTGACATGTGAAGTATCATGAGGTATCATTGCCTCTGTTTCCATTGCATCTTCCATGGAACTGTGCTGCATAATGCTGCTGTGCACCACTGTCATGATTCATGGCCACATCTAATGCTAACACGGGTTGCAATTAGGTGATGGAAAGATGGCTAATGAGTGGTGTGATTGATGAATTATACTCCATTATGTCTGTAGCCATCATGTAGTTGTACATACTACAATTCTGTTCTAAATACTAGTGCTACTAATGCACAAACACTAGTGAGTACAATGGCAGGGCAGTAGTAGTGCTGGTCCCGTACCAATTGCTTTGGCATCTATGTACACTACACACACGGTGCTGCTTGTCTGAAAGCCTGAAGACTCATGTGTGTTTTTTTTTTTTGCTTTGCCGGTACGCATGGTGGCAGAGTGAGAAAGGAGAAAAGTGCAGAGCAGAAGAGGCAAATGAAAGCTGAAACTCCAACACCGCACCTATGAGATGAAAACGAGTTAATTAAAACTTATAAAAATCATATTAAAATTTTTATAAATTCATAAAATAATATCAGAGATAAATACAAATTTGAAATATATTATCATTAAATCTCAAGTTTAAACTTAATTTTATTTGAAAGTAACAAAAATATGGTAAATAGTATCTAGTTACTATTCATCCAAAATTTATTTTTACTCTCAAATAAAATTAAGTTTAAATTTGAGATTTGATGAATTTATTTCATATCTATACCTATCTTTAGTATTTTTTATGAATTTATAAAATTTTTAGATAATTTTACGAGTTTCTAATACTTAACTTTGTTTTCATCAGATATGTTCCGGATATGTCCTCTATTACATCAGCCTGTTTGTTGGGTTTTTGGATTCTTTTCTTTTTTACACTTTATAATTTTCAAAAACTTAGGTTCAATTGGAATGTGTTGTACGGCTGTAGCCGTTGGCGGCTAGAAAAACGGGACGGCTAGAAAAAGGGACAGCATCATTAGCACGTAATTAAGCGAGGATTGATTATTATAAAAAGACTTCTACTATCTCCATCCCCAAAATGTAATGTATAAAAAGTTTGAGACAGAGAGTTTGGAAAAATAAAAAAAAGGAGAAATTGCCACGGTCCAATTACGAGGACTTTTAACCTCCGCAAGCTTTGGTCAATTTTCTGCAATATGTTTTTTCGAGGGATTTATATGTGAAATAAGTTTTGTTAAAAGAAATGGCTAGGATATAAAGAATCCAGTCGGGTTTTTCTTGGGTTTTTTATCTCTGAATTCTGATGGACCCATTTCGATTTGGGAACGAGAGTGACAGTGAGAGTGAAGTTGCAGCAGTAGCCATTGCCCATTGGAGTTCAGATTGTCAGCTCACGGGTGAGATGAAAAAAAAGGAATGTGACCTGGGAGATGATTGTAGAAAGCAATGGAACGATGGATTTTGCTCATTTGCTGCCACACAATGACATAAACAAAAGGGATCTCTTTATAGTATAAATATTTTACATCCTCAATCTCTGACATAAAAGTATAAAACACACGGTTAAATCCTATAAAAATACACAAGTTTTAATCGAACATATCATTGATAAGTGATAAATAGTTAAATTTAAAATGATAAATAGTTAAATGTTAAAAAAACAAAGACAGAGAGCAGTGGAACAAAGTCTCAACTTTTGTTGGAAAGAAAAAACCACACGAAAGGTAAAAAGGACTGCAACGATGCTTACTGATTAGCCTACATTTATTACAGCATCCATCGTAAAATCAAAGACTCTTCGCTATTTTAAGACTATTCTTAGAACTAATCCCTCATATAAACTAAACGAAACGACTCGTTTCTTTGATGCATTATTATTTAAGTATTAATTTTTTTAAAAATATATTAATATAAATTTTAAAGTAAATTTTATATATAATTCTTTTAAAACAATATATTTTTTATTAGTAGTTTAAAAAACGTGTATATACAAAACTGAGAAATATGAGTTGAGAACTTTTAAGTCAGCCTATGAGTATTTTCGTCATGAAATCAAAGACTCTTCTCTACCGATTCTAGTATCATATGCATAGTGGAATAAAATAAAGGTATTTTGCCTGATGTTTTCACTATTCTGGTTGGATTCGTGAATACTGCTTTTTGTCGGGTATTGAAAGATGATTTTTCATGATGACTAGAAGTATTTGCTATATGGGTTTAAATAGCTAATCTTGATTTGGGCCTTTGGCAGAAGAGAATAGACTGTGTTGTTGGCCCACTTGCTTGTATGAGTCCCATGCTGGGCCAAACTCACTTCTATATTTGGGCCTTGAGCTGTGTGTTCGGGAGAAGTTGGGAACTTTTTTTTTATGAAAAACGAAATAGCTTGTTAGCATATAATTAATTAAATATTAGCTTTAAAAATAAAACAAATAACTAATATGTTCTTTAAAATACTTTTTCTATAGATTTTTTTGGAAAAAATACCATTTAACTGTTAATTTCGAACGCAGAAAAAAAGAGAAAGTAGAAGATTGGATCCGGTAATTTCGAACGCAGCCTTAGTCTAGGAAATACTAACTCGGTCAATGACTAACTGGTCAGCGGCACTACATGTTGCATGTATTTCATTTCATGGAACTGATTCAACAGTGCCTAGCTAATATGTTAGCCATGCCAATTTCCTATGAATCTAACTGCTTGAAGAGAGAAGCTCATGCTCTCAGTGTGAAATTTCTGCATAAATAGCTCTCTTAAGAATCACACAACCATACAAGATCTACCCTAAAAATACTTTCACCTTTTTTTTTGGTTATCAGCTCCAACTCGATAGTATTCACAGTAAAACGACAAAACCAGGCAGGTCCAGTGGGTGATGAGATTTTGGAGAAAACTGAATATAATTACCCTTTTCATAGATAGATAAGAATTGGATACTTGCGAAGTTCTACCATCAGATCATATAGATTCGATGAGCACAACTATTTTATTGTTATATTAGCATAGTAACATTATCATTTTTCTCTGACTGAAATATAATTTTACCCGGTTCATCGTTTACAATATTTTTCATGACATTAGTCATTGGTGGCAGTAACATGAGGTACAAAAGTGAAACAAATTGAGTAGTCAAAGCCGAAAAATGCTGATCAAGATGAAGAGAATATTGGACAAGGTAAACATTTAATGTTAACTTATGGTAAATGTATTTTTTTCCCAATACTACAGGTGGGATTGAATATTAGGTATTGTACATCAATAAATATCAATAAATAGGTAGGATAATTTAGGATGTGAATATTTATTCTAGTTGAACCGATGTCCCTCTCACCAGAATTTAGTCAGACTATGGAAGTGTTGTAATCTATTGTTTCTAAATATGAAATAATGTGAACATTTAAATATTACGATGTTTTGATTGTCTGTGCAGTGGATGATTGAAAATCTGATTGACATGCACCCGAAATCTTCTTCTTTTTTTAAGATAATAAAATTTGGTTATTGTTTAACAGAAATACTCTACAGTAGGATTTAGGGATAGTAAAATTTGTTTCTCGTACGAAGAAATTGGTATAAGCGCTTGCCTGACTTGCTCCACTCTGTTTGTACACATCATGTAGTTGTACATACAATTATGTTCCAAATACGTATTATTAGTGCTACTAATGCACAAACAGTGAGTACATTGGCAGGGTGAATGCTGGGCCAGACGGCCAGTACCAATTGCTTTGGCATCTATATGCTGTATGAACACACACGGTGTTGCTTGTCTGAAAGCCTGAAGACACTGCGTGTTTTTTTGCTTTGCTGGTACGCAACGACAGAGTGAGAAAAGAGTAGTAAAGCGACAGAGCAGAAGAGGCAAAAGAAACTGAAACTCCAAACACCATTACACCATCCTCCTTGTTGGGTTTCTCTTGGGTTTTTGCTATCTGATGGGCCTGTTTGGGAATGAGAGTGACAGTGAGGTAGTGAGATTGAAGAAGAGTGCAGAAACAGCAGCAGCTGCTAGCCATTGCACATTGGGGGGTTCAGCTCAAGGGTGTGTGTAATTGTGCTGCTGTTCAGTGCTCTTCTTGTCCTGCATCTGTGGAAGCAGAGGAAATAGGTTGAAGTTGGGGAATGGGATATGATTGCACGGTATAATGCAATAATGTATTTTTGCTCATTGCTACCTGTTTAAACACACTGTTAACATGCTCTTACTTATAATGGACCAAGCCCATATAAGTATGGATGAAGTATAGGGTGATTTGGGATTATTAGATCTGGTGGTTATCTAAGTATGCTATGTCTACGAGTGCGGTGGGCACGGTGAGAGAGGGGACGGAAAGAGGATGACTCTGCTTTTATGGTAGTAGAGATATACAATGACAAACAAAAACGATCTTTTAGATAATGAAAATATTTAACATCCCGGTCTCTAGAATAAGGCACATATAAAAAACATGTAACCGATAACATTTCTACGTAACATGAAAACATATTGATAGGACGTAGCCCCAACTATTATTAGAAAAAAATAGTCAGAAAGCTAAAAGAATCACTACGATTCTAACGAGTTAGCCTATATGTATTACATCATCTAGAGTGGAATAAAAGATTTTTCGCTACCAATTCAATTCCAGAGTTGGTGGTACTCTACATAGTATCATGATCAAGGTGGAACAAAATATGGGATTTTTGCATGTTCCTTCGACTATTTTGGTTGTACTCATGAAGATCATTTCCTATGTGTTTCAATAGCTAATCTTTATATTTACACTTATTTTTAGCAGAATAAAATATATTATGTTTTTCGAATAATGGAAGAAAAATCCAAGCCTATGCGACATGTGACGCACATAGCCGATAAAATAGACTGTGTTGTCAGTTCACTTGATTGTCTAAGCTCTACCAACGCTGGGGCAAACTCACATCTAGAATTGGGCCTTGAGCTGTAGAAGGCCTTCATTTTTTTCGCTGGACCGGTGACAGAATATCCGTCAATTTACTAAGATTTGGGGAAAATAGTTGCAAATACATATGATTACAATCCCAACAAAGCATGGTTGTTGGAGGGTGACGATCATGACCAATGACGAATCTAGAAATATTTATATTTTATAGAAGGGGCTGAAGTCATATTTTTCTATGTCTAGTCTCTCTTTACAACACATATTAACCTAAAAATTGATTAATGAGCTAAGGAAAAGCTCCACTGCTCTCACGCTGGATCCGCCCTTGACCATGACCAAAGTCTTAGGCATACACGGATACACCCAGAGAGGACACTCAGGAATATAGCTGCTAAGAGCAACTCCAACAGCCTTTCTAAGTGACTCTCCAAACCAAATTTTAGCCAATCTAGCAAAAAACAGCCCTCCAACAGCCTCTCCAACCGGATGGCCAAGCCATCGGCGGCCAAAACCTTCCCCAACTAGCCAAACTTGGCCGCTAAATTGATCGGCCAACTATGGGCCCCACAATGCCTCCCCCACCCCCACCCACCCACCCACGTAGAGGCCGCAACCAGATATCACAATCCCCCTGTCCATACCCGACCGCGGCGGCGGGCTCCAACGGCCGCCACGGTGGTCGTACCCGTCGTCTGCGCGACCTCTTGAACGGCGGTGAAGGGAATCTCTGGACGGGGAGTGGCGGCGGCCACCCTAGTACGGCGGGAGGCTGGAGCTGCCCTCGGCCGGCTACCGCCTCCTCCTCGTGGTGGTTGTCGCGGTAGCACTCGGGCGCGACGAGACGAGTGGCGGAGGCGGCGGGAGGGGAGGACGGTGGCGGCGGGGTGAGCGGCTCCGCTTCCAAGTAGCCGGCTACGGCGGATCACGGGGAGGAGGGGGCGGCGGCGGCCCTCCGGGCTGTCGGGGAGGCGGCGGCGGCGCGAGCGGCCCTCCGGCTGTCGGGGAAGGCGGCGGCGGTGCGCTCGCGGGAGCCTCGGAGGCGGGGTCGATGACGTTGGCCATGAGAGAGAAAGAGATAGAATAAGAGATGGGGAAGAAAGGATGAGGAAGAAGAGGTTGTAGAGGCGACATATGGGTCCTCTTGTCATAGACTCGAATGGAGAGGATAGATGGTTAGACTGATGGAGTAAACATCATGTTTGACTAGCCAAATCAGATGAAGAGTTGGCCAAATAGACATTTGGAAAGTTAGATTTAGAGAGACTGTTAGAGTTGCTCTAAGTGGACATTTAGGGGGTGTTTGGTAGGGCTCCAACTTCAAGCTCTAGCTTCAGCTGGAGCTGTAGTTTGGAGCTGGTGGAAGGTAGCTCCACCTTGCTAGTTTATTTTTCTTTACTGCTCCATTCATATCTGTTTGGAGCTAAAGCGTTTGGCAGGACTCCGGCTCTACTTCACCAGAATCTAGGATCTGCCCTGTCAAACACCCCCTTGGTTGTCAAACGAACAGAGCTGCTAACTGAAAATGCTCGAAGCTGCTAACATGTTACATGTATTTCATTGAATTGATTCAGCAATGCCTGATTTATACCATGCCAATGTCCTATCGATCTAACTACTTGAAGAGAGAAGCTCATGCCCTCGGTGTGAAATTTCCACATAAATAGCTCACTTCAGAATCACAGAAGCTCACCGTGATCTACCTAAAAGATATTTCAGCCTTTTTTACAGTTCAGCTTCAACTAGCTAGTGATAGTATTATTTATAGTCAAATGACAAAACCAATCAGGTCTAGCTGGTGGTCATCAGATTTTGGAGAAAACTAAACATAATTATCGTTTTCAACGATGGCTAAGAATCGGATACTCTCGGAGTTTCGCTAGCAGGAAATCATGTAAGATTTGACGAGCATAACTATTTAATAGTTATATTAGCAACACTCTAGTTTTTCTCTAGCTGGCACTAATTTTTCACTACTTGTGAGCTTCATTGCCTCATTGCAGTAACACTAGCAGTTCTGTTTTAGTTGAATGGAAAGGGAAGAAATTTGACAAACTGATAAAATGATATTACTAAAATTAAAACCAAAAGCATATATCAACCAAGATGCTCCTCAAGAGCCTCTCGGTTGTTCACGAGATTTTCTTCGAACACATTATCTGAGTAGTAAACTGCATTTTTATCTGAGCAGTGAACTTACTACTTTCTGTGGTGTGGTTATCACTGGTGATGACACAAGTGCTAGATGTCGGCGAAGCTCACCGCTAGAGCGATGAAAGCTAGCAAAGTGCTTAATACCTAATGTGATGAATACGCATGGCGAAATGTAAATTTTGTGTGGGATTGAATATTGGAGTACTGTAAATAAATTTATTGAATTTTGGGGCACTGCAAATTAATTTATAGGTAGGCTAATTTAGGACGTGAAGAATTAATTCTTGGTGCCAAACAAACAATTATGTTTCTCTCGCTAGAATTTAGTCAGGGTTCGGAGTTCGGAGGTGTTCAATTGCACCTGGGTATCTTGTTTTTAAGTATGTCGCTTACCATTGATAACCATGCAGCTGTGGTGAAGGAAGCCAGGGAATTCAACATCTGGTGAAGAGAGCTGTCGATGATGCACATCCTTCCCTTCTTTTTTCTTGAATGTGAAAATGCTTTAAATCTCTTGCAGCAATTAATCTCTAAAATACATCAGTGTGATTATGTATATACATAAGCTAACTTATTAATTTAACAACAAAATATTCATGGGCTTAATTTGACATCAGAATATTCATGGGACAAACACGATATGATTTTCAATACTATTAGTATTATCATCGAAGTTGCCAGCTTTTTTGCGCATCATTGATTAAAATAATTCTCCTGATATCAACACCAAATGGTGAGGAAACGATTAAAGTTTGATGGGAGAAATTTGATGACAGAAGAAGGAAAGGAAGTAGAGATGTACTATGAAAAAAAGAGAGAGAAGGGATTCGACTATTCGAGCTGTGCCGCAACCGCTTGGGTTGTCGCCTAGCCTCTTTCCTACCACATGAGTTGTGTCCTAGCGCATTTCATCTTTGCAGCCAACACCTAGCCGCAAATGTCACTGCTGAAACACACCTTCGATTCAACGCAAATCGAAATCACGACAAGAACAAGCCGACCTGAAAGAGAAACATGAAGCTGATGGTTTTTTATTTTTCAACCTTCATAAGTACCAAAGAAAATCAAGCAAAACATGTACCAACGAGGCGGCGATGGTTTGCTCTAGATTTTTTTAGAAAAATGCTTCAACGTCCTCTTCACACCCTCGCCTCGCTTCAGCCGCCTCTCCCATGCGGCCTCAGCCTCTTTGAAGGCGGTCGGCCTCAACCATGTCACAGTAAAAAATGTAACCACCATCAAAACACAATTAGGTTTTTTCCTAATCTCTGGTTGAATTGGGGAAAACATTTTATATTCCAAATCGACCAAGAAGCAACATGATCCATTAGCTAAACACCAACATAGAATCAGGAAGTTCCATGAATCTCTGAACAAACTGAGAGGCAACACAACAAATCGAAAAGAGAAAAAAGAATTTGTAGAATCAGAGAAGTGGGCGAGGTGAGCTGACCTTATCGGACTTTAGGCAGACCATATCGCTCAGAGAGTATCATGATGCTGAGCTTGTCGAACTCGCCGGCAAAGACGTAGAAGTAGGCATAAAACCCGAGCCCAAAGCCCGAACCCGAAAAACCGAACCCGAATCCAAATTACCAGACACCCGAAACCTGAAAACTGATATCGGGTAGATAACTTGAAAACCCGATTTTATTTCGGGTTATTTGGGTTGTAAATCGTGGTACCCGATAACCCGAATCCGAATCGCGGCGAGCCAGCCCCCAACCGCCCGTACCACACGCGCCGCGTCCCTCCAACATAACCCTAAACCTAACCGAGGGAGGCCGAGCAACCCCGTGACCCCGTCCTCCAGATCCGCCAGCGGCGACGCGCCGCCACCGCTCTCCGCATCGGCGCCATCATCGCTCGCCGCTAGCCCCCGGGCCGCCGCCACCGCCTCGGCCCTCCGCCCTCACGCCGTCGCCTGCCTCCCCCGCCGCCGCCTCCCCTCTCCTCTTCTAGCTCGCCGCTCGCGCTGTCGCCATCGTCGTGTCACGCGGTTGCGTCGTTGCCGTGTCGCGTCGCGCGCTCGCGCTGTCGCCACGTCACGCGCTCATGCCGTCGCCTCCCCTCTCCCCCTCCGCTCTCCGGTCTCCGCTGCCATAGCCACTCGGGTAATTCGGGTTACCCAAAACCCGAACCCAAAATAATGGGTACCCAAAATTTTGGGTAATAAGGTGTTCGGATAATATTTCGGGTATCATTTTTGAAAACTCAAAATTTCTAAAAATCCGAACTACCCAACTCAAATTTTCGGGTTAACCCGAATGCCCAGTACTACAAGGACGATGGCCTGCCTGCCTGGGTGCGCGTCCAGACGGGGCTGGCCTCCTCGCATACACCCAACACCTCCACCGTCCCCCATCATCCGCTTCAGGGCCTCCATGTTTGACAGCCGTGTCGGGCCTCGCCTCCTCAGCCGTCACCTTCGTCTTCCCATTCTTCCTTGGCGCTGGCGCCGGTGCTGCCACGGCTGTGGCCTATGCCACCACCCAAATCGATGCATACTAGCACCATAGAGGGCACGGATAACATCGTTGCGGCGGCGTGGTGGAGGGAGTAGGAGAAGCACCATATTGGCATCGGTCCTCCGTCCACCATGCATACTTCGTCGGTATCCTCCACGAGAAGCAACCGGTGAATCCCCTTCTTTAATCCTCTCATCCCCATGAGAAGATGCTGCTGTCGCGAAGAAAGAGAGAAGCAGCGGCACGGGTAGAGGCTCGACAACGCAACGTGCGGAGAGACCTAGGAGAAGGGGAAGCGTGCGGGGAGAGGCCAAAGGAGGTGCGGTGCTACGACTCCTCGAACCGAGGGCACAAGTATGGGGGTTTGCGTGGGAAACGGTTCCTCTGACGTACTTCCCCCTGACATTGGGTCGCTGACATGTGAGCCCTTGAGCTGTAGGGCCCACATGTCAGCCTCTCAAAGTCAGAGAGTAGTACGTCAGAGGATCTCATTATGGTTTGCGTGAGGGTGGGGCAGATATTTTCCTTCTCTCTTTAGCTTCCTTCTCCTCTAAGGCTGTGTTCTTTTGTGCAAGTTCCTAACTTCTCCTCCTTCGTTTTCCACATGAATGTTTCCCAAATGGTTAAACAAAGTGTTTTTGAAAGTTGACTGACCTTTTATTCAAGTTTTTAAAGATAATACGTAATTAATTATGTGCTAAATCGTTACATCATTTTGCGTGTTGGGAGGTATGGGTTATCAATCCATACCTTCGAACACAGCCTAAACGTTCAATCTGAGCCATCCAGCTAGTAACAACATGATCCAACCATTGACTAAATTTAGGTGACGTAGCACACACGATTAGCGCCCCAACCCGCTGGCCTTTCTATTCTCCTATTCTGCTTGGATTCATTAAGATTGTTGCTTGTAGGTGGAAACAACCTTTGTGATGCAACCTTGGAAACTTGTAACCAGAGCCACTGGATGATCATCCAACGGACGGGATAATCTTCATGGAATTTTTGCATTTTAGCGCCCGCCGGTTACTTCTTCCCACGCGATGATTTTGCGAAAAACCCCCTAGGTCTCTTCTCACTACGCCCATCGAACACGCGTCGCACCAGTTCTTCCCCCTACGCGACGCGATCACGCCCGATCATGGCAACGATCGCCGGCGCCCTCTGTGAGCGTGGTCGGCCGACGTGTGCCCAACCGCCGCCGGTGATCTCCACCCCTATCGACGCGTGCACAGCCGTCGCCGGCGCCATTCATGCCCCAGCTGCCACCGTCACCATTCATGCCCCAGCCGCCACCGACGCCATTCCTACCCCATCAGCCGCCGACATCATTACTTTCCCAGCTGCCGCCACCCTTCATGTTCCCTGCCCTAGCCGACGAAGTTCCACCCCGACCCAGCCGCCGTAGCCTTCCACGGTTTGCGCCCCAGCTGCCGGCCCGACCAACGCCATGATCAAGGTTTGCAAGGTATCTCCAGCTCTGTGTTGTGCCAAATATTCGGATTGTAACCCTAACACATCCATTCATCGCAGACTGTCACTGTTGACATAGTTGCTGGTATTGAAGTTGAAAACCTTGATCCCGCCGGCAGTGTTGATCACGCCATCGCCATTGAAGGACTCATAGGAGGAAGGTTCCATGTTGGCAACCCTCCGGTGTGCAATACACAGTGTGTAAGAAAGAATCACGCAGAGTTCGTTATTTACATCGTATTGCAAAGATCTTTTGAAACCTGTGGTTGGAATGATGTTCGATACACTCGAAGATGTGAAGAACTTTTATGAATCATATGCACATGAAGCTGGTTTCTCTGTTCGTGTTGGTCAGCACAAGAAGAAAGCCGACGAAATATGTTACAAGCGGTATTATTGTTCAAGGAAAGGGTACAGACAGGAGAAGGTAGAAAATGTTATTGAAGAATTCGGGAAAAAAAGAAAGACATATAATGTGATGGAAACCAGATGTAGTTGTGAGGCACATATTGTTGTCAAGCTTGACAATGACAACAAGTATCAGATAATTTCAGTGGTTGAGGAGCACAGTCATGGTTTTGTATCACCAGATAAGAGGCATTTTCTCAAATCAAACCGTAAGGTTAGCGAGAGGGAAAAGAGTACTTTGTTCAACTGTCATAAGGCTAATGTTGGCACCTCACAAGCATATAAACTTCTACATATTAGTGAGGGTGGATTTCAGAATGTTGGGTGCACGCTGAGGGATTTGCAAAACTATTACGGTGACCTGAAGACCAAAACAAGGGATGGAGATGCACAAATGTTTGTGGCACAACTTGAGCGAAAGAAGGAAGTAAATCCCTCCTTTTATGACTTTATGGTGGATGAACAAGGACGACTTGTTCATGTGTTTTGGGCAGATGCATTAAGCAGGAAAAACTATAGTGTTTTCGGTGATGTGGTTTCGGTAGATTCAACATATGCCACTAACCAGTACAACATGATTTTTGTGCTATTTACTGGAGTAAATCATCACTTGCAAAGTGTTTTCCTAGGGGCAACATTCCTGGCAAATGAAAAGATCGAGTCATACGTATGGTTGTTTACGACCTTTCTGAAGGCTATGGGTCGAGTGGCACCTCATCTAATCATAACCGACGAAGATGCGAGCATGAAGGCTGCTATTGATCAGATTCTACCAGATACAGTTCACAGACTTTGCATGTGGCATTTCATGGAAAAGGTACCTGAGAAGATTGGGCCCCATATAAGAGAGGATGAAGAGTTTTGGGAAAGACTTAAAAAGTGTGTTTGGGGAACCGATAGTTCTAATGATTTTGAGTCACAATGGTTTTCTATCATAACAAATTTTGTACTCCAGGGAAATGATTGGTTTTTCACCAAGTTTTCCATTCGTCAATCTTGGATTCCAGCATACTTTATGGACATACCTCTAGCAGGAATCCTTCGGACTACGTTACGATCGGAGAGTGCAAATTCTTTTTTTAACCGTTTCATTCGTCTAAAATTGACATTTGTCGAGTTTTGGCTTAGGTTTGACACAACTTTGAAGTGTTAGCGGCAAGAGGAGTTGAAAGCTGACAATTCAAGTCTTCACATCACTCCTAAAATGATGACAACATGGGACATTGAGAAGCAATGTAGTATGATATATACACATGAAGTGTTTAATAAAATTCAGGAGCAATTCGTAGCTGCAAGAGACCATTGCATTATTCAAGGCATTAAAGAGTAGGAATATCTAAAAATTTATACCATTAGAAGTATATTTGGAGAAGAGCGAGTGGTTGAGTTGAACATGTCCAACATATTTGGGCGGTCCTCCTGTAAATTATATGAGTCCTATGGCATCCTGTGCCGTCATATCATATAAGTGCTTAGAGCCGAAAAGCAAAATGTGATACCATCGATTTATATTATGAAGAGATGGGATAAAAGATGCAAAAGGTGTGTTTTGTATTATTTCATTTTATATGGCTGTTTTGTAAAATAGTACTGATCACATCTTTGGTTTATATGTCTCGTAATTTTACAGGGAACTATTCTTTGATGAAGAAGGTAACATACTAGATGAAAAGGCTGCAGATCCAATGGAGGTGGTACTTCGAAAAAAGATTTCAGATTCACACAACACTTTTAAGATCTTATCAAAATGGCCCAGAAGTCTGAACAAGGGTTGGACTTTTTATTTTCTAGTTTATCCAACCTTGTAGAACCCCTCCAAAGGATCACACATGCTACGAGAGTACAAAAACAGGATGAGTTTGAATCTTTCCTTGGTACCAAAATCCCAAATGAAGTCGAAATACATCCACCAAGTGATATCAGGTCGAAAGGGAGAAGCAAAAGAATTAAGAAGAGCAAGGAGATTAAAGGTGCCAGCAAGGGTAAAAGTACACGTAGGTGTGGAAAATGAAAGCTAATAGGTCATGATGCACACAATTTCCCAAATGTAAGCAATGTTAGCTGATCCAGATTCCAATCGATTTTGGTCACAAATAGAACCTTGTTAAGTATCTTCAAAATTAGATCAATCCTTGATTCTTGGTAATTAAGTTGATGAACAACAATTTCTAATCTTTTCATATGGTTTCAGATCAATTGGAGGTCGACATCTATATATATGGTTTCAGATAAATTATTTTTTTAAGTATGTATAGCACTGCTCCATGAAACCTTACAAGAAGAAAATAGAAAATTAAGGTGAAAGAAAGGGGAAAGGTCCTTCTGATCTGGACTGTCACCAGTAAGAGAAGAGAAGCACTCTAATTCAGCCCCAAACCAAAACACAAGCTGTAGAGACATGCATTTCACTTTCATTTCAACAGTACTTTGAGCCTTGAACATTGTTTCATTTTCACAACATTTTGAGCTCTCAACATTTCACAGTATTTGAATACACAAATTGAGCTCTAAGCATCAGTTACAATCAATCAACATATACAATGTTGTTGTTTCTGAAAATTGAGCTATAAGCATTTGTTACAATGATTGTTACAGTTACAATCAAGCATCAGTTCCAACCAATCTTCATCATACATTGTTTCTGCCTTGAAGCAGTCCAATCTTCTGTCTTGAAGCATCTGTCTTGAAGTATGTACTGTTGCACGCCACCATCTTTATCCTGTAATCCTCATGCACCAATCAATCTGGAAGCAGTTTTTGTTTCAGTTCCACTCAAGTATGTATTGTAACCACATACCCTGCCCTCTAGGACCTGGACCTGCTCTCGATATCGTCTTAGCTCGGGGCTCTGGAAAGTTATAAAATCAAATTGCAGATGAAACATCATTCGCTACAGCTTTAACATAGTGTATAGGCAAATGAGAAAACAAAGTTTATAGGCAAAGGACTCTGAATTTGCCTAGTGCTCGGTGCAAAATATTTATTGGTCACAATAAAGAAGAAAATCTTCATGACATTGCAAACTGAATTGCTCATTAAATTAGTATCACATAAACAAGAAACAACATAGAAGATAAATCAGGGTGCAAGGACCAAACTGCAGTGTCTTTCACCGAGCCATCGTCATCTATTACATCTTGTATTGATTTCACTAATGACCTATTGATGTCAGCATCTACAATCTGCAGGCAACAAGAAGAATTCAGAACAATGCACACATAAAGATAAAATTAGAAAAAGAATCTTTCCATGTGTTATTTAGGGGGCAACTGAACAAATTGCAAGCATATCATCAAGCTTTATTTTGAAGCATATAGAGTACTGACATTGTTTTGAACCATGGCAACCATCAAGCTTTGTTTTCCTGTTCTAAATTTCCAAAGGTGTATGATTCCAGCAATACCAGCTATCCAGGCATACATGTTTGTCCACCAGCATGGCGAACACAACACGGCCGTCGTCGTAGCTGCGGCCAAAGGTGGCACGCGTGATGGCCACCTCCGCCATCGCGCCCCATTTCGCCGCCAGCGCTGCCATAGACTTGCCGACATGCGGTATCAGCCGCTGCAACAACAAAAACAAACACCACCTCATCAATCAGGCCACGGGCGCACACGCCGACGGACATGAAGCTGAGGATAAGGAAGGAGGAGAGGCACGAAAGGAGGGCCGGCGGCGGAGGGGCAAAGGGGCGACAGTGGAGTGGCCGGCCGGCCGCAGCTGCGAAGTGGCATGGGAGGGCCAGCGGCTGAGGGGCACAGGGGAAGGGCCGGCGGCGAAACGGGCGGAGGGGCGGCCAGTGGTGAATTGGGCGGAGGGGAGGCCCGCGGCGAATCGGGCGGAGGGGCGGCCGACGGCGAATCGGGAGGAGGGCCGTCGGTGTTTGGGCGCAGGGAAAAGGCGCAGTGAGAAGAGACCTAGGGGGTTTTCCGCAAAATCATCGCGTGGGAATAAGTAATCGGCAGGCGCTAAAATGCAAAAATTCCACGAAGATTATCTCGTCCGTTGGATGGTTATCCAGTGGCTCTGGTTACAGGTTTCTAAGGTTGTATCGCAAAGGCTGTTTCGACATGATACGTTGCCATTTCCTATGGGTGGCTTTTAATTTAGCTAATCGTGTATTAAATCTTACTTTTTGGCTGAAGATTTTGACTGTGCTGTGGGCCCATTTGATATTCTAGGCCCTACCAATGCTTGGCTGAACTCAGCTCCAGATTTTGGCCCTAACAATACATGGGTTGTAGTCCAGGAAATACCAACTCGGGCATTGGTCAGCAGCCGAGCTTGTTGCATGCATATCATGGGAACTGATTCAGAATCCATGTTAATGTCCTATGAACCCAATAACCACTTGAAGGGTGAAGCTCATGCCGTCAATGTAAAATTTCCACATACATAGCTCGTTTCAATATCACATGATTGGCTATCGAACTATTATGGAAGTTTGGATTTGACCATTCAACTAGAAAGTCTGGTATCCTACACCCCCAACTATCAAAACCATACATCTTCGGTCATCTGGCCCGATTTTGCAAAAATCACATGCCACGTGGCGCGCCGAGGGATTGCCAAAACTTCCAGGGACTTTTTTTATAAAATCACACGAGATCCTTTCTTTTTTTCTTTCCTTCTTTTTTCCTTCTTCTCTTCCACGTGCAGGGAGGCTGTCGCACGCACGGGGAGGCCACCGCCGCCGCACGCGCGGGAGGTGGCGTAGCCTCGCCGGGAGGCCACTATCGCCGCACGCGCTGAGGGCGCCGCCGAGGGCCACCGTCAGGCAGCATGGGGAGGCCGCCGCCGCCGAGCCGCGCCTGAGGGCGCCGCCGAGCGGGCCGCCGTGCGTGCCGCCGCACGAGGATGACGCCGTCGCCACTGCACAGGCCCCTCCCTCTCCCTCGCTGCCGCCCCCACGCAGCCCGCAGGTGAGAAGAAGAAAGAGAAGAAGACGAAGAGAGGAGAAGGCCGGAGGGATTAGCCTTGCCGTCGCGGAGATCTGCTTCCACGGAGCGGTTGTCCTTTGCGAACGCGGTGTACGAGCGGCTGCCGTTGGAGGATGACTAGCTGCTAGCGGTGCATGGGCAAACCAACTCCCTGTGCGTGCGATGGCGGTGGGATGGAGGGCAAGGCGTGGGTGACCGTGCGGCGGTTGGGGTCGAACGGGAGGAAGGAGGTGGCGGCGGTGGGTGCGCGTAGGGATTGCAGCTATGGCACGATGGTGGCAGGGGAGGGAGAGGCGGTGGTGACCATCCACGTGGGGACGTTCAACGCGGCCATGTTCTCCATGGCGCCTTCAACCTCCAACTTCCAACGCGTGGCGAGCAAGGTGCGAGGAGCACCGCCACCACCACAACCAGGAAACTGGCACCGGCTACGACGCAGAAGCAGCAGCAGAACGACGTTTTGGAAGGGCGGCGACAGAGCATGGAGGAGGTGCTGTGGAAGGTGGGCGCCGACATCATCGGGCTGCAGAACGTGCGCACGAAGGAGGAGCGCGGCATGAGCCCGCTGTCTGAGCTTGCCGAGAGGCTCGACATGTGCTACGTCTTCGCCGAGAGCTGCGCGCGTGGTGACGCCGGCCTCCCCGCGCGTGGAAGAGAAGAACGAAAAAAAGAAGGAAAGAAAAAAAGAAAGGATCTACTGTGATTTTACAAAAAAGTCTCTATAAGTTTTTGAAAATCCCTCGGTGCGCCACGTGGCATGTGATTTTTGCAAAACCGGGTCGGATGACCGAAGATACATGGTTTTGATAGTTGAGGGTGTCAGATACCCGGTTTTTTAGTTGGATGATCAAATACAAACTTTCACGATAGTTCAATGGTTAATTATGGACTTCTTCCCATAAGCACACTACCCCTTGTATTTCTTTTTGTTACACATCGATAGCCATATGCTTTATAGTGATAGTCAAACGATAAACCAAAAAGATCTAGTTACACGGGAAAAATCATTCGAAGCTCTCGTCCTTATCTCTCTTTTCTTTTCCTACACAAGCTGGAGCTGGAGAAACTGTAGTGGGCTTTTCTAGCGTACGATCACACCGGAAATGCGCGACGCAAAGCATTTTCGGATGTTTTTGTGATAGAAGTTTTGGTTTACAAGCTTCATGTTAAAGTGCTAGCGAAACTCAGTCCCAGATTTGTGCTTAATTAATTTGGGTGTTGCAGTGCAGTCTCAGGATATATATATATATATATATATATATATATATATATATATATATATATATATATATATATATAAAGCAAGTAGTGTTTTCACCCAAATTTTGTTTTGTCTGGCTATTTTGCAGAAAACCCCTTGAGTTTTTTTAAAATTAACCCGTAGTCCGTCTGGCTATTTTTTAAAAACCCAATTAAAGAAGAAAAAGTGTTATTTTACAGAAAACCCCTTGATTGTTTATAAAATTAACTGCAGTTCCAATGTTGAAAAGAAAGAGAGGGCTTGGATGAAAAAAGATCTCCTACGTCCCTCTCTTCTGCTCCCATCCGCGCTGCGCTTGCGCCCCTCCCTCCCGTCGCCGCTCAAAGCTCCCGCACCGCCGCTGGACCTTCGTCCTCCGCCTGCTTTCCTCCCTGCATCATCGACCCGTTGCAAAGCACGGACATTTTGCTAGCTATCTATAAAGCAAGTAGTGTTTCTATCCAAAAATTTTATTCTGCCTAGCTATTTTGCAAAAACCCCTTGATTTTTTCCAAAATTAACCTGCAGTTAGGGGTGGATACCGGCTCGGCTCGGCCAGCTCGGCTCGGCTCGGCTCGGTAGAGAGCCGAGCCGGGAGGCTCGGCTCTCGACTTGGCTCGGTTCGGCGGCTCGGTGAGCCGAGCCAGGAGGCTCGGCTCGGCTCGGCTCGTGGCCGGCTCATTTAGCTCGCGAGCCACTTTAATACGTGCAATTTATGTACAAATTATATTTTATTTTTTAGTCTATTAAACATGCAAATATACAATTAAAAAAAATAAAAAGTGATACATTAAGTCCATAATTAACGTAATAACACTTATCCATCGACAATTATCCATGCAAATGTAATGATGCAACTAGATTAGATATTATTACTATTATAATCTAAAGCATTAGATCCATATTGACCATCATAAAATTATAAAAATTATTGATTTATTGTCACATCAACAACAAAACAAGCAAAAGAATAGCAAAACAAGCAAAACATTAGGCCCTACTTTGTACATTGCATCTCGGCTCGTTGAGCTCACGAGCGACTTGCGGCGACTCGAGCGGCTCATTATAGCTAACGAGCTAAACCTTTGGCGCAGCTCATTAGCATTTCTCAACGAGCCGAGCCGAGCCATCCACGAGCCGAACGAGCTAGCGAGCCACGAGTATTTCGTCATCCCTACCTGCAATCCCAATGGTAAAAAGAAAAGGAGGGTTTGGATGAAAAAAGACCCTTCGCTCCTCCTCCCTGCGCCCTCCCTCTCGTCCCCATCTGCGCCGCGCCAAGATCGTGATCGCGCTCCTCCTCCCATCGCTGCTCGGAGCTCCCGCCCCTCCGTGCCGTCCCATCCGTGTCGCGCCTCGACTTACAGTTGCAACGCACGGACACAATTGCTAGTATATATATATATACATATATATACACTAGCAAAATGCCCGTGCGTTACAACGGGACGACGGCACAGGAGGGAAGCGGACGGAGGACAAAGGTCCGGGAGGCGCGCGGGAGCTCGGCGCGACGGGAGGGAGGCGCGCGCGCGCGCGGGCGCGACGCGAATAGGGCCGAAAGAGAGGAACACATGAGGTCTTTTTTCATCTAAGCCCTCCTTTCTTTTCAACATTGGGATGCGTATTAATTTTATAAATATTCAAGGTGTTTTCTGCAAAATAACCACCTTTTCTTCTTTAACTGGGTTTTTTAAATAGCCGGAGAACTACGAGGTAATTTTAAAAAAACTCAAGGGGTTTTCTGCAAAATAGCCAGGCAGAACAAAATTTGGGTGGAAACACTACTTGCTTTATAGATAGTTATATATATATATATATATATATATATATATATATATATATATATATATATATATATATATATATATATATATATGAGACAAACGGGTGGCCCGGCACGGGCACGCCTGAGGCATGGCCCGTCACGGCACGGCTCGTTAGGCACGACTACTGTGATGGGCCGTGCTGTGTCGGCCCGCGTGCCCCACTCCCGGCCCAAGCACGGCTCACGGGAGGCCGGCCGTGTCCGTGCCGACACGGCACGAAAATGGCCCGTGGCGGGCGAGGCCACGGGCCCACAAGACACGACCGAAATAAAAAATAGAAAAAAGTAAACAACTCTATTATTTCGTAGATAAAAATTAAAATTATAAATAAAGGTTAAAAAATAAAATAATGATATATTCGTCACGTTGAAAATATGAAAAAATAATCTATTCGTCATCTTGCGAAAAACGAAAGATTCTTCATATTGAAATTATTGAAATAAATATTCACACTTACTATATGTTAAAAATATTAGTGACTTTATTGATGTTTATATCATTATATCATACAATGATACATACTGCCTTGTTAAAAACTTTGTCATGTAAAAACTCATACGGAAAACTGAGAAAACCATGACAAAGAAAAGAGCACAACTCAAAAATCACAACTACTTCTAACAAAGTTCTATTGGGGTTGGTGTGGATCTAAGTAGAGGTTCTCGAACTGGACGGCCAATTCTTGGTTCTCAGCAGTGTATTGGCCATGTTGTCTAGCTAACTCCCAGTCTTTAACGCTCAGTAGCATTTCGACGTGGTCGCTGCTCAGAGTCGTCCTCCTTTCTTCGATGATTCGACCACACAGGCTGAAGGCCGATTCAGAGGACACTGTTGACACGGGCACCGTCAACACATCCCGTGCAAGTTTTGAAAGCATGGGATATGTCATCTTGTGGTCATTCCACCATCCGAGGACGTTGAAGTCTTGTGCTTCATGCCTGATGGCGTCGCTGTCTACATAAGTTGATAACTCTTCGGCAACACCATGCGAAGAGACGTCTCCACTTCCAGCCGACGAACTGCCACCCCCTGTGCTTGAAGATGAGCTACCCCAAATTCTACCCCACTGTATCTTCTTCTTACCTATAGTTGGGATAGGAGGGAGTCTCTGCTGGCGAACTCCCTGAAACTTTAGTTCATACTTTTCAAAAACTTCATATAGTTTACTCCTAACCTCAGTATAAAAAGAACTATAATCTACACCTACAGTATCTCCAATAAGTGATAAAATAGTTGAGAATCCCCTTAATTTACCCCTAGGATCTAATATGAAAGCAAAAGCATACAACATAGGTATATTTTTTCATTATTTTAAATATTTTTGTTTCATGTGAAAGACAGGTTGGGCTAGAATTTCATCATTTTCATATTCTTTTAAGAATGTAGCCATTTCAAGAATATTGTGCAAAATTAAATTGGCAGTTGAATAATATACTTGGGACAGAGTAAGAGTAGACTCATAAAAAGTTCCAAGAAATTGGTAATATCTTTGGACAATTGCCAAGACGTGCTCAGTCAGTATTGGCCCACCGTCACTGTTTCTTCGGCCATTACGTGACTGGACAAAATCCCAAGAACTCTTTTTTGCAACTCCCAATCATCATTAACAAAATGAACAACTACGCTAAGGTAATCCTCCCTAGCTCCACTACTCCATATATCTGAGGTAACACTAACAGAGAAAGTGCATGTACTAAATAGTTCCTTAAGTGCAGTACTACCCTTCTTATAAAAATTTTCTAAATCTCTAGTTGTTGTTTGTCTACTAACAATTTTGAATCTAGGATTATGCGATTGCTGAACGTACTCTTCGAAAGCAGAAGACTCCCCAAAGTTCAAGGGTAACTCTTGTCTGGCGATAAACCGGACAAGATTTTCCCGAGCTACCATGCTATCGTACTCCCAACTACGTACCGTACCGTCCGGGTTTAGCATCAGTTGTTGCTGCCGCAATTGTATTCCTTGCTTCCTCGCACACGCCTCCACATGACGCTTTAGGTGTCCTGTACCACCAGAAGATCGTGCAGATAAAGAATTCCTACAAATTCTACATCTAGCTTGTGTTACCTCCCTCCCGTTGGGGCCGGTCACTTTCACCTCGTCGAAGTGCTGCCACACACCGGAGGTTCTCGATCTTTTCGAGCCGGTGTGTCGAAACGAGCGGCCGTTGGGGCCGGTCACTTTCACCTCGTCGAAGTGCTGCCACACACCGGAGGTTCTCGATCTTTTCGAGCCGGTGTGTCGAAACACTTCCGCTCGTGGATCCGAAAAATCCTTCCGAAGCCGTCGCCGCCGTCTGAACCGGTTCCTCCTCCACAGTTGGTGGAGTTGGAGCCGATCCGGAGGCATCGTCAAACCCCGACATGTAATTGGGGTCGAAATCACCCAAAGTGAATGACGACGAGTGATATGGATAGTTCGGATCCATTCTGCAATTTTAATCCGAAATAAACAAATTTTAGATATTTAGTAAATACACAAACAAAATACAAATAATACATACATATGAATATCACTTACATCTTTCCAACCGCAAACTCTTCATACCTCTGCGATCAAACTAATTAACTACAAAAATAATTTTGATTTTTGATAAAATTTGAGCAAATTTTGTCAAAACCAAAAAATTAGAGCACAAGAGAGCACTTGAGACTTGAGAGCACAAAATGAGATGTTTGGGGTGAGGAGATGGGGTGGATGCCCTATTTATATGATGAAATTTCATATTTTTTTGAAATTTTTTTGGCCTCCAACGGCTAGTTTTAAATTCTAGGCGTTAAACTAGCCGTTGGGGACACGTGTCAAGCTGTGATTCGCCGGTTCAAAACGTCACCGACCCGCCGTCGCGCCAGCTGCCCCGCCCGCCACGCGTCGCCCAACCATTCGTCGTCCCACCGCGCCGCGCCGTGCCGGCCCGTGGGCGTGCCGTGCCTGTGCCAGCACGCGGCAAGTGTCCCGCGTGCGGTGCCGGCCCGTGGGCGTGGCCGCCAGCCTGTGCACGACACGGTCCGTCGTGCCGTGCCGGCACGGCCCATCTGGGCCGGCCGTGTCGTGCGGCCGGTGCACAATGCCATCGTGCCCGGGCCGGCACGCCTCGGCCCGGCCATTTGGCCACCACTAAGTGCCAGTACCATCGGACTGGTTCCCTATGGTGCTGCCCAATCCATGCATCATATCCATGCCAAAGCCCTTGAATTCACACTTTATTTTTTAGAAGAGAACCTCATGCCAATGCTGTGATATTTGTGCATAAATAGCTCACTCTAGTTATGTAATGCCCAAAAAGAGTTTAGTGAGATGAGATCTTGGGGACAACCAAATATTTTTTTTATCTTATTTAACAATTGGTGGGTAGAATAATTTGAAATTACTAGCCAAGGGCCCGTGAGCTGCAATGGATTTTCTTATAGATTATAAATGTTTTTCAAGTTTTATGTAGCATCATCTGCTTGTTAGCTTATAAGGTATAAGCCTATGACAAATTAAAATTTTGAAACCTTATCTTTTTACTTCATTTTGAACTTATATATTGTGATATATTTTGTAGCATCGCTTTTTAAACCGCAAACAACATCGATATAAAAGTTTAAAATATTTTTTATTATTTTGTTCATTTTTTCATGGCTTAATAAGTCGACTAATTAGACATGTAATTAAAAAACATTATGGTTCACATTATTTCCACTGTTTGTTTGTACTTTGGATCAATGTTAGAAATACATATTATCCACTGAATCGTTAACTGTGTTTGCTGCCATTTACTTCAACATTTGGAATGCAAAGGAGATTATTGGTAATTGGCAGGATACTATTGTTAATCAAATTTTAATTCAACTGAAATAGGTTTAACTGTTTATTCTAGGTGATTAATTGCATGAAAAATTTGACATGGCGAAAGCACAAAATTTCCTAGATCCAACATATGATTAATATATTTATACATCATAAATGGATAAATTTTCTTTTAATAGTAATCAATAAAATTTCTTCTGCCTTTGTATGTACATAGACTAAACTTATTTATCTTGGGGTGAAACCTATACACCCGGATCCAAATGTTACACTTGACACAAACACTTATATTTACGACTATTTATTCTTTTGGTGATAGGCGACGCATCCGTCCACAACTATGCGTCCATATGATCACTTCGCCAATCTCGACAGATGCCAGCCGAATTTTTTGAAGGTGCTCATAGAAGTAGCACGTGTGTACGTTGGATGTGCGTGGGATGTGAACGCCTATGTTTATACTATTCTTGTAAAAAAACAGTAACATATGTACACAGAAATACACGAAAATGTAAGTCTCTCACCATCTCTTATTAGCTGTAGCTAAAATTTAAAATTTAAAATTTAGAATTGATTTCGGAGATATTTCATCGTAGTCTATTTTCCAGCATGGTCTCTTAAACAACTAAGGACGCAAATATAAAAGAAAGTTTTACTTTTGATTGTTTCGTTTATTTTTTGATGGCTCATCGGTTATTGCTCAAACCATGAAAGTTGTTTCTGGCTCCTGCTTGGTTTGTGTTGAAAGTTTGGTCATTTTCATGGCAGAAACCATTGAGAGTACAGAAAAATTGGGCCCTAGTTAGGTCCAGATTTCGGCTTTGGCTTCTGCATGGGCTGCAATGAGACTCATTCAGTATTCAGCTGCCTAATCCGTTATTCATGTATCATCCATGTCAATGCATGCCCTTCTATCACATGAAGAGAAGCTCATGTCCGTGTCGTGAAGACTAGTGCATAAATACATCTCTGAGATAGCTCGCTAGGATCACAAGAACACGCTATCAGATAGCTTTTGAGGACATCTTTTATTTTTAGTTTTACAATTCAACCGTTCAATTAATGTTAGAGTAGGGTGAATCAACTGCTAGCATGATCCGGCGTGTACGAATGGGATGGTGGAGAGAACCAAATATGCATATGTTATGGACTAATGGGTATGACGATTTCTACAACTTGAGTAATTATTTGCAATTGTCATTTTAGAAATGTTTCTTTAAACTGTTCTAATATTGTTTTTATTTATATTTGGTAACAGGTTTCACCAATGTTAAATTTCATAAGTTGTGGAGATGAGGTTAAGCGATTTTTGAAGCTGTTACGGATTACACTAGTCTTAAGTATTGTTGTTGGTACCTTCTATGTCGCTAACGGAAATTTATGTCGCTGACGGAACCATCTACAAATTATAACTGACCCCGCTATGTAATTGGATGATGATATTACTAACATGACATGAATTACCTAATATAGCCGAGTTTGATTTTAGAGAGCTATTGATGATTTATTTTGGAAATTATACAAAGTCTAATATATATATTTTGATCAAAAAATTTATCGAATAGAAAATTATAGACAAATACTCCTAAACCTCGTGTTGTGTTAGTTGTTTAGTGGAACTAAGAAATCTCGTTACTCTTAAACTATTCAAATTAGACCAAAATCCGTTAAACTTAAACAACGGATTCAAATTAGGAAGCCGACTGTGTTAATGGCGGTGGTGTAAGCGGCCAGGGTAACAAGGCAATGGACACGTATAACATATCTCGTATGATATATATATATATATATATATATATATATATATATATATATATATATATCTACTACTTACAAAGCAAGTAGTGTTTCTATCCAAAATTTTGTTTGCCTGTTTATTTTGCAGAAAACCCCTTGAGTTTTTTCAAAATTAACCCGCCGTTAGGGTGGATACCGGCTCGGCTCGGCTCAGCTCGGCTCGGCTCGGTAGAGAGCCGAGCCGAGGCCGGCTCGGCTCGTGAGCCGGTTCTGTTAATGATATGCCCTAGAGGCAACATGGAGATGTTGGATATCATTGTTAATGTTTATGTATAAATGAATAAAGTGTTATTCAGTTTCATGAAATAGACATCTTGTATTGATCAATAAGTACGTGACTTATTTATAAGACTCTATATGTATGAATATATTTCTAAATGATCCATGATCATATATCATATTATTGAAACTAATATGATTCTAAGATCGGCATGTTTATTGATTGATGATCATATCTCATAGATCATGGGTATGGAGATACCAAATCAATAAACATGGACACATATGTTAGAGAACATATTGTTGGATAGACCCACCATGAGACACTATAGGAATTAATGTGTCATTAGTTGGTTTCAGGTAGTGTTGGTACAAGGTCCTTAGACCTGAGATCATCATGGATTCCAACATGTGTAGTAGCCTACTTTAGGACTACCAAACGCTATTCCGTAACTGGGTAGTTATAAAGGTAGTTTTTGGGTTTGCTATGAAACATGAAGTGGGATGTGAGTGATCAAGATGGAATTTGCCCCTCCTTTGGAGAGATATCTCTGGGCCCCTCGAGGTAATGGATTATGGAAATGCATGACCATGCTAAGTTGATTGAGGAGTCAATCAACAGACAGATAATCTAATACGGTTCGAGTGAATGGTTAAGCTATTGAAGGGATGGCACATATCTTGCCTATAGCTTAATTGGTATCGTGAGGCAAAGGGATTTGTGTACACATTACAGGTTCAGAGCCGATATTATATTCTTGTATACTATGGTGTCAATATGTGCTGTTAGGCGCCGCTATTGACAGGTCGGCTGAGTTGAACTCGAGCCGACGATCGGCTAAGTTAGACTATAGCCGAAACCAAGTATACCTGAACCTACAAGGTCGCACGCTTAAGAGGATAAGAACAGACATTCGAGTTGGACTCGGATACGGCTCGATCTGATAGGGATCCGATCGGATAGAGTCCTATGGGCTTACGAAGTCCGGCCGACCAACTCTATGAGATTCGGATAGGATCCGATTCAAAATAGAGTCCCGATGGGCCTCTAGGCCCAACCGGCAACTCTATATAAAGGAGGGAGGGGTGGAGAGCTGCTGCATGTCAATGTATCGAATTGGATCAAATCAATCTGATTTGGCGCAACAGAAGTCGGCGAGATCAATCTCCACGGAAACCCTCCCCACTTTCGAGCCAAACCCTAGCCTTGCATCGCGTGCTAGCACACGGGTGTTCGACGTTCTGTTCCGGACGTGTGGATACCAGTAGAGGCGCTGCTACGTTGTGCGCTGTTGATCGGCTACGAATCGGCTGCAATTGGAGCAAGGCGACTGCGGCAGATCAGCGACGAGAACGCGGTTGGACGACTCGGATCGGCTGCGACATCGGCGAATTGGCTGATTGGTGAATCGGCTGTCTCCGGGAATCGGCTGTCATCGGCCAGCACAGTTCCAGATCGGATAGTCCTGATTGGCTATTTTCGCTGCATACTTCAATCGGTAACGATCTATCGGTCCTTACTTGCAAGTGTTCCTGGTTTGCGCGGTAGAAAACTTTTTTTTTCGCCTAGCGTAGCCTCCGCGTAACCCTTCAGGCTCGAGCCAGCTCGTTTAGCTCGCGAGCCACTTTAATATGGTGTAATTTATGTACAATTTACATTTCATTTTTTACTCTATTAAACATGCAAGTATATAATTAAAAAAAGTAAAAAGTGATATATTAAGTCCATAATTAACGTAATAACACTTGTCCATCGATAATTATCCATGCAAATGTAATAATGCAACTAGATTAGATATTACTATTATTATAATCTAAATCATTATATCCATATTGACCATCACAAAATCATAAAAATTATTGATTTATTGCCACATCAACAACAAAACAAGGAAAAGAATAACAAAATAAGCAAAACATTAGGTCCTGCTTTGTACATTGCATCTGACTCGTTGAGCTCACGAGCAGATCGCGAGCTGACTCGAGCTGGCTCGTTATAGTTAACGAGCTAAACCCTTGGCGCAGTTCGTTAGCATTTTTCAACGAGCCGAGCCGAGTCGAGCCGAGCCAACCACGAGCCGAACGAGCTAGCGAGCCACGAGTATTTCATCAGCCCTACCCGCAGTCCCAATGCTGAAAAGAAAGTGAGTGCTTGATAAAAAAAGACCCCCTTCGCCCCTCCCTCCCGTCCCCATCTGCGCCACGCCCCGCGTCGCGACTGCGCTCCTCCCTCCCATCGCTGCTCGGAGCTCCCGCGCCCCTCCGTGCCGTCCCCATCCGCGTCGCGCCTCGACTTCACCCGTTGCAACGCACGGGCACAATTGCTAGTATATATATATATATAACTATCTATAAAGCAAGTAGTGTTTTCACTCAGATTTTGTTTTGTCTGGCTATTTTGCAGAAAACCCCTTAAGTTTTTCCAAAATTAACCCTAGTCCGCCTTGCTATTTTAAAAACCCAGTTAAAGAAGAAAAAGGGGTTATTTTACAGAAAACCCCTCGAGTGTTTATAAAATTAACCCGTGGTCCTAATGTGAAAAGAAAGGATGGCTTGGATGAAAAAAAAGATCTCCTGCGTCCCTCTCTTTTGTCCCCATCCGCGCCACGCCCCGCGCCACGCTTGCGCCCCTCTCTCCCGTCGCCGCTCGGAGCTCTCGCGCCACCGCCTGGACCTTCGCCCTCCGCCTGCTTCCCTCCCTGCGTCGTTGTTCCGTTGCAACGCACGGGCATTTTGATAGTATATATATATATATATATATATATATTAGAAATATTAATGAAGGGTATTCAATTTAAAATTCTGCTCTAAACACTACTGCTGCTAATGCACAACTACAATGGCAGGGTGAGTGGTGCTTGGCCAGTGCCAATATTTGTTTTTGCATCTATGCACACACAAGGTGCTGCTTGTCTGAAGGCCTTAAGACTCTGCATGTTTCTTTTGCTTTGCCGGCAAGCATGGCAAAGTGAGAAAAGAGTAAAGCGACACAGAGGAGGCAAAAGAAGTTGAAACTCCAACACCATCACATTACTTATTGGGTTTATCTTGCTCTTTTGCTTTCTGATGGATCCATTTAAGAGCGATAGTGAGTGAGGCAGTAAGAGCCAACAAGAGTTTGAGAAGCATCACTAGCAGGCAGACATTGCACATTAGGGTTCAGCTCACGGGTGTGCGTAATTGTGTAGGTGTTCAGTGTTCTTCTTGTCCTGCATTGGTAGGAGGAAGAAGAGGAAAACAGGTTGATGTTGGGAATGGGAGATGATTGCAAAGTGCAATGGAACGATGGATTTTTACTCATTTGCTGCCTGCTGAAACATATCACATAAGGACATAGACAAAAGTGATTTTTGCCTGTTGTGACTATTCTGGTTGGATTCATAAAGTCTGTTGCTGGTATCGTATTGGAATATGATCAGCATGGTTACTAATTTCCTGTTGGGTTTTGCATTGGCTAATCTTATACACTTTATTTTTGGCAGAATAAAATATACTGTGTTGTGGACCCACTGTTAAGTCTGGGCCTACCAATGCCGGACGTCACTGATCAGCAACAACACCTGTTGCATGTCAAACGAGATCATCTGATTTAAGTCAGGTGACTTTGGATCACTGACATGTGAACTCATTGCTCATGAGACTCATATATCACTGACCTAAAGTTATTTGACTTTAAGTCTGAGAAATCATTTTCGTGGCATATATATATTCATGAAACTGATTGAGGAGTCATCTGCCTAAGCTGTTGTTATCCATGCCAATATGAACCTAACTACTTGATGAGAGAAAGCTCATGCCCTCCTGTGTCAGATTTCCACATAAATAGCTCGCTTCAAACTAGAGAAACACATAAGATCTACCCATAGTAATTTTTTTTACGACCAGACAGTGAGTCAGTGATAACAATGATGGTACTAATGTAGTCATATATAAAACAAGCAGATAGGTGATGAGATTTTGGAGAAAACTAAATATAGTTACGATTTCATCGATGGGTAAGAATATTTATTCAGATATGTTATTCTAAACCGTTGAACAGTGATCAGCCCGTGTACCAACTTGGTAGGAATCCATCTAAGCATGGGAATCTTTAGCAAAATATTCATACCAGACTACCACCATCGTAATAACATCCATGTGCACATTAAGATCGCACTGCGACACCTTATTCGACTTGGCGGCCGAGTGAGTATGATGATTTCGTTCTTGTTAGGGACGGAGCACATGTTAGACGTTCTTCTCAATGATTCGATTGTTGTTTCTATTAAGTACGCCATTGACGATTCTTTTTATTTAGTTAAGTTAAGCATATTGCTCCTGATCTACTTCTCACTGTTGAGAATTTAGTGTTTCAATTTTGATCATTAATGGTTATTAAACGATTAATCTATTATTAGTGAAAGTCATATGTTGTATTTATGATACAATATACATTACCAATATGTTATACTTTTAGTAAAAATATGATTGAGTGGTCAAAGTTAACAACTAGCACTACTAAAAAAAGCTCATTGGTGTCGCTCAAAAAGTGCCGGTTAAAACAAATCCAGCACCTATAATGCAAATAGGTAGCATGTAAAGAATAGGTGTCGGTTCTTGTTAATAACCGTCACCTATAGTGCGAAATAGGTGTCGGGTGAACAGTAAAACCGACACCTATAGTATAGGTAGCGGTTCTTAAATGAAACTGGCACCTATTTGTCCTAAATAGGTGTCGGGTGAAGAGCAAAACCGGCACCTAAGTATAGGTGCCGGTTTTGCTCTTCACCCGACACCTATAAGGTTCCTTACGCTGTAAGCTTCGTAATATAGGTGCCGGTTGTTGTTAAAAACTGACACCTATATTCCGACCACCTATAAATGCCACCTTTCAGCCACTTAGCTCATTTTTATTCGGTCTTCATGTGTAGAACGAAACAGAGGGGGGAAGGTTTTGCCAAAAATTTTCAGAAAAATTAAAGGTTAGTATATTTTAGTTGATTATTATTTGTGTACGTGATTCTTTATGATATTCTTTTGTGATTTGTGTGTATATGTTAGTAGATGCATGACACCATTTATGTCATTTATGTCTCTTTCTTTAATTCAAAGTATTTCGGTTGTCAAATTTGAAGAGACTATCACCGTAGAGTAATGTAACCAAAATAAAATAATGTCATTTATATGAAGACGTCACATTTTTTAAAAATTTCCGTAGGACCGATGGATGAAGGAGGGATGAACAATGCGAAGCAGGGTACCTTGGAGTATGCCAGGGGAGTAACCAAGTTCGTGATCGGGGCCACGAGTTCCCAGTCGTTGAGCATGACAGAATATTTACATTGTCCATGTTCTGATTATAGGAAGGAGAGACAGTTTCCCGCAAAACAAGTTCACGAGCATTTGCTAACAAGAGGTTTTATGCGTAATCACACATGTCAGGACAATCACGGTGAAGATGAGAATTATAGTGTGGACAATCATGGCGATGCAATGCATGAAGACAATGTGGAGTTACCTGCTGACGAAGGTGAATACGACAATGACGAATCGGATGGGTTGGATCAGATGTTGCGGGATGGAGAGACAGCCTACAGTGATGACAGACAATACGAGAAGTTTAAAGCCATGGTGGAGGACTCAAAAACACCGCTTTAATCCAGGTTGCAACGAGGAGCACACCAAATTACACGTCGTCCTCTCGTTGTTGCAGATGAAATCAACCAACGGCTAGAGCAACAAGAGCTTCACAGAGCTTCTACAGCTGATCGGAGACCTCCTTCCAGCGGGTCACGTACTGCCAGAAACGACATACCAAGCAAAGAAGGTTGTTTATCCACTCGGGCTAGAGGTGCAAAAAATTCACGCATGTCGAAATGACTGTATCCTATACCGGGGTGACTATGAAGACCTGGATGCATGTTCAGTTTGCGGAGCACCGCGGTATAAGGGTGGAGGTAACGACGATGATGCCGATGATGACAGCGGTGGCCCCGTCCTAAAGAAGAGGAAAGTGCCTATTAAAGTTGTATGGTATTTTCCTATAATCCCTCGGATTGAGCGTCTGTATGCAACCAAAAAGCATGCAAAGATGATGTGGTGGCACGCCGAAGAATGTAAGAAGGATGGGATGATAAGGCACCCTGTCGACGGGTCTCAATGGAGAAAGATAGATAGAAAGTACAAAAATTTTACACGCGAGATAAGGAATGTTAGGTTTGGGCTGAGCACAGACAGGATGAATCCATTCGGTGACATGAGCAGTCGGCACAGCACATGGCCAGTGGCACTTGTTATGTACAACCTTCCGTCATGGTTGTGCATGAAGCGCAAGTATATTATGATGCCACTGCTAATCCAAGGGCCCAAGCAACCTGGCAACGATATCGATGTCTACTTCAGGCTAGTAGTAGATGATCTTCAGTTATTATGGGTTTAGGGGGTGCAGATGTGGGATGCTTACAAAAGAGAGTACTTCACCTTAAGGGCAATATTGTTAGTTACCATTCAAGATTACCCTACGGTGGCAACACATCGGACAAACAGTGAAAGGTGGTTGTGCATGTGTGCGGTGCGTGCGGGACACAACAAGCGGTGGGCGAGGTACTGGAAAGACCGTGTACATGTGCCACCGGAGGTTTCTTCCTGTCGGTCACCAGTACCGTAGCAATAGAAGAGATTTCGATGGCACAGTGGAGAAGGGGACAACTCCGATACATCATACAGGCAGAGATATTTTTGAAGAGGAAAAAGATATTGAACATGTATTTGGTAAGGGGCATGGCAATACACGTGCGGCGGGCAAGGGTGGTGAGAAGCCTCTTTGGAAGAAGAAATCTATCTTCTGAGAACTACCGTATTGGAAAGATTTGGATGTCCGTCATGCAATCGACGTGATGCACGTTGAGAAAAATGTATGCGAGAGTTTGATGGGAGTACTGCTGAACATACCTGGCAAGACAAAGGATACGTTGAAATCCCGGAGAGACCTCGTAGACATGAACATCAGGTCCGAGCTACATCCTCAAGAACGTCCCAATGGCCGACAATACCTCCCTCCCGCGTGCTACACCCTCAGTGCCGCCGAGAAAATCAGCCTGTTGGAGTGCCTGCAGAGTGTCCGAGTCCCGTCTGGTTACTCCGCTAACGTTAAAAGACTTGTCAACATTAGAGAGAAGAAAATAGTGGGCATGAAGTCACATGATTGTCACGTGCTGATGACACAACTACTCCCTGTTGCGGTTAGAGGCATCTTGCCAGACAGGGTGCGAAACCCAATCATAAAGTTGTGCTCGTTCTTCAATGCTATATATCAGAAGGTGATCGATCCAACCACACTAGACAAGCTCCAGGCAGATGTAATCGTGACCATTTGCCAACTTGAGATGTGTTTTCCACCATCATTTTTTGATATAATGGTTCACCTAGTGATACATATCGTGAAAGAGATAAAGATTCTCGGCCCAGTGTATCTTCATAACATGTGGGCTTCCGAGAGATTCATGGGGATCATAAAAAAGTATGTGCGTAATAGAGCTCGACCGGAAGGGAGTATCATAGAGGGTTATGCAACAGAGGAGGTGGTTGAGTTTTGCATCGACTATATGGATCTACATCCCATTGGTTTGCCGATGTCCCGACACGAGGGTAGGCTACTTGGGAAAGGGACTTTAGGGCATAAAGCAATATTCGCTCCTAGCCTTGAAACACTACGACAAGCACATTTCGCGGTGCTCGAGCGTCGGCCTTGGTGGCTCCATTTGTTGATGTGCATTACAACTCCTCCGAACCGAGAACCCGGGCAAATCGAAGCATGGATTGCTAAGCAGCATAGACTGCATTTCGGTGATTGGTTACAGAAGCAAATCATGGCTTCGAATCCTGATAGTGACCAGTTGTACGTTTTGTCTCGAGGGCCTGCGAGCACTATGCATTCATTCCAAGGGTATGATATTAATGGGTATACATTTTACACGAGAACGCAGGATGTCAAGAGCAAATATCAGAACAGTGGTGTCTGTATAGATGCCTTCGACGGTAATGGTGTAAAACAAACATACTATGGCTATATAGAGGCAATGGGAGCTTGAGTATGGACCAAGGTACCACTTTTCCGGTGTCAATGGGTCAAAATTCCAAGTGGTTTGAAAATTGACAAGTACGGGATGTTCATCGTGGGACCTAAACAATGTGGGTTATCAAGATGAACCTTTTGTGCTCGCAAACTCTATAACACAAGTATTCTATGTCAAGGACCCTTCATCGATGACTGATCGCCACGTAGTTCTCAATGGAAAGCGAAACATTGTTGGAGTTGAGAATATCACCGATGAGGAAGGCTACGATCAAATTGACGAGTTACCACCTTTTGCAACAGATGTAGACGAAGGTGAAGAAAGTCAAGAAGACGGAGAAGAAGACGAAGAAGAGGAGAAAGCCTCATATGTTCGCATTGATCATGAAGAAGGAGTAATAGTGATCGACTTATAAGTTGAAATTTGATTATAACAAATATGAATCTGTAATTTTGGAACTGAATGAATATATTCGCGTGCAGTCCTCTACTCAACAATCAATGGTTGGATTTAATTTGCTGGATGATTATATATCAATTGATGCATATATATCAGGCCCATTGGCAGCCTAAGTTGCATGCGTATGTAATGTTAGTGGATAGGGTTTTAGAGAATAGGTGTCGGGTCCAAATAAAAACCGACACCTATTTCTCCGTATAGGTGCCGGTTATTTGGTAATACCGGTACCTATTATGAGAAATAGGTGTCGGTTTTTATTGATAACCGACACCTATAAAGTTAGTATATATATATTTCCAGATCCGCCGCCTCCTCGGTGTTGTCTAGATCCGCCGCCAGCACCGCACACCCGCCCTTCGTCGCCCGCCATCGCCCGCCTCTGACCTGTCCAGCGCCGCCGTCGTCCAGATCCGCCGCCCGCCCACCCGTCCAGCGTCGCCCGCCCGTCCTCCGTCAAACCCAGCGCCTGCCGCCGTCCTTCGCCCGCCATCATCGTCGGGTTGCCTCCGCCGCCCGGTGATCTTCGGCCCGCCTCCACATTTTTCTTTAGGGTTTTGTTTCTTTAGGGTTTTTCCACTTATTCGCTAACAGCAAGCTCGATGATGAACTGCAGTCAACGTGGGGGAGGAGGGGCAAGCTTCTTCAACATCATCAAGAAGTTAACGGTGCTTCTTCAACATCCCCGAAAGCCGGCTCCGGACAAGGTCTGTCTATCTCGTCCTTTTCTCTCTCCTCGCTTGACAAGGAAACAATTGTCTACTTCGATTTATTTTAAGTTCATGGTAGTTTCTTGAGAGACGTGTTAGGCACCCATCCAGTACACCGAAAATAATCAAGATGGACAAATGCCTGCTGCTGGTTTCCTCTTATGCATTTCCAACTTGCTATATTTTTCTGATCTTGGCTGAACTGATTAAAGGCCAACTAAGACATCGAACAATGTATTTCTTCAAGCAATGATCAGTCGTCCCTAAAGCATACAAGAGAAAGTGACAAACAGGGATGCTTAATTACAGCTTGAACGGCAAAAGTCATTGGTTTAGGATTAGTCTAAAGGAAATTAATGCATGACTAGGCATGATGTTGTTCATTCATGTATGTTTATATGTATGAATCAATTCAAACTGCTAGTGGCCATTTGAAGACTGGATATTTTGCGCGTGGGTAACGATGGTTGACTAAATCAGAACAAATTAAGATTTAATTGCTTGCTTCTACCCAGCAAATTAGGGAACATAGTCCTTAGATTAATTATTGCTTGATGGATGTGGCGATCAGAGCAGCCATAACAGCACTGCAGATTGGTGTGTTCCAACAAACTCCACAAGGACTTTGTTTGAGACTCCCCACATGGATAGCCGAAAATATTTTTTAAAAAAATATAATAGAAATATAGACGTTTACAATACGTATATACTCTATAAATGCATACATGCATATCCTATTCTATAATTAAACACCCTTTACAAACTAAATTAGTTGGAGATGATGAAGTCATTACAGATACTATAGTATAGTACATACAAATATATGTTTAATTAAATAAACACTCTATAATATAGTACATACAAATATATGCTTAATTAAATAAACATCTTATCTAGAACGTAGAGGGTTAGCATCCCCGAGGTCACACAAAGAGTCCAATCTGATGCTTGACGTGGTTGTACCTTCCAAACTCCAAAATGTTGATCATCTTTCAGTATTAATATGACTTATGGCACATTATATTTGACATACACACATGGCAGTGGCACATCTATATAGCATATAGCATGTGAAATCGTATGGATATTTGTTATTAGTTTCCTGTCGTTGAAAGAGATAGCAAACCGAACCTAGATGTCTGCCATTACTACACCGTAGAAAAAAAAATAAGTCTGCCATTACCAATTATCTATTGTATTAGCTAGCGTGCTTAATTACTTGTACCATTAATTCTTGGCTTCTAGAGGGCATATGGGTCATATTCCAAAAACTCCTATATTAAAATTAAAGTTGTTCAGTGAAATGAATGGATTATAATCACATGAGACTAGAACCGACACCACCACCTAAATATTTCTGAATTCAAAAGTTATTTGGTATAGTTTTATGAATAGTAATAATTCTTTTATAGATCTCCAATTAATTAAGGCAAAGGTACGATCTACCCGTTAAACTTTTGGCACAGTATGATTTACCCTATACACATCAAAACCAGACGTATTCCCCTTGTTCTGCCTATTCCTCTACTCGCTATTTTTCTTTCCATATTGAGCCATCACCATCGCATCACATGCTATAACGAAAGGGATGTTATTTATACACAAAAAACATGAAACATTTTATTAATCTCAAAGTGGGTTAAAAACATAGTAAATTCATAACAAAAACACTTCAAAATGATATACTTTTGTAGCACCGGTAGAGCATAACATTGTGGCAATTGACACCATGGGTCCATGCCATCATTCTACTTCTTAAAAACAAAGATGTGAAATCACTTATTTTGAAGCAAGTATTGTTTATAGTCCAAGCGGCGTTCCTTCTTTCCTTCTTTTCTTCTTTCCTTCTTTCCTTCTTTCCTTCTTTCCTTCTTGTGTCCCCCTCTTCTTTCCTTCGCATTTTTCACTCTCTGTTAAAAAGTCCAATTTACACAAATGTTCAGAATCATTTTTAGATTAACTCTCTCAAACTTTTGATCATTATAGTGTAGAAAATATCCCGGGAACAAGATAATAGTATGCCTGCAATTTCCGGAGAAAATGACGGTGGTCCTGGTAGCCCAAGTGGCTTTCTAAACTTGAACCCTGAAAGCGTGGAGGAGGCTACCCCTTCGGCCATTGTGAACTCTGGTGATACCGGGACCTCATCGACAAAAAGGGGGAGAGGTCCAACCAGGATGCCCTCGGGCCTTTACACTATAACAATTAGATCCGACGGGAACCCTACGGCTCCTACGTCGGTACTCACCCCATACTCAAATGCTATAGGTGTCATCATGAAGGATGACATCCCAATCAAGTACCGATACTGGAAGAGCAGTGATCCAGATCTATTGGAGTGGACGGTACCAGAAAGAGACAAGGACCTTGCTTGGGACAAGTTGAAGCGGACATTCCAGTTTCCCACGGGATCGAACAACTCGCAAAGCGAGGGCCCTTGAGAGGATGAGCGTCGGCTTCCGAAAGTTCAAGACAGACCTTACCGGGATTTTTGTGAAGCGGGACTGACACCAAATTTTGAAGATCCTAATTATCGTAGGTGCCGCATTTTCGGGATGAATTTGTGGCGTACGAACATCGATTCCGCGAAGGAGGTTAGCGAAAGGAATCAAGCAAATGCGGCCAAAACTTCTTCCCTCATCATCTCGGTCGTAGCGGTTATGCCAAGAACGTAGAGAAATGGCGAGTGAGGGAGGAAGAGCTGTTGGAAAAGGGGATCGAGATTGAGACAAAGGACTGGTGCGAACGAGGAAAGAATTACCAATACGCCCGAGGGGCATCACTCTCTGATACAGGCGAGTTGGTACACAAGTGTCCAACTTCACAAGAAGTGTCCCGAAGGCTACATGATGCGCATCATCAGGCTTTTGAGGGCTCTTTTGTTCCAAGCAGGGAGAAAGATGAGCTCACACTAGCATTACAGAACGCTGAGCATCCGGGACGCACAAGGGGAGTAGGCCTCGTACCATGGAGGGAAGGTTTTCCTGAGGACAGACATAGATACCGGTCTCGAAGTAATAAAAATTCCGCAGACCAATTAGAACAGATGAGAGTTCTAATGGAAAAAGTTCAGAAGATGGAGGCACTGCTACTTCAGGCGGGGATTGGCGACGATGCTGGCTGTTTAGCCAGTCCAACAGGGAAGAAAAGCAGTTGCGCTTCAACTGAGGTTCCTCAAGAACCGGAGACAACTCGTCACCCTATGGACGCAATCACAGTACGTACTGCATGTAGGTTGCATGTGCCACTGCAGAGTCAAAACCTCACTATAGAGGTGGCACGCGGTATGGCACATCCTGTAGTGGAGGGAGGAAGGATACACGGTAATCCAATACCAACTGGCTACTCAAGGGTTGAAGTGGAGGACGTGTCGAGCAGATATAGGGCCATCTAGCTTGAATTTCCTCCAGAGGAAGGGGTGAACACTCTTGGAGAAGCTATCCACAATGTCATCATGTGGTGCAAGAGGTTCATTGTCTTTCCTTCAGGAGATGGTGATGACGAGCCAAGCGATGGCGGGTCTAGCTCTAGCGGGCCTGCTGTCTCCCCCCAAAGAATACCAACTCCACCACCGTTGCCACGTAAGAGCCCGTCTCCTCCACCGGCACAAAGAGCTCCTGATGACCAGCCCAAAAAGAGGGGTCGACTGTGCAAATCTACAGATATGTCTGAACCATCTACCCTTAAGAAGGGCAAGAAAGCGACTATTTCTACAAAGTCGGAGCCATCCCCGAAAGTGTCAGTTCAAGTACAGGACCATTTCATTGGCATGGCAAGGCCACCAGCCCCGACGCAACCTATTTCGGACTTTCAACGCACGATCCAGAAAAAGAAATTGCAAGATTTTTCCAAGGCTCAATTCACAAAAGACACCAAGAAGAATGAGAAAGAATTTCTCCAAAGTGCAGGGCTGAAGAGTTTGTCTGATGTGGACAATATTCCGAAGGCACCTTTGGCAGCTAAGTTCAAGTTAGGTGGTCCTTTGATCACCGACGAATATCGCAACGTCATTGCAAATTGCACTCAGATGAGAAGGGTAGAAGAGTGGTACCTACAGATGGCAAAGGAGGGTAAGGAGACGTTCGGTGTCTTTTACAAGAACGAGGACTTTCATCACAACGATGGTGTAATCTAGGTCCCATTTGATGAACTATTTCAGCTATACAATCTGAGGGAGCTAGACGTATCTATACTTCAAATATGGGCATTGTAAGCATACTTGAATTCCTAGCTAGTATTTCTAAGTTCATGTCAAGTATCAGCCTTTGTAAGTTGTCTAACTTGTTTCCTTATGCAGAATGGGGGCGCTTGAATGTAGAGCGACTTGTAACAAACTAGCATTCCTCGATCCAGCGATTGTCAACTCCAATCAGATTGATGGAGGCCCAACGTCCCAAAAAATGGTGTTGGACTACCTGTACAGCTCCTTTGTGAAGCTTCAGGACATGAATACGATTCTTCTGCCCTACAACTTTAAGTAAGTGAGGTAGTTATCGTTCCACCTACCATTTGTCCTTACTCGGTGTTAATTGCTCTGTCCCTTTGTATGTAGGAACCACTGGATCCTTCTTGTGATCCATTTAAATGATTCCAAAATCCTCGTTCTGGATGGATTGAGGAAACCGCGAGAAGATTTCCAATCCGTAATTGACATCCTCAATAAGACACTAGTGAAGTATAAGAAGAAGTGCATTCGACACGCTCCCTGTTCAAATACATTCCGGGTAACCTGCCACCCTTGGTGCCAACGTCAAGATCAAGGAACGAGCACAAGTGGATATATCTGATTGATCCTTACTTTTGATCGTGTGGTTTTTGTATGAGCTGTGGATATTGTCAGATCTGATGTATGAACCATTGCAAATGTTGTGTGACTGCTGTATGGAATAAATGTTGGATGGTTGTATGGAGGAATATTTATGCTAAATATAATTTTTTTGTACGTTCAGGAAAATACGTACCGGTTTTTAACAAAAACCGGCACCTATTATACCAATAGGTATCGGTCTCAAACAAAAACCGGCACCTATTACGACCAATAGGTTTCGGTCTCAAACAAAAACCGGCACCTATTACGACCAATAGGTGTCGGTTCGAAGTTAGAACCGACACGTATTAGTTATAATACGTACGGTTTTGTATTGAGAACCGGCACCTATTAGTCGTAATAGGTGCCGGTTTTTAAGCGTGGCCGGCACTTATTAGGCTGAATAGGTGTCGGTTCTCAATACAAAACCGGCACCTATTGGGTCTAATAGGTGCCGGGCGAGAACCGGCACCAATGACTTTGGTCATTGGTGCCGACCAATAGGTGTCGGGTACGAAACCGACACCTATTGGGGATTCCGAACCACCACCTATTAGGCATTCTGTACTAGTGTAGATCCTAACAACGATATGTATTTGAAATCAGAGGGAGTAAATAGGATGCATATGTTGATCATATGCCCCTCCTTTTTTTCACCTTATGTTGAAGGCGGACTTTTTTTTAACAAACTGACATAACACTATATAAATTTTATTAAATAGAGCAAAAGAAAAAACTATATAACATATACAAAATATTTACAAAAGGAAAAAAAACGTGATCCCTAAAGGACTACATTACAGAGGCCCTTTGCTTCTGTTAAGATCCAAATCTTTGCCTTCTCTTTGACTTGACGACCAGGCTTATTGTCGATAGCTCGAAGTCAAACTCATGCCTCACCTATTCCCACTCTGCTCAATTGCACTATTATCAAGTGTTCTTTTAGTTTTTTGTAGTAACCATACATTGGTACATGTATGTGTATTGTCATCAATACGGAAGTTTTGTGCTGCCCTAGCACACAAGTTCTTAATTATGGAACTGATGTTTTTGGGTGTTATAGAAGTTTTGGACACGCTGGCTCATTGTCTCGTATGGGCTTCGTGTGACGGCGGTTGGCCAGTGCCCAGCGGGCTTCGGTGCATGGGATCCGGTGGTGGTGGAATTTTGGTGCGTCGGATCCAGCGGTGACCGCGACGGTTCTTGTGTAGGGGAGGTGGGAGATTGGGGCTAGGTTTCTAGAAATATAACTACTTTGGAAGACTGAGCCAGCGTATCTTTGTAATTTATAAAGTCATCATTAACGTCTTTGTTATCGATGAATACGTCGTCTACCTTTAAAAGAGTAATTAACCGTAAATATAAACATCTATGCCAAATCTAAATTTTATCATCGAAACCTAACCATAAAGCTATGCTTGCGATAAAAAGGAAACACGTCTCTTTTAGATCCCATATAATTTTATTTATAGCCTAGAGTTTTGGTAGTGACACTAGATACTACCTTAACGATCGGAAAAAAAATCTGCCAAACGTATTAATTAGTTTGGTCAAAAAGAAGAATAAATAGAAGAGAATAAGTAAAAAAATATGAATACGGAGAAAAAGAAGCGTGAACATTAGGAAAATAGAAGACCATATTTTATGTATTTTCTTAAAAAACTACACTGTCACTATAATATTCCAGGATACATTGAAAGGAAAGCTAAAGTAACATTAAATATTGCTGTCATAGCAATTTTTAAAAAATGAACTAACTTTTTTCTAAAGTAATTAAACTATATGCAATAAACTAATGGACACATCATTGATAAACAAATAAACGGGCTAATATAGTTGGATGCGTCAACAGGCGCACCAATTTTCTAGTATTGTTTCTATTTGCAGCTCATTTGTTTTGGGTCAAGTGGTTGGGTGTCCTATTATGTTTGGTTCTTCATCATAATGGGTACAAATATTAAAGTACTATTTGCAACCATTACTGAAGAAACCATCATTGATTAAAGTGGCAAAAACCACGTAGTCTCGGTTTGAGTTACACCGGGACTAGAGATCATCTCTAGTCCCGGTTTAAAAAGTCTATGGATTTCTAGGAACATTAGTCCGGGTTCGTGTCACGAACTAGGACTAAAGATCACCTCTAGTCCCGGTTCAAATGTTGTCAGAGCCTGTCAGAGCGTCGGGCACCTTTAGTCCCAGTTGGTAACACCAACCGGGACTAGAGATGCTATCTTTAGTCCCGGTTGGTGCTACCAACCAGGACTAAAGATGTCTGGCGCTCTGACAGGTTCTGACAGCCTCTGACACCATCTTTAGTCCCGATTGGTAACACTAACCGGGACTAGAGATGCTATTTTTTGTCCCGGTTGGTAACACCAACCGGAACAAAAGTGAATGTGCTTATTTTTTAACTGAACCTAATAAAAATATATAATTTTTTTACATGAGTCAAATGGCCAAAAATTAATTTAAGGGGATCTGTAATTTCAAAGAGTGTGGTGTTGTGTGGAGGTGGGTGATTGAAGATAGAAGGAAGCTTTAATTTTGTTATTACATATCTGAAGGGTTACGCGGAGGCTACGCTAGCCAAAAACAAAAACTTTTACCGCGCAAACCAGGAACACTTGCAAGTAAGGGCCGATAGATCGTTACCGATTGGAGTAGAGTGCAGCGGAATAGCCAATCAGAATAGCCAATCCACACGTCCGGGGACAGAACGCCGTACACCCGTGTGCTAGCACGCGATGCAAGGCTAGGGTTTGGCTCGAAAGTGGGGAGGGTTTCCGTGGAGATTGATCTCGGCGACTTCTGTTGCACGCGATGCAATTGACGTCTTTTCTCTCTCCACCCCTCCCTCCTTTATATAGAGTTGGCCGATGGGACTAGTGGCCGATTAGGACTCTGTTTTGAATCGGATCTCATCCGTATCTCATAGAGTTGGCCGCCCATACATCGTAAGCCCATAGGACTCTATCCGATCGGATCCCTATCCGATCGAGCCGTATCCGAGTCCAACTCGAATATCTATTCTATCCCCTTAAGCGTGCGACCACGTAGGTTCGGGTATACTCGGTTTCGGCTATAGTCTAACTTAGCCGATCGTCGGCTCGAGTCCAACTCAGCCGACCACAATAGCGGCGCCTAGCAGCACATATTGACACCATAGTATACAAGAATATAATATCGGCTCGAACCGTAATGTGTACACAAATCCCTTTGCCTCACGATACCGCTTAAGCTATAGGCAAGATGTGTGCCATCCCTTCAATAGCTTAACCATTCACTCGAACCGTATTGGATTATCGTCCGTTGATTGACTCCTCAATCAACTTAGCATGGCCATGCATTTTCATAATCCATTACCTCGAGGGCCCAGAGATATCTCTCCAAAGGAGGGGCAAATTCCATCTTGATCACTCACATCCCACTCCATGTTTCATAGCAAACCCGAAAACTACCTTTATAACTACCCGATTACGGAATAGCGTTTGGTAGTCCCAAAGTAGGCTACTACACATGTTGGAATCCATGGTGATCTCAGGTCTAAGGACTTTGTACCAACACTACTCGAGACCAACTAATGGCACATTGATTCTGTAGTGTCTCATGGTGGGTCTATCCAACAATGTGTTCTCTAACACATATGTCCATGTTTATTGATTTGGTATCTCCATACCCATGATCTATGAGACATGATCATCAATCAATAAACATGCCGATCTTAGAATCATATTTGTTCCAACAATATGACATATGATCGGGATCGTTTAGAAATAGATTCATACATATCGAGTCTCATAAATAAGTCACGTACTTATTGATCAATACAAGATGTCTATTTCATGGAACTGAAAAACACTTTATTCATAGATACATAAACATTGACATGATATCCAACATCTCCATGTTGCCTCTAGGGCATATCACTAACAATCTCCCACTTGCACTAGAGTCAATCATGTAAGTATCTAATACCCATTGCTCTTGTGTGCGCCTCATGCTTCGGCGAGGGAGAGGTTTTGTCGGCGGATCGGCTATGTTGAGATCCGTGTGCACTTTGCATATCTTGACATCACCTCTGTCCACTATCTCGCGGATGAGATGATATCGCCGAAGTATGTGTTTGGACTTCGATGTGACCTCGGCTCCTTGGCTTGCGCAATGGCTCCACTATTGTCACAATAGAGAGACATTGGACCGTTGCACTAGTCATCACACCAAGCTCGAAACGAATTTCTTGATCCAAACGGCCTCCTTTGCGGCTTACGAAGCGGCAATGTACTCGGCCTCCGTTGTAGAATCAAGCAACGTATCCCGCTTGGAACTCTTCCAGTGATCGCGCCTCCGTTCGGGCGAGAACACGAACCCGATTGCGATCTATAATCATCCTTGTCTGTTTGGAAGCTAGCATCGGTGTAACCACTTACAACGAGCTCTTCTTCACCTCCATAGACTAGGAACATATCCTTAGTTCTTCTCAAGTACTTAAGGATATTCTTTACGGCGATCCAGTGACCTTCACTGGATCGGCGGTATCTGCTCGTAGCACTCAAAGCGTACGAGACATCGGCGTGTACAAAGCATGACATACATGATGGATCCAATTGCCGAAGCATATGGAACCATACCCATCTTATTCCGCTCATCATGTGTCCGAGGACACCGATTCTTGCTAAGATTGATGCCATGTGACATAGGCAAGAAACCTTTCTTGGAATCATGCATGTTGAACCTTTTCAACACCTTGTCAATGTATGTACTTTGGCTTAATCCAATTAGCCTCTTGGATCTATCTCTATAGATCCGAATGCTAATATATATGCTTTGCCTCCCCTAAGTCTTTCATGGAAAAACTATTTTTCAATGAAGACTTGACGGATTCAAGCATAGGGATGTCATTTCCAATCGTAATATGTCATCCACATATAAGATTAGAAATACAATTGCGCTCCCACTGACCTTTTTGTAAACACAGGCCTCTTCTTCATTTTTGATGAAACCAAACCCTTTGATTACTTCATCAAAACGAATATTCCAACTCCGAGATGCTTGCTTCAATCCATAAATGGATTTCGAGCTTGCATATCTTTCCAGCGATTCGGATCGACAAAACCCCGAGGTTGTATCATGTATACATCCTCGCTTAGGTTTCCATTCAGGAAAGCCGTTTTGACATCCATCGCCATATCTCATAATCGAAATATGCAGCAATCGCTAGGATAATCCGAATAGATTTAAGCATTGCGACGGGCGAGAAGGTTTCATCATAATCAACTCCTTGAATCTGTTTAAAACCTTTCGCCACCAATCGCGCCTTATAGATGTGAACATTTCCATCCATATCGGCCTTTTCTTAAAAACCCATTTACACTCAATGGTTTTGACACCATCGTGGATCAACCAAGTTCCAAACTTGATTGTCGTACATGGATTCTATTTCGGATTTCATGGCTCCAAGCCACTTGTTGGAATCGGGTCCCACCATCGCTTCCTCATAGGTCTTAGGTTCATCGTTGTCCAACAACAATATATCACGTTGTTCCACACTGTGTACTGTCGGGCGCACGACGTGATCTTTCGGACCTCCGTGGGGCTGGTGTATCTACAACCGGTGGCGCAACTCTTTGCTCCTCTGTTGTGGTTCGTGGTCGCGAAACATTTTCTCGGTGTTTCTTGAACTTCTTCAAGATGCACCCTGCTCCCACTAACCCTTCTTGAAAGAAACTCTTTCTCCAAGAAGACACCGTGTCGGGCGACAAACACTTTGCCTTGTTCCCGATTATAAAAGTAATATCCCTTAGTTTCCTTAGGATATCCCACAAAGAAGCACTTGTCGATTTGGGTGTGAGCTTGTCATACGTAAACGTTTTACATAAGCTTCGCATCCCCATATTTTGAGAAAAGACAAACTAGGGGTTGCCCGTCCATATCTCATATGGTGTCTTTTCAACCGACTTAGATGGAACTCTATTTAGTGTGAGCGCAGTTGTTTCAAGAGCATATCCCCGAAAGATAACGGAAGATCACTTTGGCTCATCATTGACCGCACCATGTCCAACAAGGTGCGATTTCTCCGTTCGGACACTCCGTTCCATTGTGGAGTTCTGGCGGAGTTAACGTGGAACAATTCTACAATCTTTCGGATGATTACCAAACTCTTGGCTCAAGTATTCCCCTCCACGATCGATCGTAGAAACTTGATTGTTTTCCCTAAATGATTCTGTACTTCATTCGGAATTCTTTGAACTTTTCAAAGGATTCGGACTTATGCCTCATTAAGTAGATATAACCATATCTACTAAAGTCATCGGTAAAGGTAATGAAGTAATGATAACCACCTCGGCCGTTGAGCTCATTGGTCCACATACATCGGTATGTACGAGTGCCAATAAGTCACTTGCTCTCTCACTATGTCCCGTGAAAGGTGCCTTTGTCATCTTACCAAGTAAACAAGACTCACATGTCTCAAATGATTCAAAATCAAAAGAGTGAAGCAATCCATCCTTATGAAGCTTCTCCATGCGTTTCTTATTTATATGGCCTAAGCGACAATGCCGGATAAACGTGGGGTTTATATCATTAGAGAGTTGCCTTTCGTATTAATGTTATAGATGGGAGACGCTTCAAGATTCAAAACGTATAATCCATTCACCAATGGAGCATGAAAATAGAACATATCTCTAAGATATATTGAACAACCATTGTCCATTGATCTAAAATCATATCCTTCCGCTTGCAAACATGAAGCGGAAATAACGTTTTGACATAGTGTTGGAACACAATAACAATTATTTAATTCCAAAACTAATCCCGAAGGTAGATGAAGTGGTACTGTGCCGACAAAGAATCGTAGCAACGCTTGCTCCATTGCCGACGCGCAGGTTCACCTCGCCCCTTCTCAATCCTCTACTTCTTCTCATTCCGCAACGATTTGCAAATATGAGCTACGATCCGGTATCAAATACCCAAGAGTCGTAGGTGAAGTAGCGAGATTAATGTCTATAACATTAATACCGAGCGAAGTCGTACGTTGCTTCTTCTTGAGATCCTCCATGTACTTCTTGCGTTCCTTTTCCAGTGGCTGTCTCCTTGCGGTAGAAGCAAACGGCATCGATGCCGCCGACCCCTTCTTGCCCTTCTTTGCATTGGAGGCACTCGCGATCTCATCGGGAGTTAACTTCCTCTTGGTGCAAAGTTTCTTGACAGTGGTTTGCGCTTTGCCTTCGCATCATCATCACATGATGACCGTTTTCTCGGATACTCTCCTCATGTCTTTAGCATCCCATGCAATTCAGCCAAGGTTCTATCCATATTGTTCATGTGATAGTTTAATATGAATGGCTCGAAGCTCGGAGGGAGCGGCGGAGAATCACATCGTAGCCAACTCTTGGCTAAGGGAAAACCCAGTTTTCCGGACTCTCAATGTAGCCAATCATCTTTATCACATGCGGGCGACGGGATTCCCTCAACAAGCTCGCACGCAAACAAGGACTTTGAGGTGTTGAACCTCTCGGCCCGAGCTTGGTTCTCAAACATGCCACGCAGTCCCGAATAATAGTGTGAGCATCGCTGCTCTCATATTGCTTCAAGCTCGGGGACATTGTAGCAAGCATGAGACAGCTTATATCTAGGGCATCATTAGTGTGCTTCTCATAAGCCCTCCGTGCGATTGCGTGACATTAGTTGGCAAATCCTCGGGATAGGGTACTTCAAGAACGTACTCCTTACGCTCTTGCTTGAGAACAATTCTCAAGTTGCGATACCAATCCATAAAGTTTGTTCCATTTAATTTTTCCTTTTCGAGAATAGATCGCAAATTAAAGGTACTGGGTGTAGTATTAGCCGCCATTTATTCTACAACGAAAAAGCAAAGTTTAGCACAATGTTTATGCTATGTCTATTGTTAAACAATTTAACATTAGACTCCCATTACGTATTTTCCACCTTCCCTCTAGGTTACGTATTGGGTCAAGATCTACATGTTAATTAATTTTCTAGTGAGCTTTGGCATCACCGCTAGAAAATTAGTAACATCGGTAAGCAACACATTGCTAATCACATCTCTATGTGACTCTTGTTGTTGGTGTGACATCTCCATGCCCCGGCGCCAACCTATGCCCCAAGGCCCAAAACTGTTTTGATAGCCTTGTTAAGTAAACCAAATGCTCCTGCATGTATATGTCGACATATACCCCCTCGTGTTATGATAGAGAATGGCACTCTGCTTTGGCGAGACCCACCATTGACGAGCATAACGGTGACGGTGCAACATTTGGAAGGGCATCATTACTACTTAATTTTGAGAGGGATGCTATCCTATCAAACAAACATATCACATATGAAAGCAAGAAGAATAGCATATAATGAAATAGTATGGCCCCCTTCACATGGTGATCTCCATCTCCATGTCGGCGCCGAGGATCTCCATCTTCGGCACCATCTTCCAAGTGTCGAATGCTTGATATCTTCAAACTAAGCTACTACTATAGAAGCTCTAATTGAAGATTACATCGACTCGCAGGTCGTGAAAGAATATTACAAGCATTGCACGTATGAAAGAATATTACGGGGATTGCACATATGAAAGAATATTACATGCATCACATGCATCTCATACATACAATAGGGCCATACCATCTCAAAGCATTCTCTGCAAAAACAAGTTAGGCGTAGAAACGTTTTCTACCTATCGCAGAGATACGGCATCGAGACGACCTATAAGGGGTACGCACACGGCGGTTCCGCTAGCCGCTTAGCGGGCGGGGGTCGAGGGGAAGCCGCCTCGCGGGCTTCCGGGCGCGCCGAACACCACACGAAATTCATAGATCCAATCTATGAATTCGCTTACGAAACTATGTCGGCATAATCATATTATGCCGTCCCGATACACTATCAAGGGAGATGGTTTGCGTAGGCGCGAGGCAGCAACAAAGTCGGACTACAAGATAGCTTCGGTATAATCACATTATACCGTTCCGATACACTATCAAGGAACGCTATCTCGAACCCAACTCAAACCGAGTTATTTGGAAATTGCTTCGACGTAATCACATTACGTCGTTCCGATACACTATCAAGGAACGCAATTACCATCTACTCTCCTCAACGAGATCCCGTAAAACCGATTGATCTAATCAACCCGTGCGCAAAACTTGTTCCGATCCAATCTAAAACCCGAACTAAGCAAGATTAGCTCGATACCACTGAAGGGTTACGCGGAGGCTACGCTAGCCAAAAACAAAAACTTTTACCGCGCAAACCAGGAACACTTGCAAGTAAGGACCGATAGATCGTTACTGATTGGAGTAGAGTGCAGCGGAATAGCCAATCAGAATAGCCAATCCACACGTCCGGGGACAGAACGCCGTACACCCGTGTGCTAGCACGCGATGCAAGGCTAGGGTTTGGCTCGAAAGTGGGGAGGGTTTCCGTGGAGATTGATCTCGGCGACTTCTGTTGCACGCGATGCAATTGACGTCTTTTCAGCTCTCCACCCCTCCCTCCTTTATATAGAGTTGGCCGACGGGACTAGTGGCCGATTAGGACTCTATTTTGAATCGGATCTCATCCGTATCTCATAGAGTTGGCCGCCCATACATCGTAAGCCCATAGGACTCTATCCGATCGGATCCCTATCCGATCGAGCCGTATCCGAGTCCAACTCGAATATCTATTCTATCCCCTTAAGCGTGCGACCACAGGTTCAGGTATACTCGGTTTCGGCTATAGTCTAACTTAGCCGATCGTCGGCTCGAGTCCAACTCAGCCGACTGCAATCAGCGGCGCCTAGCACATATTGACACCATAGTATACAAGAATATAATATCGGCTCGAACTGTAATGTGTACACAAATCCCTTTGCCTCATGATACCGGTTAAGCTATAGGCAAGATGTGTGCCATCCCTTCAATAGCTTAACCATTCACTCGAACCGTATTGGATTATCATGTCATTTGATTGACTCCTCAATCAACTTAGCATGGCCATGCATTTCCATAATCCATTACCTCGAGGGGCCCAGAGATATCTCTCCAAAGGAGGGGCAAATTCCATCTTGATCACTCACATCCCACTCCATGTTTCATAGCAAACCCGAAAACTACCTTTATAACTACCCGATTACGGAATAGCGTTTGGTAGTCCCAAAGTAGGCTACTACACATGTTGGAATCCATGGTGATCTCGGTCTAAGGACTTTGTACCAACACTACCCGAGACCAACTAATGGCACATTGATTCTGTAGTGTCTCATGGTGGGTCTATCCAACAATATGTTCTCTAACACATATGTCCATGTTTATTGATTTGGTATCTCCATACCCATGATCTATGAGACATGATCATCAATCAATAAACATGCCGATCTTAGAATCATATTTGTTCCAACAATATGACATATGATCGAGGGATCGTTTAGAAATAAATTCATACATATCGAGTCTCATAAATAAGTCACGTACTTATTGATCAATACAAGATGTCTATTTCATGGAACTGAATAACACTTTATTCATAAATACATAAACATTGACATGATATCCAACATCTCCATGTTGCCTCTAGGGCATATCACTAACAATCATCATATTGTAATTAACTAATGATTCTTAATATACAAAATCTTTTATAAAATTATTTTGGTGATAATATATGAATCGGAGGGATGTATAATATTATTAAGAACATTCAAACCCTGGCCTTCATGTCTAGTTTATGCGCGTGCAATAAGTTTTACGCGCATTGTTCCCGTTTTGTCCTCTAACTCGGAGTCGGTTTTTAAAACGGTCATAACTTTCGCATATGGACTCCGATCGAGATGTTCCACATATGAAAATCGATCGAAAAAATTCGGATGCATTCGTCCGTAGTTTCGTCGCGTTCGGTGATTTTATTTTCCCCAAAACGCCTCAGAATGTTGCCTTTTCGAGCCCGAAAGTTTGTTTTCGATTCTGAGCGTGTCTTCTGAATTTTCTACAGGCCACGTCTTTTGCTTGTTTACGCTCAAATTTTCTGTGGTTACCTCTTGTGTGCTCCTAAGTCCATAAAAAAATATAAAAAATAAAAAAAAGTCAATTTTTTCCAAAAAACAACAACTTCAGATGAATATAAAAAATAGAGAGGGACAAAAGAAGAACAATATCTAGAAGAGCACATTAATATCTAGGATTATCTATATTTGATTAAAATTTAATATTATTGTTTTAAACATATATTTAATAAATTTAATTTGGCCGTATTTACTAATTATTTAATTGTTAACCCTAGCCGAGACCAAATAAATTTGGAAAAATAGCGAAAAATTATCTTTAGTCCGGTTGGTGGCACCAACCGGGACTAAAGATGAATTAGAAATAGCGGTAAACTATCTTTAGTCTGGTTGATGTCACCAACTGAGACTAAAGATGAATTAGAAATAGTGGAAAATTATCTTTAGTCCCGGTTGGTGCCACCAACCGGAACTAAAGATTAATTGGAAATAGCGGAAAATTTTTTTTAGTCCCGGTTGGTGACACCAACCGGGACAAAAAATTCAGGGCTATATATATCCCGACGCGCATCATCTTCTCTACCGATCCAACACTTAGCTTTTTTTTAAGATCTCTCTCCCTCTCCTCTCAGTTCTCTCCCTCTCCCTCTTCCTCTTCCTCTTCCTCTCCCTCTCCCTCTTCCTCTCCCCTCGGCAAACAAGGGAAGGAGATGGCGGTGGCGGGGGAGGAGGTGGCGGCAGCGGGACGCCATCTCCTCACCGGCGGTGAGCAGGACAAAGGCGGCAGCGGCGAGCGAGAGCCGACGGCAACGACGAGCGAAAAATACTTGTTGTTGTTGTATTTTGTTGTATATATAGTGTGGACGATTTTGTTGTATATATGTGTGAATAAATTTGTGGACAATTTGTTGTATATATGTGTGAATTTTGTTGTTGTATTTTGTTGTATTCGATCGTTAAAAAAATAATTTTGATGTTGTTTGTATATATATGTATGTGATGTGTTATATATATATATGTGTTATGTATTTACACATATATTTACATATATATATGTTTAAACAAACAGCAGCAAGCTAAGAGCAGGTAGAAATTAAAAAAATTAAAAAAACTTTAGTTCCGGTTGAAGCCACCAATCGAAACTAAAGATGGCGGAGCCAGCCACGCGGCGCCGCCATCTTTAGTCTCGGTTGGTGGGTTCAACCGGGACTAAGGCTACATCTTTAGTCCCGATTATTTGAACCGGGACTAAAGATAGCGATCTTTAGTCCTGGATTCGTAGTATCGGTTTGACAACCGGGACTACTGAGAGTTACGAATCGAAACAGTTGTGGCTTTTTTAATAGTGGACCACACCAATAATATGATGTAGCAGTAATTAAATAACAATGTGATATGTTACTAATTAAATTTACAAGATGTAACCAAATTCGCCTACGTTACAATTTCTCATTCTCTATTTTTTTTCTAACAACTAATTCCACCACTCGGCAGGATACATCTGAGCGCAGGTTGAGATCGGACGGTTAACAAGCATGGTGGTGTGACAAACTGAGTGTGTGACAGAAAGTAACAGTTACTCAAATACAACCGTATATATTCATCTCAGTGTGTCACAAACTCACAATCCGATTGGCTCCATTCTGTTTGTACCCATCATATATTGAATACACACTTCTGCTCTAAATACTGGCAGTGATGCACAAACAGTGAGTACAATGGCAGGGTGAGTAGTACTGGTCCAGTGCCCAATATTGTTTTGACAATATCTATTGCTTATCTGATCGAAAGCCTGAAGACTCTGCATGTTTTCTTTTCTTTTGGCTTTGCCGGTAGGCATAGCAGAGCGAGAGAAGAGTAAAGTGCAGAGCAGAAGAGGCAAAAGAAACTGAAGCTCCAACAACATTACACCATCCTTGTTGCGTTTCTCTCGAAGGCGGATCTAACGGTGGGGCTGGATGACCGTCGGAGCAGTGAAGCTTTCTTAACTACACCATCAATTTTTGTTTATACGTTTAGACATGTTTCAAGGAAAGACTGAAGGTAAAAGAAAATACTTCAACCTCTCTTATAAAATATTTTTAGATTCGTTGCTGTTTCTTTTGGGTTTTTCTCCTTCTGGTGGCTCTATTTGGGAATGACAGTGACAGTGAGTGAGGCAGTGAGAGTGTGAAGACCTAAGAGTTACAGAAGAAACAGCAGAGCTGCTAACCCTTTGTATGGTGGGGTTCAGCACACGGGTGGGACTTAGGAGATGATTGCAAAGTTCAACGGAATGATGGATTTGTGCACATTTGCTGTCTGCTGAAATGCACAATCAATGACATCAACAAATTATTTTGCATGTTGTTGTGATTATTCTGGTTGGATTAATGAAAGACTGTTGCTTGTAGGGTATTGGAAGATGATCTGCATGATGACTGTTTCCTGTCTGAGTTTTGTTTTGGCTAATCTTGTATTTACACGTTATTCCTTGGCAGAATAAAATAAACATGTGTTGTGGACCCACAGTTTGGTGTGGGCCCTATAAATGCTGGGCAGAGCCAGGCTCCAGGGTTGGGCCTTGTGATGTACATGGGATGCAGTTAAGGGTGCACATTCGGTTTAAACTGACACTTCGATTCGGTTTTTTTCTTTGTGAAGTTCGGTTTGGCATTAAGTAACAACCGATCGGTTCTTGTAAATACTAAAAACCGTAAAATTCAGGTTCAATTTTTGGTTTTTATTGAAAAAACAAACAAACAGAGAGCTCAGGTGACGCCGACGCAACGCGGCTTCGGTTTGGAGGCGGCGCGCCGGGGCAAAGGAGCGTGCGGTGGGCTAGGGGGGAGGTGGTGGGTGGGGGTGAAGGCGGCACGGTGCACCGGGGCGGAGGAGCGCGGCGGCGGCTAGGGTTTTGATTTTTTTCGATGGTTCGGTTTTTCAACGTTAAAAACCAAAGCCGAACCGAATTATTCGATTTATGCAACACCATGAACCAAACCCGAAACCAAAAACCAAAAAACCACAGATTTTGGTTCGGTTCGATGCGGTTTGGTTTTTTTTCGTTTTTAGTTTAAAAGTGCCCACCCCTAGTTGCAGTACAAGAAACACTAACTTTACCGTTTAAGCCATTATTCATGTGCATCATCCATTTAATACATATTGAGCACAAACCGTGGATTCGAATAAGCAAAGCTAGCCGTGTGGAGATTATGGCAATCGGGTATCTACATGGCAAGCTTATCCGACTGGAGGTAGGGATAGATTGCGCCTGCCATATCTGTAAACCAAACATGACTTGAGTGTTACGATTGCCGATAGAGATAAGGCAACGGCCTATAGTTACGGTTTGGTAAGATTGAGGAAACCGACTTAGAGTAAGATAGGGTTTCCGATCTGTAAGCCCGCCTCCCAAGACTATATAAGGGGGGTAAGGGGCGTCCCTTGAGGGATATCGTATGCTTTATGAGCCTTTAGCTTTTAGCTTTAGATCTTGAAATCAATAAAGACACTCGGCGGATCGAATCCACCGAAACAGGAGTAGGGTATTACCTCACGAGAGGGCCTGAACCTGTCTAAATCCTCTTTTCCTTCTAACCCATTGTGCTTGGCGATCTTGACTGCGACCCCAAAAATTCTATTGCCGAAACCAAGTTTCGACAGTTGGCGCGCCAGGTAGGGGCCCACGTATCAAGACTTCTTCAACAATCTCGCCGACAAGCGTGATGGGATCTTCTTCGGGATTCGGCGACTTCGCTGCCGACAACTTCAACAAGCACTCCTCCTTCGACTCGGATTCGAACCAGTCGGAAGGAGAGACTCACTCGGCGCCGTTCGGCCTCCCGAATAGCGCCAAGATCTACGACGACATCCTCAAGTCCAAGATGCGATCTACCCTCTTCAACGAAGGATTTCACTCGGCACTGTTTGGATTACCGAACGCCGCCAAGATCTGCACCGATCTCCTCGTCTCCCCAACAGAGACGATCCACTCTGAAGAAGACCTCTCGGCGCCGTTTGGATTACCAAACGCCGCCGAGATTTACGGCAAACTCCTCTCAGAGGAGCCCTCATCACCAAGCTCTGACTCGGACTGGAATGACCCAGACCCGGGCTACCCAGGATCGAGGGAGATCGCTGTCATCCTCCAGCCGTTCGGCTCATGCTCATCTTCGGAGCTCAACGAATATCTCACCTCCACCGGCTTTGATGACCTCTATGGCATCCCCTCAGATGAAGCTGACGACTCCGACTGCCACAAGGACTACGAGCCGAAGTGCTTCGATGTCCTCATGGCTGAGCCGGCCGAGTCCGACTCAACCATGGCCCCAGGTTTGCGGAGGAAGAGCGAGCCAAGATCGAGCAAGAGCGCAAGCTGGCTGAGGAGGATAAGAAACACAGGGAAGATGCCGATAAAAGAAAGCAAGATCTACGGGCAGCCGGACGATCCGCCCAGGAGGCTATCCTTGAAACGCGGGTCCGCAACGCCAACATCTTCCAGACGCCACAGCAGAACGCTGTTGCCGCACTCACACTCTTGGACACCGTTATGGAGACGGCACCCGCCGACGTGACTCCAATACTTGACAAAATCAAGACCATCGTCGCAGCCACTGCCAACGGTCATCCCTCCACCTCGGCACGAAGGCCGACTGAGTCCGTGGCCGAAACGCCCGACAAAAGCCGGCTTCCGCCTCTAAGGTCAGGAGACTACAAGAGGCCCGAGCCAGACCGATCGAGGACTAGGCCAAGAGGCCCACGCCACGACTCCACACAGAAGCACCAGGAGCAAACGGCCGACTCCCGCGACAAACGATATGGACGTCCACCCGTCCACCATCGCGTCCGCCACAACAACAGCTCCAGCTACCCAACCAGCCAACCGAGGACCCCGCCGAGTGATCTGCGGGAAGTCCTCGATCGCCGTTACCAGGAGCGAGACCGACGCACTCGGGAAGATCGGAGGGGATCACCCGATAGCAATGACGATGGAGTGCCAGCTTTCACTCGGGAGCTTCGCCGAGTGCACTGGCCGAGTGGTTTCAAGCCCACAGGAATAGAGAAGTACAACGACAAGACCGACCCCGAGTCGTGGCTTACCGTGTACACTCTCGCCATCCGCGCAGCAGGCGACGACAACAAGGCTATGGCCAACTATCTGCCCGTGGCCCTCGCCAACTCAGCCAGGAACTGGCTCACGAGCCTGCCAAGAGGCTCAATCGGCTCGTGAAGCGAGCTGAGGGACCACTTCATCGCCAACTTCCAGGGCACCTTCGAGAGGCCCGGCACCCACTTCGACTTGTACAATGTCATCCAGAAGCCGGACGAGCCTCTGAAGGATTACATTCGGCGCTTCTCCGAAAAGCGCAACAAGATCCCCAACATCACCGATGACATCATTATCGCCGCCTTCCAGAAGGGAGTCCGTGATGAGATGTTAATCGGGAAGTTCGGGTGCAAGCCACCGAAGACGGTGAAAAAAATGTTCGAGACGGCAAACTCCTACGCCAAATCCAACGATGCCATCAAGGCGGCTCGTCAAGACCGGCCCGACAGAAGGGAAGACAAGCAGGCGGGAGGAAGCCGGAATCCTAAGAAGGATAACGGCAACCACAACAACCAAGGCCAAAAAGACCGCAAGCGCCGATCCGAGGATCTGGTCGCCGCAACCTCCAACTCTCAACGCCGCCCTCGAGTCGCCGCCTACGACGCCATCATGAACGCTCAATGCACTCATCATCCCAATCACAAGCACGCGGCTAAGGACTGCTTCATCTACAAACAGTTCGCCGAGCAGTACGCGGCGCAACTCAACAAGAAGCCGACTGATGAGGCTGGTCCATCGGGCGCCAAGAAAAACAACGTGGCTGAGAATGCCGAACCTTTCCAAGACCCTGTCAGAGAGCTCAATCACATCTTCGGGGGGCCGCTAGCCTATGAATCCAAGAGGAAACAGAAGCTAACTGACCGAGAGGTCAACGCGGCTCAACCCGAAGTCCCTCAGTACCTGCGATGGTCGGAAGTGGCCATCACTTTTGACCGCTCGGATCACCCTGACCGAGTGGTTCACCCGGGGCGCTATCCACTCGTCCTGGACCCCGTGGTCCGCAACATCAGGCTCAAGCGCGTCCTCATCGATGGGGGCAGCGCCCTCAATATTTTGTTCGCCAAGACCATGGACGAGATGCAGATTCCGAGGGCCGAATTGAAGGCAAGCTCAGCCCCCTTCCATGGAGTCATCCTGGGGCTATCATCTACACCACTCGGGCACATCGCCCTCCCGGTCACCTTCGGGACTCGAGAGAACTTCCGAACGGAGAACGTCACTTTCGAGGTGGTCGACTTCAAAACAGCATACCACACCATCATCGGAAGGCCTGCGCTTGCCAAATTCATGGCGATCCCACATTACACCTACCTCTGCATGAAGATGCCGGGTCCCAACGGCGTCATCACTCTTTGCAGTGATGTGAAGCAAGCCTTCACCTGCGACAAAGAGAGCTACGACATGGCCCAATCTCGCGAGAGATTGCGTGGCCAGCAAGAAATCCGATTGGCTGCATCGACTTCGGCAGAGGGCGAAGTCTCCGCGAAGAAGATAGCCAAATCAGGATCCGGCGACGCCAAGACTAAGAAAATCTCCCTTGATCCATCGGATCCCTCGAAAACTGCTGTAATCAGCGCTGAACTAGATCCCAAATAGGAAAGCGCGCTCGTCACCTTCCTCCAAAATAATAAAGATGTTTTTGCTTGGAAACCATCTGATATGCCTAGAATTCCTAGGGAGGTGATCGAGCACTCTTTGCACGTCAAAGATGACGCCAAACCGATAAAACAACGATTACGTAGATTCGCGCGGGATCGAAAAGATGCCATCGAGGAAGAGCTCACAAAGCTCTTGGCCGCGGCTTTATCAAAGAAGTCCTACATCCCGACCGGTTAGCCAACCCAGGTTAATCCGCAAGAAGACGGGACAATGGCGCATGTGCATTGACTATACCAACCTCAACAAAGCCTGTCCTAAAGATCCATTCGGCCGCCTCGCATCGACCAAGTCATAGACTCAACAGCCGGCTGCCAACTCCTGAGCTTCTTGGATTGTTACTCGGGCTACCATCAGATCAGTTTGAAAGAATCCGACTGCCTGAAGACATCGTTCATCACGCCGTTTGGGGCCTACTGCTACATTACCATGCCTTTCGGCCTGAAGAACGCCGGTGCCACATACCAACGCATGATCTAGAGATGTTTTCAGACGCAGATCGGCAAGAACGTAGAAGCTTATGTCGACGATGTCGTCATCAAGACCAAGCAAAAAGAAGACCTGATCGCTGACTTAGAAGAAACCTTCACAAACATCCGAGCCTTCCGAATGAAGTTGAACCCGGAGAAGTGCACTTTCGGCGTCCCATCAGGCAAACTGCTCGGCTTCATGGTGTCACATCGCGGCATTGAAGCCAATCCGAGAAGATCAACGCTATCTTGTGCATGAAGCCCCGAGTAACCGGAAGGACGTCCGTAAGCTCACCGGCTGCATGGCGGTGCTAAGCCGCTTCATCTCTCGACTCGGCGAACGAGGCATGCCCTTCTTCAGATTACTAAAGAAAACGGACGACTTCCAGTGGACCGCGGAAGCCCATAAGGCCTTTGAAGATTTCAAGAAATTCCTTACAACGCCGCCCGTCCTGGCCTCGCCTCAGCCCTAGGAGCCCTTGCTGCTATACGTTTCACCACTCACCAAGTGGTTAGTACAAGTACTCGTGGTCGAGCGAAGAAGAAGGATGGGCCCGAAGATCCGAGGCCGATCTACTTTGTTAGTGAAGTATTGGCAGGGAGCCAAAATTCGCTACCCTCAGGTACAAAAATTGCTTTATGGTGTCCTGATAACCGCGAGGAAATTGGCACACTATTTTCAGGGTCACTCGGTCACCGTCGTCACCTCCTTTCCACTCGGCGATGTCATTCACAACCGGGAGGCAACTGGGCGCATTGCTAAGTGGGCTCGAGCCGATGCCACCGGACCTGACTTTTAAGGCGAGGACGTCCATAAAGTCACAAGCCCCGGCATTTCCCGGCCGAGTGGATCGAGCAACAAGAGAACGTACCTCGGGAAGACCTCCAACACTGGACCATGCACTTCGACGGATCCAAGAGGATCACCGGCTTGGGAGCAGGAGTGGTGCTGATCTTCCCGACTGGGGAAAGGCTAAGATACGTCCTTCACCTCCACTTCTTCGCCTCACACAACGTTGCCGAGTATGAAGCCCTGCTACATGGACTGCGGCTCGCAGTTTCACTCGGGATACGTCGGCTCATCGTGAAAGGCGACTCCCAGCTGGTCGTCAACCAAGTAATGAAGGACTGGTCCCGTCTAAACGACACCATGGAGGCCTACCGACAAGAGGTCCGCAAACTTGAAGACAAGTTCGACGGACTCGAACTATCACATGTCTTGAGACACAACAACGAAGCAGATGAGTTGGCACGGTTCAGTCCAAGCGCGAAACCGCCCCAACGAGACGTTTTGTCGAGCACCTCTATGAGCCAACCATTACGGCAAAGAGAACTTCCAACGAACAAGCTGCAAACGAAGTTGCCATGACTGATGCCGACTGGAGGACGCCACTCATCAAATTCTTAACTCAGCAAGAGCTGCCGGAAGACCGGATGAGGCGGAGCGCGTCCGACGTCGTTGCCAAGCATATGTCCTGGTTGATTCCGACTTATACAAGAGAAGCCCCTCCGGAATCCTAATGAGATGCATTACACCCGAGGAAGGGAGACAACTGCTCCAAGACATCCACTCGGGCATATGCGGAAGCCACGTGGCAGCACGCACCTTGGTAGGCAAGGCCTACAGACAGGGTTTTTTCTGGCTTACCACGGTCTTCGACGCGGACAAAGTGGTACGAACCTGTGAACGCTGCCAATTTTTCGCCCGACAAAGCCATGTCCCAGCCCAGGAGCTACAAACAATCTCACTATCCTGGCCGTTCGCGGTATGGGGCTTAGACATGGTCGGCCCCTTTAAGAAAGCTCTAGGAGGATTTACACACCTATTCATCGCCATCGACAAGTTCTCCAAGTGGATTGAAGCCAAGCCGGTCACCACAATTACTGCTGACAAGGCACGGGATTTCTTTCTCAACATCGTGCACTGCTTCGGCGTCCCAAAAAGGATCATAAACGATAACGGGACTCAATTCACGGGAGGCATCTTCAAGGAATTCTGCGAAGACTTTGAAATCAAGATCTGTTATGCATCAGTCGCACATCCCAAAAGCAACGGACAAGTCGAACGGGCCAACGGCATGGTCCTTCAAGGCATCAAGGCCCACGTGTTCGATCGTCTAAGCCCTTATGCAGGCAAGTGGGTTCAAGAGCTTCCCTCGGTTCTATGGTCTCTGCGGACCACACCCAGTTGGGCTACCGGCCAAACTCCTTTCTTTCTGGTCTACGGCGCAGAAGTCATGTTACCAAATGAGATGGAGTATGAATCCCTCCGAGTCCGCAGCTTCAACGATGAACGCTATGACCCCGACCAAGTGGACGACCTCACCCGACTGGAAGAGGCCCGAGAGGCAGCCCTCATCCAGTCGGCAAAATATCTTCAAGGGCTCAGACGATACCACAGTCGCAACGTTCGAGCACGAGCTTTCATCGTTGGCGACTTGGTTCTGCGCAAGATTCAAACCACCAAAGACCGTCACAAGTTATCCCCCTTATGGGAAGGGCCATACATAATCGCTGAGGTGACTCGGCCCGGTGCTTATCGACTAAAGCGTGAAGACGGATCTATGGTGGAGAACTCCTGGAACATCGAGCATCTTCGACGATTTTATGCTTAAATTGACTAAAGTTTCATGTTTTTCTTGACTGCCAACCTCAAGTAAGATGACTTCTTGAGTTAGCAGTCGGGGGCTGTACATATGTCAATAAAGCATAGTTTTCCTCATCAACTTTTATGCATGATTTGGTTTATCATTGCTTAATATTCCTTAATTCGAGTTCAGTGTTTAAAGACTGAGAGTTTTCTGATGGCCTAATCGAGCCTAGGCTCGGTGACAGTCGGACGAAAATTACTTAAGAAATTTCACACAAAAACTCGGATCAGGGCATTAACATAAATAAACTAAATATTCACAAATTTACGTCAGAACATCACAATCATGCAATATTTACAAGACAATGTTCATGAGACAAATTAAAGCCGAAAGTTGTTCACTACATCTATAGCAATCTTTTTCGCCGACTCCTGCGCTTCACTAAGCATGTCCAGGGCCTGCTCGTCCGAGGTGCCGTCGGCGAAGCCCTCCCCGACCGAGTTGACATCCACTCGGGGTAGAGAGATCTGGTCTGCAAGAGCCGGCCAGCCCCCATGGTTGCGGCCTCGGTGATGTTGGCCAAGTATTGGTCGGGGGCTATCCGCAGCTTGTCGAAGATTTCGACGGGTCAAGGAGCTGGTCCCAACCCCATTATGAAACAAGGATAGCAAGATGGGCGTTGCTGAGTTGGCAACCTCTTCCGGACCTCTCCGCTCGTTTGACCCTCTCAAGAAGCACGTCGTATTGAGCTCGGGTCTTGACTTTGTAAGCTGCCAAAAGAATCTGATCACGCAAAGCACTCGAAAATAAAAGCAGCACAAAGAATGTTACTTTGAAGAAGCTTACCTTCAAACTTGGCCTCCAACTCGGTCTTCCCGAGGCCGACGCCTCCATGACTGGAGCGAGTGGACCTCCGACGAATTTTCTACAAACACGAAGGCTATCGGCGGCGAGATTAGTTCAAGACTTATAAGGAAACTAGGAAGATTGGACTTACTCCCGACTGAACCACGGAGGTCGAGGTTTTCCTCCCGGAGCTCGGCTATCTCCTTCCTCAGAGCCGCCTCCCTCGACGCGGCCTCCTCGAGTGGTCTTTAGTTTATTGGGACGTCCTCCAAGGAGTTCGGATGAGGAACCGTTTCTCCAAGCACTCGGATTTGGCCATGGATCGACAATACTCCTTCTCCGCGCAAAATCCGAAATTGACCGACTGACAAGAAATGATAAAGCAATAAGAGAAAAAGAATAAGGCTTACGACAGTAGCCGAGTCGCCTCGTTCAGGCTGTTGACAAGGGCATCCCTTTCTTCGCTCTCGGCTTGCTTGTCCAAGATGATGCCCCGCTCTCGGCCTTCCGAGTCTCGCCACTCGATCTTGATCGAGGAACCTGTGCTCTGAAGATCGTAACCCGGGATTTCCTCCACCGTGGCGGCGGATTAAGAAGAACCGATGAAGACACAAAAGATTCAAACTAAAGAGTAAAGACAAGACTTTAATTCAAGACTTACCGGCTTCAGTGGCTGCACTCTTTGGTGGAGCAGCCCGGCTGGCCTCCTTCTTCTGGCTTTTCGCCGACTGGTCCTCAGTCGGGGTTCCCTGAGTCGCCGCCTGGGGCTTCTTCGCAGCCGACTGGTTCCCAGTCGGGACGTCCCGGCTGGCAGTCGGGGGCTCTTTCCTCGGGACATCCTTCTTGGGAGGCGAGGGTTTTTCGCCCGGAGCACCCTCGCTCGGGAGCGGGCTCCGGGTCTTGGCTCCGCAGCTTGGATGCCTCGGAAGCTGCAGTGAGTAGGCCCCTCACCCTTCCGGCGGATCTATGTCTTGGGGCCTCCCGCAACAACGGATGCAATCGAATGAAGACAAAGAAAATTTTCAACAAAAAGATCGGACTTCAGTCATGAAGCATACCTGGACGACCGGCGGATCTTCGGCGCCGCCTTTGGCGATGGCCTTGGAGGAGGAGTCTCGACTGGAGGAGCCGAGACGTCATCGTCCGAGTCGTCAATGATGAGCCTCCTCTTGCTCGCCCGCTTGTTGGCGTCCTCACTTGAGGCCGCCCGTTTCCCGACTGGATCGCTTTGAATCTTTATCCCGCCAGTCGGTTTCTTGGCAGGACAAAGCGGCACGTCATCATGAGGCACCTTGTATAGTTTTGAAACTATGGAAGCATTTTCCTGCAATAGAAATTCCAGCAATACTAAGAGGTATGGCTTCAAGGTTGCAAGACAATACAAAGAAGTCAGTCGGCTTACCGGAGGAGGAGGCCGATGGATGCTAAAGGGAAGAACTGGCAGTATGAGGGCGCGCTCGACTGCAATTCCAGTCGAGAAGATCTTGTACATTCGGATCTTCAGGATCTCGTAACTGAGTGGATCTTGATCTTCACGATTGGGGTCCTTCCCGCCTTCGTACTCGAAGGCTGGCTTCGACCGCTCTTTGATTGGAGCCAGTCGGCACCTGATGAAGTGCCGAGTGATCTGCTCGCCACGAAGACCTTTTTGCTTCATTGCCAAGATCTTCGCTAGCAGGTTGTTGGCCTCATCCCAATCTTGAGCTACTGGTACAGTGCTCCAAGTATGCTTGGGTACAGGAGGAAGGCCGACAAAGGCTGGCAGGCTAGGTTCGAGATTGCTAATGTAGAACCAGCCCGCGTGCCATCCCTTGTTGGAAGATTTCAAGGGGAGAGAGAAGTGCTCCTTGCGGAGAGATCCGCGGAGTTGAAAACCCGCTCCACCAACAACGCATGGGTGGTCCTTATTCGGATGAGGTTTGAGGTAAAACATGCGGCGAAAGAGATGAAAGTGGGGGAGGATGCCAAGGAAAGCTTCGCATACGTGGATGAAAAGAGCGATGTGAAACATAGAGTTGGGATTCAGATGATAGAGCTGGAGACCATAGTAATCCAAAAGCCCCCGGAAGAACTCGGAAGTGGGGAGGCTGAACCCGCAATAAAAGAAGGAAGTGAACACAACAAGCTCACCGGTGTTCGGGGTTGGGAAATCTTCACCCGTCGCCGGGCGCCAACCCACGATCTCCTTGGGGGGAAGCACGTCGTGCTTCACCATCTCCTTGAGGGTAGATTCCCTCACATCCGATGTGACCCATTGGTCAAAGGGGATTCTCTTTTCATCCGCCATGAGTGTGGTTTGGGTGGGAAGTGGATTTGGTCGGAAAGGATGGGGTTTGAGCAAGGGATCTTGGGAGTTGGTTGCGGAAGCTAGTTTGTGGCAAGGAGCGAGCTCTGGATGGATGGATTCGGGTGCGCGCGAGTTTAGGGTTTTTCTCGGGAGGCGGTGAACCAGGCGTGAAAGAGGAATTTTTGGAAGACGAAGAGGCGGGGATGACCTCGAGGCTTTATAGAAAGATTTGAGGGTTGCGCTAGGTTTTCTCGTGATTGGGCCGAGCCCATGAGAGATCTGCGGCCCGGCCTAAGGTGTGGCCCGACACGTGTCCTTAGGGACTTAAGCGGATGAGCTTAAGCAGATTTGCCTTGGCAATATGCGCGTGTCCGAATGCCCTATACCTTTGGAAATCCTTTCATATCGCGGTTTGCCGACTTCATGAGGAGCGGCACGATGCAATTTGGGAGGTGACCAACATAAGTTTTTTATAGTTTGCCTTGATGACAAGGGTCTGTTTGGTTTTTTAGCATTTGATTAAATGATTATATCAATGCTGTTTTCCACCTTGGTGAAGATCTTTAATGATTGAGACCAGAATTATGGCAAGAGCTATTTAATAACTTGGTCATATTTTTCATACGATTGAAAAACTCGTTTTCCCATGAGGGACGATTAAAATATTTGTTTCGAAATAATTCGGGCAGATCCACTCGGATAAGCATGAGCTTAGCGAGTGCTTTCCACCCATGAGGGCTGATTGAATTATTTGTTCTGAGATGACTCGGGCAAATTCACTCGGATGAGTATGAACTTGCCGGGTAATGAGATTTTTATGATTGCTTTAGCGTGAGCTAAGTATTTATATGAGAATGATTTTTTATAGTTCTTGACTATATGCTTAGTCTGTTTTTTGACTAACCATATAGTCGAGGGCTACACCTAATTAGGTGCATCAGGAGATGCACCTAGATATTTATTTCCAGCCCTTCACAGTCTTTGGAGCCACTCGGTAAGATTCAGGCAGAGGTGATGGAATCACTCGGCGCCAGGAGCACTTGGCCAAAGAGGTTTTTGGTTGCGTACTGTTTTGGTTTGAAGCTAAGTTGTCTCATCGACTGAAAAGGACTCGGGGGCTACTGTGAAGATTATAGCAATCGGGTGTCTACATGGCAAGCTTATCCGACTGGAGGTAGGGATAGATTGCGCCTGCCATATCTGTAAACCAAACATGACTTGAGTGTTACGATTGCCGATAGAGATAAGGCAACGACCTATAGTCACAGTTTGGTAAGATTGAGGAAACCGACTTAGAGTAAGATAGGGTTCCGATCTGTAAGCCCGCCTCCCAAGACTATATAAGGGGGGTAAGGGGCGTCCCTTGAGGGATATCGTATGCTTTATGAGCTTTTAGCTTTTAGCTTTAGATCTTGAGATCAATAAAGACACTCGGCGGATCGAATCCACCGAAACAGGAGTAGGGTATTACCTCACGAGAGGGCCTGAACCTGTCTAAATCCTCTTTTCCTTCTAACCCATTGTGCTTGGCGATCTTGACTGCGACCCTAGAAATTCTATTGCCGAAACCAAGTTTCGACAAGCCGCGTCGAGGGCCTAGTACATATTGAGCCGTGATTCTTGCATGCATACGATGGAACTGATTCATGATCATGTACATCATGGAAGTTGTTTCTGTTGATCTCGGCTTAATTTACATGTTTTTTACATCCTATGAAAGTTTTTATGTTCAAAGTTTGGTTTATTTTTTTGTATCGAAAACATAAGAGAGTATATATAGAGAATTTGGGTCCTATTAATGGTGCCAAACCTAGCTATGTTTCGGCCTTGGGTGCTGCATTGTCGAAACTTAGTTTCGGCAATAGAAATTGGGGGTGCAGTCAAGATCGCCAAACACGATGGGTTAGATGGAAAACAAGAATTAGACAGGTTCAGGCTCTCCCGTGAGGTAATACCCTACTCCAGTTTCGGAGATTCGATCCGCCGAGTGTTTATTGATCTCATGATCTTGTGTATTGCATAAATCTGATATCCCTCAAGGGACGCCTCTACCCTCCTTATATAGTCTTGGAGGGCGGGCTTACAAGTCGAAAACCCTATCATATTCTAAGTCAGTTTCCTCAATCTTACCAAGTTATAACTATGAGCCGTTGCCTTATCTGATCGGCAACGTAACACCCAAGTCACAGCCTGTTTTACATAATCATTAGGTGTAACCTATCCCTATTACTAGTCGAACAAGCTTGCCATGAGGATATCCGATTGCCATAATCTCCACAGTAGCCCCCGAGACCTTCGCAGTCGACGAGATAACTTTACCTCGAACCAAAGCAACACACAGCCGAATGACTCCGTGGCCGAGTGCTTCTGTCGCCGAGTGGTTTCATCATCTCTGCCTGAATCTCCCGAGTGCTTTATCATCTGATAAAAAGACTGTGAAGGGCTGAAAAATGCCTCAAAAAATTCTCAAAAATAAATATCTAGGTGCATCTCCTGATGCACCTAATTAGGTGTAGCTCCCGACTATGTGGTTTGTCAAAAACAGACTAAGCATATAGTCAAGAACTATAAAAGATCATACTCATATAAATGCTTAGCTCTAGCTAAAGCAATCATAAAAATTATATAACACATCACTCGGCAAGCTCATGCTTATCCAAGTAAATTTGCCCGAGTCATCTCGGAACAAATAATTTAATTAGTCATGGGTAAGAAATCAATTCACTCGACAAACTTCCGCTTATCCGAGTTGATTCACCCGAGCCATCTCGGAACAAATAATTTAATCGACCCTCATGGATAAATAAATTTTTCAGTCATCTGAAAAATACGAACAAAATATTAAATAGCTCCTGCCATAATATTAGTCTTAATCTAAAAAGATCTTCACCAAAGTGGAAGAATAGCATTGATATAATCATTTAATCAAATGCTTAAAAACCAAACAGTTTCTGTCATCAGGACAGCCATGAAAAGCTTAACTGTTTGTCACCTTTCAAATTGCATCGTGCCAACCTCTCATGAAGTCACGCAAACCGCGGCATGAAAGGATTTTAAAGGTACTGGGCTATGTGACACATGCGTATTGCCAAGGCAAATCTGCTTAAGTCCATCCACTTAAGTCCCTAAGAACACGCATCAGGCCACACCTTAGCCGGGCCGCAAGTCTCTCATGGGCTCGGCCCAATCGCGAGATGACTTAGCAAAAACCCTCAAGTCTTTTTACGAAGCCTCGAGGTCATCCCCGCCACTTCGTCTTCCCCAAAAATTTCCTCTTTCGCATCACTGTTCACAAGCTCTCCGCGGAGAACCCTAAACTCGCGGCGCCCAAATCTATCCATTTAGGAACTCTCGTTCCACCACAAGCCATCTTCTGCATCCAGCCTCCAAGATTCCCTTGATAAATCCCCATCTCCTATGCCAGATCTGGTCTCCCCAAATCGCATCCATGGCGGGAGAGAAAGAAATGGGTGACCTCGGACGTCAAGGAATCGACTCTCCGAGAGATGGTGAAGAACGGAGTTCTTCCGGCCAAAGAGATCATCGGCTGGCATCCAGCGGCCGATGAAGAGTTCCCCACTCCAAACACCGGTGAGATCGTCGTTTTCACCTCTTTCTTCTACTGTGGCTTTGGCCTTCCCACCTCTGAGTTCTTTCGAGGCCTTCTTGAGTATTACGGTCTTCAAATCTATCACTTGAATCCCAACTCCATTCTTCATATCGCAATCTTAATTCATGTCTGTGAAGCTTTCCTCGGCATCCTTCCCCACTTCAACCTTTTAAGCCGCATGTTTTATCTTAAGCCACATCCAAACAAGGATGAGCCCTGCGTCGTTGGTGGGGTCGGCTTTCAACTCCGCGGAACTCTCCACAGAGATTATTTCTCTCTCCGCTTGAAATCTTCCAACAAAGGTTGGCATGCAAACTGGTTCTATATCTCAAACCTTGAACCCAGTTTGCCCAACTTTGTTGGCCTTCCACCAGTTCCAAGGCCTAACTGGAGCACTGTGCCGGTAGCCCAAGATTGGGATGAGGCCAACAAACTCTTGGCCAATATCCTTGAGATGAAGAAAAAGGGCCTTCAGGGAGAACAAATCACTTAGCACTTCATCAAGAACCGACTGACGCCTATTAAGGAAAGATCCAAGCCTGCATTCGAGTATGAGGGTGAAAGGGACCCCAATTGGGAAGACCACAATTCCTTGAGCTACGAGACCCTGAAGACTCGCATGTACAAAATCTTCTCTTCTGGGATCACGGTTGAGCACAGCCTCATGCTGCCGGTTCTCCCATACAACTTGTATCGTCCTCCTTCCCCGGTAAGCTGACTCAACTTCTTTAATGTCTCTCAATCTTAATATTGCATCTCTTGGTGTATAAGAAATCTTTCTTGCAGGAAAATGCTTTCATCATCTCAAAGCCGTATAAGGTGCATCATGACGATGCGCCAGCTCGGCCTGCCAAGAAGCCAGCCGGCGGCGTCAAGATCAGGAGTGATCCAGTCGGCAAAAGGGCTGCTGCCGATGAAGATGTCAGCAGGCGGGCGAGCAAAAGGAGGCTGGTGATCGATGATTCAGATGATGACATCCCAGCTCCCCAAGCCGAATCGACCCCTCCGAGGCCATCTTCCAAATCCGCACCTAAGATTCGCCGATCAATCAGGTATGTCTCATAATTGAAATCACGTCCTTGATGAAAATCTATTATGTCTTTGTCCCGATTGTTCCCATCTTTTTTCTTGCAGGAAGCCTTAGAACATAGATCCCACTGGGCAGAGTGAGGGCCCAAAGCCATCTGCAGCGGCTGAAGTGACAAAGCTCGCAGAACAAGAATCTCGGGGCCCTCTCCCGAGTGAGAGCGCTCCGAGTGAGAAACCCCCACCTTGCAGTGAAGATATCCTGAGGGAGGAGCCCCCGACTGCCAGTCAGGAGACCTCTGCTGGAAACCAGTCGGCGGAAGAAGAGGTCCCGTTGAGAGCCAGTCGGGTGCAAATCAAGAAGAAAAAGGCAGCCGGGAAGTACCAGTCGAGGGTTCGGCCACTGATACTGGTAAGCTCTAAAGCGGTCTTCTGACTTTAGTCTTTAATCTGTCTTTTTCTTTGTCTTCAATTGTCTTCTTCGAATCGCTTAGCCAAAGAAGAGGAGATCCCCAGGCTGCGATCTTCAGAGACCTGGGTCCCTCCGATCAAAATAGAGTGGCGCGACTTCGAGGGCTTGAAGCAGGGCATCGTCTTGAACAAGCAGAAAGAAAATGAAGAAAGAGACATGCTTGTGGACAGCCTGAACGAAGCTACCCGGCTGCTAAATGTAAGCATCGCTCTTCTCCATTATAGCCTCATGGTTTTTTTTAGTCGACTAACCCTGAACTTGTGTGCAGAGGGTATATTGCCGATCGATGGCCAAGTCTGACGCCCTTGAGAGACTGGTCCCCCACTTGAATTCCCTGGAGAATATCCAGCAGGAGCTCAAGGCCACTCGGGAGGAGGCTGCATCAAGAGAGGCTACCCTGCGAAGAGAGATTGCCACGCTCCGGGAAGAAAACCTTGACCTCCGGGGTTCAGTCGGGAGTAAGTTTAATCCTCTTGGTCTCTTTATGCCTCCGTTTGTAATCTGTCTCGATCTTGACGTCAGCCAATTTTCTTGTTGCAGAGAACTCGTCAGAAGTCCATATACTTCACACCCAGTTGCAGGAAGCTAATGCTAACAAAGCTGAGTTGGAGTCTGAGTTTGAAGGTAAATTCTTTCAAGACAACATTCTTCATTTCACTTCATCTTCGAGTGTCTGTGTAATCATATGTTTTTTGTAGCTTATAAAGTCAAAACCCGAGCGCAATTTGACGTCTTCGTCGAAAGGGTCCGAAGGGCCGAAAGCGTAAGGGACGATGTTGCTAATGCGACCACACCGATTCTCTTGTCGTTGTTCCATCATGGGCTCGGGACCAGTTCATTAGATGCCGTCGAGGTCTTCGACAAGCTCAGAAGTGCCCCGGATCAGTACATAGCTAACATCTCAGAAGCGGCCACCATGGGAGCAGGCTTCGCTCTTGCGCAGGCCAAGTCACTCTATCCTCGGATAGATGTTGACTCAGTCGGGGAAGGCTTCACCGACGGTACTTCGGATGAGCATGCCTTAGAGTTGATTAGTGAAGCACATGAGTCGGCCAAAAAGGTGGTTGCTGATGTGGTTAACAACTTTCGATCCTGATTATTTTGCAGACTTTGTATGTAACTTCTGGTGTGAACTTGTAAATATTTAGCTTATTTATGTTAATGCCTTGATTCGAGTCTTTATGTCAATTTTCTTAAGTAATTTTCGTCCGACTGTCACCAAGCCTAAGCTCGATTAGGTCATCAAAAAATTCTCAGTCCTTATCTATTGAACTCGAATCAAGACATTAAACAATGATAAACCAAATATAAACAAGTTTTCGAAGAAAATCATGCTTTATTGACACATGTATGGCCCCCGACTGTCAACTCAAGAAGTTATCTTGCTTGAGGTTGGCAGTCAAAAATGGCATGGAACTTGAAGTAATTTAAGCATAGTATCATCGAAGATGTTCGATGTTCCAAGAGTTCTCCACCATGGATCCATCTTCACGCTTTAGTCGATAAGCTCCTGGCCGAGTCACCTCAGCGATTATGTATGGTCCTTCCCATAGTGGAGATAATTTGTGACGGTCCTTGGTGGTTTGGATCTTGCGTAGAACCAAATCACCGACAATGAAAGCTCGCGCCCGAACGTTGCGACTATAGTATCGTCTAAGTCCTTGAAGATATCTTGCCGACTGGATCAAGGCTGCCTCACGGGCCTCTTCCAGTCGGGTTAGGTCATCCACTCGGTCTTGATCATAGCGCTCATCGTTGAAACTGCGGACTCGAAGAGATTCATACTCCATTTCATTCGGCAGCATGGCTTTTGCCCCGTAAACCAGGAAGAAAGGAGTTTGGCCGGTAGCCTAACTGGGCGTAGTCCACAGTGACCATAAAACCGAGGGCAGCTCTTGAACCCATTTGCCGGCATAAGGATTTAGCCTATCGAACACTCGGGCCTTGATGCCTTGAAGAACCATGCCATTGGCGCGTTCAACTTGTTCGTTGCTTTTAGGGTGTGCGACTAATGCGTAGCAGATTTTGATGCCGAAATCTTCACAGAATTCCTTGAAAACGCCTCCAGTGAATTGAGTCCCATTGTCGGTTATAATTCTGTTTGGGACACCAAACCGGTGCACGATGTTGAGGATGAAGTATCGTGCCTTGTCAGCAGTGATCGTAGCAACTGGCTTAGCCTCAATCCATTTGAAAAACTTGTCGATTGCGACGAACAGGTGTGTGAATCCTCCTGGAGCCTTCTTGAAGGGGCCGACCATATCCAAGCCCCATACTGCAAACGACCAAGATAATGGAATCGTTTGTAGCTCTTGGGCTGGAACATGGCTTTTGCCGAGCAAAGAACTGGCAACCTTCACATGTGCGAACCACTTTGTCGGCGTCGGAGACCACCGTGAGCCAGAAGAAACCTTGTCTATAGGCTTTGCCTACCAAGGTGCGTGCCGTCGCGTGACTTTCGTAAATACCTGAGTGGATATCTTGGAGTAGTTGCTGTCCTTCCTCAGGCGTGATACATCTCATTAGGACTCCAGAAGGGCTTCTCTTGTATAATTCGGAGTCGACCATGATATAGCCCTGACAACGACGTCAGACTCGTTCCGCCTCATCCCGGTCTTCCGGCAGCTCTTGCTGAGTTAAAAATTTGATGAGCGGTGTCCTCCAGTCGGCGTCGAGCATGGCGACTTGATTTGCAGCTTGCTCATTGGGAGTTGGCTTTGCTACAACAATCGGCTCATAGAGATGCTCTACGAAGACGTCTGTTGGGCGGTTTCTCGTTTGGACCCAAACTGAGCCAACTCGTCAGTTGCCTCATTGTTGTGTCTCAAGACGTGGGATAGCTCCAGTCCTCAAACTGTCTTCAAGTTTGCGAACTTCTTGCCGATAGGCTTCCATGGTGTCGTTTAAACAGGACCAATCTTTCATCACTTGGTTGACAACCAGCTGGAAATCTCCTTTCACAACCAACCGTCGTATCCCGAGTGAAATAGCAAGTCGTAGGCCATGCAACAGGGCTTCATACTCGGCGACGTTGTGTGAGACGGGAAAATGAATATGAAGAACATATCGCAGCCTTTCTCCAGTCGGGGAGATCAACACGATTCCCGCTCCCAAGCCAGTGATCCTCTTGGATCCGTCAAAGTGCATGGTCCAATATTGTAGGTCTTCCCTAGGTACGTCTTCTTGTTGCTCCGTCCACTCAGCCAGGAAATCCGCCAGAGCTTGTGACTTTGCATACGTCCTCGCCTTGAAAGTTAAGTCCAGCGGCATCAATTCCAGAGCCCACTTTGCGATGCGCCCAGTCGCCTTCCGGTTATGGATGACATTGCTGAGTGGGAAGGAAGTGACGACGGTGACCGAGTGACCCTGGAAATAGTGCGCCAATTTCCTTGCGGTTATCAGAACACCATATAACAATTTTTGTACCTGGGGGTAGCGAATTTTGGCTCCTGCCAGTACTTCGCTAACAAAGTAGATTGGCCTTTGAATCTTCTGGACTCGTCCTTCTTCCTCACGCTCGACGACGAGAACTATGCTGACCACCTGGTGAATTGCTAAGACATACAATAGCAGGGTTCCTGAGGCTGAGGTGAGGCTAGGACGGGCGGCGTCGTGAGAAATTATTTGAAATCTTCAAAGGCTTTGTGGGCTTCTGTGGTCCATTGAAAGTCTTTGGTTTTCTTCAGTAACCTGAAAAAAAGGCATGCCTCACTCGCCGAGTCGAGAGATGAATCGGCTTAGCGCCGCCATGCAGCCAGTGAGCTTCTGGACATCTTTCTGGTTACTCGGGGGCTTCATATTCAAAATAGCGTTGATTTTTTCTGGGTTAGCTTCGATGCTGCGATGGGACACCATGAAGCCGAGCAGTTTGCCTGATGGCACGCCGAAAGTGCATTTCTCCGGGTTCAACTTTATTCTGAAGGCCCGGATGTTTGCGAAGGTTTCTTCTAAGTCGGCAATCAGGTCCTTCTGCTTGGTCTTGATGATGACATCATCAACATAAGCTTTCACGTTTTTTCCGATCTGCGTCTGAAAGCATCTCTCGATCATGCGCTGGTACATGGCCTCGGCGTTCTTTAGACCGAAGGGCATCGTGATGTAGCAGTAAGTTCCAAACGACGTGATGAATGATGTTTTCAGGCAATCGGATTCCTTCAAGCTGATCTGGTGGTAGCCCGAGTAACAGTCCAGAAAACTCAGAAGCTGGTAGTCGGCTGTTGAATCTACGACTTGGTCGATGCGAGGCAATCCGAATGGATCTTTAGGGCAGGCTTTGTTGAGATCGGTGTAGTCGACGCACATGCGCCATTGCCATGTCTTCTTCCGAACCAAGACCGGGTTAGCCAACCAGTCGGGATGGAGAACCTCTTTGATGAATCCGGCGGCTAAGAGTTTTGTAAGTTCTTCCTTGATGGCATCTTTTCGATCCTGAGCAAAACGGTGCAGTCATTGTTTAATCGGCTTCGCGTCATTTTTGACGTGTAAAGAGTTCTTGATCACCTCCCTAGGAATTCTAGGCATATCAGATGGTTTTCAAGCAAAAAACATCTTTATTATTTTGGAGGAAGGTGATGAGCGCGCTTTCCTATTTAGGATCTAGCTCAGCGCCGATTACAGCGGTTTTGGAAGGATCCGATGGATCAAGGGAGATCTTCTTTGTTTTGGCGTCGCCTTGTCCCGACTTGGCTATCTTCTTCGCAGGGATTTCGTCCTCGTTAGATGTTGATGCAGCCAGTCAGATTTCTTCCTGGCCACGTGATCTCTCACGAGATTGGGCCATATCGCAGCTTTCCTTGTCGCAGGTGAAGGCTTGTTTGACGTCGCTGCGTAGGGTGATGACGCCGTTGGGGCCGGACATCTTCATGCAGAGGTAGGTGTAGTGTGGTATCGCCATGAACTTGGCGAGTGCAGGCCTTCCAATGATTGCGTAGTAGGCCGTTTCGAAGTCGGCCACCTCGAAGGTGATGTTCTCCGTCCGAAAGTTCTCTCGAACTCCGAAGGTGACTGGAAGGGCGATGTGCCCGAGTGACATAGATGACAGCCCTGGGATGACTCCGTGGAAGGGGGCTGAGCTTGCCTTCAGCTCGGATCTTGGAATCTGTATCTCGTCCAGCGTATTGGAGAATAGGATGTTGAGGACGCTGCCCCCATCAATGAGAACGCGCTTCAGCTTTATGTTTCGAACCACCGGGTCTAGTACCAAGGGATACTGCCCCGGGTGAACCACTCGGTCAGGATGATCCGAGCGGTTGAACGTGATGGCCACCTCTGACCATCGTAGATATTGTGGGACTTTAGGTTGTGTCGCGTTGACCTCGCGATCGGTCAGCTTTTGCTTCCTCTTGGATTCGTAAGCCTGCAGCCCCCCGAAGATGTGATTCAGCTCGCCCACGGGGTCTTGAAAAGGCTCCGAATTTCCAATCGAGTTGTTCTTCTTGGTTCCTGATGGGCCGGCTTCGTCAGTTGGCTTCTTGCTTAGTTGCGCCGCATATTGTTCAACGAACTGCTTGTAAATGAAGCAGTCCTTGGTCGCATGCTTGTGATTTGGATGATGCGTGCACTGACCGTTCATGATCGTGTCATAGGCCACAACCCGGGGACGGCGTTGAGAGTTGGACGTTGTGGCAACCAGGTCCTCGGGCCGGCGCTTGCGATCTTTCTGGCCTTGATTGTTGTTGCCATTATCCTTCTTAGGATGTCGGCTTCCTCCCGACTGCTTGTCGTCCCTTTTGTTAGGCCGATCTTGCCGCGCCGCCTTGATTGCGTCGTTGGATTTGGCGTAGGAGTTCGCTGTCTCGAACATTTGCTTTACCGTCTTCGGTGGTTTATGCCTAAACTTTTCGATTAGCAACTCATCACGGACTCCCTTCTGGAAGGCGGCGATTATGATGTCGTCGGTGATGTTGGGGATCTTGTTGCGCTTTTCCGAGAAGCACCGGATGTAGTCCTTCAGCGGCTCGTCTGGCTTCTGGATGACGCTGTAGATCAAAGTGGGTCCCAGGTCTTTCGAAAGTGCCCTGGAAATTGGCGATGAAGTGGTCCCGGAGTTTACTCCACGAGCTAATTGAGCCTCTCGGCAAGCTCGTGAGCCAGTTCCTGGCTTAGTTGGCGAGGGCGACAGGCAAGTAATTGGCCATGGCCTTGTTATCTCCTCCTGCTGCGCGGATGGCGAGGGTGTACATGGTCAGCCACGACTCGGGGTCGGTCTTTCCGTCGTACTTCTCGATTCCTGTGGGCTTGAAACCACTCGGCCAAACCACTCGGCGCAGGTCCCGAGTGAACGCAAGCACACCGTCGTCGTTGCAGTCGGGCGATCTCCTTCGGTCTTCGTAGGAGCGCTGCTCGCGTTCTTGATAGCGCCGGTCAAGGACTTCCCGCAGATCACTCGGCGGGGTTCTTTGTAGGCTGCTACGGTAGTTGGAGTTGTAGCTGCAGCGGATCCGGTCGTGGACGGGTGGTCGTCCATGTCGTTTTTCGCGGGAGTCGACCGATTGCTCTTGATGCCTCCGTGTGGTCTGGTGGCGGGGGTCTCTTGACCTAGTTGTCGTCCGAGCTTGTTCGGGCCTCCTGTAATCCTTCGACCGCAGTGGTGGAAGTCGGCTTCTGTTGGACGTTTCCACGACGGACTCAGTCGGCCTTCGTGCTGAGGTGGAGGGAGAGCAATTGGCTGTAGCCGCGACGATGGTCTTGATCTTGTCCAGGATTGGTGTTACCGTAGCAGGTGCCGCTTCGATAACAGTGTCGACGAGGGTGAGGGCGACAACGACGTTCTGCTGAGGCGTCTGGAAGATGTTGGTGTTGTCAACTCGTGTTTGAAGTACGGCCTCTCGAGCAGATCGCCCAGTCGCCCTCAGGTCTCGCTTTCTTCTGTCGGCTTCGTCCTTGCGCCTATTCTCCTCCTCCGCCAACTTGCGCTCCTGCTCAAGCCTGGCTTGTTCTTCTTCTGTGATTCTGCGGGCCATGGCCAAGTCGGTCTCGGCCACCTCAGCCATGAGAACATCGAAGCACTTTGGCTCATAGTCCTTGTCGAAGTCGGAATCGTTGGCCTCGTCCGTGGAGATGCCGTAGAGGTCATCGAAATCTGAAGAGCTGAGGTACTCATCGAGCTCCGTGGATGAGCATGATCCAAATGGTTGGAGGATGACGACGACTTCCCTTGAGCCCGGATCGCTTGAGTATGGATCGTTCCAGTCCGGGTCGCTGCTTGATGACGATGGTTCTCCGAGTGAGTCAAATTCAACTCAGAAGAAAGGAGATTGCAATAGATCTTAGCGGCGTTCGGTAACCCAAACGGCGCCGAGAGGGTTTCTCCTCCCAAGTGGATTGATTCCAGCGTGGAGGTCAGAAGGTGGCTGTAGATCTCAGCAGCGTTTGGTAATCCGAACGGCGCCGAGTGGATTCCTCCTTCCAAGTGGATGGACTCCAACTCGGAAGTCTGAACTTTGTCGTAGATCTCACGTCGTTTGGTAGCCCGAACGGCATCGAGCAGGTTCCCCTTCCCGACTGGTCTGAATCCGAGTCAGGGAAGGAGAGCTTGTTGAGTCCTTTGGCGGCGAAGTCGTCGACGCCTGGTTCCCATCGCGCTTGTCAGCGAGATGAAGAAGAAATCTTGACGCGCAGGCCCCTACCTGGCGCGCCAACTGTCGAAACTTGGTTTCGGTAATAGAAATTGGGGGTGCAGTCAAGATCGCCAAACACGATAGGTTAGATGGAAAACAAAAATTAGATAGGTTCAGGCCCTCTCGTGAGGTAATACCCTACTCCTGTTTCGGGGATTCGATCCGCCGAGTGTTTATTGATCTCACGATCTTGTGTATTGCATAAATCTGATATCCCTCAAGGGACGTCTCTACCCTCCTTATATAGTCTTGGAGGGCGGGCTTACAAGTCGAAAACCCTATCATATTCTAAGTCGGTTTCCTCAATCTTATCAAGTTATGACTATGAGTCGTTGCCTTATCTGATCAGCAACGTAACAACCAAGTCACAGCCTTTTTACATAATCATTAGGCGTAACCTATCCCTATTACTAGTCGAACAAGCTTGTCATGAGGATATCCGATTGCCATAATCTCCACATGCATGGTCTCCACCGTTGAGAGAATAGGACAGCGCTAATGTTTACGGAGGGTACGTGCTAAAACCATTCTAATATGTACATATGTAAAATTAGCCAAAGCTTCTGCCTTAGATATGGCAATGGGTAACCAAAATCCGAGTACCGACGGGTTTTATCCGATAAAAAAGGATATGGGATGAATTTTCTACCCGCGGATACGTTGTTGGACGAAAACACATACCTGATCGTACGGGTGTAGGTGTGTACTACCCATACCCGTCTAACCACGGGTAAGAAATACCCGCATAAAAAAGTCTAGCCGCCCTCCCTCATTTAGTCCATTTAGCCTATATGGCCCATATGACCCATATGTCCCCCCTCAAGTGAAACCCTACTTTTACTCATCCCAGTCCCAGCCAACTTCAGTCCACTTCATGCCCGGTGGCGCCTCCATCTCTGCCCGGTGCCACGCCCCCACGCCGCCCGTCCTACCCCGCTCGCCGCCACGTCGCCCGCCCCCACGACGTCCGACGCCACGCCGTCCGACGCCATCACAGCCTCCCACGTCGTCGCCGCTAGTAGTCATGGTGGAGAACTACGGAATAGGAGAAGATGATAGCCGGTGATGCTCTTCCTCATCCCTAACCAACTGTCCTCTGTATACTCTGTCGGATGCGGATAACCCGTCGGGTAAAATTACCCGCGCGGTACGGGTATGAGAGTATTTTTCTACCTGCGTGCGGGTATGGGTAATCTGACGAATAAAATTTAACCTGACGGTATGGGTGGTCACTATCCATCGGGAATGTCTCCATTGTCATCTCTATTCTGCCTACTTATAGAAAAGGATGCACGTACTATACATTAACCCATCACTTGGTGCTTGTGTTTAAGAGCAGCAGAAGTTCTTGTTCTATGTATACCATCTGACTGATTCAGTATCCAGCTGTCTAAGCCATTATTCATGCATCATCCATGCCCATGCCCTTCTATTCGCATGAAGAGAGCTCATGCCCGTTGTATGGATATTTGTGCATAAATATATATATAAATAGCTCCGAGATAGTATAAGAAGACCACACCAGCATATATCTTTTGTAAACTATCTTTTATAGTTTTATCCACAATGCAGCCGTTTATAAATGCTTAGAGGGTGAATCAGCTTATAGGATGATGCAGCTAGCATGTATGGATGGGATTTTGGAGAGAACCAAATATGCCTACGTTGTTCACCCATAGGTACAATGCCATGACTAATTATTTGCGATCGTCATTTCAAAAATATGCTTTTAAAATTAGTTCTCACACTATTTTGTTTATTTGGTAACAGATTTTAGCTATGCTAAATACTATGAGTTCTTGGATGGTGGACATTAGGTTTAGAGAATTTTAAAGGTTTCACGATATATTGTAACATTGGTTTTCTTGTTGGCACCTTCTATATAGGACATTTGCACTTTGATGTGAATTTAATATCGGGTCTTCATATTTTGGGAGTTTCTATATGTTTCTATACAGAACATTTGCACTTTGATGTAAATTTAATATCGGGTCTTCAGATTTTGAGAGTTGTTGGACGAACTCTACATCCAATTATATATCTGTTCATTTGGAAATTTATGTAAACTTGCATACAGAGACAATTGCATCAATTGTTCGGTGGAACGAAAATCACAGGGAGCATTCTATTAATATACATTCAAACTAGAGTAGACTTGTGGATTCAAATCAAGAAACTGGCCATGTTCAGGGTGGCAATGGTGAAGCAAGACGGTTGGCTAATTGGCTACGGGCACAATAATCTTTATGGAGTAACATTAATAGAAATATAAATTAAAAAGGAGTTAGCAACTTGTATAATCTCGATAGAATACCGTTAGTAGAAATATAAAAAAAGAGCGTTAAGTAGAAAAACATCCTAGTCTAGTCTATTTTAAGTGTATATACGGAGTTAAACTGCAACATCGTATAATTAAAAAGTCTTTTAAATGTATACACCGTTAAACTGTAACATCATATGGTTAAAAGGGGACAAGGCATTCTATCATATGTATTTAAACAGGATGGGATACTACCAGACATGTAACAACGACTTGCCATCAATTTTTGAAAGCATTTGAAAGCAATGTTCCCTAGAAGTTTTGTTGTTCCTACCATGTGTAATTTGGGTCCGTCGTTCCCAAACGCATGAGATGATGATATCGATCCACTTCTCAAATATCATATGAGAGGAGGTTGTACTATGTATGTATTTATGTCTCCGCACTTGGTTAATTTTGATTCAAACATCAGATGAGAGGAGGTTGTACTACGTATGTATTTATGTCTCCATACTCGGTTAATTTTGATCTGATTTACCTGGGACGATACTGGTGCGAACCAAACAAATCCAAACTTGCTTACTAGTTTTAGGATTATGTGGTGGAATTAATATATTTTCTTGTTATGTAGCATATCGCATCTATGCACCATTATATAGGTATCATGCACAAATGCATAATTAATATTGGTTGATTTAGTGTAGGTATTTTATTTTTAGCAGTCTTGGATGTTTAACTTTTTATTTTAAACTTTATATTAGGTAACCACTAATTTTTATCGAGGGAACTACCAATCAGGCACCCGATCCAGCATCCAAAAGACGGCGCCCTCCCAACACTGCTTGCATGTGTATGTGTTGACTGCATGAGTATATTTTGTTGTGACCTGCTACAGTGCACTCTGCTATGCACAAGCACATGCAAACACTTCTCTCTCGTACAGGTAAACCAAGTCTTTACCAAACTTTAAATATTATTTTCTTCTAAATTATCTACCCAATATATAATCCAATTACATCATTCAATATACATAAATCTTTATAAAAAAACCTTTATAACAAAGATCTCACATGATTATATTTTGATAAAAAAATATATATAATAAAAATCGAGTGTTGTTTACTTTATAAAATATTTTAGAGAGATACAATACTAACAAAATACAAACTGCAACACCAATAATTACTGCATGAATATTGAGCCCCAGTAACTGAAACAAAAAGAACTCATATGGAACATCCTTTATATTTACAATTACTTGATTTTGTTAAATATTTTATATTACACATGAAATATCAAATCAAAACACCACAAAATACTTGCTGAAATATGTAAAATTACTCGGCATGCACCATTTATAAATAACATAATAAAACATAAAAAAATACTTATTAAAACATTGAAATATATCATGTGTAACATTAGAAATAGATCTATGATAAAAAGAAAAGTAAATATTCATACAAGATTTTGTTGTAAAGTATTGATTGCAACGAATACAGCGATATAATAATATCATAGACTTTTTTGAAACTATAATAATATCATAGACTAAATAAATTGGAGAAAAATATCTGAAGTTTGTTGTATGCTTATCTGCACGTCAGGTAGGCATGCATGGGTGCACGTGTGTCGGAGGCAGTATAGCTGCCGGCCTGATTTTTCTCCTTGGGCCTGGGCGTATATAAGGAGAAACATTTTTTGTACAAAATAAATTAAACAGGTGTTTTTCTGTGAGATTTACATCCAAATAGGGCCATGGGTAAAGAGTACCTGTAGCCATCACCCTCTTTTCACCAACACATGGGCCTTGGCCAATATCAAACAGTGCTCGTCTCAGCTGCAAATGCCGTCGTGCTCGGCTGAGGCAGCAGCCTCATCCACTTCATCCTTCGATCCAGCCCTGCTTAAGCCTAAACATGATGTGCACAAGCACATCCTCACGGGCGGCGTTCAAAGAGCAGAGGAGGCGACGCGCTTCAGTCCTGCGCACCGCGAGGACATCACTGATGATCGAGCGAAATGAAAGATAATGAAACAACAGAGTATATATAAACTTGGTGAACAGAGATTAGATCTGCAAGATAATGATTTCTCGATTCTACAAATTTAAGTGTGCATGTAGTTTGATTGAATTGCTTTTAGGCTTTCATCCTTGGTGCATGCATATTTTAGACATGCTCATTGTTTGTTTTGTTGCCTACTATTATTGGAATTAATATTGGTTCAATTAGATGTGTAGACTATTACTATTATTACAATAACATAAGTATTATGCACAATCAATACTTGCACCTGAATTGTGGGAAAATATTCAAATACGTCAAAGAGCTAGCTTTATATTAGATTAGCGCTTCCCACTTATTATGTCTTTGTCTCTATGGAGGATCTCGGTGCACAACATACTTCTTTCTTCTATTTTTAGAGTGAATTAATATATGATCTATTTGAAGCTGCTACGGATATGTATGCAAATGGTGAACAATTACTTTCACATTGGAGGAGTTGTTGTCGGTCTGCCTCCTAGACGCATTAATGATATGTTCTGAGTTTTATTATTACTTTTTATAAGGAGTTATTGAATATTAAGAAATTATTACACAAGATCCTATTTTTTAAGGACAAATTGAAACATTCGGTTTTAATTTTTAGATTTCTGTGTAAGTGGAGTACTAGAGAATGTTGCACAGATGTTATGATTTTTATTAATAGTCTAGAGTTTTCTTACATGTTTATTTTGAATAGGATGTTATGACGCAAAACAAAATAACCAAACCGCCATATGAAAAATTGATCATTCAACGGGCTCCTCTCACCGACATCTATCACGTGGACCGGTTTTGTGTTAGTCCAGATAGGTCGAGTGCAATCCTCCTCGGCTGCCTGCCCATGGCGTCGCCCGCTACCTCGATCAAATAATATCAATCCAGCCGGTTTTGCTAAGTCCCTTCCAAAAAGATGACCACCCAGGCACCCTCACGATAAGAAGCTATCATCTCCAATGCATATTTCCTAATAGTAGTTTCTATGGATAAAAAAATTCAATATTCATCACAGTGATAGCTGATCTTCTGTGGTACGTTGTCATGTGATCCACGCTAGCAAAACCTTCTAGCCCTCTCTGCTGTGGTACGCGTGCCTGCTTGAGTAGAAACGGCCCCGTGGCTTGGCCCGCGACGAGGTGGAGGGAGACGGCGACGGCTGACGCCCGGCTCCTGGGCAGCGGTGACGAGAGGCACCTTGGCGGCGGCGAGGCCCGCCATGGCTTCCCTATGCTCCTTCTCTCCCTGCCCTTGCTTGCAATGGAAGAGAAGAGAAGAGAAGAAGGGGCTCGTGCTGTGACAGACGGCGCATGTGGCGGCGGCCGATGATGCTGGGGCCGGTCGCGGAGGCGGCGCGGAGCAGACGGTCGGTGGCCGACGGCATCGGGGTCGGGCGAGGCAGGGCAGCAGCCGACGACGCTGGGGCCGGGCGTGGAGGCGGCGCGGAGCAGGCGCTCGGCGGCCGACGACACCGGGCTGGACTCGGAGATGGCGCGGAGCAGGCGGTCGACGGCCGGCACGCGAGCAGGAGCGAGCAGGCCGGCGCACGGGATCACCAAGAAACGACAGTCTCCTCCCAACGTAGGTTTCTTCAACTTCGTTGCGCGAGCCGAAACCGTTTCTAAGACGTCGTTTCTCCATTTTTTCTTCTCTCTCATGCCATATCAGCAAATCTCATTAAATAAGGGTGTAATAAATAAAGATAGAATCATTTTCGTTAGTTCCAGATTTTGGCCTTAGTTATTGCATATGGGCTGCAGTCCACGACACACTATGGGCCTCTTCGGTTCACAAGTTTTCCAAATCACAGGAATGGGAAAAACGCACGAATGTCGTAGGAATGCACGTGCAAAAACAAAGGATTGGAACACAGGAAATTTTCCTTCAATGAGCTGAACAATAGAGGATGGAGTGGATGTTTTCATTCCTATGAAATAAGTACATTTTGGAGGATTGGTATAGGATTCGTATGGAAAATTTCCCTTTGAATCCTATGAACCGAATGTATGAATAGCGTTTATTCCGGAGGAATGGGGATTCCTATATGAATCCTTCAAACCGAACAAGGCCTGTATGTGCTTCACCAAGAGCATGTAGGGTTGTTGCATTCTTAGCATGAAACCGACACAATATTCAGCCGGCATGCATCTTACATTGACATAAGAGAAACTCATGCCCATGGTGTGAGATTTTCCTATAAATAGTTCTTCGAAAACACACTAGCAGTGATAAACCATTTTTTCACAATTCTACTTTAGCATGAAAGTGATGGTTGCTATGTCATCGAGTGGGTAGCAATGAGACTTTGGAGACAACCAAATAAAACTATGTTATTCGCTAAGGTGTATGTAGAGAATATATGTATTCATGATTTGAAGCTGACCATTTTTTATTAGACCAAATTTGATATTATATTTATATTTGTCCGAAAACAGTTTTTATTGATTAAAGATGTCATAATTTCTAATATGCTGGATGTGTCTTTTTTTTCTAATATTATGGAGGCATCACAAATCAATTGGATCATTAGTAAGGGAATCTGTATGGATTGAAATTTGAAACCATTGGTCTTTCAAGACGATTTTACAACAAAATATAACTTTAGTGTTTTGCTGTGTCGATGTTTGGGTCTCATTTGTGAAGAATTATATAGAAAGAACTAAGTGACCCGTATGTTACTAATTAAATTTACACACTGTAATCAAATTAATTCACCCATGTTTGAGACAATTTATCATTCTCTTTTTTTCATGTAAACCCGTTGATCTGTTACTTTTTTTCAAATATAAACTAACACAAAAAATGCACTTAGCTAGCGTGGTACTCCATTGAAAATATACTATTATGTACAGACTCTTAAACTATTTCACAAACATTTACAGTTGGAGGGGCAGTTCTGTACTTGGACGGTAGTGAGCCAAATATCGGGAGGACAAATAGCAAATTCCAATCACACGAAAGCATCCACAGCAAAAATATCTGTCCACCACTACATCTGAACCGCATGTTGACATCTGACGGTTAGCTAGTGTGTTTTCCCTTTGGGGCAACGCCACATGTATAAACTTCATCTCAATCGAACGGCATTGGGTATAGCATTCATCACGGTGAAAAGGTCATCGATATGAGAAGTCATCTTTATCGAGCAAAAGCTCGTCACCAATTTTAATTATCTTTGTCGGATCTAAACTTACGCCCGTCACCGATAGCTTTGACCCAGAAGACCAGTCAAACAAGGGTCCGATACCGATGATACAATCTCAAATGAGCCACAATTAGAGCCCAACACGGATGATTAAATACTCAACCGGGCTTTAAATTAAGCCCGTTACGGGTGACTAACAACTCAATCGGTCTTTAATTTACGCCTGTCACGGATGACTATCATCTCCATTGGGCTTCAGTTAAAACCCGTCATTGATGAGTTTTTCTCAGAAAAAATATTATTTTTTTGCTAGCCATGCCTGCTGTAAAAATTATAGAAATAGAGATATATTCACTTTCCCCTTTGCATCCCCTTTCACATACATTCACATACATCTGATATTCAAGAAAATTGACATACATCTGACATTCACACATCTATTCGCATACACATTCACGTCACATAAACATATTTGATAAAATTATAATTTTATTGCTTATAGGATCGGCTCTAATGCTTTGTCTTTATCGTCGATAGACCGTCTAAAGTGTCACTAGGATAGCCAGCCTCAAGGAAAGTCATTAGCCCATCCGATCTCTCGAAACGTGATATGCGCCGGCGACGAGATGACATGTCGGAAGATTAATCCACAAAGTTGTTGAGCGAGGGTAAAGCAAACATGTGGCAACAACTGACTTGTCAGGAGATCTAATTTCTGCAAATGAAAAGATTGAATATGTGAAAACATAATATGGGTTTAGAAACATGTATTTACGTCTTAACAAAATTGGCGAACCTCAAAAAATGTGCCAGTTGCGGTCCTCCAGAAAAAACCGCATAAATTTCATCACGTAGAAACCACATGTGCTTGTGCCTTGATCCTGACGATGGCACTAACGGTGGCAGCAAACCCAAAATGTATCGACACATGGAGCGTGTCGATGACACTTCTTATTAAATTTCACAAGTGCCTTATTTAGGATTTCAATGACGGATTGAAAGCTTCTTGCGGTTTCCTCAATCCATCCATGACGAGAATCTTGGATTCTTTTAAATCGATGGCAAGAAGGATCCAGTGATGGCTGCATACAAAAGGAGAGAGCAATTAACACCTTCAAGCACAAATTGTATATACAACAACAAATGCCACACTTACTCAAAATTGTAGGGCAAAAGGATTATATTCATGTCCTTAAGCTTGACAAAAGAGTTGTAGAGGTAGTCCAACACCCATTTTTGGGACCTTGAGTCGTCATCAATATGATTGGAATTGACAAATGTTGTATCGAGGAATCCTACTTTGTTATAGGTTGCTCTACATTCAAGTGTCCCTACTCTACATAAGGAAACAAGTTATACACTCTGTGAGGATATCAACTTAGAAATAATAGCGAGGGGTTCGAGTATGCTTACAATGCCCATAGCTGAAATAGCAATACGTCTAGGTCATTCAGATTGTATAGCTGAAATAGTTTCTCAAATGGGACCCAGATTATACCATCCTCATGATGGAAGTCCTCGTTCCTATAAAAGACGACGAACGTCTCTTTATCCTCCTTTGCCATCTGTAGGTACCACTCTTCTACCCTTCTCATCTGAGTGCAATTCCTAACTACGTTGCGATATTTTGAGGTGGTCAAAGGAGCACTGAACTTGAACTTAGTTGCCTGAGGGGCCTTCACAATATTGTGCATATTAGTATAACTCTTCACCTCTGAACTTTCCAGAAGTTCTTGCTTATACTTTTATACAATGTCTTTCATGAACTCTTCAGAAAATTCTCGCAATTTTGTTTTCTTGACCATGCGTCCGTAGTCCAAAATTTGTTTCTTCGGTGCTGGTGGCCTTGACATGCGAATGAAGTGTTTCCGTCTTTCAAATGGCACTTTCAGAGATGGCTCCGACGCCACTTTCTTGCCCTTCTCCAGAGATGATGGTTCAGAGCGAGCAGGCCATTCAGGGCTAGACCCGCCAAAGTCGGTGTCATACTGCAGCTCTATCGAGCCATCTTGTGGAACACCTAAAGGAGATGGAGGGGCTGACATTGGAGTTAATTTGATGTCAATGAGCTCCTTCAGCCATTGGATAAAGCTTTCTCGAGCAGCTCCTAGGGTTAGGATCTCATGTTCGGTGGATGCTGCAGTGGCAGATGGACCCAATTAACGTTCACTGTGTCCACTTGCACTTTTGCATGTCCGGCCATAAGTTGAGCCCCGTGCACTCTTATATCGGCGTTCGGCTTGAATGCTAGTTCTTCGGTCGCCAAAACCGTGAAAGAGGGTATCACCTTAACTCTTAGCACACAATTAGTTGGTTTCTGTGATAGATTCAAATATAATTTTTAAATAATTTATAGAAAATAGATTTGTTAAGAGTGTTACGCATTTTGGCCTAGAGTTTTACCGTTATATGGTCGATAGCGGCTAGGACCAGTGGTGGATTTTCCATCACCTCAGTTGATGCACAACTGCTCTGCCTTTGCGTTGGACTTTCTCGTTGCGAAGCGACGATGCGCGCGATGGTCTGCTGCTCGGCTTGGATCTGCTACCTAATCCGTTCCACAACCTGGTCTAGCTTCTCTTCAATTTCTGAGCTCAGTTCGGCTCTAACCTGCTCCCGGATCCTCTCAGCCAGGCGTGCATCTCTTTCCGCCTGCTTCATAAAGGTCCAATTCTTATATTGTCCGGCTTATTCTGGAAATCCATATTTTTAGGGGACATTAGAGCCAACGCCCCTTGTCCATCCACAGTGTTCGTTGGTGCCCAACGCTTGCGTGAGGATGTCATCCTCACGTCTATCGGTCCAGGCCTCTTGGGAGGACTGTCTCACAGCAACCAACTCTTTCTGCATTATAAGTGAGATCGATATAAATCGAGTGTACGATATGTTTAAAGAAACTAAACGTATTAAGACGAGACACTTACAATATTTTCGTAAACTTGTTGATCTTGGGGATTTGGCAGAGTGAATGTCCCATCGCTGTTCTTCACGGCCCTTGCCCTTGCCCAGCTCCTTGCACGTGGGTGCGGGATATCGACAAATGAAGGAGGCGTGTTTGGTGTCTCTGTCGTCTCATTCTCTTTCTGCCGTTGCTCCTGCTTCCCCGCATATCCTCCATTGCTAAGCCAGTGCGGGTGCACGTACCAAGCCTAGAGTGCTCTATAAGCCTCGCTTCTGGCTAGGGATTCGGTAGTTAATTTCTACACGTAGAACTCCTCCCACACGGCTTGCGTGATAAAGGGGTATTTCTCGAATGCATCCGGCGTGCTAGGCTTGAGGACGTGATCGGTGACCAGCTTAGACTTAAAGCTCTTCCAAGCATGTCCCATCATCTGGAAAGTCGTCCGTTGTAGCCTGCCCTCGTCAGCTGCAGGATGTTCGAAGCTCTCCTTGAACTTCAACCAGCCAGTTTCCTTCTCTATGTCCGACACCTTTTTGATGTGATCATGCAAAATACTGAAGGTCTGTTTCCCTGTTATCCTGCAGATCGTCTTGAACTTCGTGGGCACATTCGGGGGAGCGGACGGTACTCCTAGAAGGTCCATCTCTGTTATGGTGTATCGTTCATTTAGGATTTTATTAGGGTTTTTAAGGGTCCGTGTCCTTGTGAACCCACTAGTTGTCATCGACATTGATTCATCGTGCTGAGACATCCTCTAAATAGCTTACAAAATCACAAAATGGGGAAATTAATAGTAGGAGTCATCATTAACAGTATGATTTTTGGACATCCTTAACACCAAATAATATAACAGAGGAAAATATATATGAAATTCGACAAATACTCGATCCAATTGTGCACATCCATAATGGTGACATTCTTTAGAAGTCTCTTTCAGGTGTATTTAGTCTAAATGATGCCTAAACCAGCTAAATTGCACAGAACTCAATCTGTTCTGAAAAAAACCATCAGCCCACACGATCTCCATCCATACATGTGCACGCCTAAATCTAGGAGTATAAAACATTAAGGTCCGAATATATTACACCTAACCACATAGTGCCTAAATCTAGCGAGAGTGCCTAGCTCTAGTCAAACACCAAGATCAATCAACTAAACGACATTTCAACACGGATCCAAAGATATGGACTAACTCGCGGTGACGCTCGGTGGTGGCTGCGAGGGAGGACGATGGCGCCGGGCTCGGGATGGCCGGCGGGGCTCGATGGCGATGAGGGAGGACGGCGCACGGGCTCGTGGACGTCCGACGGGGCTCGGTGATGGCGAGGGAGGACGATGACACCGGGCTCGGGATGGCCGACGGCGCTCGGTGGCTGCGAGGGAGGATGATGGCCCCAGGCTTGGGGACGGCCGGTGGCGCTCGGTGGCGGCGAGGAAGGACGATGGCGCCGGGCTCGGGGACAGACGGCGGCGCTCGGTGGCGGTGAGGAAGGACGCGAGGGACAGCGGCGATGGCGCTAGGGTTCTGAGTGAGGACATAGAAATTTTTTGCGATAATGTGTAGATCTAAATCAGTGTGCTCTGGTAAAAGGATTTCGAAGCACATCCGTGACGGGCTTTAGAATAAGCCCGATTGAAATGAATCATCTCAATCGGGCTTAATATAATGCCCTTCATAGATTGTTGGCATTTCTTACATTCACAGATAAATCCACAAACGCATGGATATACCTTTTTAGCATTTCACCGAGGGAGTATTCCAAGGGTATCGTTATTTATTTTATCCCAAAGAAAGACTGTGGTCTTGAAGAGAATATTAAGATACCATGGATATTCATAAACTACAGATGAGATACCTAAGTCCAGACAGGGGTAAGGTAATCATATATTTAAGGTAGTGTGATACACACAGAAGAGTCCTAGATAAATAATACACTAGTGCTAAGTGAAGAGTAGTATTTAGAGTCAGATTCCTATAGTTCTTCTAGTCAGAGTACATAGTTTAATTAATTATTCTAGTCATGCTTAAACCTAGTTCTATGCTCCCAGAACTACGGGGGTACCACCGCCCAGTGGATCGGCCTGCCACCACAAAGCGATCTCTTACCGTTCGTCCTACACCAATCCGAACGTGGAGGAATACGAAGGACGGACAGGGCTATCACCACCTGCCTCCTACCTCTCACCCGTGGGAAGTTGTCATAACCAATGTCTATGAAATAATCTAAGCACCATGCTTACATTACCATAAATACTTCTACCTCCCGAGGATAAGATAGAAGCAAACCTACATCCTAATTGCTCATTGGACCATGTCCATGGTAATAGAGTTACTCGTCTAAACATAACAAGACTATGAATTAAACTAATAATAGACCTCTTATCTATTAAAGCATAAGAAGTACCACACTCATATGGACTAGAAGATATAATCTTTATAAATCTCAAAGTCGTACAAAGGAAGAAGAGTACTAAAGACGTACCTGAATTCTGAAGACGACTCGCGGGAACTGAAAAGAACTCTAAACTACTTCCTAACTCTACTAGCTTATATGACTAAGATAAAACTTGTAGGATCTTCTTCTTGTGGTGTGTCCTTGAAGTGAAGTGAGCTTCTCCTTAAATAGCCCTCCAATGATGGTTGTATGGCGGTTTCCAACCGCCATACCCACCTTACCAACCTTGGCATTCAATCACAAGGTGACACGTCAAAGGTCAGTGGAAACGGGCTCAAGGGTGGTTCGGCCGAACCCCCAGTATCGTCATTCACCACCGCCTTTCTTTCACCTCTGACATGTGGGCCCTTATGGCGGTTCCCGGTGGTTTGGCCCCATTCTAAGTCGGTTTCACCTGACTTGTGGGCCCTTCGATCCGCGGGAATCCGACGTGGCGATCACCGATAGGTTGGAATTGTGTTCCCTCACCACGTGAGCTCGACTTTGCTTCAATTATATGATAAATGTTCCTGCAAGTAACTAAAGTCCAAGGACATGTGGAACTTTATTAATTCTACTAAATGCCGGTAGCGGACGCTAATTCCCTTTTATTTTTGAGGTATGTGATGGTCGGAATCATCACTTAATGATCGTCAACACAGATGAGACCTGGAACGACGCGCAAAGGCTGATGGAAAAATAACATCAGGCTTAACCTAAAGCCTGTCACGGATGTACTCATCGGTGATGGGCGTAAAGATTAAGCCTGATCGGATAAGATTATCTATATCGGGTTATAATTATTGACCGTCACCAATGCTCTCATCAGTGACGGGGGCTATGACTAAAGCCCCCATGGATTGATACGAAACCCCCCAGACCAAGTAGTCGATCCGCAGCACCATCAAGCAGTGCGAGGTATTTGTACCTTCGCCGTCGCAGTTTGATACTCGGGCTTCGAGGCCGATAGGAGGTAGACCATAACTCGTTGACCATGCAAAAAAGGGCAAAGGCTCAGGCTCTGATATCAATCAATAGCAGCCAGCCAGTTAGTTAAACCAATGCCAGTTGACCGTGTGAAAGAAATAGATCCAATCTTAAAGATTAAGCCCGATCGGATGAGTTCATCATCTCTATCAGGCTTAAGCACTAGCCCGTCACCGATGATATCATTGGTGACGGGCTTTGTTCTTAAGACCAATTAGCTTGAGTTACAGCCCGTTACCGATAGAATTTTTTAGAAAATAGTAATTTACTTTCTATAAATTACTATTTACTGTAAATTTTTATAGTATTCTTAAATATTTAGTCTAAAATACTGCAAAGACATAAAAATACTGTTTTAGTGAACTTTCCTTTAGCAATGATGGATAGATACTACAAGCATAGAGCTTTTCATGAGCAATGATGGATGTCGGGTACAAACAGAGCATTACGACTCCTACAATACTGGAGAAGTGTACAATAAATAGTGAAAATAGATATTGGATGTGCATGATGGGAGAAGAGGCTTCTCTCCTGATCCGTGCTCGTTCGGGAGTCATTGCACTTGTAGCTCCATGGCCTTCGCACCCTTCAGCTTCTATTTACTTTCTCGTCCGCCATCTTTTGTCGCTCTTGTGATAGGAGTCTTCTTCCATGTCACCCCAAATGCTCAGGATATCTCCATCAAAGAGGGTGTAAAGCTCGTCTGCATTGATAGGTAAAAAATAATAAACTTTCAATTTTCTACCGCATATTTGCTTGAGTACATGATGCTGCATTGTTCCTCGGTACAAATACTTGTACTACCTTGCAAGAATATGCTCTGAACAGTAGTACAAAAATGACGAGTGAAAAAGGGCTCATCCTCACCCAACAGGTAATCAAGATTCCACCGACCGCGACTCGCTCGAGTGTGGAATTTGCTTCCTGCCTTTTGAAGATGGAGTTTACATGGCAATCCTAGATATTGCATCAGATCATTTTGAAGAAGACGAGACCAAGGTCGGCGAAGAAGGCGTCGGGGGCCCTTCACGGACCAGCAGCGGGATGCGGTGCGGATGCCGACGAAACGACCAAGGTGACCTACCCCGGCGACCGTGACTCGCTCGAGTGTGGCATTTGCTTCCTGCCTTTTGAAGCTCAAGTTCACATGGTACTCCTATACATTGCAACACATCATTTTGAAGAAAGACGTCGGGGCCTATTCACGGACCAACAGCGGGATGCGATGCGGTTGCCAACGAGACGACAAACGTGACCTACTCCATCGACCGCGACTCGCTCGAGTGTGGCATTACCATCGTCCAAGGATTACTATGTAAACTCGAGCTTCAAAAGGCATGACACTATTCAAAAGGTAGGACACTCCATGTCTCAATTACTTCATGGGAGGAATATGTTCCATTGCAAAAAAACATGATCTGTGGACAAAAACTTGAATAGTGTCCTGCCTTTTGAAGCTTTAGTTTACATGGTAATCCTTGGACGATGATAATTCCACACTCGAGCGAATCGCGGTCGATGGAGTAGGTTACATTGGTCGTCTCGCCGGCAACCGCATCGCATCTCGCTGCTGGTCCATGAAGAGGCCCCGACGTCTTCTTCAAAATGAAATGTATAGGAGTACCATGTGAACTCGAGCTTCAAAAGGCAGGAAGCAAATGTCACACTCGAGCGAGTCGCGGTCGATAGAGTAGGTCACCTTGGTCGTCTCGTTGGCATCCGCACCACATCTCGCTGTTGGTCTGTTAAGTGGCCCCGACGCCGTCTTCGTCGACCTTAGTACAAGCCCGTCACTGAAGGCACTCATCAGCAACAGGTCATAATGTCTGTTCTAGTTGTTTTCTCAATCGGGCGGTAATTTCGAGCCCGTCACTGATGGTAAATATCGGTGACGGGCTTCTATTGGTGACCGAGAAAGATAACTTTGGTAATCTTTGTCGGGCCCCGTCACCGATAGTTATCATCCGTGACAGGCTCAAGTTTTATGCACATTTAAGAAATCTGTGTGAGTATATCTTTGTTGGTCTCTTTTTAGGCCTGTTTGAGATGACTACGTCGTGACGACCCATAAATCTTAGGCATGTGATGACCCGTCAGAAAAGTGTATCTGTACTAGTTATATATATATATATATATATATATCCACTGAATAATTGGTCTATATTACCAGCTTATGGCTACTAGTTTATTTTTTTAAGTCACAGGCATTCGAACATCATGAATGTTGTAAGATTAGAATTGATTTTTTTTGTGTGTTTTAGAAGTTTTGTACACACTCCATGTTTCGTATGGGCTCTATTTGGCAATTGCATTGGTTGCTGGATGCTGTATAGAGTCATGGACTGCAGGATACACGGTAGCTTGCCGCAAGGCGTGATTCTTTCATGTATATCATGCAACTGATTCAGTATATATTTAGGTCATTTGGAGCCAAATTCATGCCAAATGCCCTTCAGTTCACATTTTACTGCTTGAAGAGAAGCCCGCACTATCTGATAATTTGCACATAAATAGCTCTCGACAACATCAACCGCATTAGGAGCTGATCTCTATCTGTCTTGTTTTGCCAAAAATCGACTGTAGACAAAACTCATGTCATATATGCCATATAAATATACAACTTAGAGAATCTGAGATTTTGGAGAGAATCAAATTTGAATATCTTAATGTTACTCCTGTTATCAAATTATAAAGTATTGTCAAAAGTTTGACACTATACGAAATTGCATTTGAAAAACTAATGGTCTCCATTAGTATTTTGGTTGATGCAATATAATAATATTCTATTGAAAGAACATCTTACAGAGACCGATTGAGTGGCTTAGGAGGATTTACAGTATTATGAATTTTGAGATTTGGTGAGGAAAACTGATGGAGTTGATTTAAAAGCAGTGAAGGATGGGCAATGACAAGCAAAACTTTGCGAGGGCATGCTGACTAACAAAAATATTGGGCCGGCACTTGATTTAGTAACCTGTGAGATAAGACACTTTTGATCTGTATGAGTATTTTATTGTTTGAAAGTTCATTTTGTATTTTAGTGATGTTTTAGAAAAGATTAGCAAATTTCACCCCATGTTAGAATGCAAAACCACATATTTTTTTTCTTTCTCACATAACCACATGTATACAGCATAATTAACAAAGATACACAGGTTTTACCAGCACACTTGTAGTTAGGAAAAAAATCCAAGTCACCTGTACCCACACTTTTACCACCACACTTGTAGTTAGGAAAAAAATCCAAGTCACCTATACCCACACATCCTGTCTCTTTCTGGATGACGGCAAGCGGACACGGTATTAGGCAGGACACCGGAGTGGTGGGGTGGCAGCCATCTTCACTAGAGCGCTCTAGTTGAGGTTGCTTAACTACAATCCAAGCAGACAGGCAGGGGCTCCTATTACGCATGTGCCCCGACATATCAAGTCGCGCAAACACCTTATCTCTAACCCTTTCTCTTCACCTTATCTCTTCCCATCCCTCTCTCCACACATCGAGCGAGCTAGAGATGACAATGATAGCTCCCGTGCGATGAGCACCCTCCTCCTCCTGTTAGCAAACTCCTTCGACGGAGAAGAGGGGATGTAGTCGAGCGGCCTTTCTCTGGCGACAATGATGGCGAAGGCCTCTTTTCGACAGCTCTCTCCTTCTCCCTCTGACAAGCTTTCGCCGACAATCAGGTTAGCTCTTTCTCCACCGCCACCCCCACCGTGCCACCACTCTGGCCTCGCCAACACCAAAAGACGTCAATGTGCCAGCGTGACCTTGCCCGGCCAGCCGACCTCCTTTCCCTCTCCTTCGCCTCGCTTTGTCCCCGCCACCATCACCAGCCCACCCCGCCCGCTGTCGACCCCGTGGCTCCAGCGGTGCCGCCGCCGCCGCCGCCTCGCCACCTCCCAAGCCATTCCTATAGTCTAAAACCTGATCCTCCACTTTTGCATTGCCACTCTCCTCCCACACTAACCCTAACCCGACGCTTGTCATGACACGGTCGGGATCCGTGCGAGTTTGTCTATTAGTGCGTATGCACAAAATAGCAATTTCGTGCTCGATGCCTCGATGGGCCTCGCCAACTACTTGGCTAGTTCAGAAGAGTGTGAAGTTTGCCGTGTGTTCGTACCTCTCGCTGGAGCCAACAAATCAATGCAGCTGGTGCATGCGGAGCTCTTGCTAGTGCTCGTGAAGCTGCACGGTGCCATCTCGTATTATCATTACTGCAAATTGTGCTCTGGGGCCTAGGACTGCCATTGAGTCCCGGATAGTCCCCAAATCGCTCCAAGCAACCACATAATCCTCTTTCGATCGAAACCCTTATAAAACAACGTACAAACAAAATCATCAAACCTATATTTTTTCGTGAACGCATAAAATTATTACACGTCAAGAGAAAAACAAAGCTATAATTAAAAAAACAATCAGTCAGACCAACCAATACCAAACGGAAGAAAGCTAAAACTAGAAACTGCTAGAGCTAGAAACAAAATCACCGACATATGTCGTGGCCTCTTCTACAGGCTGCCGGGATCACCGTGCTCAGTTTTTCACGTTCTATCGTACGTGCTTCAAGTAACAGAGGAAGCGCAACATATTCCAATAAATTCCATGCTGCCAGTATTGAGCGAAAGTTCGTTCCTGATTTTGGCGTTGGATTTAGGCTACTCTGCAATTACAGTACAGGATACACCATGCGCTTGACCGGCAACGGTGTTTTTTTTTCAATCATACCATGGAACTGAATCAACAGATACAGTACTCAGCTGCCAAACCCATTATTATCCATGCATCATCAGTGACAATGCTTTTTCTATTCTCATGAAAAGAGGTCACGCCTACCATGTGAGATTTGTATATAAAACAGATACATGAGATAGGATCATCAACACACAGTAGAACCAGCAGTTATCATTACTAAAGTATCTTTGTTTTCGACTGTTTAACTATTGTCAGGGATTATAGTGTACGAATGAGGTTTTGGAGGAAACCAAATATTTACATTATTTGATAATTGTTATGAATATTTCTCCAGCATAACTGATTAATTCTCATCGTGATTTGAAAAATGATATCTTAAAAACTAATTTTCACTCTTATTAATTAAAAGATTAATCGGCACGAGTTATTTGGTCTTGGAAGTGATATGTTGAACATTAAGAACTATGAGAATCAAAGCTTGGCACCTTCTCCTCGGTAGAGCTAGGAGATTTTACAATAATTTGGACATTGGCCATCCTCAGAGGAATTTTTATAATATATTGAACAACATTCTAATGTGATGTTCAATGTTTACTTAGTGTAGATACAAAACTAAAAAACTGTTGCATCATATTGAATGATTATAAAAGACCTTTTGTATTCCTTTGTATTGATCTATTTAGTTAGTTCTAGTTTCTAATTTTGACATTGGCCATCCTCCTCGGTGGAATTTTCACAATAAATTGAACAACATTCTGATTTCATGTTCCAAAACCTAAAAAAATATTGGATCATAATGAATGATTATAAAAAGACCTTTGTAATGATCTATTTTGTTAGTCCTAGTTTCTAACAAGGGTACATAATCCTTTCATCTTGAAATTTTTATCAAGTAGACACTTTTATACAGATCTATGTAAGACTCACATTAATTGTTGTATAAAAGGTATGTGCAGAACAAAAATTAAAGAACAAACGGACGGGCTCACTCATTGGCGGACCTAGGATTTTAGGTTTGGATGGGCCGAGGACAACGATGATGAGGCGAGAGTCAGTAGGGGTGGTTCGAGTCGAAAAAAATTAACATGTCACATATATAAATAGCCAATGTATATATATATATAATTCACTAAAATGCACCAACAAGGAATATTTAAAACTAAATTTGATACAAATAAACTAACCTTATCTTGGCTGCAGACTATGTCTTCTTATTAGTTCTGCGCTTTCTCATGGCCATAAAAGTCTCTATTATATCCTCTTTATCCACTTTGAAGAAAATATCATGCTCGATAAATGTGACTAGACAATCATCCAAAATGCTATCTCCTATTTTATTTCTCAGCTTATTCTTGATGAAATTCATAGCAAAAAATGCTCTCTCAACACTTGCTGTTGCCACCGGTAGAATCGATACCAATTTGAGAAGTAGATACACAAAATCATAAACTTTATCTCTCTTGGTTTCAACAAGCTTAACTGAAAGCTCAACAAGACTGTTTAGACCTTTGAAGATATTTTCTCTTCTCATGTCATCAATATAATTATCGAGTTGCATTTCAAGTCTTGATAATTCAGAACCTTTAATATCAAATGGATAGAAATCAGCAAGTCGGCGTACCTAATTTGTAACAAAAGAAATAGTTGAGTCAAAAAAAATTAAGGCTACCATATAATAAATCAGGAAGTATACATTCTTTTAGATGCATCAAAATATGCAAATGAATTAGCAGGACTCAAAACTATCATACAGGAAAGCAACTTCATATTAACCTCATCAAAGCGATTGTCAAGCTCTTGACTAATTTGATCAATGATCCCAATATATACTTCTTTTCTTAAGTGGTCATCATTTGTTTGGTTTGATGCAAACCTTTTTGATCTACCATATGGCACATAATTGCTTTCCATTGTAGGAACTTCAATATTATGTTTTCTACAAAATGTAGTGACCTTTTCAAGGAATGCAGCCCACCCATCAGATCTCAATTGTTGCATTCTACTCTTTGCCACCCTAACAAGTGATATAGAATTTGGAATATCTTGGTCTATTCTTTGCAAACACTCTGATAGATCATTTGTGTATCCAAGAATGACATGCATCAAGTGTGCACTGAAAATAAAATCAAATGACTTAAACACTCCAACAATAGTATGTACCTTTGGCCAATCAGACTTTTGTGAAGAATCTTTTCCCAGACTTATGAGTACATCACGAATTGTTGGATACATACAAATCATGTTCAGAATAGTTTTGTAATGAGAGCCCCATTGAGTGTCACCGGGTCTTGGTAACTCCATCTCTTGATTTAATCCACTTTCAGTTTCTAGTCACCATATTCAATTGCTTTCATAACATTTTGATGTCTTGTATTTCGAAGCATGTCATGTCGCTTTGAAGAAACCCCAATAATATTCAACAAGAGAGACACTTGATCAAAAAATCACACACAATCATTATTTTCCTTGGCAACAGCAACCAATACTAATTGGAGTTGATGTGCAAAACAATGGACATAATAAGCCGAAGGAGACTCTTTCATTATCAATGTTCTCAACCCTTTGATCTGTCCTTTCATATTGCTAGCTCCATCATAACCTTGACCACGAATTTGAGTTATAGTGAGATGATGACTAACAAGTAAAACTTCAATGGCTTCCTTAAGTGCTAATAAAGTGGTACTATCAACATGCACGACTCCAAGAAATCGCTCACATGGCCTTCTCAATTTATCAATATAACGCAAACAAAGAGCTAGTTGTTCTTTATGAGATACATCACTAGACTTATCAGCTAGAATTGCATAATGCTCATCACCAAGTTCATCAATAATTTTTTTCTAGTTTCCATAACACAACATTGAATAATTTGCTTTTGTATCTTTGGGCAAGTCAAGGTACAATTACTTGGAGCATTCTTCAAAACAAATTTATCCACTTCTTGACTATTTGATGCCAGCCATTTCAAAAGTTCAATGACATTTCCTCTGTTGCTAGATTTTTCACTTTCATCATGTCCACAGAATGCCAACCCTTGATGTAGAAGAAATTTCAAACATCTAAATGAATATCTCAATATGATTTTATAAAGGCGTAACTCCTCACTGTTGACCTTTTCAAGTTGTTCATCAATGGCTGCAATAGGATTTAAATATAAACTATATCTCTCTTGAGCTTCATTATGCACTCTTCCCACACCCCCACATGTTTATCAAGTGCATCATCTCTATTCCAATTTCTCCAACCACCTTTGGTAAAAGCATAAGTTCTATTGCCCTTGCTTTTTTTTCCTTTTTGAATAAGTAGCATACAAAACAAAATGCAGCTTCATTCTTGATACTATATTCAAGCCAATTGTATCTATGAAACCATAAAGCATTGAATTGTCGATATCTAGTCCCAATCTTTCTTTTCTCAAATTCATGTGCCCAAGGTTGGCACGGACCTTTAATAATATATGCTCTCCGCACTGCATCTTGATCATTGACTGGATAGCTTTCAATGGATCTTCTTTCTGCCGGGTCATATGGAAGACGATTAATATCATAAACAAACGGATCAGAAACCGGCGGCTATGGCTGTGGTTGTGGCGGTGGCGGCAGTAACAGCGGCAACATCGGTGAGACATCTTCCGACGGATTTTGGTGTGGAGTCTGCTCTTGTACCACAATCAGAGAAGGCAGAGATAGCAAAGATGTAGAAACAAGCTTCTTTGCTGCGTGTTTCTGAAACATCGAAGCAATATCTCCATCCCTCTTCATTTTTCAATAAATTTGCCACAATCTCTGTATTCCATCTTGTAAGAACTCAGTTTCCATGTAAACGGAGAAGATTGCAGAGTAGATATTATTTTTAATCTTACCAGCAATGCTAGGACCAAGTGCGATTGCTCTGAGGGAGAGTGCCAATGCAATTGCTTCAGTTTATACTTTTTTCCATCCACCTTCACTGTCCCAGCAGTGTCGTTGTAACGCAGCTACATCAATCAACCACAATTTAATCCAGGTGATTTTGAATTTACATTGGCTCTACTTGAATAGGTGATGGCATATACAAAGTTGGACAAAGCATATTACCATTTTTGTAATTATAGTTATATTACTTATACCTACTTATTTTATAAACATATAATAGATTGGAGATCAAATCCATATGCACTAGTGGCAGCAACACATTACGGCAGCAGCAGCAACACATTACCCAACTCTTGGAGTTGACGATGCGGCCGAAGGGGTTGCAGTCTTGCGGAGTTCAATGAGCTCCTCCTCCGCGCACTCCCACGGCAGATTCCGCTGGTGCAGCACCTTGGATGGCGTTTGCGTGCTGCTGCGGTGGGATCGTCGGCGACAGCAGTCAGCACGGCACGGCAGGCAGGGAGGATGCAACCTCAGCGACGCAATCACGCAGGCAAGGATCGCAGATTCGCGGCCGTGACGCTGACGCAGAACTCGGGGAGACGAACGAACCGTCGCGGTGTTACTTCCGAGTGGAAATTGCAGGGAGGTCCGGGTGGGCCTGCTTTTGGGTGGGCCACGGCCCACCCAAACCACCCTATAGGCCCGCCACTGGGCTCACTAACAGACCTTCAGGACCTTGGCAAGTAGTACGCCTGGTCATCAAACATCAAAACATTCTTCATTTTCGTTTCTATCCGCAAGGTACTCAAATAAGATAGGGATCACTTCACTCGTCCAAAAGCAAAAATGTGTTATCTCATTGGACGAGGTGAATGATACATGTTTTGAAGTTGGTGAGTGGTGACATCCACTACATGATACAGTACGTCCATGGGGAAGGTCCAGACGCATACGGATTACTTCATTCTAAGATGTTTTCGTCTTTTCATCATTTATCTAAAATTTAGTATCATTCATATAAATTTAGACGTATATATGTAAAAAATTACATAAATTTATTTAGAACTCAAAATATTTTTATAATATAATATAATACGAAACAGAGGAACTACATATTTCTGTCTTTGTCTGTCTTTCTCGCTGGCCTCCATGGCGTCACCGGCCTCGACATCAAAACCTGCTCTGCCAAAGGCCCTAGCCAAGCAATGACCATGTACGTGGTGTTTGAGTGCATCGTAGTCGGTGCAGATTCATCGGTGTGCCCTGGCAAGACGTCTGGCAGCGACCACCGCGATCACCGTGGGGCTGTTCTGGTATGGTAGATCGAGCGGAACACAAAAACTGAGTAGCCGCTCTTAAATGAACAGTGATCAGATCGATCTGCAGAATAAAGGATTCTTGGTTCTACGAATTTTAATTGTGTAAATACTCTGATTCACATGTGACCTGAGGAATTGCTGATACCTTTAACTAGCAGCAGTGCTTGTTGCATGCATATATATCATCAAACCAATTCATGACGATGCATTTGTTTCATAGTTTCTTATAAGATCGATATTTTTAGTCTCATTTTTATTATTTTGGTTTGTAACCTGAAATTAAAGAGATAACAAATCGAAACTATAAAGGATTTTTTCAGCTGTGTGTTACGTGAAGGAAAGCCCATGCCCATTGTGTCATATCTGCACATAAATAGCTCCAACAGGATGACAAAGAAAATATTAGCATCTAACATATGTTTTCCTTTTCTCATCATATATATTGTCTCAAACTAGAAAGGCGTAAAAAGACATATGCTTAATATGCATCCGCTTCACAGCTAAAATAGCATACTGCATTCTTCTATTTACCTCGCTATATAGAGCCATTTCTATCTTCATAGAAGAACAAAAGCGTGTTATATGTTTAACACAACATAAAAAAATTAAACTTAGCATTGATGAGATATTAGAGACAACCTAACACAACAATGCTTCTCTAATTAGTTCAAGAAATGTGTTGCATGTCACTATAGGTGTTGGTTCACTTTATAAAAATAAAAAACAAGTGCACCCTATATATGTGCCGATTTGATCTTTTGCACATCCATAATGAGTTTCACAACCGCAAAAATAAAAAAATAGCGAATTTTTTCATGCTTATAAAAATAAACTATAGATGCCAATTCGATCTAAAATAAAAATGGGTACGCTGGTTCGTTTTTTTATGTCGGTTTCACGTCCATAAAAATAAAAGAGTGGGTACATCTTCCATAGCCAGTTCAGTCCTATGAGGATGTTAAAACCTCATCTGACAGGTGTCAATTAAAAAAAATCTGGCTCCTACACTTTGTTTAGCAGCGTCCACCCGTATGTTTTCTACCGAGACTCTTGGGGTGTGTTCTTTCCAGATGATTGACTTTGTGTAGCTAATCTTAAATAGCCACTTAAAATGCATCCTTGGACTTTGTGTAGCAGTGTCAACCCGTACGTTGAGGCCCAACAGAACCTGAGAAGCCAACCAGGCTGGCTGGCCGGATGGGGTTCTTCCAGAGGTGGCCAAATGACCGTGCCATCGTAGGCCGGCCCAGGCACAGTCTTTCTTAGCAGGCACGGCCTGGACACGGCACAGGACTTAACGGGTCGGGTTGGCACGGCACGAGTGGCCGTGCCGTGCTTGGGCTGCCGGACGAGCCCGTGGGCTGACACGGCACGGCTCGTTACTGTAGCATATACTGTAACAAATGTACTGCAGCGTGGGCCTTTAGTGGGCAGAACAGTACAAAATAGTAAAAAACAGTGTAAAATAGTGTCACGGGCCAACCTTGGCCCATGGACCTTTAACGGGCCCGTGCCGACACGGCACGGCCCGGCCATCCCGTGGGCCGTGCTTGGGCCGGGGGCTCGACACGCGGGTCGTGCCGGCATGGCCCGCTACAGGAGCCGTGCCTAACGAGCCGTGTCGTAACGGACCGTGCCACGGGCGTGCCCGGGCCGGGTCGTGCCGGTCGGCCCGTTTGGCCACCTCTGGGTTCTTCGTGCTCCACCCATATATGCATGGCTCCGTGAGCAGCTTCTTCTAGCTAGGTTAAGCATGCAAAATGACACAGCGCGCGCCCAAGCCTTCTTTTTCATGACTCATATGACGGTTGTGCCATGCATGCACCGAAGCAAAATTACGTTTGGCGTTGCGTGCACTGTTGCGTACTTGGTGGGCTACCAGCAGCAACAAGCTTTTCCTTCATCTCATCTACATTTTGTGTTCCCTCACACCACACACATGTGATATATCTCATCTACATTGTCTCTCTCCAGTTATATGTATATATATACCCATGTTATTCCCTTCAGCTAATAAAGTTACACATATGTTTGTGATTCTGATTATATAGATTTCAAATGGGACAATGGTGGGAACCAAATTCATCAAAATATTAGTGGATGGGCAAGGAGTATATCACGATGGCAATAACTAGCCGTGTAGTATACTCCTTTGTAAAAGTGTCCATAAGGTGTACCAAGTGATATATGTTGAGTATATTTGCATGTTGTATAATGCTGTTTAGAAGTCTTCACCAGACAAGTGATATGATAGACGCCAGTACATTTTCATATTGTATACTCCTTCTCAGGAGTTTCCACTAGATGCTTGTCATCCTGACGACTGGTTACAAGGTCAAGTTGTAGAATAGTGGTGATTGAGCTGGATTGGATCTATATAAACCAATCTTTGTTTAGATTAACATTGAATTTATAGGTTATTTAAGTTTTTGGAATTTTAGGCTTGGATCGATGAAGAAATTGAGAACTAAGTTTTAACTTAGTGTTCTTCTTGTGTAATAATCCATTAGTCCTACAGAATGAAATTACCTTGAATTGGAAACTCCTACAAAAAAATCTAATGAATAAATATAATAACATACAAATTCGTTACTAACTCCATCTCAAAATAAGTTTATTGTTTACTCATTCCACACATATCAATCCAAAACCAAAAATACTAGAATACTCCTTCATTAAATCCCAATGCAACCCTTTCTCCCTTTATCTATTTCCAATATAATTATTTCCTATTTTCATAAACTCTAATACAATAATTACTTTATAAATAAACTTATTTTCGGATAAATGATAGAAACTAAAAATGAACTTCTAAAGAAGTATGTTTTTTTTAAAAAAAGATCAAATCAATCAACCTATATACATATATGTGTCACATTATCAAATTATTGGTATGAGTATGACCAATGGAGCAGATAGGTGTTCTGCAACCTCTACCTAAGAACTACGAAGACAGAATCGTCTTGACAAATGGTTTCTGGGTTTACGCCATAACCGGAGCCATATTTGTTTGCAATACATCTGCGCGAGTAAATTAGTTGGGCTGAATATATGAGCCAAAACAATATGGTCCATATATTCGTCACAGCCCCGTTTGGGTCCAAATATAATAGCAGCTCATGTCCAAGTAAATTCGGTTTCAGCTGAAGCCAAACCAGCAAGTTGCGTTAATGGCAGCAACCATCGAGTTTGGAAATAATGCTGGGCAAAACTCATATGCACGCCTTGGGTGTTGCAGTCTAGGATACACTACCTTGACTAGAACCGGTTCTTGTTGCATGAATGTGTCAAAAAAACTGATTAATATCGAGCTCTCTGGTTTAAAAGATGGATTGTCCATGCCGGTGCATGCCTTTCTGTCCCCAATTATTATGTGAGAGAAGCTTAAGCCGGCTGTGTGATATTTGTGCATAAATAGCTCCAACACATTGACAATTGACACATTACCGGTTGCTCTTTGTAAAACAAGTGTCTCTTTGTAAGTAGGCGTTAATTGGGACAACCATATGAATATATTATGTTGTGCCAACAAGTTACAGGGTATAGTACTGATGAGACATTGAAGGGAACCAAATATATCTAGTCAAGTGCCCAATCATTGAGGATTATGTTGTGAAACGATCCAATCTAATAAGGCAAAATTGTGAGCTTAATACAGCATAAGAATATGAATGTAGTAGTACATTTTGTTTATATAAGCTCTAATTTTACACAGTTCAAACATCGAATAAAATATAAATCATCTGAGATTTTTATTGTTACAAATATTCTAACAACAAATTAAGCTATCCCCATCATCATTTTATACGAACATTTCAGGGACTACAGAGATGTACTGTGTATTAATTCGTATTCCAATTGATATAAAGACCCCAAACAACAAATTGACTTTTTTCCCGAGGAAACGGACAGGAGCTCTGTCATTTTATTAAAAAAGGAAAAGGGGAAAAAAGGGCGTACAGACGGCAGCGGTCTTTTACACACTAGTAGAGAATCAATTTTTGCATGCGGGCCGAAAGGCATCTTTTCGTGCGAAAAGCCTGCCCGCACGCACGAGATGGTCTGCGAAAATCAAATTTTCGCGTGCAGACGACCTAACCGTACGAGAAAATCTATTATCCCGTGTGGGCCACTTAAGTCGTCTGCACGGGATAATAGATCTTTCCGTGCGGACGAATTAAGTGGCCCGCACAGGAAGATACATCCGTCCTATATTACATATTGAATTATTAAATTAAATCGATAATTAATATCATATCACAAATTACACAAAAATAATTTTACATTATCACAATTTTAAAAAATTTCACATGTATAATTTTACAACAAATTTTACAACATTTACAACAAATTTTACAATGCATAAATGCGACGGCGGCGGCGGTAGAGGTGGCGATCGGTGTTGCCGGCGGTGGTACGCAGTGGAGGAGGCAGCCGTGGTGGACAAGGCGGCCACGGTCGGAGAAGGTGACGTTGGAGGCCGGCGATGGAGGCCGGCAGTGGGCGAGGCGGTCACGATCGGTGGAGGCGACGGTGAGGAGGCGGCCGTGGTCGGTGGAGGAGGCGGCCACGGTCGGTGGAGGAGGCGGCCATGGTCGGTGGAGGACGGAGGAGGAGGCGGTGGTGGAGGAGGCCGGCGGAGGAGAGGCGGCGATGGAGGAGGCCGCGGAGGAGGAGGCGGCGGCGGTGGAGGCGGCGGGTCGGTGAGAAAGCCGCGGCGCTAGAAAATTTCGTCGGGAGTTAGAAAATATCGGAGCTCGTGTGCACCTATATAGGCGGTGATGATCATCGCGTGCGGGCGACCTAAGTGCCCGTACGAAAAGATTATCTTTCTGTGCGGGCGGCTTAATGGCCCGCACGGATAGATTATCATTCTGTGCAGGCGGCTTAAACGACCCACATGAAAAAACTATCTTTCCGTGCAGGCGACTTAAGCGGTCCGTACAGAAAAACTATCTTTCCGTGCGGGCTCTTAAGCCGTCTGCATGCGATAATCTATAAACCTTTAGAGATGAACTGCAAAAATTGTAATAATATCTAAATTTGGTCAGAAAATTCTATAAATCGACACGATAATTTCAGTTTTTATCAAGTGAGACTATATATTGTTTATAAATGGATACACCTCTGTAATAGTTTATAAACTCTAAGTTTCAAAGTTTATATACCTTATAAAAAGCTATAAGCTTTTATATTACTCAAAAGAAATAACAAATACATGTGTTGTCCATGTAGAGATTGCAAGAATGAGATTATGTTTAGCGGAGAGGAGGTACACCCTCACTTGATACAACGGGGATTCATGAAGGGCTACACATGTTGGGTGAAGCATGGAGAGACAGAATCGGGTAGTGGTGCAACTGGAGACAGCATCGGTGCAGACAATCATGAAGATGAAGATGAGCGTGACATGTTTATTCTATTCCATTGGACGGTGAAATGGTTGATGTGGATCCTGATATGTTGCAAGAGATGTTATGTGATATTGAGGAGCAAGCTCACAATGAGAGAGATTCGATGAAGTTCAGCTGGTTGGTCAGTGACTCCGAGACACCTCTATACGTCGGATGCAAGGCAAAGCACATAAAATTATTAGCTACCTTGGACCTAATGAAGCTAAAGACAAGTAGTGGATGGACAGACAAAAGTTTTACAGAACTTTTGGGAATATTGAAGGACATGCTTCCTGAAGAGAACACATGTAGACCCCCGTTTTTGGAACGGGAATCATTCGTGTTCATAGTACCATTTCCCTGGATCGAGTAGTTTGGTACCCACGAATACAGTACTGAATTATCAGGTGCAAAGTGCACGAATAGTCTTACACCAAAAGTATTACAATAATAGGCCCGAAGGCAATATCATTACATGCAGGACCTACTGGTCTGGATACAACCAAAATCAGAGATTAGATAAGATAGCAAACGGAACGCAGCGGCATGTCGATTGCCACAGGCAACGACCGGGGACTAAGACCTAGTAGGCGCCTTCTCCTTCTTCGCCCACCTGGCAGTAAGCATAAGGGTCCTCCAGTTCTTCGTTCCTACCATCTGAAGGTTTGTGCGTATAGCAAGGGTGAGTACCCAACGTACTCAGCAAGCCAACACGGAATGATGCACATGATAGGGTCATTCAAAGGATGGCTGTGGTTCTTTTGCATAAAGCCAATTTTCATAAATCATTTCACAAACCTAATGTCTAGCCAGGTCAAGTTTTATTACCATAGTTCATTAAGTCGGCGACGGTTCTGTCCACCATCCATTGTGATCCCAAGGATAGCTTCCCACCACCGGATCGTCATGGTTTTCTGTGGAGTCTATCCTTCTCGTATCTCGAGAAGTTGGTCCACCGATACATAGAAATCATCATGCAAACCCATCCTATCATTTTAAAATTTATGAGTCTAGCCACAAGATAAACTTGTCACGCTGCTCATTATCCGCGAGCATGGCTATTCGAATAGATCGGTTTACTCACACTGCAGTGGATGTACACTTTACCCGTACTCCGTAACTGTCCATTGAATGAGCCTACGTCCCTTTATATGGGACAGTCACGGCAAAGCCTTTCGATAACCTCACTTTGGCAGTACCCGCTCCATGAACTTAAACCCTCATGCACTCTAGCCGTCGTTTCCTAGCAGTGAGAGGAGTTCTGGCGTTCCTGGGGTAAGAGAAAGACTTGCTCCATCTTTGATCTTTCGACCTTCATGTTCCTTTCTTCATGTCTTCATTTCTTCATGTTGATCACATGCCCGATCTCTGCCCAGGTACCGACCAGTGGTACATCCCCCACAGGTAGGCCTTAACTTTCGTCCAGGTACCCCCAGTGGTGAGCCCCCACCTGTAGGCCCTTACCTCAACACCTACATCTAAACCACTATGCAGGGATACTGCCTCTGCTCGGTTATTTACTCCGCTAGGTCTATACCCATTCGAGAAGTACGGTTGTACTGGCTCGTTTCATGTTAAAAGTCTCATGGCTCGGTCCTTAATTGACCAGGGACGATACTTGCCTTTGCCGGAATCCACCCAAATCCATCCATCCGCCCCAGTCTAAAAACATTGGTTTTGTACTTTCATTTTTCCATCAAACTATTTTCATCATGTTCAAGGCAATGTGGCGCTCATGTCTTCACATGCCGTATCTCAACTAACTTCCCTAAGGTAGTTGCCCAAGCATATAGCTCTTTTGTAGAAATATGAGTATGCAAGATTCTAATATAAGCATGGCTAAGCATTTTACCGAAGAAAGTCTCCGGTTATGTCACATCGAGGTTTACAAAGATTATAACTAAAGGTAATCAATATCAAGGCATGGTATATCAAGCATAGGTGTTTTGTGTATAGCATGCATGTTTGAAGTTTAAATCAACACCATTTCGCAAAATAGAATCAATATGTTCAAAGGAGTGATGACTTGCCTTGCTCGTGACCTTGTTGGCTTGAGTCTTCAATGTTCTCAATGGCTCCCTCAGACTCTACCGTACGTGCAAGAAATCCAATTGAATTCGATTAGAGTTCACATAAAATCCAATGAAAGCCAAATAAATTGCAAAAAAGGCTTCTAACACTAGGTTATGATTTTACGTAAGTTTATGTTCGAGTTTTGGCAAAATCTGAGTTAGAATGAGCGAGTTACAAAGATTTGAAGTTTTGTATTAAACCGATTTAATTACTATGATGTGGTATTGTTTTAAGTGAATATATTCAAAGTTTGAGAAATATTATGGTTGATGATTCAAAATATAATAAATAAAAGAAAAGGGTTAACTTTAAATTTTATCAAAAAAATTTTATTGGGCCGACAAGCCCTAGGGTTAATAATAGTTGATCCTAAAATAATCTCGAAGGTAAACACTATACTAAATAATCTAGGTTTTAAGTCTAGCATATATATATATATATATCAAAAATAATATTTGAAGACAAGCAATAAATAATTTTCTAGAGTGGTAAACGCGAGGATCAAATACTTTGAAAACCATGTTTAATAATCGGTCCCGAATTATTTTTGAAACCCAAATTTGTTTCCAAGAAAATTTGTAACTTTGCCCAGAGATTTTTCCAAAATATTTTCCAAAAACTTTTCCAATTTTTCCCCAAATATTCCCCCTTTTCTTTTCCTTCTTTCTCTTTTCTTTTCTTTTCTTTTCTTTTTCTTTTTCTTTTCTTTTTTTTCTTTCCTCCCCGGCTACTCTCTTCCTTCTCTCTCCAAGACGTGTCTACCCCCTGTCTATCTCGTCTACTCCTCGGCTCCCGAGCGCGGCGGCGCAGCGGCTAACAGCGTCGGACGGCGGCGCGCGACTACAGAAAGGGAAAGGGAAGGAAGGCGGCGCTCTGCGCGCGGCGAGAAACGGCGGCTAGCAAAGGTGGCGACGACTTGCGACGGCGTGTGGCGGCGAAAAAAGCCGACGAGAGGGAGAGGAAAGAGAGGGAAAAGGAGCGGTGGGTTTGGGCGAAAAGAAGAGGGGCTTGGTCCCTACTTATAGCTGGCCAGAGAGGGTGAGAGAGAGAAGGACGCAACGGCGAGCGGCAACGGTGACGCAGAGCGGCGACAGGACAACGGCGCGGCGCGGCGACGACGAAGCAACGTGCGCGCGGCGCGGCAAGGGACAGCGCAGGGTGCGAGGTAACGACGACGTGGAGTGGCGGCTCGGGCGTGAGGCTGCGCGGCGACGCATGCGGCGGCGCGAGACGCGAGGCGGGCGGCAGCGCAGTGACGGGATGGCGAGGGTGACGTCGGCGTGGCGTGGCGCGCGTGGGGCGCGAGGGACGGGACGGCGCAGGGCGCGGGGCTCGGCGTGGCACGGGGATCGGCGGCGCGGCGACGACGGCGACGCGACGCGCGCGGCGTGGCCAAATGCGCGCGAGGCGCGAGGACGCGCGGCAATGGCGGCAGCGCGCGCGGGCGGCGCGAGGCACGGCACGGGCGACGGTGACACGCACGCGCGTGCGCGGGACACGAGCGGCGACGCGACGGACTCGACCGAACACCTTGGGACCAATGAATAGTGTTATTTCTGATTTTTCCTATTTTTCCCTGATTTTATTTTTCTTTTTGTTGCTTTCCCTTTGTAATTTATTTGCTATTAACTCTTGGACTTATTTGTAGTTTTATTTAATACTTTTATGATTTGCTCTTCTTTAATTTATATATATATACTTTTATATATATATATTCCTATATGTATTTTGCGTGTATAAATATAATCATATGTATATTTCCCCTTTTTATTTTAATTAGAATTTCTCAGTATTTTATCTTAATAATTTAATATTGTTCCCAAAAGAAGATTTTATTAGTTCCTAGCTCTCCCAAATTTTTTTTCTTAGAATTTATTTTAATTATTTCCTTTTTAAATTTTTTTTCTTTTTTTCCATCTAGGGTTTTAATCTTGCTCTAAATTTTATCCTTTTCAAAGTAATTATTTATTTATTTCAACTTGGCATCAAAGACTTGCGAATAAACGGCAAATAAACACGATAAGATGCATCAAACAGAAAATTTTTACAAGTTTCAATTTTTATGTTTCGATTTTTAAAACTCCGGATTTTCATGGTGTTACAACACATTGCCGGAGACGACATATGAAGCAAAGCAGGTTCTATGTCCCCTAGGGTTAGAGGTCCGTAGAATTCACGCTTGTCCAAACGACTACATATTGTACCACAAGTAATATACGGACCTAGAAGCTTGTCCTGTGTATAAGGCTTTTCGATACAAGCGAAAGAAAAGTGCGGGAGAGGGAAAGAAGTCAAAGCGGGGTGGTCCGGCGAAGGTTGTGTGGTATTTACCCATCATTGATCGCTTCAAGAGAATATTTGCCAACACGAAGGAAGCAAAGTTAGTGCGTTGGCATGCCGAAGAGAGAACAAACAACAGTTTGCTAAGGCACCCTGCGGATTCGATTCAATGGAGGAATATTGATCGAAAGCACAAAGACTTTGCTGCCGATCCCAGAAACATGAGGATATGTCTGTGTACGGATGTCATAAATCCTTTTGGAGATATGAGCAGTTCTCACAGCACTTGGCCCGTCCTTATTACGAATTATAACCTCTCGCCATGGTTGTGCTTCAAAAGGAAATATGTTGTGCTTGTTAATCCAAGGTCCGAAACAACCGGGCAATGATATCGATGTATTCTTGGAGCCTGTTATCGATGATCTTGAGATTCTTTGGAAAGAAGGTGTGGACACTTGGGATGCATATGGTTAGGAGAACTTCAAGCTATGAGTTCTACGAATTCTACTTGGGATGCATATGTTTTTCTTTGTAATACAGTTTTGCAGGTTTTGATGCATGTCGACGGTATGGAGAGCAAAAAATGAATGTGAATGATCATCTACATTTGTTTTTTTGAACTACACTTGTTTTTTTGAAAAAAAAACAGCCAACTACACTTGTTCTTTTTTTTGGGGCAGTACACTTGTTCTTTTTTATAAGAACAGACCATCTACACTTGTTATTTATTTTTGGGAACTACACTTGTTCTTTTTTGAAAAAATCAGCCATCAACACTTGTTATTTTATTGGGGACAGTACACTTGTTCTTTTTTATTAGAACAGACCATCTACACTTGTTGTTTTTTTGGAAACTACACTTGTTCTTTTCTGGAAAAATTTCATCTACACTTGTTCTTTTTTTTGGTAGTACACTTGTTCTTTTTTCCATAAGAATAGACCATCTACACTTGTTATTTTATTTGAGAGCTATACTTGTTCTTTTTTAGAAAAAAACAGTAATCTTGTCTTTGGATTTTTTGGTAACCACACTTGCTCTTTTTTGATAAGAACAGACCATCTACACTTGTTAACTTTTATTTTAGGATCTACACTTGTTCTTTGTGGATAAGAACAGCCATCACCACTTGTTCTAGTTTTTGAGGGCACTACACTTCCTCTTTTTTTTATAAAAAAGGACCATCTACGCTTATGAATGAAATATATGTGAATCTTGTGAATGTGAATGAAATATATGTGAATCTTGTGAAAAATGTGAATGAAATATATGTGATGTGAATTTTGTGGATGTGAATTGGCTGCGGCTGTGGCTGTGATGTATATATATGTGAATGGACTTAGCTGTGGTTGTGGCTGAATGGGGACTGGAATGAGGACTGGAATGGCTAGGGCTGTGATGTTATATATCTTTATCATTTTTTGCAGCGGGCATGGCTAGCAAAGGCCTGAGGCTAGCCAAAAAACTAATTTTATTTTTTTATAATAAACTCATCCCTGACGGGCATTATGAAAAAGCCCGATAGAGATAGGACATCCGTGACGAACTCAGTATTACAGCCCATTAGAGATATGTCATCCGTGACGGTCAACAAACCGGGACTATATTTGACTCCATGGTTGGTCAACCCTATCGGTGACGGCCTACTAACTATGACCCGTTAGAGATGTGTTGTCATCTGTGACGGGCTTCTATTAGGCCCGATTGAGATGTGTCATCCATGACGGGCTCCCAACACACCTGGTTTGACTTTTATACTTATCTATGACGGGTCTTTATTATGGCCCGATTGAGATAATGTGCATCTGTGACGGCCTTATGCCCGTTAGAGATATTTTCTCACATCAGTGACCTTTGCATAGTGACAGGGCTCAACCCGATAAAGATAAGGGTTAATGCCCGTTAGAGATAACCAATGCCGATGTAATGCGATGCTATACAAGATATTGAAGCTGATGCAACCGACCCTCATACCACCGTTGATGATAACCTCGATGAGGAAATCGTAGCTGCCAATGATCAAACAAGTGACACTAACACCAATCTGAAACAATTCATGGCCCCAACTGTTACAACTCTTGTATTGGTAAACTTCTTCATCCCCTCTTTAATTTACAAGCTCCTATGATCCTAACACTTCTCTCTATTTCAGCCTGCTATACAATTGGCTCAGACTCAACGATCAGCATCAAGTGAACGCACCTTAGACGATCCCCAACATTTTATTGTTGACGGCCATCACACTGATCAAACCCAACCTGAGATCGTTCCAATGCCAATGGTAAATTCTCTTATACCGATTACTCCACTTATCCACCATTCTAACTTTAAATTCCAAGATGCACAATATAGACGATTGTTCTCCTTCGATATTGGCCAGTATTTGGATGACGAAGAAGAAATTATTAGCAAGGCAACCTCTCCTCCTCCCAATGAACTCAAAAACCAACTACTGAAAATTGCCAAACGGCTGAATGCATCAATTGATGCCCTAGTGAAAAATTCTGGCCCGGTCAGGAACAGGGTGAACGAAAGATCAACTGCCTGATGAGCTCATCAATGCATTATCCTACGAGCGGCGTACTTGGAATCTCATCGGCTTCAAATCCTACGAGCACGCCAACACATAGCTGACACTACTGGAGAAACGGTTTTTCTGGACAAGGCCTCCGATAGATTCCAGACGGACCATAAGTGGCCGCGTCTGGGAAAACCGAGGATACATTATCCCGTGCGGCCCATTTAATCGGCCGCACGGAAAAATGGATTATCTCGTGCGGTCGCTTAAGTGGACCGCACGGGATAATACAGCGCTATCCCATGCGGCCCACTTAAGCGACGCACGGGATAATCCATTATCCCATGCGGGCGCTTAAGCCGCCCACACGTGATGATCACCACCGCCTATATAGGTGTGCACGGGATCCGAAATTTTCTAACTCCCCACAAAATTTTCTAGCGCCACCACCACCACCACCACCTCCTCCTCCTTCTTCTCCTCCTCCTCCTCCGTCACCGGCCGCCGCCTCCTCCTCCTCCTTCGTCGCCGGCCGCCGTCTCCTCCTCGACCAAGGCTGCCACCTCCACCGACCACGGCCGCCTCCTCCACCGACCGCGGCCTCCACCGACCGCGGCCGCATCCTCCTCCGACCGCGACCGCGACCACCGCCTCCTCCTCCGACCGCGACCGCGACCACCGCCTCCTCCTCCGGCGACGACCGCGGCCGTCTCCTCCTCCTCCTCCTCCTCCTACCGCGACCGCGACCGCCGCCTCCTCTTGCACGGTTGTAAAATTTGTTGTAAAATTTATAAAATTTTTGTTGTAAAATTATACATATGAATATGGTAAAATTATGATGATGATGTGAAATTATTTTTGTGTATTTTGTGATGTGATATTAGTTGTCGATTTAATTCAATAAATTCAATATGTAATATAGGACGAATATTTCTTCCCATATATTTTCCCATGTGGACGGCTTAAGTGGCCCGCATGGGATAATCGATTTTTCCATGCGGTTAGGCCACCCGCATGGAAAAATTTGATTTTTCCAGAACCTCTCGCACATGCGGGCAGACCTTCTGTATGAGAAGATGTCTTTCAGACCGCATGAAAAAATCGTTTCTTCAGTAGAGTGATTGCATCAAACTGAGATCTTCAAAGGCAGCCCTACTTACAGATCGGCAAACAACTCAAGCCGATAAAGCTAAACTTGATGAATTAATCGTTGGCCAGAGGTTCGCCGTGAGATAATGGAGAGAGCCAAAAGTAACACGCATTAAAGAGGTCAAGCAACATAACTATATCATTAGCTAGGTTAATAAAATGTAGCATAATCATGGATGACTACTTGTTGTAAGCGATTTCACAGGAATCATGATCATATCATGTATAGAGGCAAGGAACACAAGCTAAAGTGGTTTTGGTGCAGTCACATCTCGAAATGGCACATAAGAACCTATAAGGTGCTTGAAAAACAAAAAGGTGCTTGAAGAACCAAGAATGATTGGGAGCTAGGGGAAAATGGACAATGGAAATGACGTTAGTAAGAAGACATGATTCAAGTCTTTCAGATTGACAAGACATGATTCAAGTCTTTCAGATCGACAAGTGTGGCATTGAAAAAGCTAATTAAGGTTTCATGCTAGGGAGACGATCATATGTCTCACGTAGTACATTTATAAGCTAAACTAGCTATATTAAGTATAACCTATTTCCCTATCAATCCATATTATTCTATTTAGCTTCAGAACTCATTGGTGTGCCTTTAGGTTTAAATTAGATCCTAGTGAACATAGTTAATTAGTCGTGAGTGTGTTTTCAACCGTCGAGGGCCCTTTCGCTCTCGGCCATCGTCAACCTGCAGTCCCGGTCTTTTTCCTGCCGTGAAGTTGCCAATTGATTGATGGCTTTTACAGCAACAGAAAGGAAACACATGCACTACTGAAATCCTGGTTGTCAAACCGAAACTACGAATCCAGATTAGAGATGAGTGATCTTTTCCCGGTTGAAGCCACCAACCGAGATTAAAGATGGCGACGTCACGTGGCTGGCTCCGCCATCTTTAGTTCCGGTTAGTGGCTTCAACCGGGACTAAAGATTTTTTTTATTTTTTTAATTCATCCTCATGTTGTTAGCTTGCTGCCTGTTTACACATATATATACATATATAGATTTGCATATATATGTCTAAATACATAACACACATATATAACACACATAACATACATATATATGCAAACAACATCGAAATCGAATACAATAAAATGCAACAACAAAATTTAAACATGTATACAACAAATTGTCCACAAATTTGTTCACACATATATACAACAAAATTCACTATATACAATAAAATACAACAACATCAATTTTTCGCTCGGCTCGCGCTGCTGCCGCTCCGCTCACCGTCGCCGTCGGCTCCGCTCACCGTCGCCGTTGGCTCTGCTCGCTGCCGCCGTCGGCTCCCGCTCGTCGCCGGCTCCCGCTCGCCACGCCGTCGGCTCCCGCTCATCACCGGCTCTCGCTCCCGCTCGCCGCTGGTGAGAAGATGGCGCCCCGCTGCCGCCACCTCCTCCCCCGCCGCCGCCATTTCCTCCCCCTCCTTGCTTGCCGAGGGGAGAGGGAGAGAGATCGAAAAATGTGCTAAGTGTTGGATCGGTGGAGAAGACGATACGATTCGGGGATATATATAGCAAATTCATCTTTAGTCCGGTTGGTGTCACCAACCGGGACTAAAGATAATTTCCGCTATTTCTAATTCATTTTAGTCCCGGTTGGTGCCACCAACCGGGACTAAAGATAATTTTCCGCTATTTCTAATTCAGCTTTAGTCCCGATTGATACCACCAATCGGGACTAAAGATAATTTTTCGTAATTTTCCAAATTTATTTGGTCCCACTAGGGTTAACAATTAAATAATCCATTAAATATGGCCAAATTAAATTCATTAAATATAGTTTTAAAATAATAATATTAAAATTAAATCAAATATAGATAATCCTAGACATTAATGTGCTTCTCTAGATATTGTTCCTCTTTTGCCCTTCGGTTTTCTTCATTTTCATCTGCTGTTGAGCAACACATGAAAATTTTTACTTTTTATTTTTATTTTTTTTATTTTTTTTATGAACTTAGGAGCACACGAGAGCTAACCACATAAAATTTGAGTATAAACAAGCAAAAGACGTGGCCTGTGGAAAATTCGGAAGACACGCTCAAAATCGGAAAAAAACTTCCGGGCTCGAAAAGACAACCTTCTGAGGCTTTTTTGGGGAAAATAAAATCGCCGAACGCGGCGACGCAGTGAACAAACACATCTGAAATTTTTCTGATCGATTTTCATATATGGAACGTCTCGATCGGAGTCCGTATGCGAAAGTTATGTCCGTTTTAAAAACCGACTAGAGGACGAAACGAGAACAATGCGCGTAAAACTTGTTAAACGCGCATAAACTAGACGTGATGGCCAGGGTTTAAATGTTCTTATCAATATTGTACATCCCTCCGATTCGTATATTATCACCAAAATAATTTTACAAAAGATTTTATATATTGAGAATCATTAGTCAATAACAATATGATGATATGTAATAATAAAATTAAAACTTCCTTCTATCTTCAATCATTCACCTCCACACAACACCACACTCTTTGAAATTACAGATCCTCTTAAGTTAATTTTTGGTCATTTGAATCATGTAGCAAAATTTATATATTTTTATTAGGTTCAGTTAAAAATAAGCACATTCAATTTTGTCCGGTTGGTGTTACTAACCGGGACAAAAAAATAGCATCTCTAGTCTCGGTTGGTGTTACCAACCGGACTAAAGATGGTATCGAGGCTGCTAGAGCATGTCAGAGCGCCGGGCACCTTTAGTCCTGGTTGATAGCATCTCTAGTCCCGGTTGGTGTTACCAACCGGACTAAAGGTGACCAGCGCTCTGATAGGCTCTGACAACATTTGAACCGGGACTAAAGGTGATCTTTAGTCCCGGTTCGTGACACGAACCAAGACTAATGTTCTTAGAAATCCGTAAACTTTTTAAACCGAGACTAGAGATCATTTCTAGTCCCGGATACAACTCAAATCGGGACTACTGTGGTTTTTGTCACTTCAACCTATAATGGTTTCTCCAGTAGTGATGGCACACCGTACACGTTGCTTTTCTCTGTTGAAATGTTATATACACTTGCATTATCCACACTATCGATACTATAGCATTGTTTTTTGCTATTCTGATTAAAGTATCAAACTAGTAAAGTACTACGCGTGATTAACTGGCTGTGAGACAATTTGCCATATTGATCATCGATCTTGTCCTTATAATCTTGTTCATTCGCTTTCTCTCCCAAAAAGGCGTTGTCAATGGTTGGGGATGGCATCTTCCGACGCATTATGCATGCAGGAACATCACTACATACTACTCGCTCGCTAACACAAAGACAAACTCAGGGACCTCTCATTTGATAACACATGACATTGTCATTTTCTAGATGAACAGTAGTGGCCGCCTGACTGGCCTAATAGCTAGGATAATCTCTTCTTTGTTTTGGTTGGTGGGTACGTACCTGCACCAAAACGGATGAAGTATCTCGCTAACAGTGTTTCTCTTGCAAAAACGTCACACATCTTTGTGATGATCAAATTCTTCTGCACTGCAAAATACATGATCAGACGGACGGTCATGGCCGATTTCCGTCGCATGAGTGTTCAGAACAAGCAGGGAACAAAATTTATTCACTCTACATATTCTCTGCTTATTCAGCAAAGCAGGGGATCGAAATGGATTTTATCACCTAACGTCTTGCATAAGGACATAATGTCTAATTGATGTTTGTTGGATGAACGAACCAATGCTGTTACCCGTTAGTTTCGTGCCTTCTTTATCATCGCATAGCTAGCTAATGGCTATATAAGCGAATATTCAACGATACTTATGGTGTGGCCTTCCGGTTTAAATATAAATATAAGCTACCAAGTTTGTTTCTAAAACTACATGTAGCTTTCAACGTCGTTAGGATGTTCATCTGTGACAAAGGTAACCATCAACCTATCATGGGATTTTGGAGAAAATCAAATATTTCTACATATACTTCTATTGACACTTTAAAAGCTTCCAATGCATTCCATGCACATTTTTGTATTCTCTTATATATTACGATATAAAAATTAGACTACCCTTAAATGAAGAAAACAAATGACAAATATATTTTGCTTCAAATTTGACAATTTTATATAGAATTATTTATCATATATATTGTAATAAAATATTTAGTCAAACAAATATTTCATAGACAGTACATTGTCCAAGACGAGGAATACATGCCTTCATGAATAATAGAGAATGTGATGCCAATTAATGAGTTCTTCTAGCCGGGCTGACCAAAATTTATGGATACTGTAGTCAAAACGGAAACAACAGCGAAAGTATAGCTCCAACAATAATAAAAGAAAATACACAATGCCTCCTTTGAAGAAATAAAATGATTTCAATTCTATAAATATAAAAAATAAAACTATAAGCACCGGGACTTTCAGCTATTGAATAATGGTAACACCTCTTCCTACGAGATAGGAGATCACCCACAACAGCTAGCTACTCTTGTGTCTTAAAATATTAGTGGAAGTACGAGAAAACCATATATAGTTTTTACATAAACTAACTGGACAAAACTTATAGTCTTAATTATAATAATCAATTTCATGAGTACCAAACGCAAGTAAAAATATAATCTTTGAAACCAGCGATCGATGCTTTGTCTATCGAATTTCGCTCCCATCATCATCATCAGCGATTAACTAACATCAAATCAAAGTGAAAGAAATTATCGGAGATCAGCTGAGCTGTAAAATAGTTATTAGTCCAAATCATTCCACCAGCACACGAACCAGATGTGTCGGGGGACACCGCCTTATGGATACTACAACAATAGTGAAGCTTCCATACGATGTCTTCAAGAAGGTTGTGACATCTTGAATGTCACCATCGTTATTCTGATCATCCAGAATAATGTTTTTGCTTCGAGAGTTCACCTCTCACCATGGATGACATTGCCTTCAGAAGATGTGTGACACCCTCAGGCATCATTGTTGTTGGTATTCGGTCTTTGGACACCCACAAACTTCGATGGGAACTCGCATGCGTTGTCCTCAAGATCCGGGCACCGTAGCCATGGCCTCTCTGCCGCTGCCGCAAATCGTCCTCCAATCATCCCGCACCACACAGCAGTCGCCATTGTCGCTGGAAAACTAGATCCCCACCGCCGCGCCTGATTTTGGTGCTTCCCACTCGGTTTGTCTTCTGGTTTAGCGATCCACAAATCACGGAGCGACACGGTATCGAGAAGTTGACTCGAGAGAAAGAAATCTCCACAAGGCCTCCAAATGCATGACTCTAAGGGCATGTAACGATATCTCCACAAGGCCTCCAAATGCATGACTCTAAGGACATGTTTGGTAGGGTTCCAGATTCTGTAAGAAACGTTTCGGATTTAGATTTTTCTCAAAAACGTTTCTCCGAAGAATCAAAATTACTTGTGAAACCATTTGACAAATTTGTTGAATTCTGATTCTAAAAAATAGGTAAAAAGTTGTAATAGACTAATATGCCCTGGGGGTGCTCTCTGGTTTGGCTGGTCATGGGAGTGGAGTGGGAAAAGTGAAAGAGAATCACTAGAAACTGTCCCAATCCAGTTTCACCTTGACCCATGTAAAATTAGAAACGTTTCTGTTTCGAAACTGTTGGCTCCACTTCCGTTTGACACAGTTTCTTCGGTTTCTTACTAGAATCTGAAACGTTTCAACCATCCAAACGGGGCCTAATACTAATGTACTGTGTTTATCATTCTTCATTTTGCAGCACTCCTATTGACCGGTGCATTTCACTCCTATTAAGCTCCCACAGGCGTTGCCTTCGCCTCCACCCATGTACCCACCGGCACCACCATCCGTCGCTATGCACTTGCCAGCGCCGTCATCCCCTTGACTGCTGAGAGGAAGAGAAAGTAGTTGAGAGAGAAAGTGTTCAGGGTGAACAAAAGACTGTTATGGATGATTTTTCATCTTTAACGGGTTATATGTACAACCCATCAAAGTTGAAAGACTTGTCAGTGACGGTCCATATTGCTATACTCGTCACAGATAAGAGATCACTTGTGACGGGCCTATATGTGCGTCTATCAGAAATGTTATGTATCAGGTGTACATATAGGTCCGTCATAAATAACCCGTTACCTATGACAAGTCTGTGCCTATACTTCGGCCTACAGTACATATTAGCACAATATAATTAACCAGACACGTGGAGTCATCGACACATTCTCAGCAGAGTGGAACCACTCAACCACATGACAATGGACGTCAGCTGGACACATATGCATTTGTTTCAGTTTCAGGTTGTCCCTGCTATTTCAGAAATCCCCGACATTAATTCTGTGTTCTTGAAGAAAAACCAAATTTGTAACAGTACTACATGGACCGACGCCCTCATGTCCGGCATTCCGTTCCGGCCGAACCAGCCTTGCATTATGCAGCTAGAGGGCATTTGCAGCCCGCGCCGTTTGAGCGGCGACGGCGACTTCATGTCGACCATATGCCAAGCATGGATCAGGACGGAGCCGGCATTGCACTTCTGCCTTGGCGGTCAACATGATTTTCCATATGATATTTCGATGCTACACTCAAATCTAGAGTCTGTTTAGATTGATGATATTTTATTATCCGTTGCGTAAGCACGAGCATGCATGCCTGGATTGGCCGCGTGAACCATCCAAGCTCTGCAAGCTCGTGCCTTGGTAATGGTATGGGCTACACTTATCTGGGCTGGTGCTAAACTCATCTTGCAGACCGATTAAGCCCATGAAAGGCTAGTGATAAAAGCATGCAAACACTAAAACAGTAAAATGGCAAAGACAAACAGTAAAATACGAGCTAGACATGCTACAGTGCTATATCATCGCTACAGCATGATACCGTATAAACATTGAAAAATATTGTTTGGTTGGTTTACTGTAGATTACCGTAGTGATATTGATCTCGTGCGCCCATATTTGATCCAACTGCTAGAAATAGCTAATATTATGGAGCACTGTAGCTCTCTGCCTTTGCAGTTAGAATGGCTGAGGATACGAACCACGAGCGGCGAGCGGCCGGACATTGCCTGCTTTTTTATTTACTTGTGCCCATTTCATCTACCATTCCACACAACACATCTTTCTTTTTGAAAATGTGCTTTCCAAAAAATTGCACACCACTTTGGTTTGAATCTTTAGATTTTTTAAAATTAGATGATATCCCATGCGATGATATGGGATGTTTTAACTAAAATTTAGATGTACATGTAGATATTATTTTATTACAGCAGATAATTTGTTGGAGTTCAAACTACCGTTGAGTTCGGCTGGACCCGACCCCATAGATATAGGCTTTATTTGTTGATCTAACGAGTGATGTACAAGAGCCCTTTGATTCAATGTCTTAAAATTTCCTAGCTTCTGATGACATAGTGCAACGTGAGGGAGGGCTCTTAGTTATTATAAATTGATTAATTGTAGACAGTGAGTTGTAAATATGTGGGAATAACGTTGTAGGGACCTTAACCTGTATGCACAGGCTAGAACTTGCCAAGGTGCACCGATTTTCTAGTATTTGATAACACGCATGCCATCAATGTGAAGCTAATTAACTTAGCAAAGCATGGGTTGTCTCACCAGTTCTTATATATAACCATGTCTTGAAAAGTTATGCTCCTGGTTTTTTTGAGTTCTTATTTATAACCATGTCTTGAAAAAGTTATGCTCCTGTTTTTTGAGCGGTATGTGCTGGTTAATTTTATTTAGCGGAAACTGAGATACTCGAGAGAACCAAAAATACCAAAAAGTGCATATAAGCCTTAGGAATACACCTCAAATGATTCAGCTCATTTGTTGATATCATCTTTAGCATCCTATTTAAGTTAAACAGCTGAATTTTACCTCCCATGTTTGTATGATTGTGGGTATAATTGTGGGTGGATTGTGATAGCTAGTTTAGAATGTTGAGTGCTGATCGATGAAGATACAAAGGTTTTGGGTGTATTAGTGATGACGCTGTTAACGACCAAATTCAGTAACCAAATCCTCAAGTTTGGAGTAGAGATTGAAGCGGAATTGGAGGAACGCGTGATCTGCGAAAACAAAGATTGTATCGGCTAAGTCGAATCAACTACGGAACCAATCGGCTGAGTCTGAGTCGGAGCAGAATAGTCGATAGTCGATTCTTATTGAAGACCGAAGGAAAGGCCGATCCCGGAAGGAAAGTTTAAGAAATAAGTATTGGATTCGGTTTCTAAAGTGCGTTAAATATATTGTCATCTACAGATAAGGTCCTGCAACGACAATTGTATCTTTTAAGTTAGGATATCTTGTACGGTTTCCTTTTGTGATAATATCGATTTGTTTAGAGATTTAATCTGTAACAGGAATCGTGTCCGTCACGAACTTGTTGTGTATTCAGATATAAATATGACCTGAGACCTTGTAAAATATATCAACACACATCAATACAATCTCGGCGTATCGTCAACTTTTTTGGTTTACGTTTTTCTTGACGAGTTCTTGCTTTGACCTCGGGCTGCATCGACTTCGATCTCCAGGAAAGGTAATTTCTTGTTACAAGCGGCTTGTGGTATCGAGACCAATACTTCCATCATCATGATACTCTGATTCTGATGTTGTAATCTGCTTAATTTATCATATGTGGCATATAATCTAGATAAATATCTAGATCTACTCGTGATCCGCTAATATCTCTTTGAAAATAGCAGCCGACAGAGCTAGATCCAGAGGTTGATTTAGGTTATATGGTGTATCTACCATCTCGAAGAGTTCCTATTAGCATATATAAATCTTATAATTTTTTTGGTACTTAATGTTGCATCTAATCGACCTATTATGTCGTTTTTAGAACTATGTAGATTTATTTGGTTCAATGTTTGCTATTAGAAATAGAACCGGGGTTTCATGGTCTTACCTTTTCTAGTTATTTTTATGTATTCTTACGATAAATGTATTAGAATCACCTTTTATATTAAGATTTTAATCTACTTAAATGTACTAAGCTCGGTATCAATCATTAGGTTATACTAACGGTCGATTTGATCTTACTTTAGCGCATTTAATCCAGAATAACATCTTTTTATAAAACAAATCAGAGTAATAGCCGATTTACATTAGATCTGCGACATCGGCTAGGTCATGAATATATATAATTATAGTCTCAATATATATTTGGATCTAAGTGATTTATACTGTCTCGGTATACTACCAATCTATCCCAATCACTTAATCTAAATATGCTTTGGGATAGCAATTGTATACTTATTGATATTCATAGCCGATCGAGTAAGATCTAACTTTAACCAAACGTCTATTTCTTTGTTTCTTGTTGGTTGCAGGATCAAACCAACTGACACGCACGCTCGATTACCGAGACGACCAATTTTAGACTGTATTGGAGTTAAGCGGCTCTTTCGAGCCGGTGCGTGTAAAAATCACACCAACCGAGGCCCAGCTGATTGATTAGATGTATATTAGTGATCATGGCTATGTAGGTGATTGGTTAGGACACAAATTAAAATCATTCCCTGATCCTAATTTGTTTTGCACCGCAAATATCCAATCAATAAATGGAGACGCGTGGGTGGGATGTAATGTAGCGTTTCACAAGTACTATTCACTAGAAATCCTATTAATATATCACTTCTAGCTAGTTATGCATTTTAATACTTATTAAGAAAATTCAAAATATAAAATCAAATCATATAGATGTTTCAAATTTATCTACAAATATGATCAAATTTAAAAAAGTTTAAAACGTTTTATAATATATGGAATAAAGAGAGTAATAAATATGAAACAAAGGACAACAAATATATTGGTAGCTTCCCAGCGATTCAAAGATGGAGGAATTTATTTGGTGAAATAAACACAACTAGAGAAACCATCATTGGTTGAAGTGGTAAAAACCACAGTAGTCCCGGTTTGAGTTGCACCCGGGACTAGAGATGATCTCTAGTCCCGGTTAAAAAAGTCTATGGATTTATAGGAACATTAGTCCCGGTTCGTGTCACGAACCGGGACTAAAGATCACCTCTAGTCCCGGTTCAAATGTTGTCGAGCACTGTCGGAGCGCGGGCACCTTTAGTCCCGGTTGGTAACACCAACCGGGACTAGAGATGCTATCTTTAGTCTCGGTTGGTACTACCAACCGGGACTAAAGGTGCTGACGCTCTAATAGGGTCTGACACCTCGACACCATCTTTAGTCCCGGTTGGTAACACCAACCGGGACTAGAGATGCTATTTTTTCTCGGTTGGTAACACCAACCGGGACAAAAGTGAATATGCTTATTTCTTAACTGAACCTAATAAAAATATACAAATTATACAAATTTTGCTACATGATTCAAATGGTAAAAAAATAATTTAAGAGGATCTGTAATTTCAAAGAGTATGGTGTTGTGTGGAGGTGGGTGATTGAAGATAGAAGGAAGCTTTAATTTTGTTATTACATATCATCATATTGTTGTTGTTAACTAATAATTCTCAATATACAAAATCTTTTGTAAAATTATTTTGGTGATAATATACGAATCGGAGGGATGTACAATATTGATAAGAACATTTAAACCCTGTCCGTCACGTCTAGTTTATGTGCGTTTAACAAGTTTTACGCGCATTGTTCCGTTTCATCCTCTAACTCGGAGTCGGTTTTAAAACAGCCATAACTTTCGCACACGGACTCCGATCGAGACGTTCCATATATGAAAATCGATGAGAAAAAAATTTCGGATGTGTTTGTTCGCTGCTTTGCTGCGTTCGGCGATTTTATTTTGCCCAAAAAAGCCTCCGAAGATTGCCTTTTCGAGCCCGGAGGATTTTTTTCGATTTTGAGCGTGTCTTCCGAATTTTTCACGGGCCACGTCTTTTGCTTGTTTATGCTCAAATTTTATGTGGTTACCTCTCGTGTGCTCCTAAGTCCATAAAAAATATAAAAAAATAAAAAAAGTAAAATTTTTCATGTCTTGCTCAACAGCAGATGAAAATGAAGAAAACCGAGGGGCAAAAGAGGAACAATATCTAGATGAGCACATTAATATCTAGGATTATCTATATTTGATTTAATTTTAATATTATTGTTTTAAACCTATATTTAAAGAATTTAATTTGGCCCTATTTAATGGATTATTTAATTGTTAACCCTAGTGGGACCAAATAAATTTGAAAAATTATGAAAAATTATCTTTAGTCCCTCCGGTTGGTGGCACCAACCGCGAATAAAGATGAATTAGAAATAGCGGAAAATTATCTTTAGTCTGGTTGGTGCCACCAACCGGGACTAAAGATGAATTAGAAATAGCGGAAAATTATCTTTAATCTCGGTTGGTGTCACCAACGGATTAAAGATAATTTTCATAATTTCAATTCATCTTTAGTCCGGTTGGTGGCACCAACCGGACTAAAGATGAATTGGCTATATATATCCCCGGCTCACATCGTCTTCTCCACCGATCCAACACTTAGCACATTTTTCAGATCTCTCTCCCTCTTCCTAGCTCTCTTTCTCTCCCTCTCCCTCTCTCTCCCTCTCCCCTTGGTAAGCAAGGGGAGGGGAGGAAATGGCGGCGGCGGGGGAGGAGGTGGCGGCGAGCGGGAGCCAACGGCGAGCGGGAGCGAGAGCCGACGGCGAGCGGGAGCGGGAGCCAGCGGCGAGCGGGAGCCGGCGGCAGCGGCGAGCCGAGCGAAAAATTGATGTTTTTGTATTTTATTGTATATAGTGAATTTTGTTGTATATATATGTGAACAAATTTGTGGACAATCTGTTGTATACATGTTTAAATTTTGTTGTTGCATTTTATTGTATTTGATTTCGATGTTGTTTGCATATATATATATGTTATCTGTGTTATATATATATGTGTTATGTATTTAGACATATATATGCAAATTTATATATATATGTGTGTAAACATGCAACCAGCTAACAACAGGAGTATGAATTAAAAAAATAAAAAAAAATATTTAGTCCCGATTGGTGGCTTTAACCGAGACTAAACATGCATCTCTAATCCCGATTATTTAACCAGGAGTAGAGATCACCCATCTCTAATTCCAAATTTGTAAGGTTTGATGGTTAGGAACCGGGAGCGTGACTTTGTTCGGTAGTGAAACGTGAGAATTATTTGTAGGGTAGGTCGTCCGGAGAACTATTTATTTTGTGTGAACTGTGCATCCTATAAATTAAACCTATACGAGTGGTCCCACGTAGTGTAGTGAATACGTGAAATGACTCGTCTGCACGACGAGATTGGATATCATCAGCAGTAAATTGACATGGTTGAAGTTGGATTTGGAGATCGAAGACGTGTGGGTGGGATGTAATGTAGCGTTTCACAAGTACTATTCACTACAAATCCTATTAATATATCACTTCTAGCTAGCTATGCATTAATACTTGTTAAGAAAATTCAAAATATAAAATCAAATCATATAGATGTTTCAAATTTATCTACAAATATGATCAAATTTAAAAAGTTTAAAATGTTTTATAATATGAAATGAAGGGAGTAACAAATATGAAACAAAGGACAACAAATATATTGGTAGCTTCCCAGATTCGAAGATGGAAGAATTTATTTGTGAAATAAACGTGGGAATTATTTGTAGGGTAGGTCGTCCGGAGAACTATTTATTTTGTGTGAACTGTGAATCCTATAAATTAAACTATTTAATTTGTGTGAACTGTGAATCCTATAAATTAAACCTATACGAGTGATCCCACGTAGTGCAGTGAATATGTGAAATGACTCGTCTGCACGACGAGATTGGAGATCATCAGCAGTAAATTGACATGGTTGAAGTTGGATTTGGAGATCGAAGAACTTGCAACAGTACAGACGAGTAATTAATTAACCTGTGTAAAACACCCAAGCTAGCTCTACTCGACCTTCGCCAGCATGCGTACCAGCTCTTCCAAGTCCCTGTACGAGCTGCCACCCTCCGCCACCGCCGCCGCGGCCATGCGCCCGAGCGCCACCGCACGCTCCCTGATGGGCCTCCCCTCGTCGCCGATCGCCGCGGCGATAGCCTTCGCCATCTCTCCGGCGTCGGGCACGACGTCCCCGCCCTCCGCCAGGTGCACGGCCACACCGGCCTGCTCGAGCAGCGCCTTGTTGACGAAGTGGTCGGCGCCCATGGGCCACGTCAGCATGGCGACGCCGGCAGCGGCCGCCTCCAGCACCGCGTTCGTGCCGCAGTGCATCAGGAACCACCCCACGGCACGGTGGCGCAGGATCGCCACCTGCGGCGCCCACCCGCGGATGACCAGGCCCCGCCCGGCCGTCGCCGCCTCGAACCCTTCCGGCACGGCGGTGGCGCCCGCCGTGGCCCAGACGAACGCCGCCGAGCTCCGCGTCAGCGCCTCGGCCACGCACGCCGCCTGCGCCGGCGACAGCGCGTGCTGCGTCCCGAAGCTCACGTACATGACTTCGCCATCGTTGAACGCGTCCAGCCAGGCGGCCAGCTCCGCCGGTGGCATCGCCGGTTTCCCACCACGGTTGCTGGAGGTGGGCCACGCTTCGGACAGTGGGCCCACGGATAAAACCCTTGAGCTCACTCGAGCGGCGAGCGGAGACGCCCAATAGGCGGCCTCGAGCGCCGCGAACGAGTTGACGACGATGCACTCGTTCTCCAGGCTCCAGAGCAAGATTTGACGGATCTCATCGTACCCCTCATCGCCGGGCTTAGGGTCATCGGCTACGACCGGGAACAGGAGCGCCGCCGCCTCGTCGACGTCGGCGTCGGCGTCGGCGTCGGCGTCCGCGCTGCTCTGCGGCGTGGGGTGCCAGGTCGCGGGCGCCACGGCGACGAAGAACGCGCTGCTGGGAGAGAACGTGACGTGCGTCGCGCCGATCTCGTCGGCAAGCGGCCGCGTCCACCCGGTGAACAGGTCGGAGACGATGGCCGTGACGCGGCGGCGCCGGGGCTGGGCCTTGCACCAGGCCAGGAGCGGCGCGCGCAGGGCGGCCAGGGCCGGGACGAACATCCAGAAGAGGTGCCAGGGAATGTCCCGTGTGTTCTCGCCGCACCCCAGCGGGAGGAGCGGCGAGGAAGGGAAGGGCAGCGTCACCACGCCGATGGAGGGGCACACCGCCAGCAGCTGCTCGAGGAGCGGGGCGTTGCCGGCGGTGACGGCGACGGTGACCGAGAGCCCGCCGCGCGTGGCGACCAGTGCCGTGAGGTCGAGGTGCGCGAGCATGTGGCCCTGAGCCGGGAACGGCACGACGAGAACGTGGGGTTTGGCACTGCCATCGCCATCGCCGTCGCCGTCGCGTGCGCGCGTCGCTGGCGATGGTGCTGATGTCGTGTCCATGACCATGAACGATAACGGCTACGTACACAGAAAGGGATTAACTGGGACACCACAATTTAGAGGCCAAAGAAATTGATTGAGAGCAGCAAGGAAGCTAGCTAGGTGGGCATTTATATGTAAGATAGTATCGGAGTAAATACCTTGCTAGTAAAGTAGTAATATTAGCTAGGTCAGTCCAAATTCCTTCGCATAGTTGTGCTCTTATTTGGATCATAGAGCAGGAAACTGTTGTGAACTCTCCAAGAAAACATGTATGATCAAATTTAACATTCACAAGATATAAAAAAATAAATTTAATTATGAATATATTTTAACTAAACATAGTTTAATTTATTTTTAACCGGTAGAAATTAAATTTTATTTTATATGTTTATAAAGTAATTATCATATATTAATTTATCTTATTAAATTTGACATGTCTTCCTGAGAGTTTACAATTTAGGGGGTGTTTTTATTTGGCTTCGGAAAAATCAATGCCGTGAAGGATACGACTGCTCCTCGAAGTGCGGATCTTGCTAGGAGTTGTAAATGTTAAAGCATTCACAACTGAAGCTCTACAAGGTTCTCTTGAGATTAGATTTTATTAAAAAATTTTGTTCTAACAAAGTTTTTATATAGATCCAACCGTATCATTTGTGCTTAAAAGACGAGGAGAATAGTATTTTGAAAATCAATTAAGGTCGCGCCCTTGCATACTTGCATACAATTTGAACGGCTTCACGTGAAAATTCTTATGACCCGAAGTTGTGAAGCCCAGTTTAATCATGGAAATCGGAGGTTCAGATCGTGTCATCATGCCATCACATCATTTTTCCAGGATCGCTGTAGTAGGCTGGAAGGCCGGACAGCATCATGTATCTGGATCGAACCCTGACAAGGATACTCAACCGACACATGGCGCGCCCATGTGTGCGCGCGTCTTAAGTATACGCACTTGATTGCGCGAAGAAACCCCCTCGCAAATTCGCAAATTGCAAACACACCCCGGCACAAGGGGAAATCGTAACGCAAAAACAAAACTAGAAACTCGCTTCCAGTTCCACCCAACAGCACGCGACCCAGATCGATCCGAGGATATGTGCGTGCGAGCAAGCGATCGACCTGGCCTGCGTGCCTCATGAGCGCCTGTTCGTGTGACCGAGTGACCGATCGACCGAGCTTGAGCCTGCCTGGATGGACGCACCGATCTCCAGTATTCGCAGCACGACGGCCACACCCAACCATATCACTCCCCTGCAATCTGTACGAACTTTTTCCTCTGTCCAGAGTTCAGACCAATATCCATTGCGTGATGCTGCAAATTGCATGCGCGTACGTGGGATGTTGCACGGGGCTACCACGACGTAGGCATATGTGCTCGCCGTCAACCAACCTGCACAGGGACAGGAGTCACCGCGGTCTTGATATCCGCATGCGCGCGCGCGCCGCGCGCCCCATAAAACAAAGCGATAGGTTTCCATGTGACAGGATGCCTTGTTACGACGCGCGCTGTGCCGATCATTGCCACTGGTTTTATTTTTTAATTTAATTTAATTTTATTGCCCCCACCACTTGATTCCCCGATAGATGCCGGACACTGATAACTGAAAAGACCAGATCTTTATCCATGGGAAAGAGAACCGTAGTCTTCGTCTTGCAGCAATGGCGCCCCTGTTGCCCATGTGAGGGGTCGCATCGCATGTGTGCATGTTCTGGCCTCCACGGCGCTGATCGATTTCTTGGTAGAGTACGTGCAGACGAGACGATGCTTCCTTTGCCTGATCTGCGAATTGTTTAGGGAGCAACGCTACGCGTACCAATTCACGAACGGAAACGGACGACCCGTTTCAATCAACCGTCAGGAAACGGTCGTCGTCGCCTGCATGTGTTGTCGGCGGTCTAACTTAATGCGTTGGCCCACATGTCAGTGACGGTCGGTGGCGAAGATAATGCGATGCGAGAGTGTCGACATGGTATGGCAGCCGAGATATGGCATTGCTCGAGAAGACGATCGAGAAGCTAAGCTAGCTGCCGTGCACTGATCCCTCCGTTTCTTGACTCGAAAGTGACCGCCCGGAGCTGGATCGCGGCATCGCGCTGCGGCGCCGCGAGTAAAAACGGCACCGGGAATGGCGCGCCAGGAAAAACCACGCGTTCACGTATGTATGGCGAGCGCGCGGCTCATCACGTACCGACAGGCAGTAGCCCTGCTTTGTTTCATAGGCGGCGCCAAACCGAAGCAAGTGGAGAACCGTCTGGATGAAGGTTCGGTTTATTGTGTTGTCATTTTCAGCCTTAATAAAATTTAATATTATCAAATTTTGATAAAAACAACAAACTAAACATACTTTAACCTTTATTATCTTACCAAACTTTAACCTTTATAGAAATTTTCTCTTTTAAAACGCTATCAAAATTTAACATAAACATTAAATCAAACCAATATTTTTAACTTTGATAATATTAAAATATGTTAAAATTTAAAATTACTAGAATTTTATACGGTTGATTTGGGTAACCAAATAAACCCAGCTTCCGTTCCTCGCGAGCTTCGACCACGATGCGTGGACGCGTGTGAAAAAAAATTTCCAAGGTCGCGCCCGTCGTCCGGCTTTCATGCTGTGGTCTGTCCGCCTGTGCCGCTTTGGACTTGCTCACTTGACTGAATCCTTCATCAGTTTGGATGGATATGAGTCCGTCCATCGAAGTCCCTGTATGCCGGTCGTAAGACAAGAGTTAGCGATGGTACGCGTATAGGGCTTCGTATCTTGGTCGATCGATCGGCACGACTCGCTTCGGATTTACGACACGGAAAGAACAGAACGATGCACGCCTCGGCGGCCTCGCTGTCTTAATTTGGCTGTACGTACGTGCGATCGAATTGTTTTTACAAGTTGCTGATGCAGTGCAGATGGACAAGTTGTTGCTGCATGCATCTCTCACAATTCAAAATGGTGATGGGAGGGAAGAATTGTACAGGCCATGATCGATCACCTGCAGTGCAGGAACGTTCCTGGGCCCTGCCGGCTGCGGATCGATGTGTGGCCGCGTGCATGATGCGGTGCCCGGTTGGGGCCCCCGGCGAGAGAGGAGAAGGCCAGCTCAATGTCGGTTCCTCTGCCAGGTCTGGCCTAGCTTGGCGCCTGATCGACACCGGGCATGTGTGCGGTGCCTGACCCCGATGGGTCGCCCCCGCCCCGCGCGATCTGATACCGGCGTGGCGCATGCAGCGTGAGCGAGACGTGCAGCGACCGACACACGAGGCCGCCCGGGGCCCTGTGCGCGATATGATCAACCTGCATACAGCCGCGCGTGCGCGTCCGCGACTCCTTGGCGTCCTCGCGCATGTAAAAGCATGTGGTGCGTCCGCGCGCCGAGCCTAGCCACGCCTTTTTCACTCCCGGGCCCCTGCCCCGCGCGGTGCCAACACCTCTCTTCTCCACCCGCTTCCGCTTTGCGCTTTTGAAGCACGCGTGCGGGACGCCGTCGCCACACGCCACGCGACGCAACGCAAGCACGCACGCACGCACGGACGCGCCAATGCACCGACGGGAGCTAGCAGCGAGCGAGCCTGCGAGTTCGACTGCGATGCGAGCCCCCGCGGTGGCGAGGCGAGGCGAGGCGCGGCGTGGCAAGTGGTCAGCCCCGCGCATGCACGCGGGGATCGAAATGGTCGGGCTATCACCGCGCGAGTGCCCTGATGCCCGCTCTGCCCCATCGCGGTGCGTGGATACTTGCATTTTTCTTGTGTGCAAATCTTGGCACTGGAGGATGGACGGGGGTGTGTTAGATATTGATCAGTGTCACCGGTCGCTGTCTTTGTCTCACTCTTCCCGCACCTGTAGTATCCCGGTGTCGCTGTCAGATCCAGAAGAGAAGATACATGGAAAGTGTCCGTCATCATCATCCCAAAGTAGATACCCCGTCTCCTAGATCCACCATGTAATGTAATGGTACTACTACTGATTGCCTTGGAAAGGTCAGGGCGATATCGATATCGATGGCCATGCCAGCTCAAGATTAGCCTTTTTCTCATCGGACGAATAGAGCCAACTTGGGGACCTACTGAGATACAAGAAGCCACACGAATGTACAAGCTAGAACGGTACAAAGGAATATAGACACTTGAATGGTGCTCAAGATTACCCGGGATGGTTTGGGAATTAAGGGGCCAGTCACAAAACCAATGTATTAGGGAGAACTCGCGGGCGGGTCGGTGTTGTGTTACGGTGACCAGACGCGAGAACGAGAAAACCACATATAGTAATTCGTCTCGATCGGCCGCTTGGAAGCTCAGCCTTTATGGGTTAGCAGCATAAGTCTCGATGAGTCTCGATCTCACCTATGAATGAAAAAAAAGAAGCAAATGGTTTTCGTTTGCTTCAGAAAAAAATATAAATATTGGTCAGATCGGGTATTTCTCGAGTAATTCGAATATGGATATAAATACAAATATTTTTATACGAATACTGATATGGTATGAGTATTATCGTCGGGTACTGTTGATGTGTGGGTCGGCAATTCTTCAAGGAGGCTATCCGAAGAGGTTAAAGAGTGGTCGGGATGTTTCACCAACGGATCTGATGGTCAACTTAAGAACAACACGAGCCAAGGTTTTAGACATGTTCGACCCTTCTGAATGATAATAAACCTACGTCATGTGTTCTTTGTTAGAATGATGTATGAACAGAGTTTAACTACAATAGACAAAGCTAGAGAGAGTCTAACCCCCCTGCCCTCCCCTTTTATAGTCAAAAAAGGGGACACTTATAATGGACTTGGCGCGTAAGAAAGCTTATACCAGCAAAAGCTGAAAACAAAACAGAAATCGTCTTGAGATTCGTCTGTCGTGGGCGTCTTGTGTGCAGTCCTCTCTCGGGATCCACCGCGACAAGTACCTTGAGTGCAGTCTGGTCGGGTGACATCATCTTCTATTGGCATGTCCCCTGTTTTTGTCTTGTTTGTGAGGATTGTGATGGAAGCATGCCTCCCGAGGAGGGATGGCCGACCTCCATCCTGGTCGGGGCCATGCTGTTGACGAGAAAAATCAACACGTCGGCTTGAGAGATCTGCTTAGCTCCAGTGCAGGTCCTAGAATCGATGGAGCGCGGGCGTGCCAGTCAGTTTGATCATGCCACTGACAAGATATACAAAGCAGCGAGAAGTAAAACATATCAGCCGATAGACCAATAATCAAAACAGTCGATCTGTTGACAGCCGATTGTGTGATTCCAGCCGATGCCGAAGTCCAGATAACTCATCAGCTGAAACCCTGATGAAATCCTTATTGGTAGCCATCAGGCAGATTAGAGACTACGGTTCTAATCACGACTTAGTAGATCAAACTGAACTGATGCAACACTAAGTATGAAAAGAAACATAACATCTAGACAATCAAGCCTTTGACTAATTTTCGGGGTGGTAGATGGCTAAGCTAATCTAATCTAGTATAACGATTTAGCCGATATCGGTAGAAACCCTAAAACAAGAGACAACCAATAGAGCTAAATCGAGATACTAGGACTAGATTAACATAGCCATATAATAAGACCGGGTAACCCTCCGATGAAACATTAGCATCGGCTTAACAAAACTTAGATTATCGATGATAATCTAGTAGGTCGGACCTAACCGATGCAGCACGAGATTGTATATGATAATCTAATACTTGATGAGTCGATAAATCTTTCTAACGTGATGGATATAACATATCTACCTAAAGCAACATTACGTTTACAGAAACATCGACTTGATCAGAATATCGAACCTAACCAAGAAAGTCCTAACTAAGCCGATGTATCTATGAACGATAATGAAACTAAAAATAGATACGATATACCTGGGTCGGCGGGACCTTGGACTTACCCCTTCGTCGGAGATCGAAGCCGATGCAGGCCCACGTCGGGTGCCAAGTCTCGCCGGATGATGAACAAAGTTGAAAGGTAAAGGGTGACGATGCGCCGAATTGTATTGATCGTGAGATGTAAGTTACATGAACCCCGGGCTTACATATTTATACCCATAGGCTAACAGAGAAACAAAGATCCTAACAAATTACAAATCCAAACTTTCCAAAAGATAAAAGGAAACAAACCGAATCCTTACCGGATACTAACACACTTTCCTAAAGATAAAATAGGAAACTAACAAACTCTTCCTAATTAATAGATACAATTGCCTTTTTAGGACTCTATCCTTATATGACAATCCTCATGAAGCACATCATCTTGATCCGACGGTGCCTCCAATGTTGTCGTACCGGAATCAGCTACATCGGCTTGCCTTGTCCGATTCGGTATCAGCCGATGGACACCTTAGCCGATTCAGGCTCCGGGGCTTACCAAATTCCAGCGTTAACACATGCCCCACAGTTTTGGAGTAGGAGAAGTCATGCTTCAAAATTATCTTTGCCTTGATCACCCCAAAACGGATTCTTCTCTTCTTCTTGACATCGGCTTGAGAGATTGCTCTTCCTCGGCCTTGACTTCTTTATCAGACATTGTGACAATTATGGGTCCGCCGAGCCGTGTAAAAAGATATGCTGTCCAAAACACGGTCCCATTGGACGTGCCAAAAGCGTGTTGATGAGAAATTCGATTCCACACACTGGCCTAGGAGATCTACCTAGCTCCAGTGCAGGTCCAAATTCGTCGCCTCTGGTGAATTGAGGGCGTGCCAGTTTGTTTGATCCTGTAACCAACAAGAAACAAGAAATATGCATTAAGTTGAAATTAGATCCTACCGGATCGGCTGAAGTCATCATATAATTGTTATTCCAAAGCACATTTATACTAAGTGATGGGGATAGATCGGTAGCATACCGAGACAATATAAATCACTTAGGCTAAAGGCACATTAGGATAACAATTATCTGTATTGATAACCTAGCCGATACTGTAGATCTAATGTGAATTGGCTAATACTCCGATACATTTTATAAAAAGATATTAATCTAATCTAAATGCATTAAACCTAGATCAATCGGCTGTCAATGTAACTTGACAGATTGATATCGGTTTAAGTCATTTAAACAGATTGAGATCTTAATAGAAAAAGTAGTTTTAATATATCTAATAGCAATTAAAACTAAGAGATAACTAAAACAGATAAGGTTGGCTGAAACTCCAGCGCTGTCTCTAATGATAAACATAAAACTAAACAGATCTTAACAGTTCTAAGAGCGACTTAATAGGTCGATCAGATGCAGCATTAAGTAAAAAAAAATATCAGATCTTTATGAGTCAATGTGAACCCATCAAGACAGTAGACACGACATATAATCTAATTCAACCCCTAGATCTAGCCTCGTTGGCTGCTGTCTTTAGAGAAACCAGCCGATTGCGGGATAAATCTAGGCATTGCTCTAGATTATAGGCCGCGTATGATAAATTATGTAGCTTGTAACATCAAAACTAGAGTATCATGACGATGGAAGCACTAGTCCCTACAATACAAACCACTAATGATAAATAATTACCTTGTTCGGAGATCAAAATTGACGCAGCCCGAGCAAGAGCAAGAACTTGTCGAAAAATAAAAAGGGTGGTGATGCGCCGAAGTTGATTGATTGTGTTGGTTCATCTTCACGGGAATGACGTTCTCCTCGTTGATTTCGGGGTCCTGGATGTGAACCATCGCGTCGATCTTAAGGATCTGCTGATGTGTCCCACCGGACGTGCCAAAAGTGTGTTGACGAGAAAAATCAACATGCTGGCCTGAGAGATCTGCTTAGCTCCAGTGCAGGTCCTAGAATCGATGGAGCGCGGGCGTGCAGTCAGTTTGATCCTGACATTGACAAGATATACAAAGCAACCAGAAGTAAAGTATATGAGCCGATAGATCGATAATCGAAACAGTCGATCTGTTGATTGCCGATTGTGTGATTCCAGCTGATGCCGAAGTTCAGATAACTCGTCAGCTGAAACCCTGACGAAACCCTTATTGATAGCCATTAGGCAGACTAGAGACTACGGTTCTAATCACGACTTAGTAGATCAAACTAAACTGATGCAGCACTAAGTATGAAAAGAAATGTAACATCTAGACAATCAAGCCTTTGACTAATTTTCAGGGTGGTAGATGTCTAAGCTAATCTAATCTAATATAACGATTTAGCCAATATCGGCAGAAACCCTAAAACGAGAGACAACCGATAGAGCTAAATCGAGATACGAGGACTAGATTAACAGAGACATATAATAAGACTGGCTAACCCTCCGGTGAAACATTAGCATGAACCTATCGGTTTAACAAGACTTAGATTATTGATGACACTAGTAGGTCGAACCTAACCGATGCAGCACGAGATTGTATATGATAATCTAATACTCGATGAGCCGACAGACCTATCTAACATGATGGATATAACAAATCTACCTAAAGCAACATTACGTTTACAGAAACATCGACTTGATCAGAATATCGAACCTAACCGAGAAAGTCCTAACTAAGCCGATGTATCTATGAACGATAATGAAACTAAAGATAGATACGATATACCTGGGTCGGCGGGACCTTGGACTTACCCCTTCGCTAGAGATTGAAGCCGATGCAGCCCCGCGTCGGGTGTCAAGTCTCGTCGGATGATGAACAAAGTGAAAAAGGTAAAGGGTGGCGATGCGCCGAATTGTATTGATCGTGAGATGTAAGTTACATGAATCTCGGGCTTACATATTTATACCCATGGGCTAACAAAGAAACAGAGATCCTAACAGATTACAAATCCAAACTTTTCTAAAGATAAAAGGAAACAAACCGAATCCTTATCGGATACTAACACACTTTCCTAAAGATAAAATAGGAAACTAACAAACTCTTCCTAATTAATAGATACAATTATATTTTTAAGACTCTATCCTTATATGGCAATCCTCATGAAGCACATCATCTTGATCCGACGGTGTCTCCAATGTTGTCATACCGGAATCGGCTACATCGGCTTGTCTTATCCGATTCAGTATCAGCTGATGGACACATTAGCCTATTCGGGCTTCGAGGCTTATGAAATTCTGGCGTTAATACATGCCTGGAGGTCGGGCTAAGGAGCTGAGACCGGGCCTGGGGGCCTTGATCGGGCTTGCCGACAACGCCCGAGGTAAGGCTCCCGACCCCGTCCAAAGATGTCCGATCCTGTCCGCTCGACCTTCTTTCTTTGGTTTGGGCTACCTCGGGGTGGCATCCCCCACAGCAGCCCCCAATGCTAGGGATGAATGGGACATTCTGTTCTAGGATCTAAGTTGTCTCGTATAGGGACTTTGGGTCGGTCTTTGAAGCTCTCCAAGAGTATTTGGGCAGGGGGCACCGATCAGGTGCACCTGCCAGGTGTAGCCCCCGAGCCTGGGGTCGCATGACATAATCGAGCCTAGGATCATGCATCATGCGTCAACCTCTGGCGGTTACCAAATTGTATGGAGTGCTTGGGGCAGGGGCACCAAACAGGACACCTGCCAGGTGTAGCCTCGAGCCTAGGGTTGTATTATACATTCAGGCCTAGGGTCAAGCATCATGCACCATCCCTTGGTAGTAGTCCGATTGCATAGTTGGCTCGGTGACGGCGAGCAGGCTTAGGAAACACTAACATGTTAATCGATGGTGACCGATGAGATCGAAGAAAACGCTGCCCGGAGGCTAGTGGCGTTTGGTGACATGGGGAAAATCCATACCCCGAAGGCTGAAGACGGTCGGCTAGGTCGAAGAGGCCGTAGCCCGAAGGCTGACGACGGTCGGCTAGGTCGGAGAGGCCGTAGCCCGAAGGCTGACGACGGTCAGCGAGGTCAAAGAGGCCATAACCCGGAGGCTGAGGACGGTCGGCGAGGTCGGAGAGGCCATAACCCGGAGGCGATGGTGGTCGATGAGGTCGGAGAGGACATAACCCGGAGGCTGAGACCTCCCTAAGCGTTTCCTCTTTCAATTGAATGCAAAAGTCTGTATTTTGTGCCTCAAGGCGACGTGCGGATGGGAGCTAGCTGTCCCTCCCTGTGGCGTGGCCAGGGACGACCATGGCCTCCATGCGGCAGCTCGGGCCAGCAGTTAACCCTCGAACGGGAAAGAACAACTCCACGGCAAAGTAGAAGCACTATATCAATGGCTTACCTAAACCCTAGGTCGGCAGCGGCATAGATCGAAGTCGTTTGGACGGAGGAGAGATGAGGCACGGGAAGGAGAGACGAGGCGCAAAGGAGAGACGACGCATGGGAAATAGTCGCGGGAAGAAGGAGGTGATGCGAGAAGGAGAGATGCGCGCGACGGAGCAATATGTATTTTTACGCGTGGTCACGATGAATGTTCCAAGTGCAAAAAGATGGGAAAGAGATATGGGAAACTCTTGGAGACTAGTTTTTCTTTTTTTCCCAAATTTCATGGATGGGGAAGGGATATGGAGCACTGTTGGAGATGCCCTAAGCCTCACGCACGTGGTAAATACCGTTTCGGCCCGAATATACATGGGCCACACATACGTCCCAGTCCAATTTTTTATATTTATTTTTAAAAGATTTTAAAAATAATTTATCATTTCAAAGTTATAGAGAAATATACTTCTCCCGTCCTAGTGTATGGCGGGACATATAAACCGCTCTACGATAGTCTAATGGCCGAGAAGTTGCCGTCTGCAAAATTGCCACGTCGCACCTCTTAGAGGATGCCACGTTACTAAGATTGTCCTACTGTAGAGCAATTTATATGCCTCACCCGGTAGAGTGGAAGGAGTATATTTTGGTAGAACTTTGAAACGATAATTTTAATAAATATATAAATAAAAAATTCTCGTGGTCCAGTCCCGACCCAACAAGCTGTTGACACCAAAATTTGGTAATCGAATCCCTAAGTTTGCAAAGGCGATGCAGAGTCGGATCGGCTGGAAACAAGGGTCGCATCGGCTGAGGAGTGATCGGCTGCGAAGGTTAATCGGCTAAGGATGAATTGGATAGGTGCAGCCGATAGTCGATTCTAGGTTTGAAAGAGATGAGACCGTTTCTAATACAGAAGTTTGAGGATAAACAGAGGATTCGGTTGTTAATTGCGTGTTAAATGATATTGCCACTTATGGATGGAGTCCTGTAACGGCAATTGTATCTGTAATCTAGAGATTTGTTAAACTGTTAGTTGTAACATGGCATGAGTCCCGCTTGGGATAATGTGGTGTTTTAAATAGTAGTTTAGATAGAGTCCAGGGTCTTTACAGATAATTGTATCTTGGGTATAAATAGGACCCGAGACCCTCTGTAATTATAATAAGACACAATCAATCAAACCTTCGGCGCATCGCCAACTTCTTTTTTTCAGACGAGCACTTTGTTTGGCTATGGGCTGCATCGTTTTGATCCCCAGATCTAGGTAAATGTTTGTCATTAGTGGTATGATTTACTGTTTTTAGTGCTTCCATCGCAATGACACATTAGAATTAGGAGTTTATATTGCGCTATTTATCATATAGCGCATATAAATTAGATCAATGTTTAGATCTATCCTGCCATTGGCTAGTTCTGCCAAGAACTTGCAGCCAATAGGACTAGATCTAAAGGTTGACTGGTTTATATGTGGTATCCACCATCTCGAGAGGTATAAATCGGCTGCAGCAGATCGGGTTGTTCTTTTATACTTAATGCTACATCATGTTTGAACTATTAAGTCATTCTTAGAACTATCAATGATCTGTTCGGATAGATTTATATTGTTTAGAGACAGTGCCGGGGTTTCAGCCGGCCTTATCTGCCCTGATATATTTCTTTTAATATATTGATTATTAGATTTGTATTAGGATTGCCTCTTATGTTAAGATCGCACTTCTGTCGGATGCTGCCAGCCGAAATTGGCTTGTCATAGATAGCCGATAGCCGATTTCTAGGCTATGCGTCTGATTTAGGGGTGATATCTTTCTATAAGATTCATCGGAGTACTAGACGATTCCCTTTTAGCTTTCCAGTATCGGCTAGGTTATCGATCTAAATATTTATTATTCTTTACTGTATTTGGGTTAAGTGGCTGATGCTGTCTCGGTATAGCCGATCCATTATAGTCACTTGGCTTAAATATAGTTTAGAATAGCATATATATGTTCATGGGTTCCCTCAGCGGATCCCGTGGGGATCTAACCTAACAGTTAATGCATATTTCGTTATTTTTCTTGTTGATTGACAGATCAAATCAACTGGCACGCCCTGCATAACATAGGCAGCTGAGAAGGACCTGCACTAGAGCTAAGCAGATCTTCCAGGCCAGCGCGTGAGAGAGATTTCTCATCAACACGCTTCTTGGCGTGCCCGGTGGGACTTTCTTTGTCGGCTCGACTCGAACGCATAGATTCAACCGGCAAGATGGTCGACTCCAAGAGCCCCATCGTTACGCAGGACAACATCGTACCTGTAAAGATGGAACAACTATTAGCTGAGCAGCAAGCCGAATATAAGAAGATGGTGGAGGAACTCTAGGCTAACTATTTGCAATCTTTCACCCAAACAAGATCCGGGGCCGTGCATCAGAAATATAAGTTCAGCCTGAACGATACCAAGGCATCCTCCTCTTGTGATACAAAAGGTAAACAGAAGGTGGAGGAGCCGACCCAAGTGCAGGATGATGCAGCTGTATATTCTCTACAAGACCGGATTGACTCGGCCGTGCACCACGCGTTGGTCAACCAAAGTAGCATCCTGGTCAACACTCTTAATAACATGATTGCCACTGTGGTCGACGCCAAAATAGCCGACCAGCTGCAACGAGGACCAACGTACTTCACAGACGGCCAATTTCCTGGTTATAGGACGCTGGTCACGCAAAATCGGCCGATCCCACCACTGGCGCAACAGGGGCCACTGGGAGGAGTCCTCGGTCAACCAAACCCAGGTGAAACGGCTATAGGACCAGCAATCACTATTCTGAACCGACAGCAGCCGCTGCCCCAGGGTCAACTCGCTCACATGTTCAATGACAATCGGCAGTCAGAGCCGATTGACCCAGATAGACGGTACAACGCCGGTGGCCGACAGTTGTTTCCAGAGCCACCAACGCCACAACCGGCGCCTCGGCCACCGCCCGCTGATCATCACTACCAGTACCAAGGAGGCCGTCAAGATCATCATTACAGGCCTCAGACGTCACCACCGCTGTATCAGTAAGGACTCGCGCCGTATGAAACATACGAGCCGATACAGCAAGACAACCGAACATGGGTCGATCTGATCGCAGATGTCATGCGCGATCAATTCGGCCTCAAGCCAAAAGACTCAGGGAACATGTATCGGTATCCCTATCCAAAGCACTTTGAGCGAATCCCGTTGCCCAACCGATACAAGATCCCAGACTTTTCAAAATTCTCAGGGCAGGACAACGTTTCGACCTACGAGCATGTTAGCCGCTTCTTGGCACAGTGCGGCGAAGCATCGGCTACGGACGCCTTGAGGGTCCGGTTGTTCCCTCTTTCTCTTTCAGGATCGGCCTTTACGTGGTTCTCCTCATTGCCTTACAACTCAATTCAGAGCTGGGCCATTCTTGAAAAACAGTTCCATAGCTACTTCTACTCCGGCAATCACGAGATGAAGTTGTCGGACCTCACTAGCATCAGGCAAAAACACAACGAATCGGTCCAAGACTACATCCAACGCTTTAGGGAATGAGGAACCAATGTTACAGCTTAGTGCTATCGGACGCCCAGCTGGCCGATCTGGCCTTTCACGGCTTAATTGTGCCAATCCGAGAACGATTCTCTGTGCAGGACTTTGACAGTTTAGCCCACTTGGGCAGAAGGTTACGGCCCACGAACAACGATTCCAAGACACCAGGAAGGCCGTCAAGAATATAACTCAGGTCGTGGTTGAGTCAGACTACGGGTCTGACGACGATGACGCAGAAGTGGCGGCAGTCGAGTGGGCCAAGAACAAGAAAGCCATCGTCTGCCAATGGCTGCTGAAGACGGCTAAGGAAGAAAGGTACGACTTAGACATCACCAAGGCCGACAAGATTTTCAACTTGCTGCTCAAGGAGAAGCAGATTCAGTTGCCTGAGAATCACGTGATCCCGTCAGCCGAAGAATTGAAGAAAAAGAAGTATTGCAAGTGGCACAACTCCACATCCCACGCCACCAATGATTGCAAGGTCTTCAGGCAGCAAATCCAGTCGGCGATTGAGGCCGGGAAGCTAAAGTTCGCTGATTCAAGTCGACCGATGAAAGTAGATGGCAATTCTTTTCCGGTCAACACGGTCCAAGCCGGCCCTAGGCAAGCTGATCGACAGAACAGAATGGCGCACGGCTTAGTCAATACATCGATCGGGACCAAGGTAGAAGGCGACCAAGTTGGATGTCACGCCGCGCCGATTAACATGGTGCGTCCAGTCATCAGATCAGCTGACTGACAGCTTATCCATGAACGACGCTGACACCGTCATCATTACCGGTCTCGGCACGAAGAAGCTTACGACGAAGCACCTCGTCGACGCGACCCAAACACCCAAAGCCGACGATATGAGGCAAAACACGACAATGTCGATCCGCATTGGCATTGTGACTTTTTCAGGTATTGCTGGGAATCCGGCATGAGATTGCCAACGCTGGATGACTGCCCGGCATGTAACGATCATTGTGACGACGGGCACAGGAGCTTATCGCCTGCAAGTCCAACTCAATTCGTCCCCAGAGCTATCCAGATAAACCAAAGGCGGCGGTCTGTCCATGATCGGCTCGGCCTGATCCATCAGGATTTCTTCGTCGACGAAAACCACGATGTGAACGAACGCGATGATGAAGAGGCCGACGATGAAGAATCGGCCAACCCCCAATGGTGCCCGTCCGATCTCTTCACAAAGACACATAAAAGAAGGGTTTTCAACGGCTTAAACATGAAGGGAGAGAAGACGAAGTGCAGCAAATGATCCACGAACAGCGCCGTTAGCTGGGCAAAATCAAAAGGCGGTGGGTACCCAAAAAGAAAGATGCCATAGCCAACGAGGAACAAGCCACGGAAAGCCCAGCCGATCAAGCCAGGAGGGCAGCCAAAGGGAAAGGCAAAATTTCTGCATCGGTTAACATGGTCTTCGTGTTGCCAGCCGAGTTCGGCGCTCCCGAAACCGATGCAGACATCGTCGAAGATGACCTGGTGAAGCTAGCAATCTCACCAGATCAGGCTGTCTTCGACAAACCAGAAGGAACCAAAAATCGGCACTTAAAGCCGTTGTACGTTAAGGGATTCATCAACGGCAAACCGATTTCCAAAATGCTGGTTGATGGGGGAGCTGCAGTCAATTTCATGCCTTACGCAACATTCAGAAAGTTAGGCAAGGGAGCCGAAGACCTGATAAAAACCAACATGGTGCTCAAGGACTTCGGCGACAACCCATCGGAGACCAAAGGCATCCTCAATGTTGAGCTGACCGTCGGCAACAAGACCATGCCCACAACATTCTTTGTCATCGATGGGTAGGGGTCTTACAGCCTGCTGCTCGGAAGGGACTGGATACACGCCAACTGCTGCATCCCTTCTACAATGCATTAAAGCCTGATCCAATGGGACGGCGACAAGATCGAGATTGTGCCAGCCGATAGGTCAGTTAGTATCGTCAATGCCGATTTGCCGCTTTGGGAAATCGAAGCCATTGATTGTTTATCCGGAAAAGTCTGGCAAGCCAATTTTCTGAATGTTTCCAATTCCACAATACAGTCGATTGGAAATGACGAGCCGCAGCTATTACTTTGAACAAGACATGATGGAGGGCTCAAGCGTTCTCGGCGTAGCCACCGCGGACGAAGACGATGGCAAGTTAGGGCAAGGCTTTACGTCGGCCGACGAATTAGAGAAAATCGACATCGGCCCTGGTGATAAGCCGAGGCCGACGTACATTAGCAAAAATCTGTCTCCTCATTGTAGATCCCAGCTTATTGAATTATTAAAAGAATATAAAGATTGTTTTGCTTGGGAGTACTTCGAGATGCCCGGTCTCAGTCGATCGATAGTGGTTCATCAACTGCCGATTAAGGCAGGCTATCAGCCGTTCAAACAACCTCCTGAAGGGTTACGCGGAGGCTACGCTAGCCGAAAACAAAAAACTTTTAACCGTGCAAACCAGGAACACTTGCAAGTAAGGGCCAATAGATCGTTACCGATTGGACTATGCAGCGGAAATAGCCAATCAGGACTGTCCGATCTGGAACTGTGCTGGCCGATGACAGCCGATTTCCGCAAGCCGACAGCCAATTCCTGGGGACAGCTGATTCACCAATATCGCAGTCGATCCGAGTCGTCCGATCACGTTCTTGTTGCCGATCTGCCACAGTCGCCTCGCTCTGATTGCAGCCGATTCATAGCCGATCAGCAGCGTGCAACGTAGCAGCGCCTCTACCGGTATCCACACGTCTGGGGACAGAACGCCGAACAACCGTGTGCTAGCACGCGATGCAGGGCTAGGGTTTGGCTCGAAAGTGGGGAGGGTTGCTGTGGAGATTGATCTCGCCGACTTCTAAAGCCGCGTGTGATCAGATTGATTTCGGCGTAATGCGATTCAATTGACGTGCAGCACATCTCCACCCCTCCCTCCTTTATATAGAGTTGGCCGACCGGGACTAGTGGCCGATCAGGACTCTATTTTGAATCGGATCCTATTCGAATCTCACAGAGTTGGCCGCCCATACGTCGTAAGCCCATAGGACTCTATCCGATCGGATCACTATCCAATCGAGCCGTATCCGAGTCCAACTCGAATGCCTGTTCTTATCCCCTTAAGCGTGCGACCCTATAGATTCAGGTATACTCGGTTTCGGCTATAGTCTAACTTAGCTGATTGTCGGCTCGAGTCCAACTCAGCCGACCTGTCAGTAGCGGCGCCTAGCAGCACATATTGACACCATAGTATACAAGAATATAATATCGGCTCTGAACCTGTAATGTGTACACAAATCTCTTTGCCTCACGATACCAATTAAGCTATAGGCAAGATGTGTGCCATCCCTTCAATAGCTTAACCATTCACTCGAACCGTATTGGATCATCTGTCTGTTGATTGACTCCTCAATCAACTTAGCATGGCCATGCATTTCCATAATCCATTACCTCGAGGGGCCCAGAGATATCTCTCCAAAGGAGGGGCAAATTCCATCTTGATCACTCATATCCCACTCAATGTTTCATAGCAAACCTGAAAACTATCTTTATAACTACCCAGTTATGGAATAGTGTTTGGTAGTCCCAAAGTAGGCTACTATATATGTTGGAATCCATGGTGATCTCAGGTCTAAGGACTTTGTACCAACACTACCTGAGACCAACTAATGACACATTAATTCTTGTAGTGTCTCATGGTGGGTCTATCCAACAATGTGTGCTCTAACACATGAGTCCATGTTTATTGATTCGATATCTCCATACCCATGATCTATGAGACATGATCATCAATCAATAAACATACCGATCTTAGAATCATATTTGTTCCAACAATATGACATATGATCAGGGATCGTTTAGAAATAGATTCATACATATAGAGTCTCATAAATAAGTGACGTACTTATTGATCAATACAAGATGTCTATTTCATGGAACTGAATAACACATTATTCATTTATACATAAACATTGACAATGATATCCAACCTTCATGTTGCCTCTAGGACATATCATTAACACCTTCTAGGAGGTTTAAGGCCGATTTGTACGACGCAATTAAAGCCGAAATCACTAGGCTGTACGACGTGAGATTTATTCGGCCTTGCCGATACGCCGAGTGGGTCTCAAACATCGTCCTAGTGTTAAAGAAAAAGGTAAACTTAGGGTGTGCATCGATTTCAGGGATCTAAACAAGGCAACCCCTAAAGATGAATACCCAATGCCGATAGCCGATCTGCTCGTCGATGCTGCTTCAGGCCACAAAATCATCAGTTTTATGGATGGCAAAGCAGGATACAACCAAATATTCATGGCCGACGAAGACATCCACAAGACTGCTTTTCGGTGTCCCGGCGCAATCGGCCAGTACGAATGGGTAGTAATGACGTTCGGCTTGAAGAATGCTGGAGCAACATATCAGCGAGCCATGAATTACATTTTTCATGATATGATCGGCTCGCTGGTAGAAATATACATTGACGACGTGGTTGTCAAGTCCAAGGAGATAGAAGGCCACATAGCCGATCTGAGACAAGTGTTAGAACGGACGAGGAGATACGGTCTAAAGATGAATCCGCTTAAGTACGCGTTCGACGTATCGGCCAGGCAATTCTTGGGATTTCTAGTCCATGAAAGAGGGATTGAAGTTACACCAAGGAGCATAAATGCTATCAAGACAATTCAACCTCCGAAAGATAAAAAGCAACTCCAGTCATTAATCGGCAAGATAAACTTCATCAGACAGTTCATAGCCAACCTTTCAGAAAAGATGGAACCATTCACACCACTGCTTCGGCTGAAGGCCGATCAGGCATTCACATGGGGGGCAGAGCAGCAAAAGGCGTTAGACAACATAAAGGATTATCTAAGCTCCCCTCCAGTCTTAATGCCTCCACAAAAGGGGATACCGTTCAGGCTGTACTTGTCCGCCGACGACAAATCAATCGGCTCAGTCCTAATACAAGAAGTTTACGGCAAAGAAAAAGCCATCTTCTATCTCAACCGGCGGTTGCTAGACGCAGAAACGAGGTATTCACCTGTTGAGAAGTTGTGTCTATGCCTCTATTTTTCATGTACAAAGTTAAGGCACTATTTGCTGTCCAACGAGTGCACGGTAATTTGCAAAGCCGATGTAGTTAAGTATATGCTGTCGGCTCCAGTGCTCAAAGGAAGAATCGGAAAGTGGATCTTCGCACTAACAGAGTTCGATCTGAGGTATCAGGCACCAAGGGCAGTCAAGGGGCAAGCCATAGCCGATTTCATTATGGAACACAGAAACGACTCAATCGACTCAGTGGAAATTATGCCTTGGACTTTGACGTTCGATGGCTCAGTGTGCACCAACGGCTGCGGCATCGGCTTAGTCATTATTTCGCCCAGGGGGCAAGCTTCGAGTTTGCTTTCGCCATTAGCCCCCACGCTACAAACAACCAAGCCGAATACGAAGCCGTCCTCAAAGGATTGCATCTACTCAAGGAAGTTGAAGCTGACGCCATCGAAATAATGGGAGATTCTTTATTGGTCATCAGCCAATTATCAGGAGAATATGAATGCAAAAGCGACACGCTGATGGTCTATTATCGGCAATGTCGGGAATTAATGGATGGTTTTCGGCTAGTAACTTTGAAGCATATCCCCAGAGAGCAGATCACAGAGGCCAATGACTTGGCTCAAGGGGCATCAGGCTATCGGCCGATGCTGAAAGATGTAGACATAGACGTGGCCGCCATCACGGCCGATGATTGGAGGTTTGAAGTTTATAACTATCTCAAAAACCCCTCTCAATCGGCCACAAGGAAACTACGATACAAGACATTATGATACGTGTTGCTCGATGGAGACCTATACTATCGGACGATTGACAGCGTGCTACTCAAGTGTTTGGGAGCCGATCAAGCTACAGTGGCCATCTAGGAAGTACATGAAGGAATCTGTGGCACGCACCAATCGGCCCACAAAATGAAGTGGCTACTTCGCCGAGCAGGGTATTTCTGGCCGACAATGCTGGAGGATTGTTTCCGATATTATAAGGGGTGCCAGGACTGTCAGAAGTTTGGTGCCATACAACAAGCACCAGCATCGGCTATAAACCCGATCATCAAGTCGTGGCCGTTCAGAGGATGGGGCATTGACATGATCAGCCAGATCAATCCACCATCCGGCAAAGGGCACAAGTTTATCCTGGTGTTAACGGACTATTTCACAAAATGGGTGGAGGCGATTCCCCTCAGGAAAGTGGATTCTAAGGACGCAATCGAGTTTGTCAAAGAACACATCATTTACCAATTTGGCGTTTCACAAACAATAATAATAGACCAGGGATCTATCTTTGTATCGAATGAATTTGTTCAGTTTGCCGACGACATGGGGATCAAGCTACTTAATTCTTCGCCGTACTACGCACAAGCCAACGGGCAAGCCGAGGCCTCAAACAAAAGCTTGATCAAGCTGATTAAAAGAAAGATCTCTGAGTATCCTAAACAATGGCACAGCCGGTTAGCCGAGTCGCTTTGGGCGTATCGGATGGCATGCCACGGGTCAATCCAAGTCCCTCCGTACAAACTGGTCTATGGACATGAGGCAGTGCTGCTATGGGAAAGTGTCGTCGGCTCAAGGCGCATCCAGTTACAGGATCAACTCACAGTCGACGATTATTATCACCTGATGGTAGACAAATCGAAAGATTTAGTCTTATCCAGGATGAGGGCCTTGGAAAAAGTCACAAAAGATAAAGAACAAGTAGCCAGGCATTATAATAAAAAAGTGGTGCCCAAATCTTTTGAGGAAGGCGAGCTCGTTTGGAAACTTATACTGCCGGTCGGATCTAGAGACAACAAGTTCGGCAAGTAGTCACCAAATTGGGAAGGGTCTTTCAAGATCCACAAATGCGTCTCTAAAGGAGCTTACATGCTAAAAGGACTGGACGGAGAAGTATTCGAAAGGGCTCTCAATGGAAAGTATTTGAAGAAATACTACCCGAGCGTATGGATCAACTCTTGATTCGGCTATGGTTATTCCAGCTGATTTACGACAGCCGATGTCTTACATGTATGAGGCATCACCTTTAGGCATTTTATACAATATTTTTTTGCCAAGTGCCCCTACAATCGGCTCATGATTGACCGATAAGGACGGCCAGGATACGCGAACGGCTCGAACTCACAATTTTGTCAACACCGAAGCTATCAACAAAACTTGGGGGGCATATACGTACATAAGCCGATCGCAAAATCGGGCCGATTGTAATGCAAAATCAGGCTACAACATTCGCCGATTTTTATTCATAATCGGCATAAAGCCATTTTTTATTACATATCTCCTAGGTAATCTCTGATGGCCGCCAGAGCTCGGTCGGTGGTCTCCGGGGACTCCATCTCTAAAGCATCCAAGATCAGATACTCTAGCCGAGTGACCCTTACGTCGGTGGTTGTGCTCAACAGTTCGTTGGCAAGTCATGTTTTCCTTGCTTCCAGCCGGTCAAGGCGCGTGAGCGTTGAAGACGCCAAAGGGACAGCGGCCGGGATGCTACCGAGGTTGATGTGAGGTCTGGCCGCCGGATGACGAGCCTCCAGATCCCTGAAGTGCTTCAAGTTGGTTCTCACTTGTCGTTCTTGGCTAGGCATCAGTTCGTATGGCGTGTCCATGATCGCTAGGATCACCCGAAGGGATGGAGCGGCTGCGAGAAGGTTCACTCCTGAGTACTTAGAGAGAAGAAATGGTGAGAATGGATGAGTTGGGAAATCACCTGGTTCACCGACGAGCTTGAGGAAGCCATAAGAAGCCCTGCCGAAAGCTTGGAGATCTGGATGTTGTACACCTGGGGAGTGAGTTCTTCTTCGGCTACGAGTTATTCAGGAAGGCCTGAAGGAGTCCATTTATAGAAAGAAAAGATGCGGTTTCAGATGTGAAAGGTCACTGCCGATGCGAAAGTCGAAGAGGTAATCATTAAAGGCGTTGGGAATCATTGAATGATTGGCGACTGCTCAAGGCTGGATACCTATCGTCTAGAACTCACGGGTTCTTGAAATACAGATTCGGATGAGTTGGACTATGAAACCAAATCGGCAGTGCACTCGGATATTATCGGCCGATAGCCAATAAGACCGATGTTCGAACGCTAACACTAACAGTCGTGGTGTAGTCTCGGAGTCGGCAACACGAAACGATACGAGCGGCTAGAGCCGATTTCAACGTAAGCAAGTCAAGACGCCACGCACGGCCGAAGGCCAATCTGATCTACAAGTACAGCCGGTCTTATCTATGAGCGTAGTGGCAGAAGATCGATAACTTATGACACACGATTCAAAGCCAAGTACAAGCACGAGTGAAATGATCGTCCAATCCCATCACAGAAACATGACGAGTATGATACAGAAACGTTAGCCGATTTCAGAAGGTCGGAACATTACAATCTCATTTTTTCAGAAAATCGGCTATGGCCGACAATGCCTTCCACCTAATTTGGTCTATTTCTTTGATGGCCCTAACGTCGTCGGCCTCAGACCCCGCCACCGGTCGGACGCTCCTCACCAGGTTGCGCAGATGTGCCACGACCGCCTTGATGGCCTTGCGTTCAGCTTCAATCTTGGCCGGCAAGCCAGCCATGTACTCCTTGTGAACATCGATCTCGTTCATAACTTGAACGAGATCGGCTATTAGCTGACCTTGACGAGTGAGGAGTTGCTCGAGCTTGGCCGTCGGCTCGGTCTTCAGGCGGTCGAAGGCGGCCTTCCGACTCTCGATGGCGCCCTTGGTTGACTGGATGGTGGCCGATCGCGCTTGACTCTCGCGGCGATCGATTATCCGCTGCCATGCCCGCTCGTACTTGAACTGATGGGCTTCCATGAAGGTCGCCGGCACGATGGCTTCGGCTAGGGCTTCCGACAGCTGGTCTTGGATATCTCTGAATCGCGCGCGTATCGAGCCGCTGTCGACCACCAGCGCGTCCAGCGAGGCTTCCAGCCGATTGCCGATGTCGGCTAAGGTGGCCCTCAGGTCCTCAGCCGGCATCGCCAACGCCTCCTCGCCGATGTCGCCGGGCTCCTCGAACTCCGACAAGTCAAAGTTGAGGAGGTCGGCTATGTTCTGCAACAAAGAAGAAGATGATCAAGGAAATATTAAGCCGACAAAGCCGATCATCAAAATTAGTTGGCTTACCGTCGGCACCGGGGTCGGAGCTGTTGGTTTGGCCGGATCGTTGCCCGCGGCCGTCGGGGCCTCTTCGCCGGCGTTGTCGCCACCGCCCCCGACAGGCACAGTATGCTCACTGGGCGCCTGGGGGCAGCCGATGGAGACGGCGGGGGCTGCAGAAGAAAGAGTTAGCGGGCAAGCTGATTGATTACTACAAGTAAGGTGGCAGAGGATGATTACCGATGGCGCGGAGCGTGAAGTGCGACTGGCCAATTTCTTGACCTGAAAGGAATGGTTTGATCAGATGCAAGCGATCATCATGAAGCCAAATCCGGTGGAGTAAAGGCTTACCGGCCGACGTTTTCTTGGGGACTTGGGGCTGGCGGGACGTCGGCTAGGGCATTGACCGACTCGGGACTCGAAATCCCGGGTTCGGTCACCGCCCCGAGAGCCGCCGACACTTCCTCGCTGGCGACGGTGTTGAGGAATTGCGCGACGGCCGGATCCAAGGGGGGAGGCTATCGGCTGGCGCTGCTGGCTTTGTCTTTTTCAGCCTCTTGGGGGCAGGCGCGGCCGACGACCGTGGTGGTACTACAGCCTTTCTCTTCTGTGCGATCGGTTGACGCACCTGCCCTCGCAACAGCGACGCCAGCTTCGGCGCCTCCCAGCCGATGGCCGACGGAGCGAGGCCGCCCTCATCTAGGACGCCTGAGTTGTATTCGATGGGACGCCCGGAGTTACTCACCGTCGGCCGCTCCGTCTCCGTCTCCTGCAAATCAAAAGACGAACGTTAATCGGTTGTGTCAGCCGATGATGGGAAGAAGAAAATTATTTGGAACCTGAAACAGAAGATTACCGAGGGGATCTCATCAGGCAGAAGCAGGTCGACGTAGCAAGACGACCGTTAGTGGAAGATATGGCGCTTAATTTCGGACCACGATCGGTCGTAAGCGGCGCTTCTCCTTAGCGACAATGTTATCGCGCCAACGTCGCCGAGGGGAGGGCTGGCTATGTTCAGCAGCCGATCCATTATTAGGTCCTGGCCAACCACCCCCCTCGTTTCAATCTTATCGGCGTAGAAAAAGCCGATGGGTAGCTGCCCGAGACCAAGCTGCCTCACCGCCGACACTGGGTAGTAGAATTCGTAGCTCTTGGCCACCGATCGGCCTTGGTGAATCCCAGTCGGCAAGATGCAGGGGGACAGAGGCGATGAACAGTTCCCTGCACCTTGGGTTGTCGGCTGAGTTGTGGTCGTCCCAATTGAAATCAGCCGGCAACTCAAACATCCCCCGGTCCTGGTAAAAGTACTAGGCGCGGTTATCGCGAGACAGCCCGTCATAGAGGGCTATGAACCATTCGGCCAGCAGCCCGGCCGATTGCTTTGAGCCTTCGTGGGCGGCGGCTGCCTCTCCGTAGCTCATGCATCTCCTGGTGGTGATCTGGTTGCCTTCGTCATCTTCAATCGGCTCCAGCCTTGGGAATCCGGCTTCTGTCAGAAGGGGCCAACCGGCTATCTTCTGGGTCGTCAGCACCAGCCAGATTTGAAGAAACCACCAGGGGCCGCCGGTGTTGATTGGAGCGTTGGCAGCTATCTTCACGGCGGCCTGATGCAACATTTAATACAAGTAGCCGAGGAGGTATTTCCCCAGCACAAGTTTCCTCCCATCGGCCAGAACTTCAGCCACAATCTGCTAATTGGCGGTCGACCCGCAGCTTGATCCGCAGAACACAAACTTTTCGAGCCACATCATTAGGAATGCAGCGTGCTTCCTATGGCCAACTGTTCCGTCCTTCATGTTTTGGGCAATGAAGCCGCTCCACCCGCCGATCGCTTTGGTTTTGAATTGATGTTGCCCTTTTCGGTTCAAAGTGATGGGGTTGGTCGACGACTCGATGTCCAGTCCGGTTGTCATGTGTACGTCGGCCAACGTGATAGTCATTGGCCCTTGCCGGAAGATGAAGGCGTTGAAGCTATTATTCCAGAAGTATGTTGCAGCCGACAGAAGCAGTTCAACTTTTTCCATACTGGCAATGGACAGTTCCAGGCATTGGGCGATCCCAGTTTCCTCCCACTGAGTATACTTGGCCGATTGCACCCTCTTGTACCATTCAATCCAGGCTGCGTCAGTGGACGGCCATGCTTTGAATGTTCCGTTCTAGTGGGAGAGGGATGGTTTGGCGGTGTTGAAAGGGATACGGTTAGTTTCAGCTATGATTATATCGGTTGGATCTGTGTTGCCGATGGGGCCGAGAAAGTGTTTTTGCCCTTGTGATAGGTTGGGGATAAGTACTTGATGTGACAGGTGCTACAGTTCAGAAAAGAGAAGAAAGGCGCTAATCAGGAACGGTTGCATATTACGGTTCGGGAAAGGAAAAAGTACTAATTGATAAGAATACGAAGTGAAATGCTATTTGAAACGATGGCCGAATGTAATGTTGATGCAAAATGTTTGAAGAAGCAGATTTGAAAGTGAAATTATGGATCGGAAGAGAGTACCTCAGGGAACTCGGTTGCGGCGGCGGCTGAAACGGCGGCGGCAGACGGTGCAGCGGCTGCGGCTGGCGTGGCGGTGATGGCCGGCGAGGCGGAGGTGCTCGATGCAGCGGCGGTGGAGGCCATCGGGATGCTCGGAGATGAAGATGGGTCTGAAGAACGTGAGGGAGTTCGACGGGCACCGGTGAAATCGCCGGAGGAGAGAGAGAAGGCAAGAGGCTTGTTCGCGAAGGAGGCTGAGTGCGCTTTGAAGGCGTAGGCGGCTCGACTGAGGGGAGTGGGTTTTTAAAGAGCACTTGGGAAGAAGCCGAAGCGGTTTAGGTCAAGAAGGAAGCGGGAGTTTGGATAGGCAAGCAAATCCGCAACACTTCGTATCACGGACTTGGGGGGCATGTGTTGACACCGAAATTTGGTAATCGAATCCCTAAGTTTGCAAAGGCGAAGCAGAGTCGGATCGGCTGGAAACAAGGGTCACATCGGCTGAGATGAGACTGTTTCTAATACAGAAGTTTGAGGATAAACAGAGGATTTGGTTGTTAATTGCACGTTAAATGATATTGCCACTTACGGATAGAGTCCTGTAACGGCAATTGTATCTGTAATCTAGAGATTTGTTAGACTATTAGTTGTAACACAGCATGGGTCCCGCTTGGGATAATGTGGTGTTTTAAATAGTAGTTTAGATAGAGTCTAGGGTATTTACAGATAATTGTATCTTGGGTATAAATAGGACCCGAGACCCTCTGTAATTATAATAAGACACAATCAATCAAACCTTCGGCGCATTGCCAACTTCTTCTTTTCAGACGAGCACTTTGTTTGGCTACGGGCTACATCGTTTTGATCCCTAGATCTAGGTAAATATTTGTCATTAGTGGTATGATTTACTATTTCTAGTGCTTCCATCGCAATGACACATTAAAATTAGGAGTTTATACTGCGTTATTTATCATATGGCGTATATAAATTAGATCAATGTTTAGATCTATCCTGCCATTGGATAGTTCTGTCAAGAACTTGCGGCCAATAGGGCTAGATCTAAAGGTTGACTGGTTTATATGCGGTATCCACCGTCTCGAGAGGTATAAATCGGCTGCAGCAGATCGGGTTGTTTTTATACTTAATGTTGTATCATGTTTGAACTATTAAGTCGTTCTTAGAACTATCAATGATCTGTTCGGATAGATTTATATTGTTTTGAGACAGTGTCGGGGTTTCAGCCGACCTTATCTGCCCTGATATATTTCTTTTAATACATTTATTATTAGATTTGTATTAGGATTGCCTCTTATATTAAGATTGCACTCCTGTCGGATGCTGCCAGCCGAAATCGGCTTGTCATAGACAGCCGATAGCCGATTTCTAGGCTATGCGTCTGATTTAGGGGTGATATCTTGCTATAAGATTCATCGGAGTACTAGTCGATTCCGTGTTAGCTTTCCAGTATCGGCTAGGTTATCGATCCAAATATTTATTATTCTTTACTGTATTTGGGTTAAGTGGCTGATGCTGTCTCGGTATAGCCGATCCATTAAAGTCACTTAGCTTAAATATAGTTTAGAATAGCATATATATGTTCATGGGTTCCCTCAGCCGATCCCATGGGGATCTAACCTAACACTTAACGCATATTCCCTTGTTTTTCTTGTTGATTGACAGATCAAATCAACTGGCACGCCCTGCATAACGTAGGCAGCCGAGAAGGACCTGCACTGGAGCTAAGCAGATCTCCTAGGCCAGCGCGTGAGAGAGATTTCTCATCAACACAAACATGGGCAAAAACATAGCTGGCCAGATGGGCCAGGCCTTCCCATGCTGGCCCGGACACGCACGAACTGTAGCACGGCCCGACCTCACACGACACGGGAAGGAGGGGCCGTGCTGGCATGGCTCGGTAAGGCGTGCTGTGTCTGGGCTGTCGCCCGAGCCTATGGGCTAGCACGACACGACACGACTCATGTATGTGTTGGCACGGGCGCGGCACGAGCACGGCATGAGCACGGCACGACCCACGGACCGATACGGCGGGGATAAGGCCGGTGACGGGGCAAGGCCGGAGACGAAGGCAAGGTTGGGCGGCGCCGATGCGGGCGACACGGTCGGGCGGCGCCAGTGTGGGCTACACGATAGGGCGACGTGGCGAGAGGAGGAGGGGAGAGGCGACGTCTGCGAGAGGGCGAGTCTCGACAAGATGCTAGGGATGGCAACGGGGCGGGTTCGATTCGGGTAGATTCTCTGGGCACCCAAAACCGAAACCCCAACCTAAAACTCGAAACCAAAACCGAAACCGATTCGGATGAAAATCCATCATCAAAACCGAAACCCGCGAATACCCGAAACCTTCCGGGATTGGTTGTGTAGAAAAAAATATGTCCTGAAACACAAGACATAGGGGCATTAATATCTATATTAAACAACACATGAAAAATCAAAATAAGAATGGAACACACGTACCTTAGGGCGTGTTCGCAAGGGATTTTTATGGCGGCTGATTAGTCGCACGTAAAACGAAAAACGTGATTAGCATATGATTAATTAAGTATTAATATATAAAAAATTTAATAAATAAATTTATTAGATTTTTAAGCAACTTTTATATAAAAATTTCGTAAAATGTATCATTTAACCGTTTGAAAAACATGCTAATGAAAAACGAGAAAAATAGTGTTTTGAAAATCACTTAAGATCGCGCCCTTGATTTGCTTAGGAGGAAGCCGTCGTATATTAGCCAAACGCCTACACAAGTACACAACCTGTAAGAGAAACCTGTAAGAGAAAGCCTCCTCGCGAGAAACAATAAAGAAGCCACGTTCTAAAAAAAGAATGGCAGCGAAGACGGAGGACGATGTGATCGAACAAAGGAAAATCTCGAGCAAACAAACAAAATCAAGAACAGGAGAAAAAAATAACAAACCACACGCAGGAAATTGGCTGCGTTCGAGATGTCATATTTTAGCTGAGATTATGGTCCATATGCAAAACAAATGATTATAATAATTAATTAAGTATCAGCTATTATTTCATTATTTAAAATAAATTATTATATTTTTTAAAAAAACGTACCGTTTAATAGTTAATATTTGAAATTCGATAGAGATCGTGTGTCAGACAAACGAACTTTATAACTCAGCCAAGATGTGGTGATTCGTTAGAATAGATCATGTGTACTTAGATGGGTGACAGTGTCCTGCAGAATCTTTATATTTCAGAGATGATCATGCGTTGATGCTACAATATATAGTACAATGATTTGTATTGGTCATGGTTTTCTCATATTTTCTTATCATTTTGGATTGCTGAATCTTTTTTGACGCAGATTATATTGATCACTGGAGACTTGGAGTGAACGATCAGTTAATGATTTGCATTTGCGATGGCCCCAACCTTATACATCATTCATTGCTTCATGACATATCCCGGTATTTATACCGTGTTATTTCCTGTCATAGTTCAACACGGTGTATGTGAGTATGTGGTTCAATAGGAAAATGCAGTGCAGCTGCGCCGGCTAGCCAAAGTTACATAACATCACTTAGTGCTAAGTGTTTGTAATAAATTAATAAGTAAATAATCAAGTTAAAAGTACTGTGAGTTTGGAAATTTTAAATGTAGAATTAAAATAATTAGATTTAAATTAGAATGTTTTCAATATGAGTTAAAAGTTTTAAATTTGGAGATGAGATTATACAACCAGTGAATTGAAAGTTTCAAATTTGAAGTTGAAAGATTCAAAAATTGAAACGGAAGTTTCCAAAAATTTGGGTAAATATTTTTAAAACTTTTAATGAAATTTTTGAATTTTTGGGACTTTTCAAAACTTTGAATAAAAGTTTCAAAATTTGGATGATATTTTTAATTTTCAGTTAAAAGTTTAAAATTTCAATAGATTTACTCTTATTTTTATTTTTAAATGTGAGTTGGCTTCAAGTCTCATCGGTTGAAAAAAAGCCAAACCCAAAATTTAAATTTTAATATTTGATTTTAAGATATTTTAAACATAGTTTTTTTAAACATGGACTTATAAATAACTTATAACATACCCATAAAAGTTTAACACATAAATTATTTTTTGGTCGCTGAGCTTTTGAGCAACCGAAGAGACACTCGAATAGAAAATAAATTACTCTCTTTTTTATTTCCTAAATCCTTTTTTATTTCCTAAGTCTCCGGAGTCCGCAGATAAGACGCGATCCGGAGATGTAAGACGCTGACGCGGCCACGAGCGATCACCGGAGAGCTCTGGCCCAGCGTGGGCCTCGTGCCCTCGTGGGCTCAACTGCTACTCAAATAATATGGACTTAATTATGGTTGGTTTCACTTAATTAATATCCTTCAGACCTTCATTTGTTTAATTAATCATTGTTAATTTAGATGTTAAAGTATTTTATTTATTCGTCAAATTGCTCGACTAACAATCAAATCAGATCAATTAAACCTTCGTTACGATATGCTAATTTTTGTTGCCCCCGGCACTGTCATAGAAAAAAAAGGCTTTCGGTTCCACAGTTTTGTTATTTTGGATAAAGTTAAAGGTCAAACTAATATAACTTAATTATAACTTTAAAAATATTAAATTTAAATGCACTACGTACTATAGCTTTAACTAATATTTAATATATATATATTATACTAAAATATTTAGTCACTGATTCCAATTGTACGCAGATTTCAAAAATAAAACTACACGTCTGGGACTTTGAGCTACTGATAATAAACACTGCTCCTACAAGATACAAGATCACCCACAACAGCTTAGCTGCTGTTCAGTCTTTAGATTTGAGTGAAAGATACGCGCACGCACGCGCGCACACATATATATATATATATATATATATATATATATATATATATATATATATATATATATATATATATATATATATATGTTTCGTTTAAGATTTTTCTCTCTGATTCTCAAATGAATCAGTAAAATTTTTGTCAAACGAGTTATTTTGCAACCGATTCGAGAAAAATCATTTTAATTGATTCATCGGTTTTACATAAGGAGTGAGAATCACCTAAAAACAGTTTCTCCTCGAATCATCCGAAATCGTTTCTCCCAAGAATCACCGAAAATTCTCCCAAAATCATCGAAAATCACTTTCTAATTATTACTTTATTATACCGATTCTGATTTTTTCGAATCTAATTCAAGAGAATCGAGAATCATAGAATTAGAATTAGGAACCCTACCAAACGGGCGCATAAACTAACTGGACAAAACTAACAGTTTTAATTACAATAATCAATTTCTTGCATAGCGACGCAACTAAACCATATTCAAGCCCTTAGTTTGGTCGAGATGCGGTGAAAATTTAAAAAAGGGTCTCGGTACGATTAGAAATTTTCATATCATTTTTACCCTTCGACCTGTACTTATATATGATGATATGTACTCCACCATTTTCACAGATATTTATTTGAGAAGATTCAGTACATTTTTTAAAATTTTATACAATCAATAGTTTATCAAATGCTTAGTTTATGAAAATAAGATGGTATGACGTAGATTTATTTTAAAAAATACTTTTATTGTATCATAAACTTATTAATTACAGTATAAAATTGAGGGCTAATTAAAGTTTCAAAATTTGAACTAACCTTACATTTTAAATATTAAATATTTATCACAGGAGTACTACGACATATGTAGTATATATCAGGGAAACGCGTTCACGCTCACACTATCTCGATTTAAACTGAAGAGCTCTGAACTTTGTCGAAATGCTACATTAACTGAAGAGCAGATTACACCGAAGAGCTCTGAACTTTGTCGAAATGCTACATTAACTGAAGAGCAGATTACAGCAGAGTTTGGTGCTGTGAAAACTTACGACTTTTCAGTCACTTTTTCTCTAATTTTATTATTCTCCTCTTTGAAGTTATTTCTTTTCTCCCAAAATATATGACGTTATTTACTTTCTATATAACATTTAATCATTCATGTATAAATATATAAAGTATATATTAAAATTATATTTTTAACGCTAAAACAAATCTCAACAAAATAAATTATATTTATATTCTTTTAAATAAAACTAATGGTTAAATGTTATATCAAAAGATAACAATATTAAGATGAAGGGAGCATGAATCATATTGATGTAAAAAAACCATACTAAGTTCTGTGTTTTACAAAATTAAATTTTCTTACAAAACTTATTTAAAAATTTTATATTTATTTATGTTTTAAAAAGTAATTAATAATTAATTAATCATATGTTAATGAATTATTTCGTTTTGTGCGTCGAAAAACAAGTTCCCACTCAAGGAACCGAACACATCAATATTAGATCTCCGTGCCATCCCATGTTTCCTCCATAGCTAGCTCGATCGGCCACTAAATTTAAAACTAGTAACAAAATCAGCAAGCTACATGCATACAGAATATTATAAACAAATATACTAAAGTAGGTACTAAGTGCATCTATCATGCTAAGATTAAAAAGACGAAACGTTTGGCACACAAGATTATAATAAGCGCCAATATAATAGTCGCCCCGGCCCTCACGTAACCATCACCCTCAATCAGATAGTCAACGCCTAATGGTTTGATTGACATGGGCAACCTCATATAAATACAAACATATATATATATATATATATATATATATATATATATATATATATATATATATATATATTATCAGTGTGCTTCACGAGTTCCCTTCGATACTAAAATATACTCATTTTCAATATTAAATTTTATTCTATAATGTAAAGCATTTGTGTACTGATTTTCGTCGTTTTAATGATTGCAAAACCAGTCGTATGCTTGGAAGTGGATTCTAATGAATTCAGACTAAAAAGAAAACTATCTTAGTATTTGCTAACAACGTAGTCATTTTTATATTTTAAAATAGACATAGTTATATTTGGATCGTTCTCATGGCCATGGATGATAATCTTGTCCAGATATTGGATATATGGACAATACGTGTCCCATGAGATCTTGCTATATCTCTAGGGTCTTTTTGAACCAAATAATATTTTTGGATTACTTAAATCTATAATCTATATCTATAACTATCTACAAAGTAAGTAGTGTTTTCATCCAAATTTTGTTTTGCCTGGTTATTTTGCAGAAAACCTCTTGAGTTTTTTCAAAATTAACCCGCAATCTACCTGACTATTTTTTAAAATAACCCAGTTATACGTACGATAGAGCTTATCTTAACTACTTACAAAATCTATAACTTTTCGATCATCAAATCGTTTTTTCGTCCAAATCTATAAAATTCCCTATCCATATAACCTCTCGCTCCATTGTTGCCTCACTTTCGTCACCTCGAGCAGGCGAGCCCGACTCACGCACTTCCTGCATCGCCGTGCATTGCCCTGAGCGGCGGCCGAGCACACGCTGCACGCGTGAGCTAGCCCCGCACCGTGCCTGCGCCCCTCCTTCCCGTCCCCATCCGCGTCATGTCTCGACTTCACCCGTTGCAACGCACGGGCACAATTGCTAGTTATCTATAAAATAAGTAGTGTTTTCATCCAAATTTTGTTTTGTCTGACTATTTTGTAAAAACCCCTTGAGTTTTTCCGAAATTAACCTGTAGTTCGCCTGGCTATTTAAAAAAAATAGTTAAAGAAGAAAAATAGGTTATTTTACAGAAAACCTCTTGAGTACTTATAAAATTAATTTGCAGTCCCAATGCTGAAAAGAAAGGGAGGGCTTGATGAAAAAAAGATCTCCTGCATCCCTCTCTTCCGTCCCCATCCGTCAGAAAGGGAGGGCTTGATGAAAAAAAGATCTCCTGCGTCCCTCTCTTCCGTCCCCATCCGTCTCGCGCCGCGCCTACGCTCCTTCCTCCTGTCGCCGCTCGGAGCTTCCGCGTCGCCACCTGGACCTTCATCCTCCGCCTGTTTCCCTACCTGCGTCGTCGTCCCGTTGCAACGCACGGGCATTTTGCTAGTCTCTTTAGATCTATCTATTGTATTATTAAGATAATTTTGGAAAAAGATACATGCTATGAAGACTAGAAATTCTCACATTAATAAAAAAATAAAGAAATTATATTATTAAGGCAGACTAAAAAAAGCAACACGTTTGCTGTGTAGGCTAAAAATTCTCACGTTAATCATAGAAATAGTGAAAAATAAACATGGCTAGATCATGATGGGTGTTATAACGGTGTAGATTGATAGCTAGAACTGTATAAGAAATACAATCTTTTAAGAAATAGAAAATATTATAATAGGAAATAATTTTTATCTTAGCAGTTATATTGGAGTTCGTATAGAGAACGGAATCCTGATTTATTCTTATGATTGAAACATGATAGAGTAGGATTAGATCTTAAAAAATAACGGAACATATTACCGGCCGGCTAGCCGCCGGCCGTGTGCCTGCCTCTCAGGCAGATGCTGCCCGTTGCATGCACAAAAGAAAGCAGCAAGAGTAATACCATTTAGGTCAGTCTCAAGATTTTACGTGAACACATAAAATAGACAATAAAACATGTATCTTAATACTTTTGCATAGTTCATAGGTTATTTTAATTTTTTTGTCTCACTGGTCTTACAGTTTCATAAAACGATCAATAAAAAGCAGTCCATAAAACTAAGAAAGACTCTCAGTGCAGTTTTTATCGGTTTCTAATATTTAGAAACAATGCTCTATAATTTTATTTCCATAAAACATTTCCCCTCTCTCTCCTCCTCGTTTCATGAAAAACAATAAAACTACTGATGTGATACCTCATTTAATATGCATGAACCCCATAAAACCCATGTAGACCGACCCTTATTCCTCTCTTGGACTACCAGACAACAATACATATTTAACACTTAGCTTAATTCACAAGTAGCTTAATTCACAAGTGATTAGTAATAAATAATGAGGTAGCACATATATGTCATAGGAAGTTTAGAAATCAAAGAGTTATAAAGTTTTTTGAAAGGAACAAGATAATTTATACAAATAAATATTTATGTTCTCAAATATATGCTATACTAGCATTTTAAGTAGGGTGTAACCAATACTACCACTAATTTTTTTCCAAACAGACATAAATACTTTTTTGGCGGATTCATGGTCTCTGCAAACAAACGATTGTGGTTATCGGTAATTTTGCAGACGGTATACATCCGTCTATAAAAATCGATTTTCTCAAATGAAAGATTTTTACATATGATTCTGAAGTGGCCCTTCTATTAAAATATGTTTTTTTACATGCGGTCGTTTAAGAAACTGCATGCAAAAGATAAACCTATTTTTACATACAAATTTTAATTACAGAACCCTTTCATATTATTACAACGAATTATCAACGTCCACGTGTAGAAATGAAAGCATGAAGTTTTTTACTAGTGCACTTATTTTTGAAATAATTCAAATCATATTTTGAAGAAAGAAAAAGCATCTCGCAATCCTTAAAATGTTAAATGAAAGTCTGCACAATCATGATGGTTATGATTATAATGACGTGTTTAATCATCAAAATAACAAAAAGTAGGATTGTCAATTTAAAAAGTGTTCACAAAGCCTTTAGAACGGAGGCAAGCAAACAAATCACGCCAGTTGAATGAATCCTAAGGCTACAAGTTAAGTATTTTGATAAATTTTAAAGATAACCATGTGTTAGCAAAAATTATAAAAAATATAAATAATTTTATATTATAATACTAATTTGTATTGATGCTAGCCGTATAATTGCATGGTCCCAGCTAGTTTAGTTGACGTAGTGTGTTTTCTAGCTGCTTCAAATTAAGTCCAAAGATTGCTAGAATATAATCTCTCCTGGCGAGACTTTACTCGAGCTCTCAATTACGGCCCTTCTGAGATTTAAAAAAATAGCCATAATGGCGTTGTCTCTTTGGTAGGTATAAGGCTATTTCCAATGAAAAGTTTTATAAGGTTATATATATTAATTAATATGTCACATATGACATGATATTAAATTAAAGAAGAGAGATGAAACAAATTTTATGTGTAAACGAATACAAACTTTTCATGGGTCATAAAATTAAATGTGATTTTGATCCTATGAAACCATGAAACTATGCATTGAAAAGGATAATTTTAAATAATATTTCATTTTATTCATACTTATGTTGTTATCTTGAAAACATTAATATAAAACTTTTCATTAGAATTAGCCTATTAAGCACATTGATATTGTGGTGTGTTAGATGTGCATGTCTATCCATCTCTCTATATATACATGGTTATAGATAGACCATGTTTGTTTTAGCTTTCTGGGTAGCTTTTCACCTTCTCCTTTTCGAAGTGAAAAGCTAAAACAAACACTTTTCGAGGGCTTTCAAAAAAAAAGCTAGTTTCGAGAAAATGAATGAAAAGTTTGGAAAGTTGAAATGAGCTTTTCTTGCTTTTGGTATCTTGAGAAGATAAAAATTTATTATAAAAGCTAATAGTAAAAAATCATCAACCAGTAAGGTTGGCATCTTTTTTGACAAAGGCATGAGCACGATCGATTCACCTAAACGCCTTGCGATGCTATGGAATCGCCAACCACCTTGATCTAGCAAAGAACTAAAGCAAGATGGGTTTTATAGATTAAACCGGCTAGCAAAGCCGATTTAGATAAAAGGATAGATAAACACCCGTCTCGTAGGTGAACGGAAAGTTTTCGAGACAAACTTACAAAGAGATGTCGCACTCTCGCAGCGGCGGTGGACGATTTATAGCGTAAATCGACAAAGATGGACGGACTAATGTAGAAAAAAGTAAAAGAACGATTCAATTGGCTAAAAACTAGAAACTAGATTGGATTTGTTTGTGTATGTGTTGGTTATGCCAATTGAACCGATCTTAACCCTTAAATAGGGGTTGGTCTTGTCCTCCATAGGCCCTTCTCCACGTCCAATTTGGGGTAGACACCTTTGGAAACCCGAGACATACCGTATGAAGGAAGGAAACCAGAGTACCGATGAATTCGGCTAGGTTCGGACTCTGTCGGTCAGACCGGCCACATGCCACCGGTCCGACCGCCCCACCGCCCGGTCCGACCGGACTATACACGGCATGACCGCCTCTTCGAAGGAAACCGACGCATTTTCAAATATTGACAACTTTTCCTATTTTGATTCCTAGGTGCCAATTGTGGGTTTAAACAGTAAGCTAGCTTTTCAGAAAGCTAGCTTTCCAGAAAAGGTGGAAAAACATAAAATCAAACAAACACAACCATAATATAGTCGAATAAAATCTTAAAGAGATAGTAAGATATAATTTTAAAGATAAATCTACTCCAGTTTTTAACTTTCTTACTCTCCAAGTCCCTATATATATACTCTATAATGATTAATGTAATATACAATATATCATTACTTAGAGTTTCTACCGTATTCCTTTTTTTCACATAGTATCATAGCCCAAAATTTTAAAAAAAAACACCGAACATGTTTGATCCGTTGTACGCCGCACCTCTCATTTAGGAATAAAAAAGGTTCAGAAATAGAGAAAACTTCCTCTAATTGAATCCAGCCTCTTTATCCAAGAATGATATACACAAAAGATCTTACCAATATTTACAGTGTTATGTAAGGACACTCCCAAAGATATATTATATTTATAGTGGTTTCTATGTGTATTAATTAGGTTGTTTCATAAATATTTTGCCGATGTGTCAAGAGATTATTGAAGAGAGAGAAAAAAAAGAAAGAAACCGTTTCCTAGAGGTGAAACGGAGTCAATGCGTGCAACGAGAAGCTAAAAAACGAGGAAAATCGCGTTGGGAGAGTCGGGTCGTGTCTTCCTGTCTCACCCCGGATCTTATCCTTCCGCGCTCGCTCCATGCCTATGTGTCTCAACCGCATCGCGCCATGCGGCTGGACCTCCCGCCTCGCATCCTCGGCATCCGCGGCCATCTCGCCGTCCGAGTCCGACGTTGTGCACTCATCGTCCGCATCCCGCATCGCACAAGCGGCCGGCATAACGGAGAGGGCCCTCACATCGATGGTCCCGGCATCATCGCTGTTCGCGACATAGATGGTGCCACGGGAGACGACCAACCCCTCGCTGCCGCTGGTCCTGGTGTGTTGATGAGAATTTTTCCCACGTGCTGGCTTGGGAGATCTGCTTAACTCTAGTGCAGGTCCAAAATTGGTCGCCTTTGGTGATTGCGTGGCGTGCTAGTTGGTTTGATCCTGTAACCAACAAGAAATAAAGAATAGACGATTAAGTTAAAATTAGATCCTACTCGATCGGCTAAAGATATTCATAATATATAATTACTATTCCAAAGTGTATTTAGACTAAGTGATTGGGATAGATCGATAGTATACCGAGATAGTATAAATCACTCAGAATACTAATTACATATACTTATAGCTTAGCCGGTGTCGTAGATCTAATGTAAATCGGCTAATACTCCGATATGTTTTATATGAAGATATTAATCTGAACTAAATACACTAAACCAAGATCAATCAACTGTTAATATGACTTACTAGATTAATACCAGGCTTAGCACATTTAAGTAGATTAAGATCTTAATATAAAAGGCAGTTCTAATTCATCCAGCAATGATAATACATGAAACATGATTAAAACGGGTAAGACCGGCTGAAACCCCGTCACTATCTCTAATAGTAATCATTGAGCTGAATAGATCTATATGATTCTAAGAGCGACTTAATAGGTCGAATTAGAGCATCATTAAGTACAAAAAGAAGCACGAAATCTATTTAAACTAATGAAAACTCCTCGAGATGGTAGATACGCCATATAACCTAAATCAACCTATAGATCTAGCTCTATTGGCTGATATCTTGAGGGAGATATTAGCCAATCGGGAGATAGATCTAGACATTGATCTAGATTATATGTCGCATATGATAGATTAAACAGTTTATAACATCAGGATCGGAGTATCAATATGATGGAAACACTAATCCCGATAACACAAATTGCTTGTAACAAGAAGTTACCTTGTCTGGAGATCGAAACTCAATGCAGCCCGAGAACGAGGCAAGAACTCGTCGAGAAAGTAAAAACGAAAAGGGTGACGATGCGCCGAAGTTGTATTGATGTGTGTTGTTTTTGATTACATGATCTCGGGTCATATTTATACTCGGATATACAATGAATCTACAACGGACACGATTCCTATTACAGATTAGATTACAAATATCTCTAAACAAACCGACATTATCTATAAAGAAAACTATACAAAATATCTTAACTTAAAGATACAATTATTGTTATAGGACATTATCCATAGATGGCAACGTCTATGAAGCACTTTGGAAACCGAATCCAATAGTTATCTCTAAGCTTTCCTCTCGGTACCTTCCGCTCCCGATCGGAATCGGCTATCGGCTATCCTGATTCGGTTCGAACTCAGCCGATTGACTCCGTAGCCGATTCGGACTTAGCCGATGCAGCCTCAATTTTCAAGGATCACACGTTTCCTCCGATTTCGCTCCAATCTCTGCTTCAAACTCGGGGATTTGCTTACCAAATTTGGTCGTTAACACGGTGACAGCGAGGGAAACAAGGAAGTGGACGGGGACAAAGACTAGGAGACGTGCGGTGGCAAGGCGAAGCGAAAGGTCAATGTCGTGCTCGGCTCCGACGGTTCTTGCTCCGTGTGGACCAACCCCACGTCGGCTATCATGGCCTACACAGGGCGCGAGGCAGCCGTCAAGTAGGAGCGACAGAGGCGGCCGGAGACCTCACCGAAGAGACCAAGGAGGCATCGGAGATGCATCATGGCCGTTGCGGCGTATGTCGTCTGTCAGGGTCGACGACGGCAAGGCCGAGGCCGTGCCTGGCCCCCAGCGCCCCCACCGCCGCGCTCTCACGGGTAGGGGTGAGGCCGCGCACGCCAGAGGAGGAGGCGAAGGAAGGAGATGCTCACGTGCTCGAAGCAGCCCTCTGGCGACGACGACGAGGCGCCGCTGCATGAGCCACTGGAGGACGAGGCCACCCAGTGCGTCCACCTCGGCCTCCTTGCGGCTAGTGCTCGCTGTCTGGGGGAAGTGTGCGGCCGACGGCGGTTGAGGCGGAGGTGGTGGCGTGGCAGCGTCGATCGTGGCCGTGGCGCTGGTTGGGAGGAGGAGAAGAGAAGATGCACAGAGGATCCGAAGACAGAAGATTGGAACATAACGAGTGATTGACTTTAGTATAAAATCATGCAATAAAAGAATAGTTTTTTATACGGTGTCCTATACAGTTTCTTTCATTGAACTGCTCTAATTATTTCTTGCTACATAAAACCCTGTGATTAATTTTCACGGACTCCTAGCCCGGCCACCGTGTCATCGGCAGCTACAACTTAATTAACTAGCTTACCTATATATTGCCCCTCCATTTGTACGAGCTCTCCAAGAGACAAGAGTTCTATAAGCTAGTAAGTAACTAGCTTGCTATAAGCTACCTCGAAAAATCGATCGATCGATTGCCATGGCGCCTGTGGCTGCGATTCCCGCCGGCGAGGACCTGACCATCCGCGTCGTGAGCCGCCGCCTTGTCAAGGCCTCCGACGCCACCATCCAGCCGCACGTCGCTGCCGTCTCCAACCTGGACCTCTACTTCAACAACTACCAGGCCTGCATGGTCTGCCTCTACCCCAAGCTCCCCGTGGCAGTCGCCGGCAGCTTCGACGCTGTCGTCGCCGCCTTCGAGGCCGGCCTCCCGTCGTTGCTCAACCACTTCTACCCTCTCGCCGGCCGCATCGTCGTCGACACTGTCTCCGGCCTCCCCGAGCTGCATTGCCACAACCAGGGCGCGGAGCTCGTCGTCGGCGAGGTCGACGCCGCGCTGGGCAGCCTGGACTTCGCCGTGATGGACGGGTCGCTGAGGAGGATCATGCTGCAGTACCCCGACGACGTCAGTCTGTGCAGCTTCTGCGCTTCGCCTGCGGCGGCTTCTCCGTCGTGTGGGGCAACAACCACCTCCCCCACGACGGCTACGGCATCTCCATGGTCGTCAGGATGTGGTCGGAGCTGGCGCGGACGGGGAGGATCGCCGAAGGGGTGGTCAGCCACGACCGGTCGGTGTTCCGCCCCCGCAGCCCGCCGTCGTACGGCGCCGCCGTCAACGCCACGTTCGCGGCCTACGACGACAGCCGGCTGGTGAACGTCCTGACCACCCAAGACAGCTTCGTCGAGCGGCTCTACTACATCGAGGCCGGGGACGTCGCCCGGCTGCGCGACATGGCGAGCACCAAGCTGCAGCGGTCGTCGCGGGTGCAGGCGGTGTCGGCGTTCCTGTGGAAGGCGCTCGCCGGCGTGGTAGCCGCGTCGCGCGTGCCCGAGGAGCGGTGCCGCATGGGGTGGTGGGTGGACGCGCGGCGGCGGGTGACGTCGCCCGCGCTGGTCCCGGCGATGCACAACTTCTTCGGCAACATGACGGCGTACGCCCTCTGCGACGCGACCGTGGAGGAGATCCTGGAGAAGCCGCTGGCGGAGGTGGCGGCCATGGTGCGGGAGGCCATCGCGTCGATCGACTACGACTCGTACGTGCAGGAGCTGGTGGACTGGGTGGAGGAGCACAAGACGGAGAAGATGATGGAGGTGGGCGCGCTCGGGCTGGGCTCGCCGACGGTGAACCAGACGGTGTTCGCGTCGTTCCCGCTCGACACCGACTTCGGGTTCGGCGAGGCGACGCTCGCCATGCCCGTGTGGGACAACGGGAGGGTGAGCTCCGGGACGCTGGCCGTCGGGGTGCGGCCGGGAGGCGACGGGTCGTGGCTGGTGAGCGCCTACATATGGCGGCGGCTGGCGGCGGCGCTGGAGTCCGACGACCACGGCATCTTCAAGCCTCTCACGGCGGCGTACCTCGGCCTCGTCTAGTTAACTTGCTAGCCCACATCATTGTTGAGAGGGCTGGCCTCATGAGCCGCGTGTCAATCTGAGTTGGAAGATTGCAATCATCTATTGGATGTGGATTTTAATCTATTCGAAAGGATATCCCTTTTTATAAATGTCATTTAAAAGAAATTAAAAAATTGACAAGATAGATTCTTGCCTAACTATTTTGTAAAAAACCCCTTGAGTTATTCCGAAATTAACCCACAGTCCCCATCACGGGTCGGACCGACCAACAACGCACTGCGCCCAAACCGCTCAGCCGATGATGGCGACGCCTCCGACCCGGCGTCCCTCGCGCCTGCCATTATCCCCGAGGCCCTCAAATTCCTCCCCCATCGTCGTCCCGCTCCGCTCGCTTGCGCGCCGGCCGCAGCGCGTGGACCGCGCGCGCCGCGCTCCGTGGGCGACAGGCCAGGGAGGCCGGTGTCGGACCTGTCGACGGGGAAGGAGGAGAGAGAGGTAGCCGGTGTCAGCCGCCGCCTGGCAGTCGTGCAACGTGTCGACCACCGCATCCATCTTGCCGGCGAGCGTGCCTTGTGCGTCGACCAACCGACAGGCCTCCGCCCCCGATGACCGGCTCCGGCTCCCTTCACCGTCCACGACGTCACCAACGCTTTCGCCTCCGCCTCCTCCGCTTCGTCGACCGCCGAGGCTCCATCACGTTTGGCCTCGAGGGGTACTACACGACAACCATCGGCGAGCTCTGCTTGGTTGGCACCGGTTCCGGCCGAGCCGTCGACGGCACAATGATGAACTTCCTCTCCGCCGTGCTCCGCCTCTGCTACCCCGGTCACGCCAACCTGACGCGCCCCTTCGTCACCGGTTGCCTTGAGAGCACTGACTCCCCCAGCTTCTTCGAGCATGTCTCTCTCATCACCTACGCCGAGGAGGGCTCCGCGTACGCGGAGAGCGCCTCCTGCCCGCTACCGCCCATCGATAGGCTCGACACACTCCAGGTGTTCGAAGGTAGCAAATTGTCACGCTCCGCTTTTCTCCCTAGATTAAAAAAATCCGGTGAAAAATCGTAAAGAAGAAATTGTCGGAAAAGCTAAAGAAAATCAAAATCCTAAATTAAAAATCCATCTAATAATTGGAAATGGCTTGGAGGAATTTTTCTTAAATTCCACGTGTCAAAATACGCTAACGAATTTTTATCGAAATTTTCGTAGCATCGAAGCAATTAAAAATTAAATTAGGCCAACTGGAATTAATTTCCTTAAAGAAAAGGGCTTTTCTTTTCTTTTTCCTTTTCCTCCCTTTTTCCTGTTTTTTCCCTCCGTGGCCTCCGGCCCACTTCTCTCCTTTTCCCCTCCTTCCAGCCGGCCCAAGTTTTTCCCCCTCCTCCTTCCCGCCGGCCCAACCGGCTACGGCCCAGTCGGCCAGCCGGCCCAGCCGCCCCCCTTTCTTTCTTCTCTCTCCTTCCTTTTCCCTTTTGGGCCGGCCCAGTACTGTTCCTCCCGTGCGCGCCAAGTCTGCTCGTCCTCCCTTCGGGCTGGGGCGATGACAAGCGGGGCCCGCTTGTCATCCCCAAGCTCTAGCCACCCTGTGTAGCAGCCGCGCATGCCGTGCAAGCCGCCGCTCTTCCGGCCACGTTCGCGTCTCTCCCGGCCACGTTCTCCCACATTTAACCGCGTCATCATGTGTTCCCGACTTTACTCCGCCGTTTCCCCCACTTTCCCCATTTCTCCGCTCATCATGTGCGTCGAAACGGCCGAGTTAAACTCCATCATTTGCAGCCACCATTAATGCCACGCCTCGACGGTTTCCGTCCGTTTTCCGCATCTCCCAGCCATGCCCGAGCTCCCTTGCCGGCCTATAAGTTTCCCCGCACCCCGGAACACGTCCCAGACTCGCACTCGCTTGCGTTCGCTCACTCTCGTGCTCCCGCACCGTGCGTCGTCCTTTTTCCGTCGCCGAGCTCACCGTTTCTGTCCGTTCCCGCTAAACCGTCGCTCATCTCGCCAAACCACCACTACCTCCATCTTCGCAATTTTCGGGAACACGTCCCCGTCGTTTTTCCTCAAAAGTTGGTCGCCGATTCGTGCCGAAGCCGCCTTCTTCTCCGAGTCCGGCCAACGGTAAAAAGGTGGTCATTTCTCTCTCTCTTCCTACCCATGCCGAGCCGGTCCGCCGTGCGCCGCTGCTCGTACGCCCGCCCAGCGCCGCCGCCGCCGGCCGTGTGTGCCGCCGCCAGCCGGGGTCGCCGCCACCCATCGCCGCCTTGTGCCGAGGCCGCCGCTGCCGCTGCCGGCCGCCAATGGCGTGCTGCCACGTGGCGCGCCCACTCCCAAGTCAGTGGACTCGGTCCACCGTGCACCAGTGAATTTTCTCTCTCTTGCGTCACTATTCAGTGGGTCCCGCAGTGATGTCCCTAAGAAGCTTGCGTCATAAATCGTTTTTCTTTTTCTTAACTTGTAAAAAGGCTGAAACTTATAAAATTCACAGAAAATTCATCCGAACTCCGTTTGAGTCCGTTCAAGTTGCAGCGGATTCATAAAAATGTCAAGAATATATTAAAAATGGTTTAATTGTCTGTTTTAGCTGTCTAATAGCCTGTTTTTTCCGTGCATTGTTTGTCGGTAGATTCTGGTTTCGAGGACGCTCCCGTTTACTTTGAGGTTGTCGCTGAGGTTCCGTTGGATCAAGATCAAGGCAAGTCATTTTTCTTTTAGAATATTGTACCCACTTTATAAATTATTCTTGCTTTGTCTATTAAATTGCATTGTTTTTATAATGTAATCGGGATGGGACCCATAGTACTGAGCCTAGGTCGTTTACCCTGTGTATTTGATCACCTGGGAATCAATTTGACTAGAATCAGGGCTAGGACATGCTTTTTATGCTTAGTTCAACTAGATCATGAAAGGGGAAATTAATTTACTAGAATCATTTCACATGAAATGTCGGTCTCCGACCGGATGTACCGTTGGTACTGTTAATCGGTAAATTAAAACTTGACTATTATGGTGGGTTGTGGGTGTGCGGTTTTGCAAGTCGCACCCCTGGCAGTTAAGGACCAGTTCGCAGGAAACCCTGGAAGAATTATCAGTGTGTATCACAAGCCAGCATAGGCAACGGCTGGGCTTGTAGTGTAGCTTTTCTTGGCCGACGCATCCAGGCGAGGGTGAGCGTGAAGGAGTGTGGATGGACTGGTAAAGGTCTATGCGGCTGCCGGATTCACCTAGGCACAAGAGGGGGCTGCCTACCCTGGATTCTGGGTAGGGGCGAAACCCGAGGTGTGGTGTCGCTTGGTCGTGGAGGGTTATGCGAATGGTCCCGTCACTGCACTTTTCAATATGCCATGGTGGCATGTCGACGCACGGGCACGTGTTGTGGGGCTGTGTCTTGTGGGTACAGACGTACACCTCTGGCCAGAGTGAAAAACTATTCGAATAGCCGTGCCCGCGGTTAGGAGCGATCATCCAGGTTCATCGTGATTAGTCCCACTAAAAACAATAACTTAATTCAGTGGAAATGAGATAGAATAGTTGGATGGTTTGGGCCTGACTCAACGTGGTGTAGCGTTGAGCAGAGTGTTAAAATATTGTTTAATTACTTTTAATTACTGCTTTTATTGCTTTCAACTTAATTCTGTGAAATGCCTGCTTTATGCAAAAGTTAACCTTAGCCTATCCTTGGAATTTAACCTTGCATTCATACCTTCTTTCGGTATGACTTGCTGAGTACGGTGGTTGTATTCAGTCTTGCTTCCTTTTTCCCTCACCTCAGAGCTTGAGGATGAAGCTGCCGATGGGTTTGCTGCTGAGTAGGCTCGTCGCTGCCGTCAAGGGTTGCCTGTGGAGTGGGGTCGCTGCCCCGCAAAAGTCGAAGCCTAGTTCTTATGTTTATTTTACCTTTCCGCTGCATATGTAAGACTTTTTTTAAGACGTGGATCTGTATATGCAATTTGTTGTTTGTGTATCCCTGGCTGGTCCTGGACAGAGTATTTTAATACATATTCAGCTTTGGAAAGTCTGATGCAAATTTCTGGACGTGACAAGTTGGTATCAGAGCCAGGTTGACTGTAGGATGAGCCTACTGGTTAACCCTAATAGCCCTCTGAAACTCTTTCATCTGCATGTCCCTCTTGCATTTGGAGCTGTTTCGAGAAAATTTGGGAATTTTCATTTTCAAAAAAAAGTTTTTTTCGACCGTTCTCCTGAATTGGATTTTCCGAGTATGGTCAGACTAGGGTTTTAGAAATTTTTGCAGTCAGAGTTGGAGTCGAATTGATTTTTATTCGACTGTTGTTTGGGAATAGTCGGGATTATGCATTAAGTCGCGTCTAGAATTTGCGGGTTGCAATATTTCATGTGTCTTATTATTAATATGTAATTATTTCGCTCATTAATTTATTGCTCAATAGAGTCTGTAGTATTTGATTCGCTCTCATGTAAAATTATTTCATGCATAAAAATATGCTTCTTACTTGGTTATTCCCTTGAGTCCTTATTGATTTATTTAATCTGGATCTGAGCATGCATTGTTTTCCCTCCTTTGTCTTCTATAGATGGCATACCTTCCCCCGACGCGCTACGGCCAGAATCTGGGTGACTTTGTGGCAGAGCTGAGCAAGATGGCATTTTTGGTCGGATACCCCAGTCTTCCGGAGTACACGAAGATTCGCCACCTCAACGGCGAGTTCCCACACCGAGTTTGCTTGGAGGTGCATGGCATCCCCACCGTGTTGCCCAACATGTTGGTGGAGTCCTCTGGAGGCACCTTTGAGCACGCTTGTCAAGAGGCAGCCTACCTGATGCTTACCAGACTCCGGGAGCGCCACGACGTCGACTTCCGCCGCACCGCCTACCACTACCACCCCAGCCGTGGCGACTACGACAACACCAGCTCCTTCCGCTCAGCTGTGTCGGAGAATGACACAACCTTCGGGTGAATGACCGCAGTCATGTAGGGGTTGGACACCTTGCATGCTAATCTGCACAGGGCAGCCAAGGCCTTGAACGACCAGAAGTTGGTGGAGATAACCAGGTTGAAAGGGTGAGGTGGCCCGCCTCAAGAGGGAGAATGCCATTCTCCAGGGACGCTCGCCTCCCAGGGGTGCCAGGATCCGCATCACTCCGAGGAAAACCACCACCGCTCCTGTGCATATCCAGCATGCGCACCGAAACCCTCCTCCAGCTCCAGAGCTGCTACCAGTGTTTGTGCCGCCTGCGCCTCCGCCGTCTCCCGTTCGCCGCCGACCTCCGCCCCAGCCTTTAGAAGCCGTTGGCAGCAGTGAGTGCAGGATGGCCGCCGCGACGCCCGCCTCCTCCGACGAGACCTCGACCTCTCCTCGCAAAGCCAGCCTCCGGCAGCTAGCCGAGCAAAGGGCGCGGAGCCCGGCAAAGGGTGAGACGCACCCGCTGGACTCCTCGCAGCCGATCGTGCAGGAGGTCGGAGACGAGCCCAAGTCCGACTTCGACTCCACCGACCGCAGGAGCCGTTCCGAGCACTAGACCGTTCCCCTAGTTCCTCGTTGTCTAGTCTTTTGTCTGGTAGTTGTGTGTTTAGGTGTGTTGCTTGGGGTAGTTGGCAGACCGTACCAGCTGGTTGTGGTATGGTTGTCCTTAATTAGGAGTTGAACTGTTTACTTTTCGTAATGTCAACTATCAGATCAGTTAATCAATAATAAATTCTGGGTTTCTGAGCAGCCTGTTTTTCTTCTTGTCTTTGTTTTTTTCTGTTCGCTCTCTCAAGATGATGAGCACTAGGTCATCCAGTCAGGTCAACGGTGATGGTAACAACACAGCCAATCAGAACCAGGGAACCATTCCCAACGCCACTGCAAGCCATGGACCTCCTCTGCCGCTAGAGAATCAGACGCTCGCCCAAGTCTTGACGAGTCAAACTCAGATGATGGCTGCAATGATGCAGCAGATGTAGCAGCAGCACCAGCAGATGCAACAGCAAATGCTTCAGCAGTTGCAACAAGCACAACTTCATGCCGTAGTTGGTCCATTCCCACCAGTTCAGTCCAAGCTGCCGAATTCCCACGCGTTCACCCTCCCACCTTCTCGAGCACCACCAATCCCATGGAGGCAAACGACTGGCTCCATGCAATTGAAAAGAAGCTCAATCTCTGCGGTGCAATGATCGTGAAAAGGTGGCGTTCGCCACTCATCGCTCCGTGGTCCCGCTTCAAAGATGGTGGGACAATTTCTTGGTGACTCGTCCGACAGGGACAGAAGTCTCTTGGGCAGAATTCTGCTACAACTTCCGCAAGGCACAAGTTCCTGATGGCATTGTGGCACAGAAGAAGAGGGAGTTCCGAGCTTTGGAACATGGCAACACAACCGTTATTGAATATCTCCACGAGTTCAACCGCCTTGCGCGCTACGCACCAGAGGATGTGCGCACTGACTCCGAGAGGCAGGACAAGTTCTTGGCCGGCCTTGATGATGAACGCACTAATCAGTTGATCTCCGGTGATTATGCTGACTTCGAGAAGCTGGTGGATAAAGCTATTCGCCAGGAGGATCAGAGGAACAAGATGGTCCGTAAGAGAAAGACGGCCCAGTTCCGGATGAATCAGGGGAATGTCCAAAGACCTCGCTTCATGTCTGGAAAACAAGGTGGACCCTCCACTATGGTTGTCCGTCAGCACCGTCCCTTTCACCCTGGGAATTCCAACTCACATCCCAACCCCAACATTAACCGTGGCAACAGCAGCAACAACGGTGGTCAGTCTCACCGCAATCCTGCTCCGTGCCCGCCGATGGCACCAGCTCAGTCTGTCCAACCCAGGAAAGACGCTGTAGGGAAGCCGTTGGTTTGTTTCAATTGCAATGAGCCTGGTCACTTCGCTGATAAGTGTCCGAAGCCCAAGCGCAATGCACCTAGGTTTGTTCAGGCCAGGGTCAACCATGCTTCACCGAAGAGGCTCAGGATGCACCGGACGTCATGCAGGTACGTTCCTCGTAAACTCGCCTGCTACGCTTTGTTTGATTCTGGTGCAACTCATTCGTTCATATCAAAAAGATTTGTTGGGGAACATGGGTTAAGAAAAGAGAAACTTGTCACACCGATGCGGGTTCACACCCCAGGAAATAACCTGATGTCAGGCAGCTATAGTCCCTCGGTGACAATAGAAATTCAAAGATCATGATTTCTAGCCAATCTCATCCTTCTTGAATCCAAAGACCTAGATGTCATCCTATGGATGGATTGGTTGACAAGACACAAAGGAGTGATAAACTGCGCAGCACGCACCATCACCCTAACCAGTCTGGAAGGAGAAGTGGTTACTTCCAGTCTCCGTTGTTTGTAAAGCAAGGGGTTAGTCTGAGTCAAATTATCGGTTAGGATAAGTCAACGTCAGAGAAACCAGAATCCAAGAAACTTGAGGATATACCTATAGTTCGAGAGTACCCAGAATTTTTTCCAGATGATCTCACAACCATGCCACCCAAGAGGGAGATTGAGTTCCGGATCGACTTGGTACCAGGAACCGCCCCGATCTACAAGAGACCTTACAGAATGGCTGCTAATGAGATGGCTGAAGTCAAGAAGCAGGTTGTTGAGCAATTACAGAAGGGATATGTTCGCCCGAGCACGTCTCCTTGGGGTGCTCCGGTGATATTTGTGGAGAAGAAAGATAAAACAAAGAGGATGTGTGTAGATTACCGCGCACTCAACGAGGTCACTATCAAGAATAAGTACCCGTTACCTCGAATTGATGACCGTTTGATCAACTTAAAGGAGCCAAGGTGTTCTCCAAGATAGACTCGCGGTCGCTATCATCGCTGAGAATCGAGAAGAAGATATTCCAAAGACAACATTCACTACTCGATATGGATTGTTCGAGTGTACCGTCATGTCCTTCGGACTTACTAATGCACCGGCTTTCTTCATGAACCTGATGAACAAGGTGTTCATGGATTTCTTGGATAAGTTTGTTGTGGTCTTCATAGACGACATTCTTATCTATTCAAAGGCTGAAGAAGAGCATGAACAACACCTTCGTCAAGTACTTGAGAGGTTGAAGGAACATCAGTTGTACGCCAAGTTCAGTAAATGTGATTTCTGGCTCAAGAAAGTTCAGTATCTTGGTCATATTATAACCTCTCAAGGAGTAGCCGTTGATCCGTCAAATGTGGAGTCGGCTACTAAGTGGACCCCACCAAAGATCAAGCTCGATACAAAGTTTCCTTGGACTCGCAGTTATTACCGCCGGTTCATCGAGAATTTCTCCGAATTGCAAGGCCAATGACATAGTTGTTAAAAAAAGAGGAAAAGTTTAAGTGGTCTGCCGAGTGCAACAGAAGCTTTGAAGAGCTCAAGCAGAAGTTGGTAACTGCACCGGTCTTAATCTTGCCGGATCAAACCAAGGATTTCCAAGTTTACTGTGATGCATCTCGTCACAGGTTAGGATGTGTGCTGATGCAAGACGGAAAAGTGGTTGCATACGCTTCACGCCAGTTGCGACCTCATGAGACTAACTATCCTACTCATGACTTAGAGCTAGCAGCAGTGGTTTACGCCCTGAAGATTTGGCGGCATTATCTCATCGGTAACCATTGTGAAGTCTACACTGATCACAAGAGTCTGAAGTATATCTTCATCCAGCCAGATCTAAACCTCCGTCAGCGAAGATGGTTGGAGTTGATCAAAGACTATGACATGGGGATACACTATTACCCCGGCAAAGCCAATGTGGTAGCAGATGCTTTGAGTCGAAAGAACTACTGCAACGCAACTCATACGAAAGAACTATGCAGTGAACTACAACGAGAGTTTGAATGTCTAAACTTGGGAATTGTCAATCATGGTTATGTGGCTGCTCTCGAGACACAGCCGACACTCGTGGAGCAAGTCCGTCTGGCTCAAGCTAATGACCCCGACATAGCTGAGTTAAAGAAAAACATGAGGACTAGTAAAGCCACGGATTTCTCTGAAGATGAACATGGAACAATCTGGATGGGAGAAAGATTGTGTGTACCTGAGAACAAGGAATTGAAAGACCTGATTCTTAGCGAAGCTCATCAATCCCAGCACTCAATTCACCCCTAAGCACGAAAATGTATCAAGATCTCAAGGAAAAATTTTGGTGGGTCGCATGAGGAGAGAAATCGCCGAGTTCGTTGCTTTGTGTGATGTCTGTCAGCGAGTCAAGGCGTAACATCACGACCGCAGATTGTTACAACCTCTCAAGATTTCAGAATGGAAATGGGAAGAAATTGGAATGGACTTCATCACAGGTCTGCCCAGAACCACCACCGGTCATAATTCTGTTTGGGTAATTGTGGACCGACTTACAAAAGTCGCTCACTTGATACCCGTGCATACAACTTACTCAGGGAAGAAACTGGCAGAGCTCTACTTGGCAAGGATCATGTGTTTACATGGGGTACCGAAAAGATTGTATCGATCGAGGGAGTCGGTTACATCTCAAAATTCGCGTAAGTTGCAAGAAGAATTGGGAACTCGTTTGAACTTCAGCACCACTTACCATCCTCAGACCGATGGTCAGACAAAAAGAGTTAATCAGATCTTGGAAGATATGTTAAGAGCTTGCGTACTTGATTTCGGTGAAGCTTGGGATAAGAGTCTACCTTTTGCCGAGTTTTCGTACAACAACAGTTATCAGGCGAGTCTTCAAATGGCTCCATTTGAAGCATTGTATGGCAGAAAGTGCCGCACGCCACTTTTCTAGGATCAGACTGGAGAACGCCAGCTGTTTGGGACTGATATCTTGAATGAAGCCGAAGAAAAAGTCAGGTTGATCCGTGAAAGGTTGAAAACTGCTCAGTCTCGTCAGAAAAGTTACGCTGACAACCGTTGAAGGGAGTTAAGCTTCGAAGTTGAAGACCATGTGTACCTTCGCATCACTCCTCTTCGGGGAGTGTATCAGTTCTAGACAAAAGGGAAGTTGGCACCACGTTTTGTGGGACCATACCGAATTCTGGAACGCCGCGGAGAAGTTGCCTATCGGTTGGAACTTCCTTCTTCCATGGCAAGCATTCATGATGTGTTTCATGTGTCTCAGTTGAAGAAATGCTTAAGAGTGCCTGAGGAGCAAGCAAGTCCTGATCACCTTAACATTCAAGAGGACTTGACCTATTTTGAGAAACCAGTTTGTATCCTCGACACCAGTGAAAGAAGAACCAGGAACCGAGTTACTAAGTTCTATCGTGTGCAGTGGAGTCACCACTCAGAACAAGAGGCAACTTGGGAAAGAGAAGATGAGTTGAAAACCGTCCATCCGCACCTTTTCGCCACCACCTTCGAATCTCGGGGTCGACATTCCATTTAAGGATGGTAGGTTTGTCACGCTCCGCTTTTCTCCCTATATTAAAAAAATCCTAGGTGAAAAATCGTAAAGAAGAAATTGTCGGAAAAGCTAAAGAAAATCAAAATCCTAAATTAAAAATCCATTTAATAATTGGAAATGGCCTGGAGGAATTTTTCTTAAATTCCCGTGTCAAAAAACGCTAACGATTTTTATCGGAATTTTCAGAGCACCGGAAGCAATTTTAAAAATTAAATTAGGCCAACTGGAATTAATTTCCTTAAAGAAAAGGGTTTTTCTTTTCTTTTTCCTTTTCCTCCCTTTTTCCTTTTTTTCCCCTCCGTGGGCCTCCAGCCCACTTCTCTCTCTTTCTTCCCCTCCTTCCAACCGGCCCAAGTTTTTCCCCTCATCCTTCCCGCCGGCCCAACCGGCTGCGGCCCAGTCGTCCAGCCGGCCCAGCCCCCTTTCTTTCTTCTCTCTCCTTCCTTTTCCCTTTTGGGCCGGCCCAGTACTGTTCCTCCTGTGCTCGCCAAGCTCTAGCCACCCTGTGTAGCAGCCGCGCATGCCGTGCAAGCCGCCGCTCTTCCGGCCACGTTCGCGTCTCTCCCAGCCACGTTCTCTCACATTTAACTATGTCATCATGTGTTCCCGACTTTACTCCGCCGTTTCCCCCACTTTCCCCATTCCTCCGCTCATCATGTGTGTCGGAACGGCCGAGTTAAACTCCATCATTCACAGCCGCCATTAATGCCACACCTCGACGGTTTCCGTCCGTTTCCCGCTTCTCCCGGCCATGCCCGAGCTCCCTTGCCGTCCTATAAGTTTCCCCGCACCCCGGAACACGTCCCACACTCGCACTCGCTCGCGTTCGCTCACTCCCGTGCTCCCGCACCGTGCGTCGTCCTTTTTCCACCGTCGAGCTCACCGTTTTCGTCCGTTCCCGCTAAACCGTCGCTCATCTCGCCAAACCACCACCACCTCCATCTTCGTAATTCTCGGGAACATGTCCCCGTCATTTTTCCCCAAAAGTTGGTCGCCGATTTGTGCCGAAGCCGCCTTCTTCTCCGAGTCCAGCCAACTGTAAAGAGGTGGTCATTTCTCTCCCTCTTCCTACCCATGCCGAGCCGGTCCGCCGTGCGCCGCTGCTCGTACGCCCGCCCAGCGCCGTCGTCATCGCCGGCCGGGGTCGTCGCCGCCTGTCGCCGCCTTGTGCCGAGGCCGCCGCTGCCGCTGCCGGCCGCCAATGGCGTGCTGCCACGTGGTGCGCCCACTCCCAAGTCGGTGGACTCGGTCCACCGTGCACGAGTGAATTTTCTCTCTCTTGCGTCACTGTTCAGTGGGTCCCGCAGTGATGTCCCTAAGACGCTTGCGTCATAAATCATTTTTCTTTTTCTTAACTAGTAAAAAGGCTGAAACTTATAAAATTCACAGAAAATTCATCCGAACTCCGTTTGAGTCCGTTCAAGTTGCAGCGGATTCGTAAAAATGTCAAGAATATATTAAAAATGGTTTAATTGTCTGTTTTAGCTGTATAATAGCCTGCTTTGCCGTGCATTGTTTGTCGGTAGATTCTGGTTCCGATGACGCTCCCGTTTACTTTGAGGTTGTCGCTGAGGTTCCGTTGGATCAAGATCAAGTAAAGTCATTTTCCTTTGAGCATATTGTACCCACTTTGTAAATTATTCTTGCTTTATCTATTAAATTGCATTGTTTTTATAATGTAATCGGGATGGGACCTATAGTACTGAGCCTAGGTCGTTTACCCTGTGTATTTGATCACCTGGGAATCAATTTGACTAGAATCAGGGCTAGGACATGCTTTTTATGCTTAGTTCAACTAGATCATGAAAGGGGAAATTAATTTACTAGCATCATTTCACATGAAATGTGGGTCTCCGACCGGATGTACCGTTGGTACTGTTAATCGGTAAATTAAAACTTGACTATTATGGTGGGTTGTGGGTGTCCGATTTTGCAAGTCGCACCCATGGCAGTTAAGGACCGGTTCACGGGAAACCCTGGAAGAATTATTAATGCGTACCACAAGCCAGCATAGGCAACGGCTGGGCTTGTAGTGTAGCTTTTCCTGGCCGACGCATCCAGGCGAGGGTGAGCGTGAAGGAGTGCGGATGGATCGGGAAAGGTCTATACGGCTGCCGGATTCACCTAGGCACGAGAGGGGGCTGCCTACCCTGGATTCTGGGTAGTGGCGAAACCTGAGGTGTGGTGTCGCTTGGTCAGGGAGGGTTATGCGAATGGACCTGTCACAGACCCCTTTTCGATATGCCATGGTGGCATGTCGATGCACGGCACGTGTTGTGGGGCCGTGTCTTGTGGGTACGTAGACGTACACCTCGCCGAGTGAAAAACTATTCGAATAGCCATGCCCGCGGTTAGGGGCGATCATCCAGATTCACCATGATTAGTCCCACTAAAATAATAGCTTGATTCAGTGGAAATGAGATAGAATAGTTGGATGGTTTGGGCCTGACTCAACGTGGTGTAGCGTTGAGCAGAGTGTTAAAATATTGTTTAATTACTTTTAATTACTGCTTTTATTGCTTTCAACTTCTGTGAAATGTCTGCTTTATGCAAAAGTTAACCTTAGCCTATCCTTGGAATTTAACCTTGCATTCATACATTCTTTCGGTATAACTTGCTGAGTACGGTGGTTGTACTCAGTCTTGCTTCCTTTTTCCCCCACCTCAGAGCTTGAGGACGAAGCTGCCGATGGGTTTGCTGCTGAGTAGGCTCGTCGCTGCCGTCAAGGGTTGCCTGTGGAGTGGGTCGCTGCCCCGCAAGAGTCGAAGCCTAGTTCTTAAGTTTATTTTACCTTTCCGTTGCATATGTAAGACTTTTTTTAAGACGTGAATCTGTATATACAATTTGTCGTTTGTGTATCCCTGGCTGGTCCTGGACAGGGTATTTTAATACACATTCAACTTTGGAAATTCTGGTGTGAATTTCTGGGCATGACACAAATTCTCATGCGCACACCTCAGTTCACTGTTCAAGGCGTCGTTCAGGCTGGACTACACCAACGGCAGCGAGTTGGCCGCCTCGTCGCTACGACTTCACCAGAGGTTCATGTTTGTCAACCGGATACGATGTGCCGACGACGGTGCAGTGCGAGCTTATGTGGTGTTCTCGAATCGGACAGATGCATCGGTGTACTACTTTATGCTTGGTGAGAAGGCCATGGTGGTGGATGGTTTCTGGGACGAGAAAAGGAGCAGGCCGTGTCTCAAAGGGTGTCACGTTGTGAATTTGGGACCATCCCGGCTGATTTGGCGGTGGGCGAGTGTGGGATTGGGATGAGCTTCGATTCCCGGCCGTGTGGTCACTACGAGAACGAACCTTTTTCGCAGGTTGATCCGGAATGCGAGCCCGGACGGTGAGGGCATAACTCCAAGCTCCAACACAATAGCTCCATACTTTAGGGGTAGTCTTTCGGGTCTGAAGTATAACTACACCAAGGTTGATGAGGCAAGGAAGTATTACAAGAAGTATGGCTTGAACAAGAAGAGAAAGGGCAAGTTCCCTGATAGCAATTCATATCGAGACTTAACGTTCTGGTTCTTCTTGCAGAAAGGAGGGGGCTCTAGATATGCATCACCAGTCACAATTGGGTCAATGCTATATGATGGGAACTCTTTGGTTGATCCAGATCATTCCTATCTTATAATGACAGAGACAAATCAAGTGTTACTTAATGTCAGCTATGATATTCACTATGTCGGGAATTGGTCGCTAGAAACATTTCGCTGTCAGCATATCTCTGCAGAGGGTGTTTATCATGCTAAGACGGGCTCCTTGTGTATGATTGCTTGTCGGGTGGTTAATATCTCGTTGGAATGTGAAATTCTTGTCACCGCTCGCTTTCCCTTTGGATACAAAAGTAGCACAAAATGTCAAGGGGACAATTAGAAGCTTGAGGAAGAAGACTGACCCTCTTTTCTTTGAACCACTGGACATTGCTTCGTATGGGTTGTAGATAGACAAAGTAGATGAGTCGATAAGGAGGATTGACTTGGAAAGCACCATGGCCTGATCTCGATGACATTATCCTGTTTGTTCATTGCTATGCAACTGTTCCATGTCAAGAAGGTCCCTGAAGCACTTCCTGCCATGTCAATCACCATGCTTGTAGTTCTCTCTTTGGGTTACGTGATACCGGTTGTGCTGAACTTTGAGGCCGAACAACAACAAACATACATTTCCACTTTCAGGTGGTGGTTGGCTTGAGGTGAATGAAGTCATGGTGCGAATCATTACCATGCTAACCTTTCTGATGCAGTTATGACTTCCTCAATTTCCTACGCCCCTCCCTCCCTACGCCCCTCCCTGCCGTCCTCATCCACGTCGTGCCCCACGCCCCGCCTGCGCTCCTCCCTCCCATCGCTGCTGGGAGCTCTCGCGTTGCGCCTGTGCCCCTCCCTCTCGTCCCCATCCGCGTCGCGTCTCGACTTCACCCGTTGTAACGCACGGGCACAATTGCTAGTAAGATATATATTACTTCAAAGCAATGCAAATCTAAATTTAACTTATATATGATAATGAAATTTGTTGTTTTTGTTTTTATTTGTATAGGTTGAATTTAAACTTTCATATTTATAAAGTGACATGTCTCATATTTATCTATTATTACCTATTTTTTCAAAATTTTTTATGATGGTTTAAATGATTATCGAAACTTGGTTTCGGCAATAGAAAATTAGGGGTGCAGTCAAGATCGCCAAGCACAACGGGTTAGAAGGAAAAGAGGATTTAGACAGGTTCAGGCCCTCTCGTGAGGTAATACCCTACTCCTGTTTCGGGGATTCGATCCGCCGAGTGTATATTGATGTCAAGATCTGTAGCTCCTAAAGTCTAAAGTTCTTTCTTATCAACTCTAATATCCCTCAAGGGACGCCCCTTATCCCCCTTATATAGTCTTGGGAGGCGGGACTTACAAGTCGAAAACCCTATCTTACTCTAAGTCGGTTTCCTCAATCTTACCAAACCGTGACTATGGGTCGTTGCCTTATCTCAATCGGCAACGTAACACCCAAGTCATAGTTGGTTTACATATTTGGCGTGCGCAACCTATCCCTATCTCCAGGATAAGCTTGCCATGTGGATATCCGATTGCCATAATCTTCACAGCCCCGAATCCTTTTCGCCGACGAGACAACTCAAGATCAAACCAAGACAAGATACACCAAAAACTCTTTGGCCGAGTGCTTCTGGCGCCGAGTGATTCCATCATCTCTGCCTGAATCTCCCGAGTGGCTCCAAAGACTGTGAAGGGCTGGAAAATATCCAAAAAATTCTCAAAAATAAATATCTAGGTGCATCTTCAGATGCACCTAATTAGGTGTAGCCCCGACTATGTGGTTAGTCAAAAATGTACTAAGCATATAGTCAAGAACTATAAAAATCATACTCATATGAATGCTTAGCTCAAGCTAAAGCAATCATAAAAATCATATAACACATCACTCGGCAAGCTCATGCTTATCCGAGTAGATTCGCCCGAGTCATCTCGAAACAAATAATTTAATTAACCCTCGCGGGTAAGAAATCAATTCGCTCGGTAAGCTCATGCTTATCCGAGCTGATCTTCCCGAGTCATCCCGGAAATTTGCCCGAGTCATCTCGGAACAAATAATTCTCATATAAATTCTTAGCTCAAGCTAAAGCAATCAGGGTTTGCGATCCCGGCGGAATATGCCGTGCCGCCCCTCGGCGGCACGGCGAATTTCGCCGAAATTCGCGAAAGCCGGCGGCAATGAACAGTAAAAATTTGAATTTGAACGATTTCGTGCGTCGCAAAACCGCGCGAAAACCGTGAAAACCGCGCGAAAACCGCGCAAAAACCGCGAAAACCGCGCGAAATCCGCGAAAGCCGCGAAAAACCGTGAAAACCGTGAAAACCGTAGTTTAAATTTGAACTAAATCGAAATCCGTGTCGTGCCGCGGATTTCGCGAAAACCGCGCGAAAACCGCGCCGTATACCGCGGTTTTCGCGACAAACATTGCGAAATTTATATTTTTTATAAAAATATATTTTTTGTGTTAAAATGAATTTTTTTAAATTTTTTGAATTTTCACGAAATTATTTGAATCGAAACCGCTGGGATGCCGTGCCGCACCCGAAACCACTGAATTTCGCGGTTTTCGTGCCGAAAACCGCGAAATCGGAACCCCGAAAGCAATCATAAAAATCACATCACTCGGCAAGCTCATGCTTATCCGAGTAAGTTCGCCCGAGTCGTCTCGAACAAACAATTTAATCAACCCTTATAGGTAAGAAATTAATTCACTCGACAAACTCATGCTTATCCGAGTTGATTTGCCCGAGTCATCTCGGAACAAATAGCTCAATCGACCCTCGTAGGCAAAAAACACTCGGCAAGCTCATACTTATCCGAGTTAACTTGCTCGAGTCATCTCGGGACAAATAATTTAGTCAACCCTCATGGGTAAAAAAATACTCGGCAAACTCGTGCTTATCCGAGTTAACTTGCCCGAGTCATCTCGAAAAAAATAATTCTATCGACCCTCATGGGTAAGAAAATCAATTCACTCGGCAAGCTCATGCTTATCCGAGCTAATCTATCCGAGTCATCCCTAAAATAAATAATTTAATCACCCCTTACGGGTAAACAAATTTTTCAGTCATCTGAAAAATACGACCAAAATATTAAATAGCTCTTGCCTTAATATTGGTCTTAATCTAAAAAGATCTTCACCAAGGTGGAAAAATAGCATTGATATAATCATTTAATCAAATGCTTAAAAACCAAACAGTTCCTGTCATCAGGACAACCATGAAAAGCTTAACTGTTTGTCACCTTTCAAATTGCATCGTGCCAACTTCTCATGAAGTTACGCAAGCCGCGGTATGAAAGGATTTTAAAGGTATTGGGCTATGTGACACGTGTATATTGCCAGGGCAAATCTGCTTAAGTTCATCCACTTAAGTCCCTAAGGACACGTATCAAGCCACACCTTAGTCGGGCCGCAAGTCTCTCATGGGCTCGGCCCAATCGCGAGATAACTTGGCAAAAACCCTCAAGTCTTTTTACGAAGCCTCGAGGTCATCCTCGACACTTCATCTTCCCCAAAATTTCCTCTTTTGCAGCATTGTTCACCGCTCTCCGTGGAGAACCCTAAACTCGTGTGCGCGCAAATCCATCCATCTAGAAACTCTTGTTCCATCACAAGCCATCTTCCGCATCCAGCCTTCAAGATTCCCTTGTTGTCCGAGGTTCAGTCGGAAGAAAATTTAATCATCTTGGTCTCTTTATGCCTCCGATGTGAACTTGTAGGTATCTAGCTTATTTGTGTTAATGCCTTGATCTCGAGTCTTCATAGAAAATTTCTTAAGTAATTTTTGTCTGACTGTCACCAAGCCTAAGCTTGATTAGATCATCAGAAAATTCTCAGTCCTTATCTATTGAACTCAAATCAAGGAACATTAAACAATGATAAACCAAATATAAACAAGTTATCGAAGAAAACCATGCTTTATTGACACGTATGCAGCCCCCGACTGTCAACTCAAGAAGTTATCTTGTTTGAGGTTGGCAGTCAAGAGTAACATGAAACTTATGGCAATTTAAGCATAGTATCATCGAAGATGTTCAATATTTCAGAAGTTCTCCACCATAGATCCATCTTCGCGCTTTAGTCGAAATGCTCCTGGACGAGTCACCTCAGCGATTATGTATGGTCCTTCCCATAGTGGAGATAATTTGTGACGGTCCTTGGTAGTTTGAATCTTGCGCAGAACCAAGTCGCCAACGATGAAAGCTCGTGCTCGAACGTTGCGACTGTGGTATTGTCTGAGTCCTTGAAGATATTTCGCCGACTGGATGAGGGCTGCCTCTCGGGCCTCTTCCAGTCGGGTGAGGTCGTCCACTCGGTCGGGGTCATAGCGTTCATCATTGAAGCTGCGGACTCGGAGGGTTTCATACTCCATCTCATTTGGCAACATGGCTTCTGCGTCGTAGACCAGAAAGAAAGAAGTTTGGCCGGTATCCCGACTGGGAACCTAACTCAATTGACATGCATGTGAATATCTCTAGATCTCTATGGACAGGATTGTCACCATCTGCTGGCTACTTCAATTTCCGAACACTAACCTAGACATCATATCTATATTATCGGTTACTACTCTAATCTCCCTAAGAACTTCTTTTTTATCTAGAGTCATAATTAGTGCTAGAGCACTCAATATAAATACTAAACGACGAACTGTAACAATGAGAATATATTTCACTTATATAAACTAATTGAATACCAGAAGAAAATCTTGAATACTTACTTTATTAAAGAAGGAGCTGTCTTGGTACAATAAAGGAGAGAGTGCCGACATCTCCAACGCTCCTCCAGGACTCTCCAAAAGATAGGCCAACATCTTCGAAACATCCCAAAGAAAAAGCTGATATTTGGGGCATTTCTTTCGAAGCTTTCCCTCACTCTCTTTGTAGCCTAAATATGTAATTGAGTTGTACTTCACTTGTTGTGCAATTTGAGAGTGAGAGCTTCTCATCCTTTTATAGAAGCTCAATGATGGTTGTAGGTCACTAGTTAAGTGGGTAAACACCCTTAACCATCATTGAGGACCAATATGAAAGCGCCATGTGGAAGCTGGTGGTTAGGGCCACCGACCCTGGTTCGATCGAACCAGGCCATCCGCCTCTCTTCTGTGTATGGCAGGTGGGCCCTTATGACGATGCATAGTGGATAGACCTTGAATATATCGATTTTGTATTGATTTGTGGGTCTTCCAATCCGTGTACTCGTGTCCGATTGACTGGAGATGTGTTTCATCATATGGTGGGTGGTTTTCGTCCTTTCGTCCATAATTCACATGCATACAAATATTCACCTTTCATTCATTATTCACATGCATACAAATATTTACCAATACTTATGAAAATGATTAGTAATAACCACTACCTCTAAATTTGGTATTACATTTTGTATTATTTTATTTGCTTTTATGCAAGAATTGACGATCGAATTTGGTATTTAAGTACCATCAATAGTTAGTAATAAATCTCTATCACTAAGTTTAATATTATATTTTGTATTCTTTTATACAGACGTTGACAATTAAAGTTGATACTTAATGATTGTCAATAGTACCACAGTAGAAGAGTCGGGTACCATGCGAATATCATATATTTGATTATATATGTTAACTTTACTGGACAAATAATCTTAATAAAAAACTAGAAATTTTACTGAGCAAATTATATTCTAGACCCAAATTTATGACGTGTTGAAACGCTTGCTAAAAATGTGTAACGCAACCAACATTGTCAAATACATAAATAACTGGTGGATGTCTGCATATGGCAGCGGTTCGTGGTGGCGCTGGAGTCCAACGACCACCACAGCATCTTTAATAGCGTCGGTATTACATAACATCAAATATATGGCACCCTCTATGTACTGTTCACTCAACTAATGTTGAAAAGCAACACATATAAGTCTTATATGTATAAAAACTGATACATATAGATGCCATATGTATTCATTTATTATAAAAACCGTCACACAATTCATATTATAGATGTTTTTTTGAAAAAACTTACATATATTACATTATATATGTTGGTTTGAAAAAAAGAGTGATTGAGTTGAGCCGGGTTCTCTTTAAGCCGATACGCTCATCCGTCTTGTCGTTTTCTCTCCTCTCATCTCCTCCTTGTTTCGCTCGTTCTATTTTTCTCCTCTCATACACCGTCTTCCTCTCCCTCTCTTCATCTCTCCATCCAAATCAAGTGTGAACCAGATCAGGAGACTAGCGGTCGAGATCAAGCGGCGGCAGCTTCTATCCCCTCTCAAGGCGCGTGGGTATTTTCGTCCAAAAATAATTCATTTTTCATCTATCCTACACATACTTATTAGAAAAAGACTATCTACAAATTCTAATGTCATTTTATCTAGTTCCAATGTATTTTTTTAGTTTTATAAACTCTAGTACAATAATTGCTGAAAGATAAACTTATTTTAGAAACGAATAAAAGAGGGCAAATATGATGTTATTTTTCGACCGAGGGAGTAGTAAATTAGACGAGCTATGAACCGTAACAATCATAGTGGGCTCCTAATTATATGGGCCACATGATCCTACGTCGTCGTCCAGTTTCAGCCCAATAGAAACCGAAGGCCGCTAATTAAACAGTTGGGAATTGGGATTGGGATTATGGCAGGTATAGATACATACATAATCGATTCTGTGAATTCAAATTAAAGTTGTCCACTTCCATTTCGCAGAAAAAATCATAGTTTTTAGATGCAACTGCAGACGGTTGGTATTGTCTAATGCATTATGCATGCAATGCCTCTGTATCTAAATGAAATGCATTTTTCTCGTCACAGGCCACAAGCACAACAGATAGCAATAGATAGATTCTCTCTTTCACACCATATATAGCTACTAATGTTCATCACAAAAAGCCATTTGTATGTAGGGAACCTCACTCAATTGGCATGCATGTGATATCTCTCGGTCTCTATAAATCCATACATTTGTGTTCTTCGAAGCCAAGATCAGTATAATCTTTTGCGTTTCACTTCACATTGTCAGTATAGCATTCCATGCAATTAGTAGTGGGATACTGGCATATATGAGATAATGGAGAGAACCAAAATCAAGCAAATTATGATGCGATTAGTTCAAAATTCATGAGGAGTTCAATCTAGAATGGAATGACCCACGTAAAATCCACAAGCATTTCCTTGACGCTAGTCTGAAAAGAAAACAATTTAAGAAACATAGTATTGAGATGATGAGTTCAATCTAGAAAGGAATGAGTCACGTAAAATCCACCAGCATTTCCTTGACGCTAGTCTGAAAAAAACGTTTTAATCAATATAGTATTGATGCCATCGGTACCAGGGACGGACCCAAGGCCTGGCGACCCTAGTCTATTGCCTAGGCTCATCCGCCATGGGAGATGCAGACGGGACTGGCGCAAGCCACGGAAGACAAGACTGGGGGCACGCTGCCACGGAAGACGGGACTGGGGTGCGCTGCTGCGGCTCGCGGGGATCTTCGGCATCCCGCATCCACTCGGCCGATGCCACCGAAGATCCGTCGAACTTCATCACCACGGTAAGCTTCGCCTCCGCGTGACCAGCATTGGCCCCCTCCTGCGTCGGCTCCACCGTGCGACCCTTCTTCTCGACAATGACCGCGCCGGCGGCCATGCTCCGCTGGCACCGAACCCTTGTGCCCCTCCTCCGGCTGCGCAGCCACATACAAGGCTTGGTGGTACCAATCAGCAAAGCAAAGGCGGCGGCTTCTAGTTCCTTCCCGACCTGTGGGGCTGCGACGGCACCGCCAAGGCTTAGCCGTAGATGATCTTCTTCTTGATCTAAGCTCAGGCAAGAGCCCTTTTTGTTCACTCCCTTTTTTGAGAGATGCGTTGATCTTGCTTTGTTTTCTTGCCAATAAAACGCTATCATGAATGTTGTAAAAAGTTTCTCTCTGTTCTGCTCAAAGGTCGATGTCTTATATGTCTGTTTGTCTGTAGCGTAAATGTGTTTTTTTAAGTGAAAGAAGCAATTGGAACATATATCTATGTTCTGCTCAGAGGTTGAAACAATTTGTTAGTTTGTTAAAATGAGTAGTGTTTTAAAGAATGAACTGAAAATATTTGTTGTATATATATGATGATGTGTCCTCCTTTGTGAATTTGAAGGCTGAATTCTTCACTGTACTACTCCATAGCAGCCGCCGTCTCTCGCCGCGGGCATGTGAGGCACACAAGCAACGGTGTGCGCGCGCATCAACACAGGCTTTTCGGAAGTTTCAGTTCTTGCTTTTGTTCGTTCACAGAGAGAAGATCGACATGGAAACAATAGAGTATTTCCATAGAGTATGTTCCTGCTTAATTTTATTTATATTAGTGATTCATATATTTATTTATTATCGATTACTTTGTTTATTGTTCGTCCAGGCTGTTAGAAATTTCTGGGTCCGCCACTGATCGGTACCACGGAAAAAGATTCAGTCATCCGTCGGCTGCCAGTTAAATATCGTATATTTATTAAATATGTTATAAGAGACAAATAATTTTAATAATAAAATAGAAATTTTAATGAGCAAGACCCAAATTTATGACATGTTGAAATACTTGCCGAAAAATGTGCAAAGCAACCAACGTTGTGAAATACACAATTAATTAATTAGTAGTTGCCTACATATGGCAGCGGCTGGTGGCGGCGCCGGAGTCCAACGACCACCACATCTTCAAGGACGTCGATATTACATAACACTCATCCTATATATACCGATTCACTCAAAACCAGCACATATACAAAACATTTTCTATCCATCCCGTGGCCCGCGAAATGCTAATGTTGAAAACCAACACATAATATAAATGTTTATAGGTGTCGGTTCTTAATACAACCAATACATAAAGGGATATTATCTGTGTTGATTTATTATTGAAATCATCACATAATTGATATTATATATATATTCTTAAAAAGACTTATGTGACTTACGTATGTTACATTATATATGTCGGTTTAAAAAACCAACACAAAAAAAACCAGTCGAACCGAGCCAGGTTCGACTTAAGCCGATGCGCTCATCCATCTCTTCCTTTCTCTCCCTCCTCGCCTCCTTCTCCTCGTTTCGCTCGTTCTTTTTTCTCCTCTCGCACATCATCCCCCTCTCCCTCTCTTCGTCTCTCCATCCAAATCAAGTGAACCAGCTTATCAGGAGACTAGCTGTGAAGATCAAGCGGCAGCAACTTCTATCCCCTCTCAAGTCGCGCGGTTATCATCGTGCTAAAATAACTTTGTTTTTTTGTCTCCCACACATAGCAATGAAAAACAAAAGACTATAATATAAAGGAATAAGTCCATATTTGACCATCCAACTATTGCCGAAATTTAATTTTGGCCATCCAATTATAAAACCAGATATCGAACACCCTGAACTACTCAAACCGTTTACGTTCGGATAACCCATGCGGTTTTGACTGTTTTCTTTGCCACGTGGCACCTAGGGCTGACTCAGCACAGCGGTGGCGCCTCAGGAGCACTCTGCCCAGTCCTCCTCGGCGGTCGGCCTCGCCGACACGTGCGCGCTGGCCTCCAGCCGCCAGAGCAGCGTGGCCTCCCAGGCGTCGAGGCGGCGGCTGCGGCGGGCAGAGGAGGAGGAGGCGATCTCTGACCAGAGCGTCGCGGCCATCACGACGCGGATCGGGACACGTGAGGCTGCCACGCCACGGCCGCGGCCGTTCGCCTGCGTGCCACGGCGGACGACAACCCTATCCGCTCCGCCCACCCCTCCAGAACCTCCTCCGCGCGCGGGGCCTGGCGCCCCCTCCTCCTAACGTCCTCGCTCTCCACCACCACTGTCGCCGTGGACGACGCGGAGTCCACGGTTGATAGGCACGAGCCCGACGCCGTGGACCGGGCGTCATCCTCCTCCTCATCCACCTCAACCCCGAGCCGGCGGCGGCGGTGCCTGGACGCGAGGAAGTTGGCACCATGCACCTTGGCGTCGCAGGACATGCAAAGAAACGCGGAGTTGGCGGCGCAGTGCACGGCAGCCATGCCCCCGCACAGCTCGCACCCGACACCGACGCCGCCGCACTTTCCGACCTCCATTACAGTTGCACACACCACCACTACCTTCTCGAACTCCGGACGGGGACGGCGGTTTGCTCGGCGACCGGAAGGGTGACGCCTATCACTTGGTCGAACACCTGTCAGGCCTGCGTGGCTTTATACTACAGATCAAAGGGAGCGACAAGTCTCCGCGCACTCGGCGATGGTGATGGTGATGGCGGCCAACGGGCGTGGCGCGTTTCGGGGAAACCGGCGGCGAGCGGTGAGCGGCGAGGGAAACGACGGGCGGGTTGGTGCGCGAGCGGTGAGGAGAGCAGCGTGGTTTGGTTTGGGAGAAACGACGGAATGAGGCAACTCAGCCCTAGGTGCCACGTGGCAAAGGAAACAGTCAAAACCGCCTCGACGATCTGAACGTAAACAGTTTGAGTAGTTCAGGGTGTCCGATACCCGATTTTGTAATTGGATAGTCAAAATTAAACTTCGGCAATAGTTGGATGGTCAAATATGAACTTATTCCTAATATAAATTGCAATGCCACTTTATCTAGTTTCAATGTTTTTTCTCTTAGTTTTGTAAACTCTAATACAATGATTACCAGAAGATAAATTTATTTTATAACGAACTAAAGAGGGCAAACATGATGTTATTTTTCGACTGAGGGAGTAGTAAATTATACGAGCTAATCTATGAACCGTAACAAGCATATATAGTGAGCTCCTAATTATATGGGCCACACGATCGTACGTCGTCGCGTTCAGCACAATAGAAACCGACGACCGCTAATTATCATCGATTCTGTGAATCGAAAGCTGATCAAATCTTCACAGGGAGCCGCCGGCGGTGGGCAGCCGGCAGCGCAGGAGAAGAGCCTCGTGACCATACTTCTCCGTGACCTTCTAGTTGAGCATGCATATTGCAAAGCACAGCGTTTGCACCACATGCTTTTTCGTGACGATCATATCGATGCTGTGTGATCTCTCATGTGTCCAACGAAGCACATGACATTCACCCGGGGAAATCAAGCAGCTAAAACATGTGTGTCTCCGGTTCTTTCCCTTTATATATATCTCACCCAATCTCTCGTTTTGTAATAAAAAGTTGCATGTTTTATTATTCTGATTGTTAATTTATTTAGCTGTAAAATGAGATATTTGAGAGAACCAAGCCTATGAAAGTCTCCCTATCATGGTATGGGAAATATTGAGATGGTGACGGCTATACTCAGATCATCCATGAATTTGAGTTGCTTAAACACGTCAGCTTGATACCAAATCTCATGGACGAGATGAAGAAGCATTTGGAATTCTTCCTACCAATACCTAAATAAGTGTTCTACCATATTATTGATTATAACAATTAAAATACAACTATATGTCTCTAGAGCAATATGGCTGAATTATCTGTGTCGAACTTACGAGTAGCGTAAGTACATAGTTATATAATAGGGATACGATGTGCTTACTCGAAAAAATTCATCCATCACACAGAATACTTATCTAGATATTTTATATTAATTATTATTTTATTTTATGATGTGATGGATCATTATGCATCTCTCCCATTGTTTTATCTCCTCTTCTTTTAAGTTTGAGAAAAAAACTCATTTTGAACAGAACATGGATTTCTATGTTCACCCAAATCTAACCATCATTTTTTGATACAACATGATTTTCGTGTCCATGGGTTAACTCGAATATCCGAACAACATGAAGCCATACAACCAGTTTTACTAATTTGGTTTTCATAAAATACAAAGGTCCAAACCGAACCAATATTTGCGTGGTGGATGATTTTCAGAGGCCAGATCTGCACAGAGAAATAGAAGAAAACACCTGTTGGCTTCTGTAATTACTAGAAAATAAGTGTGCCGTGCACACCTTCTAGTTAACATGTGCATACCAATCGCAACCAACGATCTCTCAATTAATTTCTTCACGTAATTCCTCATCTCAATTAGTCAAAGACTTCTCTATTTACTTTCACTATCTTCTTAACCCGTGTAAAAAACTCAAGTGATTATATTTTGAAACGGAGAAAACAATTCAATTCCCATGATATTTCTAAATAGATTCTAGCATTCAAATAGAGTATATTTTCTTCTTTTACAAATTTTACTTTGTGTTTTGTTAAAGCTCAGCCTCATGGTCCATTACTCAATAGGCCTATTTGACCTACTAACGTCAATTGAGTCGGGCCATGAGCCCATGACTTATGTGTTGTGTGAAGTTTTCTGAATGACTTTCCGTTCGTTCGTATCGACGTGATGTATAATTATACTATAGATTTTTATTTTTATAATATATAAAATTCAAAATTTATCTGTGATGTCATGGACAACACGTGGCCCAATCAGCAACCGGCAAACTTGCAGGCTTGAGATTAGTAGATATATCGTATAGTTGGGCTGACTTTGCCTTCGCACTTTCGTCCTAAATTTTGGGCAGAACTGTGTGGCTTGCAGGGCCGTGGACACCATCCACGCGTGGCACTTTAGGTTTCTTAATTTTGTCGTCGTATTTAAAATATATTTTCAATCATAATACCAAATATAATGTGTTCCTCAACTTTTAAAAGCAATGTAAATAAAGGCCTCAAGGCGGTTTGCACGACGATTTCGACTGACGTGGCTTGTATGTGGCATTGACATGGCACTTAAAGCCAGAAAAACCACGGGGCCCACAAAAGTTGCCCCGAGGCTGGTTTGACTGCTGCTGTCTAGCCGGTCTGACCGCCGAGCAACCTACTAACCATCGGTCGGTCTTACCGTAGTTCTCAAACCAAAACCTGATTTTTGTCATCTTCGTTTCGCAAAAGCAGTTTTTTTCTTTATTTTATTTATGGGCAAAGTCTAAAACAAAAACCAACAAAATCTCTATCTTTTTCGAAAAAGAACAAGTGTATTTCTCAAGACAAGAAGTTTTTGAAGTAGATGGTTTCGAAATTGACGGTTTCGCAATCAAAGCCTTTGTTTCTTGAATAGTAGAAAAAAGAGAAGGCAAAATCATAGCAGACTTAAAAATCATTTTCTTTGGTTTGGGATTTGTTAAAGTTTCACCTTTATCAGTTATGCTCAAAACAACATGTTGATTTGTAAAATAAGCATTAGCATCAAATCTACACTACGATTATAAGTGCTTACTTTTGATTGATCCAAAATCATATTAAGTTCTTTTTACCATCAAAAATCTTTTCAAAAAATTTTCAAATAAGAAACTTCTTTTGTCAAATTTACACAATTTTCACAATCAACCAAAACACCTTTCTTCTTGCAACACTTAGAACAAGAAAGCATATCATCAGGTTTCACAAGATTCTCCATATACTCAACACGCCCTAAAACATCTTTCAGTTTTATCTCATTCAAAAAACATGACGAACAATTTTGAAAAACCAAAGCATCCTTATATTGTTTAATCCTTTTTGCACTCAAAACATTGAACAAAAAACTTGCATAAAAAGCAACTTTATATTTTTTAAAACATTCTTTGTGAAATCCAACTCATTAACAACACGAGCATGGAAAGCAAATCCAAGAGCAAAAAAAGACTTAAGCTTTTTAGATTTTTCAATCTCGATTCCAATCTCAAGCAATTAGCAAAACCGATTCCACACAGCAATAATTTTAGAAAATAAAGCTTCACAAGATTTGCAAATATCATCATTAGGAAGCATAGACTTTAATCTATTAATTTCAGCTTTTAAAATCTCAAAAGTGTTATCACTCTCATTAAGCAAATTAGAACATGTTTTAAGTTTCTCATCAAGTTTAAAAACAACACGTTCTAATTGATCATAACTAATTTTTTCTTCACTAGATTCATCAACATCAGAGTCTGCATTGCGAGCAATAAAAGCTAAATCAATAACTTGCTTACCTTTACCATTGCTCCCTTCTTTAGCCTCTGATTTATCACTCTCAAATGCTTCTATGAGTTCATGGATTAGCCTCTGTTTTTTCTCCTTCTTGTTGTCCTTCTTGTCCACTTCCTCCTCCTTGATTACCTTATTGCGGTTAGGACAATTGCACTTGATGTGATTTAACTCACCAGACTCAAAGCATCGAACAAGTCCACCTCGTTTCCTGTTCTTTACATTTTCGAAAGCTCGAGAAAACTTGTTAGTAATCAAAACCAAGTCCTCCTCCTGGAATGGCTCGAGTTGATCATCGGGCATGACATTAAGATCATTCAAAGCTGATGAAAAAGAAGCATCAATAGAAAAACTCAAAGAAGACACCAAAGCATTAGATTTAGAATCATTTTTGCAAGAAAGAATATTCATCTCATGAGTCTTAACATTAGTGTAATGAGAATTCAAAGTTAAAGCAAACATGGTAACAGATTCGACATATCAAGACCATTCAAAAGTGTCGAGAAATCTCATATTGAGTATAAGTTGTATTATAAGATTTATCAACAAATCTAAGATTACTCAAAACCTTATTAAAGCGTGCAAGATAATCATCCAAAGCCTCTTCAGATTTCATCTCAAATTTCATGTAATCCTTTTTAAAAATCACCATTTTCTTGGTATTTCGGTCAAGCGATCAGCAGATGGATTCTTCTTGTCTCAGGAGAAGTATGCTCTGCTCAGGAGATTTTTGACAGGATATCTATGCAGTTGTGCAATTCTGCTTCTACTCCTCTTGAAACACGCCCCAAGCTTTCTGCTACTTCTTGTGCCTCTATTGCAGATCCTTCTTTGTATCACAACTTAGTTGAGGCACTCCAATACCTCACATTCTCTCGGCCTGATATTACGCATGTCGTGCAACAGGTTTGCCTTCATATGCATGATCCCAGAGAGCCTCATTTGAACCTAGTTAAAAGGATCATTCGCTATATCAAAGGCACCATCACTCACGGCTTGCAACTTCGTCGCACATCAGCTCATGATCTTGTTGCCTATTCCAGTGCGGACTTGGCTGGGTGCCCTGACACCCGCCGCTCAACCTCTGGATACTGCGTCTTTTTAGGTGATAACTTAATCTCCTGGTGTTCCAAGAGACAAAATACAGTTCTCGCTCAAGTGCGAAAGCAGAGTACCATGATGTTGCTAATCTGTTGCCGAAGCTTGCTGGCTACGCCAACTTCTTTATGAACTTCATCGGCCTCTCTCCCGTGCCACGGTGGTCTATTATGACAACATAAGTGCAATATATATGTTCAGCAATCCAGTGCAACATCAGCGAACCAAACATATAGAAATTGATCTTCATTTTATTCGTGATCGCATGGCTCTGGGTGATGTTCGTGTTCTTCATGTTCCTTCCTCCTTGCAGATATTTTTACCAAAGGTCTTCCTATGGCTTTGTTCAATGATTTTTGCTCCAGTTCCAACATATGCAGAGCGCCCGGTTGACACTACGGGTGGTGTTAGCGTGCTGGGGACACGCACAATCATCCCGGTTTGTAACCCCTTTAATCTCGGGTTACAAACCAGGACTAAAAAGCGGGCAAAATAATCGGGACTAAAAATTCATTTTTAATTTTAGTTTGTAACAATAACCGAGATTAAAAATAAAAGTGCCCCGTGGCACGTATCAGATTACAATTTTTTTTTTCATTTTCCATCACCACAGATCAAATACATCTAAAAATTAAATCACGATCAAATACAACGACAAAATCACAGATCAAATACAACATGTATCATAGATCAAATACAACATGTATCACACATCAAAGTCAGATATCATCAAATACATCAAAAAATACATCAAATCATCAAAAAATATTGCTAGCTGCCTGCCGCCGCCCGTCGCCGTTGCCTACTTCGGAGGAGGGGGAGGAGAGGAGAGGGAGAGGAGGAGCGCCCGCCCGCCCACCACTGCCAGAGAGAGGGATCGAGGGGAGAGGGACTGAGGGGAGAGGGAGAGATCTAAGGGGAGAGAGGAATGAGGGGAGAGGATTAATGAGGGGAGAGACATATGAGGGGATAAAGATAGCGCCGCGTGCGAGGAGATAATGCCGAGGATTTTTTTGGTCCCGGTTGATATAAAAAACTAGGACAAATATTGATCTTTAGTCCCGATTGATAACACCAATCGAGACTAAAAATAATGGGATCTGACACGGGCTGTAGATTTTTTTAAAGTGAGACTAAAAATAAATTGTTGTCCTGGTTGGTGTTACCAACCAGGACTAAAAATATTTTCAGTCTCGATTCCTATTGAAACCGGACTATTGTGAATTTTGGCCAGTGGAGCAAAGATAATTTTTCTCTAGTAGTGTGTAGGCAGCCCTACGCGTGCATGCAGCGCGCCCACTCTTGGCCGTCCATCATTGTACCTATATTAGCTAGTTTGTTGTATCAGAAAAAGATATATAGGTAGTCTAGTAATGTTTGGTTGTTGTAACAAACCCTATACAGTGTGCTATATATCTATAATCTATAATCTATAACTATCTATAAAGTAAGTAGTGTTTCCACCCAAAATTTTGTTTTGCCTGGCTATTTTGCAGAAAACCCCTTGGGTTTATGAGGGCCGCGGCCCAAGCAGCGATCCACCTCGGATTTGATCCAATTCCGAGGCCATCTAGCGCCCAACACGAACCAGGCCCGAAATCCCTAATGAACGACCAGGCGCACGGCCCACTATACGTGCGACCACTTCTGTTTTTGGCTCATTGGTTGTTTTGGGAATTTTCTTTTTCGGCCCAGCCTATGCGATCAATTCGGCCCGTTACCAAATTTGGTTGCACGTTTTCAGACTTTATCTTTTATAATTTTTTATGGGCTTTATTATTTAGCAGGCCGGCCCAATTCGTTCACACACACCAAATCGGGTTTTTTTTAGCAGGCCTACTATTCAACCTATGTGTATACACTTTGTATAGGTACGTACGCATACAAAGCATATATATTTATGTATATATCTATACCTATCTATAAAGCAAGAAGTGTTTCTACCCAAAATTTTCGTCCGCCTGACTATTTTGCAGAAAACCCCTTGAGTGTTTATAAAATTAACCCGTAGTTCCAATGCTGAAAAGAAATGGAAGGCTTGAATGAAAAAAGACCTCCTGCGTCCCTCCCGCCCGTCCCCATCTGCGCCGCGCCCCGCGCCGCGCGTGCGCCCCTCCCTCTCGTCGCTGCTCGGAGCTCCCACGCGCGTCTACGTCCCTTCCTCCCGTCCCCATCCGCGCTGCGCCCCGACTTCACCCGTTGCAACACACGGGCACAGTTGCTAGTATGTATATATATATATATCCATCAATGGAAGAGTTAATTGTTGCGTGCAATATCTGTTTGCTAAACACTTTCAAAAATCTGAAAGCCAATTCCTTCGCTGCTCAACTCTAATAGGCCATACGTGTGAAACACTATAACGGGAACCTTCATATGTGTTGTGCAGCAATCCTCATCTGTGTCGGGTACAGTGCCCGTCACGACGCAAAGGTCAGTGATGTGAGAAGTCATCTGTGTCAGGCAAAAGCCCGTCACCAATGCACTTATATTTTTGGGCCTACACTAAAGCCCATTACGGATGAATGTCATCTGTGACAGGCTTAAGTTTAGATCCGTCACGGATGAGTGTTATCTGTGATGGGCTTAAGTTTAGGCCCGTCACGGATGAGTGTTTTTTAAACAAAAAAATATATATTCTTGTTGAAAAAGTATTCACATATACAATTATTCAAATATACAATTATTCACAGATATATAAATTCTCATTCCCAGCAGCTCCATTCATATATACAATTATTTACAGGAAACCCAATTCAGAACTTACATATGACATTCACATATTTCACACATCCATTCATATATACAATTTATTTTGGGTAATTGTGATTTTACCCCTATCCACTCGTCTAATTGTGATTTTACCCTTGTTTTTTCAACTTTGTGATTTTGCTCTCACGAATTTGAAACGAAGCTGCCGTTTGCCCCTAGTTTGAATCGTTGTTAGATGGTATTAAATAAATGAATTAAAAAAGTATCAAATATATGAAAATAACGATGAACGGACCATATTACCCTCCTATCCTTATCTCATTCTCAGTCCATCCTCTCCACTCACACACGCAGGCTTACGGGCTAGGGAACGGCGGCGGCGGCGGCTTGGGACGGCGTGGCGAGCGGCGAAAGTGGCTTGCGGGCGCAACGGCGGTGACGGCTTGGCGCGGCGTCCTCATGGCAGCGTGTACGCAGCTGGCGGAGCTGGTCCTCGGCCGAGCCGCGCGGCGGTGGCGGCGGCTCGGCGCGACGGGGCGGCATTACAAAATCCCGGCAGGCGGAGGAGGCTCGGGGCGATGTCGGCGCTACTCCCTGCTGTGCTACTGTGAAGGAAGCAGACTTGTTCTTTCTCATCTAAGGTACAGACCGAGAGGCAAGGACCGCAAGGTAGTGGGACGTAGGAGATGACAGCTTTAAATCCTTAGGTGTTGCCCAGGTACGTGATACCGCGAAAACCGCCGCGGTTTTCGTGGTTTTTGCAGCGTGCGTACCATGGGGGTGCGGCACACAGATCCCCGCTATTTCGTTTGAATAATTTCGTGTGAATTCAAAAAAATTGAAAAAAATCATTTTATCACAAAAATATATATATTATCATAAAAAGAAATTTCGCGCGGTTTGCCGCAAAACCGCGATATGTGGGCGGTTTTCGCCGGTTTGAGCGAAAACCATGGCACAACAAGGATTTGAATTAGGTTCAAATTTAAATTGTGGTTTTTCACAGCTTTCGCGCGGTTTGCGCGGTTTTCATGGTTTTTGGCGTGGTTTTCGCGGTTTTGATGCGGTTTTCATGCGGTTTTGACGAAAACCGTAGCACGGCTAACCGTCGCAAAATTACTTTTTACTCCCCGTGGTTTTCGCGGTTTTTGCGTGAAAACCGCGCTGCGTGCGGGCGACACGGTAGGCACACACAATATGAGGAACCCCGTTGGTGCCCGCATGCTTGAGTCTCGCTAACCTCTCTCTTGACACTACTAGAGAAAGCATCTTTGGTTGAAGTACCAAAATCTACAATAGTCCGTGTTTAAGTTGTACCGGACTAAAAATATCTTCATCCGGTTTAAAAAGGCAACGGCTCTCTAGAACCTTTAGTCCCGGTTCGTGTCACGAACCGGACTAAAGATCATCTTTAGTCCGGTTCAAATCCTGTCGAACTGTCAGGCGCGGGATCTTTAGTCCAGGTTGGTAACACCAACCGGACTAAAGATGCTATTTTCCGGTTGGTGTTACCAACCGGGACTAAAGATTGTTTTGATCTTTAGTGTCGGTTGGTAACACCAACCTGGACTAAAGATGAGGTTACTTTTTAAACTCCTTCTTCCTCCTCCAGCTCAAGCCAGCTCCACTTATCTTCAAAATTTTGCTCTAGTTAGAGGGGAGATGCTGCCAAATTTTTTTTGATTTTGTTTTGGTGATAATACACAAATCTTTGCTATCTACAAGGTTAGCAACTTCTTTCTCTTATGATCTATGCCACTTCGCTTTTTATGGTTGTTTTATATACATTTTTATCTCTAGATTTTTTATGCAATCATGAAGAGAGAAAATTTATTTGGGACTAATTATTTTACTAAGCACATTATATTGTGTTGAGAAAAAAGTTAGGGAAAATACATAGGAAGAAACGTATGCTTAGCACGTTATATTTTTAGGAATTTAGTACGTACAATTTTATCTTGCAAAATACTTATGAAAAATGATGAGAGAGAATCTTTTGGACAAAAATTTATAAAATAAATGACAAAGGAAAAAATATACAAAATTTGATAGTATGTTAGAAAAGTAAGGTAATTTCGTTTGAGCTCGTGTAGTAGTAGTACTCATGCATCTCCGTCATAATTGTAGCTGTGCAGGAGGACATCTTGATATACTCTCCATTATTGTTTGATTATATATAATTATTGCAATAATATTTAAATGGTTTGAATTTTGTGGATTTTTTCTTATGATTTTTGTGCATTCTATGTAGATGGATCGGAAATGGATGTACAACGCGGATAGACGGTCGGCAGAGTTTATTCAAGGCGTGCATTATTTTTTGAGTGTGGCTAATGCCAACAAGCAGAAGGATTTCATACGTTGTCCATGCAAAAAGTGCAAAAACGAGAAGGAGTATTCGACATCAAGAATTATTCATGCCTACTTGTTTTAGTCGGGATTCATGCCTCACTACAATTGCTGGACATCGCATGGAGAGGTGGGGGTTGCAATGGAAGAAGATGAAGAAGACGACGACAACATTCCGGACTGTGGTCAATACGGTGGGTTTGAAGAGAATACAGCAGGCGAGGCGGACGGGGATGCTGAAGAAAACGACAGGTCTGATGACCTTGGTAAGATGTTATAGGACGTACATGGGGACTGCGAAGGTGAAAAGGAGATGCATACATTGGAGCGTATGTTGGCGGACCACAAAATGTCCTTGTACCCAGGCTATGAACAGGGGCACAAAAAGTTGGGTACTACGCTGGAATTCTTGCAATGGAAGGCCAAAAATGGTGTCAGTGACAAAGCATTTGGCGAGTTACTAAAACTCGTGAAGAACATCTAACGCAATGTACAGTTTCCACTGGGCTCTGTTCGTAATTGACATGGATCACTCATGTATCCATGTCTTTGACTCAATGGATAAACCAGAGTCCACGTACTTAAAGATATTTGAACTGTTAAACAGGTAATGCCATCTTACTTGATATTGCATATATACGGTTCTCGGATAATTACTAGCTAACTTTCAACTGCACGTAGGGCATGGGCACGGCTCCGGGTGAATGTTCGCGGGAATTGAAAAGAAAAGCTCTTTGTGAGGATGAACTTTTCAGTGAGTAACATGCTCCAAAGTTATATTGAATCATTAATTTGTTCTAAAATATGAAATATATATTCAATCTGTCGTCGTTTCTCCTTTAGTGTGCAAAACAGGCGCAGGGGAATAACTTATGCGGCTACTACGTCTGCGACTACATTCACCGCTTTATTACCGAAGTCAAAAGTCTAGACGAAATAGATGTACGTATAACAACCATTCATACATTACATCTCGATTTCTTATTTATTTCTCGTTTATTTGAATTAATGACAGCTTATGAAAGTAAGAGACAACCTCCCCCACACGACTTTCATACAGGCTGCTCAAGAAGAATTGATGGGATTTATAAACGAGCAGATCATTGATCCCGCGGGAGAGTTCTACTTTTCTTGGAGTAACTTACCACTCGATCCACAAAATAGATTAGAGACAATTTTTTGTAAGATAGGAAACATTTCCTCCTATTGTATGTGTGTACATATTTTGTTAATATATATATTTCCTTTCTTAAGTTCATTTATATGTGTGTAAATTATATATTTATACATATATATGCATGTTGCATATATATGTATAAATATATGTGTGTAAAATATATATGCACAATATAATATATGTGTGTAAAAGGCAACAAGCTAGCATCTAGCAGGAAAAAATAAAAAAAAAAAAAATCTTTAGTCCCGGTTGGTAACACCAACCGAGACTAAAGAGCGTGATCTTTAGTCCTGGATTCGTAGTCCCGGTTTGACAACCGAGACTACGGGGTTGCCAACCGGGACAAAAGTGGGGTTCTCCACTAGTGTGATGAACCGGAGTTTGCACTTGCCATGATAGAAGACATTGTGTGATGAAGAAAACCAAATGGAAATCAAGATACAAGCTTAGCTTCGCTAAGCTACACATGTTTCAGCTTATCTGGTGTTTTTGAACTCCCTGATGATCTTTGTAATCTAAGAACATGTAGGACTAGAACTAGTAAGGTTTATGGGATGTTTGGCTGTGGAAGCTGGATGGTGTTGTTGATCAATGTTGGTGGAGGGCAATTGAACTTTACCTAGCTAATTGGCCAAAATTTTGAATATTTCTTCAATATTACATATGAACAGAAATAATTGCAATTGTTCCAAATATTTTTATTAAAATACAATATAAATATCTAATTCCAAACCAGGGATAAAATCACAATGTACATACAAAAGTAGGGGCAAAAACCCACGAGCATTTTGGTCTTTTTGTAAAAAGTTAACACCGTTAACTCAACATAACGGAATATGGACAATGTGTTGCTTCGTTTTGAAAACACAAGGGTAAATTCACAAAGTCAAAAAAACAGGGGCAAAAACATAATTTTAATACAAAATAAGGGCAAATATGCAAGAGGCTCATTTATTTTTGAAATGGAGGAGAATGAATATTTGAAATTATCTCAACCAAAACAAAAGTTACAAAAGTTACATTACCTCAGATCTATACGTTGCACCCTTCTAGATATTGTTCCTCTTTTGCCCCTCTTTTTTCCAATTTTTGTTGCTATTGTTCTTTTTTTGGAAAAATTTTAATTTCTCTTTTTATTTTTTTATATTTTTTTCTCTACTTAGGAGCACACGAGAGGTAACACAGAAAATTTGAGCCTAAACAAGCAAAAGATGTGACCTATGGAAAATTTAGAAGATGCTCTCAGAATTGGAAAAAAGCTTCTGGGCTCGAAAAGGCAACCTTCTGAGATATTTGGGAAAAATAAAAACGCCAAATGCAGCAAAGCGGCGGACGAATGGATCCAAATTTTTTCTGATCGATTTTCATGTATGGAACGTCTCAATCGGAGTCCGTATACGGAAGTTATGGTCGTTTTAAAAACCGACTCCGAATTAGAGGACAAAACAGGAACAATGCATCCAAAACTTGTTACACGCGCACAAACTAGACATGACGGCTAGGGTTTGATGAAAACAAAGGAGGAAAACGATAGATACATGGCATGACATTCATCTCAGATGTATACATGTGTTGACGAGAAAAATCAACATGTCGGCCTGAGAGATCTACTTAGCTTTAGTGCAGGTCCAAAAATTGATGAAGTGTGGGTGTGCCAGTCAGTTTGATCCTGCCACTGACAAGATATACAAAGCAGCCAAAAGTAAAGCATATCAGCCAATAGGTCAATAACCAATATAGCCGATCGACCAATCAGCCGATGACACGATCCCAGCCGATACTAACGCCAGTCGATGCAGCTAGGGTTTCAATCCATCGGCTGTACGCTAAGCAAACACCTATGTAAAGGTGATCGACCGACGATAACATGATGATATAGCAATGTAATATGACACAAAGCAATTAGATGATAAAATAGATACTGATTTAAAGATTAAAACACACATCGGCTGGAAGTTCGATGTCATTAAATCCAAATGATTAAATATCCAATAAAGCCTCTGCTATAATCGGCTAGATCTAACTTGTGTACATTCCTTGCAAGCTGATGTGATATCCAAATAACTCATCGGTTGAAACCCTGATGAAACCCTTAGTGACAACCAACAGGCAGGTTAGAGATTATGGTTCTAATCATGACTTAGTAGGTCAAACTGAATCGATGCAACACTAAGTATGAAAAGAAACACAATATCTAGACAATCAAGCCTTTGACTAATTTTCAGGGTAGTAGATACCTAAGCTAATCTAATCTAGTAAACAATTTAGCCGGTATCAGTAGACACCCTAAAGTGAGAGACAACCGATAGAACTAAATTGAAATACCAGGACTAGATTAACAGATGCATATGATAAATAGGCAGGCAAACATGTTAACCAAACTGGAATAATCCAAGAGGTCGAATGTACTGATGCAGCCTTGGACAACGCCGATGTAGCCAATACAATTGCCTGGGCTGACGGAACATTGGACTTACCCCTTCACCGGAGATCGAGGCCGATGCAGCCCTGCGAGGTGCCAAATCCCGCCGGGTGATTAATAAAGTAGAAAAGGTAAAGGGTGGCGATGCGCCGAAGGTTGTATTGATGTGTGTTGATATGTTTTACAAAGTCTCGGGTCATATTTATACCCGAATATACAATGAGTCCGTAACAGACACGATTCCTATTATAGATTAAATCTCTAAACAAACCGATATTATCTCAAAAGGAAACTATACAAAACATCCTAACTTAAAAGATACAATTGTCGTTGTAGGATCTTATCCGTAGATGGCAATTTTCTTAATGCATTTCGGAAACTGAATCCGATAATCAACTTTTAACCTTTCCTTCCGAGATTGCCTCCACTTCTGTTTCCACTCAGAATCGGTTATCGGCTATCCTACTCTGACTCGGACTCAGCCGACTGGCTCCGCAGCCGATTCGGACTTAGCCGATACAACCTTTGTTTCCTCATATTGTGCGTTCTTCTTGATTCCGCTCCAATCTCTGCTTCAATTCTGCTTCAGACTCGGGGATTTGGCTATCAAATTTGGTCGTTAACAACATGAGGGAGCACGACAGCATATGAGGGAGATGCTTACTTGGAGCATGGTGGCGCTCGGTAGCCGAGCTCGGGGATGGTGGTGCTCGGGCTCGGGGACAGTGGCGCTCGGGCTCGGGGATGGCGGTGCTCGGTGGCGGTGAGGGACAGCGCCGAGCTCGGGAGGGCGCGAGGGACGGCGACAACCGGCTCTGGAAGACGGCGGCGATGCTAGGGTTCGCAATGTGAGGACTTATAAAATTTTTGCGCTCATGTGTGGATCTGAATCGGCTCTCGGGCTAGGTTAAATGATTTCGAAGCATATCGTGTGTTAGAGCCCGTCACCGATGACACTCATCGATGACGGACCTAATTTTTATATCAATCGGGCCTCAGGTTGGAGCCCGTCATCGATGGACCTAATTGTTATCTCAATCGGGTCTCAGGTTGGTGTCCGTTACTGATGAGTGTTATCGGTGACGGACTTCTGTTGGAGCCCAACAAAGATATCGTAGTTTATCTTTGTTAGGCCATGATTTGAGCCCGTCACTGATAGGTATCATCCGTGACGGGCTCGAGTTTTTTTCGCACATCTAACATATATGTACGAGTACTTCTTTGTCGGCCTTTTTTAAACCCGTTTGAGATGACTTTGATGTGACGGTTCGTAAAACGAGCCCGTCATAGGTGAGAGGATCTGTATTAGTAAAAGATTGTTTCAGCCCAACTAAAATGTGCCACATGTAATTGTCAGTCCCATCTGAGCGTATATATGTATGAATAATAAGCGAACCAAAAAAATTGCATGCATCCCGTACTTCCTCTATATGCATTGGAGATCAAATGCATTTTTCTGATTGCATGATTATCTTTCGCCCTCTCACTCTCGTATGTACACTACTACAGAAAATGGCTTCAATGCCAAGTTGTTACCCCTCCGTGCGCCAGTTTGTGGCTACAGATCTTTCGCCCTCTTACTCTCATACGTACATTACTACAGAAAAATGACTTTAGTGTCGGGTTGGTTGTAATCCCTCATCACTGTCGGTTCATGGCTGCAACCAACACTAATGATACGGATCCAAATTCAAAATTTTGAATGCAAAAAATGATATTCTTTATCATATATTTTTAATATCACTATTTTCTTTTTTTAAGTCAAATATAAGGGAACTGGAGATTCCAACCTGTGACCTCTCCCTCGTATGCTTCTATCTTTACCAACTCATCCATCAATATGTTAGCAAATAAATACTTTTCTTTTTGAGCCTTCCTAACCAAGATTTAATCATGGATTTAAGTATATAAAAGAATTCAAATAAAAAACTTCTCGGCTACAAAATCGTAGATTTTGTCGAGAGCTAAATTTTTATTTAAATTTTGTTGCAATCCGAGTTTGTATGGAAAAAAAATATGTTCATATATGAAACCAACACTTCATCATCGTGCTCCAACCGGCAAGACACAACACTAATGGGTTACTCATCAATGTGGCAAGACCCAACACTTATATATCATTAAACAATCATCGTCATATGGTTACAAGACTGATGTCTCGAGTGTTGGGTGAAGGGTGTACATAGGGTGAGCTCTTTTTAGGGCTAAGAAATCATCATCAATATTAGTTTTTAATTTTTGTTGAACCGGTACTTATGAAGGAGCACTTATGTGTTGTGTGTTGTTCTGTGGCAGTGATATATGCATCCTAGCTTGAGATATATGGTTAGAAATGCGTGACAATTACTTTAGAGGTCATGCAAGCTGAACCTACACATGCATGTGTGTGGTGCCTATATATATAATTCTCCCGTCACATAAACTGCAAAAGAAGAATCATAGCACAGTGAACAAATCCATAGTTTTGTAGGGTATTGTTCTTTGTTGTTGGTAGGATGAGGTATTGGAGAGAACCAAAGCTACATGGACATTGTTATTCTCAATAGAAAATAAACAATTGTTTCCTGTACGACCCATCTTAAAAAAAAACTACCGCCCAACATATATAGTAGCGTTGTCGTGCTCTCATCTCTCACTTCATGGGCAGTATGTATATATATGTATCAAAGATCAATAAAAGATTGGATGTTTCATTTTCTACTACTTCAAACACCAATGACATGCACGCAGATAATAGCAGTGCCATTGGGGCCAAAATAAATAGACCCACATGTTGGTGAAAATGTTTTTGGGGTCACAGTGGCAGACAGAATTTCAACCATGGTATAAAACACTACTAAAGCATGGTTGAATAGAAAAAAGTAAAGCTTGCTATGAGTGAAAAAATCAAGTGATAATTTTCATACTAGTGGAAATAAAGATCAATTATATATGAAAAGTTACAAAACAGCTAAGAAAATTTTTTAATACCCTTAGATTGGATGATTTTGGGCTTAAGAATGTTTGCTTTGGCACAGGTAATAGTATATATACATATTATACCTGAAAGTTCACATATTCTTTGCAAAATATTTGGGATATAGCTTCACTTCCCATTTAAGATCATGGATTTTTTTATATCTTTGTAAGTGAACCTTTGTAGTCAATTTTTTAAAAAAATAGAAATCCAAAATTTGAGGATTGAATTTCATTTTGGGATTCTGTTAGGCATATGCTCTAAACTAAAACAGCCTTGACAACAAATTAACAGCATTAGAGTCCATGATGAGCCACATCCACGCGACAGCGAACCCAGCGATCGATGGGCTTCGCATCGTTTCTTTGGCATCATGGAGACGCGCACGGCCACACGCCACGCCGCCCATCCAACAATTGCCACGCCCTCTCACCTCCATTTCTTTTTGCACCCATCACGATAAGACTCCGGCGAATCCCAGCCGTCCGTTTCCAACTCCATCGATTTTCTGGAACCACAAGGGGGTGTGTTTCCAAAGTTTAAGTCGTGAGTGTATGATTTTACTCGTCAGATTTAAATTTTAGTTTGCACAAATATTATGTATATGTTACTACCTGAGTAAATTTTTAATATAATTTTAATAAAATCAAATATGTATAACTAGTTTTCGTATCTTTGGATGTGTATATGTGATGTTAGATGTAGTGATGAGTGTACGTGTGTGTTCATTGTGAAATGGAAAAAATAAACACCATCTATTTTCTTCTTATTCGAAAAAAAAAACACGCATCCAACGGTCGCGTCTCCCCGCTTCGCTTCCCTCCCGCACCCGCGCTTTTCCATCTCCCTCAGCTGAGTCACTGACAACTCGGGTCAATCTTTTTCCGAGCCCACTCGTCGGTGACCGTGAGTGGTAGTATTTACCGCGAGTTTGTGGCTGTGATGCGGATAGAAGCAGAGGAGGTCGCGATTCTCTAGGCATTATGGGTAGGAAGAAGAAGCGGCCCGCCGCCGCCGCCGTCGCGGCCGTCGACGACGAGCTGACGGCGGGTTCTACTTCTTCTGCCGCCGTGGAGGGGGACGCTGATGGTGGGGAGGTCACGGTGAATCGTTCGGTGGAGGGAGACGACGGCGGAGAGGCGGTAGCGGCGGGGGAGAGGAGGGATTCGTCGCCGGTGAGAGAGGAGGAGTCAGCCGCGGCTGCGGCGGCGGAGAAGGTGAAGGAGAGCAATAGGATTCTCCTCAAGGAGTCAACCGAGGGGCGGGCGCGTGTTGCCGCCCTCACCACTCGCATCGACGAGCTGCAGGCGGACGCCGACGCGGTCGCCGACGAGGAACGTGCGGTGCTCCGAGTGGCTCTCGCGGGGACGCTCGCCGATGCATTCAAGGAAACCGCGGCCACGCGCGCGCGCCTCGACGCCGCGCGAGAGTCGCTCCAGGCCGCGGAGGCGGCGGCGGCACGCGAGGCGGCCGGCAGGGGGGATGCCGCGGCGCGGCTCGAGGCGGCAGTGGCGGAGAACGGCCGCGCCGTGGAGCTCCTTGGAGCGAAGAAGGCCGAGGTGGCCGCCTCCTCCGCGAAGCTCGCTGAATCGGAGGCCATGGTTGCCCAACTGGAGGAGCAGAGCTCGCAGCTCCGTGCGGAAAGGGGCGAATTGGAGAAGCGATTGGAGGAGACGAAGGCGTCGTCTCGCCGCGTTCACACTCAGAAGGCAGAGGTGGAAGAAAGCTTCGAGGTGTTCAAGAAGAACACCGAGAAGCACAAGCAGCAGATGGAGGAGAAGCTTGGGGAAAAATCTGGGGGACTGAAGTTTTTGACCTCCAGCGAGACAGAAATGGCCGAGAAGATTGAGTCACTTAAAGCCGACCTCTCCGCGGCCATGGCTAGGAACTCGGAATTGGAGTCAGAGATCGATTCGAGCAAGTCAAAACTAGCTGCAGCGAAGACAGAGGCAGAGAAGCTTCGATCTGAGGTTGCCGAGGTCGATGAGAAGTATCGCATGGCGGAAGCCAAGGCGAATGAGTTCCAGATTCAGATTGATGAGACGATGAAGACGAAGGAGGCATCAGCAGCTGCATTTGAAGCTAAGAAGACAACAATGGATAAAGCATTGGAGATACTGAACATGGAGGTGAAGAAGATTCAGGCCGAGAAGGATGCTGCTGCAGCCATGGTTCTTCAGAAATCCGACGAATCTCAAAAACTCAAAGCTCAATTGGAGTCTCTCCACACCACAATCTCCGAGCTCCGCATCCGCTGCAACGATCTCACTAATCACTCATCTCGCCTCCAAGCTGACAAAAATTCAGTCCTGAAAGCTCTGAACAACGAGCAAGCCGAATCCACCAAGCTGAGACTGAAACTCAGGGAGCTCGAGAGCTATGTCAGCAAGAAGGACAATGAGATTGGGGTTCTGAATTCTGAGGTTGAGGACAGTGAGGGGATGATGGATGGCTTGAACAGGCAGTTTGAGCAGCTGCGGATCGTGGCCGCCGATGCGCATCGGAGGGGGAAGAATGGCGTGTGGACATGGATGTGTCATCCGGCTACCACCACCGTGCTCGCTGCTGCTTCTGTCGTCTATGCTGCTAGTAGACGGTGAACAGTTTGCTCTGATACTGGGTTTTACTTAAGGTCTCTTGCTTGAGTATATACAAACTTTAAATAACCAGGCTTCGACCTTTTTGTTACTTGTTACTATATGATTAACAGTTTGGTGCTATGACATGAAACTGAATTTCTACAGTACTTATTTTAGCTGTATGTGGTACTTGAGATTGAGTTGCTCATTGCCCAAATTATTCATATTGGGTTGAGTCAGAATTTTTGGCAGTGGTAGTACAAACTACAAACTGTTGGACGGCAAATTTATGTTTGCTAATTATCATCCTGAAAACAGTGCATAGGCAGGCCTGAAGTTACATCCTGTAGCATATCCTTGTAGCACGAATCTCTGTAAGAGTGCCCCAGTGCTGATTGTGAGAACTGGAGAGACAATCGACGATCTCTATTGATCGTAGTTACAAGAGTTTTATACACGAGCTGAGCAGCAGGCGATTGGCCTAGCGTGCGGAGCGATCGGTTAGTTATATGTAGCAACAAACAAGTAACAGATATGACCAAATCTACAACAAACCCGGGCAAACTACAACTATAATATGTGCAAATTGGCACAATTTTGCTCCCACCAAAGACCATATTCTCATATATCTCATCTGCCATAAGTGGAATTCTCAAATCTCTCACAGTTTCAGCAATCTACTTACCCAGTTTTGTAGTTGGCAATTTAGCGGTCTTGATCCATGGACATGAAGATAAACGCATGCGTAAGGTATTTACTTTTTGTGCTTTGTATAAACCATTTTCAGTTTCAAAAAGTGGCGGCATGGAAAGCATACACAAATGATATCTTTCCAAGGCATATGGTATGTACTTTTTGCTTGCTCATGAATACATCGTTGTTTCAGTTCCTTCAGACTATGGAGCAATAATGCTTTCCAAGCAGCAAGTATATTTTCAATTACTACACATTTTAAGCCGTAGCAATTATTATGTTGGTCGAACAATCTACTAAAAGCTCCGGTTGTCTTTGAGCAGGGCTTGTGTTGAGGTCATTCAGAGAGTGCAGACGATGACATCTCCCTTCCTTGGTGAACAAGAGCTAATCATCAGCTTGTTCACTGCCTGAGGTTCTCATCTGCTTTTCTGAAAATGGAGTTGAAGGCGATCACCCTCTTTCAGCAGTAAAATGTCCCCCCCCCCCCCCTCTCTTACAATCAGTTAGATGGAGGAAATGACCCAATCTAATCTAAGGATACAGGGCATGGACCTCTTGGCCTACTAGCCATGACATCACCACAGGCTGTGAAATGCTAGAGCAACCTAAATTCCATTGATTTGAGAATAGAGTATGTACAAGTTAGATATGGGCTGGGCCATACATGGGTCAGTTGGGCTACTTTGCTCTTTTTTGCGAACGCGCAAAAGGATTGTGCGTAAAAAAAGGTCACTGAGAGCACACAGGCGGGTCAAACCCAGAGAAACCAAAACAAAAGAAAAGAAAAGAGAAAACTGAAACAGAGGAAGGAAGGGGGGAGGGAGGGAGAGGTTGACAGAAAAACACTACACTCCCCAACACACTCCAAAAATGGTAGTGCCAGCCATGGACCACATGCGGCCCTCTAAGCGGATGGACTCCAGAACAACCGAGACCGAAGAGAGGGCGGAGTCAAAAACCTTGGAGTTTCGCTCCTTCCACACCGCCACGAGACCGGAAGAACCAAGGAGTCGAACGGCGTGGAGATGCTCGGGAGGCAAGACACACGACACCACCAATCCTGGAGCAAGGTGCCGCAGGTGGGGGAAAGAGCAGACCAGCTAGAGGGCGAGAGAACCTGGAGCCAGACCTGGCAAGCGAACACGCAGTCGAGCAGGATGTGGTTGGCCGTCTCGACATCCTACGCACAAAAGGGGCAGGCCGAGTGGCTAGCAATACCACGCTTCTGAAGGAGGTCAGCTGGCCAACAACATCGTCGAAGTGCAAACCAAAGGAAGAATCTGCATTTCGCAGGGCCTTTCGTGTGCCAGAAAAGATCGACACAGGCGAAGGAGTGGTGGCCTAGAAAGAGGGCCTGGTAGGCCGAGCGCGTCGAGTAGCGTTGATCACCTGTCCAGCGCCAAACAAGGCGATCCCAAACGCCCGGAGAGAGTTGAATGTGAAGCACCGCATCCCAAACCAGAAGAAGCTGGGAGATCACAGGGACTGTCAGGACGCCCTGGATGTTCGAAATCCAGGAAGAGTTCGCCAGACCAGAAGCCACCAAGCGCGACCCCCTAAGACGTTGGGGGACGGCGAAGAAAAGATCCGGCGCTAGGGAGGCCACCGAGCGGCCATCAATCCAACGGTCAGATCAGAAGAGTAAGGATTCACCGTCTCCTGACTCGAAGAAGGCGGACGCGGAGAACAAGTCAGAAATTGGTCGTTCAAAAGGAGCCTTGAGGCCCTCCCAATAGGAATACCCTGAACGTTGGAGCCAGAGCCAACAGACCTGCAGGGCGAGCCCTGCCAGCCTAAGGTCAGGAATTCCCAACCCCGTCGAGCGCCTTAGGATGACAGACGTTCGTCCAGGAGACCCTGCGCTGCCCCCCATGCGCTGAGTCTGTACTCGTCCACAGGAAAGCACGGAACCTCTTGTCGATAGCCTTAATAACCCAGGCTGGGAGGCCGATCGCCATGGACACATGGACCGGGATGGAGGAGAGGACGGATTGGACCAAAACAGAGCAGCAAGCTAGAGTGGTGAGGCGACCCTTCCAAGGGGGAAGACGACGGGAGACTCTGTCTACAAGCGGTTGCGGTGCTACCCTCGGTAACTTGCGAACCGATAGAGGAATGTCGAGATAAGTGCAAGAAAAGTCCGAGATCGAGCAGGGAAAGTAGGACTGAACCAGGTCCAAGTCGTCCGTCGAGCAGCGGATCAGAGTAATTGCACATTTGGCGAAGTTGGTGTGTAGCCCGAAAACCACACCAAAGGCAGAAAGGATGCACTGAAGATCCTGCCACACCGGAGAGAGGAAGAGAACCAGATCATCCATATAGAGGGAGGCGCGGTGCCGCAAGGTGCGAGTCGGGAGCGGTAGGAATCCACCCGTGGCAGAAGCCTTGCTGATCATAGCATTAAGCACGTCCATAACCAGGATGAAAAGCATGGGAGATAGAGGATCCCCCTTCCTAAGGCCTCTCCGATGACAGAAGCACGGACCCGACACCCCATTGATGAGCACCCGGGAAGAAGAGGTACTGAGAATAAGAGAGATCCAATCACCTCCAAAAGAAACGGCCAGCTGAAGGCCTTTGCAATGTCCACCTTGAGAAGGAGGCAGGAAACGCGCCTGGCATGAAGGGCCCTGGCCGCGAGTTGGACATAACAAAAGTTATCGTGGAGAGATTGACCTTTGACGAAAGCACTTTGGTTAGGCACCACCAACCCGTCCAAGTGAGGGAAGAGACGAGAAGCAAGGATCTTGGAGAACAACTTTCCAAAACTGTTGATGAGGTTGATTGGCTGGAAATCTTTGACATCGACGACATCTTCCTTCTTTGGTAGCAGGGAGATGAGGCTATCATTGAGGGAGGCAAAGCCCTGACGATTAGCCAAAAAGAGGGAGTTGAGAGCCACTAAGACCTCTGACTTCATCACCAACCAGGAAGTCTTGTAGAACCGACCCGAGAAACCATCAGGGCCAGGTGCCTTATCAGAAGGCAATGATTTGATAACGGCCCACACCTCCTCCTCCGAGAAGGGAGCATCCAGTCCCGCAAGAGGAGCGGGACTAGGACCAAGGGAGGGAAGATCAAGCTAGAGATCACGCTGGACTGACATCCCCAGGATGGCAGCAAAGTGAGAAGAGGCAAGCTCTTGCAGCTCATCCTGGGAAGCGTCGAGCTGGTCCCCGTTCCGAAGACGAGAGATGAAGTTCTTTCACCTTTGTGCTCAAGCTTGGAGGTGAAAGAACTTGGTATTAGCATCACCCTCCTTGAGCCAAAGCAGACGCGAACGCTGGCGCGCGATGGTATGCTTCAGAGAGGCAAAGCCAAGACACTTGAGCTTCAAGGGCTACTTTGCTCTTAATATATGTTCTACATATCTCATATATGTTAACACCTACATGGCAACAACCATGATATGTCACGATTGAACTCGGAACCACAGACATATACATAAACATATATATATATATATATATATATATATATATATATATATATATATATATATATATATATATATCATGAGATCATTAGCTCATAAATTGCAAGCTCAGTTGTTCTTCTTTTCTTCAGTTGTGCTCCAAGTTGTAACCAGTCCTTGCAATATGCATACGTTTTGTGCTTCATTTTTGTGATGATGATGTTATTCATTTTAGTTCAGATATTCTGGGCCTTCTCGAAACAAAAACCATTGCATGATTTACATAGCCGGTGCATATTCAGCAACATTGCAACATTAATACAGATTTCGTTCAAAAAAACATTAATATGTACGGATTAATAATGTCTGAATACACAGAGCTGGTCCATTGGCACCAATACACCGACAATCACATCGTCGTCCGTTGTCCTTACACGATACAGTACACATTACATATCAGAACATAAACGTCGATCTTCTTTAGAGGGCAACGCACCAGCAGCTCTGCTGTTGGCTACTTGATCTGATATTCTGATCCATTTCGGGTGCTCATTTATGTTCTAAATTGCTTACTGAAGATGAAAATTAAATTGGTCTTGCATTTCTCTTCTGAATTTTTGACCGAAGATAACAGACACAAGGACAGCTGCAGATCGAGCCCCTGTCCTCGACAAAAAGTACTGACGAGATCTCTGGCCTATAAATGCTAGTAAGTACTACTAGTATTTAGAACCAAAGTACAGAATAAAGGTTAGAGAGATCAGATCATTGGATGATAGTTAATTTATTCGGTAAACAGTATCTTCGTTTTCATTCAGGTATTTAACTGTACATCTGTGGATCTGGATCAGAAGATCAGTGTTCATTGATTAACACCAATTAGCTATGCATGCGACCGACACACACACATACTGGGATTATTACACAGAAAAACATCCATCTGCTATGAATATGACGCATCAACGATTATTTTGTTCCGTTGTCTATACCCCACCTCGTTTCACTGTACATCTCTTGTCTTTTAGTATATATCCATTTCAAAAGAATATATATATTTCTTCATAATTGAGATCAAGATTAGTTACTACAAAATCTTCACTCTCGCTGCAACCAATTAAATGATCTAAAACAGATAGATGGTTTTACAATGAGTTTGTGTTGGAATATTGAGAGGAATATCTTTCTCTGAAAAAACTAGAAATCGATTACATCCTCGGCCTCTACCGTTAGGCGAGACAAAGATATCCCTTTTAAGGCTGAAAAGTATTTCCCAATTGAATTGATGTGATCTGCATCCATGGCCTCCATTGCTGTCACAGACAGGTACAGCGAAGATCACGATCATACACCTCAACGGCCTCAACGTATCACCCCTACACAAAAAATCAAGTCAGGACCAAAAACACCATGGGACCTGTCAATTATGTCGCACGGTCGTACAGATGCAATCGCAGCAGCTACTACCATGGCAGCAGCAGCAGCAGGTAGTAGCCGTTGCTATATAAGCTGCATCAATGCAGCTCTCTCCTCACCATCAATCCATCCATTCACCCGTCTAATCTAATCTAATCCCAAAAATGGCGTCCAAGGTGTTCGTCGCGCTCTGCGTCGTCCTCGCCACCGTGCTCGCTACCGGGCCCGTGGCGGACGCGGCGTCGGCGCACCTGCACTTCTACATGCACGACGTGCTGGGCGCGTCGGCGGTACAGGTGGTGCGGGGGCCGCGCGGCATGTTCGGCAACACGGTGGTGATGGACGACGTGCTGACGGAGGGGCCGGCGGCGACGTCGACCGTGCTGGGCCGCGCCCAGGGGCAGTACATCGTGGCGTCGTCGCAGGGCGGGATGGACCTGATGGTGTCCATGAACGTCGTGCTCAGCTCCGGCCCGTTCGCCGGCAGCTCGGTGACGGTGGTGGGGCGCGACGACACCGGCGCGGCGGTGCGGGAGCTGACGGTGGTCGGCGGCACGGGGCAGTTCAGGATGGCGAGAGGGTACGTGCTGTGGAGGACCATCCGCCCCGACCTGCTCGAGCTCGACGTCTACGTTAACCCGTAGAGAGAGATGATATATGATGATGTGTCGGACGGGACACGTCATTCGCCCAGTCAGCATCTGTGTCAGCATGTGTGACGTGGCATGTATACAGACACAACTATACGTGGCGTGTTCTTGCACACGTGTCGTACCGGTAAAGGCTGCGACAGCCTTGTGGGGTGTGTGTGTGTGTCCGGTGAAAATAAGCTTCAGATGGGCAAACTTGATGGGTAATAATAATTCTTATATATACTATTAATTTACAGAACATTATTCTTATTAATTGGAAGCATGGAAATGTATTTCTGTTTGGGCTTGGGAGGTGTAAATGCTTGTCCTCTCAAACTTACTTGAAGCTCGACGAATTTGAAATGGAAAAACCTCCGAAACTTGCTTGAAATAACTAGTACGACACTATGAAATAAAAACTCTAAAATTTGTAGTACGAGAAAAACTCATGAAACTCAAATACACATTAACATGATGTTTTTTTCTTTTTATTAACTAGTATGACACTATGAAATAAAAACTCTGAAATTTGCATTACGAGCAAAAACTCGTGAAACTCAAATACACATTAACATGATGTTTTTTCTTTTTATTAAGTGTTTCTCTATAATGCCAAAGTTTCTCGACTAACTAGTAGGAAAAATACTGTATTCATGCATTTTCAAGCTAATAACAAGAAACTTCAGCCAAAGTCAATCGACAAAACCACGATCGCTAACCCCTTGACATGAGGATTTGCCCTCATGATTTGGGCCTTAAAGTACATGTCCGGTACATAAGGTCCCGCCCATCCTAGGTACTTGATCTCTTGACAAGCGGATCAGTCCCCCATGGTTCAAGCTTTAACACGTCTTATAACCAAGGAGTCAACGAGTAACCTTTTTCTAAACCGACTTTGAAAATTAACTTTCCAAGAGGAGTCAAACTCAAGAGGTAGGTGCTACTAGAGCGTTGCAAGCCTACAACCACTAGGCTACAAACCCGTTCGCATACCTCATTTCTATTGCAAGTTTTTAGTCTCAGACTAACATATATGTCGAAGATTGGTTCTCCAACAACAGAGAATTGAGGACCCTCCTTTGAAGATTCGGCCGAGGGACGTCCTACGCGGAACCAAGCCAACGATTCAAGTCGATAGAGACGAAGAGAGAGAGAGATGAACCTGATCGATAGAGACGAAGGAGGCAAGCTTTTTTAGACAGGTTTGGGCCGCTCGAAGGCGTAATACCTTACTCCTATGTTCTTTGATGGATGGTGATCATGAAAATTACAGTGAGCACTTCGAGGATATTCTAAGTGGGAGAGAATGGTTAGCAGCTATGTTCGCCAGAATCTCCTCTCCCCAAAACTCCTCTCTCTTAATGGCATGGATCCTCCTTTTATACATCAAGGAGAGTCCATATTGCCGGTACATATGTGTCGATTGGGCATGCCACACGTCGTCTACTCTATTCCTTTGGTTGACGTGGGCATGCAAAGAGCTTCACACAGTGTCACGCCTTCTTAGCATGCAGGTGAGCTGTATTTCGAGTTGTTCTGTCTTGTGGTTCGTGCATGGTGTTGGTCCAAGCCAATCCTCTGGACTCACCAATGCTCATAAATAGGATAGAGCTTTCTGAGGAGAGTTCGGGGCAAAGGGAGTGTTTAGGCCTTAGCTCGGGGCCTCAAGACGCCCATACCTTGTTCTCGGACGGCCGCGAAGCTCAGGGCAGTCGCGCGCTCGGGGCACGCTGCGTACCCGAGGCACCCAACATACCCGGGCACCCATGTCCGGTCTCATTGCTGATCATAGATTTTCTTGTTGGTTTGGACGAGTTTCTCGAAGATGTCGATGATGAAGTAGTTCATGATAAGTGTGGCTTGAAAACGTTGTCGACGATTGCATGCACCTGGTTCAACACCTTGAAGATATTGACCTTATAGGTCTCTATAGCGCTCTGAGCACAGGCCACGGGGACCACGCTTGGAGGCGGATGTGGCCCAAGCATAGCCCACTGGAGGCCGCACCCAAGGGAAAATTGACAGATATGTCCAAAGCACAGCCCATGGGAGGCCGCGCCTGGGTCAGGGGTGCCCCGAGCATCGCTCGTAGGGGTGCGGCACCCAGGGGTTGTGCTTGGGTAGATATACCCTGACTAGTTGTGCTCGGGGGCCAATGTGCGCAGAGCATAGCCCACGGGGGGCCGCGCCCCGGGTCGGCTGTACCCCGAGCACGGCCAGTAGGGGGCGGCACCCAGGTGATGTGCCCGAGTAGATATGCCCCGAGCAGTCATACTCAAGAGCCAATGTGTCTCGAGCACAACCCACAGAGGGTCGTGCTCGGGAATCGGTGGCTGGAATGCTATGTGTAGCTAGTGATGAGGACCCTGGTTCCCATTTCTCTGACAATATGCAACCAAAAAATATCTTAACCCAATTCTCCAAGCCAATTATAAAATCTGGGATATAAGCAAGGACTAAAAATTAAAATTGCGATTTTAGACTAACACCACATCTTTATTCAACCATAGACAATAATTTTTATCATGAAAATATCAGCTACAGTACATGCAAGCATCTGTGTTAATTATTCTACATACAATTCTAAGATCGCGTATGTCAAAAACAAAAAAAAATCCTATAAAATCGACATCGAAGGCTCTATACATATTATGAGCCAGAAAAAAAAATCTTATTTGTTGGCTTCAGAACTTCTTTTTCAGCAGCTTTACTTGAATTGCTCTTCTCTGGCAGAATGCCTCAATCCTATCACAGGCTTCAAGTATCACACTAGTAGGTGCCCCAAAGAATATCCTAATCCAGTTCTTTAACCCAATTACAGATCCTGACAAGGAAAGAACATAGATTGAAACTGTGATTTCAGATAAATCAAGAGGAATCTAATCTTGTACTTGAGGCCCAAACCACAGTATGATGTCTACCAACTTACAAAATTTTCAGGTTCAGTAGTCAGCACCCTAAAAATTCAATAACTTATCATAGAAATAGCGAGATCATAAATCCAGTAGTCAAAATTATACCAGGTAAAACTAGGACCGATTCTTCTTTAATCAATTCGCGAGCGAAGTCCATGTCATCTTCAACACCAAATAGAAGTGAAGTGTTGACTTCAACCTGAAAGATTTTGAGAGAATAAATTCAATGAGAAGGAAATAAATCATTAGAAATTACTGAAATCAGTTTATTTTCAGACCAACCATCATGAACATGGAGCCATGAGGCTTTGAGTAGCACTGCAGAGCTTCAATCTGGTTCACTCTTCTGTAGAGAGCATCAGCTGCAGACTCGAGCAAGTTCACAACGTTTCGATGGAATTCGTTGTGTTCGTTTGAAAGAATCTTAGGAACTGCAGCCTGTGTGACAAAATATTTGACAATCTTTAGTACCCATTATGTACTCACTGTAGTTGGTAAGAAATTACTGTTTGTTCCTGACCTGAATTATGGAGGCAGGGCCTGAAGTCACATTCAGTAGCATTTCTGTTGCATTTCTGACCTTTTGAAGAACAAAATTATGAGTATCTAAATGTGAATTTTCATACAAACAAGAATTTAAAAACATGAAATGAGTTTACCGCCTTACATGCTTCAGTGCACCGCTGGGGTCACAGAAGGCCAACCAACCAAGTCGCCATCCTGGTAGCATGAATCTTTTTGACAGTGCTCCAATGGTGATTACTGGTGTGATATGTGCAAATGTAGCCATTGCCACGAACTTGCTCCCACCAAACACCATATGTGCATATACCTCGTCTGCTATGATTGGGATCCCCAATTCTCTCGCTGTTTCGGCGATCTACAAAATCCAACGAGATTCATGGGCATGTTTTAGTACCGCGGGATATAGTGTAAAATTTGGTATCTTCTGATACTTGGTACCAAATTTTACACTGAAAATTTTCTCTGCCGTAAAATATCTTATTCAGCTATCATAATTGTACATTTGAACTGTATCTTTCAGATGCATATACTGGAAATGGTTTCAGTTTATCAATGTAAAACTTGTAAAAGCATTTGAACAACATCAACACTTCAACAGTGATAATTAAAGATTCAGATTAACTTGTGTTCTGAAGACTTATAATTAACTGTGCAGTCACGTCATCCCTGACCTGGAAAAGGTGCTGTGCAGAGTACACCGCGCCGCAGGGATTGTTGGGGTTGATGACGACGATGGCCGCCGTCGCGACGTCGGCCATGGCGCGCACGCCGGCGAGGTCGGCCTCCCAGCCCCGCCGCGGTAAGAGGTCGTAGAACCGCGGTTCGGCGCCGGCGAGCTCGCAGGCCGCCTCGTACGGCGCGAAGCCCGGCCGCGGCAGCAGGATGTTCGCCCCCGGCGCGCCGCCGAGCACCGTGGTGATCGCAGTGATCGCGCCCGTGCCGCCAGCCGTCATGAACACGTCGGCGTCGCGGGTGCAGTGGCGCGCGCCGGCGGACAGGTGGTCGGCGACGGCGCTGTTCGTGATTTCCGGCGCACGAAAATGCAAACGCATATTAGTTTCAGCGGCATCAAAGCATCTCCAAAATGCTTTCTAAATTTTATTATCTAAATCATCATTTAAATAGTCTTAAAAATCGTTTTAATTAGTTTCAGCGGCAAACAGCATTCACTTCACTAATTAGGATAGCATCTACTTATACAATTACCAAGAGAAGAGCATTAAGTTATACAAACTAGAGAATTGTTCGTGTAGTTTTATACGAAGCTAGATAATTCACTTTAGATTTAATATATAATTCTGAAATTTTATTTTTATACGTAGAAGTCTAGATTTTATATATATTTTTGGGCTTCTATTTTTATGAGCATCTAGATTTCATTATAATCCCTAAATTTTATATATAATTCTTAGTTTCTATTTCTATAAACATCTTAGATTTTATATACAACTCTTAGATTTTATTTCGTATACAACTCTTAGCTTTTATTTCTATAATCTCTGGATTACGTATACATTTTTTAGCTTTTATTTTTATAATTCCTGAATTTGCATATAATTTCATATGCAAGTCTTTGCTTATTTCATATGCAAGTCTTTGCTTCTATTTGTAATGTTTGAACTTTATATATAACTCTCAGATTCTATTTCTATTTCTATAGACTTAGACGTCATATATAACTCTTAGTATTTTATATATAACTATGTATCGTTATAATTTGAACCTCTCATGATCTAACGGCTAAAATCTTTCTCTTTTTCTTTGATTAACGTGAAAATCTTTTAATAATATAATGGATGGAACGAATTCTTCTTCTGATTATATAAAAAACACGAGGTGCAAAACCAAATATAATAGGCATAGACCAGAAGTAGCGTGATTTCATTTGAACAATTTTACACTGTTTTATTGCCAGTATAACAAGGTCAATTTAAAATTTTATCACAAAATTAAAAAAATATTTTAGTAATTTCGTGTTTTATGCCTAACTACTGCTAGCGTTATTTTTTTTCACTATTTCTATGGGGTACCAATATGACCAAAATTTTGGTCCAAAATAATTTAAATTTTTGAGCAAAATTTTGGTCAAACTCAAACATTTTTTTACCAAAATAATAAAAAAATGAAAAGAAATAAAAAAAATCGGCCAACATCATTTCGTATCGGGGGAGAGGGGTGTGTCAGTCCGATAGACCTGAAATATCGGAAATTTTAATCTGAAAATTTAAACCCTGATTACTGCCATCATCCCATTATGGTGGTAGGCAATGCCGCGTGTGAACTCACAGTGTAATGAGGAATGGGATAAAGCAGGGAAAATGCCTTGCGTTATGCGATGCTAATTTGCATAATATAGAAAAACAATTTTATTTACTTTTTATTTTATACCCTAGGATCAAGCTTATACTAGTATTATACTAGTAGTATATATATATCACCAGTATATTTATATTGTATCGAAAAATTTCTCTGGGCATGAAGGACATAAAGGAAACCGAACTATATCCCTAAATATCTTGTCCAAATGGGGCGTAAAATTCAAGATATATTATGTTTAAAATGATGAGCAGATATTTGTGAACTGTTAATTCTTAGGTAGTTGGTGTCGATGCGTGTAACTCTGAAATTGAAAATTATGAAGGGAAAAAAGATTGCTCAGAAAAAGCGTTCTATTGATATATACGGTTTGGAATTATACATGCGTACCAACAAAAAGCATTCATACGCAGTTGTCAGTAGTCACCCATGAACAAATAAGTATGGGACTTTAATATGGAAATTAAAATAAGTTTCAAAAAAATATGGAAATTAAAATTCCTACCACTACTAAATAATTAATGTGGACAACACGGAGAAAATATGAAGTTCTCTGTATATATATACATATTAGGTGGACACTAAATTCTATACTTTTCTTAGTTCCATGAAATTAACTAAGCCATGGAATTTTGGTTCCTACGTGGCTGAACCCGAGCATGCTACGTCAGCACTACAACACCTATATGTACCACCACCCTCGCTCTCAAATGATTGTCAACAGACACTATTAGTCTTCAAAATTTTAACCACTTATTTTTTTAAAGTGAATTTGCAAGTACTTAAAAAATTGTTATATATATATATATAAATTATACAACTCTGTTTGCATCACAAATGAATGTAACCACAAAGCTTTCATTCACTATAGTTTAACAAATGTAAAAGGTATTAGTGGTCAAAATAGAATGGTAGTGGTCATTCTAAAATAATGTATGGTCTCATCAAGTTACGTTTATGCTTATGCTTATAAGATAATATAATACACAATGTAGTGCAACAACAATGATGCAATGTCCAAGATGGAGCCAAGATGATGCAACATGTCCTTGGCTTGTTGGTGTGGTTGTACTGTCATTGACAGTACCTGTGTATCTGCAATTTTGTTTTCCTTTCTAATATATTAACGTCACGTGTTCACGAAAAAAAATACATCTACAGTATGCGATTGCAAGTACCATAGTGCCAAGATAACTGCTCCCATGTGTTCTAACAATGACCAAACAATTTTCTCTAGCACAAAGGAAGGGACAAAAGGACCATCACTGTCGTTCTCATGCACTGCATACACAAGTACAAAACAAAGTTTTGGAAGTCTTGAGATCTAAATGTACTGTAGAGTGTCTGTCTTGGGGCTTTTATTACTAACCGATTTAGGCTAGGAGGAACATAGGAGTGTATATAATCATATTGGCCACGATAATTAAAATTTAGATTTTAAATTATTTTTAAGTTGATCTTATTGTTTTTTGATCGTAGTTTATTTTATAATATGTGCATGGTTTGCAATCCCTAAAGGAAAGAACAAGGACCACTGTCAGAGAGTTTTGGAGGACACAAGTACACGACGCAGTTTTGGAGGATTTTAGATCCAAATGCACTGTAGAGTGTCTGTTTTCAGTCTAAGAGGAACAAAGGTGTATATGTAATCACGCATAACTCTCATCTATCATGAATTTATTAAGTTTCTACGGAATATGCTAAGGTATTGCTACCTCTCTCAAGAAACATAGATTATATATATATTATAATATTATAAATCTAAATGTGATTAATTAGTATTAAATTGCTATATTTTGAAACGTGAAAATATCTTTGACTTTTCAAATTCACGAAGGGAACATACCAACTATACCAGCTTGACCATTCATTCAATTTTGTTTCTTCATATACATATATACACACACACAAGTATGATACTATGAAAGAATTTAATCGTACCGTTCTTAGCTTATATATTTAATCATCATTTTAATTCGGACAATTTCTCTTGTCAGCATCAAGACATTTGATTGTATATACCCCTTCTGTGATCGTAGGACTTGTCAGCATAAACCTAAGACAAACCCCTTCTGTGATCGTGATTGTAGTGCTAATTAATATTCAGAACACTAATAAATATCAAGAAATCAGTAATTATTATATGCTAATTTCCATCAAGATTAACATACGCATACATGCAAATTCGCTCACACGACAGCAAGTAGAGAATTAACGCCAGCATGCAAGAAAAAGCAGGCATGAATACTCACCGGCGAGCGGCCGGGAAGCCGTACGACGGCGCATAGCAGTCGAACACCCCCGATCTGGCCGCCTCGGCAACGGCGTCGGCGGCGAACTCCCCGCCGCGCCTGAAGCATGCGTGCGAGGACGCGTCGCCGACACCGAGCGAGATGAGGCTTCTCTCCTCGCCGGCCACCGCGGCGAGCAGCTCCCCGACGACGCCCCTGATCGACTCCTTCTCCGTCGACAGCGCCGGGTGGCACCTCACCGCCGCACCACCACCCCTACACCTGCCTCCTCCTCCGCTGCCGCCGCCGCCGGCGATACCGTTGGCGATGGCTCCGCCGTTGCATTTCTCCTGCTCCGGCACCGGCGCCGACGCAACCTAAGGATCAAGAAACCAAGAATCAGTCACCACCATGCATGCATGCACATTCAGTAACCGTAAAATTCCCAACAAACGGTAGGTTGTAAGGTTGGTATAAAGCCAACATGCCTGTGCAGTTGGAGCCATCAGAGGTAAGCTAAGCTAAGCTAGCTCTAGAGAGAGAAATTGACAAGAGTAATAGAGAGAGAAAAGAGTATAGAGAGAGATGAGATTTTGATGCAGGTCACGAGCGTGTGTGGGGGTGTGCATTTGTACAGGTTCTGTGGCTGAGAACGTCACAAGTGATCGCCGGGATTTACAGACGTGTTGGCAGCTGAGAGAGAGAGAGAGAGAGAGAGAGAGAGAGAGAGAGAGAGAGCCTTGCAGTTTGAGAGGCTCACGTTACGCTACGTGATGGAAGAGCCAAAGCCAACAGGGGCACGCATGTCGTGTCAGGAGATAGGGCTCACAGCTCATGATCGCCGCGAGATTTATACACCGATTTTTTCTTTTTGTAAAAAAAACTTCTTTGCTGATGTCTTTCTTTTGTTTTTGGGCGAGTTCAGCTGTGGCTGCGGCTGCGACAGTCCAAACCGTCTTCAGCGTGCAGCAAATTACAAATTGCCGCAGCCGCAGTCGCAGCCGTGGCTGCTAGCACGTCCGAACAAAGCTTTTATTTGTTTGGAAGAACATTTTTTTCGTGGGATAGTTTTACACCTTTCATTTAATCTCTAAAAGTGAGGGAGGGGATTGAGAAGAAATAATTTCATATCATATTATATAGAATAAAACTTCTTCAAATCTTCCTTAGTCCTCCTATAAAAGAGATTAATTTTTCCCATAATATATTATCAGCAATCACGAAATTAACATCATACGAAAATATTTCAAATAAAAATTTACTGGTACTATATGGATAACACTGAACACATATATTTTTGTTTCAAGTATTAGTCAAAATTTTCATTTGTTTGACTTTGCGAAAAACAAAGACGCTTTGTAATTTAAAATGGGGGGAGTATTTTTTCATGATATGTTTGGAATCCATCGCTAACACATACTTATAAAATGAATGATATTATAGTGTCGAGATGTATCATAATGTAAAATTTAAAACCTCTTAAAATCTCATTTATCGTGCGAACCAAAATTTAGGTGATAAAATGGTTATATAGGTTACAAATTCTTTATCGCGATGTGTGGATTGAATGTGGACTTGGATTTTTGTGAGGTGACAGATATTGAATGTACCCATTTCTTTTCCTAAAAGGATCTAAATATTTGATTGCCATTAAGCGCATATACGTGCTCAAAGTGTGCAAAAAACCAAACCCACCTCCTCTGTTTTCTGAACAAACAAACAATTGTTCAGTGGAAATAGAGTTTCACATGGTGTAATCCCATTAAAGCAATAACAGACGTAACAGATAATGTTTACCGGATAGCGTGCCTTGTTTGATTTTTCGTTCTTTACTACGGTAATACACAGCAAGGATTGAAATTGACGTGCGTATTCGTCTTGAGCAATAGATTTAAAGAACCAACAAAAAAATGGAGATGTTAGTTGCGAACAGGCCACGAAACACATGATCCTAACAAGCTCCCAACAAATTGCAGTTAGGCAGGTTTGATGGCACCATTTGTATGGCTGCATGCATTTGATGCCTCATGCTTCCGTGAATGCAGAACAAAACTAAGGTAGAACATATGTTAAATTAATCTCAAATTCAGTTTTATGTGGCATTGGTTCGAAATGAAAATTGTATTTGGGATGAACAACATAGTAGAACATATATAGTAATATAATGTTACCATGGGAAGCCGTCTCCCTGTTGATTGGGTATTAACTCATGCTTTAAAACCATGGCTCATACACAAGGATCCGCCTTTAATAGGTTGATTCTTAACCCATAATAATTTTAAGGACTAATGAGTTTTTTTATTTGAGACCAAACATGAACTATGAACGGTAGCTTCTCACTAGAAGGCTTTTATTACCATGCTAGAAACACGTTAGGAAGATTAGTGTAACATGCCTCTGTAGATACAGATCTACAAGCTACAGCTATGTATGTTACTATATCAAGTAGAGGGTTCATCTATGATGCAGAGGTGGGGTGCAATTTTAGTGAACCATTATCCAAAACAGTAAAGAACAGACTATGCGAGCAATCACTGGACCATTGAGCAAGTACCTCATCACAAGATATCCATGAAGATGAAAAGAAGCCTTGCAATCTTTCAACCAAGCAAGAGTACTGCAATGTCTTTTGGTTGTATCTGATATATGAATTGTCCATTTGTGTGAACCAAATAACAAAAATATAATGACTACAGCTCTTGGTTTCATCGGCATATTCAAATGACTACAACCAAAAGCCCTGATTTCACCATATCAGTTATCTTCTGCATGTAAGCCATGACATCAAACATTCAGTTACAGGAAATTCGAATAAGCAATAACTATATAATGGATTCAGAAAAATCAAATCATTAATTCACCATTATTACTGTCTAGATATATAAATATATCTTCAGTACATTGCAATGCAGACACCAGTACACCAATAAACTAACCTGAGTTTTTTTGGGGCAAGGGGATAAACTAATTGGAGAGATGGTGAAGTTAGCTCCTGTTTTCCCTTTTTCCTTGGTCGAAATCTTGTGCTCCTTGGCCCTAAACACAATACAGACTCATTCGGAACACATGAATTTTGGTAGGAATTTATTCTTTTTTCTTGATAATCTTTTAAAATCGCCCAATTTCCAAGGAGGCCTAAGTTGTTCTGGTTTATAATTCTGAATTCTTGATTGAATGTGTTGTAGCAGGAGGGTAAACGCCTTCCACCCTATTTGGTCTAAACACCCTCGGTAAGCAGGCCAAGATGGTTTTCACTTGTGGCAAAGTATGTTTAGCAGTTTTACTCACTCGAGGAGGTTTTTACTAACGACATAATTCACTCGAGTAGTTGTTTCATCGAGCAAGAAGCACTTTTTTACTGGGGACCACTCCAACCACTCCTGTCAGCTGGCGTCAGAAGTCTATATGGGACTACAGAAAAGTACCAACACACCCCTAAGGTTATAAGCTTTACCAGGGTAGAACAGTAACTTACTGTAGGCCCTTTGAGAGATAAAATTATAATCTCATGTGTAATATTGAAGGCTATATAAACCTACCCAAATCCTATAGCAGGGGACATGATGAATAGTAAAATATCCTTCAGTAGATTTGGCATTCACGTTTCGAGCTCATTCTCAGGATAGGCAGAGAATTTGTATTTTCCTGCCTATCCCCAGATTTGTCAATGACCTAAGGTCACGACAGAATGCAGGGAAAGCCGAGTACAGGGAGTGCTTTACCCCGCCTCGATTGCAACATCTACTGCAAAATTAAAGGATGTTACAAGGGAGACAAGTGTGTGAAACCAGACTACATGGACTGCTGCTGCTTTGTCTGAATAATAGTTGTTCTTATGTAACTAGGAAGGTAGCCCACTCATTCACGCGGGCATGCATCATACATTATATTTGTATTTGAGACACCTATGAGAGTGGAATATTAACCGAAGACATCTACAACACTTCAAAAGTATGATGTTTTCATAATTTTTCATCAGCATTGTTTACATAATTTTCTAACCTATTAGTTAGATTTGTACTATATCATATTTATTTGATCCCTATAAGCAATTATTTATAATCTTCTTTATCATCTAAAAAGAAGGTAGACTATTTTAAAAAAAACGGATTATTGATATATGTTGTTATTGTTTATTAACGGATGGATTTGGTGGGACATGAGGCTACACTGAATACATAGTTGTATAGAGCCTAATATAATCGCGTAGTATGAGAGATAATCCATCTATGAACGTTTCACATAGAACGTGTGCCAGGCTCCATGCAGTCTAGCATGAATACGATTGGATGACTAAAAATAATAGGGTAATATTATTTTGCGAATATGATGTATGATAGAATGCATGCTGGAATAAGATATGCAGGAGGGAGGGGTAGGACAAGGGAAAAGTGGAGGGGATTTGATTTTTTTATATATAAGATAGATATAACAATTAGAAATAATGGGTCCACCACTTTTAAATGATACGTGATGGTGAGATTTTTTTTTCTTATAATTTCTAAGATTTTCTCTAACTTATAGAGTGCCACATGCGCTACTGGAGAAACGATTTTTCTGGACGAGGGCCCAAATAGGTTCCAGGCGGGCCATAAGAGGCCGCGCCTGGAAAAGCCGATCCCGGGGGCCGGCTATTGGCCCGCACGGGATAATCGCATTATCCCGTGCGGTCCACTTAAGCGACCACACGTGATATTATCCCATGCGGTCGCTTAAAGTGGACCGCACGGATAATGCGATTATCCCACGGGCCACTTAACCGACCGCACGGGATAATAGCGCATTATCCGTGCGGTCCATTAAGGACCCGCACGGGATAATGCATTCTCCGCGCGGCCGTTAAGTGGACCGCATGCGATGATGCCAACTGCATTGCGCAATAAATTTTTCGCTCAACCCGACAGTTGCGCATTTACCATGATGTTTTTTCTCTCAAAAAGGCAATTATAGGGGAATGTTTTGAACTTGAATTTTTCAATTGGAGTCAAAAGGTATCATACTTGATCTCCTCTTTCATTTGCTTCCATTTTTAAAAATTTTTATTGGTTGAATGCAAAGATATTTGAACTTGACTACGGTTTAAACATTTAGATCCCTGTTCTCAGATGTCAATGGATGAAAAACAGCATGGTAGATAAATTTGGATTTACGTGTGTTGAACGGAGTAAAATTGGACACAAGGATGATCCATGGGTCCTTGCCGAGCGTGTTGCAAAAGTTTTCTATGTGAAGGATCCTTCCGATGAAAAGATGAACATTATTGTATCAGGCAAACAACACATCATTGGTATTGACAACATTGAAGACGCGTCCGACTATAATCAATACAACGCCATTTCGTTATTCACATATCTTCCTACGCGGATGAAACACATTGAAAGTGTCCTCGACGAATCAAAGTTTGCATCCGTGCGGAAGGATGTTAATCCAAAAATTGTAAATGCTAGTTTGGTTTTTTGTGTATATTACGTTTCTTCTCCACCCTCCAAACTTTCTCTACTATGTAAATACAACATGTAACTCCTAATTATAAAATTTGGTAATTTTTTGATTGGTTTTGCTATATTTCTTTGATTTATTTTATTTTCATGAATTTTTTTGCCAAGTCTCACATTTGAACTACAAGTGATTAAAAAAATAGAATAAAATTAGTGAAAAAATTATATTCATGTTGTTTAGACATGCTTGAGTCATTATCCTGTAAATGACAATAAATTTTGAATTTTTCTTCATGAAACATGATTAGGAACCTATTGACCAAATGATTTTAAAATTGTATAAATAGCAAACGAAGTCGGAAAATCATGAAAATTGTCTGGATGTCATGATATTATACGTAGAGACTGTGGTAAAAAATTGAGAGGGTTTCGAATATTTTATCGGATACGTTATCGCGTGCGGTCGGCTTAAGGGCCCTCGCGCTCGGCAAAATTTTGAAAAAAATTTCTTCTCCACCCTCCAAACTTTCTCTACTATGTAAATACAACATGTAACTCCTAATTATAAAATTTGATAATTTTTTATTGGTTTTGCTATATTTCTTTGATTTATTTTATTTTCATGAATTTTTTTCCAAGTCTCACATTTGAACTACAAGTGATTAAAAAATAGAATAAAATTAGTGGAAAAATTATATTCGTGTTGTTTAGACATGCTTGAGTCATTATCTTGTAAATGAGAATAAATTTTGAATTTTTATTCATGAAACATGATTAGGAACCTATTGACCAAATGATTTTAAAATTGTATAAATAGCAAACGAAGTCAAAAAATCATGAAAATTGTCTGGATGTCATGATATTATACATAGAGGCTGTGGTAAAAACTTGAGAAGGTTTCAAATATTTTATCACATACGATGCTCACAAAACCGAAGATTCTCCAGAGAAAATTAGAAGTGTTGAGAAGGATTGGTTAGATTTGGAGAGAAAGTGACAGCCGAATTGTCATTTGATTTCAAATTTTTTCCATAGGCAATAATTAGCATATATTGATGTATGAAAAAATTTGGTAATTTTTTGAATTAGTTTGATAATTTTTTCATTAATATCCAATTTGATGAAAAAAAGAAAGGGGGGTCGATTATCGCATGCGGGCCGCTTAAATCGCCTGCACGGAAAAACATCTTCCCGTGCGGGCCTCTTAAACACCCCGCATGGGAAAACCATCTTCCCATGCGGTCCACTTAAACTGCCCGCACAGGAAGATCGTTTTCCCATGCGGGCCGTTAAGCAGCCCGCACGCAAAGCCGTTTTCCCGTGCGGGCTATAAAGCCGCCCGCACGGAAAGATGGTGGCCTATATATACTCGCGTGCGGGCTCCCAAATTTTTCTAAGTCCCCAGGCGAAATCCAAACAACCACCATGCCGTCAGGCTGCCAAAATCCAGCGCTGCGCCGATCCCCACCCTGTTCGCCGTCTTGCACCGCCAGATCCAGCGTCGCCGCCGCCGCTCAACCCTAACCCTCGCCGCCGCTGCCGCTCATCCCTAACCCTCGCCGCGCCGCCGCCGCTCAACCCTAACCTCGCCTCACCGCCCCATCCTCTCTCTCTCCGTCGCCACCGTTGGCCTCAAGACTACCGCGCCACCGTTCTGCCCCTTCACCGCCCCTCTCTCTCTCCATCGCCATCGTCGGCCTCAAGACCGCCGGCCCCACCACTGCCGGCCCGCCCGCACAGCCACCTTCAACGAGACCGCCGCCCCTTCGCCGCCGCCGGCCCATCCCCGCGCGACCGTCGTCGGCCCCATCCCCGCGCGACCTTCGTCGGCCACCGGTTAGTACTCCCCCCGGGAATGTGGATGTTTATGCTATGTTCTTGCGAGAAGATGATTATGCTAAGTTGAATGGATTATGTATGAATTTTGGATGAATGTTAGTAAAATTTTTGATGAGTTTTTGATATAACTGTAAAATGGACTTTTATTTATTTGATGGAACTCTAGATTGATTTCATCTACGTGCATATTCCATTTTATCTGAAAGTACTCTCCGTAGCAATGTACCTTTCATTTTCTGGAAAATTTTAATTTGCGTTTGCATCTTACTAGTATTTAGTGGGGAACATAATTGTTTCTTTTTTTACAAACTTTTTTATAAGCGTTCTATCTTGTTACTTGTAGATCTAACTATAAGTAATGACTAGCCTCTCCACCAAAATTATAACCTACGGAAACAAATTCTAATACATTATGAAATTATTGAATGTGCACATGGTTTGTTTGCTTCTCTGCGAGTGCTAGCTTTACCCTATTTTTTTACCAATAGCAAGATTTAGCCATTGCCAAAACCAATTAATAAAGGTGTTTGTTTGGATTGATGTCATCTTTTTTATTTGATTTGCTACCCATGGGATATGCCAAACCAAAATAATTTGGTAATGAAATTCTTTTTTACAAACCAAATGGGTGACATCTTTTTTAGAAATACCAACTATTTGGCATGGTTTGATTTGGGCACAAACTAAATAGGCCCATAATAAACCAAACTAATTAAATTAATTTTAATTCTACTGCAAACTTGCAAAAAAACTTGTTTTCTAAATGATTTTCAATTATACATTAACCAACTCACAAAAGAATGAGGTACTTTCACCTAGTGAAATTTAACAGAAATTACTTCCCACTGAAAAGTTCAAGTTTCGGCTTTTTTTAAAAAAAGGATTAATTTTGAATTCCTACTGTAACTTCTTGTTTTTCCAAAAATTTTATATAGTTAAAATGTTTTCGTTTGGAGGGTTGTAGTGAGGTTAATTATGTTTATGAAAAAGACTTAAATATTTATGTTAGGGAAAAATGTGGCGGTTAGCTAACAAAGTATAGAATGATACGGGAATAAAATGAAAATGGAGTGGATACATACGATTAGAATATAACTCAAAGGTAGCTGAGGAATGAAGGAAAACATAGCAGCATAAAAGGGCATCGAGCCAAAGTCAAGGAAAACACAAGATGTTTCTTGTAGACAAAAAATATGTGAATTAAAGAGGTGAAAGTTATGTGAAAGTTGTGGTTTGTTGAGAAAAAAATAGATAAAGAATTTAAATGGTGATGAAGAAGAGAATATATAGGTGAAGAGTTGTTATATTTTAAGATAAACCGAATGCAAAAAGTTATTATTTTTTTGGAAAAAGAGTAGGAGAATAAAACATAATTTCCTCTCTTAATAAAGGACAACATCACATTATGCTCATGTAATATATCCTTCTCTGTCCTAAAAGACCCTTTTCTTTTGTCATTCTAAAAAAATAGTAACTAGGAGAAAAGACCAAACTGTAAAAACATATATTATCAGATAGTTATGCAACAAATAAAACTCATTTAATACTTTTGGCTGAGAGTAGGTACGAAATTTGAATTCATCTTTTTTGTTGAATTCATCCGCGGGACCACTTGATCGTAGTGCTTGATCCGACACACTACAACCAGGAAAGATTTAAAGAGTTCCTTATCATTTTAAATTTGTAAGTACTATCATGCACCATTTAATAAGTTTTGTCTATTTTTACTATCGAATAATTAAACAATTGATCAGTGAAACATGCAATTATTCTGTCTACAGAGCACACCATAATTATGTAAGGCAAGGTGGACCGGTGAAGGATCCACAAAAGAAGAAGCTTCTTGTGAAGACAAATTGGCCGGTAATTATATGCTTGATATATGCCGACATTTTATACTGTGTTTAACTTCAAATTACTGACGCATGCACATAATAAATTTTATTCAACACAGTGTTATAAGCAACCACCAGGCACTAACCTTTGCGGCTACTACGTGTGTGAGATGCTCAGAATCTATGGGAGATACACTACTAAGTTCGAAGAAGTAAGTTCATCAGAGAAATATATCTTTCTACATGTTATCGATCTTGTATAATTTTACTAATCATATGTATATCTGTACTATTTTTTCTTAAACAGATCACGGAAGTTCCAGTTGTAGCGAACCGGTTCGACGATAGAACCATGCTTAACTTGGTTGCAGATTTTTGCCGCTTCATCCGTCGCGATGTCTGCAACCATTTGGGCGATTTCTACGACCCGGAAAGCGAGCTGGCGACGAACGATAAATTCAAACGACTTAGGGAGTGGGAAAAAGAGCACCACCATTAAATAATTTGTAAATTTGTTGGTAGCTAGACTTATGTTAATTTGCGAGACGAAACTAGCTTGATATGTATATAAACATTACGCATGATCGATCGTGTTATATATATATATATATCTTTTATGAGGAAATAATATTAAATGTCTTTTTTTTCTCGTGCACGAAAAATATATATATTGACCTATTTAACATTATTGAGAAAGAGGAGAGGAGAGGGAGAGGACAAAGAGGAGAGAGGAGAGGAGAGAGAGAGAGAGAGGGAGAGAGAAGAGAGAGAGGACAATAGCTAGCTAATAGAACGTATACATAAAATAATGGACACGACCATCTTCCCGTGTGGTCGACTAAGCGGCCCGCACGGAATATTCTATCTTCCGTGCGGGCCGCTTAGCCGACCGCACGGAAGATCCGCACAGATAATTGATCTTCCCGTGCGGGCCGCTTAAGCCGACCGCACGGGATAATCGATCTTCCGTGCGGTTGGGCCACCCACAGGCGAAAATGATCTTTTCCCGGACCTTTTAGCGCATGGGGACAAACCTTCCGCACGGGAAGATGCATTTCGGCCCGCATGGAAAAACCGTTTCTTCAATAGTGATGATAAGTGTTTGTAGGATTAATACATGGTGGCTTTATACTAAAAGTAACTATCATCTAAAGTCGATTATATGTTTCATAGAATATAGTTTAAAGCACTTGTGTGAAAGACTATTTCCCTTGTTTGGATTATTCCAGCATATTAATTTTTTTAAAAATAGGACATAATCAGATTGTTTTCTCTAACTAAAGGCTGCACCATTTTTATACAATATCATGAACTCTTCATATTTGAGATTGTTATTTTTCTTATATAGTGTATATCTAATTTAACTATTTTGTAAAACAATATATGATGAACAACCTATGTTTGTTGAATTATTTTATAATTTTTAGGCAATTCGGATAACATGTAAAAGGGTAGCATTGGTTGTCGCTTCGAATTATTTTTCTATGGAGTGGCTTGAATTATTCATATTTGAGTTTTTTTCTTATGTACTGAATGTCTAATTTAGTTATGCATTTTTGCACAACGATATATGATGGAGCCCAAGCGAGAGATGAGTTTGGGTGGGCAGTGTTGTGTGCATGTGATGGAAGGGTGAGGTTCAGGGACTTTGTTTTTCTTATTTTCGAATGATCAAAGTGAAAACCGATGTTTTTTTCCAGGACTTCTAATTTTTTAAAAAGTATTATGGCATGACTTGTGGTAGGTTAACGCTTCTTCAAAAAAGATATAATGGTTGAGACAACGGTACATCGATCTATTTAAGTGAAAATAGATGGTTAGATGTTTATTTTTCTTTGCATTTCTATTTTTTAACTTTAATATATGACATGTGGTGACTTAACAGTGCTCTGAAGGACGTTTAATTTATTTTTTATGTAAAATAATTTAAGATGATATAATATATAGTCATTTTTAATGTTTTGTTCTTATTTGGTTGTCATGCAATGCACAATGGTCCATGTTCTAGGAAATACTTTTCTTATAAATAGATTTAATGGATTTATCAGTTTAAAGTCTAATATTTTTAATGTTTTTTTTATTTGGTTATAATGTTCTATATTCAAAGTGTGAAAGTGTTTTCTTTATATATAGATTTAATGAGTTTACCGGCTTAAACTATCTATATCTTTAAATCAAAATACTTTTTGGGGGTAGCGGTTAAAATAATTTTAGTCACCTAAGTGAAAAGCGATGACCGGATATTTTTTCATAACATGTTTTCTACGTTAAAATTTTCAGCTAGAAAATAGGAAGGTGGTATGGAGTTAAAATTTTCAGCTAGAAAATAGGAAGGTGGTATGGAGGATTGGAGGGGGGGAGGAAGCATACTACGAACATACGTGCTTGCGTTGCGGGTGGAGAGGCAACGTACGTACGTACTGAGGAGAGGAGAGGGTGGGCCACTGGGAGAGAGGAGGTGGGGTATTTTCTTAAAGATAAAATAATAATAATAAAAGATAGTGGGTCCATCAATTTATTAGAGAAATAATGGGTACATTAATAAACAATTTATTAATGTGACATATGACGGTTTAAGAGCATATGTAGGAATACCACGAGATGTTTTAGGAGCGTTTGTATGAAGTTTCATGGACTATTAATATATGACTAGAAAGTTAGCCCGTGTAAATACGTGGGCATACATCTTAAGTTACGTTAGAAACTATAAGAAAAATATCAACTGGATTATATTTGTGCTATAGATAAAAAATATGATGTCCAAAATGTTCTTTATCGGTATTGCTTAAATATTTTTCTCAAACTATTTGTTGTCTCTCTATATATAATAGTAATTGACCCCTATAAATTATTATATATAATTTGCTTAATGAAGATTGATTTTGAAACAGGTTTCACAAATTAAGTGTAAATTAAAGGTAAGATGTTTTTTATAATTGATTGTTTAGGGGCTCTATGTTTTTACCAAATCTTAAAAATCTCAGCTCAGTTCGTGTATACTTATAGCGTACTTACACTACATGTAAGTATCTAAGCACTCGAAAATTATGCAATAGTTATGGTAATGGATGTTCTAGATAGTTTAAGTCAAAGCCGAGAACTTATGTTTTTTATTCTATAATTAGTTCACTTTGCTATTTCTGTATTTTCTATCTTATTTTATACAATCTTAATTTAAGTTCATATTTTGTGAGATGATAAAATAGTGGCAAAGTGTTACACCTTATATGTCAATCATTTTCTAAAAAAATGAATCATTTTTTATAAACATCCAAGACTAAAATAGGTCCTTATTATTTATTTTTAATGGATTAGGATGATTTGAGACTATGTTAGACAGGCCCGGCTTAGGCGTATGGAAGACCTGGCCTTCGCCGAGGGCCCACAGCCGGATGAGGCCCATCCCCACGTGGCCCACAGGCCATAATGCAGCAGGGTTTGCTACACGCAGCCTCCAATCACGATCGACGAGACGCACGACGCCTGCGAGGCCGCGACGACGGCCCGGCGACGATCGAACTTCCCGAGTCTCGTCGTCTGCGCAGCCGCGATCGAACTTCTCCAGCGGCAGCGGGCAGCGATCAAGACTGAAGCAGCGGCCGCCTCGCTAATTACCGGCAATTAGTAGCAGGTAATCATCTATCTCCTTGCCTCCTCCCGTGATGGTGTGATCTCCCATTCAGATTCCAGCCATCCTCACGGCTCTACTCCTTCTCCGGAGTCCTCTGTCCTGGGCCTCCTGGCGTCCGGCGTCTAATCTCAACTTCTCATCCAGTGCAGCTCTGCATGCCTCATCCGGTCCAGTGATTACATCGTTGCGTGCTTCCTTTTTACCCGGTTAGAAACCTAATCTAATTATCAAATCATCCTTTTGTCCCTCTTGGTTTCACTGTTTAACTTTTAATTTGTTCAATTTTTAGGTGTTAGAAATTAGAATGATACCCAGAAAACATTTGTTGGGTGCCGTGAAAAGGAAGAAACGGAAGCGGGATGATCAGTTTATTGCATCACAAAGAGGTGCTTTGGATCGGTTTTTTTCAGCAAGCAGTAATCTTGATGTCAATAATGATCAAGAACAAGGACCTGATCATGATGAAGTTGAAGTCGAAGTCAACGAACCTGATCATGAACCTGATCATGACAATGAGGATAATGTTGGAGAGGAAAATGTGCAGCCTTCATCTGATGCGGAAAATTCAAACGGTGATGAACAAAATGTTTGGGTTGCCTATCGGATCCTCTTAACCGTACCAGTGACAGTAGCCTCAGCTGAAAGAAGTTTCTCAAAATTGAAGCTGCTGAAAAATTATTTAAGGTCAACTATGTCACAAGAAAGATTGAATAGTTTGGCTATGTGCTGCATTGAGAAGGATATGTTGGATAAGATTAATCTAGATATTGTTCTAAATGATTTTGCATCAAGAAATGCTCGAAGAAGTTTTCTAATGAAGCACTGAAGTTGTATTATTGATGGAGTTCAACTCTTATTTGAGGTATTCATAGTCTCATTTTGCTATTCTTTTAGGCTTAATATTTAATTGATTTTCAATTGTTTCTCTATATATTATATACTTTACTATATTACAAATAAACTACCGTTACGTTTAGATTAGGGGTCCTCGGTTCATGTTTGGCCGAGGGCCACCAAAATCTTTGAGCCAGGGCTGATGTTAGATAGAGTCCGCTTCTATTATAAGTGTAGAAAACAACCATATAGGATCATTTTCTGCAAGTATGCGAAACCGCACATAGTCTACCAAGAATACGATTGGATTACCAAATATAAGCATCATTATTTTTGAAATACGATTTTTTTATGATTGTTTACATGATTTAAATTCTGTATGAAATTAATAATTAAATATTAAGAATTATGTACTCGAAACCAATCTCTCTATGAGTACACTTGGCATGAATTAAGTATAACGAGATTATATAATTATTTATATGATGCTTATAATGTCTATCCTCCTGCCATAATTATCACTATTTTCATGCTACATCAATTAGAAACCGTAGTTTATGATAATATTTTAAAATAAATAGCTAATTTTTATCAGCTTATGTCATTGGATTATTTATAACTAATTTACAGTTAAAGGCCCATATTAACTATATTTCGAATTCTAAAAGAAATATGTTTTTAATTATATTATGATTTTCTATATCATTTAAATAAATATTAAAAATATTAAAAAGACCAATGATATAGATTTTACCGGCTGAAAATATTTTTATGAATTTTCTTCACATAATCACTTTTACGTATCGTGTAGTCTTATCACTGTTGGAATACCAACCAAATAGTTTCGAAAAATTCCAAAATGATTCGAGAATCTTAATCCTACATGAATGAAAATTTAGATTAGATCAACTTGAGAAAATAACACAACTAAGTACATTGTTTGCATTTTTACATATGTAGATTCAAATTAGTGTTGTATATTTGTTAAGTAATATTTGAATCCATAAAATATGATGTGATTTTTTTCAAAACTTGTTATGAAATTAATAATTACATGTCAAATGTTGTCTGCAATGTTGTATTTTTTACTAAAAATAGCCAACATAATTAATCAATGTACAATCACAACAAAATCAGCAATAATACATTCTTTTAGTAAAACTATTGATCATCAAAAATATGATTAAAAGTGAATAGTGTAAAAAAGTAGAGATAATATAAATATATTGTGGGGTATCTCAAGTAAAAAAAGGGGGATAAATGGGGAGGAAAAAAAGAGTATGATACGTGCGAGGGAGAGGAGAAGGAGGGATTAAATTATATTTTTAATATAATCTAATCTAATGGTATAAAATAATGGACCCATCAATTTAAATGAAAATTAAGGGCTAGATGTTTCTAATCCATTAAAACGTCACGTGACAGTTTAGAAGAGTTTATAGAAATGCCACATGGCGGTATTAGAGCGTTTCTAGAAAGTTTAGTGGACTTTTAGTATATAATAGATAGATAATATATGCTCCACGATGTTTCTGAAATAAAGTTCTAGCAAAAATCTGAAAATATTGAAATGCATGTGAGTGAATTTGTTAAAATTATCACAGAAACTTCATGAATGCCATGATGAGCAATGGCAATGACATGACCAGGTAGCTTGAGAGATAGATTTCTGAAGAAACCATGCTTATATATTGCCTGTATAATTTACTTGGAACTTAGGAGGTTACGGGTGTGTTTGGTACGGTTCTGAATTCTCAGAGAAATATAATAAACGGACAGAAACGTTTCTAGTGATTCACAGGTGATTCTCGAAGAAACGTTTGAATCACTAGAAACGTTTCTTCGAGAAACCAGCGAAACTACCTAAAGGGTGTTTCTTTAAAAATGAGAAACGTTTCTGCTAATTCTCCAAGAAACGTTTCTCGTTTCTAACCGTTTGGTAGAGATTCTCGAAGAAACACGAGAAACGGAACTGATTCTCGCAGCCAAACGGACCCTATATCTGGTTTACTTTTCTTTTTGCTCGCCTATTTTTCACAACTAGTAAATTGACCATGTTATTTTTTCACGAACACACAAACACAAAAATATTGTACATAACTGAAAAAACAATATACTAGTAAATTGACCATGTTATGCTATGGATTTGAACACAGATCATATCTTTCCTTTTTTTACCCAACACAGATCGTTTTTTTGGGCCGTTTTTCCGGAGACGCAAAGATCAGATCGTCCAATTTGTTTTTCCCAACAAAGATCATTCAATTTTTTTGGTCGATTTATATTTGGTTCCTTTTTATATAGCCGCGTGGGTACGTGGACCGTTATGTTTTAATGGGCCGGTGTATATATTGACTGGTTTTTTTTCATGATGCATGATGTGCAGAATGTTCGGGGTTTTTTTGGAAGGCGCCAGTTTTTCCAAAGAAATGTAGGTGAGAGGCATGGTGGGAGAAGGGGATCGAAGGAGATCGGATACGATTTTATACCAGTAGAGATAGTAATAAAAAATATGCAAGATTTTTTCTCTTGTATTTTTTATTGAGTGCATAGAAAAAATGAGGAAAATACACTCATACACATTTTTATAGAACAGTTAGTTATGCGTGCATTGAAAGAACATTTCTTAATTTGATGGAAGAAGAGAACGTAGTCATCAGTCGTTTGCAAGGCTTGAATTAGAACAGCTGTTTTTTTGTTCACATATCAGTGAAATATTAAATTAAGAAAAAAGTTAAAGTTATTTGCAGTCTTGTAAGAATATCATATCTGGAAAAATTCGCAATAACATGCCTATAATGTGATAAAAATTTGGCACATGTCTTATGAGATATTTAAAGCAATCATACGCTTAACTGTGATATTAGTTTTGAGATTAGTTTTGGTACCATTTTCATATATAGATATCGCTCAAGCGATCAAAGGTATACACCTCTTGAAGAAAATTTTTTAAAAGGTTATATTTTTTGTTGGGTTGGTCAAAGAGCGACCAACCAATTTCATTAAACATTGAAAAAAACATTATTCGATTACAATGGCATGACGATGCCGACCCTATATTGCGGTTACCCGCTTTCCAGGTGAATCAAACAGGGAACAAAGAGCAAAAGGAAGAAATGAAAAACAGAGCAGCTGCGAAGAACACGCTTCCGCTCGTCGCACTTAGCTCAGCGGCCCTCCTTTCCAAATCAGATTACTCGCAGCAATCCGCACAAATACCGACTGTTCTTGACACCTCGGCCTCCTCCTTCATATCCCCCATAAGCTCTGTTTTCAAAAGTTCTCGCGTTTCTCTCCTTCCACACCCTCCAACAAATAAGCATGACAATATTGTCGAAGCTAGCCTTGTAGCTCGTCTGAAAAAAGGATCTTGCTGTAGTCCACCAGTCCACTAGCGGGACACCAACCTCATTGGGTGTGCTGAAAGGTTTGTTAACCCATACCTGCACCAATCCCCATAGTTCGGCCGAATAACTGCAAGAAACGAAAATGTGATGGCAATTCTCCGAGTCCCTAGTGTAGAGCTTACAATGATCATTGCACGACCAGTTCCGCTTTGCCAAATTATCCGCTGTTAGCACTTTCCTTTGAATGCAAGCCACATAAAAAATTTCACCCTAGACAGGGCACTGGAACGCCAGAGAGAAGCGCCCACCAAGCAATCCTCTCTACCAAGGAAAAACAGCGAGTAGGCTGATGATATAATGTCTTTCATGAAAATTTTGATGTTAAATCTTTACTTTTGTGATATACATCTTAAATGTGTAGTTTTATGCTAGTTTGGTTGTAGTTTTATAAAAAAATTTATCTGTAATAAAAATAAATAAAGATATATGATATGGAGTTTGAATGGAATGCTACAAGCAGTAAATGTAACTTCCGAAGCTATTAAACTGAACCTGTACGTTTTGTAGATAAACTAATTATTACAAAGGTTCAGCATTGAAGCTGCAACATCACACATCATGTTGGTACATAAACTAACCCATAAAAGGCAACAATGTTTAGATGAAGATATTGTTAAAAACAAAGTCCATTATATTGTTAACTCTTGATCCATGATCGAAGAATTTGCATCACCTTGGTCTCGAGAGTACGGCGTGACTGGTGAATCGGTACCTTTTGATGCTCTAAAAACAGAAAGAAACTTTTGTTTTGCCAGCTAGTCTGAGCTGCACACGGTCTAGGGCGACACCCTTTATCGTTGTTTATAATATTTTTATTCCTTAAATCTGATTTAAGTTCTTTGGCCGGCTTCCAGGCCGTCCCGACAAAAAAACTTTCAATGATATAGATTTGATTTTATCTTGGGAATTAATCTTTACATATACTCTTGAGTTTTCTTTTTAATTTTATAGGTATATATTGGTGTCAAAGCTATCTTTTTTTACCACTCATACGTCTCTCTAAGAATTAATGAGAGAAAACCTCATTTAAAGACATAGATCATAGTAATTATTCCAATAAAATCGTATTAAATATTTAGGTCCTCCTAATTAACTAAAATATATCGCATTAAATATTTGGATTCTAGTAGTTGATTCAAATATATATCCTATTAATCATTTAGATTGATATAGCCTGTATTAAATAAGCATTGATGCCTACAAAAAAAAACAGCATTTCAGAACTAGTATATATATAGATCATATGAGTGACGTTACTTCAACATTCTCTACATAGAGTACGTAGTCCACCCGAACCATTCGAAGACATTTCAAGAATCAGCTACAGTACCAGAATCAAGATGGCAGCAAACATTTCTTCTGTCATCTGCAAGGTCCTCCTCATGGTTGTCACCATGGTTGCCCTTCTCCTCTCCACTGGTAATTTTAATCAAGCCTATATCTCTTTCATATCCCCTGATCTGGCTAAGTTTTTCTTGAATCGGAATATCTAGATTAACTATTTTCTTAGCTTCCTTGGATCGGAATATCTAGATTAACTATTTTCTTATACCGTCAAATGAGCTAATCATTGATGAATACACTGGTCATGGCTGAATAATGCAGGTTTAGCCGCAGGCGGCCCTGCATATGAGTTTTGCTTCCTGAAGTGCATCGATGAATGCAACCAAACCTGTAGGTCGGGTGGTTACACCCATGGAGGTGACTGCAACACTGGACCCTGCTGCTGTCTTTGGTAGTGTAGTATAGCAGTGCTCATGAAAAATCAATGGATTGATAGAATGTTTGATTCTCCATTCATGTAAGCAGCGGGGACTGCCTGACGAGATGGCTATCGGTGAACTGAAATAAAATGCGAATGTTTTTAGTTGATGCATATGATGTGATCCAGTAAAAACTATACACTAGTGTATAGTAAAAAACTATACACTAGTGCTTATCTCATCCTTTAGGCCTCCACTCGCCGCCTCCCTTTCCGGCTCCGGCGCATGGCTGCCTCTCTGCACCGTCTTCCTCTCCCCTACACGACGGCCATTGGATGCGGCCGGCGGGACGGCAGAAGTAGCAGGAGGAGTCCACGTCGAGCCAGGAGGCGGGCGTCAAGTCTGCTGGATCTTGCCCCCGCCATGGCATACCTTCTCCCTGGCTGTGTCACCGTCACACTTCCTCCACGGCTGCTTCGCCGACACCTCCTCACTAACTCCGCTCTGCGAGGTCTGGTTGCTTGAGCCGGTCATTGCGCAGGGTGCTGCCTCCCGTGTGCCGTTGAGGAGAAGGTGGAGGGACGGTGGAGATCCGGCCGCCACGAGCAATTGGTGAATTGTGATGCTGAAGAACAGTTTGTATTTGATGAAGAATAATTTGAGATTATTTTTGTTAGAATAATTGGGCTAGTCCCATTTAAACTAATCCCGTGAGGCCCACGTTTAATGATAATGATAGGTGAATAATAATTAGTCTCACATTGGAAGTTAAGGAGGTTTTCAATCAACTTAAATATGTGGACTATGTGTGCATTAGTTGAGAGGTTAAGGAGGAGACACAGGAAGCCACACGTGCGCTCGCTTTGCTTGGCCTGGAATTCCAGTTTGGCCGTTTTGGTTTTGTGACTGTTCGAATTCTTGTGACTTCCAATTTTGACTTTCAGTTTTGCTGTTTTGGTTTTGTGACTGTTTGAATTCCTGTGACTGTTGAATGGCAGTAACTGGCTAGTAACCGACCGCAATCAATCACCTGAAACTATCCAGGTTCACTGAATCTGTCTCCTCCCGCATTTATAAAAGGAGGGTTCTTCCTCCGGTGAAACAAACAGATAAACATCCATTCTTCTCTTTTCACTGTGTAGCTAGCTGTTGTCTTGCCATCCCCATCACAAGCCTCTGCGCGCACAGATCTTGCAAGAGCAGACCTCCAAAACTTCGTGTTGTTGCGATACTTGCACGAGTAGGTATGCGATCAAGTTTTTGGGTAGCACACCAGTGCGTGACTGCTCGTTGAAAACATCTTCTTCCTTCTACTTTCTGGAGGCCGAACGACTACTTCTCGGACTGCACTGCGTTCGAGTCGTCACTACATCAACTCAGATCGACAACATCAACAACACCAACTAAACTTGATCCTTGTGATAGGCTTATGGTCACTAGTTTTGCTGTCGTGCTTAAACCAAACATTTTTTATGGTTCAAATTACAAACGGTAGCATGATATGATGGTACTCTGGTTAATTGTAATGAATATTATTCATGTTGCAAAGGGGATGCCAGAACAGTTTACTCCAGAGGAGGAGCAAGCTTTATTGGTACCCAATAACCTTTTTCGAGACGTCGTGATTAGAGTTTTTGCGGACAACCTTTGTGGATGTCTACCTATCACTGTCGTCTGCAAAGGATCTGTGGGATGCACTAGAGGCAAAGTTTAGGATCTTTGACGCTGGTAGTGAGCTATATGTCATGGAAAAGTTCTTTGACTACAAGATGGTTGATGATTGTTCTGTAGTATAACAGGCCCATGAGATTCAGGCATTAGCTAAAGAACTCGAACATTTCCCATACGAGTTGCCCGATAAGTTTGTGGCAGGGGGCATTATTGCTAAACTACCACCTTCTTGGAGAGATTTTGCCACTTCTCTTAAACATAATAGATAAGAGTTCATTATCGCTGATCTGATTGGAACTTTGGATGTTGAAGAGAAGGCGAAGGCAAAAAATACTCACAAGAAAGGAGTTGCTGGGTCTTCTAGTGCCAATCTGGTGCAGAAAAACAACCCCAAAGACAAGAAAAAAAGAACAAGCAAGATAATAGTTCAACAGCTAAACAGACAACCGCTTTTAAGAAGAAGAAGAAGGACAAGGGAAATTGCTCTTTTTGTGGTGAAGCTGATCACTTTGCCAGTGAATGTGAGAATTGTAAGTGGAAGGGCAATAAAAAATCAGCAAACATGGTCATTGGCAAAATTGCAGAAACGTCGAGGGTATGGTAATTTATTACCTACAGTTCTTTCAGTTTGTCATTCACCAGAATGGTGGATTGATACTGGGGCTAATATTCATGTGTGTGCTGACATTTCTCTGTTTTCTTCTTATCAGGCCGGGAGGACTTGCTCCTTGTTAATGGGGAATGACATCTATGCGTGTGTTCTTGGTGTTGGTACAGTCAATCTGAAGCTTACTTCGGGAAAGACCGTGCAACTGAAGAACGTGCAGCATATCCCTACTATCAAGAAGAATCTAGTCGGCGGCTCTCTACTATGTAGAGATGGTTTTAAATTAGTCTTTGGATCTAATAAATGTGTAATGTCTAAGTATGAGAACTTTGTTGGACAAGGTTATGAATGCAGAGGCTTGTTCTGCCTATCTCTATCTGATGTTTGTAATAAAGTTGTAAACAATATGGTCAATATTAGTGAGTCTGATATTTGGCATTCACGATTTTGTCATATTAATTTTGGCTGTCTGACACGACTGGCAAACCTAAACTTAATTCTGAAATTCATCTTAATCAAAGGTTCTAAGTGCCATACTTGTGTGGAATCAAAACAACCTCGCAAGCCTCACAAGGCTGCAGAGGCGAGGGATTTGGCACCACTTGAACTAATCCATCCAGATTTATGTGAGATCAATGGAGTGTTGACAAAAGGTGGTAAGAAGTATTTCATGACCGTAGTAGATGATTGCACTAGATTTTACTATATTTATTTGTTGAAATCAAAAGATGAAGCTTTGCACTATTTTAAGATCTATAAAGCTGAAGTAGAAAACTAACTTGAAAGAAAAATCAAACGTGTAAGGTCAGATCGTGGTGAAGAATACTTTTCAAATGAGTTCACTTTATTCTGCGAGGAATACGACATAATTCATGAGAGGACACCTCCCTATTCACCTCAATCAAATGGGGTGGCCGAAAGAAAGAACCACACTCTAACTAATTTGGTTAACACCATGTTAGAAACAGTGGGACTTTCCAAGGAATGGTGGGGTGAGGCTATGCTAAGAGCATGTCATGTCCTGAATCGTGTTCCGATAAAGAATAAAGAGATCACTCCATTCAAGGAATGAGAAAAGAAAAGATTAAATCTCTCATATTTGCGTACGTGGGGGTGTTTGACCAAAGTGAACGTGCCAATCACTAAGAAACACAAGCTTGGACCTAAAACAGTTGATTGTGTCTTTCTTGGTTATGCTTTCCACAACGTTGGTTATAGATTTTTAATAGTAAAATCTGGAGTGCCAGACATGCATGTTGGCACAATCATGGAGTCTAGAAATGCTACATTTTTTGAAAACATTTTTCTTATGCGAGAGGATTATAGCAATACTAGTCAAGAAGTTATTACAAATGATGAACCAACAGATGTGATAAAACACAATGAACAAACACTTATGAGTAATCCATAGAAGGATAACAATGAAGCTCCTAAAAGGAGTAAGAGATAAAGGACTGCAAAGTCCTTTGGTGATGATTGTACCTTGTGCATGATACTCCTAGAACCATTGAAGATGCATATTCTTCTCCGGACTTTGACTATTGGAAGGAAGCGGTCAAGAGTGAGATGGATTCAATTATGTCTAATGGAACTTGGGAGGTTGTTGATCATCCTTATGGATATCAACCTGTAGGGTGCAAGTGGGTGTTTAAGAAAAAGCTTTGGCCTAATGGTACGATTGAAAAGTATAAGGCAAGGCTTGTAGCTAAGGGTTATACTCAAAAAGAAGGAGAAGATTTCTTCGACACTTATTCACCTGTTGCTCAATTGATCACAATTCAAGTGTTAATTTCCTTGGCAACTTTCTATGGTCTTCTCATTCATCAAATGGACGTTAAGACAACTTTCCTCAATGGAGAGTTGATGGAAGAGATCTATATGGATCAGCCAGATGGGTTCGTAACAAAGGGTCAAGAAGGAATGGTGTATAAGTTATTGAAATCTTTGTATGGCCTTAAGCAAGCACCTAAGCAAAGACATGAGAAGTTTGATAGAACTCTCACGTCTGTTGGCTTTGTTGCGAACGAAGCCGACAAGTGTGTGTAATATTGCTTTGGTGGGAGCGAAGGACTGATATTGTGCTTATATATTGATGACATACTAATTTTTGGGACAAGCCTTAATGTGATTTAGGAAGTCAAAGAGTTTATATCGCAAAACTTTGAGATGAAAGATTTGGGAGAGGCTGATGTTATTCTTAATATAAAACTAATAAGAGAAGGTAATGGTGGGGTTACACTTTTGCAATCCCATTATGTGGAAAATGTTTTAAGTTGCTTTGGTTATAGTGACTATAAACCTGTTTCAACACCTTATGATGCTAGTGTGATATTAAGGAAAAACAAATGGATAATGAGAGATCAGCTGAGATACTCTCGAATTATTAGTTCATTTATGTACTTGGCTAGTGCTATGAGGCCTGACATCTCCTTTGTTGTGACCAAACTAAGCTGGTTTGTGTCTAATCCGGGAGATGATCATTGGCATGCTCTAGAGAGAGTGATGTGCTATCTAAAGGGTACTGTGGACTATGGGATTCACTATACCGGTCACCCAAGGGTACTAGAGGGTTATAGTGATGCAAATTGGATTTATGATGCTGATGAGGTAAAAGTTACGAGTGGATATGTGTTCATGCTTGGAGGTGACGCTGTTTCCTAGAAGTCTTACAAGCAGACCATCTTAAGGAGGTCAACTATGGAAGCAGAACTTACAATATTTGATATTGCCTCAGTTGAGGTCAAGTGGCTTCGTGATCTCCTGATGGATCTACCGGTGGTTGAAAAACCGATACCGGCTATCCTAATGAACTATGATAATCAGACAGTGATTGTCAAAGAGAACAGTCTAAAGGACAACATGAAGTCATCTAGGCATGTGAAGAGGCGGTTGAAATCTGTCAGGAAATTGAGAAGCTCCGGAGTGATAGCCTTGGATTATATCCAATCGGCTAAAAACCTGGCAGATCAATTTACAAAGGGTCTTTCATGAAATGTGATAGGCAATGCATCTAGGGAATTGGGCTTGAGACCTAGTATGTGAGCCATGCTTTGGTGGTAACCTATCCTATATGATCAGAGATCCCATGAATTAGGATAGTAAAACAAGCCAGTGCTTGACTGAGAGAAGAGAACCTTTGAATAAGGCTCATTCCTGTGAAAGTGCATTTCTCTTCATCCTGTATGGCAGGTTGCTTTATGTTTACACCCAAAATTGACACCTAGGAATTGAGATAGGAAAATTACCAATGTTTGAAAAGTCTATCGGTTTCCTTTAGGAAGGCCGGTCTGACCGCCATGTATAGGCCGGTCAGACGGGCCTTGGGGCCAGTCAGACCGACAGCATGTGGCCGGTTTGACCGGCAGAGTCCGAAACCAAGTCAAATTCATCGGTACTCGAGTTTCCTTGCTCCATACGGTATGTCTCGGGTTTCCAAAGGTGTCTACCCCAAATTGGACGTGGAGGAGGGCCTATGGAAGGCAAGACCAACCTCTATTTAAGGGCCAAGGCCGGTTCAATTGGCAAGACGTTCAACACATACACAATTAATCTAATCTAGCCAATTGTATCGTTCTTTTACTTTTATTTTTCACCATGTTTTCTACTTTACCCTAGTTTAGTTCATCTTTGTCGATTTGCGCCGTAAACCATCCGCCGCCGCTGCGAGAGTGCAACATCTCTTTGTAGGTTTGTCCTGAAAACCTTCCGTTCGCCCACTAGACGGGTGTTTATCCTTTGTTTTTCTCAAATCGGTTCCGCTAGTCAGTTTAATCTACAAAACCCATCTTGTTTTAGTTCTTGCTAGATCAAGGTGGTTGGTGACTCCAATTTCACCGCAAGGCATTTAGGTGTCCCATCGTGATTGTCTTTTTGTCAAAAAAGTTGCCAACACGATTTTTGATGACTCCACGGGGACGTGATTTTTTCAGCCTTTTCTACCGACCGAAAATCAATCTACCACATTAATCGCTGCAGTTGCTTCATCGATTCTTATTTAGCCAGGTGTTTCGGCCATACAGCCAAAACCAATCTACACTCACCCGCGTGTGGAGACAGTGACAGGAGGCCGGCAGCAGCTTGCTATATACGGTCTGAAAATTAAGAACCAATCCTATTCAGATTGTTGTCCATACATGTTCTAGAGAAAAAAGATCAGGCTACCCAAGCCGATCTACTGTTCACATAAAAAAACAACACAGTCGATTACTATTGTATCGGCTATTTCTGTGAAACTTCGATCTCTCCAAATTTTTTGCTACATACACACAGTAAGCGGGAACGAGATCAGCGACATCACATTGGAGGAGATGTTGGCAAGATCGCTCATCAAGACCCATCAAGGTGTGATTCTTAAGCCTGGACCTCCTCCTAGATTCGAGATAACCTCCAATCCGCCCGATCCATCTATTGCTATTCAAAAGGTTAATGATCGTTGTGTAGATGCATCTGCTACTTCTAGTTTTGCTTCTATACAATATGCATATAATGCTATGGAGGGATCTATGGGTGTTTATACAGCCAATTGCACAGGAATCGGCTATATGCAGAACTTAGCCAACGGTCAGACCACGCACAACGCTGGTCTGACCGCATCACTAACCACTGGTCAGATCGGACCATGGACCGGTCAGACCGGGTGATTGGCCGGTTAGACCGTGCCTACCATAGCCGGTCAGACCGTGCCTTATCTTGGCTAGATCGGACCTCCTGCAGCCGGTCTGACCGCACCACTGACCACCGGTCAGACCGGGTGCTTAGCCGGTCAAACCGGACTATCTATAGCCGGTCAGACAGGTTCCCTGGAAGTTTCAACAGGTTTTCATACCACGACTAGCAGTACTGATTTTAATTATTATTCATCACCTGTTAATACTGTTAGTCATGTTATTCCACATACTCATGCTATTTGTGCCAATAGTTGCTATGAGCCAGTACAAAATCGTCAAGTAGATGGATTGGCACAAAATACGCATTATGGCCAGTATAATCATATTGTGCCGCCACAATCACCTATTCCTAGACCGCCAAATCCACAACCAAGTCCTGAGAATATGGAAGAGCAAATTAGAAACATCATTAGAGAATCATTTGGAATTGAGCCAAGGAATCATGCTGAGGTTTACCAAAAGTCGTATCCTAAATATTTTGATAATATCTCATATCCTCGTGGTTATAGAGTTCCTGAGTTCACTAAATTTAGTGGTGAGGATAATAGGGCTACATGAGAACACATAGGCCAATTTCTTGCACAATGTGGTGAAGCTAGTACTAATGATGTTCTCAAATTGCGTTTGTTTTCTTTGTCTTTGTCTGGTACTGCTTTTACATGGTTTACTTCTTTACGGTAAATTCTATTCATACTTAGGCTCAATTAGAACAATAATTTCATGATTACTTTTATACTGATGAAACTGAGCTTAAGTGATCTAGTTTAACATCGGTTAGATAAAAACATGATGAATCTGTCATTGATTATATCAAAAGGTTTAGAGATGCTAGAAACCGATGTTTTAATTTGAACACAACTCAAAAAGATTTGGCCAACATTGTATATAATGGATTGCTTGATTCTATTAAAGATATATTGAATGACCAGATATTTCTTGATATTGATCATGTGTTGCATGAAGCTTTGGCTCAGGAAAGCCGAGTGGATGATAATAGCTTCAATGCTAATTTGGATGATAATGCAATAACCAATATAGCCGAACCAAGCGTTGGTTCGGATTATGTTACTACTTTGAACAATGATGGGATAACATGCATAGCCGAACCAAGTGATGGTTCGGATTGTGTTACTAGTTTGGACAACGATGCATGTATAGCTGAACCAAGTATTGGTTCGGATTATGTTGCTAGCTTAGATAATGGCATCATTGAAAATAATGCTAAACTAAATAACGGTTCGAATTGTATCACAGGCGATAGTGCAATAGTATTGTCACCTAAGACCGAGTCACAGATCGGTCATGTGAATGTTGGAAAAGATGGTGAACAATGTCTTGCAGGGTAGTGATGAAATAGAGTTTAAAGCAACATTGCATACATGTGAAAGGCCGTATCCAGAACATATAGATTCGGTCCCATACCCGCAAGGATTTGAGGTGCCCAACTTTACAAAATTCACAGGTGAGGATGCTAGAACAACAACAGAGCATATCAGCCAATTTATTGATCAATGTGGTAAGGCCGATAATGATGATTTGCTTAGGTTAAAGTTGTTTCCTCTTTCTTTGTCAAACTTTGCATCTACATGGTTTAGTTTACTTGCTCCTAATTCAATTTCTACATGGTCACAAATGGAGCATGAGTTTCATGATTATTTTAAGGATGCGAGCTTGATGGGGCAAAGATCGATTGATAATTCATCACTCAATTGTGATACTATTTCGGTTACACCTATTGCTAAGACCAGAATTATTCATGATTTTCTTCCTACTGTTTCTATTGATTTTGATGCAAGAAAGTGTTGATTCGGTCTAGTCAAGCCGAATCTACAAAAGGGGAAAATGTTATTATTAGGGATCCTCGGCCCGAGATAATTAGGATCGATAATGCTAAGGCCGAAGATCGTAAGGTTACAAAAGATGAGCCATCTAGTTCTATAAAGACTAAAAAATCGAAGCTCACTTTTGGTATGCTTATGGCTAAATACAAGAAGGGATTAGCTGGTCAACGACTTGATAATCGTACTAGTGATGCAAAAAGACCAAGATCGCTTCCTAGAAAGAGATTTGGTCAAACAGCAAAGCAATCGGAACCATTAACAATGTCAACTCCATACAAACCTCTGATTGTGATGCCATGGTATTCATGTCCAATATCACTATACGGTTATCCTTTTATATATTATATGCCATGGATGCCTCAACCACTTATGTCGTTTCATCAAGAATGGAAAGAATCGCCTAGGTCATTCGGTAGATCAAAGGCGAACAAGATGAAGAAGGTGTGGGTGAGGAAAGAAGTCAAAGCTCTGGAGGTTGATACTATCAAGGAGGAGTCTCAAGATGTTCAAGTATCTACTAGAGATGCGACAAAGGAGCTACAAGCAGAGAAGACCGAAGCCGACATCGTGACTGCCAATAATGGTGGTCTGACCGAGGCAGTTGAGTGGTCTAACCGCCAGCCTAGGACCAATCTGACCAAGCCATCAGGCCGATCTAACCGACGACTCACAGCCGGTCTGATTGGGCCTAGAGGCCAGTCTAGCCGGGGGGCATCTGAGATGAGTAAGAAAATTGAGGGCAACACAGAAGCTTCCACTTCGACCACAAATATCAAAAATCATTGCTTGGCTCCTAAAAAATAACCACAGCCGAAGTGGATACCTTTCGGCTTATCTCGCTCTCAAATGGGGAGGCTATGACGTCTTCAAGCCATAGGTAAAAAAAGAAGGCCGAAGATGTGAAGAACAAAACATGTGTTAATTTGAAGCATCGAACAACATACAAGCAAGTGTGGAGACCCAAGGGAGAAAAACTTAAGAGACCGGTGATTTCCCAGAGTAGTGATAAATCAAATTCGATGAGATAAGAATTATCGATCATTAGAGGTAAGTCTCCTCCGCATGTTGCTATAGATGCTACTACGGTCTTTATCTTGCCTTCGGAATCATGCAATCAAAAAAGCCGATTTTGCTCTGGGGTCAAGACATTAATATGCTCATGAAGAAATCAAGAAAGATAAACGGTGGTGGATACAACATCACATCTCTAAGCCGCCGTTTGTTGAATGCTAAGGCAAGGTATGGGTTTATCGTACTCATCATTATAGTATGCCTATGCCATGTTAGAACATTGCTTGCTATCTAGCACATGCATGTTTTGCTTGTCAAATTGATATTATGCATACATGTTGCAAAATGTCAATTCTGAGTGGTGGAATTGGTAAGTTGGCATATAATTTATTTAAAGTATGATTTGGCTCGTTGGTCTTTGATATTTATTAAAAGTCAAATCATGCATGTTTACATGAATCACCATAGAGAATATAGATTTCATAATTATTACATCATGAAATTTTGCTTCTTAGTAATCTGGCTAACGTCAATGGTCAATGTGATGATTTGTTCTAGAGTTATTTTCTTTAGGAACATTGACATTGTTATAATATTTTGCATACAAGTTTAAGCCGATTACTTACACTTGTAGTTTATTGGAATTCATGCATGTGAGACATATAACTTTGGTGATTCATTATTGATCATGCTTCAAGTGGCTAAGTGTTTTTTATGCCTTGATGATTATTGTTTCAAAATTCACTTGAACTAGTATTCATCTAGGCATATTAATTGCATGTTATAATTTTCATATCTCTAGAAAGAAAGAATTTTGGTCCAATAATTTGATATACCAAGCATCTGGCTATAATATCAAAAAAGGAGTATTTTTAATACTGGAAAAGTCGATGCTTGATTTTAATTCTTTGGGAAAAATTGGCGAAGTCACAGACTGCGGGTGGTTTGACCGGCGAATCACTATCGGTCTGACCGCAGGTGGCCGGCGGTCTGACCGGCTTTGTGTGGCCGGTCTGACCGGTGAGAGGTAGAGGTATGACCGACATTGTGTAGCCGGTCAGACCGGGTTTGAATAGATAGCTAGGGGGCACGATACACTTGATTCAGAGGCCAAATTAATTGTAAATTTGGACATTTGTGCCCAGGAGAAGAAGAAGAAGATCAAAGAACATTCGAAGTGGTGGCATGAAGTGTTTTCTGAAGTGTTATGGGTTCACAGGATATCTACACATGGTGCTACCAAGGTTACTCCTTTTGAGGTGGTCTATGCACAAGAAGCCGTTTTGCCGGTAGAGGTGAATCTTGGCTCTCTTCGATATATAAAGCAAGATGATTTGTCGGTTGAAGACCACAAGACCTTGATGAGAGACAATCTTGATGAGGAGATCGACAAGCTTTTGAAGGCTTTAGAAGAAATAGAGAAAGAGAAGAAGAGGGTGGCTAAGGCTTACAACGAAAGGGTGAAAGCATGATCATTTCAAGAAGATACTTGAAGAAATACTTCCCGAGCGTTTGGCAAGATGCTTAGGAAGTTTTATGGCCGCTAATATGGATTATCGCCCTGATACGAACATGTTCTATGCTTTTAGATTCACAATGTTCATCATAAAAGGCAGGGGGCATGTGGTTACACCCAAAATTGGCACCTAGAAATAGAGATAGAAAAATTGCCAATGTTTGGAAAGTCTACAGGTTTCCTTCAGGAAGGTCGGTCTGACTGTCATGTATAGGCCGGTTAGACCGACTGCATGTGGCCGGTCTGACCGACAGAGTCCGAAATCAAGTCAAATTTGTCGGTACTCGGGTTTCCTTGCTCCATACGATATGTCTCGAGTTTACAAAGGTGTCTACCCCGAAATGGACGTGGAGGAGGGCCTGTGGAAGGCAAGACCAACCCCTATTTAAGGGCCAAGGCCGGTTTAATTGGCAAGACGTTCAACACATACACCATTAATCTAACCTAGCCAATTGTATCGTTCTTTTACTTTTATTTTTCACCATGTTTTCTACTTTACCCTAGTTTAGTCCATCTTTGTTGGTTTGTGTCGTAAACCGTCCGTCGCCGCTGTGAGAGTGCGACATCTCTTTGTAGGTTTGTCCTAAAAACCTTCCGTTCGCCCGTGAGACAGGTGTTTATCCTTCGTTTTGCTCAAATCGGCTCCGCTAGCCAGTTTAATCTACAAAACCCATCTTGTTTTAGTTCTTGCTAGATCAAGGTGGTTGGCGACTCCAATTTCACCGCAAGGTTTAGGTGTCCCGATCGTGATTGTCTTCTTGCAAAAAAAGTTGCCAACACTTTATACCATAATGTGTTCCTAGTGGCTTCTTAGAAATAAGAGTGTTGTTTATTTGAAACAATGATGTTATCCTATAGAACATCTTTTGAGGAATACACCTCTATGAGTTCGACTGTTGGTCACAGTCTATGAGATTTGGGTAATCTCTAAATACTCATGAAAGGCATGGAGTATGACTTATATGCTCCAAACCGTGGGGGTGTCTTTGGAAGCCCAGTACCGATAAAGGTATTGGTAAAGATTGTTTGCACAAGACTATCAATTTAAGGCATAGTCCATTGATCAATTGTGAATAAGTGTAGCCTCTGCTCTAGATGGATGTTCAACTTAACAGTCTCCGTCAAAAAAACTAGTATATAAAAGCAATAGTGAAATGAGAGCATTTCACATGTGCCTCGAAATTTGATGGGGATTGTTGGAATAATTAGGCTAGGCCCATTTAAATTAATATCGAGGCCCACGTTTCATGATAATAATAGGTGGATAATGATTAGTCCCATATTGGAAGTTAAGGAGGATTTCAAGCAACTTAAATATGTGGACTATGTGAGAGGTTAAAGAGGAGACACAAGAAGCCACACACGCGTGCTCGCCTCGCCTCGCCTCAACAGGACGGGCCTGGTCTAGAATTCCAGTTTTGCCATTTTGGTTTTGTGACTGTTCAAATTCCTGCGACTGTTGAATGGAAGTAACTGGCTAGTTACCGACCACGTTGAATGGCATCTCATTCTGCGATCGTTGAGCAGTAACTGGCCAGTAACCGACCATGTTGAATGGGCAATTGAAATACCAGTAACTGACCGTTATATGGTGGTATGATGACTAGCAAGCAATCACCCGAAACTGTTCAGGTTCACTGAATTTGCCTCCTCCTACGTCTATAAAAGGAGGGGTCTTCCTCTGGTGAAACAAACAGACAAACATCCATTCCTCTCTTTTCACTGTGTAGCTAGCTGTTGTCTTGCCATCCCCATCGCAAGCCTCTGCGCGCATAGATCTTGCGAGAGCAAGCCTCCGAAACTTCGTCTTGCTGCGATACTTGCACGAGTAGGCATGCAATCAATGTTTTTTGGTAGCGCACCGGTGTGCGACTGCTTGTTGAGAACGTCTTCTTCCTTCTATTTTCTAGAGGCTGAACAACTACTTCTCGGACTGCACTGCGTTCGAGTCGTCACTACATCGACTCAAATCAACAACATCAACAACACCAACTAAAAAGGCACAATGTCTGTTTCGTCAAGTTTTGGGAATGAAAGACCTATTCTTACTAGCAATGCTCCTGCCCCTAGATACCATCTAAACTTTTTGTGGTATCTTTTCTCGTTTCTGTTTATATGTGTTTTAAACATGAATACGAGCATATACCATGTATCACTCACCATAGTGTTGATTTATTTCTTACTATTCAGAATTAAAATATACCATAAAATACCTAAATCTTTAACAATCCATGTATGTCAAGGGTGGGCACAAGGCCCGGTGACCCTGGGCCACTGCCCGGGCTCAACCACCCCGAGTAGTTGGTCCAAGCCGCGGGAAATGAAGCGACGCCACGTGGTGTGAAAGTGTTGCGGCCTGCGGGAAACGAAGCGACTCGCAGCAATTGGGGAGTGGTTTGTGCGGTGATTACAGGAGACGAAGAGACGGGCGGCACGGTGACTACGGTGACTCGCGCGTGGTGACTCTGGAGAGATGGGACTAGGGCGCCGCCGGCCTCCGGAGAGACGGGACTGGGGTGCCGTCGCGTCGCCGCGGGAGATGCCGACGGGACTGGGGCGTCGACGTCGGCATCTTCCTCACTGCCGGTGAAGCAGAGCAGCAGGCGGCCTACTCGGCGTCGGCGCGGCGCTCGTGTGACTGCAAAACTTCAGCGAGGAGGACCCCGACCACGGCCTCGATTACCCCAGCATCCACCTCGACCGGCCGACCCCGAGCATGTCGTCTCCGCCGCGGTCGACCAGCTCATCCGGGAGGAGCATGTTGGCTTCCAGGAGGAGGAGCACCACGAGTTTCCCGCCGATGACCCCGCCCTCCCCCACCAGCACGACGTGCTCTTTTTCGAGTTCGGCATCGAGCTCGATGACATGGTGCGCTGGCGTTCGGATCCAGCTAAGACTTCTCCCTTCCTTTTTCCGTGTGCTTTGGATTCGAGTTGTTTGATTTGGGTGGTTGTGTGTTCTTGCAGACTACAGAGAAGGCCATTATCTGGAAGGAGAAGCATCTAGAGGATGATGACGGTGAGGTGGATGGTGACGACAGCGAGGTCATCTACAAGATCAAGGTCGCCGCCAATAGGTGAGGGAATTTTGGTGTAGAGAGATAAAGTCATGTAGCTCTATTGGTCTGAAGCAAGTCGCAGATACTCGCCTTTTTTCCCCTTGTTGAAGATTAGGCTTCGAGTTGAGTTGGTATATATCTACAGTGAGTTCTTCACATTGACATGGGTGTGACATGATTGATATGTTTGCATGATTTGTATTATCGATTACTTTGTTTATGGTTCGCCGAAGCTATTAAAGGTCCGCCACTGATGTATGTAGCTGCCATCCCTACGACCCCATGCATGATGACATCGAGTTGCAACTCCACACATGGCCAACATCATCCCTTTCTATAGTTTTCTTTCACGATAATTGACCTGGTTTCTCAGTGGTCAACGGAATTTTATCATTGTATAACAACCTAGAAATCGTTATACTGGTTGTTTAGTAACCTAGGAAGTTTACGTAGATGAGGGCCATTTTAAGCCTTGTTACTCCAATCATGATACCTTCGAGTTAGCCCTTTTCACGAGTAGACATGCTCAACGCGTAGAACGGACAGTTGTAGATTTTGAAGATGGGATATTACAAGGGGTCTCTATTGATGCACAAGTACATTTCCTACATCATCTGTAACTTAAGTGCGTCATATTTTCACCTAAGATCGATGAACACTTTGTGTTCTCTCTCATCGATCAGTTTTGTTTCCAACTAACAAAGGACAGCATGTCTCTCGTGTCCATCCCTGGCGACACTGCCATGGCTGCTTTGCCATGCCGCCCTCTTCCCCACCAAACCTAATTGGTCGGTGCCACTTCCCCCGCCGTTGACCTCCGGCAATTGTCCTCTCCCAACCACGGCCGATGCTTCCGCCGTTGCTTCACCGTGACCATGGCCGTTCAGTCGCTAGCCTAACCATCTCTCTAAACCCTGGGGAATAACCCTACTTTCCCCTCCCCAGCGCGTTATGTGAAAGCGGACTAATACGGACTTTAGAGCTAGGTGTAATTCTTCGAATTTAATGTGACTGAAGCTCTAAATCAGGATATCAAATTAGAATTAATAAATACAACTCTATCAGAATCTGGATATCAAATTAGAAGTAACGAATACAAGTCTAATCCAAATCCGGAGCTGTAAATATTGATATCAAATTAGCAGTAATAAATACTGATAAGTTCAATCCAAATCTGCAGGACGCCAAATTGGAAGGAATAAAATACAATTCTATCAGATAAGCTCAATCCGATCCTATATATACTGTGTAACTGTGACCGAGAGTTCGTACAATTTACCCCAAATTAAACCATTCCGACCCATTTCAAAAATACTAACAGCTAGCTACAGTGCAAGATCAAGATGGCAACAAAGTTTTCATCAGTCATCTTTGGAGTCCTCATCTTTGTGGCCATAGCTGCCACCCTTTTCTCCACTGGTATTCAACTCTGTGTCGTCCAAGCATTTCCTCTTATCTGTAGCGATCGATATATGCAGTTTTTTCATAAAAAGATGACAAAAAGTTTATATACTGTCAGTCGAGCTAATCATGGAATGTCCATGGTGAATAATTCAGGCTTAGCAAGGCCGCCGCCGCTTGGGTACGAGTTTTGCTTCCTGAAGTGCATCGACGACTGCGACCAAACCTGCAAGACGAGTGGTTACAACCATGGAGGCGACTGCAACACAGGACCCTGTTGCTGTCTTTGGTAGTGTAGTAGTGCTCATGAGAAAAGATCAATGGATAATGGATTGATGAAATGTTTCATTACTCTGTTCATGTACGCAATTGATGTTATGGCTATCGGTGAACTGAAATAAAATAGGAATGTTTTTAATTGATGCACTATGTCAGCTAGTGAAAAGTAGTACAGTAGCGCTTAATATTGTTGAGATGTGCTTGTGAGCCTAGTCGAAGCGGGTGTGATTTTGACCCCTAGCGCCCTTGTTTGACACTTTGACCCTTGACACTCACGTTTTCGTGTTAATTATTAGACATTAAGCTACTCCTTGGTTCTCCAGCATTTTTTTAATCGTTGTACTATTTTCATCAAAAAATCACGCCCGTTGTGAAGGCGTTGTGTCGACAATGATCGATGAAGATGTCAACATGTCGTTATATGGGAGTCTTGGCGATGAGGGCTGGCTTGATATTGGGGTGAGGGACAACCCCAGCGATGTCCCGATACTTGGTTGGCCCACATGTCAGGGAAAGGGAGGCTGTCGACCAAAGGCATGTAATGGTCCAGGGTTCAAATAAGGGTTTAAGCGGTTTACCCGTGAAACTTATTTATAGATCAAAATAAGCCGTGAACTCGTTTATTGTGACCTATAAATGAGTTAGCGGGCTAGCCACTTATACCCTAAGTTCATATGCATCGTGAAGAATAGTGGACACATATTTACTGAAGGATCCCTTGGTTCAATTAGAATCATGTAGGTGCATGATCAACCCGGCAACTAAAGGTCCTACAGATTTTTTAAAAAATTTCTTTTTTTCATGATTTAAAAAGAAAGATTTACATAATATAGACAAGCACCATATCACCATGTGGATGGAAACATCATGCCACACACACCTATTTATTGAGTGACGAGGGTGGGTGTCACCTCCTAGACAGGCAAGATGCTATAAGAACACGGGTGTGGGTGTGAGTAGCACATGTGAGTGGAGGGCATTGGTGTGCAGTTCGCATGAATGGGTAGGGGGCAAATGAGCCTAGGAAGCGAGTGGCGCTTGAGGTCGTAGCGTGGGAGGCGCAATCACGCTCGGGGCGAAGTGCAAGCCCATGCATCGGCCGGCAAGGACCGAGGAGTGGAGTGTTGAGCAAGAAGAGCATGGGCAACACTACTGGAGAAACAATTTTCCTGGACGAGACCCTCAATAGGTTCCAGACGAGTCATAAGTGGCCGCGCCTGGAAAAATCGAAGATGCATTATCCCGTGTGGTCCACTTAAGCGGTCGCACGGGAAAATGGATTATCCCGTGCGGTCACTTAAGTGGGCCGCATGGGATAATACCGCATTATCTCGTGCGGCCCACTTAAGCGACCGCACGGGATAATCCATTTTTCCGTGCAGCCGCTTAAGTCGTCCGCACGGGATAATCGATTTTTCCGTGCGGTCGCTTAAGTGGGCCGCATGGGATGACGCCCATGTATTTTTCTAAATAAATTTAGAAATGTAAGGTTTTAATTATCTATAAACCTATTGAATTCTTCATCTAATTTTTGGATATGAGATAAAACCAAATAGAAAAAATATTTTTCTCATAACACAAGTGGCAATATAACTTCATATGTTGTGATAATGAATTAATGTTACGTATAAATTTGAGATGCATACAAATCGACATATTGTTATGAACTAATGATTCTCAATGTATATTTTTTACGAAATTATTTTGGTAATAATATACAAATCGAAGAGATCTATAATATTGATAAGAACATTCAAGCCCTGGCTGTTGTGTCCAGTTGATGTGCGTGTAATAAGTTTTGCGCGCATTGTTTCCGTTTCGTCATCTAATTTGGAGTCGGTTTTAAAGCTGTCATAACTTTCACATATGGACTCCGATTGAGACGTTTCATATATGAAAATCGATCAGAAAAAATTTTTGGATGTGTTTGTCCATAGCTTTGCCGCGTTCGGTGATTTTATTTTTCCCAAAAACGCCTTAGAAGGTTGCCTTCTCGAGCCCGGAAGCTTTTTCTCGATTCTGAGCATGTCTTCTGAATTTTTCACAGGCCACGTCTTTTGCTTGTTTCGGCTCAAATTTTTTGTGGTTACCTCTCGTGTGCTCCTAAGTCAAGAAAAAATATAAAAAAGTCAAATTATTTTTTCCTGTCTTGGTCAACAGCAGATCAAAAAGGAAAATAGAGAGGGGCAAAAGAGAAACAATATATCTAGAGGAGCACATAGTCTAGGATTACAATGTAATTATATATGAGTTGTTATGTTAATCATAGCTTCTTATAAGGTATATACACTTTGAAACTTAGAGTAATGTTTAGATGAAACAGATGTGTAACCATTTATGAATAACATATAGTCTCATTTGATCAAAACTGATTGAATTTTTTATGATGGTGTTATGGAACAAAAATAAGTTGTCATGTCGATTTATAGAATTTTCTGATCAAATTAAGATATTATTATAATTTTTGTAGTCCAATTTAGAGATGTAAGGTTTATAGATTATCGTGTGCGGGCGGCTTAAGAGCCCGCACGAAAAGATAGTTTTTTCGTACGGGCCGTTTAAGCTACCCACACGGAAAGATAATCTTTCCATGCGGGCAGTTAAGCCGCCCGCACGCGATGATCACCACCGTCTATATAGGTGCGCGGGGGCTTTGAAATTTTCTAACACCCGACGAGACGAAATCCAGATCCCGTCTCCACCGTCGAGGGCTCTCTCCTCTGCCAGCGGCCTACGCCTTCGCCTCCGCCTCCCCGTCGCCGGCCTCCTCCGCCTCCGGCCTCCACCGCCGCCTCCTCGCCGCTGGCCTCCTCTGCCTTCGGCCTCCACGCCGCCTCCACCGTCGCCGCCGCCACCTTCACCGCCTGCCACCCACGACAACGACTGCGGAGGTTTCTCGGGCCCATATATAAATTAGTCAAAGGAGCACGTTAACTAAAAGGCTATCCTAAGCCGTCCGACACAACAATCTAGGACTAGGTCATATCTTTGTCGGTTAACAACCATCAACAATAACCCAACTCTGGTCAATCACTCTCTTAGCCATCCCTCTATCCCAAGGAATCCCCCACTTCCCTCTCTCCAGCATCCCCTCCCTCCTAACCAACCCTAACCCCACATGAAACCCTAATGACCTAGAGGCTATTGAAATCCGTTCACACGCTCCTGCCCACCCCTACTTGGAATCCTAACTCAACGGCTGTCGAAATCTGTCAGTCTGCTTATCGTACGTGCGTGTACGTGGATGAGCTTGTCTTGTATAACAACTCTAGATGAGAACGGACTAATGCTGATTTATGAGGTTGGGTTGTTTTTGAGCCATGATGTTATACAATATTGTTCTCTGAATCTACTGTAACTGCAGCTCTAAATCTGGATATCGAATAAGAAGCAATAAATACAGTTCTATATACAATTACATCAGATATGTTCCATCCCAAATCTATAGTTATAAATGTGGATACGAAATCAGAGTAATAGTACAATTATATCAGACAACTTCAATCCAAATCTTCAGGATATCAAATTATAAATATTTTATACAATTCTAGGAGATAAGACCAAACTGACCCTATATATACTCTGTACTGACAGTACAGACAACTCCACCCAAATTAAACCATTTTAACCCATTTCGAGAATCCAAACAGCTATCGACAGTGCCAGAATTAATCAAGATGACATCAAAGTTTTCATCAGTCATCTTTGGAGTCCTCGTCTTTATGGCCATAGCTGCCACCCTCTTCTCCACTGGTAATCAACTCTGTCACATTCAAACCCCAGATCTGGATAATTAAGCATTTCCTCTTCTATGTGGAGATGGATTTATACAGATTTTTTTTACAAGATGAACAAAGTTTAACATGATCAATTAGTTTTTTAGGCTCACTTGAGCTAATCATGCTATGTCCTTGCTGAGTATTGCAGGTTTAGCCGAAGGTGGCCCTGCCTACGAGTATTGCCTTCTGAAGTGCATTGACAGGTGTGACGAATTCTGCAAGGCGATGGAGTACCCCAAAGGAGGCGACTGCAACACCGGACCATGTTGCTGCTTGTGTTAGTGTAGTGGTAGTGTTCATGAAATTACTGGAGTAATGAAATGTTTCATTACTCCATTCATGTACAGAATGAAAGGCTGCTTGGTGTGATGGTTATAATTGAACTGAAATAAAATCGAGCTAGTGAAAGGTGGCATAGTGCTTAATAGCAGTATTGTTGAGATGATTTTGTAGATAAAGTATATTGTTAATGTGTATTGTTAGCCTAGTGAGAGAGGTGTTTAGTTTTGACCTCGAACTCTGTGTTTGACATTTCAACTCCAAACACAATTTGAAATTTGTGGAGACTAGACACGCTGTCTTCTTAGAAAATAATGAAACAGGGAGCTCACAAGATAAGAATATTAATCTTGAGAAAATTCGGGCTAATGTTCCAATTTCGGAAATCCAAGAGACTGATTTTTCGATTATTCAAACTATGCTATAGAATGTCACCAACAATGAGTAATTCTGGACCCTCTCACTCTACAACTAATGTCGAAGAAAGTTTTAATGACAATAATGATGAAAATAATGAGCCTCAGCAGAATTCTATGACACAAAATAAAGAAGAATCTCCACAAGAAGATGCTCAACCGCATGTGAACAATAATGAATCAACAATTAAGAAGATCATAGTGGGCAAGGAAATATGTCATTCCTGATTATTATGAAGTTTATATGAGCGACGATGTAGGGAAGGTAGATGACCCCATCTCATTTGAAGAAGCCATAAGAAGTACGAATTCATCCAAATGGCTTCAAACTATGAAAGATGAATTAAAATCAATGAGCCAAAATAAAGTGTAGGATCTATTAGAACTTTCTAAAGTAGTTAAAACAGTAGGTTGCAAATGGGTCTACAAAACCAAGCTAGACTCTAAAGGAAATATCGAACGATTCAAAGCAAGGCTTGTGGCTAAGGGTTTTTCGAAGAGAGAAGGAAATTGACTATAATGATATATTTTCTCCTGTCTCTAAGAAAGATTCATTTAGAATTGTCATGGCTTTAATGGCTCACTATGACCTAGAACTCCATCAGATGGATGTGAACTGCATTTTTAATGGTGATTTAAATAAGGATGTCTACATGGCACAACCGGAAGGTTTTGTTATGGAAGAAAAAGACCATTTAGCATGCAAACTAAAGAAATCCATTTATGGACTTAAGCAGGCATCCAGACAATGGTACCTTAAATTCGATGAAGTAATTAAAAATTTTGGATTTAAGGAAAATGAGGTGGACAACAGTAGTTATATGAAGAATAAAGGTGAGAAATTCATCATACTAGTACTCTATGTTGATGATATTTTATTAGCGAGCAGCGATAAGAATCTACTGTGAGAAAGTAAAGAATTTTTGTCATCAAATTTTAGTATGAAAGATCTCGGTGATCCATCTTATGTCTTGGGCATTGAAATTCGTCGAGATAGGTCCAAAGGAGTACTAGGACTATCTCAAGAAGCATATATTTTCAGAGTGTTGGAAAGATATAATGTGAGTAAATGCTCTACGACACCTGCTCCAATAATAAAAGGGGACAAATTTGGTTCATTCCAAAGCCCAAGAAATGACTCTGAGACTAAAGAAATGAAGACGATATCGTATGCTTCTGCTGTCGGAAGCTTAATGTATGCACAAGTTTGTACGCGACCAGATTTGGTATTCGTTACTTGGATGCTTGGTAAATTTTTATCTAATCCAGGATTGGACCACTAGAAAGGAGTTAAGAAGGTTTTGCGTTATTTGCAAGGAACTAAGCACTACATGTTCACATATAAGAGGTTTGATAAGTTTGAGGTCTTACTACATGCTCACATATAAGAGGTTTGATAAGTTTGAGGTCTTAGGCTATTCAGATGTTGACTTCACAGAGTTCTTAGACACTAAGAAATTCACTTCAGGTTATATTTTCACCCTCGCGGGGAGAGCTATTTCGTGGAAAAGCTCCAAGCAGACGCTTATTGCATTGTCAACAATGCAGGTAGAATTTGTGACATGCTATCATGCAACAGGGCAAGTCATACGGCTTAAGAATTTCATCCCGAAATTAAGAGTGGTAGGCAACATAGGCAAACCATTGACAATATACTACGATAATGAGGCTACAATATTCTATACGAGTAACAACAAGTCAAGTTAAGCTGTCAAACACATTGACATTAAGTTTCATGTTGTGAAAGATAGAGTACATGATCAAACAATTAAAGTTCAGTACATTAGTACTAAATTAATGCTCGCGAATCCGCTAACCGGCTTACCTCCCAACTTATTTAAAGAACATGTAGTGACATGGGACTAAGTCATTGCTTTTGAATTTGATCCTGGAAATGGGGAGCGTACGTATCAATCAACACCCACTAAGTAAAGTTGAGTTTATTTAAGTATTATAGTAAACTATAAGTCTTGTTATCTTAACGACGCTTAATATTGTTATGACACATTGCTTTGGGACGCTATGTTGCTTAAATCAAGGAGAGAATGTAGGTTAATTTTCCAGATGAGCCTATAATCCAAACTAAGAAGATAAGAGATAAGATTGGTTTTTGTGATCGATTGAAAACCAATTTAACCCTAATTGGGGATAAGCTCCCACGCCCCACCAGTGCTATAAATAGATGAATTCGTCGGGAGGACAGGACGCTCTAATCTCTTACGCACAAAAGCCCTAAACCCTAAAATCACCACCGATCGGCTTTGCTCTGAAAGGGGTTCACTCAAAATCGGAAACTTTCCACCATTCTACTCCAAATCATTAACATTTAACTGAGTGTAGAGCTGTGGAGCTCACCAAAGACCAATGGCCAGTGTTTTACATGCCGAGGAGGACCAGGGACGAGGAAGAAAGACCCCTCATACAGTTTCGAGTTGCCACTTTCGGCTCCATCATCACCGATGCTTGCAACCGCGACAGGGCGCCCACCTTGCCATTCACTGCACCGACGTCGATGACGTAGCCCTTGCACAGGTCATCTACCTCATCGAGGAAGAGAAGAAAGGGAGAAGGAGGGAGTAGAGGGATCGGCTCCTTGGTGAGGAGGGAGGGGGCTATACTGCTCGTTGTTGCGTCAAGGGGCGTTGGCGGCGTGAGGGGTTGAGCGGTATTGTGGCTTGAGTGGTGGAGGTAAAAAGAATGAATCGATCTGTGATGGATAGAGGGGATAAGATGTTCGTTACCTTTCTTTACACGTGATCGATCATGAAATTGTCCTCCCCTTCTCCCGACAGATGATGCCTGATATAGCAACCCAATATAAAGACAGGGTTCCAGGAGGTGTGAGACAACGCAGGTCATAGCTGGCTCGGTCTACGCACCCTGTCAATGATAAGCTAAAAAATAATCAAAGAATGAATCAGGATCAGGTGGAGCTATACCTAGCCAAATGGGCGACCTAGCCCAGCACGTCATGGGCTCGCTGGCGGCATGACCGCTCGGGCATGGCCTCGTTAGGCAGCCTCTCGTAGCGGCCGTGTTGGCCCACGTGCCGTCCCTCCACTCCTAAGTATTACGCAAGGTGAGGTCATGTCATGTCATGCCATGCCGGCATAGACCCATCAATGATTCATAGTTAAGGTCGACCTACAAGACGAGCCGTCCGTGCCGACTCATGAGCTGACACGCTGACACAATACATGGGCAACCGGGCCATGCCGACACAGCGCACAAGCCACGGTGCCGTGCCATGCGAGTCTTGCTACAGTACAGTGCCGGCCCGGCTTGGCACGGCGCGTTTGGCCATGAATATGAATAGGTGGAGCTAAAGCGCCCCAAGCCCCCCAAGTGGATAGTGTAGTTTGCTACTGTCCACTTCGTCTTCCTCCTCGAATCCTCACGGAGGTGAGAGATTAGTCACAGTCCGGCGCAGAGGAGAGCGAGGACGACGGCGATGTCGATGCCCACCTTCCACCTCGCCCCCGACCTCGCCGTCTCCCGCCTCTGCTTCGGTTCTGTCTGCCCGCCAAACCCTCCTCCTCTCTCTCCCGTGGTTTTCTTCTGACTCTGCGGCCGTGTGTTGAAGGGACGATGACGATGGGGGAGCAGAGCGGGCTGCCGGAGTCGCTGCGCCTGCTCGACGCCGCATTCGACGCCGGCGTCAACTTCTTCGACTCCGCCGAGATGTGCGCTCCACTTCTCATCCCACCCCCCTCATCTTCTCTCTTTTCCACGAAACACCCCTGGATAATAATATAGGGGCTTGTCTGCAAAATGTTTTCCAGGTACCCGGTCCCACAGCGCAGTGAGACGCACGGGCGCAGCGAGGAGTTCCTCGGCCGCTGGCTGCGGGCCCGAAGGGTCCCACGCGACAGCGTCGTGCTTGCCACTAAGGTCAACGGTCAAAGCTTCTGCTTCACTGGCTCACTGCCATGCTGGCACTGAACTGAACTGAATTATCGTTTCTTGCTGTGTTTGATGCTGCTGCTGCTGCATTGGTAGGATAGGCTGCCGGGCCATCCGGGCAGATGACGTGGATCCGCGGCGGGCCGGCGTCTCTCGATTCGCGGAACATCGCGGAGGCGATTAATAGCAGGTTGATCAATTATAATATGAAGTGCCTTCTTCCCAATACTAGTGCTGTCATCTTGTTCAGAACTTCAGAATGCAGATGCTTTGATGGTCTTTGTTAGTCGAGCTGTCTGTGATTGCTGAAGTTATCCTTGTTGCATGTATACTTGACGGTTGATGCTGATGTTCTAATGCAATCGTGGCTATGTGAATTTTTCACAAGTGCTATGTTTTTTTGTAGCTGTATATTGGACAGATCTTTATGTTGATATTTGAGTGACTGACTGCATCTTGTGTTCATTGGGATGTTGGTGCAGTTTGCGCAGGCTGGGAGTGGATTACATTGATCTTTACCAGATACATTGGCCTGATCGGTCTGTGCAACATGGTTTCATGCCTACAACTGTAATACAGTTTCACCATGTTGCCATCTTGCGTTTATGTGCGTCCTCAACTTTTAATCAGGCATGTTGTGGTTGCAGCTATGTTCCGATGTTTGGGGATACAGAGTACGATCCAAGCCATCAGTATATGTCTGTTCCAATGGAAGAGCAGCTAATGGCTCTTGGAAGAGCCATAGATGCTGGCAAGGTATGTTGCAGTGGTGTTTATGTCAAATTGTTGACAGAAATGTCACTTATGGCCAGCAGGTTTATTCAAACCTGATGTTAGATTAGGTACATTGGCCTTAGCAATGAAACACCATATGGGCTTATGAAGTTCCTTGAGCTGAGTAGAAATTCCCAACTGCACTCCAAGATACTGACAGTGCAAGTAAGTGTTATGTCGTTTTTCTAGTTTTACGATTCATCTTATTTGATAGTACCAGAACACACTCATATCTTTTTCTGCAATTCTTTCGCAGAACTCATATAACCTGCTATGCCGAAATTTTGATGCTGGACTAGCAGAGTGCTGCCACCATGAGAGGTATCCATAATATATCCCTGAAACTGGCTGTTATCTTTGGCTGGCCATATTTGCAGATGACAAGTAGTATCGCCTCATCATGTAATTCTGTGAAATGATGATAAATTTGCAAGATGTACTCGGCACTTTCTTTTCTCTATACAAACTACAATTCTGCAAATTGATACTGAAGTTTCCTTGCTGAACTATGAAAAAATGCAGAATTAGCTTGCTAGCTTACAGCCCAGTGGCCATGGGTATACTTTCAGGGAAGTATTACTCTTCAGATGATGGCGGCCCACCAGATGCAAGAATGAATCTTTTCAAAGGTCTGAACTTGCACATACTATTTGCATCTTTATATCTGTTTTGCACCACTGCATCGTAATTGTTCCTCCTGTTTTCCAGGAAGATACTCTGAAGGTGAATCCAGATATAATCTTGAGAACCCCAAAATGAAAGCTGCTGTGAAGGTGATCTGGTGATTTATATCTTGTCCTTGTAATTTTGCTAATTGCTTACACTGCATTCCTTATAAATTAACTCAGGAATACGTAAAAATTGCTGCTAAGCATGGGATTTCGCCAGCAATTCTAGCAGTTGGTATGTCAACGCATCATTTTTGTAACATTTGAAGTTGCTTTCCCTTACTGTTGCTTTCAGATCCTTGTGTCTGTCAATGTTGCTTTCAGCGTTTGTTCTGAGGCACCCCCTTGTGGCATCGGCTGTTTTTGGCGCAACCAAAATTTCGCAACTTACAGAAGTTCTTCAGGCCACCAGGGTCCATCTCTCTGAGGAAATTGTTGCAGAGATCGGTGAAGTTCATGCAAGATATCCCAACCCTTGCCCATAAGAAGTTCAGAACAGAACATAGTAGTCAGATCCTCTCTTTTTCTTTCTTGTTCTGTAGATTGCAATGTCATATGATCATTAGTGAGTAACAATTATAGTTTTGCCAAGGATGAGTTTATTCAAGTTGTCTTATTGTTTTTGGACAGGAAATGATTATCTGATAAATTACATATCTAATCTTGTTTTCCTTCTGCTCACAAACACAATAACTGCAAAGCTGCAGACTTGATAGAAAGAAATTAAATAGAAAATTTCTACTGTGGCAAAAAATCATGATTTGCACATTTAATTTGGCTAGCCCAACCTGAAGCACTTTTTATTTCGGGATAACTGTAATTTTGCCCAATGCACCGACAATACACTGGACCACGTACGATGAACAGGGCCGAAATCAGAAACGTCCAGCCGTGCCAAATATGACGCATCAACTGTCCTTTTGTTCGTTTCCTCCAAACTTGTCGCAAATTAAATCCACCAGATAATTATCACAAATAATAATGCAAATGATCATGCAGATAATTAAATACAATGCCTTCAGGCTACGGTTTATAACTATTTAAGCACACGCACATCTATCATCGTGTCATCAGTTCGCCATGGCAAGCAGCAAGCTCCAGTGCTCCTCCTCGGCATTCGCGCTCGTCCTGCTGCTGCTCGCCGGAGGCGGCGGGCTGCTGCCGGCGGCTGAGGCGGCGTCGGCGCATCTGCACTTCTTCATGCACGACACGCTGACGGGGCCGACGCCGACGGCGGTGCAGGTGCTGAACGGGCCGCGCGGCCACTTCGGCGACACGATCGTGATCGACGATGTGCTGACGGCGGCGGCGAGCCGGTCGTCCGCCGCCGTGGGGCGCGCCAAGGGGCAGTACATCTGGGCGTCGTCGGGGAACCCGGAGCTGCTGGTGACCATGGAGGTGGTGCTGACGTCGGGCCCGTTCGCCGGCAGCTCGGTCACCGTCGTCGGGAGGGACGACATCGGCGCGCCGGTGAGGGAGCTGTCGGTGGTCGGTGGCACGGGGGAGTTCAGGATGGCGTCTGGGTACGTGCTGTGGAAGACGGTCAGCCTCGACCACCCCAACGCCATCCTCGAGCTCGACGTCTACGTCAACCCGTGAGATCGCCGGCGCCGGCCACCGTGCTTGGTGGTGGAATGACGTGCGCATGTCGCAGCTGCCACGGATAATATTCTACACCACCTACGTGCTACTAGTACCGTAAATTACTTTGCCAGTGACCAATAATATATAGACAAGTCCCCCTTTCCATGTATTGTTACCATGGCGTGTAATAATTCATGAGATTTGTCTATAAACAATTTCCATTTGTATTATCAATAGCAAAATGCTATATAGAAATAATTAAATGATAAGTGAAAGACAAGGCGTGCTGGAATAGCTCAGTTGGTTAGAGCGTGTGGCTGTTAACCACAAGGTCGGAGGTTCAAGCCCTCCTTCTAGCGCTTTATTCAAATTTTTTTATTTTATTTAAAAAATCATTCAAAGCCAAATGTTCTTTTTTAAAAATCTTTCAAAGCCAAATGTTAAAATTACTGCATCATAGAAACTTAAAAAATCATAGAAACTTTTTAATCCACTTTATGCGTTTATTTTTTAAAATAAATGTTTCAAAGCCAAGGTTAAAATACTGCAACATAGAAACTTTTTTTAATCCACTTTATGCACTTCTTAAAAGAGGCATCAGTAAAATACATAAAACAAAATCTGTCCAAGGAGGAATAAGTAAAATACACCATGCAATAAAATTCACCATAGAAAATCTGATATAGTAACCTCAGTGATAGCTACTAGATCAAGCTCTCAAGTTATTTTTTTTCATGTCTCCATGGTTTACAAATAAATTATTATGAGTTTTAGTTTCCACCAACAACACATTGCCAAAATACTTTTCCTCGTCTACGACAGATAATATTTTATCACTAACATACATACCTCAACTCAGATCAATCACACTTCAAGTGAACACACTCCTCTTGCTGGCAACCATCATGAAGAAGAAGCAATTGCTGCTACTGCCCCATAAGCAAGAGTAAGTTCTCCCAAAATAACCTCATATCGGCTCAATTCTTGCTGAACTTTTGACTCATATTTTCTTTTGCAGAACTTAGCCGATGTATTCTCCTTTGACATAAGGCAATTTTTTGATGAGGATGATAAGGAGACCACCAGCAAAACCAAATCTCCTATTTCTGAAGATCTAAGAGCAAGGCTAGAAGACATAGTTGATCGACTCAATTCCTCCTTAGATGCCTATAAGAGACTATGGGTCGATCAGAACCAGAACCAGATTCCAAGAAATACAAGGTCAACTCCCTGATAAGCTTAATGACATCATCTCCCTAGCAGCCTTCCTTGAGTAGCATCAATTCAAGCTTCCAAGAGCAAAACAAAGATTGTTTGATCATCTTGAGCACCAATCTGTGGAGTCAGTTATTCAAACCAGTCGCCAACAAGTCAATGATGACAAAATCAAACTTGATGAGCTAACTACTAGCCCTGATGCAACTCAGAAAGAGCTTGATGAACTAAAGCAAGAATAAGCCGATCTCTTGGTCAAATTGAGATAAACACGTATAAAGATCATCGAAGCTACGCAAAAACTGATCGATCTCCCAAAAGCCATTGAAGATCAGAAGTCCAAATTGAAAGCATCAACCAAACAGTTGGCAGCTCTCAACAAGACTCTGAAGCCGATCCTAGGCTCTGAAGCCGATGATATGCATCATATCATTGAAGACGTTGAGCAGACTCGTCTACATGCGATATCGGCAATCCAGAATTACCTAGGCTGATGTAATAGTTTTAAGTCTTCAAACTCCAGCTCAAACTCCTTTGCTCAAACATTCAGTATACTTATGTAATATATCTATCAGCCATCAAGCCAATTTTACCTTCGCTTCTTTATACTTAGATATTTCATGAAATTTTGGTCTAAGGGCAATAATATATATCGGCCATCTTGAGCTGATGTAATATACATCGGCTTTATCATAAATCATCTAAACAAACAATTATGAATAAATCCAAACACTTGGTTAATACATTTTCAAATATTTTTCATTAAGTGCTTTGCCAAAAATATCTCCATCTAATCCTTCAAGCATATAAGCATTTCTTGGTACACAACGATGAATCCAAAAGGGTCCTTCCTAATTAGGTGACTATTTTTCAAACTTATTATCTCTTGTCCCTATTGGCAATATCAATTTCCAAACAAGTTTCTCTTCTTCAAAAGACTTTGTCACAACTTTTTTGTTAAAATGCCTTGAAACTCTTTCATTGTCTCTTTTAATTTTCTCCAAATCACGCAGTAAGACTTGTGCCAAATCTTCTAAATCATCAACCATCAAGTTATGATAATCATCGAGCGATAGCTCATTTGTAATGAAATCCGTCTTGAGCCAATATTAGTTTCCCAAGGTAAAATAGCTTCATGCCTATATACAAGTTGATAAGGTGGTACTTGTGTAGCTCCATGACAAGCCATCCGATACACCCATAGTAAATCGGCTAAAGTAGTGTGCTCCACTTTTTAGGTTGCTCTGCGATTTTCCTCTTAATCAACTTGATCAAACTATAGTTTGATGTCTCTACCTGCCATTGGTTTGTGCATAATAAGGTGATGAATTCAACAACTTAATTTCAATACTATCGGCAAAATGGATAAATTTATCAGACACGAAAATAGATTCTTGATATGTTGTTATAGTCTGTGGAACTCGAAACCGATAGACGATATGCTCATTTACAAACTCAATAGCATCCTTGGAATCAACTTTCTTTAATAAAACAATTTCAACCCACTTTATAAAATAATATGTTGCCACCGAGATATACTTTTCCCCCTTGCTTGATGGTGGATTGATCTGGCCGATCATAACAATTCTCCAACCTCATAACAATTCTCCAACCTCTGAACGACCATGGCTTGATAATAGGATTCATAGTCGATGATGAAGCTCTTTGAACTGCTCCAAACTTCTGACAATCCTGACATCTTTACAATATCTAAAACAATATCCTTTATATTTTTATTATTGCTATAATTATTTTTAAAAACTTTTTAGCCCTTCACAGTCTTATGATATGGTAAAAGCACTCGAAAAACTATGACAAAGGTAATTAAAGCACTTGGCTTTGGATTAATTCAGATCTAGAGAATGTTATCTTTTTTACTGCGAAGGTCTCAGGGGCTACTGTGGAGATTATGAGTACCAAACAAGCCCTTAGAGTCGAACTCACAACCTATTGAATGGATGCTCACATGACTAGATACTCCCTTTGGTTTTATAATTTTTGGTGTTTTAAACAATGACATGATTTTCAAAATATATCTTTGTATGTGTTTTTCTATTGTAATATATATAATAAATAAATAGATTTTTATTTTATTATAATACTTTATAACACAAATATGTTCTAATGCCTTTAAACTAAATATTTTTTAAAGTTATTGATAGTTAAAGTTATTAAAGTTTGAGCTCAACCTTAACCAAAACATAAAACCTATACATAAAGAACCACACATCTCTTTTTATAGTTACATATGAGTTACATATATATTTGTAACTATGGTGTCGTTATAAAATAATTACACTCCAATTATACTTAATTGTATTATAATTATACTATAGTTACATTAAAAACTTTTTTTTATAGAAAACTGTTGAATGTCGGATGTTCTGTAGCGCTACTCTCTAAAAACAGTAGACTAGTAAAAATGGAGATAAAGAAGAGAGAAAAATAACAGAAATCAGCAAAAAAAATATGACACCACTTTTTAGCAAAACTGTTTGTTTTTTAATTGAACCAAAACTAAAGTAATTTAAATGTTTGGATTTTTTTTCTTTTTTTGCTAGGGCACATATGGCCTACAGAAAGAGAGGATATATAACTAGAGGATCGAGAGAAAACACTCAAAGCCTACCACTATACCTGCTCCTTGTTGGGTTGTTATATCTTTGCCAGCTGGTAAAGAAATAGATTAACATATTATCTTTGTTCATGAATTGGGAGAAAAAGTTGATTGCTTGGCTTAATAATGGTTGGAGATGCGTGCGTGCCTGCGCGTGGTAAAGATGGCAGGAGAAATGGCGTATTAGAGAAGAATTAATGATGGAAGATATATATGGTCTTTTTCTCTGTGAGTAGAGAGGGCTCCCGTCGAATTTGATCAGTACTTTTGTTTTAACTTGCTTTTGAATGGCATGCTGAGCACTAATAATAATCAAGATGCATCACTACGCCCTCAACATACGAAAGGAATAAATAAAGAGAAAGGAGAAACTCAAAGCCTGACACTATCTTTGACAGCAAATAAAAAGGGACATAAAGATCCAGTACAAACATCTTTTCAACTTTCATGGATTAGGGATTAAGATTTATAGCTTGGCTCCATGTCCTTTCTAACTTTCATGATGTCGATGGTACGTGAGACGTTGCATGGTAAAGGGTAAGGGAGGTGAGGAGATATGGAATATTAGAGAATATCAGAAGATGGAAGACAAAAACAAACCTTGCTTGTGTGGTTTAGCATCTGTTTTGCTTTGAGTGTGCTAGTTTCTGTGATATATTCTGAGGTAACTATTGGCTGGAAGCTTTGATTTATCAGAAAAATTAGAGGATGGGATCCCGTTGCAGGAACAGTACGAGTTAAGAAGTTAAGAGCAAATCGTTAACTCCCCCACACGTAACTCCTCGTGGCCACATCCATCCGTTCATCTTGATACACTCATCTACTTTTGGACCCACTCATGCTCTAAAAAAAGATAACACGCTCCCACATGTTCTATAGATGACAAGCGATGTGCCAGTCGAACCGACCATCACAAGTTGTGGATTTGTGCCCTTAGTTTATACACCTCTTACTACGAACTCTATGTATTGACTAGTCTAGGCCACTAGAATGAGTAAAAATAAGAATACACTAGTACTATTACTTCTTTAGTCCTCATAAAATTGTAGCTAGAACTTTGTAATATTACCACGAATAAGTGACACCTTCGTACTAGTATGACCTATAAACCTCATCTTTATCCTGTATAGTATTTATCTTGAGTAATAATATATAGTGGTACCATGATACTTCGAGACATTATAGTAACACATTGAGATACCAAGATATCAAGCATCGAGGTAGTAGATTTGGTACCTAGAATCAAACATGATACTCGTAGGTATCGAAACCGATAGCCATCTGTATCAGACCTGGTACATGATATCATACATGGTACTCGTAGGTATCAGACCTAATAGGTATTGGACCTTGCTAATACCCATAGGTATTTGCTTTAGTACCCATATATTTTCATGATATTGAGAACAGAAGATGATATCTCGAGGTATCACCATGATATCTTAGTGTATTAGAAGGTATCATCTATGAAACTAAAAAAGTATCATGGTGGTATCATAATTTTTATCTAGCAAGAACTAGGTTTGGTACCTACCAACTCTTAATACCAATTGCACACATATGGGTACCAGATATCAGGCTCAATACATATAGGTACTAGGTACCTATGGATATCAAGTCCCTAGTACCTATAGGTATCAAGCCTAATACTAGATAGCAGGTCTGATATTCACTATAGCTCCTATACTTATAAGTATTGGGCTTGATATCTAGGTATAAAACCTCATACCTATGTGTACCACATTTGACACATATCGGTATCATATCTAATACCTATTAGTTTTGATACCAAGGTGTAATACCCCTGGTTTTCGCTTCGTTTAAAAGCCTATTTTAAATGAAATATAATTTTAAAATTTGGATTTCATTTGACTATGCCATAATGATCTCAATAGACTCCCTCCCAAATTTGCCAACCGTCAATTCCAAATTTGAATTCAAATTCTATCTCCAAACTCTCTAAATTTAAATACTGAAATTCCTAAAAATTGCGAAGGTTACCTGTTCATTTGGGCCATCCTAGCCAGCGCATTTCCCCCCATCTCTCTCTCTCCTCAGCCCATTCTCGCCAAAATCTGTTTTCCCTCCCTTCTTTCTCCTTAGGTCGGCCGCACGCACACCACGTGCTCGACGAAATGTCGAGCCAACGTCGTGCCCACGCAGCAAGAACGCACCGGTCCTCACTCTGCCCAACCCCGTCAACCATACGCGCTCCTGTGGCCACCATCATCACCACCGCCCATGCCTCGCGCCCACTCCGGTAACGCCAGCGACCTCGCGTCGCCACCTGGAATTTGCGCTGTACCCGCGAATCGAGTCGGCCGTGCCACGTCGCCTTGTGCCCATGATGATGACACTGCCGCCATCCTTGCCATGCCTCATCGCCGCGCTGCACGACCCTACACCACTCCGTCCATCACATCCACGTCCTCGCCCACCGCGTTTGTGCCGTGCCCGTCCTAGCCTAAGGATGGCACGCCGCCGATTCCCGGCCGCACGTCACCGCGATTCCCGACCGCACGTCACCCCGATTCCGGCCGCACGTTGCCGTGATTCTCGGCCACACATCGCTGCGTTTCCTGGCTACACGTCACCCCGATTCCCGGCCGAACATCGCCACCCCTCGAAGACCGCTTGACCGACGCCCGTTGTGGTTCCCTTTGGACCGCCCGCTCATGCCTCCTCGCATGGCCTTGGCATCCCCATCGACCCCCAGTCCGGTGCCATCCCCGCCTCACTCTCGTCACGTCAATAAAAGTCGAGGCGTCTCCGCCCCTCTCCACCATTTCACTGCCTCCACCTTCTCCTGTCGCGCCCCTTCCCACCACTGTCAGCATGCCTTTTTCCTCCTCGCTCGTTGCCAACCTCATCTCCGTCGCCCGAGCCACGCCCCTCGTGTTCCCCTCCTTCGCCCGAGGTCCACTCGTCCAAGCCACCTCGCCGGAAGCCCATCCCAACCTCCCCGCGCTGAAGCAAGGCTGCCGCCATCACCCTCGACCACCCTGAGCAGTTGATGATTGCGTGCCACCATCGCCTCACCACACCAAGAAACACTCTGTTGGTATTTGCTATGCACACAAATAAGTCCGCAAGCACACGGATGTCGTTGTAGCACTTCTCCTTGGAGTATTCCAAGGGTATCAAGCACAAGGAACGTGTGTGTATTTTCACAAACAGGATTATACCCAAGGACAATAACAAAAGATAAGATTAGCTAGAGAGGATTCATATGGATTCAACTAGTTATATTAAATTAAATGTAAAACTCTATCAAATGCTTCGGGCACTGGCCCTCTCCTGGTCTGCCAGGGTGAGTCCGGCCTTGAGCTTTATGATGTACCCAAACATGGAGGGATGCAAAGGACAGACAGGATTGTCACCACCTATCGCCTACCTTACTTTTCGTGGAGCACTCAACAAACAAAGGTAACTGCTAACCTAGACACCATGCCTAAGTTATTGATTACTACTCTAGCCTTGCATAGGTACTTCTTCTTTATATAGAGTCCTAGTACTAGAGCACTTAATTATAAACTAAGCGATGAACCAGCACCGATGACAATATATCTCACTTAAGTAAATTAATTAAATAACAAAAGAGATCTTGAATACTTACTTTATGAATGAAGCATCCGCTGAGGTACAAGCAAGAAGAAGGCCGATAGCTTCGTCGCTTCTCCATAACTCTGATGGAAGAATGCCGACAAACTCCGCACTCCTCCGAAAATTCTTGGAGAACTCCGATACTTTGGAGCACTCCTTTTGAAGCTTTCCCTCGCTCTCTCACTAACCCCACATACTAAAGTAAAGCCTAACAAGTGAGTTGTACTCTACTTGAGTTGATGTTGTGTGTTGTGAAGTATGTTGAGCTCCTCCTTTTATAGTGTGCCAATGATGGTTGTAGAGGTCGGTTCACCCATAACCATCATTGGGGGCCAATAGGGAGCTGCCACGTGCAAGGAAGGAGCTGGAGGCGACAATTCGACAGGTCTTGCTTCTCACGAGGGGCTGCATCGGCTAAGTTCGAACTCAAGCTGGAGGGTAAGTCTCGTCAATCTAGCAGTTGTATCGGCTAGGACTTTCTAGGTTTAGTTTGATATTCTAGTCGATCGACCTGATATATTTTCTTCTATCTAAGGATGCATCGGTTAGGTTCGACCTCTTAGTCTGATCAAGATATATCCATCACATTTGTATAAATCTTATCGGTTTATCTAGTTTATTTTATCAAATGCAATCTTGTTCTGTCTCGGTTAGGTCGGATCTTTCAGATTGCAGCTGATAATGTAAGTCTTGCTAAATCGATAGGTTTTATGCTATGTTTTATCGGAGTGCTAGCTTTTAAGTTGTCTTTAAATTACATCCAGCCAATCTACAACAACAATACGATTAATCTATTTTCTGTCGGTCTAATTCTAATAACTTCAACCTTATACTATCGCGGTTCGGTTCGATCTATCAAGATTGATTTTAACAGAATGAAAGTTGATAGCTAGTAGGTTTCATCCCTTCGGAAAGCTGAATAGAGCCGATATCATTATGTATCTTTATTTGTATGTATCATGCTAGGCATTGGTTTTCTAGCCAATGTATAAGAACTTTGACAGATATCGGCTACATCAAATCTATATCGGACTTCCAGCCGATGTATAATGTAACCATCGGACCTGTGCATCTACTACACTATATCATTGTCGGCCGATTGGTTTATTGACCAAATTCATTCTATAATCTTTATGAGTGTTTGTTTCTACATTGGATCCATAGTCGACTGTTCAAAACCCTATCAACATCGGTCGGCCTCACTATACTACATCGACTTATCGGCTTATCGGTTTCTTGATATTATATGATCCGTTTATCTATCTTGTTAGTTGTAGGGTCAAACTAACTGACATTCCCCTGACCCGATTGATAGAACCTGCACTGAAGCTAAGCAGAACTTTCAGGCTTTCGTGTGTGAACAACGAATTTCACATCAACAACTCGGAATCAAGAGTGTTTAGATCAAATTGGGGGGAGGGTGTTTACCCACTACTACAACGTGTAATGCATGAGCGATAACTATGTACTTATTTCCTAGCCTTTTTACCGCACTGGGTTCTGGTAGGAGTTTTGACGAGACATGAATTGGTCGCGGATAGGCACTACTAAAAAGTGCACATCCATGACGTTTTGGTGATGACGATTCCACTTTTGGTCACTAAACTAAGGTGTTTAATGACGAAATGACGAATATCGTCATTGATGATGGGTTTGGCCGTGAACCCCTTGTTCATCGGTGACGAATTGAAAACAATCGTCACACAAATGCTTTGGACATCGTCATAAATGTGAAAGTCGTATTGTTCTGCTGTTGAGGTCCCACTGTCGTTTCTTTTTGTCATAAAAGTTAAATTGTTGCAAAACATATGCGGTACACAGGAATCGAACCCGACACCTTCGCATTGAGCACCACGGGCTAACCATCGGGCTTCAAGGTAGGACGTGTTTAGGGGTGGCAACGGCGGATTCTTATTATAATTTTGAATAAGCAATATGACTGCCGAGAGCAGAGACCTTCCCTCAATCGCGCCCTTATCCATTTCACTGCGCGGCCGCCGCCGCCGTAGCTCGGTGGACCTCTCCGTCGTGCGGTCCGGCATCGGCTCAAGCGCGCATCTGCTGCGGGACGCTCCTACCAAAAGCTTGGCCTACCTCCTCCCTACTGCTCGGGTTCGGCGCGCTTGCGCCGCTGCTCGGTGGCGTGCACCATGCCACGGTGGAGAGCATCGTAGGCGGGCGACGAGATGGGATGATAGGGCACCTAATCCTTCTCCGTCTCGCTAGTTCCATCATCGGGTCAAGGTGCGGCGGTGCGAGCTCGGGGTGCACGGTATGTCCTCTCCCATTTCCCGATGATGGCATTTGAGTTGTTTGTACAAGGCTAATTAGAGGTGTTTTTGCATTAAGTAGATGGACGAAGTTGGATTCATGCTACTCGTTTCAGCGATGACTTCAACAACGGTGTTGATCAGTTTATGAGTTTTATTCGAGATAGATTCAATGCCGATGATGTTATACCCTGCTGTATCGCAATTGTCCGAATCGGTCTTCATTGAGTCGAGAGACGTGCATAACCATGTCTACCTCCATGGATGGTCAGCTACATATACTCGGTGGGTACACCATGGAGAACCATTTGATGTTGAGATTGTGGAATATGTAAATGATGCGGTTGTACTGAACATCTAGGTCATGTGTTGGATGTGAGTCAACTTGATGATGAAGATGGTCCGGGTACCACGAGATGCTTGCGAGACTTGTACACGGTTGTAGAAAAAGATGGAGGACATCCTATGTTTGTGAAACTTATTGAAGATGCAAAGCATGCTCTTTGTCCAGTTACGCTCAGTCAAGCTTCTCTTTTCTAGTCAGGATGCTCCATATCAAATCATTCTATAGGATCAGCAACACAGGTTTCAGTGCAATACTGAAGTTGTTGTCGAGTCATTCCCTAATATAGGTCTTCCAGATTCATATGACAAAGCAAAGAGGTATCTCAAATAATTAGGCCTTGGATATGAGGTAATAGATGTTTGTGCCAATAATTGTGTGTTGTTTCGTGGAGAACTTGACAAACTTGACATCTGCCCAAAATGCAAGGAATCTAGGTGGGTTGATGGAGATGCTACCAAACGGGATGCAAAGAAGGTGTTGAGGTATTTTCCTCTTATACCCAGTGAAGCGGATGTTTGCAAACAAAGCAACATCGAGGAGACCGGTGGCACAAGGAAAAGCGGGTGGATGTGCAAAATGAAATGAACCATCCAGCCGATGGTGATGCCTGGAAAGATTTTGATAAGGAGTTTCCAAGTTTCGCTAATGATGCAAGAAACCTAAGGCTTGGTTTAGCTACAGACGGGTTCAATCCATTTGGAAACATGAGCACTAGTTATAGCATGTGGCTGTACTTGTAAAGGTATACAACCTACCTCCTTGGTCATGCACCGATGCATCCAACTGCATCATGGCATTGCTCATCCCAGGACCAAAGTCTCCGTGCAAGGACTTTGATGTATTTTTACAACCCCTTATTGAGGATTTGATAAAACTTTGGGAGTGTGTCAAAACTTATGATGCATTCACGGTGAAAAGTTTGACCTTTGTCTTTGCAGTTCTATGGTGCATCCATGATTATCCAGCTTTGGGTGTATTGTCGGGAGAATTACTAAAGGTTACTATGCATGTATACATTGCAATACAGATCCATTGTCAAGGAGTCTTAGGAGGAAGATATGTTACATTGGACACCGTCGCTTCCTTCCAATGAATCACAAGTGGCGAAGAAGCTTGGTCTTTGATGGCAAACTTGAGAACCGTGGTGCGCCAAGAAATTTGAGTGTGGAGGAGATATTGCAGGTGCCTAGAGAAGGAAAAAGATGTGTGTCTGGTAAGGCCGTCGCTGAAGGTACGAAGAAAGGAAGCGTGGAAAGAACGATGCTTGAGCCAAAGTTGTTTTCCCGCAAGTCCGCTTTGTGGGAGCTAACTTATTGGAGATTCTTGAAGTTGCCACATAATCTTGATGTGATGCATATAGAGAAGAATATATGTGATGCCCTTTTAGGCATAATACTCCGCCTTGAGGGCAAGAATAAGAATACGATTTAATGCAAGACTTGATCTGCAGGATATGGGCATACGTCCCGACTTGCATTTAGAACAAGATGATGACAATTCAGTTTCCATGCCAGCGGCATGGTATTCCTTGGAGAAACAAGAGACTGCAGCATTTTGTCAATTTCTAAAAGGGATTCGGTTTCCATATGGATATGCTTCCAACTCGGAAGATGCATTAGTGCGAGATGGTTCCAAGGTGCAAGGCATGAAAACCCATGATTGCCATGTCATGCTTCAAAGAATTTTAGCGGTGGTCTCGGAGGACAAGTGCACAAGGACATCTATGAAGCAGTTGCGAGTTGGGTAAATTTTTCGAGAGCTTTGTAGTAGGAAGCGAAGGTTGATGTAGTCAAACGACGAAAGCGAAATTCCGAGATCCTATGCAAGCTAGAGAAAATATTTCCTCCTGCATTTTTGATGTGATGATTCACTTGGCTGTCCATCTCGCGGATGAAGCACTCTTAAGAGGTCCTATGCAATATGGATGGATGTACCCGATTGAACGTCATATGGGCTCTTTCAAGGGGTATGTGAGGAATAGGTCCAAACTCACGAAGGTTCCATCGCCGAGGCTTACATAGCTAATGAGGCCTTGACCTTTTGTTCAAGGTACATGGAAGATGTTGTCACTAGATTCAATCGGGATGATGACAAAGGGAAGGGAGCAACAAAGGGTGACCTCCCTATTTTCAATCATGGTATTAAACTCTTGGGAGCCAATAGGCAGACACATCTAGATGCAAATGAATTTGACAAGATTTGTTGGTATGTGCTGAACAACTGTGATGAGGTACAACCATATTTGAGGTAAGTACTTTTACGTAGCTTTGTTTAACTTGCTTGACCAATATATTTGAGCATAGGCTACTTTGTTGAATTTGCTTGATCAATATACTATGCACCGTGGGCTGCAGCAAGTTTAGAGAAGAGTTGCGAGAGATCAAGGAGCCCTTGATGTTGAGAAAAGGTTGGAAAAGGAATTTCCGCTTGGTTTAGGAGTAAGGTAAGTGTTTGAACTCACATGTCATCTTTTAGTGGTTATTTTCATAAATTTCAAATATTCACTATTTTGCTATTTCGGATGAGGCAAGAGTGGAAGGATAATCATGAAGAGGTTAGTGAAGGGCTATATGCATTATCATGTCGTCCGACCTAATAGTCATGATATGGTCATCATGCAGTGTCGATGGTGTTCGGTACAACACTGTCGAACGTGAGAGAAACAGGAAGACACGGAATAGTGGTGTCTTGGTTGATGGATCACATAATGGGAGTTTACTTGAATTCTATGGTTAGCTCACGGAGATAATTGAGTTGAACTACAACTCAAATTTGGAATTCCATAAAAAGGTTGTACTATTTCGGTGTGATTGGTTTAGTCAAGAAGGCAAAGCTAGAGCCATTAGAGATGATGGTCATTTTAGAGCCATCAATGTTGAGAGGCTTTGGTACAAGCCGGATCCATTCATATTAGCAACCCGATCAAAAAGGTCTTCTATATGGAGGATAGAGTGTTTGGCAAAAATTGGCGTGTTGCACAAAAGTGGGAACAGAGGAGCTATTTTGATGTCAATGAAACTGAATTGACCATAGCTCAACAAGATGAGACAGTTTCGATAATGAAGGTATTGTGGAAGACGATGATGACTTAGATGAACTCGCTCCAGGTTACCGCCGTGTACATGGAGAAACCGCAACTTTGCGGTAATTTACAAGCTCTTATCAATAGAAGGGAAGAAGACATGGGTGATGACAGCAGCAGCGACGACGATGATGAAGATGATACTATGTTAGAGTATTGTAGTGACAATGATAGAGATCCCATGCAGTGTAATGATGTTGATTAGGTTAGTTGTCATTGAATGTAATGGAATTTGTGGAGCTACACTGTCTTTTGGATGATATGGAGATGTAATATACATTATGTGATCCAATTCACCATTTTGTGAAACATTTGATATATTATGTCAAATCTGTCTTATGCATACATACATTTCAGCACTAAATTTCAATGCATGTCATAGATTGCATCTCAAGTAAATGATACATTAAAGCAAGGGAGCTCATTTCATTTCAAACAAACCAGGGACCTCATTTCATTTTAATGTATTGGTCACATAGATCCACACACACGAAGTACAATCGGGTGGAAAGGAGGAATCAATAACGAACACCTAGAAAGCCTACGAAGGCATGAGCTAGAAAGGAGGAATCAATAACAATCTGCATGTTCTTGTCGACTTCGGACTTCACTGCAGGATTGGCTCAACATGTTGCTTGTGTACCTTCCAAAATTCAATTCGATCAAATTTCGTAACACAAGAGCACTATTGAATTTAATAGCAGTAAGAATCGAGAAAGGAATGTACAATGATTTTAGAGATTTTTAGGAAAAAAATCATCCAATTTGAAGTTCGGATGAGGAGAAAAACTAGTTATAAGTTTTAAGAAGGGATTAAAATGAAAAATTGTGCTTGTTCATGTGACGGCGAATGGATGGGGCAGGGCCCAAAGTCGCTACTCGGCCGTGACGGTGAAGGAGCCGGCCCACTATCAAGGTGAAGGAGAAGTAACTAGTTTTGTAAAATAAAAACTTAACTCTAACAGAACTCACTTCTCGGTCGAACTGGTTAGGTCTAAAGGCCGTGAAATCTGGGTCCGGTGTTCGAGTCCCTCGCGGGACAAGTTTTTGCCTTTTTCCTAAAAATTTTTGTTCCCGCCTCCACCGCCCGCCTCCTTCTAAAAATTTCGCGGGACTCGAAATTCCAAATTACCCTCGACCTAACACCCTTCGCATAAGACCGAGGACAATATAGTCAATTCACATATGACTATAGATATCACCGGCCCATCCTCTCCGCCCCCATCCTCGTCCACTCCGTCTTCGGCCGCCGCCACGTCCCGCCGCATCCTCTCCGCCGCCTCCTCCCGCATCCTCTCGCGCTGCTGCATCCCTCCATCCCCATCCATTTCGCCTCCGGCCTCGGATCCACTCCGTCGTCACCTCCTCCCGCATCCTCTCTGCCGCCACCTCCTCCCACATCCTCTCCGCCGCCGCCGCATCCACTCCGCCCCCATCCTCTTCGCCTCCGGCCTCCTGGATCCACTCCACTGCCCGCTTAGGCACGAGGATGCCTAAACGGCGCTCCAAGGCTATAGTCTTCTCCCTCCGAGCCTGGTTTTGTTGAAATGCTTACTCTTTTAGTGTTTATGGTTTTGTTCTTTGTCAATGCAATACATGTGCGGTGCTATGTTTTAGGTTTGGGTGTAGTAGATTTGGGTGTAGGGTTAAGTGGATCTAAAATATGTTTACAATTAGGTTACTATGAAAAGTCAGGGACTTGCAAATCGCGGAGAACAATAAGGTGTTGGAGTCCATGGGGATCGCACCATGGCCACTAATCTTCGTGCTACATGTAATGTGAGTTCTAACAAGGCCACAAATGACAAGAATGCATGTGAGGGGTCGATTCTTCCTATCTTCCGGAGTTGATGATGGGACTGAAGATGGAAGTGATTCAAATAGCTTAGAAAAGGTCTCCTCTCATACTTGGTGGGGGTTCTAATTGCATGAGGATGTCCATTGTGTATTGTGAGATTTTTTTCATCCATGTTCCAATAACTGATTTATTCCCCTTGTGTTCTAGGAACCGAGGCGAGCACGGCGTGGTAGACCATCGAAGAAGGCCAAGATGCCCCTGGTGGAACCAAAAGTGAGGGCAACTCCAGCGGGGGTTGGTGTTGCAACAAGGTCCAGGAAAAAGTACATCACCACCCTCTCGGCTAGGGATCAAGCACGTTGAATCCACAACCAGTGGATAACAATGAACAGTCCAATCCGCAACCGGAGAATGGTGCGGAGCCTCTTTGGGACAAGACCAAGAAGAACATCCCCAAGATCCTCATCCGGACTTTTCGTTTTTGATGAACAAAACAATGCAAATGAAGTGTGGTTCATGAAGAGTTGGAGTTAGTTCTGAAGGCAAGTAACATTTCCGATAATGTTGGTAATTAGCAAAGAATCTTGTTACTAAACTAGGTAGAATAAATATATTTAAACTTGTTGTCATGCATACTCATTCATTTTAGCACAACCCATATATATGAAGTACAAAAACATGGTAATGTATAAGCGACTAGTGACTACTGCAAGTTTACTAAAACTAGGCTAGTTTCTTGATCGGGAATTAACTAAAAGACCAACACTAGTATGTATCTGGTTTTGTAGCTTTTCTTGGACAACATGGAAATGTGTATGCATGATTTGATTGAACCTGAATTAAGCATTTCAATTGTAATAAGAAACCAACTAACCAATGCTACATTCGAAGTCTTATTTTGGAGCTTCATTAGTAAGTGTATCTTGTGTAGGTCGACAACGTGCTCCAAGAAACCCAAGAAAGGCAACAAAGGGCAAACTGCTGGACAACATGACAAAAGCTATGGGGAGAAGGCTCCTAATTGAAATTGGTCAAGGGCGCGAAGGCCGAGAAGCTCGTACGGGCAAGAAAGCTAGCATCGGAGGCTGGAATTGTCATTAGGACCAAGTGTGCCTATCCTAACCCACTTGGAAAGAATACAAGAACGCTGGAGATGCCCACGATGGAATTCATGGGGCACTTATCGTAAGTAAATTTTGTCCTTCGATGCCGCTTTTTACCCGGAATAATTCATATCAATTGCTAATAGCTAAATCACATATTCAAATGAATTTTGTAGACCAGGTTGGAAGTTGATGATAAACATGAACCAACAAAGCAAGCTCGCAACAATCTACTCCGATCCGTGTACGCCGAGTCGATATATGTTGAAGAAGAAGTACTTCACCGGTATACCTTGATCAAGTCACAACCGCTTCCCCGTTCCGAATTTGACTAATGAACAGTGGCAAGATCGACGGCTAAGTGGTCTACCCCAAGAGCGAAGGTACGGTGTGTCACACAACTTTTCTATTCTATATATTTTATCCGCAAGTTAAACCTTTGCCTTTCGGGAAGTAGCTGCGAAGAACAAGCGAATCGTTCCGGGTCAAACACCATCACCACGGGATCTCGCAACTACATCTCGCACTTGTACGCTTATGTAAGTGCTCAATCTATCATCATATTTTCTGTTTGGGCATATAAAAGCTATTTTTTCTGAATTTCTTTCTCACCTTGAATAAAGAAGGAGAACAACAAGGATCGAGATGTTAATGCAAGTGGAGAAGTTCCGTGCATGCCATACCAAAGAAGAAGAAGGGTATGACAAATCAAGTCAAGGAGGTAGTGGTAAGTCTGTACACATCATTGCTTGGATAGGTTGATAAGTACATGTCAATTCATACTCATAATTGGTTGTTGGATTGGATTAACACATTGGAAGAATGCTTATCGTATGTTGTCCGGATGGTACTACCTCGTGCTTGTTAAATTGGTTGCTTTGGATGGGACTTAGACATTGTTGCTTGGATGTGATTATTTCATATAAAATATGTTCATAATGGTTACACCTATATATGAAGTTATATGTTTTGTGTGTTGTGGATGTGATTATTTCATATGAAATAAGTTCATATATGGTTACACCTATATATAAAGTTATATGTTTTGTGTCTTTGGGATTTTCATATCTTTGCTCATATGCTTCATGTAATACTGGGTTTTGGATAGGATATTCATATTTGTACTTGTGTGATGACAAGTTAATGTAAAATCAGCTCAATTTCTTACACACACATATATATTCTCTAATGATTTTCATATATTTGCTTCAAACATGGATTGTCGATGATTTACATATCTTTGCTTGTAATCGAAACTCTGTATAATTCACTTATCATTGTTGCATCTTTATACTGAGTGCCATGGACACTATGTTGTCTCGAACTGTTGAAGGTTTAGAGACTCCAAGATCCAGCAGACCGAAGTTGTATCCAAGGTCCTGTCACAAACTAGTGCTGCTAGTACATTCTGAAGAATGCTGGTCTTGAAACACCGGGTCCAAATCAGTGCAGATTCAAGAGAAGCTCAACTTGGGAACAACTGCGCGAGAAGACACGGGCTGATCTCCTTGAACAAGAGCTGGACACACCGAAGAAGAAAGGTGAAGAAACAAGAAACGTTGTCCAAGACCCAAGAAGCGGTGCTTAGGACCCAGCAAGATATGGAGCAGTTCAAGAAGAGACAGGAAGAGAACGATATGATCCTTCGCGCATCTTGAGTTTCAACTCGAGTAATAGAGCTACTAAGCTCATTTGTTCCCGTGCTTGCTGGGTTCTTCTTGCGGTGCCCTGGTTGTGCCTTGTGGACTTTGTTGGTTGTCATCGTCGCTTGTGAACTTATTTACTTTTGATCCGAACTTGTTTGTGAACTTGTGGTTCCAATGAGGTGAACCAGTGATGTGTTTGAACTTGTGGTTCCCATGTGTTTGGGAACTTTGATTGTATGAACAAGTTTGTGATGTATGAACCAGTTGGTGCTTAATGTTGGTTTGAGCTTATTGTATGAACTATGATCCGGAATGTTTGCCTTTTTAGATAAGTCTGGAATGTGTGCTTGGGATGAATGGCACAAGAATCGACGAAGTGGCGTTGCAATGTGCTGTTTTTTATGACGAAAAATGCTGTTTTTTATGACGAAAAACATCATTAACATGTGCCACATCTTCGTATTAGAGGAAGCCACGTGTCAACAACTAGGGACACACGTGTCATCTTAACAGCGGTGCACGTGTCAGCTTCGTAGCGCAGCACGTGTCCATGTTTCAGAGAGACACGTGTCTACCTCATCACGTTACACGTGGCGACCTCCCACGCACACGTGTCGACTTCGATGCGAACACATGTACTCTAAATGCCTCGCTGAAACAGATCCGTGACGGTACCAAAATCGTCATTGATGGAGCACTTTAATGACGAAAATTACAAAATCGATAGTAAGCAACTCTAATGACGCTACAAAGGTGACAAAATTATTTTCGTCATAAATTCGTCACTTGAATAGTTTCGATGACGTTTTGGGACTTAATATGACAAAAGTAAAACGTCTTGGATGTGCGGTTATTTTGTAGTGAGGTCTAAGGGGAGTGTTGTGAAACAAATCTTTAGAAGATAAGTTTCTTGTGAGCCAATCCGAACCGAAGTAGAGATAAAGTTTTATCTCCTCCTAAGAGCTCTATATATAAAGGGGCAGGGTGAAACATTTAGGGTTGTTTGTACTTGAGATCATAATGAAGAGAGCCTCCATCCTACATCTCTGTTCATTGTCTACTTCTGCAATGATTTTGAGGGCAAAGAGAATGGTGCGGGTGTTCTATATCCTTTTACGCCTTTACTACTATGGGAGGAAAGGGAATGGATCCGGTGATCCGTTAATAGACGCGTTGGTTTATAACAGTTAGATGGTTTTCCGTTTTAGCAGCACGTTACCGTGTGCTTCATGTGCACAGATGGTATATTCCTTCATTACCGTGTGTTGAGTTTGTCACACACGGTATGGGATGTTACCGTGTGTTTGTGGATGCGCGCGGTTAAGTATTGACTTGATCGACATACCGAAAAAATTGCATCAGCCACAGTCTAGCTAGCATGGATGTAACACCATCCAAGGGTTCAGACAGAAGAGAGTAGCATCGATCGATGCTAAACTTGTTGAGTGGAAAATTTAAACAAACAAAGCAACAGTATCACAAGCTACTTTCAACAGCGATCAACATTTATCCAAGGGAAAATGTAAACGGTGCAAGGGAATGAGGCACGTTGCGTGGAGCTAAACAGCCCCTACCTAAAAATTTGAGACCCCCATGGTTTGAAATTTTGGTTCAAAATTTCGGTCCGCACCGGCAAGCGCAAATCTCCCCAGAATTTTTGTTTTTTTCAAATATTTGTAAATTTGATCAAAATTTATTCAAATTCAGTCAAAATCTGTTAAAATTCCAAATAATTTCGGTCAAAAAACCCGAAATTCATGAAATTTTCAAAATTTTGGCAACCACCAAATTTTTGGAAATTTCTGTGGCAACCGTAATTGCAAACCCTGATCATGTCTTAAATTTAAAAATGTTAATAATAGGAAAGCAAATTTTATTCTAAGGTATGTATATTAACTAAAGTTGCATAGTAGACTAGTGATAGACCTATTTTTCATATGAAGCCAGCTATTTTGGAATTTGTTAGGAGGGAAATTCAACGCTGCATGTATTTGCTCAATCTGCGTCACAGCCCGTGGAACGCTAGAGCAAGCAATCAATAACATGCATGTTTCATTTGCTAGCTACGCATTGCTACTATACAAATAGGAAATGTGCACGACGCACAATGACCTGAGTTATACCGATCGAGAAGGCTCACCAGCCGGAAAAGTTGGTGGCACTCGTACTAAGTTCGAGAAGATCTCTAGAAAAAATGGAGTTTTTTTAATTTTTGCATGGATAAAACGTAGCTCTTTAAGATGGTCGTGGTTATTAGGCTAATTCCAGTGACAAGTTTTATGAGGTTTTATACTTAACATATCACGTAATGATTATTTGATGACATGATATAAAATTAAAGAAGAGAGATATGGGACCAATTTTATCTTGATGAAACTCTGTGTACACGATTACTAGCTCTCAATGAGTCATAAAATTAAATGTGATTTTGATCATATGAAACTATGAAATTATGTATTGAGGAGAGTAGTTTCAAACACCATTTTATTTTATCATATTTATGTGTTGTCTTAGAAATATTAGTATGAAACTTTTTTATTGAGATTAGCCTTATCGAGCACTATTAATTAGGGCTGAGGAAAACAAAGCCTGCTCCAGCCTAATCTATGAATGGTCGGGATTCGTTGCTGTAGCAGAAAATCTGTTTCATTCATCAAGAAACCACGACACTGCATGTAGCAGCGAAATGTGCGGTCCCGATCGAAAGAAACTTGCATGCAGAGCAATTACCTTGCGTACGGCCTTCAGCTAGCAAAGCACACAGCAAAGTATCCGATCCAACATGCCAGTCGTGCGTGTGCTTTGCTTAACATTTGTATGCTCGATCCACGTATACGTACGTGCGTGCCGGTTGATCGTTTGTGTATATATAGGTGGGCATCGATCGATCGTCCTTTCAATTCCATCACTGATAAATTCATCAAGTGATCATCGTCGATCCATGGAGATGATGGGAGGGAGTGCACAGAGCGCGGTGGACTCGCTGCTGGGCCGGCTCTCGTCGGTGCTGGTGGAGGAGGCGCAGCTGCTCCGCGGCGTGCACGACGACGTGCAGTTCATCAAACGCGAGATGGAGAGCATGAACGGCTTCCTCCTCGACGCCTTCGATTCCGGCCGCCCCAGCAGCAACCAGGTCCGGGCATGGACGAGGCAGGTCCATGAGCTTGCCTTCGACTCGCAGTGCTGCCTCGACCGCTACGTCCAGACCTTCGGCGCCGGTGGCGGCGCCTCGGCCGGCCTCCTCGCCACCTTCCGCCAGGTGCCCAAGCTCGTCCGCACCGTCTCCGACCGCCACCGCATCGCCACGCAGATCCGGGAGCTCAAGGCCCGGGCGCTCGAGGTCGGCGACCGGTGCGCGAGGTACGGCGTTGCCACCGCCGCGCACGAGGCGAGCGGGGGCGGCGCGGTTGCGGCTCCCGCGGCTACCAGCGGGGACGTCCCCAAGCAGGAGGCCGACGATGCCCGGAGGCGCCGTGCCCTGGCCAGCGCCGCCGACCTGTTCAACACCGACGTGCGCGCGGAGGAGTTGGTCGGGTGGCTGCGGGGCCAGCCCGTACGGCGTAACCGCCGGCGCCACCTCCGGAACCAGTTCGTCACCGTTCACCACTTGATGAAGGCGCTGCTGACAGGTGGTGACGACGGGTCCTTGGACGATTTCAAGATGGAGTTCTTGAAGTTGGTCATGGAGCTACTGCACCATGACAACCCAGGCAACGTGGCTGAGGCCTATGGCTACTTGAATGAGATCATGAAGGAGGTGGCCAGGGAGGAGGTGAAGGTGATCACAAGCAACATCATCGACTGGTTCTTGCCCACCGAGGACAAGCCGTCCTCGCAACAAGCTGGGAAGAAAACCAGCGCCGCCGCAGCTGCAGACCTGCTGGAGATGGTGAAGGAGGCGACCGAGCCGAAGGAGATCGCTAGGGCGGAGGCTAGGTACGTGGGCGCCCAGCTCCTGTGGCTGATACAAGTGTTCTTCCACAAGTTCATCGACGAGATAACCCACGAAGGGCACGGCCCCAAGGTCCTCGCCATCGTGACGCCGCCGCCGCCGTCTTCTGACGACGACCACCACGCGGCGGAGGCCCATCTGTCCTCCTCCTCGGAAGACTCGTCAACACACTCGACGGAGCTCGCGAGGAAGGTCTACGAGGACCCGATCGCCGCCGACCACTTCAATACCAGGGTTTGGGTCGACGCCAGGAGCAACCCGAAAGCCGAGCAGAGGCTGCGGGTCATCCTCCAGGAGGTGCTCCGGCAGGAGCAGCTCCACTCCTTCGCCGACGAGGTGGCCACCGGCAGCAAATGGGACGACAACAGCAAGGTGAAGGAGGAGCTCCAAAAGCACCTCAATGGCAAGCGGTTCTTGATCGTCCTCGCCGACCCCGAGGACGAGGAGTCATGGTGGGACATCACCTCCGCCCTGCCCAACCACGGCGGCAGCGCCGTCGTCGTCACGCCATACATACATCACACGGCTCAGTTCCACGCGTGGCACACGGCGAGCTGGTTCTTCCTTCTCACCGGAAACTCCTCCCGCTACGAGGTGCACTTCTGCACCAACCTCGTCGCCCTACGGAAGGTGGCCGCTCAGCTGGTCAGCACCGAGCATCTGCAGGACACCATCTACGCCATCCTCAAGAAATGCCACTGGGACTCGTTCGCCACCATGATGTTCCTCAACGCTCTCTACGCCAACCCACGGAGGAGCAAGGGGGAGCTGGAGAAGTTGCTGCTTAGCCTGAGGCACTCCAGTAGGGTTGGCAACGCGAGGAGCATGATCATCTTCTCCCTGGAAGACTTACCCAGCCAGTACCAGAGGTGCTTGCTGTGCCTCTACGTGTTCCCGCAGGATGCCAAGCTCAAGAGGACGAGGCTGGTCAGGCGGTGGGCTGCCGAGAGCTTTGTCACCGGGAGAGATGGCCAGATGAGTGCGGCTGACGAAGCCGAGCGCTGCTTCGACGCGCTCATTGCTCGTGGTCTCCTCCTCCCTGCCGAGGTTGGCCCTGCCGGCAAGGTCAAGACCTGTACCGTTCACCCGCTCGTCTTCTCCCTGATCACGAAGATGGCTAGCGACGTCGACGACATCGATGGCGGCGGTAGCTCCGACCAACCTCCTGACCTGGCTCATCGCCTCTCCACCCCTCGCACCGGCGTTCGACTGCTGCTGCAGCAGGAGAAGCAGGCTGCTACTGCACAAGGCAGCATCTCCACCTGCTGGGGGGGAGTCCTACTCCTCCATCGACACCGTGCTACCGCGGCTTCCAAGGCCAAGGCCGGCTTGTTCGAGCAGCAGCAACAACAACAACTAGATGTGGTGACATTTCTCAACCTGTTGCCTGCATCGTCATCAGACCAGCTAGGATTGATCAAGGTGCTAGACCTGGAGGGATGCAGAGGATTGAAGAAGCAGCGACTCAAGAAGATCTGCGACAAAATATTCCAGCTCAGGTATCTAAGCCTAAGAGACACGGATGCAACCGAACTTCCAAAGGAAATAGACAAGCTCCGGTACTTGGAGACGCTCGACATCAGAAAGACCAACATAACTTCATTCCATGCAAAGACCATTGCCCTCCCAAAGCTGATCCATCTCCTTGCTGGCAAGTACACTCCTAGAACTGAAGAACACGGTGACAAGTCCTTCTCTACCGTTCATCTTCCTCGTGGGATCAGGAGCATGACATCCATGCAGGTGCTGTCCCATGTCGAGGTTTCCCAGCTGAGCGACGAGGAGGAGCTGACCAACATTGGCCGGAAGCTGCAGCAGCTAAGGAAGCTGGGTGTGGTCATCCGCGACGACGATGGCGAGGCTCATCTCCTCAAAGTCGTACTCCGGGTAGTTGGCAAGCTGCATGAATGCCTATGCTCACTGTCAATCCATGTAGAACCAGCAGCATCAGTACCCAATAAAAAGCATCATGCTACTGCTGATCAGGGGGGTGGCGATTCTCGCTCCTCCTCCAAGGACGGTGGTGGTGGTGGTGGTGTCGGCGCCGTAGCTGAAGAAGATCGGCCTGATCAAGCCGCAGATCTCAACACGGACGAGGTGAGGCAGGCACCTCCCACATCTCTCGCAAGCCTACGCATCAAGGGAAAGATACGTGGGCTGCCTGCTTGGATCAAACGGCTTCCTCGTCTTCTCAAGGTAACCCTATGGTGTACCTACTTGAAAGAGAGTGATGTGAGGCTCCTGGGTGAGCTTGTCAACCTACGTTGTGTCAGGCTCTGGGCCAACTCGTATAAACAGAAGAATCTTACATTGATGGGTAAGGAATTCAGGAGGCTGGAAGTCCTTGTCGTCGAGGGCTCAGACATCACCAATATCTATTTCGACCACGATGCAGCTCCTAAGCTTGAGAAGATAGCTTGGACTTCCACTGGTGCAGACCAAGTTGCTTTGTTTGGGATTAATAACCTTCTGAACCTGACTGAGGTTGAGCTTAATGGCGAATGTGATCCCAGTAAGATGGAACGCATGAAACAAGACATGAAGGCGATTCCCAATAGCCCTAAACTTACCGGAACTGCTCTTGATGCTGCTACTGTTGCTCCTTCTTCTTCTGCTTCTGGAAGCAACATCTCTGCTCCTAAGTAGAAATATTTAATTTCTTCTTTCTGTATGTGTGCTCTTGCTTGCCCTCTTATATATATATATATATATATATATATATATATATATATATATATATATATATATATATATATATATATACTGCCTGCAGGTAGGTTTGGGTCTGCACTTGCCTGTCCTTGTTTCCAAGGTCTCTGCATTGGGATCGGGTATTGTAATGATATATTTTTATTGGGTACTGTAAATTTGTAATTATGATTTATGCCTGATTTTATATGGATCTTTGTAACACTCTGATTTTCGTGTAACCAAACTATTTTAGTGAAAATCCTATGTTCAAAATTTTGGTTTTTTGTGCGTATTTAGAATCTAGTACCAAAGATCTCAATTCAATCAATCCTTGTAACTCTAACATTACTCCCAAAACCTTAGTAGAACGTTGGGTCGTAGAAGGGCTCGTAACTAAGAAAGACTGAGCGCAATTCATCATGTCGAGCGATGTTTCGACACACTCATTGACCGGTGGCTTGTTTGTCCTAGTGATATTGGTGCTGCAGGAAAGATAAAGAGTTGCATTGTAGGTAATGTTGTTCATGAATTGTAGATAAGCGGCGAAGACGTTTCCTCTGGGCTAGCACGGGGGACATCACAGGGGGAAATGCAAGGTAAATTGTGCAAGGACATGCATGCCAACCAGGCAGGGGGGCATTGGGGTCCTAAACCTGGAAAAAGTCACAAGAGCCCTATGTCTGCGTTGGCTATGGTACGAATGAAAAGAGCCGACTAAGCCTTGGATGGGTCTAGGAACGCCTTGTGATGAAACTAACAAGAGCCTCTTCGCAGCGGCAACGGAACTCCTAGTGGGAGATGGAAATACAGCTCGATTCTGAGACTCGCCTTGGTTTCAAGGTTCTAGACCAAAAGACATCATGCCGCTTGTCTATGCAATTGACATGAATAAGGGGAAGTCATTGCGCCAAGGGAAGGAGAATGACGCTTGGGTTGGTGGTCTGAACTTACAAGCGAACCCTCTCTCGCTAGAGCTACTCCACCAACTTGTGGCACTATGGGAAGCAGTGCTTAATGTTCAATTAACTGATGAGCAGCCTGACCAGATCTCTTGAAAGTTCACCAGTCATGGCTACTACTCAACATCCTCCGCCTACCAAGCACAGTGCCTAGGAGCTCCGGGCTCAACCTTCGATTCACTAATCTGGAAGGCCTGGGCGCCTGGAAAGTGCAAACTACATGCGTGGCTCATTATCCAGAATAAAGTCTGGACTTTTGACAGGCTCGCGACCAGGGATGGCAAAACAATGGTATATGTCCTCTTTGCAGGAGAGTAAATGAGACGACTAAGCACCTTGTTGTGGAATGTCGTTACTCTAGGAGGATCTGGATAGCTGCAGCCGATTGGGTAGGCAATGAGCATCTCCAACCCACTCACTGGGAGACCACAGGCTCGGTACAGGAATGGTGAGAAAGCCAGGCCAGCACACCAGGAATCCCCAAGAAGGGATTGCGCACCATCATACTTTTCATAGTTTGGGAAATATGAAAGGAGAGGAACCGCCGCATCTTTGAGCGTAAGGAATCCACGGTGGTAATGCTGACAACTCGTATTAAGAAAGAGGCTAGATTATGGGTGCTAGCGAGGGCTAGATGCCTGCGTGAGTTGTTAACGTCCTTTGTATAGTCCTATAGCGATCTTTGCGGCCTTTGCCCTTTTCCTTTTTTGTAAAAAGTTAAACCCCTAGGTGTGTTTTGTTTTCCTGCTTTATTAATAAAAAGGCACACTCTCGTGCTGTTTTCCCTTAAAAAATAAATTCATTACCAAGATTGCCAAGAAACAACATATTGTGGAACCACGCTTTGTCACATCATTTGGCTCGTCATTTCTCCATTTTTTTTGAACGGAAAAAGGCATGAGAGTGTCTTTTTATTGAATAAAGCAGGAGTAAATACATCCCTAAGGCAACAAATGGAAAGGAAGTATGAGAGCTTTACAGACTATGTCATGTACAGTAAAATCTCACACAAGCGTTTAGCCCCCGCCAAACTCCACAGCCTAGTCTCCTCTTTGATTTTTGTCAGAAGATAAGTCGTTGATGCCTCTGTTAGAAGATTCGCCAATTTCTTTCCTTCTAGATCTCCCATACGATCAGCAGAATCAAGGATCACAGCCCTTTCTTCGACACGCCGACTATATTTGCTCGGTTCTCCCACCAATGTTGTACTACGTCGGCTTGGGCCCATTGGGCCGGCTCTATCTGCCAATAGCATATCCAACCCGCTATAAGGTGCCAGATCCTCCTAGTGTATCTGCATTCCGCGACAAGGTGCAAAGGCGTCTCCTTTTCCTGACAACACAGGGGGCATTGACCGTTATTTGCCATCCCCTGGCCGCCAGCCGATCTGAAATCCAAACTCTGTTCTGTATAATGAGCCAGGCATGTAATTTGTATTTTCCTGGTGCCCACGTTTTCCAAATTAGAGCCTTGAAGCTTGTGTTTATCATCCCGCAACACTGTGCTAGGTAGGCCGAGGATGCCATACAAACAATGATCATTTCTCCAACACTGTGCTCATTTCTCCATCTTCAATGAGCTCCATCCGTGGCTCTGATAGAATTGACCAGTTCTTGAAAAGTCTCTCTGAATCATCTCAATTGTCGATGCTTAAAGTTCTAGATCTATAAGGTTGTTGCTTCAAGGGGAAGCAGCGCTATCTCAAGGACATCTGCAGCAATATTTTACTACTCAAGTATCTGAACCTAAAGGGAACGGATGTTATCCAACTACCTGAGCAAATCAACCTCTATGGCCTAGAGGTATTGGATATCCGGCAAACCGAGGTGTCTGCGTTTACAACAAAGCATGTCTTGCTCCTGAAGCTCAAGCGTCTGCTAGCTGGTTCAGGTAATAGTGAGATCGCCATGTCTATCAGCAACAAGGAGCCATTACTCTCCAATGTCCAAGTTCCTCTTGGGATGAAAAAATGGCAAGCATGGAGGTATTATTCAATGTCAAGGCCTGGACTGACCAAGAGTTGAAATACATCGTGAAGCTATGGCAACTGAGGAAACTCGGTGCGGTTATCGACGACAAGGACAATCTACTCAAGAATTTGCTTACAGCAATCAGTGACCTATGTGAATGCTTCCGACTGTCACACAGGGTTTAAGCTGTCTGGAAAGGGGGGATTTTTCGGGGTAACAGAAGTACAAAAAGTTTTGCTTTCTATCGTGAAATTCGAAGTAATGTTTAAACTAAACTTGAAGTTGAACAAAAAAAAGAAAAATTATGGACAGATTCGAGGGGGAGAGAGCCTAACCAAGGAAATCAGCCATGTGCTTCACCGGCGAGAACGCATTGCCGCCGACGCCGCCGCCGCGCCGGATGGGGAGGCCCTGCCCCACCATTCGCGCCGCCGGGGAGGGTCGCGTCGGCGTCGGACAGCCGCCGCCCTGCCGGGAAAGGTTGGGGAGGCCACCAGGATTTAAGGAGGCGGCGGCCATGCCCCCTCTAGCGCCACCGGCAGGGAGGCCGATGCGCCCCTATTCGCGCCGCCGTGGACAGCGAGGGATGACGGTGAGGCCACCGCCGGGGATGTCGCCGCGCTGCCTCTATCGCCGGGGGATTCGAGCAGCCTATCAACAGCAACCCACGTGTTAAACTCCAAAAATAAAATTTCAGAAACAAAAAAAAAGGCAATCCAGTTTTCTCCGATAAACACTACGGGCTTTTTCGGAACGACGAAGAAATCGATTCCTATGAAAAATCTACTCATATAGATATTTGGATAAAAGAAATAGCTATCCAAAAATCGTATGAAATTCCTTTGGATCAGCTCAAAACATAGAAATTTTGGATGAATTATAACATGAGCTTCAACATCTTAGAAAAAATAAAATCCTTTGTGTCTATCTCTCTTGTAATTCGTAAAAATCTTGATGTATTTTCCTGTATTTTTTAAGTCCATAGGATTTATCCTGCATTTGTCTTGTTACTGTGTTTTGTGAATCATGTGGTCAAGAGGAGACCTACAAAAATTTCAGCAACGTTTTCACTCTTGAATGGAATATATTGTATAAATTGTGGCAAAATTTTCAGCACCATTTCTTGCTAAATTACAGAGGCTATATACAACCATGCTATCTACTGTATCTACATATCAGGTACATAACACTGCATGTACCAGCTACCAAGAACACTGCTACCTCAGAATAATTTACAGAAACTGTGCTTGCTGATAGTTCTGCTACCTCAGATTACACAAGCTGTGTTTATGTTTTCTAGTTCTCATTTCTCTGGAGTAATGACACGCTCATTTGAGAAAGTTTCCTAAGTTTCCTAGTTCTCATTTCCCTGGAGTAATGGCACACTCCTTTCAGTTGGCGAGCCAGGGACGAACGGGACAAACCCTCGGCCCCCAAACACCGGCCTCATGAAGGCGTTGTCGAACTTGCGCCAGTAATGGTGGACTGACCGTGTCGGGCTTGCCAGGAGCAGTCGGAGGCTTGTCGGTCGGCGAATGCCCACACCAATCTCAGGATCGACTTCAGAATCATTCAGGATCAGTGGATCAAGGAAGGATTTCGGGCTAGGTGGATCCGAAAGCGCACTCGATTCCCGGTTGAGGTGTCTTGCTGGAACAAGGAGTCTGATCAATGGCTTAGTCAGCAGCCCAAAGACCTGAGGGAACATCAAAGAGATGATTATATCAAAACCAACTTGTGGAAAATTGTTCGGGGATAAGATTTCATACTGTCTCCCTTTGAATCAAAGGATGTATTGCACAGGGTTGTGAGAGAACTTACCATTGTGCTGACAAGAACAACAGTGATTGTACTAGTGATCATGATAGCATTGCTAGGGAGCTGAGTATGGCCTGACCTTGTGAACTGCAAGTGCCAAAGCAACAAGTTTTGAATTAAAGCATGAATAGCAAACAACAATTAACACACAAAAGCAAATACAAGAAAATAAAATCCAGCCTCTTCATCGAACAGTTTAGTTTATAAACAGGCCAGCTGCACGTGTCTTTATCAGGCAGCCAGGCAATACTGAATTTCAAGATCACACAAACTTGAACATGATACAAGCCAAAGCACATATCAAATGGATCAAACATAAGGTGTTGGTGTTACCTTGTTGTAGGCCAATGCAATGGACACAGCACCTCTCATTAGACCCGCCCACCAAATAATAACCTGAATAACCCCATCATGTAAGTAACCTGAATGTCCCCCTATAAGAGAAGATAAGCCAGATGCTGCTAAATAAAATACTCACTTGCTGCTTAATAGAGATCTTTCCCTCTTCAGTTTTTTTTGTCAAATTTGCCAAAAACGATAGTGGGAAAACAAAAGCAGCTCTTGCAACCAGCACCAAGAACAAAATAGTGCCGCTCAAAGCAATAGATTTCATTGGGCTGCACAGGATAAGAAATATGTTACACATTTTACAGTTATCTATTAATTGGTCAACTGAACAACATATATGGTTACTTCCCACACCCACAGAGAGGATACCTGTATGTTTCACCGACAATCTTCCACTTCTCGATATCCAATGCATCCATACCAACATAAAGAAATAGAAATGTTTCGGCAATAAATGACAATGTAGCAAAGGCGTGCCTGTAGAGTATACAATTAGAGAAGCATCAGTGTGGTACATAATTTCAGGAAATATGTATTGAAATCATCGAGTTAAAAAATGAAAACGGAATCATAAGTTTGCTGAAACAAACCATAAAGATACTTACTTGGTTGTGACCCTAGAACTCTCTGTTACATTATGCCAGGTATAGTGCGACATTACAATACCACAGAAGAACACGGTGAGAATACCACTCAAATCAAGCAACTGCCACAAAAAGTAACAGGTTAGTATCAGACTATCAGTAACAATTACATTTAGCTGATGTTGCTGAAATCTGCAGCATGATGCTAATAGTACAGGGTGCTTACTTCAGCCAGCATGTAAGATAAGTAAGCCATGAGCATCATAATAGAAACTTCACGATCAGTGGAATGCCTGGATTGAAGGTATAATTCATGGATTAGAGAATTATTATAAAAATGTCTGGTGATTGATCATACAAATATCAACCAAATAATGTGGTGTGTTAAGTACAAACCTTCCAAAGTACAGCTTTTTTATGATATAAGCACTGAGAAGTCCAGCCTGCAGTCATAACATGCTTTAGGAAAAAGAAACTATAACAAAGCTAAAGATTGGAGTGAGCAGGAAAGAACTTACAGCCACTCCAAGAAAGGTGCTCGTGGCAAACAGATAAAGGAAATTGCCAATGAATTGCAAGAATTTAACACTGCTGAAATTTGCAAGATCAAAGTTCTGCATTGCGTTGAATAGCACAACTGATGTTGCATCATTGACAACACCTTCCCCGAAAACCAAGCTGTACAAGAAGGGTGTTTCATCTTGGTTCAACACCTGCAAGGTGCATACAGAGTCTGTTGCCGAGAATATTGCCCCAAGTGCTGAAAAAAGTTCATATCCAAAACAAGTCAAAACACAGAACCACAGACATGCAATCGCAATGCTTATGCATTAGGTTCATATAAGAACTGACCAAGATAATCTCCAAGATCAAGGGAACCTATGTTCAGCCTTGAAATTAGTCCTAGAGAACCTGTGATGGAATGTACAATGAGTGAGATGAGCACAAAACAACATGCCAGGTAAAATTTAAAGAGGAAAACATCTTACCGAGGGAAATTACAGTGAAAGAGATTAGGGTCCCAATCGCACCAAACAACGTAATAGTCATGAAGTTGCGGAAAAATTGTTTCTTCTTAACTTGGAACCTGCTCAGGAAAGAAATAGAGAAAAAGGAACAGTAAGCCACACATCACCTAGCTGATTAATTAAACTTTAAGCGATGTACTTGGAAAATTTAATTTATACCACCGTTTCTTGTTACCATAAAAACAGCAGTTTCCTACTGGAAGATTAGAGAGTTTAATTGGTAATAATAATGTGCAGTGTGTGTATGCATTTGATAGCTAGTGATACCTTAATTAGCAAAATCGGCTTGATAGAAATAAGTGGAAAAGTAAAATTTCCCCTTCCAAATACTCCTACAGAACTGAAGAGGTGCAATTTACATGTATTACACAAACACATAAATCTGATAAGTGCTCTTGCCTTAATTAGCATGATAATTTCAAATAGAGAAGCAATAGCAGCTCCATTTAGTAACAACCCAATTATAACACATTCCAGCATGGAACTCACAACTAATTGCCACTGTTATTTCAACCTGTCACTACTTTTTGCAAAGACAACTCTAGTTGTAAAGAACAGCACCATATTAGCACATCTTATTTGCATCAAACAGCTTACCCCGCATTGAATATGATCGGCGGGAGCAGGTAAATGAAGAACAGATCCTCGCTGAACACCAGTATGCGCGAATGCTTCCAGCTCGATACCATCAAAATCACTCCTCCAGTGCCCAGCCCCTGCAATAACCCAGACAGAAACCACCATCAGCGCCCAAAATCTCAGACAACCAACACAACTCAACAAGAACTCGTCGACTCACAATGATGAGCGCGGTGATGGACTCGTTCATCCATCGGCTCTCCTCGAGGAGGTGGCCGACGACGATGCAGACGCAGATGAGCGCCACGAACAGCCCCACCGCGGCGATCGAGCCGTAGTCCGCCGGCGGATCGCCCAGCCCCATCCCCATCCCCAACCCGAGCTCCATCCCTCCACCTCCTCCGCCGATTCCTCCAATCACTAAACCCTCCTCAAAATCCAATCTTTCCCCTACGCTTGCCTTCGAAGTAACCCCACCCCCCGCACGCAACCCACCAAAAAGTCTAAAATTTGACCCAGAATCTTCCACGAGATAGACGAAGGCAGCGGAATTGGGAGAAAGAAACTTAGCCCTTGTGCTCAGCAGAGAGCAATGAGCTGCGGGTGGCGATTCCGGCAGGAGGGTGGGAATCCGACGGGGTGGAAGCGGAAATTTGGGGGATTTTATCGGTGGCGGGAGACAATATCGCGTGGCGGAGGCGAACTCCACTGTTATTTTTGGAAGAAGAGGAATTCGAACCGAAGTACAGGAGAAGAATTTTTCTCTCGTTTCGAGATAAAAATTCGATATTTTTTCGTATATCACGAGAGGGAAAAGAAGAGAAGGGATCTGGTGCGACTGGGCCCACCACCAGTCGGACCGTGGGCCACATGGCCGTGCTGTCTGTCCGTCGACGTGGGCTCATGGTTCGTTTGGGGCCCACATGTCAGCCTCCACGTGGAACACGAGGTCCTTCTCTTTCGCTGTTCATCAACCAACCACTGCGATTCTTGTGTTTAAGGTTTCCTTCTGGAAATTACTGTATTATTAATGGTGATGCGAATTCGAGTGTGAATCAGTGGAAGGGGGAAAGCAAAATATTGTGGGGAATGTTTTGAAAATCAGCCACTAATTGCTTCACCTGTTGTCTTTATTCTTTCGTCAAATTCTTTATTCTAACAAGGATTTTAGCATCGATTTCTTTTCCAGATATGTTGATACAAATTTCATGTCTCATCGGACATGGCAATTTATGTTGACGTGAATATGTTGATGATCAAAGAGTTGATCGACCAATAATCCGATGTAGCGATATTGGCCGATGTCGATAGTGTTTTGAATAATTGGTTATATTTCCAATGTAGATTCTAACACTTAGATAAATAATGATATAAAAACAATTGAACAACTTGGACAAACAATCCAGTCGGCCGATGATAATATAGTGAAGTAGATGTCCAATGAACCAATCGATTGATATTGATACAGAATATTAAAGATTGATATTGATAGAGAATATTAAATGTAGGCTCAATGGTTAAAGCATATATCGGCTGAAAGTCCGATGTAAAGATAACTTATCAGCTAGCACTCTGATAAAATGTAGCGCAAATCTATAAACTTAGCAAGACTTAAATTATCAACAGTAATATAGAACATCGAACCCAATCGAGATAGTTCTAGATTACGTCTGATCAAACAAGCTAGATAAGCCGATAGATCTATGCTAACATGATGAATATAAAATATCTATTTAAAATAGCATTGTGATTGTAGAGATATATCAATTAAGACAGAAGATCGAACCTAACCGAGACAGTCCCAACTAAACCGATGCGTCTCTATAAACACAATGTAGTTAAAGATAGAATTAAAATACCAGGTAGGCCAAATATACCAACCAAACGAGAGTAATTCAAGAGATCAAAGCAATGCAGCGTTGAATAACACCAATATAGCCGATACAATTGCTAGAGCCAGCGAAACTTAGGGCTTACCCCTTCGCTAGAGATCGAAGCGATGTAGACCTGCGTCAAGTGCCAAGTTCCGCCGGTGATAAAACCTCAAAAAAGAGGGTGGCGATCCGGCGAGAGTAATTATATTGATCTGAGAGATGAGTTACTAAGACCCGGTGTACATATTTATACCCACGGGCCAATGAATACTGACGGACACGACGCAAACTTTCCTAAAAATTAAAAAAACATAAGTCATAACCGGACAATAAACAAAAACTTCCTAAAGATAAATCATGCCTAATTAATAGATAAATTAAGATGCCATGGTCTTCACGATTCCCTCTTGAACTCGGTCTTTTCTCGATAAGCTTTCCATCGGCTAATTGTGTTCTTTCCTTAACCTAATCCACTAAAGAATCTTACCAAATTTTGGCATTAAGAGCTATGCCCCGTTCGGCTACACTACAACATTCATGCAACTATGCTACCCACTGTGTCATTCACTTGGCGCCGAGTATCATGCAACTATCAAGTCCCTAAGCATAACAACTAAGTATCCACTCTTATTACAAGTCACTTAAAAATGTTTCCTGCAAGGCTATCTACTAAGTTCAAAGATCCAGATCACCAACAAGCAGTGCTGCTAGGGCCTTTGCTTCCTCTTCAAGGCGCTGGGCGTCATCATCCCGGCAGTTGGTAGCATATCCCTCCCCGATAGCAGCCAAGTCTACAAAATCTTTTGTAAAATTATTTTGGTGACAATATACGAATCGGAGGGATGTATAATATTGATAAGAACATTTAAACCCTGGCCCGCATTTAACAAGTTTTACGCGCATTGTTTCTGTTTCATCCTCTAACTCAGAGTCGGTTTTTAAAACGGCCATAACTTTCACATACGGACTCCGATCGAGACGTTCCATATATGAAAATCGATCAAAAAAAAATTTTGGATGTGTTCATTCGTCGCTTTGCCACGTTCAGCGATTTTATTTTCCCCAAAAAGCCTCGAAGATTGCCTTTTTGAGCCGAAAGTTTTTTCCGATTCGAGCGTGTCTTCCGAATTTTCACAAGCCCCGTCTTTTCCTTGTTTATGCTCAAATTTTCTGTGGTTACCTCTCGTGTGCTCCTAAGTTCATAAAAAAATATAAAAATAAAACAAAAAAGTCAAATTTTTCCAAAAAACAACAACTTCGATGAATATGAAAAATAGAGAGGGCAAAAGAGGAACACTATCTAGAAGGCACATTAATGTCTAGGATTATCTATGTTTGATTAAATTTTAATATTATTATTTTAAACCTATATTTAAAGAATTTAATTTGGCCCTATTTACTAATTATTTAATTGTTAACCCTAGCCGACCAAATAAATTTGGAAAAATAGCAGAAAATTATCTTTAGTCCCGGTTGGTGCCACCAACCGGACTAAAGATGAATTAGAAATAGCGGAAAATTATCTTTATTTCCGGTTGGTGCCACCAACCGGACTAAAGATGAATTGAAATAGCGGAAATTATCTTTAGTCCGGTTGGTGCCACCAACCGAGACTAAAGATGAATTGAAAATAGCAAAAATTATCTTTAGTCTCGGTTGGTGACACCAACAGGGACTAAAAATCTAGGGCTATATATATCCCAGGCGCACATCGTCTTCTCCACCGATCCAACACTTAGTTGTTTTCTCCTCTCCTCTCTTAGCTCTCTCTCTCTCCCTCAACTCTCTCTCCCTCTCTCAGCTCTCTCTCGCTCCGGCGACGCGGTGGGACGTGAGGAGGTAGGAGGAGGTGGTAGCGGCTCGAAGATGGCGGTGGCCCGCGTCTCGGAGGTGGCTGCGCGCGCGGCTCGGAGGTGGTGTCAGTGCCTCCTCCATTTCCTCCTCTTCCTCTTCCTCTTCCTCTCCAGGAGTGGCAGCAGCGACGGATCTAAAGATTTTTAGAGATTTTTGTGATGTTCTAAATTTGATATATATATATGTGTGTGTGTGTATATGTGATGTTCATTACTCGATTTGTGATGTGAATTTGTGATGTGGATTTGTGATGTGAATTTGTGATGCGAATTTGTGATGCGAATTTATGATGCAAATTTGTGATGCGAATTTGTGATGTGATTTGAGGATGTTAATTTGATATGTGAATTTGATTTCGGCAACAAAAAACAACGAAAAAATAACAAAAAACACATATAAACAAGCAACAGGAGGAAAAATAAAAAAATAAAAAAATGCTTTAGTCTCGGTTGGAGCCACCAACCGGGACTAAAGATGATGGAGCCGGCCACGTGGCTTCGCCATCTTTAGTCCCGGTTGGTGGCTTCAACCGGGACTAAAGATGCATCTCTAGTCCCGTTAAATAACCGGACTAGAGGTCGCCCATCTCTAGTCTCGGATTCGTAGTCCCGGTTTGACAACCAGGACTACTGAGGGTTACCAACCGGGACTAGTGTGGCTTTCTCCAGTAGTGTATTGATCTATGGTTTTCATACATAAGGGTAGGGGCACGGTCATTGTTGTCTTAACTCCATCCAAAGCAAGACCAGAACTGATGCAGACTTCTTGTCTAGTTGTTTGGGCTGTCGCCCGATCTGGGGTTGCGGTAAGAGGAGGGATGCTGCGTGGCTTGGGGTAGTGGTTGGCAAAGTGTCCAAACTCCCCACAGTTGAAGCAAGTCACATTCTTCCTTAGACGTCAAGGAATCTCCTCAGTATCTTTAGGGGTACACACTGTGCTTGTAATGATCATCTTGCCAGTACCACCAATATTCCATTTTGGTGACTTCCTCTTCTTGGGGTTAGATGGTGGAGAATTGAAACCTTGGCCGGTTGTTTGATTGGATTATTTATCCTTTCTTCTGCATTGTATCTCTCCCTTGATCGGGGTCCTGGTGTACTTGTCCCATGTATTGTTCCTTACTCCATGTCCTTGTTCCATGAAACTGTAGCTGTTAACACTGAAATTTGGTAATTGAATCCCTAAGTCTGCAAAGGCGAAGCAAAATTGGATCGGCTGGTCTGGTGTGGAAATAGAGGCCGCATCGGCTGAGGAGTGATCGACTGCGAGGCCAATCAGCTAAGGTTGAATCGGACAAGGGCAGCCGATAGCCGATTCCAGGTCTGGATGAGATAAAACCGTTTCTGATGCAGCAGTTTGAAGATAAATAGAAGATTCGGTTGTTAGTTGCGCGTTAAACGATATTGCCACTTATGGATAGAGTCCCGTAACGGTAATTGTATCTCGTAATTTAGGAGTTTGTTTAAACTCTTAGTTGTAACACGCATGGGTCCCGCTCGGGATAATGTTGTGTTTTAAATAGTAGTTTAGATAGAGTCCAGGGTTTGTACAGATAATAGTATTTTGGGTATAAATAGGACCCGAGACCCCCTGTAATCATATATCAATCAAAATCAATCAAACTTTCGACGCATCGCCAACCTTTTTCTTCAGACGAGCACTTTGTTTGGCTACGGGCTGCATCGTTTCGATCCCCAGATCTAGGTAAATGCTTGTCATTAGTGGTATGATCTCGTTGTTTCTAGTGCTTCCATCGTAATGACACATAAGATTCAAGAGTTTATACTGTGCTACTCATCATATAGCGCATATAAATTAGACTAATGTTTAGATCTATCCTGCCATTGGCTAGTTCTATCAAGAACTTGCAGCCGATTAGGGCTAGATCTAAAGGTTGGCTGGTTTATATGCGGTATCCACCGTCTCGAGGGATATAAATCGGCCGCAACAGATCAGGTTTTTCTTTTTATACTTAATGTTGCATCGGGTTCGGACTATTAAGTCGTTTTTAGAACTACCAATGATCCGTTCACTAAGATTTATATTATTTAGAGACAGCGCCGGGGTTTCACCGGCCTTATCTCGCCCGTATGTTTCTTTTAATATATTTATTATTAGATTTGTATTAGGACTGCCTCTTATGTTAAGATCACATTCTTGTCGGATGTCGTCACCAAATCGCCCGCCATTGATAGCCGACGGCCGATTTTCAGCTATGCGCTGTTTCAAGAATGATATCTTTTATAAGATTTGTCGAAGTACTACCCGATTTATTGTTAGCTTTCTAGTATCGGCTAGGTTATCGATTCATATATTTATTATCCTTTATCGTATTTAGGTTAAACGACCGATGCCGTCTCGGTGGCCGATCCATTCCAGTCGTTTGGCTTAAATATATTCTAGGATAGCATATATATGCTCATGGATTCCCTCAGCCGATCCAGTGGGGATCTAACCTAACACTTAACGCATATTCCCTTATTTTTCTTGTTGGTTGACAGATCAAACCAACCGGCACGCCCGCACAAGCGAGAGAAGGACTCTGACTGGAGTTAAGCGGATCTCCCGTGCCGCCGCGTGAGAGAAATTTCTCATCAACACGCTTCTTGGCACGCCCAGTGGGACTTTCTCGTCGGCTCGACTTGGACGCATAGATTCACCGGCAAGATGGTCGACTCCTAAAGCCCCATCATTTTCCAGGACAACATCATGCCTGTGAAGATGGAGCAGTTATCGGCGGAACAGCAAGCCGATTATAAGAAGATGGTGGAAGAGCTTCAGACTAATTACTTGCAATCTTTCACCCAAACAAGATCTGGGGCCGTGCACCAAAAATATAAGTTCAGCATGGGCGACCCTAAGGCATCCTCCTCTCGGTGAGACAAAAGGCAAACAGAAGATGGAGGAGCCGACCCAGGAACAGGATGATTTGGCTGTATATTCTCTACAAGACCGGATCGACTTGGCTATCCACCACGCGTTGGTCAACCAAAGTAGCATACTGTTCAACACTCTCAATAACATGATCGCTACTGTGGTCGACGCCAAGATAGCCGACCAGCTGCAACGGGGGCCGACGTACTTCACAGATGGCCAATTTCCTGGTTACAGGACGCTGGTCACGCAGAATCGGCCGATCCCACCACTAGCACAACAAGGGCCGCCGAGAGGAGTCCTTGGTCAGCCAAATCCAGGTGAATCGACTATAAGACCAGCAATTACTATGCTGAACCGACGGCAGCCACGCCCCAAGATCGGATTGCTAACATGTTCAATGACAATCGGCGGTCGAGCCGATTGATCCGATAGACGGTACAACGCCGGTGGCCGACATGCTTTCCGGACCACCAACGCCACCACCGACGCATCGGCCGCCTCCCGCCGATCATCACTACCGCACCAAGGAGGCCGATCATCATTACAGCCTCGACGCCACCACCGCTGTATCGGCAAGCGCCCGCGTCGTATGACCCATACGAGCCGATACAACAAGACAACCGGACATGGGCCGATCTGATCGCAGATGTCATGCGCGATTAATTCGGCCTCAAGCCGAAAGACTCAAGGAACATGTATCGGTATCTCTATCCAGAGCACTTTGAGCGGATCCCGTTGCCCAACCGATACAAGATCCCGCATTTTTCGAAGTTCTCGGGCGACAACGTTTCAACCTACGAGCATGTTAGCCGATTCTTGGCACAAGGCGGCGAAGCATCGGCTACGGACGCCTTGAGGGTCCGATTGTTCCCTCTTTCTCTTTCAGATCGGCTTTTACTTGGTTTTCCTTGTTGCCCTACAACTCAATTCGAGCTGGACCGATCTTAAAAAATAATTCCACAGCTACTTTTACTCCGGCAACCACGAGATAAAGTTGTCGGACCTCACCAAAGATCGTGCAAAAACACAAAGAATCGGTCCAAGAATACATCCAACGCTTTAGGGAGATGAGGAACCGATGCTACACTGGTGCTATCGGACGCCCACTAGCCGATTTGGCCTTTCATGGTCCGATCGCGCCGATCCGAGAGCAATTCTCGGCGCAGACTTTGACAGCTTTAGCCCACTTGGCGCGAAGGTGACGGCCCACGAACACGATTCCAAGACACCGTAAAGGTCGTCAAAAATATAACTCAGGTCATCGTCGAATCGGACTACGAGTCCGACGACGATGACGCAAAAGTGGTGGCAGCCGAATGGGCCAAGAACAAAAAGGCCATCGCCTGCCAATGGCTGCGGAAGATGGCCAAGGAAGAACGATACGATTTCGACATCACCAAGGCCGACAGGATTTTCGACTTGTTGCTCAAGGAGAAACAGATTCAGTTGCCTGAAAATCACGTGATCCCGTCGGCCGAAGAGTTGAAGAAAAAGAAATATTGCAAGTGGCATAACTCCACATCCCACGCCACCAACGACTGCAAAGTCTTCAGTCAGCAAATCCAGTCGGCAATTGAGGCCGGGAAGCTGAAGTTCGCCGATTCAAATCGACCGATGAAAGTAGACGGCAACCCTTTCCTGGTCAATGCGATCCAAGCCGGCCCCAGGCAAGCTGATCGACAGAACAGAATGGCGCACGGCTTAGTCAATACATCGATCGGGGCCAAGGCAGAAGGCGATCAAATTGGATGCCACGCCGCGCCAAATAATATGGTGCGCCCAGTTATTAGATCGGTTGACCAACGGCCGATCCATGAATGTAGCCGACACTGTCATCAGTACCGGTCTCGGCAGGAAGAAGCTTACAATGAAGCACCTCGTCGGCGCGAGCCGAACACCCAGAGCCGACGATACGAGGTAAACCGCGACAATGCCGATCCGCATTGGCATTGTGATTTTTACAGGTACTGCTGGGAATCCGGCATGAGACTGCCAACATTGGACGATTTCCCAGCATGCAACGATCGCCGCAACGACGAGCACAGGAGCTCATCGGCTGCAAGCCCAACTCGGTTCATCCCCAGAGCCGTTCAGCTAAACCAAAGGCGGCGGTCTGTCCATGATCGGCTCGGCCCGATCCATCAAGACTTCTTCGTCAATGAAAACTGCGATGGCAACAACCGCGACGATGAAGAGGCTGACGATGAGGAATTGGCCAACCCCCAATGGTGCCCGTCCGATCTCTTCACGAAGACGCAGAAAAGAAGGGTTCAACGGCTTAAGCGTGAAGGGAGAGAAGACGAAGTTTAGCAAATGATCTACAAACAGCGTCGTCGGCTGGGTAAAATCAAAAGGCGATGAGTACCCAAAGAGAGAGCTGCCATAGCCGACGAAGAGCAAGCCGAGGAAAGCCCAGCCGATCAAGCCAGGAGGCAGCCAAAGGGAAAGGCAAAATTTCTGCATCGGTTAACATGGTGTTCGTGTTGCCACCGAGTACGGCGCTCCCGAAGCCGGCGCACACCATTGAGGATGACTCCGCGAAACCGGCAATCTCACTGCACCAAGCCGTCTTCGACAAACCCGAGGGAACCGAAAATCGGCACTTAAAGCCGTTATATGTTAAAGGATTCATCAACGGTAAGCCGATTTCCAAAATGCTAGTCGATGGGAGCTGCAGTCAACCTCATGCCTTACGCAACATTCAGAAAACTAGGCAAGGGAGTCGAAGACCTGATAAAAACCAACATGGTGCTCAAATACTTCGGCGGCAACCCATCCGAAACCAAGGGCGTCCTCAACGTTGAACTGACCATCGGCAACAAGACCGTGCCCACAACGTTCTTTGTCAACGATGGGAAGGGGTCTTACAGCCTGCTGCTCGGAAGGGACTGGATACACGACAACCGTTGCATCCCTCTACAATGCATCGAGCTCGATCCAATGGGACGGCGACAAGATAGAGATCGTACTGACGACGATCGCTAGTGTTGTCGTGCCGATTTGCCACTTTGGGAAATCGAAGGCATCGATTGTTTATCCGGGAAAATCTGGCAAGCCGATTTTCTAAATGTGTCCAATTCCACCATATAGCCGATTGAACGAGCCGCAGCTGCTACTTTGAACAAGACATGGTGGATGGCTCAAGCGTTTTCGGCATGGACACCGCAGACGAAGACGATGGCAGGCTAGGGCAAGGTTTCACGTCGGCCGACGAATTAGAGGAAATTGACATCGGGCTCTGGTGATAAGCCGAGGCCGACGTACATTAGCAAAAATCTGTCTCCTCATTGTAGATCCTAGCTTATTGAGTTGTTAAAAGAATATAAAGATTGTTTTGCTTGGGAGTACTTCGAGATGCCGGCCTCGCCAGATCAATAGTGGTCCATCAGCTGCCGATTAAGGAAGGCTATCGGCCGTTCAAACAGACTCCCAGGAGGTTCAAGGCTGATATGTACGATGCAATTAAAGCCGAAATCACTCGGCTATACGACACAGGATTCATTCGGCCTTGCCGATACGCCGAATGGGTCTCAAACATCGTTTCAGTGTTGAAGAAAAAGGTAAACTTAGGGTGTGCATCGATTTCAGAGATCTAAACAAGGCAACCCCTAAAGACAAATACCCAATGCCGATAGTCGATCCGCTTGTCGATGCCGCTTCGGCCACAAAATTATCGGTTTCAAGGATGGCAATGCAGGGTATAACCAAATATTCATGGCCGACGAAGACATCCATAAGACCGCTTTTCGGTGTCCCGGAGCAATCGACTTGTACGAATGGGTAGTAATGACGTCGGGCTTAAAGAATGCTGGGGCAACATATCAATGAGCCATGAATTATATCTTTCACGATATGATCGGCTCACTGGTAGAGATACATTGACGACGTGGTTGTCAAGTCAAGGGAGATAGAAGGCCACATAGCCGATCTGAGACAAGTGTTAGCACGGACGAGGAAGTACGGTCTGAAGATGAATCCGCTTAAGTGCGCGTTAGGCGTATCGGCCGGGCAATTCTTGGGATTTCTCGTCCATGAAAGAGGAATTGAAGTTATACCAAGGAGCATAAATGCTATCAAGACAATTCAACCTCCGAAGGACAAAAAACAACTCCAATCATTGATCGGCAAGATAAACTTCATCAGACGGTTCATAGCCAATCTCTCAGAAAAGATGGAGCCGTACACACCACTGCTTCGACTGAAAGCCGATCAGACATTCACATGGGGGGCAGAGCAACAAAAGGCGTTAGACAACATAAAAGATTATCTAAGCAATGCCTCCACAAAAGGGAATACCGTTCAAGCTGTACTTATCAGCCGATGACAAATCAATCGGCTCCGACCTAATCCAAGAGGTCGACGGCAAAGAAAAAACCATCTTCTATCTCAGCCGACGGTTGCTAGACGCAGAAACAAGGTATTCACCTGTGGAGAAGCTATGCTTATGCCTCTATTTTCATGTACGAGGTTAAGGCACTATCTGCTGTCCAACGAGTACACAATAATCTGCAAAGTCGATGTAGTTAAGTATATGTTATCGGCTCCAGTGCTCAAAGGAAGAATTGGGAAGTGGATTTTCACACTAACAGAATTCGATCTGAGGTATCAGGCACCAAGGGCAGTCAAAGGGCAAGCCATAGCCGATTTCATTGTGGAGCACAGAAACGATTCAATCGGCTCAGTGGAAATTATGCCTTGGACTTTGACGTTCGACGGCTCGGTTTGCACCAACGGCTGTGGCATCGGCTTGGTCATTATTTCGCCTAGGGGGAAGCTTCGAGTTTGCTTTTGCCATCAACCCCCACGCTACAAACAACCAAGCCGAATACGAAGCCGTCCTTAAAGGATTGCATCTGCTCAAGGAAGTTGAAGCCGACGCCATCGAAATAATGGGAGATTCATTGTTGGTCATCAGTCAATTATCAGGAGAATATGAATGCAAAAACAACGCGCTGATGGTCTATTATCGGCAATGCCGGGAATTAATGGACGGTTTTCGGCTAGTTACTTTGGAACATATCCCCAGAGAGCAGAACACAGAGGCCAATGACTTGGATCAGGGGGCATCGGGCTATCGGCCAATGCTGAAAGAAGTCGACATAGACGTTGCCACCATTACAGCCAATTATTGAAGGTTTGAAGTTTACAACTATCTCAAAAACCCCTCCCAATCGGCTACAAGGAAGCTACGATACAAGGCATTACGATACGTGTTGCTCGATGAAGATCTATACTATCGGACGATTGACGGCGTGCTACTCAAGTGTTTGGGAGCCGATCAGGCTACAGTGGCCATCGGAGAAGTACACGAAGGAATCTGTGGCACACATCAATCGACACACAAAATGAAGTGGCTACTTCGCCAAGCAGGGTATTTCTGGTCGACGATGCTGGAGGATTGTTTCAAGTACTACAAGGGATGCCAGGATTGCCAGAAGTTTGGCGCTATACAACGAGCACCAGCATCGGCTATGAACCCAATTATTAAGCCGTGGCCGTTTAGAGGATGGGACATTGATATGATCGGCCAGATCAATCCACCCTCAAGCAAAGGACATAAATTTATCCTGGTGGCGACGGATTACTTCACAAAGTGGGTGGAGGTGATTCCTCTCAGAAAAGTAGATTCTAAGGATGCAATCGAGTTTGTCAAAGAACACATCATCTACCGATTTGGTGTTCCACAAACAATAACAACAGACCAGAGATCTATCTTTGTATCGGATGAATTCGTTCAGTTTGCCAACAGCATGGGGATCAAGCTGCTTAATTCTTTGCCATACTACGCACAAGCCAACGGACAAGCCGAGGCCTCAAACAAAAGTTTGACCAAATTGATTAAGAGAAAGATCTCTGAGTACCCTAAGCAGTGGCACAGCCGATTAGCCGAATCACTGTGGGCATATCGGATGGCATGCCACGGATCAATTCAAGTCCCTCCGTACAAGCTGGTCTACGGACATGAGGCAGTGCTGCCATGGGAAAGCGTCGTCGGCTCAAGGCGCATTCAGCTACAGGATCAACTCACAGCCAACGATTATTATCACCTAATGGTGGACGAATCGAACGATTTAGTTTTATCCAGGATGAGGGCCTTGGAAAAAGTCACAAAAGATAAAGAACGAGTAGCCAGACATTATAATAAAAAGGTGGTGCCTAAATCTTTTGAGGAAGGCGAACTCGTTTGGAAATTGATACTGCTGATTGGATCTAGAGACAACAAATTCGGCAAAGTGGTCACCAAATTGGGAAGGGCCTTTCAAGATCCACAAATGCGTCTCTAAAGGAGCTTACATGCTAAAAGGGCTGAACGGAGAGGTATTTGAAAGGGCTCTTAAAGGAAAATACCTGAAGAAATATTACCCAAGCGTATGGATCAACTCGTGATTCGGCTCTGGTCGCTTAAGCCGATTTACGATAGCCGATGTCTTGCTTTAACAAGGCATCGCCTTTAGGCATTTTTATGCAAAGTTTTTTGCTAAGTTCTCTATGATCGGCTCGATTTATGATAGGGACAGCAAGGATGCGCGAACAGCTCGAACTCACAATTTTGTCGACACAGAAGCTATCAAAAAAACTTGGGGGAATATATGTACACGAGCCGATTGCAAAATTAGGCGTCAGGATCTGGATTTTTTGAAAGATTTTTGAAACTTTTAAGCATCGTAATCGACAGTCCAAATAAGAGCGCTGGGATTGATTTGGATCGACGGTCGTAATTCAAGCGCTGACACTAACTGTCGTGGTGCGGTCTCGGAATCGGCAACGTAAAGCGATGCGGGCGGCTGGAGCCGATTTCAACATAAGCAATTCAAGACACTGCGCACGGCCGAAAGCCGATCTTATCTACAAGCACGGCCGATCTTATCTACAAGCAGTTACAAGCACGACTAAGGTGATTGTCCAATCCCAGCACAAAAGTATAAGTATAATACAAGAGGCATTAGCCGATTTCAGAATGTCAGAATATTACAAGCTCATTGTTTTAAAAAATCGGCTATGGCCGACAACGCCTTCCGCCTGATCTGGTCTATCTCTTCGATGGCCCTGACATCGTCGGCCTCGGACCCCGCCACCGGCCGGATGCCCTTCACCAGGTCTCGCAAATGTGCCACAGCCGCCTTGATGCCTTGGCGTTGAGCTTCGATCTCGGCCGGCAAACCAGCCATATACTCCTTATGGACAGTGATCTCGTTCGTGATTTGAACGAGATCGGCCATCAGCTGATCTTGGTGTGCAAGGAGTTGCTCGAGATTGGCCGCCGGCTCAGTCTTCAGGCGGTCGAAGGCAGCCTTCCGGCTCTCGATGGCGTCCTTGGTCGACTGGAGGGTGGCCGATCGCGCCTGGCTCTCGCGGCGATTGGCTATCCACTGCCGTGCCCGTTCGTACTTAAGCTGGTGGGCTTCCATGAAGGTGGCCGGCACAATGGCGTTGCCTAGGGCCTCCGGCAGCTGGCCTTGAATTTCTTTGAATCGCGCGCGTATCGGCCCGCCGTCGACCACCGGCGCGTCCGGCAAGGCCTCCACCGATTGCCGATGTCGGCTAGGGTGGCCTCAAGTCCTCAGTCGGCGTCACCAACGCCTCCTCGCCCATTTCGCCGGACTCCTCGAACTCTGACAAGTCAAAGTTGAGGAGGTCGGCTATGTTCTGCAGAAAAGAGAGATGATCAGAAGACATTAAGTTGACAGAAGCCGATCGTCAGTTTCGGTCGGCTTACCGTTGGCACCGGGGTCGGAGCAGTCGGCTCGGCTGGATCGCCGCTAGCGGCCGTCGGGGCCTCTTCGCCGACGTCATCGCCGCCGCCGCGCAGCTTAGCATGCTCGCGGACGCCTGGGGGCACCGATGGAGATCGTGGGGTGCAAAGAAGAGTTAGCGGACAAATCGGCTAATTACTACGGTCAAATGGCAAGAGACGATTACCGATGGCGCGGGCGTGAAGTGCGGTCGGCCAATTTCTTGACTGAAAAGAATGGTTCGGTCGATGCAAGTGATATCATCGTGAAACCAAATTTGGTGGTGTGAGGGCTTACCGCCGATTTTATTGGGGACTTGGGACCGACGGGATGTCGGCTGGAGCGTTGACCAACTCATGGCTCGAACTCCCGAGTTCGACTGCCGCTCCAACAGCCGCCGCCGGCATTTCCTCGCCGACGATGATGTCGAGGAACCGCACGACGGCCGGTCCAAGGGGGGCTATCGGCGGCGCCGCCGCTTCTTCTCTTTCACCTCTTGGGGCGGCGCAGGACGGCCGTGGGGGTGGTGCAACCCTTTTCTTCGGGCGATCGGGTGGCGCACTCCGCCTCGTAACAATGATGTCGGCTTCGGCGCTCCACGCGATGGCCGACGGAGCAAGGCCGCCCCGTCCGAACACCTAAACGGTATTCGATGGGGCGCCGGAGTCGCTCACCGTCGGCCACTCCGTCTTCGTCTCCCGCAAATCAAAGAGCAAATGTTAATCGGCTATATCACCGATGATAAGAAGAAGAAAATCGGTTGGGACTTAAAGCTTACCGAGGGGATCTCCTCGGGCAGGAGGAGGTCGACGTAATAAGACGACCGGTGGAAGATGTGGCGCTTGATTTCAGTCCACCATTGGTCGTAGCGGCGCTTTTCTTGCACCGTGTCATCACGCCGACGTGCCGAGGAGGGCCGGCTATATTCAGCGGCATGATCCATTATCGTGTCCCGCTTACCACTCCCTCGTCTCAATCTTATCGGCACAAAAGAAGCCGATGGGCACCGCCCAAGACCGAACGCCGCCGCCGACACCGGGTAATAGAATTCGTAGCTCTTGGCCACTCATCGGCCCCGATGGATCCCGGTCGGCAAGATGCGGGGATAGAGCGGCGATGAACAGCTCCCTGTACCTCGGGTTGTCGATCGAGTTGACATCTTCCTAATAGAAGTCGATCGGCAACTCGAATAGCCCCGGTCCCGTAAAAGTACCGGCGTAGTTCTCGTGAGACCACTGTCGTAGAGGGCTATGAACCATTCGGCCAGCAGTTCGGCCGATTGCTTTGAGCCTATGTGGGCGGCTGCTGCCTCTCCATAGCTCATGCACCTGGTGGTGGTGATCTGGTTGCCGTCTTCATCTTCGATCGGCTCCAGCCATGGGAATACGACGTCTGTCAGAGGGAGCCGACCGGCCACTCTTTGGGTTGCCAGCACTAACCAGATCTGAAGGAACCACCAGGGGCCGCCAGTGGTGATGGGGGCGTTTGCGGCTATCTTCGCGGCGGCTTGATGCAACATTTGATATAAGTAGCCGAGGAGGTACTTCCCCAGCGCAAGTTTTCCCCCGTCGGCCAGGACTTCGGCTACGACCTGCCAGTTGGCGGTCGGCCCGCAGCTCGATCCACAGAACACGAATTTTTCGAGCCACATCATCAAGAATGCGGTGTGCTCCCTGTGGCCGACGGATCCGTCCTTCATGTTTTGGGCAATGAAGCCGCTCCACCCACCGATGGCCTTGGTTTTGAATTGGTGCTGCCCCTTTCGGCTCAAGTTGCTGGGGTTGGCCGATGACTCGATGTCCAAACCGGTTGTCATGTACACGTCGGCCAACGTGATGGTCATCGGCCCTTGACGAAAGATGAAGGCGTTGAAGCTGTCATTCCAGAAATACGTTGCGGCCGACAGAAGCGGCTCGTCCTTCTCCATGTTGGCAATAGACAGGGCCAAGCCTTGGGCTATCCCGGCCTCCTCCCACTGTGTGTACTTGGCCGATCGCACCCTTTTGTACCACTCAACCCAGGCTGCGTCGGTGGTCGGCCATGATTTGAATGTCCCATTCCAGTGGGCGAGGGATGGCTTGGCGGTGTTGAAGGGGATTCGGTTGGTTTCGGCTATAATCACATCGGCTGGATCCGTGTTGCCGATGGGACCGAGGAAGTACCTTTGTGCTTGTGTCAGATTTGGGATGAGTACTTGGTGTGACAGGCGCTACAGTTCAGAAAGAAAAAGAGGGCGCTAATCAAGAACGGTTGCATATTACAGTTCAAAGAAGGGAAAAGTACTAGTCGAGAAAAGAAAACGAAGCAAAGTACTATTTAAAAATTGGCTGAACGTAATATTGATGCAACATGGTTGGAGAAGTAAATCCGAATGAAAAAAGGAGTTCTGGGTTAAATAGGAATACCTCGGAGAACTCGGCCATGGCGGTGGCCGGAACGGCAGCGGCGGTTGGTGCAACGGCTGCAGCTGGCATGGCGGTGGTGGCCGGCGCGACGGAGGTGCTTGATGCGGCGACGGTGGAGGCCATCGGAGTGCTCGGGGGTGAAGATGGGTCTGGTCTGAAGAGCGCGACGAAGTTTGATGAACACCGGTGGGATCATCGGAGAGGAGAGAGAAGGCGAAAGGCTTGTGTGCGAAGGAGGTTGAGTGCGCTTTGAAGGCGTAAGTGTTTCGGCCGAGGAAAGTGGATATTTAAAGGGCACTTGGGGAGAAGCCAAAGCGGTTTAGGTCAAGAAAAGAGCGGGAGTTTGAACAGGCAAGCAAATCCGTAACACTTCGTATCACGGACTTGGGGGGCATGTGTTAACACTAAAATTTGGTAATTGAATCCCTAAGTCTGCAAAGGCGAAGCAGAATCGGATCGGCTGGTTTGGTGTGGAAACAGAGGCCGCATCGGCTGAGGAGAGATCGGCTGCGAGGCCAATCGGTTAAGGTTGAATCGGACAAGGGCAGCCAATAGCCGATTCCAGGTCTGGATGAGATAAAACCGTTTCTGATGCAGCAGTTTGAAGATAAATGGAAGATTCGGTTGTTAGTTGCGCGTTAAACGATATTGCCACTGATGGATAGAGTCCTGTAACGGCAATTGTATCTGTAGGAGTTTGTTTAAACTGTTAGTTTTAACACGACATGGGTCTCGCTCGGGATAATGTTGTGTTCTAAATAGTAGTTTAGATAGAGTCCAGGGTTTGCACGATAATTATATCTTGGGTATAAATAGGACCCGAGACCCCCGTAATCATATATCAATCACAATCAATCAAACCTTCGGCGTATCGCCAATATTTTTCTTCGACGAGCACTTTGTTTGGTTACGGGCTGCATCGTTTCGATCCCCGCATCTAGGTAAATGCTTGTCATTAGTGGTATGATCTGTTGTTTCTAGTGCTTCCATCGTAATGACACATTAGATTCAAGAGTTTATACTGCGCTACTTGTCATATAACGCATATAAATTAGACTAATGTTTAGATCTATCCTGCCATTAGCTAGTTCTATCAAGAACTTGTAGCCGATTAGGGCTAGATCTAAAGGTTGACTGTTTATATGCGGTATCCACTGCTCTCAAGGGATATAAATCGGCCGCAACAGATCACGTTTTTCTTTTTATACTTAATGCTGCATCGGGTTTGAACTATTAAGTCATTTTTAGAACTACCAATGATCTTCGTCACTAAGATTTATATTATTTAGAGACAACGGGGTTTCACCGGCCTTATCTCGCCCGATATGTTTCTTTTAATATATTTATTATTAGAATTGTATTAGGACTGCCTCTTATGTTAAGATCGCATTCTTGTCGGATGTCGTCAGCCGAAATCAGCCCGCCATTGATAGCCGATTTGCGATTTCCGTGCTATGCGCTGTTTCAAGAATGATATCTTTCTATAAGATTTGTCGGAGTACTAGCCGATTCATTGTTAGCTTTGCAATATCAGCTAGGTTATCGATTCATATATTTATTATCCTTTACTGTATTTAGGTTAAACGACTGATGCTGTCTCGGTGTGGCCGATCCATTCCAGTCGTTTGGCTTAAATATATTCTAGGATAGCATATATATGCTCATGGATTCCCTCAGCGGATCCTGTGGGGATCTAACCTAACATTTAATGCATATTCCCTTGTTTTTCTTGTTGGTTGACAGATCAAACCAACGGCACGCCTCGCACAGACGGCGCGAGAAGGACCTGCACTGGAGTTAGCGGATCTCCCAGCCGGCGCGTGTGAGAGAAATTTCTCATCAACAGTAGTGGGGGTCAAGTGTTTCCTGCCATCCAAATGGCGGGTTTGGTGTCATTGCTCTCTGTGGGCTTGACAGTATACTTGCGGGAGTCACCAGGGTTTGCGATGGAACGTACAGACGTTGCTCTGGGTACCAACCCTGAGTTTGCATCTGTTGCTGTTGGAACAGTCGTTGCATCTGTTGCATCATCATGGTCATTAGCTGCGTCTGGTTAGCCACTACCTGGGCTAAGGTCAGGTTCACAGGGAAAGGAGGTGGAGTGTCCACAGGATCGCTCTGGGTTAATCCATGAGACTGCTGGGAGCTTGATTTACTGCCCTTGGCTTTTCCCATCTATTGTCAGAGAGAAAGAGAAAAGTAAGGGTTAAGCTATGGATGGGGCCTTATTCTGTGTACTCTCATTGTCCTAGTGGGTTAAACAATCTCCCAAGCTCCAACATGGTCATAGTCCGACATCTATTTTTAAGATAGATTAGGGTTAGAGAAATGTAGTGGTAAAAAAATCAAATGTTCGTAGAGAATTGGGGGTCAAGGGTGTAAAGAAAAACATATTTGTTTTGTAAAAATAGTCTGTATTTTCAAAGTAATCCTATGTAGGGATATTTCCCTTTAACCAGCTATTCAGGGGTAGGGCGCCAGTTGGTCTTATCCTACAGTCGCACTGCTCTGATACCAGCTCTGTGGACCCCCGTTTTTTAGGACGGGAATCATTCGTGTTCATAGTACCATTTTCTTGGATCGAGTAGTTTGGTACTCACGAATACAGTACTGAATTATTAGGTGCAAAGTGCATGAATAGTCTTACACCAAAAGTATTACAATAATAGGCCCGAAGGCAATAACATTACATGCAAGACCTACTGGTCCGGATACAACCAAAATCAGAGATTAGATAAGATAGCAGACGGAAGGCAGCAGCATGTCGATTGTCTACAGGCAACGACTGGGGACTAAGACCTATTGCGCTCCATTGTCTTCATTCATCCTGGTAGTATGTGTACGGGTCCTCCAGGTCTTCCATGCCTACATCTGTAGGTTTGTGCGTATAGCAAGGATGAGTACCTAACGTACTCAGCAAGCCAACACGAAATAATGTACATGATAGGGTCATTCAAAGGGTGGCTGTGGTTTATTTGCACAATCTAGCCAGTTAAGTTTTAGTTTTAGAGTATATTAAATCGGTGACGATTCTGTCTGTCATCCATCGTGATATCAAGGATGGTTTCCCGTCTCCAGATCGTCATGGTTTTCTGGGGAGTCTATCCCTTCTCGCAGGTCGAGAAGTTGAGTCCACCAGCACACAAAAACATTATGCATACCAACCCATCATTTTAAAATTTATGAGTCTAGCCACGGGAGAAACTTGTCACGTCGCTCATTAACCGCGAGCACGGCTATTCGAATAGATTAATTTACTCACACTGCAGTGGATGTACACTTTACCCGTACTCGTAATCGCTCATTGAATGAGCCTACATCCCTCTATGGGACGGTCATGGCAAAGCCTTTCGATAACCTCACTTTGGCGGCACTCGCTCCATGAACTTAAGTCCTCATGCACTCTAGCCGTCATTTCCTAGCAGTGAGAGGAGTTCTGGCTTTCCCGGGGTAAAATAGAAAACTCACTTAATCTTTAAGTCATCGTTAAGTTTAGTTTATTATTCACATAAAGGTCTTTTGTCTTATCACAATCACAGGCACTATACCATTGGTAGGCCCAGGACACTCTACCTATTGGTAGGTCCTTAACTCAACACCTACACCTGAACCACTATGCAGGGATACTGCCTTCGCTCGGCTATCTACTCCGCTAGGTCTATACCCATTCGAGAAGTACGGTTGTATTGGCTCGTTCTAAGTTGTAAGTCTCATGGCTCGGTACTTAATTGACCAGGGATGGTACTTGCCTTTGCCGGAATCCACCCAAATCCATCCATCCGCCCCAGTCTAAAAACATTGGTTTTTCATTTTTGGTTTTCATAAAAACTCATTTCATCATGTTCTAGGCAATGTGGTGTTCATGTCTCCACATGCCGTATTCCAACTACCTTCCCTAAGGTAGCTGCCCAAGCATATAGCTCTTTGTAAAAGTATGAGTATGCAAGATTCTAGAATAAGCATGGCTAAGCATTTTACCGAAGATATCCTCCGGTTGTATCACATCGAGGGTTACAAAAAATATTTCTAAGGGTAATCAATATCAAGGCATGATACATCAAGTATAGGTATTCATTTGAGTATAGCATGCATGTTTTGAAGTTTAAATCAACATCATTTCGCAAAATAGGATCAATATGTTCAAAGGGGAGTGTTGACTTGCCTTGCTCGTGACCTTGTTGGCTTGAGTCTTTGACGTTCTCAACGGTTCCCTCGGACTCTATCGTACGTGTGAGAAATCCAATTTGAATTCGATTAGAGTTCAAATAAAATCCAATAAGATCCGATAAAAGCCAAATGAATCACAAAAGCGGCTCCTAACACTAGGCTAAAATTTTATGTAAGCTTAGGTTCGAGTTTCGACGAAATCCGAGTTAGAGCGAAAGAGTTATAAGGATTTCAAGTTTTGTATTGAACCCGATTTAATTAAATATGATGTGATATTTATTTTAAGTTAATATGTTTAATTTTTGAGAAATATTATGGTTGATGATTCAAAACATAATATTAATAAAAAGAAGTGGTTATCTTTCAATTTTATCAAAATATTTATTGGGTCGAGAAGCCCGTGGTTTATAATAATTTAAATCAAAATTAATTGATACCGAAGCTAGACTTGTATATAAAATAAGTTAGATTTTTTAGAAAATCTATATGATAAACATTATGTGATGACCAACTAAGTTGTAAATAAAATCTTAAATGAATAATCTACGCAACGGTTAATTATTTTCGAATAGCTAGACCCTAAGGTTAGTAATAATCAATCCCAAAAATAATCTCGAAGCTAAGTATTATACTAAATAATCTAGATTTTAAGTTTAGAAAATCTATGTATCAAAAATAATGTTTTGGCGACAAGCTAAGATAAATGAATTCCTAGATAAATAAATAATTTATGCGATGGCTAAATATTTTTTAAAACAAAACCCGGTTTAATAATCGATCCCTAATTATTTTTGAAATCCTAATATATTTCCGAGAGAAAATATATATATTGCCCAGAGATTTTCCCCAAATATTTCCCAAAACTTTTTCCTAAATTTTCCTAATTTTTCTATAAATTTTTCCATGTTTTTCTTTTTCTTTTTCTTTTCTTTTTCTTTTCTTTTTTTCGTTCCTCCCCCTGCTTCCTCTGTTCTCCCTCTCCTTCTCTGAAAGCGTCGGCGACCGACGGGGAGGAGGGCAAACAGCGGTGAGGGAGGGCTGGCTCATGGGGGCAAAGGGGTCCTACACCATCTAGGAGCTACGGGGACTTCATTTCACGGCTCGGCCGGGAGGAGCGGCGGAACGGGCGGCGACGGCAAGGTGGCCGTGGCGGCGGCCGCTCATCGTCGTGTTATTCCGGCAACGGCACAACCTAACCAAGGGGCTTGGGAGCATCTACAAGGTGTGGGGAAGCTATCTATGGCAAGTGTTTGGTGGAAGAAGCACGTCATTGGCCTGGCGACGTGTGCGCGCGGCGGCCGAACATGGGAAGCATGGTGGTGCTCGCCGGCGGCGTGCTCCGGTGATGGTTTGGCTCGGGAAAACTAGGGGAAATGAAGCTATTGACATGAGGATTGTATCCGTACCTTCAATCGGAGAGGAAATCGTCCGAAGATGATGAATTTTGGAGAATTGGCCTCGGGCGGCTACGACTAGGGTTCTTCGGTTCTTGATCAAATTGGAACATCTCATTACGTAATAGGTGGGGGAAATTTGGGGGAATTGGAGAGGAGTGACTCACGAAGAAATTTTGTATAGAAAGTTTGATCTGTCATGGCCTTTTTATAGGCGTTCCATGTCGGTTTTGGTTTGGGAGGACGCCGACGGCCACGTTGTGTGCGCGTGGGGGACACGGCGACGTGCGGCGAGCGCCGAGGAGGGGCCTCGGGTGAGGAGCGATGCGTGGCGGCGCTCGGGAGGGCCGGCGCGGCGCGAGATGCGTGGGCGCGAGGCGCGCAGGGCCGGCGCGGCGGCGCGTGGGCACGAGGCGACGGGGTCCAAGCGAGGCGCGGCGCGTGGCGGCGCTCGGGCGGGTCCGGCGCGAGGGCGCGCGGTGGCGCGCGGACGCAGACGGCGTGCGCGCGCGCGGCGCGGCATGGGCGGCCATGGCGCGACGCTCGGTCCGGGGCCCTGGGACTGCGCGGCTCCTGATCGAACACGTGTGGGTCAATGAACAGTGGACTTTTGTAATTTCCCGATTTAATCTCTATTTTCCCCATATTTCTTTGCCTTCACATTTAAATTTTAAAATATGATTTAAGTCGGTCACTAATTTAATTTACACCTATATTTGCAACTCTTTTGTCCATTTTGCTTATTGCATATTATGTTATATACATATTTTATTATTTTATTTCCCTTTCCTTCCAAAACATGATTTTGATTCAAAATGAATTATCAACCCTATACTTCCCTATACATCTTTTTATAATTTTCATTTATTTAATATTATTTATTTTATTTACTGATTATTATTACTTTTTCTCAAAATAAGGTTTTGATCCAAAATAAACTTTTATTAATCCCTAGCCCTTTCTATTTATCTTCTTTTATAATTTCCAAATCTTTATTTTTTGGAATTTTCTTTCTTTTGGGATTTTTAAATCATTTAGTTTTTCTCAATCTTTTAGATGAATTTCTCTTATTGATTTTATGCAAAAAAGTGGCAAATAAGAAGCAATAAACACGTCGAGATGTAAAAATATCAAAAAATTTTGTAAGTTCCGATTTTTAATTCCTGGTTTTAAATTCTCCGATTTTCAGGGTGTTACAGATGACACATTCGAATCGTCAACCATGCCAAGTGTAAAATCGAAACTTAGACGAGCCACATTGCTGTGGAGTGGCTTGGGACAACCTACCGTGGTCACCTCAGTGCCTGCTTTGAATAACCGAGCCAGTCTCTTGTTGGCGTTCTTCTTGTGACTGGGCCTGGGCTTTCCCAAGTTGGGTCGTTGCTCGCCTTGAACTCCCACGCTAGATGGAGGCACTTCTTCAAAGGTTGCAGTTTTCAGGTGACGAAGGTGCAAGCGACGACCACGCCGGTCAATCCAGCCAACTGAAGGGTCTCTATTCCGCCCAGCAATGCCTTGATGTGTTTCATCTCTTTGGCATCCGGGAGAGAGGACCAACAATCCTTCATTACAGGAGCGTGGCCCGTGTATGGCGACAGACTAGGGATGAGATTGAAACACCACTCCGAGCACCAGCCTTGTTGGAGGTGCGAAGGGGGAGATCAAAGAACTCAGCTTTGCACTCCAGTCGAAGTTGTAGCGCACTGCCGCTGACGACGAAGGGCTTGTTCCTCCCTGGTTGTGGCTTGACATGGTACACGTATCAGAATAGTGCGAAGTGTGCATCGACTCCAAGGTGGGATTCGCACAAATGCACGAATATAGACAACTGAAGAATCGAGTTGGGGTTGAGGTGATGGAGGTTGATACCATAGAAGTGGAGAAGACCATGGAGGAAATTGCTCGCCGACAACCCCAATCCAAAGTAGAAGAAGGGGAGGAAGACTACGATCTCGTCAGTGTCGGGTGTTGGGATGTCTTCCTCGACAGCCGGGGCGCCACCCAATTAGTGATTGATGCGACTAGATGTCGTCATCAACTGCGTCGAGCAACATCTTCTCCATAACTACCGAGGGCGCCCAAGAAGAGGTCTAACGTGGAATCAGCATGGAATCTTCGGAAGATTGTGACATGATGGCGAGATGAATCGTGAAGCTATGTATCCGAGTATATTTGAAGCTTAGATTAAGAATGCTTGAATCTCCTTGGCTTGGATTTACAAAACCCTAGCGAGGAGAGAGAGAGAAGTGGGCACTGTGAAGAAGACGAAGAGGCGTGATACTGTTCGCTTTGGGTTTTAGGGCAACAACTGCTTGCCCAGGTCTATTTATAATGGCGAGCACGTCTCTTGGGCCGGCCCAAAAGATTTCTTCAATAAAGTCTATGATGCTTCCTTGATGAGATAACCATTCGGCTGAGAGAGTTTTTACTCGGCTATGCTGGGAATGAGTACTCAGCTAGTCTCGTCTCTCCCTGATGACTGCACCAACTTCTGAGTCTCTGTCAAGCTTAGTACTCGGAGGCTACTGTGGGGTACATGATACCTAGGTACCCACGACATGGCCTTTAGGCCGCGTAGCATGGGGTGGGTCGAGTACTTTGGGCCCATTCGGCTTACTTGTGTTTTAAGAAATAGATTGAGGATAAGATAATCAATCTTATCCAATGTAAATATATGGTAGGTATCTGGATTATAAAGGATACCTTACCATATCTAGTCAGTCATCTCCATACCTATATAAGGGGCACTGAGAAACCCTAATCAGGGTGGATCATTCTTTCATATGCATCACATGTTATTCATACACCCTGTTGCACACACCCTAACATAGATCTAATCTACAGACAACTGGAGTAGGACATACCTCCGTCGAGGGCCTGAACCAGTATAAACATCTGTATTATTATTTCTCCTTGATCTAGTGCACCCTATAAATTATATTGCCGATCCAGAGAATCAACAGATTTGCTGCTCGGAGATTCCACCGTCAGAATCTTAGACTCTCATCTAGATTCTGGAGTGATAATGCATCCATCCATGAAGTTGATGTTTCTTCAGTTATATTAGATTCTGCAGTGGGGGGCCTTGAGATCTCCCTTGCCACTCAACATGCTCTTTTGACAAATGCTTGCAAATTGATGCAGTGAAAGATACAACTGAATTCTCAGATGCCGGAGCAGCACGTAATGGTCTATATCCTATAAGTATAATAAGGTTAGAAGATATATACAGGTTGCAATATGAGTAATTGGTTGGATAAAGTAGGGGCAGGTGACAATTAATATGGACAAGCTGCAGCAAAATTAAATGCCCATCACTTTGGGATCAAAGGCATGCTTCCTGGCCATTGATATTTGTAGCTCTGCTTCAGAAAGGAAAAAAAGGAAGATATTTCTAAGCATTTTTAGCTTAAAAGGACTACTAGTAGATATTTGTGACTTTATGTCTCTGTTGTTCACTTATTCTGTCAGCATGATGGTTACATCAGGCTACTGCTTTCATTTGAGCTGAAGTTACATGCCCAATGGCATAAAGATTACTTCTGTGACAAGCAAAGGCAATAGTACTTAAATAAAATTTGAGTGATTATATACATAAGTCATCCAGATTAAGTGGGAATATATTCTTTAGGCAACAATACTGCACACCTGAGAACAAAGCTTACTGCAGCATGCATACTATTATTATGTTCAGCTTTCAGGGTGGCTTCTGGAGAGAACTCGGAATTGTCCCAGTATGTTGTCACTCAACTGCTTTCAGAAAATATTCTAGAACAGGAACATGCAACCAAGTTTTCAGAAAAGAAATGGTAAGAGCAAGCAGATACAACAAAATTTGGATTCCTTTTCAGAATATTCAGATCTGGAAAGAAAGGTAGGTTGACTTCTCAGTATAGGAGAATAGGTTTGCAATTTAGAGAAAGAGAACTGCCATGATTTTTTTTCTTCAGTTGGTGTAGCAGAACTACAGTATTAAGACATCACTCTGAGCTGTTTAGCAACATCATTAGAAGACATGTATCTTGAAACAACACTACCACTCTATCAGTGTTCAAAATTCAAATCCTCTGTTGCAATCTTACATGATGCGGTAAGAGCAAAAACATGATCTTCATTATCAGGACAATGGGATGAGTGACATATAAAAACGAGTATCTGTCAATCGAGTGATATGAGTGCACAAAACAATCCTACTGAAATCGGCTTACTGGGTTATGTGTATTTGCTTTAGTAATTCTAAGCTTCATGTTTTTTCTGAGCTCTGAAAGTTAAACTTAAACATCAACTAATTGATGGCCTGTTCGGCTAGCTGGTGGCTGGTGACTGGTGTTGATTTGTTGTGAGAGAAAAGTTTTGTTGATTGGTTGATTTGTTGTGAGAGAAACGCCCAGCCGAACAGGCCCTGATTATGATCCGTTATGTCGGCGGATCATATCGGAAAAGCAATGGCACGGTTTCTCGGGGCATGCTTGGTATGAAAGGAGCGGAATGGTCATGTGTTTAAGCATCATCAACATAGCTGGACTGATGTCACCAAGGCAATGACAAAGGAAGCTAAGCTTTGGAGATTGGCACGGGGAGCAGTCCCTCGTTTAAGGTGGTGTTTGGATCTAACGACTAAAATTTAAGTTCATGTCACATCAAATATTAGGACATTAATTTGAAGAATTAAATGTGAACTAATTATAAAAATAATTACAAAATCGGTGGCTAATTCACGAAACGAATCTATTAAGTCTAATTAATTCACATTAGCAAATGGTTGCTATCGCATCATATCGTCCATCATGTATAATTAGGCCATTAGATTCGTCCCACGAATTATCCGATTATGAATGTATTTTGTAAATAGTTTACATTTAATACTTCGCATCTAACTATTCCATATGACAGGGACTAAAACACTTCATGGTTTTGGGAGAATAGCGATTAGGGCTGGTTTTTTTCAGTTTTTTTCTGTTTCTTCTCTGTGTCGGCATGAAACTTTTACTTCTTTAATACAATGATACGCAGGCCGTTTGCGTATTCCCGGGAAAAAAACTAATTGATTGTGCATGTTGCTAGCTGTGTTTTCTGTTAACAGCAGGTTGAGCCTTCCTGATCAAAAAGAGAAAAAAAAGAACAGGTTGAGCCTTTTGAGCATAACTGTTTATGGTCAGGATGAATTTTGGGTTTGACTTGGAAGATCCAAACAAAAGGTCTTTTTGGTCCCCTGTTTCTTACATTCAAACTTGTTACAATATATTCCATCTTTACTCGTCTGCTTCTGGCGGTTAATTTAGCTCCTTATTTCAATCTCAGAAACTTGAAGTTACTTATCAAACAAATAGTCATATACAATAATACAATACACCATGAAACCAACAATCAAGAAAATCTCCAGAATATGCCTTCCATGATATTATGATAAAAGTACATAAATCCTATTTTTCATACGGCTGCCCTGTACACATGGTTAAACATTTGTAATTTAAAGAGAAGGAATGCAAAGATTCTGTCTTGGCATGTAGTAATAGATCTTTCCGTAGATCAAAATGATGAAAGTAAAGCCACAATACCTTATTAATTCTTGATGTGTATAGTTTTCTCTTTTGTCAAGATTACAGAGTCATAGAGCAATCAAAAGCATCAGTTTAAACCCATTACAGTACTACTTAACATGAACCCCCACATCCTTTTGCCCTTCCATTCCAAACTAAAAACAGCAAAGGAAGGGTCTGAATTAGTTACAGAAGTTAAGAACTATGTAGTTAACAAACAAGCCATCAATCACCCACAAAACCAAAAAACATTGTTTCATAAACATTTCATCACCACTAAACAGGGTGTTAAAAAACATAACTGTTCAATCAGTATTTCTGTAACATTATGTTAGGCTAGACATCCTCCTCCTGTGCTGATGCAAGGGAGCTCTCTGAGCTGGTCTGGAAACAAAGCTCTCCCTCCGTCGAGGCGCCGACGCAGCCGTTGAATCTATGCTGTTGTTGCTCATGTTGATCTGATCAGACTTGAGTGGCAAACACTTCACCTTAGGCATGCTAGATGAGAATGCCACTGACCTGGCCTTGGCTGCATTCTTGCAGCTTGAGTAGCTGAAGGACTGGCTACCACTGAGCTCAGCTGCAGGATACCTGTTGACTGATTTTGTGAGCCTCAGTTTAGCAGCAGAATGGCTTGCTGAACTGTGTCTTTGCCTGCTGCAAACTGTTGGGGACATGAAGTGAGGAACTGATCCATGAGATGCTCTGCTCTTTGTTTTCTCAGTTGCTTGAGGGCTCTCTGCAGAATCAATGTGTCCTACTACCACAAGTGTGCTTCTCGGTGACCCCTTCTCGTCGCTGAGAGCCTGACAGGCAAATGAAGAGAGTTTCTTCCTCTCTTCAAGTGAGATTTCAGCTCTCCTTATCTGTTCATTGAGATTCTTGAGTTCTTGCTCGGCGTCGCATATTTCCTTGTCAAGCTCTGCAATTCGCTTCTGCTTCAGCTTCCTTATGTCCTGAATCATGAAAAGGTACATCTTTACATATCAGGAAAAACACATTTCCTCAAGGTGAAGACAATTGCACATTGAATCTCCATTACTTACTTCTGAAAGTTCTTTGCTGGACTCGATTGACCGGGCTCTTTTCGCAAAGCTCAGTGAACAGACTGTTTCACCAATATCATCATCAGAAGGGCTGATATGTACTACCATCAGAACCTTCGACCCATCACCTGTTAATTCAGAAATTCACCAGTATAAAATGTTATCCGAAAGAACTTTTGATACTTCGAGTTATTCAGAAAAAAGAAAGATCCTTACCAAGTGAATCACTGAGAATCTGGGTAAGCTTACTGTTTCTGCAGAAATTGAAAAACAAGGTAAACAGAAAGTACTGAAACCATAAACGTAACTGAAAGTCTGAAACAAGTAATTCATCTGACAATGAAACTAGATACTTGGGCTGTTTACCTGTAAGGAACATGACTTCTCTTTCGCCTAAGTGCAGCGATGACATCACCGAGGGCTGACAGAGAGAGGTTTATGGCCTTACCCTCATCCATTGTCAACCCAGATGCACCGGTCTTCAGCAGCCGCTCGCTTCCACCAAGATCGACGAGCCATAGCTTGCTGCATTCTTCAGTGGCACCTCCACTACTTCTCTTTATGGTAATTCTTGTCAAGCTACACACAAACAGAGCTAAGGCACATAAAATTGGGTACTGTCCAAGCTACCACGCTGCAGTAACTGAAAATTTGTGATTGAACAGCTCATCAACCCACCAGTGTGATCGACTCGAAACATCGTTAACATTTGTCCAAGACGTCGACCGTGCACGCCGTCCTCTGCAATACCACTGGTTGGCCTTCTTGAGGTCTTGAATTGCAACATCTGTTAGACCCTCAACTTCTACAGAACCACTTTTAGTTGCCAGTATGCTGATGATTCTGAGAAAATACAATAAAAACATGAATATATTTTCAGTTCAAGAATTGATTACATTGATTTATAATTTACAGGTGAATTTGTAAACTTACGATGCAGTGTTGCACTCTGTGGACCTGAAGAGAGGCTGCCTTGGAGCCAACAAATCCCTGACAGTGCCCATGTAGACCTCAAGCATGCTTATGGAGAAACAATATGTGGATGAAGTATCTTGAGAAGCATGAGAAAACAGTTCCTGAATCGCTCGGGGGACGATACCGAGCTTACCATTATTTCCTTCCTGCAAGCAGTTCCCAGTAAGATGAAGTGCAGATTTATTTTTTTAAAAAAAACAATACATATTTAATTTCTCAAGAGTTTATCAAATGTGACCAGCCTACCATTGTATAGGTCTTTCCTGTCCCAGTTTGACCATAAGCAAGTATGCAGACATTGTGCCCGTCAAGTGCAGATCTGAGAATTGGCTTCACTTCTTGGAAAACATCCTCTGAATTATGAACAAGAAGTGAAACGAATTACACCGTCAGAAGAAGAGAAATGAAAAGAATAGCAGTGTTCAGTGACAAGATAGTAAGTAAGAGTAAGATACCTTGCGTTGACTCCTGATCGAACACCCTGTCAACACTGAACTCTTTCTTGATCCCCACTGCTCGAACCACGATCTTCTCGTTTTCGACGGTAACCGATGATTTGGTCATGAAGTTGTTGGTCGAAATCGATGGCCGGACCCGGCAGAAAACCCTGATACTTCCTGAAATTTCGGCCAAACTGAGGCCCATGAACAAGAAAGAACTAGTTCTACACAGGGGAGAAAAACCAAATGCTATCTAGTATTATGAACAGTACCTTTCAGGTCTATGAGCTTGTCCAGTGCCTCCTGTCTTCTGTGGTCAAGATGTCTCTGCCTTGATCTTAGAGCAGAAATCTCCTCTGAAACAGAATCAAATCAAAAAGATTATGTCACTATCTGCCTCAAATTCTGCATGCACCGACACATGTAGTATTGAATACTGAAGAAAGTGATGTGTTGTGCAAACCTTGCAGAGCTGAAATGTCCTTGTCATGGTTGAGCATGATTCCACCATTGTTGAGCTCCAAGCTCAACTTTTCCAGCGGAACGATCACATGTCCCTCCATTGCTGCCTCCTCCATGCAAAGGAAGGAAGAGATGTTCTTCTTCAGAGGAGGAGATGATTCAAGCAGAAAAAGCCTCTGAACCTGCCTGTGCAGAGCTTCATCTGCTTTTTCCTCACCACTTGAACTGAAAAAAGACACCAATTATCAGCATGGCTGTGAAGTGGAATCTCAAACAACTCACATCAAGAAAAGAATGATCATAGCTGAAAGGAATCGATTCCAAACACTTTGCAATGATTAGCCGCATGCAGAGCAGGGAGACATCAATGGTGTGTACTTCAAAATGGAATCTGAACAGGTAATCCTAACAAGAACAGTAACGAACATCTCCATTAATACCTTATGATTGTTGAGCTCCTCTTTGACCTTAATCTCTTCTTCCAAAACAACTCCTGCACAAACAGAGAGAACAAAAATATATGTTGGCACCTCATTGACCTGAAAGAAAGAAATCCAAGAAAATTCAGCAATTGGATTCAGCATGTTGCCTTGAAGAGAACCTGCTGCTTCCGGAGCTTGTCCTTCTCCCTTGAGAAACAGTGTACTCTTTGATCCAAATGCCAGAGAAAGAACAGTAAGGGGAGAAGGAGTAAGCTACAAGAGAATCCCCACAATCCAAATCCAAATGATTGCAGCTCAAGACTTTTTTTTTTGCTACTGATCTTTCTTGGATCTTGATGCCGAAAGTTGAGGTAGCACCCAGCAATTACTAGAGTCCAAAAGCCCAGAGCCTGAATATATGCAGCACCTTGGATGTGAAAAAGAATAGCATGTGTCTATCTAAACTCAAGCTTTATTCCACTCAAGGTTGGCACAACACAAACACAAGCAATAAAGCACTACACAACACACTGGAAAGCCTCAAAAAGTGATCTTTCCAAGATCATCACACACTGGAAAACAATTCAGAGGAGCAAGGTGTCCATCAATGCATAGCTCTAGCTCCAAGAAAGAGAAAGAGATAGAGAGAGAGTGTGTGTGAAGCAGAGCATGTGGCACTATGGCAGTAGAATACTAGCAATTGCATAATTTGCATCTGCATGGCAAGTCCAGGTAAAGAAGACAGTTAGGTGGTGATGGCTTTAGAAAATCCATGAACCCCACCACTGGATAGAAAACGAAGTATGAGCGAAAATGGAGGGGAGAGGTGGTGGTGGTGGCCGGATTGTCTGTGGTGGGGGAGAGAAATGAGAAGTTTTGCCAGCTTTTGGTGAAAAATTCTCTGGCACTGCATTTGCTGTGCTGTCTGCTGGATTTTGAGTAGTGGTAGTTTTCTGTTTTTATTATGGAGGTGTTCTTTGCTTGTTCTAGCTTTGGTTGCTGAAGAAAGCGGTGACAATCGCAACGGATTTGCAGGAGTTTGGGTAAGAAAGATGGTACTAACTTTCTGCTTTGCTGGAGTAGATAGTGTTGGTATTGATGACTTTGTTTAGGTTTAAAAGAAGGTTGGTAATGAATGGTTCAAAAAGGTCAATTTTGTATATGAAATACTGGGTACATAATAATGAAATGGTATGGGATTAGAAAAATATGATCTTTGTCTTATGCCATCACCAATGAAATGTAAATAACATGATTATGAGATCAAAGTGATTTTTGCAGTAAAGAGTAAGAAGAGATTGCGTCACTGTAGTGATATGAGAGAGAGAGAGAGAGTAGGCCATACTACTTTTTACTGCTGCTACTATTTAACCTCATAATTGAGTTCATATATTTGACCCTGTATTTCTTTCATGATAATTATTTTGAATCTGCTCCCACCATGAATATATTTGTATCTTTTTTTCAAAACATGTATTCTTTACTTTTCAGTTTACATGAAATGCTTGATTTTTATTACCTGATGGTTTTACATTATCATTTGTTACAAAATGTGACTTGGAAACTTCTTTTATTATTCTAGAGCTGTAGATCATTCTGGAGTGCCATAGAAAATCCGGGTATACTTCTAGGATAAAGTATCTTTTCTTTGTGTACTCCATTGACAAGTGATGGGAGAAGATGGTCCCAAAATTTGACCGCGGAATACAACTCAAATAGATCCAAACTTCAGTAAATTGTAGGGGCAGTACCAATGAGATGAAAGCACCAAACTGAAGACTTACATGGATGTAAAACATTTTTGACACATATTACATACAAAACCCAACTGAAATTTGCAGAGTTCATCCTTCTTACATGAACTTCTTACATGAACGATACAGTCCAGTCCAATATACTCATATTGCCACTGGAAGTCTCTGATATTTGTGTGTGTTTTTTTGAAAAAACATTCATTTCCTGCATACTAGCAGTTAGCAAGAGGCCAACTTCAATGCATATGTCATTTGATAAGCTTTGGGTGCAGTGCATCATACTAGTAGGAAGCACATTTTGCATGACAAGAGAAATGCAGAAAGGCACAAGAGAAGAGAATCTTCCTCCTCAAAGTTATCCCTTTTCAAGAAAAGATCCAATGATTCAGACGTCATCTTGTCAAGTCATTGTTGGTGGTTGGGGTAGGTAAATACAACTTCAATCACCAAAACAAAATACAGCAGTGATCCCAAAATACAGTGCCACAAATTTTCAGCTTCTCTGCAATTGCAATTTAAATGCAATTTAAAGCTTTAGATAATGAACACATGGTTGTTAATCGGTTCTTGGATAAGAACTAAGTTCTGGTATCAAGTCCTTTCATACAGAGCAATCATCCCTAGGAGGATGTATGTTTGTATTCATAGTTCTTGCTAACATCCAAAAGTACAGTTCCCTGGCCCTTTTTGAAAGAGAATACCCTTTTAAAAACACCATATTTATTTTAAGCATTTCTGTTTAACATCTTGCACCATTGCCGTCCACGTTTAGCAGGTTAATTGCTCTGATTTATACCTAACAATCTGATTGGCACTAATAAAAAAAGTCATAATGTTACTAATAAAATATAAAAGTAAGGCTTAGATTGCATCTCCTGTTGAAAGTTGTGTTGGGTTTTGCAAGTTAGTGGATGCCAACTATAAAAAATTGTGTAATCTCTGAATCCTAATAGAGACAAGATTTCAACTGATCTAGATAGACCAAACTATGCATGAACTAACTACCCCTATCTTATCATCCCAATTGCGTTGGATACCCAATACGTGCATGCTACTCCGGTACCTCCTGTTCTTTGGTATATCTACTTAACCATGCAATTATTAATGCATCCGTATAGATTTCAAGAAAGAAAAATATTGGTTATTGATACCTATATTTCTTCGGAAAATCCCCTTAATCCATTCTGCCTTTAACAATTATTGGAGTTGATATTTCAGAGGAATCAACTGCTCAAACATCATGTGTTTTCTCTATGATGTTTTAGATGATGATCACCTATTGATGAGAGGAAAAAATATTAATTAGGTATACAGAAAACATTGGATACGGTCCAGCTTCTATATATCTTCTTGCACTATTGGTACTTGAGAAGAAAAGCAGTGGTAGCACCATTAATGAAAGAGAGAAAATAGAGAAATAATGTACCAAGTTTTCTTGTCATTGCTAGTACTACTACTACTTGTTACTACTACTAGTTCTTCTGTACTATGGTGTAAATGTCAAAATGACATACTACTAGGTTGAAAAAAAAGGAGTTTTTGGAAGGAGACATGTCAAGGACAAGCTTTGCAACAGGCATGAAGCCCCCCATGTGGGTTGCTGAACAAACACAGTGCTCCCTGTTTGCAATCTGCATGCATGGCTACTGTAGAATTGATCAGTCTGAAAGTCTGAACAGTTCACCTGTTTCTGAATGTCAGGTTTTGTGTATGTATGGCTGCAGGCTTGGAGTCAAAGCCAAACAAACTTGCATAATGATCTGCCTACACTTTACAGTTTACACCTGGTGTTGTGGTCCAGCAATTTTGAAAACGAACTCTGGTTAAATTTGTTTTTTATATGGAATCTGACTGGTCTTTCAGTAAAATTTAATCAATCTACATGTTACTGCACATTTTCAGTGAACTGATCAGTGCTTTTACTGTCAGTAGGAAGAAAGGAGTGGGGCAAACCATTGTGTGGTAGAGTATGTACTACTCCAGTAAAATAATGTGTGTAAAATTGGTTAGATCTGCTTAGTTTATTTTGTCATCTATTCAGTATTTGTCCTTGGGATCCATCCCAATGGATCAGGGATTAGGATAACCCTGCATCATTAGGTCATGAGATCTGCATATTCTTTTTAAAAGGCATTTGCCTTGGAACTCTCCAGAGCAGTGGTTTAGTTGTGAAGAGATGATGTGCCCAATTACTAGTTACCCACAGCCACTGGGACTGTGAAGGTGAGACAGCTGTGCAACTTTAGAAAACTTGTTGTCAAGAACTTCTCTGTGTTACATTTACATATATAAACTAATCCTACATTTAAAATTACTTTGTCATTTTAGTTTTATTCTAAGTCAAACATGCACCATCAATTTTTAAAAATTCGTGTAGTTTTAACAACATGCGATTTATAATTTATGGGAGTATTTCTCATGGTGAATTAAAAAACATGAATATTATGATATCAAACTATATAAATTTCTAGAAACTGATGGTCAGAGATACAAATGTTTGATAAATCTAGAACTACAAATAATTTGAAATGGGGAGTAACAATGAGGGGGAAAACACTTCTTTTTTGGATCCAAGCTGCCTTTTCACTTCAAGGCCATGTTCCTGTCTAGTAGTAGTTGCAAGTTGCTTGTGCTTTCCTATTGGACGGCTGGCTTGCAGCATTGGGCAAGGTATCTAGAACAGCTGCTTGCTGCTTGCTTGTATTGTGGACATGCATGATGGACAAAGGTCTCTTTGTGAAACCAAGTGTGGTTTGGTTTATTTGTGATGGAAAATTGGCAGGAAATTGGTACCATGAGATGGTTTTTGTGAGAAATTTGGTTTGGAATGATGGCGATTGTCAGCGTGAGTGCGTATGACTAATGTGGGTCAGGTTGCGATATCTGTACCCAGAAACGGTTCTTTGGTCTATGTGTGCAGGTGATTTAGGTCAAAACTTTGGTCAATGGCGAGGATCGGGACTAGGCTCAGGACGAGCAGAGGTCTAATACGGTCAGGATGTCATGTGACAAGGTGAGAATGAAGTCAACATCCTTGGAGGTCAATCTTGGTCAATGGCGGATCAGGCTAAACTCATGGAGGACTTGAGGCCCAGAACGATCGAGGAAGCCGTGTGACAAGGTTGAGCACAAGATGGCGCACGGTGGACAAACATCATGTCGGGAAGATTTTGCAACGGGCTTCGCAAGGTCAAGTGCAAGCACCGGAATTCGTGATTTTTAATTGGATGAACAAGAGAATCGACGCAGGGGAGATCGACGCAGATCACGGGACCCATAGCGGTTTGCACGGTGAGGAATCGGCGCGGCGCAGGCGAGTGGCAGGCTTTGGTTGGCTCGCTCGATGGAGTGAGCATGATCCCGAGCTAGACGGTGTGGATTTTCTATGAAAAGGAGATCCGGTGTGACAAGCGACATGGCTTCAATCCAGGCTATTTCCTTCGGGTAGGAATAATGGATGGCCAAGATTTCACTAGAGTTAGGGTTTCGCCCTAAGGACAAAATGGACTTTGTTTGGGGAATTCAGCCACCTTGGGCTATAAATAGAGGGGTGGATGCAAGGGTGGGGTGTCCCTTTAGTATCTCCGAGAGAGTTTCTTGTAGCTCTTTGTGGGTGTTTTGTGAGTGATTTGTGTGAGTTGGCCCTTAGGGTTTTTGGAGAGTTTGTATTCAAACACTAAACCCGTATGGTTTAGTGTGTTTGTTCTGTCTTTTGTAATTGAGATGCTATGAAATTGAGCACTATACTTTTCGTAATTTATTTCCTTATAATTTAAATTCCACGATTTAAATTTTGCAATTTAAATTCCGCACGGGTTTTGCGGTTTTGTTGATTTTGTCTTGCCATGAAGTAAGAGACAACCTCATTTGCTTTCGAGCACTTGGAGAGGTTGAAGTCCTCGAACTAACAAGACTTTGTTGAGTTTTTCTCGATTTCTTTTTAGATCTGGCTAAGGAAATAACTATGATCTAAGGGATATTTTTGAGGGAGATTTTTGTACTAGTATTTTGAGGGAATACTTATAAGACGATATATTCACTCTCTCTTTATAGCGGGTACCGGTCCTTCACACTCTTTTAGAAGCTTTGCAGAGGACCAGAAAAAAAGAATTGGTTTATTTTGAGTTTAGAATTTGCTCCATATATTTACAGTTTAAGAATTTGCTCCTTATTAAGTTCAAGTGGATGCTTCTGAAACTGCGAGATATTTACATGATTGGGTTGTAGTCTTTAGTTCAGACTCAAATTAAGTAGCAGTGCTCGAGAGAGAAGCTAAGCATATATTTAAGAGAGAGTAAGATGCTCCACATTAATATTCATGCTTAAAACTATCAGTTGTGTTACATGTCTTTCCTTTCAGAAAAAGTGTCCATGTATTTATCCATGATTTCAACTCAATTTATTTTGCAAATAATGTGACCAAAAAATATGAAGGGCTTCTTGAATAGAGGAACATTAGTGCAGTCATTTTCCTTTGTTCATGTGCTAAACAAGCCTCCGACACCTCCCAACGTGGAGATGAGCTGCTAATGAACATTCCAGCCCATGGGTTGAATCTGTAGGTTCTTGCAACCTGAACCCAAGATGGCCTGAAGCTGAAAGAAAGGGTTGGATATTCAACCATGCACAATATTTTAGACTTTCAGCATTACAACAAGCGAACAAAATTATTGTACTGCTGAAAATAAATTAATGGATAAACTCATAACCTCCCAATCATCATCGATACACATATCTTTGGATTAACAACAACTCAATCACTGATATACATGTAAGGAAATGCAGTGTCAGGTGAGCCCATCTCATATCCACCCATATCCACCTGTAGCCGGATGCCTCAGTTCATCCATTCCTTGGTTTCTGCATGCGTAACAGTGACCTGATAGAAAAATAACCAAGCAAATTGCATGAGAGAACTTCATATATTGATATTCTCTCCGTTTCATTTTTTAGTCAAACTTCTCTAAGTTTATAAAAAAACATAGCAATATTTTCAACACAACATAAATACAGTATAAATATTAAAGATGTTACTATGAACATTATCAAACTTAATAGAGTTTGGCTTTGGAAAAAATAATGTCTTATAATATAAAACGGAGGAAATACATGTTATAATATTTTGATATATTTGACAATAATCAATACCATTCTTTACTATCATCTTTACTTCACACTACTGAAGAAACCATCATTGGTTGAAGTGACAAAAACCACAGTAGTCCCGGTTTGAGTTGCATCCGGGACTAGAGATGATCTTTAGTCCCGGTTTAAAAAGTCTACGGATTTCTAAGAACATTAGTCACGGTTCGTGTCACGAACCGAGACTAAAGATCACCTTTAGTCCCGGTTCAAATGTTGTCAGAGCCTGTCAGAGCGCTAGGCACCTTTAGTCCCGGTTGATAATATTAACCGGGACTAGAGATGCTATCTTTAGTCCCGGTTGGTGCTACCAACCGAGACTAAAGATGCCTGACGCTCTGACAGGTTCTGACAGCCTCTGACACTATCTTTAGTCCCGATTGGTAACACCAATCGGGACTAGAGATGCTATTTTTTGTCCCGGTCGGGACAAAAGTGAATGTGCTTATTTTTTAAACTGAACCTAATAAAAATATATAAATTTTGCTACATGATTCAAATGGCCAAAAATTAATTTAAGGGGATCTGTAATTTCAAAGAGTGTGGTGTTGTGTGGAGGTGGGTGATTGAAGATAGAAGAAAGCTTTAATTTTGTTATTACATATCATCATATTGTTATTAACTAATGATTCTCAATATACAAAATCTTTTGTAAAATTATTTTGGTGATAATATACGATTCGGAGGGATGTACAATATTGATAAAAATATTTAAACCCTAGCTGTCACATCTAGTTTATACGCGTTTAACAAGTTTTACGCGCATTGTTCCCGTTTCGTCCTCTAACTCGGAGTCGGTTTTTAAAACGGCCATAACGTTCCACATACGGACTCCGATCGAGACATTCCATATATGAAAATCGATCAGAAAAAATTTTGGATGCGTTCATTCGCAGCTTTGCCGCATTCGGCGATTTTATTTTTCCCAAAAAAGCCTCAGAAGGTTGCCTTTTCGAGCCCGAAAGCTTTTTTTCGATTTTGAGCGTGTCTTCTGAATTTTCCATAGGCCACGTCTTTTGCTTGTTTACGCTCAAATTTTATGTGGTTACCTCTAGTGTGCTCAAATTTTATGTGGTTACCTCTCGTGAGGAACAATATCTAGAGGAGCACATTAATGTCTAGGATTATCTATGTTTGATTAAATTTTAATATTATTGTTTTAAACCTATATTTAATGAATTTAATTTGGCCCTATTTAATGGATTATTTAATTGTTAACCCTAGCGAGACCAAATAAATTTGGAAAATTACGGGAAAATATCTTTAGTCCCGATTGATGACACCAACCGGGACTAAAAATGAATTATAAATAGCGGGAAATTATCTTTAGTCCCGGTTGGTTGCATCAACCGGGACTAAAGATGAATTGAAAATAGCGAAAAATTATCTTTAGTCCCGGTTGATGACATCAACCGGGACTAAAGATGAATTGGCTATATATATCCCTGGCTCGCATTGTCTTCTCCATCGATGCAACACTTAGCACATTTTTCAGATCTCTCTCCCTCTCCCTAGCTCTCTCCCTCTCCCTCTCCCTCTCTCTCTCTCTCCCTCTCCCCTCGGCAAGCAAGGGGAGGGGAGGAAATGGCAGCGGCGGGGGAGGAGGTGGCGGCAGCGGGGCACTGTGGAGATTATGGCAATCGGGTATCCACATGGCAAGCTTATCCGACGGAGGTAGGGATAGATTGCGCCGCTATATCCGTAAGCCGAACTTGACTTAGGTGTTACGGTTGCCGATAGAGATAAGGCAATCGGCCTATAGTCACGGTTTGGTAAGATTGAGGAAACCAACTTAGAATAAGATAGGGTTTCCGACTTGTAAACCCTTCCTCCCAAGACTATATAAGGGGGGTAAGGGGCGTCCCTTGAGGGATATCCTAGACTTGATCAGAGATTAGATTCTAGATACGACTTCATAAGCAAGAGCTTTAGATCACGAGATCAATAAAGACACTCGGCGGATCGAATCCACCGAAACAGGAGTAGGGTATTACCTCACGAGAGGGCCTGAACCTGTCTAAATCTTCTTCTTCTTCTAACCCATTGTGCTTGGCGATCTCGATGCGACCCCGAGAAATATATTGCCGAAACCAAGTTTCACGGCGCTTGGCGCGCGCAGTAGGGGGCCGCGCGCCGAGACTTCTTCAACAATCTCGCCGACAAGCGTGATGGGATCTCCTTCAGATTCGGCGACTTCGCCGCCGCTTCTCCGACTCCTCCTCCTCCGACTCGGACTCGAACCGATCGAAGGGAAAGATCTACTCGGCGCCGTTCGGGCTCCCAACAGCGCCGAGATCTTCGACAACATCTTGAAGACCAAGATGCGATCCACCTTCTCCGACGACGGACTTCACTCGGCGCCACTCGACCACGGATGCCACCGAGATCTGCGCCAATCTTCTCGCCTCCCGACGGAAGCAATCTACTCACCAAGACCTCTCGGTGCCGTTTGGGTTACCAAACGTCGCCAAGATCTACACCAACCGCTCTCCCCGAGTTGGCGGCGATCCACTCGGAGGAGCTCGATCCCCGAGCTCCGACTCTGGCCGGAGCGATCCGGATCCAGATTTCCCGGATCAAGGGAGGTCGCCGTCATCCTCCCGTCCTTTGGCTCCGCTCATCTTCGTAGCTCAACGGATACCTCGGCTCCGCCGACTTCGACAATCTCTACGGCATCCCTTCGACGAAGCCGACAACTCCGACGCCCCATGGATGCGAGCCGAAGTGCTGACGTCCTCATGGCCGAGCCGGATGAGTCCGACTCAGCCATGGCCGAAGGCTTGCCGAAGAGGAGCGAGCTAGAGTGGAGCTTGAGCGCAAGACAGCCGAGGAGGACAAACAACGCAAAGACGAGGCTGACAAAAGGAAGCAGGATCTGCGTGCGGCATGACGATCCGCCCGTGAGGCCATCCTCCAAACACGGGTTCGCAACACCAACGTCTTCCACGCCGCAGCAGTAACGCCGTCGCCGCACTCACGCTCTTGGACACCGTCATGGAGACGGCTCCGCCAACGTGACTCCTATACTTGATAAGATCAAGACCATCGTTGCTGCCACGGCTAACGGCCCTCCCACCACTTCGGCGCGAAGGCCGACTGAATCCGTGGCCGAAACGCCAGACAAGAGCCGGCTCCCACCCCTAAAGTCGGGAGACTACAGGAGGCCCGAGCCGCTCGATCGACAACCGTGCCAAGAGGCCCACCTCGCGAGTCCACGCCAAGGCACCAAGAGCGCACGGCCGACTCTCGCCACAAACGACATGGCCGCAATGGGCCCAAATGCTACCCAACCACCAACCGTAAGACCCCGCCGAGTGATCCGCGGAAGTCCTCGATCGCCGCTACCAAGAGCGCGACCGTCGCACTTAGGAAGATCGGAGGGGATCACCCGATAGCGACGACGATGGAGTACCGCCTTCACTCGGGAGCTCCGCCGAGTGCATTGGCCGAGTGGCTTTAAGCCAACAGGATAGAAAGGTACGATGGCAAAACCGACCCCGAATCTTGGTTAACGTATATACTCTTGCCATCCGAGCCGCAGTGGCGACAACAAAGCCATGGCCAACTACACCGCCCGTGGCCCTCGCAAACTCAGCCGAAATTGGCTCACCACCGCTGCCAAGAGGCTCAATCGGCTCGTGGAGCGAGCCGAGGACCACTTCATCGCCAACTTCCAAGGCACCTTCGAGAGGCCCGGCACGCACTTCGACCTCTACAATGTCATCCGGGCCGGACGAGCCTCGAAGGATTACATTCGTCGCTTCTCCGAGAAGCGCAACAAGATCCCGAACATCACCGATGACATCATTATCGCCGCCTTCCGTAAGGGAGTCCGTGATGAGCCGCTATCGGCAAGTTCGGACGCAAGCCACCGAAGACGGTGAAGCGAGATGTTTGAGACGGCGAATTCATACGCCAAATCAAACGACGCCATCAAGGCCGCCCGTCAAGACCGGCCCGACGAAGAGAGGACAAGCAAGCAGGGAGGAAGCCGAAATCCTAAGAAGGATGGTAGCAACAACGGCAACCAGGGGCCGAAAGATCGCAAGCGCCGATCGAAGACCCGTGGCCGCAACCTCCAATACTCAACGCCGTCCCCGAGTCGCCGCCTACGACGCCATCATGAACGCCCAGTGCACCCACCATCCGAATCACAAGCACGCGGCGAAGGATCGCTTTATCTACAAGCGGCGCAAGCACGCTGCGCAGCCTCAACAAGAAGCCGACGACGAGGCCGGCCCGTCCGGCGCCAAGAACAACAACGCGGCTGAAAATGCCGAACCTTTTCAAGATCCAGTGGGGGAGCTCAACCACATCTTCGGGGCCCGTTAGCTTATGAATCCAAGAGGAAACAAAAGCTAACCGATCGGGAGGTCAACGCGGCTCAACCTAAAGTCCCTCAATATCTCGCGATGGTCGGAGGTGGCCATCACCTTTGACCGCTCGGATCATCCCGACCGAGTGGTCCATCCGGACGATATCCACTCGTCCCGGACCCCGTGGTCCGCAACATCGAGCTTAAGCGCGTCCTCATCGATGGGGCGCGCCTCAACATCCCGTTTGCCAAGACCATGGATGAAATGCGATCCCGAGGTCCGAACTCAAAGCAAGCTCAGCCCCTTCCACGGAGTTATCCCGGGCTATCTTCAACTCCACTCGGGCATATCTCCCTCCCAGTCACCTTCGGAGCCCGAGAGAATTTCCGAACGGAGAACGTCACCTTCGAGGTGGCCGACTTCGAAACGGCGTATCATGCCATCATCGGAAGGCTGCGCTTGCCAAGTTCATGGCGATCCCTCACTACACTTACCTCTCGCATGAAGATGCCGGTCCCAACGGCGTCATCACTCTTCGCAGCGATGTGAAGCAAGCCTTCACTGCGACAAGGAGAGCCGCGACATGGCCCAATCTCGCGAGAGATTACGTGGCCAACAAGAAGTCCGATTGGCTGCATCCACTTCGGCGAGGGCGAAGTCCCCGCGAAGAAGATAGCCAAATCGGGATCCGGCGACGCCAAGACCAAGAAGATCTCCCTTGATTCGTCCGATCCCTCCAAAACCGCCGTAATCGGCGCCGACCTAGATCCTAAATAGGAAAGCGCGCTCGTCACCTTCCTCCAAAATAATAAAGATGTTTTTGCTTGGAAACCATCCGATATGCCCGGAATTCCTAGGGAGGTGATCGAGCACTCTTTAAACGTCAAAGATGACGCCAAACCAATAAAACAACGATTACGCAGTTCGCACAGATCGAAAAGACGCGATCAAAGAAGAACTCGCAAAGCTCTTGGCCGGCTTCATTAAAGAAGTCCTTCATCCCGACCGGTTAGCCAATCCAGCCCCGGTCCGCAAAAAGACGGGGCAATGGCACATGTGTGTCGATTACACCGACCTCAACAAAGCCTGCCCCAAAGATCCGTTCGGCCGCCTCGCATCGACCAAGTCGTCGACTCAACACCGCACGCGAACTCCCGAGTTTCTTGGATTGTTACTCGGGCTATCACCGGATCGATCGAAAGAATCCGACCGCTTGAAGACATCTTTCATCACGCCGTTCGGGGCCTCTTGCTACATCACCGTGCCTTTCGGCCGAAGAACGCCGGAGCTACATACCAACGCATGATCCAAAGATGCTTCCGACGCAGATCGGCAAAAACGTTGAAGCTTATGTCGACGATGTTGTCATCAAGACCAAGCGTAAAGAAGACCGATCGCCGACTTAGAAGAAACCTTTGCAAACATCCGGGCCTTCGAATGAAGTTGAACCCGGAGAAGTGCACCTTCGGCGTCCCCATCGTGCAACCGCTCGGCTTCATGGTATCACATCGCGGCATTGAAGCAAACCCGAAAAGATCAACGCCATCTTAAACATGAAGCCCCGAGTAATCGAAAGACGTCCAAAAGCTCACTGGCTGCATGGCGGCACCGAGCCGTTTCATATCCCGACTCGGCGAACGAGGCATGCCCTTCTTCAGCCGCGAGAAGACAGACGACTTCCAGTGGACCACGAGCGACAAGGCCTTTGAAGATTTCAAAGAGTTCCTTACCACGCCACCCGTCCCCGGCTTCACCTCACCCCAGAACCCCTCTTGCCGTACGTCTCGGCCACTCACCAAGTGGTCGGCACGGTCCTTGTGGTTGAACGAGAAGAAGAAGGACGGGCCCGTAAGATTCAAAGACCAATTTACTTTGTCGGCGAAGTATTGGCAGAGCCAAAATCCGATACCCCTGTGTACAAAAATTGCTTTATGGTGTTCTAATAACCGCGAGGAAATTGGCACACTACTTTCAGGGTCACTCGGTCACCGTCATCACCTCTTTTCCACTCGGCGACGTCGTCCACAACCACGAGGCAACCGGGCGCATCGCCAAGTGGGCCCCGGAACCGATGCCGCGGATTTGACTTTCAAGCCCGTGACGTCCATTAAGTCACAAGCCTTAGCGGACTTCCCGGCCGAGTGGATCGAAAAGAAGAACACGTGCCTCGGGAAGACCTCCAACACCGGACCATGCACTTCGACGGATCCAAGAGGATCACTGGCTCGGGAGCAGGAGTTGTGCTTATCTCCCCGACTGGGGAAAGGCTAAGATATGTCCTTCACCTCCACTTCTCCGCATCACACAACGTCGCCGAATACGAAGCTCTTTTACACGGATCGCGCCTCGCAGCCTCACTGGATTCGTCGGCTTATTGTGAAAGGCGACTCCCACTGGTCGTCAATCAAGTGATGAAAGACTGGTCCCGCTTAAACGACACTATGGAGGCCTACCGACAAGAGGTCCGCAAGCTTGAGGACAAGTTTGACGGGCTCGAACTCTCACATGTCTTGAGACATAACAACGAAGCTGCCGATGAGCTAGCACAGTTCGGATCCAAGCGCGAAGCCGCTCCAACGAGATGTCTTTGTCGAACATCTTTACGAGCCAACCGTCATGGCTAAGACAGCTCTCAACGAACAAACCACGAACGAAGTCACCATGATCGATACCGACCGGAGGACGCCGCTCATCAAATTCTTAACTCAAGAAGAGCCGGATGACCGGATGAAGCGTAACGCGTCCGGCGTCGTGCCAAGCGTACGTCATGGTCGACTCCGATCTATATAAGAGAAGCCCTCCGGAATTCTAATGAGGTGCATCACACCCGAAGAAGGGAAACAATTACTCCAAGATATCCACTCGGGCATATGCGGAAGCCACGCGGCAAGACGCACTCGGTCGCAAAGCTTACGAGGCAAGGATTCTTCGCTTACCGCGGTCTCCGACACGGAAAAAGTCGTAAGAACCTGCGAAGGCTGCCGCTTTTCGCCCGACAAACGCATGTCCCGCCCAGAGCTCCAAACAATCCCGCTTTCCGGCCGTTCGCGGTATGGGGCTGGACATGGTTGGTCCTTTCAAGAAAGCTCCAGGAGGTTTCACACACCTCTTCGTCGCAATCGACAAGTTCTCCAAATGGATTGAAGCCAAGCCGGTTGCCACAATCACCGCCGACAAAGCGCGAGACTTTTCCTCAACATCGTGCACCGCTTCGGCATCCCAAACGAATCATAACCGATAACGGGACTCAATTCACGGGAGGCATCTTCAAGGAATTCTGCGAAGACTTTGGAATCAAAATCTGCTACGCATCGCAGCTCACCCCAAAAGCAATGGGCAAGTCGAGCGAGCAAACGGCATGGTCCTTCAAGGCATCAAGGCTCGCGTCTTCGACCGGCTAAGCCCTTACGCCGGCAAGTGGGTCCAAGAACTTCCCTCGGTTCTATGGTCGCGCGAACTACACCGGTCAGGCCACCGGCCAAACTCCTTTCTTTTTGGTCTATGGCGCGAAGCCATGTTGCCAAACGAGATGGAGTATGAGTCCCTCCGGTCCGCAGCTTCAATGATGAACGCTACGACATCGACCGAGTGGATGACCTCACCCGATTGGAAGAGGCCCGCGAGGCGCCCTCATCCAATCGGCAAAATACCTTCAAGGGCTCGAAGATACCACGGTCGCAACGTGCGAGCACGAGCTTTCATTGTTGGCGACTGGTCCTACGCAAGATCCGACCACCAAAGACCGACACAAGTTATCTCCCTTATGAGAAGGACCCTATATAATCGCCGAAGTGACTCGGCCGGTGCTTACGGCTAAAGCGCGAAGACGGGTCCATGGTGGAGAACTCGGAACATCGAGCATCTTCGGCGGTTTTACGCCTAATTTGGCTAAGGCCTCATGTTTTCCTTGACGCCAACCTCAAGTAAGATGACTTCTTGAGCTAGCGGTGGGCGATACACATATCAATAAAGCTCAAACTTTCCTCATCAAATTTTTGTGCACAATTTAGTTTATCATTGTTTAATGTCCTTCGACTCGAGCTCGGTGTCTAAGGACCGAGAGTTTTCCGATGACCTAATCGAGCCTAGGCTTGATGACAAATGACGAAAACTACTTAAGAAATTTCACGCAAAGGCTCGAATCAAGGCATTGACATAAATAAACTAAAAATAGTCACAAAGATTCCATGTCGAGTGTTACGATTACATGACATTCACAAAGCAAAGTCGAATATAAGTTCAAAGCTTAAAATTGTTTACTACATCTAAAGAGATCTTCTTCGCCGCCTCTTGCGCCTCGCTGAGCATATCTAAGACCTGCTCGTATGTTGTCCCCTCAGCGAAGCCCTCCCCGATTGAATGAATATCCACTCGGGGGTAGAGGGATTTGGTCTGTGCAAGAGCCAGACCAGCCCCATGTTGGTCGCTTCGGTGATGTTCTTCGATATCGCTCGGGAGCGGCCGGAGCTTGTCGAAGATCTCGATTGGCTCCAGCGAGCCGGCCCCAACTCCTTGATCAAACAAGGATGTTAAGATCGGCGTGGCGGCGTTAGCGACCTCTTCCCGTATCTCGTCGCTGGACTTGATCCGCCCAAGCAAGACGTCGTATTGGGCTCGGGTCTTCATCTTATAAGCTGCAAGGAGTCCCAGATCAGTCAAGGCACTCGGAAATAAAGCGAAGACACGGGATTTGATTTCAAAGAAGGTTACCTTCAAATTCGGCCTCCATTTCGGCCTTGTCAAGGTTGACCGCTTCCACTGGACTTGAAGCGAGTGGACCTCCGAAGAATTTTCTACAACAAAAGAAGGTTATTAATAGCCAAGATCAACATAAGAATCATAATGAAGCTAGGAGAGGCGGACTTACTTCCAATTGAACCGCGGAGGTCAAGGTTCGCTTCCCGAAGCTCCGAGATCTCCCTCCTTAAAGCGGCCTCCCTTGATGCGGCCTCCTCCCGAGTGGCCTTCAGCTGTCGCTGAACGTCCTCCAGGGAGTTTAAGTGGGGAACCAGTTTCTCCAACACTTTGGATTTTGCCATCGAGCGGCAATATTCTTTCTGCATGCAAAAGCAGTGAAGTGATCGACTGAAGTATAGCGAAGATATAATCAAAAAGAAAGACGAAGGCTTACGTTGAGCGTCGGGTCGCCTCATTCAGGCTCTCGACGAGGGCATCCTTTCATCCTTCTCTGCTTGCCGGTCGAGGATGATGCCCCGTCTCTCGCCTTCCGAGTCCCGCCACTCGATTCGATCGGAGGAGCCTGTGTCTCAGCAGATCGTAACCCGGGAATCTCTTCTACCGTGGCTGGCAAACAAGAAAGACCAATGAAGACATGAAGGATTCAAAATTGAAAGAACAAAGGAAAGTTTCGAAGCAAGTCTCACCGGTTTCGGTGGTGCCCGCCTAGGTGGGGCATGGCTCTTCTTCTTCTTCGGGCTCGCGCCGAGTGACCCTCGTCGGGCGCTCGGCTGCAGCCGTGGGTTCCCGCAGCTGACGGTTTCCGGTCGGGATACCCCGCGCGGTCGGGGGCTCCTCCCTAGGGCGCTCTCCTTCGAGGAGAAGGATGCTTCTCCGAACGCCGCACTCGGTTGCGGGCTCCGGGTTTTGGCTCGACGGCCTTGGCACTTCGGGAGCAGCGGCCGGGTCGGCCCTTCACCCTCCGGCAGGATCTATGTCCCGGGGCCTCCCGCACAAGTGAACACAACGAAGATAAAGAAAAGTTTTCGCGAAAAGCTCGGACTTTGGTTTCGAGCATACCGGAGGATCGGCGGATCTTCGGCGCCGTCCGCGTGATCGCCTTAGGGGCGGGGTCTCGACTGGAGGAGCCGGACGTCGTCATCCGAATCCTCGATGATCGCCCGCCTTTTGCTTGCGCATTTGTTCGAGTCCTCACTGGCGCAGCCCGCTTCCCGATTGGATCAGCTTGATTTTGATCCCGCCGGTCGCTTCTTGGCGGGACGACGTGGCGCGTCATCATGAGCCACCTTATATGGCTTGGAGGTGATAGAGGCGTTTTCCTCGCAGAAAGGGAAAGTGCAACATTAAACGATAAGACGTCGGGATCGAAAGATACTATGAAGCATCCAATCGGCTTACCTGGAGGAGGGGGTCGGTGGATGCCGAATGGAAGGACGGCGGAATGAGGGCCCGCTCGATCGCGATCCCGATGAAAAGAGCTTGTACATCCGGATCTTCGGGATCTCGTATGTGAGTGGATCCGGTCCTCCCGATTGGGGTCCGTTCCGCCTTCATACTCGAAGGCCGGCTTCGACCGCTCCTTGATCGGCGCCGCCGCACTCTGATGAAGTGCCGAGTGATTTGTTCCCGCGAAGATTCCTCTTCTTCATCACCGGATCTTCGCGAGCAGATCGTTGGCTTCATCCCAATCTTGGGCTACCGGCACGGTGCTCCAAGATGGCTTGGGGACAGAGGAAGACCGACAAAGGCGGGCGAGACCGGTTCGAGATTATTGATATAGAACCAGCCCGCGTGCCAGCCTTTGTTGGAAGATTTCAAGGGGAGAGAAAAGTAGTCTTTGCGGAGAGATCCGCGAAGCTGAAAGCCTGCCCCACCAACGACGCAAGGTTGATCCTTGTTCGGATGGGGGTTTCGAGTAGAACATACGACTAACAGATTGAAATGAGGAAGAATGCCAAGGAAGGCTTCACACACATGAATAAAGAGTGCAATGTGAAGCATCGAGTTGGGGTTCGATGGTAGATGTGAAGACCATAGTAGTCCAAGAGCCCCGAAAGAACTCGGAGGTGGGAAGGCTGAACCCGCAGAGAAAAAGGAAGTAAAGACAACTAGCTCACCGGTGTTTGGGGTTGGGAAATCTTCCCCGCCGCCGGCGCCATCCCACAAGTTCCTTGGGCGGAAGCACGCCGTGCTTCACCATCTCCTTGAGGGTATATTCCCTCACATCCGAGGTGGCCCATTGGTCGAACGGAATCCTTTTTCGTCCGCCATGAGGATGAGTTGATGGGAAGTGGATCCGGCGAGGAAGGTTGGATCTTTGGCGATGGAATGTGGGAGAGTTGGCTGGAGGCCGGTTGTTGCGAGATCGAGCTCTTAGATGGATGGATTTGAGAGCGCGCGAGTCTAGGGTTCTCCGCGGTGAGCCGTTGAACAAGATCGTGAGAAGGGGAATCGTTTGGAAGGCGAAGAGGCGGGGACGACCTCGTGTCTTTATAAAGAAAGATTTGAGGGTTGCGCTAGGTTTTCTGGTGAGTGGGCCGAGCCCATAAGAAAATCTACGGCCCAGCTAAGGTGTGGTCCGATACGTGTCCTTAGGGACTTAAGCGGATGAGCTTAAGCGAGATTTGTCCCGGCAATATGCGCGTGTCCGAGTGCCCTATACCTTAAAAGATCCTTCCATACCGCGGTTTGCTTAACTTCATGAGAAGTTGGCACGATGCAATTTGGAAGGTGACCAACAGCAGAGTTTTTATAGCCGCCTTGGTGAACAAGGGCTGTTTGGTTTTTCGGCATTTGGTCGGGTAATCTTGCCGATGCTGTTTATTTTCCACCTTGGTGAAGATCTTTATAAGATTGAGACCAGTATTATGGCAAAAGCTATTTAATAACTTGGTCATATTTTTCATATGATTGAAAGAACTTGTTTTCCCATGAGGGATGAATGAAATATTTATTCCGGGATTACTCGGGCGAATCCACTCGGTTGAGCAAGAGTTTACCGAATGCTTTTTACCCATGAGGGATGATTGAATTATTTGTTCGAGATGACTCGGGCAAATTCACTCGGTTGAGTATGAACTTGCCGAGTAATGAGATTTCTATGATTGCTTTAGCATGAGCTAGGCATCTACATGAGAATAATTTTTTATAGTTCTTGACTATATGCTTAGTCTATTTTTGACTAACCACATAGTCGGGGCTACACCTATAATTAGGTGCATCGAGATGCACCTAGATATTTATTTTTGAGAATTTTTATGTATATTTTTCCAGCCCTTCACGTCTTTGGAGCCACTCGGGAAGATTCAGCGGGGATGATGGAATCACTCGGCACCAAAAAGCACTCGGTCAAAGAGATTTTTGGTTGAGTGCTCTTTGGTCTGAAGCCGAGTTGTCTCGTCGACCGAAAAGGACTCGGGGCTACTGTGGAGATTATGGCAATCGGGTATCCACATGGCAAGCTTATCCGACCGGAGGTAGGGATAGATTGCGCTGCTATATCTCGTAAGCCGAACTTGACTTAGGTGTTACGGTTGCCGATAGAGATAAGGCAATCGGCCTATAGTCACGGTTTGGTAAGATTGAGGAAACCAACTTAGAATAAGATAGGGTTTCCGACTTGTAAACCCTTCCTCCCAAGACTATATAAGGGGGGTAAGGGGCGTCCCTTGAGGGATATCCTAGACTTGATCAGAGATTGGATTCTAGATACGACTTCATAAGCAAGAGCTTTAGATCACGAGATCAATAAAGACACTCGAAGGATCAAATCCACCGAAACAGGAGTAGGGTATTACCTCACGAGAGGGCCTGAACCTGTCTAAATCTTCTTCTTCTTCTAACCCATTGTGCTTGGCGATCTCGACTGCGACCCCAGAAAATATATTGCCGAAACCAAGTTTCGACAGGCACCATCTTCTCACCAGCGACGAGCGGGAGCGGGAGCCGGCGGCGAGCGGGAGCGGGAGCAGGCGGTGAGCGGGAGCCGAGCAAAAAATTGATATTGTCATATTTTATTGTATATAGTGAATTTTGTTGTATATATGTGTGAACAAATTTGTGATAGTATTTGATCTGTGATTTTTTGGATTTTGAAGATGTATTTGATATGTGAAGAAAAAAATGAAAAAAATATTTGGGATATGTATTGTTCATTGCTATTTGTGAATCTGTGATATTTGATTTCAGTATCTGTGATAATTTTAGGATTTTGACAAGAAAAAAACAAAAGAATCTAAGGGCAGTGGGCTAGAGAAAGGGCAAATTAAAAAATAAAAAAATCTTTAGTCTCGGTTGGTAACTTCAACTGGGACTAAAGATGCATCTCTAGTCCCGGTTATTTAATCGGGACTAGAGATCGCCTATCTCTAGTTCCAGATTCGTTGTCCCGGTTTGACAATCGGGATTACGAGGTTACGAACCAGGGACAATTGTGACTTTCTCCGAGAGTGTCAGCAAAATATATCATCTCGTTCCAATCATCTGAAGCATACTTCATCTTGACATTAAAGTTATAATGGTGGAAATTTTGGTAATAGTTCTCTACATTGAAACACTAGTGGCGAAGTTCAAGGTGATATTCATGTCCCTGAAAGAAAACAATACTCAGTAAGTAAGTAAAAAACCATACTTGGAATTTGAATCATTATACATGAGCAAATACAGTTACACGAACAGCAAGATCAGGTTTTCGTTCAATATAATTTTTGAAAGCCACCATCACCTCCTCACCCATCCATTTTTTCCCATTATCTCAGCAAATTCTTCTAAGGAAACTTCATACCTTCATTTACAAATGAATTTAATTATCAGAAATTAGGTTATTAATTAGGACATTTCAGTATAAAGATTAGAAACTTGATTTACCTTGGTCGATGAATTTAGAGCAGCACCAGAAGCCTGTTGATTTGGTGCTTGTTGATCATCCTCCGATGAATTCTGCTGCCGGAAGAGCTAGGGCGGTTAGAGCAGCATGCTCGTAAGCTAAAACTTCATTACAAGCATCATCGATGCTGCTATGGATATGCTCCTTTCAGTAGTATTCCTTAAGCTTCCGCAGACACTCCGTCCTGAATATAATAAAGCCGAGCTCATATGGTTAAAAGCAAGCCATAAGTTAGTACTCCCTTGGGTCTTTGGTTGTTAATAGATCACACCGTTCACTTTTGGGTAATATAGTTGATCATTTATCTTGTTCAAAAATTTTATGTAAATATGTAAAAATTGTAAGTTATATTTACTAATAAATTAAGTCACAACAAAATAAATGATAACTGTGTTTTTTTAATAACAAAAATAATCTTCAGAAGTTAACAGTATCATCTATTAAAAATCGAAAGGAATATATACCTAGGTTATGGAAAATTTATTAGAGTAATCAATACTGACAATGTGAATTTCGCGAAAATAATGCAAAGATATATAACGTGTAAGCTACGTGAGCAGTAACAGCCAGCAGTGCTCCATCAGTGTTAAATAAAATGCCAACTGGACTTCATGCGCAACTCTTGCTTGTTTTTCAATATTTATCCATGTAGGTGCATGTAAGTTTTAGTGCTTAATCTGAGGCCTCTTACATTTTTAATGCACTTAAGAGTTACATTTAACTTTAATTAAGAAGCCAACAAAGGAGTCCTAATCGAGACCAAGAAATGGTAAAAGCGTGCTTACACATCATCTGAATCATCTCTGGTCTTGTCCTCGGCAATTTTTGAGCTGCCCTGCTTGTCGCCAGCATCATAGTAGACTTGTTCAACCTAGATCAATATCATAAAACCACTCAATCAAAGTGCTAGTTAATCGTTACTGATTACTAGTTTATTTGACATAAACTCTTCTAAAACTACTTTTGCGATGTTAATGATGAACACTGCTCACAAAAAGTTAGTGATATGAATCAAGTGCAAATTAAGAGTCAATCAGCCAAAAAAGTAAAAGAAATGGGTCACTCATAGTACCTATAAGTTGAATCAAGTGTAGACGGCAAAGCCATTTGACGAGCAAGAGCTTGATCAGATATCTTAGAAGTTCATGGCGCATGGTCACTACTCGGCTTCCTCGGCTTACAAAGCACGGTGCCTCGAGTCGCCTGACACACCCTTTGATTCGTTCATCAGGAAAATATGGGCATCGGAAAAATGCAAGCTACACGCATGGCTCATTATTCAGAACAAGGTTTGGACTTCTGACCAACTTGCAACTAGGGGATGACAAAACAATGGGACGTGTCCCCTTTGCCGAAGAGAGGATGAGACGGTCGTACACCTCGCCACTGACTACAAGATATACCAAGAGGATTTGGAGCCTCGTAGCCTCTTTGATGGGTCATTGCTGACTACAAGATATACCAAGAGGATTTTGAGCCTTGCAGCCTCTTGGATGGGTTACCAGCAGCTCGAGCCCAGTCACTATGAAAACAATCAGACGGTCTAGGATTGATGGGAGACGTTAGCTACTTTGGTGGGTGTCCCAAGGAAGGGTCTGCATACATTGATTCTGCTTATCGTATGAAAAATCTGGAAGGAGTGTAATCGGAGGATCTTCGATCATATGGAGACCTCCTGTCCTCTCTGGTTGCGAAAATAAATTAGGAGGCCTGTATATGGGATCGCTTGGGACGATCTGAATAAAGAACACTCTGCGGAACACGAGGTTTATTTCCAGCGACTTCATGACTAGGGGTGGGCGTTCGGTCTGACCGAATCGATCGGTTCAGTTCCTCGGTATTTTTGAAACTTCGGTCTTTAGAAATTCAGGACCAAATCTGGTCTTTAAAAAGTTAGGACCGAGCACTTTAGTCTTCGATTAGTTTGGTTCGGTCTTCGGTCAGGACCAAAATTTTTAGGACAGGTCACATTTTAAAGAAAATTAGTTAGTTTACTTAAACAACATGATGTCATTTTTCAACATGAAAATGGCTGCAAACAATAATTAAACAAGTTCAAACAAACATATAACTTACAAGTATCAACAATTAAGATAATTAAGGTTGTTTGTACGATGAAGAGTGAAGACAATTGGACTGAGTTTGTTTACTTTAGTCACTTCAGTTAGTTCGGATAACCGAGGCCCAAGACCAAAGTTTATTCGGTTATTTCAGTTATTGCACTCTTGAGACCGAAATTTAATTCGATTTTTTCGGTTTTAGTCTTTTTAGTTTCGGTCTCGATTAATTCGGTTCGGTTCTTCGATCTTGGTTATTTTTGCCCACACCTATTCATGACCTAGTCGTTTCCTGCAACTTCAGTAAATTTATATGATTGTAGATATAAAATAAATATTTTAAAACAAATAGCTTGAAAACAAAAGTGGGTTATTTATATGATTGCAGATATAAAATAAATATTTTAAGACAAATAGCTTTAAAACAAAATATAACAACGGATTATACTCAACCTAGTGTTATTCATGTATCTAGGAGATCCATCCAAATTTGTAGTCTAAAACCATATTTTGATACGGATGAAGTATTTCTTTTTTAAACGGTGGCACAAATAATCTATTTAAATAATTCGGTGAATAAACTAAAAAGAACATGGCTAACAACCAAACAAGCATCGAACATAGCGTTTAAAAACTGGTTACAAATTCGTTTTAAGTTTACAACCCTGTGAAGTTTATAATTCCCCAAGAAAACAAAAACCACACCCAATGTATAACGCTAATTTCTTTTAGGGTATATGTGTAATTCGTGCGCAATGATCAATCCATATGAAGGACTAGTAGAGATCTGCGTACCGGTGATCCACTGACTCAAGTGGCGGCAGCGGCGGCGGCGGCGACTCCGGCGATGGCATGATGTCTGCGGCGGAGCCTGGCATCACCTTCCATGGAGAGGTCGATCAGGTAGGACCCAATTTATATGCAGTTCAATTAATTTAGTGGCTAATTCCTTCGTGGGCAAAATATGGCCGTATATACTACGGAGTAGTATGTATACGCGTGTGTAGAAAACCGAGAGAGATCAAGTCAGAAACGGAAACAAAAATGAATTTTGGGTATTTTTAATTTTTTTAAAGATTTGTAAAAATAATTTTTGTTTCAAAAAATTGCAAAAGCAATCCCATCGCCTCTGGGAGGGCGAGATTTAAAATCGTCATCTCGAGGTGATTTTGTTGACGTGCGGACGGTCGTTAGACACCATCTACCGCGCCATGGCATTTTGCAAAATTGTCCCTTGCCGCCTCGGCAGGGCGATTTTCACTATACATTGGGGGCCTCAAAAGGGTGGCCGCCTGGTAATTTTGTAGGCGGTCCCCTTGTCACACTTGCAGAGGGTGATTTTTGCCAAATATCGCCTTATGCAAGGGCGGCAAGGGGGTTGTCTGCAAAATTGCTAGGACGACCGCTCTTTTGTAGGCGGCCCCCAATGTACAGTGAAAAATCGCCCTTGCAAGGCGGCAAGGATGATTTTGCAAAAAGACGTGACGCGCGAGGCACCCCAACGGCCATCTCGCCACAGCAAAATCGCCATCCGGGAGGACGATTTTAAATCTCGCCTCCCAAGGGCGATGGGAGATTACTTTTGCAATTTTTCAAAACCAAATTTTTTTGCAAATCTTAAAAAAAATTAAAAATGCCAAAAATTCAAACAAAATTAGTCGTGGGGCCGTACGGCCCATGGGCTCGACAGTAGCAAAGCCTACCTCCGGCGTCGTAATGCCTAGCGATCAGCAGTCGAGCTCAAGCTGCCCCGAGGAAGGCTGTGGGCTGTGTACTTGGCCCAGAACCAGCACCTGTGCTGTAGACGTATACTCATGCTTCCACACCGACGGCCGTGCTTACCCTCGTCAGTCGTCAGCCATCGGCGCATGCACCTTCACCATGCTCCGACAGCCAGTTTAATTCCAACAAAAACATTGGAAAATATGAATAAGTTCATGTTAGGTCCCTCAAATTTGTCACCCGAGTCTGTCCTAAACCGAAATACCAGGTGTGGCCCATATTTTCCAACTCATAATACCGTGTCAACTTTCGTCCCTCAGTAGTATGGTGGCCAATTTTTGCCGACGTGATGAGTAGGATCCACATGGTTCTTGATGTGAAAACACGGTGGCCTAAGAAATTTGCTTAGCTCCAGTGCAGATCCTAAATCTTGATGAGGTACGGACGTGCCACTCAATTTGATCCTGTAACTGACAAGATAGATAAAGTAATGATCGAAGAGCTGATCAACTAACAAGCCGATGTACCGATACTAGTAGATGTCAATAGGGTTTTGAACAATCGGCTATATTCTGACGTTGATTCTGACACTTGATGCGGGGTACATGGTACCTAGGTACCCATTGCTAAGCCTTTGGGGCATGCGGCATGGGGTGGGCCGTGTGCCCTAGTCCCATGCGGCTAACTTGTAAATTAAGAAAGTGATTAAAGATAAGACAACCAATCTTATCCCATGTAAATAGGTGACAGGTACCTGGATTATAAGGGATAACCTACCAACCTTAGCCGGCCGCCTCCATACCTATATAAGGAGGGCTGGGAAACCCTAATAGGGTAATTGATCATTCTCTCAGACGCACCATCAACCATCCTTATGTTGATCAGTGCACACCGATACAGAACTAATCTACATACAAGTGAAGTAGCGTATTACCTCATACTGAGGGTATAAACCAGTATAAACATCTGTGTCACCATCTTTCCTTGATCTAGTGCACCCTATAAATTATATTGCCAATCATAAGAATCGACAACTGGCACGCCAGATAGGGCTGCACTCGATCGCCAAACCCTAAGGAGGATATGGCATCTTCAGGGATCGTCTTCACCAAGTCTGCTGTTCTTCCCACCGGCAGCAGGATCTCCTTTCATTCGCTATTAATCACGTCCGCCAGCTCTTCCAAGTCACCCCCGGCATCGTTGGCTGCGCCAAGGCGCTACGCTTCCCTCGCGAGGCAGAATTACATTTTGGCTGCTTCAACTTAATTGCAACCAAGGCAGGTATCCTCAAGCTAGCTTTGACGCCTGTCTCATCGTCGGCATCGGGCCCTTTACTCTCACACGGCCTCAAGAACTTTGCCGCCAAAGCCGCCGACTACCTCGCCGAGAGGAACATGTCACGCCCCGAGAGCACTCGGTCCCACCGGCCTTACCTCGCCACTCTCCGGTACCTCATGAACTCGGCCCTCGGTGGGTCGGGTTCGTAGACGAGTTCATGTGGCTCTCGAACTCGGACGTGGAGAGTTCTGAGAGCATCTCCCCGGAGGGCCGCCCTCTCGCGCTGTCTTCGTCATGCTGAACCAGGAGACAGAGGCTGAGGCATAGGAACACGAAGCGGAGGAGTTCCAACTCAAGGAACAACAAGAAGAACTCGATAGACGTTGGGCCGAACTCCATGCATGCGGCCACGCCGCAAATGATGCGATACTCCAGACCAAGATGGGAGACCACGATGTCTTCATGATGCCACAACACAACATTGTGGCGGCCAAGGCTTTGCTCTACGCCATCGATGTACCCGAGAACCCCGTCATCAACACGACTGTGGTTCAAATGAAGTCCATGGTTGAAGCTGCTGCTGTGCAGCACCAAGAAATGGCACCCACCATCTCCAACACCCATCGTCAGCTCTTCCTTGGTAACAAAGCTTCCTCTACAACTTGTGTCTCGACAGTTGCATAATCAGGCAAATCACTCTCCATGTTGCCGGTACATACCGTGGCCCTAGATCAGAACAATTTAAAGTCAGTCAACAGCTATCCCAATTTATAATAGCATAAAAAGGTTCCTAAAAGTTGTTTCATCAGAAACACTTGTAAGTATACTGATCTTATCCTGATTCAGGAATTATGAAATATTTTGCTAGATCTATGCTTTGGGTGCTCGCCAACGTGACATCTTCTTCTGAGTCTTCTCCCATGGAAGCAAGAACTGAGTATCAGTTTCCCCTAAGGCCATGTCAACGGCGAGTAGCCACGTCTTTGCCAACGTTGGTAACAGGGTCACCGGTGGTGGTGGCATCGTCGTCCATGGCGACAACGAGAGAGTTGGTTTTAGGGTTTGGGTTTGGATTCGTTCGCATCGCAACACATCCAAATTCCAACTAATCACGAAGTTGGAGCCCTTACTTACGTGTACGTTTCGTACGCCTGCCGACTAACTTAAGTTTCCTTGGCAAAATTCCTTCCTTTTTGAGAGATTTTTTCTTTTAGCGGGATTTGTCTCGAAAAATTTTGATTTGGTTTTTCCATAAAATTTGATGCTGGTTCGGCACGGCGCGCGGGGGAAGCATCGTGGGTGGCAAGGACGCCGAAGGCGCCCTAGGAGAGCTGGCTGTCGGCGCAGCAGGCGATGGAACCGGTGGTGATGCAGCGAACAAGCTCGACGCAACAGTTGGGCTCGGTGCAGGGAGGCCCACCGACGCAACAATAGGGCTCGGTGCAGGGGAGCCCGACGGCACAAGGAAGCCCGACGACGCAGCAGCGACCAGTGTGGGTGTGGGTGTAGCAGGCATCAAAGCAGCAGTACCTGCAGAACATGAAACTCCACCCGCAACACCTGCAACAAAAGGACGTGAAACCAGACTAGGTAGCACATCATCAAACTCCAATAGGAAATCAAAGTCGGATGAAGGAAGTGGAGCAGGAAGGTCCGCAAATGGGAAGGATAACTCGTCGAAGACAACATGTCGAGAGATTATGACACGATTGGAGGCGAGATCGAGGCAGCGATATCCCTTATGGTCATCGGGATAGCTGAGAAAAACACAGATAGTGGAGCTCGGTGCGAGTTTGTGGGGAGCAGTGGCGAAAAGGTTTGGGTAGCACCGACAACTAAAGACACGGAGGTGGTCATAGGTGGGGTGAACACCGTGGAGAGTGAAAAAGTGGTGTTTTGAAGTTGAGAGTTTTGGTGGGAAGACGATTCAAAAGATGTGTGGCGACGTAGAGCGCCTCAACCCAATAGGGAGGAGGGAGATGGGCCTGAAATAACAGAGAGCGAACTATGTTTTTGATGGACCAAAGTATATGCTCAGCCTTGCCATTTTGGGGAGAGGTGTGGGGGCAGGACAGCCGCATGGTGGCGCCGTGCATGAGGAGAAACAGGCGGGTGGAGGAGTTATCGAACTCGTGCCCTTTGTCATATAGGACACTTTTGATTTTAGTGCCAAACTAAGTTGCAACGTATGTGAAGAAACGTGATATGGTGGGAAACATGTCAGACTTGAGCCGTAAGGGAAAAGTCCAAACAAAGTGTGAACAATCATCTAGAATGACAAGATAATATTTGAAGCCGGAGTCACTAGTAACATGAGAAGTCCAAAGATCACAATGGATTAAATCAAAAATGTTCGCAACACGAGACATAGATGGAGTAAAAGGAAGACGCACATGGAGACTAAACTGACACGTATGACACAAATGATTTGAAGTGTGCCTATTAATGGACCAATCGATGGATAGAGCAAGCCGAGACAAGTATTCTGTCCTGGATGGCCGAGACGGTGATGCCACAAATCTGTGGTGGAGACAATGAGGGCGTGTGGTTGAGGAGTAGGTGGCCGAATAGAGTAGAGGTCCTCGGAACTATTACACTTGACGATGATTTTCTTTGTTACCATATCCTTTACAAACAAACCATAAGGATCAAACTCGATAGAACAGTTATTATCAATAGTAAATTGACAAACTGAAACGAGATTTTTGATAATATGTGGAGAAACGAGAATGTTATGCAGGTGCAAGGGTGTGAGAGGTATCACCCCGGGGTAGCCCCCGAAGCAGAATTAAGAATAGCCAAAGTCGGAATGGTAGTCCTCGGGAGGAGATCAAATGCCTGACCTCTTCCTGGGGTCGGGAGCCCCGACCCCTCGGGTGTCCCGACTCAGCGTCCTACCCCGACTACGGTTCATCAGCCCGACCTCCAATCTCATCGAGGTAGAAGGCTTGCATCGTAAGGTTCGCGGAAAGGATAAGGATGGGACAACCTGATAGAAGATGACGTCACCCGACAAGACTGCACAGAACGTACCTGCGGAGAGCGGATCCCAAGGCACGGTGGAGCGCGAGATACCCACGGTATCGAGACCTGGGAATCTCTATGTACTTTTTAGATGTTGTTTGTACTTGCTTTTTAGCTTTTAGCCTTAGCTTTCTTGGCCCCCAAGTCCGCTTGTAACTGTCCCCCTTGACCTATAAAAGGGAGGGCAGGACTGCAGGGGAGGGGGGCGATTCTTTGGGAGCTAGGTCTAATCTCTAGAACCCTAAGAACTCTCCTTCATTGTACTCTATTTCATACACCATCCAAACAAAGAACACAAGACATAGGCTTGTTCTCCTCCGGGAGGGTCGAACCTGTCTAAAAATCTCTATGGCTCATTTTCTTTCTTGAGTCGACCATCGTGCCCTTTTGATAGACGTTCCCGACCACTCTTTCACCTCCTTGGGTAGCCCTCTTGGAGGATTGCTGACCCATCTGTCGACAAAGGGACCACGCGACGATGAAAATAATGTGTAACCAGCGTTAGTAACAGGAAGGCGAGCATCGTTACCGATGATGATAGAAGATGGAGTATATGGGTAGGATGCATGAGAGATGAGAGGCTACCGGAGTTTGAAGCCAGATGCTGCGAAGCACCTGAATCCATATACCATTTCATTGTTAGTGGAGGTTGGAGCATCATGGTCTGAAAGGTGCTTGCTAGCATCTGCAGATCCAACACCCACTGTGGCGCACCATATGTGTCACACCCTGAGGTGTTTTTTCCTTCTAAAAAAATCAAAAGAAAAATCGCAAGAAAAATAGTTGGAATTTAACCTGGAGTGAACAAATAATTTTAAAAGCAAAAATCTAAATGAAAATGGCATGGTAGGATTTTTTTTCTAAATTCTACATGTCAAAATACACTAACAAGATTTTTAGTGGAATTTTGAGCACTAAAAATAATTTTTAACCAATTAAAATTGAAATCGAAATTAATAAATCCCGGAAAAATCTTTTCTCTCTCCTCCCGTCCTTTTCGCGCCCAAACCGGCATGTGGGCTGCCGCCCGAGCCGACGGCCCAGCCTTCCGCGCGCCGCGCCTCCCTCTCTTCCTCGCGGGCCGGCGAAGGCCGCGGCCCGTTTAACCCTTGCACCCGAAAATAAGTCTGTTTTTCCCCTTCCTCGGGACGCCGACGGGGGTCCACCTGTCGATTCGTCCCCACCTCCGCCGCCTCGACGCCATTACCGCCGTCCCGCCCGGCGCGGATCTCGCGCGCCGCCTCCCCGCGCCCGGGACCACGCAGCCTTTATTCCCCGTCCCTCCCGCCGCTTAAATCACCTCGGCCGCCGCTCCCGCGCCTCCTAATGGTTAGATTTAATCGCCGGCAATTAAACCACCAAATCCATCCCTCTCTTAACTCCGGCGAGGAATTACTCCTCTTCCCGGCCACCACCGACCCCCCCGTCCCCTTTAAAAGCAGCCCCTCGGCCTCCCCGTCCTCCCCACGCCCTTAATAAAGCTCACACCTCTCTCTCTCTCTCGCTCTCGCGCCGTGCGCCCTTGCTTCGGAGCTCGCCGCGGCCTTTGGCCGCATTCTCCCGCCACCCCGGACTACCCCGGACCTCGCCGCCGCCTCCTCTTGCCTCCTCGACGCCCGAGCCACCTCGGCCGCCCCCACCCCGCGCCTCCCGCCGTCCCCTGCCGCCGGCGCCGTCGTCCTCCGCACCTCCGGCGTCCCCGTGGTGAGCCACCCCTCCCCGCCCTCTCGGCCGCTTGCGTCGCCACTTGCGGGTGCGCGCGGCTCCGCTCGCGCGTGAGCCACGGCACTCCACCGTCCGCGGCGCCGCCGAATGGTGTCGGCCGCCTCTTCGGCCGGCCGAGCGCCATCGTCGGCCGGCCGTGCTGCCGCGCCCCCTCCCGGCCATCCGATCCGCCTCGGCGGTCGGTGCCGTCCGTTCCCCATGCCCGCGTGGCACGCCACGTGTGCGCCACGTGGTGCGCCGCCCCTCTCGACCGTGGACCCGGTCCACCGTGGGCCGGTGCTCCTGCGGCCGATGACGTCACCTTTCGGCCGCCGACGTCATTCTCGAGACTTACTGCGCAATAAATTATTAAGAACTTTTTGCTTTAGTAAAAACATAGAAAACTTCTAAAAATCATATCTTTTCAATCCGAGCTCCATTTTAGCCCATTCAATTTTTATTAAATTCATAAAAATGCCAAGAATATATTAAAAATAGTTGTGTTCCCTGTTTTAGTAGCTTTTTAACCTGTTTTGTTGAAGTGCTTTGTTTGTCGTGTAGACCTCGGTAGTTCCTCCGACCCGGTGTACTTTGAAGTTGTCACGGAGTTTCTCCAGTCCGAAGAGCAATGCAAGTCATGTTTTTATCATTGATCATATTGCTCCTATTTTTTGCTAAAACACATGTTTTATTCTATTAAACTATATTTATTTTCGAATATCATCTCATGGGGAATATTACATCAGATGGTTAGATCTAAGCCTTAGGCTTGCCACCCTAACCCCTTTGATAAACTTGGGATAACAACATGACTAGCTTATAGGCCTAGGTTATGCTTAGACCTGCTTAGACTTATTAGCACACTAAATGGGTAATTTCATCTAGACTACATTATGTTGGACACATGAAATGAAAGATGTAATCCGAGGACTTTGTGGACCGGACTAATAACTAAAACATAACAAATGGTGGGTTGTGGATGCTGTGGTTTTGATAGTGGTGCCCATGGCATTTAAGGACTGGTTCTCGGGAAACCACAGAAGAATGACCATACAAACCACCAGCCAGAATGGGCAACGGTGGGTCCTGTAGTGTAGCTCTTCCTAGCCGATGAACCCAGGCGAGGGTGAGCGGGATGGAGTGCCCGGCCCCGTATAAAGGTTGTTGGGCTGCTGGATTCACCGAGGCACTTGGGGGTGCCCACGTCCCGGGATGGGAGTGGGGGCGAAACCTTGGTGTGGTTTGCTTGGTTAGCGGGGGGTAATACGAAAGGTCCTATCACAGTCCCTTTCTGGGGTACCATGGCGGTATTCCAGCGCACGGGAAGCCGTGTTGTGAGGCTGTGTCTTGTGGGTATAGTTGTACACCTCTGATTAGAGTAAAGCTATTCAAGTAGTCGTGGCCACGGTTATGAGCGATCAACCGTCCATTTGTAACTTCATCTAAACACCAGTTGTAACTCTAGCCACAACTGGTTGCAACTTCATCTAGTTACAGCTTGTGTTTAGAGGTTGCAACTAGTGTACAGTTCTGGTGGTTGACCAATTGTAACACACTTGGTATGCTGGTTGTAACCTAATTGTGGCTGGAGTTGTAACTTCATCTAGTTGCAACTTATGTTTAGAGGTTGCAACTAGCATGCAGCTCTGGTAGTTGACCAGTTGCAATACATTTGGTATGCTGGTTGCAATCTAATCTAAACACCAGTTGCAACTCGGTTGCAACACACTTGGTAAGCTGGTTGTAACCTAATCTAAACAGCAGTTGCAACTTCGCCAGATGCAGCATAATACGAAGACTTTCTAGGAAGTCATCCATCCTAGTACTATTCTCGTCCAAGCACACTTAACTTCAGAGTTCTAATGGAATCCGGTGCTTTAGTGTCTGTTATGACGAATCAACCGATGGGTTCGCATGCGGAGTGACGTGTCTGATTAGTTGGATCGGTCGAACTGGGTGCATTTTGTACATAGAATACACCCAGACGTAGCATAGACACTGTGTGTGTATATATATATATATATATATATATAGAGAGAGAGAGAAAGAGAGTTGGGCTACTGTGTGGCGCGCCGCATAGCTCCATCCCGTATGGCATGACCGAATCTCTAATTTAATAACTCAAATTGAAAATCCGAACCGTTCAAATTTTGTTCTACATATTAATATCTTCTTTTAGACTAAATTTTATTTTTGTTGAAATTTTTTACTATTTTATCGGATAGGTCAAAGATGCAATAAAATAGATACTCTAGAAATCATTGGATTAATGCATTTTTGACCTATCCAATAAAATAGTAAAAAAATTTCAAAAAAATGTAAAATTTGGTCTACAAGGCGATATTAATATGTAGAACAATTTGAATGATTCAGATTTTCAATTTGAGTTTTCAAATTAGAGATTGGTCATGCCACACGGATAGGGCTGTGCAGCGTGCCACACGCTCAACTCTCTCTCTATATATATACACACACCCCCATATACGAGTCAGATAGAGTTGTGATGATTCAGTCCGAAACGGAATAATCGATCAAATTTCATGAAGGAAACTGTCAGAAAATGGAGTAGAGAGTAGAGAGTACAGCTTCACGTCTACAGATCACATCCAATTTCTTTTGGCGAGGATTCGTCTGAAAAAGAAATTGATTTGGTTTTTGTTTTATAATTCAAATGCCTTCCAGCTAGTTCGGTAAAGCTGAAACATTTTCCAACAACCATACATATATCTTGTTCCAACATATATACGACGTAACTACAAATTGAGCGTTGTTGCAGTACGTACTTATAGAAGAATATATTTCACCACTAGCTTAAGACTATTGAAATGAGATAACACGATTGAATCATGGATTAAAACACTTTGTTCTGAAAGAAACATCAAGCTTTCAATTACTAAAACATCAACGAATCCATAAGAATCAAAGACAAAAACTGAAACACCATAAAAGAATCCCACTGCAACATTTTGATCCAACACAAAGAAACATTAAGATACATTGGCTGAAACATTAAAAAATCACAAAAAATTACCAGTTTAGATTTGGCTTCTTTCTCTCCTCAAGTGATGACAGAGAAGAAGTAGGCCGAACTGGAGAGCTCCAACATAGCTTTGCTGCTAGCAAAGGACGAGGCCAAAGAAACAACGTCGATGGCGACGAAGCAAGGGCAACGGGACTCAGGGGTTCCCATTGGCGGTGATGGCAGGCTGGAGAAACGACGTCGATGGCGATGAAGTGGGGGCTACAAGACTTGGGGGTTCCCAGCGGCGGCGGTGGAGACAAGTCGAAGAAACGACGTCGCCCTCTTGTGTGTGGAAGAGAGAAAGGGGGTGCAAGAGAGAGAGAGTGTGTGTGTGTGTCACAGGTGGCTTGGAAAGAGGCCAATATTTTGTTATCCCATCAGGCACACGATAGCTAACCTTCTCTCTCTATATATATATTCTCCTGACATTGTCCATTCCTTTCATAAGGAGGAGGTGCAGGTCTCGGGCATCATGTAAAAGATACCCAAACTTTAGGCAAGCCTCAGACCGGCCCATAGCAAATTTGGCCTGGATATCTTTTACATGGTGAAATCAGATGAGCTTACAAGGGCCTTCACTTTCAGGCCCCCAGGCCACGGCATGGGTGACCTGAGGCCTATGTCCGTCCCTGAGGAGGTGTCAGTTTAAGGGACAACAAACGCATGCGTTCACAACGCGTGTGCCTAAACTCTTATCAACACCCACTACTACATAAAGCTTGAAAGGTGTTGGTTGGGAACCTCACATAGGGGCCGGTTTTACCAATCGGCACCAGGGAGGCGGCACTGATGATCCTAAGTCATTGGTGTCAGTTCTACAACCGACACCTTTGAGGAAAAAAGCTCAATGCATCGGCTCGAATCGAGTCGATGCTTCAAGTTGCTTCCTGTTGCTCCAAATCATTTGACATCGAAGGACAAATTACAAATCGAACAAAAACAATCATTTGTACATGCTAAACTTATGTAAAAGCTAAGGCACGTCAAAATCACAAAAATAAATAAAATGAACTGTTATACACAATAAGTCACAACTAAATCACAAATCCAACCAAAAAAGAACTAAACCACATCATAAATCGGCGATCTTCTGTTGTTGCTCGTACTACTTCTCATCGTTGAAGGGATGAATGGCAGCGACGAGGAAAGGGAATGGGAACACGACGAGGTGCCTGGGGGTCAAGCAGAGGCCCTGGCACTTGACCCTACTCTTGCTTGAAGCCACCGCTGCACCGAGGAAGGGGGAGGTACATGCCGCCGCTCCGAGAAAGAGGGTTGGAGCTGTTGTCATTGATTGAGGCCATACTGCCCTGTGTCGCTGGCATTGCCGAGGAGTCGCTGCCCTACCTCTGGATCTAGCCGCCCATGAAGCCTTCGGATCTAGCCGTCCTCGCTGCCGGCACATGACACCGTCGTTGAGGAGGAGGAGGCCATCTGAGGAGAGAGGGAGGAGATCACTATCAAGGTGGAGGAGGCGAGGAGCGAGGTGGAGGAGGCCAAGAGATGTGAGAGATAAGGGACGAGAGAGAAGGGGCGAGTGATGGAGAGAAGGATCGAGAGTCAAAATAAAAAATGATTTTGTCGGTGGCCTTCATGCTTCACCCGAATGGCTTGGCTCAATCCATCTGTACCGGTTTTTAAAAAACCAATACTTATGTCTCACATATAAGTGTCTGTTATATAAAAACTGGTATAAATGATTCACATGTAAGTGTCGGTTTTTATCAACAAACTAGTATTAATATCATTAGTGTCGGTTTTATTAATGATCTAGCACTAATGAGGTGTTATAGGTACTGGTTTTATTCTTCGGCGCTCTCACCGGCATACACACGCTTGGGAAAAGGCCTATAGGTGTCGGTTCTTGTGTTTCTAGCACCTATAGGCCCATCCCCTATTTGCTTTTCTATATTAGTGACCTCTAAAAGACGAGATATGTAGCCTACCGCTAAAATAATTATAGGTGTTCACAATGCACGCACACAAATCCCTATATAAACACTTTCTGAAAGATTAGGTATGTAGCCTAGCATTAAAATAATAACAAGCCGTAAATGTGAGCACCCTTATTAAAATGTAGGACTTAAACTCAGGTGGACTGGTGGAACCTAACCCATTGAGTTGTGCTCGAAGGGGGGCTGGAGGGGCCTGACATCCCTCAAAATTCTCATAATCATTTATTAACGGTTTATTAATTAACTATCATTTATTAACTATGCTTAAATTAGTGTTTCATTAACTAATTAATTTAATTAGTGTTTATTAACAAGTAAATTGTTTAAAACAAGTAAATATTCATCTTATCCTATGATGAAGCAGTTGTTAAGATAAGTATTAACTCTTTCAAGATTAACCGCAACCTTCGAAAGATGCTTTTTAGCTATCAAACTTACGAAGATACGTTTTAGATGTACAATGGTAGATAGATTTTGCGAAATTGTTTGGTAAATTATATTGAGAAGGAATTAGTTGCATCAATTAGTACTGATGAAATTATTGAAGTCATCTTACTGTTAGTCGTAGAGCTAAATTTAATTGATAGAAATATAATTTCTTTTGTAAGTCTTGTGAAACATGATACTATTATATATAAAAAATATGACTATCAGTTTTACTTTACTTTATTTATTAATTTATTAATTGTCCTTTTGTTCTTAAATCAGGGCTCGCTCACTTCACTAATAAAAAGCTTGTTTACAACACATTATGAGGTATTTCCAAGCGGAGAAACTGAAGGCAAATACGAAACAAGGAGGGAGTCTCGTGGTAAACATATATTTCATCACTGTCCTATGATTATAAACATGTGCAATTTGTTCACTGCAAAATTCTTTTTTTGCAGGGATTCATGTGCAAAAATTTGGTTTGATTTTGGTCTTCAAATTCGCAAGCGTTCTAGCTTGGTCGGGTCCAGATCAAACAAATTCGGTTTGGTTTACCCCCTTACGTGGTCAAAGCCAAAGAGGTAGATGAGAAATTAAACTCCCTTTCTTGAATTCTGTGTCTCAAATAACATACTAGTCCTCTTGAAGCAACAATCGTGGCCACTTTTTTTCTTGATACGATGTATATATGTGCAGATATAGACAAGATCAATCGAAATAATTTAAATGTGTTTGAGCTAAAAGCAACAGAAACGAACCGAGTTAATCAATTTTCTCCCCTGCAATCCTCTGTTTTACCTTTCAAATTCCCCTGAATTAATTATCCTACGGCGAGCTATATATGTACTTATAACGTAAGGCTTCGTATACGTCAGTGCTTGCCTCGGTGTCGCGCGTCCTTTGTGAGCACGGCGACGGAGACGGCGCCGGCGGCGAAGGCGCAGATGATCGCCGACGTGGTCACCCTCCAGCAGAACGCGCCGGCGAGGTGGCAAAACTCCCCGTTCACCCACCGGCCGGCGACGGTGTCTGCCCCCGCCACGCCCAGGTACAGCGGCGCCATCCTCCGCACGGCGAACACCGCGCCGGCCGCCGAGAAGAGGAGCCCCATGGTCACCACGTCCAGCAGCGTCACCGCCCACTCCGGCGTCGCCTTGAATACCGACAGGTACAGTGCCGCCGCCGAGCACACCGCCGACACCACCGTCGCCACCACGAAGTACCTGTGCGAGCACGAATCTCAAAGCAAATTCCGGCATTTCCCATGCATGCAAGCTATACATAGATCGATTGCTTACACGAAGGCGGGGTATTTGGTGTAGGAGACGGCGCCGCCGTAGTTGAAGGGGAAGGCCTGGTTCGCCGTGGCCATCACGACGGCGGCCGCCACCGACAGCCCCACCACCGCGATGCGGAAGAAGAGGCTCACCGCCCTCGCCACGCCGTCCATCTCGGCCATCGCCGGCCGGCCGCCCACCGGAGATGACAGAGACAACAAGCCAACACAAGAGATAATGGCGACAGGCCAATCGCTCTGAATATAAGAGGGTATATATTTATTCAGAACATTCAGAACTACTGCGTTCTAGGTGGGCAAGCAACCATAACATTGTAAACTCACGTCGTCAAAGATCACACACATAATAATTGCCTCTTGGAGTTACAAATTAGTATCAGCAGAGATCTCACGACTGTGAGGTCCAAATGAAAATTAAACTCCAGATGCACCTAGATTTTGCTATATTTTTATAGCACATGAAGAGAGATTTGCATCGTGTGCATTGGATGGAGAAAGACATGAGCATGAGGTTCGTTACAAGTTGGTGAGCGAGATAGACTCAACTACTGAACTGCAGCTAACTACTATACTCGTCGATCTACATCCAGTAACCTTAAATACTTTTAAGCTCTCTGTGTCCTTTGTGAGAAACAACGGTCGCTTGTTAACTACACGTCGATCAGAAATTCAGAAAGCCTGTTGTTTATTTAACGACGTTGATCGATCGATTTTGACTTACGCAACTAATTAATATATCTCAACTTCGTTTGCAGAAAAACTAACCGCAGAACAAATAACAGATTCAAGTTTTTTTTAAAGGGAACGACGCATAAGACGGTGCAAAGTTCATATTAATAGAGCAGAAAAAAATTACAGGAATACAACCTTGGCAGGTCGTAATCAGGAAAGACGAAAAAAGAAAAACAATCACCCACGCAATGACAGCTCTAACACATATAGACCCATGAGTAGACTAGCACCAAATCGGCCGCCGATGAGCGTGACCAACTCGCTAGGCCAACAAAAGGACTGCAGACAAGATCGCCCAAGACCCATCCTTACAACCGACACGAAGCCCCGCTCTATCCACATCTTTGGGGTTGAGGGAGAGAGGGTGAGAAAGAAGAATGGAATTGTTCTCTCCCCTAGGCCCTCCGATGTGGACAACTTGCCGAAACTAGGGCGCCGACACAAGAGGATGAAAATCTAGAGCGAGCCTGAATCAGAGTTTGGGAGGTTTTGGCAAGGGGCTTCCTAGACGATGTCTCCACGGAGAGAAAAGACGGAGCATCGCCGCCGCCGTCCGTCGAGGTCTCAAAGAGAGCCAGGACTGGGCTTTCACCCGGCCGCCCGCTAGAGGGGAAGATACGGCACAACAACGCCCTCAGGAGGGGGAATGACGCTCGAGCGACACCGTTGCCGGCCCGGCCAAGGCCGAGCTGGGTTTTCACCCGCCGTTTGTCGCTTACCTATCTGCCACTGCCGCCCCAATGCTCCACCACCAACTCAGCCTCTGCCGACGCATAGGCACCACTGTGCCGACGCCCCCCGCGTGCCGCCACCGGCCACGCCTCGCCATGTCACACCAAACTCCGCCTCTGTCGACCACACTTCCTCGCGTCGCGCCGGCTTCCACTACCAACTGCCAAGCCACTACACACCTCCACGGAGGGGGCCGTCCCTGCTGCCACCAGCCTCCACGGTCGGGTGTCGGTTTCTAGAATGGAGAGCCCCAACGTAGAGAGAAGGAGCACGCGCAGCAAGGAGCGCCGGGGCAGACGGACTCCTCAGCTTCAAGCCGAGCTAGGCGCGGCGGTTGGCGATGGCCTCGGCCACCCATGCCACGGCCCTCCTCATCTCCTCCAGTGAGCACACCGGGCCAAGCGGCCCGTCCATGTCGGCCCGGAGCACGACCACCAGCGCTCGCCCGATGCCGATGGTGGCGACGACGCCGGTGTGGGCGACCGGGTGGCGGAACCCAACGGCCATGGCGTCCAGCTCCTCACGCACCAGCCGGCTCATCTCCACCCCCTCGAATGCCAGCTCCGGCCGCTCGTGGATCCAATTCCGCACCGCGCGTAGCCATGACGCCATCTCCGGCCGCCCCGCCATGGCCGGAGAGTTGCACCGGCGAGAGCAGCAGATGCACGAGGCGGAGCACGAGCACGCCTGCCCGCGACCTCACCTCGTTCATCGGCGATTGGTCTCCGCTGCCTCCGGCCGCGCCTCCTCGCGCGGCGTCGTCCTCACGCCGCAGCCATGCCCCCGCCGGACGAGTCCCGACCGCCGTCCGCTGTCGTAGCCGCGCCCTCCGCCGACAACGAGTGTCAGAGCCCATCCCGCAGCCCTCCATGTCGTCCACCGCCCGACGCCCGATCTGGCCACGGAGGGGCTAGATCCACCCCCGAGGAGGCCAGATCCACCATCGGCAGGGCTGGATCCACCACGCCAACGCCGCTCCAACCGCCAGCTAGCTTCCGAAGTGCGCCCGCTGCCATGTCCACCCGCGCCGAGGACGAAGCAACTCCAGGGCTCTTATCCCCGCCGCCGCCTTCCCGGCTGGCCGCTTGGCTTTTCAAACAGTGAGCTCCGGCGGCGGCGAGGTGGTGGAGAGGGTGAGGGAGGGTGACGGCGCAAGCGGCTACGGTTTCGTCCCCGAACCGCCCGCGCGAGAGCGACATAACAGATTCAAGTTTAGTTCAGATCATTTCTTTTCATGGTTAGGCATCAGGATTTTTCATCACTTTTTCTGGACAGATTATATACCTGATACTTGATAGTAACTCCATGAATTTAGTTTCAGCGAAGTCAACTAATTGGTCTCCATCGTTGTGTAAACGTAACTGAAACCGCCATACCAATTTGCCATGGTAATTAATGTGGTATGAACGTAAGATAGCTATCCTATATATAGGATTACTTTGCCTCCTGTCAAACTCGACGATTACAAAACGAGGATTCATTCAAACTGGAATAGTTCTTCATAAATTATATTTTTCTGTCAAAAATACTATATTCAGTATTTTGGTGTAACTAGCTGATTTGCCCGTACGTTGTCATAGAATCAAAGGACAGATTGTGAATTGGGAATCAGAAGCATTTGAATTAGGGAGCACAAAAGTTTTACCAATATTGAAGGGCAACGTAAGTGATAGTGGGTGGTGGTGACGGATGCACTATCACTAAGTATCAATATTTGAAGTGTATACATAAGGAAACGCACAGTTTAACAGTTTCAGGTAATTAATCATTGAACTTAACCTTGGCCATCACAAATTACTGATGTCATGGCATTAGCAGCAGTTCATCACTTTCACCACTTCAAAGGCACTATAGTTGAATTACTACCTATGACAACAAAGAAGCAAGATTATTAACACCATGGAACAATCCAGCAACTTGTTCACAGCCTTTGTTTTCATAGGGTTAGGCATACAGAAGCCCAGCCTTGAAAAGGCTAATCCTAAGCGCAGCCCAGGAGTATGATAAGGCCTTTAGGCCGAAAGCCTGCCCAGCCTAGCAGTGATCTGTCCTGTATTTTGGGTAACCAGTGCAACCCACAATTGACTTGTTTTCTTTGTAGTCTTGATCCCCGAACATGAGAAGTAGTTTTTTTTTCATTTCCTACAAAAATTAAAGCCATTACTATAAAAATCCACCTTGCATGGACATATTTTTTATAGATAATGAATCTTTCGTTAAGTAATAAAATTAATGAAAAGTTTACTGTCCTTAAAAAATACCTAGAGTATTAAGATTTTGCTATCTCAAGCTATCTAGTACCTGAAGATACGAAGGTTTAAACTAGAAAATATATCTTTGATATTTTTTTAAGAATAGTAATTAAACTTAGCCTAAAATTAAAATATATAGTACCTTCAATATACACGAGTTATTGGTGGCTACTTGCTAAAACAATTTCTGCAGTATTTGGACGTACTTGCACGTAGTGGCTAGAACAACTTCCTTCTGGTTGCTTTGATGTACTTGCACATAGTGGTATGGCAGCTTCCTCTGCTAACTGTAGAGAGTACCTGATTTTTCGGTTGAGGCGGTTTATAAATACAATCCTTCCTAGTACATGTTTGTTCCTATATCTAATGAAAATATATGCAAAAGATTTCGGACCCTTGTTGTTTACAAGTTAACAATACTAGTACTTAATTATTTTTTAAATAAAACTATATATCAGTCTCCATGTTTTTCCATTGGATCGATAGGGCCGGCTAGAAACGTGCCATTTAGTGTCTTGGACGCAAGCTGTCGATCAAATGATTGTTGAGAACATGGAGAAATTGAATGTTCTGTAAAGGAATATAATTTATCTTTTGTTTAGTCTCAAATTGTATATAGCTAAGAAGATGGCTTGATCATAGACGACTTGGATTACTTCAAGTGGGTATTATTTTTTTTCTTGTATGAGAAAGTACAGGTCATCTAAAGTTGTGTGAACAGAAAAGGATGAGTGAGGCTTGATTACTCTTGTATGGTAGTTAGATTTTGTCATGTACAGAGGGAAGGCTACTTGGTGGTCACTCTCACCATAAAAGAAATTGCAAACTAGGGTTGAATAAATGGATTATTATTTTGTTTTATTCCTCCTACTCCCTTTTTTTATGATGCAGACTCTTGAGTCAATGGCGGCACAGGAACAATCAGGCAATTAACCTAACCTTCTTTTTTTCTGAAAATTACTTTCAGTTAACAACTTTAACTTGGAACTTTATTAATTCCTAGGAAGATCTGTACACATGCTAAACTACTTTTAACAGCTTGGTAAAGAAAACGACAGGATCAGCATCGTCAATAGCTTCGAAATTCACATCAAGACAAGATTTCTGAACAAAAGTTCATGCCTGGTTGTACTGAAGGTCTGAAGCCCTTTCTACCTCATCCAATCTCTTTAATTTTCTCCTACATAATCTCTATCTCTGCTAATTAAAAAAATAAAAGTTGCTTCCAATTGATCTTTCATCTGTCGTTCATCCCATATGCCGCTGCATCCAACGACCTCCATAGATCTATCTCTCTTCGGAAAATCATTAATAATATTTCAAATGTATATATTTCGGTCATTATGTTCTTATAATCTTAAACATTTAGATATCACATCACTAATCTTAGTTGTAGACGAATATAACAGATAATTCAGAAGGAGATTAATTAATTGACCCAACAATTAATCACTTTGCAGTACAAACTTCATCTTCTTCACTCAGAGATGAACTAGTGGTGGCAATGGCAGCCATCGCCATATCTCGGCTCTGACTTGCGTTCGTCGGAGACCGGCACGTCCTTCAAGTACAGCGACGCCGACAAGGCGACGCCGCCCGACAGCGAGACGGCGCCGGAGGCACGGACTCGCCGGCAGAACGCCCCGGCCGTCGCGCAGACGCCGGCGACCCTCCGACCGCAGGTGCCGAAGTCGTCCACGGCGAACGACAGCGCCGCCGACGAGTAGAGCAACACCTGCGCCGCCGTGTCGACGAGCTCTGCCAACGACGCCGCGGCCTTCGACTCCCCGGTCCTGCCGCTCGCCTCCAGCCACACCGCCGCCGCCTGCAGCGTGGCGCATATCACGGTGGCGGTCAGCGAGTACCTGAACGAGCTGTAGTCACTGTAGGAGACGGTCGGAGAGTCGCCGGCGGGCTGGGCGGCGGCCGTGGCCGTCATCACTGCCGACACCACCGACAGCGCCACCGTGGCGATGCGCAGCGCGAGGCTGGCGCCACCGCGGCCTGAGCAGCCAGACTTGGAACGAGCCATGGATCAAGTAGCTCGAGCTCACTCCAGGACAAGGCTATATGCTTGCATGAGCAGAAGTCAGTATTAGCTAAGCTAAGCTGAGCTAGCTACACCAAAAGAGCAGCATCTAATTACTTAATTAACAAATGCTTATAATTAAATTATTGGTTAATCCAGGACCAAGGTGAGATAATTAGATTAGAAGAGCAGTTAACTAATGCAAATGAGCGTATTAGATGAAGGCTACATGGTAGTAATTAACAGACAGCGATCGATCGATCACTGTCAGGAGCTAACTAATATTAACTCAATTAGTCAAGTTGGGCAATCATTAATTCGAAGCCAGCTTACACGAGCCATTGACTTGACATATGCTACGCAACGTTTGCCCCCGGTTTGTACTCATTGTCACGTTTAACCAAGAAATCATTAATTTTTCTTCTAACAACTTTTATGTTTTATATATATGTATTTCCTATGGACGATTAGAACACGCATTCTTATCCAATGTATGGAGTTGTTTGTGCTCATCATAGCATGAAGAGAACAAGCTTGAATTTTGATTAATATGAAGCTAAATCCATAGTTGGGTTCCTGTCTCAATCTACCACCAAAATTAATCTAATGTCACCTTGGTCGAAGAAGGAGGTGACATATATGGTGATCGAGACGTAAGGCGAAACAATGGTTGAGGCAAGAGAAGAGACAGAAGTAGATAGAACCATGGGAAGCTAGCGAAGTGCCGTATCAAACTAGCTAGGAAGTACTAACTTTATTATAAAACTTATGACGCCATTAACTTTTTTCGTAACATTTCATCATTTATTTTATTAAAAATACACAACTATTGTTTATTTTGTTGTGACTTATTTTATTATTAAATAAAATATAATCTTAACATATATTTTTATATATTTATATAAAATTTATAATAGTTAAAACTTTATAAAAAGTCAATAGCATATAGGCATAGTTTTAACTCATCCATGTGAAGCCGTGCCGTGGATCGATCAAAACGGTTATAAATAAACTACTGATGAGGCTGGATGGGGTTGCTAAAATCTTGGCAACAATGTATACATGAATATATAGTATGCATGCATGACCGAAATTTGTAGAGACCATCGAAATCACGTTGTATTCAATTAGAATCCCAACCAGATATAATGTTCCGTCACAGGAGACATTGAAGGTACGTTACTATGGACGTTTCTCCACTAATTCACAAAAGATATGTATAGTACACAATTTTTATTTTTTACTACTACGATCAAAGCGCATTGTCGAAATAAAAACTCGTTACATAGAAGAAATTATTAATCTTTTCGAGAATTAAATGACTAATCCGTTTTAAATTAATTTCCAGTGGATGATTAATTAGCCTGCATTCTTATTCAAAGATAGAGAATTATTTAATGCTTGTGCAAAAGAAAGAAATTTTGAGTTTGTGTCTTGCTAATAAAAATTTAAAACCAAGATAATAAGCCTATTAGTTGGGGGTTCCTGTCTCAATCATCCATCAAAATTTTTATAATGCCACTTTGTTTGATTGATGATTGCCAGATATATATGTTAGGGCCTATAGAGGTGAAACAGCTAGCTGACACATGGAAGAAATTAAAGAGAAGGCATTAGCCAAGGTAGGAATCTAGTTGGTGGGTTTGATGAACAAAGGACAGAGCATGAAGCAAAGAGAAACGACATGGGTTTATATGGAGTGAAATGAGACGTAGGTGATCACGAAAGCGATGTAGAAAAAGAGGAGTAAACGATAGGACAATTGACAAACGATGAACCAGCACTTTTTATCTCTATTCACGAATTAAACATTTTAATAGTTAGTACAGTACAAATATTTTCATTTAATTTGTCCATTTCAATGATGAAAAGAATTGGTCACAAAAGCATATATATATATATATATATATATATATATATATATATATATATATATATTGATTGCCTGCATTAATGATTGCACTTGCACATAACTAATTAGTCAGAGAATGATCGGTGCAAATCGATGCAAGGTGTCATTACAGCATGTTCCCGTCATTGCCGGCTTAAGCCATGGCAACTATTTCAGTCGTAGACTTGTAACCGAAGTTGGTTGGGAAGTCTTCGCCCAGTTCATCACATGCACAGATACCATTACAGTATACCTCACATATACAGATTCCATGACACACTTAATTACATTACATCAGTATTAATTATATCACATGCTCATGTAATGGAAAATTTCATTGCAAGTCTGCATCCATGATCCATGGTAATTAAGCAAAGATCAAACAAGGAAACAGTGACACACAACATAAATTAATTACAACAAGTTTTCCATGATACAAGTTGCTAGGCCACTTAATTATATTACTTGCCTTTCAGAAGACATGCAGGTGTTTTTTTGGTTTTTTTTTCTTTTGAGAATATGGCAAATTAATCAAGCGACGCTTAATTTATCTAAAAATCTCGTATTAATTTCTCGATTATAGAATTAAATATACCTAGCTAGAGTGCTCGACTAATGCTTGCTATGGCATCCATGGTGGCAAGGGGAGGACTTATCGGAGTCGGAATCCGACCCGCATCCGCCGCCACCGCCTTCTTTCTTCCCACCGGCCGGCCAGTGCTTGACGACCTCGGCGACGAGCAGGGCGACGCCGGCGGCGAGCGAGACGTACATGGCAATGTGCACCTGGTTGCAGAAGTTGCCGGCGGCGGCGGTGGTGCAGACTCCGACGCGCTTGCCCACGGCGCAGTACGACATGTCGCCCGCGGCGAAGGCCGCGGCGGTCGCCGAGTAGAGCAGCACCGGCACGGCGGCGTCCAGCAGCGGCAGGAGCACCTTCGCCGGCGTGCCGTCCTTCTTCTTGCAGATGGTCAGGAAGATGGCGATCGCCTCCATGAACGCGCCGATCGAGCTCGCCACCACCAAATACCTGTAAACATAAAATACTACGTATAAATACAAGTATTATACAGCCGTATTTCATATGTTTGTACAATTAATTGTGTGTACGTACACGAAGGGGCCAAAGTCTTTGTAGGTGATGGTGTGGAGAGGGCCACCGTAGTAGAGGAAGATGGTGCACTGGCTCGCCGTCGCCATGAGCGCCGCCGCGGCCACGGCGAGCCCCAGCACGACGATGCGGAGAGCGAGGTTGACGCAGTAGAGCGCGCCACTGGAGGACGACTCCTTCTTTTTCTCGCCCTCACACATGATTGCCTACTAATTACTCTCCTTGTGTGCTTGATCCAAGGAAGAAGAAGAAGATCAATAGTATAGCTAACTAACTAAGCAAGCAAGCTAGGGTTGCAAAGTTGTTGTTGACTTGATGAGTTTGATGAGAGATTTTGAGATGAGATGATGATATTTATAGATGGATAGATGTATGAATTAGCGATGATTTATAATAAGCTAGTTGGTGTGATGAGGAGGACGTAGTCAAATACTCAAAATTGTACATCACTAGACTAGCTACATGTGCGTGTGATTGGGAGGTTGATGCTTCAACTAACGTTAGCCAGCTCGAGCCCTAATTAATACTCAAGCTCGAGCACATATTATTGCTGCTTCCTTATGAATTGTTACAGGATCTCTCTTATTCGTTGGAGTGGTTATTAATTACAAACCTGGCTTTGATATGGATATATGATTGATTGAGTGCCCATAATTTTTACTTTGTATTTAATTTATTTAATTTCCACGACCAAACCCATTTTTAATATTTTTGCATTTGATGGGAGAAATGATCAATGATTTGTGCCACAGACAGTAATTAATTGCTGTGCCCTAAATGTTTCAGTTTTTTCTCTTTTGATAGATGGGTATTTTTTCTCTCAAGGGAGAATTAGGTGGTGATATTTTATTATTAAGATATTAACACATTTTTTAAACTCATGCGTTTAATGCGAAATTTTTATATAGAAATTACTTTAAATTGGTAAATAAATTTATTTTTAGATTGTCGATGCGTGTGCTCGACACGCGGGGACCCGGGACCCTTTTTTGGTTCGGCACGGGGGAGCGGTGAATCGGGGCTCGAACTCGAGGTGAGGTAGAGGGAAAGTAGGAAGGTGGAGAAAAACCGCAATCACAAAAGAGAAGAAGATTTATACAGTTCGGGCCGTCGGGAGACGTAATACCCTACTCCTGTCTTTATGTTATGTGGAGGATGAATTAAAAGGATAAGAGTGGCTGTTCTTCCCGAGGGAGCTGGAGCTAGTGATCGAGGCGAGATGCTTAAAGTCCAAGGTTGAAGAGGTGAACAAGAGACCAACCTCGGAACCCCTCTATCATGGACTTGGGTCTCCTTTTATAGTGCAAGGGGACACCACGGTAGTCCTAGCTTTCTCTACTCCGCTCCACGTGATGGAGCGGCTCTTGTCCTGTCTTGTCGGGGCTACCCCTATTCCCGCTCTGTTGCCACGTTGCGGGAGTTGGTGGAGAAAAAGGGCGTCGTGGCTGCCATGCTTGCCGACGTGAGGGAGGGTCAACTTACCTACTCCAGTGGGGCCCACCGATCGGTGGCTCTCCGCTTTGGAGAGGGGTCGACGTGACACCCCCAGCGCTCGTATCCTCTCTCCCACGCGGCCGCCCAGCGCATTTAATGCGACTAGACGGGCGTGGAGGGAGGTGTGCGTGGAATGACCGTGCGGCCATCACTGCGGTCGCTGTCAAAGACTTTCTCCCTCTCTCCCTCGTGACGGGCAAAAAGGGATGGTGATGAATAGGCGACGGACGTGCCTCACAACGCAGTAAATGCGACAGGGCAGGCGTCGCCTCTCTCTAGGCATTAAATGTGGTGGTTGACGGTTGGCGGTTGATCTTGCTCCTCTCTCGGAGAGGTGCGGGGTGATGGACGGGGTCCGGGTGATCCCGAACCCCGCCATTTGGGAAAACGGAGGCCTCCGGGCAGCCCCGAGCCAAGTGCCCTTTGGGATGGCCACGTGGCCGCCCGTGGCCCGAACCCGCACGAGCTGTTCGGACGTGTCTTTGGGCGCCCGTAAGCGAAGGCGTCTTCCTTCCTCGACATCGTATCCTCGTTATACCCCGGCCCATATCACCGACAGTAGCCCCGGTGTTGACCGGGACCGAAATCGGGTTCGGGCGCGGTTAACGCCATATTCCCGAGTGGATGGGCCGTGCTCGGATGTGCCGCGCCGCAGCAAGAGATAGGCGTGCGGTAATCGACGCCACGCTTGATTAAGCCTTTCAGACAGGGGGCGTGTTATCCGGGCCGCGCACGGGGGCCCATCTAACCGCCTACCTCCCTCCGTTCCGTGTAGTGCGCCCGGTGGGCGGAAATCCCAGGCGGCGCGAAACCTAGGCGGCGAAAACCGAAGAGACGTGAAAAACAAAGGGGCGCGGAGCCGAAGAGGCGCGTCGCGCGGAGAGTGGAGCGAAATTAATGCCGTAGAATTCGAGGGCTGTGGTTGCCTATAAAAACGGATCCGCGAGAGAGGATCGGTTTCTACGCATTCCTCGGCCATCGCCTCTTATCTTTCCAGCGCTTTTGTCCTTTTGACTCCTTCCTCTCCGCCACCGCTCTCCGCATTCCGGCGCCTCCTCGAAGATGACTCGCGACGCGCCTCGGAGCCCGGAGCATGCTCCCCAAGTCCCCGGTTCACTCCGCGGAGGCTCGAGCCTGTTCAACAAGTATCCGCGCGCGACACGCGTAGTGGCGGCGACATTCCGGCGGAGCGGCCCCGTACGAAGATGGTGTTCTTCACCTCCTTTGCCATGGTCGGGTTGGTGTCGTCCTTCTCCCGGTTCTTCTTCGACGTGCTGGAGTTCTACGACCTTCACTGCATCACCTCACCCCCAACGTGGTCTTCTACCTCGCCATCTTCGCCTACATCTGCGAGATGTTCGTGGGGGTGATGCCCTCACTGCATCTCTTCCAGCAGTTCTTTCGCGTGTGCCGGGCGGGGTCCCCGTGCGATCGGATACGTTGTGATCCAGCCACGCAACGACAGGGCCGTCGACACCGCCTTCATCGACATCCATCCTCGCTCCGATGGGGAGAACCGGAGGGCCTACGGTTCTACACTAGTTTGGGCGACCACCCCGCCTTTTCCTTCCGACGAGGATTCCGCGAATCGTGAGCCGGGGCGGCCGCGCGCCGGGAGAGAGCTGGATGGGGTGCTGGAGCGGATCAGCTATCTCCGGAGGGGGGGCCTGTCCAGCCACGCCGTCTTCCGCGATTTCCAGACACGGCGCATCTCGCCGTTGGGGATAGGCCGCGCCCGCCTACATGTACACGAACTTCAACGACGACATGCGCACCCATGTTGGCGCTCTCTTCGACGGAATGAGAATGACCTCGCGATCCCGGTCCGTCGCACCCTCGGCGTCACAGCGATGGACCTAACACAACTCCCTCCGGGGTTGGTCCCGTTGTGCCGTGACTGCGCGCCGGAGATCCCGCATGCTCGCAGTGGTGGGTGACGACAAGGGTTCGTCGTCGCGCAGCGCCAAGCGCCGCCCGAGGGTGGCGACGATGACTACGACGACGCCGACGACCAGTGCCAATTGGGCGGCAGGGCCGCCGGGGCCGGCAGAGCGGACCGGGGCCCTGCACCCGAAGGGGAAGAGGAAGAGGCAAGAGCACGACCCCGTGCCTCCCCATCACCACCACGGCAGCGCGCGAGCGCACCGCTTCCCCATAGGTCTGGAGGCTCGCAGCGGCAGCCCCGCCCTGTGGCCACCCCGAGGAGGGCAGACGGCCACAACGACGACGACTCGGTGGGGCCCGCGCACCCACGGCGAGCACACCGGCACACCGTCGGCGAAAGCCGCCGCGGTACTCCCGGTGGTGGAGTCCGCGGGCCGCAGCCCGGTGAGCCTCTCTAGCGGCCCCGTGAAGAAGAAACGGGCCATCTCCCGGTCTCATGGAGCTTCAACGCCGCCTACAGTGTAACGCTTTGTAGATGCATACATTTCTTGCGAGCCCCGTGTCTTATTTCAGGCTATTTGTGCTTTGATTTCTCATTGCATTTATTTTTGTTCCCACCACGAGCATCGCATTTTCGCCCCAAGGTCATACCTAAGGGCGGTTCTTCTTCCATCGGCGGGGAACGTAGAAGAGGTCCGGGGTGGTGGAGCCCATCGGGTCCGGGTCACCTCCCACGTGTTCGGGCTCGGGTTCGGTGCGGCTCGAGGAGGAGGCCCACGCCGATGCCGGGCATCAATCGCCCACCAGAACAAGCCGGGGCCCTCCGTCGGCAACGATTCGGGCGAGCGGCCCCGACACGGAGGTGGAGGCGGTGGCGCGGCGGAGAGCAACCCCTGGGGTCCCCACTGCGGCAACAATCGCCGCCACTGCGCCAGCCCGTCGCCGCGCCACGCCATTCGACACCGTCGCCTCGCCGGCCAACACCAACACGCCGGCGCCGGTCCATCGCGATCCGCCGATGCCGTGAGCGGCCTCACCAGAGGCGAGGCAACGCCGGCGGGTGAAGCAACGGTGGATGGCGCCGACCGTGGGGCACCATCGTCTCCCTCCCGTGCGGGTGGTAGACCTTGGCTCGAGCTCCGACTCAATCCGGGGTGCCCGGTCGGGTTTATGGTCGCCATGGACACCGAGCCCCTCGTGCAATCGCAAGAGCGGGCGAGGTTGATAGTGTCCCAGTGCGCCGGAGGAGGCCAACGCGGTCTCCCTGGAAGGGCTTCGGGATCTAGTTCAGGCCTTGGCCGCCGGGAGGTTGCGGTGGCCCGACGAGAGGTTGAGGTCGCGAAGGCCGCCGTGAGTTGGCGACCACGGCGAGGTGGAGGGCCTCATCCGGAAACGGAACGGCGGACATCGAGCGTCGTCGGGGTGAACTCAATCAGTGTTCGAGGACACCGTCATTGAGCGGCACACCGCCGACTTCCGCGAGCGAGCGCCGCCGCAGAGGAGAGGGTCCGTACCACTGCGGGAGTTCATCCGCGACCTCAACGGCGCGCCAGAACTCAACCGGCGCGAGCGCGTCCCGCATGATGCCGAGGCCGTCGCCGCCAGCACCGACATTGAGCTCCGGCCCGCGAGGATGGCCTAGCGAGCACGAGAAGGCCCTAGAGGCAGCGTGGTAGGCGGTCGGGCACCGGAGGCCACCGTGGCCAAGGCCGAGGAGGACTCCGCCGTGCGGGAGGAGAACGTGGTGGCCAGAGAAGGCCATCGCCGAGCGCGAGGCCGCCGTGGAGGGGCGCGAGGTGGCCGTGCTGTGCCCGGGAGAGGAGGTCTCCGGTGCTCGAAGGCCATCGGGAGCGCGAGCGAGCTCGCGGCCGCCTCGTGCCACCGGCAAGAAGAGCTGGAGTGGTGGGAGCGGGACCTCGTCGCCGAGAGCAGCGGTCGACGACGTGGAGGCGTGGGTGCGGGAGTCGGCGGCGGGAGCGGGTTCGCCGTCCCACCGGCCCCTCGCCCAGCGAGCGGCGCCGATTTGGATGAGGCGCGCCACCGGATCGCGAAGCCGGAGCACGCCCGGTTTTGGGCTCCGACCGTGACCTCGTCCGTCGCGCGTCTTCGAGAGGCGGCCCGTGAGGTGGGGTTGTACGCCCTCGCGCCGCCGCTCTACCTTGGAGGGATTGGCCACCCAAATAGATGAGCCGGCCGAGGGGATTAAAAGGGTGCCTGAGGAGGTCGACGAAGTGGCGAAGGAGTCGTCGTACGACCTGTCCCGCCAGGTCGCGACGTGATCCCGGCGAGCTATCGTGCCCGCGACCCCGGCTTCAACCCGTACATCCCCACCGAGGACTTCCCGAGGGCACGAGGAGGCTGCTTGGCGTCGTGTCAAGGATGTCGTCGACTCCATCATGATTGGCTTCGACGAAACTCCGACGGCCTTTCAGCTTGCCTACCGCGAGGACCCGCCGGACGAGGATGACACGAAGAACGCCCCAGCGACCCGCCGACCGCCTAGGACTCCCGCTTTTGCCTCTATCCCGTACTTGTAAAAACATTGTAATACTATTTATGTTATCAATGCACTTGCCTTTCTCATGCTGGATTCGCATTGTAGCAGTCCATAGTGGTCGACTCGCAGACGATGATTCACATATATATATGTATATATATTGGGAGCCCCCGGCCAACTTGGCGCACACACGGTGGCGGTTAGTTGGCCCAAGCTCTTGCCTCGTTCGTTTTCCCGCAACGGCACGCTCTTTAGTTAGTTTAGCCATTGTAGGAATATGGACAAGATGGTTTCCTGCCATGATTCATCCTATGTAATTGGGAGCTGGTCCGGCTCGGGCGGCGTGCATCGGGCGGCCGGTGCCTTTCTCGGGCTCCGGTAGAAGTGAGGGCATAAAGGGCCGGGGGCAGCAGTAATGGAGGGATCGGGACAGCGTGATGACGCCACCCGAGCCCCCAGTGCGTTGACTACCCCGAGACACTTGTATGCAGCGTCGCTTTACCCTCGACACCCTTAGGGCCTCTCACCTAGGGTGGGCAAGGCCGAAGATCACCGGAAACCAAGATCCGTAATACATGTTCTCAAACATGGAGGGGAAAATATACGCAATGCGTATATTTTGTAAGGGAAAAGCACAAAGAGTATAAATGGGCGAACTCATTGTTCATGCCAATCGGAGGCAATGAACGTGCTTCCATATATATTGGGGATTCAGACACCATGCGGCTTATGGGTAGAACTTGCGTAGGTGGGAAATGTTCCACGGGTTTGGCAGGAGTGCCGTCCTTCGTGGCTAGGCGAACTGCTCCCGGGCACGGAATGCCGATAACTTTGTATGGCCCTTCCCACATCGGAGATAACTTGCTCGCCCCGCACGTGTTTGCACACGACGAGAACAAAATCATTGATTTGCGCGCTCGGGGCTGACTTTGTATTGGTAATAACGACGGGGAGGCTCTGCTGATAACGGGCCGCGCGAAGCGCTGCTCGACGCCGTATTTCTTCCAGGTAGTCCAGGTCGTCGCGGCGCAGCTGCTCTTGATCAGCTTCGGTGTATAGTGTGGCTCGGGCGATCCTGGTTGAGCTCGGAAGGCAAGACCGCCTCGCCCATACACCAAGAAGAATGGTGTTTCCTGGCACGGCTTGGTGTTGTCTCGGTTGGCCCAAAGGACCGCGCAGCTCGTCAATCCACGAGTCCCTATGCTTCTTGAGGACATTGTAGGTCTTTGTCTTGAGGCCTTTCAATATTTCCACGTTTGCACGCTTGGCTTGGCCGTTGCTTTGGGGGTGGGCGGGCGAGACGAAGCGAGTTTGATGCCCATGTCGTCGCAATACTCGCCAAACAGCTCACTCGTAAAGTGGGTACCGTTGTCGGTGATGAGCCTATTGGGGACCCTAAACCTTGCCGTGATGCCTCTCATGAACCGCACAGCCGAATGTTTGTCGATGACGCTGACCGGATAAGCCTCGGGCCACTTGGTGAACTTGTCAATGGCGACATATAGAAACTTGTAACCGCCACGCGCCCGCTTGAACGGGCCCAAGATGTCCAGCCTCTAGACCGCGAACAGCCACGAGAGCGGGATGGTTTGAAGGGCCTGGGCGCGGTGTGTCCGCTTGGCGTGGAATCGGCATGCCCGCACCGCCGCACGAGGTCCCGCTGCATCCTCCGCGTGGGCAGAGAAACCTTGGTGGAATGCCTTCCCTACCAAGATTCGGGAGGCCGAGTGCGCCCCACATTCTCCCTCATGGATCTCTCGCCAGAGCCCGAGACCCCGTTCCCGAGCGATGCATTTCATGAGCACTCCATTGGCACCGCGTCGGTAGAGTGTTCCTTCCACCAACACGTACCTTTTGGAGATGCAGCGATGCGCTCGCTTTTCTCATGTTGCTCGGGCAATGACACGTCTTGCGATACGCCCGGATTTCCGAAATCCATGCCACCCGGCGCGTGATGTCGGTCTCGGCAGACCAGCCGTGGCCGGCTCGCCAGTCCGGGCGTCGGGACCGCCGACTCCCGCCCTTGGGGCGGTTCGGGGCACGCCGACGGCCCGTGAGTCTTTCTTCAAATGCGCCTGGCGGGGCTGGGGCTCGCGCGGACGCGATCCTAGATAACTCGTCCGCCAGGGTATTGTCTCTTCTGGGAATATGGTGCAGCTCGAGGCCATCGAAATGGCGCTCCATACGCCGTACTTCCTTGACATATGCTTCCATTTGGGGTTGGCGCATTGGTACTCCTTGGAAACTTGGTTCACGACTAGCCGAGAGTCGCCGAGGACTAGCAGACGGCGGATGCCCATGCCGCGCCGCCGCAACCCCGCTAGAAGCCTTTCATACTTGGCCATGTTATTGGTTGCTCGAAAGTCAAGTCGAACGATGTACCGGAGTACATCGCCTGTCGGGAAGTTAACGCAACGCCCCCCCGCCCGTAAGGTGAGTGAACCGTCAAAGTTCATCACCCAATGCATGGTCCATTGGCCGCGATCCTCCACACTCTCGGGTTCACCCGTGGGTTGATCGTTGTCGGCCACTCGCGTCCATTATGCCACGAAATCGGCCAAGGCCTCGGCTCTTGATCGCGTGGCGAGCCAAATGCAGGTCGAACTCGACAATTCGATAGCCCACTTGACTACCCGTCCCGTGCCCTCTCGGTTATACAAGATCGCCCGAGAGGATAAGACGTGACTACCATTACCCGGTGTGCTCGAAAGTAGTGGCGCAGCTTCCGGAAGCCATGAGCACGGCGTAGAGCATTTTTTGGGCTTGTGAGTAACGTGTCTTTGCGTCCCGTAGCGCCTCACCGATAAAGTAGATTGGCCGCTGTACCTTGGTACGGGCCTTAGCTACTTTACCAGAGCAACAGCTCAGTGCACCGGCGGGTTACCTCGGTGTCCTGAGCCGCCGGGCCATCGCTTTCCCGGGCCCTCGGGGCCGCTCTGGATGGAAGGGGCCTCTGGAGCCCCTGACTAGGGGCCGGGTGGCTCCCCGAGGCTCTGGGGCCAAAGGCCACCTCCGGCTCTGGGTGCTTCCTTAGCCAACACCGTTCCAAGGTCTCCGCCTCTGGGTGTGATGAGGCTTGGGGCGTCCGGAGACCGGCTCGTCGTCACGCTTCACAACCAACGCCGCACCGATCACTTGGGAGTTGCCGCCAAATATAAAAGGAGGGGTTCTCCTTCTTAAGGTGCCACCAATGTGGGCGGCGAGGAGAGATAACGCTTGAGCTCGCTCAAGGCTTTCTCCACCTCGTCCGTCCAAGTGAAGGGGCCAGCTTCACTTTAGCAACTTGAATAGAGGGAGCGCCCGCTCTCCCATCTTTGATATAAAACGGCTCGGGCAGCTACACAACCAAGTGATTTTCTCGCACATCCCCGAGCTTCCTTGGGGGTGCATCTCCTCTATCGCCTTTATTTTTGCAGTGGTTGGCCTCGATGCCTCGAGCGTAAACTAAAAACCCCAAAAGCTTGCCCTGTCGGTACCCGAACACACATTTTTCCGGGTTCACTTCATGCGGGAGGACCGGAGGTTATCAAATATCTCGGCCAGGTCCGGGAGCAAGGTCCTTTGGTCCCGGGACTTAACCACGAGATCATCGACATACGCCTCAACATTGCGTCCTATTTGGTCTTTCAACGTGATGCGGACACCGCGTTGGAAAGTAGACATGGCATTCTTTAAACCTAAAGGCATAGATATATAGCAAAAGGTACCCATCGGGTGATAAATGCAGTTTTATCCTCATCCTCTACACCATGCGAAACTAATGATAACCAAAATTTGCATCTAGGAAACATAAAAGGTCACACCCCGCAAAGGGAGTTGACTATCCGGTCTATTCGGGCGGAGGATAAGGGTCTTTAGGACATGCCTTGTTGAGACCGGTGTAGTTGATGCACATGCGCAGCTTGTGGTTGGCCTTCGGGACAACCACCGGGTTAGCCAACCACTCCGGATGCAACACCTCTCGGATGAAGCCGGCCTTCCGGAGCCGTGTCACCTCTTCACGGATGAACGCCCGTCGCTCCGAGGCCTATCGCCTTACCTTTTGCCGAACCGGTCGTGCATCCGGCCGTCGCAAGTCGGTGCTCAATCACCTCCTGGGGACTCCGGGCATATCCGACGGCTTCCAAGCAAACACGTCGGCATTTGCCCACGTAAAGGAGACGAGCACATCTTCCTATTTGGGGTCCAAGTTGCCGCCACTCGGCGGTCTTGGACGGGTCGTCGCCCACTGAATGGACTTGATCACCACCTCATCGGCAGAGGTGATGCGCTTCTTGGGGGCCGGGAACCCGAGGCCTCCCTTGAGGGTCCTCGGGTTCAACGCGGTCGGCCGCCGCAATATCATCCACGCGTGCTTCGCGCAATCCAGCGCGGTTTTGACATCGGCATGGATGGTGATGGGGCCTCCGGGCCCGCATCTTGAGTTGGCGGTAGACGTAATGGGTAGCCATCATGAACTTCACCAACGCCGGCCTCCCGAGCACAGCGTTGTAGGGCAAAAGGTCCGCCACATCGAAGTCAATCCGCTCGGTGCGGAAATTGGTAGGGCTTCCAAATGTGACCGGTAGCGCGATCTCGCCCGAGGGGCCACACCTTCTCGGGCGTTACCCCAATGATGGGATAGGATGGCCCGAGCACCATCCTCGGGGCCTTGATCGCATCGAAGGCCTTCGGGGACAGATGTTGAGAGCCGCACCCCGTCAATTAGGACTCGGGCAACCTTGACGTTGCAAATGGTGGGGAGGTCACGAGGGCCAAGTTGCCACTTCGTGCGATGCTCCTGGGGTGATCCGCCCGGTCGAAGGTGATTGGCACCCCCGCCCGCGCGATTTTTGGGCCGCCTCATGGGACGGCACAGCAGCCGAGGAGCTCACGCCTCATGGTCTTGAGGCTCCAACGGGACACCTGGGCGCATGCCCTCCGTCGATGGTGGCGACGACGTGCTTGGGGTCCTGGTAGCCCAGATCATCATCTTCGTCCCCGACGGGGGCCGCACTCTTGGCCTCATCTCGTCGGTTGTCCGTGCGTTCCCGGGCTTTACCCTTGCGACGGGCTTCTTTCCCCTCTCCCTCCTCTCCCCGCTCGTACTTTTGTACCCGCTCGACCAAGTTCTTGACCGAGTGGCACTCGGAGAGGTCGTGGCGGGAGGTTTGGTGTACCATGCACCACTTGTCCCCGTCCCGGCCCTAGGGGCAAGGGTCCGGGTGCGCCGCGGTTGCTCGCGGGCTTGCCCTTTCGCGAGGGCTTCTCGGCACGGCGGTGACGAGGACGTGGCCTTCCTCTCCACCGAGCGATGGCTTGCACTTCCGCCGCCACTCACGCCGCTCCTCTCGGACACGGAGGGGGCAGCGTTGGGAGGCCGGAGCGGGATTCCTAGGGTTCCGGATCCGAGCCTCTTCCTTGCGGCAACTGGTTAGCAAGCTCGAAGAGCTCGGTGGTGGTCCAGGGGCCTTGGATTCGATCTTCTCCAAGATGACGTCATGGCATACGCCACTCCCGAAGGTGAAGATCACCGCATGGTCGCCGATGGACGGTATGGTGTTGTGTACCCGGCAAAAGCACTGGATGTATTTGCGCAGGACTCGTCCTATCCTCGTCTGACCATGTGGAGGTCGCCTCCACTCCCGGTGCGGTACGTGCCCGGAAGTTAGAGGTGAACCGCCGGCACAAGTTGTCCCACGAGGTGACCGACCGGGCCGGCAGGTTCATTAGCCAGAACGGGCCCGGCCTTTGAGCGCCATGGGGAAGAAGTTGGTCTTGACGAGCTCGCCACCTCCAGCGCCTCGATGGCCGTGATATAAATCTGGAGAAACTCGGTGGGATTCACCGTGCTGTCATACTTCTCCATGAGGGCCGGCCTAAACTTGTTAGGCCGCGCACATTGCGGAGGCCGGAGACAAATGCCCGCAGCCGTTGCCGAATGGAGGGGGCGACGAGGGCCGGGAGGCCCCTTTGGGTGCCGCAGAATGCCCCGCGCGCGGCCGGGCCACCACAGCCTCTCGCCGTGCCCCGGGGGTCTCCCCGTGGCAGGCCGCTGCGCCGCCGCCGAGTGTTTGCGCCTCCCGACGAGGAAGCGCAGCCTTGAGCTCGCCCGTGCGACGTTCGTCGCGGCGCGCTCAATACGAACACGGCATCCTGCTCCGCGTATAGCGATCCCGAGGCGCCTCGGTTGGGCTGCAGCCGAGAGGCTTTCTTCGCCCTCACGGCCGCTGCCCTTCGAGCTCGTCGTCGAGATGACGAGCCGACCGTGGTGTGTGAACCACGCGGTCGGTGACTTGAGGAAGCGAGGTCGACGACCACCGACGCTAGGCCGAGCCGACTAGCTTCGCCACGTCGTCAAACCAACGCTTGGCGTTGACCCCTCATCCGGTGTTACCGGGGTGGCGCAAGAGCGCTCCGCCGCTGGAGGGCGCCTTCAGCGTGCCAAACTTATCGCAGGGGACGTAGCTCTTGCACGGCTCGCCGCACGTCCGCTGGCGTGGCCCGGATCCCGCAGTGCGTTGAAGACCCTGGGACGCTTGGCCTCCTCCGCCACACCCGCCTGCTCTCGGCGGGGCGGGGGAGATGGCAGGCTCCGGCCATCGCCGCAGCCATCGGAGGGGGTGAGAGGGACAAAGGTCCTCCTTCCTCCGAGCGGAGATGCCGAAAGTTGGGGCCGTGCCCGCCCGTATTGACCTCCTCGACCGCCTTGTTAGCCAAGTCACACTCTCGGGTAGCAAGTGAGCTTGACGTGGTCCGTAGGACGTGGCCGTGGACCATGGCAAGAACGGAGGCGGGCGGTTCCGCCGGAGACGGAAGGAATACGCGAGTTTAAACCCTAATGCGGTGCGCTCCCTACTCCGACGCGCCGCTGCCGATGCGTGTGCTCGACACGCGGAAACCGGGACCCCTTTTTGGTTCGGCACAGGGAGCGGTGAATCGTGGCTCGAACTCGAGGTGAGGTAGAGGGAAAGTAGGAAGGTGGAGAAAACCACAATCACAAAAGGCACGTAAGAGTTATACAGTTCGGGCCGTCGGGAGATGTAATACCCTACTCCTGTCTTTATGTTATGTGGAGGATGAATTACAAGGATGGGAGTGGTTGTTCTTCCCTGGGGAGCCGGAGCTAGTGACGAGGCGAGATGCTTAAAGTCCAAGGTTGAAGAGGCTGAACAAGAGACCAACCTCGGAACCCCCTCTATCATGGACTTGGGCCTCCTTTTATAGTGCAAGAGGACACCACGTAGTCCTAGCTTTCTCTACTCCACTCCACGTGATGGAGCGGCTCTTGTCCCGTCTTGTCTGGGGCTACCCCTATTCCCGCTCCCGTTACCACGTTGTGGGAGTTGGTGGAGAAAAAGGGCGTCGTGGCTGCCATGCCGCCGACGTGAGGGAGGGTCAACTTACCTACTCCAGTGGGGCCTATCGATCGTGGCTCTCCGCTCGGAGAGGGTTGACGTGACATCCCGGCCAGATCCTCTCTCCCACACGGCCGCCCAGCGCATTTAATGCGACTAGACGGGCGTGGAGGAGGCGTGCGTGGAATGACCGTGCGGCCATACTGCGGTCGCCGTCAAAGACTTTCTCCTCTCTCCCTCGTGATGGGCAAAAGGGGTGATGATGAATGATCGACGACGTGCCTCACATTGCAGAACGCGACGGGGCGACGTCCGGCCTGTCTCTAGGCATTAAATGTGGTGGTTGGCGCTGATCTTACTCCTCTCTCGGAGAGGTGCGGGGTGATGGACGGGGGTCCGGTGATCCCGAACCCCGTCATTTGGGAAAACGGCGGCCTTCGGGCAACCCCGAGCCAAGTCCTCCTTGGGATGGCCACGTGGCCGCCCGTGGCCCTGACTCGCACGAGCCGTTCAGGACGTGTCTTTGGGGCACCCCGGTAAGCGAAGTCGTCTTTCTTCCTCGACATTGTATCCTCGTTATACCCTCGGGCCCATATCACCGACATAGATAATAATTAAAACTTAATTAATCATCTGGATTTTTGTTTTACATGTCCTAACATCGTATCTATCTTCATTAGAAAAGAACGTCAACTTAATTCAGACTTCAGGAGATGTTTGATAAAAATGTTGGGATTGCAATAGCCCAGTTATGTAGCTGGGACTCTGCCTGAACTGACGGCCCATTAGCACAGCACACAGAGCTCCTGATATCTCAGCCGATGATCACTTTTGGGCCATTAACATCACTCCTCTCGAGGCTAATGACATCACTAAGACACTAATGACACCATTGACCATATCCATAAGCAAAGTACACACTCTGATAAAAACTACATATTAAAATCACGACATTATCTGAAAAAAAGAAGAAGTTTTCTGACAAACATTAACTTGTACCAATGCAAAATCGTGTAGGACTCTTTGAGATTGACTTTTCTAATAAGCTACGAAGAAATGCATGGATTACACCATCTCCCAGAAAAAAAATTACTTTACATCATACTACTTGATATGGATTTACTGACGCTTATGCAACTCTAAACTCTCTGACGTGATCAGTCTGAAGAGGTGGGCCACAGGGAGAACGGCAGCGGCACGTCCCTGAAGACGACGGCGAGGCCGATGGCGGCGCTGCCGGCGAACGAGAGGAGCTTCGACTGGTGCACCTGCCCGCAGAAGCGGCCGGCGCCGGCGCCGCAGGCGTTGATCTGCGGGCCGTACGCCGACACGGCGGCGAACACGGCGCCGGTGGCCGTGTAGACGAGCGCCTGCACGGCGACGTCGAGCACGAAGAGGAGGATCCCGGGGAGCTTGGCTGCAAACCCCTCGCCGCCGTCGTCGTCGCCGCCCTTGCTGAGCTGCAGGTAGATCGCCGCCGCCTCCAGCACGGCGGCCGCGATGTTGAACCCGACGAGGTAGACGAACGGCGGAAAGTCCTTGTAGGTGATGGTGACGACGACGCCGTTGCGCTGGATGATGGTGCACTCGCTCGCGGTCGCCATGACCACCGCCGAGGTGAGCGCCAGCGCCAGCGTGGACAGCCGGAGGAGGAGGCTCGCCGCCTTGGAGCCGTTCGGCTCGTCGTCGTTGACGTGGCAGCCGTACGACATGACGACGACGACGCACGTTGCAAGCAAGCTAGCTAGATGATCAACATCGAAATGATGATCAAATTAATTAATTATGGAAATCCACAAACAAATCTCTATTTATCGTCAGAAATACTAATCAATCCGGGCGTGCAATTAGCATGGCGACTTCATGATCTAGAAGATCATCCAGTCATTAAGCTAGCCAACACACTATGTTATATACTTACTCTATCCATCTAAAAAATAACAACCTAATATAACCTAACCTACTAAGTGGCGGACATAGAAATTTTTCGATGAGGTACAGAGTTTAAAAATATATCAAGACAACAAAATATTTATGGAGGATGGAGAAGCAGTATGGTTTAGGGTACCCCTCAGCTAGGTCAAAATCAAGGGGAAGAGCGAACGTGGATCAAGGTGGGAGCCACCAAAATCACAGAGATCATCCTCTCTGGAGAGTAGTCTTTCTTTCTGTTTTGTAGGTCTATTGTTTTTTTAGATCCTGTATATATCTCTTGTTGGGGCTTTTCTCCTTCTCTATTAATATAAAAATTGGCAAATCTTTTGCCTTTCTTTAAAAAAACTAAATATGATACTAACAAACAAATTTTAGCATACATGTTCACTAGTATATAGACAGTAGATTTCACTAAAATATTGTATACTTAATAATTCAAGGGTAGATTTCTTGTTTTTTCGTCAAAGTACTCTTTTGGTCCAACAAAATGATATGTATCCATAATATGCATGCTATATGATGGTTTTTTATAAAAAAATTTAAGTACAAGTTTATCCCATGTCCAATGGTGTATCCGCACATGTCAACTACTCTATGGAGGTAGTTATATTTTAAGATAGATGAAGTGCATGATAATACTATGCATGATATTATACAAACAAATTGATTAATGTTTCGGATTAATTTCCATGCATGTACTTTGATTTATGTGCAAATTCTGTCGCTGAGCATGCATGCATATGCATGTAAGCCACAGATGGTGAATTAGAATATTGTTCTAGTTGATGCAAATATATATGGGGATTGGGGAACGCATATATAATAATATATACAAACACATATAAATGATTAGAATGTAAATGAAAATACATTATTATTGTACCTGCAAATTATTAGCTGATGAGGTCGATCGATCACTTTGCTATGTTCTTCTTGATATGCTAATTAATAAAAATGGATCCCATGGAGCAATGCATTTATATGCACGGAAGTGTGTGAATGCATGTAGCCAGCTTGGAAGAGTGACCCACACTTGTTGGCGCGTCCACGTCGGCGTTGACCAGCTGGGTCAATACATATATATGTCCCCCTAGCTCGATCAAATTTTCTAAAGCATAATTTTCCCAAATTTCCTACCACTCGTATCCACAACGGATATTATATATTATTAATTATCCAGGTCAATAGATATATAATTTCCCATTGAATTTTCTAAGCCTCATTTCCCCAAATTTCCTGGTTTTTTTAATATTTAAGCAGATAATATCATCGCACGTGTGTACCAGGTTACATGCCTTCGGTCTCAGGTTACGACCGAATCTTTATGAATAGTATACTGTCAAAAAAATCACGACGTATATCCAACGGTTGAAACAGTAGTAGACTATGCAACCCGTGAGTCTATAGTATAGAGAGAAACGTGAAATTAACCACAGCCAGAGAAAATAATTATAATTAAGGTAGAAATGATATTTAGATATATAATTGATTAGATTGACAGGTAGAAGCTGAGAAGTCTCTTATGCAAGTCGGTCATATATTGTACTTAATGATATATGAAGGCAGCAACAATCATATAGGACAAAAGTAGGGTCAACCAGTTGGTAGTTGGTCAATGCGATTTCTTCGCCCTGTTAGTGTCACGTCTATGTCTGTACGACATGAAAGGACATAATCCGTTCTAAAATATAAAAAATTTTATTTTTAAGTTATTTATTTAAAAATAATTAACTAAAAATGTTTATATTTAATAGTGAATGGACGTATATACAAGTTTAAATTTAAATTTGAATTTGAATGTGAATATGAATATATGTATACTAACTAGTGTTTAATTTGTTATTTTTACTGTAATTTTTAGAAATCAAATTTAAACTTATATAATAATGTTATATATTACTGAAGTGATATATCATACATTAATTTATTCTGTTAAATATTTTGAACTTTTTCATAAATATTTAGTTAGTATAACGAGTCGACGTCCAAAGTCGACTCCAATTTTCTCATACAGTATGTGTACATCTATCATTGCTTTGACCCATACATCTAGTCGTCCACAATTAGGGGTTGAAATTTTTGTACAAAATTCTTGTTTTTTCTAAATTTGGTCCAATTTTATTTAAATTTAGTCAAATTTTGTTTAAAATCTAAATAATTTCGTACCAAAATTTTTGTTTTTTATGAAATTATAAACCATGTCAATGAGATACACATGCATTTCAAATGGAGAAAGCGGAGCAAAAGAGATGCATTTCAATCTTGTGAGTTTAGATTTGGTTAAAAACCTTGGGTTGTCTACACAACCATATCCTCATCCATATTATATCAAATGGTTTAACTCTTGCGATAAGTTTAAGATAAGTAGAATTATGATAATATATTTTTCTATTAGAAGTTACCATGGTACTGCAAATTTTGATCTTGTGTCTATGCAAGCATGTTCTTTGTTGTTTGGTCAACCATGGATGTATGATAATAATGTTTTAGTGATATTACTGATACATACTCATTGAGACATAATGGTCAAAAACAAAATTGGTATCGATAAGTGTTGCTGAAATTTTCAAATATGATCTTGAGAGGATGAAGAGTAAAATCTATGAGATTTTTAGAAATATCTAGAATGATACTAATATTACGATGTCTTTAACTAAGTCTGAGTTATTACAAACGAATGCATTGTTGTACCTCTTGCTTTGGATACAAATATTTTGCAGGTATCTGAGAATAACTAAGATAATAAGGAAACAAAGAAAGATATAGAGAAAGAAGGCCTATCAATTGCTCCATGCATGCTACAAGGAAGTTTAATTGAGCAAGCACATACTCAAGATGAGAGCAAAGGCAGATAATGGTGCTATATTTACTCAAGGTATGCATAGTTATGATGTGTCAAATATGTCCACTACTTATGCTACATTAAATGCTACATTAAAGCAACCCATAGTGAAAATAATTGCTGAAATATCTTTTGTTAGTGTCAAGGATAAGGCATATCTCCTATACGTCAGTTAATGGAATACGAAAAATACCATATATCTAATAATATACAAGAATATATTCTTTAATTAAGGAAATACGATGGATAAAGAAAAAAATTATCTTTTCGGAATAGAAGATGTTCCTGATAAGGAAGGAGACACGGAGTCCTACTCGAACACTACAAGAACTATTCGAATCGTATTTATACTTGTCTTCCTAGTTCTACTTGGACAAGGGGACATCTGAGGGTATAAATACAAGATCCTCAGGAGGAGAGGGGACAGGGCCAATACAGATCTAGACAAACCAATGTAGGAGCTACAAAAGCCGACAAGAGGGATCTAGAACTACCTCCAATCTCGTCGAGTTCATATTCGAGAACGAAGACTACATTAGCCGTCAACTACATGTGAGAGCACTATGCCGCCAAGCCGATGCCGACTAGATTAGGTCATCCCAAATATTGTACTCATGTGATTCTGATATATAAAGGTAACATCTGCTTCAGCCAACAGGAGTAGGGTTATTACCTATCAGTTAAGGGGCCTAAACATCTATAAAAATCCCTATCTACTGTCTCTTTTATCTCAATCTCGCGTATACCCTGCTTGCAACGATCTCCATACTTTACAAATACCATGGTCGGTGTATAGCCCGTCGATAGTGATGTGTCAGGTGAGAGGCTTGGTGCTTCAAGGTTTTGATGAGATCAGTTCAAGAGTAGATTTTTCAACGAGGGCTTCTAGAACAATCCTGACCTGAGAGATCCAACCCAGCCAGCATTCACTTATGTCCAAGTCGGAACCATTGTCTTCCCAGTGTTCGCTGCCGTCCCGATCTCACCAGCCTTGGCTTATCCGAGGACGAGGACATGATGACTGAATAGGAGGACATGATTCCTACAACGGCTATCTCTTCGGCAATTACGGAGAACGAGGTGCCAACAACCAAATCTACCGATGAGCTTCCTAAAACGGCTAATCTCCCGACTACGACCGAGAACCAGACGCCGATAAGGAAATTCACTGAAAAAGACTTCAACACATGGTGTCCAATCTGCAAAAACTCTTCGACAACTTTGGACCTAGGATATATGACCCAACTGGAGTACATTCTCTTCTAGAGCGGGACCCTCGTCATCTCAATTTTTGTCAAGACATCATCAGTGTAGATTTTTTAACGAGGGATACTTCAACGACTTTGCTCTGGGATATATGACCCGACCAGAGTACGTCCCTACCAACAATTCGATTTGTCAAGATCGCCCAAGCTTCAAGACACCGCCACCGTGGAGGACAACAGTCCAATTCTGTCGATCATGAGGTTTTAACCCGAATCAACTACTCCCGAACTAACGTCCGCCGCCAAAATTTTGACCGGATCAAATCTCGACCATGACGAAACGCACCGACCAAACTAAAATTGATCTACAACCAATCGGGTTTGCCCAGGGGTGGAGGTAGGGGGTATCCTTGATGGTAGCGATGAAGCCTACTCCTATGAGTAACCTCCATCCAAGTAGTACTCCAGCTTTGGCATGGGGAAGATAGAGCAAGGCTGAGTACTGCCCACTGTACTCGGTAAAGTCATACCAAGAGGAGATATGATGCAAGTAATTCCAAAGGAGGCTAGGGGTTCTTGTGCATAAAGCAGATATTTAAAAGCAGTAGTTGAAATCAGTAAAAATTGTTGAATGTAATTAAGCAATATTAAATATCACCGTCTAACGCTACACCATGTTGCGATAAGCCCAACCATCCACCTCAACTACACCAGTTTCAATAAATCAAATTATTAATGATGAGACTAATCACGGTGGATCTGGTTGATCGCCCATAACCGCGAGCATGGCTATTCGAATAGTTTTACTCTGATTAGAGACGTACGATTGTACTTACAAGACATAGCCCCGCGACACGTTTTTGTGCACCGACATGTCACCACGACATACTGGAAAGGAACTGACATGACCTTTCGCATAACTCCCCCTAACCAAGCACACCACGCTGAGGTTTTACCCCCACCCTTAAGCTAGGGTGGGCCGCCCTCCTCCCTGTACGCCGCGGTGAACTCGGCAGCCGATCAACCCTTAAGCCGGGGCCAACCCAACTCCATCACACCTACCCTCGCCTGGGTGCATCAGAAAGGAAAAAGCTACACTACAAGGCTAGTCGGTTCCCACGCTAGCTTGTGGTATGAACAATAATTCTTCCAGGGTTTCGGGTGAATTGGTCTTTAAATGCCATGGGCATGACAATCGAAACCATGCCCCCACAGCCCACTGTTAGGCATATTTTAGTTAAATTAATACCATTATGGTGCGTGTCCATAATTGTCATCATTAATCAAATATATAGGGTAGTAGTGAGATTCCCCATAGTGAGCTTATTGATCTAAGCATGGCTAAGCATTTACTAAGGCAACATCTAGTCATATTAATTCCCAAGCTATCGATGACAAACTGTAAACAAGCTATGGTGAGTACAATAGGAACCATCCCAAATGACATTATTAAATAACGCAAATTTAATAGAAAACAAGACATTTGCAAATTAGGTACAATATGTTCAATGAGAAATATGTGACTTGCCTTGCTCTGGTGCTGTTGGGACCTCTGCAACAACCTCAAATAGAGCGAAGCATCAGAACCAATGGAATCTAAGCGACAAACAAAGCACACAAGCAAAACAGTCTATAAGTCTACTAAAACAAGAAACAAAACCATTTTAATGGGTTCTAGGCATTTTTACGAGTTTACTGCAATTTGAATGGATTTAATCGGAGCTCGGATGAATTTTCTATGAATTTTAGAAGATTCATTGTGTTTTTACTATAAATAGAAAAACATTAATGATTTATTGCACATTAAACCCAAAGGCTTACGTCGGCAAGGGAGAGGGCCAGCGTTGGCAAGCAAGCCCAATCCCTGGTGACACAAGGTGGTCGGTCCACCGTGTACCGGGACCACCGAGGCGATCCATGGCTGGTCCACAGGACCGACGATCCAGATCGGCCCGAGGCCGATCGGACGGCTGCGGAGTGACGTGGCTGGGAGCATGGGTGCGACTCGATGCTGGCCCGGCCGAGCGACGGCGCGTGGCGCTGCGTGGCGGTGCGGTGATGGCCGACAACGCGGGAAGTGGCGGTGGATGGGCACTGATGACACCTAGGGAAGGAGAAGAGGGGAAAATTAGAGAGAAAAGAGGGGCACGACGACGGGCATTACCGGCCAGAGAGGGCGGGAATGGAGGGCTCACAGCCAAGCGAGGGAGACAGCGCTCTAACGGGAAACCTGCGGAGGGAAGTGGCGGCCGAGGGGCAGCTTGGCCCTCTGGATGCCACGGTGGCGACAGCGCGGCCCGGCGATGACCCTAGCGACGACATTTGCATTGAAGTCAAGGACTACCATCAATGTCAAGGATAAGACATACCTCCTATACATGGGTTAATGGAATACGAAAATACCATATACCTAACAGTATACGAGAATGTATTCTTTAATTAACGAAAATATGAAGAATAAAGAAGAAAATTATCTTTCCAGAATAGAAGGTGTTCTGGAGAAGGAAGGAGAAGCGGAGTCCTACTCGGGCACTACAAGGACAACTCAGATCATATCCATACATATATTCCTAGTTCTACTTGGACAATGGGACATCCGAGGGTATAAATACAATATCGCTAGGAGGAGATGGGATAGAGCCAATACAAATCTAGACAAACCCAATGTAGGAGCTACAAAAGCCGACAAGAGGGATCTAGAGCTACCTTCAATCTCACCGAGTTCATATTCGGGGAAAAAGACTACAGTGGCCATCGACTACGTGTGAGAGCTCCATGCTGCCAAGCTGACGTCGACTCGATTAGGTTATCCAAAATATTGTACTCGTGTGATTCTGATATATAAAGACAACACCGGCTTTGGCCAACATGAGTGGGGCTATTACCTGCCAGTTAAGAGGCCTGAACCTGTATAAAAATCCCTGTCTTCTGTCTCTTTTACCTCAATCTCGCGTATACCCTGGTTCCAACGATCCTCATAGCCTATAAATACCGTGGTCGGCTTATAGCTCGTCAACACCTTTATCACAAAATAATTTGCTTGTTGTTTCTAGTGATAAAGAAGAGTTGTGTGACGCTTCACTTATATCTATGCCACAAGTAGTGAATGAACATGTTAGATCTATAGTTGAACCACCATGTGTTGAATTCAAACATGTTATTCACTTTGCTAACGAGAATAAAAAGCTTAGACTGCTATGTTCTTTAAATACTTGGGGTTATATTCAATTTGATGATCTTTGTCCACTCAATTGTTTAGAGAAGAGATTATTTGCTAGATTTGAATTGTCATGTCCTTGTTATTTTCATGTTATTGGCACATATGATAATAAAGGGGAGTATAATGTGCATAGGGTATATATTTGTTCGAATTTGAATATACCGCCTTTTGATGATTAGATGTATTGTTTAGAGTACCGTATGTGTATAAATAATTTTTCCTCTAGTTGTTTAAATGAGTTACAGATTGGTTTACGAGAAGTGTAGTGTTGTGGTTTTTTGAATGTAAAAAATTAAAAATCCAACCATATTATCATCAAGAAGTATACTTCACCTTATGTTGTGATAGAAAAAGATAAGTTCAACAGGCTCAATAACAAGGTGAAACCGAGGACGGTTTCCAATCAAGAAGGAGAGGATGATGAAGACATCACTAGCTCGGATATGATCATGGCTACCTTATGTAGTCATCAAGCAAAGCTGCATGTTTTCTATGTGAGATTTACGTGTTATATATTTTAACAAACAATATTGCACTATGAGTTTTGTGTGTTCTCATTTGCAGAGGTACCTGCTTGGGTAAAAGGAAAGAGACCAAACGCAAGGAATACATGGATGATCAAAGAAGTTGAGTGGGGACAAAACCAAGATCTTTCCCAAGTCTACTCGAACATTACCACGTCACTTTTGATCCATATATGAATTTTTGAACTTCTGGATTTGGATTCGGTCCTCCCGACAGCATTAACTTCAAACGAATCTAGCCACTGATCTAGAAGAAATCTTGGGGCCCATGAGTACGTGTTGGAAATCTTATGGAGCCTACTTTATGATGGTTTTGGTCCGACGTCAAAATTCCTTCCGAGTTACCAGGAATCTACAAAATAAGCCACATACCTCATCTAGTCCAAGTCTGATTTGAGTCTTGGGCCTTCTAATTGTGTTGTGGGCTAAGTCCAGCCCATCCACTTCTTTTCGCCAGTCCTTTCGAATCTCGAGGACAAGATTCTGTTTAAGGTGGTAGGTTTGTCATGCTCTAAAATTGCTTTAATTAATAATACATTGTTTAATGCATTTTTAGAATTGAATTAAAAGCCTAGAAGAGAAGAATTATTTTTTTCTTAATAAATCCCAATATAAAAGTTGGTAAGATAAAATTTTATTAAATACTTCACCTTCTTAAACATTTCCTAGGAATTATTTGAGCAAGGAAAGTATTTTTAATAAATGAAATATTATTTCACTAATTATTTTAAAAGAAAAGGTTTTAAAAATTATTTTCCGTGTTCCTCGGCAGAATTCAGATCAAGTCGGCCCAGTCTCTCTCATGTGCGCAACCGTAGCGGCCCAGCTCGCCAGCGCTCTCTCTCACTGACATGTGGGACCCGCCTGTCGAAGTCGTCGTCTTCTTCCCAACGCCAAGCTCCAAAGTGTCACCATCGATCCCCTTTTCCAATCCCGGTGTTTCCTTCCTTCTTCGGCCGAATCAGTAGAGGGGAAATGATCCTCTGATCTTCCTCTTCCTTTTCTCTTTTGCAAGTTCTCGCAGATTCGTTTGGAAAGCTCGGGGAAATCAATTCCAAATCAGACTCTGAACCCTAAAACCTTCCATCGCCGGTGAGTTCGATTCTGGCCCGGACTCCGTCCCTCCGCCACTTTAAATAGTGCTCCCGGCCGTCCGCAAGCCATCCCAACCCTAGCCCTAGCTTCTCGTAGCCCATAGCATAATCGCTGCCGCAGCCTTCAGTCGTGCCGCTGGTCACCATCCGTCGTCGTCTTCGGTTGCCGTCGCCACCGTTGGGTTTGCAAGGAAGAGAAGAACCCCGTCCGCTACTCCGTCATCGTCGGAGCATCACCATCATTGACAACCTGAAGCGTCCCGCTGCTTCGAGCTCATCGTCGTTGCCGTCCATCGCTGTCTGTCTCTGTTTAGCGCACCGGTGAGTTCCCCATGTCAAGCCGCGTCTAGCGGTGCCCTCCATTGTCACCGCCGCCCCATGGAACGTTGGTGACCATCGGGTTTAGAGCCGCTCGCCGTTGGTGAAGCCACGTCGGAGCCATGTCGCCACCGTGTCAGCGCTGCGTTGCCCTCTGCCTTCTTGCCTGTCGTTTGCATAGCCGATCCGAGCCGATCTAATCTAGATAGTTAGACCCAGGGTTGGATGGATCCAATCGATCTCAGTCGTCTGTTCCCAGTGAACCCATGGACCTCTCTCTGAACCTGAGTCTACGGTAGACCGATCCAAGGCTGACGCAATAAATTAGCTTTTTCTTTTTAGAAATAATTCCTTATTGCGTCATAAATCCAATAAATCTCTGAAAAATGTTTTAAATTACTTTAAACTTTAAATATTCATAACTAATTCATTTTAACTCATATTTTGGTGGTTCAAATTTATAAATTTATCTAAAATAATGATCTACATGTTAAAAATATCTACATGTATTGCTTGTGTGTGTTTTTGAGTTGTTTTGTTGTTTTGGTTCTTTTGCCTTAGTTTTCGACGTTTTCGGAGAGACCAATTTCCCGGCAGAATGATCTGAAGCTATTGAATTCTAGCAAGGCAAGTTACACAGATCCTAAAGATAATTCCTTTGATCATGTTGATCCCAGTTTTAAATTCTCTATTTATTTCAAATGTGCATTTATTTTTGAATGTCATTGGGTGGTATTAACCTATTCTTTAGTTATAGCCAAACTAGCATTGAATCCCTTATTCTTTGATACCTTGGGTTAAAATTTGACTAGTTAAACTTTATATAATGGTTTAACTAGATACTAGAAATAATTGCTTAGTCTTGCTTAGAAACTTTAGTATCATTTCATGTGGGTTAGTTAATAATTCACTTATATCACTATTATGGAAAATTTATGGTAGCTCATGATGGTCAATCATGATTGGTTAATTAATTAATTAATTACCAACTAAAATTTGATTAATGGTGGGTTGTGAGCATATGGTTTGATGATTTTGATGACCGTGCTCATGACAATTAAGGACCGGTTAGCAAACTACTGTTGTGAAGCATTAACCGTATGTTGACGAGAAATCTCTCTCACGCGCTGGCCTGGGAGATCTGCTTGACTCCAGGAGCATGTCCTTCCTGGCTGCCTACAACATGTAGAGCGTGCCAGTTGATTTGATCTGCCAATCAACAAGAGAAAATACAAGAAAAATATCCGTTAAGCGTTAGGTCAAACCCCCGCAGTATCGGCCGAGGAAATCCATAATCGTACACATGCTATTCCCGGCCATATTTGAACCAAGCAACCGAAGCGCATCGGCTACGCCAAGGCGATCATCAGCCATCTGGTCCAAATATGACGAAGAATAACGAATATACAGATCAATAAACCAGTACCCAGAAACCGACATTAAATCGGCCGATGCTCCAATGATTCTCGCGCAAACATAACGTTCCCGATTAAGGGCATAAGTAAACACAATATAGCTACAAACTACAGCCCTACAATAGATCTGATAACAATCATATTAAAAGAAAACATATAAAAATAGATAAAGTCGGCTGAAACCCCGACGCTATCCCCAGATAATGTAAGTCCAAAAGAATACATTGCCAACGACTCTAAAGACGACTCAATAGTTCGCCTCGATGCAGCATTGAGTATCAAAAGAAGCATTCAATCTATCACTTTCAATTTACACTCCGTAAGATGGTAGATACGCATACGAATCAACCACCTTTAGACCTAGCATCGCCGACCACACATCCTCGACAAGATGAGTCAACTACAAGATAGATCTAAACACCTGTTGATTCATATGCACTATATGATATATGGCGTAGCAAAACTACGAATCCAATGTGTCATTTCGATGGAAGCATTAGAAACGAGTAATCTCACCACTAACGACAAACATTTACCTGAGTCCGGGGATCGAAACGATGCAGCCCGAAGCCAAACAGGTGTTCGTCCAAAAGGAAAAGGATGGCGATGCGCCGAAGATTAGATTGATTGAAGTGTTCTCATACACAGGGTCTCGGGTCCTATTTATACCCGAAATACAAATATCTGTAACAACTTCAGACTCTATCTAAACATCATATCATCCTTAACAAGATCCATTACAACTAACAATTTAACAAACTCCTAAATTACGGATACAATCGTCGTTACAGACTTTATCCATAGGTGGCAATATCTTAAAACGCGCCATTAACATCCGAATCCCCACTTATCTTCAAGTTTCGCATTGGATACGGTCTTATCTCTTTTAAACTTGGAATCGGCGTCATGTTTCATTCAAACCATTCCCACCGACCACCTGCAGCCCGATTACTCTTTTAGCCGATACAACCCCGACCTCGGCCGATTCGATTCCACCTTGCTTCCTTAGGACTTAGGGACCTCATTACCAAATTCCGGTGTTAACACATGCCCCCAAGTCCGTAACATAAAGTGTTGCGAATTTGTTTATCTACTCAAACTCTTATTCCCTTCTTGGCCCGAATCGTCTCGGCTTCCCCACGAGCTTCTTAAATATCCACTTCCCTCGGCGAGCCGCCCACGCTCCCATCGCGCACTCGGCTTCCTTCTCAAACAAACCTCCTGCCCTTCTCTCTCTTCTCCGGCGACTCCATCGGCGTTCGACATTTTCCACACCCTTCGAGCCCCATCTTCGTCTCCGACCTCCCCGATGGCCTCCACTGCGACCTCAAGCACCTCCAACTCACCGGTCACCGTCGCACCATCTGCGACCGCAACTCGCCGCCGCCGCCACCGGAACCGCCTCGCCCACCGCCATGAACGAATTTCCTCGGGTATTTCCCTTTTCTTTTTCTTTTTTTACTTTGTAATCTTACCCTCAACTCGCTCCTCCACACGCCTTTATACCGAAGTTTGCTTGATAATCTTCAATATCACCTCATCTCGCGTTCTTACTAATTAATGCTTTTCTTATTCCAAACTATAAACACCATCACCTCGATCGCACTTTTCCCCCTCCTTCGAATTGCAGCACCTCTCTCACCAAGTACTCATCCCCAATTTAACACAAGAGGGAAAATACTTCCTTGGCCTATCGGCGATACTGCACCCAACCGACGTGATCATAGCCGAAACCAACCGCATGCCCTTCAACACCGCCAAACCATCTCTTTCCCACTGGAACGGGACTTTCAAGGCTTGGCCGTCCACCGACACGGCCGGACCGAATGATACAAGCGAATACAATCGGCCAAGTACACCCAATGGGAGGAAAGAAAGCTTGCCCAATGCTTAGAACTTTCCATAGCCAACATGGAAAAAGACGAACCCTCCTATCGTCATGGACTTACTTTTGGAACGATAGTTTCAATGCTTTCCTCTTTAGGCGGGGGCGATGACCATCACACTAGCCGATGTGCATATGACAACCGGGTGGACATTGAATCATCGGCTAATCCATGCGTCTTGAACCGAAAAGGCCAACACCGCTTTAAAACCAAAGCCATCGGTGGATGGAGTGGCTTCATTGCCTAAAATATGAAGGATGGAACAGTCGCCACCGAGAATACACGCCTTTCGATGATGTGGTTAGAAAAATTCGTGTTCGCGGATCGAGCCGTGGGCCGACCGCTAATTGGCAAATAATGACAAATCCTAGCCGACGGGACGAGTTCGCATTTGGGAAAATACCTCCTCGGCTACACGTATCAAATGCTGCATCAAGCCGCCACAAAAATAGCCGCCAATGCCCGCCAACACCGGCGGACCCGGTGGTTCCTCCAAATCTGGTTGGTGTTGGCCACCCAAAACGTAGCCGGTCGGCCCTGCCCCGCCGGATTCCCAAGGTTGGAGCCAATCGAAGATGAAGAAGGTGACCAAATCACCACCGTGCAATGCACCAACTATGGGAAGCAGCAGCCGCCCATGCGGTTCAAGGCAATCGGCGAGCTATTGGCCGATTGGTTCGTGGCTTTCTACGATGGGTTATCCCGCGACAACCGCACCGGTACTTCTACTCCGACCAAGGATCTTTCGAGCTGCCGATCGATTTCAAATGGGACGACCTCAATTCAGCCGACGTCAAGGTGTAGAAAATTGTTCTTCATTTGTTTATCTCCCCGCATTCCGCCGACCGGGGTTCATCAAGGCCGATCAACGGCTCGGAGTTATGAATTTTACTACCCAAGACGGCCGCGAGGCAATTTGGCCTCGGGCAGCTTCCCATCGGCTTCTTTTACGCCGATAAGATCGAGACCAAAGGAGCGGTCGGCCAAGATCTAACGATGAACTCACCGCCGAACATATCCGGTCCCTCCTTCGGCGACGCCGCGGAATCACTCGTCGACAAGAAGAAGCGCCGCTTACGATCGATGATGGTTGGAACTTAGACGCCATATCTTTCACCAACGGCCGTCTTGCTACATTGACTTGCTCCTGCCAGACGAGATCCCCTCGGTATGTTTCTACTCCAGCCGATTATTCCCTTCCTATGATTCATTCACCGACCGTGCCGGCCGATTTAACATTTTTACTTTGACTTTGCAGAAACGAAACGGAGCGGCCGACGGTAAGCGACTCTAGGCGCCCCATCGAATACAAAACAGACGTTTTGGACACGGGGGGCCTTGCTCCGTCGGCCATCGGCTGGGGAGCGCCCAAGCTCACGTCTCTATTGCGAGGGCACGTGCGTCATCCGATCGCACCGAAAAGGAAAACGGCGCCACCACCGCATTCATCGGCTGCGCCTGCCCCCAAAAGGGCAAAAAAGATAGAACCGATCGCCTTGGCCGACAGTCCTCCTCCTCTGGATCCGGCCGTCGAGCGGTTCCTCAACGCTGCTGCCGATGAAGAGGCGCGAGTAGCCGTCCAGACGGCTGTTGAAACCAGGGCTTCGAGTCCTGAATCGGTGAACGCCCCAACCGATGCTCCGCCAGCCCCAAGCCTGCCGATGAGACGTCCTCCCGTAAGTTCTTACTTCATTGTTCCTGGTCTTGCGATGTTTACCTATATCTGATTTGTCTGTTCCTTGTAGCTCAAGAAACTGGCCGGTCGTGCCCCTCGTCCTGCTCTGCCGGTAACCGGCTCTTACCCCTTTGTTCGTAATAATCAATTAGTTCGCGTCTACTAATCCCCTTTTCCTTTTGCAGCTTCCGCGGCCCCCTCCTCGCTCCCCCGGCGCCGAGTGAATGCACCGCGCTGTTGGGGCGGCGACGATGATACTCGGGAAAAGCCGGACGGCCGTGGGGAACGACCCACTGAACCGGTAATCCCGACGATGGCGCCGACAGAGCCGACCGGCCCGGCCATTGATTTTGCCTTGCCTCGACCCTCTCTTTCTTCGCAGCGTGTGGCCGATCTCCTCAACTTCGACTTGTCGGAGTTCGAGGAACCGGCAATGCGGCGAGGAAGCGCTTGCGCGTCGGGCGAGAACCCGAAGGCCACTTTGGCCGACATCGGCAACCGACCGGACGCCTCGTTAGATGCGCGGTGGTCGATCGCGCTCAATACGCGCACGATTCCGGATATCCAAGACCAGTGCCGGATGCGTAGTCGAAGCCATCGCGCCGGCGACCTTCATGGAAGCTTACCGGCTAAAATACGAACGAGCCGGCGGCGAGCCATTGATCGGCGTGAGAGTCGGGCACGGGCGGCTGCGATCCAATCGACCAAAGACGCCATTGAAGCCCGAAAACCGCCTTCGCCGCCTAAAACCGAGCCGGCCGCCAAGCTTGAACAACTTCGTGCCCGCCGGGATCAGGCCGTAGCCGATCTCGTTCGATTACCAACGAGATTGATGTCCATGAAGAGTATATGGCCGATTTGCCGCCGGGGTTGAAGCTGAACGTAGAAGCATCGAGGCGGCCGTTGCGCATTTACGGGGCTTGGTGCAAAGCGCTCGATCGGTGACGGGGTCCGAGGCGACGACCTCGGGGCAATCGGCGAGATCGACCGTGTTAGCTCGACGACTCTATCGGCGATAGCCGATTTTCTAAAGAAATGAAGATTGTAAAATGTCCGACCCCGCGAGGTCGGCTTGTGTTTCTCGACATGTGCTTTGTGATGTAACCGAACAGCTTGTATCAAACATGCTTGTATCGTTTAGTTAGAACTTGCCCCGAAATGGCGCCCAATCACTTAGCGTCCGTCTTTCGGTTATTCGATTCTCTAGCCATCGGCGATAATATCCGATTACGTCATTGCCCTATTTTCGTAGGCCGATCCTCTCGAATCTGTACCCGGAGCCCGTGAGCCCCGGGTGACGCATCCATTCCTGCACCATCCCCGGTTTTCAACGATTCCCGACGCCCTTAATAATGACCTCGTTGACTCTCGGGTTGGCGGCGACCTTTCATATCCAAGAATCGTATCTTTTCTTTCTATAAATAGGCTTCCCGGCTCTTCGAATAGCTCAAGGCCGAAAGCGATGAACTTCCAATAGTGAAACACCTAGTCCTTTGATTCTGCGGCCAGGCTTCTCATGGCGTCTTCTAGCTCGTCGATGAACCAGGTGGTACCTCAATTCTTCTACTTTTATCGATTTCTAGTTTCGAAAACTCAGGGACAGAATCTATTGCAGCCGCCGTACCCGCTTCGGGTGATCCAGGGAATCATGGAGACGTTGTACGAGCGTCGGTCCAACCAGGACCGACGGGTGAGGGCGCTGAAGCGCTTTAGGGAGTTGGAGGCTCGCCACCCGGCGGCCGGCCGGCTTTCCACCTTGGTGGCATTCCGGCTGCTGCCCCCATGGCGTACCCGACGCTTGCGCGCCTCGACCGGCTGGAGGGGAGGCAGGCCCAACTTGCCAACGAGTTGTTGATCACTACTACCGACATCAGGGTCACTCGGTTGGAGCACCTGATCCTGGATGCTCTGGAAATGGAAACCGCAGAGCCTTTTGAGCGAGCCCTGGCAGCCATTAGAGAGTTCCTGGCAAACATGTAGTCCTAGACGGCCTTGCACCGGCTCTGAATAAAACGCGTTGTAATGTTCCTGGGTTCCTTGTGACGTGAGGTTTCTTCAACTCCATGGCTTGATTGGTCCAAAGTTGGCTTTTCCGGCCATGCGCATTGCCTGATTGTCTCACGCATGTGTAGCGTAGGCGTATGCCCCCCAAGTTTTGGTGATAGCATCGATGTCGACGAAACTTGTTGATAGTAGTCATGTTGATCGCTCCCGGGGGTCATGGGGTGTGGGAGGGGAAAACGAATGCCTAAAGGCGATGCCCCGTAAGGCATCGGCTGTCGTGGGTCGGCCCATTGTGGCGATAGCCGACTTACGCGTTGATCCACACGCTCGGGTAGTACTTCTTCAGATATTTTCCGTTGAGGGCCCTTCCGAAGACCTCCCCATCTAGCCCTTTCAGCATGTAGGCTCCCCTGGACACGCATTTGTGGACCTTGAAAGGCCCCTCCCAATTTGGCGACCATTTGCCAAATTTGTTATCTCGGATCCGATTGGGAGTATGAGCTTCCAAACGAGCTCGCCTTCCTCAAATGATTTAGGGACGACCTTTTATTGTAATGCCCGGCTACCCGTTCCTTATCTCTTGTTACTTTTTCTAAGGCTCTCATTCTTGATAAGGCAAGATCCTCCGATTCGTCTATCATGAGATTGTAATAGTCATCGACGTGAGTTGGTCTTGCAACCGAATGCGTCTTGAGCCGATTACGCTTTCCCATGGAAGTACCGCTTCGTGTCCATAGACCGGTTGTATGACGGAACTTGGATGGACCCATGACATGCCATCCGATAGGCCCACAAAGCTTCGACCAATCGGGTGTGCCATTGTTTGGGATGCTTGAGATATCTTTCTTTTGATCGTTTGATTAAGCTTTTGTTTGATGCTTCGGCCGACCATTGGCTTGTGCGTAATACGGCGAAGAGTTAAGCAGCTTGATCCCCATGTTGTCGGCGAACTGGATGAATTCGTCGGAGACAAAGAGGGACCCTTGGTCGGTCGTTATCGTTTGCGGAATGTCGAACCCAGATGATGTGTTCCTTGACGAACTCGATTGCGTCTTTAGAATCCACTTTTCGGAGGGAATTGCTTCTACCCATTTTGTGAAATAATCGTGGCCGCTAGTATAAACTTGTGCCCCTTACTTGAAGGTGGATTAATTTGGACGATCATGTCCATGCCCCACCCTCGAAAGGCCATGGTTTAATGATCGGGTTCATGGCCGCCGGAGCTCGTTGTACTTGTGCCAAATTTTTGACAGTCTTGGCATCCTTTATAGTATTTAAAACAATCTTCTAGCATCGTCGGCCGAAATACCGGCTCGACAAGTAGCCACTTCATTTTGTGTGCCGACCGATGTGTACCGCAGATTCCTTCGTGTACCTCTCCAATGGCCACCGTGGCTTGATCGGCGCTCAAACACTTGAGCAGTATGCCATCGATTGTCCGATAGTATAAATCTTCGTCGAGCAACACATACCGCAACGCCTTGTACCGTAACTTCCTTGTGGCCGATTGAGAAGGGTTTTTGAGGTAATTGTAGACGTCGAATCTCCAATCGTTGGTCGTAATGGTGGCGATGCCTATGTCGACATTTCTTAGCATCGGCCGGTAGCTCCGATGCCCTTTGAGCCAGTCATTGGCCTCCGTGTTCTGCTCCCGGGAATATGCTTCAAAGTGACCAGCCGAAATCCTTCCATTAATTCCCGACACCGTTGATGATAGATTACTAGTGCGTCATTTTTGCACTCATACTCTCCTGATAATTGACTAATGACGAGCAACGAGTCCCCCATTATCTCGACCGCATCAGCCTCCATTTCTCTGAGTAGGAGTAGCCCCTTGAGGACGGCCTCATACTCGGCTTGGTTATTCGTAACGTGGGGGTCGATGGCGAAGGCGAATTCGAAGCTTGCCCCCTTGGGTGAGATAAGAACTAAGCCGATTCCACAGCCGCTTGTACATACTGAGCCATCGAAAGTTAGGGTCCAAGGCGTGATCTCTACGGAGCCGATTGAGTCGTTTCCATGTTCCACAATGAGATCGGCCAGGGCCTGTCCTTTTACTGCCCTTGGGGCCTGATACCACAGATCGAATTCGGTCAGCGCAAGTATCCACTTTCCGATCCTCCCTTTGAGCACTGGAGCCGATAGCATGTACTTGACTACGTCGGCTTTGCAAGTTACGGTGCATTCATTGGACAGCGAGATAGTGCCTTAATTTTGTGCATGAGAAATAGAGGCACGAGACATAACTTTTCGACAGTGAATATCTAGTCTCTGGATCTAGCACCCCGGCTAAGATAGAAAATGGCCCTTTCCTTACCATCGACTTCTTGGATTAGGACAAAGCCGATGGATTTGTCGTCAAGACGAGGTATAGCTTGAACGGCTTTCCTTTTGCGGGGGCATTAGAACGGGGAGAGCTTAAATAATTTTTTATGTCATATAACGCCTTCGTTGCTCGCCCCCATGTGAACATCGATCGGCCTTAAGTCGAAGCAATGGTGTGAACGGTTCCCATTTCTCGAGAGGTTAGCTATGAACCGTCTAATGAAGTTTATCTTTCCGATCAATGATTGGAGTTGTCTTTTATCCTTAGGGCGTTGAATTGTCTTAATTGCGTTGATGCTCCTTGGTGTTACTTCGATTCCTCTCTCATGAATGAGGAATCCTAAGAACTGCCCAGCCGACACGCCGAACGCACATTTGAGTGGATTCATCTTCAATCCATACTTCCTCGTCCGTTCAAGCACCTGCCTTAGATCTGCAATGTGGCTTTCTATCTCTCTTGATTTGACGACGACATCGTCGATGTATATCTCTACTAGTGCTCCGATCATGTCGTGAAAAATGTAGTTCATTGCTCTTTGATATGTTGCCCCGGCATTCTTTAGGCCGAACGTCATCACCACCCACTCGTAGAGGCCGATCGCGCCTGGGCATCGAAAAGCTGTTTTATGGACGTCCTCTTTGGCCATGAATATCTGGTTGTATCATGCATTGCCATCCATGAAGCTGATGATTTTGTGGCCTGAGGCGGCGTCGACAAGCAGGTCGGCTATTGGCATTGGGTATTCATCTTTTGGAGTTGCCTTGTTTAGATCTCTGAAATCGATGCATACTCAAAGTTTGCCGTTCTTCTTTAATACCGAGACGATATTAGAGACCCATTCGGCATATCGGCAAGGCCGAATGAACCCTGCGTCGTATAGCCAAGTGATTTCGGCCTTAATTGCGTCGTACATGTTGGCTTTGAACCTCCTGGGAGGTTGTTTGAATGGCCGATATCCTGCCTTGATCTGCAGCTGATGGACCACTATCGATCGGCTTAAACCGGGCATTTCGAAGTATTCCCACGCGAAGCAATCTTTATATTCTTTTAATAATTCAATAAGTTGGGACCTACAAAGGGGAGATAAATTTTTACTAATGTACGTCGGCCTTGGCTTGTCGCCAGATCCGATGTCGATCTCCTCTAATTCGTCGGCCGACGTGAAGCCCTGTCCTAACTTGCCATCGTCTTCCTCCGCGGTGGCTACGCCGAGCACGCTGGATCCCTCCACCATGTCTTGTTCAAAGCAGCAGCTGCGGCTCGTCGCTTCCGATGGGCTGTATCGTTGAATTGGACACGTTTAGAAAATCGGCTTGCCGACTTTCCCGATAAACATTCGATGCCTTCGATTTCCCAAAGCGGCAAATCGGCACGACGATACTAACGACTGTCGTCGGGGCACGATCTCGATCTTGTCGCCGTCCCACCGGATGAGGCTCGGTGCATTGTAGAAGGGATGCGGCGGTTAGCGTGGATCCGAGTCCCTTCCGAGCAGAGTAAAGACCCCTTCCCGTCGATGACAAAAACGTCGTGGGCACGGTTTTGTTGCCGATGGTCGCTCGACGTTGAGAACGCCTTTGGTCTTCGATGGGTTGCCGCCGAAGTCCTTGAGTACCATGTTGGTTTTGATCGGGTCTTCGGCTCCTTTTCCAAGCTTTCGAAAGTTGCGTAAGGCATGAGGTTGACTGCCGCTCCTCCATCGACTAGCATTTTGGAAATCGGCTTGCCGTTGACGAAACCTTTAACGTACAACGGCTTCAAATGTCGATTTTCGGTTCCTTCCGCTTGTCGAAAATGGCACAGTCAGGGAGATCATTAGTTTTGCCGGGTCATCTTCAATAGTATCTGCGTCGGCTTGGGGCACGCGGCGGGTAACACGAAGACCATGTTGACCGATGCGGCAGCTTTACCTTTCCCTTTGGCTGCCCTTCTGGCTCGGTCGGCGGGGCTTTCTCCACCTTGCTCTTCGGTGGCCGTAGCGTTCTCCTGCTTGGGTACCCACCGTCTCTTGATCTTGCCCAGCCGACGGCGTTGTTCGTATATCATTTGTGCCACCTCGTCCTCTCTTCCTTCATGCTTAAGCCGCTGAATTCTCCTTTTCGAGTCTTTGTAAATAGATCGGACGGGCACCACTGGGATTGGCCGGTCCTTCCTCATCGGCCTCCTCGTTGTTGCGATCGTCCCTATCTTGATTTTCGTCGACGAAGAAGTCTTGATGGACCGGGCCGAGTCGATCGTGGACCGGTCGCCGTCTCCGGTTTAGTTGGACGGCTGCGGGAATGAAACAGACCGGACTTGCCGTTGACGAGCTCCTGTGTTCGTCATGACTGTGATGGTCGTTACATGCCGGCGTCTTCCAGTGTTGGTAGTCTCATGCCGGATTCCCAGCAATGCTCGAAGAAGCCGCAATGCTAATGTGGATCGTCATGGCTTGCTATGTTCCGCGGCTTTGGACTCTTGGATCGTGCTTGGCGAGGTACTTCGTCGTAGCTTTCTTCACGCCAAAACCGGTATTGACGGTGGTATACGCTTCGTTCGCGGATCGGCTGTCGGTCGGCCGATCTGATAACTGGGCGCACCATGTTGATTTGTGCGGAGGGGTTTCCTATCTGGCCCTCTCCTGTTTCGGCCTTGATCGCTGTATCGGCTAAGCCGCACGTTGTTCTGCTCTGCCGATTAATTCGTCCGAGGTCGGCATGGACTGTGTTGACCGGGAACGGATTGTCGTCTACTTTCATGGGCCGACTTGAGTCAGCAAACTTCAACTTCCCGGCCTCGATGGCCGATTGAATCTGTTGTCGAAGACTTTGCAATCGTTCGTGGCGTGAGATGTAGAGTTGTGCCACTTGCGGTATTTCTTCTTTTTCAACTCTTCGGCCGACGGGATCACATGATTTTCGGCAACTGAATTTGTTTTTCTTTGAGTAGTAGGTCGAAGATTTTGTCGGCTTTTGTGATGTCAAAATCGTATTTCTCTTCTTTAGCCGTTTTGAGCAGCCACACGGCGACGATGGCCTTCTTGTTCTTAGCCCATTCGGCGCCGCCACTTCTGTTTCGTCGTCGTCGGATCCATAATCCGAGTCGACGACGACTTGTGTTATGGTCTTGACAGCCTTCCTGGTTTCTTGGAAACGTTGTTCATGGGCCGTTACACTCGCGCCAGTGGGCTAGACTTTCGAAGTCTGCGCAGAGAATCTTTTCCTGATTGGCGCGATCGACCATGGAAGGCTAAATCGGCCGGTGAGCGTCCGATAGCACCAGTGTAGCATCGGTTTCTCATTTCTCTAAAGCGCGAATGTAGTCTGAACCGATTCATTATGTTTTTGTCGATCTTTGGTGAGGTCTCGACAACTTCATTTCATGGTTGCCATAATAAATAGCTATGGAACAGCAAGATCGGCCCAACTTTGAATCGAGTTGTAAGGCAACGAGGAGAACCAAGTGAAGGCCGATCTGAAAGAGAAAGGGGAAATAGCCGAACTCTCAAAGGGTCGAGCCGATGCTTCACCACATTGTGCTAAGAATCGGATGATATGCTCGTAAGTAGATACATTGTCCTGTCCTGAGAACTTAGAGAAATCCGGGATTTTGTACCGGTTGGGTAATGGAATTCTTTCAAAATGCTCCGGGTAAGGGTACCGGTACATATTCCCTGAGTCCTTTGGTTTGAGGCCGAACTGATCTCGCATGACGTCTGTGATTAGCTCGGCCCAGGTCCTATTATCTTGCTGTATCGGCTCGTATGGGTCATACGGCATACGTGCTCGCGATACAGCTGTGGAGGTGTCGAGGTCGGTAATGATGATCCCGACGACCCCTTGGTATTGGTAACGATGATCGCGGGTGGCGGCCGGGATTCCGGTGGTGGCGTTGGTGGGTCCAAAAGCATGTCGTCCCCGATATTCTGGCTGTCGCCATGATCAATCGGCTCGCGCCCGATTATGGTGAAACATGTCGAATTGACCTTTAGGGCAGTGGCTGTTGTCGGTTTAAAATGGTGATCGCTGGTTTCACAGCCGTCCCGCTTGGGCTCAAGTGGCTGACTCCTCCTGGCGGGTTGGGCTGCGCTATTAACTAAGCGGCCGATCTTGGGTGACTAGTGTCCCGTAGTCGGGAAACTTGCCATCCGTGAAATATGTAGGACCCTTTGCACTGCTCGGCCACCTTGGCATCAACCACATGAGAAATCATATTGTTGAGGGTGTTGACCAGGATGCTACTCGGTTGACCAACGCGTGATGGATGGCCGAGTCGATCCGATCTTGCAAAGAGTACACGGTCCGATCATCCCGCACTTGAGTTGGTTCTTTCACTTTCTGCTTGCCCTTCGCATCACTCGATGAGGACGCTATGGTATCGTTGAGGCTGAACTTGTACTTTTGGTGGACCGTTCCGGACCTTGTTTGGGTGAAGGATTGAAGGTAATTGTTCGGAGTTCCTCTACCATCTTCTTATACTCGGCTTGTGTTCACCGATAGTTGATCCATTTTTATAGGTACGACATTGTCTTGTGTGATGCCGGGAATCTTGGAGTCGACCATCTTGCCTGAGTCTATTCGTCCGAGTCGAGCCGACAAAGATAGTCCCACCGGGCGTGCCAAGAAGCGTGTTGACGAGAAATCTCTCTCACGCGGGCCGGGAGATCGCTTGACTCCGGTGCAGGGTCCTTCCCGGCCTACAACGTGTAGAGCGTGCGCTTGATTTGATCTCGCCAATCAACAAGAGAAAATACAAGAAAAATATCCGTTAAGCGTTAGGTCAAACCCCGCGGTATCGGCCGAGGAAATCCATAATCGTACACATGCTATTCCGCCATATTTGAACCAAGCAACCGAAGCGCATCGGCTACGCCAAGGCGATCATCAGCCATCCGGTCCAAATATGACGAAGAATAACGAATATACAGATCAATAAACCAGCCGACCCCGGGAAACTGACATTAAATCGGCTGATGCTCCAATGATTCTCGCGCAAACACAACGTTCCCAAATTAAGGGCATAAGTAAACACAATATAGATACAAACTACAGCCCTACAATAGATCTGATAACAATCATATTAAAAGAAAACATATAAAAATAGATAAAGTCGGCTGAAACCCCGACGCTATCCCCAGATAATGTAAGTCCAAAAGAATACATTGCCAACGACTCTAAAGACGACTCAATAGTTCAGTCTCGATGCAGCATTGAGTATCAAAAGAAGCATTCAATCTATCACTTTCGATTTACACTCCGTAAGATGGTAGATACTGCATACGAATCAACCAGCCTTTAGACCTAGCATCGCTGACCACACATCCTCGACAAGATGAGTCAACTACAAGATAGATCTAAACACCGGGTTGATTCATATGCACTATATGATATATGGCGTAGCAAAACTACTGAATCTAATGTGTCATTTCGATGGAAGCATTAGAAACGAGTAATCTCACCACTAACGACAAACATTTACCTGAGTCCGGGGATCGAAACGATGCAGCCCGAAGCCAAACAGGGTGTTCGTCCAAAAGGAAAAGGATGGCGATGCACCGAAGATTAGATTGATTGAAGTGTTCTCATACACAGGGTCTCGGGTCCTATTTATACCCGAAATACAAATATCTGTAACAACTTCAGACTCTATCTAAACATCATATCATCCTTAACAAGATCCATTACAACTAACAATTTAACAAACTCCTAAATTACAGATACAACTGTCGTTACAGGACTTTATCCATAGGTGGCAATATCTTAAAACGCGCCATTAACATCCGAATCCCCACTTATCTTCAAGTTTCTGCATTGGATACGGTCTTATCTCTTTTAAACTTGGAATCGGTGTCGGTGTTTCATTAGACCATTCCCAGACCACCCAGTAGCCGATTACTCTTTTAGCCGATACAACCCCGACCTCGGCCGATTCGATTCCACCTTGCTTCCTTAGGACTTAGGGACCTCATTACCAAATTCCAGTGTTAACACCGTACTAACCACAAGCCAGAACGGACAATGGCTGGATCTGTAGTGCAGCATGTTCAGAAGGAGACACCATGTGGTATGTTTTACTTTTATCGTGGCAGACAACTAAGTCCATAGGTGGCAACCAACTAAGTTCACAGTTTTTTGGCACTAAGTAGTCTCCCTGTTAGGTACCTAACTGGCCATTCCTTGTCAGAGACAGATGCTTGGTGGGTGTCATTCTGTTAAATGTATTATGCGAAGGATCATGTCATAATTCCTTTCCGAGGTACCATGGAGGTATTGAGGCGCATGGCAACATATTGTGGATTGTGTCTTGTGGGTAAATTTATACACCTCTGATGAGAGTAAAACTATTCGAATAGTCGTACCCACGGTTATGGGTGAGCCTAGCAATGTTGTTCGTGATTAGTCTCACACTACTCATTATGACTAAAAAATGATGATATTATTTGGTTTAGATTTTCGCAAGCAGAGTGGTTGTTCAGAGATGGTTGGACCTGGGCAGAATAGGATTTCTATTCAGTGTGGTTTAATAATGTTGATTAATTACTCTACTGTTTTAAAATTCTTAAATATTTGCTAAATGTTGCTTTTGCAAATTGAACCCTATTATTGTCATCCTTTGAATCCCTATGCATTTGATTACTTGCAGTGTAGCTTGTTGAGTATTCCATGTACTCACTTTGCAATAACCATCATCAGAAGAGGAGGTCTACAATGAAGATGAAGGATTGCAGGACTAGGCATAGCTCTAGTCATTTGCCTGAGAATTGGAGTGCCAACGCTAGTTTTTTTCCGCTGCATAGAACTTTTATAATTGAGAGGAACTATTTTACCTCTGTAATAACTTTATATTTTGATTAGTAATTTATACTCTATTATCAATTGGTTATTGTGTGCCTCGGCTGATCCCTGGACGAGGGTTTATACACATGTAAGCGTTTCGAATTTTGGATAGAAATTTCGGGCGTGACAGTGCGTGCCCTAGGGCTAACCCTAGGACGTTTCTAATCATATTTATTTAGTAGTCATCATAGTTTAGAGTCGGTTTTTGCTTAAATTATTTCGTCGTTGCAGTTCGCCGCTAGTTCGATTTGTGAAATCCCAATTTCGAGTGCTTAATCATTCATCGCAAATTGAGTTGCAATCAACTTGTTATTACTTATGTTCTTTAATTCGCAAGCAGAGATTAGTCTTCTTGGTGAGGTCAATCGGATAGCACATGATTGATAACCAGAGAAGACGTGGTGCTACAATTGCTGAGTTTGGACCGTGTTGATCGAAAGCCGGATCATGTACGTTAAGTTTCCACCGAATCAAAGTTGTCAATAAATATTGAAAGATTGGGAGCTAATTCCTCGTCAATATGCATGCATGACTAGTGATATCGTCGTTGTATAATAAGATTGCTATATAATTCCATGACACCTTTGGGTCCAACTACGTATTAATACAATTAGTGTTCTTTAATTTGTTATGCTTATCTGTTTCGGCGTAGTATATATAGGGTTTTGTTCCTTGCTTACCTTAATTAGCACTCAGGGAATCTTGAGTAGCTAATTAACAAATGATCAGAACTGACAGTGTGCTTAGCGTGCCTATTTGTTTAATTTGCTCATCCAAAATAATTATACCATCCGGTCCTTTTTCCATACTTTCATTTAATGATTATCCATAATAATTTATCTTTCCGCCTTAAGAAAAGAACTATATTTCAATTCAAAAGAGTCACTAGATGCACCAACAGACGAACACTTGTATATTCGATCACTACAGCTAGTGCCATCCCCTCAACATAGCTAGATAGCTAATTACCAGATCAAATGAACCACTCGAAATTACTGCTAACACCAATTTCCTCTTTGATATCAATCCGACAAATTTATTGTGGCATGCAGATAGAATTGCCCCCCCCTCTCTCTCTCTCTCTCTATATATATATATATATATATATATTAGCAAAATGCCCGTGCGTTGCAACGGGACAACGACGCAGAGAGGGAAGCAGACGGAGGGCAAAGGTCTAGGCGGCGACGTAGGAGCTCCGATAGGAAATTTTATAGATTTGGATGAAAAAAATGATTTGATGATCGTAAAGTTATAGATTTTTAAGTAGTTAAGATAAACTCTATCGTACGTATAACTGTTTTTTTAAAAAATAGTCAGGCGGACTACGGGTTAATTTCGAAAAAACTCAAGGGGTTTTATGTAAAATAGCCAGGCAGAACAAAATTTGGATAGAAACACTACTTGCTTTATAGGACTAAGGAGGTTACGAACTGGGACAATAGTTATATATATATCACTATTGAAAAACCTCACTATTGTCCCAGTTCGTAACCCCCTGTAGTCCCGGTTCTTGAACCGAAACTACGAAAGCAGGACTAAAGATCGGTATCTTAAGTCCCGGGTAAAATAATCGGGACTAAAGATACATCTCTAGTCCCGGTTATTAACACCAACCGAGAGTAAAGATTTTTTTTTATTTTTTTTAATTTGCTCTTTTTTCTTATTTTCTTTTTCTTATTGTTTTTTCTGATTACATCCTGCAATAGTACTTTTTTCACCCGAAATACGACAGATCGAATGCAAATATTTTCGCGACAACACAAATACAACAACATCAAAGATTATTCTTTCAATGCCACAAATCGAATACAATAATATCAAAATTAACATCACACATCAAATCCAACAACAAAATCATCCAATCATCCATAGATTCAAAAAACATCTAAAACATAAAAAAACATGTGCTCTTCGTCCTCGTCGTGCATGTGCTCCGCCGCCGCCGGCTCTCGACGGGCGGCTCCCGCGAATGTCCTTCGCATGTCCTCCGCTGGCGGCCGCTCCACGCTTGCCCGCGGCCGCCGCCGGTCGCGCGCCCGTGGCCGCTGCTGACCGCTCGCTCCTCGTGCTCCCGCTCCTCGGCTCCGCTCCGCCGCCGCCGCCAGCTCCCGCTCGCTGCCGTTGGTGCGCCCCCTGTTGCGAGATGTGAGGGGAGAGGGAGAGAAGGGGTTGGGAGAGAGAGGGAGAGGGAGAGGGAGAGAGAGCTAAAAAATATCTATGTGTTGGATCGGTGGAGAAGACGATGTGCGCCAGGGATATATATACCACTGGATCTTTAGTCCCGATTGGTGGCACCAACCGGGACTAAAGATAATTTTCCGCTATTTTCAATTCATCTTTAGTCTCGGTTGGTAATACCAACCAAGACTAAAGATCATTTTGATAATTAGTCCCGGTTTGTAACACCAACCGGGACTAAAGATTCTATCTTTAGTCCTGATTTGTAACACCAACCGAGACTAAAGATGGCCGTCGGCCTGACAGATTCTGACAAGAATCTAATCAGGACTAAAGATGATCTTTAGTCCCGATTGGTAACACCAACCGGGACTAAAGGTCCTAGAGAGTCGTTCTCTTTTTTAACCGGGACTAAAAACGTTTTTTAGTCTCGGGTACAATTGAAACCGGGACTATGTGATTTTTGACAGATCAACCGAAGATCGTTTCTCCAGTAGTATATATATGGGTTAAGATCTAGAAACGTCGTGGATGAAAACCTAATAATTAGATGCTTTGCTCTCTGAATCTCTTTGATCACCTTATTCTCACGTATAAATGTGCATAATTAATATTCCGGTACAAATTTGAAGTATGGATGGGGCAAAGCATTATGAGAATATATGCAAAGCATCAAAAGATAAATACTTGTGCGTCACAGTATCACCCCAGGAAACAAACAAGAGAGAAATATATATGTTATATACTCATGCATACAAGGGCTATTCGGTAATCTCACCTAACGATGATCAGAGCTTAGTGAACACCCTATATATATATCACCTGCCGGTACGTGTCCTTGTTCTGACTTGTACACCATCCATTGTTGTTTACACCCTCGTATCTGATTTGATCAGCTTTTGTGCAACACAATCAACAGACATAAATGTCTCAGGTAACCCTCTCACACTTTCTTGGCATTATTTTTTCATTTAAATTTGTACTGGTAATATGATTTACACATGCATATGTAATGATCTCTCCATGTACAGTATAATGTGCATGATGAAATATCATCAAACCAAAATAGAAACAAGCAATCATGCCTGCATCGATCTCAGCCATCTTAATTATATGACCAGATCTGCTTTGCGATTTGTGCAACGCACATCATCATTTTTTTTTCGTTCAGGCTCAAGCTGAAAACGCTGTGCAAGTGGCGGCCTATGCCAAGGTGGACGCCATCCATGTCAGCTGGCCGAGGAGCCACCCCGGCAGCATCCCGGTGCTGGTGCGCGTCGTCGCGCCGCCGGCAACATCGGCGCGCGCCCCCATCGACCTCGTCGCCGTGCTCGACGTCAGCTGCTGCGGCGGCCTAGGGCCGGTGAACAGGATCGATCTTCTCGAGAAGGCCATGAAGCTCATCACCGACAAGCTTAGCAAAGATGACCGTCTCGCCATTGTCCCGGTGCAAGCCTCCACCGTCGCCGAGAAATATGATCTCAGGAACATGGATGCCAATGGACGGGACGCGGCCATCACGTGGGTGAAATCACTCGTTCCCGCCGGTGATAAAAAGTTGTTGACAGGCTTAAACAAGGCTGCGGAGGTATGTCTATATGTAACTTAAGCCTCGCTATCTCCGTTCCAAAAATAAAGTACTATTTTCGCGTATTTTTTTAAAATATATCTACATGTCCAATTTCATTTTGATATATATATATATATATATATATTAACGAACTGGCAGAATGTATGTCAATTTTATTGAATTAATAGAGAAGAAAAACCTGCTATACAATGTGAAAAAGAAATACTTATATTTTAAAACAGAGGAAATAGTGTTATGCAAATTTTGTTGACTGTTAAATTAAAAAAATAATGAGAAACAACCCTTAAAAAAGAGAAAGATTGTTTTTTAACACATGTTTCAAAATAATTCCTAAAGTACTTTTCCTGTGGGATTTTATATGGCAATCCTATACTTTTTATATGTATTTTGAGAATCCTACGTTTAAAGGAGCCCTATAAGAAAAAAATCCAAAGAAATGTTTTTCTTGTGGGTTTCTATCGATATTTGTTCGTGTATGTAGATATTGAATAAGCGGGATGAGAAGGACGTGATGAAGAAACCGGGGTTCATCATCCTCATCTCCGACGGCGACGACGGCTCCGTCCTCCATGAGAAGTACAACCTCGACCACTCCATCCATGCCTTCGGCTTCCGCGACGCGCACAACGCCAAGGCCATGTACCACATTGCCGATCGCTCCGCCGGCACCTATGGCATCCTCAACGACGACCACGACGGCCTCACCGACGCCTTCGCCACCAGCATCAACAACATCACCTCCATCGTCGCCATCGACGCTAAGGTCGTCATCACCGACTCGCCGGCCGAGCTGACGGCCATCGAGTCCGGCAGGTTCACGTCGAAAATCGAGGATGACAAGAAGAGCGGCTTCATCTTGGCCCGCGTCCTCCATGGCGGCGCCGTGAGGAGCTTCATCGTCTACGTGGACAAAGACAAAGCCGTCGACGGCGAGCTCAAGCTCAACGAGCTCACCGTCACCGTGCAGTACGAGGACCGTTCGACGTCGCAGCACGCGGAGGCGGAGGCGGAGAGCCAGGTGCAGAAGATGGAACGGCAAACCGCCAAGGCCGTCGTCGTCAAGGATGGTGACGAGTATTCGAGGTTGGTGGCGGCGGAGATCGTCCGCGTCGAGGCGATCAGGATCGTCGGCGAAATCATCAAAAAGTACGGCGACAACGGGAGGGCGCTCGCCGGCGCCGCCGACGAGCTACACGAGCAGTGGAGCCGCCTGAAGAAGTCGGAGTACGCCACCGAGGCCGCCCCGGCGTGCTTCATCTCCGCGCTCGACGCGGAGATGGAAGAGATGGAGACCACCTTGCGCCGGAGCTCCGGCATGTCGTACATGCTGTCGTGGCAGACTTGCCACTCCCTGCAGCACCTTCAGCATACACGTTCGTCATCGTCGACGTCGGTGGCGGCGAAGGGGAAGGGCGGCTCATCGGCTGCGGCAGCAGCTGGGGCGGCGGCGGCGGCACGACAGAGCTTCACGGCGGGAGGGGCGGCAATGGGTAAGGTCGTGTGGTCCGGAGCTCATCACGGCGGCAGCGGCGAGAAGAAACGCAAGTACCAGCAGTACTACCAAGACGGCACGGAGCTGGAGATGATCGAGCAGAGGCTGGCGTACTGGTCCAAGGTGAAGTGCGAGCTGCCGCCGATGCATCACGACGGCGAGTGCCCCGACCACATGACGACGATCTTCCAGGAGGCTTCCCGCGAGTCCATCGACCGCGCCATGTACCACGACGTCTTCTTGGTAAAATTTTATTACTACTCTCGTTGGTACTCCCTCCTCCAAAAAGATCAAACAACACTAACCAGTCAAACTTTTAAAATTTAACCATCCATAAATTTTTGAATTCCTAATTTAAAAATAAAAGAAATAAGCAGATTTGTCTTAAAAAGCGTTTGGGCGAAAGAATTCTCTCCAACGCCATATGAATCAGCAGGGATATTGGCAATACCTGCCAGCTCACACCCAACAGCGATGAGCTGTCAGGGATTACTTTTTCTCAGTAGTACTATCGTAATATACTTATTAAATTTATAAACTTATAATATCATAATATCATATACTTATAAAATTTATAAACTTATAATACCATTAAATTGATTATGTGTGATCGATTTTAAATGTTTGACCAAATTTTATGCTAAACGTATAATATTTATGACTGAAGTACTACAGTTTCATGCAAATTACTATCATATTGTTCAATGATCGGCATGCAAATTATATTATTTGTGATCTGGACAGGCCGTCGTGTATGCCACCGGCGCCAGGAAGTGCTCGAAGTCCGGCGGTGGCGGGGACAGTTCATGCGGCCTCTGAGACGGCGGAGCTGCATATAAACGACGCCCATCTCCATATTCATCCACATGCATGGTAATCAGCAGAGATCGACGTCGACGACTGCTCACGCGTGCACGGAGACATATATACAAGAACATAAAATACCACTCGTACGTTATACATAAATATAAGATTATACGTATATATTATGCATGGATACATAAATATGCGCGTATATGCACATGCACACACTATATAAGACCGTATATATAGATACTAATGTTTAGTTTTTAGCCGCTCTGATACGTGTAATTATATGCACCATTAATATCGACACATTAATATGTACCAGTGCAATAAGTACGACCTATTGTAACTGTTCAAGTGCTAATTGCATCTGCAACTGTGCAGTACCTGGCCGAAAACAAGTTCCATTAAGATATTGAGATCAATTACTACAGCAAAAAATGGCATGTATAGACATTTCGTAAGAGACGGCTAAGCGCAAGTCCTCTCTATTAAAGCCCATCTTCTACCTTGTCTCTTTCGTATTTCGTAGACACACGCTGATTAGAGACAGATTAATAGATCGTCTTGATCACATTAATGTAAATTTTTAAATTGATCAAGAGAAAAAAATCCTAGACAGGGTCGTCTAGACGCACAAACAAAAACCACCATAAAAGCACCAAACAATTTGGTGGGATTTTATTTTTTCGCTCGTTCCCTCCAAAAAGATTGATCTTTCCACGTTTTTTATCTATCTATGAGCATCTACAAAGTCTTATGTATAATCCCTGTTTGAAAAGGCTATGTAAAAGTTAATTTTTATTTGTGTTGATATCCTTTAATATATTTAAAAAATAGCGACTCTGTGTGCGTTTGACTATAAGAAGAGAAACTCGAGATGAAGGGTTAGCAAAAATAAAAAGACATATACAAGATTTGTTGAAAACTAGTTTTTATGTAAAATTATGTATTATTAAGATTAATTGAGATATACAATATTTGTTGGAGATGCTCTAATAGAGAACAAACCCATCTCCTTCCCTGTACGATCTGTTCCAATATCTCCATAGCTCCACTGTGAAGGCGGCGGCCTCTCGTGTACAAGCCCTGCAGCCGCCGCCTGTGCCGTCTAGGCCGAGCGCCTCCGGCGTCGCCTGGGCTGCGCGTCTACTGCCCACGCCATCGCTGTCTGCGTCGTTCGGGCTGAGCACCGCTGGTGCTGCCTAGGCCGCGCGCGCACCCACCGTCCACCCTATCGCCGTCTACGCCATCCTGACTGAGCGCCGTCGACACCGCCTAAGCTGCGTGGCCCCTGTGTCATCAGCCACACGCCCATCGTTTGCTCCACAGTAACAACATCAGCGCCTACAGATTTATCTTTTTTAAGGGAAAACAGCACGAGATTGTGCTTTTTCATTAAAGAAAGCATGAGTACAAACTGCCCCTAAGGGCAAAACAAAAGAGAGACCGCCACCACAGGGGCGAGAGAAGAATCAAATAAGATTACACAATGTTTTGTTATTAGCCCCCTCAGTCGTCTAGCACTAGCTAGCATCCATAGCTTGGCCTCATCCTTAATTTTCGAAATCAGGGCTGACACCGCGGACTCTTTATGCTCAAAAATATGGTCGTTTCTCTCCTTCCAAATTTCCCAGACTACGAGTAGAATGAGGGTACGTAGTCCCTTTTTGGGTACTCCTGCTGTGTTTGCTAGGTTCTCCCACCACTGTAGAACCGAGTTTGGGACTTCCCAGTGCGAAGGCAGTAGTTGCTCATTGCCGACCCATCCTGCGACAGTGGTCCAGATCCTCCTTGAGTAGCGACATTCCGCAAAAAGATGCAAAGCCATCTCACCCACTCTTCTACAAAGAAGGCATAAGCCATACTTCTGCCATCCTCTAGCCGCCAGCCTGTCCGAGGTCCATACTCTGTTCTGAATGATTAGCCAAGCGTGCATTTTGCATTTCCTGGGCCCCCAAACCTTCCAAATTAGAGAATCGAAGGTTGTGGTAGGAGCATCCATACACTGTGCAAGCAACCCAAGCATCGCCAACCTTTCCTTGTTGCAGGGACCTTCCTTTGTTCGTATCAAGCGTATAGACCAAAGGCATAATGTCTTTTGGTCTGCAACCACGTAGCCAAGGCGAGTCCCAGAAGCGGACTATTTTACCATCTCCAATTTCTATTTTCAACGTTGCTGCGAACAAGGACTTATCGGTTTCGTCGCATGGAGTGCCTAGTCCAGCCCAAGGCTTGTTCGGCTCTTTTAACTCAAACCAGAGCCATCTAAGTCACAGAGCTCTTGCAAACTTTTCTAGATCGAGGACACCTAGGCCCCCCTGTTTGGTTAGCATGCAAGTTCTTGTCCAGCTTATTTTACACTTTCCGCCTGTGATGTCCCCGGTTCCCACCCATAGGAAGCGTCGCCGCTGTTTGTCTACGTTTTCCAGCGCACTCTTAGTGACCCTTAGGGCCGTTAGGAGGTAGATGGGCTGTGATGAGAGGATGGATTTGACCAGCATCTTTCTACCTGCAATCCCCATGTTCTTCGCCCTCCATCCTGACACACGTCCAGTAATTTTATCAAAGACTGGTTGTAAGTCCGACATGCGCAACCTTCCTAGAATAAGAGGGAGGCCCAAATATTTTAACGGGAACTACGCCCGAATGGCCAGTACTCCCTATAGAACTTCCTCTAGATTGATACTCCCACATCTGATAGGCGCAACCTGTGACTTTTGCAGGTTTGTGACTAGGCCAGTGGCTGTGCCAAATTGCTTGACTATTTCCGTGAAAGCTTGCACATCCCTCTGCACTGGGTTGAGGAAGATGACTGCGTCATCAGCATACATTGAGATTCGAAGGCGATTCGTTCTCCCCCAGAGTTTAGATAGTGCACCCAAATCTCTTGCTTTGGCCAGAATAAGCTGAATTGGGTCAATCGCCAAAATGAAAAGAAGTGGCGACAGGGGATCCCCCTGTCGCAGGCCCCTGCCATGCTTTATTTTTTGTCCTGGGATTCCATTCAAAAGAACTTGGGAAGTTGAGGTCAAAAGAAGGGCGGTCAGCCAATCGGTCCATTTTGCAGGGAAGCCCTTTCGCGCGGAGAGCCATCGTAGTCCCAACGGACTGAGTCTATGGAGATTATGGCAATCGGTATCTACATGGCAAGCTTATCCGACGAAGGTAGGGATAGGTTGCGCCGCCATATCTGTAAACCAAACATGACTTGGGTGTTACGTTGCCGATTGAGATAAGGCAACGGCCCATAGTCACGGTTTGGTAAGATTGAGAAACCAACTTAGATTAAGATAGGGTTTCGATCTGTAAACCCGCCTCCCGGACTATATAAGGAGGGTAAGGGGCGTCCCTTGAGGGATATCCTATGCGAGATCATATGCTTTTATCAGCCTTTAGCTTCGAGCCTTAGATCACGAGATCAATAAAGACACTCGGCGGATCGAATCCACCAAAACAGGAGTAGGGTATTACCTCACGAGAGGGCATGAACCTGTCTAAACCTTATTTTTCATCCAACCCATTGTGCTTGGCAATCTTGACTGTGACCCCGAAATTACATTGCCGAAACCAAGTTTCGGCGGTTGGCGTGCCGATAGGGGACCGCACGTCGAGACTTCTTCAACAATCTCGCCGACAAGCGTGATGGGATCTCCTTCAGATTCGGCGACTTCGCCGCCAACAACTTCGACGACTCCTCCTTCGACTCGGATTCAAACCAGTCGGAAGGAAAGACCCACTCGGCGCTGTTCGGGCTCCCTAATAGCACCGAGATCTTCGACGACATCCTCAAGATCAAGATGCAATCTGCTCGCTCCAACGAAGGACTTCACTCGGCACCGTTCGGATTGCCGAACACCATCGAAATCAGCACCGATCTTCTCGTCTCCCCAACGGAGATGATCTACTCGGAAGAAGACCTCTCGGTACCGTTTGGGTTACCAAACGCCGCCGAGATCTACGGCAAACTCCTCTCCCCGAGTCGAGGTCGACCCACTCGGAGGAGCCCGCTTCCCCATGCTCGACTCGGACCGGAACGATCCGGACCGGGCTACCCGGGGCTAAGGGAGGTCGCCGTCATCCTCCCGTCATTCGGCTCATGCTCATCTTCGGAGCTCAACGAATACCTCGCTCCGTCGGCTTTGACGACCTCTATGGTATCCCCTCGATGAAGCCGACGACTCCGACCGCCACAAGGACTACGGGCCGAAGTGCTTCGATGTCCTCATGGCTGAGCCGGACGACTCCGACTCGGTCATGGCCCGCAGCTTGCGAGGAAGAGCTAGCCAAGATCGAGCGGGAGCGCAAGATGGTCGAAGAGGAGAAGAAACGTAGGGAAGAGGCCGACAAGAGAAAGCAAGATCTACGCACGGGGACGATCCGCTCGGGAGGCCATTCTTCAAACGCGGGTCCGCAACGCCAACATCTTCCGACGCCATAGCGAACGCCGTTGCCGCACTCACACTCTTGGACACCGTCATGGAGACGGCACTGCCGACGTGACTCCAATACTCGACAAGATCAAGACCATCGTCGCAGCCACGCCCAACGGCCATCCCACCACCTCGCACGAAGGCCGACCGAGTCCGTGGCTGAAACGCCCGACAAAGCCGACTCCCGCCTCTAAAGTCGGGAGACTACAAGAGGCCCGAGCCGATCGGTCGACGACAAGGCCGGGAGGCCCACGCCGCGAGTCCACACAGAGGTACCGGGAGCAAACAGCCACCCCGCGACAAACGACACGGACGTCCACCCGTCCACCACCGCGTCCGCCGCAACAACGGCTCCGGCTACACAACCACCAACCGAAGACCCCGCCGAGTGATCTGCGGGAAGTCCTCGATCGCCGCTACCAGGAGCGAGATCGACGCACCCGGAAGATCGGAGGGGATCACCCGATAGCGGCGACGACGGAGTGCCGTCTTTCACTCGGGAGCTTCGCCGAGTGCACGGCCGAGTGGATTCAAGCCCACAGGAATAGAAAGGTACGACGGCAAGACCGACCTCGAGTCATGGCTTACCGTATATACTCTCGTCATCCGCGCGCGAGCGGTGACAACAAGGCTATGACCAACTATCGCGGTGGGCCCTCGACTCGGCCAGGGCGCTCACGAGCCTGCCAAGAGGCTCAATCGGCTCGTGGAGCGAGCGAGGGACCACTTCATCGCCAACTTCCGGGTACCTTCGAGAGGCCGCACACACTTCGATCTATACAATGTCATACGAAGCCGAACGAGCCTCGAAGGATTACATCCGCCGTTTCTCCGAGAAGCGCAACAAGATCCCCAACATCACCGATGACATCATCATCGCCGCCTTCCGGAAGGGAGTCCGTGATGAGTGTTAATCGGGAAGTTCGGCGCAAGCCACCGAAGACGGTGAAACAGATGTTCGAGACGGCGAACTCCTACGCCAAATCCAACGACACCATCAAGGCAGCCCGTCAAGACCGGCCCGACGGGAGGGAAGACAAGCGGGCGGGAGTTAGCCGGAATCCTAAGAAGGATAATGGCAACGGCAACAACCGGGGCCAAAAAGACCGCAAGCGCCGATCCGAGGATCTAGTGGCCGCAACCTCCAACACTCAACGCCGCCCCAGTCGCCGCCTACGACGCCATCATGAACGCCCAATGCACTCATCATCCCAATCACAAGCACGCGGCTAAGGACGCTTCATCTACAAACAGTTCATCGAGCGATGCGCGCGCAACTCAACAAGAAGCCGACGATGAGGCTGGTCCATCGGGCGCCAAGAAAAACAATGCGGCCGAGAATGCCGAACCTTTCCAAGACCCGTGGGAGAGCTCAATCACATCTTCGGAGGGCCGCTAGCCTATGAATCCAAGAGGAAACGAAAGCTAACCGACCGAGAGGTCAACGCGGCTCAACCCGAAGTCCTCGCCTGCGATGGTCGGAAGTGGACATCACTTTTGACCGCTCGGATCACCCCGATCGAGTGGTTCACCCGGGCGCTATCCACTCGTCCCGGATCCCGTGGTCCGCAACATCGAGCTCAAGCGCGTCCTCATCGATGGGGCAGCACCCTCAACATCCCGTTCGCCAAGACCATGGATGAGATGCGATCCCGAGGGCCGAATTGAAGGCAAGCTCAGCCCCCTTCCACGGAGTCATCCCGGGGCTATCATCTACACCGCTCGGACACATCGCCCTCCCGGTCACCTTCCGGGCTCGAGAGAACTTCCGAACGGAGAACGTCACTTTTGAGGTGGCCGACTTCGAGACAAGATACCATGCCATCATCGGAAGGCTGCGCTTGCCAAATTCATGGCGATCCCACATTACACCTACCTCGCATGAAGATGCCGGGTCCCAACGGCGTCATCACTCTTCGCGACGATGTGAAGCAAGCCTTCACTGCGACAAGGAGAGCTGCGACATGGCCCAATCTCGCGAGAGATTGCGCGGCCAAGAAGAAGTCCGATTGGCTGCATCGACTTCGACAGGGGCGAAGTCCCCGAAGAAGATAGCCAAATCGGGATCCGGCGACGCCAAGACCAAGAAGATCTCCCTCGAAAACTGCTGTAATCGGCGCGAACTAGATCCCAAATAGGAAAACGCGCTCGTCACCTTCCTCCAAAATAATAAAGATGTTTTTGCCTGGAAACCATCGATATGCAGGAATTCCTAGGGAGGTGATCGAGCACTCTTTGCACGTCAAAGATGACGCCAAACCAATAAAACAACGATTACGCAGATTCGTGCGGGGACCGAAAAGACGCTATCAAGGAAGAGCTCGCAAAGCTCTTGGCTGCTGGCTTCATCAAAGAAGTCCTACATCCCGACGGTTAGCCAACCCAGTCCACGTCCGCAAGAAGACGGGGCAATGATGCATGTGCGTTGACTATACCGACCTCAACAAAGCTGTCCCAAAGATCCATTCGGGATGCCTCGTATTGACCAAGTCGTAGACCCAACACGGCGCCAACTCTTGAGCTTCTTGGATTGTTACTCGGGCTATCACCGATCGCTTTGAAAGAATCCATTGCTGAAGACATCATTCATCACGCCGTTTGGGGCCTCTTGCTACATCACCATGCCTTTCGGCTGAAGAACACCGGCGCCACATACCAACGCATGATCCAAAGATGTTTCCAGGATGCAGATCGGCAAGAATGTGGAAGCTTATGTCGACGACATTGTCATCAAGACCAAGCGGAAAGAAGACCTGATCGCGACCTAGAAGAAACCTTTGCAAACATCCGGGCCTTCGAATGAAGTTGAACCCGGAGAAGTGCACTTTCGGCGTCCCATCGGGCAAACCGCTCGCATGTCACGCCCGAAATTCACACCAGAATTTCCTAATTTGTGCATTACACCCTCGTCCGGGCATCGCCGAGGTACACAAATCGACGTTATTGATAATAGAATCCTCGTCTTAGAAACAATATAAAAGAGTTATACAAATGCGGCGGAAAGGAAAAAAAACTGACTTAAGCTAAACTTGACACGAGCGAGCGGAACACCAACTCCACGGCTAAACCTTGACGAGAACAAGCCTACACCTCCTCGGAGACCTCGATCTCAACCTCGACACCGGAGTGGAAAAAGAAGCAAGACGAGTACAACGACCGTACTCAACAAGTCACACCAAAAGGGGACATGATACAAGATAAATAACAAGGAAAGGTCAAGGGGCTCAATTTGCATAAACAGATTTGCGGTTTATAAAAACTATATTTGAAGACAAGTAAAACAAGTAATAATATTTAAGCGTATTAAACAAACACTGTCCAACGCTCAAACCACGTTGCAACAGCCCATCCATCCACCTGCACTAGTCATGCTTCCACATTTCATTTGATTAAATAAATGAGACTAATCAAGGTGAATCTGTCGATCGCCCATAACCGTGGGCACGGCTATTCGAATAGTTTTTACTCGATCGAGGTGTACAATCGTACCCACAAGACACAATCCCACAACACGTTACCGTGCGCCGGTGCACCACCACGGTGCCCGGAAAGGAAATGTGACAGGACCCTTCACATAACCCCCTCTAGTCAATCGTACCACACCAAGGTTTCGCCCCCATTCCCATCGGGCAATGGGCAGCCCCCTCTAGTGCCGCGGTGAATCCGAAAGCTGATCAACCCTTAAAACCGGGGCCGACCCAACTCCATCACGCCCACCCTCTCTGGGATACGTCGACTAGAGACAGCTACGCTACAGACCCAGCCATTACCCATGCTGGCTTGTGGTATGCACGGCATTTCTTCCAGGGTTTCCCGAGAACCGGTCCTTAATCGTCATGAGCACGCTAACCAAAGTCCAGCCATGTGCTCACGACCCACCTTTTCATAATTCACTATTATTGAAAACAAGGTCATATCTTAATATCATCGGAAGGTCAACTTTAGTAACAAACTTGATTAGTGTGATTCCCTTAAGTGAACTAGTTGCGCTAAGCATAACTAAGCAACCTTAAACTATCATCTAGTCACATTGGACCCCAAGTTATCAATGGTATAAGGTAAACAATCCTATGGTTGAGTGCAATAGGTATAAACATCCCATGAAATGACATTCTAAAACATATGCAGTATTTGAACGAAAAAGAGGTATTTACATAAAATAGGTACAATATGGTCAATGTAAGGTATGACTTGCCTTGCTCGGAGACCGAGGAACCTCGGTGACTACTTCGAAGAGAACGGGCTCGCCGGAAAACTCGGGATCTACACGACAAACAAAGCACTCAACAAACACCCTAAAAAGTCTACTGAAACAGCACTGGAAAGTATTTTTAATGGATTCTTGACATTTTTCTGGATTTAATGAAATTTGAATGGGCTAAAACGGAGCTCGGATTCAAAAGATATGAATTTTAGAAGTTTAATTGTGATTTTTAAACTAAACAGAAAAGACTAAATTATTTATTGCGCAATTAAGTCCCCGGTGACGTCATCCACGCGCGCTCGGGGCTGACGTCAGCATGACGTCGTGGGCTAGCGGCGCCCTAGGGGCGACGTCGGCACACGGCCGACGCACGCGGGAGCCGGGCGCGCGGCGGATTGCTGCCACGTGGCGAGATCCGAGCGGCGGATCGGACGGCGATCGGACGGCGGGCGAAGGCTAGGGTTAGGGTTTGCGGGCGCGACGGCGATGAGGGTTTCACCGCCGGCCGGGGTGGCGCGGCGGCGAGCGGCTTGCCGCAGCGCGGCGGCGGGACACGGCGACGGGACTCGGGCGGCGCACGCGAGCGGAAGGAAACAAAAGGAAACGAAGTAAATAAAAAGAGAAATGGGGAACGGCGGCGAGCTCACCGACGGTGAAAGGAAAGGACGGAGACGGCGACGATTCGGGGCTAGAAACGACGGCCAACAAAGGGGAAACACGGCGGAGCTCGAGGGGGTTTTAAAGGGGGAGAGAAGAGGTTGAAACCGGCACGGATACGGCGGGGATAAGGTCACCGGCGGTTTCGGACTCGGAGAGAGAGGGAGAGATTTCCGGCGGTTGTTTCGGGGCGACGACGACCGTTTCGGCGTGCGGGAAGCGGCGACGGGTGCGGGGACGCAGGCGGTGCTCGGCAAGGGGCCCACGGGGCACGGGGCGCACGGGACGGGCGGAAAAGGCGGACGAGGAGCGGCGCATGGCGGCGGCGGCGGCCGGGCTTGCTAGGGCACGAGGGAGGAGGCCCGACAGTGGGGCCCACTGTCGGTGGCATGCGGAGCGGGGAGCGGCCGTAGACTTGCGCGGCGCGGCCGCATCGTGGGCCTCGGCCCACGACCGAGGGAGGAGCGGCGCGCGCACGGGGAGGCGGCTTGGGCCGGAGCGGTGTCGGGCCGACGGCCCGTCACGGAGCGAAGGGCGGGAAACCGTACGGGCGGTACGGAAAAAGGGAAAAGAAAGAAAAAAAGAAAAAGGAAAAAAAGAAAGAAATTTGGGGACTTAATTAAATTGCTGTTTTCTTATTTGATTGATTAAAAATACTTAGAGTGCTCTAAAAATTCCAGTAAAAATCCTGTTAGCGTATTTTGACATGCGTAATTCAAGAAAAATCCTACCATGTCGTTTCCATTTATTAATTGCATTTTAAAATTATTGGTTGGCTCCGAGTTAATTTCGAAATTCCGATTATTTCGGGTAAATTATTTAAATAAATTGGGGAAAAACCTAGGATGTGACATCGGCTTCATGGTGTCACATCGCGGCATTGAAGCCAATCCGAGAAGATCAACGCTATCCCGAGCATGAAGCCCCCAAGTAACCGGAAAAGACGTCCGAAGCTCACCGGCTGCATGGCGGCGCTAAGCCGCTTCATCTCTCGACTCGGCGAACGAGGCATGCCCTTCTTCATTGTTAAAGAAAACATACGACTTCCAGTGGACCGCGGAAGCCGACAACGCCGCTGTCCTGGCCTCGCCTCGGCCCCAGGAACCTCTGCTGTTGTATGTTTCGCCACTCACCAAGTGGTTAGTACGGTCCTCGTGGTCGAGCGCAAAGAAGAAGGATGGGCTCGAAGATTCGAGGCCAATCTACTTTGTTAGCGAAGTATTGGCAGGAGCCAAAATTCGCTACTCTCGTACAAAAATTGCTCTATGGTGTTCTAATAACCGCGAGGAAATTGGCACACTATTTTCGTGGTCACTCGGTCACCGTCGTCACCTCCTTTCCACTCGGCGATGTCATCCATAACCGGGAGGCGACCGGGCGCATCGCTAAGTGGGCTCTAGAGCCGATGCCACCGGACTTGACTTTTAAGGCGAGGACGTCCATAAAGTCACAAGCCCTAGCGGATTTCCGGCCGAGTGGACTGAGCAACAAGAGAACGTACCTCGGGAAGACCTCCAACACCGAACCATGCACTTCGACGGATCCAAGAGGATCACCGGCTTGGGAGCGGGAGTTGTGCTAATCTCCCGACGGGGAAAGGCAAGATACGTCCTTCACCTCCACTTCTCCGTCTCACACAACGTTGCGAGTACGAAGCCCGCTACACGACGCGCCTCGCGCTTTCACTCGGGATACGTCGGCTCATCGTGAAGGACGACTCCCGCTGGTCGTCAACCAAGTAATGAAGGATTGGTCCTGTCTAAACGACACCATGGAGGCCTACCGACAAGAGGTCCGCAAACTTGAAGACAAGTTTGACGGGCTCGAACTATCACATGTCTTGAGACACAACAACGAAGCGGTGATGAGTTGGCACGGCCGGGTCCAAGCGCGAAGCTGCCCCAACAGACGTTTTTGTCGAGCACCTCTATGAGCCAACCATCACGGCAAAGACAACTTTCAACGAACAAACGCTTGCGAAGTCGCCATGATCGACGCCGACTGGAGGACACCGCTCATCAAATTCTTAACTCAGCAAGAGCTACCGGAAGACCGGGATGAGGCAAAGCGTGTCCGACGTCGTTTCCAAGCTTACGTCATGGTTGACTCCGAATTATACAAGAGAAGCCCTCCGGAATCCTAATGAGATGCATTACACCCGAGGAAGGGAGACAGGTTGCTCCAAGACACTGCGGAAGCCACGCGGCAGCACGCACTCTGTAGACAAAGCTTACGAGACGGGGTTTCTTCGGCTTACCGCGGTCTCCGACGCGGACAAAGTCGTACGAACCCGTGAAGGTTGCCAATTTTTCGCCGACAAAGCCATGTCCCAGCCAGGAGCTACGAGACAATCCCACTATCACGGCCGTTCGCGGTATGGGGCTTGGACATGGTCGGCCCTTTCAAGAAAGCTCCAGGAGGATTTACACACCTCTTCGTCGCAATCGACAAGTTCTCCAAGTGGATTGAAGCCAAGCCGGTCGCCACAATTACTGCTGACAAGGCACGGGATTTCTTCCTCAACATCGTGCACCACTTCGGCGTCCCAAACGAATCATAACCGACAATGGAACTCAATTCACGGGAGGCATCTTCAAGGAATTCTGCAAGACTTCGAATCAAGATTTGCTATGCGTCGCTTGCCCATCCCAAAAGCAATGGACAGGTCGAACGGGCCAACGGCATGGTCCTTCAAGGCATCAAGGCCCGCGTGTTCGATCGTCTAAACCCTTACGCAGGCAAGTGGGTCCAAGAGCTTCCCTCGGTCCTATGGTCTCTGCGGACCACACCCAGTCGGGCTACCGGCCAAACTCCCTTCTTTTTGGTCTACGGCGCAGAAGCCATGTTGCCAAACGAGATGGAGTATGAATCCCTCCGAGTCCGCAGCTTCAACGATGAACGCTATGACCCCGACCGAGTGGACGACCTCACCTGACCGGAAGAGGCCCGAGAGGCAGCCCTCATCCGGTCGGCCAAATATCTTCAAGGGCTCGAGACGATACCACGTCGCAACGTTTGAGCACGAGCTTTCACCGTTGGCGACACTGGTTCTGCGCAAGATTCAAACCACCAAAGACCGTCACAAGTTATCCCCCTTATGAAAAGGACCATACATAATCGCTGAGGTGACTCGGCCCGGTGCATACCGACTAAAGCGTGAAGACGGATCTATGGTGGAGAACTCCTGGAACATCGAGCATCTTCGACGATTTTATGCTTAATTTGACTAAAGTTTCATGTTTTCCTTGACTGCCAACCTCAAGCAAGATGACTTCTTGAGTTAGCAGTCGGGGGCTGTACATATGTCAATAAAGCATAAGTTTTCCTCATCAAATTTTGTGCATGATTTGGTTTATCATTGTTTAATGTTCCTCGATTCGAGTTCGGTGTTAAGGACGAGAGTTTTCGATGGCCTAATCGAGCCTAGGCTCGATGACGATCGGACAAAATTACTTAAGAAATTTCACACAAAACTCGGATCAAGGCATTAACATAAATAAACTAAATATATCACAAGTCTCGTATCGAGCATCACGATCATATGACATTTACAAGACAATGTTCATAAGACAAATCAAATCCGGAAGTTATTCACTACGTCGACGAAATCTTCTTCGCGACTCTGCGCTTCGCTCGGCATGTCCAAGGCCTGCTCATCCGAGGTCCCGTCGCGAAGCCCTCTCCCACCGAGTCAATATCCACTTGGGGTAAAGAGACTTGGTCGTGCAAGAGCGACCAGCTCCCATGTTGGCGGCCTCGGTGATATTCGCCAAATACGGTCGGGGCCCTCCACGCTTGTCAAAGATTTCCAAGTGGCTCTAGCGAACCGGCCCCGACCCCACGATGAAATAGGGACAGCAAGATCGGCGTTGCTGCGTTGGCAACCTCTTCTCGGACTTCTCCGGCTCGTTTGACCCGCTCGAGCAAGACATCGCATTGAGCTCGGGTCTTGACTTTGTAAGCGCCAAAAGTATCTGATCATGCAGAGCGCTCGGAAATAAAGCGGCACAAAGAATGTTACTTCGAAGAAGCTTACCTTCAAACTCGGCCTCCAATTTGGCCTTGTCGAGGCTGATTGCCTCCACTGGACTGGAGCGAGTGGACTTCCGAAGAATTTTCTACAAACAAAGAAGGTCATTAGTAACCGAATCAACATGAGAATCATAAAGAAACTCGGATAGATGAGCTCACTCCCGACGATCCCCGGAGGTCGAGGTTCTCCTCCCGGTTCCGCTATCTCCCTCCTCGGGGCTGCCTCCCTCGACACGGCCTCCTCCCGAGTGGTCTTCGCTTCAGTGGATACCCTCTAGAGAGTTTAAGTGCGGGACCGCTTCTCCGGCGCCTCCGACTTGGCCATGGAGCGGCAATACTCTTCTCGCATGCAAGATCCAAGGACTGACCGACTAAAGAAAAATAATGGTACAAGACAAAGAGAAGATCCGGGCTTACATTGAGTAGCCGAGTCGCCTCATTTAGGCGTTGACGAGGGCATCCCTTTCTTCGCTTTCGGCTTGCTTGTCCAAGACGATGCCCCGCCTCGGCCTTCCAAGTCTCGCCACTCAATCTTGATCGGAGGAACCCGGGTTTCGAAGGCGTAACACGGGATTTCTTCCACCGTGGTGGCGAGATAGGAAGAACAAATGAAGACATAAAAGATTCAAACTAAAGAGTAAAGACAAGACTTTGATTCAAGACTTACCGGCCGTGGCGCGCTCTTGGGTGGGGCACCGTGCCGGCCTCCTCCTTCGGCTTCTTGCCGACGATCCTCAATCGGGCGACCAAGCCACGGCTGTGGTTTCCCGCGCTGGCGGCTCCCGTCGGGACTTCTCGGCCGGCGGTCGGGGCTCTATCCTCGGGACATCCTTCTTGGGAGGCGAGGGTTTTCGCCCGAGCACTCTCGCTCGGAAGCGGGCCCGGGTCTTGGCTCCGCAGTTTGGATGCCTCGGGAGGAGCGGTGGAGTAGGCCCTCGCCCTTCTGGCGGGATCTATGTCTGGGGCCTCCTGCAACAACGGATGCGGTTAGAATGAAGACAAAGGGAATTTTCAACAAAAAGACCGGACTTGGTCATGAAGCATACAGACGACCGCGGATCTTCGGCGCGCTTTCGGCGACGGCCTTGGAGGGGTCGCCTGCTGGAGGAGCCGGGACATCGTCGTCCGAGTCGTCGATGATGAGCCTCCTCTTGCTCGCCCGCTTGTTGGAATCCTCACTCGGGCCGCCGTTTCCGACCGGGTCACTTTGGATCTTCACCCCGCCGTCGGTTTCTTGGCGGGCGAGGCGGCACGTCATCATGAGGCACCTTGTACGGTTTTGAGACAACGAAGCATTTTCCTATAAGAGACATTCTCACAATACTAAGAGGCATGACATCAAGGTTGTAAGACAATACAAAGAAGTCGGTCGACTTACTGGAGGAGGAGGCCGATGGATGCTGAAGGGAGAACCGCGTATGAGGGCACGCTCGACTACAATTCCAGTCGAGAAGATCTTGTACATCCGGATCTTCGAGGATTTTGTAACGAGTGGATCTTGATCTTCCCGATTGGGGTCCTTCCCGCCTTCGTACTCGAAGGGCGGCCGACCGCTCTTTGATTGGAGCCGGTCGGCACCGGATGAAGTGCCGAGTGATTTGCTCGCCACGAAGACCTCTTTGCTTCATTGCTAAGATCTTCGCCGGCGGGTTGTTGGCTTCTTCCCAATCTTGAGCCACTGGAACAGTGCTCCAAGTTTGCTTGGGTACAGGGGGAAGCCCGACAAAGGTTGGTAGGCTGGGTTTAAGATTGCTGATGTAGAACCATCCCGCGTGCCATCCCTTGTTGGAAGATTTCAAGGGAAGAGAAAAGTACTCCTAGCGGAGAGATCCGCGGAGTTGGAAACCCGCCCCACCAACGACGCATGGGTGGTCCTTATTCGGATGTGGTTTGAGATAAAACATGCGGCGGAAGAGTTGGAAGTGGGGAGGATGCCAAGGAAGGCTTCGCATACATGAATAAAGAGCACGATGTGAAGCATGGAGTTGGGGTTCGATGGTAGAGTTGAAGCCCATAGTAATCCAAAAGCCCGGAAGAACTCGGAGGTGGGAAGGCTGAACCCACAATAGAAGAAAGAGGTGAATACAACGAGCTCACCGGTGTTCGGGGTTGGGAAATCTTCACCCGCCGCCGGGCGCCATCCACGATCTCCTTGGGGGAAGCACGTCGTGCTTTACCATCTCCTTGAGGTAGATTCCCTCACATCCGATGTGGCCCATTGGTCAAAGGGGATCCTCTCTTCCTCCGCCATGAGTGTGGTTTGGATGGGAAGTGGATCGGTCGGAAAGGATGGAGATTTGAGCAAGGAATCTTGGGAGATTGGCTGCGGAAGCTGGTTTGTGGCAAGAAGCGAGCTCCGGGTGGATGGATTTGGGTGCGCGCGAGTCTAGGGTTTTTCACAGGGAGCTGGCGAACAGTGCTGCGAAAAGAGGAAATTTTTCGGAAGACAAAGTGGCGGGGATGACCTCGAGGCTTTATAGAAAGATTTGAGGGTTGCGCTAGGTTTTCTTATGATTGGGCGAGCCCATGAGAGAATCTGCGGCCCAGCTAAGGTGTGGCCCGACGCGTGTCCTTAGGGACTTAAGCGGATGAGCTTAAGCATTTGCTTTGGCAATATGCGCGTGTCCGAATGCCCTATACCTTTGGAAATCCTTTCATACCGCGGTTTGCTTGACTTCATGAGAAGCGGCACGATGCAATTTGAGAGGTGACCAACACTAAGCTTTTTATAGCTGCCTTGATGACAAGGGTGTTTGGTTTTTTAGCATTTGATTAAGTGATTATATCAATGCTATTTTTCCACCCAGTGAAGATCTTTATAGATTAAGACCGTATTATGGCAAGAGCTATTTAATGACTTGGTCATATTTTTCATACGATTGAAAAACTTGTTTTTCCATGGGGACGATTAAAATATTTGTTCGAAATGACTCAGGCGGAACCACTCGGATAAGAATGAGCTTGCCGAGTGCTTTTCCACCCATGAGGGTTGGTTGAATTATTTGTTACGAGATGACTCGGGCAAATTCACTCGGATGAGTATGAACTTGCCGGGTAATGAGATTTCTATGATTGCTTTAGCATGAGCTAAGTATTTATATGAGAATAATTTTTATAGTTCTTGACTATATGCTTAGTCTGCTTTTGACTAACCACATAGTTCGGGGCTACACTAATTAGGTGCATCGGGAGATGCACCTAGATATTTATTTTTGAGAATTTTTAGATATTTTCCAGCCCTTCACAGTCTTTGGAGCCACTCGGGAAGATTCGGGCGAGAGATTGATGGAATCACTCGGCGCCGAAGCACTCGGCCAAAGAAATTTTTGGTGCTTTGTTTTGGTTTGAAGCCGAGCTTGTCTCGTCGAAAAGGACTCGGGGGATACTGTGGAGATTATGGCAATCGGTATCTACATGGCAAGCTTATTCGACTAGAGGTAGGGATAGGTTGCGCTGCCATATCGTAAACCAAACATGACTTGGGTGTTACGTTGCCGATTGAGATAAGGCAACGGCCCATAGTCACGGTTTGGTAAGATTGAGGAAACCAACTTAGATTAAGATAGGGTTTCCGATCTGTAAACCCTCCTCCCGAGGACTATATAAGGGGGTAAGGGCGTCCCTTGAGGATATCCTATGCGAGATCATATGCTTTTATCGCCTTTAGCTTCGAGCCTTAGATCACGAGATCAATAAAGACACTCGGCGGATCGAATCCACCAAAACAGAGTAGGGTATTACCTCACGAGAGGGCCTGAACTGTCTAAACCTTGTTTTCCATCCAACCCATTGTGCTTGGCAATCTTGGCTGCGACCCCAAAAATTACATTACGAAACCAAGTTTCGACAGTCGAAGGCCTTTGTGATGTCAAGCTTAAAGAGGAGCATTGGTCTCCTCGATCGGTGGAGTTTCCTCACCATATTCCTGACATAGAGGAAGTTGTCATGGATGCTTCTCCCTCTAATGAAAGCACTCTGATTATTGAGACCAAAGAGTTCAAAAAGCCCAACCGTAGGGCCGGAAGTTTCGAAAGGATCTTTGCTATGCTATTGTAACGTCCCACCCTTCTCGGGCTGGGCCCGCCTATATCTGGAAGCTCTCTAGGATCTTAGACTGTCCTTACAGACCAATACCAGTCTTTTCTACGCACTTTGTCCTCACTCATGCGTACCCGGGAAGAACTTCCCAGTCAGTCACTCATCCCCAAATTGCACTAGGCCAAGCACACTTAACCTTAAAGTTCTTAGAAGATGAGCTTCCGGAAAAGAAGTTGCAACTTCTATTAATCCTACTAAGCCTTGGGCCGGGATGTTACGACTATGGATCGAGCCGATTGGTCCGAAATCGGAGATACCCTCTACCCCTTCCTTCTTAGGGATGAGAACTACATTGGCAGAATAATGAAGCCCAAGGACGCACATCTAAGGTTGTAGATTGAATCAAAGACCATTGAGATATCTTCCTTAACGATCTCCCAGCATACTTTAAAGAAAAGGCTAGTGAAGCCATCTGCCCGGGGGCTTTGTCCGGCGACAATTCCTTGACCGCTTTGTGAATCTCTTGCTCAGTGAAAGGTTCAACCAATGCCGAAAGTTCCATTGGGTTAATGTCCAGTGTGTCCCAATTCAGGTCATTTGGCCTTGGCTTAGGCCAACCCATGACACGTTGGAAGTGTGTAAGAACAACTTCCTCTTTTTCCTCATGTGTCTGTGCCCATCCAGCGTCCTTACGCAGCCTTTGAACGGTATTTTTTCTTCTCCGAACATTGGCTCTGAGGTGAAAAAAATGGGTGTTCGCATCACCTTCCCCGATGTATGCAATCCTGGAGGACTGCTTCTTTCTTGCGCGCTCAATTAATGCTAGGGTGGTGATCTTGCATTTGAGGGAAGCTCTGAGCTGAAACTCTGGCTTAGATAGACTCCTCTGTTCTTGCGCAACATCCAACCTTTGTATGACATCTAGTTCCATGAAGAACTACATTTTTGCTTCCGTGCAGAAAGCCTTTGCCCATATCCTTAGGGCAGCCGCTACTCGTTCCAGTTTGAAATTCAAACGGTGAATGGGTTCTGTGTGCGGCGTAGGTTGATTCCAGGATTCCTTAACCACATCTTTGAACCCCGACAACCTAATCCAGAAGTTCTCAAATTTGAAGGAACGGGGCTTTTTTTGGGCAACGCGGGTTTGACAACATTAGGGGCGGTTGTCGACGGTCCGTTGGTAGGGCGTGAAGGACATGCGACGTAGGCCAAGTCCCAGCCTCGTTGCAAAAGCAGCGGTCCAACCTGACCAAGGTCGGCCTTCTACGCTTGTTGCTCCAAGTGAATCTTCTGTTTTGCAAAGGGATTTCCAGAAGCTCACATCTGTCAATGGTAGAGCGAAAACGTCTCATCCTAGCTCAGCTGTAGTTATTGTTATTCTTGTCGCTTGCCTTATAGATCAAGTTGAAATGCCCGAAAAGCAGCCAAGCCGTTCCCTCATCAGGCTTTAGCCTCCTAATGTGCCGTAGGAAAGCTTCTTTGTGGCGTTGCCTTGTCGGCCCATAAACTCTGAAAAGTTGAAAGCTGGTGCCATTTAGGACATTTGTAATGCATGGTGAGACCGAGAAGCGGCCTATGCGAATGTTCTTGAAGGAGAAGGCCACACTGTACCATAGGACGAGGATACCCCCTCTCGTTCCTCTGGCCGGCTTAAAGGCGAACTTGTCAAATTTGTAGCCTCCTAAAAAACGTGCCAGACTTTCATCTATAATTTGAAGTTTTGTTTCTTGGAAACAGGCAATGTTGCAGTTTGTATCGCACATTAGCTCATGGATTGTATTGCGCTTAGCCGGTGAGTTGAGCCCTCTCACATTCCAACTGAGTAGGTCTAAATTGCTTGACATTGATTGTACTTGCAATCGCTTTTGCCCTCCCTTGAGAGACCTTGGGCAACTAACTGCTTTTGGTGTGAGTCTTTGTGGGTGCTAGCGGATTGTTTTGCTCGGGCTAGAGATGGCAACGGGTATATACCCGATGGGTAGTGCCCACCTATACCCGTGCCCGCCGGGTAAATTTTACCCGTTGGGTTACCCGTATCCGTATGTGGGTAAGAAAGTACTTCCATACCCGTACCGCGCGGATAATTCTACCCGACGGGTTACCGTGCACCCGTCGCCCACGCGAGTATGTACATGTAGGTCATCCCACACACAAAATCCTTTCGTTTCAACCTCAAAATTCACAGCAAGGTAGAAAGACACATAAAATCCTTTCATTTCAACCTCCAAATTCACAGCAAGGTAGCAAGGTTCACAACATATTTATAGGCTAAATGGGCTGAGGGAGGGCAGCTAGACTTTTTAGACGGATATTTCTTACCCGCGGATAGACGGGTATGGGTAGTACATACCCATACCCGCACCCGACATACCCGATGGGTCTGTGTTTTCATCCAAAACGTACCGCGGGTAGAAAATTCCTCCCATACCCGTTTCTTTATCGGGTAAAACCCGCCACGTACTCGGGTTTCGGTACCCATTGCCATCTCTAGCTCGAGCTGCTTGGACCTATTTGAACAGCTGAAGATGTGGTGGCAGCCTGGAAGAGGAACACCAAGGCCCAACCCATAACTCAGCAATGGCACAGCCTGATAAGAAAAGATAGCACTGTTTTGATTGAAACAAGAGGATCATGCACCAAAACTTTCCTTTCATTCCACACAACCATGCAGCACAACAGGAAAGACACAAGTACTTCAAGGGATTAGCCACAGTGGAGCAAGTCCAAATCAAGTCTGCAACAAAAGGAGGCAACAGCCGAAGTTCTTGGCATACACCAAGATGCTCTTGGCTACAACACAGACGGCGAGCACATGCGGTAGCAACACAACAACCATCCGCAAGCGACGAGTACCGACGACGATTACAGATGACGAGAACAAGGCATGACGAACACGAGTATGATGAACACGACGGAAGGAAACAGTTGCAAATAGACATTGACAACAATTGATGCTCGGTGAAACATAGCATACTAGAGGAGACCTAGCCTGCGATTATTGCCTCCACCTCCTCGGCCGCCTCAGCAATTCCCTCGCCAGCAAGTGGCAGCAGCGCCGTCTAAGCCACAATGAGATCTTCAATGCCAAAAATCATCGTGAGTCCAGCGATGACATGCGGCGGTAGGGGTCCTTCAAACATTGCCACATACTGCTTGAGAGCTTGATCAACTGAATTCGATTCTTCCGGCAGCATTCCCAGACATTTTAGCAACACACGCCGACAACGTTCCATTGTTGGGGCCGAGCTCTGGCGCGCAATTCGTTCGCTTCTCCTCGGAGCTGCCACTGCTTTCCTTGACTTGTAGTTGGCAGCACGATTCGCCGGCGCCGGCGGGCTTGGTGGCACACCAATGATCGGCTGTGCAGCTTTGTGAACAGGGAGGAGATGACACACGACAAGCCTTGAGGCATTGCCGTTTCGGCCTGTAGAGCAGGAGCAGGGTGCTCGGCAGGGTCACTAGTGTAGGAGCACATGACGAGGGCTCTGTTGCTGGGGCGCTCGGTGGGGGCATCCTATAAGAGGCGCTCATCGGGGGCGCTTGAACATGGGCGCTCGGCGATGGCCCCAGCGTGGTGGCTCCCGACACCAGGGCAACTACTCCCCCTACTGTACCGCTTAGAGACAGCACGTGCTCAGCCATAGGCGTTGGGGACAGGGGCGATGAAGACGCGCACAACTTCCCTCCACCTTTACTAGAAGTGGCCAGCCCCAAGCCCGCAAACGCCGCCTCGACTTGTCGCACCGGTGCCATCTCCATATCCCACGACGGCAAGGCTTCTCAAATACACGCGAAGACGTGGGTGGCTGGAATCAAATCCTGCCCGGATCAGGCCTCACTCCCAGTCGGGGCGGGTTGCCCAGTCAGCGCTTTGGCAGCCACACTCAAGAAGCGTCGCACCTGGTCGTCGTCTTGTACGGCTGTGATGTCCTTCAAGTTCCCTGAAACGGCACAGAGTTTGCGTGGAGACTGTGCGAGAACCGGGACTTACATATGTCAACCTAGTGTGTGCGTTGCAGCTGGTTGGCAGGTTCCTGGAAGCTTTCACGCAGAGGTGAGTGTGAGCCATCGTCTGGCAGGTCATGTCGACGGCCACCACGCCAGCTTGAAGGCTCTGTGTTCCGGTGGCGGGGAGAGTGCATGTGCTCGCGTCGGTACGAAGTGCCCCATGCCTTCCCTCCACGGCCATGGCCGAAGCCCCATTCTCTACCGCCGCGACCCTCGTCATCCTTGTCCCGACGCCGCCAGCCATCGTGTGCACGGGGGTGGTCGTTGCCATAGGTCGGGCATCGCCTTCTCTCTCTCCATGCACCTCCTGGCCTTCTTCTTGGCTAGGTTCATCTTGGTCGTCATCATAAACCTCTTCTTCGTCGCGGTCCGGTTCTCTGCGGCCCGAGCCCGTGCGACTCAGGCGACGGCCTCCCATGCCCGGACGACAATCGGCATCACGATTCGGCCTTCCTAGCCACTCATGAGCGGAACATGGAGGCGAGGGTGATGTAGAAAGGCGTCGAAGGCTTGCCCCGGGGCCTGCTCGCCATCCAGGACCCCGAAGCTCCAGGGCGAGAGGTGTCATATCGTCGGCTAGAAACTGGACCCTCCATCTTGCTCGTCCCAGTAAACCAACACCGCCGTGTAGTCATGCACCTCCTCGAGGTGAAAGATGATGGGGTGTCGAACACCACATTGCCAGCGCTCGAGTGGGTTTCTTCCACCGTGAGGTGTTGTAGGTGCTGATCTTTTGGCGAGTAGTGAAGCCTAGTCATACCCGCTTGGGGATGGCGCTTGGATTCGCCGTCCACGCCCAAAGCTTGATGATGCGCGTGTCGCCGGCTTCGACGGGATGGACCAAATTGGTCTCGATCTGCTCCAGCACGCATGAACGGCCGATCAATCTCTCGGCAATGTCCGCTGCCCACATGTCATTGGCACACCGTTGAGGCAGAGCTTCACCCAGAACATGAGGGCGACGCCGAGCGCACTGTGTAAGCTCCTCCATTTGACGAAGTGGATTTCTAAACCCCGCCTCTTGACGAATCCCTTTGTGACTGCTTCCTCACAGTGTCGGCGACTCTGAAATTTGATCAGGAAAGCTTGCGGGTGGTGTAAGGACACGGAGACCTCACCTTTGTGCAGCCTGAATTCCTCCATGAACGCCTTTTGGACCTCCTCCAGACCAGTGTTGGGCGGAGCATGCGCCGCCCAAGAAACCATGGTCGTTTCACTCCACTCTCGGAGCTCCTCGTCGATGGCGTAGGAGGTGGGAATCAACACAGAGTCTTCTTCGGGACACGTCTCCTGGTCTCCAAGTTGAGCCATGGCAACCGGATGCAGCCTGGGCGGCGGAGGTGGGAGCTGGGGTGGCGGTGGAGCTCGAACAGCCAATAGCTTGGATGCCGGATGCGTGGAGTGGCGGCAACAGGCGTGGGTGCACTTCTAGCTGCTCTGTTGAAGAGGCCGAGGATGGTGGGCGCGCGGCCCGTGGCGTGTGAGCACGCCTACACTCGCTCGCCCGGTGACCTGAACGACGACAGAGGAAGCAACACACCGGGTCACGACCGCGGGCTGCACGGTGGTCTCTTCCCAAACAGATGAAACACTTGTTGGTGGTGATGGCTTTGAACTCTTGAAGGGAGATACGCGGGCGACTTGAAGAAGCCTTCAACTGCCTGGTAGCTCGGCAAATTGAATGGCTCGGAATTGGCATTCTAGCTGCACGGCACCACCAATGTTGCGGTCGCACTTGGATCCAGGCCTACTCCTCCTCATTAACAACATCGTGCGCTCGGCCAGCGACAGGACGCGGTGGCAGGCTAGCATCGTAGGTCGTCCTCCCCCTTGGCGATGACTTGAGATGGCCATTGGTGCGGTGATTGCGCCAGCCGCTTGCTGCAAATGCTTGGATGAAAGGGGTTGTTCCCGTTGGAGTCGAACTTTTGACAGTCCAGGGCGCCACTTTGTTTTCCCGCACTACCTCAGCAAAAAACTGCTCCAGACGCGTTGATGGCGTGCGGCCGCTGCACCGGACGTTGAGATGGTGCACAGGCCAGATCTGGATAGCAGGTGTGCACATGGTGATGATGCGGGGCGATGCGGGGCTTGACCGGGAGGCGCAGACGGCCAGGAGGCCGTCGAGACGTGGGATGGAGGTTGAGGACGGGGGGCGCCGGCAGGGCGAGCGCCGGCGCTGGCGGGGAAGGACGAAGCGCGGTCGCGAGCCAGGGAGCAGGACTTACCGTTGGGTAAGCCATATAGTTCAGCGCCCGCATGACAAGATTTTCCTTTGTTGCACAATGGCACAAGGCCACGGCATAGGCAACTTTGTTTGAGGCTAGAAAGAGGAAAGAGCAGGAAGTTGATGAGGTGTCGGATCTATCTCTAAAAAAATAAAGAAACTAAATCTTGCACCTGCAGATTTATCAGTGAGTTTCTTCCTGGTGTTGCCCAAATTCCTTAGCCATCAAATCCTGGCAAAGGCAAGTAGAGATCCTAATTGCAATACAGTTTATGCACACCTAATGTTTGATATGTTGTTTGCTTGCAGACAAAGTATTTAATTCTTAATTATCTGTTATTGCAACCTAAATATGGGGGACAAATTTTACTGCAAAGATGGTTTGTTTTTCCTGCTTGCGTCTAATTATTTTATATTGTATAGGTGACTGGCACATAACTTTGCATATTTGTGCAGCTATAATTTGGTCATCCTAGAGGATATTTATAACTGCTAGCAACTAAGGGAGACATCATTGTAATTTGCAGAACCTGGTCAATACAGTATTTAATTATGTGTGGTCAACTAATTCGAATGCGTATCATTCTAGTATGAATCGTTCGATTTATAATCCTGTTTGTGCCAAATTTGATTGGGAGCAAAGCATGATCTGAACTTTTTTATGCTCTTTTGAACTCTAGGCTTGTAAGATGTAAACCCACTTAATATTACAACAAACATTAGAATTTATATACTTTGGTCAATTTAGTTTGTGCAGTGGAAAAAGATAAATTACCTATAATGTAGCAATTAGTACATTGTTGCGATCTCAAAGGTTCTATAGTCAAATAATGCTTCCACATTATATCTGCTACTGTTATTTAGAGTACTTCATATGAATTGGATTGTCAATTTAGAGTACTTCATATGAATTGGATTGTCACTTCGTTGTCCATTAAATTGATAGCACCTAATACGACTCATAGTAACTTCTTACCAATCAACACAACATCAAACATTGGCTCTCCTAACGTTCTAATTCCTCCATATTATTTTCTTTTTGATTTTTAGTAATTGAGTACTGGATAAATGAATAGGGATTGGATTAATAAGACCAGAACAAGTGCTGCATATAAAATAGGAGTATCTCAATTCCTAGAACTTGCATTCTCTAATGTACCTCAACATGGAAAAGTACTCTGTCCTTCTGTTAACTGTGAAAATTGTGTCATGCAAAACTATGGGAAGGTTAAAGAGCATCTTAGATGTGATGGTTTCTTAAGAGGTTATACCATATGGACATGCCACGGTGAGGATACTGGTAGTTCCAAAAACAAGAATTCCTAGTTTACTAAAGACAGTAATATTCCAGAGGCTCATTCTCCTAGAGTCGATGTGCATAGACTTCTGCATGCTGCTTTAGGTGTAGTTGATGAGCCTAGTGCAGTAAATATAGGAGGTGATGAAATAAATGATCCAGACATGCAAACTCATGTTGCTCCTAAACTGAATACTCAAACAGAAGTAGAAGACACTACATTCATAAATCTAATGAAAGATGCAAGCACAGAGTTGTACCCAGGCTGTCATTCTCATTCCAAATTATGTTTTCTTCTTGAGCTATATAAAGACAAATGCCCACATGGAACAAGCAAAGAGTCATTCACAACACAACTTAGATTGTTTGCAAGACATTATCAGACTCAGCAAATATTCCAAAAAGCTACTACCAAGAAAAGAAAATCAGCAAGAGTTTAGGTCTAGATTATGTGAAGATCCATGCTTGTCCAAATGATTGCATGCTTTACTATGGTGATAGAGAGAACTAGGAATGATGCCACATTTGTAAATCATCTCGTTGGGTGACTTCCAAAAAGAAAGACGCATTAGGACAATCTGCTGACAGGAAGAAAAAGGCCACAAAGGTTTTTCACTATTTCCCTCTCATCACAAAGAATATTTGCAACAGAGAAAACATCAAAAATATGAGATGGCATGCAAAAGAGAGGACAATGGATGGGAAGCTAAGACATCTGGCCGAAGTTCATACGATGTTCTTACTAAACAGAAGTTCAGTTTATGTGCTGCACTGTTACGGACTATTCATGATTTTCCTGCATATGCCTATTTGTATGGGTATACTACTAGTGGAAAATATAGATGTCCAAATTGCAGTGAACATGCATCATCGAGGTGGCTAATAAAGGGGCGCAAAAATGTAGTTATATGGGCCATCGTCGACAGTTGCTAAATGATCCTGAGTTCCACAATCAAAGGCAGCCATATTATAGTAATGTGGAACATAGAACTGCCCCTGAAGCACCAAGGGGAGGATCAATTCTTACTAAGCTGCAAGGCAGAAATTTCATAATGGGAAAATCAAATAACCAATCGAGCACCGTAGTTGACAAAAAAAAGAAAAATAAACGAAAGTGGTCAAATGAAGGTGAGAGTTCACAAAAAAAGTAGTTCCGAAGGAGCTAGTTCAAAGGATCCTACGGACTGGTGAAAGAAGAGAAGTCTTTTTTAAATTGCAATATTGGGAGCACTTGTCTTGCAGCATAATCTTGATATGATGCATATAGAAAAAATTATGTGTGATAATCTTGTTGGTACTCTATTGAATGATGCCAAGTCAAAGGATAATCTTGAAGCATGCCTTGACTTGGTCGATCTAGGTGTACGCCCAGAGCCTCATCCAAAATTAATTGTAGATGGCCGTTATGTAGTTCCACCGGGTTGCTTCACAATGTCTAGAGAGAGTAAGGACACTTTATGTTCAGTTATTCAGAGCATCAAGATGCCTTATGGCTTTGCGCATCAAATATCTCAAGGTGTGTTGATATGGAAAACTGCAAATTTGTTGGTCTTAAAAGGGGCCAGAGTCATCAATTGCCCTATCTCAAGTCTTTTATAATGTCTTCTACTTCATTGGAGCTTGGTTTTTTTCCCGATGTTTGGGGCCTTGCCCCACTTCAGTTGGTAAAACTTTCTCATGTTAGCTTCGTTGATGAATCACATGGATCTATCTCCTTAAACATAAATATGAGGTCTTTGATAAATTTCGAGACTTCCAAAATCTAGTAGAATGCCTTTTCAACAAAAAGATAAAAACTATGCAAACCGATTGGGGAGTTGAATACCACTGCCTTAACTCTTCTTTCCAATATATGGGTGTCACATACTGCATCTCATGTCCCCATGTCCCTCGGGAAGCTAGGTCTATCGAGTGCAAGCATAGACAACATATTGTTGAAATAGGACTTTCCTTGCTAGCCCATGCATCCATTCCTCTCAAGTTTTGGGATGAGCTTTTGTCACTACCGCTTATCTCATCAATCATATTCTTAGCAAAGTTATTCGATTTGATACTCCTCTAGAATATATGTTTGACAAAGCCAAATTATGATTTCCTACACACCGAATGAGGACACGACTCTTATGGATATGCACATACAACATCGTCAACAAGTTCAACAAGATGAACCAATGATTCAAGGTTCAATAACTTGCGCCCATGCACATCAACTTAACCATAAGGTGAATGTTTTCCTAACCAAAGCTTGCATACAAATGTTTCTAAGAATGTCATCTATTTAATAATTGTGATGATTTAATTGTCCTTAGAAACCAATGAGAAGACCATAAAGAAGGTAATATGAGGCCAAATATACAGCATGAGCCATTAAGTACAAGCCAATCTCTCTTCGTGTGTTTAGGCCTCTTAACAGTATCAACTTTAAACAAACATATGCTGATCCATGAGGTTTCTTGGGATCCATGAATATTTGTTGAAAAGCTTATGAAGCCTACTCTCATATGGTTTTGATCTCACTTCAAAATTGTTTACAAGCTGTTTGGAATAGTAAAAAGAAGCTATGTACCTCATCTAGTCCAGATCAGTTTTGGCTCTTAAGCCCTATAATTTTGTCGTGAGCTAAACAATTCGATGCTTTCCTCTATAAATATCTTGATCATAACTTTATCCGACGTATAAATGTGCACAAGTATTCTGACACAATTGAAGTATGGATGGAGCAAAGCACTGTCAGAATAGATGCAAAGTATCAAAAGAAGAAAAACAAATAGTTGTGTGTTACAGTATCATCATCCCAGGAAACACGCAAGAGAGTTATATAGGATGCAAGGGCAATTTGGTGATCTCCCAACAATGAACAGAGTGAGCTATATCACCCTATATATATATATATATATAATGACCAGGAGAGCTTAGCACCCATCACCATTAGTACGTCAATAAGGTTGCAAACGTTAATATATCTATTTTCTCGTGTTAACCAGGTTGCGAACACAATCAACAAGAGCGAGATATGACTCAGGTAACCTATTTATATATACTTTCTTTTTCTACCGCTTGATCATCAACAGACTTTTTTATAAATATGATCGCGCGCACATATAATTAATTAATACTCATTTCATGTAGTGCGCATGATCATCAAATATAATCAAATCTTCAAAAACAAGAACAAGTGACCATATGCATGCCCAATGCATCTCAGTCAATTCAATATGTGTGACTACATGCAGTTTCTACTATGCACATTGCACAGATCTGCTTTGCGATTCGTGCATCTGGTCTTCACATGCACGTGCGTACCATGCATATATACTGCAGGCTGCTGCTGAAAACACTGTGCAAGTGACGGCCTACGCCAAGGTCGACGCGATCGGCCATGGCAGCTGGCCAGAGAGGCACCCGGGCATCCCCGTGCTGGTGCGCGTCGCCGCGCCGCCGGTGACATCGGAGCGCGCCCCCATCGACCTCGTCGCAGTGCTCGACGTCAGCTGCTGCTGTGGCCTGGGGCCGGCGGCGAGCAGGATGGATGTGCTCAAAAGGGCCATGGAGCTCGTCATCGACAAGCTGAGTAGCCAAGACCGCCTCGCCATCGTCCCCGTCCAAGCGTCCTCCCCCATCGCTGAAACATACCACACCACCGTACTCGCCAAAAAAAAGAATCAGAGCTCTGCCAATGCCGGCAATGGTCGGACCACCTCTGCCACGGAAAAAGATAAAAACTCTACCGTCGTTGAAAAAGAGAAAACTACCCTCGCCGTTACTGAAGGAGATCAAACCTCCTCTGATGTCTCCGAAAAGTTTGTTCTCTTGAATATGGATGCAGAAGGACGGATCAAGGCCGTTGCGAGCGTGCAGTCGCTGGAAGCTGCCGGCGGTAACAAGTTGTCGACGGCCTTGGAGAAAGCCGTGAAGGTATATCTACGTATAATATTTCTTTCGTCCCAAAATTTATAACGTCGTTAATTTTTTACTTATGATTTGATTATTTATGTTATTCAAAAATTTAGTAAAAATATATAATATATGAGTTAAGATTATATTTTTTATGATAAGTCTAAAAATAAATAATATTTATATTATTTTTTAATAACATGAACGATCAAATATTATGTAAAAAAATTAACGACGTTTGATTTTTTCCGATAAACTTTTAAAACTTGCAAACAAGGTATGTATCGATTTCTTTTAATAGTTACTTTCACGATCTCATAATTTTAGTATTAGATTTAATATAATTGTTCTAGTAGAAATTATGGTCAAAGTTGTAACTTGAAAACCGTAAGAAAATATTAATCATATATAGTGTTGACGGGGACAACTTAATTAAAACATGGCTCGTGTTATGTAAATTTGGTGAGCAAAACTTAGCAAAAATATCTTTTAGGTCTCTATAGAGAATTTATTCGTTCGATCATGTGTGCAGATATTGGAAGGTCGGAAAGACCTCGAGAGGAACAGAACGGGGTTCATCGTCCTCATCTCCGACGGCGACGACACCTCCATCTTCCGCGCCACCATGAACCCGAGCTACTCCGTCCACGCCTTCGGCTTCCGCGGCGCGCACAACGCCAGGGCCTTGAATTTCATTGCCAAAGAGAGCTCTACGGGCACCTATGGCGTCGTCAACGACGAGCACGACGGGATCAGCGAGGCCTTCGCGGCCAGCATTGACAACATCACCTCCATCGTCGTCGACCAGACCGTGGTGAACATCTCGTGCGGCGGAGGCGAGCCCACGGCGGCGACGCTGTCGGCCATCGAGTCCGGCAGGTTCAGGAGCCACATCGACGACGACAGGAAGAGCGGCTTCGTCAAGGCCGGCGCTCTTCAGGCCGGCGCCGTGAGGAGCTTCCTCGTCTACGTGGATCACGTCGGTGACGACGAACGCGAGAAGCTGCCGAGCCTGGTCACCGTCCGCGTCGAGTACGTGAACCTCTCGTCGGCGTCGGACCACGTTGAGGCGGAGAACAGGGTGAAGGAGATGAAAGACGCCCAGGTCGTCGTCGTCAGGAAGGGCGACGAGAATTCGAGGTTGGTGGCGGCGGAGATCGTCCGCGTCGAGGCGGTCAGGATCGTCGGCGATATCCTTGACAGGTACAAGGACAACGGGAAGGGGCTCGCCGGCGCCGCCGACGAGCTGCACGAGCAGTGGCGCCGCCTGATGGAGTCGGAGTACGGCGCTGAGGCCGGCGACGGCGAGGCGTGCCTCATCTCCGGGCTCGCCTCGGAGATCAAGGAGATGGAGGACAGCATCCGCCGGTGCTCCGGCGTGTCGTACATGCTCTCGTGGCAGACGCGCCACTCCTTGCAGCACCAGACTCGCAAGCATACCAAGGCGGCGGCGATGACGGCGACGGTGAATGGCTCATCGGTGCCGCCGCCCAGGCCGTCACCGTATATGCCGAAGGCGAACGGCGTGGCGGCGGGAGGTTCTCATCACGCGACGCATGCAGCAGCGGTGGTCGCCGCCGCCGGCGGCGGCGGCGGCGGCGGCGAGAGGAAGCGCAAGTACCAGGACGGCACGGAGCTGGAGATGATCGAGCAGAGGCTGGCGTACTGGTCCAAGGTCAAGTGCGGGCTGCCGCCGTTGCATCACGACGGCGAGTGCCCCGACCACATGATGGCGATCTTCCGGGAGGCCTCCCGCGAGTCCATCGACTGCGCCATGTACCACGACGTCTTCTTGGTAAAAGTTCATGCAAATTTCTACCAACATTGTTCAATGAATCAATGATGTGCACGCTAATTAATCATCTGATACGATCTTGATAGGCCGTCGTGCATGCCACCGGCCGGAGGAGCTCGAAATCCGCCGGCGGCGGTGGGTGTTCATGCGGCTTCTGATCGATGCGCCGGACCTGCATGCATATCTCATTCATGGTTATACCGTATGAGCAGGAGAGATCGACGTCGACTAGCTCATGTGTGCATCAAGACACAAGCTATAGTAGAAGATAAAACACGACTCGTATATACGGATAAATAAATAAGGATACATACGCAACACATGGATATATATGCATATGCTATTATTATTTTACTACTCCTATTATTTTTTCCATGCTACGTGTGTCGATCTATATTGTATTTTTAAGACTATCTATATGCATGAATTGGAGATATGGATTTTCATTCCGGAGGATTTTTTTCTTAATTATAAAAATATTCGCATGTCACCTATATAATTATCAAAATATTTTAAAATTTTGATAAGATAAATTAATTAAAATATATTACTTTACAAACATGAAACACCAAATTCAACATATACAAGTTGTAACATAAAAAAACAAATTAAGCTAAACTAGTTGTAAATTCATAATTATTTCGTTACAATTTGTAGAAGTCGAATTTAAACCTACATATTTATTACATATTTATGAAGTTATATATCTCATTTAGGTTGCGTTCGGCAACTGATGATTGAGGAAATATTTCTTTCGTTTTTCACACGCACGCTTTTTAAGTGTTAAACGGTGCATTTTAGAAAATAATTTCTATGGAAAAGTTAATTTAATTAATCCATTTTTCAAATTTAAAACAGTTAACACTTAATTAATCATACAATTAATTTACCTCATTTTATATATCTTATTAATCTTATCTTTTTCTCTCCTCTCAAATACGATCTTAATCTATCTGGTTATTTTTAAAAATTTTATAACTATTTAGATGAAATAAAAAACTTTCCTGTATGAATCAACAAATAAGTATGTAGTAGTGCAAGTATGAAACTGTTCAAGTGCTATTTACCTGCAGTTATTCAGTACTTCGTGCAAAATTGAGATCAATTTTAAAAGAACTGCTACTCCTGATGTAGGAGTAGTTACGACTTAATAGATGATGTACGTATTGCGGCTAAGACCGACCAGGGCTATATCTGTAACACTGCACCAGAAGAACCCTAAGAACGTACGTCCTCACGAACTTCGAGGCAGACATGCAGGGTGGCAGCACTGAGTGTGCGGTGGCCCACGTGTACTGTGGCCCAGTAAGATCAGGACCGTTCGTTTCAGATCGAATGGTAGAAGGCTATCTCTTTTTAATTTTTACTTTCTCTTTTTTCTTTACCGGTTTAAGCTGTAAAGATCGAGCTATTAATTACAGGCCTTTATTCTTTGCTTATATTTATGTCACTCTCTTGATCGTATCATATGCCAAGTAAGCATGCATGAATGAATGATTAGTCGTCTCGTGATCTGTGCTAAAGAGGATCGTCGGCGGGCAGGGATCAGCATCTTGCTCAAGAAAGAAAAAATGGGGGAGAGAGAGAAGAGAGATCGGCGAGCTTAGTTTTTTTTTCAAATCTCGCCAAGATGTATTTGTATGTAAAGTGGGTTTACATTACCGATCTTTCGTCGTGATAAATAAACATAAATATCTCGAATCTATTATCAACTGATACTAAATATATTTTTTACCAGTTAAAATATTATGTAATCTTTTAATTTCTAGTACTGTTTAGTAACACTAACCGATACTTAAAAATTGTTTTTTTCTCAATTCAACCTTGTCAGACTGTGACAGACCCTCTGGGCTCTTTAGTATCGGTTGGTGTCATCAACATATACTAAAGATCAACAATAATCTTTAGTACCGGTGGGTAACATCAACCAAGACTAAAAATTATTTTCTTCTTATATGCCTTTTTCCTCCTACCCGAGCCATTGCTGTGAAGAGGAGGAGAAGGAAGAGAGGTGCTGCCAAAATTTTTTGCGAAAGTACTTTGGTGATATTATACAAATCGAAGGAATCTAAAAAGTTCGCAACTTTATTCTCTATCATGTATGGTTAACATATTATATTTCTAGCTATATTCCTATGCATCATTCTCTCGTGAAAAAGGTATATGAAAAAAGAGGAGAGAGAATAATTTTTAGAGAAAATAAAAGTACTTCATAATTTTAGAGATATTTTAAAAATAAGAATAGAAAACTAAGTCCACTTAAAAATCATTAAAATAGTTAGAAATAAGGAGAATAAATTAAAAATATGTTTATAACTTTAAAAAACTTCTAAAAATAATAAAAATAAGGATAATACATGAAAAAAATATTTAGAATTTTTAAAACTTCTACAATTATATATAATTAACCATGGCTCCAATTAAGTCCATTTAAAACTCGTTAAAATCATTAGAAATAACAAGAATTCATTAAAAATATGTTTAGAATTTTTAAAAAAACTTATAAATATATTTAAAATAAAGATAATACATAATTTTTTAGAGAAATGGTCATAGATATTTGTGAGCTCAACAACAACATATATGATTTCTATGTGCATGAGCGCGTATGGGGCTTTCTATGTGTACCATCGGTTTTGAGTTTAATTATGATGTTTTAAATTATTATATGATTATTTAAATATTTTCACTTTCATGGACTTCCTTTACATTTGTTTATTTGATGTAGATGAATCAGCAATGGATGTACACCATGGACCGATGGTCGAAGGAGTTTATTGATGGTATGTATAATTTTTTGATTGTGGCTAATGCCCAGAATCCTAATGGTTATATGTTGTCCATGCAAAAAAAAATAAAAAAAACAGAAAGAGTATTCTACATCAAGAACTCTTCATATCCTCTTGTTGCAGTCAGGATTCATGCCTAGCTATAATTGTTGGACCTCACACGGAGAGTTAGGAGTTGCAATGAGACAAGATGAAGAAAAAATGACAACATTCTGGACTGGGCTCAGTATGATGGATTTGCAGATAGTACAATAGGCGATGCGGACGGAGCTGTTGAAGAAAACGATGGTGCGGATGATCTTGGTCAGATGTTGTGCGACACAAAGAAAGACTGCGAAAGTGATAAGGAGCTTCAGAAATTGGAGCATATGTTAGCGAACCACAAAACTTCGTTGTACCCATGTTACAAACAGGGGCACAAAAAGTTGGGTACCACGCTGGAATTCCTACAATTGAAGGCAAAAAATGGTGTGACTGATAAGGCATTTGGTGAGTTATTGAAACTCGTAAAGAATATTATTCCGGAGGAAAACGAATTGCCCGAAACAATGTACGAAGCTAAAAAGGTAGTCTGCCCTCTAGGACTAAAAGTTCAGAAGACACACGCATGTCTGAATGATTGTATCCTCTATCACAGTGAGGAGTACGAGGACCTGGAAGCATGTCCAGTTTGTAAGGCATCACGATACAAGATTAAACGAGATGATCCCGGTGATGTTGACGGACAACCTTCAAAAAAGAGAGTTCCTGCTAAGGTGATGTGGTATTTCCCTATAATACCATGTCTAAGGCGTTTGTTTAGGAATCACATGCTACAATGATGCGCTGGCACGCAGAAGAACATAAACAAGACAGATGTTAAGACACCCCGCTGACGGGTCGCAGTGGCGAAACATCGACATAACATTTAAAGACTTCAAAAATGATGCAAGGAACATGAGGTTTGGTTTAAGTACAGAAGGCATGAATCCATTTCAAGAGATGATCAGCGGTGATAGCACTTGGCCTGTGACCCTATGTATCTACAACCTTCCCTCTTGGTTTTGCATTAAGTGCTGATTATTATTCAAGGCCCAAAGTAACCTGATAACGACATTAATTTCTACCTAAGACCATTGGTCCATTTAAACCATCATATTAACACATTGTTCATGCAGTTAATTATAATCGGTTATATATTTGTTCAGGGTATAAAATGGTTCCAGAGATTATTTGTTCAAGCTATCAGTGTGGTGGAAAAATTATAGCAGGATATACATAAAGAAAACATATCCTATGTATATGGTACACATTTCATGCACCGCAACTAATTACTAACGTTATAAAAATTCTTAAAAAATGTGCATTTACTTTCGATGCACACACACAAACTAGTTCAAACAAGTTTGAACTGAATTTGAATATTTTAAAAAATCATACTCATTTGAATTGGGTATATACTCAATTTGCATCTTGGCGTCCAAATTGAGTATATACCCAATTCAAATGAATATGAAATTTTTTTAAATGTTTAAGTATGAACATTAACTTCTTTACTAACTAGTTCAAACAAGTTTAAAACATTTTTTTAGATTTTGATTTTAAGTATATAGTATCCAAACATATAATTAGTTAGTTAGGATGTAATAATGAATTGTGAAATAAAGTTAAATTTTAGTTGTTTTGTTGCTAGATATATGTATGAATCAAAATTTTACACCTAGGTATATACTCACAATTTGAAAATTTTGAAAAATTAGAGTGAATTTGTGTATTTCATACCTTGGTGTTCGAGCACCATGATGCCCCATATAAGTGAGTATATATATATACATATACACACATGTATATACATGTACGTAAAGTATAAACCTCAAATTGTTTATATTTTAGACCTAGAAAAAAACTCGGATAGTTTTTAGAGTATATATTTATCAAAATTTGGTCGTTTATGTTACGTCTAAAATACAATGAATTTGAAGGTGGGATAGGTGTGATTTTCAATATATACACATCTTTTTCTACATTTTTAGTGAAAATTGTTAGTTAGTATGTACAGAGTGTGCACCATAAGCTTGTGTGGTGTGTATATAGGATACATTCCCATATATAAAGGGACGAAAACAGTATCATCTCTTCGGAAATTATGCCGTTGATCCGGAGTTGACTATATTAATTAATTTAACAATTCAGTGTCGACAATAATATGACATCGAAAAAAATTAGAAAAATTAAATTTCACATATGGTTAAAATCAAAATGTTATCACTTCTATAAAAACGACGCTCGGTCGGTCAGGAATTTTTTGTTACATTTTTCCTCCCATTATTTAGATTGTTCCCATCCAATATGTTTTTGGTGCAGTAACATGGAAGCACATGCATGGACTGGAAAGAACCAGCAGATGTTCTAGGGAAGAAAGCTATGAATTAAAGTTAATTAGCTAAAGTAAAGTCGATCACTAAAACAAGAGAAGCTTATCATGCTTTCATGTATGGCAGCATGTGTACATGGGCCAACTCCATCTGCATATAATCTTACCCAATCACATGCAATGCTCTCAGGACGTCTATATATATGAAGAACAATCCTCTGATATACATACATATATATCTTCCAATGTCACACATCAATTCTTCTAGATTAACTCCTACCTATACATATACTAGTTTCATCTTGAACAATGTACATTCATCTGGTATAATCAATTGGAGGCCTGTTTGTTTACATGCATTTCAACTGTGTATGAATTAATATGCTCGATCCAAAAATAATATAATTAACCAAATTAATTTTACATCATTTGTAGAGCTGCTTGATTTCGTTAATTTAAAACATAATTGTATCTGCTCTCTTTTCTCTGCAGGCTCCAGTGTCACTGTCAACTCTGGCGAGCGACAAGGTCCAGTTGAGCACTTTCCCGAGGGTGGATGCCATCCCCCGTCGGGAATGCCACCCGCGTCTCCCAGTGCTGGTGCGCGTCGCTGTGCCGGCGACGGCGGCGGCGGCGGCGCGGCGAGCACCAGTTGACCTCGTTACCCTGCTCCACATCAGCTGCGGTGGTGGTGGCGGCGGCAGTGGCACGCCGGCGAGGAGGCTAGACCTGCTGAGGAAGGCGATGGACCTCGTCATCGAGAAGCTCGGTGCCAACGACCGCCTCGCCATCGTGCCGTTCCATTCCTCCGTCGTCGACGCCACCGGCCTGCTCGAGATGTCCGTCGAGGGACGGAGCGTCGCCAGCAGGAAGGTGCAGTCGCTGGCCGTCGCCGGCGGCACCAAGCTGTTCCCGGCGTTGAACATGGCCGTCGAGATACTGGAGGGGAGATGCTGGGAGGCGAAGCGCGAACGCGTCGGCGCCGTCATCCTCATCTCTGACGGCGACGACCGGACCATCTTCCGGGAGGCCATCAACCCCAGGTACCCCGTCCACGCCTTCGGCTTCCGCGGCGCGCACGACGCGAGGGCCGTGCACTACGTCGCCGACCACACCTCCGGCGTGTACGGCGCCCTCGACGACGAGCACGACCGGATCAGTGACGCATTCGTGGCCTGCGTCCGCCGCGTCACGTCCGTCGTCGCCGTCGAGGCGCAGGTCGACCTCACCTGCGGCGCCTACTCTAGGGCGTCGCTCTTGGCCGTCGAGAGCGGGAACCACAAGTCCCACGTGGACGAGAACCGGAGGTCGGGGTTCATCTACGCCGGCGCGCTCTGCGCCGGCGATGTCAAGAACTTCCTGGTGTATGTCGACGTCGACCGGGAGGCCGACGGCAACAACGACGGCGTCACCGAGCTGCTCACCGCGCACGGCACGTACATGGACGCGGCGAGGAGGAAGGAGACCGTGCACCTGGACGAGCGCATGGCCGTCGTGCAGAGGCGCGACAAGATCCCCAACGTGTCCCGCGACGTCGCGGCGGAGTTGGTCCGTGTCGACACGGTCAAGATGATCACCGCCGTGCTCGACAGGTTCAAGGACAAAGGGAGCGCCCTCGCCGGCGCCGGAGCCGCCACGGAGCTCCGTGAGGGATGGTGCCGCGTCAAGGCCTCAGAGGACGCGCGTGCCGCCGGCGCGGCGAGCCTCGCCGTCCTCGAGAGGGAGATCGAGGAGATGGAGGCCAGCCTGGTCAGGTGCACCGGGCTGTCCACCATGCTCTCGTGGCTCACTCGCCACAAGCTGCAGCTGCACACCGCCGCTGCGACGGCGAGGATTTCTACGGGGCCAACACCGTCTTCCAACGTGGTGGCAGTGGAGCCGAATGCTATCGCCGCCGGCGAAGGGTACGTGAGGGAGGTTGTTGGCGTCGCCGGCACGAAGCGCAAGTGCGTGGAAATGGATATGATCGAGGAGAGGCTGGCGTACTGGTCCAAGGTGAAGCACGACCTGCCGCTCATGTTCCCGGACCACGCCACCGCGGAGGCGGCGGCGGCGGAGGGGACGACGAGCACCGGCGACCACGTGGCGGCGGTGTTCCGCGACGCCTCGTTGGAGACCATCAACCGCGCCATGTTCCACGACGTCTACTTGGTACGTGGTGACGCGTTGCCCCTTATCAAGGCCCATTATGCGGCCCATATTCTGTGTATAGTCCGGGAACCTAAGTTCAAATCCCCGGCCCATACTGGATGTTTATAATTTTTTTCTTTTTTCTTTTTTTCTTCGAAAGCACATTATAAACACACAAACTTATCTACACGCAAACCTACACTCGCTCCTCCAAACTCAGACATACACACCGTCGTATACTATCGGATTTTATTTTCATAACCATTAGTTTGCTGGTAGAATTTAAATTTAATCATCAATTTGAAATAAGTTATCAATATTTAATAGATTTTAGACAGGCGATTTTTTTATATAAAAAAATCAAGATCATATGGATCGCCCCATTTTATTTTTCAAATTAGCTCTCTGCTAAATTGTACTGTTTCCTAATGTAGCTGCTATGATTTTGTCATTTTCTCTTATAACAATTTTGTTTGATAAATGGACAGGCGGTTCTACATGCGAGCACCGTGAGGCGTTGCTCCCAGGCTTCGCAGTCAACGGAGCATCCACATCATGATCAGAATGATTCTTAACTCACCAGTAATAATTAATTAAAAAAAGATGTTCAGTCGCATCAGCTTATCGTAGAGTTTATTCTTTCCATTTTGTCATGAGAAGATTAGAACAATCCTTGAGTATTGATCAGTATATGTATTTGTTTTTTTTTCATGTCCTCTGTTTTATTTCGAGGTTAATTAATGTATTAAATATTTGTGGTGCGCTAATCATATCCCCTATATGTGATTTTGAATAAGATTATATATATGTATGATGTCACTAAGTACTTTATTTTTCTTTTTCTTTTTTCTTGTTACATATAAAAGATGTAGCACATACATGATATATCGTGATGCACTTATATGATCGATATCGAACATGTATATAATATTTATGGAAACGATGATTTTAGTTATGTTAGGTCGTTCCATCACACCATGCTGATCGATACTTTTGTGTTAAGTAATCAGTTTTGCCCTCTTTTACGTATACACTTACATCGATCGAGGTATGCATGGTCAATATATCCAATAAAAAATGAACCTTGCCAGGTTAATTAACCATAGCAGCCATACGTCATTACAGTTGTCAATACATGAAGGCGTACGTTCTGGATGATGCGTGAAAGTTAGACCAGAAATTATCTAGAGAAAACGACCCTCCTGTACTACAACCTTTTCAGGACTATATTTAGCAGCTAATAGCCTAGCTACCGTGCACATGGTAATAGATCGTCCAGTCAATTAGTAGTGAGTTTTTGCTATGAAAAAGAGGTTAGTCATAGCGTTTAAACACCTCTAGGTACTATTAGAAGAAAATATATATACATGTCCCTAATGAGAAAAAGTGAGTTATTTTGTCAAAGATGATGCTTGCTACAAAGACGTACGCGTATGATTTGACTAGCGACTTGTAGAGTTGCAAGTTGACAGACAGCCAGCTGCTGGTTCTCTCTTCAGTTCCTGTGGACTAGAGCTGCTGTTAGACAAAGGAAACCAGCTACTTAACGAAGAAAGAACATTAGCCGGTGTAAACATATGCTGAAGCCTTGAAGGCCAAGCATATTCGTCCCATTGCAAAAAATTAATCACCTCTCCTAGCAAGCATAAACTTCAAATACATATATATTATTACTCCATCCGTAGAAAAATATAGGCATATTATATTTTGAAAATCTCAAACTTTACAGCTTCTACTCAACAGTTTAGTCGAATTGTAAGTACTTTTAGTATATATAGCTATGTCTTTAATAGATTTATATTTGAAAGTGTTTTTTTTATAAATTGTGGTTCGGTAGGGTTCAAGAATACATATTGAGCAACCAATGTTCATAGTCTTGTCCTAAAAGACTTTTTGAAGATATAATTAATGTGGCTTGTATTTTTCAACGGAGGGAGCTAGTACAGACGTGGGTCATCATCAAGCTTAACTTGGTTAAGATAACAATTAGTAGAAGCGTTTGTTAAAGCAAAATTAAAGTAAGAGAGGTATATTCCTCCCTATTATTTTAGTGATAAAAAATTAAATTAATTAAACTGATTAGAATATAAATTTTATGATCAGTAATGACGAAGCTTTTCTGATTAATGGGAAGTATATATCTATACTATATATAAAGCAAGTAGTGTTTTCACCCAAATTTTGTTTTGCTGACTATTTTGTAGAAAATCCCTTGGTTTTTCGAAATTAACCCGATCTACGGCTATTTAAAAAACTCGTTAAAAAAGAAAAAGGGGTTATTTTACGAAAACTCCTTGAGTGTTTATAAAATTAACCCGTAGTCCCAATGTTGAAAAGAAAGGAATGGCTTGGATGAAAAACAAAGACTTCATGCGTCCTTCTCTTCCGTCCTCATCCGCGCCGCGCTGCGCCCTCCCTCTCGTCGCCGCTCGGAGTTCCCGCGCCGCCGCTGGACCTTCGCCCTCCGTTTGCATCCCTCCTGCGTCGTCGTCCTGTTGCAACGCACGGGCATTTTGCTAGTATATATATAACACATATTGTTAGTTATAATTTATATACCTCTACCCTGAAGGTATATACCTCTCGACTAACACATGTACTTGTAACTTATAAAAGAAGTTATAAAAGCGAAATAAAAATTTAAGAATATTTACAAAGATAGTTTTCAAGCTTATTCAAACCTTTAGCATTAGTTTTGGTAATGCCATTTATGAAAAGATATATCTTAAGGATAGGAGAAAACCACTAAAATTAAACTGGACACCGGCGCCTTGTGTGTTAGTATTTTAATAAATTATGAACTAATTGGTATTTGTTACTCAATATATAAATATAAGAGATACTATGATTTTTATGGAGAATAGTAATAGATTCATGTATTGCAACGTGTCCATACCACTTAAAATGGTTTGGGTGTACCTAAAACATGTGATTTTTTAGCAACTATTTTTCCCTCTAAGAAGAGCGCTACCTGCAAAGGAGAGGGAGAACAAACGGATCTGATTTTAAGGAGTAGAGATATTAAAGATTAAAATGAAAAAACTATAAAATCTCTAATTAAATAAGGGGTGTTAGAAGAGTAAAAGAGCGGCTGGGTTAAATTTTGGTTAAAATCTATTATATACTAAAAATCCATTAAAGTGTAAAGCCATGACACTTCTATAAACGTTCTTAAGCCAACACTATCTAAACTTACCGCTGATTTTCACTTAAATTAGTGGACCCCTTATTTTACACCATTAGATTAGATTTATTATTAAAAATAATAACTTCCTCCTGTATATATGATATATACATAGGTATGATTGGAAACAAAGCTTACCTACTGCTGGAAGGAAAAAACTATACGCACGTAGATAAAAAAACAAAGCCAAAAAAGACATACATCCGTTTACCGTCGAAAGAAAATGACCGTCTTTGAAATATGATATAAAGATAAAATATATTACTTCACAAATATAAATATGTAGTTCAACTAAGATCTATAATAAAAATATAAAATATCTAATCAACGTTCTTGAAACCATCTTTTAAATTATTTTTAAATTATATATCCAATTCATGATCCCATTGTATCTATTAAATTAAATTATACAACTTATATTATGGTCCTAAATACATCACAACACATGAGATATATAACAGTTAGTTGTATGATAGTTTTTCAAAAAATTCACATCATATTTTAGAGTGTAAAATATCACATCACAAATATACGATACTAATTTAAATCTACATATGTAAAAAATCAAAACAACACAATTTTATTGTGTTTTTCGAGTATATCTGAGATTTAAGTGTAATTTGTTTGAGATTAAGATTCTCAAAGTTTTTTATATTTTTAGAACTATTTGATTGGTATTTTAGAAGTGGGAAGCATACATGGTACATAGATATGAAAAATTATCAATAATATTTTCAGCCAATGATCTTGCTATAATCCATTACAAGATTTATGGTCATATATTTTTTTCTTTGCCAAATATTTTTGACATAAATGAACAGGCACAATAAACTACTCATAATATATTTTCATATACTTAATAAATTTCAATATGTCAAGCATAATTGATTCATATTTTTATAAACTCTATTGACGTGACTATAAGGTACTCCAATGGATTTTATTATAAATAAGTTTGGAAAAATAAATATATTATTCAAATTAGTAAAAGTATCTCATGTGGTTATGAACAATATGTGTTGAAAAGGACTATGCGCTAAACTATAGATATTTGTCAAATATAAACAATAATATATGGTGATTTGGATATTATCGTGGTGATATGTCTCTTTAGCTATATTTTTTGAAGTATCATCGAATGATTTAAACTCATATATCATAAAATTTGAGTAGTAATGATCAATACCATAAATAAACTGTGTCTACACTACTGAAAACATTAAAAAAATGTCTTGATCACCTCCATCTTCTCTTTGTCCTTCCCTAAAGGCATCAAGCTGGCCCCAATGTATACCACCGTCACTAATAATGCTTAACTTTCTACTTATCGATATAATACTTCATGAGCGTGCAATAGTGAATTAGGCATTAAAATTATGCTCCAAGCTGGTCTTTGAAGAGTATGGCTATATCGATGCGGACCCATATTTGAAAACAACAGAGAAAGAAAGTCTTCATAGTTACAATCGGCTTTACCCGTTAGAGTAGCATTGTTGTTTAACTTTAATGATGCTATCTCATTAATCAATAAAAGTGGCCATATTTTCGTAATATTTATATGTTGATTTAAAAAATAAGTGAGACATGAAACCTAAGTAGCTAATATTTTAATGTATTAAGTGATCTATTAGGCTTTATTTTATTGATACATATGCAGCTTTATCTATTAATAGGCGCTTAGCATAATAGGTAGAAGTGACAACCAGTGAATTTAGTGTATTTGTTTAAATATGAGAAACACATCTTATCATTTAATATCATTTAAATAGAAATGGTGAGATATGATTTTTTTAGCATTGCTTTTATAAAACAATCAACAATTTGCCGGCTCATCTGTGCGGATTTTCTTCATAGTTGAATCAAAGGTGGTTACGTATGAGAAGTAGTTGTGTTATAAAATTAAATTAAACGTCATGATCACTTATGTCATACTTTTAGACGAACGAGCAATGCTGCTAGAACAGAGGCAGAGGCCTTCAGAGTGAATAGCATCTGATGCCGTTATTGTCGTTAATTAACTTCTACAGTGTTCCTAATTTATACTTTACTTGTATACCACGTCAGTATATATTCATACTGTTGCCGTTATCTTGTTACATTTCATGTTATTAATTTGGTCAGAAGTCAGAAGTAGAACTCGGTCAAGAGCAGAGGTCAAACACACAGTAAACAAGAACCGACGCAACTAGGTGGCGGGAACTTGGTCAATACACACTAGCATAGGTCCAAAACGAACAAATTAAGAAATGTGACGCTAGCTCACGCGTCACACCACGCGTCGTGTCGCCGTCCCAGCTTTACTCTCGCCACCGCCGGCGACAACGACGGAGCCTATATATACGCATCCATGTCGCTTGCTCTGCAACAACACCAGAACGCGTGAGAATTGTTCAATCTCCATCGATCAATGGCGCTCGTTGCCATGGCTACCAGCAGCAGCAGCAGCGCCCGGTCCACCAACGCCATGCTCGGGGAGAGCGTCGCCGACGTCGCGGCGCTCGTCGAGAAGTGGCGCTCTGATGATGGGCGGTGCTCGCTGTTCCTTGACGGCGGCCCTGCGGAGGCGGGGAGGTTTCTTTCCGCCGCCGTTGAGCTCCACCGCGCCATGCTCGTCCTCGCGTCCGACGTCGAGGATATTCAAGAACGTGGCGAACGGCTTGTCCGAGCGCAGGAGGTTCTCGAGGACGCCATGCGGAGGCTGCAGCTCGAGCTGGAGCTTCTGTTATCGGCGGTGAGGTCGAACGCCGACGACGGCGCCATCTCCGGCCATGACGTGGATGACGGTGTTGTTGTGGGACACATACGGTTGGTCGCCGAGGCCATGATGGCCGCTGGGTATGGCATGGAGTGCGTCACCACGTTCAAGTCGCATCGCCGTGCGGAGTTCGCCGGCGCGGTGCGCAGCCTTCTCGGGTACGCGCCGTCGCAGCACGCGCATTTTCATAAGCTCACGTGGGACGACGTCGACGGCAAGGTGCAGTCGTGGCACACCGCCGCGGGGTTCGCGTTCAACTTCGCCTTCTCCGGTGAGAGGGTGCTCTGCCACCGCGTGTTCGCCGCCGACGCGGCCGTGGCTGACAGGGTATTTGCGGGGATCGCCAGGGACCACGCCGCGGATCTCCTCGCCGTTGCCGAGGCCGCCGTGGCGCGCGCACGCCGTGCACCCGAGCGGCTGTTCCACGTGCTCGATGTACACGCTACCCTCATCGAGATACTCCCGGCGATCGTGTGCGTCCTCGGGGACAAGTCGGAGGCCGCCGTGCGCGCCACCGCCGCTCTTAGGAACGCCGGCGAGGCGGCGCGTGGTATTCTGGTCCGCTTCGAGGAGGCGATCCAGAAGGCGACGTCCAAGGCGGCGGCGACCGGCGGCGCCGTGCACCCGCTTGCTCGCTACGTGATGAACTACCTCGTCCTCCTCGCCGACTACGAGGACACCCTTGCTCGCATTTACCAACAAGGCCGAGGCGCGCTCGCTTCCGGCTCCGGCAGCGCGTCGCCGGCCTCCCCGTCGTCGAACCCGATCGGTCGGCTGGTGTCCGTCCTGCTGCGCAAGCTGGACGCCATGGCCGGGAGATACCGGTCGCCGGCGCTGAGATCCCTGTTCTTGGCGAACAACACGCACTACGTCGGCAAGAAAGTGCGCGGCAGCAGTAAGCTGGAGGCCATCGTCGGCGAGGACTGGTCGGTGGCGCAGACTGCGGAGACAAGACGCCACGTCGACGCGTTCGTGCACGCGGCGTGGCGAGACGTGCTGGTGGTCGGCGGCGAGGGGGCGGATGCGGCGGTGAGGGAAGCGGTGGCGACGCAGCGGAGGTGGGTGGTGGTGGCAGACGACGAGATGGGCGACGCCGTGAGGGCGGCGGCGGCCGCGGCGGTGGTGCCGGCCTACCGGGCGCTCTACCGGCGGCACGGCACCGCGGCGTGGATGACTCCGGGGGACGTGAACGCGATGATCGTCCGGCTGTTTGGTGGGCCGCGGAATGCAGCGGCAGGTGCCAGGCCGGTCGCCTCCGGCGGTGCGACGCCGCGACGCCATCGTTTGCGTCTCACCTCTTCCTCGGAGAAATTGGCCCATAAACAGTAGGACGGTCCAAGTAGGAGGCCCAAACCCATCACTTGTACGGCCCAAGTTGCAAATATCCCTACGATTTTTTAGTAAGAGAAATTGTGGTAACAATATGAAGAGTTTGTTTTGTTTACTTGAGCGTAAAATATATACCCTGGTGTGGATTATCTATTATCTATAATCTATATCTATAATTTATAACTATTTATAAAACAAGTAGTGTTTCCACCCAAATTTTGTTTTGTCTAGCTATTTTGTAGAAAACCCTTTGAGTTTTTCAAAATTAACCCGTAGTCCGCCCGACTATTTTTTTAAAAAAACTCAGTTATACGTACGATAGAGCTTATCGTAACTACTTAAAAATCTATAACTTTTTGATCATCAAATCGTTTTTCGTCCAAATCTAAAAAATTTTCGATCCGTATAACCTCTCACTTCATTATTGCCTCGCTTTCCTCACCTCCAGGAGACGAGCCCGACTCACGTGCCTCCTGCTTCGCCGTGCATTGCCCTGAGTGGCGGCCGAGCATATGCTGCACGCGTGAGCCAGCGCCGCCGTGAGGCAGGATGCCTCCCTGACGTCCTCCTATCGTCGACGGCCGAAGGCATGGCCGAGCGCTGTCACCTTTCACGTGAGGACGGGAGGAAGACGACATCCTATAGCTTTCGACGACTTTATATTTTAGTCTCATATTTATGGTAAATCACAGACAGGTCTTAGAGGCTACATCAGGCCCCATTGGCTATGATGTTTGACCGTAGTCAATTGGAGTAAGTAAATTATAAGGAGATATAAGGGTTTGCATGTCTGTTGATGATAACATGCAACTTATCCTATTCATCAATATACTTTTCTAATTAATAATATCCGAGTCGTAAATATTTTAAACTTTTACCAAATTTCTAATCGATTTAAAGTATCAGTAAGTCAATATCTATTTTCATTATACTTTTGACTTAATTTGATGAAATTAAATTAACTTAGACTAAATGCCTATCTGATACTAATGCATATTTGATACTATTTTTTAATCAAGGTCGAGTGGTATACAAAGTTAAAGACACCATTGCTTTCAAAGTTATATATATGTATATATATAACTATCTATAAAGCAAGTAGTGTTTTATCCAAAAATTTTGTACGTCGATTATTTTGCGAAAATCCCTTGAGTGTTTATAAAATTAAACCCGTAGTCCCAATGCTGAAAAGGAAGAGAGGGCTTGGATAAAAAAGACCTCCGCGTCCCTCTCTTCCGTCCCCATCCGCGCCGCGTCCCACGTCACGCTGCGCGCCCTCCTCCCATCGCCGCTCGGAGCTCCTCTGCCGCCTGGACCTTCGTCCTTCGCTTGTTTCCCTCCTGCGTCGTCGTCCCGTTGCAACGCACGGGCATTTTGCTAGTCTTGAGAAAAAAAGAACATTGTTGTGGAGATCACAATGATACAAGGGGATATGAATGAATGGATGCATAAAATTTTATTACGTCGGCTATATTTATAGAAAATCCCTTAACTTTTTTTGAAATGGAGGGCCGCGGCAAGCGGTGATCCACCTTGGATTTGATCCACTTTCGAGGTCATCTCGTGCCCAACACGAACCAGGCCCGAAATCCCTAATGGACAACCGGGCGCACGACCCACTATGCGTACGACCACTTTCGTTTCGGCTCACTGTTGTTTTGGAAATTTTCTTTTTCGGCCCGGCTGTGCGATCAATTCGGCCCGTTACCAAATTTGGCTGCATGTTTTCGGACTTTCTCTTTTGTAATTTTTATGGGCTTCATTATTTAGGAGGTCGGCTCAATTCGTTCACACACACCAAATCGGGCTTTTTTAGCGGACCTACTATCAACCTATGTGTATACACTTTATATAGAGGTATGTACGCATACAAAGTATCTATATCTATAACTATCTATAAAGCAAGTAGTGTTTTTACCAAAAATTTTCGTTCGCCGATTATTTTGCAGAAAACCCCTTGAGTGTTTATAAAATTAACCCGAGTCTCAATGCTTGAAAAGAAAGTGTGGGCTTGGATGAAAAAAGACCTCCTGCGCCTCCCGCCCGTCCCCATCCACGCCACGCCCGCGCGCGCGCCTACGCCGCGCCCGCGCCACACCTACGCCGCGCTGCGCCCTCCCTCCCGTCGCGCTCGGAGCTCCCGTGCTGCGCCTACGCCTCTCCCTCCCGTCCCCATCTGCGTTGTGCCCCGACTTCACCCGTTACAACGCATGGGTACGTTGCTAGTATATATATATCTATAACTATCTATAAAGCAAGTAGTGTTTCTATCCAAAATTTTCGTCCACTGACTATTTTACGAGAAAACCTCTTGAGTGTTTATAAAATTAACCCGAGTCTCAATACGAAAAGAAAGAAAGAGCTTAGATGAAAAATAACGCTTGTGTCCGTGTGTTGCAACGGGTGGAGTCGAGGCGTGGCGCGGGAGCTCCGAGCAGCGATGGGAGGAAGGGGCACAGGCACGGCGCGGATGGGGACGGGAGTGAGGGGCACAAGAGGTCTTTTTTTCATCCAAGCCCTCCTTTCTTTTCAGCATTGGGACTACGAGTTAATTTTACAAACACTCAAGAGATTTTCTACAAAATAGCCGGGCGACGAAAATTTTGGAGGAAACACTACTTGCTTTTGTTTTATAGATAGTTATATACTTTATAGATAGTTATATATATACAACTTATTTATAAAGCAGTAGTGTTTCTATCCAAAATTTTCGTCCGCCTAAGAAAACCTAAAATATGAAGAGGAGCATCTTAACATGGGTGGCAAACTCCCCACCAGCACATAAAGCAATACATGTTAGGGCAAGGATGGCCATGTGGCACAACATACCGTCCAAATTTAGTGTACAAGTAGTTATAGATCATTAAAAGATACATCTCAGCCAACTTGTACGCTCCAACACCAATGTTATCTGAAGATACAGAGATCATTTGTTTATCTCTCCGAGAAGATCTTCGAGGGGCTATGTCCATGAAGAAATCCAAGCTTAGAAGGTAATTCTCAATCGGTGATCATCTCCATAAGTCGTTCGAAATTTCTCTCTTGCTTATTTGAAATAATGGATTCCATCTGTTGATAGTAATCTCTCAAGAAATCATCATAGTATCTCAACATATAAACCCCCGTTGGCCAATAGCTGCTTTCAAGCGATGCTGACTGGACTCTCTTTAGTGATAATATCCTCTCGGCGTGTCTGGTCGTCCCGACAACAAAAATTAGTACAGTGGGAATCACCAGCTGTTTGTCACCTCGCCACTGCTTGCCGACAATGTAGATGGCCAGCAACACCTGGATGGTGAGGTTCAGAAGGTGCCGCTTCCACAACATGCAGTCCTCCATAGAGAAGGCTGTGATGGTGTCCTGCCCGTCGAGATGGAGCAGTGGCGCCCAGAAGAGCTGATGAGGGTCGTCACCCACCAGGAGAGTAAGGCGGCCGAGGAGGTAGACAGCCATGGAGTCAACTGATAGCTAGGTAGGCGAGCCAGAGCAGCACGACGAGCGTAATGGAGCGGTGGCAATTTGTTTTTTTAAGGTTTCGGCCTCCCTCTTGTTTGTTTTGAAGTTTGAAAAGAGAGAGCGCGCTCGGATGCGACCGGTGGTGACCTCGGTTTCCTTCCCCGCCGTCGCCGACGTCAGCAACTTCAGCCGGCCGTCCCCTCTCCCCCTCCTTCCTCCTCTGCCTCGCAGCCGCCCGAGCGGCCGCCGGCAAAGCCGCGCACCCCAAAAGGACGGTGACGGCGGGGATTCTCGCTAGCTGTGAGGCGGCGACGATGGCACCGACCTGCCGACGCTCACGGACGACCCCTTCGCTGCCTTCCATGGCCGCCGCCGGCAACGTCCACGCCTCCACCTCCACGCTGCCCTCCATGGCCGCCGCCATAAGGACAGAGCCGCCTTAGCAGCTGGCGACCAACCAAAACTAGTGCAGCTACTTCTCCCTCCCGGCGGCGGCAGGCATCCGCGTTCCTCCGCCACAAAAGCCGAGCCCAGTAGGCACCGGCACCAGCAACAAGATCGGCCGGCGACGCGCTGAGGATCGAGAAGGCCAGCACCAAGAGGTCATATCTGTCGGCACATCGCTTCCCCGCTCCTCCCCCTCTTCGGATGCCTCTTCGCGGCCGCTGGAGAGCCGCCTCTCTCCGCGCGCGCGTGTCGGCTGGGCTTCGAGGGCCCTCGCCAGCTCCACCTTCGCCTACGGCGTGCGCGTCCACAGGCCCCACGGTCGCTGGGCCAGCCATGGCGGCTGCAGCAGGGGCTTCGACGCGCGGTGGCGGTGCAATCCCGGGCGGTAAGGGTGGCGGCCATGCCGGCATTCGGTGGCTCGCCGACAGTACACCGGGAGGCCCAAGCCTCCCGGATCCGTCCACGCTGTCGCCGACGTCCTCAAGCGCCTGCCGACGACCCCGCACCGCTTCCCCCGCTCTGGGGCATGTCGACGGCATGCTTCTCCGATGGCACGCGGTGAGGACGGCGGCTGGTGGCGGGGATGGTGGCTAGCGGCGGGCGGCCCAAATCCGGGCTGCTCCGGCCAGAGCTGGTGGCGGCTAGGAGGGTGGCCGACGCGTGGGTGGCAGCAGAGGAGTCTTCGGGCGAGGAGGACGTGGCCGCCAGTTTGGGCACCATTGCAGTGTGGCGAGGAGAGCATTCGGACTTCGGAGCGGTGGTTCGGCGGGTGGCGGCATGGCAAGACTGTGGCAGGAAGATGGATGACGGCCAGATGGCGACGGTGACGGATGGCGATGTGGCGACGATGGTGGGGATGGCGGCGACGGTGCTACGACGACGGTGGCAGAGACCGTGTAAGAAAGGAAAAAGAGAAAAAAAGGGAAAAAGGGAAAAGAAACGAAAAAAGGAAAAGAAAAAAGGAAAAAAAGAAAAAAAGGGGAAAAGAAAACAAAGGAGAAAAAAAAAAAAAAAGGAAAAAAGGAATAAGTGCGCCTGGTTTTGGTAGGCACGTGCTTGGATCTGGCGCCGCGTGGCCGGAGGAGACGCGTCTGTATGTGTTGGCACTTGGAGCGGGCGGAGTCCGGAGGTTGCAACTTGAGGAGGCTGCCGGAAGGTGTTAACGACCAAATTTGGTAAGCAAATCCCGAGTTTGAAGCAAGGATTGGAGCGGAATCGAAGAAGTGCATGATACTCGGAGACGAGGCCGCGTCGGTGAGTCCGAGTCGGCTAAGGAGCCAATCGGCGAGTCCGGCAGAACGAGGGTAGCAAAGACGGCCGATTCCGACTGGGTGAACAGATGAGACCAATCCCGGAAGGAAAGCGTGAAGATAATCATTGGAGTCGGTTTCCAAACGCTTCAAAGATATTGCCATCTTCGAATAACGTCCTACAACAGCAATTGTATCTTTAATTTATGATATTTTATATAGTTTTCTTGTGTATGATGGCGGGGGACCCGTCCTAGGGTATTGTCGTATTTTAAATAGTAGATAGGATAGAAGTCGTGTCCTACAAGGACTTTGTTGTAATTGGGTATAAATACGACTGAACGTTTGTAATTGAATCATCGAATCAACCAATACAATCTCGGCGCATCGTCACCCTTTTTATTTTACTTATAATCTTGACAAGTTCTTATCTCGCATTGGGTTGCATCGGGTTTCGATCTCCAAAGCAAGGTAAATCCTTGTTACAAGCAAGCGTTCTCGGGGTTAGTGTTTTCATCGTCATGATACTCTAATCTCGTTATTGCAATATGCTTAACTTATCATATACGTTATATAATATAGATCAATGTCTCGATCTACCCCACGATCGGCTAGCATCTTTCGAAGATAACGGCCGATAAGGTTAGATCTTGGGGTTGATTTGGATTATATAGCGTATCTACCATCTTGAAAGGTTTTCATTGGTTTGTCTAGATCTCGTGTTTTTTTACTTAATGCCGCAACAATTTGATCTATTAAGTTGCTTTTAGAACCATATAGATCTATTCGGCACAATGACTGCTATTAGAGATAGTATCGAGTTTCACCGATCTTACTGTTTTAGCTATCTTATATGTTTTACTACGTTAGATGTGTTAAAGCAGCCTTTTATATTAAGATCTTAGCCTAGTTAAATGTACTAAGCCCGACATCAATCTCAAGTCATCTCAACACTAATTGATCCTTGTTTAGTGTATTTGGCCCATTAATATCTTAGTAATAAAACTATATCGGAGTACTAGCCGATTTACATTAGATCTACGACATCGGCTAGGCTATAAATATATATAATTATTATTCTAATGTGCTTTTAGATATAAATGATTTATCTTGTCTTGGTATGCACCGATCTATCCCAATCACTTAATCTAAATGTGCTTTGGGATAATAATTGTATATTATGGATATCTATAGCCAATCGAGTAGGATCTAATCTTAACCAAATTGTCTATTTCTTATTTCTTGTTGGTTACATGATCAAACCAACTAGCGCACCCTAAACACCGAAGGCAATCCAATTTGGACCTGCACTAGAGCTAAGCAAATCTCTCGGCCGCACGTGGGAAAATTTCTCATCAACAAAAGGGCGCATGGAACGGAGACGTGGCCGGCGGCGAAGGTGACCGGCGAGGTGTGGCTGTACGGAGGCCGGCATGACGCCGTGAGGCGCGGCCGCTCACGATGTGGCGCAAGGTGGCACGGAGAGGAGGAGTATCACGAGGTGCGAGGCGTGGCTGTTGGTGGTGGAGGCCGATGGCCGGAGTATCACGAGGAAGTGCGGTCGTTCGAGGCGAAGGCCGGTGTGACATGACGAGGCGTGGTCGATGGCGGCACGCGGAGGCGCGGCGGGGGCGCAGTGCATTGGTGGGCGTGATAGACTCGAAGAAGCGGATGCGGCGCACGGCGAGAAGAGGTGCAATGGCGGCCTCGGATCTTGGGAAGCCTTAGCCGATGGCAACCTCTCCGGTGTGTGGAGAGCTTAATGAGGGTTGACGAGGCTGGGTCAACTCTCTGTAATGGCTCAGTTGTTCGATGGAGATCGGGAGGAGCAGGGTAACTTCTCTCTTGCTATATGACGGTGACAAAAGAAATAGATCCGAACGAGGAGTGCGGTAGCGGGCGTGGCGTGGCCTCTGCGAAGAGGAGTGCGGCGACGGCGTGGCGTGGCCCCCACGAGCGGCGAGCGGCGGATGTGGTGAGGCCCCCGCGTGTTGAGTCCTATGAGAGATCCGTATCTGGTGGTTTTCACCCCGTCGGGCAGGATTTAGCGTTGCAGCGGCACAACAACGATGGGTACCGCATGGCGGGGGACCTTTCGGTGCAGTGCGGTCTGTCATCCCTAATGTCCAATTGACTGAGAGCTCTGCTGTAAGGTTCGACGATGGTCAGTTGTGTGTAGGTTTGGTGGGTGCCGTCGTATAAGGCTTCGATCTGTCGCCTGCGTGATGTCAGTTGGTTTAGATATGGTTGTTGTGGAGGCTCGAGTTGAGCGTTTGCCCGCGTCGATGTCTCAATCTAACCGGACGAGTTTTTCTTCCTTTTTTTGCTTTTTTTCCTGTCTATGGTCTCCCAGAGCTGTAGTTTTCTTCTGCTATATCAATGGATATACACTATCTTGTGTGTTTCATTTAAAAAAGTAATGGAGCGGTGGCGCCTCCGGAAGACGACGGAGAAAGAGGAGGAAGACCTGCAGGGAGAAGCTCACCAGCACCAAGCATTGGATCTCCCAACCGTTCCATAGTTGTTGGGCATGCGATACCAAGCTGCAGTTTTGATATGTATATGTTCGCATATTTCAGTTTATTATCATAGACAGACTTTGAATAATTATGAGAGCAACGTACATGATGGTATTTCGATTCTTCGAATTAGCCGTGTTGAGCCACGGGAGGGTAACTCAGCTGATGAGAGCAGACGCAGGCTTTATTATTGTCCCTCAGCGCCCTCATTTTTGTATGTTTCATTGTTATTCTTTGCTTGCTTTCGCGAGATTAATGGAGTAGTGGATTTGCTTTGCTTGCAAACGATGAATTGCATCTCCGAAGACATTAATTTGATCATAGGTACGGAGAGCCACTAACTTAACACTACGAGAAGGGAATTAATATGTAGGGATTGTTCATCTTTTTCCTTCCAATTTTTATACTAGGAAAATGAATTACTAAACGTTGGGGTTTTATGCAGGTAGCCAGGTAGGGATTGCCCATTTTCATTTCTATTAATATACTATAACTTTGGAGGCCTGGCCAAAATTAAAGCTAATGTTCTTGTATATTGAATGGAGGGAGTATGCACTACCAAAAGAAGTTCTTTTTCAGATGCCGACTAACTACGCCGACAGACCCCGAGCCGGTGGCCATCGACGGGGTGCCTCAACCACAACAACAAACACCTGGGCGGGAGCCCAACAACGTGCAACCTTTGTCTCAGGCGGAGCGATGCCGCTCGGTCCGAGCAAAGAGGAGGACGTCGACGCCTCACAACCCCAAGAAGCGATGTCACGAGCCCAACGGGCGCCATGGCAGCCCTGTTCACCAAACCGCAAGGGCCACTTCTTCCAACGTCGGTGAGTAGCGGCCAAAGCAGTTATCTTCCGGCCCCGTCCGATGCCAACAAGACGAAGCATGAGGATCACTCATCGCCCAGCCGCACCGCTGCCGTCGGGTGCTGCTCAAGCGTCTAGGCTTATCCAACGAGGACGATGATGAGGACTCGGTGGAGAGAGTCCTCCAGCAATATGTGGCCATGTTTAATGGCCCGCTCCCGCCCACATTATCGGTGCTCTCACGGGCATTTTCGGGCTGGACGACGACGGGCGAGGGCCACGCGCTGCTATGCTCTCCTTGCTTGGGGAGGGCGTGGCGGAAGCGGCGGAGGAGGCGAAAGAGCTTGCAGCCTAAGCGGCGCTCTCTCTCACCAATGCTGAGAAGCTGTCTCGTCTACCTAATGTATCCGCCCAGCTATTAACTAGAAGCTTTTGTGTTTGGCTCGCCGCCGATGAGGGAGCCCTGTTTAGGCGGAATTTGGGGAAAAATCAAGGTTGCTGCGTGCCGCCGTTCTCCTCCCGCCTCGACCCCTACGTATCGTTGTAATAGGATATTTGCTTGTGCTTGGCTACTGCAATTTCAAGCTTCCATCCTTGGGGCAAATAGCACGCTGCCCTGCCGTGGTGGAGCCGCCGCGTTCATTCTTCCTTGGTCAACGAGACAACCGCCTTTCCGCACAATGCCAAAAGGAACAAAGAGATCCTTGCAACCTACCATCTTGGTCACGCCGTACCTAAGCGGGGATGATGAAGGGGAACCGGGAGAGGGCAAAGTGCCCTGCGGCTATCTTCCTCTCGTCGAACACTGCGCCGAAGGCTACAGTGCGGACGGCGCTCCACGGTTGCGGCGGATGGGAAGCAATACCGGTCGGTTTAATTCGTCCGGGAGCCCACTTGTAGCCGCCCGGCCGGCACAAAAATGGTTCGGACGACCGACTAACTCCGCGCCGGGCTCACCTTACTCCGGGCCGGCCTACGGGGAAAATCAAACGGGCCGCTCTAATACGCAAGCCGCCCACTTGGCTCTTTACGGGCCGCCACGAAACGCGACAAAGAAAGTGGCCGGCGCGACCATACAAAACCTGCTCTACGTTTTGGCCCCTTGGGCCGTCACAGTCCAAGCTTACTCCTTTTAGGCCCACATGCTTAAGGACGGGTCCCGCAAGTATACTCCCGGCCCAACATGGACAACCCACTATGCATCACAAAAAGGGGTAGGGGTTGTCCGTTTTTCGTCACGAAATGCGAAGACACGGTGCACAAGGTACCTTGCCGATTTGGTAACTTTCCGGGGACGGAGTCTAATGGACACGAAATCCGCAGTCAAAGGTGGTTTTCACACGTTCGAAAATGACGAACACCCTGGACATCATCTCATGGAATGTGAGGGGCTTAAATTCACCCTCGGCGGAACGTCATTCACTATGCATCTATATGGACTCCACTATTCCGCACCGTGCTTTTGTCATCTTGTGTGATGGTGTAGAATGTCTATCCATTGATATCATACCCTTTCCATGTGTCAACATCCTAGCTTGGGCCCGTTGCCAACCTTCGTATTATCTCACTTGGGCCATCGGTCGGCCGTGCGATACGATCTTTGAACCATTCATTGAAGCGAGTACTATGTTCTCTCGTTGATTCACATGTCGATCGACCCATGTTGTCTGTCGGACCTTCGCTAGATGCTCTTCAAAATATGGAGTTACTTCAGCCATATGTTGTAGCACAACGAAATAAGCTGCGTATAGGTAGCTTGATCGGGAACAATTCTTTTACGCCTATTGTGCCAAGGCACGCCAACCTTCCTTCGTGGCGAGACGCAGGAACTCCGATAGTATCGTCTCGGCCATGTAGTCGATGCGAACTCAAGAACCTCCTCCGTCGTGTACCCTTCAATGATCCTTCCCTCCGGTTTTACTCTATTTCGAACGTACGACTTAAGAACCCCCATATACCTCTCGAACGGGTACATCTCCCTTAGAAAAGTTGGGCCACATATTTTTGTTTGCTTCACTAGATGAACAGGAAGATGAACCATGATATCGAAGAAAGATAGTGGAAAATACATCTCCAAGTGAGACAGGGTATTGACAATATCCGCCGCATCTGATCTAGATCTTCGAGATCTATAATCTTCGGCTGATTGCATTGAAGACGGCACAAAGCTGTTGGATTGTGTGACGGACTTTGGGTGGTAGAATACATCGATAGCAACTGGTAAGATCGTGTGATCAGCACATGGCAATCGTGAGACTTCATTCCAACCAGTTTTAAATCCTCCAATTTAACGTACTTACGATCCTTGCTGAATAGCCCGAAGGAACCTTAATATCAGCCGGGCATGACAGATTGCGATCTTCTCATTCTTTGACAATGTGTGGCAAGCTGGTGGGAGGTACACTCTTCCTGTCTTTTCATCCGTAACGAGGCTAAAGTTCACTGCGAATGTTCAATTCCTGCGGATCTAGGCGAGCATTCGAGCCGTCCTTTGTCTTTCCGGGCATATTAAGCGTAGCCCAAGCAAACTATCACAAATGTTCTTCTCTACGTGCATTAGATCAATGCAATGCTTGGACCTCAAGGTCTTTCCAGGTATGGTAGCCGCCAAAATATAGATTTTTTTCTTCCACATACCCTTATCATTTTCCTTGCCACGTTTTCTTTTCCTCCCAAACTCATTAGTTATGTCTTTGACCATGTCGTGGACCTCTTCTCCAGACAAATCCTTGGGAGCAGTTCCAAGTTCTCTCCTACCATTGAAAATTTTCTTCTTTCTTCTAAAGGCGTGGCGTAGCGGGAGCCATCTCCTATGACCCATGTAAACCATCTTTCTAATTTCTTGACCACTGCTGCGTGTATGTTCCATACGGTCGGAGTAGGCCTTCTTTCCTTTCATGGTTTGTCCAAAAAATTGCCCATTGCGGGATATTCATTAATGGTGCGAACAGTAGAACTCGTAGCTTGAAGTTCTTCGACCATATGCATCCCAAGTGTCCACACCTTCTTTCCAAAGAATCTCAAGATCATCGATAACATGCTTCAAGAATACATCGATATCATTGCCCGGTTGTTTCGGACCTTGAATTAACAAGCACAACATAATATATTTCCTTTTGAAGCACAACCATTGCAGGAGGTTATAGTTCGCAATAAGGACGGACCAAGTGCTTGAGAACTGCTCATATCTCCAAAAGGAATCATGCCATCCGTACACGACATATCCTCATGTTTCGGAATCGGCAACAAAGTCTTTGTGCTTTCGATCAATATTCCTCCATTGAATCGAATCGCAGGTGCCTTAGCAAACCGTTGTTCGTTCTCTCTTCGGCATGCCAACGCACTAACTTTGCTTCCTTCGGGTTGGCAAATATTCTCTTGAAGCAATCAATGATGGGTAAATACCACACAACCTTCACCGGACCACCCCACTTTGACTTCTTTCCCTCCCCGTACTTTTCTTTCACTTGTATCGAGAAGCCTTACACACGGGACAAGCTTCCAGTCTACATATTGCTTGTGGTACAATATGCGTCGTTTAGACAAGCGTGAATTCTACGGACCTCTAACCTGGAGGAAACGACACGCTTTGCTTCATATATCGTCTCGGGCAATGTGTTCTCTTCAGAAGCATGGCCTTCAATATTCCCAAAAGTTCGTAAAACTTTTGTCTGTCCATCCACTACTTGCCTTCACTTCATTAGGTCCAAGGTAGCTAACAATTTTGTGTGCTTTGCCTTGCATCCGGCGTATAGAGGTGTCTCGGAGTCACCGACCAACCGGCTAAACTTCATCGAATCTTTCTTGTTATGAGCTTGCTCCTCAACATCACGTAACATCTCTTGTAGCATATCGGGGTCCACATCAACCATTTCATCGTCCAATGGAGATGAAATAAACATGTCACGCTCATCTTCATCTTCATGATTATCTGCACCGATGTTGTCTGCATTGCACCACTACCGATTTTGTCTCTCCATGCTTCACCCAACATGTGTAGTCCTTCATGAATACCCGTTGTATCAAGTGGGAGTGTACCTCCTCTCCGCTAAACATAATCTCATTCTTGCAATATCTATATGGACAACACATGTATTTGCTATTTCTTCTTCTCCTATCCTCCTCCGCGACGTTCATAAAACTTAAAACGCCATCTCTATACTCCTTGCGATGACGCTTCAAAGTTGTCGCATTCATCCAACTTCGATCCATCGCTACAAAATTTAACAAAATATTAGTTATCATACTACTAAATTAAAAAAATATTACAACCTTTATACTTACTTCTAATATTTTTCTATCTTTCTTTAGAAAAATAACAAAAATTCGCCTCCTTCGACCTCCCACCAAAAAAGAAAAGTGAACAGTGGGATATCTTGGACAACGGTTCTTTGGTGTATTTATAGTGTGTCGAACTATATCTCAATCGGACCAATTAAATGATATTTGTAACGGGCGCATAATTATCTCTAACGGACGTCAATAAAAGCGACACCGATATGAGTCATCGGTGATGGGCTATAAAGTCATCTCAATCGGGCCATATTTTGAGCCCGTCACCGATGACCCTCATCCGTGACGGGCTCGGTATGTGGGCCCGATTGAGATATCTTAGGTCATCTCAATCGGGCATACATCGGAGCCCGTTACGGATGAATGTTATCGGTGACGGGCTATATGTATTTGAGACTATACGAGTACATCTACAATGGTGTAAATTCAGGCCCGATTGAGATGACTTCGTTCGACGATCAAGTACTCCATGTATATTTGAGCCCGTCACGATGATAGTATCTGTACTAGTGGAAGTTGACTTGTGATACATGAATCCCGATCAAAACTTATGTGCATGAAAGGCTTTCATGCATTGAGATTAATCTTTCCCATTCGGCCATTAACAATAACTAAAATTACACCACAAACGGCTCATGCCGCTCATCCTCTATATAAACCAAGTGAAGATCGACGACTAGGAACGTTGGAATTTTTTTCATTTGTTCTAAACTATGAGTAATAATTTATGTAGAAAAGTAATAACGTTTTAATTTGAGAATTTGGATTTAGTTTAAGAATTAGGAGGGAAGGACTAATTCTTCTTTCCAGTTGTAATTATGTATGGTTTTATTTTTTTCGGTGAGTTCATACGTCCACGGGAGATTAGGTGGGAGGACTAATAGTTATTATTTTCAATGATAAATACGTATATGTTTTTTCAGTTAGTATACGTACACAGAAGATTGTTTTCCGTTTTGTCTTACTATTTACTGAGATTTTTCTATTCGGTCAGAGGTTAGGTGGAGGTATTATTTTTCTGACAGTAGATCTAATTTAAAAATGGGTCCATCAATTTAACTAAAAATTAAGGGCGATATGCTTTTCTTTTTCTCGGAAATTTTAAAATTTTCTCTAATTTATTTGAATGTCACGTGGCAACGTAAGAATATTTGTAGAAGTATTACGTGGCAGTTTAAAAGCATTTATAGGAAGTTTTATGAACATTTATATAGTAGATAATAGATAGATATGCTTAAATATCACCAAAGCTGAACAAACTAGCAAATTTATTTATTTATTTTGTGAACGTCAATTTTTCGGATAATTTCGACTAATCACCTATATTCCGATTAATCGTTTGACGGTATTGACACCGATTTTTCATCTTTTATAACACTGCTTTATAGTAGTTAAATGAATGCCCTCAAATATCTATTATCCATCAATCCATTAATTTCAGCCAGCTCAAACGGGGCCTGCATTCAGGCCCTTGGTAACTTGATGCCAATTACTCATGAGGAGATAAATGACCAACAAGCTTAGTTCCAGTGTAAACAATAGGCGATGCTACATAATGTAGTACCACTACAAGCTGGATTATATATAGCTACAAGAGAGAGAACATGTTGAACTCATACAAATAAGAAAACGTGGAATATATATAGAGAGAGTTGGGCTATGTGACGGCGCGCCGCACAGCATCCGTGTGGCATGGCCAAATCTATAATTTAAAAACTCAAATTGAAAATCCAAACCGTTTAAATTGTTCTACATATTAATATCACCTTGTATACCAAATTTTACATTTTTTAAATTTTTTTACTATTTTATTGGATAAGTCAAAGATGCAGTAAAATAGATACTCTAGATATCGTTGGATTAATGCATCTTTGACTTATCCGATAAAACAGTAAAAAATTTCAAAAATATAAAATTTAGTCCACAAGGCGATATTAATATATAGAACAATTTGAACGGTTCAGATTTTTAATTTGAGTTTTCAAATTAGAGATTCGACCATGCCACACGGGATGAGGCCGTGCGGCGCGTCACATAGTAGTCCAACTATATATATATACGTATGTATGTATATATATATATATATAACTAATTTTGTTTGGATACATCCTAGACGCAGAGGTTGGATTGAGTGATTTCCATTATGGGAAAAGAATATAACTAAATCGACTTGGAAATCTGATAGGGATAGATATCGAGAAATCAATAATGAGATAGAGCAAATCCATGGACAAGAGACCAACCGATCAGGAGCATGAAGATTTGGAATTTAGGACTGCGAGAGTCCATGTCTACATGAGTTCCATCGGCACTAGTTAGCAAGGGCCTCAACTGCTTAAGCTCCTCTAGCACCTCCCCCATGGTTGGCCTCTTGTCCACGTCTCTTTCGAGACAGTGAAGTACAATATCAGCCATCTTGTCGAGGCACTCTAAATAGTTAGAACACAAAGTCTTATTAGATAACATGTCCTGGTCGTACATTGTCCTCCTCGTGTCATCATCCTCGTAATGCTTGACAAATTCTACTGGGAGGCTTCTTTTGTCATCATACTTGACCTTTTCCTGGTGATAAGCTCCAGGAGCACAACCCCAAAGCTGTATACATCGCTCTTATCCGTGAAATAGCCGGTATTAATGTACACAGGGTCGATGTAGTTACTTGTCGCACATACGAGTCCACTCGCTTTGTGTGCTTGGTTTTTAATGTGAGCTCGAGATGACCCAAAGTCGAGACCTTAGGCATCGATTTTCAGCAAGGAGAATGTTGCCGGGCTTGATATCCCCATGAAAAATATGGCGCGATGCATATAGGCAAGAGCCTCCGCTGAACCGATGGCGATGTCCAGGCGCTGCTGCGAGAGAGAGGTACGGCGCGGTCGTCATGGAGAAAGCTCTCGAGGCTCCCTTTAGGGATGAACTCATAAACCAACATAGGAACTTCCGTCTCCATGCAGCAACCGATGAGGCGAACCATGTTGATGTGGCGGACCTTTAGCTGGATCTTGATCTCATTCACGAACTCGTTTCGCCACATGTTGTCCCTCTGCAATGCTGTACTTGACAGCGACTTTCTGGTTATTGTAGGATCCCTTATAGACCTCGCCGAAGGCTCCTTCCCAATAATCGTACGTTTTTTGTTTGTAATCTTATCCAGGTCCTCCTCTGTAAGGATGGTAACCTCCAACTCCTCCAATAGTTGGCCACCATTTCTGTCAAAGTACCCTCTCTGCTTCCATCTCTTATGCTCCCTGCGAATGAACCACACAAGGACCAAAAGAGCAACCACAGCACAGAATGTCGCTGCAATATGCAAACAAAAACAATTGCAACAAATATAAAGATATATATCGGTTGCAACTTTTAAGTACAACAATTGCAACAATTGTACACTCAAAATTCACATACATATATATGGCCGCAATTAAGTACTAGTAAGTAGTAATAATTAATCAAGAATCAACGGTCGATCGGCTCACCTAGTGTGGCGACTATACGTGCGGGCATTATGGGTTTGCATCCCTTGTCTATTTTACCATCCCCTCTATTTGGAAATCGGCATATGCAGTTGTAACCGCCATCTGTGTCCTGGCATCTGCTACCATCGTAACATGGATAGTGGAGCTGGCACTCGTTAATATCTGCACATACATACACACACATATAGTGGTGATAAAAATATCCAAATAATTAAGCTAGCTAGCAAGATAAAAACATATCATGCATATAAACTTATGGTGCACACTCCATACACATCAACTAAAAATACCATAAAAATATAAATTATATATGTACTTTCAATAGTATTGCACATCTCTTTAAATTCATTATATTTTAGTTATAAAAAATATAATTCTTCAGAATTTTATCTATTTTGTTACGGTTAAAATATAATTAATTTGAAAATAAGACTTTGCATATGGATATAATACTATTGAAAATATGTACATAATTTTTTTAAATTGTTAGTGAAAATTGTAAGTTACTGTGCACAAAGTGTGCATCATAAACTTGTGCACCCGACATGTTCCCAGCTAGCAATCCGACCGTGCGTGAGCAACTTCAACCATCAAGCTATACGATGCTCACTAGCTATCAACTATTGTACCACATACTGGATGGTGCAAATCACACACACACTAGCAATTATTATCTAAAATATTTAATGACATGTATGTATGTCACATCATCATCCATTCACAATTATTATGAGTATTTTAAATATCATACAAACATATATATATATATATGACATATCATTTATATTTTTATTGTATTTTTAGAACTCAAATTGCAAACAATGTCATATCATTATCTCTATATTATTTTCACATTATTCAAAATTTCTATAAAAAACCTACAAACTTTCACTACTCGAGAAACGATTTTTCGGAACGAGGCCCCAAATAGGTTCCGGGCGGGCCATAAGAGGTAGCGTCGGAAAACCGGTCTCGAGGGGCCGGCTATTGGCCCGCATGGGATAATTATCTGTGCGGTCCACTTAAGCGACCGTATGGGATATTATACCATGCGGTCGCTTAAGTGACCGCACGGATAATGCGATTATCCCGTACGGCCCACATAACCGACCGCATGGGATAATAGCGCATTATCTCATGCGGTCCACTTAAGGACCCGCACGGGATAATGCATTTTCTCGTGTGGGCCGTTAAGTGGATCGCATGCTATGATGTCAACTTGTTGCTATATTTCTTTGATTTATTTTATTTTCATGAATTTTTTTGCCAAGTCTCACATTTGAACTAGAAGTGATTAAAAAATAGAATAAAATTAGTGGAAAAGTTATATTCATATTGTTTAGACATGCTTGAGTCATTATCCTATAAATAAGAATAAATTTGAATTTTTCTTCATAAAACATGATTAGGAACCTATTGACCAAATAATTTTAAAATTGTATAAATAGCAAATGAAGTCGAAAAATCATGAAAATTGTTTGGATGTCATGATATTATACATAGAGGCTGTGGTAAAAAAATGAGAGGGTTTCAAATATTTTATCGGATACGTTATCGCGTGCGGTCGTCTTAAGGGCCCTCGCACTCGGCAAAATTTTTTAAAAAATTTCTTCTTCACCCTCCAAACTTTCTCTACTATGTAAATACAACATGTAACTTCTAATTATAAAATTTAGTAATTTTTTGATTGATTTTTCTATATTTCTTTGATTTATTTTATTTTCATGAATTTTTTTGCCAAGTCTCACATTTGAACTACAAGTGATTAAAAAAATAGAATAAAATTAGTGGAAAAATTATAATCATGTTGTTTGGACCTGCTTGAGTCATTATCCTGTAAATGAGAATAAATTTTGAATTTTTCTTCATGAAACATGATTATGAACCTATTGACCAAATGATTTTAAAATTGTATAAATAGCAAACGAAGTTGGAAAATCATGAAAATTGTCTTGATGTCATGATATTATATGTAGAGGCTGTGGTAAAAAATTGAGAAGGTTTTGAATATTTTTATCACATACGACGCTCACAAAACCGAAGATTCTCCAAAGAATATTAGAAGTGTTGAGAAGGATTGGTTAGATTTGGAAAGAAAGTGACGGTCGAATTGTCGTTTGATTTTAAAATTTTTTCCATAGGCAATAATTAGCATATATTGATGTATGGAAAAATTTGGTAATTTTTGAATCAGTTTGATAATTTTTTATTAATATCCAATTTGATGAAAAAAGAGAGGGGGTCGATTATCGCGTGCGTGCGCTTAAACGCCCGCACGGGAAAACATCTTCCGTGCGGGCCGCTTAAACCGCCCGCACGGGAAGATCGTTTTCCCGTGCGGGCTATAAAGCCGCCGCACAAGAAGATGGTGGCCTATATATACTCGCGGCTGGCTCCCAAATTTTTCTAAGTCCCCAGCGAAATCCAAACAACCACCGCGCCGTCAGCGCCAAAATCCGGCGCCGCCACCGGATCCCGCTTTGTTCGTCGTCTGCGCCACGGATCCGGCGTCGCCGCCGCCGCTCAACCCTAACCCTTGCCGCCGCCGCCGCCGCTCATCCCTAACCCTCGCCGCCGCCGCTCAACCCTAACCTCGCCTCACCGCCCCATCCTCTCTCTCTCGTCGCCACCGTCGGCCTCAAGACCGCCGCACCGCCGTTCGTGCCCCTTCACCGACCTCACCGGCCATTGTCCGCCCCTTCACCGCCCCTCTCTCTTTGTCGCCATCGTCGGCCTCAAAACCGCCGGCCCCACCACCGCGGCCCGCCCGCATGGCCACCTTCGCCGAGACCGCCGCCCCTTCACCGCCGCCGCCCATCCCCGCGCGACCGCCACCGGCCCCATCCCCGCGCGACCTCCGCGGCCACCGGTTAGTACTCCCCGGGAATGTGGATGTTTATGCTATGTTCTTACGAGAAGATGATTATGCTAAGTTGATTATATGGATGTGGATGAATGGATTATGAATGTGATTGTACCGTGATGGATGTTTTTGGGATAGTAGTAGAGTATAGAAAAATATGATGTGTTGATGAATGGATATATAGAAAATGAATGTGGATGAATGAATTATGTATGAATTTTGGATGAATGTTAGTACAATTTTTGATGAGTTTTTGATATAACTGTAAAATAAACTTTTATTTATTTGATGGAACTCTAGTTAATCTTGATGGAAATGTAAAATGGACTGTTTATTTTTTGATGGATTTGTCGATGAATTTTTTTGTGTGAAATGATGTGTAGGACTTCAATTTTTTGATGGAAATGTAAAATGGACTGTTATTTTTTGATGAATTTTGTTGATGAATTTTTTTCATGTGAAATAGTTGCTGTGAAATTTTTTATGTGAATTAGTTGATGTGAACGAATGGACGCATGGACGAGCGAACGAATGAGTGTTTGTTCGTTCGTGGACGAACGGACGGACGAACGAACGAACGAACGGACGTGGACGAACGGATGAACGGACGAACGAACGAACGACGAACGAATGACCGAACGAACGACCGAACGAACGACCGAACGAACGAACGGACGAACGAACGATTCGTTCGTTCGGTCGATCGTTCGGTCGTTCTTCGGCCGTTCGTCACATCATCCCGTGCGGTCGGCTAAGCGGCCCGCACGGGATAATCGATCTTCCCGAGCGGGCCGCTTAAGCCGACCGCACGGGATAATCGATCTTCCTGTGCGGTTGGACCGTCCACACGCGAAAATGATCTTTTTCCGGACCTTTTCGCATGCGGGCAGGCCTTCCGCACGGGAAGATGCCTTTCGGCCCGCATAGAAAAACGTTTCTCCAAGTAGTGTTTTAAACAAGGATTTAAAAATGGACAATGGATGTCTAATATTTATCCACGTCACATGAGTAATATTTATCGTCAATATCTGCATGCACATTGGCCGGCCGGTGATCACATTTATGCACTATATATTTAAACAGTTAATACTCTACAGAGCAAGCTAGTTTGCTAATGATAATTACTAATTAAGCACTAAATCACTAATAGCTCACACTGAAGAAGAAATACTATCTGTACTATCTATATAGTTTGTCCACCAACTCCTAAAGCTCAACATAAAAATATGCCACATCATCATCCACCAGAAATTATTATCTAAAGTATTTTAAATTACATGCAACTGTGTCATATTATCACCTATTAACAATTATTATCTAGAGTATTTTAAATATCATGTAAACATGACATATCATTTACAATTTTATTGTATGTTTAGTACTCAATATGCAAACAATGTCAAATCATTATCTCCACATTATTTTCACATTATTCAAAATTTCTATAACGTATAACATACATTCATTCACATATCTATCAACTAGTATACTTATATAGTTCATCCTCACTAAATGCAGTTAATGTTATTTCTCTCTTCTCTCATTAAGCCACATTATCTTAATTTTTTTTAGCCTTTGGATGATAGATCTATGTTCAAATTGTCTCTTCTTTCTTGTCTCGAGAAACCATGCAATCTCACTTATTTTTCACCTCAAAATTGTATCGGTTTGTTTTAGTTTTAATAATCATATTGCATATTATTTATATATATTATGTAACTTATTTTTTTGCAGTAACACAACGGGTATTCATCGAATTTAACTTGAGAAAGAACTAACTTGTGCATCCGCCGGTGACATAGGGATTGCCGGCGTATCCTGTGGTGCAGTTGCATAGGTAGCCTTCCCCGTTGGCAGCGTTGACGCACTCACTATGATCGCTTACACAGGCAGGAGCTACCCACTGTCCTGCGGCCCACGAGCATGACCCATTTCTCCTGATGGCCCAGTCAAGCACTGTTGGGACACTTTTTCCAGTCTCCCAGCCGTCATCACTGAAATTTTGCCGGCTGAAATTGTACCTAAATCATGTATATATATGCATCAGTAAACTCAGTGGATAAAAAATATGTAGCAATCAAGGATTGAATTGGACATAACGCGTATTACGAATCTGAAAAATATGGTATGTATAGTGCGCGCATTGGTTCGTACCAGCCTTGCTCGCCCACGAAGGCGGAGCTACACGGGCTGTCTTTCCTAGCAGGGTTGATTTTGCTGAGGGAAATATTTAAGACGGTAAGGTTGGGAGGGATGGAGGGCACCTGGCAGCAACCCAGCCCCGTGCACGGCTCACCGTCTTGGGCAGCAGTCTGCAAGCTCGCGCACGTCGTGATGCAGCCGGTAAAGTAGCTCGCATCGTCCCTGCCATTTAGAAGCGCTAACGTACGGCAGCCGATGGCCGTGAACTCGTTTCTCTCCGGAGCGACAATGAACGGCGAGTCGGTGACGTTGAGCTGCAAGGAACGGCGAGACGGCGAGTCGTTGGCTTGTACCACTGGTTGTGGTCTAGAACTTCGGGACCATGCGATGTAGCACTGGTAGACCACGGGAGTGTAGATGCGGATCTCCCCCTCTCCAGCGAGATGTCCTTGATCTCTACGTTCGAGTAGTACGGTCTGGGAGGGTAAAGCTATGGTTGCATGAGACGTCGAAACCCGGCCAGGCGCAGACGACGCCGACGCCGAACGGGAATGGGATGTCCACGTCGCCGCACTTGCTCGGGCACCCCGGTCGCTGGCCAGGCGCCGGCGGTGCTGCCGCTAGGGCCGCCGGAGTGGACGCCATCACAGAAAATGCTACTCCTACGGCTGCAGGAGCAACAAACACAAGCCACAGCACTTGTACTTGCATGGCGACATAGTGTTTCTTCACGGCCATTTGTGTAGAATTAATCTAGCTACCGGCCGGATCGATCGACGTTGGCTATTGGCTAGCTAAGCTTATACAGTAGGAGATCTGCACAGTATTACTGAGCAAGCATGCATGTCTATATATATGCGGAGCACACGATGGATGGAATTGGAATCTACATGCGCGTTACGCTATCTGTTGGCGATGGCGATTCACCAATGAATCGCAGCTTTCTCTACGACTTTTCTATTGCAGCTGGTTACTAATTATAATTAGCCAACTAACTCTTTCTACGTACATTAATTAATTTGTCGCTTATTAATTAACGATGAAATCTACATGCACGCCTGCAAAAAGTCCACCAGCTGACCTACCTCTACTTAAAAATCTATCCACTCACTCGTTCTTATCCACTCCTTCCTCGTTCTCTCTTTATCCTCTCCTCTTCTCCATCTCCCTCATCTATCCGCTCTCTTGAGCAGCGGCGGCGGACGGAGCAGTCGGGCGCGCGCGACGACAAATGGGGCGGGCGGCGAGGGCGGCCGATCAGCGGGAGCGGCTACGACGACGATAATGGCGGGTGACGAGGTGGCGAGCTCCGGCGAGCACCACGATGGCGACGACGGTGGACGCATGTGGTTATTTATTTAAGCGTACGTGGTTTATTTGTCTGATAGAAAATAATGTACAATTAATCCAATTATGAAGTTGACTTGTGATACATGAATCCCGATCAAAACCTATGTGCATGAAAGGCTTTCATGCATTGAGATTAATCTCTCCCATTCGGCCATGAACAATAACTAAAATTACACCACAAACAGCTCATGCATGTATGTTTGCAAAACTAGGAACGTTGGAAGATCGACGACTAGTAACGTTGGAAGCTAGCATGAGGAGAAACGTACCGTGGTTGCGTTCTTCATTTGGGCCATGGCCATGGTTATGTTCATGGTTGCCCTCCTTCCAAAGGTTAAATTAATCGATCACTCCTCTCGCATGCATGTATGCATACTCCGTTTCGTTTATCAATTAACACTAAAAAAGAATCTTTCGATCCATCTGTCAAAATTTATAATAGTTCTGAAGCTAATAGGAACCAAGACTAAATGACATTTTTAAGTCCCAGTTAAAAAGTGCAACGGCTATTTATGATCTTTAGTCCCAGTTCCGGTTGGTAACACCAACCGAAACTAAAGATCATCTTTACTCGGTTTACTTTTTGTCGATTATATCGGGTGTCGGAGATCTTTACTTTCGGTTGGTAACACTAACCGAGACTAAAGATCTAAATGATCTTTAGTTCTTGTACCAGGACTAAAATGAAGGTCCTTTTTATACTTTTTTCTCCTCCATCGAGCCATCGGTACAAACTGGTTTGCGGGAGGAAGGGAGGTGCTGCCAAAATTTTTTGTGAAATTGTTTTGGTAATAATATACAAATCGGAAGGATTCAAAAGGTTAGCAACTTCATCCTCTAATGATGTATGCTTAGCATATTACATTTCTAGGTATATTTCTATATATATTTATCTCTAAAAAGGTTTATGAAAAATGATGAGAGAGAAAATTTGTTTAGGAAAATTATTTTACTTTTTAAAATTAGCAACTCCATCTTCTAATGATATATGTTTAGCATATTATATTTGTAGATATATTTTTATATATTTTATCTCTAAAAAGATTTATGGAAAATGATGAGAGGGAAAATTTGTTTAGAGAAAATTATGTTACTTCTTAAAATTAGAAACTTATGGATAAAAATATTATAAACTAGATGACAAAGGAAAATATAGAAAATTAAGATAAAAGATTAGAAAACTAAGGTAATTTTAAATATTATTAAAATAGTTAGAAATAAGTACACTACATTAAAAATATGTTTAAAACATTAAAAACATGTTATAAAAATAATTCTAAATTTTATTAAGTATAATACATTAGGTATGTGAGATTATTATATAATTATTGTATGATTATTTATATATAATTATTGTATTATTATTTAATCAACCCAGCACATTGAAAACCACTATCTGCCAGCAGCCAAACGAACATGATGTCAGTTTGTTCAACGCTGTGTCAGACTATCCGACAGTTGCCTGATCAACTTGGCATCAGACAATCCATGGACTGCCAGACAGTTCGAACAATCATTTCCACTATCTGTCAGCACATAACTTCAGTCAGATAATGAACTGGCAGGACAATCCGACACCATGTCGGATTTTCTGGTCTAGTTGCTCTACCAACTTGAACAAGTACTAGCCCGGATTCCTCGGCATCACTCGGACTATCCAGCTAGTACAACTTTAGGATAGCAAGAGGACTTGCACATCGGTGTGGGGGTACTACCCTAGGGTAGCTCACATGAGGGAAAGAAGTCTAGCTAGAGTGGGCTAAGAGGCCTTGGAGTTGAGTCGGAAGCCCGACCCATCCGGGTCGGCTGCTTCGGCCTCTTTCGTGGTCAGCCACCTTGACCTCATTTGGGGTCGGCCGTCCCGGCCTTCGCCTCTCGGACCGGCCTCGGCACTCGAACCCGACCTCTACAACGGCTTCGACCCGAGGAAAGCAAGTCTACTACCTCGAGGAGGAGGCCATGGTAAAGGAGTCGGGCACGGTTCGGTTTCAATACACATGGCACATATGAGATCGAGAAGGAGACCATGTCGGGCATGGAAGGGGATTGAACAAGGACAACGATTTGGTCTGCACGGATTGGAATCGACTCGCTTTTCTCCAAATAAAACCAGCATAGGCCCATTGGATTGCAAAACACAAAACAATCAGAACAAATCACCTAGTAGAGGGCAAGATTCGTACCTAATTTTCATAGAGGTGGTTTGGGAGGCAAGTTCACGGGCGGCGGGAGGTGCGTCCTTGCGGTGGCGGTGGCTCCCGGTCGAGGAGTCGGCGTCAAGGTATCCGGAGGCGGCGCTCGTCACGCTCAAAAATTCAAGCCGAATTTCGAAGTTATACGTGTATTAAAATCCATGTCCAGGGACCAGCCGTGGTACACATACGATAATTGTTGATATTACGAATCCAATCGGCTAGGGTCCGTGCGGCGGCCGAAACTTAGGTGCGGTAGGCCATGGCCGTTCGGACTCGGAGAGAAATACGATAGCGGGGTTCGTTCGGTTTGGCCGAGATGCACGCGGATAAGGTCGGCGCGGCGTGCGGATAAGGGTGGCGCGAGCGGCCGAGAGCGGGAGGAGGGATGGCGGACTTCGACGTGGCGTGGGCGCAGCTCATGGGCCGCGGCCCACGGGCAGAGAGAGGGGCACGCATGCGAGGTGGCCTGGGCCGGCGGAGTTGGGCCGTCGGCCGGCGGAAAGAGCGAGAAAACTAATGGAGAGAGAAAGGAATTTTCCCAAGGGATTAATTAATTCCAAGAATTGATTTAATTGGTTAAAAATTATTTCTAGTGCTTTGAAAATTCCACAACATTTAGAATTTAGGAAAAATCCTACCAAGCTATTTCCTCTTATAATTTGCATTTTAAAATTACTTCTTTGCTCTAGGTTAATTCAAAAATTCAAATTCTTTTTGGGAAATTATTTAAATGATTTTTAAAAGGGCAAAATTTTAGGATGTGACACGCTCCTAGGCACGCAAGGCGGTTGGTTCCCGAGGTCAGCGGTGCAACGGCTCCTTGCGAGGCCGGCAAAGGTGTTCGGTAGTGAAGTGTGGCGGCTTCTTGGCTGGTCGGCATGCGGCAGAGGCACAAGGTGGTGGCGCCACTCGGGCCGAGCGAGGAGGCGACAAGAAGGAAAAGGGGATCGATTTGACTGGTTTTTTTGCTAAAAGGAAGCCGATCTGGTTTTTGGGAAAACCGGTTCGGTCCAGTGGTTTAGTTGGTGGGTCAAAAAATCCATGGTTTAGTTGGTGGGTCAAAAAAATCGGGCGATTAGTTTGATCATGGTGATAGTTGAATGAATTAATTATCGTCGATGGTAGCGACGATGGCTTCCAAATTTGAGGTGGTGAAGTTCGATGGCACCGTAAATTTCGTTCTCGGGAAACAAGGGTGAAAGATCCGTTGACTCAATATGGGATATCCAAGGCTCTTGGTGAGACAAAACCGGAGAAGATGGATGATGACAAGTGGGAGGAAATCAAGGCGCGGTAGCTACGACGATCCAATTGTATCTCTCGGATTCGGTCATGTACCATGTCATGGAGAAAGATTCGTCGAAGATAATTTGGGACACATTGGTAACCCGTATATGTCCAAGTCGCGACATGTAAGTTGTATATGAAACAACAGTTGAATGGTTTACATATGCAAGAGGAGTCGACCTTAGGGGCACGTGGACGTCTTCAATCGCTTGGTCACGGAGCTTAGTAAGTTAGATGTGAAACTAGAGGATGAAGACAAGGCCATGATTCTTCCGAGCTCTTTGCCGTTGTCTTATGAACATGTTGTAACTACTCCGACGTATGGTAAGGATACCATCAAGACGAGGAGGTAATTTCGGCATTGCTTGCGTGAGATTTGAGAAGATTAAAGAAAAACGATGCAACCAAGGCTTCTCATGGTAAAGGTTTGCTGGTCGGGGTAAATAATGATAATGAGACGGGGTCGTCGAAGAGCAAAGGAAAGAGGGTCATACGTTGCTTTGACGTTGGGCATATTAAGCGGGATTGTCCGTTGTGAAGAAAAAGAGAAGTGCAATTACAAGTTTAACGCTCATAATGATGACTCGGATAGTAGCAGTCATGAGCTTCTCATGGTGTCTAACAGAAGTCTATCGAAGTATGGCTATTGGACACATGAAGTTCCTATCATGTGACATCGAAGCGGAGTGGTTCTCTTCATACAAATCGGTGAGTTTGGTGTTGTTCACTTATTCGAAGACATCGGGTATCGTGTTGTTGGAGTGGGTGATGTCAAGTTCAAGATGTATGATGGAAACAAGATGCTACTTCGGGTGTGAGACACGTACCGGGGCTAAGGAGAAGTCTAATTTCGCTTGGGAGCCTACATGAGACAAGGTGGTTATATCGGGTGAATTCGATAGGAAGACCATGAATATCATGAAGGATAGAAAAACAGTTATGACCGGTGAGAGGATAAGCTCATGTTTGTACAAGTTACAAGGGAGTGTTGTTGCGGGTGGAGTCATGAAATATGGATATGCTTGGTATTGCTGTGCACAATTATGAAAGCGGAGCCGGGTGTAGGCTCGTCGGGCGCTCGGCGTGAGTGGCGGAAGAACCAACTCAAGTCCTGGTACACGAGGTTCGAGCAAGTAACAAATTCAGGTTGGCGTGACATATTCGTCAAGGTAGAGTTTGTTAGAGTTTGTGTCGAATATGTGTACAAAGTCGGTTACAGCTTTAGGACTTGAGTTGTACTAGGTGTTAGGAATAGAGTAAGAGTCGAACTCTATCCTAAGATCTCTCTTAAATAGAGAGGCACACCGGTTGTCACCGCGGGATGATAATAGCATAGGTGTGGGTACGACTAGTCGGCGGCCTAGCCGATGGAGGGCCTAGACGATAATATGCTTGGATCGGAGAGGAACGCTCGTAATCAATGTCCCGAGGATGTAGGCTTCGGCTGAACCTCGTTAACAAATATCGTGCCTCGGTGTCGTTATCGTGTTTGGATTTCTTATGACGTTTCTTCCATGTTTGGTTCTCGATGTTCTATCGGGGACGGTTTTATAACACTACTTCCACAATTACTATCTGGCAAATCATTTTTAATCAAATCCCATATTGATGTCTCCCATATGTCATCAATAATAATCAAGTACCTATCATCGAATGAGAATGCAAGGCTCAGGAAGATAAGTTTCCCTAATGTCTAGTTGACTAGGAGCTTTGGCATAAGGTTTTCAATGGCTAGTTGTGTGTAGGTTTGGTGGGTGCCGCCGTATAAGGATTCGATCTGTCGGTTGTGTGGTGTGAGTTGGTTTCGATAGGGTTGCTGTGGAGGCTCGAGTTGAGTGTTTGCCCGCGTTGATATCCCAATCCAACCGGGCGAGTTTCTTCATTCATTTTTTTGCCTATGGCCTCCCGGGCTATAGTCTTGTATTTTTCTGCTATATCAATAGAACACACGCTATCTTGTGTGTTTCGTTTAAAAACCTTGGGAGCACCCCAGGTTGCTCAGATCCCTGCTCGAATGTGCACCTTGAAGGTGTCGGCGATGTCCTCCATGTCATAGGACAGCTCCCGGACCTCACGTAAGCCCATATCTTGACCAGATCGTCTAGCTGATCGAGTGATACCTCGCCTAGTTACCATGCGGAGAGCAGCGTGCATCATCAACAGCTCTCTTGACAGGAACTTGATGTCTTTCTTCACGCTCCTTTGCAGGTTGTACTCCTTCCTGAGCAACTCGCCCAGCTTGGAGAGCAAGCTGCCCATAGCTCCTGTGGCGATATCCATTTTTCGATCGCTCAATTTGGTACGTACTCTAGATATGATGCTCTCACTCTCTCAGCTCCTAGCTAGTTAGGCTGATCAATTTGGTACCGATCATGGATCAGCTGATATCTTAAGAGCCTTTCATTGAGCCTGCATCATCCGAGCTAAACACTCACCTTGTTGCTTTTTGGCATCAACTTTTTAGTGCTACTGCTACCTACCTACATACATACAGTTGTTCCTTTGTGAAAGATCCGTTCCTAGGGCAGATAAAATGCAATCAAGAAAGATTAAATATAATCGTTCATTTTTGGGGGATGGTAAGAAATTCTCATAGAACCAAATTTCTTAACAAAAGATTGACTAGCAAACAAATTAAAGTTACCTAAACACACTACGCCGGCATCGGCTATCTCTAACGAGCATTAACCCTCATCTCTATCGGGTTGGGCCCTCGTCACCGTGAAAAGGTCACTGATGTGAGAAAATATCTCTAACAGGCACAAGGCCGTCACGGATGCACATTATCTCAATCGGGCCATAAAAATGAACGTCAAAGATGAGTTTGAAAGTCAAACCAGTGGTGTTGAAAGCCGTCACGGATGACACATCTCAATTGGGCCTTGTTCTAAGCCCATCACGATGACAACTCATCTCTAACGGGCCGTAGTTACTAGGCCGTCACCGATAGGGTTGACCAAACACGGAGTCACATAATGTCCTGGTTTGTTGCCTCCACGGATGACATATCTCTAACGGGCTTAAGTAGCCCGTCACGGATGTCCTATCTATCTCTATCGGGCTTTTAGGTTGAGACCGTTACGGATGTCCTATCTTTATCGGGCTTTTCCACAATGCCCGTAAGGGATGAGTTTATTATAAAAAATAATTTTTTTGGCTAGCCTCGAGCCTTTGCTAGCCATGCCCGCTGAAAAAATGAACAGATATCATCACGGCCCGCTCCATTACCATTCCAATACCATTCATCATAGCCACGACCATGTTGATCCATTCACATATATATTCATCACATCCACAGCAGCAAGTTGATCCATTCACATTTATATTCATCATAGCCACAGAGCAAGTTGATCCATTCACATATATATTCATCACACCACAGCCATATCCATATCCATTCACATATATATTCATCACACCACATCCATATCCATTCACATATATATTCATCACATATATTCCACACCACAGCCACAACAAAATAACAAGTGTACTAACCCCAAAAACGAAAAAAGACAAGTATAAATGGTTATTTATTTTTTTGCAAAAAGAACATGTGTAAGAACAATAAAAGGAACAAGTGTACTTGCTCAAAAATAGACAAGTGTAGATGGCTGTTTTGTTGCAAAAAACAAGTGTAGTTCCAAAAAAAGAATAAGTATAGTTCCAAAATGATCTTTACTTTTTGCTCTCGTAACAACTAGACTATATATGTAATAGTATGAGGCGTTGTGGTAGGTTAGGTGGCTACCAAAAATCTCCGCCGTGCCCCGTGACACAAGGTTTGATGCGAGATTTTCGGTAGTCACCCACCCTAAAACACACCTAAATAATTCGAACCGTGTTTTGGATGTTGCAATTTGCAACATGTTTGAACGGCTCCAGCTTCATCATCGAGCGAAATAATTTAGTTACGATATATTCATCACATATATATTGCATAGCCACACCACACAAAATAACAAGTGTACTAACCCCAAAAACGAAAAAAAGACAAGTATAGATGGCTGTTTTTTTCAAAATAGAACATGTATAGAACCAAAAAAATTAATGGTCTGTTTTGTTCCAAAAAGGAACAAGTGTACTTGCTCAAAAAAAGACAAGTGTAGATGTCTGTTTTGTCCCAAAAAGAAACAAGTGTAGTTTCAAAAAAAAGAATAAGTGTAGTTCCAAAATGGTCTTTACTTTTTGCTCTCGAACAACTAGACTATATATGTAATAGTATGAGGCGTTGTGGTAGATTGGGTGGCTACCGAAGATGTCCGCCGTGCCCCGTGACACAAGGTTTGATGCGGACATCTTCGGTAGCCACCCACCTACAACACACCTAAATAATTCAAACCGTGTTTTGGATGTTACAATTTGCAATATGTCCGAACGGCTCCAGTTCATCATCGAGCGAAATAATTTAGTTACGATGCATCAAAACCTGCAAAAATGTATTACAAAGAAAAGCAAGTATATACGAAACAACGTGCGTAATTGTATTACAAAGAATATTTACGAAAATCAAATGTTTGTCGCCTGTCATTGCAAATGTTCTACCATTCGAGTCGATCGAGCTACCTAGGACCTTACTCTAAACATTCCTTTCGGAGACAATATATCATCTAGTACGAATTGTGCTATCTCCTCTTTAATGATATCGAAGTTGTTATCCGTAATGTTTGATAGTTTAACCCGCATGTGAGGCGCCAAGTTAGTCCACATACTTGGAAAGTTATCGTCCTATGTATATAAACAATTGTATAACACACCTCAAGGTCGGGCAATGTCACCTTGCCTCGTTAAGATTCGCATGTTATGGCGACGTGAAACCCACACTGGTCACCCACTTGTTGTTTAATTGGGAAGTCTTTTTGTGACCAAGTTTGGGATGCCCATCCTTATGCCTCCCGCCTTTTGCCACGTACAGTGTCCCATGCCTTGTTCAAGATAGCTTCGATGCCGGACCGTTGTATATTTTTGGCTTGATATTGGAGTTAAGGTAGTGTACCAAACTCCACTTCGACGTTATTACAAAAATCCAATGACCCTGCGACATTATTAAATTGCAAGGTAAATACTAGAGCTATACGAGTCGCGTATTTGATTCTAAGTAGCGTACATGCTTACGTTGATTGTAGGCACACATAAGGAAGTCCTTGTCTTGACGGGCATACAAGTAGTCCTTGATATATTCCACCATGCCACTCGATCGTTTTGCATATTTGTCTCGTTGACGATAGATGGATCGAGAAAGGCAACAAAGGGTGATTTGTTTTGGACCGCTTCCGGTAAACCTACAAGCAAGACCGAGTCCGGGTTAGTGTCGATATGCACAGCTTATTATCATATCTCGTACCCACAAATACTTACAAAGAGTAGCACTTAAGGAGGTTGGTGTCGACCGCTCGCACCCTGTAGAGGTCCCATAGATCTTGGAAGTCTACGGCGATGAAGCTAGCGGGGTCGAGGAACGGCCGACTATCGTGGTAGCCCAACATGGAGGTCTCTCTATGCTTCCTCTTTGTTTTGGTCCTCTCCATGTAGTACCCGTGCAACTCCTTGTATGCGGCCCCATCCTTGATAAGGTGTCGTCTCCGACCAATGGCATGCGTAATGTGAAAGTATTCGGAGCCGATGACGCCTTGCCAAGATCAAGTTTTTCTTGGCCCCTTGCACCTTGCCTACTCCTCTCCCCTTCTCGCCGATGTCGGGTGGAGAAGATCTCGCCTTCTTCGACTTTTTGGCGAAAGGGGTTGGTGCGGCTCGTGTCCACCTCCATACCGTCGTCTCCAAAATCTCTATCATATTGTAATTTGAGATCTTCTTCAACGGCATGAGGGGCAACTACAAGTTCTCTGGCTTGAGAGGCAACTACAAGTTCAAGTTCTCTGGCTTGAGGGGCAACTACAATATCAGTATGTGCACGCGACGGTACCGGACGAGAACTTGGTGCTAGCCTAGGAGTTACATTGATCTGAATGTTGAGAGTGAAGCCCACCCAATCGGGCTTCACTAAGTCTACTTGGACTTTTGCATGTCCGGCTTTCGGGGTAGGCTTGAATGCAAGACCTTCGCAGCGAAATTGCAAATGATTGGGTCACCCTAACGACTAGGGTGCACGATGTGGGTTCCGCAATAGAATCGTACGTGTCATTACTACTAGGGTGTACTTTGGTGCTAATACAAAATATACATTTTTGAGTTTTGTTACCGTTATGTGGTCCACCGCGACGGGGATTGGTGCTTGTTCCGCCCCGCCTCGCCTGATGCGCTGCTACGTCTTTGTGTAGGGCTCACTTCTACTCGGGAGCTGCAGCGGTCGGAGCTTTGGCGATCAACTTCTCATATGTCTCCACCCGAGCCTCCACTTGTGCCGTTTCTCATTGAATTCTTCGGCGAGCTCGACTCTAAGCTCCTCCCAAAGTTGCTCCTTAAGGCGTGCTTGTTTCTCCGTCTTTGATAACTTGTGCTTCTTGTACGCCAAGCAAAATTGGGAAAACCCATACTTCCATGGGACAGCAGAGCCAATGCCCCTTGTCCGTCCACGGTGTTCTTCGTTTCCCAAGGCTTTTGTGAGGATGTCATCCTCGCGCCTTTGTGAGCGGACCTCGGAGGAGGAATGTCTCTCGCAGTCGCTTGACCCGCCGTACGCTTAGGATTAATTAAATGTAGAGGACGATACAACCTATTGAAAGATGTTTTATGTGTTAAAGTTACAAGTTTATCATACACCGCTTGATCTTCGGGGTTTGGGAACGTCACTGTTCCATCCCTATTCTTCTTCGCCCTTGACCTTGCCTAGTTCCTTGCTCGGGTAGTCGGGATATCACCAAGAATTGGCGGGGTGTTAGATTCCGCGGCAACTTGATCCTCCCTCTCGCCATTCCCGCTGCTTCTCGCGTATCCTCGTGCCAAGCCGGTGCGGGTGAAAGTTTTTGCCCGCAACGCCCTATAGGCCTCGCTTTTGCCCGAAATTCGGGGGTTGATTTGGCGACATGGAACTCGTCCCACACGGCCGGGTGATGAATGGGTACTTCCTAAATGGTTCGGTGGGATGGGTTGAGGACGTAGTCGGTGACGAGCGTGGTCTTGAAATTTTTCCACAAGTTGCCCACTTGCGCATAGCTCGCCGCTTCAGCCTTTCCTCGGCCTCTTCGGGTACTCAAAGCTCTCCTTGAACTCTCTCCAGGTCTGATCTTTTCTTCCCGTGGGACCCGATCGATGTGGTCCACCGACTGTGAAGTTCCGCCTCCCTAGGATTCCGCAGATTATTGCGAATTTTTGACGACTTTCTCTCGGGGCCGTAGGAAATCCTTGTTCGTCCACCTCCGTTATTCTATACACTTCCTTTGGGATCTTATTCTGGGACCTCCCGCTCGTTGTGGTCCCACTTGTAGTCGCCGACATTTTCTATCGAAGAAAAATAACATTACTAAACTTTTACATATTACTAAACTATTGAAAGGTGAAAGTATTAGATGTGTCCTCGCTTTGCTCGAAATTGTGCATGAATTACAATCATTTGCAAGTGTAGATCCAAAAAGAACAAGTGTAGATCCAAAAAAGAATAAGTGTAGATAGTCTGTTCTTATCAAAAAAAAGAGGAATATCGTGCCCCAAAAAAGAACAAGTGTAGATAAAAAGAACAAGTGTAGATGGTCTGTTCTTATTAAAAAACAAGTGTAGTTCATGGCTGTTTTTTCCAAAAAAGAACAAGTGTGGATCAACTTGGCGTGGCTATGAATGGATCAACTTTGCAAAAAGAACATGTGTAGAACCCAAAAAAATTAACAAGTGTAGATGGTTTGTTCTTATCAAAAAATATCAAGTGTAGTTCCCAAAAATAAAATAACAAGTGTAGCTGGTCTGTTCTTATCATTAATGTTGAGCATTCATCACTGCGAAAGAGGAGTGGAGAGAAGAAAGGTGAGGAAAGAATGTTGAGCATTCATCACTAGGCAGAAATTGTAGTGCCCAAAAAAACAAGTGTCAATGGTCCATTTTTATCGTATGTTCTTGAGCATTCATCATTGGCCGAAGAAGAGAGAGGAAATCCAAGGGAGTGGAGAGAAGAAAGGTGAGGAAAGGAACACCACTTGAAAAGATATAAAAATAAAAACAGATGCATTGGGGATGCTCAAAACAGCATGAACTCTCCCTAATTAATCCAGGGAGTGGAGAGAAGACAAGACAATTTTTAATATATATTTCTAAGCATATATATGAACAGGACAGCAATTAGTTGGAAAGCAATCAGCAAGCATATATATGAAGGACGAAAAAAAGGCAAGCAATCGGGAGTAATATTTCAAGAAAATGACAGCCATCTAAGATAAATCTAAGATAAATCATCCAAGCTTGATATATTCACAATTATGACTATATTCACAAGCATCAAACCTTAATCACGAATATATATATATATGTATGTATGTATTCATCCAATCATCTAGAATATGAATTTCGGATTAATCTTAGATCGAAAAAACCTACCTATTAATCATGATTAATTTCAGATCAGCAATAACATTGATATATGAATAACATTGATAAGAAATAGCCCCTAGTTCCAATAAAAATAGCCGCAAAATGATTACTGCATGCTATTAGAAGGTTTAATTTCTGCCATCACACATGATAATATGCATACATGATAAAATGCTGCCATTAAAATGTTGCCATCACACATTGTATTAGCATCACAAAGCCATCAAACATTCTATTAGCATCACAAAGATTCACCATGCAGCGGATGAGCATCACAAAGCATCACAAATCAACAAGCAATTCAAGGATTCGCCGCCGGTGATGAGAGGAGAGGAGAGGATTACTAACGGTGAGGACGGGCTCGAGGTCGAGGCGGCGACGGTGCGGCTGGGCTTGGGGTTGACGCGGCCGACATCGAGGGAGGTGGCGGCAGCGGCTCGCGACGAGGCGTCCGGCTCGGCGAGGAGGCGTTCGGGCTCGGCGAGGAGGCGTCCAGGCTCGGGGTCGACGGGGAGGCGGCCGACGTCGAGGGGGAGGAGAGGAGGCGGCGGTGATGGCTCGCGTGGATCCGAGAGGTGGTGGTGTGGAGGCAAGGAGACGGCCGGCTCGGGGTCGACGGGAGGCGGCGGCGTGGAGGGGAGGATGTGAGGAGGCAACGGAGCGTAGGGCGGGGGAGAGTAGGTGGCGGCGTGGAGGGGAGGAGGAGAGGAGGCGGCGGCGATGGCGCGCGTGGATCCGAGAGGCGGCGGCGTGGAGGCGAGGAGACGGCGGGCTCGGGCCGGTGTGGAGGCGAGGAGAGCAGCGGCGACGTGGATATGAGAGGAGGCGTGAATGGATCTAGATCTACGGGATTGACTAAGTAACCCTAGTCAACGTCATCTCGACGGCGTACTACTAGGGACCGATACGGATGAGACATCTCGACGAGCCCTAGTAGTACGCCCGATACGGATGATGAATCCGTATCGGGCATTAAAACATAGCTCGATACGGATGACTGCTGCCTCGCATCGGCAATGACAGAGGCCCGATACGGATAAGGGTCATCCGCATCCAATACCTTATTAAATTAGTTTACAGTGGGATTATATTTTAAAAATATTATAATTAACGAGATGAATTATTTATATACTGTACATTTAGCATTAAATTTTAAAAAAACCATGATAAATTAAAATATGCCTTATTAAATTAGTTTACAATTGCCATTATATTTTTAAAAATTATTATAATTAATAGATGAATTATTTATATAGTGTAAATTTGCCATTAAATTTTAAAAAACCTATATAAAATTAAAATATGCCTTATTAAATTAATTTCTACTTGGGATTATATTTTTTAAAAATATTATAATTAACGGATGAATTATTTATATAGTGTACATTTAGCATTAAATTTTAAAAAACAATGATAAATTAAAATATGCCTTATTAAATTAGTTTAAAATTGCCATTATATTTTAAAAGATTATTATAATTAACAGATGAATTATTTAAATAGTGTAAATTTTCCATTAAATTTATGAAAACCCATAAGAAATTAAGGCATGAAAGATATGCGATCATTCATTAAGGCACCGGTACAAAATACTTCATCAAATTCATCAATGTACAAATTATATTACTACAAAGACTCTATTTACAAGAATATGCCTTCCGAATGGTCCGAGCGAGCGTATGCCACTTCGTCTTCGGGATCATCGTCAAGTTCGATCCGAGGTCTCACATGAAGGTTCCGTTGTATTCTTCTTCATCGACGACGTTGTCAACCCCAACAATTCTTCGTTTGCCATCCCTAACAACGTGCGGCTTCTTGTTTGCGGGGTCTTTTATATAGAAAATTTGCTCGACTGCTTGGCTAGGACGAATGGTTCGTCCGCGTATCTAACCTTGGCCGATCCACTAAAGTGAATCCTTCCCGTCGACTTTAACTCCGATTCGGATATTCACCCACCGCAACGAAACAAAGGGACTTTGAAGCTCCCGTAGTTCATCTCCCAAATATGCTCTATGCGGCCATACTATGTGTTCGATCCAGCTTTATCCCGATATGCATCTATACGGACTCCACTATTCCGCACTGTGCTTTTGTTATCTTGTGTGACGGTGTAGAATGTGTATCCATTGATATCATACCCTTGCCATGTGTCAACATCCCGCTTGGGCCCCTAGCCAACCTTCGTATTATCTCGGTTGGGTCATCGGTCAATCATGCGATATGATTCTTGAACCATTCATTGAAGCAAGTAGTATGTTCTCTCGTTGATCCACATGTCTGATCGACCCATGTTGTTCTCATCGGACTTTCGCTAGATGCTCCTCAAAATATGGAGTTACTTCACCATATGTTGTAGCACAAATAAATGAGCTCGCGCATAGGTAGCTTGATCGAAAACATTTTTTCTCGCCTATTGTGCCAAGGCTCGCTAACCTTCCTTCGTGGCGAGACGCAGGAACTTCGATAGGATCGGTCTCGGCCATAAAGTCGATGCGTAACTCAAGAACCTCCTCCATCGTGTACCCTTCAATGATGCTCCCCTCTCGGTTTTGCTCTATTTCGAACGTACGACTTAAGAACTCCCATATACCTCTCAAACGGGTACATCTCCCTTAGAAAAGCTGGGCCACATATTTTTGTTTGCTTCACTAGATGAACAGTGAGATGAACCATGATATCGAAGAAAGATAGTGGAAAATACATCTCCAAGTGACACAGGGTATTGACAATATCACCGCATCCGATTTAGATCTTCGGGTCTATAATCTTCGGCCGATTGCATTGAAGAAGGCACAAAGACGTTGGATTGTGTGACGCACTTTAGGTGGTAGAATACATCGATAGCAACGGTAAGATCTGTGTGATCAGCACGTGACAATTGTGAGACTTCATTCCGACCACTTTTAGATCCTCCAATTTAACGTATTTACCGATCCTTGCCGAATAGCCCGAAGGAACCTTAATATCGACAGCATGACAAAGATTGCGATCTTTTCGTTCTTTGACAATATGTGGCAAGCGGTGGAAGGTACACTCTTCCGTCTTTTCATCCGTAACAGGCTGAAGCTCACTGCGAATGTTCAATTCCTGCAGATTTAGGCGAGCATTAAAGCCGTCCTTTGTCTTTCCAGCATATTAAGCGGCAGAGCCGAGCAAACCGTCACAAACGTCCTTCTCTACGTGCATTAGATCAATGCAATGCCGACCTCAAGGTCTTTCCAAAGATGGTAGCCACCAAAATATGGATTTCTTCTTCCACATAGCCTTATCATTTTCCTTGCCATGTTTTCTTTTCTTCCCAAACTCATTAGTTATGTCTTTGACCATGTGATGGACCTCTTCTCCGATGCATCCTTGGAAGCAGCCCAAGTTCTCTCCTACCGTTGACAATTTTCTTCTTTATTCTAAAAGCGTGGCGTAGCGGGAGCCATCTCCTATGACCCTTGTAAACCATTTTTCGGATTTCTTTAGCCACTGCTGTGTGTATGTTCCATACAATGAGCAGCCTTCTTTTCTTTCATGGTTTGTCCGAAAGATTGCCCAAGGCGGGATAGTCATTAATGGTGCGTAACGTAGAACTCGTAGCTTGAAGTTCTCCGACCATATGCATCCCAAGTGTCCACACCTTCTTTCCAAAGAATCTCAAGATCATCGATAACGGCTCTAGGAATACATCGATATCATTGCCCAGCTTGTTTTGGACCTTGGATTAACAAGCACAACATAATATATTTCCTTTTGAAGCACAACCATGGCAGGAGGTTATAGTTCGCAACAAAGACGGGCCAAGTGCCGTGAGAACTGCTCATATCTCCAAAAGGATTCATGCCATCCGTACACAAACATATCCTCATGTTTCGGGTCGGTAGCAAAGTCTTTGTACATTCGATCGCATTCCTCCATTGAATGGAATCCACTGGGTGCCTTAGCAACCGTCGTTTGTTCTCTCTTTGGCATGCCACCGCACTAATTTTGCTTCCTTCGGGTTGGAAAATATTCTCTTGAAGCGATCAATGATGGGTAAATACCACACAACCTTCGCCCGGACCACCCCGCTTTGACTTCTTTCCTCCCCGCACTTTTCTTTCGCTTGTATCGAGAAGCCTTACACACAGGACAAGCTTCTAGGTCCGCATATTGCTTATGGTACAATATACAATCGTTTGGACAAGCGTGAATTCTACGAACCTCTAACTCTAGGGGACACGTAACCTACTTTGCTTCATATGTCGTTTCAGAAATGTGTTCTCTTCAGAAGCATGACCTTCAATATTCTCAAAAGTTCTCAAAACTTTTGTCTGTCCATCCACTACTTGCCTTCACTTCATTAGGTCCAAGGTAGTTGATAATTTTGTGTGTTTTGCCTTGCATCGGCGTATAGAGGTATCTCGAGTCACCGACCAAACGGCTGAAATTCATCGAATCTCTCTTGTTGTGAGCTTGCTCCTCAACATCCCGTAACATCTCTTGCAGCATATTAGGATCCACCTCAACCATTTCACCACCCAATGGAGATGGAATAAACATGTCACGCTCATCTTCATCTTCATAATTGTCGGCACCGATGCTGTCTCGCAGCACCATTATCCGATTCTCGTCTCTCCATGCTTCACCGAACATGTGTAGTCCTTCATGAATCCCCATTGTATCAAGTGAGAGTGTACCTCCTCTCCGTTAAACAAAATCTCATTCTTGCAATCTCTACATGGACAACACATGTATTTGCTATTTCTTCTTCTCCTATCCTCCTCCGCGATGTTCATAAAACTTAAAACGTGATATCTATACTCCTTGTAATGACGCTTCAAAGTTGTCGCATTCATCCAACTTCGATCCATCGCTACAAAATTTAACAAAACATTAGTTATCATACTACTAAATTGTAAAAAAATCAACCTTTATACTAACTTCTAATATATTCCTATGTTTTTAAAAAATAACAAAAATTCGCCCCCTTCAACCTCCCACCAAAAAAGTGAACAAGTGGGATGAATTCGGACAGCAGCTTGTGTTAACGAGAAAAATCAACACGCCGACTTGGGAGATCTCGCTTAGCTCCAGCAGGTGTCCTAGAATAGATGAAGCGCGGGCGTACCGCGCCGGCTTGATCCTCGCCACTCATAAGTTATGCAAAAAACGTAACATAAATCATATCGGCCGATAGATCGATACCCAAAACTAATTGATCGGCTAATAAGCCAATGGTGCAATTCCAAATGATGTCGATGCCACAGATGGTGTTAGGGTTTGAATCCATCGGCGTGTGTTGAACAAATATTTATATGAAGGCGATCGGCCGACAATAACATGATATATATAACATTGCATGAACCAATCACATAATGAAAATAGATATTGATTTAAAGACTAAAGCACATATCGGCTAGAAGTTCGATGTCATAAAATCCAAATGGTCAAATATCCAATGAAGCTTCCGCCGTGATCGGCTAGATCCAACTTGTATACAATCCTTGCAAGCCGATGGAATACCTGATAACTCACCGGCTGAAACCCCGATGAAACCCTTAGTGACAGTCAATAGGCGGCTAGAGATTACGGTTCTAATCACGACTTAGTAGATCAAACTGATGCAACACTAAGTATGAAAAAAAGTAATATCTAGACAATCAAGCCCTTGGCTGATTTTCGGGTGGTAGATGCCTAAACCAATCTAATCTAGTAAACAGCTTTAGCCAATAACAATAGAGACCCTAAAACGAGAGACAATGATAGGACTAAACTGAAATACTAAGATTAGATTAATAGAGACATATGATAAATAGTCGGCAAGCATGCTAACTAAACCGAGCAATCTAAGAGATTGAACGTACGATGCAGCCTTGGACAACGTCGATGTAGTCAATATGATCACCGATCCAAGAGAACGTTGGACTTATTCCTTTGCTAGAGGTTGAACCTAATCGATGCAGCCAGTACTGGATGCCAAGTTTCACCGGATGTTGAACAAAGATGAAGAATAAAAGAGTGGCGATGCGCCGAATTGTATTGATCGAGAGATATTTTACATGAACCCTAGGCTTACATATTTATACCCGTAGGGTGACAAAGATCCTAACAGATTACAATCCAAACATTCCTAAAGATAAAATAGAAAACTAACAATCTCTTCCTAATTAATAGATACACGTCGTATCCTCCCCTGGACTCGGTTTCTTCGGATAAAATCTCAAACCGAATCTAACAAGAATCGATCGCGGAGATATGGATCCTCCATCGGCCGACGCAAAACTCTCAGCCGATTCTGCTTCGAGCCGATACTAACCCTTAGCCGATAAGGACTTCGGGGCTTACCAAATTTTGGCGTTAACGTTGTTGGTGCATTTATAGTGTGTCCGAACTATATCTCAATTGGGCCATTTAAACAACATCTCGTAACGGGCACAGACATCTCTAATGGGCGTCAATGACACCGACACCGATATGAATTAACGGTGACGGGCTATAAAGTCATTTCAATCGGGCCTTTTTTGAGCCCGTCACCGATGGCCCTCATCTCCGACGGGCTCGGTATTATGACCCGATTGAGATATCCTAGGTCATCTCAATCGGGCTTACATCTAAGCCCGTCATAGATGAGTTTTATCGCTGACGGGATATTTGTAATTGGGGCTGTACGAGTACATCCACAACGGTGTAAATGACGATCCGATTAAGATGACTTTGTTCGATTGTCCAAATGCTCCGACATATTTGGACCCGTCACAAATGATAGAATCTGTTACCAGTGACATAGGGTCTCCAGCTCCAACAGATCTACAAGGCTCGACCGCTCAAATATGATGACTATCTAACAGAATACGATAGCTCTTTGGAAAGTTATATTCATCATGCTGACGGGGAATGACACCGATGAGTTGCCATTCGATGCGGGATGACACGATACGCAGGAGATCTTAATTATAGATGGTAATAAATCACATGCATGCATGTCAGGAACAGGAGATAATAGCATATTTGAAACTTTAATCGTTTTGTTTCTTGTTTTTGTCATTCCTAATGTTTATTTTGTACAAATAGGTTTTGAAATGTTACGCATTTGTTTTTCATGCCATTCCATATATTTTATATAATTTTAATTTTAAATACATATATTTTTTTCCTGGAGTGACTTTTTTTCCGCTTGCATGGTTGCGTTTTTGCCCGACATTTCCAATCTCCAGCGCATGCGCCGCCATAGATCGCGCATGTGGCCAAGCACCGTCGGCCGCGGTCCAGGCCGCGCCGGCCGCGGCGCCGGCGCCATCGCTCCAGGCCACATTAGCTCCCTGAAAGGGAAATGCATCTTGATGCCCTGAGTTGATTTGCCGTATCACTCGAGAATTCTTTCCCCTTCAGTTTTTTTCTACCATCATCCAATCTGAATGCGGTATTAGGTTAGCTGTTGCTTTAAGAAATTAAGTCATATATGATCATTTTTCCTATTTTGTTTGTTCCACTGCTGTACGGTGAGAAGGCCAGCCTTGCAGAGTTTTAACAGGTCCTCTGCAACTGCAAGCTTGTTTTGCTGCTATGGCAAACATAGCTGTAATCTCTGCTTACTGAAAGACACCATCAATCTGACATCAATTCTGTTGTGATTATTTGGTTATCAATTGTCATTGTCCATAATCTTTTTGTACTTTCAATTTCGTTCTTCTGCTCTGGTTGATGATAACCGCAGGTTTGGATGATTTGTTACTCCTATCCCACCAAGATAAAGGTCAAATATGAAAGAGAATCTTACTAGACCACTTAATTCACATCAGATTTGTACAGGGCTACATGCCACGGAGACGACGACGTGGCCTGGAGCGACCATGACGCGGCAGCGGCCTGGAACGACGCCGCCGCGGCCGACGCGGCCCGCCCTGAGTGCAGCGTGGAGATCGAAAACGTCGGGCAAAAACACGAGTATGCAAACATGAGCAAAAAGGTCACTCCAGAAAAATATATGTATTCGAAATTAAAATTACATAAAATATATGAAATAATATGAAAAACAAATGCGCTACATTTCGAGATCTATTTTTTAAAGTAAACATTAGGAATGGCAAAAGTGAGAAGCGTAACTACTAGAATCCCAAATATGTAATTATCTCCAAGAAAAGAAGATATGAAACTACTAAACTTATTTTTAACTTCTAACCATGTTTTCATTTTTGCTAAAAGGAAGGCTAAACATATTGACACTCCGATTTTTGGAGTACGATTCTAAACGTATGACAGTACACGACAGTTTAGAGAACAAAAAAATCTAAAAACAAACACGGAAACACCTCATTACCTAAAAGAATCTAAACATAGACCTTTGCCTAAGAATATCTAAACAGCGAAGTCGATCTTCACTGGGAAAGACACCGATGAGTCGACGTTCTCGACGAGGACGGTGCTGACGCCGGAGGGCACGACGGTGTATGCCGTCTTCTCGACGATGCCGAACGCCTTGCACACGTTGAGCTCGAAGCTCACGCTCTCCGTGCTCCACGCCGGGACGAACACGCTCTTGAACGCCACCACCTGCTTGATCGGCGCGTCGTCCACCTCCGCCGGCGGCTTGCTGAACACGATCACCGGGTGGCTGTTAGGATTTTCCCAAGCGATCGTCGAGCGGGCGAGGAAGAGTGAACACACGAACACACGTGAGCACTGTAATCAGACAACACGAGAGAGAGAGCAGAGTTTGGCGCTGCTTAAATTGCTTGCAGCTTTTGTGTTTACTTCTCTTATTTGTAGCAAAACAACCATACAAACATGAATACAAACATGCAGTATGCTACGCCCCAGCAAGCGCACCACTCCCACCAATTTCTCGCGTCCATCCCCACGATTCGCAGTAGCGTGCACGTCCCGTTGCTTTGGCCACGCGCATGCAATGCAGCTAAAACAGACTAACCGAAAGAAAATAACATGCAAGGATTACAAGGATTATTATCTAACAAATCTCCCCTAAGCCTTGCATGGAGCTTGTGCTTCGACGAGGCCAATTCGAGAACGCAGCTCAATGAACCTGTCGCGCCCGAGAGCCTTCGTCAGCATGTCCGCCAATTGCCCGTCAGTGCCGATGAACTCGACCTTCACCCTATCTTCCTCGATGCATTCTCTGATGTAATGGTACCGGGTGTCTATATGTTTACTACGATCGTGGAAGACAGGGTTCTTACTAAGCATAATTGCGGATTGATTGTCGATCTTCAGCGTGACGACGTCTGCCTCCTCTCCCCGAAGCTCGGCAAGGAGGCGCGCCAGCCACACACCTTGGCAAGCCGCCGTCGTGGCCGCTATGTACTCCGCCTCACAAGACGATAGCGCCACCACCTTCTGTTTTTGGGACTGCCAAGTGATCAGATTCTCACCAAGGAAGAAGAAGACACCGGATGTGCTCTTGCGGGTGTCGAGATCGCCGGCGAGGTCGCTGTCGCTGTAGCCGACGAGACGAGCAGCTTCCTTCTTCCTCTTGTAGCAGTAGTCGTAGTTGATGGTGCCGACGATATAACATAGCACGCGCTTCACGGCCGCCAAGTGTTCGACAGTGGGCTTCTCCATGAATCTGCTAACGTAGCCCACTGCATATGCCAAATCTGGCCTTGAGTTCACCAGGTAACGCAATGATCCCACGATTTGGCGATAATCCGTGGCATCAACCGAAGGAGCAGTACTTGATTTGCTCAACTTCTGTCGCGTCTCCATGGGAGTAAAGCTCAGGTTACTGTCGGTCATGCTAGCCACCTCGAGTATCTTCTGTGCATAGGCGCTCTGGCACACCGTGATCCCCTCTTCAGTTTGATTCACCTCCAGGCCAAGATAATACTTCAGCAGCCCGCGGTCGCTCATCTGAAAAGTGTTCTTCATCTCCTCCTTGAACTGCTTGAGTTCGCTGGTGTTGCCGCCCGTGATGATGAGATCGTCGACGTACACGCCAACCACCAGTCGGTCCACACCCACGCCCCGCATGTACACAGCATGTTCAGAGCTGCTGCGGTGGAAGCCGAGCGTTAGCAACGACGCGTCGAGCTTGGAGTACCAAGCCCGCGGTGCTTGTCGGAGACCGTAGAGCGCCTTGTCGAGGCGCAACACCTTGTGCTCCTGGCCATCGACGAAGAATCCAGGCGGCTGCACGACGTACACCTCCTCGAGAAGCTCACCATTCAAGAACGCGGATTTCACGTCCATGTGGTGCACGGCCCAGCCCTCGCACGCCGCATGTGCCAACAGCAAGCGCACGGACTCCAACCGCGCCACCGGAGCAAAAACTTCGTCGAAGTCGATGCCCTGGCTCTGCACATATCCCTTGGCGACGAGGCGTGCCTTGTGCTTGGTGATGTTGCCGGCGGCATCCTTCTTCGTCTTGAAGACCCACTTGAGGCCAATCGGACGTTGCCGGGGAGGAGGATCAACGAGCCGCCACGTCTTGTTCGCCTCGATCGACGCCATCTCCTCGTTCATTGCCTGACGCCAGCACGCCTGCTGCTCTGCATCGGCGAACGACGCTGGCTCGTCGGTAGTGGCCACGAGCAGTTCCTCCGACAGATCGCGGGTGGCCAACCCTAGTGGTGATGGCGGGCCCAAAATGTCGTCGATGAGCCGAAACCGCAGTGGCGCGTCGTCGTCCTGTTCAGCATCCATGTCCTCATTGAACGGCGGTGGAGTCACGAACCTGACCCGTGAAGTCGACGACGAAGGTGAACTCGACGTAGGTGTGCGCGGGGACACGGGTGACGCCGGTGTGTTCGGCGTCGTCGGTGTCGCTGGCGAGCGCGGCGTCGTCGGCGCGCTGGTGTTCACTGGATCTTGGCGCGTCGCATTCTCCACCTGCGGATGACACATGATGGTGTACTCGATGGTGAAGTCGATGTCTGCATTAGTGACGTCCTCGCCGCTCCAGTTCCACTGCGCCTCCTCGTCGAACACCACATCGCGGGAGACATGGACATGTCGCGTCGTTGGGTCGTAGACGCGGTAAGCTTTCGACCCGGGCTCATATCCGACGAAGATCATCGGCCGGCTGCGATCATCCAGGTTTTTCACGTTCGGGGTCGTTACCTTCACGTGTGCAACACACCCGAAAGTGTGCAGGTGGTGGACGGCCGGCGGGACGCCGTTCCAGAGCTCGTACGGGGTCTTGCCTCCGATGCTCTTCGACAAGCTCCGGTTAAGCATGTACACGGCGGTGTTCACCGCCTCCCCCAGAACATGCCCGGGAGGCCCTTCGCCTTCAACATGCTCCGCGCCGTGCCTACCACGGACTGATTTTGCCGCTCGACGATGCCATTCTGTTGCGGCGAGTACGGCGCTGTCAGCTCACGCCGCACCCCGAGTTCTTCACAGTACTCGACGAAGTGCTTGGCCGTGAACTCTCCCCCGTGATCAGTGCGGAGAGCTCGCAATTCACGGCCGCTCTTCCGTTCAGCCGCCGCCTTGACGCGCTTGATGGCTGCTGGAGCACCATCCTTGGTGGCGAGGAGCACCAGCCACATATAGCGGCTATAATCGTCGACGAGGAGGAGGAAGTAGCGGTTCCCGCTCGGTGTTGCCAGCGTGATCGGCCCACAGAGGTCGCCATGCACCAGGGCGAGCGACTCGGTGGAGCGGTGTAGCGCCTGGTGCGGGAAAGGTGCTCGACGATGTTTTCCCGCGAGACAAGCCTCGCACACTTGATCAACCTGCGACAGCACAGGCAATCCACGTACCAGTTCATCACGCCCCATCTTGCGCAATGCCGTGAAGTTGATGTGGCCGAAACGTGTGTGCCACCGCCATGCGTCCTCTCCAGCGCGAGCCACCAAGCACACTGGACGAGCGAGGTCGATGTCCAGGACGTAGAGACGGCCGGGGCTACGCTTGATCCGGGCTAGCAGGCGGCGCTGCTCGTCCCAGACGCGCATGACGCCATCTTCAACCAGCACCTTGAAGCCGGTCTCGTCTAATTGCCCGACGCTGATGATGTTGGCGGCGAGGCGCGGGAGGTAGTACGTGTTGTGGAGCATGCGATGTTCACCTTTTTACACGAGAACAGCACTGTCCCACGGCCGCCGATGCGCACGATCGAGCCACACGTTGCCGGTGATCTTGGTGTCGATGTCAGAGAAGGCAGATCGCGACCCCGTCATGTGATTGGACGCGCCGGAGTCGAGAATCCAGCGCCTGTGGTCGTGGTCCGCTGCGTCGTCTAGCGCGGCGTACACCTTCTTCTCCTCCATCTCGATGTGGTCGTGGCCTGGCGTGGACTGGTACGGCGGCGGCGCGTGCTCCTGCCCGACCTCATCGACACAGCCCCGGTCATGAGCATGAGCGTGGGCTCGTCGTCCTCCTGGGCTGCGTGGGCCTGCTCCTGCAGTCCTTGGCCCAGTGGCCAAGTTTACCACAGTTGCGGCACTTGTCGGTCCTGCGAGCCGGCCCAGTGCCAGCGCTGTCCGCGTTCCCGGTACCGTCACCGCTGCCGCCATCGCTGGTTCGTCCTTGTCCGCCACGACGCTTGCCGCGGCCATTGCCACCACCACTGCTCCTACGCTCCTGCTCCTTCTTCTTGTGGCGTTCCAGCCATTCCTCCTTAGTGAGGAACAACTTACCACCGGCACTTGGCGAGGATGACGACACGCTCTGGCCGGAGTCCTCGGTAGCCTTAAGATGGCCGGTGACCTCCTCCAGCGACAGGGTGGAGATGTCGAGCAGTGTTTCAATGGAAAGAACGAGTTGGGAGAACCTGGGTCGCGCGACGCAAAGATACTTCTCGACGACCTTGTCGTCCGGCTTGGGGTCGCCCAAGGTCGCCAGCTGCGTGACGATGGTGTTCAGCCGCATGGCGAAATCCTCCACCGACTCGCCGTCGCGAAACGCCAGCGCCTCGTACTCCGAACGCAGCTTCTGTGCGCTCGCCTTGCGGATGCGGTCGTTGCCGACGCGCAGAGTCTTGATGCACTCCCATGCCGCCTTGGCCGTCGCCTTGGTCGCCAATGTCGAGATCATCTCGGCGGGGACGGCACTGCAGATGGCGTCCAGCGCCATTCTGTCTTCATGGAACTCGATGCTGGCCCCTCCTGGATCGATGGCGCCCCACAAGCAGCGAGCTTGGAGCTTGATCTTCATCAGGAGGGACCATTCGTTGTAGTTCGTCTTCGTGAGCACCAGATAGTTCGCCGAGCCTCCCGCCTCCTTGACCACGCGGTGTATAACCAGCCCGTGGTCATTCCCGCCGATGCCGCGGCGCGGCCGCCGGAATCTCCTGGAGTGCGCTGCGTCGGCGACGACGAGCGGCGGCGAGGCATGACAACCGATTCGAGAGCACAATCACGATTTCACACTCTAAACCTTGCTCTGATACCAATTGTTAGGATTTTCCCAAGCGATCGTCGAGCGAGCGAGGAAGAGTGAACACACGAACACACGCGAGCACTGTAATCAGACAACACGAGAGAGAGAGAGCAGACTTTGGCGCTGCGTAAATTGCTTGCAGCTTTTCTGTTTACTTCTCTTATTTGTAGCAAAACAACCATACAAACATGCAGTATGCTACGCCCCAGGAAGCGCACCACTCCCACGAATTTCTCGCGTCCATCCCCACGATTCGCAGTAGCGTGCACGTCCCGTTGCTTTGGCCACGTGCAGGCTATTCTTGTGCCATGACCGCTACTCGCGCGGCATCCACATTCCGGAGCTCACGCGCATGCAATGCAGCTAAAACAGACTAACCGAAAGAAAATAACATGCAAGGATTACAAGGATTATTATCTAACAGTGGCTGCCACCCGTGTCGCCGCTGTTGGTGACGCTGACATTGAAGCTGACGGTCTCGGTGCATGCGTGGCCGTTCACGTTGATCGCCGGGCAGGCCGGTGAAGCCAACACGCCGGACTTGTAGCTGAGTTGCTTGCAGTGACCGCCGGCGACGGGGACGGTGAGGGCGGTGGCGTTGGTGTTCATCTCGTAGAGGAACTTGGTGTAGCTGAGGCCGTAGCCGAACGGGTAAAGCACCTCCGGGCCGTCGTAGAACTTGTATGTCCTTCCGGGGTAGCCGTGCTTCGCCACCGGCCGGAGATTCATGGACGTCATTGGCAGCTGGTAGATGTACTTGTTCTTGAACCATGTCAATGGCAGCCTTCCACCTGTTCAATCAAACAGCATTTAATTTTCAGGTTTTGATCTGTCAAAAGTACGAAATGATGATGCGATGTTGCATTTGCATTTTGATTTACCTGGATTGTGTTTTCCAAAGATGACATCTGCAATGGCATTGCCTCCTTCACCACCAGGGTACCCAGCCCACAGGATGGCGCCGATCTTGGGGTTGTTGTGCGCGAAGGAGACGTCGATGCCTCCTCCTGACAAGATCACGAGGATGATCAGGTTCGGCGACGCCTTGGCAACACGGATGATCTCCTCTGTCTGGTTCTTGGGCAGGAGAATGTCCTCCCTGTCCCTCCCTCTCAATCTTGAGGTTTAGACCTCCAAAGTAGATGGTTGTGTTAGCTCGACGCGAAAACCTCACATACTTGCTTACACCCTGCCGCGGCGTCACGTACCTGCACGGAGGACCTGCATTTCAACAACAAAAATATCAGTAACATTTTTCTGTAATTGTCTAATTGATGAAGCTATTGTCGGATCATGAACAGTAACATCAAGTTCCATCAAACATTTCAACAACAAAAAAAGGTATATGATGCCATTGTCGGACCATCAACAGTAACATCATCAAGTGAAAATTTTCATTTGACGACCTACCTGTGTAGTCTCCATCCATGATCTTCTCAGGCGCCTGGACGTGCGGGCCGCGGACGTTGACGGCACCAATCTTCTTGGCGTCGAGCGGCAGCAGCTTGTTGTCGTTCTTGAGGAGGACGATGCCCTGCCGGGCGCCGTCGAGGGCGAGGCTCTTGTGCTCGTCGGTGCAGATGTCCTTCCTGCCGAGGGACGAGTACTGCGCGATGTCGTCGAAGTAGCCGAGCCTCATGAGCGTCATGTACTGGTTGGTGAGGGCGTTGTCAATGTCGGACTCCCTCATCTTGCCCTTGTTGACGGCCTCCATGCCGTAGGTGGAGAGGAAGTCCATGAGCGGGTGGCCAGCTCTCGCCGCAGTCGAGGCCGTAGGGGTCCTCGCCGGGCGTCTCCAGCGCTCTCCCCATCTCGGGTCGTGCACCACGTTGATGTTCGGGCTCCAGTACGTCAGCCCTCCCTTCCCCATGTTGTACATCGCCCTCGCCTCCGTCGACACCGCCTATACATGAACAAATTTTTTGATCTTGAAAAAATTCATATAGATTTGTATCTAATCTAAGATTGAAATGTGAAGAGATGATTTGTGAGTAACCTGGCCGATGGATTTCCAGAGGGTCTCGTTGAAGGAGGCGGCGCTGTTGATGACGTTGGCGAAGACGGTGGCGTTGTAGACGGCGGCGGTGCCGGAGTGGAGGTGCGGCGTGGCGAGGTCGTCGAACTTGGTGGTGGGGCCAGTGTTGGAGAGGCCGTGCAGCGCCTCCGACCACCACTTGTACACAGGCAGGCCTATGCGGGCGGCGCCGTCGGTCCAGTCGCCGAGGGCGCCGACCTTCTTCTCGACGGTCATCCTGCCGATGAGGTCGCGGACACGGTCGGCGTACGGAAGCGACGCGTCGCAGTACCGAAACTCCGTCATGTTCAGCCCCAGCCCGGCGAACCTCGCAGTGTACACCTTGGCGGTGGCGCCGACGATCGTGTTGTCGGTGTCATTGGCGCCGGCGGGCGAGGCGTGGGTGGAGGCGGCTGTGGAGAAGAGGGAGGAGGCGGCTATGGCAAAGAGTATGAAGAGGAGCAGATGAGATGGAGAAGAGGACGCCATTGTTGTTGATCGATCTATTCTAGGTGGTGTTGATGGATATTTTCCATGTATATATAGGGAGATTGTATGAGAATGGATTACGGGTGCAACAAACATATAAATCTAAACAAGAAAAATGGTTGTTTCTCGTTCCCGATGACAGAGGCAGATTATTAATGACGTGTATTAATGTGAAAGGATAACATTTTGTATCGATTTGGTTGGGCCGTTGTGGGCTTTACTCCTCTCGGATGAATTGGGCTGTAGCTGATTTGAAGGCCCAATGTTCCGCCCGTGCGCTTGCTGTACTAACAGGTTTATTAAAAACCAATTGAAACTGATACGGATTTTTTTGACTGTGTGAAAAACACAAACCGCTCGGTTTTTTATAAATTTTTTAAAAAACTTCAAACTGAATTTTAATTTTTTTATGAGATTTTTTTGAATTTTATCGTATTTTGTCGGTTTATCGACAGTTTATGTAAAATACGAAGATACCGCTCGTAAAATGTTTTTAATCAGGATTGTGAGTACTGGGTAGCAGCATGCTGGAGTGATCGTAACCATCAACTTCTTGTTGCTCATCGGGGTCAAACTTTCAGTTCGAACGTACGCATGCTGTTTTTTTCAGGTCAATTGGATGATATATAGTAACAGAGCTACAATTTTGTTAATTGATAAATAATTGGATGATATATAGTAACAGAGCTACAATTTTGTTAATTGATAAATAAGTGCTCGTGCTTGATCATGTACTTATTTTTTTAAGAAAGAAAAGTGAAATGCTAAGGAGGAACTTAGCACAGGGAACATGGTACTCGAACGCAGGCCGGTGAAAACCCTTCATACTACTGGGCTACTGCACCATTATTGCCGTCGGGTAATTAAGGTTTACTGAGCACGAGATTACACGTACGGTTACAAATTAAATACGCTTTATTCTAAGTAGGCAATACGATAAGGATTGCTACCATGTACGTACGTACATGCTCGAGAGAATGCATTTTTATATGAGACTAGCAAAATGTTCGTGCGTACAAAAAACGACGACGCGAGAAGGGAAGCAGACGGAGGGCGAAGGTCCAGTGGCGACGCAGGAGCTCTGAGCGACAACGGGGGAGGGACGCAGACGCGGCGCGGATAGGGACGGAAGAGAGGGACGTAGAAGGTCTTTTTTCATCCAAGCCTCCCTTTCTTTTCAGATTAGGATTGCGGGTTAATTTTATAAACACTCAAGGGTTTTCTGCAAAATAACTAAACGGACGAAATTTTTGAATAGAAACACTACTTGCTTTATAGATATATAACTTTGAGAAAACAAGGGTATCTTTAACTTTGGACCTTGATTAAGAAATAGTATCGATAGACATTTAGTATAAGTTAATTTAATTTTACCAAATTAAGTCAAAAATATAATGAAAATAGATATTGACTTACCGATACTTTAAACTGATTAGAAATTTGGTAAAAGTTTAAAATATTTATGACTCGGATATTATTAGTTAGAAAAGTATATTAATGAATAGGAAAAGTTGCATGTATATCGACGGCGGCGCGCTGCTCATGCTTGCAACAGATGCTCGCTACCGCTCGGGGCAATGCACGGCAACACAAGAGGCGCGTAAGTCGGGCTCGCCTGCCGGAGGTGAAGAAAGTGAGGCAACTATGGAGCGAGAAGTTATACGGATCTGAAATTTTATAGATTTGAACGAAAAACCGATTTGATGATCGAAAAGTTATAAATTTTTAAGTAGTTAAGATAAGCTCTATCGTATGTATAACCGAGTCTTTTTAAAAATAGCCGTGATTACGGGTTAATTTCGGAAAAACTTAAGAGGTTTCCTACAAAATAGCTAGGCAAAACAAAATTTAGATGAAAATACTACTTGCTTTATAGATAGTTATAGATGTAGATATATCGGATAAACACTGGATATTACAAAATCTAAACAATAACTTGGTTGTTTCGGTGTCGATAGTGAGAAACGGATCGGATAATTGTGGATGGATAAATTATCACGAATATGTAGATGATATGAGGTATTTTTAAGTTGTTTTTTAACGAGACGTACGATATATCGATTGCTTACGTCATCCTATCTTCCATAAGTCGTTTCCAACAAACCTGAAATTAATTTTGACAAAATAATTCTTCTATAAAACTTCACTATTGCGAAAACTACTTTTGTCCTGATTTACAACCTATTTTTCTCGGATTGCAAACCGGGACAGTGAAAACATGACTAAATATGTATATCTTTAGAGGTGTTTTACAGTGGTTGTTTACTTCCTCCCGGTTCTTCCCGGTTCCTTCGTGCATCGATCTATCCCGGCCGTCGAAAATTATGTGACGAATTAAAATTAAATTAACGTGATTAAGGGTAATTAAGTAATTAGTGTTTTTTAACGAGCCAACGGCGTTGTTCTTCCTCCTACCGCGACCGTGAGAGCGTCGCCTCCGCGGCTCCTCTCTTCGCGTCGGCCCGACAGCTCCCTCCGCGCCGCCCCCGCCCTCCTCGCCGCCCCGCCCCACGCGCCGCCTCCTCCCCCGCGCGCCCCGGACCCGGCCTCGCTCCGTGCCGGTCCCCCTCCGCGCCGGCCCCCTCCCTCCTCGATGCCCCTCCGCGTCGCCCGGACCCCCTCCTCCTCACCGCCCGGCCCGACGGCGGCCTCGCCTCGCCTTCCCTCCAGCCCCGGATAACGATCTGATGTTCACAGAGATGCGGGCTGAATCTTAGCTTAGGTTTGAGGTGCAGCTGAACAGCCAAAAATTGATGATTAGTTATGTGGGCACAAAATGGTTTGAAGCTGGATACAGAGATTTATCTAGATGGGGCCATTGCTCCAATGTGCAATGGCAGTGAATTCCCGGTGAGTTGGTTATGATTATGGGTGGAGTCGTGAGTATTGCTGCAATTGCAACAAACCTGATCCAATTAGCTAGATAGCTTTATTGATTCAATATTACTATGTTGGTTATTGGCTAGATAGCTGCCTGTTTTGAGTACAGATCCTATTCAGCTAATCAAATTTTCTTATGTTCTTAGGAACCTGAGGTGGAACAAACTTCAAGATGTGCTTCCACCTGAAATTGGTGAACTGAAGAAACTGACACATTTGTAAGTTTTTTTATCTTTTTGGAATTCATTGAGTTTATATGGAAACAATAGTTCATAGTGCCTCTAATTGCCATTAAAAATATATGCAGATATTTGAGCTTCAATAACTTCAAAGGTGAAATTCCTGTGGAGCTTGCAAACCTACCAGAACTGTGCTATCTTTATCTTCATGAGAACCGCTTTACTGGGCGGATCCCTCCTGCACTTGGAACCCTCATGAACCTTCGTCACCTGTAAACATCCAATCCCACATCCTTTTACTGTCCCCAACTATTGACATGCTTGTCTATTGAGCTGTCGCAGTGAATGCTAAATTCCATGTGAACTAAAATTCCCATTTACTTATCTAATGCCCATTTCCTTCTATGCAGTTGCTCTAGTCAATAATCTATGACACTCAATTCCTTCGGTTTGGTTGCTATATGCAATAATTTACGTAAAACGCCATATTCTTAGATAAATAGATACCTGCAGTGCCAAAAAAAGCTAAATATTTCTATGCTATAATCTTCCGTCGGGGTAGAATATTTGATTGAACCAACTTTGAAGTGCTCTTGTTGTCGCTTCAAAAGTGGATGTGCGTTTTATCTCCCGCTTTGCTAACAAAGTCTCCTGTTAACATTACCGGGGAAGACAGAGTACTTGAGAAACCATCAGCTACCAAATCCAAGGACTTACGTTAGTTCGAAGGGATACACTTCACCAAGGGGCGACTGGTCGTGTCTTATTAATGTTACAAAGATATTGATAGAAATGCTTCAGCAATATGAACTCATTCGTGTTTCTTCTCTTGTCTCGCAGTGGTGTTGTCCACAAAGATAACACAGCTGAAGCCGAAGGTAGAGGTGACAGAGGGTGATGCAATGGAGGAGTGATCTTGTGTGCTTACATTCAGACATGCAATCACGTTGAGAATATGTGATATCATTTCAGTGGAAATGCTTGAACAAAAAAAGATGACTTTTGTTGTACTTCTTTGGGGTTTAATGCACATCTTTAAGTTGATTTTCGACACATTTATGGAGGACCGATCTTATAATATTTGCTAAACGGTGGTGCTAATTCATGATGTTGCTTCGTGTATTCAAAGGTTTATTTGGCGCAAACTGAATTACTACGATGGTATCTTCCTGGAGTCCGATTGCTGAGATTATATTCCTAGCAAAAACTTCAGTTTGTAGCTGGAGTCTCAGTTGATAAGTTTTTTTTAAAAGCATTATCAATGCTGAAAAATAAACTACAATGAGAAAACCATAAAATTAACTTCATAATTAGGTTTTAAAATTATAATTTTGACCGTGGCTTATAATTGATATTTCAAATCTTAAATCCATTGATACAAACTATTTTTTTTCGCGGTATGAAGGGATTATTGATGCAAGTACTGAACCAAAAAACCGACAACAAAGTTCAGGACTACTTTCTGCAGTACAACAAAGTTCAGAACTATTTTCCCTGTAGTAATTCGGAGAAGATACTGCAAATTGCAACACCACCAACACATTTGGCTTCGATTTCATTTGTGAAAATTTTGTTTGTCGAGTCCATCAGACTCCTTTGAAACATACAGAACTTCACCACATTTTCTATAAACTATAACAACAGCACTGAGTCACTAATAAAAATGGGAACTCTGCGTCTATGGAGGAATCAATTCAGGTACTGAGAATGAGCAGCTGCAATCAGGGCAGCTCTAAGGCCAGACCCGTCGTTTGCAAGCTTGACAGCCACCGACTTCGACGCCTCTTCTCCGAGCAGCTCTGCCAACGTGCTCTCCAGGCACTGCCGGAATTCGGTGTAATGTTCATACAGGGCGCCATCGATGGCGATCACTGACTTCCGCTTGTCGCCCGGGACGCCTCTCCCAATCTTCCTGAGGATCCCTACAATCCCAGCAGCAGCCAGCCGGGCAGATCTTCTGGTGACGATGTCGCAGATTTCGACAACCATCTTCCTTGTTTCTAAGGATGTGTCTGTGATCTGTAGTAAAAATGTACAATGCCATGTAATGTGTTCAGTGTGCATAAAATGGATAGAGGGAGTGTAGTGCAATGCTCAATTTTACTGATGAAGATTACCTTCAGGTTATCTGCAAGTTTTTCAGCCACAATTCTCAGATCAGGTGTTTCATCATGATGCATTGCAGAAATATCAGGAGTCCTGAATGTCAGGAGAGAGGATAAGTCAGTACATGTTTTTATCAAAGTTGCTTTTCTCATTTTGGAAAACTGCAAAGCCATATATGTTTTGCGCCTAATTATTATGGGTCATTGGGCAAACTCCAAGGGATCCTACAGATATTCTCAGCAAATGATGTTTTGTTTGCCTAGCTTATACATTACGGTTACTGCACAATTGAGTTTAGCCAGGAATATACCTCAGAATAAAGCGGGTTTTGAGCTTGGTCTGATCTACATTGCCGAAAATTGATGATTGCATAGATATTTTAAGAAGCACTCTCCTTACGATTTCACCTAGATACATTCCTGAAATCAATTTCTCGAAGATCTGAAAAACAAGTCAGTTTTTTAGACAACCGGTAACAGTTTTAATGATGTGGGTAAAAACTTCTGACATGTGAAGACTGAGTATGCAAATCTTCTGAGAAACTTGCCTGCTCTCCGGGGTTTAAGCTCTCTTTATCTAGCGCTTTATCATATTCTGTTATGGGAAGACAAGATGAGGAGAAGTTACCCCATTCTGTATTAATAACCTGAAATGCAGAAAGTACAGTGAGAAAGAAGTCCAAATACATGTAGATGATTCTGTGCTGTACATGTCAACATGAATTGAGGTCTCTGATCCTTACCATGTTTCCTAATTTCGGTAACTCGCATTCCAACTTAGGAATGGCACTTGCCTTCTCAAGATATGCGGCATTTGAGCCTGTGCCTAAGATCACACCGATGACAACATCTTCATCATAGTAGCTGCCTGCCGCCAATGTCCCAACAGTATCGTTGATCTAAAAGAGTGAAGAAATAATATCAAGCTTAACATAAGAACAAATTTCGCTTGTTCAAGAACAGTGCTGATATGGAACAGATCATTTCTGAACTAACCAATGCGGAAACACGCATGTCCAGACCTTGCTTCTCCATGGCCATCTGCAATTCGGCCACCACATCTTCACGTACCTGTCATATTCCAAAGAAGTACTGCTTTCAGAAAAAGAAACCAATGACAAAATCTTGACAGCATTTCACATAAAAATGTGACGAAACAAATTACTGATGTTGAGAAAATTTTTTTAGATAATGACTGACACAGTGATGTGTGACAATTGACAAATCAAGAGAATTCTTACAGCGTTATCAATAGAAAACGCCTTGGTCCACTTGATAAGAGTCCCGGATGTAATCGATGTTTGCCTCACAGGGAAAGAGAAGGTGAACCCTAGTTCCCTTTGCCTGTTGTTGAACACAGCATTATGGCCTTCGTCAGCGACGAACTTGGCTAACGCAGAAGCGATGAAGACGACCACCGAAAGCAGCCGTCGCCGTCGCCGGGATGGGGAGGAGCAACGAACACCGCCGGCGCCGCCACCACTGGGATGAGGACGACCCGCCGACTCCACTGCCCGCCGCCGCCTCCGGGATGGGGAAAAGCCGCCGCCGCGAACGCCGCCGCCCGACTCCGGGATGGGGAAAACGCCGCCGCCGCCGCCTCCGGGATGGGGAATAGCCGCCGCCGCGAACGCCGCCGCCGCCGACTCCGGGATGGGGAAAACGCCGCCGCCGCCGCCCGTACGGCCGCGAACGCAGAACGTCTCGAACACTCCGATCCATCTACATGTTATTTTACTATACTGCCCACTTTCTTTTTCTTTTTAGTTCCTCTCGGTTCCTTCTAGTTCTTTGGTATGAGTTCCTCCTAATTCTTTACCGTTAGATCTAAAACAATGAACGGTCCATATTTTTTTCAACCACCGTAAAACTTCTAATATCTTTAATCCTGGATGAAATAACCGAGACTAAAAATAAATCTTTACTTTCGGTTGATGTTACCAACCGGAACTAAAGATAGATATAGACACCCTCCCGATATTCCAAATGTTTTTTTGTTTTTTATTGTTTTTTCGTCGAAATCAAATTCACATATCAAATGTCCCCAAATCTCCTCCACATCACACAATTCACATATACATCACAAAATTCACAAAACATCACAAATTCACATATATCACAAAGAGTAATGAATATCACATTTTTTTTTAAAAATTCACAACGCCGATCCGGCGAAGGGAGCACCGAGACCGCCGCCACCGCGGAGGGGACGCCGGCCGAGGGGAGGCCGCCACCCGCCCGTCGCCCGTCGCCGCCCGCACCAGATCCGGCGAAGGGGAGGCCGATCCGATGGAGGGAGGCCATATCCGACGAAGGGGAGCACCGAGACCGCCGCCACCGGGAAGGGATGTCGGCCGAGGGAGGCCGTCACCCGCCGCCACCCGCCGTTGCCCGTCCCGCCGCCGCCATCTCGTCGCGAGTGAGAGAGGAAGAGATGCTTGAGAGAGGGAGAGAGAAGGAGAGCAAGGGACTCTGCGCATGAGAGAGGGAGAGAGAGGGAGAGGGAAAGAAATAAAGGCGAGCACTAGTGCGGGAGTAATGTTCGCGAGTACTGTTCGTGCATGGGAGACGAGGAGATAAAGGCCAAGCACTGTTCGTGCGATTTGATTTTTTCGCTGGTTCCGGTTGATAAAAATCAGAACAAATGTTGATTTTTAGTCCGGTTGGTAATACCAACCGGAAAAAATAATGAAGGTCCGATATGGCCTGCAGATTTGTTGAACCGGAACTAAAAATAAACTTTTGGCCCGGTTGGTGTTATCAATCAGAATTAAAGATTTAATCGGAACTAAAAAAATATTTTTAAGAATCACCATGTTTCAAAATAAACCGTATTAAAAGACTTGACCTCAACGTCAAATCCATGCCACCATCGCCACAACAACCATAGGAGCAAACACAACGACCCAACCAAATCGCCACCGAAGCAGGCGATCGAATGCTGCAGAAAAAATAGCCATGGACTAGGATGTCGGTGGCATCGTCGAGGCCAGCGTGAGCGTGATAGAGGAGACAGGACCGTCATCTAGCTTGGGGATGAGGTGGTGCATCTTGAGCTCAACACCGTTGCATCTTGGGAAAGAGAGAAATGGGAAAAGAGGGGATAGATGAGGAAGAAATGTGTTGTGACATTTGGGTTTCATTAATTTTTTTTATTTTTTCGACTGGTGATACCATGATAGCACCACGGCATCTCCTAAGACAAATCATATCAACATGTCATGTAGCATAAAATCGTCTAAGAAAATAAATTGTTTCGATTTTAATAGTTACCACTAAATATGCCCGTGCGTTGCAACAGACGTCATTTTATTTTATCATAATTATTCCAAAGTTAAAGTCTCATGTAATTGCAATTTATATTTTTTATGTCTTTATCTCAGGCCTATTTTAGCATTTGGCATGCGGGTTAATTTTATAAACACTCAAGGGTTTTCTACAAAATTGTCATGCGGATCGGGTTAATTTTATAAACACTCAAGGGGTTTTCAAAATAGACAGTGAATCAAGGGTTAATTTTATTGACACTCAAGGGGTTTTATGCAAAATAGCCGACGGACGAAAATTTTGGATGAAAACACTACTTGCTTTATAGATAGTTATATATATATATATATTGAATAATACTATATGGTGAACCTTTAATCGCTTAGCGATACCAAATGCTCGATGAAAGTGGTTAGCATGTCTCTTTCGGTAGGAATGTTTTAACCATGAGTATGAGTTAAAGATAATTGAGACAATATAGATTTTTAGCCATTTGATGTCAAGTCTTCGGTTATGTAACACATCCGGTCGCCACCATCGAGTGGTTTGACGGGCACAATCCAGCCGAAGTTGACTGGTAGGCAATGTCTCGCTTATCAATCTCTGAGCGTCGATGTCTTGATAACTTATGAGAAGAATGGATGAGTTCTCTACATTTGTGTTCATTGTCTTCTGTAATGTTCGTGGCAAATAAAAAAATGTGGATGTTCTACATCTTTTCATGTCTTTACTACCATAAGAGAGATTCTTTACGGCAAAGAAAAAGACACGGATGTTCTATATCTTTTCACGTCTTTACTACCGTGAGAGAGATAGGGAACAGATTCGGTGATTGTTAATAGGCGTGCTGATTTGTAATATGTTATCGCAACTCTGTCATTCATCGGGTTTATTGTTCCAATCTACACATATTAGATTGATTTTTTAATGACAGATTGATTTGCTATGTTGTTCTTTGGTTCGCATGTACCGTTAACGACTAAATTTGGTAACCCAAATCCCCAAGTTCAAGGTTGAATTTGAAGCGGAATTGGATTACCGGAATGATCTGCGGAGAAGCAGAGGCTGCGTCGGCTATGCTCAAATCTGCTAAATAATGATCGGCTACGAGGTCAATCTACCGAGGTTGGATCGGACGAGGATAGCCGATAGCCGATGCCGAGTCATAGGGGAAGATAAAACCGTTTCCGATGAAACCGCTTGAAGATAAATAGAAGATTCGGTTATCGCTTTGCGCGTTAAAAGATATTGCTATCTATGGATAGAGTCCCGTAACGGCAATTGTATCTCGTAAATTAGGAATTTGTTTAAACTGTTTATTGTAATGCGACATGGGTCCTTCTCGGGATATTGTCGTATTTTAAATAGTAGTTTAGATAGAGTCCAGTGGTCCGTACGATAATGTCATTGTTGGGTATAAATAAAACCCGAGATCCCCGTAATTATTATTAACACAATCAATACAACCTTCGACGCATCGCCTCCTTTTTCTTCGTACGAACAACCGATCCGGCTTCGGCTGCATCGTTTCGATCCCCAAGTTCAGTAAATGTTTGTCATTAGTAGTGTATTTCGTCGAATTTAGTGCTTCCATCGTTATGACACTCTAAATTCGATGATTTATGTTGCACTAGTTATCATATATTACATATAATCTAGAGCAATGTTTAGATCTGTCTCGTCATCGGCTCGTTCTCATGGATTGGCAATGATAGAGCTAGATCTAAAGGTTGACCTAGATTATATGCGATATCCACCGTCTCGAGGTATTTACATCAGCTACAATAGATCGATTGATCTTTTTATACTTAATGCTACATCAACATTGAACTATTAAGTCGTTTTTAGAGCTTTTATGATCTATTCGGCTAGAAGTATTTTACTTAGGGACGGTGCCGAGGTTTTAGCCGGCCTTATCTCGTTTTAATGTTCTTTTGATATATTCGTTATCGGATTATTAAAACTGCGCTCTTATATTAAGATCTTGCTCTAGTTAAATACCCTAAACCGGAATCGCTTGTCGCCTACACTGACAAATGACGATCTAGGTTTAGCGTATTTAGCTTAGATCAATATTTTTTCATAAGATAAATCAGAGTACTAGCCGATTCACGCTGGACTTATGACATCGGCTAAGTTTGTTAAAACATGTATTTGTTATTCGTGGTATATTTTGGTTAAGTGGCTAATATGTCTTGGCAATGGATCTATTCTAGCGGCTTAGTTTAAATACACTTTGGAATAGCATATATATGTAGATTGACTCCTAGAAATGATTCAAGAGGATCTAACTTAATACTTAACGCATATATCTCTATTTTTCTTGTTGGTTAATAGATCAAACCAATCGGCACGCCTTGAACAAAGATAGGTAGCCAAGAAGGACCCGCACTGGAGTTAAGCAGATCTCCCGTGCCGCGCGTGAGAGAAATTTCTCGTCAACACGCTTCTTGGCACGCTCGGTGGGACTTTCTTTGTCAACTCGGCTAGGACGCATCGACGCAGCGACAAGATGGTCGATTCCAAGAGCCCCAATGTTTCTCAGACAACATCGTGCCTCGTGAAGATGGAGCAATTATCGGCCGAACAACAAGCCGATTACAAAGAAGATGGTGGAAGAGCTCTAGGCCAACTACCTACGTCTTTCACCCAAACAAGATCCGGGCCGTGCATAAAAATACAAGTTCAGCATGGACGAACTCAAGACGTCCTCCTCCGGATCAAAGGGCAAACGAAGGTGGAGGAGCCGATTCACGAACAAGACGATTCGACCCCGCATACTTTGCAAGACCGATCGATTCCTGTTCACCACGCGCCGGTCAACCAAAGTAGCATCTTGCTCAACACCCTTAACAACATGATTGCTACGTGGTCGACGCCAAGATAGTCGACCAACCGCAGCGGGGCCGACTTACTTCACGACGGCCGCTTCCCGGTTACGTGACGTTGGTCACCTAGAATCGACCGGTTCCACCACCAACACAACCAGGGCCGCGAGGGGTCCTTGGTCGCCGAATCCAACCGAATCGGCTACAAGGCCGTGATCACCATGCCGAACCGACAAGCAACCGCCGCCCGGATCGATCGCCACCATGTTCAACGATAATCGACAGCTAGAGCCGGTTACCCAGATTGGCTCGGACAGACGGTACAACGCCGGTGGCCGACAGCTGTTCACGGGTCCACCAACGCCGCCACCGGCAAATCGGCCGCCTCTCGCCGATCATCCACTCCACTACCGGATCAAGGAGGCCGCCAAGATCATCACTACAGCCTCGACGCCACCATCACCGTATCGGCAAGCACCCGCACCGTATGATCCATATGAGCCGATACAGCAGACAACCGAACCCGGGCCGATTTGATTGCGACGTCATGCGCGATCAATTCGGCCTCAAGCCAAAAGATGCAGGGAACATGTATCGGTATCCTTACCCGAGCATTTTGAGCGGACTCCATTGCCCAACCGATACAAAATCCCAAACTTTTCAAAGTTCTCGGGCGATAACGTGTCAACTTACGAACATGTCGGCGATTCCCGGCGCAAGGCGGCGAAGCATCGGCTACGACGCCTTGAGAGTCCAGCTTGTTCCCTTTGTCACTTTCGGGACCGGCTTTCACTGGTTCTCTTCATTGCCTTACAACTCAATTCAGAGCTGGGCCGATCTCGAAAAACAATTTTATAGCTACTTCTACTCCGGCAACCACAAAATGAAGTCTGTCGGACCTTACTAGCATCGACGTAAGCACAACGAGTCGGTTCAAGAGTACATCCAACGCTTCGGGAGATCAGGAACCGATGCTACACTGGTACCGTTGGTTGCCCAGCTAGCCGATTTGGCCTTCCATGGCCCGATCGCGCCGATCCGTGAACATTTCTCCGTTCAGACTTCGACACTGGCATATCCGGCACGAAGATGACAGCCCATGAACAAAGATTTCAAGACACCAGAAGGTGGTCAAGAACATAACTCAAGTCATCGTTGAATCGACTACGATTCCAATGACGATGACGCAGGTGGCGGCAAAATGGTCCAAGAACAAAAAGCCATCGTCCGCTAGTGGTCCGAAGACGACCAAAGAAGAGAGATATGACTTCGACATCACCAAGGCCGACGGATTTTGACTTATTGCTCAAGGAAAACAGATCCAGCTCCCGAGAACCACGTGATCCCATCGGCCGAAGAACTCAAAAAGAAGAAATATTGCAAGTGGCACAACTCTACATCCAATGCCACCAACGATTGCAAAGTCTTCAGCAAGAAATCCAATCGGCAATAGAAGCCGAAAAACTCAAGTTCGCCGATTCCAATCGGCCAATGAAGGTAGACGGCCACCCCTTCCCAATCAATGTGGTTCAAACCGGCCCTAGGCAAGCGACGGCAATGCAGACTAACGTACGCTTAGGCGAAACATTGAAAGGGGTCAATGCCGAAGGAGAGCCGATGGAAGTCAAGTCGCGCCAATCAACATGGTGCACCCCGCTGCCGATCGGCTAGACGACGACCGATCAACACGAGCAGCAAACGCCGCCCCAACAAAGAAGAGCCGAAACACGAGGCCACCTGTACAACGAGAATCACAGCGTGTCGATCCCCATTAGCATTGTGCATTTTTCAGCACTCTGGGAGACCGGATGAGGCCGCCAATGCTAGAAAATTGCCCGGCTTGCAGCAAGTACTCCAAGGACGAACACGTAAGTGGCTCGATCGCCACCCAACTCGGTTCGTCCCAAGGCCCGTTCACTCAACCGCACCTAGCCATCCACGATCGGCTGGGCGATCCATCAAGACTTCTTCGACGAAAACGAGAATGATGACTACTACGACGAAGAAGGGGCCGATGATGAAGAATCGGCCAAACCCCAATGGTGCCCCTCCGACCTCTTCACCAAAACGCAAAACGAAGAATTCAAAGGCTAAAGCGTTGTAACACCCCGAAAATCGAAGAAATTAAAATCGAAAACTAAAAATCGGAACTTACAAAAACCTTTTGGATTCATTGCTTCTTATCGTGTTTATCGTTCTTATTTGCCACTCGGTTGCATAAGAGTTCTTTTTGAATTGCTTTGATGAGAAATTGGATAAAAACCCTAAGTTTGGAATCCCACTGGGAATAGGATTTCAATATATATATATATTAAAAAGAGGATAAATATACAATTTTGTGGATTTACAAAAGTTATTTGAAAAGAATATATTTTGGTTTAAACCCTAAATGGTGGGGAAAAATAATAAATATTTGAATTTGGATGATAAAAATATTTTTGAAAAGGGAATATGAATTTAGAAACTTATTTTAATCAAAGACCCCGATTTATTGAATTTAGAAGAAGAAATAAAATAAATATGAAAAATATATTCTGAATAATAAAAGTGGGGAAAAAGTTTGAAAATATAATTTCAAAATTATTTTGGGAATATTAGAATTTATTTTGAATTTTTAGGGTGAAAGAAAATAGGAATGGGAAATTAGGAATTAAAATCGGGAAATTATAAAAGTGCACTATTCATTGACTCGCCACGTGTTCGACCAAATCCCGGCCCTCCCCCGCGCGCGCCGGCGCCGCACGCGCGCGCGCCATGCCCCGCCCCGCCGCTGCGCTGCGCCATGCCCCGCCCCGCGCCCACGCCACGCCGCACGCCAGCGTCCGTATGCCGTCGCCGCGTCACCACGCCCCGCACAAGACTCGCCCATACCTCGCCGCGTCACCCACGTTCGCCACACGCGCGCGCGCGCCGGACCCGCCCCGAGCGCCGCCACGCACCGCCGCCGCGCCCGTCCCCGCCACCCTCGCGCCCACACGTCGTGCCCGAGCCCACCCCCTCTTCCATCTCGGCCGCGCCTATAAAGGGGGAAGCCGAGCCCCTCTCTTTCCCCACCTCGCCGCCGTTGCAAACCGCCACCACCGTCGCCGTTTGTGCGCCGCTGCGTGGAGCTCGCCAACCGCCGCCCGGCGCAATTCTGGGTGAAATCCGCCGCCTCCGCCCGAGCCCGTGCCAAATTGAAGTTACGAACACGTGCTACATAGCTAGCTCTACCTTTTCTATAGAGTGCCCGAACCCTACCGCCACCGGAGCCGCCGCCGGCGAGCCCCGCCGTAGACACCCGTTTGGCCGCCACCACCCCGCACGGTGCCGTGCGCTCCATTGCTTCTCCGGCCAAACCATCACCTTCACTAGCTTCACCGAGTCCCATAGATGCTCCCAAGCCCCTCGCCATGGCCGTGCGTGCCCGCCGACCGTGCCGCGCCGACGAGCGCCGTCACCGCCTTAGCCGCCTCGCCGTCGCTAGCCCTCCCCGCCGCCCTCCGTCCCTGGATAAGCCCCGGGATGGGTTCCCGTAGCCCCTAGATGGTGAAAAGACCCCTAGCCTAGCTATTTCGGCCCTCCTCGCCGCCGGCGAGCCCCATCTTCCCACACCGGCGCTAGCCTAAGAAGGGAATAAAATGAAAGGAAAGAAAAGAGGGGAGAGAAAGGCTGCGTAGTGCGGTGGGAAAGAATGTGGGAGAGGAGAGAGGTCGCGGGTTCGAATCCTCCCCGCGCCTTTTTTTTCTTCTTTCTTTTTCTTTTTGCCAGCGCGGAAGGAAACCAGAAGGGTGGAAAGAAAAAGAAAATGAAAGGAAAAATAGAGAAAAAGGAAAATAAGAAAAATAGTAAAAAGAAAGAAAAACAGAAAGAAAGAATAGGAAAAATATATAAATTTATTTTGGAAATAATTTAGGACTAATGTGATATAATAAAATTTGGTTTCTAAAATTGGTTATTTAGAGGATAAATATAAGATTGTTCTTTTTCTAAAATAAGTTTCTTTGGGAAAATAATTTATAAATCAATACAGATTATTATCCAATCTTTAAGTTACTAGGAAGTTCACCAATATAATTTTTAATAAAAATATTATTATCTAACCAATATTATGTTGTCACCTATTGTAATAAATATAGTTTCAAACATTAGATAGTTCATTAAAAAAATAAATATTTATTCTAGGGTATTTTCAAGCTTAAATCCAAATTACATTTAACCATTCGGATAATTCACCCATATTATTTAGCTTAGCTACCATAGAATGTTATTATACCTTGATATTTGATTTTATCATTTGATTACCAAAATCTAGGTAACCAATGTAGCTCTAAATTATTAGGAATATAATTGTGACCTAAAAATTGATACTAAACCCTAATTTTATCATATGGTTTTCCTAAAATTTAAAATCTAAATTATTTAATATTGTGTGTCAAGCTTTAGGGATAATTATTTTCAAATATTACTTTGAACCTAGGACCTATCGCCCAATAAAACAAAGATAAATATTAGAAATAACCATTCCTTTTTACCATCATACCTTGATCTCACCAATTATGATATTCTCATGATCAAGATATATTAAAATAACATTACATCATATTTGACTAAATCGGTCCGATACCAACTTCAAAACATTATAACCTTTTGTTCTAACTCCATCTTTTGCCAAATACAAACCTAAGCCGTCGAAAAATCATAGCCTAGAATTAGGAGCCGATTTTGCGATTTACTTGGCTTTTATTGGATCTTATTGGATTCTATTTGAATTCTAATCGAATTCAAATTTGATTTCTCTCACGTACGATAGAGTCCGAAGGAGCCGTTGAGAACATTGAAGACTCAAGCCAACCAGTTGCGAGCAAGGCAAGTCAACACTCCCTTGAACATATTGATCCTATTTTACGAAATGATATTGATTTAAACTTCAAACCATGCATGCTATACACAAAATACCTATGCTTGATATGCCCTGCCTTGATATTGAATACCCTTAGGAATACTCTTTGTAACCCGCGATGTGATACAACCGGAGGATATCTTCGGTAAAATGCTTAGCCATGCTATTCTTAGATTCAGAATACTCATGATTTTATAAAGAGCTTTATGCTTGAGCAACTACCTTAGGGAAGGTAGTTGAGCTACGGCATGTGGAGACATGAGCGCCATATTGCCTTGAACATGATGGAAATGGTTTTGATGGAAAAACAAAAATATAAAACCAACGTTTTTAGACTCGGCGGATGGATGGATTTGGGTGGATTCCGGAAAGGCTAGTACCGTCCCCGGTCAAATAAGGACCGAGCCATGAGACCACAACTTAGAACGGACCAAGCACAACCGTACTTCTCAAATGGGTATAGACCTAGCCGATTAAATATTCGAGCGGATGCGATCCCCGCATAGTAGGTTCAGTGTTGGCGTTGAGGTAAGGGCTTGCCGGTGGGGGTGCACCACCGGTGGGTGCCTCGGACGATAGTTAAGGCCTTCCCAGGGGGTGTACCACCGGTTGGTACTGGCGTAGATCGGGCATGCGATCAACAAGAAGAAATGAAGACATGAAGAAAAGGACATGAAGATGGAAAGTTCAAGGATAGAGCAATTCTTTCTCTTATCCGGAACGCCGTAACTTCTCTCGCCGCTAGGAAATGACGGCTAGAGTGCATGAGGGCTTAAGTTCATGGAGCGGCACGCCAAAGTGAGGTTATCGAAAGGCTTTGCCGTGACCGTCCCATATAGAGGGATGTAAGCTCATTCAATGAGTAGTTGCGAGTACGGTAAAGTGTACATCCACCGCAAGTGTGAGTCAATCAATCTATTCGAATAGCCGTGCTCGCGGTTAATGAGCGACGTGACAAGTTTCTTCCATGGCTAGACTCATAAATTTTAAAATGATGGGTGGGATTGCATAATGACTTTATGTGCTGGGGAAACCAACTTCTCTATCTCGAGAGAAGGGGAAGACACCCCGTAAAACCATGACGAATCGGAGGCGGGAAGCTATCCTTGGATCACAATGGATGGTGGACGTAACCGTCATCGACTTAATATACTATGGACCTAAAACTTGACTCGCTAGATGTTAGGTTTGCGAAATGATTTGTGAAAATTGGCTTTGCGCAAATAAACCATAGCCATCCTTTGAATGACCCTATCATGTGCATCATTCTCGTATTGGCTTGCCGAGTACGTTGGGTACTCACCCTTGCTATACACACAAACCTCCGATGAAGGAGATGAGGAAGACCGGCACACATACTACCAGAGGAATGAAGACAATGGAGCACAATAGGTCTTAGTCCCCGGGCCGTTGCTCGTGGCAATCGGCATGCCGCCGCCTTCCGTCCGCTATCTTATCTAATTTCTCTTTGGTTGTATCCGGACCGCTAGGTCCTATATGTATTGGATATTGCCTTCGGGCCTATTATTGTAATAATTTCGATGTAAGACTATTCGTGCACCTTGCACTGGTAATTCGAACCGTATTCGTGGGTACCAAACTACTCGATCCAGGGATAAGGTACTATGAACACAAATGATTTCCGTCCTCAAAAACGGGGGTCTACAAGCGTGAAGGAAGGGAATAAGAAGTTCGGCAAATGATCCAAGAACAACGCCGTCGGCTGGGTAAGATCAAAAGGCGATAGATCCCCAAAGAGAACCGCCACAACCGACGAGGAGCAAGCCAAGGAGAGTTCACCGATCAAGCCAGAGGGCATCCAAAGGGAAAGGCAAAGTTTCGCATCGGTCAACATGGTATTCATATTGCCGCCTGAATTCGTGCTCCCGAAGCCGATGCGACACTATCGAAGACGGCTTGGTGAAACTAGCACTCTCCTTGGACCAAGCTATTTTTGACAAACCCGAGGGACCGAAAATCGGCACTGAAGTCATTGTACGTTAAAGGATTTGTCAACGGCAAGCCGATGTCCAAGATGCTAGTTGATGGGGAGCCGCAGCCAACCCGATGCCCTACGCGACATTCGAAAACTAGGCAAAGGGGTAGAAGACCCGATCAAGACCAATATGGTGCTCAAGGACTTCGGCGGCAACCCATCGAAATCAAGGGCGTCCTGAACGTCGAACCGACCATCGCAATAAGACCGTGCCCACAACATTCTTTGTCATCGACAGAAGGGGTCTTACACCGCTGCTCGAAAGGGACTGGATACACGCCAATTTTTGCGTTCCTTCTACAATGCATCGAGCTCGATTCAATGGGATGCCGACAAGATTGAGATCGTACCACCGACAGTGCGCTTAGCATCGTCGCATCTGATTTGCCGCTTTGGGAAATCGAAGGCATCGATTGTTTGTCCGGGAAAATCTGGCAAGCCGATTTTCTAAACGTGTCAAATTCCACAATATAGCCGATCGGAGATGACGAGCCGCACGCTGCTTTGAACAAGACATGGTGGAGGGCTCAAGCGTCTTCGGCACGGACACCGCAGACGAGGACGATGGCAAGCTCGGGCAAGGTTTTACGTCGGCCGACGAGTTAGAAGAAATTGACATCGGCTCGGTGACAAACCGAGACCGACGTATATTAGCAAAAATCTATCTTCTCATTGTAGATCCCAGCTCATTAATTTGTTAAAAGAATATAAAGATTGTTTTGCTTGGGAGTACTTCGAGATGCCCTGGTCTTAGCCGATCTATTGTCGTTCATCAACCGCCAATCAAGGCGGGCTATCGGCCGTTCAAACAACCTCCCGGAGGTTCAAAGCCGATATGTATGACGCGATTAAAGCTGAAATAACTCGGCTATACGATGTTGGATTCATTTGGTCTTGTCGATACGCCGAGTGAGTCTCAAATATTGTCCCAGTGTTGAAAAGGAATGGCAAACTCGGGGTATGCATCGACTTCGAGACCTGAATAAGGCTACCCCCAAAGATGAATACCCAATGCCCATAGCCGATTTGCTCGTAGACGCCGCATCGGCCACAAAATTATCGCTTTATGGATGGCAATGCAGGCTACAATCAAATCTTCATGGCCGAAGAGGACATTCACAAAACCGCCTTCGATGTCCCGGGGCAATCGCTTGTATGAATTGGTCGTTATGACGTTCGGGCTAAAAATATCGGAGCAACATATCAACGGGCCATGAACTACATCTTTTATGATATGATCAGCTCTCTCGGTGGAGATCTACATCGACGATGTCGTTGTCAAGTCCAGGAGATAGAGGACCATATATATAGCCGATCCGAGGCGGTTTTTCAATGGACAAGAAAATATGGCTTGAAGATGAATCCGTTAAAGTGCGCGTTTGGCGTATCGGCCAGCTTTCTAGGATTGTTCATTCATGAAAGAGGAATTGAGGTCACACCGAGAAGCATCAATGCTATCAAAATGATACAACCTCCGAAAGACAAGAAGCGCTTCAATCATTGATCGGCAAAATTAACTTCATCAAAGCGGTTCATAGCCAATCTTTCGAAAAGAGGAGCCGTTCACACCACTACTTCGGTGAAAGCCGATCAAGCATTCACATGGGGGCGAGCAACAAAAGGCTTTGGACAATATCAAAGATTATCTAAGCTCCCCTCCGGTTTTAATGCCTCCACGAAAAGGGATACCATTCAAGTGTACCTATCGCCCGATGACAAGTCAATCGGTTCAGCTTTAATCCAAGAGGTTGAGTGCAAGGAAAAGGCTATCTTCTATCTCATTCGACGCGCTAGACGCGTAAACAAGGTATCACTAGTGGAGAAACTAGCCTATGCCTATATTTTTCATGTACCAAGTTAAGGCATTATCTCGCTATCCAATGAGTGCACGATAATATGTAAAGCCAACGTAGTTAAGTACATGCTATCGGCTCCAGTATTGAAAGGAAGAATTGGAAAGTGGATTTTTGCTCTAACAGAGTTTGATTTGAGGTATCGTGCACCCGTGGCAGTCAAAGGACAAGCTATAGCCGATTTTATTGTAGAGCACAGAATGACTCAATCAGCTTAGTAGAAATCATGCCTTGGACATTGACATTTGATGGCTCGCTTGCGCCCATGGCCGGCATCGGCTGGTCATTATTTAGCCTAGGGGGCAAGTTTTCAATTTGCTTTCGTTATTAACCCCCATGCCACAAACAACCAAGCCGAATACGAAGCCGTACTTAAAGGGTTGCATCTACTCAAGGAAGTTGAAGCCGACGCCATTGAAAACTGTTGGTCATCACCACCGTCAGAGAGTACGAATGCAAAAATGACACGCCGATGATCTACTATCAACAATGCCGGGAATTGATGGAAGGTTTTCGGCTAGTCACATTGAAGCATATCCCCGAGAATGAATATTGAGGCCAATGATTTGGCTCAAGGGGCATTTGGCTACAGCCGATGATAAAGGATATTGAAGTCAAAATTGTTGTCATCACATGATGATCGGAGGTCCGAAGTCTATGACTATCTCAAGAACCCCTCTCAATCGGCTACAAGGAAACTGCGATATAAAGCATTAAGATATGTTTTGCTCGATGAAGATCCGTATTATCGGACGATTGATGGCGTGCTTGCTTAAGTATTTGGTAGCCGATCAAGCCAAAGTGGCTATCGAGAGAGTGCATGAAGGGATTTGCGGCACGCATCAATCGGCCCATAAGATGAAGTGGCTACTTCGGCGAGCGGATACTTCGCCGACAATGCCGGAGGACTGCTTCAAGTATTGCAAGGGTTGCCGTGGTTGTCGAAATTCGGTGCCATACAACGAGCACCAAGATCGGCTATGAATCCAATCATCAAGCCTTGGTCGTTCGAGGATGGGGCATTGACATGATCGCCGATCAATCCACCCTCAAGCAAAGGGCATAAGTTTATTTTAGTAGCAACAGACTATTTTATAAAATGGGTGGAAGCAGTCCTCTTAAAGAAAGTTGACTCTAAAGACGCAATCGAGTTTGTCAAAGAACATATTATCACCGATTTGGCGTCCCACAAACAATTACGACGGACCAGGGATCTATATTCGTATCGAACGAATTTGTTCAGTTTGCCGACGGCATGGGATCAAGCTACTTAATTCTTCGCCGTACTATGCACAGCCAACGGGCAAGCCGAAGCTTTAAATAAGAGTTTGATTAAATTGATTAAAAAAAGATCTCCGAGTACCCCAAGCAATGGCACACCGATTAGCCGAATCACTGTGGGCATATCGGATGGCATGCCATGGAGCAATTCAAGTCCCTCCATACAAGCTAGTCTACGGCATGAGGCGGTGCTACCATGGGAAAGCGTCATCGGCTCAAGGCGCATTCAACTACAGGATCAACTCACGCCGATGATTATTATCACTTGATGGTAGATGAATTAGAAGACTTAGTTTTATCCAGATGAGGGCCTTGGAAAAAGTTACAAGAGATAAAGAACGAGTAGCCGACATTATAATAAAAAAGTTGTGCCTAAATATTTTGAAGAAGGCGAACTCGTTTGGAAATTGATACCGCCGATTGGATCCAGAGACAATAAATTCGGCAAGTGGTCGCCAAATTGGGAAGTGCCTTTCAAGATCCACAAATGCGTCTCTAAAGGGGTCTACATGTTAGAAGGGTTGGATGGAGAAGTATTTGGAAGGGCTCTAAATGGAAAGTATTTGAAAAATATTACCCAAGTGCATGGATCAATTCATGATTCGGCTCGTTTGTTCAGCCGATTCGTGTTAGCCGATGCGTTGTGATGCACGCATCGCCTTTAGGTGATTTTCAAGCCATGTCTTTCCTCTAAGTGCCCTATGATCGGCTAACGGTGGCCGATGGTTGTGACAACAAGAGGCAAGTGTATTAAGCTCATAATTTCGTCGACACCAAAGACATCAACGAAATTAGGGGGCATATGCATATACAAAATAACATGATATCGAGGAAACGGAGCAAACTTTTCAAATTTTTCACATCTTCAAAAGTTTAACGTGATCGGCAAACATGCATTAAGTAGGAATCAAGTAGGGCAAGGAACAATGTTAGCCGATTACAAGTTGGACAATGTAAGCCGATTACAAGTGATAGTTAGGATTACAGAATTTACAAGTTCGGCCCTAACCATTACAGCCAGCTCAGCGCTTAAGGAAGTCCTTTATGACCGATATTGCCCTACGGCGGATCATGTCTATTTCTTCTATGGCCCTCGCGTCGGCCATCGCCCGGCCATGTCCGACAAGTTGGACACGGCTGCCTTGATCTTTGCTCGCTGGTCTTCTATTTCTTTCGGCAGGCCGGCCACGCGTTGTTCTTTGGCCACGATGTCGGCGTCGACGGTGGCGAGCTCGGCTATCGCTCTTCGTGGCGTTTGTGAAGCCGATCGAGCTCCGCATCCGCTCGCCTTCGGGCGTCAAATTTGGCTTTTTCGGCATGATGTCTTGCTGCCGGCCTTGATAGTGGCTTTCAAAGCTTTGTTCTCGCGGCGATCGGCTATCCTTTGTCTAGCTCGTTCAAGTTTGTGCCGATGCGCCTCCAAAAAGTGGCTAGCGTGATGGTGTCGCCCACTGGTCCGTAGCCGATCTTGGATATCCTCGAACCGACTACGGATGGAACCGCAATCGGTGACCAAGAAGTCCAGAGAGCACTCCGCCGTTTGGCTATGTCCGCCAAGGTGGCTTGTAGCTCATCATCCGATACGACCACGGTCTTGTCGACACTCTCGTCGGGATCCGAAATTCCGATAGGTCGAAGTCCGGAGATTGGCTACAGACTGCAGGATTGGAAATTGGTTAGAGAGCCGATATAACTAACAAAGCCGATTTCTAAAGTTGAGTAAGGCTTACTCGGATGGCTGGAACTAACGTGGCCACGTCCTCGGCATCATCGGCGCGCGCCATCGTGTCGTCTCCCTCGATGCACGGGGCAGGTGTGTTGGAGCGCGAGGGGGTAAAAATGATGTGAGTTAAAATTCGGCCGTGCCAATGAAAAAAGTGAGGATTGAGCTTACCGAGGGAGGGAAGCCGTTTTCTTCCTTATAGCTAACCTCTTGACTCCGTGGACGCCAAAAGCCGATAAGTTGCAATGTGAAAAGGTGAAAAGATGGTAGGATTGGGCAATAAAAACACTTACCGCAGAGGACGTGGGATGCGTCTCGAGGGCTTGGAGTTCGCTTGGTGGTTTGCTCACCGATGGAGTTGGGGCGTGCTTATCGGAAGAACTTGATTCGGCCGCGGCGTTGACGGCCTCCTCCATCTCCTCATCCCTCACTTCTTCTTCAAGGGCTGCATCCACGTCCGGATCGACCGGGGGCAAGTCATTGGTCGGGCTGTCCTCGGCTTCTTTGAAGCGCGTTTCTTTTCTCTCGTAGCCGGAGTAGCCACGGCCGATGGTGCCGCCCTCTTTGGCCGATGCAGCGCGCGTAGGTCCGGCCGTGGAGTAAAGTACCCGCTTTCGACGCTTGGTAGCCGATGATGGACGGGGCCACCCACCGCTAGATAACAGCCCGGGGCGTATCGGATGGCCACCCCGTATTGCTTGTGTGCGGGGAGAGGAGTCGGTTGTCGCAAAAGAAATGAAGCATAATCACCGATGATATAGAGAGGGATTGAAAGAACGAGTAAGATAAGGAAAAGGATATTTATCCATCGTTTCGGATCAACGATGGTCGGTACATAGAGGCCGATTGGTGGAACAAGTGTTGCTTCCATTCATTCCACCATCGGCTGAAAATCGATGTTCTCCGTATTGCCAAGTCAATGTTCTCAATGCTGCCTAGAGGGGGCTAGGTATATTGAGCACCGATTCATCATAATGTCACCCTCGATCTTGCCTCCGGTCCGGATCTTATCTCTGTGTAATACAGCCGATCGGCAGACCCATACCCAATTGCCTTGCGGCCACCATCGGATGATAAAATTCGTAGGACTTTTGAACGTTGCGTCCTTGGTGGATGCCGACGGAAGTATGCAGGGTGTGATGGCCGATGTATAGATTTCCCTCGGCTTGTCATAAGTTTCGAATTAAGTTCATCTAACCGAAGATCATGAGAGAGTTCAAATTTTTCATAGTCCGTATAGGCAAACCATATCCTTGAGGTGCTTGGGAAGTCAGTGTACAAGTTGTCGAACCAATCTTTGAACCGATCGACGTCACTTTGGATCCGGGTAGGTTACCGCGCCTCCCCATATGATAAGCATCGGCGGGTTGTTACTTCTTCATCATCTTCGAATCTTGGCTCGACCAAAGGAAAATCGGCCTCCGGTGGGGATGGTTTTTCCACGACCGTGGAGATGAAGGTTTAACCATAATTGTAATAGCCACCAGGGCCCTCCGTGTTGACGGCTTGTTGAGAGGCTAGCCAAGCCGATGCACCGCTCAACGTTTGGTACAGTAGCCGAGCGATATTTCCCAGGTACTTGCTTCTTGCTCACTAGGGCTTTGGCTACGTGTTGCCGCTGCTTGTAGGCCCACAATTCGACCCACGTAAGATATATTTTTCTAGCCACATCAACAAAAAGGCAAGTGTGTTCTCTCTCGGTGATTGGGCCATCCTTCATATTCATAGAAATGAATCCACTCCAACCCCTATGCTTTTGGTCTTGAAGTTATGAGAGCACTTGATGTTGAGGCCGGTTGGGTCAACGTGGATGTTATGTCCAACCCCGTGATCATTACTATGTCCATGAGGGTTGGTGTCATCGGCCCTCGCCTAAAAATGAACGCATTTAGCGTATCCGACCAGAAATAGGTGGCAGCCGATAGGAGAGGTTCATCCTTTGAAATATCGGCTATTGTCAGGGCTAGGCATTGGTTTATCCCTATCTCAGTCCAGTGGGCCTGCAGCCTAGCCGACATCCGTGAGTACTAAGCTGGCCAAGTCTTACCCGTTGAAGGCCGGGATTTGAAGGCACTAGACCAATAAGCCAGTTGGGGGTAGAGAATCAAAGGGATTCTCGTTTGTTTCGGCATTGATGAGCTCGGGGGTCTCGTGTTGCCGATTGGCCCTAATAGTAACCGGTTGGGGCCGGTGAGGTCTGGGATTGCAATTTGGTGACCAAGATGCTATGGTTTAAAGGATGGAAGGACGAGGTTACGAAAAGTTGAAAACCAAATTGCACGGAATAAAAATGGTAGCCGATGGGACTTACCTTTGGGTATTCCGTTTGAGGGCCTCTGAGTGGGCGCTTGAAGAAGCCATTGCGGTGATTGCCGCTTCTTGGACTCACGGGAGAGGACGAGATCGTCAAGGTCGCCGAGTTCGCCGAGGAGGTCGTCGAAGAGCTCGAGGGTTGCCGAGGTGGCTGTTAGTTTGCGGTAATGTGACACGTGCGGTGGCCACGAAGACGGTATTTGAAGGATATTTTTGGGCAGCCAAAATGGTTTTGGTCGGAAAAAGCGAGAATTTGGAAAGGCGGCAAATCCGCGATATTATTTTATCATGGACTTGGGGGCATGTGTTAACGACCAAATTTGGTAACCCAAATCCCCAAGTTCAAGGTTGAATTTGAAGCGGAATTGGATTGGTGGAATGATCTCGCGGAGAAGCGAGGCTGCGTCGTCTATGCTCAAATCGCCGAATAACGATCGGCTATGAGGTCAACCGGTGAGGTTGGATCGGACGAGGATAGCCGATAGCCGATGCCGAGTCGAGGGGAAGATAAAACCATTTCCGATGAAAGTGCTTGAAGATAAATAGAAGATTCGATTATCGGGCTTGCGCGTTAAAAGATATTGCCATCTATGGATAGAGTCCTGTAACGGCAATTATATCTCGTAAATTAGAAATTTGTTTAAATCGGGCATGGGTCCTTCCTGGATATTGTCGTATTTTAAATAGTAGTTTAGATAGAGTCTAGGGTCTGTACGTATAATGTCATTCTTGGGTATAAATAGGACCCGAGATCCCCGTAATTATTATTAACACAATCAATACAACCTTCGGCGCATCGCTCCTTTTTCTTCGACGAACAACCGATCCGGCTTCGGGTTGCATCGTTTCGATCCCCAAGTTCGTAAATGTTTGTCATTAGTAGTGTATTTCGTCGAATTTAGTGCTTCCATCGTTATGACACTCTAAATTCGATGATTTATGCTGCACTAGTTATCATATATTACATATAATCTAGAGCAATGTTTAGATCCGTCTCGTCATCGGCTCGTTTTTGTCGTGGATCGGCAGCCGATAGAGCTAGATCTAAAGGTTGATCTAGATTATATACGATATCCACCGTCTCGAGGTATTTACATCAGCTACAATAGATCATATTGTTCTTTTTATACGTAATGCTGCATCAACATTGAATTATTAAGTCGTTTTTAGAGCTTTTATGATCTATTCGGCTAGATGTATTTTACTTAGAGACAGCGTCGGGGTTTCAATGGCCTTATCTGTTTTAATGTTCTTTTGATATATTCGTTATCGGGATTATTAAAACTGCCTCTTATATTAAGATCTTGCTCTAGTTAAATACCCTAAACCGGAATCGCTTGTCGCTACAGACAACGACCGATCTAGGTTTAGCGCATTTAACGTAGATCAATATCTTTTCATAAGATAAATCGGAGTACTAGCCGATTCACGCTTGGACTTATGACATCGGCTAAGTTTGTTAAAACATGTATTTGTTATTCGTGGTATATTTGGGTTAAGTGGCTAATACGTCTTCGCAATAGCCTATCTATTCTAGCCACTTAGTTCAAATACACTTTGGAATAGCATATATATATATAGATTAACTCCGCAACGATCCAAGAGGATCTAACTTAATACTTAACGCATATATCTCTATTTTTCTTGTTGGTTAACAGATCAAACCAATCGGCACGCCTTGAACAAAGATAGGTAGCCGAGAAGGACTCGCACCGGAGTTAAGCGATCTCCCAGGCCAGCGCGTGAGAGAAATTTCTCGTCACAGCACCGGATTCGCCGATCCAATGGAGGGCGATGTCATCCGCATCGCGTGTCCGGCCATCGCCTTGTTATAGCGATGGACGATGAGCACAACTTGCGCGGTCCCACGCACGATCTCTTCGCTCTCGGTTTCACGCTTGCAAGGCACGACCGCACGACGGTCGGCCTTGTCACACGCATATGTGTGGATGCATCTTACATTCCCGCATGCTTGAGATCAATCGGCAAATAAACCAAGAAGCATATGTTGCAAACATGCATGCATCGATATATATGCATATAATTTTCTTGTTGCTAATTAGATTGGTTTGCTGCCTATTTTGCATGTACTGAATTGGTCGCTTGACGCGTTGCGCGTCACCGCGCCGGAGAGATGTCGTCCATGTCATACGGCGTCCCGCCACGCAGCCTCCCGCCTCGCCTATGCACGCCCGATCGAGGGGAACGCCCGGATGCTCTGCGTGGGCCCGGAGGGCCACGAAAACCAGATCGCTCATACGCCATTGCTCTTTAAAGTTGATCCATACGATCTCCATTGCATGCGGGTTAATTTCAAAAACTCAAGGGGTTTTCTCGCAAAATAGCCAAGCGAACAAAATTTTGGGTAGAAACACTACTTGCTTTATAGATAGTTATAGGTTATAGATATAGATATATAGTTATAGATATAGATATAGATTAAGAGAGCCTTTGTCGTAAGTTTTACGATCAGGATACCGATCAAACTAGCATTGCAGTTGAGGAAGATAAAATGAACACTTTTCCTTAACTAATTATGAGAGTGTAGGAGCCCAACCTTTCGTACGTCATAAAAGCCCAAATCTTGTACATATCCCGGGTAATTTGGGCCCATCACGATTGTCTGCAGTTGTGACAGAAGCGCAAACGCAGAAGGCATGCCAAAATTCAGTTGTAAAGGTCTCTGTGTCCACTCTTTGCTTTGCTTCCGGAATTCTGTTGGAAAAGAAAACCTTTCTCTGTTTAATTGAAAGGCTTTTGCAAGTTTAAGAAAAAGAGAGAAGAGAACTTCATATCATTGAGAAACAAACGATGTTGTGCTGTGCTTTTTATGCTGTTAACATGCCTATTGGATGATAGTAACATGCATGTTTTACCCTTTTGTGATACATAACGTTAATGTGTAAGCAAGTTCGGTTCATACATATATATACCGATTGTCATAACTCGAAACTTTAGTCGCTCTTCAGGAACGAAACTGTACTACTCACTTCCATTTCCAACTTTTGAGCATGTATTTCCATTACTAACCTTGAACATGCATGAAATCTCAGCTACCAATGCACGCTATTCAACAGCTTCATTGCATATAATTTTAGTTTCCATAATTTAATAGCTCATATATATATATATATATATATAAAGGCTGTTGCTGATTTATATATTAGTTGTAACTATAACCATGAGCTATTGGAGCAAAACTTAAGGTAGAGTTACATTGCAGTACTGAAACATGTGCCCATATTTAGCATAGAGTTATTGTTGTAAGAAATACATCTACTTTATGATGGTTAAGTTAGAGAGAATGTATATCATACAAAATAATCATATTTATACGAAAAGATGGTAAGATGAGATAGGATAGCACAACAATCATATTTACTATTGGTACCAAATCATTTGAAGATGTATATCATGCAAAATAATTCTGCTAAAGATTATAACATGATATAAGATGCCGGAAAGAGAAAATAACATCCAAACAACAAAACTGGTTTAGGTGGGATGGAGAAGAAGAGGACGTCATTGTTGCTGATCTACGTGGTGTTGGTGGATGAAGAGAATGGATATTTTCCATGCAAAAATGGATGTATGTATATATAATTTTAGTTTCCATAATTTAATAGCTCATATATATATATATATATATGAAGGTTGTTGCTAATTTTAGATATTAGTTGTGACTATAACTATGAGCTATTGGAGCAAAACATAAGGTAGAGTTACATTGCAGTACTGGAACATGTGCCATGTTTAGCATATAGTTATTGTTGTAAGAAATACATCAACGTTGTGCTGGTTAATTATATTTATATGAAAAGAGAGAAACAACACCCAGATTTTACTATTGGTATTACGTAACCAAATCATTTGAAGATGTATATCATGCAAAATAATTCTGTTAAAGATTATAGGATGAGATATGATGCCAGAAAGAGAAATAGCATCCAAACAACAAATCTGGTTTTGTGGATTTTACTATTGGTACACGTAACCAAACCATTTGAAGATCCTTTCCACCATTAGGTAATATTTAAGATATTACTTGTGACAAATTAAGATATATGTCTTTATCCTGACTTGTAAGATACAATTAAATTTCTTAAGGATAAATATAGTTGATTGATAAATTTAGAGAATAATCTACAACATATGTCTTTATCCTGACTGTAAGATACAATTGATTTTCTTAAGAATAAATATAGTTGATTGATAAATTTAGAGAATAATCTACAACAGCTTAATTGGTAATCATGAGATAATTTGGAAGTCGGCTCCAACTGCGTGTATCCCATCCAGGTTGCTATGAGTTGCCATATCCTTCTCGGTAAATCTACATCCGCTATAAGATGCAAGCCATCTCGGGTGCTGCTCACATAGGGGGCAATGACCATTGTTTTGCCATCCTCTTGTTGCCACCGGTCCGATGTCCAAACTCTGCTTTGAACCATTAGCCATGCATGAAACTTGCAACGTCCCGGGCCCACACTTTCCAAATCAAGGCGTTGAAATTTGTGCTCGTCGCCCCACGCCTTGTGCGCGGTATGCCGAGGCCGATGTATATTCTCTCGTGGTTCGTGAACTTCCATTGAATTTGATCGGCCTCCTCGTTGTTTAGCTGAACCCCCTCACCGCCTCCCATAGTGCAACAAGTTGGGACACTAGGTCCGTCGTTATTGGTCGGTTTGTGAATGTGTATGGGTCTTGGACCCATGCATCATTTTCTTTTCCCTCACGTAGCGATTTACCTTTGTTCTTCGAGATCTGGAAGGCTAAGGGCATGGCTTCCTTCGAGCTTCTTCCATCTTCCAACCATGCGTAATCCCGAACCACACCGTCATCCCATCACCAACGCTATCTTAGTCGGCGCAAATAGATTCCCGTCCGTTTTGCCACAAGGCGTTTGCGCCCCACTCGTGGTTTTGTTGGGTCCTTCCATTCTTTCCAAAGCCATCGCAAGCGTAGGGCTCTTGTGAATTTTTACATGTCCAATATTCCAAGTCCTCCCCGAGAGGTTGGTAGGCGTGTCCTCGTCTAGTTAACCTTGCACTTTTCCCCGTAATTTCCCCTTCCTCGCCTGAGAAAGCGTCGACGCCGTTTGTCGAACTATTCCAAGGACTCTTTTGTTATTTTGAGGGCGGTGAGTAGGTAAATCTGTTGCGCCGTGAGCACCGTTTTGACTAGGGTTCCTCTTCCGCCAAACCCAAGTGCTTCCCCTCCAACCAGCTTATTCTTCCCGACATTTTGTCGAAGACTGGTTGTAGATCGGTCTTCGCAGCCTTCCCAAGACCAATGGCAAGCCAAGGTACTTTATTGGAAAGATCGCCCGCATTGCCGGTATGCCTTCTAAGACCTCTTCTAAGAGAGCCTCATCATATCGCATTGCCGCCACCGGGATTTTTGGAAATTGGTGACAAGTCCCGTTGCTTGGCCAAAACTTTTGCAAGATGCTTGTGAAGGAAGTCACAACGTTACGTGTGGGGTTGATGAAGATGATGGCATCATCTCGCATACATGGAAATCCGTAGCCTTGGGACCCACCCTAGCACTTAGAGATCGGCCAAGCTCGACGCTTTGGAGAGGATTGCCGCGACGGGTCAATTGCCGTAATGAAAAGAAGCGGGATAGGGGATCCCCTTGTCGAAGTCCTCTCGCCATGGTGAATACGCCGACTTGGGTGTCCATTGAGGAGCACCCGTGAGGTGGAGGTTGAAAGCAACGCTCCCACCCGATCAATCCACCGTTGTGGGAAGCCCCGAGGCATAGAAGTGCTAGGAGATAATCCCATCTAACCGAGTTGAATGCTTTTGTGATGTCGAGTTTGAATAGGAGCATTGCGCATCTCAATCGGTGGTACCTCCTCAACATATTTCTCACTAGGAGATAGTTATCATGGATGCTCCTCCCTTGAATGAAAGCACTTTGGTTTATTGAGATCGGGGAAGGCATATGCGGCCTCAAACGCAATGCAAGCATTTTTGAAAAATTTTGGCAATGCCGTGGATTAGGCTAATCGGCCCATAGTCCGCAACTCCTTCCACCCCTTTTTTCTTTGAAAACAACACTATATTAGCTGTATTGAGCATGTATTGAGCATGTTTAGATGTGAGGATCTCGAGACTGTGCATCGAGTTAAATACCAAGCACAATATCTGCCTTTATTATCTCCCAAGACGATTTAAAGAAAAGACTAGTGAAACCATCTAGCCCCTGAGCCTTATCTCGTTAGCATTTGCTTTATCGCCTTCCAAACTTCTTGTTCCTCTAAAGGCTGTGTTAAAGTTGAAAGGTCGGCTCGCGGATGTTCAAAGCCTCCCAGCTTGAGGTCGATCCGCCTTGTCGTGGGTTTCTCCATGACCTTTTGGAAATGCTCGAGAATGGTCGCCTCTTTGTCATGATGTGTGATGGCCCACCCATTATCTCTTTGAAGCCTTTGTATGGTGTTCTTTCTTTGTCGTGTGTTTGCCCTTAAATGGAAGAATTTTGTATTAGCGTCTCCTTATATTTGTCGTCCTCGACGATTTTCTTTTCCTTGCCCTTTCTATCGTAGCGCGGGATGATCTTTCTTTTGAGGCCTACCCGCAGTCGACCTCTTGGTCCGTAAGATCTCTATTCTCTTGTGCCACCTCCAATCTCTCGGATCACATCTAAAGCCATGTGAAACTGCAATTTTGCTTCGGTGCAAATATTCTTTTCCCATTCTTTTAGGCTTCTTGTCGTGCGGTGAAGCTTATAATTTAGGCGATGCATTGGCTCGGTGGAGGGTTTGGCTCGCTCCAAGCTTCTTTTACTAGGGTGGCCCTTCGCCGCTCGTTGCTCCAGTGAATTTTCTGTTGTGAAGGGGATCTCCCGCAGCTCGCAACGATTTATGGTGGAGCGGAATCGCCTCATGCGCGCAAGATTAATGTTGTTGTTGTTTTTATCTCTTTCGCGGTAGATCATATTGAAGTCGCTTAATAGCAGCCATCCTTCCCCGAACTTGGCTTTAGGGATCTGAGATGACTTGAGAACACATTCTTAAGGTTGTTTCGGAAGGCCCATAGACTCCAGAGAGGTGGAAGTAAGCTCCCGATTGGATTAGAGTGATCTTTGCCGAGATGGAGAAACGATCGCTTCGTATGTTTTGGACATCCAGTGTCCACTATTCCACATAAGTAGGATGCCCCCTCTTGTGCCCCGGCCGCTTGTAAGCGTATTTGTCGAGCTTGTAACCCCCAGAAACGAGCTAGCCCATCATCTACATTCTGTAGTTTTGTCTCCCGAAAGCAAGCTAGAGTATAATTTGTATCGAGCGATATGGCAACTCATAGCAACCTGGATGGGATACACGCAGTTGGAGCCAACTTCTTGGGCTCAGGCAACATCGATGCACCAATGGTGGGAAAATCTAGCAATAACAAATGGAGTGCCAAAGAAAGGGATGAGATCACTAATCTTACTCGTCGTCCTGGGAGATCCGAAAGGAAAGAAACCGAAGGATTTTTGATCACAAGGGTGAAACCACGGCTAGCCTAATGGCAAGAATTAAGGAGGAAGCAAGGCTTTGGGCCTTAGCGAAGCAAAACATCTGAGTATGCTTCTTGCACACCCTGTATAGCCTATACAGCTCTTTGTAATTTGTAATTTTTTTGCCCTCGGGCTGTATTTTTTCTCCGCTCTATTCAATGAAAAGGCACAATCATGCTATTTTCCATTAAAAAAATAGTTGTATAAAAATTAAAAAAGAAACAATAAGTTAGATTATGATGGCACAAATCATTTCATTACACAAACATGTAAATCTAAATACAATTGAAGGGAAAAACCAACAAATTATGTTTGTATTGTGCGTCGGTACAATTTATACAGCCAGTTTGCAAAAAACTTATCGCATCATAATCTATGTTAAGAAATAGTAATATAATTTTATAATTATATGTACTGGTTACACATCTATCTCTAGGTGTATAAAATCCGTATCGGTATCCATATCCTGGCTGCAGCACGTTGAGCAATTTATGGAGCAGCAGCGTTTCCGGAAGATGGTCGGTGAGAAGAGGTGGAAGACCCTGCATCGGATCTCACTTGTTCTAGCTAATTTTTTGGGCACATGGATTACGTAGCAATTAAGTTGATGCGTATGTATATCTGCACGCTTAATTGATATTCCAATAGAATTCACTGGATTATGCAGGTCGCTCATATATTTAATTGATCGTATCTTCAGGGCTGCTTTGGAACACGGATAAAAAAATACAGGAATAGAAAAAACGTAAATAGAACGTCACGTATTGTTAAATACTACAGGGGAGAAATCCAAACAAATAAGCAAAAACATGTCACCAAAGGAAAATGCAATTACTGACTCAAACAGCAGAAACCATGAGGTCTTAATCTTATGTTATTTTAGTTCTCGTACAAACCTTATCGGAGGGAGGCCAGGTTATCTCTCGAGTCGGACAGAGCCTTTTCGAGCCTCTTGCATCGGTTCTCCTTCCCCATAATCACCTCCTGCAATTTCTGGTTGTTCATGCGCTCCGTCTTCAACTAAGCCTCCAGAGCGGTGACGTTGTTGTTGGTGGAAGACGCAGCCTTCATAAGACACTTGATCTCCACGACGATTCCTTGGGAACACGCCTCAACTGAACGACAAGCTTAAAGAAGCTTGTCGGTCACCGAAGACGACCCATGGGTGATAACAAAGCCAATGGCATAAGGCGTCGGTGGGCCCCCAAACTCTGCTCGAACGCAGAAGGAGATGGACTATAATAAAAAAGCATCCATATGGTTCTAAGATAACTAAGCACCCAGGAGAGCGACAACGGCAAAGGCTAGGCAGAGAACTCACCTCATCTTAGACCACTTCAGGAGCTTGCCTCACCCATAAGAGGCGGGCTTCGTGCTGGAGGTGTAGAGGTGGTCTACAGAGAAGGCAAAGTGAGGTTGTCGTCGATATCACAAGTCTTAGATAATTGTGAATTAAGATCTTACCTTGGAGCCACCGATCTTTGTCAGTGTTCTAGCTCTGGTGGTCTTTGCCAATGTCAGCCAACGCTTCATCTTGGAACCCCTACCCTTTGGCACAAAGGCCGTCACTCCTTGTTCGGCCCCGACTTGCTCCTTAAGAGAAGCAGAAGCCTGGTGATCGACCAAAGGACTGATGACATCCATGAGAGGCCATGCCTACAATAATTTAGATTACTATTCCTACGGGCAAAGGTACGATTGACGAGGAAAGTGGTCCAAATACTTATGTTCATGATGGTGTCTTGCTCATTTTGCGGGAGGGCGCATATTGGCGTAGGATGTTGGTAGTAGCCGGAAGGTGGATCAATCACCACCGCGCCACATTATCCTTCACGGTCGCCACGTTGAGGACTCGCAACAACAATAGTTTCACAAGACCATTAGAAGGAAGTAGTTTAAGTCTTTGAGCTATCGCGGAAGACTACAAGTTGTATACTCCCGATTCCCCGAATACTGTACACGGGGTTAGAACGGGCTTGGAGAGGTTGGATCTCGATGACAGTAAAGTCTTGAACGACTTTGTATCCGGTCGCAGCGTTTCGAGATCATGGATTTTTTTCTACAAAGCTCTATAAGGCAGGGGTCAAAGAAGGTTTGGATGTCCACGACTCCGAGCGCGATGACTTTTCATCGGGGACAAGAAGATAAGGGCGATGTCGATAACATGGAGATAGAACCATTTCTTCCTCCAGTCCTTCCTCGAGGATGTGCGGCTTGAAAGGGATATATTCATCTTTCATCCCATCCCGAAGACAAAGACCATAGCACCCAGAAATCCTAGAGGCCTCCATCCATCTAAGCTCATAAAAGTATCTAAACAAATCTAGAAAAGGTTGTACCCCAAGGTACACCTCGCACAGATGAGTGAAGATGCTTAGGAAAGCAATGGAGTTGGGGTTTAGGTGAACAAGATGGATATCATAGAAATCAAGAAGAAGAGAAAGAAACTCGGAAGAAAGGGGCAAGAAGGCACATTGAACGAATGATACGAGAGTAATTCTCTCTCCCAAGTTGGTCAAGGGATTTGTACCTCCTTCCGATTAGCCGAGCACCTTTGCTCTTGGTAAAGCGCCATCTTTTTTCAGCTCCCCTAGTGTTTCCTGGTCAATGGTGGATTTTGGAAGATCCATGAGATTGACACCGAGGTTTAGAGGAGTTCGTGGTTTAGGGTTTTGTGAAAGCTAGGGCGAAAGATTGGATGCGCAAGGGGAAAATAAAGACACTGTTTGGGCAAGCGGAACCCAAATGGATCTCAAAAGTGGGATTTATAAGTCACATCTGGCATTTCAAATTTTCAGAAGAAAGAGAGATTGCCAGGAATTTTTGCAGATTTGTTTATGGCGCTTAGGTTTTTTACTTCAATCCAAATTCAACTCATGGTAGTGTTCTTGGTCTAGACTAGGTAGAGAACGTAGTCGTAAACTCTATACCTTCTCGACCGTCCGAGAATGGTGAGGTGAATTCAACAATTGTAGTTTCAAGGTTTTTGGACGAGAACATTGTCTTGCTCATTTCTATTGAAGTCAGTGGATTACTATCAGTGTCAAGGATAAGGCATATCTCCTATACTTGGGTCTGTGGTATACAACAATACCATATACCTAATGATATACAAGAAGGTATCCTTTAATTAAGGAAATACGATGGGTATAGAAGAAAATTGTCTTATTGAAATAGAAGGTATCGTAGTCCTATTCAGAAATACAAGGTCTCCTTAGCCTATATCTTATCCTAGTTCTTCAAGTTCTACTTGGAGAAAATGTAATCTATGCTATAAATACAAGGTTCCCTCGAGAAGAGGGAACATCAAATCGAAGCCGCAGTACTACCACATCGAGAAACATGCCTGAGAAAGCTAGAGCCATATTTGCCAATTAGATCTCGTTGGGCCATTCTCGATGCATCCTAGTCGACGAGTTAGTTTAGCCATCTTACTCTCCATTTGTAATCCATGTGGTATTCCCCCATGTATTCATAAACCGCATTATGGTTATTACTCTATATAGACGGCTTGAACCAAGATAAATCCTTGTCCCGTGTTTTCTTGTTACAATCTCATGTATACCCTTGTTCCAATGTCCCCTATACCCTCCGTATACCGTCTTTGGGTATAGCCCGACGATCGAGTCCATATAGAAATACAATTTCTAAATAACTAAAATTCAAAATAAAAAATCAAGGAATATTGGGACAAGAGTTTAGAGTTCATATAGCAATACCATTTAGAAATAACTAAAATTTAGAAATAAAAAATAAGAAATATTAAAAAAAAGAGTTTAGAGTCCGTATAGAAATACAATTTACAAATAACATAAATTCGTAATTAAAAATAAGGAATATTAAAAATTAAAATTAGGAATTTAAAAATAAAAATATTGAAAGAAGGGTTTAGAGTCAATAATTAATAAAATTTATAAATAACGAAACTTCAGAATTAAAAAAATAAGGATATTGATAGAGAAGTCTAGAGTTCATAAAGAAATATAATTCGAAATAATTAAAATTTAGAATTTAAAATCATTAATAACTACCACTTATTGCCGACGCGAAATTCGCATCGATATACACGAAGGCCCGAGAGATTTGCTTGCTCTAGTGCAAAGTCCTATCAATTGAGTTCGAGCATGTCGCTTGTTTGATTCTCAGAATAAAAATAAACAAAGAATAAGATTAATAGGCCAATCGGTCAAGGGGCTGTTATAGTATGGTTTGCCAAAGCCGATGTCGATATGGTTTTAATCAATCGGCTATAGATCCAATATAGTTTCAAATAATCAAATAAACAAAAAATTTATGTTATCATCGACTCGGAACTAAACTATGCATAATCATCAATAAACCGTTCTTTATCGAAGGCAATCTTTATAGATTGGACCAAACCGAGACAAGATAAGATTGAAATTGACAAAGATAGATTTAACTAAAGATTATACAAGTTTGAGTACAAACTTATGTAACTCGAAATAGCAACGAGATAATATAATGTGAACTAATCACCAAAACTGATATAGTGTAATAGATGTAGATCCGATGGTTAAAACATACAATAGATGAAGATCCGATGTAAGTAAATTAAAGTGTATATCGACTAATCAACCAATATATCTCGATATTCGAAGCCCACAATAATGATAACTCATCGCATAACTCCAATGAACGCTTGCGAAAAACCTATCTCGCTTACTAGAATTAAACTTATTAGCCATAATCTAATAGATTAGACCTAACCAAAATAATATAAAATTAAAGATAATAATAAAAATATATTTAGTCGATAGATCTATACAAACATGATCGATATAATAAATCTATCTACAACAGCAGTATGATTAAAGAAATACCAGCTTAGTCAGAATATCAAACCTACCCGACAAAGTCCTAACTAAGTCGATACGACTCTAAACAACGATGCGGCTTAAAGATAGAATCAATATATCGATAGAAAATGCTTGCCTCGACCTGAATAGAAATATCAAACTCAATCGAGAAAGTTCTAGCCACGCCGATACAAGCAAAGTTGATGAAACTTACTTCCTCGTCGGAGATCGAACTCAACTGATGCAGCCTAACTCAAAACTAAGAACTCGCCGAAATATAGGGTGTCGATGGGCCGAAAGTAATTGTATTGTTCTGTAGAGATGATTTACAAAGACTCTTATTGTACATATTTATACCCTCGGATTGATACTAGTTCGATCGGACACGATATTTGTTTCCTAAAGATAAAAGGAAAAACACAAGTCCTGATCGGATACTAGAAAAACCTTTCTAAAGATAAAAGAAAAATACTAAATCATGTCTAATTAACAGATATAATTAAATTATCATGTCATGGTCTTCATGATTTTTCTTGAACTCGGGTTGTTCTGAATAAACTTCTATCGCCTAATCGACTTATTTCTTAACCGAATCCACTAAAGAACAATTTGGTGTTAACACTTATACACAACACAATATGAATATTATACATTGCTTAGTTTGGTCAAGTTAGTACATAATTTAAAATTATATTACTATTTTAATATTTTTGAATAATAAAATATGAAAATTATATATGCTATTATATAAGAAAAATACAATGATACCGACTACGTAGGGCCACCATGCTGGGTTATTAAGTTCTACGAATTAACATGCAAGCATATCCAATCATCATTTTCATAATATTTTAATTATATCTATATATTATTTTAATAATACTTAATATATATATTCATCCATATATTTCACATAAAAGTGCATAATATCATTTATTTTATTTCATAATTAGTTCTAACAAACTCTTTTCATACATTCCACTTCTTGCGACACAAATATTGACCAATAACATTCACGATCTTCTAGAGTATATATACCACAATCTTCTAGAGTATATTGTTTACATCTAAAATTGGCACTTATGAATCAAAATAGGAAAGATTATCAATATTTGGAAATTTGTCTGGTTTCTTCTGAGAGGCTGGTCTCGACCGGCTGTATAGGCCTGGCCGATCGGCAGTGGGGCCTGGCCGACGGGCGGGGCCGGTCGACCGGAGGCATATGGTCGGTCCGGACCGGCAGAGTCCGAAACCTAGACGACTTCGTCGATATTCGGGTTTTCTTTCTCCATACGGTGTATCTCGGGTTTCCAAACATGTTTATCCCGAATAGGACGTGGAGAGGGGCCTGTGGAGGGCAAGACCAACCCCTATTTAAGGGTCAAGACCGGTTCAATTGTAAAAACACACAAGACACAATCAACACAACACATAATACAATCTAGAATCGTTTTTCTTTACTTTGCAGCTATATTTTTCTACTTTGCCCTAGTTTAGTCCATCTTTGTCGGTTGCGCCGTAAACCATCCGCCGCCGCCGTGAGAGTGCGACATCTCTTTGTAGGTTTGTCCCGAAAACCTTCCGTTTGCCCACGAGACGGGTATTTATCGATCTATCTATCTAAATCGGTTCCGCTAGCCGATTTGATCTACAAAACCCACTTTGTTCTAGTTGTTGCTAGATTAAAGTGGTTGGCGACTCCGTACCAAGAACCACCGCAAATTTTTAGGTGAATCGATCGTGTTCGTGCCTTTGTCAAAAAAGGTGCCAACATATATATACTAAATTTTTTCTCCATGCTTAGCAAACTAGTTTATTTGTTATTAATAACTAATGTCTTTTTTACTTCTAACTCAATTTTTGAAAAAATATATTAAAAATTAGTTAGTAATTCCCACTGCAAAGCATGGAGAATCACTTAATTCAGATAAAGATAAATCCTGTAATTGTACTTCGTCGTCTTAGGGCCTATTTAGTAGGGTTCAAACTCCTCAATTTAACTATAGAAGTTGTGTCTGGAGTGTATAAGAATGACAATGGTTCGGTTTCGCTTGGGTATCCGCGGGTTTCGGATTTTTGGGTTTTGGTTTTGGTGCATGTTTTTCGCCCGCGGTTTTGCGGTTTCTGATACCCAAAATATTACGGGTTTAGTGCGATTTTTAATTTTAACCCGTGGATCCCTAAACCCGAACCGAAAACATACAAACACAACAAATCAGCGGACAACAAAGGTGAAGCGAAGATGAATGTTTCAAGTAACCTATCTATTTGATCCAAATTTGCATTACTTTTCAACATCTGTTATTTAGGATTCTAAATCATGTGCTGTACTTTATTTGTTTGGACTTTAGGCTGTAATATGGTTGTACTAAACTTTGGACTTAGGACTCTAAATTTATTTGTTTCGACTCTAAATGCTTCGGGTTTCGTTTAAAAATTCGGGTTTTGGTTAATAATTTCGGGTTTCGCTTAATAATTTCGGGTTTCGGCCAATCCGTCGTTTCGGGTATCCGCGGGTTTCGGTTTTGGTGATGGATTTTCATCCAAATTGGTTTTGGTTTTGGTTTTGAGTTTTAGGTTTGAGTTTCGGTTTTGGGTGCCCAAAGACTCTACCCAAACCGAACCCGCCCCGTTGCCATCTCTAGGAGTATAGTTGTGGAGTTGTCTAAACCCACTTCACCTCTATAGTTTATTTTGTGAGAGCACTTCAGCCAGTTTCATTTCATTCTGAGTGAAGCTAAAACCAACTCTAGAAGATATGGAGCTGGAGCTAAACGCAAACGAACCATTAAGGACACCGCAGCAATATAAAGTCGCTGCGAGACCTTTTCGTAAAAATACATAGGGTGGACAAGCTTGGGCCGTGGGCACAGCAAATTTGCGTGGCCTGACAAGGGCCGAACTGGCTCGCAACCACTGAGCGATGGTGGCCCAAGGTTGGGTCTCTACCTCCAAACTTTAGCGGCCCGAATTTGCGTCGCTAGCATTACTAGTAGGCCAAATTGCCTGGGCTAAATGAAGTCTAAGGAACCATTAGAGTATATTAATTAAGTATTAATTATTACCAACTAAAAATTTAAATTTATTTTTTATTTCAGAAATTTTTATGTAGCAAATTTTTATACAAAACGCAGCCTAATAAGTAAATAGTAGTGATAAAAATTAAGTCGTCTTAAATGGACCGGATTGGGCCAAATTGGGTTGGTACCGATCCAAAATTTGGTAGGATGAACAGGCCAGGTCAGCGTGCTGAACTTGGGTCAGTACCACCACATTTTTTTGTGGGCGGCACTAGGGCGCTACCGTTGATAAAGAAAAGTCGACTCCATTAAATATATAAGCATGGATCTAATTTATATTCTCTAACCGTAAAATTCAGTGACGGAATCAGAAATTTTAGAAAGCCTAGAGGTTAAAACCATTACAAACTTCGTTCAAATTGCCATCAGATTTATAAACCAAAACAATTTTGTTATAAAATTATGATCGGCATGTATATTTTTATAAAACCAAAACCACAGGAGGTTTTCTGTATATATTAGAGGAAAAAGGCGGTCCAAAAACCCTTGGAAGTTTACAAACAGAAAAAAACAACTAATGATCTGAAATTTATGAAAAATAACAAATTATGATCCAGCACGTATATAAATGTGGAAATTTTTTCAGTAAAATAATTGGTCGCTATGTCTTTCCTGAATCATTTGGTGTAGTATACATGAGTAGACAGTGGGCCATATCGACATGATTAAGTATTTAAGTATACACAATTAGGCAAGGTGATTAGCCAGGCATTGGTTCGAGCTTCAAGCTGCTGCCTTCATGCAGAATGATTGGAGATTAAAAAAATCGACTTCAACTTCTCGTACGAAATATTTCTAGATTCGTATTCAACCTATATTTGAGGGATGCAAACTAGACTTTTGCCCGTGGATAAAGATCCAGGGAGGTGGGCGGAATTGGGTCGTTATCGATCCAAATTGTAGTGGGCCTCAATGGACTGGGCCAGTTTCCTCGAAATGGACGCTGCAATATTTACCTTTTATGAAAACCGCACGATTTCAATCCAACGGTGCGGATGGAAGTCTACGAGCGCCACTTCCAGGAGGCTGAGACCGGAGAGAGATGGAGGATGATCCTCCAACCTATAGTCAAAGTCTTGTACTGAATTCGTCCCGTTTTGAATTGCAGAAAATTTGCAGCGATTGAGTTTTGTTGATCGATCGAGGAGGATTTTACAGCGGAAGAGTTTCTCTCCGCCGAGCTTACGTACACAGGATGCAAGTCACGAACCAAAACAAAAACGCCTTCTTCATTATGATGAATTCGTTTAATTAATCAGCTAGGTAATGGTGCGTCCGCCGTCGACGCCGACGACCTGGCCGGTGATGTAGGAGGCCGCCGGCATGCAGAGGAACGCCACCGTCGCCGCCACCTCTTCCGGTTCGGCGAGCCGCCGCATCGGCAGCCGGTCCATTTCGCTCTTGATCAGCTCCGGGTCTATCGTCTCCTTCTCCATCCAAATTAATCAATCAAAATTAATGATGATTAATTACACTAATTGTAAAATAATCATGCATTAATTATTAGTAGCTGAGCTGGAGATTGACGTGGTATATATGTAGCTTACGTCTTGGCATATGTCAGTCTTGACGCCTCCCGGCGCGACGCAGTTGACACGTATGCCGTCGCTGGCCCACTCGGCCGCGAGGCTCCGGGTGAGCTGGTTCATCCCGCCCTTGGTCATGGAGTACACGGCCAGCGCCGGCATGCCGACGGTGCCGGCGACGGACGAGATGTTCACCACGCCGCCACCGCCGCCGCCGCCGAGGAGCGGGTGCGCGAGCTGGGAGAGGTGGAAGCACGACTCGAGGTTGGTGGCCATCAGCCGGGCGAAGTCCTCGCCGGTGCACTCCGCCGCCGCCCTGAACATGGTCCGCCCGACGTTGTTCACGAGGATGTCCAGCCTGCCGCCGAACTCCTCCCTCACGGCGGCGACCAGCCTCTCCCGGTCGCCGCGCACGGAGACGTCGCAGACGGAGACGGTGACGGGGAGGCCCTTCTCCTCCCACCGCAGCCGGCACGCCTCGAGCTCCGCCGCGTTCCGGGCGCACGTGTGCACACGCGCACCGAACCCGGCGAGCTCCTCCACTATCGCATGCCTACGAACACACGCAAGTACATGCACGGATAAATACGTATGTATATTGTATATACACTCGTATAATACACGTATAATAACCGATGCGTATAGTTGTGTACGTACCCGATGCCTTTGCTGCCGCCGGTGACGAGCGCCGTCGCGCCGGCGAGGGTCCACCGCTCCGGGAGGCTTCGAGCTCCGGCGGATGCCATTGCCATGTTCGAGCTGAGCTTGATCTTTTTCTTTCTGTCTTCGCTGGCGTAGTAGCTGCGTGCTATGTCATGGATGGATGGCGCACACACACATCCGTATACGTATTTATACTACCTCGCACGTATAGTACAGGATTTTAGTTTATTTTATTAACTAAATAAAGCGGTGTAGAACTAGTCGTCGTTGAAAATTGATTACCATGATTAATTTATAAGACTTATGATAAGCTAGTAGTTGTTGCATCGCAAGAAGAGGCGGTGAACGGCCGCCGGTCGGCCAACACGATCGCCGGCCGGTGCATCCCAAGCGGCGACCGGCCGGCATGCCGGCATATAAACTGTAGGGTTATATACTTGATTCAATATTTATTCACAGAGAAAATATATAGTGATATTCGTATGCATGCATGCGGTGCACTACACTGCCGTTGAACTATCATGCTCATATGTCATTTCTTGTCAACTATAGCTCCCATCTACGATATCTCATCTAAAATATATCTATATCCGTGTTGAATGTAAGGTGTTTTTACCAAGTTAAACTACTTCGTGTTTAACCAAATTTATCATCTATAATTGTCGAAACTTGGTTTCGCAATAAAATTTTGAGGGTGCAAATGAGATCGCCAAGCATAATGGGTTAGAAGAAGAAGAAGATTTAGACAGTTCAGCCCTCTCGTGAGGTAATACCCTACTCCTGTTTCGGTGGATTCGATCCGCCGAGTGTCTTTATTGATCTTGTGTGTCTAAAGCTCTTGCTAAAAACTCATAAAACATATGATCTAAAGCCGATGTCCCTCAAGGGACGTCCCTTACCCCTTATATAGTCTTGGAAGGTAGCTTACAAATCGGAAACCCTATCTTACTCTAAGTCGGTTTCCTCAATCTTACCAAACCGCGACTATAGGCCGTTGCCTTATCTTTATCGGCAACGTAACACCCAAGTCATGTTTGGTTTACGATATGGCGACGAAATCTATCCCTACCTCCAATCGGATAAGCTTGCCATGTAGATACCCGATTGCCATAATCTCCACATTAGCCCCCGAGTCCTTTTCACGACGAGACAACTCAGCCTTCAAACCAAAACAGACACACGCCCAAAAACCTCTTTGACCGAGTGCTTTTGGCGCCGAGTGATTCCATCATCTCTGCTCGAATCTTCCCGAGTGGCTCCAAAGACTATGAAGGGCTGAAAAATATCTAAAAATTCTCAAAAATAAATATCTAGGTGCATCTCCCGATGCACCTAATTAGGTGTAGCCCCGACTATGTGGTTAGTCAAAAATGTACTAAGCATATAGTCAAGAACTATAAAAATCATTCTTATGTAGATGCTTAGCTCATGCTAAAGCAACTTTATTACTCGGCAAACTTACGCTTATCCGAGTGAATTTGCCCGAGTCATCTCGAACAATTAACTCAATCAACCCTCGTGGGTAAAAAGCACTCTGGAAGCTTATGCCTATCTCGAGTGGATCCGCCCGAGTCAACCCGGAACAAATATTTTATTCACCCCTCATGGGAAACGAGTTCTTTCAATCATATGAAAAATATGACCAAGTTATTAAATAGCTTTCACATAATACTCGGTCTCAATCTATGAAGATCTTCACCAAGGTGGAAAAATAAATAGCATTGATAAAATTACTTAATCAAATGCCAAAAAACCAAAAGTCCTTGTCATCAAGGCAAACTATAAAAACTTAGTTGTTGGTCACCTTCCAAGTTGCATCGTGCCGCCTTCTCATGAAGTCAAGCAAACCGCGGTATGGAAGAATTTTCAAAGGTATAGGGCACTCGGACACGTGCATATTGCCGTGGCAAATCCGCTTAAGCTCATCCGCTTAAGTCCCCAAGGACACGCGTCGGGCCACATCTTAGCCGGGCCGCAGATTCTCTTATGGGCTCGGCCCAATCACAAGAAAACCTAGCGCAACCCTCAAATCTTTCTATAAAGGCTCGAGGTCGTCCCCGCCTCTTCATCTTCCAAAAGATTCTCCTTTTCGCAAAGACTGTTCATCGCCTCCTCGCGGAGAACCCTAGACTCGCGCCCCCAAATCCATCCATCCAGAACTCGCTCTTTGCAACAACCAGCTTTCGCAGCCAAATCTCCCAAGTTCCCTTGTCAAAATCCCCACTTTTTCCGACTCGCATCCACTTCCCATCAACACCACACTCATGGCGGAGGAGAAGAAGATTCCGTTTGACCAATGGGCCACATCGGATGTGAGGGAATCCACCTCAAAGAGATGGTGAAGCACGGCGTGCTTCCGCCAAAGGAGATCATGGGCTGGCGCCCGGCGGCGGGTGAGGAATTTCCAACCCCAAACACCGGTGAACTCGTTGTTTTTACTTCTTTCTTCTATTGTGGGTTCAGCCTTCCTACCTCCGAGTTCTTCCTGGGCTCTTAGATTACTATGGTCTTCAACTCTACCATCTCGAACCCCAACTCGATGCTTCACATCGTCCTCTTCATTCATGTATGTGAGGCCTTCCTTGGCATCCTTCCCCACTTCCAACTCGGACCACCCATGCGTCGTTGGCGGCAGTTTCCAACTCCGCGATCTCTCCGCTAGGAGTACTTCTCTCTTCCTTTAAAGTCCTCCAATAAGGGATGGCACGCGGGCCGGTTCTACATTAGCAACCTCGAACCCACTCGCCACCTTCGTCGGTCTTCCCCCGTCCCTGTGCCAACTTGGAGCACCGGAGATGAAACAAAAGGGTCTTCACGGCAACGTATCACTTGGCACTTCATCGTGCCGACCGGCGCCGATCAAGGAAAGATCGAAACCGGCCTTCGAGTACGAAGGCGGGAAGGACCCCAATCGGGAAGATCCGGATCCACTCGGCTACGAAATCCTGAAGATCCGGTTGTACAAGATCTTCTCGTCCGGAATCGCAGTTGAGCGGGCCCTCATTCCGCGCGGTTCTTCCCTTCAAAGATCCACCGACCTCCTCCTCCGTAAGCCGACGGTTGCTTCATAGTGTCTTTCAATCTTGATATCTTGTCTCTTAGTGTTGTGCGAACTTCTCTTGCAGGAAAATGCTTCTGTCACCTCCAAGCCGTACAAGGTGTCCCACGATGACGCGCCGCGTCGTCCCGTCAAGAAGCCGGCTGGCGGGATCAAGATCCAAAGTGATTCAGTCGGGAAGCGGGCGGTGCCGAGCGAGGACTCAAACAAGCGGGCGAGTAAAAGGAGGCTGATCATCGAGGATTCGGATGACGACGTCCCGCTCCTCCAATCGAGACCCCATCTCTAAGGCGATCACCGCGGACGGCGCCGAAGATCCGCCGGCCGTCGTGTATGCTCAGAATCAAGTCCGAACTTTTCCGCTGAAATCTCTCTTTATCTTTACTCCACCTGTATTCATTTTCGCAGAGGCCCAGACATAGATCCCCGCCGGGGAAAGTGAAGGGCCGACCGCCGCAGCCTCCCGAGGTGCCAAAACCAGCGAGCCAAAGCCCTGAGCCCACAACCGAGCGTGAGCGCTCCGGCAAACAACCTTCGCCTCCGGCAAGAAGGAGGCCCCGAGGAAGGAGCCCCGCCGCCACCAGATGTCCCGACTGGAAGCCGGTCAACGGCCGGGAAACCTCACGCCGCGGCTCGAGCAGCCCCGACCGAGGCCTCTCGCGCAGAGTCGAGGAAGGAGGCTGCCTGCCACTCCACCTAAGCACGCAGCCTGAAGCCGGTGAGATTTGTTTCAAAGTATTCTTTTGCTCTTTCAGCTTGAACCTTTCATGTCTTCATTTATCCTTCTTATTCGCCACCACAAGGAGGAAATCCCTGTGCTGCGGCCCTTCTCAAACCCGGGTTCCCCCATTAGGATTGAGTGGCGGGACTCGTGAGGGTGAAAGGCGTGGCATCATCCCGGACAGCAAGCCGAGAGAGATGAAAGAGATGCCCTTGTCGAAAGCTTGAACGTGGCGACCCTACGCTCAATGTAAGCCTTTGTCTTTCTCTTTCATTGTATTATTATTAGTCTTCGCCGGTCACTCTTCGATTTCACGCGCGTATGAGTACCGCCGCTCTATGGCAAAGTCCGAGGTGCTGGAGAAGCTAGTTCTCACCCGAACTCCTTAGAGGATGTTCGCCAAAGTCAAGACCACTCAGAGGAGGCCGCGTCGAGGGAAGCGCTTTAAGGAGAGAGATCGCAGAGCTTCGGGAGGCGAACCTCGACCTCCGAGGATCAATCGGGAGTAAGCCCGTCTCTAAGTTTCTTCATGATTATTATGTTAACCTCGGTTGTGATGATCTTCTTCTTTTGTAGAAAATTCTTCTGAGGTCCATTCGCTTCAAGTCCACTGGAGGCACCACCTCGATAAAGCCGAGATGGAGGTTGAGTTTGAAGGTAAGCCTCTTTGGAGTAACACCTCTTGCGCTCGCTTTATTTTCGAGTGCTTTGCATGATTAGATGCTTTTGGCAGCTTACAAGGTTAAGACCCGAGCTCAATATGACGTCTTGCTTGAGCGGGTCAAACGAGCCGGGAAGGCCCGAGAAGAGGTCGTCAATGCTGCCGCGCCGATCCTGCTATCTTTATTCCATCAAGGAGTTGGGGCCAGCCGCTAGAGCCGTAGAAATATTCGACAAGCCGCGAAGGGCTCTCGACCACTATCCGGCCAACATTACCGGCAAACATGGGGCTGGTCCGGCTCTTGCATAGACCAAGTCCTTTACCCCCGAGTGGACATCCACTCTGGTCGGGAGGGCTCGCAGACGGAACCACCGATGAGCGTGCCTTGGATATGCCGAGTGAGGCGCAGAGGCAACAAAGAAGATATCCATTGATGTAGTGAACAATTTCAAGATTTGATTCATCTTTCAAACTTTGTCTTGTAAATGTCGTGTAATCGTGGTACTCGATGTAGAACTCGTGATATATCTAGTTTATTTATGCTAATGCCTTGATCCGAGTTTTTGTGCGAAATTTCTTAAGTAGTTTTCGTCCTGACCGTCACCAAGCCTAGGCTCGATTAGGTCGTCGGAAAACTCTCGTCCTTAGGCACCGAACTCGAATCGAAGAACATTAAACAATGATAAACCAAATCATGTACGTAAGTCGATGAGGAAAACTTAGGCTTTATTGACATATGTAGCAATTCCGACGCTAACTCAAGAAGTCATCTTGCTTGAGGTTGGCCAAGGAAAACATGAAGCCTTAGCCAAATTAGGCATAAAATCGTCGAAGATGCTCAATGTTCCAGAGTTCTCCACCATAGACCCGTCTTCACGTTTTAGCCGGATGCACCGGCCGAGTCACCTCGCCGATTATGTAAGGTCCCTCCCATAAAGGGGATAACTTGTGACGGTCTTTGGTGGTCTGGATCTTGCGTAGGACCAGTCGCCAACGATGAAAGCTCGTGCTCGAACGTTGCGACCGTGGTATCTTCCGAGCCCTTGAAGGTATTTGGCCGATCGGATGAGGGCCGCCTCACGGGCCTCTTCCACCGGGTGAGGTCATCCACTCGGTCGGGGTCGTAGCATTCATCGTTGAAGCTACGGGACCCGGAGGATTCATACTCCATCTTGTTTGGCAACATGGCTTCTGCGCCATAGACCAAAAAGAAGGGAGTTTGGCCGGTAGCCCGACCGGGTGTGGTCCGCAGCGACCATAAGACCGAGGGAAGTTCTTGGACCCACTTGCCCGTAAGGGTTTAGGCGATCGAAAACGCGGGCCTTGATGCCTTGGAGGACCATGCCGTTGGCTCGCTCGACTTGTCCGTTGCTTTTGGGATGGGCTACCGATGCGTAGCGCATCTTGATTCCGAAGTCCTCGCAGAATTCCTTGAAGATGCCTCCCGTGAATTGAGTCCCGTTGTCGCTATGATTCTCGTTTGGGACGCCGAAGCGGTGCACGATGTTGAGGAAAATCCCGTGCCTTGTCGCCAGCATTATGGCGACCGGCTTGGCTTCAATCCACTTGGAGAACTTGTCGATTGCGACGAAGAGGTGTGTGAATCCTCCCGGAGCTTTCTTGAAGGGGCCAACCATGTCTAGGCCCCATACCGCGAACGGCCAGAAAGTGGGATTGTTTGAAGCTCCTGGCCGGGACATGGCTTTGTCGCGAAAATTGGCAGCCTTTCGCAGGTTCGTACGACTTTGTCCGCGTCGGAGACCGCGGTAAGCCAAAAGAAACCTTGCTCGTAAGCTTTGCCGACCAGAGTGCCGCCGCGTGGCTTCCGCATATGCCCGAGTGGATGTCTTGAGTAGCTGCTTTCCTCCTTGGGTGTGATGCATCTCATTAGGATTCCTGAGGGGCTTCTCTTGTATAGATCGGAGTCAACCATGACATATGTTTGGCAGCGACGCCGGACGCGTTCGCTTCATCCCGGCCATCCGGCGCTCTTGCCGGGTTAAGAATTTGATGAGCAGCGTCCTCCGCCGCAAGACGGTCATGGCGACTTCGCTTGCAACTTCTTGGTTGGTAGTTGTCGTTGCCGTGATGGTTGGTTCATAGAGGTGCTCGACAAAGACGTCTTGGGGCAGCTTCGCGCTGGACCCGAACTCGTGCCAACTCGTCACGCTTCGTTGTTATGCCTCGAACATGTGAGAGTTCGAGCCCGTCAAACTTGTCTTCAAGTTTGCACTCTCTTGCCTAGGAGGACTCCATGGTGTCATTTAGGTGACCAATCTTTCATTACTTGATTGACGACCACCGGGAGTTGCCTTTCATGATGAGCCGACGTATTCCGAGTGAGACCGCGAGGCGCACCATGTAGGAGAGCTTCGTACTCGCGACGTTGTGTGAGGCGGAGAAGTGGAGGTGAAGGACATATCTTAGCCTTTCCCGGTCTGGGAGATCAGCACAACTCCCGCTCCCAAGCCGGTGATCCTCTTGGATCCGTCGAAGTGCATGGTCCAGTTGTTGGAGGTCTTCCCGAGGTACGTTCTCTTGTTGTTCACCCACTCGGCCAGAAATCCGCCAAGGCTTGTGACTTTATGGACGTCCTCACCTTAAAAGTCAAGTCTAATGGCATCAGCTCTAGAGCCCACTTGGCGATGCGTCCGGTTGCCTCCCGGTTGTGGATGATATTGCCGAGTGGAAAGGAAGTGATGACGGTGACCGAGTGACCCTGAAAATAGTGTGCCAATTTCCTCGCGGTTATTAGAACACCATAGAGCAATTTTTGTACCGAGGGTAGCGAATTTTGGCTCCGCCAATACTTCGCTAACAAAGTAGATTGGCCTTTGAATCTTCTTCGAGCCCGTCCTTCTTCTTCACGCTCGACCACGAGGACCGTACTAACCACTTGGTGAGTGGCTCAAACGCATGCCACAGAGAGGTTCCCCGGGTTGAGGCGAGGCCAGACGGGCAAAGTTGTAAGGAATTCTTTGAAATCTTCAAAGGCCTTGTTGGCTTCCGCGGTCCACCGGAAGTCGTCTCGTCTTCTTTAGCAATCTGAAGAAGGGCATGCCTCGTTCGCCGAGTCGAGAGATGAAGCGGCTTAACGCCGCCATGCAGCCAGTGAGCTTCTGGACGTCTTTCTGGTTACTCGGGGGCTTCATGCTCAGGATGGCGTTGATCTTTTCTGGATTGGCTTCAATGCCGCGATGTGACACCATGAAGCCGAGCAGTTTGCCTGATGGGACGCCGAAAGTGCACTTTTCCGGGTTCAACTTCATTCTGAAGGCCCGGATGTTTGCAAAAGTTTCTTCTAGGTCGGCGATCAGGTCTTCTTTCTGCTTGGTCTTGATGACAACATCGTCGACATAAGCTTCTACGTTCTTGCCGATCTGCGTTTGGAAGCATCTTTGGATCATGCGTTGGTATGTGGCGCCGGCGTTCTTCAGACAAAAGGCATGGTGATGTAGCAAAGAGGCCCCAAACGGCGTGATGAACGATGTCTTCAAGCAATGGATTCTTTCAAGCAAATCGTGATAGCCCGAGTAATGTCCGTAAAACTCGGGAGTTGGCAACCGGCCGTTGAGTCAACGACTTGGTCGATGCGAGGCAGCCCGAACGGATCTTTGGGCAGGCTTTGTTGAGGCCGCATAGTCAACGCACATATGCCATTGCCCCGTCTTTCTTATGACCAGACTGGGTTGGCTAACCGCCGAGATGAAGGACTTCTTTAATGAAGCCTCACCAAGAGCTTTGCGAGTTCTTCCTTGATAGCGTCTTTTCGATCCCGCGCGAATCTGTAATCATTGTTTTATCGGTTTGGCGTCATCTTTGACGTGCAAAGAGTTCTCGATCACCTCCCTAGGAATTCCAGCATATCGGATGGTTTCCAAGCAAAAACATCTTTATTATTTTGGAGGAACGTGACGAGCGCGCTTTCCTATTTGGGATCTAGGTCGCGCCGATTACAATGCGGTTTCGAGGGGTCCGACGGATCAAGGGAGATCTTCTTGGTCTTGGCATCGCCGGATCCCGATTTGGCTATCTTCTTCGCGGACTTCGCCCTCTTCCGGTTGATGCAGCCAATCGGACTTTTGTTGGCCACGTAATCTCTCGTGAGATTGGGCCATGTCGCAGCTCTCCTTATCGCAGTGTGAAGGCTTGCTTCACATCGCCGCGAAGAGTGATGACGCCTGTTCGGACCCGGCATCTTCATGCGCAGGTAGGTGTAATGTGGGATCGCCATGAACTTGGCAAGCGCAGTCTTCCGATGATGGCGTGGTACGCTTCGAAGTCGGCCACCTCAAAAGTGACGTTCTCCGTTCGGAAGTTCTCTCGAGCCCCGAAGGTGACTGGGAGAGAGATATGCCCGAGTGGTGTAGACGATAGCCCTAGGATGACTCGTGGAAGGGGGCCGAGCTTGCCTTTAGTTCGGCCCTGGATCTCGCATCTCATCCATGGTCTTGGCAAACAGATGTTGAGGGCGCCGCCCCATTGATGAGGACGCGCTTAAGCCTGATGTTGCGGACCACGGATCCGTGACGAGTGGATAGCGCCCGGGTGAACCACTCGGTCGGGGTGATCCGAGCGGTCAAAAGTGATAGCCACTTCCGACCATCGCAGATATTGAGGGACTTCGGGTTGAGCCGCGTTGACCTCTCGGCCTGGCGCTAGCTTCTGTTTCCTCTTGGATCCCACTGGGTCTTGAAAAGGTTCGGCATTTTCAGCCGCGTTGTTCTTCTTGGCGCCCGACGGTCCGCCTCGTCGCCGGCTTCTTGTTGAGCCGCGCCGCGCATCGTTCGCGAACCGCTTGTAGATAAAATGTCCTTCGCCGCGTGCTTATGATTGGGATGATGGGTGCACTGGCGTTCATGATGGCGTCGGCGGCGACTGGGACGGCGTTGAGTGTTGGAGGTTGCGGCCACTAGGTCCTCGATCGGCGCTTGCGATCTTTCGGGCCGGTTGCCGCCGTTGCCGTTATCCTTCTTAGGATTCCGACTTCCTCCCGCTTGTTTGTCCTCCCTCCCGTCGGGACGGTCTTGACGGGCAGCCTTGATGGCGTCGTTGGATTTGGCGTATGAATTTGCCGTCTCGAACATTTGTTTCACCATCTTCGGTGGTTTGCGCCCGAACTTCCCGATCGCAGCTCATCACTGACTCCTTCTCTCGGAAGGCGGCGATGATGATGTCATCGGTGATGTTCGGGATCTTGTTGCGCTTCTGAGAAACGACGGATGTAATCCTTCGAGGCTCGTCCCGGCTTCCTGGATGACGTTGTATAGGTCGAAGTGTGTGCCGGCCTCTCGAAGGTGCCTTGGAAGTTGGCGATGAAGTGGTCCTCGCCCGCTCCACGAGCCGATTGAGCCTCTTGGCAGCTCGTGAGCCGCTCGGGCCGAGTTAGCGAGGGCCACGGGCAGGTAATTGGCCATGGCCTTGTTATCACCGCCTGCAGCACGGATGGCGAGGGTGTAGACGGTAAGCCAAGATTCAGGGTCGGTTTTGCCGTCGTACCTTTCAATCCCCGTGGGCTTGAACCCACTGCCGCGCTGCACTCTCGCGAAGCTCCCGAGTGAAGGCCGGCATCCGTCGTCGCCGCTATCGGGTGATCCCCTCCAATCTTCCCGAGTGCGTCGGTCCCGCTCCCGGTAGCGGCGATCGAGGACTTCCCGCATCACTCGGCGGGGTCTTCGGTTGGTTGGGTAGCTAGAGCCGTTGCGACGGACGCGGTGGTGGACGGGTGGACGTCCATGTCGTTTGTCGCGGAGTCGACCGCTTGCTCCCGGTTCCTCGCCGTGGACTCGCGGGGTGGGCCTCTTGGCCCGGTCGTCGACCGATCCGCTCGAGCCTCTTATAGTCTCCCGACCTTAGAGGCGAAAGCCGCTCTTGTCCGCGTTTCGCCACAGATTCGCCGGCCTTCGTGCCGAGGTGGTGGGGTGGCCGTTAGCGTGGCGGCGACGATGGTCTTGATCTTGTCGAGTATCTGGAGTCACGTTGGCGTGAGCCGTCTCCATGACGGTGTCCAAGAGGGTGAGCGCGGCAACAGTGTTCTCGCCGTGGCGTTTGGAAGATGTTGGTGTTGCGGACCCGAGTTTGGAGGATGGCCTCCCGGCGCATCGTCCGCCGCACGTAGGTCCCGCTTCCTCTTGTCGCCCTCGTCCTTGCGTTGTTTCTCCTCTTCGGCCGTCTTGCGCTCGTGCTCCATCTTGGCTCGCTCTTCTTTAGCAAGCCTTCTCGGCCATGGCCGAGCCGGACTCGTCCGGCTCGGCCATGAGGACATCAAAGCACTTCGGCTCATAGTCCATGCGGAGAGTTGTCGGCCGTCGAAGGGATGCCATAAAGGTTGTCAAAGCCACGGAGCCGAGGTATCTATTGAGCTCCGAAGATGAGCAGGAGCCGAGTGATGGGAGGATGACGGCGACCTCCCTTGATCCCGGGTAGCCCGGTCCGGATCGCCCACCCGAGCCGAGCTTGGGGATGTGGACTCCTCCGAGTGGTTCGCCGCCGACTCGAGGAGAAAAGCTTGCCGTAGATCTCGGCGGTGTTTGGTAACCCAAACGGCACCGAGAGGTCTTCGTCAATAGACGCTCCGTCGGGGAGGTGAGAAGATTGGCGCAGATTTCGGCAGTATTCGGTAATCCGAATGGTGCCGAGTGAAGTTTGTCGTTGGAGAAAGTAGATTGAATCTTGATCTTCAAGATGTCGTTGTAGATGCCGGCGCTGTTCGAAGCCCGAACGGCGTCGAGTGGATTTCTCCTTCCGACCGGTCCGAATCCGAGCCGAAGGGAAACGTCGGCGAAGTAGGCGGCGAAGTCGCCGAATCTTGAAGGAGATCCCATCACGCTTGTCTGGCGAGATTGTTGAAGAAGTCTCGACGCGCGGTCCCCTACTGCGCGCCAACCGTCGAAACTTGGTTTCGGCAATAGAATTTGTGGGTGCAATCGAGATCGCCAAGCACAATGGGTTAGAAGAAGAAGAAGATTTAGACAGTTCAGCCCTCTCGTGAGGTAATACCCTACTCCCGTTTCGTGGATTCGATCCGCCGAGTGTCTTTATTGATCTCGTGTGTCTAAAGCTCTTGCTAAAAACTCATAAAGCATATGATCTAAAGCCGATGTCGGACATCCCTTACCCCTTATATAGTCTTGAGAGGTGGGCTTACAAATTGGAAACCCTATCTTACTCTAAGTCGGTTTCTCAATCTTACCAAACCGTGACTATAGGCCGCTGCCTTATCTTTATCGGCAACGTAACACCCAAGTCATGTTTGGTTTACGATATGGCGTGCGCAATCTATCTCTACCTCCAATGGATAAGCTTGCCATGTAGATACCCGATTGCCATAATTTCCACAATAATAACACTAAAAATTTTATTAAATCTACCGTTAAATATATTTTTATAATTAATATATTTGTCCGGTATTTAAAATGTTACTAGACCTGGTTAAATTGAATGCTATAATACCTTAAACTATGAACGAGAATTCATAGAAGGTGTACTTATGTTTATTCTTCAGTTTTGTCAGATCTGTTCAAAGTAGAAAAATATGCATGTTAACCAATGAAGAGATCAGAAATTTATATATTTGGATTATACTATGAGTCAAGATTATATCGGTGTAGATATACTCAAAATGGTAAAAAAAATTAAGAAAGTTTCCATGGCGATAAACATCCTCAAAGTTTTAGATGCATATTAATATATATGTGTTGGAAAAACGTCACCTTTCTCATGAGCCAGCCTCCCTTTTAATCTTGCGCTGAGGAAATGAGAGATCGTCCCAGGATAGTGTAGGTGACGTCCGGAAAAGGCCGCCGCCCTCTCACCCGCGTCACTACTTCGACTACTGTACGCCTACACCAAAATTACCAGAGGGACTGCAACCTTAGACAAAAGCAAATGGCTTCAGATAACGGTTAGTGATCCCTAAATTCTATATTAGGATGATCTATAGACTTAGTACATTATGTAGTATATATTACAAAATATAAAATATGGCCCTCTCTTGACACAGCTGACGCACAATTAATGCAACGACGACAGATCGAGAAGCTATGTATGTGCCGGTATATCGGCCGAGATGCCTCCCGTAAATCATGTATTCATGCATATTTGCTGGCCTTACGTACGCATATATATACGTATACTATGGCAACTTGTGGAGTTGTGGTACAACTACCTCCGGTGGCACCGCTCGGATTCATAGGTAGGTATGATCATCTCAACTACCTTTTTTTTAAAAGTAAAAATGGAACCTAAACACGCACGCATATATCATGGTTACTGACTTCATTATCACATCACATTAATCCAGAAAATACGAGTACCACACACACACAATCAAACCGCCAAACCGGTTACACGCTTTACCACTACCTAGCGTAGAACTTGCATCTATAAAACTCTCGTAGGATACATACTGGCAGATCAAAGATACTAACTACTGGTTAAGAATCAATACCTATGTGAGAGATTATAGCTAGCTGCGTGCAGTTCTATCTCACACAAATATCTATAAGGCTGTCAGCGTATTTTTATAGCATCATATGTGACGGTTCTATAGTAAAATCGATATCTATATTATATAATATTTATATTAGTTTTATATGGTAATTGATATCGGTGTCGAAACTAACATTTATGATTGTTTTGGGCATATCACTCACTACGGGAAATCTCTTATTTGCTGACTGCTGGGACACTCGGCGACGGCCGTAAAACACTCAATGAACACTTCGTCGAGTGTTACACTCGCATATCTCATACGGTGAATTATGAGTCGGCAAAGAGCTTTTTGCCGAGTGTTTTCTATCGGGCACTTGGTGAAATCTTCGCCAAGTGTCCCTTCGACACTCGGCAAAAAAGTACACGTTAGGTTGGGTGGACGGTGACGGAAAATTTTGCTGAGTGCCGGCAAAAAACACTGACGGACTTTTCAATTTTGCCGAGAGCCAGCAAAAGCACTCGGCGAAATTGAAAAGTTCGCCGAGTGTTTTTGCAAAACACTCGGCGAAAGGAGAATTTCGCCGAGTGCTTATGTCACGCTCTCTCGTGAAATTTGCGCACTAGACAAAGAGGGTTCCCGTAATCGCCGCTTGCCCTCTTTGTCGAGTGTTTTGGCCATTGCACTTGGCAAAGGTTCTCTTTGCCGAGTGTTACACTTAAAAGTGATAATTTTAACCATGTTTTATTTGTTCGCCGCATATTTCATAAATTTTTAAAATATACATCACATTCACAACCCCAATCATTCCACAACCTCATAAGTATCATTCCATATCCCCAATCACAACCACAATCAGCATAACCACATCGACAACCACAATCACAACAACCTTAGCCATAATTCATAATCCACAAGACATAAATATAATCCACAATCGTAGTCACACCACAATCCACAAAACATAAACATAGTAGTTCGTAGTACGTAGTCCACAATTCGAAAACGAAATTCGAATAAAACATAGTAGTTCACAGTAGGTAGTCCACAATTACGCTTGTTCAAAGAAAATTACCGAGGTGGCCACGGCGCCCAACCTACGTGGTCATTACTAGGGTTATTTGATGTCGCCGACCGAGGCTGCACAAAAGAAAAATAGAATAGTATAGGTTATCAAGATAGTAATATTCGTAAATAAGAAAATTAAATGTGAGGTTAAGTGACTCACCGGAGTGCCTACAATAGGATGTGGAGGAGTGAATACCACAGCCGTGGTGGCGTACGACAGAATACCCATGTTCGACCGATTGTTTGCACGTAGCCGTACATCTCGGCCATCCTCATCTCAATCTCCCGTCAAGTTTCCTTCTCTCCTCTTCCAACTCGTCCTACAATATTCCATTCCAATGTTACAAAGTGAAGCAAACAATCAGTAAATATTAATGAATTGAGAAAAAAGAATTTTCCAACCCGTCGTTTCCTTCTCTCCTCTTCCAACTCGTCCTACAATATTCCATCCCAATGTTACAAAACGAAGCAAACAATCAGTAAATATCAATGAATTGAGCACAAAACCAAAAATTTCTCACCCGGTCCGTATACATCCACTCACGGTCATCCATCCTCTATCATATCGAACAATCATATAAATATTATTTTCATCTACCTAGTGTCTATAATGTCTAATAGGTAAAGATAGGTCCTAATCCCACCCGAGGATGTGTAGATGAGTTTACTTTCCATGCTCTAGCACTCCGCTGAGACAATTTCAGAAGATTTTCCCGCCGTTCTCCAAATACATGTCCCGACAGGAGATTGTGTATCCGGAGAACAACCGGGAGATACTACCGAAATTCCGAGTCGACTGTAATACTAGACCATGGAAACTAAACTCATCTAGACATCCTTGGGCTGTCCAAAAACATGGACAATTCAAGAAGATACGGTTAAAGATATAAAAGAAGACGCATATTTTCATCCGTATCTCTTTCGAACGGAGACGCCTAAGGTTACGTTATACACGTACAAACGACGGAAAGACACGCCACCGGCAAAATAGGGTAGCACGGCTCGATGGCCGGCACACAAGCGACGCATGGTCAAGCGATGCGACTCCATTCATCATCTCAAAAAAAGGCTTCGAACATATGTGCATACAATAAACTTCAAAATATATACGTGCATATAGCATATATTTTCTACTCAAATCAAAGGAGTATAGATATGTATGTAATAAATACTATTGTTTGAACCATAGATTTGTTTCTAATAAATACCTAAATATCACTCGCTTTAATAAACACCTAAATACATGATATTATTTTGATGTGTCAATAATATCCTAAATATTGTCATAGTTTGAACTAAATGTTTATATAGTAACAAATCTAATTTTATTTGAACTAAATGTTGCAATAACAAAGAAATAACAAAAAAGACTAAGCTTACCAAAAATACTGAGGGTGGGGGCGCGGTCGGAGGAGGGGGCGGCGCGCCGGTGGGCCGTCGACCGGCGAGGGAAGAGGGCATCGGCCGGGGAGCAGGGCGGCGTCGGCCCGGCGGGGAGAGGGGCGGCGGCCGGAGGACGTCGGCGGAGTAGGAGGCCGCCGCCGACAGGGAGGCACCGACATGGGGAGGGCGTTGGTCGGGAGGAGGAGCCCGTCGGCCGGAGTGGCGACTGGCCACGGCCGGGCGGCAGCGACGCGGGGCGAGGTGGCGTGGCGTGCAAGGCGGCGCGCGCGTATGGCGCGGAAGGCGTGGCGCGTGTGCCCAAATTTTTTCTAAGTCCGAAACTGAGCGTGGCACGGGATGAGGTGGGCATATTAAAAACTTTGCCGTGTGCTTTAGCTTTGCCGAGTGCCCGATCTGGGCACTCAAGAAAACCAGCCTTTGCCGAGAGCCGATCGGTGGCACTCGGCAAAGACTAATTTCGCCGAGTGCCATGCTCTAGGCACTCGGCAAAGTTTGTGCGCACTACCTTTTTAGAATTTTTGCCGTGTGTGGTACTTTGCCGAGTGCTACATTCGGCAACAAAACTTTAGTTTTTATGCTTCTAATAATTTAAAATTATCAAACGGATTTAAAAATACCAAATTTTTGCATAAACCAATATATGATATTTATTGCCTAGGGAAAAAGATTTGAAATGAAACGATAATTCGGCCATCACTTTCTCTCTAAATATAACCAATCTTTCTCAAATCTTATAATCTTCTTTTAGAGAATCTTCGGTTTTATGAGCGTCATACCCGATAAAATATTCAGTAACCTTCTCGATTTTTTACCCCAGCCTCGACGTATGATATCATGACATCCTAACAAATTTTATGATTTTCTCGACTCGGCTTGCTATTTTTACAATTTTGAAATCATTCTGGCAACAAAGTTCCTAACCATGTTGCATGAATTTTTTTGAAATTTCTGTTCATTTACCACATAATGACTCAAAAGGGTCTAAATAACATGAATATAATTTTTGCACTAATTTTTTTATTTTTTAAACCACTTGCAGCTCTAATTTGAGACTTACCAAAAAAATTCACGAAAATATAATAAATCGAAGAAATATAGCAAAACCAATCGAAAAATTACCAAATTTGATAATTAGGATTACATGTTGTATTTACATAATAGAGAAAGTTTGGAGGATAAATGAGAAAAATTTTTCACAAGTTTGCCGAGTGTCGGTGCAAGACACTCTAAGCAGTGGGCATTTTGCCGAGAGCCCAACCCGCACTCGGCAAAGGTGGTATTTTGCCGAGCGCCTAGCCCGGCACTCGGCAAAGATGTTGACAAACGACTCGTTGGATGGTTCGTTGACGGCGGTTACTCGTTTTTGCCGAGTGTCCCTTATTGACACTAGGCAAAATTGTCCTTTGCCGAGGGCCTCGTGGAGACACTCGGCAAAAAGGGTTTTTGCCAAGTGTTTTTGTTCGCCGAGCGTAAACACTCGGCAAAGTGTACTTTTTGCCGAGTGTTTTTTTACCGAGAGCCTGCTCGGCAAATATATTGTTCGTCGAGTGTTCGATAGAAAGTTTTCGGCAAACAATTTTACACTCGCAAACCTGAGCTTTTCCATAGTGACTGATGCGTCTTTCCGAGTGTTAGATTCCAGAAAAATACAAGTACCACACTCACACACACAGTAGCTAGAGCACTAGTTTTAGCACTGCGTAAGATTAAATTCCATAAATTAACTGTACGCTTTACCACCTTCGGAGATTTATTATTAGAAAAATGTTAGTACAACACTCAAACAGTATATGGCCTGGGATGGGATTTTAGCGCTTCCTGATATTAATAAATAAGTTTAAGTCTAGTATTTAAAATTGGATGGACAATTTGTACTCGACTTGACTACTACAAGAATCCATCGTGTAAAATCAAAGTGTATTTGATTCTTCTATGGTGATGAACAATTGATATCTATGATTATTGGTTTTGATATTTGAAGATTATTGGCTAAGTGGTTTTGGAGATGATTGAATTTTCGACGGTGAACAAAGGTTTGCTGTTCGTGGTCCGGTCCGACCAGAGGTCTTTGTGCGATAAGACCGGGCTTGTGCTGGGCCGACCGACCGACTCGCCCGACTCCAGCCGACTCCTTGTTGGTTTCGATTTGGGTAGTTTCTTTGGATATCTCGTGATTATTTCGTGTTTCTATGCGTATAAATATTATTGTGTGCTAACAATGAGTCAAGTTGAGATAGCTTGTGCTCGGATATGATTCTTTGTTTAATTCATGTGTAGGTAATCTTTACGCCTGGGAGAGTATTGCCGGTGATAGATTTAGTAGTCAACTTGGAGATAAGGTGACGTCTCGAGAGAGATCATGCGTAATACTTAGGCTAAAGATTGATGCACAATGTTGGTGAAGATTCCATATGGCATACGATGGAGCTATTGTGTGCTTATGGAATGCGGAGTTATATTTTGGATGGAGTCTAATTTTGATACAATTAAAGTTTGTAATGTTCGCTTTTTTTATGGGAAGGTTTCCTAGTGGATTAGGACTTCGCTATGAGTTGGATCATAGCTTTAGGCTACCTACCTCATGTATAAATAGAGAGGGAATGTGTGTCTTCCCGTATGACTTTTAGAGAGAGTTGATTTGCGAGAAAGTTAGGGTTTCGAGTTTTTGTCAAAAATTTTGTGAGGAGAGCCGTTGTTGCACTTTGTAAACACAGAGAAGTAATACATTTCGATCTACTTTGAGAGTTATTCGATTCATATTTTCTTGGGAGCGCGATCCAACCGAAGGAACACCAACCGGCTTTCTCACCGGCCGACCGACAGAGTATTGCGGTCGACCGCACACGGTGGAAGGCGACTTCGCCGACATCCGACGGTCGACCGAATCTACATTGGTGGTTAGACCGAAGGCATACAGCGGTCGACCGATTTTCATCAAATTTTGAGGGTAACTTTTATTTTCGCTAAAAGTTTGTTTTGGGGATACCAACTATTTACCCTCCGGTTGGCTTAGTTTTAGGGATTCGATACGCACTTCACACAATTTTCATACAATATATATCAAGATAGACATTAAATCATGAATATCATACTATAATATTTTTAAAAGTATCTATAATATTCATGATTTAATGTCTATCTTGATATATATATATATTACGAACCAGGTCAATTGTAAAGGATCCTTCTAGTAGTCAAGTCAAGTATAAATTGTCCATCTAATTTTAAGTACTAGACTGTGATAGATAGCCTAATTTTCAAAAAAAATAATATATACATAACTATCTATAAAGTAAGTAGTGTTTCTACCTAAAATTTTCGTATGTCCGGCTATTTTGCGAAAATCCCTTGAGTGTTTATAAAATTAATACGTAGTCTCAATGCTGAAAAGAAAGAGAAGGATTGGATGGAAAAAGACCTCATATGCCTCTCTCCTCCCGCTTCCATCCGCGCCGCGCCTACGCCCTCCCTCCCGTCGCTGCCGGAGCTCGCGCCGCCGTGTCCCTCCCTCCCGTCCTCATCTCGCGTCACGCTTTGACTTTATCCGTTACAACGCACGGACAAAGTTGTTAGTGTGTATATATATATAGAGAGAGATGTCGTGTGAGCGTGCCTCATCTCCCCAAGCATGGTCTGGGTCTCTAATTTGAAAACCTCAAATTGAAATTCCAATGCTCAGTTCTTTCTACATATTAATATCGCTCTTTGTATATCAAATTTTATATTTTTGAATTTTTTTACTATTTTATCAGATAGGTCAAAATGCAATAATCCAACGATTCCGGAGTATCTATTTTATTGCATTTTTGACCTATCTTGATAAAATATTAAAAAAAATTTAAAAAAATATAAAATTTGGTATACAAGGCCATATTAATATGTAGAAGAATTTGAACGGTTCAGATTTTCAATTTGAGTTTTCATTGTAGATTCGGCCACGCCACACGGACAAAGGCCGCGCGACGCGCCACACAAGATCCCATCTATATATATATATATATATAAAAGAGAGAGCGCGCTTGGTTGTACAGCTGCTCTTACTTGTTCAGGCTTGACAGGACCAAGAGCTGACCACGACCAATGCAGAAATTAATGGTATTGGACAAAGTTCTAATAAATTAATAATTAAACACAGGAATTCTAGAGTAACATCTAAATTAGAGCAACAGAAAGAAAGGTACTAACTAACCACTATTATGACTTTATTTTTAAAAAAAGATTTAGTACTGATCACTAGTGGCATTGTGACAAACTAGTTGCTCGTGTAGCAACAGAACTAATTTCAAATGAAAATATAAATTAAATTGTATATTTCTGTATGAAGGGGATCGAATTCGCCTACTAGATTCTATCAAAAGCCAATTAGAAGATTTAATTAAATGCAAATTATATCGAGTATATCAAGGGTCAAGATTAAGAACCCTATCAATTTTTGATAGTGCTAAAGCTTGAGCAATACTTACAAAATTTTGGTTTAATGCTATAATGCTGTGAGATGGTTAGATAGGTTTTAAGCAAATTTTGGTCGAATGAGATTTTAAAGAAGTGTTTAGCTTGCTAAACACATATCCGAGTTCAAGCAACTGCATGCTTTCGTATGCTATATATATATATATATATATATATATATATATATATATATATATATATATATATATATATAAGTTCACTGGGTGGCGCGCCGCACGCCCCATTCCGTGTGGAGCATTATATTATCTAGTAGAGTTTTTGCATATATTATCCAAGCCAAGATAATAGGGTAACATGCAGTATGTGCCTAAAACAAGCCCTGCTGAATGTATAAAAGCAAATAAGCAGAAATGGAGAAAGGAGTTAGAATTAGAGTCGATGAAAAGATATTATCTAGTAGAGTGAGAGTTTTAGAAAATAGACTAAATAAACTAGAAGTAGAGTTAGAAAAATTAAAAACCAATGTTGAAATTAAAGCATTACCGAAAATGAGGATGTACAAAACACGGAATTTAAAGAGCAATTGATAACACTAAAAGACAATAATACTTCTAAACTAATTCAACTAAAAGATGCCATAACCAATTTTGGAAGTAAATATATAGTAAAGTTACCATTCAAAGAAATTTTAGGAATAAGAATTCTGTCAAAGTAAAGTTGTCGCCCAAAATATCTTATAAGATATTAGCACTAGTAGACACCGGGTGTACAAAAATATTATACACGATAAATATTTCATAAAATGTCCGTAAATAGTTCATACAATTGTCGATAGTAGGGCGTGTTTCTATACATGTCCTGAATAAAGAAAATCCATAACCATTAACATATAATATTGAAGTATACATCAATGGAACTAAATACATAATAGATGAGATTACAATAAGAGATCTATCAATGATAAATGATGACATGATAATAGGCTTAAGATTTCTTCAACAATCGCATGATGTATTACGCAATACATGAACAAGGAATTACATTTATACCATATCAAGACAATGTTTCTTATATTTTCGGTTCGAAAGCGTGGTGGAACCTCCAATCTTGATAACCTTGAAATACCTAAATTTGAACCAGAAAAAATATGTATAGATTATGAGCTTAGTGAAAGTATAGACGAATATTACATTGCAAGTTCTAATATAGAATGTATAGGATTACAATCTTTTGCACCAAATTGGTATAGAGATATTAAATCTAAAAAAGATATAGAAAGAATTGTTCAAAGATTAGAAGACATTCAAATAATAGGAGAAATCCCAATGAAATATTGGGAGAAAAATTCAATCATTTGTAAAATCAATATAATAAATCCGACTATATAATCAAAACATGTCCAATAGAGGCAACCCCAAAAGATATAGAAGAATTTAAATGCATATAGAAGAACTATTAAAGTTAGGAGCAATAAGGGAAAGTAGAAGCCCCCATAGATCAGCCGCCTTTATAGTAAGAAACCATGCCGAAGAAGTTAGAGGTAAATCTAGGATGGTCATAAATTATAAGAGGTTAAATGATAACACAATTGAAGACGCTTATAACATCCCTAATAAACATGAATGGATCAATAGGATACAAGGAAGCAGATATTTCTCTAAATTTGACCTAAAAGCAGATTTTGGCAAGTAAGGATGGCGTAAGAGTCTATAGAATGGACGCATTTACATGTCCCCAAGGACATTATGAATGGCTTGTAATGCCATTAGGTCTCAAAAATGCACCTGCCATATTCCAAAGAAAAATGCAAAATATCTTTAATGAAAACCAAGAATTTATATTAGTCTACATAGATGATTTGCTAGTCTTCTCGAAAACATATAAAGAACATATCGCGCATTTAGAGATATTTTTAGAAAGGTAGAACAAAATGGATTAATTTTATCCAAAAGAAAATGGAAATATGCAAAGAAAAGATCAACTTCCTTGGTCATGAAATAGGAGAAGGCAGAATACATCTACAAGAACATATTGCTAAGAAAATTTTACAATTCCCCGATGCTATGAATGATAAAAATAACTACAACAATTCTTGGGAATTGTTAATTATGCTAGGAATTATATTAATAATTTAGCAAAATTAGCAGGGTCCCCTATATGCTAAATTGAGAAAAATGGTCAAAAATATTTTAATTTCAAGACATTAAATTAGTAAGGCTAATAAAAGAACTGGTGAAAGAGCTAAGGCCTCTAGAATTGCCTTTAGAAGATAATTATTTCATTATTGAAACAGATGCATCTCAACAAGGTTGGGGTGCTGTATTAAAGCAAAGACCTACTAAATATTCACCTAAATCAAGAAAAATATGTAGGTATGCTCTCGGAAGCTATAAGTTAAAAACAAGAAACAATACGAGACAGAGAAATCTTAGCAAAGATCAATGCTATAAATGCCTTTAGGTTATATCTAGGATTCAAAGAATTTACTAGAACGGATTGTGAAGCAATATGTAGATATTATAATCAACTTAATAGCAAGAAAAGTTCTACTAGAAGATGGATTTTATTTGAAGATATCATTGCTGGAAATGGATACAAAGTTATATTCAACATATTAAGGGGAAAAATAATCGTTGCTCGACATGCTCTCCCGTATACCTTTGTTGCGGAATGAAGAAATCCATGAGCTACAATGGAGTTGAATTCTTTACATTTGGTGAAGATAATAAACTTAAAGTATTTCACCGAATACTTATAAGTTTAAACCAAAGACTCATATAATATTAGATGAAGTCCAAGAATGCATTCTAGATAATTTCTCGGTACCAATATAATAACAAGAGAGAGGAAAAAGGGTACATGCTATCAATATTAAATAGTCTTGCTGAATATTTTCACTTAATAAATGAGCTAATGCCAACCGCAGTAAAAATAATGAAATAATACAACAAAACCTATATATGTAGTGTTTGATGGGAAACTCCCAGAGTTTACATATCATTTGAAGAAATAGTAGCCCAAAAAATAGATGCAAAATTAATGGGAGGCTTATCTTGAAAAAAATATATAGATATAGACGAAGCATTAAGCCAAGCTAGGAAAATATTAGGAATAAATTACTATTTGGAGCCACTAAAAGAATATATACAAAAATGCAAAAGGGCCAAAAATAAGAAAGCTCCGTAAACCCCATACTATACAAATATTAAGAGTGAAGGGTCTTTCAAAAACCTACATATAAAGAATGCTTAATTAAGGGAGTTGATCCCTTAGATGGAGAATATATTGATTGGAAAATAATTGAAAATTTTGAAGAAGCATCACCTCAACTAAAAAGGAATTAAAAGAAGAAATTCTTAAGGAATTAAAACAAGAAATGAATACTAAATTTGAAGAAATGAAAAAGCATATGATGAAAAATTTGATGTTTCCTTCTCGATGTTGATACCATGGATATGGGTGGTCATGGGCAAGCCCGAGACCAATGAAGCATTATAACTAAAATACTAAGTTTAAATTTGATAATAATTATCAATCTTCTGGTCAAAGGGGTAAGCCCGACCATAATATAAATACCTTCAATCAATCCAAAAATGCTTTCGGTGAAGTGACAACCATAATATAAATAACTCGAATCAATCCAAAAATGCTTTCGGTGAAGTGACATTTCACTATAGAGAATATAACATCCGGCATGAAAGGAATGGCGAAGGTACAAAGGTGTCTCCACCTCATCCACGAGGCACTTGTGAATCCACAAAGTGACAAGAAGATAAGCTCGAAGCACCTCGAGCATCCTCTTCTCCATCTCCTATAAAAGGAGGAGCCTGCCCAGTTGAGGAGAACACACCGCAAGAAGGAGCCTTCCACTTACAGCCTTCAAAAAACCCACCAGTCTCGTAGCAATATTAGCTAGAATCCACCTTGCCAAGCATAGTTGAGCAAGGAGTGTAATATTTAATCAGTGTAAGGTAAGAAAAGACTTGTTGTATTCTCTTCGGGGTTCCCGAAAGGGAAACCGTATGTAAGCTTGCTCTGTTTAATATGAAGTAATTTTCATTATGTATCCCCTGTCTGCTTGTTCTAGTCAAGCGTTTATGCTAGGGACCCTATAGGAGAAACCTCTTCGGTAGTTCTCGTTGTTAGCCTGCATCTTGCATAGGCGTCTGGAGAACCTTGAGTCCGTAGAGAAGTGTTCCCTTTGGGTGGAACTGCCTGGGGAGACGATAAATTCTTAGCTAGATCATTCGTGACTAGGGATATATAGTTCTAAGTTGCTTCTAAGAAGAGTAGGTGAGGCATACGGCGATCTAGTGTAGGATTTTAAAACTTCGAATCAAGCGCCAATGTTTAGGACTCGCTACCCCGCAAAGATCCAAAAAAATTTTGCGAATTTTTCAAACAGACGTGAACAGAAAAGTGAACAAGAGTGAATGTAGAATTGAATAGTGAATCGTGAATAGTGAATAGTGAAAGTAAATAGTAGCAAACAAGTAATAGTGAATAGTGAGCAGACGCTAATAGTAAAGTGAACAAATAGGGATAAAAATAAGTGGTATCGAGCATTATACATATATATATATATATATATGAGCAGTGGCGCGTCGCACAAGCCCCATTCCGGGAGTGGTCGGTCTCCCACTGAAAACTCAAATTGAAAATCCAAACCATTCAAATTGTTCTACATATTAATATTGCCTTGTATACCAAATTTACATTTTTTTGAAATATTTTACTATTTTATCGATAGGTCAAAAAAAAAGCAGAGTATCTATTTTATTGTATTTTTGACCTATCTCGATAAAATAGTAAAAAATTCAAAAAATATAAAATTTGGTATACAAGCAATATTAATATATAGAACAATTTGAACTGGTTCGAATTTTCAATTTGATTTTTCAAATTAGAGATTCGGCCACGCCACATGGGACGGGCCATGCGCGCCACACAAGAGTCCATCTATATATATATATATTATCGGTTTGGTTTTGGGAGATGAATTATGTATTACATGCATGAGAACATTATTCATCATAACATTTTGGCTGCAGTTTGTTTGTCTATGACAATGAAATGGACACTGTTTCTGATTTAGTTAGAGAAAATTAACAGAAAACCACTTCTAAAGCAACGAAACTAGTATATATACCATGAGAAGTTGACATATATAGCTAATAATTGATCGTGCTGTGCATTGAGTTAATTGCTAATGTCAATGCATGGTCAGATAGAAATTAAGTTTAGCAAGGAACATGTGTAAATATGTTAGTAAATAATCACACAAAGACTCAAAATTTGATGTAATTAAAAGGAGTACTTAAGATCAAGTTTAATACTATACTCAACTGCTGCCTCTTAAAAAATTGAGACGTCATCTACAATAATTTAGTAGTATATATCTCATACACATACAACATACATACACATACAACATACAGTATCTTGAATTAGCTACAAATCTTTAGCATACTTTTTTATCTCCCATCTCCTCTCTCCTCCACCCAAGCATAAATCTGAATCTCATGTCCTTCGTCCGTTCCAAAATAGTTGTATTTCTAGGATTTAAAATTTGTCCTAAATAGTTGTTACTCTAGAGTAATACTTTTAATCGATCACCTTCTCATTCTCAACCATACACATTTAATAGTCTTTCTTAAAAAAACTTAATATATAGAGTACAAATGTAATACCCTTGGTTTTTCTCCGTTTTAAAAACTATTTTAATTCAAATATAATTGCGAAATTTGGATCTTAATCGGAGTTCATTTGAAAAAGCCATAAACATCTCAATTTCTTCATATTCCCCCACCTCAAAAGTTAGAAACCATCCTCTCCAAATTTGAATTCAAATTTCATCTCAAACCTTTCTAAATCTAAACTCTAAAATTTTCTAAAAATTATGAAAACTAACTATTCATTTGGGCCGTCTCATTCTTTTTCCTCCAGCCCAGCTTCCTTTTCCTCTCCTTCCTCCTTCAGCCCAACTCAACAAGTCCAATAACCTCCCTCAGCTGGCCCAAAACCAACCCCACCATCACCCGTGCACCCACGTGCTAAACGAAATGCCAAGCCGACGTCGTGCCCACGTGACCAAAGGCGCACCGGTCCTCGCTACCGCTCACCGCGTTGCCCGACCCTCCAACCATGCACGCTCCCGTGGCCACCATCATCACTACCACCCATGCCTCACGCCCACTCCGATGACGCCACCATAGACCTCGCCTCGTCGCTCGTGAGTCCGCACCCAACTCACAAATTGAACCGGCCACGCTACGCTGTTTTGCACCCATGTCGGTGACGCTAGCCGCAGACATTGCCTCGTCACCCTGGACACGTCATACCCGCGAATAGAGTTGGCTACCCGCCACGTCGCTTTGCACCCATGTCGCGTGATGCCACCACCGACTTACGCGCCACCCTTGCCTTGTCGCATCCCCCGCTCCCGCCTACCCATGCGCGTGATGTGCTCGTCCCGGCTGAAGGACAACACTTCTCCCGCCGCCATGACTTTCGGCCACACATCGCAGCGAAACTCGACGACCGCCGTACCAACAAAAGCTTCAGCCACATCCTTCACCGCCTCGGGTCAAACCTCCCCAGTGGCCCCCGACACCTCCAAGAAAACCCCCTGGTCTGACGCTGATCTCGCCTCACCTCACGGCGTCTATAAAAGTCGAGGCACTCCTCCACGACACCACCAAAGCCGCCGCACTCAATCTCCGCCTCAACACCTCCACCAAATCCTCTCGCCGCTAGACTCCTCTCCATCTCGGCCTATCCATCTCACTCAACATGTCGCCCTCCGCCGTAGCACCTCCATCACCGCTGCCCTCCGTTAGAACCCCGGTGGATCACTAGGCACCATGCAATTAGGGTTTGTTCGAGTAGATCAATAGAGGCGCAATCGGATGAGAGAGAGAGAGGAGAAATAGGGTTACTGGGTGGAGTGAGAACCCGATGCTTGTCCGCTGCCATGGAGGCCGGGCGCGGTGGTGGCGTTGTCGCTGCTCGCGCCCGCCGGGTGGATCGGCTAGGGTTTTGTGGGTGAGGCTTGGCGGCGGCAGCGGATCTCGTGTCGTGTGCCGCCCTCGCCCTCACCCTTTTATATGGCGCGAGCGACAGGGCCCACCAGCCACAACGGCTAGGCGCCCGATCAGCGCGGTCAAGGATCCCTCGCAATGGGCCGTTGGGCCCAACGAGGAGAGATCAATTCTAACATTCTCCCCTTGATCTCTTTACTATTACTTTTAACCTTTTTCTGTTTCATCACAAATTAACGCATAGAGCATATCTCATCATCACGTCGCCGATAGATTCAATAGCCACTATACACATCTCTGCTTCAAATGTATACTTTATACTTTAACTTTTGGGCCCCGAGTCCGTAATCATAAGGCTTCCTTAAACCCATGCTTCGGCTACATGTTCCTTGAACAAATTGGGTGGTAGGCCTTTCGTTAGCGTAGATCTCGCGAGCATCTTTTCAGTCTTTATATGCTCGAGACTTATTGTTTGATCCCGGACTTTATCCTTCACAACATAGTACTTTATGTCAATGTGTTTGGCAGCACCACTTGACCGATTGTTGTGGAGAATACAGCATCGTTGGTGTTCATTGTCGCAAAGATAACTTTAGTGGTTGCTCAATACATCACACCACTCTCAAACCGGGTATGAACTTCTTTAGCCGCTCACTCCGCCCCGTGGCCTCATTGCTAACATGCTATAAATTCGGCATACATTGTAGACCCCAAGTGATGGTCTGCTTGTAGAGCTTTTCCATGAAATAGCTCCTCGCAAGAGTGAACACGTATCCTGATGTTGACTTTGTTTTGTCTCGTGGCAAAATCGGAGTCTGAATAACCCACTATTTGGAGTGAGTCGATCTTCGTATGTCAACATAAGGCCTTCTGCCTCCTTGCGCATATCGCAGACTTTCTTTTACCAATTTCAGTGCTGGGCCTGGATTGTTTTGAAATCTGCCAAGTAACCCGTGACAAAAGATAAGTCGCATGCAGCACACTTGTGCATACCGTAGGCTTCCTACGCCAAGCGATATGGCTTTGACTTCATTTCATCGAGCTCGATTTATTTCGGCATTGCCATTCCCCATATCTTTCGCCCTTCACTATAGGAGCAGCGTAGCACCGCATTTCGACATGTTGAATTTCTTCAATACCTTTTCTATATATCCCTTTCGAGACAATCCCAGGCATACTTTCTTCTATCTCGTGAATTTCTATGCCCAAAACATATGATGCTTCACCAAGGTCTTTCATATCAAAGTTCGAGGACAAGAACTCTTTTGTTCGTCGTAGAAGACTAACATCACTACTTGCCAGTTAATGTCATCCACATACGGTAATCAAGAATATGAATTTTCCATTCTTGAACTTTGTATAAATGCGTTGTCCTCAACGCTTTGGAAACCAAATTTCTTTATCGTTCCATCAAACTTCCGCACCACCTGCCTCAAGCTTGCTTTAATCCATAAATGGATCTCTTAATCCGACATCCCATATTCTCTTTTCCTCTCATGACAAAACCCTCGTTGTGCCATATAGACTTTTCTCTAAATCTCCATTTAGAAATGCCGTTTACATCCATTTGATGTAATTCCAAATCGTAATGTGCCACTAGTGCCATTATTATTCCAAAGAATCTTTACAAGAGACTCAAAGAAAATGTCTCATTGTAATCAATTCCTTCTCTTTGTGTGAATCCTTTAACAAGTCGCGCCTTAAACTTTTTCAGATTTCCCTCTGAGTCACATTTTGTTTTTGTAGACCCATTTACAAACTTACCTGTTTTGGCTCCTTTAGGAATTTCCTCCAAATCCCAAACGCCATTTAATTTCATGGATTTCATTTCATCTTCCATGGCTTCCACCATTTGGATGAGCTTCTGACGCTTCTCATGGCCTCTTCATATGAGGCGGGATCATCCTCTATATGAGACTCTTCATGTTATACACCCGATAATCAATGTATAGCTTTTCTTCTTACTCTTCACCTTCTAGGGGCCTCAACATTTTGGCATTATTTTGTTTGAGACTCTTGTGGAGTCTCCCGATTTGGCACATCTATTTGAGGCCGTTGATGCTCCTCCTCATGTGTGGTAGTTTTTCCGATGGATCCCGAAGGACAGTTCCTCATTTCTATTTATTTCCACCACGGAGAGCGAACAATAAAGTGTGTTGGAGCCGCAACGGCCAGTGCGGTGGCACAACATCAACAGTAGTGAGAAGAAGACTTTAATCGTCGAAGTGGGTATTGATTCCATTCTCCTCAAGATCAATCACTCGAGCTACCGTGTTCTTATATGGCATTTCGTCTTCCAAGAAGACAAAGCATGTCTCGTTTCCACAAACTTTGTATAACCTGTTCGGACAGTAGAAACGATAACCTTCGATCCACAGATAGCCAATGAAATGACAACCGACCTGTTTTGGGATCCAATTTCCTCAATGTTTGGGTTAAATACTTTAGCCTCAGTGGCCCCCAAACACGGAGGTGAGCTAGCGAGGGTACTTTTTCGGTCCACACTGCATGGTGTTTTGGGCACCGATTTGCTAGGTAATTTCCGTTGAGAATATGAATGGCGGTTTTTAACGCCTCCATCCATAAACCCAATGGTAGGGGTGGAGTAGCTCATCATGCCGCGCACCATATCCATTAAAGTACGGTTACGCCGTTCAGCCACCCCATTTTGTTGAGGCTCGCCCTAGGTGTAGATATTGGGCGACTATGCCATTTTCCATTAGAAACTTTGCAAAAGGTCCCGGGACTTGTCCATAAGGGGTATGCCGACCGTAGTACTCCTCCCCACGATCGGATCTTACTATTTTAATCCTTTTATTGTGTTGATTTTCAACTTCACTTTGAATACTTTGAATTTATCCAATGCTTCCGATCTTTCTTTAATTGGATAAATATAACCATATCGGGAGTAATCATCTGTGAATGTTATGAAAGAGTCATAACCATCCACACTTTTAACAGAAATGAACCACAAATATCTCGTGTGAATGATCTCCAATGTTCCTGCGTTTCTATTTGCACCTTTTGTAATGTGCTTTGTATATTTTCCTTTGATGCATTCTATGCATTGTTCTAAATCCAGAACTCCAGTGGAGGTAGAATTTCATTCTTAACTAGTCTCTCTATTCTCCCCTCGAAATGTGGCCTAAACGACGTGCCACAATTTCGATGCGATGAGACATTAGGAGTTCTCTTTCTTTTCTTATTTTCTTTTGTCAACGAGGACCCATCATTCACATCATTTGTATCATTGCATAGAACATTCACACTTTCATGCATAGGCAAGATATAAAGTTTGTCTCTGCTCGGAAGGCGAGACCCACACATTCATTATTATGAATTATGCGACATTGTACTTTGTCAAAATAACAATAATAGTCATCTTCCGCCAAACATGGCACACTAATCAAGTTTCTATTCAAAGATGGGACATAAAAACATCTCGGAGTGGAAGGATAAAGTGAAGGGTTGCGCGAGGCTACGCTGCCGAAAAACAAAACTTTTAACCGCGCAAACCAGAACACTTGCAAGTAAGGGCCGATAGATCGTTACCGATTGGAGTAGAGTGCAATGAATAGCCAATCGTGGCAATCCGATCCGGAACAAGCAGCCGATTCCGAGCCTGATTCGCCAATCGCCTGACATTCAGCCGTCCGCCGCGTTCTCACGCCTCGCTCCGATGCGCCCGACCGCAGCCCGATTCCACCACAAACCTCGATTGTCCGATTGCACCGATCCGAAGCCGATCAACAAAGACGCAACGTAGCAACGCTTACCGGTGATCCACACGTCCGGGATAGAACGCCGCACACCGTGCTAGCACGCGATGCAAGGCTAGGTTTGGCTCAAAGTGGGGAGGTCCGAGATTGATCTCGGCGACTTCGTTGCACGCGATGCAATTGACATATCGTAGCTCTCCACCCCTCCCTCCTTTATATAGAGTTGGCCGAATCGGGGACTAGTGGCCGATTAGGACTCTATTTTGAATCGGATCTCATCCGTATCTCATAGAGTTGGCCGCCCCACACGCGTAAGCCCAGGATTTATCCGATCGGATCCCTATCCGATCGAGCCGTATCCGAGTCCAACTCGAATATCTATTCTATCCCCTTGCGTGCGACCACAGGTTCAGTGTATACTTAAGCCGCTATAGTCTAACTTAGCCGATCGTCGGCTCGAGTCCAACTCAGCCGAATCTGCTGGTCAAATGCGCCTAGCAGCACATATTGATACCATAGTATACAAGAATAATATCGGCTCGAACCTGTAATGTGTACACAAATCCCTTTGCCTCACGATACCAAGCTTAAGCTATAGGCAAGATGTGTGCCATCCCTTCAATAGCGTAACCATTCACTCCGAACCGGTATTGGATTATCCGTCTGATTGACTTCTCAATCAACTTAGCATGGCCATGCATTTCCATAATCCATTACCTCGAGGGGCCCAGAGATATCTCCAAAGGAGGGGCAAATTCCATCTTGATCACTCACATCCCACTCCATGTTTCATAGCAAACCCGAAAACTACCTTTATAACTACCCAGCCATTTAATAGCGTTTGGTAGTCCCAAAGTAGGCTACTACACATGTTGGAATCCATGGTGATCTCAGTGTCTAAGGACTTTGTACCAACACTACCCGAGACCAACTAATGGCACATTAATTCCCGTAGTGTCTCATGGTGGGTCTATCCAACAATATGTTCTCCAACACATATGTCCATGTTTATTGATTTGGTATCTCCATACCCATGATCTATGAGACATGATCATCAATCAATAAACATGCCGATCTTAGAATCATATTTGTTCCAACAATATGACATATGATCGTGGATCGTTTAGAAATAGATTCATACATAAAGTCTCATAAATAAGTCACGTACTTATTGATCAATACAAGATGTCTATTTCATGGAACCGAATAACACTTTATTCATTTATACATAAACATTGACATGATATCCAACATCTCCATGTTGCCTCTAGGGCATATCACTAACAATCTCCCACTTGCACTAGAGTCAATCATGTAAGTATCTAATACCCATTGTTTGTGTGCGCCTCATGGCGTTTCGCCGAGGGAGAGGTTTTGTCGCCTAGATCGGGCTATGTTGAGATCCGTGTGCACTTTGCATATCTTGACACCATCTCTGTCCACTATCTCGCGGATGAGATGATATCGCCGAAGTATGTGTTTGGACTTCGATGTGACCTCGCTCCGTGGCTTGCGCAATGGCTCCACTATTATCACAATAGAGAGACATTGGACCAACTGTACTAGTCATCACACCAAGCTCTGTGGAACGAATTTCTTGATCCAAAACAGCCTTGCGCCTTCCGGGCGCAATGTACTCGGCCCGTTGTAGAATCGCAGCAAGATCCCGCTTGGAACTCTTCCACCACGCGCTCCGTTCTCAGCATATCACGAACCCATTGCGATCTATAATCATCCTTGTCTGTTTGGAAGCTAGCATCGGTGTAACCACTTACAACGAGCTCTTCTTCACCTCCATAGACTAGGAACATATCCTTAGTTCTTCTCAAATACTTAAGGATATTCTTTACGGCAAAATCTGACCTTCACCCGGATCCGATCGGTATCCGCCGTAGCACTCAAAGCGCATTACGAGACATCCGGGCGTGTACAAAGCATGGCATACATGATGGATCCAATTGCCGAAGCATATGGAACCATACCCATCTTATTCCGCTCATCATGTGTCCGAGGGCACCGATTCTTGCTAAGATTAATGCCATGTGACATGGGCAAGAAACCTTTCTTGGAATCATGCATGTTGAACCTTTTCAACACCTTGTCAATGTATGTACTTTGGCTTAATCCACTTAGCTTCCTCTTGGATCTATCTCTATAGATCCTAATGCCCAATATGTATGCTCCTCTCCCCAAGTCTTTCATGGAAAACTACTTTTCAATGAAGACTTGACGGATTCTAGCATAGGGATATCATTTCCAATCGCAATAAGTCATCCACATATAAGATTAGAAATACAATTGCGCTCCTGACTCGACCTTTTGTAAACACAGCCTCTTCTTCATTTTTGATGAAACCAAACCCTTTGGATTACTTCATCAAAACGAATATTCCAACTCCGAGATGCTTGCTTCAATCCATAAATGGATTTCTCGTAGCTTGCATATCTTTCCGAGCATTCCGGATCGACAAAACCCCGAGGTTGTATCATGTATACATCCTCGCTAGGTTTCCATTTAGGAAAGCCGTTTTGACATCCATCTCGCCATATCTCATAATCGAAATATGCAAAGAATCGCTAGGATAATCCGAATAGATTTAAGCATTGCGACGGGCGAGAAGGTTTCATCATAATCAACTCCTTGAATCTGTTTAAAACCGCCACCAATCGCGCCTTATAGATGTGAACATTTCCATCCATATCGGCCTTTTCTTAAAAACCCATTTACACTCAATGGTTTTGACACCATCGTGGATCAACCAAGTTCCAAACTTGATTGTCGTACATGGATTCTATTTCGGATTTCATGGCTCCAAGCCACTTGTTGGAATCGGGTCCCACCATCGTCCTCATAGGTCTTAGGTTCATCGTTGTCCAACAACAATATATCACGTTGTTCCGCACCTGTGTACTGTCAGTGCACGACGTGATCTTTCGTACTCCGTGGGGTGGTGTATCTACAACGGTGGCGCAACACTTTGTCCTCTGGTGGTCTCCGGGTCGAACATTTTCTCGGTGTTTCTTGAACTTCTTCAAGATGCACCCGCTCCCACTAACCCTTCTTGAAAGAAACTCTTTCTCCAAGAAGACACCATGCTCGGGCGACAAACACTTTGCCTTGTTCCCGATTATAAAAGTAATATCCCTTAGTTTCCTTAGGATATCCCACAAAGAAGCACTTGTCGATTTGGGTGTGAGCTTGTCGATCAAACGTTTTACATAAGCTTCGCATCCCCAAATTTTGAGAAAAGACAAACTAGGGGTTGCCCCGTCCATATCTCATATGGTGTCTTTTCAACCGACTTAGATGGAACTCTATTTAGTGTGAGCGCAAATGCTTCAAGAGCATATCCCTGAAGGATAACGGAAGATCACTTTGGCTCATCATCGACCGCACCATGTCCAACAAGGTGCGATTTCTCCGTTCGGACACCCGCTCCATTGTGGAGTTCCTGGCGGAGTCAACGTGGAACAATTCCACAATCTTTCGATGATTACCAAACTCTTGGCTCAAGTATTCCCTCCACGATCTCGATCGTAGAAACTTGATTGTTTTCCCTAAATGATTCTCAGTACTTCATTCTGGAATTCTTTGAACTTTTCAAAGGATTCGGACTTATGCCTCATTAAGTAGATATAACCATATCTACTAAAGTCATCAGAAGGTAATGAAGTATCGATAACCACCTCTGCCGTTGAGCTCATTGGTCCACATACATCAGATGTACGAGTGCCAACAAGTCACTTGCTCTCTCACTGTCCGTGAAAGGTGCCTTTGTCATCTTACCAAGTAAACAAGACTCACATGTCTCAAATGATTCAAAATCAAAAGAGTGAAGCAATCCATCCTTATGGAGCTTCTCCATGCGTTTCTTATTTATATGGCCTAAGCGACAATGCCGATAAACGTGGGGTTTATATCATTAGAGAGTTGCCTTTCGTATTAATGTTATAGATGGGAGACGCTTCAAGATTCAAAACGTATAATCCATTCACCAATGGAGCATGAAAATAGAACATATCCTAAGATATATTGAACAACCATTGTCCATTGATCTAAAATCATATCCTTCCGCTTGCAAACATGAAGCGGAAATAACGTTTGACATAGTGTTGGAACACAATAACAATTATTCAATTCCAAAACTAA